>CM062807.1:686547859-689200151 GCA_031772625.1 Pinus tabuliformis
ACAAACAAGGGGATCTCATGCACTAATTGATTGTTTGACTTAGCCACAACCTTAAAATAAAATTTTATTATTATTAATTAAATTTGAATCATTGTTAAAAATAACATAAGAGTAATTGAATATAAATTAGTGGATAAATAGCAAGATCAGGTGGTCTTGGTGTTGTTCTACAACACTCTCTATATGACACGTGGACTTGGGTGCAATGTCATATACCATGCGTTAGAAATATGGTCACGTTGACATAGTAATAATATCAACATTTTCAAGGGAACCTAACTTGGTTTTTTGAACTAAGAATGGGATAATTTGTACATTGCCAAAAATCTTTGACAAGCAAAGGTGTTGGTAGCCTTAGAAACAGGGTTCGAGTAGAGTGGAAGAAGAAAAATTTTACAATCTCATCTCCTTAAGGTAACCAAGGAAGTTGGGTGTGTCACACGCAGTAGGCTATGTTGCTTCCTGGCTTCATTTACTCCGCAATGACACAAATTGTCCCAAAATATCACTGAAATTCATAACCAACAATTCTTCCCTTCCAACCCTCTAAAAGAGAAACAAGAGCTTCTCAAAAGGTTAATCCCAAGGTAAAAATGTGCATAATTAGGTAGCACAAATCCCAATTTTCCTCAAGGATAGGTCTAAGCTCCTAATACAATTTATCTATTTATAGGTGTAGATGGAAATCAAACTTAGCTTACTCGCTCCAAAGGTCATCTCATTAGCTCTTAGGGTTAAAATTTCACAAGGTTTACACTAATAAAGGTAACTTTTAGTTAATATAATTCTAGATGCAACTCTCGTTGAAAAATTCTTAAGTAAGAATTTAGCCACAACCTCAACCCCTCGGGTAGCTCACTTCACAAGCTTGTGAAAATCTAAAGTAAACGTGAGTAGAATGTCTTATGTTCAAATTCTTGGTTACTTAACCATAGCCACATTCAATGCAGTGCACCTATAAATTATAGGGAGAGAAGTTAGAATTGACCCAAATTTAATATAATAAATTAATGGTAAAGTTACTTTAGATTTACAAAACTAAAATAAATATTTTTGGAGTCCATAACCCTCACTAACCAATAATCAAATCATTTAACTCAATATCCTACTTTATACATTATTTATACTTTATTACAAAGTAAAGTATTATTAATCATACCTCACATTCCTAAAACCTCGTAATACCTTCCCCGACCCGAGCCCACTTGTAGTGTATGATGGTTCATATCCCTTAAACAAGCATTAAATAATTGTTTAAATAAATGACTCGACTCGCACTAATTTATTGTTTGACATAGCCATAATCTTAAAATTAAAGTTTATTATTATTAATTAAAATCTCATTTGTACAAATAAACACAAATTTATTTAATAATAATTAGTGTATAACATGGCAAGGTCAAGTGGTCTCAGTGTTGTTCCTACAACACTCTCGATATGACACGTGGACTTGGGGTGCAATGTCATATACCATGCATTAGAAATATGGTCACGTTGACATGGTAATAAATACAAAATTTTCAAGGGACTCTAACTTGGTTTTTCGAACTAAGAATGGGATAAACATGTATATTGTCAAAAAGCTCTTGATGAGCAAAAGGTTTTGTAGCTTTAGAAACAGCATTCGAGTAGAGTGGAAGAAGAAAAATTTTAAAACACTCATCTCCTTAAGGTAACCAAGGAAGTTGGGTGTGTCACACCATAGGCTATGTTGCTTCCTAGCTTCATCTACTTAGCAATGACACAAACTGTCCTAAATTGTCACCGAAATTCATAACCAACAATTCTTCGCTTCCAACCCTCTAAAAGAGAAACAAGAGCTTCTCAAAAGGTTAATCCAAGGTAAAACATGATATGATGACAATTTGCATAATTAGGTAACACAAATCCCAATATTCCTCACGGATAGGTCCAAGCTCCTAATAAAAGTTTATCTATTTCCTTAAAATAGGTGTAAAGGGAAATTGAACTTAGCTCATCACTAAGTTAAATCTTATGATACACTAGCTCCCAAGGTCATCTCATTCCCTCTTAGGGTTAAAAATTCACACGGTACTTTACACTAATAAAAGTTAACTTTTAATTAAATATAATTCTAGATGCAACTCTCACTGAAAAATTTCTTAAATAAGAAATCAACCACAACTTAGTCACAACTTCAACCCTAGGGAGCTCACTTACAAACTTGTGAAAATCTAAAAGAAATGTGAATAGAATGTCTCATGATGCACTGCACTTATAAATTAAGGTGAGAGAGGTTAAATTGATAAAAATTACTTTAAATTTACAAAACTAAATAATATTTCTGAGAATTCATAATCCTCACTCACCAATAATCAAATCATTTAACTCAATATGCTACTTTTTACATTATTATATACTTTATGACAAATTAAAGTATTATTAATCATACCTCACAATCACATTTGTAAACCCTCGTAATACCTTACCCTACCTGAGCCTGCATGTAGTGTATGATGGTTCAAATCGGCAACGCCTATTTCCACGCCTATGACGTTGACTAATCATGGTCAACGAAGTTCTCTCTTGCATTATTTTACCATTTTTCAAGCTTGAGGGACTCAATTTATGGAAAAAGGACATTGTGGAGTTTACTTAGGTTTTTCTCTTGACTCCCTAAAACTAAAAAACACTGAGCTTTACTTTCTCTAGACTCGTTAAAATTTACGTTGAAAGAGTTGATCGAGTTTTTTTTGTCTTTTCAAACTCATTAAACATGAAAATGACATCGAGTTACCCCTTCATTGAACTCGTAAAATCTAAATGGTGCAGGACTCATTAAGCATGGCGAGACCAAACCACTCCTTCTTAGGGTTTGTTAAAAATACTTCGAAGTAATCATCTGAAGGATGAGCTTATAGGAAAAGCATATGTTATCATCCTCGAGCTTGTAAAAAATAAAGAGGTACTTGCTAGTAATGGTGGGGGAAAAGTGGGAAAGAATCTTTGTTTTGGTTTTATAAAAGGCAGTATGTTGCTCTTGAACATGACACCCAGTCACTTTTTGTGTCCGTGTTGGGAAATCCATTTGTCTCCTAATTGACCATACCTCATTGAAAGTTTTCAGTTGGTTTGGGTATTATTTTTTAGTCAAATTCTGCCAAGTCATAATGTCGTGTCTTGATATGTTCAAGAGAAGTCCAACCTCAGTCAAATTACTTTGTCATTAATAGCCTTCAATTGCATCGACCATCCCTAAGTTAGTCCTAGATTGCTCCAAATTATTGTTCTTCAAAACTTGACATGATTTTCTTGTCGTAGACCCTCCTGCGATGGATCACTTCCTATCGACTTCAACTCACTATCTAGGAAGTTGATCTAGAAACCTTCAATACCTTGGAGCCCGCATGCCTTAATCACATGTTTCTTGCCTTCGAAAACAGGTTCTCATCATTGACCTTCGATCGAATGATTCTATGAGTGTTTGACATCAACACGTCTATTCACACTTCATAGATTGTGTTGGAAGTACCTTGAGATCTATTGTCGTTATTGGTGGTTTCTCTCGCACTTGTTAACGATTCACATCATTGACCAGTAATTGAGTGGTTTCTACCATGTTTGACTACGAGACATTCACTCGCATGGCTAGATTTGTACTACGGATCGAGAGATGGAGATCAAGACCCTAGGTCTAGTTTCATCCATCCAGGCTACTTTGAGTTATTAAATATTCATGATTGTAAACATAGAACCATTGATGGCTACGTCCACACATTGTCTTTTGTTGACATGGATCTTCATATGTATTTTTGTACTGGTCTTTGAGACATTTATACTTTGAGTATGGGAATGCCTACCTCAGTGATGATTATATATTGCATTGTAACATTTGATTGATTGTTTCAGGTCTCTGGTAGCAATCTCTAACCCAAACCTTGGCATGATAAATCATTTCAGTCATCAAAACATATTTTCTGACTTTTCACTTTATAGGGAAATCTGTTACACGTCATTTTGTAAAATTAAGCAAATTACCATCAGTTTGGATCTTTCGCTATCCATAAATGTGTTCTGAAGCATCCCCTTGCAAGGATACAACCCAAACTATCCCAAAGAGAGTGAGATTCCTGGATCCCATGGCTCAAAATCTTGTTTTTGGCTTCCTGCACAGTGCCCTAGTCAATCTCTACACATACGCAAAAAGGTCCATTAGAAATTGTGCATAAGTGCACTCTGTCTTACACTGTGATCTACGCACATGACTTAACGAATGTAAAAATAAAAAGTAAAGTCTAGAAGCATTATTAGTCGTATCTATCCCAACTAACAAGCTTCAAATGGATGCTAGTATTCAACCTTGATCCCTCCCATCATGGAGTTACTCTCTCTTTGTGGAACCCCTATCCCACCATTAGTGGATCTCATCCCTTGGGAAATGGATCACAAATTTCCCACTCTTAGCCTATAAATCTAACACAGGCTTGAGGATTGAGGAGGATTGTTGGAAGTAGGCTTATGTAGCAGAAATAGGTCAGGAGCGAGAGGGTTGGAGATTGTGGGAAGGGATTTACAACAAGAAGGCTTCAAGGTTATAAGTCTATTATCCATTTTATTAATATTAAAGAAACTGTTATTTCTCAATTATGTCTTTGTTGATACAATTTGTGGGATTCCTTGATCACCCACATAGGTTTATGATTGCATATTGATCGATGTATGATATATGATTTAGTTAATTAGTTCATTGATCTCTTATGTTATATATTGAATGCTTTGATCTTGTGTATGTTTCTATCTATGCAGATCACCTTCAAGACATCATGGAAAAGATGTGGGAAGCATTGGAAAGATTTCTAAAGCATTGAAGAGAAGCGAATGGTCAAAATCTCTGAAAGAAACTTCATCAGGTATTTCGATTAAATGGTAAGTGACCTCTATCATATTGTTTGTTTCAGTCAATCGTAATCTACGGAAAGGTAGAAGTTCCTAGTTGTTTGTTACTAGATTTTTCTGAGATCTATGGAGATCGCTCTTGTCCGCAAGAGGGATAAGTCTTCAAAACACATTGCTAAGTAGATGAAGCTAGGAAGCAAAATAGCCTATGGGTGTGACACACCCAACTTCCTTGGTTACCTTAAGGAGATGAGGCTTTAAAATTTTGCTTCTTCCACTCTTCTTGAACCCCATTTCTAAGGCTACCAACACCTTTTGCTCGTCAAGAGCTTTTTGAAGATATACATTTTTATCCCATTCTTAGTCAGGAAACCAAATGATTGTCCCTTGAAAATTTCATATTTAGTACCATGTCAACATGACCGTATTGCTAATACATGGTAAATGACATTGCACCTCAAGTCCAACCGTCACATCAAGAGTGTTGTTAAAACAACAACAAGACCACCTAACCTTACCATGTCATATACTAATTTGAATTAAATTAATTTATGTTTATTTGTATAAATGAGTTTTAAAATTAAGTCGAATAATAATAATAATAGTTTAATTTTAAGGTCACGACTAAACCAAACAATAAATTAGTGCATGAGACCCCCTTGGTTGTGGGGAAAAGATCCTCATCCACATAGCAATTTGCAGTGTTCCACAGACCCCCCTCCCCATGTTTCCCACACTCCCAAGACGGTAGGATTCATGGGGAAACATTTCCCCATGTCCCTTTTTTGGGAAAACTTCAAGAAAGAAAGGGCGAGCATTTCCCCAATGCGGAGGATGCATTTCCCCAAAGAGTGTTTGTGGATGCCCCCCTCAAAAAAAGGGTGACATTTGGGCATTCCCCTTGAATTTTTCCTAAAAACAATAATGTATCAGAGAAGAAGCCTAACATTCAACCTTAGGGCCCTTGTATTTCTATGTCATTAATGACAATGTTAAATTCTTAAAGTAAAGATACGAAAATGCCCTACTTTTCTTCCATTTACTTAATTTTTTAACATTATCGCTATTGTTTCGGGATGTTTGAGAGTGGTTCCAACATCATTGGATTTCATATGGAAAATATAAAAATTTAGATCTCACTCAAAATCCAACAAGCTAAACAATTTTCAAGGTTCTATCATGTATGTTGATATCGAACTAACATTTTATCAAGATCATCGAACCCTTTATACCTAGATGTTGATGGTATTGACTTTTGAACTCATATCTCATGACCTCAATGGCTTGATTTCATGTGGGAGAAAATCCCTTGGCATTGTCTCCTATGACATAAGCATAGGTTCATATTTATATAAGCCACCATGCATGAGCACTTGCATGCACATGATATATACACACACCCTTGCATGTATATATGCATACACCCTCTGTTCCATATTAGCATTACATCAGCGTTCAGGCACATGCAACATCATACGTTACATGGTAAACGTTATATACACAAAAATCCATATATATATGGATGCAATATACCTTGCACATCGAGGTCGACTGAGGCCACCACAATGTTTGTTTTAATCGATAAGTGAGGATTAAGGCTGCCTAATTTTCCAGACTGAGTCCATTGCAGAGGTGAAAGGTCCAATATGGCGTTCTCTGCTGAGGCCACAATGTCGCCCAAGCAACAAATTTCTCACCAAAATCCGACGAAAATATTTTCAAAAAATCTGGATGTTGCAATGTTTAAATATTTTTTTTGATGGCACAAATGGATTCAACGCCATCAAGAACCCCTGGGGCACCCAAAATCCTTAAGTTTGACAATTGTAACCCAGATTTTCAAAAAATTGTACAAGTTTTTCTAAAAATTATCCCAAAATTTCTATTGTTTTCGAGGCGAAATTGTGGCTTGTTTAGACTACGTGGTCCAATCTAAGGCTTATATTCATTACAATAGCATTCACTATATTATCAAGTGACTTTTAAAATCTATAATTTGGAACAAATTCAAATGTCGCGTGAGAATAACTTTCAAAGAATTCAAGTGTCATCTTCTTTCTTGGTTGGTGGGTTTTAAGTGAAACTTACCATTCACCCTAATGTAGGAAATTTCAAATCTTAATATAGGAAATTTTAGGACTTTAAAATCCCATTGCAATTTAAATGAAGAAACTAGAACTCCCGCCTATTTTTTGGGAACATAGTCTTTATAGAAATTCTTATCAACTAAAAAAAATTAATCACATATATTTTCCCAAAATGATAACACAATAGAAGAACACAATGGCTACAAGTTTGCTTCATCACAACTCCAAAATTAGGAAAATCTTCCCAATCGTCCTCACAACACCACTACAAAGGAGACCCTCTAGGTCTCCAATTTCAATCATGAATGGATTCCATTTGATTAAGCAATATGACTATGTCAACAAGGATGTTTAGAATATGCATTAATTAAAAAGGTTTTGAAGGTCCAATTCAATTTTTCAAATAGTTTTTTATACTAATCCATGAGTTCATCGTGAACATTTTAATAAGTTTCTTCAAATGTTTGTGAAGGCTTTTCTTTCTTAGTATTCATCATAAATTGAGGTTTTTTATTCCTAATATATATATATATCCAATAGGACAACCTACCTTTGTGTAGCATGTCCAAGACTTCTTTTTAATCATTGATGCAAGCCCAACCCTTATATCTATGACCTATTGTGAGTTTTCCACTATAAACCATCCTTGAAGACCACTTAAGAAAACTCAAGATGCAAATTGGAGAAAACTTACCCAACAACCTAGGGGATGAACTTTCTCTCCAACCACACCACCAAAAAAGTTACTACCCAAATTATCTAACATTGAAGTTTTAAAGATAATTTCTAATTTTATTTTTCCATCAAATCTTCACAAAGTTAGAGTGTTAAGGCAAACATAACTAGTAATCGACCTTTTAATTTAATTTTCTTGGTTTTGCTTCCAAAGATAATGTACCAAATCATTCCATGGCATTCCATACGACATTCATGTATTTTTCAATCTTTCAGTTTAACATGCAAATTGACGCTTTGTTTGAAGAACTATTAGGTCAAAATCACCAATAACATTCAAAATGTTAATTCCAAAATCCTTAGCCAAATTCAAACCAAGTAAAAGTGTTACATATTCCAATGTTGCAAACATCTCAATTTTATTGCGATTTTATCTCGATTTCACATTTTTTGGCCTAGCTGATGTTTGCCAACTTTCTATCGATATTTTTTCACGATTTTTTGGTTTTTTCAGACCCTTGTTGATTTTATCCCGATGTCGATGTTTGCAACATTACCATATTCTACTACATTGTTGGTTCAAATTCCAAACAAAAAAAATAACATGAAATATTATCTTTAGAGAAGTGAATACAATATTTGCACCCATACCTACTTGGGATTTGGCCACATTGAAGTCCATTTTTCAAATGTTGTTGTCATCTTTATGAGGAGCTACTTTTGTTGCAAGCAAAATGGATGATTCGAAGCCATCTTCATAGCAAACCAATTTATTTTCAAGAGATCTTGAATCTTCTACATGATATTCTCTCATTGGTTCTCAGTGCAAGATGAAAAAAGTGCCAATGGCATAAGACAAATCTATCTAAATGCTTCCTCCAAGATCAATGACCCACTTTTGAGATAAGAGCATTTCCTCGTGCATCCAAAGCATCAATGACCACTATGTCCATTACCAAGCAAATATCGGGGTGCATTTCTCAAGTCTGCTTACCTCCATGGCATTGTGGTTAGGACTTTCATAAAGGTGCTAATTTAGGCATTACCACTAATCACATTAATCACATTCTTTTGCATGATTTGATTGTATAACTCATTAAATTAATTGATTTACTTGCTTTCTTCATTCTCGTTGCACAAAGTTTTCTTCTTTGCCATAAGGCAGAATCCTCTTATTGTTTTAGCCCGACCAAGAAAATACCCACCACCCTGTGTCATCACTTGTTTTTGTCCTTGAAACCTCAATCAATTCGATTTATAATCTCAATAGTATTTTTGGTAGAGTGTGTTCTAATGGCATCTAGCCCGTTTGTTGCTTGTCTTTGTAATCTTGGTCAGCTAGGTCTTCTATTTTCAGCCAATATAAGAAATAGGTCTAGTGTGGCTAGTGGCAGTTAGGAGATTCCCACCCCTGTTTTTGGTTTAGTATGTTGTAACGACATTTAGCATGTTCAGATATATTATGATGACAAGAAAGACAAAGTGAACTTCATTCCACTATGATAACAAAAAGACTTTATGCATTGGAAGCATTTTTTTTATATTTTTTTTATTTTTTAGGTGTTTGAAATGTGCTGAATCTATTTCCACCATAAAAACACATTTCAAACACTATCCCTACAAAAAATTTCAAAATTTTTTACCTGGATTCCAGCCACTCTTAACCTGTCCGAGCGAGCAGGGCAATTCCTCCGGCTGGACGAGCCCATTGATATAACAAAAATGTCTCGCATATATGAGTAGTTAACTTACCAGGAACAGACACCGCGAGGAATCGATTTGTGAACACGGCTGCAAGGCAACAATATTGGGTGCCAGGATTCCTGATTAGGGTTTCACGAGGGTGTTCCAGTGCGATTCAGGTCATTTATTTAAACAATTATTTAATGCTTGCTTAAAGGATTTGAACCATCATACACTACAAGCAGGCTCGGGTAAGGTAAGGTATTACGAGGCTTTACGAAGGTGAGGTATGATTAATAATACTTTAATTTGTCATATTGAGTTAAATGATTTGATTATTGGTGAGTGATGATTATTAACTTCCAAACATATTGTTTTAGTTTTGTAAATTTAAAGTAACTTTACAATTTATTTATTATATTTTAGTTGAGGAGAAATGAAATTTGGGTCAATTTTAACCTTTCTCACTGTAATTTATAGGTGTATCTGAACATGACACATTCTACTCACATTTTTTTTTAGATTTTTACAATTTGTGAAGTGAGCTCCCAAGGGTTGAAGTTGTGGCTTATTTTTTACTTAAGAATTGGTTGAAGTTGTGGCTGACTTCTTACTTAAGGATTTTTTCAGTGAGAGTTGCATTTAGAATTATATTTAAGTAGAAGTTAATTTTTATTACTGTAAAGTATAGAGTGAATTTTTAACCCTAGGAGTGTATGAGATGACCTTCGGAGCGAGTATATTATAGGATTTAATTTAGTGATGAGTTAAGTTTGATTTCCCTTTACACCTATTTTAAGGAAATAGATAACTTTTATTAGGAGTTTTGGACTTATCCGTGAAGAATATTGGGATTTGCGTTACCTAGTTATGCACATTATCATCGTGTCATGTTTTACATTGGGTTGGAAGCGAAGAATTGTTGGTTATGAATTTTGGTGACAATTTAGGACAATTTGTGTCATTGTTGAGTAGGATTAACCTTTTGAGAAGGTCTTGTTTCTCTTTTAGAGGGTTGCAAGCGAAGAATTGTTGGTTATGAATTTCGGTGACAATTTAGGACAGTTTGTGTCATTGTTGAGTAGATGAAGCTAGGAAGCAACATAGCCTATGGGTGTGACACACCCAACTTCCTTGGTTACCTCAAGGAGATGAGGTTTTAAAATTTTGCTTCTTCCACTCTACTCGAACCCTGTTTCTAAAGCTACCAACACAGCTACCAACACCTTTTGCTCGTCAAGAGCTTTTTGACAATATACATGTTTATCCCATTCTTAGTTCGAAAAACCAAGTTAGAGTCCCTTAGAAATTTTGCATTTATTACCATGTCAATGTGACCATATTTCTAATGCATGGTATATGACATTGCACCCCAAGTCCACGTGTCATATCGAGAGTGTTGTAGGAACAACACCAAGGCCACTTGACCTTGCCATGTTATACACTATTTTTTATTAAATAACTTTATGTTTATTTGTACAAATGAGATTTTAATTAATAATAATAATAATTTAATTTTAAGGTTATGGCCAAGTTGAACAATAAATTAGTGTATGAGACCCCCTTGTTTGTGGGAAAAATATCCGCTCCCATGTAGCAATTTGCAATGTTCCACGGGTCCCTCTCGCTTTTTATTCCCACACTCCAAAGATAAGAGGATGCATGGGAAAGGTTTCCCCATGTCCTTTTGGGGAATTTTACGGAAACATAAGGCAAGCGTTTTTGCAATGTGGAGGACGTGTTTCTCCAAAAAGAGTGCTTTTGGCCATCTACCTCAAAAAGAGGGGGACATTTGGGCATCCCCCTTAATTTTGCCTAAAAACAATAATTTATGAGTGGGGAAGCCTAACATTTAACCTTAGGGCCCTAGTAATGCTATGTCATTAGTGAAAATGTTAAATTCTTAAAGTAAAGAGATGAAAATGCCCTATTTTTCTTCCATTTACTTTAAATTTTTGGCATTATCACTATTGTTGCAAGTTGTTTGAGAGTGGTTCCCGCATCGTTGGATTTCATATGGAAAATGTAAAAATTTAGAACAAGTATCTTGAGTTTCTTAACAAGTAACAATATCATTAGCCAAATTCAAAACAAGTAAAAGTGTTCCATATTGAATATTCTATAACATTGTTAGTTACTTCAAAGTCCAAACAAAAAAACATAACATGAAAATTTATCTTTATTTATATTTGCACCCATACCTATTGGGATTTGGCCACATCGAAGTCCATCTTTCAAATGTTGTTGTTGTCTTTATGAGGAACCACTAGCACAATTGATGATTCGAAACCATCTTCATAGCAAACCAGTGTATTTTCAAGAGATCCTGGATCTTCTACATGATATTTTTTTCATCGGTTCTCGGTGCAAAATGTAAATAGTACCCTAGAAAGTGGGCACAATGGCATCAGATATATCTATCCAAATGCTTCCTCCAAGATCAATTGTCCACTTTTGAGATAAGAGCATTTCCCATGCATCCAAAGCATCAATGACCACTATGTCCATTACCAAACAAATGTCAAGGTGCATTTCTCAAATCTGCTTACCTCCATAGCACCCGGTTTGGACTTTCATAAGGGTGCTAATTTAAGCATTAACACCAATCGCATATCTTTCGTGATTTGATTGTATAACTAATTGAATTGATTGATTTACTTGCTTTCTTTGTTCTCATTGCATAAAGTTTCCTTCCTAGTCATAAGGCAAAATCCTCTTATTGTTTTAACCTGACCAAGAAAACACCCGCCATCTTGTGTAATCCCTCGTTTTTGTCCTTGGAATTTCAATCAATTCAATTTATAACCTTAGTAGTCATGTTTTCAACCAATATAAAAAATAGGTCTAGCACGACCAATGGCAACTAGGAGATTTTTACTCTTATTTTTCGTAGAGTATGTTGTAATGGCATTTGGCTTGTTTGTTGCTTTTTGCTTTGGAATCTTGGTCAGTTTGGTCTTCTATTTTCAGCCAATATAAGAAATAGGTCTAGTGAGGCCAGTAGCAGTTAGGAGATTGCCACCCCTGTTTTTGGTTTAGTATGTTGTAAGGGCATTTGGCATGTTCAAAAATATTATGATGGCAAGAAAAAGACAAAGTGAACCTTAGTGACCAGTGTACTATCATAACAGAAAGACTTTACGCCTTGCAAGTAGTTTTTGTGTATTGTGCAACAACTTTACACCTTGCAAGCAGTTTTTTGTGTATTGTGCAACAACTTTACACCTTGCAAGCAGTTTTTGTGTATTGTGCACTTTTTCTCTTGTAATATAAAAACAAAACTCTTTCATTTTGGAGAACTATGAATAATAGTCAGTGTATGTATAAACCAAATGGAAGTTGATAATAACATCATCCTTCAAGTTATGTCAATAATCCTTTAATAAAAGCCACCCACGGCCCATACAAACTATATTTCACAGTATAGTTAATGTTATTTTATTGAACTATTTTTGAACATCATCAAAAGATGGAAAATCTACACTATATACCAGTGTTGCGAACATCCCGATTTTATCTCGAAATCACGATTTTTTGGCCTAGACGATGTTTACCGATTTTTTGTGGTATCTTAATTTTGCCAATGTTTACCGATATTTTCCTGATTTTTACAATTTTTTGGTTTTCCGAACCCTTGCCGATTTTATCCCATTATCGATGTTCACAACATTGCTACATACTACAACAATAATATGAGGTGTCCACGCATTCATCCATTCATCCAAGGAAACTTGGGCACAAAGAATACACAAATAACCTAGGATGTCATTTACAATATTTGGTCTGCGTAACCATAGAAATGAAGATTTCAAATTTGTTTATACATCCATAATATAGATTTAATACACTATTTCCTGGGTGTCATGCAAATGAATAAGTATATGCCTAAAAATATCAAAAAAAGGTGTCCCAAAAAAAAATTGCCAAAAAAACAAAACTATATTGTGTCCAAGGATGATAGGGAATTATAAAAAGTACTAACATGGATCAGAGAACCTGCTTTCTAAATAAAATAAAGACACAGAGAGATAAGGATATTAACCATTACATCAAACAAATGAACCAGACATTGTAGATCACAAGCGGGCTACCTGCTTAACATCATGAATCGAATCCTGGATATTTTAACAGTTCTGAACTGGCAATATTTCCACATCATATGAGTGAATAACCAGGTTTATTGTTTTACAAACATAAGGGGTGTTAGATGAAAAGGCACATACTCACTCAAAGGCAGTTCAAACTGTTATCTAAAATAGCAAGTTATACATGCAAGTGTTAGCAACAAACAACAGAGGGAACTGTATTAATAACAAATCAACATCTATTATTATGTGCCTTTGTCATGTCTAAGTCTATTTACCCAATTAAAGGAAATGGAGGACGGGAAGGAAAGTAAGTTGTAGCTTCCACTAAAAAGAATGCAGCCATAGTATGGAACCCCTCCTATTTTTAAATCTCCTTCTTAAAAAGCTTCACTGGCAGCTGTATGACATTGACATAAAAGAATGCAGCTAGGAAAGTAAGTTGTAGATTCCACTAAAAAGAATGCAGCTAGTATTGAACCCCTCACTCCTTCTTAAAAAGCTTCACTGCAGCTGTATGACATTGACATAAAAGAAAAAATCCCTTTATACGCTTCTTGTGCCGAAGGATGAGATAGAACTCTTATAAAATAAGATTCATGAATATCCCTTCAATATAAAACTCCTTTAACAGGGTTTTATAGCCAAGGAACAGAATTTTTAAAACAAAAGGCGTAAAGGAAAATTCATATTGAAGTTGTCGAGGAACTTCGACAAACAGTGCACCTTTTTGTTGGCTCAGACACATTCAATGAGCGTCTCCTTGTTGAAGATCAACTTCCCCACTATGGTAAATATCTAACAGAACTGAAGAGTGGGCATTCTTATTTATATATTTCTCCAAGAAGCATTCTTCTGTTAAGAAAAATATACGACAAGTCAACTCTGTATTCAACAATTGCATGGACTTCAATGCCTTCATTACTCGTAACCGAGGAATCAACCTCTTCTCCAAACTGTAGCTGATCAGAGCTGGATTCTTAACAATATTATCCAATGGAATACCCATAGATTTGACCAAAAAGTCCACCTGATTCCTCACCTTTTCCTCTGACAACCCAAAAACAAACGGCCACCGTTTGGATATTTCTGAAGCTTGTTTTTGTGAGAAACCTACACTGCTCAAGCACTGCAATTTTCTTTCTGCGTTTTCTTTACTTAATCCCGAAATAGAACGCAAAGCAGCTACAAACATCTTGGATCCCTTGTTGAGCCCCAAATCTTCGGCCAGTTTAAATGATTCTATGACCCTTTCAAGTGAATATGTGAGGAAACGGGGCTCTCTGACCAATAATTTTGATAATGTTTCACCCTCAACACCCAATTTTTGTATCAGTAAAATTGAAGATTTAATCCTTTTTTCACTGTTAGTCAAAAAACTTGAATTAGTACATATGAGTTTGCATATATCCTCTTCTTTCATGTAAGTCCCAAGGAGGGTGAGTTTGGACTGTATGTTTTTTTTGCCATAGCGAAAAAATAACCACGGGTTGGAACGAACCACCTTTCGAATCTGGGCAGTGGTAGTGAAACCATACCCATTTAATAGCTCCAAAATTTCTTCTGCAGTCCGGCTGGATTTTCTGCTAAGAAACTCAGTGCGATGTCTAAAGGTTTTTGTAATTTCTTCCTCAGATAAACCGCATTTGTTGATGAGAAAATCTGTGACAAAACCCCTGTGTGGTGGAGTTGTAGATGAGAGTGCGTTTCGGGAACAGAAATTGAGGAATGTTATGTGGGCTGTTGAGGTGAATGGAAGTGGCAGTGGCAGTGGGAAAATTAATTGGCGATGGGATGACAGGTTGTTGGTTAACAGGGGTTTCCATACCTTCAACTGAACAGAAAGCATAGTCTATGCTATTGATATAACAAAATGTCTCGCAGATGAGTAGTTAACTTACCAGAGACAGACGCCGCGAGGAATCGATCTGTGAACACCTATAGCTCAAAGCTGGGGAACGGCAGCAACGCAACAATATTGCGTGCCAGGATTCCTGATTAGGATTTCACGAGGGTGTTCCAGTGCGATTCAGGTCATTTATATAAACAATTATTTAATGCTTGCTTAAAGGATTTCAACCAGGCTCGGTAAGGGAAGGCATTACGAGGGTTTAGGAACGTGAGGTATGATTAATAATTCTTTACTTTGTAATAAAGTATATAATAATGTATAAAGTAGGATATTAAGATATATGATTTGATTATTGGTTAGGATTATGAACTCCCAAAATATTATTTTAGTTTTATAAATTTAAAGTAATTTTACAATTTATTTATTATTTTTTTAGTTGAGGAGAATTGAAATTTTGGTCAATTTTATAGGTGCATTGTATTGAACGTGGCCATGGGTAAGTAACCAAGAATTTGGACATGAGACATTTTACTCATATTTACTCAGGAGACATGAGGGGTTGAGGTTGTGACTCACTTCTTACTTAAGAATTTCTTTAGTGAGAGTTGTTGAATTATATTTAAATAAAAGTTAATTTTATTAGCGTAAAATACCTTGTGACTTTTTAATCCTAAAAGCTAATGTTAACTTTATATTAGGATTTGACGGTGATAGATAAATATTTCTCTCTACAGGTATTTTAAGGAAATGTATAACTTTTAGGAGTTGTCTATAATGCGACTGAGATTCTGGTGACGGAGCAGAAGAAATTGAGATAAATCATGATTTGTTGAGTTAAAATGGTTTTTTAACTGCATGATTCAGCATGAAAATGACGCTTTCATTGTGCAGAAACTAGTTATCAAACTTCGATTTCAATATCACTGCCGGATTTTCAAGGAAATGTCGCGTTATAACTTTTATTTGGAGCTTGGACTTATTTCTCAGGAATATTGGGGTTTGTGCTATCTAATTATACACATTGTCATCATGTCATGCTTTACCTTGGGATTAACCTTTTGAGAAGCTCTTGTTTCTCTTTTAGAGGGTTGGAAAGGAAGAATTGTTGGTTATGAATTTCGGTGACATTTTGGGACAATTTGTGTCATCGCTTAGTAGATGGTGTCATGTTTTACCTTGGGATTAACCTTTTGAGAAGCTCTTATTTCTCTTTTAGAGGGTTGGAAGGGAAGAATTGTTGGTTATGAATTTCGGTGACATTTTGGGACAATTTGTGTCATCACTTAGTAGATGAAGCTAGAAAGCAACATAGCCTATGGGTGTGACACACCCAACTTCCTTGGTTACCTTAAGGAGATGAGGTTTTAAAATTTTTCTTCTTCCACTCTACTCGAACCCCATTTCTAAGGCTACCAACACCTTTTGCTCGTCAAGAGATTTTTGACAATATACATGTTTATCTCATTCTTGATTCAAAAAACCAAGTTAGGGTCCCTTGAAAAATTTGTATTTATTATCATGTCAACGTGACCATATTTCTAACCCATGGTATATGACATTGCACCCCAAGTCCACATGTCATATCGAGAGTGTTGTAGGGACGACGCCAAGACCACCTGACCTTGCCATCTTATACACTATTTTTTATTAAATAACTTTATGTTTATTTGTACAAATGAGATTTTAATTAATAATAATAATAATAATTTAATTTTAAGTTTGTGGCTAAGTCAAACAATAAATTAGTGCATGAGACCCCCTTGTTTGTGGGAAAAATATTCGCTCCCATGTAGCAATTTGCAATGTTTCACGACTCCCTCTCGCTATGTTTCCCACACTCCAAATATGAGAGGATGCATGGGGAAACTAAGGCCACCACAATGTTTGTTAATCGATAAGTGAGGATTAAAGAGTTATCTAATGAGGTCACAATTTTGCTTGGACAGCGAATTTATTGCCGAAATCTAGTGAATTTTTTTAAGAAATCCAACTATGGAAATGTTTAAATCATTTTTTTGATGGAGGAAATGGATCTAGCACCATCAAGAACCCCCTGAGGAACCCAAATCTGAAGCTTAACTATTGTAACCGAAATTTTCAAAAATTTCCACTAGATTTTCTAAAAATCATGTCGGAGTTTCTATTGTTTTCCGAACAAAATTGTAGTCTGCTTAGGCTAGGCGGAGGATTAATGCCACCTAGGTTATTTTCCAGACAAAGGAGTATGTTGCAAAGATGAAAGGTCCAATATAAGGCTTATAATCATTACAACATTATTAACTGTCTTATCAAGTAATTTTTAAAATCTGTAAGTTTGGAACAAATTCCCATGTCACATGAGGATAACTTTCAAAAAAATCAAGTGTCGTCTTCTTTGTTGATTGGTGGGTTTTCAGTGGAATTATTCCCTCTTCATAATGTAGGAAATTTTAAATCTTAATATAAGAAATTTTAAGACTTTAAAATCCCATTGCAATTTAAATGAAGAAACTAGAACTCAACCCTATATTTTGAGGAACATAGTCTTTATAGAACTTCTTATCAACTAAAATAAAATTAATCACATGTATTTTTTCAAAATGACAACAACACAAAAGAATGCAATGACTACAAGTCTGCCTCATCACAACTCCACAAATTAGGGAAATCTTCGTAATCATCCTCACAACTCGACAAATCAGGAAGATCTTCCTAATCGTCCTCACAACACCACTACAAAGAAGACCCTCTAGGTCTCCTTATTTCAAAGGAGCAATGGATTCCAATTGATTACGTAATATGACTATGTCAACAAGGATGTTAAGAGTATGCATTAATTAAAAAGGCTTTGAAAGTCCAATTCAATTATTCAAACAGTGTTTTATTAATCCATGAGTTCATTGGTGAACATTTCAATAAATTTCTTCAAATGTTTTGTGACACTTTTCATTCCTAGTATTTATTATAATTGAGATTTTTACTTTTATAATTAATTATATTTATAAATCCAATAGGACAACCTACCCTTGAGCAGCATGTCCATGACTTCTTTTTAATCACTAATGCAAACCCAACCCTTATATTTGAGAGCTACAGTGAGTTTTCCACTATAAACCAGCCTTGAAGACCACTTAAGAAAATCAAGATACAAATTGAAGAAAACTTACCCAACAACCTTGGGTTGATCTCCCTCTCCAACAACAACACCAAAAATGTTACTGCCCAAATTCTCTGACATTGAAGTTTTAGAGCTGATTTATAATTCTCTTCCATCAAATCTTCACAAAGCTAGAGTGTTAGGCAAAGACAGCCAGTACATTGACTTTTTAATTTAATTTTCTTGGTTTTGCTTCCAAAAATAATGTAGCAAACCATTCCAGGGCATCTCATACTACATTCATGTATTTTTTCAATCTTTCATTTGAACATGCAAATTGACCCTTTGTTTGAAGAACTATTAAGTCAAAATCACCAAACACATTCAAATTGTAATTCCAAAATCCTTGGCCAAATTCAAACCAAGTGTTCCATATCAAATATTCTATTACATTGTTAGTTACTTTAAATTCCAAACAAAAAAACATAACATGAAAAATTTATCTTTAAGGGAAGTACATACAATATTTGCACCCATACGGGATTTGGCCACATCGAAGTCCATCTTTCAAATGTTGTTGCCGTCTTTATGAGGAACTACTTCTGTTGCAAGTACGATGGATGATTCGAAACCATCTTCATAACAAGCCAGTTTATTTTCAAGAGATTACATGATATTTTCTCACTGGCTTCCCGTGCAAGATGAAAATAGTGCCCTGCAAAGTGGGCACAGTGGGCATCAAATAGATCTATCCAAATGCTTCCTTAAATGGCCCACTTTTGAAATAAGAGCAATTCCCATGCGTCCAAAACATCAATGAGCACTATGTCCATTACCAAACAATGCTTCCTCCAAGATCAATGGCCCACTTTTGAAATAAGAGCAATTCCCATGCATCCAACGCATCAATGAGCACTATGTCCATTACCAAATAAATGTCAGGGTGCATTTCTCAAATCTGCTTACCTCCATAGCACCATGGTTTGGACTTTCATAAGGGTGCTAATTTAGGCATTCACACTAATCACATTTCTTCCATGATTTGGTTATATAACTCACTAAATTGATTGATTTACTTGCTTTCTTCGTTCTTGTTGCATAAGGTTTCCTTCCTAGTCGTAAGGAATAATCCTCTTAATGTTTTAGCCTGACCAAGAAAACACCCGCCATCCTGTGTAATCCCTCGTTTTTGTCCTTGGAATCTCAATTTGTTTTCAACCAATATAAAAAACAGGTCTAGCACGACCAGTGGCAACTAGGAGGTTTTTGCTCTTATTTTTAGTGGAGTATGTTGTAATAGCATTTGGCTTGTTTGTTGCTTTTTTTTTTGGAATCTTGGTCAGTTTGGTCTTCTATTTTTGGCTAATATAAGAAATAGGCTTAGTGAGGCCAATAGCAGTTAGGAGATTGCCACCCCTGTTTTTGGTTTAGTATGTTGTAAAGGCATTTGGCATGTTCAAAAATATTATGGTGGCAAGAAAGACAAAGTGAACTTCAGTGACCAATCTACTATCATAACAGAAAGACTTTACACCTTGCAAGCAGTGTTTGTGTATTGTGCAACTTTTCTCCTGTAATATAAAAACAAAACTCTTTTTGAATCATACAAATGAATAATTCAAATTTGAATATGCCTCTATATAATATCGATTTAAAAAAAGTGTCCCAATATGATAAGAAATTAAAGTGTCCCAATATGATAAGAAATTGCCAAAAAAAAAAAACTACAATATTGTGTCCAAGGATGATAGGGAATTATAAAAAGTTCTAACATCGATCAGAGAACCTGCTTTCTAAATAAAATACATACACAGAGTGATAAGGATATTAACCATTACATCAAACAAATGAACCAAACATTGTAAATTACAAGCGGGCTACCTACTTAACATCATGAACCGAATCCTGAATATTTTAACAAAGAATTGGCAATATTTCCACATCGATATTTCTTGTTTTACAAACATAAGAGGTGTTAGATGAAAAGGCACATACACACTCAAAGGCAGTTCAAACTGTTACCTAAAATAGCAAGTTATAAATGCAAGTGTTAGCAACAAACAACAGAGGGAACTGTATTAATAACAAATCAACATATACTATTATGTACCTTTGTCATGTCTAAGTCTAATTACCCAATTAAAGGAAATGGAGGACGGAAAGCAAAGTAAGTTGTAGCTTCCACTAAAAAGAATGCAGCCATAGTATTGAACCCCTCCTATTTTTAAATCTCCTCCTTAAAAATCTTCACTGGCAGCTGTATGACATTGACATAAAAGAAAAAATCCCCTTATAGGCTTCCTGTGCCGAAGGATGAGATAAAACTCTTATAAAATAAGATTCATGAATATCCCTTCAATATAAAACTCCTTTAACAGGGTTTTATAGCCAAGGAACAGAATTTTTAAAACAAAAGGCCTACAGGAAAATTCATATTGAAGCTGTCGAGGAACTTCGACAAACAGTGCAACTTTTTGTTGGCTCAGACACATACACTGAGCGTCTCCTTGTTGAAGATCAACTTTCCCACTATGGTAAATATCCAACAGAATTGAAGAGTGGGCATTTTTATTTATATATTTCTCCAAGAAGCATTTTTCTGTCAAGAAAAATATACGACAATTCAACTCTGTATTCAACAATTGCATGGACTTCAATGCCTCCATTACTCGTAACCGAGGAATCAACCTCTTCTCCAAACTGTAGCTGATCAGAGCTGGATTCTTAACAATATTATCCAATGGAATACCCATAGATTTGACAAGAAAGTCCACCCGATTCTTCACCTTTTCCTCTGACAACCCAAAAAGAAACGAGCACCGTTTGAATATTTCTGAAGCTTGTTTTTGTGAGAAACCAACACTGCTCAAACACTGCAATTTTCTTTCTGCGTTTTCTTTACTTACTCCCAAAATAGAACGCATAGCAGCTACAAACGTCTTGGATCCCTTGTTAAGCCCCAAATCTTCGGCCAGTTTAAATGTTTCTATGACCCTTTCAGGTGAATATGAGAGCAAACGGGGCTGTCTGGCCAATAATTTTGATAATGTTTCACCCTCAACACCCAATTTTTGTATCAGTAAAATCGAAGATTTAATCCTTTCTTCACTGCAAGTAAAAATATTTGAATTAGTACACATGAGTTTGCATATATCCTCTTCTTTCATGTAAGTCCCAAGGAGGATGAGTTTGGACTGTATGTTTTTTTTGGCATGGCGAAAAAAGAACCGAGGGTTGGAAAGAAACACCTTTCGAATCTGGGCAGGGGTAGTGAAACCATACCCATTTAATAGCTCCAAAATTTCTTCTGAAATCCGGCTGGATTTTGTGCTAAGAAACTCAGTGCGATGTCTAAAGGTTTTTGTAATTTCTTCCTCTGATAAACCGCATTTGTTGATGAGAAAATCTGTGACAAGACCCCTGTGTGGTGGAGTTGTAGATGAGGGTGCGGTTCGGGAGCAGAAATTGAGGAATGTTATGTGGGGTGTTGAGGTGAATGGCAGTGGCAGTGGCAGTGGGAGAATTAATTGGCGATGGGAAGACAGGTTATTGGTTAACAGGGGTTTCCATACCTTCAACTGAACAGACAGCATAGTCTATGCTAGTGATATAACAAAAATGTCTAGCATATATGAGTAGTTAACTTACCAGGGACAGACACCGCGAGGAATCGATTTGTGAACACCTATAGCTCGAAGCTGAGGAACGGCTGCAAGGCAACAATATTGGGTGCCAGGATTCCTGATTAGGATTTCACAAGGGTGTTCAGTACGATTCAGGTCATTTATTTAAACAAATTATTTAATGCTTGCTTAAGGGATTTTAGTGCCTATTTCCACCTCTATAGATTTATTAATGCACCGTAAGGACAGTTTTGGATGCATGTTTTGGACCCATATCCATGCGTGATACCATGACCTATGACCTATCATGATATGTACACGCATTTTCTGGGAGCTCCGTCACTCCAACTCCGGGAAGCTCCACGGTTCAGCGTAATCAATGCAAGTAGTGCGCTCCGATGTACTGATAGTAATCACGGCATTAATGTTATTCAAATAACGAGTCCATTTGAATTCGAATTCAAATTTGAATTTAACCGCTCAAAATTCAGCGCTCATCTATATTTCAGCAACCACATTTGAATTCCTTCAGAGCTCCGTCAACCGGAAAAAATTCATAGTTGCATCTCTCGCGGTCATTTCAAATATTTTCAAAAAGGCCGGCCCGCTCTTTTGCATATTGATTCCTGTTCAGTGTTGTTTTGTTAATGAAGTTGCAGATGATAGAATATCATGACCTCGCCCTTCAAATTCGGTCTGCCAGAGATAAAACTCAAGAGCAGACAATGAACGAAGCAATGAAAGCTTTGTGCTCCACAGAAAACAGGCAATATGATGACGTCGAGAGCGCTATGACCGAATTAAACTCTTTGGCCATGGGGATCTCAGAGAGCAGATGGCAGCGGACGCAGGATGAAGTTATGTCGAAGGATTGGGGTTCATAATCACTGGAAAAAAACCTTCTAGAGTTGGAGATAATGGAGAGCGAAATGAGCGTGGTGACGGAATCTGGCGGAGACTCAGCCTATTTGAGGATCCAAGAAAATAATCAATGGAGAAAACTGGGAAGTTTTCGTCCTCTCAGTACAAAGTGGATAACAAATGCGTTGGAAACTATTGCCACTTCATTAATACACCGAAAATTGGCAAACTCTTGGTCTGTGCTGGGTCGGTCGTAAACATACATATATACTACATCTGACTCCTTTAACTGTAAATCCCGAGAAGCGGAGGAGAGGCCTTTCTCCTTTTCTAATCGGTTGATTTTTATTCTTGGTTCTGTCCCAGACGGCGATTCTGCTGAATCATTGGTCTCTAAATTTTTTAGCGGTGAATTGAAATGTACACAAAAATTGATATCGCCATGATGCCTTCGTTTTTGAGGTTTTTCTCGTATATATTTTGTAGTTATAAAAGGAACTTCGACATAAATCACATGAAGAAAGACCTTTGTTGACGCGTTTCGAACCACACTAGTGTGATTCATTGTGAGGACAAGTTGAAGAAACAGATCCAGCTATGCATGTTAAATAGTCTGAGCAGAGCCCCCAACTAGTGTGGTTCATTGTCAGAACAAATTGAAGAAACAGATCCAGCTATGCATGTTAAATAGTTTGAGCAGAGCCCCCAACTACTAATTTTGACTCTGGACCAGACTCAAAAAATCATTTTTATAATATAGTTATATTCGGTGACCATTCCTTTAAAATATGTTAATAGTTAGTTAAAAGGTTTAATAATTAAAATTATAAGTTATAAGAAATATTATAATAACAATATACCTAGGGTATTTTTTTAGGATAATAGTTAGTTAGAATCAGAACAAATAAAATAAGTTAAAAAAATAAATAAACTAATTAAATAAAAATAGGAAAAAATAAAATAAATGAACTTAGTAAAAGTTAGTTGAAAAACCAAAATTAATAAAAAATAAATAAATAAAAATACATAAATATATAAAACTATAATAAAGAAAAAGTTAGTTTAAAAAAAAAATAATAATAAATTAAAATAAAAATAAGAAAAAATTAAATAAATAATAAAAATATAAAATTAAAACTAGGTAAATATAATTAAGAACATGGCTAGTAAAGGTAAAAATTAGTTGAAAAAATCAAAATTAATAAATAAATAAAAATAAAAGAGGGAAAAATAAATAATAAATAAAATTACATAAATATATAAAAATATATAATAGAGAACAAAGTTAATAAAGGTAAAAGTTAGTTGAAAAATTAAATAAAAATAAAATAAATGAATAATTAAATAAAAATAATAAATAAATAAATATACCTGAAAAAAAAAAAACAAAAACAAAAAAAAAAAAATAAATATATATATATATATATATAATGGAAAGAACGACACAAAAAATAAAAAGGAGAGGGACAGGAAAAAGACCACCCTAGGAGGAAGGAAGGCTCCAGGGAACACAAAAAGCTAGCAACAAGATAACAAGGGGGAGGGCAGGGGGGAAGGAGAGAGACTAAGACGACAGGGCATGGATCCAACAGCTATTGATTTTCCAGCCGTCATCTCTATTGAGATTGCCAACATCTATTGATTTTCCAGCCGTCATCTCTATTGAGATTGTTAGGCCTTCTTTCAATCTCAATAACTTCCCAGAATTTACGATAATGGAATTGAGCTACAAGATTTTCAATGTTTTCCCTAATATTTAATATTTTTTTACTAGATATTTTAAAGGCATACACATTTTATAGATATAATTTTAAGTATTTTTATTTTGGGTAGAATTTTTAGAATTTTAGTTTAATTATTAAAGATTTATTTTTATTAAATATTGTAAAATGGTTTTAATAATAATTATGGTTTAAAGGTTAAGATTTATCTTAAAAGTAGTTATGGTATTTTTGTTCTTTTAATTAATTAATTTATTAAAAATAATGTCATAAGAATATGAATTATGATTGGTGGATATTTGGTATTAATAAGCCATGGTATTGGTATTGGCACACAGTGTTATAATAAAAGTTATTTGCAAATTAAGAATTTTCATGGTAAAATAGAGATGAATCTCCATGGCTAATAATTTTGGTATGTGTTTTTTTAAATAAATATGTTTAACATACATATTAATTTTTTTATATAATTAATAATAATAATAATAAAGTTTTAATTTAGTTAATTTTAATGCTTTTTTAAATGTTGGTAATGTGAGATGTATCATGAGCTTTGAGGCTTAGCTTAGTTTTTCACGTTCTTGTTGTCAAGAGTGCATCATAAGTTCAATTCTCTAGACACTCATTAAAAAAATTGAAATGTATCATAAGATCATGTTTAAATGTTTATCAACTTTTATTGACCATTTATTTTATATAATTATCTTAATTTTATATCATATATAAAATTTTCAAAATTAAATTTATGATTAATTTGTTAACTAAGATTGGGGGAAATTTAAACTGTATTTGTTAATTTCTTTCACAAGATTCACATAATTTGCTCGGAAGCCTTCTTCCCTTCACGATGTGTACTTGGTATTAACATTTTTTCCATTTTGGATTTTTATAATGTTTTTAATAAAACGGTGTGTATATCTTCTAATATTTGTGCATTTAACCGTGATATTTACTAGATAAAAATCTCTCTTTCTTTTTAAATTAAAGTATATTTCCTTATTTTTACTTTCTTTGTAATATTAGAATTAAGTTCAATACATTCCAGATATCTCCAAACTTCAGCCAACTAGATTGGAGCTTTGATTTAATTCTAAATTAATGTTAATGGTGACTATAGAGACAAAATACAAAAATGGTGTGTAGAGTTCGAAAGTCCATATTAATGTTGATAGTGACTAATCACAAAAGATGGTTCAAAGTGATATGGTTTGAGATTTGGGAAAATAATTTAAAAATATATTCATATTAAAAGTTAAAGAAAAGGAGGAAAGATAGGACATCAATGATAATTTCATATTCAACATGTGTAATATAAGAGCTCACTATGGAATAACTAATTTTATTTTTAAGTAAATTTTAATTTAATATATGAGGTTTGTAATGGGTAGTATTTACATCCACTCAGCGTAATAAATATAAAAAACATTTAAATTTTGCTCGATTGTTTTATTTTGATAATATTAATAAAGTTATTTTAAAATATTAAAAAAGTAAAATATTTAAAGTTTCATTTCGAAAAAAAGAAGAGGGTTACAACTTAATAAAGATTAAAAGTTAAAGATTATAGGTTGACAATAACTAAAATATTGATTCACAAAGAGCCTAAATCATATTTTTCATGAGTATAGAAAAGGATAAAAGTGATCATTAGAGGAAATAAACACTAAATACTAGCAATTTCTCGTAAAGGTGTAAAGTACATTGAAGGAATACAAGATTTAAGAAGATCATCTCGCCACGAACGGAGCCCAATGTTGAATTCATGTGCATAAGGTTTTCCAAACTCTCCAATGCAAGTACCATGAGGCGAACGCACTACGCACAACCTATGCGTGAGCACAAAGTGTTGACAAACCTTGCCCTAGGTGTGTCACGCCCAACTATTTATCTTTCCTCCACCAAATGGTGCTGCTAATCCCATATTTCTTCTAGGGTGCAAGATCAATCTCCGTTGAGGTCCTAGAACTCATCGACTCGTTCCCTGTTGTTGTTGTTGTAGTGCATGTTGAGCTATAGTGTTGTTGGGTGATGGATGTCTTCAAGGTGTATCATAGCTTCACCTCCATATGGCGAAGTGCACGGAGTCTTCGATGATCCTTGGTTTGTTTGATGAAGCTTTAGCATTTTGTTTCTTGCTTGCATGCTGGAAGGCTTGACAAGCTCATCTGTTCGTGAAAGTGCATGTTCGTTGTGTTCGACCGTTTCACATGCTTCATTCGTTCGTCCATTGGTGAACCTGTCCTTCTCCATGTGCTCCCTCCATTCATCCCATTCATTGTCTTGTCATGTTTGTTGGTGTACCTATACCTGCAGTCACTCATGACGAAACGACATTAAATCCAAAACCTCCTAGTCTACCACGACAAATGATCATTTCAGATACAAGTGACCGAGAGAGATAGCAAGGTTGTGATGCGGGATGACGGCTTCGGGCAACTGCTAATGAAAACTGCACAAGAGTCACTAAGAGATGGAGATGGAAATCTGAGTTGACAGTGACTGTCTACAAGGTCTGGCTCGACTTGGAGGCAAAATTGCACAGATTTTGGGAGGAACAATCTGAGTTGCTGGATGGCAAGATAGGCATGCTCTGCACATTTTTTAGAACGAACGTGCAGCAGGGCTGGGCATCCAGATTTGTGCAATTTTTTAGAGGAACGGGTCGGGCTGCATGAAGGGTCAATTGCGCAAGGAGGGGCAAGTCAAACATACTTGTAGAAGAAGCACAAAGTTGAATTTCATCAAGTGGATGCCCCTAATTTTTTCTTTCTTTCCATAAAACTTACACAGGCTGGTTTTTTTTATGAAGAATACAAAAACATTGCAGGACATGCTACACATTTGGTCATGATTCATCATTTTGATAAAGGCACAATTTTTAGTTTTGGATAGTTTTATGCTATGTTACAAGGTTATTATAGCTAGTGGGTTTTTCCTTAAGCATTTTGGTTCAGGAAAAATCACCACATGATCAAGGTTTTGGAGATGTTGCAGGTGCTGCAAAAGTTTGTTGCGAATTTGATAACAAAAGGGAGATAGTGTTTCAAAGATCATGCTTTCAGTTTTGAAGTGGTTTCGTGAGTTCATAAGCTTCTTAGGGATATTTCAAGCCAGCCTACATGCTTCAGAATGTTAGAGAAAGGTTGGATATATGTACAACTTGGACTATTGCAAAAGTTGCTGCGAAACTGGAGATTTGTAGCAGATTTAACACAGTGGACATTTCGACTTGCTATTTCGAATATTTGGTTTATAGAAGTTGTTTTAATCATGTTATTAGGTATCGTAGAACTTTAGGATGATGTAATTATGCACTGTTGTGGAAATTAAATGCTTTGATGATGTATCAAGTTAAGATTTGTAATAGGTAATTACTTCCTATTTTTCAAAAAAGTAGGTGAAAATTCGATGTATCTAGTTGATGATTAGTTTTCCTTTGAAAAAATTGACCCTAATAGGTGGCAGTGGAATATTTTGATGTATATAATATGTAAAAAATAAAGTAAAAGTTTTTTTTGGTCAGTGTGAGGAAGCAAGGCTGATATTTTGTACTTTTTATCAATTTTTCAAGTGAATAGAAGAAGGAAGAAGGGATTTGATAGGGATTCATGTGTCAGACTTTGGTGATAATGTTTTTATCTGTGTTATCAATTATATCTTACAATTCCATGCTTTAAATACATGTCTTCATGTTTGGATTAAGAATAAATATTTCAGAATTCACTATTGTACTCTGTTTTATATAAGTTGAACAGTTTATGTTTCTTTTTCCTCTTTATGGCACTTAGAATTCATCTTGTGACCTGATGCTCTGAATGTCTTTCTCATAATTCTGCACTCACCCTCCCTACAACGAAATCAAGTTAGAATACCAGCAAAACTGCATATCTTTCCCCTGCATAAATCACCTTTATCATCCCTTATTCACTTGAAATCATTAGCAGAAATGAATTCCATGTTGAATGGGTCTATCTTCTCTCAGCTGCCAGCAAAACAATAAATCAAACCTCCTTTTTTTATCCTCATAACTAGCCTAATATCAAAGATCATTCAGTCAACTAATTGAATCATAATAAAACCTAGTGAGAGAGCCCTCTTCAAGGTTAGAAGGGCTAGATTCTAGCCTAAAAGTGGTTTGTGGTTACCTTTGTAATCCTTTCTTGGCCTAAAGGAAATTAGAGAGTTCTAACATGGACAAAAGTAATATTTTCCTTGTATATGGACAAATGTAATTTGAGAAAAGTAACTGGTTCATAATCTTGTAATTGACATTAAAACATTATGGTGTTGTCTAACTGAGTTTTATCTTTTAGATTTTTGGCTAAAATCTTACCAAATGTTTTTTTAAGTCAAAACATTATTTTTTATTCTTTAAAATAGGTTTTTGACTATATGGATTAAACATCTTTAAAATCCATATACATTTAAATCATATTACATCTTGAAAAATCCATAGACATTTTAATCTTGGAGAGTTCACTATAATCCCTGAGGCATTGAAATCATGGAGAGTTTACTCTAATCCCTGAGGTACCCTAATCTTGGAGAGTTCACAATGTAAACTTGTGATTCCAAGCAATCCTTACCAAATTCTAGGAAAATTTCTGAGGAAAATATATCTTGAAAAACTCCAAAAACATATAATAGGTAAACTGTAACACACCCTCCTATGTAACCAGAGGTGGTCACTGGGTTACTTGACTCTCAAGGTGGAGTTCCAGAATGAGGTGAAATATTTATCCTTTTTCATTTTCATATCTTTAAAAGAATTATAAAATCTAGCAAGGAATATCAGTTCTAATTTTCGATCAACACCACATATTAGTTCTTGTCGTTCATGTCGAGTTATTCTTGAAGGATACTTACCTTTATTTCTTAGAGATGTGATGTTGTAGCCTGACATTTCACTTTAAGAAAACAGGAAATTTCATAATGTTATCCCCATTAATATTATAAATATATAAAGTTACTCTATTTATGAGATCCCTAAGCAATTAGAGCTAAAGTTCCCCAAGCCATACCATTGACGACTGGAAAGGAAATAGCATGGGATTTCCAATCATAACTATGAGCTGCATGCTTCACTGTAAAACCCTCCTCCCACATCCACCCAAGTTACCGTGCCATCTGGGGTAAACATGAGATGAGAGGCTACTATGATCGGATTCAATCTCCTAGGTGACCTTAAGGAAGTGGAATCGATGGAATATCACACATAGCCATCCAACACCATCAACAGAGCCCTCGAGAGACAAGTCAACCACTCAGACAACCTGTTCCTCAATCCCAATGTTGTTCTCGACAATTTAAGGTTCAGTCGCTCTCATGCTATGGGCAAGGAAGCGACCAGAGACCTAAAGTCACTCTCATAGGCCTGCATGCCAGCAACTGTGGATGAAACTTACCAATTATGTGCCAGCGACTCCGAGATTTGAGCCACTTTTTCAGGCCCAAAGCCCAGGCCACTGCCCAGAATGGAATGAAAGCTCATAATTAAGTAAAGTACAAGGAAACAATGATGCAAAAGTAAATAGTTGATCAAGGCCTTAACCATACCCCTACTAGCCATGACAAGAATTTCATCAAACATATCATCGACATGTAACCTACAGGTGTAAACAATAGAGTTAAGTGTAGGGATATCTTACTTATCTAAGAATCGCCATGAACCATTGTTTCCTCATGTCACTTCCTTTGCCAATTTCCCTAGCCATCAACAACGAAATGAACACCCATAGGATGTCTTTCCCAACATTCAGCTTGTAATAAGTGTCTCATTCATCCGTGGTTATTGTTTTTAACATTTATTACATGGAATTTTCACCGGGGTTGTTGCATTCACTTTGTAGATCCATCTGGAACCAACCACTTTGTAGATCCATCCATCATAATTAGGTTGAAATAAACAAACTTTATAATGGGGCAACAAATCCTTGATGGCATAGTCTCGGCTCATGAAATACCTCACTCTTTGAAATCTCGACGAAGGCCAAAGCATATGATCACTTAAATTGGCAATTCCTCTTTCAGATGCTGGCAACCATTGTATTTTCTTAAGACTAGATATGATGGACTAGATCCATGGTAATAACCCCTTTCTTTTCTATTATTCTCAACAAATCTCCCTCAAGGAAATTCCACTCCATCCAAGGCTTGAGGTAAGGCACTTCCTTATCCCCATTCTTGTTTATTATCACAATAGAAGACTTGGTCCATTTTCTTCAAGAGGCAAAGTGAGAGGATCACATAAAAGGAAAAAGATCCTTGAAATTGATCTCTCGGTGACACCAGCAATTTGTGGACAATAATATGCTCTTTGGAGAATTGAAAATTTGAGAGATTAAAGTCTTGCATGTTATTTTGGAAAAGTTTGAGCTAGCCATAAGTATTTTGTTTCCTTCCTGTTGCATTGTTTTCTGACTTGTTGTCACATCCATGTCTTGCTGTTGTATTTATGCTACAGAATGAATAGGGGAAAATTTTGAAAATTGGAGACAGTGCAAAGGATTAAAGGAACGTAGGAGTGATCAGGTGTGGGGAGACCGGATAGGGAGGACAGAGCTTCATATCAGATATACAAGGATTCATGAGCTCTGAATTAAGGAAAGGATCGCAGAGGAATCGGGACCAAATCGCGATCGTATCGGCAAACATCGTATAGGCCAAAAAATCGGCAAACATCATCTAGGCCAAAAAATTGTGATTTTGAGATAAAATCGGGATGTTCACAACATTGGTATATAGTGTAGATTTTCCATCTTTTGATGATGTTCAAAAATAGTTCAATAAAATAACATTAACCATGCTTTCAAACATAGTTTGCATGGGCCGTGGATGACTTTTATTAAAGGATTATTGACATATCTTGAAGGATGATGTTATTATCAACTTCCATTTGCTTTATACATACATTGACCATTATTCCTAGCTCTCCAAAATGAAAGAGTTTTGTTTTTATATTACAGGAGAAAAGTTGCACAATACACAAAAACTGCTTGCAAGGCGTAAAGTCTTTCTGTTATGATATAGACTGGTCACTGAAGTTCACTTTGTCTTTCTTGCCACCATAATATTTTTGAACATGCCAAATGCCCTTACAACATACTAAACCAAAAACAGGGGTGGCAATCTCCTAACTGCTATCGGCCTCACTAGGCCTATTTCTTATATTATGCGAAAATAGAAGACCAAACTAACCAAGATTCCAAAGAAAAAAGCAACAAACAAGCCAAATGCCATTACAACACACGCTACAAAAAATAAGAGCAAAAATCTCCTAGTTGCCAATGGCCGTGCTAGACCTATTTTTTGTATTGCTTGAAAACATGACTACTGAGGTTATAAATCGAACTGATTGAAATTCCAAGGACAAAAACTAGGGATTACATAAGATGGCGGGTGTTTTCTTGGTGAGGGTAAAACAATAAGAGGATTCTGCCTTATGACTAGGAAGGAAACTTTATGTAATGAGAACGAAGAAAGCAAGTAAATCAATCAATTCAATGAGTTATACAATCAAATCATGGAAGAAATGTGATTGGTGTTAACGCTTAAATTAGCACCCTTATGAAAGTCCAAACCATGGTGCTATGGAGGTAAGCAGATTTGAGAAATGCACCTTGGCATTTGTTTGGTAATGGAAATAGTGGTCATTGATGCTTTGGATGCATGGGAAATGCTCTTATCTCAAAAGTGGACAATTGATCTTGGAAGAAGCATTTGGATAGATCTATCTGATGCCACTGTGCCCACTTTCTAGGGTACTATTTTCATTTTGCACCGAGAATCGATGAGAAAATATCATAGAAGATCCAGGATCTCTTGAAAATAAACTGGTTTGCTATGAATATGGTTTCAAATCATCAATTATGCTAGTAGTTCCTCATAAAGACAACAACAACATTTGAAAGATGGACTTCGATGTGGCCAAATCCCAATAGGTATGGGTGCAAATATAAATAAAGATAAATTTTCATGTTATGTTTTTTTGTTTGGAATTTGAAGTAACAAACAATGTAATAGAATATTCAATATGGAACACTTTTACTTGGTTTGAATTTCGCTAAGGATTTTGGAATTAAGATTTTGAATGTTATTGGTGATTTTGACTTAATAGTTCTTCAAACAAAGGGTCAATTTGCATGTTAAAATGAAAGATTGAAAAAAAACATGAATGTAGTATGGGATGTTGTGGAATGGTTTAATACATTACCCTTGGAAGAAAAACCAAGAAATTTAAATTAAAAAGTCGATGCACTAGCTGTCTTTGCCTCAACACTCTAGCTTTGTGAAGATTTGATGGAAATAGAGAATTAGAAATTATCTTCAAAACTTCAATGTCAGATAATTTGGGTAGTAACATTTTTGGTGTTGTTGTTAGAGAGGGAGGTCATCCCTAAGGTTGCTGGGTAGGTTTTATTCAATTTGTATCTTGAGTTTCTTAAGTGGTCTTCAAGGCTGGTTTATAGTGGAAAACACATAATAGCTCTCAAATATGAGGGTTGGGCTTGCTTCGGTGATTAAAAAGAAGTCATGGACATGCTCTTCAAGGGTAGGTTGCCCTATTGGATTTATAAATATAATTATAAGAGTAAAAACCTCAATTTATGATAAATACTAAGAACAAAAGTGTTCACAGAACATTTGAAGATATTTATTAAAATGTTCACCAATGAACTCATGGATTAGTTAAAAAATTGTTTGAATAATTGAATTGGACTTTCAAAGCCTTTTTAAATAATGCATACTCTTAACATCCTTGTTGACATACTATTTACAATGTTTGGTTCATTTGTTTGATGTAATGGTTAATATCCTTATCTCTCTGTGTATGTATCTTATTTAGAAAGCATGTTCTATCCATGTTAGTACTTTTTATAATCCCCTATCATTCTTGGACACAATATAGTATTTTTTTTGGCAATTTCATATCATCTTCGAACACCTTTTTTAAATCAATATTATATAGACGCATATACAAATTTGAAATATTCATTTGTATGATTCAAACCCAGGGCAAATAGTGTATTAAATCTATATTTTGTGGATGTATAAACAAATTTGAAGTCTTCATTTCTATGGTTCAAACCCAAGCCAAATATAGTAAATGACCTAATAGGTTATTTGTGTATCCTTTGTGCCCAAGTTTGCTTGGATGAATGGATGTATGCATGGACATCCCATGCTATTGTTGTAGTATATAGTGTAGATTTTCCATTTTTTGATGACATTCAAAAATAGTTCAATAAAGTAACATTAACCATGCTTTCAAACATAGTTTGTATGGGCAGTGGATGACTTTTATTAAAGGATTATTGACATAACTTGAAGGATGATGTTATTATCAATTTCCATTTGCTTTATACATACATTGACCATTATTCCCATCTCCCCAAAATGAAAGAGTTTTGTTTTTATATCACAGGGGAAAACTTGCACAATACACAAAAACTGCTTGCAAGGCGTAAAGTCTTTCTGTTATGATAGTAGACTGGTCACTGAAGTTCACTTTGTCTTTCTTGCCATCATAATATTTTTGAACATGCCAAATGCCCTTACAACATACTAAACCAAAAACAGGGGTGGTAATCTCCTAACTACTATCAGCCTCACTAGGCCTATTTCTTACTAAACCAAAAACAGGGGTGGTAATCTCCTAACTACTATTAGCCTCACTAGGCTTATTTCTTATATTAGCCGAAAATAGAAGACCAAACTGACCAATATTCCAAAGAAAAAAACAACAAACAAGCCAAATTCCATTACAACATACTCTACAAAAAATAAGAGCAAAAATCTCCTAGTTGCCAATGGCTGTGCTAGACCTATTTTTTGTATTCGTTGAAAACATGACTACTAAGGTTATAAATCGAACTGATTGAGATTCCAATGACTAAAACTAGGGATTACACAAGATGGCGGGTGTTTTCTTGGTCAGGGTAAGACAATAAGAGGGTTCTACCTTATGACTAGGAAGGAAACTTATGCAATGAGAACGAAGAAAGCAAGTAAATCAATCAATTCAATTTGTTATATAATCAAATCATGGAAGAAATGTGATTAGCGTTAATGCCTAAATTAGCACCCTTATGAAAGTCCAAATCATGGTGCTACGGGGGTAAGCAGATTTGAGAAATGCACCCTGACATTTGTTTGGTAATGGACATAGTGGTCATTGATGCTTTGGATGCATGGGAAATTCTCTTATATCAAAAGTGGGCCATTGATCTTGGAGGAAGCATTTGGATAGATCTATCTGATGCCACTGTGCCCACTTTCCAGGGCACTATTTTCATCTTGCATCGAGAAGCAGTGAGAAAATATCATGTAGAAGATCTAGGATCTCTTGAAAATAAATTGGCTTGCTATGAAGATGGTTTCGAATCATCCATCGTGCTTGCAACAGTGGTTCCTCATAAAGACAACAACAACATTTGAAAGATGGACTTCGATGTGGCCAAATCCCAAGTAGGTGTGGGTGCAAATATTGCATTTACTTCCCCTAAAGATAAATTTTCATGTTATGTTTTTTTGTTTGGAATTTGAAGTAACTAACAATTTAATAGAATATTCAATATGGAACAATTTTACTTGTTTTGAATTTGTCTAAGGATATTGTTACTTGTTAAGAAACTCAAGATACTTGTTCTAAATTTTTACATTTTCCATATGAAATCCAAAAATGCAGGAACCATTCTCAAACAACTTGCAAGAATAATGATAATGCCAAAAATTTAAGTAAATGGAAGAAAAGTAGGGCATTTTCATCTCTTTACTATAAGAATTTAACATTTTCATTAATGACATAGCATTACTAGGGCCCTAAGGTTAAATGTTAGGCTTCCCATGTTATGCTCTTAACCTGCAAGACGATACCAAAATACCAAAAATGCGAAGAAATATACCCAGAACATAGAAGAATGAGCAATAACAGCAAGTATTTTATTATTCAGAAAGCAATGTTCACTTGCCTCTTCGAGGGGGCAACGTCCAATAGAGCTTAGCTCGACTACAAAATAAGACACAACACTCCTCGAAGGGAGTCTCTATCCTTTATATGGGATTCATAAATGCAATACCATGGGGAAATACCATGGTTCTTATTAACACCATCTATCTAATACCATGGCCCATTTGCAACTAACTGTGGTCCTGTCATTAAATGCGGGTTAACCACTTCAATTATTAATATGGGCTTTATTGACTCTTTACTTAACTATAACTATGACTCGATCTTATTACATAAATAAGGGGGTTAGGGTGGGACCTTAACATGCCCTCCCTCGTAAGAATAACCTTTTCCTCAAGGCTGAAGCTGTGGAAACTGCTGAACAATAGTGGATGGTTCCCAAGTTGCATCTTCTGGAGAGGTGTCTTTCCACTTGACGAGGACTTCCTTGATCATGCGGCCACGCAGGTGCCATTCTCGTGTGTCCAGTACCTGTTCAGGTTGGAGCCAGATTGACCCTTCTTCATCCAATTTAGGTAGACTGGTTTGAATTCTGCAGTTGTTCCCAATCACTTTCTTGAGGCATGAGACATGGAAAACTGGATGGATTTTTGCAGTGGGTGGCAAAGCTAGCTTGTGGGCAACTTCTCCAATGCGCTGAAGTACTTGATACAGTCCGTAGAATTTTGGAGATAGTTTATGACAACCCTTTTCTTTGAGTGATGTTTGCTTATATGGTTGCAACCTCAAAAATACCTGATCCCCTTCTTGAAATTGGCGTTCTAAGCGATGTTGATCTACCTATTGCTTCATGTGGTTTTGAGCTTGATGAAGATTCTCTTGAAGATGGGCCAGCATGGTTGTGCGATTCTGTAGGAGTTCATCCACTGCTTGTACCTTCAAACACCCCTTGATATAAGAAGTAGAGGAAGGAGGGAGTTGACCATAAACTGCTTCATATGGAGTCATTTTGGTGGTGGCATGATAGTTGGTGTTATACCACCATTTAGCTAGAGGTAACCACTGTACCCAGAGATGTTGCTTTTCTAAAGTGAAACACCTAAGGTAGGTTTCCAGACATTTGTTGACTGCTTTAGTTTGACCATCAGTTTGTGGATGATAGGAAGTACTGAGTTGTAGTTGGGTACCTTGTAGCCGGAAGAGTTCCTGCCAAAAGCTACTGGTGAAGACCGGGTCACGATCAGACACAATGGAAGTGGGCATGCCATGCAATTTGAAGATTTGATCCATGAAAGATTGAGCGACCAAAGTCAGTGTAAAAGGGTGGGGTAGGGCGCAAAAATGAGCATACTTAGAAAGTCTGTCCACAACCACCATGATGACTAACTTGTTTCTTGAGTTTGGAAGACCCGTAATGAAATCCATAGAAACCTCTGTCCATATTGATGTCGGGATGGGTAATGGTTGTAATGTGCCTGGTGATTTCACTGTTTCTCCTTTGTGGCGCTGACAGACATCGCATTCAACTACAAAAGTAAGAATTTCCTTTTTCACGCTTGTCAAAAAAAATGATCTTCGAGTGTGAGCATACGTCTTCGGAAAGCCTAAATGTCCTACAGTGGGAGATGAGTGCAACTCCGCCAAAATGTGGCTTTTGAGGGTGGATGTTGGTGATATTACGACTCTGTCCTTATAGCGAAGAATCTCATCCTACCACGAGTAGCCCTCTGTGGAATTTGGATCTGCCTGCAATTGAGTAATGAGTTGGGAGAGCCAGGGATGTGAAAACCATTCCTTGCGAGCCTCTTCAATCCATTTTGGAATGGGAAGGGAAATTGCGAGCAGGGTACTTTCCTCCTCAAATTGGCGGGATAATGCATCTGCTACAATATTTTCGCGCCCTTTCTTGTAAATTGTCTCATAATCATATCCCAACATTTTAGTGAGCCATTTATTTTGTTGTGGTGAGGATAGGCGTTGCTCCAAAAAATATTTAAGGCTTTGATGGTATGTGCGGATTTGGAAACGTCGCCCCAATAAGTATGGTCGCCAGGTATCTACTGCATGTAAGATGGCCATCATCTCCTTCTCATAGGTAGATTGTCCCAGATTCTTCCCACTTAGTTGTTGGCTCGTGAAGGCCAAGGGTTGACCTTCCTACATTAAGACCGCCCCAATACCCGTACCTGAGGCATCACATTCAATGACAAAAGATTTGGTGAAGTCGGGTAGCGCTAAGACTGGAGTGGAACACAAGGCATTTTTGAGAGCTGTAAAGGCCTGTTGTGCTTCATCATTCCAGAGGAATGAATTTTTCTTGAGGAGTTGAGTGAGGGGCCTCGCAATGTGACCATAATTGCGGACAAATTTGCGATAGTAGCCTGTGAGACCCAAAAATCCTCTCAGGCTCTTCAAGGTCTTAGGTTGAGGCCAATCCTGCATTGCCTGGATCTTTTTAGGGTCCATCCTGACACCTTCATGCCCCACAATGTGGCCCAAATACTCAACTTCCTCCATGCCAAAAGAACATTTGGACATCTTGACAAATAATTTATGCTTACGGAGCAGGTGCAAGAGTAGATCTACATGTTGAAGATGTGCGGCCCAAGTGCTACTGTAGATGAGGATGTCATCAAAGAAAACAAGGACAAATTTTATGAGATATGGTTTGAGCAGGTGGTTCATAAGGCTCTGAAAAGTGGATGGGGCATTACAAAGACCGAATGGCATAAACAGGAACTCATAATGGCCTTCATGAGTTCATAAAGCAGTCTTTGGAATGTCAGCTTCTTTCATGCGAATTTGGTGGTAGCCTGAGCGAAGATCAAGCTTAGTGAAGAATTGAGCCCCATTTAGTTCATCCAACAAATCATCGACAACTGGTATGGGAAATTTATCCTTGACTGTCAACTTATTAAGGGCCTTGAAGTCTGGACACATATGCCATTCCCCATCTTTCTTGAGCACCCTGACCACCGATGATGAATAAGGACTAATGCTGGGATGAATGACGCCTGCTTCCAAAAGTTCCGTGATTATTTTTTCTATTTCATTATTTTGGGTGAACGGATATCTATATGGGCACACATTTGGTGGTTGGGCCCCTGGGACCAAAGTGATGCCATGATCATGTTCCCCTCTCGAGGGTGGAAGCTCATGAGGCTTGTCAAATACTGGCAGATGGTTATTTAAGATCTGTTGTATCTCAGGATGAATCTGAAGAGAATTGGGTTCGAAGGTCTGTATGGCATTAAATTGAGCTATAACTCCATGGTGCCCCTTTTTTAACAATTTTTCCATTCGATGTGAGCTGATGATAGAGGGAGCTCCCACTTGGAGTCCGCGGAGGGTATGTGTGTGGTTGTTCTGCTTAAAGCTCATATATAACTCCTGGAAATCCATTGTGATTGGACCAAGTGTGCGAAGCCATTCAGCACCTAGGACAATGTCGCACCCTCCCATGTGTATGGAAAACATATGGGTCTTTAACTGATAATCCCCCATTTGAAGTTTGACATTTTCACAGCGGCCTTCACATTTCATTGTCCCCCCATCAACAAATTGGACCTGGAAGTTAGAAATTGCTCATACAAAATAATGCATTGCTTTCGCGACTCTTTGATGGATAAAATTATGTGTACTTCCATTATCAATCAAGACTACTACTGGCGATGCTTAATAAAACCTCTGATTTTGAGAGTTTGAGGCGAAGAAATCCTTTCCAAAGCATGCAGCGAGATAATTGGTTCTTCAGGTACATTGCCCTACTGGTTATCCTCTTCTTCCTCCTCTGGTTCCTCGAGTGGTGGGGCTTCCTCCGATGAACTATGATCAGTAGCATCTATTTGAAAGAATTTGGGCTCCTTGCATTTATGCCCGGGGGAGTATTTTTCATCACAGTAGTAACATAATCCTTTCTTTCTTCTTTCTGCCATTTCTGTAGGGGACACCTTTTGAACCTTGAGTGTTTGGGTAATGCTTTGAGCCCGTGGGGGGAAACCTTTGGCTGTGAAATGTGAGCAATTGGACTGGGCCGCTAATGCACGTTCTACTTCACGAGCTATCCTACAAGCTTGTATCCATGAGCTAGGGTGGTGCAGTCGGACATGGGCTTGTATGTCTTCTTTAAGACCACTGATAAAACATTCCGTGTAGAACTCATCTTGTAGACCTCTAGTGCGGAAAGCTAAGGCTTCAAAGGCTGTAATATATTCATCCACTGTTCCTGTCTGTCGGAGCTTAGTGAGATGACCCAAAAAGGCAGATTCATGGTCAAAACGATCCATAAGAGCTTTTTTGAATGTCTCCCAAGTTAAGGGCCTTCCATAGCAACGTTGATGCCATTGCCACCATTGCCATATTTCATTGTCCAAGTACATGAAACCCACACTAAGCTGAGTAGCATTATCCAGGATGTAATTCAGATTGAAATATTGTTCCATTTGTGCTATCCATGCGGCCGGGTGAGAACCATCAAATTTATACATGTCCAACTTGGGTAGTCGCGAATGGGATTGTTGGTGGGTGCCAAGAGGTGAAGAGACTGGCTAGACTCACCGTCACTATGTTCAGTGCCAATATATGCCTCCTCGCATGCCTCCACCTTGCCCTTAGAGAGTGTTGCGTTTAATTCCTTCAGTTGCGACACTACGTCTTTCAAGGCTGATTCAAGGCTTTCCATCCTCTCATTCACCATTGCTTGAGCTCTAGTTTGTACCATGAACCGAGGTGATGTGCTTGAAATTTTGGACCGCCCGAATTTTTTGGCACTAACAATTGAATGGTACCACCTTGCTCAACTCGTCGTCCTGATTCTTATGGGCTAAGTCACTAATATGCCCCCGGGGGATCTTAGACTTCTTTTTTTTACTCTGAACGAAGTTTACTTCTTCCTTAGGAATATTGCAGTAGCCGAATCCCAGAAATGTCAATGCTGCCATAAGTCCTGCGAAAATCACGCCCAGGTATATCAACCCACACAACTACTCAGATCTGGATGGTGGATCTGAGAGATCTGAACGACGGAACTGATTGCTGCTGCGGATCTGAGAGATCTGAATGGTTGATCTGATAGATCTAAACAATGGAACTGATTGCTATTGCGGCCACAAAAACCCCACTTGCGAGATCTGATCTGGCAAAGATTATGTGTGATCCAGAGATAGATCAAGGAACTATGGTCTCCAGGAGTGTCAGGTGCTATAGATCACAATATACATAAGGGTCTGACAGTAGTACTCGGCCCAATTTTTTAGGGCACTACCCAAGGAGGATCAAGCGTACCCTTAGCCATACAACCCGACTACCCTATCGTACGCGCGAGTAATCTCTCCGAGTGTTGTTCTCGGTGTATTGTAGCAGCAAGACAACCGACGGTTTATCTATGGTGAGGTTACCAAGGGAGCTAGGAGGCTTCTGATATACCTAGAGGGTACTTGGAAGACAGTCCGTGCACAGTTCTGTCTAATGCGCTACTACTCGAAGGGGTACCCACAGGGGTTACAAGGGAATCCAACAAGCATGACCACCTCTTGTATTTCCTACGTGCATGCCTCCACAAATCTGCAGGTTTATGCGCTCAACGACAGATCCCGTGGTTTAAAGATGCCGGAACATGTCTCTAGCCAAAAAAAAATTGCTAAAAATTGGAGATCCCACTGGCCCTGGAAAGCGCTCTGATACCACTTGTTATGCTCTTAACCTACAAGACGATACCAGAATACCAAATATGCGAAGAAATATACCCAGAACATAGAACAATGAGCAAGCTAAGTGGGCTTGATTGTGGGGAAAAACTCCACAGTTAAGCGCGCTTGAGCCAGAGGAGTTCTGGGATGGGTGACCTCCTGGGAAGTCCTGGTTACCGGGTGCAAGCCCCGGAAGTGATGATTGATGCTATGTGATTCATTTCACTAGTTTCAATCTCACTTCTTCACCCCTGTGAGCATCACCCGATGCAATGAGTGCTAAGTGAACTATTCAAAAATCATGAGAAATTAGTCAGTTACGACTACCTCTCATGGAAATGGTCATACATGAATGACTTACTTAACGCAGTTGAATCCCAAAATGATATCTAATATAATGCACTGCGTAAACCCCCATACTTAAATTCAAAAAGAGTCAAGGGATCTCTACTTGAATGGTTCATGAGGCACAATACTTGCTAAGGTTTTGCAAATGGGGTAGCAAGCTAAGTGGGCTTGATTGTGGGGAAAAACTCCATAGTTAAGCGCGCTTGAGCCAGAGGAGTTCTGGGATGGGTGACCTCCTGGGAAGTCCTCGTTACCGGGTGCAAGCCCCGGAAGTGATGATTGATGCTATGTGATTCATCTCACTAGTTTCAATCTCACTTCTTCACCCCTGTGAGCATCACCCGATGCAATGAGTGCTAAGTGAACTATTCAAAAATCATGAGAAATTAGTCAGTTACGACTACCTCTCATGGAAATGGTCATACATGAATGACTTACTTAACGCAGTTGAATCCCAAAATGATATCTAAGTATTTTATTATTCAAAAAGCAATGTTCACTTGCCTCTTCGAGGGGGCAACCTCCAATAGAGATGAGCTCGATTACAAAATAAGACACGATGCTCCTTGAAGGGAGTCTCTATCCTTTATATAGGATTCATACATGCAATACCATGGTTCTTATTAATACCATCTATCTAATACCATGGCCCATTTGCAACTAATTATGGTCCCGTCATTAAATGCGAGTTAACCACTTACAATTATTAATATGGCTTTATTGACTCTTTACTTAACTATAACTATGACTCAATCTTATTACATAAATAAGGGGGTTAGGGTGGGACCCTAACATCCCCACTCATAAATTATTGTTTTTAGGCAAAATTAAGGGGGATGCCCAAATGTCCCCCTCTTTTTGAGGTGGACGTCCAAAAGCACTCCTTTTGGAGAAACACATCCTCCACATTGCAGAAACGCTCGGCCTATGTTTCCCTAAAATTCCCCTAAAGACGGACACGCGGAAACCTTTCACATGCATCCTCTTATCTTTGGAGTGTGGGAATAAAAAGCGAGAGGGACCCATGGAACATTGCAAATTGCTACATGGGAGTGGATAGTTTTCCCACAAACAAGGGGGTCTCATACACTAATTTATTGTTTAACTTGGCCATAACCTTAAAATTAAATTATTATTATTATTAATTAAAATCTCATTTGTACAAATAAACACAAAGTTGTTTAATAAAAATTAGTGTATAACATGGCAAGGTCAAGTGGTCTCGGTGTTGTTCCTACAACACTCTCGATATGACACGTGGACTTGGGGTGCAATGTCATATACCATGCATTAGCAATATGGTCACGTTGACATGGTAATAAATACAAAATTTTCGAGGGACTCTAACTTGGTTTTTCGAACTAAGAATGGGATAAACATGTATATTGTCAAAAAGCTCTTGATGAGCAAAAGGTGTTGTAGCTTTAGAAATAACGTTCGAGTAGAGTGGAAGAAGAAAAATTTTAAACACTCATCTCCTTAAGGTAACCAAGGAAGTTGGGTGTGTCACACCCATAGGCTATGTTGCTTCCTAGCTTCATCTACTGAGCAATGACACAAACTGTCCTAAATTGTCACCGAAATTCATAACCAACAATTCTTCGCTTCCAATCCTCTAAAAGAGAAACAAGAGCTTCTCAAAAGGTTAATCCCAAGGTAAAACATGATATGATGACAATGTCCATAATTAGGTAACATAAATCCCAATATTCCTCACGGATAGGTCCAAGCTCCTAATAAAAGTTATCTATTTCCTTAAAATAGGTGTAAAGGGAAACTAAACTTAGCTCATCACTAAGTTAAATCTTATGATACACTAGCTCCTAAAGTCATCTCATTCCCTCTTAGTATTAAAAATTCACACGATACTTTACACTAATAAAAATTAACTTTTAATTAAATATAATTCTAGATGCAACTCTCACTTAAAAAATTCTTAAGGAAGAAATCAACCACAACTTAGTCACAACTTCAACCCTAGGGGAGCTCACTTCACAAACTTGTGAAAATCTAAAAAAAAAACGTGAATAGAATGTCTCATGATGCACTTCACCTATAAATTAGAGTGAGAGAGATTAAATTTTAAAATAATTTTAAATTTACAAAAACTAAAATAATATTTCTAATACTTCATAATCCTCACTAACCAATAATAAAATCATTTAACTCAATATCCTACTTTTTACATTATTATTATCATATACTTTATGACAAATTAAAGTATTATTAATCATACCTCACATTCACATTCACATTCACATTCGTAAACCCTCGTCATACCTTACCCTACCCGAGCCTGCGTGTATGGTTCAAATCCCTTAAGCAAGCATTAAATATTTGTTTAAATCAATGACCTGAATCGTACTGGAACACCCTCGTGAAACCCTAATCAGGAATCCTGGCACCCAATATTGTTGCCTTGCAGCCGTTCCTCAGCTTCGAGCTATAGGTGTTCACAAATCGATTCCTCGCGGTGTCTGTCCCTGGTAAGTTAACTACTCATATATGCGGGACATTTTTGTTATATCAATGGCATAGACTATGCTGTCTGTTCAGTTGAAGGTATGGAAACCCCTGTTAACCAACAACCTGCCTTCCCATCGCCAATTAATTCTCCCACTGCCACTGCCATTCACCTCAACACCCCACACAACATTCCTCAATTGCTGCTTTCCTTGGATGAATGGATGTATGCGTGGACACCCCACATTATTGTTGTAGTATATAGTGTAGATTTTCCATCTTTTAATGACATTTAAAAAATAGTTCAATAAAATAACATTAACTATGCTGTCAAACATAGTTTGTATAGGCCTTGGGTGGCTTTTATTAAAGGATTATTGACATAACTTGAAGGATGATGTTATTATCAACTTCCATTTGCTTTATACATGCACTGACCATTATTCACAGCTCTCCAAAATGAAAGAGTTTTGTTTTTATATTACAAGAGAAAAGTTGCACAATACACAAAAACTGCTTGCAAGGCGTGAAGTCTTTCTGTTATGATAGTAGACTGGTCACTGAAGTTCACTTTGTCTTTCTTGCCACCATAATATTTTTGAACATGCCAAATGCCCTTACAAAATACTAAACCAAAAATAGGGGTGGCAATCTCCTAACTGCTATCAGCCTCACTAAACCTATTTCTTATATTAGCCAAAAATAGAAGACCAAACTGACCAAGATTCCAAAGAAAAAAGCAACAAACAATCTAAATGCCATTACAACATACTCTGCTAAAAATAAGAGCAAAAACCTCCTAGTTGCCACTGGCTGTGCTAGACCTATTTTTTATATTGGTTGAAAACAAATTGAGATTCCAAGGACAAAAACGAGGGATTACACAGGATGGCGGGTGTTTTCTTGGTCAGGCTAAAACATTAAGAGGATTATGCCTTACGACTAGGAAGGAAACCTTATGCAATGGGAACGAAGAAAGTAAATCCAAGCAAGTAAATCAATCAATTTAATGAGTTATATAACCAAATCACGGAAGAAATGTGATTAGTGTGAATGCCTAAATTAGCACCCTTATGAAAGTCCAAACGATGGTGCTATGGACGTAAGCGGATTTGAGAAATGCACCCTGACATTTGTTTGGTAATGGACATAGTGCTCATTGATGCTTTGGATGCATGGGCATTGCTCTTATTTCAAAAGTGGGCCATTGATCTTGGAGGAAACATTGTTTGGTGATGGACATAGTGCTCATTGATGCTTTGGATGCATGGGAATTGCTCTTATTTCAGAAGTGGGCCATTGATCTTGGAGGAAGCATTTGGATAGATCTATCTCATGCCCACTATGCCCACTTTGCAGGGCACTATTTTCATCTTGCACCGGGAACCAGTGAGAAAATATCATGTAGAATATCCATAATCTCTTGAAAATAAACTGGCTTGCTATGAAGATGGTTTCAAATTATCCATCGTACTTGCAACAGAAGTAGTTCCTCATAAAGACGACAACAACATTTGAAAGATGGACTTCGATGTGGCCAAATTTGGGTGCAAATATTGTATGTACTTCCTTAAAGATAAATTTTCATGTTATGTTTTTTTGTTTGGAATTTGAAGTAACTAACAATGTAATATAATATTCGATATGGAACACTTTACTTGGTTTTAATTTGGCCAAGGATTTTGGAAATACAATTTGAATGTTTTTGGTGATTTTGACTTAATAGTTCTTCAAACAAAGGGTCAATTTGCATGTTCAAATGAAAGATTGAAAAAATACATGAATGTAGTATGAAATGCCCTGGAATGGTTTGCTACATTATTTTTGGAAGCAAAACCAAGAAAATTAAATTAAAAAGTTGATGTACTGGCCGTCTTTACCTAACACTCTAGCTTTGTGAAGATTTGATGGAACAAGAGAATTATAAATCATCTCTAAAACTTCAATGTCAGATAATTTGGGCAGTAACATTTTTGGTGTTGTTGTTGGAGAGGGAGATCACCCCTAAGGTTGTTGGGTAAGTTTTATTCAATTTGTATCTTGAGTTTCTTAAATGGTCTTCAAGGCTGGTTTATAGTGGAAAACTCATTGTAGCTCTCAAATATGAGGGTTGGGTTTGCATTAGTGATTAAAAAGAAGTCATGGACATGCTGCTCAAGGGTAGGTTGTCCTATTGGATTTATAAATATAATTAATTATAAGAGTAAAAGTCTCAATTTATGATAAATACTAGGAACGAAAAGTGTTCACAGAACATTTGAAGAAATTTATTAAAATGTTCACCAATGAACTAATGGATTAATTAAAAAAATAGTTTGAAGAATTGAATTGGACTTTCAAAGCCTTTTTAATTAATGCATACTCTTAACATCCTTGTTGACATAGTCATATTACGTAATTAATTGGAATCCTTTCCTCCTTTGAAATAAGGAGACCTAGAGGGTCTTCTTTGTAGTGGTGTTGTGAGGACGATTAGGAAGATTTTCCTAATTTGTCGAGTTGTGAGGATGATTAGGAAGATTTCCCTAATTTGTGGAGTTGTGATGAAGCAGACTTGCAGTCATTGCATTCTTTTGTGTTGTTGTCATTTTGAAAAAATACATGTGATTAATTTTATTTTAGTTGATAAGTTCTATAAAGACTATGTTACTCAAAATATAGGGTTGAGTTCTAGTTTCTTCATTTCAATTGCAATGGGATTTTAAAGTCTTAAAATTTCTTATATTAAGATTTAAAATTTCCTACATTATGACGAGGGATAAATTCCACTGAAAACCCACCAATCAACAAAGAAGATGACACTTGAATTTTTTGAAAGTTATCCTCATATGACATGGGAATTTGTTCCAAAATTACAGATTTTAAAAATTACTTGATAAGGCAGTTAATGATGTTGTAATGATTATAAGCCTTATATTGGACCTTTCATCTTTGCAACAGACTCCTTTGTCTAGAAAATTACCTAGGTGGCCTTAATCCTCCGCCTAGCCTAAGCAGACTACAATTTTGTTCGGAAAACAATAGAAACTCCAACATGATTTTTAGAAAATCTAGCGGAAATTTTTGAAAATTTCAGTTACAACAGTTAAGCTTCAGATTTTGGGTTCCCCAGGGGGTTCTTGATGGTGCTAGATCCATTTCCTCCATCAAAAATATGATTTAAACATTTCCATAGTTGGATTTCTTAAAAAAATTCACTAGATTTCGGCAATAAATTTGATATCCAAGCAAAATTGTGACCTCATTAGACAACTCTTTAATCCTCACTTATCGATTAACAAACATTATGGTGGCCTTAGTTGATCTCGATGTGCAAGGTATATTGCATCTATATATATATATATATGGACCTTTATGTATATAATGTTTGCCATGTAAGGTACGATGTTGTACGTGCCTTAAGGCCATGTATTATGTAATGCTAATATGAAATGGAAGGTTTATGTGTATATACAGGGAAGGGTGTGTGTATATATCATGTGCATGTAGGTGCTAAGGCATGGTGGCTTATATAAATATGAACCTATGCTTATGTTATAAGAGACGATGCCAAGTGATTTCCTCCCGCTTGAGATCAAGCTATCAAGGTCACATAGGAGTTCAACAATCAATGCTACCAACATTGAGGTATAGAGGGCTTGGTGCTCTTGATTAAATGTTAGTTCTAGATCAACATACATGATAGAACACTTAAAATTGTTAGGTTTGTTGGATTTTGAGTGGGATCTAAATTTTTACGTTTTCCATATGAAATCCAACGAAGCGGGAACCACTCTCAAACATCCTAAAACAATATTGATAATGCCAAAAATCTAAGTAGATGGAAGAAAAGTAGGGCATTTTCATCTCTTTACTTTAAGAATTTAACAATGTCATTAATGACATAGCATTACTAGGGCCTTAAGGTTGAATGTTAGGCTTCCCCACTCATAAATTATTGTTTTTAGACAAAATTAAGGGGGATGCCCAAATGTCCTCCCTCTTTTTGAGGAAGACGTGCACAAGCACTCTTTTTGGGGAAACACGTCCTCCACGTTGCAGAAACGCTCGCCCTATGTTTCCCTAAGATTCCCCAAAAGAAGGAAATGGGGAAACGTTTCCTCATGCATCCTCTCATATTTGGAGTGTGGGAAACATAGTGAGAGGGAGCCGTGAAACATTGCAAATTGCTACATGGGAGCGAATATTTCATAACCAACAATTCTTCCCTTCCAACGCTCTAAAAGAGAAACAAGAGCTTCTCAAAAAGTTAATCCCAAGGTAAAACATAAAACATGACACCATTGCGATGACACAAATTGTCCCAAAATGTCACCAGAATTCATAACCAACAATTCTTCCCTTCCAATGCTGTAAAAAAGAAACAAGAGCTTCTCCAAAAGTTAATCCCAAGGTAAAACATGACATGATGACAATGTGCATAATTAAGTAGCACAAATCCCAATATTCCTCACGGATAAGTCCAAGCTCCAAATAAAAGTTATACATTTCCTTAAAATAGGTATAGAGGGAAATCAAACTTATCTCATCACCAAGTCAAATCCTATGATATACTCGCTCCCTAGGTCATCTCATTAGCTCTTACAATTAAAAAGTCACAAAGTATTATATGCTAATAAAAAAAATACACTAATTAACTTTTGTTTAAATATAATTCTAGATACAATTCTCACTAAAGAAATTCTTAAGTAAGAAATGAGCCACAACCTCAACCCCTCAGCTCACTTGCTTGTGAAAATTGGAAAATCTAAAGTAAATGTAAGTAAGGTCTCATATCCAAATTCTTGATTACTTACCCAAGGCCACGTTCAATACAATGCACCTATAAAATTGATCACCTATAAAATTGATCCAAATTTCAATTCTCCTCGACTAAAAAAATTATAATAAATAATAAATAATAAATAAAATGTAAAATTACTTTAAATTTACACAACTAAAATAATATTTTGGGGAGTTCATAATCGTGACCAATAATCAAATCATATATCTTAATATCCTACTTTATACATTATTATATACTTTATTACAAAGTAAAGAATTATTAACCATACCTCACGTTCCTAAACCCTCGTAATGACTTCCCTTACCCGAGCCTCCTTGTAGTGTAATGGTTCAAATCCCTTAAGCAAGCATTAAATAATTGTTTATATAAATGACCTGAATCGCACTGGAACATCCTCGTCAAATCCTAATCAGGAATCCTGGTACCCAGTATTGTTGCGTTGCTGCCGTTCCCCAGCTTTGAGCTATAGGTGTTCACAGATCGATTCCTCGCGGCGTCCCTCTGGTAAGTTAACTACTCATCTGCGATACATTTTGTTATATCAATAGCATAGACTATGCTTTCTGTTCAGTTGAAGGTATGGAAACCCCTGTTAACCAACAACCTGTCATCCCATCGCCAATTAATTTTCCCACTGCCACTGCCATTCACCTCAACAGCCCACATAACATTCCTCAATTTCTGCTCCCGAACCGCACTCTCATCTACAACTCCACCACACAGGGGTCTTGTCACAGATTTTCTCATCAACAAATGCGGTTTATCTGAGAAAGAAATTACAAAATCCTTTAGACATTGCACTGAGTTGCTTAGCACAAAATCCACCCGGACTTCAGAAGAAATTTTGGAGCTATTAAATGGGTATGGTGTCACTACCCCTGCCCAGATTCGAAAAGTGGTTCTTTCCAACCCTCGGTTCTTTTTTAGCCATGGCAAAAAAAACATACAGTCCAAACTCACCCTCCTTAGGACTTACATGAAAGAAGAGGATATATGTAAACTCCTATGTACTAATTCAAGAATTTTTACTAGCCGTGAAGAAAGGATTAAATCTTCGATTTTACTGATACAAAAATTGGGTGTTGAGGGTGAAACATTATCAAAATTATTGGCCCGACAGCCCCTTTTGCTCACATATCCACCTGAAAGGGTCATAGAATCATTTAAACTGGCCGAAGATTTGGGGCTGAACAAGGGATCCAAGATGTTTGTAGCTGCTATGCGTTCTATTTTGGGAGTAAGTAGAGAAAACGCAGAAAGAAAATTGCAGTGCTTGAGCAGTGTAGGTTTCTCACAAAAACAAGCTTCAGAAATATTCAAACGGTGTCCGTTTCTTTTTGCGTTGTCAGAGGAAAAGGTGAGGAATCAGGGGGACTTTCTGGTCAAATCTATGGGTATTCCATTGGATAATATTGTTAAGAATCCAGCTCTGATCGGCTACAGTTTGGTGAAGAGGTTGATTCCTCGGTTACGAGTAATGGAGGCATTGAAGTCCATGCAATTGTTGAATACAGAGTTGCCTTGTCGTATATTTTTCTTGACAGAAAAATGCTTCTTGGAGAAATATATAAATGAGAATGCCCACTCTTCAGTTCTGTTAGATATTTACCATAATGGGGAAGTTGATCTTCAACAAGGAGACGCTCAGTGAATGTGTCTGAGCCAACAAAAAGGTGCACTGTTTGTCGAAGTTCCTCGACAGCTTCAATATGAATTTTCCTTTACGCCTTCTGTTTTAAGAATTCTGTTCCTTGGCTATAAAGCCCTGTTAAAGGAGTTTTATATTGAAGGGATATTCATGAATCTTATTTTATAAGAGCTCTATCTCATCCTTCGGCACAAGAAGCGTATAAAGGGATTTTTTCTTTTATGTCAATGTCATACAGCTGCCAGTGAAGCTTTTTAAGAAGGAGATTTAAAAATGGGAGGGGTTCAATACTATGGCTGCATTCTTTTTAGTGGAATCTACATCTTACTTTCCTATGGCTGCATTCTTTTATGTCAATGTCATACAGCTCCCAGTGAAGCTTTTTAAGAAGCAGATTTAAAAATGGGAGGGGTTCAATACTATGGCTGCATTCTTTTTAGTGGAAGCTACAACTTACTTTCCTTCCCGTCCTACATTTCCTTTAATTGGGTAATTAGACTTAGACATGACAAAGGCACATAATAATAGATGTTGATTTGTTGTTAATACAGTTCCCTCTGTTGTTTGTTGCTAACACTTGCATTTATAACTTGCTATTTTAGATAACAGTTTGAACTGCCTTTGAGTGAGTATGAGCCTTTTCATCTAACACCCCTTATTTTTGTAAAACAATAACCTGGTTATTCACTCATATCGATGTGGAAATATTGCCAGTTCAGAACTGTTAAAATATCCAGGATTCGATTCATGATGTTAAGCAGGTAGCTCGCATGTGATCTGCAATGTCTGGTTCATTTGTTTGATGTAATGGTTAATATGCTTATCTCTCTGTGTCTGTATTTTATTTAGAAAGCAGGTTCTCTGATCCATGTTAGTACTTTTTATAATTCCCTATCATCCTTGGACACAATATAGTAATTTTTTGTGGGACACAATATAGTACTTTTTTTGGGCAATTTCCTATCATAGTGGGACACCTTTTTGCAATCGATATTATATAGATGCATATACAAATTTGAAATATTCATTTGTATGATTCAAACCCAGGCAAATAGTGTATTAAATCTATATTGTGGATGTATAAACAAATTTGAAGTATACAAATTTGAAATATTCATTTGTATGATTCAAACCCAGGCAAATAGTGTATTAAATCTATATTGTGGATGTATAAACAAATTTGAAGTCTTCATTTCTATGGTTCAAAACCAGGCCAAATATTGTAAATGACATCGGTTATTTGTGTATTCTTTGTGCCCAAGTTTCTTGGGATGAATGGATGAATGCGTGGACACCTCATCTTATTGTTGTAGTATATAGCAATGTTGCGAACATCGACAATGGGATAAAATCGGCAAGGGTCTGGAAAACTAAAAAATCGGGAAAATATCGGTAAAAATTGGCAAACCTCGGCCATATTAAAATACCATAACAAAATTGGTAAACATCGGCTAGGCCAAAAAATTGTGATTTCGAGATAAAATTGGGATGTTCGCAACACTAATATATAGTGTAGATTTTCCATCTTTTGATGACGTTCAAAAGTAGTTCAATAAAATAACATTAACTATGTTGTCAAACATAGTTTGTATGGGCCGTGGGTGGCTTTTATTAAAGGATTATTGACATAACTTGAAGGATGATGTTATTATCAACTTCCATTTGTTTTATACATGCACTGACCATTATTCATGGTTCTCCAAAATGAAAGAGTTTTGTTTTTATATTGCAAGAGAAAAAGTGCACAATACACAAAAACTGTTTGCAACGCGTAAAGTTGTTGCACAATACACAAAAAACTGCTTCCAAGGTGTAAAGTTGTTGCAAAATACACAAAAACTACTAGCAAGGCGTAAAGTCTTTCTGTTATGATAGTAAACTGGCCACTAAAGTTCACTTTGTCTTTTTCTTGCCATCATAATATTTTTGAACATGCCAAATGCCCTTACAACATACTAAACCAAAAACAGGGGTGGCAATCTCCTAATTGCTACTGGCCTCACTAGACCTATTTCTTATATTGGCTGAAAATAGAAGACCAAACTGACCAAGATTCCAAAGCAAAAAGCAACAAACAAGCCAAATGCCAATACAACATACTCTACGAAAAATAAGACCAAAAATCTCCTAGTTGCAATTGGTCGTGCTAGACCTATTTTTTATATTGGTTGAAAACATGACTACTAAGGTTATAAATCGAACTGATTTGAAATTCGAAGGACAAAAACTAGTGATTACACAAGATGGAGGGTGTTTTCTTGGTCAAGGTAAAACAATAAGAGGATTATGCCTTATGACTAGGAAGGAAACTTTATGCAATGAGAACGAATAAAGCAAGTAAATCAATCAATTCAATGAGTTATACAATCAAATCATGGAAGAAATGTTATTGGTGTTAATGCTTAAATTAGCACACTTATGAAAGTCCAAACCATGGTGCTATGGAGGTAAGTAGATTTGAGAAATGCACCTTGACATTTGTTTGGTAATGGACATAGTGGTCATTGATGCTTTGGATGCATCTGAAATGCTTGTATCTCAAAAGTGGACAATTGATCTTGGAGGAAGCAGTTGGAAAGATTTATCTATGCCTTTGTGACCGCTTTCTAGGGTACTATTTTCATTTTGCACCGAGAACCGATGAGAAAATATCATGTAGAAGATCCGGGATCTCTTGAAAATAAACTAGTTTGCTATGAAGATGGTTTCGAATCATCAATTGTGCTAGTAGTTCCTCATAAAGACAACAACAACATTTGAAAGATGGACTTCGATGTGGCCAAATCCCAATAGGTATGGGTGCAAATATAAATAAAGATAAATTTTCATGTTATGTTTTTTTGTTTGGAATTTGAAGTAACTAACCATGTAATAGAATATTCAATATGGAACACTTGTACTTGGTTTGAATTTTGCCAAGGATTTTGGAATTAAGATTTTGAATGTTATTGGTGATTTTGACTTAATAGTTCTTCAAACAAAGGGTCAATTTGCATGTGAAAATGAAAGATTGAAAAAATACATGAATGTAGTATGGGATGTCATGGAATGGTTTAATACATTACCTTTGGAAGCAAAACCAAGAAAATTAAATTAAAAAGTCGATGCACTCGCTGTCTTTGCCTCAACACTCTAGCTTTGTGAAGATTTGATGGAAATAGAGAATTAGAAATCATCTTCAAAACTTCAATGTCAGATAATTTGGGCAGTGGCATTTTTGGTGTTGTTGTTAGAGAGGGAGGTCATCCCTAAGGTTGTTGGGTAAGTTTTCTTCAATTTGTATCTTGAGTTTCTTAAGTGGTCTTCAAGGCTGGTTTATAGTGGAAAACACACAGTAGGTCTCAAATATGATGGTTCGGCTTGCATCGGTGATTAAAAAGAAGTCATGGACATGCTCCTCAAGGGTAGGTTGCGCTATTGGATTTATAAATATAATTATAAGAGTAAAAACCTCAATTTATGATAAATACTAAGAACAAAAGTGTTCACAGAACATTTGAAGATATTTATTAAAATGTTCACCAATGAACTCATGGATTAGCAAAAAAATTGTTTGAATAATTGAATTGGACTTTCAAAGCCTTTTTAAATAATGCATACTCTTCACATCCTTGTTAACATACTCTTTACAATGTTTGGTTCATTTGTTTGATGTATTTATTTTATTTAGAAGCAAGTTCTATCCATGTTAGTACTTTTTATAATTCCTTATCATTCTTGGACACAATATAGTATTTTTTTTGGCAATTTCTTATCATCTTCGAACACCTTTTTTAAATCAATATTATATAGACACATACAAATTTGAAATATTCATTTGTATGATTCAAATCCAGGGCAAATAATGTATTAAATCTATTTTGTGGATGTATAAACAAATTTGAAGTCTTCACTTCTATGGTTCAAACCCACGCCAAATATTGTAAATGACCTAATAGGTTATTTGTGTGTCCTTTGTGCCCAAGTTTGCTTGGATGAATGGATGTATGCATGGACACCCCATGTTATTGTTGTAGTATATAGTGCAGATTTTCCTTTTTTTGATGACGTTCAAAAATAGTTCAATAAAATAACATTAACCATGCTTTCAAACATAGTTTGTATGGGCCGTGGATGACTTTTATTGAAGGATTATTGACATAACTTGAAGAATGATGTTATTATCAACTTCCATTTGCTTTATACATACATTGACCATTATTCCCAACTCTCCAAAATGAAAGAGTTTTGTTTTTATATTACAGGAGAAAAGTTGCACAATACACAAACACTGGTTGCAAGGCGTAAAGTCGTTGCACAATATACAAAAACTACTTGCAAGATGTAAAGTTGTTGCACAATACACAAAAACTGCTTGCAAGGCGTAAAGTCTTTCTGTTATGATAGTAGACTGGTCACTGAAGTTCACTTTGTCTTTCTTGCCACCATAATATTTTTGAACATGCCAAATGCCCTTACAACATACTAAACCAAAAACGGGGGTGGCAATCTCCTAACCGCTATCGGCCTCACTAGGCCTATTTCTTATATTAGCCGAAAATAGAAGACCAAACTGACCAAGATTCCAAAGAAAAAAGCAACAAACAAGCCAAATGCCATTACAACATACTCTACAAAAAATAAGAGCAAAAATCTCCGAGTTGCCAATGGCCGTGCTACACCTATTTTTTGTATTGGTTGAAAACATGACTACTAAGGTTATAAATCGAACTGATTGAGATTCCAAGGACAAAAACTAGGGATTACACAAGATAGCGGGTGTTTTCTTGGTCAGGGTAAAACAATAAGAGGATTCTACCTTATGACATGGAAGGAAACTTTATGCAATGAGAACGAAGAAAGCAAGTAAATCAATCAATTCAATTTGTTATACAATCAAATCATGGAAGAAATGTGATTAGTGTTAATGCCTATATTAGCACCCTTATGAAAGTCCAAACCATGGTGCTATGGGGGTAAGAAAATTTGAGAAATGCACCCTGACATTTGTTTGGTAATGGACATAGTGATCATTGATGCTTTGGATGCATGGGAAATGCTCTTATATCAAAAGTGGGCCATTGATCTTGGAGGAAGCATTTGGATAGATCTATCTGATGCCACTGTGCCCACTTTCTAGGGCACTATTTTCATCTTGCATCGAGAAGCAGAGAGAAAATATCATGTAGAAGATCTAGGATCTCTTGAAAATAAACTGACTTGCTATGAAGATGGTTTCGAATCATCCATCGTGCTTGCAACAGTAGTTCCTCATAAAGACAACAACAACATTTGAAAGATGGACTTCGATGTGGCCAAATCCCAAGTAGGTATGGGTGCAAATATTGCATTTACTTCCCCTAAAGATAAATTTTCATGTTATGTTTTTTTGTTTGGAATTTGAAATAACTAACAATGTAATAGAATATTCAATATGGAACACTTTTACTTGTTTTGAATTTGGCTAAGGATTTTGGAATTAATATTTTGAATGTTATTGGTGATTTGGACTTAATAGTTCTTCAAATAAAAGGTTAATTTGCATGTTAAACTGAATGATCGAAAAAATACATGAATGTAGTATAGGATGTCGTGGAATGGTTTGATACATTATCTTTGGAAGCAAAACCAAGAAAACTAAATTACTAATAGCACCAAAAACCAAAGATAATTTAAGTAACATGACTATGTCAACAAGGATGTTAAGAGTATGCATTAATTAAGAAGGATTTGAAAGTCCAATTCAATTCTTCAAACATTTTTTTTTTACTAATCCATGAGTTCATTGGTGAACATTTTAATAAATTTCATCAAATGTTCTGTGAACACTTTTCGTTCTTAGTATTTATCATAAATTGAGGTTTTTACTCTTATATTTATATCTATAAGTCCAATAGGGCAACCTACCCTTGAGCATCATGTCCATGACTTTTATTTAATCATTGATGCAAGCCCAACCCTCATATTTGAGACTTACTGTGAGTTTTCCACTATAAACCAGCCTTGAAGACCACTTAAGAAACTCAAGATACAAATTGAAGAAAACCTACCCAACAACCTTAGGGATGATCTCCCTCTCCAACAATAGCACCAAAAATGTTACCAAAGATAATTTGGGCAGTGACATTTTTGGTGCTATTGTTGGAGAGGGAGATCATCCCTAAGGTTGTTGGGTAGGTTTTCTTCAATTTGTATCTTGAGTTTCTTAAGTGGTCTTCAAGGTTGGTTTATAGTGGAAAACTCATAGTGCGTCTCAAATATGAGGGTTGGGCTTGCATCAATGATTAAATAAAAGTCATGGACATGCTGCTCAAGGGTAGGTTGCCCTATTGGATTCATAAATATAATTATAAGAGTAAAAACCTAAATTTATATAAATACTAAGAACGAAAAGTGTTTACAGAACATTTGATGAAATTTATTAAAATGTTCATCAATGAATTCATGGATTAGTAAAAAAAAATGTTTGAAGAATTGAATTGGACTTTCAAAGCCTTTTTAATTAATGCATACTCTTAACATCCTTGTTGACATAGTCATGTTACTTAATCAAATGTAATCCATTCATGCTTTGAAATTAGGAGACCTAGAGGGTCTTGTTTGTAGTGTAGTTGTGAGGATGATTAGGAAGGTTTTCCTCATTTGTGGAGTTGTGAGGATGACTAGGAAGATTTTCCTAATTTGAGGAGTTGTGATGAATCACACTTGCAGCCATTGCGTTCTTTTGTGGTGTTATCATTTTGGAAAAATACACGTGATTAATTTTATTTTAGTTGATAAGAAGTTCTATAAGGACTATGTTCCTCAAAATATAGGCTCAAGTTCTAGTTTCTTCACAACGAGATTTTAAACACTTAAAATTTCCTATTTTAAGATTTAAAATTTCCTACATTATTGCGAGGGATAAATTTTTCTCAAAACCCACCAATCAACAAAGAAGACAACCCTTTTATTCTTTAAAAGTTATCCTCATGTGGCATAGGAATTTGTTCCAAAATTACAGATTTTAAAAGTTACTTGATAAGATAGTTAATGATGTTGTAATGATTATAAGCCTTATATTGGACCTTTCATCTTTGCAATGGACTCCTTTGTCTAGAAAATTACCTAGGTGGCCTTAATCCTCCGCGTAGTCTAAGTAGACTACAATTTTGCTTGGAAAACATTAGAAACTCCGACATGATTTTTACAAAATCTAGCGGGAATTTTTGAAAATTTGGGTTACAACAGTTAAGCTTCATGATTTTGGGTGCCCTAGGGGTTCTTGATGGTGTTGAATCCATTTCCACAATCAAAAAATGATTTAAGCGTTTCCAATGTTGGATTTCTTTAAAAAAATCACTGGATTTCAACAATAAATTCGATGTCCAAGCAAAATTGTGATCTCATTAGATAACTCCTTAGTCCTCACTTATCAATTAACAAACATTGTGGTGGCCTTAGTCGACCTCGATGTGCAAGGTATATTTCATCCATATATATATATATATATATATAGGATTGTTATGTATATAATGTTTACCATGTAAGGTACGTGTTGCACATGCTTTAAGGCCATGTATTATGTAATGCTAATATGAAATGGAAGGTGTATGCGTATATACAGGCAAGGGTATGTGTATATATCATTTGTATGTAGGTGCTAAGACATGGTGGCTTATATAAATATGAACCTATGCTTATGTTATAGGAGACGATGCAAAGGGATTTCCTCCCGCTTGAATTCAAGCTATCGAGGTCATGACATAGGAGTTCGACAATCAATGCTACCAACATTGAGGAATAGAGGGCTTGGTGCTCTTGATTAAATGTTAGTTCGAGATCAACATACATGATAGAATGCTGCAAATTTTTAAGTTTGTTGGATTTTGAGTGGGATCTAAATTTTTACATTTTCCATATGAAATCCAACAATGCGGGAACCACTCTCAAACAACTTGCAACAATAATGATAATGCCAAAAATTTCAGTAAACAGAAGAAAAGTAAGGCATTTTCATCTCTTTACTTTAAGAATTTAACATTTTCATTAAATGTTAGGCTTCCCCACTAATAGATTATTGTTTTTAGGCAAAATTAAGGGGGATGCCTAAATGTCCCCCTCTTTTTGAGGCAGACGTCCAAAAGCACTCCTTTTAGAGAAACATGTCCTCCACATCGCAGAAACGCTCGCCCTATGTTTCCCTAAAATTCCCCAAAAGAAGGACATGGGGAAACCTTTCCCATGCATCCTCTTATCTTTGGAGTGTGGGAATAAAAAATGAGAGGGACCTGTGGAACATTGCAAATTGCTACATGGGAGCGGATATTTTTCCCACAAACAAGGGGGTCTCATACACTAATTTATTGTTTAACTTGGCCATAACCTTAAAATTAAATTATTATTATTATTAATTAAACTCTCATTTGTACAAATAAACATAAAGTTATTTTGGATTGCAGGTTTCTGTGGAGAGGTTTTTGAGAGATTGTATTCGGATAATCCACAGTATTCATCATTTTCTTTTTGTCGACGTTTCGAGTCTAGAGCAAGACTCATCATCAGGACTTTTAGGCTAGGTTTTTAGGGTTAATTGAATTATTAAAAATAATATCAAAGTCCTGATGATGAGTCTTGCTCTAGACTCGAAACATCGACAAAAATAAAGTTATTTAATAAAAAATAGTGTATAACATGGTAAGGTCAAGTGGCCTTGGTGTTGTTCCTACAACACTCTCAATATGACACGTGGACTTGGGGTGCAATGTCATATACCATGCATTAGAAATATGGTCACATTGACATGGTAATAAATACAAAATTTTCAAGGGACTCTAACTTGGTTTTTCGAACTAAGAATGCGATAAACATGTATATTGTCAAAAAGCTCTTGACAAGCAAAAGGTGTTGGTAGCTTTAGAAACAGGGTTCGAGTAGAGTGGAAGAAGCAAAATTTTAAAACCTCATCTCCTTAAGGTAACCAAGGAAGTTGGGTGTGTCACACCCATAGGCTATGTTGCTTCCTAGCTTCATCTACTCAACAATGACACAAACTGTCTTAAATTGTCACCGAAATTCAAAACCAACAGTTCTTCACTTGCAACCCAATGTAAAACAAGACCTTCTCAAAAGGTTAATCCTACTCAACAATGACACAAATTGTTCTAAATTGTCACTGAAATTCATAACCAACAATTCTTCGCTTCCAACCCAATGTAAAACATGACACAATGACAATGTGCATAACTAGGTAACACAAATCCCAATATTCCTCACGGATAGGTCCAAAGCTCCTAATAAAAGTAATCTATTTCCTTAAAATAGGTGTAAAGGGAAATCAAACTTAGCTCATCACTAAGTTAAATCCTATAATATACTCGCTCCCAAGGTCATCTCATTCCCTCTTAGGGTTAAAAATTCACTCTATACTTTACACTAATAAAAGTTAACTTCTAGTTAAATATAATTCTAGATGCAACTCTAACTGAAAAAAAATCCTTAAATAAGAAGTCAGCCACAACTTCAACCAATTCTTAAGTAAGAAGTCAGCCACAACTCAAACCTAGGGAGCTCACTTCACAAACTTGTAAAAATCTAAAAAAATGTGAGTAGAATGTGTCATGTTCAAATACACCTCTAAATTATAGTGAGAAAAGTTAAAATTGACCCAAATTTCATTTCTCCTCAACTAAAAATAAAAAAATATAATAAATAAATTGTAAAGTTACTCTAAATTTACAAAACTAAAATAATAATATGTTTGGAAGTTCATAATCATCACTCACCAATAATCAAATCATTTAACTCAATATGACAAATTAAAGTATTATTAATCATACCTCACCTTCGTAAAGCCTCGTAATACCTTACCTTACCTTACCCGAGCCTGCTTGTAGTGTATGATGGTTCAAATCCCTTAAGTAAGCATTAAATAATTGTTTAAATAAATGACCTGAATCGTACTGGAACACCCTCATGAAATCCTACTCAAGAATCCTGGCACCCAATATTGTTGCCATGCAGCCGTGTTCACAAATCGATTCCTCGCGGTGTCTGTCCCTGGTAAGTTGACTCATATATGCGAGACATTTTTGTTATATCAATGGGCTTGTCCAGGCGGAGGAATTGTTGGGACGGGTAAAGAGTGGCTGGAATTCAGGTAAAAAAAAATTCATTTTTTTTGTAGACGCACTATTTAAATTGTGTTTTTGATGGTGGAAATAGATTCAGCACTATAAAAAATGTCCAAAACACATAAAATTTTGAAGTCTAACAACTATAACTTGGATTTACAAAAATCCTGGCTAAATTTTACCAGAATTTCCATCGCGCAACTCCTCCACCTCCTTGCCTCCTTAGACTATGCTTATATCAATAGCATAGACTATGATGTCTGTTCAGTTAAAGGTATGGAAACCCCTGTTAAACAATAACCTGTCTTCCCATCGCTAATTAATTCTCCCACTGCCACTGCCACTGCCATTCACCTCAACACCCCACACAAATTCCTCAATTTATGCTCCCAAACCGCACCCTCATCAACAACTCCACCACACAGGGGTCTTGTCACAGATTTTATCATCAACAAATGCAGTGTATCAGAGGAAGAAATTACAAAAACCTTTAGACATCGCATTGAGTTGCTTAGTGCAAAATCCAGCCGGAATTCAGAAGAAATTTTGGAGTTATTAAATGGGTATGGTTTCACTACCCCTGGCCATATTCGAAAGGTGGTTCTTTCCAACCCTCGGTTCTTTTTTTGTGATCAGAGACCTAAAACAATCAATCAAATGTTACAATGCAATATATAATCATCACTAAGTTAAATGTCTCAAAGAACCAATACAAAAAAACATATGAAGATCCATGTCAACAAAAGACATAGTATGGACGTAGCCATCAATGGTTCTATGTTTACAATCATGAATATTTAACAACTCCAAGTAGCCTAGATGGATGAAACTAGACCTAGGGTCTTGATCTTTGTCTCTTGATCTGTAGTACAAATCTAGCCATCCGAGTGAATGTCTCATAGTCAAACATGATAGAAACCACTCAATTATCGGTCAATGATGTGAACCGTTACGAGAGAAACCACCAATAATGACAATGGCGCTCAAGGTACTTCTAGTACAATCTATGAAGTGTGAATTGATGTGTTGATGTCAAACACTCATATAATCTTTTGATCGAAGGTCAATGATGAGAACCTGTTGTCGAAGGCAAGAAACCTGTGATTAAGGCATGCAGGCTCCGAGGTACTGAAGGTTTCTAGATCAACTTCCTAGATAGTGAGTTGAAGTCAATAGGAAGTGACCCATTGCAGGAGGGCCTACGACACGAAACTCATGTCAAGTTTTGAAGAACAACAATTTGGAGTAATCCAGGACTAACTCAGGGATGGTCGACAAAACTGAAGGCTATGAATGAAAAAGTAATTTCAATGAGGTTGGACTTCTCTTGAACATATCAGAGACACGACAATATGTCTTGGCAAAATTTGACTAAAAAATAATACCCAAACCAACTGAAAAATTTCAATGAGGTTTGTCAATTAGGAGACAAATGGATTTCCCAACACGGACAAAAAAAGTGATGGAGTGTCATGTTTAAGAGTGACAAACTGCCTTTTGTAAAACCAAAACAAAGATTCTTTTCCACTTTTCCCCCACCATTACTGGCAAGTACCTCTTTATTTTTTACAAGCTTGAGGATGATAACATATGCTTGTCCTATAAGCTTATCCTTCAGATGAGCACTTTGAAGTATTTTTAACAAACCCTAAGAAGGAGTGGTTTGGTCTCGTCATGCTTAAAGAGTCCTACACCATTTAGATTTTATGAGTTCAGTGAAGGGGTAACTCGATGTTGTTTTCATGTTTAATGAGTTTGAAAAGACAAAAAAAAACTCGTTCAACTTTTTCAACGTAAATTTTAACGAGCCCAGAGAAAGTAAAGCTCAATGTTTTTTAGTTTTAGGGAGTCAAGAGAAAAACCTAAGTAAACTCCACAATGTCATTTTTCCATAAATTGAGTCCTTCAAGCCCGAAAAATGGTAAAGTAATGCAAGAGAGAACTTTGTTGACCATGATTAGTCAAAGTATACCTTTTTCGTAAATAGTCTAATTTAGTTCGTAAAAGGTGTAAACTTATACTAAATAAACGATTGTTCATTTAATTTTATGAGTTCGAAAAATCAAGTACTCAACGATCTTTTCATGTTTAGGGAGTCTGAAAAGGGTGTAAAGAGAACTCCTTATTTCTCTTTTTCGTAAGTTTTAACGAGTTCGAAAAAAGTGATAAAAATATACTCAATGCCAAAATTATTTGTTTTCATAAATAACCTGTGATATGCACACTTAAACTCAAAAATCATCATCACTGCTAAAAAATATAGTAAAAAACATTATAAATTTGGATTTTAAAGGCTAATAGGCAAAAAATAATATTTTAATAGGCCTAAAAACTTATAAAAACCCAAAAAAGTAAAAACTTTTTACCATTTGTTTTTTTTACCCTTTGAGAGTGATAGAGCTCATTTTTCACCAAGAACTTCAGAGGAAGATCAGACAAATTGTTGGACGAGATTGCGAGTCATCTTCTCGAGGTAAATCATCTCTTTGAGATCTTCGTTTTCATGGTTTTATTTTGCACTTCACCATGTATTTGTGATTTTTTTGGGGAGGGTTTTCAAATAGAAAATTGCCCTCGATGTGCGCAGTTCACCCTTATTGGGCTTGCGCACATCGACTGAGTTTTTCACACTGAAAATCGGGATGTGCGTAGCTCCTAAGGCTATGATTGCGCACATACATACTGTTTTGTTCAATCAGCTACGTACAACGCCGATGGCATATAATTTTTAATAGAAAACACCCAAATTACTTGCAAAATTTCACCATAATATTTTCTAATGATCCTCCATGTTTGTTTGTAGGGTTTTGAGCCACAAAAATGGAGTGGAGAGAGTGTGAACATGAAGAAAAAGACATAGTTGCTCTAAACCATCCAGAGACCATACATGCATTGACAAACTGTGGCTTGTACAAGTTTTTCACTATTCTGGGATGGTGAGAAAGTGGAATGTACAAGAAGAATGCTTCATAATTGGAGACCATAGGCTCATCATTGATGCTGATGACATTTACTTCTTATCTGGGCTCCCACGCTGCAGGGTGGAAATTTCTCTATATGGACATAGGTGAGGTGGCGAAACAAATGCCACCTATCTGATACAACATTGCACTCCAAGAGCTGCTCTCAAAGATGGGAGAATTGACATTAAAACCATAGTGAGGCTTCCTTTGAAAGCTATTGGGTTCACTGTTGCATGACTATGCGGAAGTGCAGCTCTTCACTTGCTTACAAAGGCTCATATGCAAACCACCATAGAGTGTTTGCAACCTACAATATTCAACTGGTGCGAGGCTGTAGTTTCCAATCTAAAAGGGCAACTAATTAGAGTCAAAACATGCAAACTCAAGAACTTCGGGTATGGTGCCTTTGTCATCTCATTTGGTCTAGAACTGATCCATCTTCTTGCTCCACATGTAGATGTAAAGAGAGGAGGACCTTGTGACCCTCGCATGCTGAAATGGGTCACACTGATGGCACGCCACGTACTCGGCGGCAAAGGACCAATGATATGGTATACTTCTGATTTCTTCGGGTGGCTGGAAAATAAAATCAGTATGATTGAATATTTTCCATATGCAGTCATGGGTTAAACATGTGATCTAGATATGCCACTGCCAATTGGGATCCAGTGGGGTGATCTAGGTAAGAACTTCACACTTTAGTTGTTTTTGAAATTTTGATTTTTTTTGAATCCAAAACTAATTGTTTGAAATGATCATGCAGATGTGGCCTCGGTGAGACCGATAGGGTTACGCATATATGATAGACGGGGTGAGCATCTAGTAGCTCCTACAGTGTAGAACCTGGGCACAACAGAGGCATTGAATGAGTTAGAGAACAACCCTGAGATGCTAACCCTGGACATCCCGGATGTCGGGATTGATGACTTGCCTCTCCGCTATCAGAGGCACACTGTGGGGGTACCGGGATGTATTAGTCACTTGCTACGATGAGTAGCTCGGGCTATTGTTTACTACTATGATCATCATGAGTAGACGCTAGTCTTAGGGCTAGGTTTTTTCTTTTTGATGATGTATCGACATGTTCGGATAATAAAGGCCACGGGGCCTCATGTTTTTGGATGACATTTTTGTAAAAACCACACTTTTTACAGACATTTAACTAATGAAAGCTACTACTTCTATTTCAGTCTATCTTGTACAATATATGGATGAATATTTCTTTTGATTTCTTACAAATGTTTTACAAATTCAAATTTAACACATAATTAGCCAATGCATCAATTAATGTGTTTGAACTTATCGGAATGTGTTGATATTTAATATAATCAAACTCTCTTTCCAAGAGACGAACCCACAAAAACATTCTTAACATTGAAACACTTCTAACTAAATAGACACCATTCAAATATAATACTACGAGTTGTGAATCTAACCTAACAATTAATTGACGAATGCCAAATGAAATGGTGTGGTTGTATCTTCCGGATCCATCGCATCTGTTGTTTTAGTGCATCGACGTTTCGAACCAGCCTCTGTGGTTCATCATCAGGATGAGAATTATCGAAGAAGTCAGAGATGGGTGAAGGTGAATAAATAGGTGAAGATAAGGGAGAGTGAGGGACCGACCAGTTCAGATATGAGGAGCGGTTTGTTAATTAGTTTTAAGATGGAATTTATTTTTATTTTAAAGATTTTATTATAATTTCATTTATCCTTTTATTTATTTGATTGTGTTTAAATTTGTTTTGACCTAATCATGTTTATGGCTATGATATGACCTATTAGTTTATTCGCATATAAATGTTTATTTATATTTATTATGTTTTGATTTAATTTATTATGATTGGTTTTAATTATTAGTGTATTGTGATATATATGAGCGATTAGTTTATTTCTTTTCATACCTATATATGTATATTGATTGGTTTAATATATTAAGATTGGTATGTATTGATTTATTATATTATGATATATTGATTAATATATTGTGTTTTGGTTTAATATATATTGATTTAATATATATTCTGTTTTGTTTTAATATATTATGATATGTATATATATGATTTAATATGTATAATGTTTTGATATAATTATAAGTGTATTGTGATTTAATTTTTAATTTTTAATTTTTTTTTTGATTTAATATGTATTATGTTTTGATATAGTTGCGAGTGTATTGTGATTTAATATGTTAATATAGGTATATATCGCTTTATTATATTATGATATATATATATATATATATATATATATATATATATATATATATGATTAATATATATTATGTTTTGGTTTAATATATGTTGATTTAATATATATTATGTTTTGTTTTAATATATTATGATATATATATATATTGATTTAATATGTAAAATGTTTTGATATAATTGCAAGAGTATTAGTTTTTAATTTTGATTTAATATGTATTATGTTTTGATGTAATTGCAAAAGTAATGTGATTTAAAACTACATTGTTTTGAATATGAGTGCTTAGTATATTTCTTCTTATACCTATATATATGAATGTTGATTGTATTATGATATATATATATATATAATTAATTTAATATATTATGATATATATATATATATTTACTGTATAAATGAAATGGTGTCAGATAATAGCTCAATCACTACACTATATTCTGCAATGTTATTCGTTGTTCGACCAAGGCATATCCCATGAATAGAAACTAACTCATATGTGGGCGAATAAATGACCCAGGTTGCGGAAGATAAATTCTGAGTACTACAACTAGTGCCATCAACAAAGCCAATGTAAGTTTGAGGGAGCGTCGACATCTGCAAATCAAGTGTAACACAAGATAAGCAGGAGAAGTAGCAGGAAAATCGTAAAAAGTTGCTAAAAATTGCCACACATAAAATATGGTACAACAATATACAAATTCTTCACTAAGAAATCTAAGCATAATATTTCTTTAGGTAAATACCATTTCTGGGCTTTCCCAAAGGAATTTTTTCATAATCAACTACCTCATAGGCCCCTTTTGTCAATGCACGTTTTACAATATAAGGGCCATGCCACATGGGCTCGAATTTACGAGCGCCTAACTTATCATGCTCTTGATCATAGACCAAGAATAAATCCCTTTTGAATATGAATGGGTTTTACATTTTGATCATACTATGCCTTAACTCGTTTCTTTTGGGCCTCGTTAGATAATGCCATCACAACGAGTCTCATCGAGTTGTGTTAAGTACAAGGAATGTTCTTCCTCAACAAAAGTGGCTGGTAATAATTCAATTGCCAGTTTCAAAAACCGTATTTCACATTCAACAGGGAAAATTGCTTCCAAACTGTAAACAAGATGGAAAGGAGTAAAACGAGTCATAGTTTTTGCTATGGTACGGTATGCCCATAAGGCTGGAAAAAGCATTAGATTCCAATCTTGTCTATGAACCCCAATAATTTGTTTAATCATGGTGGTTAAAACCTTGTTAATGATTTCTACTTGACCATTCGCCTGCAGGTAATATGGAGTAGAATTGTCATGATGCAGGCCTAGCTTTGCAGTAATATCATTCATCATAAAGTTTCAAAAATGGCTACCATGGTTTGCGACAATGGCTTGTGTAACTCCAAACCTAGAAATCACATGATTGAATATGAAAATGGATGTTGTTTCGCCATCATCCTTATATGCATGCATCACCTCGACCCATTTCGTAAAATAATCTATGGCAAGGATAATGTGGGCTGTGCCCCCCAGTCGAGTGAGGGTTGATTGTAAGGAAATCGATGCCAAATTTAGTGAAAGGACCAAAAACAATGATTGGTTGAAGAGGGGTTGGGTGTCGATGAATTTTTCGACCGTAGATTTGACAATTGTGGCTTTTCTAGGCCGTAGTTATACAACCTTTGAACATAGAAGGACATAAAAACCCTGCGCACAGGATCTTTTGAGCAGTGGCAAACCCTAACATATGGTTGCCGTAAGCTTGAGAATGGCAGTGATTCAATTCATTTTTGACTTCTTTGTGAGTTAAACATCATCTAAAGATGGAATCGGTACCACGACGATAAAGTGTATCACCAACAATATCGTATTGTTGGGATTGGTACCAGATACGACGATAATCAATTCAACTCAATTCTAGCTGAAATGTTTGGCGTTGAAGATAAATGATGATATCTCCATACCAGGGGTCTAAAGTACTGATAAGAAAGAGAGATTCATCTGGAAGAGAATTCTCTACAACAATTTCTGTCTCAATATAGGGAAATAATTCAACAAACGCTAGTGATTTCTTAGATTTATATTTTATGAATTCCAAATTGAATTCCTATAGGATAGCCATCCATTTGGAATAATTGTCCCCTATAAATTGTCTGGTAAGAATGTAAACCTTGGGGTTGCAATTAGAAATCACAGTAGTTTTGCGCAATAGAATGTAGTGACGAAAACGTTAGACAACTTGAATGGCTGCCAAGGCCAATTTATCCACATGTGCATATTTTGCTTCAGTTTTGGTTAGATTTCTACTTAAGTAATATATCACATTCTCTTCATTCAATTCGTCTTCCTGAACTAAAAGCATGCCAATAGTGACATCAGATGCAACTAAGTATAAAAATTAGTCTTGATGATAATCAGGAGGATGCAATAATGGTGTATGGGTCAACACATGTTTAAGTGCATCAAAGGCATTTTGAGCCACTTCATCCCAAGTAAATGAGATGCCCTTTTTCAACAATTGAGTAAAACCTTTAGTTAACTCGACGTAGTTTTGGATGAATCGACATAGAAAGTTTGCTTTCCCTTGCAAAATTTTGAATTGGAAGAGATTGGAAGGAGGAAAATTCAGAATAACCTCAACCTTGAGTGGATCAACACGAATGCCTTCCTTTGAAACGAAAAATCCTAGCAATTGACCGGATTGCACACAAAAAACACACTTGTGGGGATTCAATCGTATATTGTAGTGACAACATCTTATAAAGATAGTTCTCAAAGGCATTGGATGATCTTCCCATTTCAGCGAATAAGCTAGAAATTCATCCAAATAAGGTTGCACAATATGCTTGATATCGTGAAATGTGTAAGACATATCCCATTGGAAATTTTCACTCGCATTATTCAAACCAAATGGGAGTTTTCAATAGGAAAAAGTCCCCCACGGACAGATGAACGCGGTTTTGTGTTGATCACCTGGGAGTATGTTGATTTGGTTGTAGCCAGAAAATTTGTCCATAAATGAAAACATTTCATTTACAGCACAAGCATCAAATGATTTGATCGATATAGGGGGTAAGATAGTTGTACTTTGGATACGCCTTATTAATATTCATGTAATCAAAACATACTCTAATGGTTCATTGCTTCTTGTTAACATGTACAATATTGGACACCTAATCAGTCAAGGGAATCAAGTAGATGAAACCTGCTTTAAGCAGTTTCTCAACCTCAACTTTAATCGTAGCAGCCTTTCGTGGGTGCAACGGACATAATCATTGTCTGATAGGTTTTGCATCTGGGTAAGTCTTGATCTCATGCGCAACAATTCTTGGGTCAATTCCTGAAATTTCCTCATAAGACCAGGCACAAATGTCTCATAATTATTGAAATATGGCTTTATACATTCAAATATATTCGAATGAGCATGAAGCGCCTATGTGAATATTTTCAATTATTCATGTTTTGACTGAGATTTCAATGGTAATTGTTGTAGATATGTTTCACAAATTTCTTTCGGATTCAGCTTGAAAAAATAACATGGGCCATTATGGACTATCTACAATCTCATGTGAAAACATAGTTGAAAAACCATTCTCAATTTAGGTAGAAAACATGAACAATGATGGTAATCGTTCCATGGCATTTCATCCAAATTCATGACCTCCATAATAATTTCGTTAGACGGAAACGTATAGTCGAAAGGACCAGGAAGTGAAACTGGTTCTAACCAAGGTAAAGGAGAGTCATCATCATTGATCATATTCACTTGATCAATCTTAGAAGATGATGGGTGGGAAAACGATTGAACTTCCTGGTAAACCAGTTCAAGCGGGCTCAAAGGCATATCATTTCCATAGGAGGTTAATTCAAACTATGAAGGCACTATCCAAGGATGAGAAGGTTCCATAGTGCTTGATGTAATCATGTTAACCTCGGCAAAGTTAGAAGGAAAGTTAGGTGGAGGGAGTGCAAAGGTTCCCATTAGTGATGAGTCTTTGAGAAAACCAACATCAATGTTCTCATAAGGAGAATTTGTTTTTTCGACAAAAGGTATGCTACCCGTAGAGTTAGGGTCAAAAGTGTATTAAGACAACTTTTCTACTTTGACAATTTTCCCTTTGTGAGGAAATTGTATCATTCGGAAAAGCGATGAGACCACTCTTGACATAGCATAGGTCCAAATTCGATGAAGCAAAAGGTTTTAATCGAGTTGAGCATCAACAACTTCAACTTCGATCACAATTGTTTTACCCTCTAACTCTATGGGCAGATCATTTAGGATTCCATAAGGACGAAAACGTCTTCCATCAAAGGCTTTCAGAGTGGTTGGTGGTTAATTGATAGTTGGAGAACCTAAATCTTTTCAATAAGCAATTGAAATAATACATGTAGAAGCTCCTTCGTCAACAACTATGTGAAACACTAGTCTGGTTTCGACAAAAATTGGAATATGGAATGCCATTTGATGTGGGAGTCTAGGTATATGACTCTCAAGATCAAAGATAATTAGATTAGAATTATGCAGATCAATAACTCCAATGGCTAACAATAATAAATTTCATTGTGTTGAGAATGTTTGCAGCACCTCAAGAACTAACATTGCAGAAGGAGATATAGCCAAATCTTCAACAATGTTGTAATTATGTGCATCTCTAGCATGTGGGTTGAAAGTTGATTTTCGAAGCACACATTTGGGAGGTGATCGAACAATCATGTCAGGATTTGTTTTCTCGATTTGCAATGGTTCAGAAGGAGAAGGATGTAATGTTCCAAAATAGGAAAAACAGTGATATGCAAGCAAATAGCAAATTTACACCACAGAAAATTTTAAAACAATTTAGTAAACACCCAGAACAATAGAAATATGGAAGAAGCTAATCCATTTTATTATAATTGGTGCAAGAGTATAAATATATGGAAGGAATACACATGGGCTTACCTTTTTTGGCAAGCAGAGCTATGCCCAGGTGAAGTAATGACAACCCAAAAATTGTCCAACTGTTGTTCTACACTGCCCCAGCAAATTGGCACTGTCTGTTGTAAATATATGGCTGAAAACCCCACCTATGATGCTCAGAAAAATTCTGTAAATTTATTTTTGAGGTCCTTGTCAAAAACCCAGAAAAACCCAAAAATAGTTTGGTCTGGTTTTGACCTTCCAAAATCGACCCTGAAAAAGGCACTGCGCAAGCCCAACATTTTACACTGTCTTATGCAAAGATACGACTAAAAACCCCACCTCTAGTGCTTAGAAAACTCTACAAATTTATATCTGAGGTGCTTATCAAAAACCCAAAAAAACCAAGAAATGGTTTGGCATGTTTTTGACCTTCCAAAATCGACCCCCAAAAGGCCCTATGCCCTCCAAATCTGCTCAAGCACACTCCCTGCCAATACATGAGAAAAATACTCCTCAAACACTCTAGAAAGGTGGAAATCAACTCCACCAGTAATTCCCTTATTTCTCCCGACAAGCAATAACCCTCTGATAGAATGTTGCAATGGCCACACTAGATACACTACTGCGTCCTCCAGAAATACGCATTGTTGGAGCGAACTGAATGCAAATGCTGTAAATATCTCTACAAATATCCTCCGGATGATAATGGATAAACATCTCTAGGGTGGCACTCAAAGTCCCTCAAAGAAAGGGTGAGTTCTCCACTTGGAAAACTCTTGCTAGACAACAAGTGACTCGGCTAAACAACTCGAGCAACAGAATCAAATTCAATAAGCCAAGAATGCCAAATGAAGTGTGTTGCCTTCCTTTTATAACTTTTGTGGAGCTTTTCTTCTTGCCTTTTCTTCCCTCTCATGCATTTCGAATCATTGGCTTGGGTAGAAATTATTTCTTATGTGGGTGGTCCCCACATATCATATAAAATAAAATTAACTTGCCTCTAACTCCTAAGTCTTCTATAAAAAATCAAATGGGCCCCGTATTCACCAAAATTGACCCCCAAAATGCAGAAATAAATCATGTTCCAAAATAATTTAGGAAGGGACATTATAGTCATTACCACCAAAAAATGCTTATCCTTGAGCAATCCCTAAACAAGTGCCCTGTCTTACTGTTGATCACCACTATAACCACCAATAATACGAGGGTCCCAAATGTACCATTGATTCATCCCCAATCTCAGCACTGTCCGGACATGAAGGAATCCCTTGATACTAGGATCCCAACCCATCTTAATCAATGTGAATCACACATTTCTCCACTCGCTATCCAACCAGATATAGGTACCAAAAGCCCTATGCATACTAGCAATGAGTAGAGCATCATGATGATGTAGGACTTTGCCCAACTCCCCATGAAATTTCCTTACTGAGTAGTCCATCTCATGCACTACAAGAGTAAACTCTTGAAGATGCAATCCAATCCTAGTGGGATTGAACCATCATCTACCCGGGCCTCCCATGATCTCCTCCTGTCGATCATCTTGTCACATCGGTGAATTTCCCCACATCATCAAAGAATCACTAAAACCAAATGGAAGATCTGGATGTCCCTCCCCTGTAGAAACCAACTCACCTTTGCAGGTAACTGAACTACAAAACCCTGTTATGCCAGAATCCCCTGCCTGTCACAGAAGGAACCTATCATGCTGACATCATGACACTTTGGTCATGACTAACTGCCTATCATCCTAACATCATGACACTTTGGTCATGACTAACTGCCTATCATGCTTTTACTATAGCCTCCTCTCCCATAATTATCGGCCATAATCTATGGATGATCGAGGCCAAAACAATCTTGCCAAAGCGAATCAACAGTGCCAACGCCTATCACTCCATGGCTAGTCCCAATCATGAGAAACTATATGCCTTGTCTTATGGTGAGGGCTTTAGTGATACCCCATGTGTCCACCTATGAATGAATCAGTCTGCTTGTTATCCCGACCATGCTCATTGAAGAGTGGAGTATCCCACCAATCCACTGAATCCATGGATCCCATAACCATACTAGAGGTCCAAAACCCCCAATCCTCTCGGCATTCTGTTGTAATATCTTGCTAGTTGTTGAGACCCTTGTATGCCCCGTCTTTGCCTCCTGTAGGTATCCAATATGTAGGCACCAAGCATCAAGAACTTGTGTCGTGAATATCCATCTGCTCTGTGCCTGCCAAATCACACAACGAGATTTGTTATCACAACTCCTAATGATGTGACCGAGTACTACTGGAAGCGTAGGCATTATCCTGCCAAAAAGGACTATCGTTTTCCACACCTCATGTTCACCTAACACCTCGAGTTGTCCAGCTAAAAAAACACCATGTAACTCCCTCTTTGTCACCTCCCCTGTTGGGTTGTGTTATATTCTTTCCACAACTAGCCTACGTAGCTAACCGGGCAATTAGAGGGGGGGTGGAGCCCCCCCTTCGTTGTGCCGATTGCGCAGCGGGGGGGTTTGAGGGGCACGAGTAGCCCCCCTCTATGGGGTTCGGGGCATCGCCTCGAGGAAATTTTTTTTGGATCCTATATTAGGTTGGGCAAGCCTACCTATGGTTTTGTGCATGGTTTACGCACATGGTTTTGGACGCGACGGTTTTCGGTCCATGGTTTTGGACGCGATAGTTTTCGGTCCATGGTATTGGATGCTTCAGCATGTATAAATATGTATTGTAACATTGAAAGGAAAATAATGAAAAATCAACTTGGTAGTCCCGGTTTTTGGATCCAGGGTAAAATATCTGTGTATATGTGTTTTATGTGTTATGCTCTTGTGTTGTTTATTTTCTGTGTTTTAGAATTCATATGCAGGTAATTTCTGTACGGGGTTAAAACCTACATTTGGTATCAGAGCTGTTTTGGCTTCAAGGGGACGCCTTTGTTGTTGAGGGGTTTTGCTCGGGTCTGTGGTACACCCTGTTTAGTAGGATATTTGCGGGATCGATTCTAGTGGTGAAAGAAGATGACGATAGTGGAAAGATAGAGATCGAGAAATTTAATGGTCAGAGTTTTGAGTTAGGGAAACTCAAGATGGAGGATTTGTTGGTGGGTAAAGATCAATGGATCACGGTAGATCCGGGTACTAAACCAACGGGAGTGTCTGATGAAGAATGGAAGAAGTTGGATCGAAAGGCAAAGATGACAATACGATTGTGTGTCTCAGATTCAATATTGCTGAATGTATTAGGGGAAGCTACGACAAAGGCTTTGTGGGACAAGTTAGGGACTTTGTACCAATCTAAGTCTTTGGTGAATAAACTGTTCGTACGGAAAAAGTTGTATAACCCGAGGATGAAAGATGGAGACTCGGTGACAGAGCATCTGAACACATTTAATGCTGTGGTAAGTCAGTTATTATCTGTTGATATTAAAATTTCAGATGAAGATAAGTGCACCAGTTTGTTGCGTTCCCTACCAGATTCGTGGGATAGTATGGTTATTGCAGTCCCTTTTGTAGATCATGAGGCATGGTTGATTGAATCAGGTGCATCCTTTCACTTCACTCCCAATAGAGAGTGGTTTTGCGAGTATGAGAAATACGATGGTCGTGATGTCTTCTTAGGGGATGATAGGAAGGCTAGAATTGTTGGTCGCGGAAAAGTAAAGTTGAAGTTGCAAGGTGGAAGGGTTAGAACACTTTCGGCTGTTCTGCATATTCCTGCATTGGCCAGAAATCTGATTTCTGTAAGCAAGCTGGATGATGCAGGTGTAAAAACAGTGTTCGAGAAGGATACCTACAAGATGGTTTAGGGAGCACTAGTATTGATGCAGGGAGTTCGGATTGGAACTCTGTACAAGCTACAAGGTAGCATTGTTGTTTATGGGTGCAACAATTTTGTGGTTCCTGAAAGTGGAGCAGAAAATCTAGTGGTCTCTGGAGAGAAGACCATGCTGTGACATCAAGGGCTTGGACATATTGGAGAGAAGGGCCTTTGAATACTTCATGGTAAAGGTATGGTAGAAGGTATGAGTAATAGCTCTTTGGATTTTTATTTTTGTGAAAATTGTGTATATGGGAAGTAGAATCAGGTGAGTTTCCCTTTTGGTGGTAAGAGGGCAAACCAAATATTAGAGTTTGTGCACAACGATGTGTTTGGACCTATGAGGGTTCCATCACTAGATAATTCTGTGTACTATGTATCATTCATAGATGACTTCTCAAGGATTACATGGATATATTTCCTTAAGAAGAAACCTAAAGTCTTTGACAGGTTTAGAGAATTTAAGGCTTTGATGGAAAATCAGACAGAGAAGAAATTAAAGGTGTTGAGGTCAGATAACGGTGGAGAGTTTTGCAACAAGGAATTTGAAGAATTATGTAAGAAGTGTGGTATACCATGGCAGAAGACTACTCCATACACACCTGAGAAAAATGGAGTTGCAGAAAGAATGAAGAAGACATTGATGGAAAGGGCAAGAAGCATGCTCAGTGGTGCCGAGTTAGGATAGGAATTCTGGGCAGAGGCAGTGGAGACAACATGTTACTTGGTCAACATATCACCTTCATCAACGTTGGAGGATAAGACTCCATAAGAGGTATGGACTGGTAAGAAACCCTCTCTTTCACATCTGAGGGTATTTGGATGTGATGCATATGTACATGTTCCAAAGGAGAAAAGAACCAAGTTGGATAGTAAATATGAAAAGTGCATCTTTATTGGGTATAAGGATGGTTTAAAGGGTTATAAACTTTGGAACCCAGTAACAAGGAAGGTTGTGTACAGCCGAGATGTGGTGTTCAGAGAGGTGAAAAATGTTATTAAACATGAAGTCCCATCAAAGGAACCTGAGAAGATAGAGTTTGAGCTAAAGGAGGAAGAATCAAACTCTACAGCAGAAGAGGAATCAAAAGATGAAGAGCCACAAACTTTGGTTGTGAGAAGATAAGTTCGAGAAAGAAGGCAGCCAGAAAGGTATAGTCCATCTGCTTTCTGTTCAAATTTTGTTTTATCTATTACTGATGATGATCCCAAAACTATGAAGGAAGCAAGAGATTCAAAGGATGGAAAGCTCTGGAAAAAGGTCATGGTTGATATGGCATCTTTGCACAAAAATGAGGCTTGGGATTTGGTGGAGTTTTTGACTGGAAGGAAACCCATTGGCAGCAAATGCAAAAGGAAAGGTGGAGAAATACAAAGCTCGGTTGGTAGCAAAAGGTTATTCCCAGGTGCCGGGAATTGATTTTGGTGATATTTTTTCTCCAGTTGCCAAGGTAGCTTCTATTAGATTACTTTTATCTGTTGCTGCTACTTTTGATTTTGAGGTAGAACAGATGGATGTGAAGACAACATTTGTTCATGGGGATCTGGAAGAGGAGATCTACATGAAGCAACCTGAAGGCTTTGCGGTGAAGCATAAGAAAGAACTGGTATGCAAGTTAACGAAGTCTCTGTATGGGTTAAAACAATCACCAAGGATGTGGTATCAGAAATTTGATACATTTATACGTGGACTTGGCTTCACCAGAAGCAAGGAAAATCACTGTGTGTATTTTAAATTAATTGGTGACCGCGTTATTTATCTGGTCTTGTATGTGGATGATATGTTGCTGGTTGGAAATGACAAAGAAATTATCCAGGATTTGAAGACCCAATTTTCCTCCAAATTCGACATGAAAGATCTTGGTGCTGCAAACCATATTTTAGGCAGGGAAATTAAAAGAGATTGAGCAAAGAGGAAGCTCTGGTTAAACCAGAGGAAGTATGTCGAGACAATATTGTAGAGGTTTAATACAAGATAGTAAACCGGTGAAGGTTCTTATTCCTGTAGGTGTAAAGTTATTTGCAGAACAATGTCCCAAGACACAAGAAGAGGAAGAGGACATGTTCCGTGTTCCATATGCAAGTGCAGTCGGTAGTCTGATGTATGGGATGGTCTGTACTAGACTAGACATTACACATGCAGTGGGAGTATTGAGTAGGTTTATGTCAAAACCAGGGAAGGAGCATTGGACAACAGTGAAGCGGGTTTTTAGGTATTTGTGTGGCACTAGTGATTATGGTTTGTGCTACCAAGGAAGACCAGGATTGGACAGAGTTTTGGATATTCATGGCTTTGTTGATGCAGACTAGGCTAGAGATTTGGATTAGAGAAGATTTACAAGTGGGTATGCATTTAACCTATTTGGAGATACAGTTAGTTGGATGAATAAGAAACAATCTGTAGTGGCACTATCAACTATAGAGGCAGTATACATGGCATCCACTCATGCAAGTAAGGAAGTAGTTTGGTTGTAGAGATTGTGTTCAAGTATGGGGTTAGTGCAGGGATCTATAAGGATAGACTGTGACAGCCAAATTGCAATCTTCTTGGCAAAGAACCTTGCTTACCATTCAAAGACAAAACACATTGATGTTCAGTATCACTTTGTGAGGGACATGATAGAAGACAAAAAGGTGTTGCTGGTAAAGGTGGACACTTTGAAGAATATTGCAGATGCATTAACAAAATCTGTGAGCTTTGAGAAGTTCTCTTGGTGTAGAGAAAAAATGGGTGTTTTAGGGCTAGATAAATGACTCAGCACTCCTGTGCCCCCCCGGTGGAAAGAAAACAACAAGTGGGAGAATGTTGGGTTGTGTTATATTCTTTCCATGACTAGCCTACGTAGTTAACTGGGGGGTTATATGGGGGGTGTGGAGCCCCCCCTTCGTTGCGTTGATTGCGCAGCGGGGGGTTGGCAGCCCCCCCTGTCTAGGGGTTTGAGGGGGGGTGGGTATCCCCCCTCTATGGGGTCCGGGGAAGCGCCCCAGGGAAATTGTTTTTGGACCCTATATTAGGTTGGGTGGACCTACCTATTGTTTTGTGCATGGTTTATGCACATGGTTTGTTTGCAGTCCATGGTATTGGATGCTTTGGCATGTATAAATATGTATTGTAACATTGAAAGGAAAATAATCAAAAATCAATTTGGTAGTCCCGGTTTTGGGATCCAGTGGAAAATATATGTGTATATGTGTTTTATGTGTTATGCTCTCGCATTTTTTATTTTCTATGTTTTAGAATTCGTATGCAAGTACTTTTTATATGGGGTTAAAACCTACATCCCCAAGTGTGAGATTAGGGGTGGAACATATGCTACCTCGACAATCAACCATGCCATCCCTAAGTCTGTAACTGTCAACTTGTGCACCTACCAAGTGTCTCAACTGGAGAGTCTCCTCTTGGCCCATGACACGTGGTGTCTCATCCAACTTTCTAGGGTGAGCCTCCCATGCCCTGTTGCTTGAATGGAGGGTGTCAAAGGGAAACATCCAAACCCTTTGCGACTGCAAGCAAAACTATAGGATGATGGGTGGATATGTCCCAAAGAGTATGATCAAGAGTCTGTCGGAATGCTCAATAGTAATCCTACAAATGAACCTCTCTCTGCCTCAGATCTACTAATAACCCCCTCGAGGCCCTGTGTCCACTAAACATGGTGTCTATAGATGCTAAACAATGTCCTCATCGATCCTAGGTGAGTTGCATCCAATGGTACACCTATTGTCCCTATCCATAGATCTCCCTGGAGACAACGCTCCAAGAGCCCGCTACCCCACATCATGTGTCACTAAATACCACAAAGTACCATTGCACTCCTCAACATGCCACTATATGTCGCATCTTGTCCCTATACACCACTAGATACCCTTGACTACAGCTATACAATCTTGTACGATCTTGCGTCATGTCTATGTCACTGCACTTGCCACTCCTCGCATGTCCTAAATAAGATGTGAGTCACTCCTCCAACCTCACAGTGTAAACCGACATGCTGTGGTATACCATGATGCATGTCCATGCTCCTTTGTTACCCATTGCTTCTCGCTGTATAACCCTACACACCACTGGGTAATATGTCCTAAAATTGGGTCTATATGCATCAGGCCACATCCCTCTATATAACACTAGACACTACGACCTGACTCTGTGTAGTCTTGTGTACCACTGCCTACTACCATATCACCCTGTAACATATGGTATTTTGCATGTGCCAAAGTGTCTTCCACTCTACTAGTGACCCCACCATGACACACGTCATGTCCCCTCGTCCATCCTGGTATACTTGAGCACCCTAACTCCACTCTTGCTAGAGGGGATATCTTTGTTGTGTCGATCCTCTGTGACCCATGATTCCTAAACCTCAATGGGAGAGGATTGTCTCCATACAATATCTGATCCAGTGGCCTACCCATGCCACCTCCTCGAACCAGCTCTTTCCAGAGAATGATAATCATCCTATGCCCCCATGCACAACCAACATATGAATATAACTAATGGAGTCTTCTCACAAACCACTTGGCCATTAGCACTGACTGTAACTCCCATAAGGAATGGATGCGCTCAGGCATTGGGTTGACTACCTCATCAATGCCATAGCCATCCCACATGTCTCATATTGGGTAGGAAGCGTTGCCTAGATCCCAATGTCAACCTGGGCCTCTAGTACCCTCGATGTCTAAGAGTTCCCACTAAGCTTCACTCCAAACTATGACCATCTCCATGAGTCTAGCCCACTCCACTGGGTACCAACTCAGAATCTCTCGCCATCCAACCCCAAGAGAGGGATTGATTGCACAAAATCTAGCACATAGAACAATCCCTCCATCCTGCGATTGTTGCACACTGCGGAGCTCATGTCGCCTCAACTCACCATCCTGGTCAACACATAAATTTGTCGAGAGGTCTCTACATCTCTCTCTCCATGGTGCAAAGGTAGTCTAGCAATTTTGCAAGCCCCATCTATATAAGCCCAGAGAGAGCTTCTATCTGGAAGTACTTCAACTTTGTTGACGGTTTGTACATCTATCTGCTCTAAGTCACTGGTTGGCCCCAAAGAACACTACTCGTCCTCCTCCACCATGGGCTCAACATGAGTCACAAATTGCCCCTCCATGACTCACTCACACCCCTCTTTGTGCCCTCCATGTTGTTGTAGGTGATTGTCATCCCGCAAATCTATTGTAGATCTGGGTGCCTCTGTACCTATCGACTCCTCATCAAGGGTGGTGATGTCTCTCGACACCTCGTCATCCTGTTGTGCGCCGCTATCACCTGAAAACTCGGTCATGACCTCAGATACCTCATCAATGGATACTTCAACAATGAATGTCACCTCCTCAACGATGTACATGTCTATGTCTCCTGGAACCTCATCAATGGATGCCTCTATGGGTGTATGCTCTACTCTCTTCCCCAATGTGTCAATTAGTGCTATCAAATAGGCCTCCAACAATGGTGAATCCTATGCCACACTAGGTATACCAGTGTTCTCCTCACACTACCGCGTTTCCTATGCCTCATTCTCAATCTCCTCCTTAAGCCCCTCATATCTAAAGCTTGGTATCCACCAACAGAAGTGCCTCCTAGTCTCACCCTCTAATTGTTCCTGTCACGTCTGCTCCTTTTGTGGAGATCTGGTGTCCTAAGTCAGTCGATTTATCCCACATGGCATAGATGGTTGAACCCCCACAATTTGTGTACCTCTAGTGTCTCTGTTGTAAGGATGAGTATGGGTTTGGTTTGTCATCCTCCTCAATTGGGCCAACCTCTCATTGTCCCAATGGATTCCACCCCATAATTTCTGCTAACTGAATTTATCTTGAGCCATGGGTTTGTTTATGGTTTCACCCGTTACTGTGCCTACATACCCGAATCTTCCATAATATCACTGGTTACCCACAATTAGACCAAGATCATGCTTTGATACCACTGTAATGTTCCAAAATAGGAAAAACAATGATATGCAAGCAAATAGCAAATTTACACCACTGAAAAATTTAAAACAATTTAGTAAACACCTAGAACAATAAAAAATATGGAAGGAGCTGAACCATTTAATTATAACTGGTGCAAGAGTACAAATATATGGAAGGAATACACCTGCACTTGCATTTTTTGGCAAGTGGAAAAATGCCTAGGTGAAGCAATGATAACCCAGAAATTGTCCAACCACTGATCTATGCTGCCCCAACAAATATACGTTGTCTACTGCAAAGATATGCCTGAAAACCCCACCTTTGATGCTAAAAAAATTCTACAAATTTATTTATGAAATCTTTGTCACAAACCCAGAAAAAACTAGAAATGGTTTGGCCTAGTTTTAACCTTCCAAATTCGACCCCAAAAAAGGTACTTTGCAGTGCCCAATAATTATGCACTGTAATGTTCCAAAATAGGAAAAATAGTGATATGCAAGCCATTAACAATTGTCACCACATAAATTTCAAAACAATTAGAAAATGCTCATAACTATCATAAATATGGAAGAAACTGAGCCATTTTATTATAAACTACTGCGAGAGTACAAAATATGGAAGGAATTTACCTGGATTTACCTCAAAGGCAAGCGAAGCAAAGCCTAGATGAAGCAATGACAACCCAACGTTACAATCCATTGACCAACTACTGCACTACATAGTCCCTCGCAATTATGCATTTTCTGCTACAAAGATATGGCTGTAAACATCATCTTTGATGCTCATAAAATTCTGCAAATTTATATCTGAGGTTCTTGAAAAAAATCTAGAAAAACCCAGAAATGTTTAGGCCTAGTTTTGATCTTCCAAAATTGACCCCCAAAAGGCCATATGCCTTCCAAATCTGCTAAAGCACACTGCCTGCCAATACACTAGCAAACTCCTCCTCAAGCACTCTGAAAAGGGAGCAATCAACTCCACCAATACTTCCCTTATTTATCTTAGGAAGAAATAGTCTTCCGGTAGAATGTTGCAATGGCCACACTAGATACACTACTGCATCCTCCAGAAATACGCACTGTTGGAGTGAACAGAATACAAATACTGGAAATCTCTCTACAAATATCCTCCGAATGATAATTGATGAACCTCTCTAGGGTGGCACTCGAAGTAACTTGAACAAAGGGTGAGTTCTTCACTTTGAAAACTCTTGCTAGACAACAAGTGACCCGACTAAACAACTCGATCAACAGAATGAAATTCAATAAGCCAAGAATGCCAAATGAAGTGTGCTACCTTCCTTTTATAACTTTCGTAGAGCCTTTCTTCCCGCATTTTCTTCCCTCTCATGCATTTCAAATCATTGGCTTAGGGAGTATGTATTTCTTATGTGGGTGGTCCCCACATATCATTAACAAAATAAAATTAACTTGCCTCTAACTCCTAAGTCTTCTATCAAAAATCAAATGGGCCCCGTCTTCACCAAAATTGGCCCCCAAAACGTAGAAATAAATCATGTTCAAAACTATTTAGGAAGGGACATTACAAAGGATGAATTGAACTGGAAGGTTGACCATATGAACTAGTCTTGTTTCCATTGGCTAGAGGACCCTTAGATCCATAATCTTTTGATCTCGTAGCTACCATAACTTGCTGCAAAGACATCATCATGATATCTTGCGATGTGGAAGAAGAATATTTGTTATGAGAAACCATTTTTTTGTCTTAAGAAGGAAATGGATCCTTCAAAGTAGCGGGAGTTGGAGAACCTTTGATGAATTTGGAAACATTTGCCCAATGTGGGCTTTTCTTCATATAATGATCCTCATTGCAAATAAGGCAAGGATAGCGAGGTTTTTGTTTATCATCGGTAGGTTCAGTTTTAGTGGGTTTCTCTTTCAAAGATGCGTTTTGTTTCGATTTACCTTTCCCCTTATTTTTACCTTTAGATGATTGACTCTTGCTGTTAGATGATTCTACGACATTAATTTTAGAAATAACTTCAAGAGAAAGTCTTTCAACAGGTGAATCTTGTATGGCCAAAGTATGAGTACTTTTAGAATTTTTCTCTTTCCCTTAGATTTTTTTCTAAGAGAACCTATTATACCATCATCGACATTAGATCCTGTAGGAGCTGTAACTATTTGATCATCCGAAATTGTTGGGCATGGTAAATTCAGGATTTTCTCGTACACTGTGCCAGATCGAGTATAGACTAAGTATAAATATTGGGAACAAGAAATTACTTGCTCTTCCATCATGACACTTCCCTTAGAAACATCCTTTAATAACAAGAAGTATTGACTTCCTAAACTATTCAGCTAAAATCTGATCTGGAATAAATACTTTGACTAACCGAAAATGTGAGTCGATTTTGATTGTTTTAAGGAAGTCAATAGTTTGACACTAGTATCGTATCGAATCGGTCGCTGGAAATGGGTTAAAAATGTTGTTTCTAGAGATTTAAAGTTATGGAAAGAAGCGCGAGGTAGCTCAATGTACCATTTGGCTGCCAAACCGATTAAAGTTCATTGGAAAAGGCGAAGTCGAATAAAATCATCGATTAAAGAATTTGATGCACAACAAAGATGATATGTCATCACGTGATTGGATGGGTGTTCTCCTTATTTGCCTTCAAATTTGGGTATGTCACTCAGTAACTTTGTGGGAATCATCATCCAGAAAGGATAATAATAAATAGGGTCGTTCGTTAGATGGGAAATTCTGGTAAATCTAAGGTTGCAAAGAACGATAATTATTGGTTAGGATCTTGCTGTAAAGTTTGATAACGTTGCGGGTTAAGTCCAACCGCTAGAGGAGGATACTCAAGATATCCTGGAATATCCTGTGCAATTGGAATTGAGATTCTACCAGGGTAACCAGCATGAACCATACCAAGTTAAGGTTAAACAAGGACTTGATAAGTATGACCATGGTATGGTTGAGTCTGGAAAGGTTGACTTTGACCCATTTGACCCATATGAGTTGGATTGTGAATATTGTTTGATTTTGTGATAAAAATCTCATCCTGGCTAATTCACCAAGGTAGTCGCGTAGAATGCAGGGTAAACCCCCTGAATATACACCTAATCAATTGACGTTTCAGTTTTCATCTTTTCCAATTGATTAGGTGTATATTCAGGGGGTTTACCCTGCATTCTACGCGACTGCCTTGGTGAATTAGCCAGGATGAGGCTTTTATCACAAAATCAAACAATATTCAAAATCCAACTCTAAGGTCTTTAAAAAGTAAAAACAAACAATTAACACACGCTAAAAAAATCTATGGATTCAAACCATGCAAACAATCTTTTCATAGTGAAATCAATATTTGGTGATGAAACCTAACATCACAAAGATCAAAGTGAAAAGTGGCTATAGATAGAGCGAGTGGAACTATTTAAGCTGACAAACTACTTAATGTACATGATCCTGTGCAAGTAAAATTCATTTATGCCATCTCAAATGAACGATACCCTCCAGAAAGGTCCAAGTGAGTCTAGCCAACATTTGTTCTAGGTACAACAAAGACTTCTCCTTCGTCGTCACCATGGGTAACACCCCTAAGATTATGGTCTCCAGGTTACCATGTAAAACAATTTAACCTGGGGTACAGTCACACTTAGACGTACATGCAAGGGCAGAGTAACAAAGCTCAATCCCTTGAAAGTTCCTCAACATGGTTAATCTGAGGTTTACTTCCAAGTGACTCCCAAGTACCTTTCAACACTGTTTTTAATATGTGTAATCACTCTACCGTAGCTAATTAAGTGGGGTTGATCACTCCACTGGGTCCATGTTACACAGAACAAAGCCCTCTCGCGGACAAGAGCGATCTCCCTAAATCCTTGATGGAAACTAGAAACAAGCAATACAATTGAACTAACCCTTTCCCTAAGTTGAACTTGTTTGAATTATAAGAATTAAAGCTAAGGGATGAGCTTCTTACCTATTTCACAGAATGTTCAATGAAGATCCCTTGTTGTGATTCGATACTCTTAAATTCTTGATAAGACCTGCAAACATTGACCATAAAAGGATCAAAATCACATGCGATATAATAATCCAAACAAATTAACCTAATGATCAAGGAGATTAGGAATTGAATTTTCCTTAATAAACCTTATAAACAATTTTGAACCATTCATTATTCCAATAAGAAAAATCAATGGGAAACAATGTTCATTTGTATTAATCAAATATTAAGTAAGAGGAGCCTTACAACCTTCGCCTTGATGACGTGAGGTCCCTCCCAAATGCCTTCAATCTCCTCCTTAGATGACAATCTTTCCAATTTCAAACCAACAACATAATTTTTTCTTCTCTAAGTTCTGACCTCCTCAATCACTCTACCCTCTAGTCATTTTATAGGCCAAGAGGAATAAGTTTCAGATCCAAAAGAGGAGGATGAGACTCCTTCATTGAGGGATTAGGTTACCATGAGACTCCTTTGACCAACTATGTTTCTAGAATGTAATTTTTATTTTTACTTTCTTGAATTCACCTGCGTGGGTTTATAGTGGCAGACAAAGCGCAGAGCTGCGCTGTTCTCAGAGTTAATTCCAGCGAATGTGCGGGAAACTCTAGAAAAATCAGCACAGGTATAACTTAACAAGGTGTGACAACTATTTTCCCTAAATTTCTCATCTACTTCAAGATATTTTGGGTTGTTTGAATTCCAAGGGAGCTGGTTCAAACATGTTCAAGGATGGTAAAAGGACTCATTAACTGATCAAGTGTCATGGCGACAAATTAACATGTGACATATTTCCCCCTAAAGTGCGAAGTCTGTAAAATAAGTTTAAAATATTGAAGCATTTTATCATTCCAAGAATCATATCAGAGGCAATGGTCGAAAACCTATAGGGAACATTCAAGGATTACAATGCAAATATGTATCAAAAATCATCTTTGAGGTAGGCATTCCCATACTCAGAGTAAAGAAAACTCAATGAACAAGCATGGAAAAAACAAAATCATATAGATGGTAGACACAACATGGACGCAACCATCTATCTACATAATCATGAATATAAAATTTCCTCGCAACCTGGATTGATGAAACTAGATCCAGGGTCTTGATCTCCATCTCTCAATCCACAGTATGAATCTAACCATGTGAGTGAATGTTTCGAAGTCGAACATGGCATAAACCACTTTATTACTGGTCAATGATTTGAACGGTTAACAAGCGCGAGAGAAACCACCAATAATGACAATGGTTCTCAAGGTACTTCTAGTACAATCTATGAAGTGTGAATAGGTGATTTGAAGTCGAACACTCATAGAATCGTTCGATCGAAGGCCAATGATGAGAACCCGTCATCGAAAGTGAGAAACTTGCCATTAAGGCATGCATGATTCAAGGTACTGAAGGTTTCTAGATCAAATTCCTAGAAAAAGAGTTGAAGTTGATAGGAAGCGACCTGTTGTAGGAAAGCCTAAGACACAAAACATAATGTCAGGTTTTGAAAATAGTTTGCAAGGATTGACTCAAGGATGGCGGATGCGATTGAAGGCTAGAATTTGCAAAGGGTTTTGAACTGAGGTTGAACTTTTCTTGAACACATAACAACATGACAATTGACTTGGAAGCATTTGACTTAATGATAATACCAAAAACCATGAAGACTTTCAAATGAGGCTCGATCAATTGTAAGACAAATGGATTTCCCAACCTGGACATGAGTGCGAGGGAGTGTCGTGTTCAATAACGACTTGTTATCTTTTAAAAAAAGAAAATGTAGAAAGGACACCTTTTCCCAATTTTCCCCCACCATTACTGGCAAGTACCTCTTTATTTTTTACAAGCTTGAGAAGGATAACATATTCTTGGATTGTAAGCTCATCCTTCAGATGAGTCCATCGAAGTATTTTTAACGAACCCTGAGAAGGAATGGTTTAGTCCTGTTATGCTTAACGGGTCCCATACTGTTTGGTTTTTACGAGTGCAGTAAAGGAGTAACTTGATGTCATTTTATTTTAAGAGTTTTGAAAAATACACAAAAAGGAAACTCAATTAGTTCTTTTACTGTAAAATTTTAATGAGCCCAGAGAAAGTAAAGCTCAACGTTTTTCAATTTTAGAGAGTCAAAAGAAAAACATAAGTAGACTCCATCAAGTTCTTTTTCGTAAGTTTTAGTCTCTCAGGTCCAAAAAAGGATCAAATAATGCAAGAGAGAACTCTATTGACCATGTTCAGCCAACATATACCTTTTTCGTAAATAGTCCTAACTCTGTCCTAACTAAGTGGATGGTTGTTCATTTACTTTTACGAGTTCGAACAAGCAAGTACTCAGAAATATTTTCATTTTGAAAGAGTCTAAAAAGGGCTTAAAAGGTGACTCCTTGATTTTCGTTTTTCGTAATTTTTTAAGAGCATGAAAAGTGATAAAAGTATGCTAAATAGTCAAAATGATTCATCCTCGCTTTGTAACCTATCCTACACATTTAAACTCAATAAATCGTCATAACTGCTCAAAAATGTCATTTTCCCTCTCAAAAGGTTTTAAATATAAAAAAAATATTTTTTAGCTTCAAAAAACCCTATAAAAGTGGGAATGGTAAATTATTTTCACAATTTGCATTTTTACCATTTGAGAGCAGAGAGAGGAGTTTTTACCACCAGAATTCTGGGATTGATTCTGAGCTAACTAGTGGATGAAATCGTGTGCGCTTCTTCGAGGTAGAAGATCTCTCCATAACATAGCTTTTCATTCATTTAAAATTTCATTTTAAGCTTCCATTTATTTTTTTGGGGAAAACTATGTTTAAAAATGTGCCCTCAACTCTGCGTTGTTTCTTTTCAGAGGGGCCCGCGTAGGCCGATAAAATTTTCCATACGGAAAATCAGGGCCTGTGTGGAATTTTATTGGAAAAATACGTGTAGTTGCGCTCTGTTTGTAAAATGGTGGCCGTGTAGGCGACAATTTTTTATTTTTAAACAAGTTTTGGGAAAAAAAAAACACGAGATGGCTTTCCAAAATGATTATAATCCTTTTAAAATGGTCAATTCAGGTCATTTGATTGCTCAAAATGTAGTGGAGGGAAAGAGAGCATGAAGCCAATTATTTGGCAGCTTTGGCAGATCCGTCCACCATGCAGGCTCTCAATACTTGTGGCCTCCTGAAATACTGGCTCATTCCTCGGATGAAAGATCAGGTAGATCCGATGACATGGATGGTAAGAACCTGGAATGTCCAGGAATAGTGTTTTGTGATCGCCGATCATTGCATTACCATTGATGTCGATGACATCTATTTCTTGACTAGGTTGTCTCATCGGGGAGCCGATATTTTATTATTCGGGCAGAGGGCGGGGGAGATACTACTTATGGGTATCTACGACGCTTTTGCAGGGGTTCAATACCCAAGGATGGTAGAATTGATATTCAAACCATCGAGCTCTTGCCCCTTAGGACCATCACTTTCACTGTTTTCAAACTGTGTGGCAGTGTTTCCCTTCACTTAGCCACATGAGAAGAGATGCAGACGACCGTGGAATGCTAGGAATCCATGATGTACAATTAGTGTGAGGTAGTGGTGGTGAACATGAAGGGCCAATTGACTAGATGCAAGAATGGAAAACTAAATAACTTTGGTTATGGTGTCATTCTTGTTGCTTTTTCCCTAGAGAGGATTCCTATTCTCCGGCCACAATAGATTCTAGTAGATGAGGGGGTCCTAGGGATCCACGCATGATGAGGTGGGTTGCACTGATGGCACGCCATGGAGGTGATGGACCAGTAGTGAGGTATACTGCATATTTTTTTCACTGGTTAGGCCAATAGATTGTTCTGATTGAGGAATTTCCGTGTGCTAGGATGGATTACAGAGGTGATCCTGATATCCCACTTCCAGTCGGAACTCAGTGGGGTGATCTAGGTGAGAATTTCGTATTTTGACATATTTCCAAATTTTTAAATTTTTATGTGTTTTTTATCTTCAAAGGCTAATTATTCGAAATTCATGTGTAGACGTGGTCCCAACCCGAGTAGCAGGGCTGAGACGATTTGATAGACAAGGCGAGCAGCCTATAGTAGCTGCGACAGCTAACCCAGAGGCAAAGGATATCTTGACAAAGCTAGAACACAACCTTGAGAGGTTGACATCGAATATCCCAGAGACTGGGATAGATGATATTCCTCGTGCCTATCAAAGACATGTAGTTGGGGTTCCAGGGCACCTTAGACATTTGCTACATCGATTTGCCGGTGCTATCATTTGCTATCACGAGCATCATCATGCTTAGCTGTTCTAGCTTCTAGGACCACATTTTGATTTTTTGTGTCAGCATATTCGCAAAATAAAATGCCACGGGGCCTTATGTCCTTGGATGACATATTTTTGTAGACACACACTTATATACAAACTCTATTTTAATGAAAAACCATTACTTTTGCCTATTATTTATGTTGATAAATATATGAATGAATATTGTTTTTAATTTACAAATGTTGCAAATTTCTATTTAACACATGATTCGTTAATGCATTTGTTAATGTGTTTAAATATCTCAGAATGTGTTGACATTCTATATAATCAAATTTCCTTTCCAAAAGATGGACTCGTAAAAATACTCTTAACATTGTTGGACTCCTTACTGTATAGACACCATTTAAATGTAATACCACAAGCTGCGAATCTAACCTAACGATCAAATGTCGGATACCAAATGCGATGGCATCAACTAATAGCTCAATGACTGCACTATATTTCACTATGTTATTTGTTGTTTGACTGAGACATATTCCATGAATAGAGACTAGCTCATCACTGGGTGAATAGATAACCCAGGTTGCGGAAGATAAATTTTGAGTACTACGACTAGCGCCATCAGCAAAGCCAATGTAATTATGAGAGAACGTCGACATCTGCAAATCAAGTGTAAAAACGAGATAAGCAGGAGAAGTAGTAGAAAATGTGAAAAACATTAACTATCACACATACCTAAAAAAAGGTAAATAATGTACAGATCTTCACCAAAATTTTATGCATAATATTTCTTTAGGTAAAGACTATTTTTGGGCTTTCCCAAAGGAATACCATCATAATCCACTAGCTCATAGGCTCCTTTAGCTAATATGTTTTTTATGATGTAAGGGCCATGCCAAATGGGTTCAAACTTTCCTGCGCCTAACTTGTCATGAGCTTGATCATAAACCAAGACTAGGTTGCCTTTTGAATAAGAATAAGGATTAACGTTTTGATCAAACTGAGCTTTGACACATTTTTTGTGAGCCTCACTAGCCAATGCGGAATCACGATGATTTTCATCTAAATGTACTAAATGTACAAAGCGTTCTTCATTTGCAGAGGTAGTAGGTAATAATTTGATAGCTAGTTTTAGGGATGGGATTTCACATTCAATAGGTAATACTACTTCCAAACCTTAAACAAGTTGGAAAGGATTAAAACCATTCATTTTTTTTTGTAGTAGTACGGTAAGCCCACAGTGCCGAAAAGAGCATAGAATGCCAGTTTCCTTTATGAATACCAACTATCTGTTTAATCATATTGGTTAAAACTTTATTGATAGCTTCGACCCGACCATTAGCTTGTGGATAGTACAGAGTAGAGATATCATGGAGTAGGTCAAGTCGTGCAGATAGTTTGACCATCATAAAGTTTCGAAAATGACTACCATGGTCTGTAACAATAGCTTGTGGGACACCAAACCGAGCAATCACATGACTGAAATTGAAAACTGTTGCAGTTTCACCGTCGTCTCTATACGTAGGCATCGCCTCGGCCCATTTTGTAAAGTAATTGACTGCAAGGATGATATACCCATGTCCCCTAGCCGAGTGAGGCTTACAGGTGACAAAGGTGATGCCCCATTCGGTAAAAGGACTGACAACTATGATAGGGTGAAGAGGAGCTGGAGGTGCTCACATTTTGAGATCGTAGATTTGGCAATTATGGAATTTGCGAACTGTAGTAATGAAATATTTAAACATTGATGACCAAAAATAACCAACACGTAATATATTTTGGGCAGTAGCATACCCAGACATATGACCACCACACGCTCCAGAGTGGTAGTCATTTAATGTTTTTTTGGCCTCTTGGAGAGTGAAACAATGTCGAAATATAGAATTGATACCACGATGGTAAAGAGTGTCACGAATAATATTGTATTGTTGGGATTGGTATCAGATTCAATGACGATCAATTTTAGATAAATCAGGCCTAAAAGTTTGTGTTTGGATATATATAATGATATCTCCATACCACAGATCTGACATACTAATAAGAAAGAGAGATCTGTCAGTAAAATAATCATCTACTACAGTTTCTATATTAGTATGAGGAAAGTCACACAATAGTTCGACGAAAATCAAAGATTTATTTGATTTGGATTTTTCAAATTCCAAATCAAACTCTTGTAAGATAACTATCCACTTGGAGTATTTTCCCCCTAGCAATTGTTTACTGAGAATATACATCGTAGGGTTTCAATCCGAAATGACAATTGCTTTTCAGAGAAGTATATAATGATAAAATCGTTGAACAACTTGTACAACTTCCAAGGCTAGCTTCTCCACATGTGTCTATTTAATCTTGGTTTTAGTGAGACTTCTACTCAAATAATAAATCACATGTTCACTACTAGAATCATCCTCTTGGACTAACACCATGCCAATGGTGGCATCGGACGTGGCTAAGTACAAAAAGTAATCTCGATGATAATCAGGTGGAAGTAGTAATGGCGCATTGTTAATGCATGTTTTAATGCATCAAAAGATTTATCAACAAGCTCATCCCAGAAAAATGGAATGCCCTTTTTCAACGGTCGAGTAAAACCCTGGGTTAGTTTGGCATAATTGTGGATGAATCTATGAAAAAAGTTTGCTTTCCCTTGCAAACTTTGGAGTTGAATAAGGCTAGAAGGAGTAGGAAAATTCATAATCACCTCTACCTTGAGGGGGTTGACATGAATTCTTTCTTTCGAAATGATGAAACCTAGAAGCCGATCTGATTGCACACAAAAAACACATTTGTGCGAATTCAAGCGAATATTGTAGTGTGTGCACCTAATGAAAATTGCTCTTAAGTGCAATGGGTGATTCTGCCTTTTCATTGAATGAGACGACAAGTCATCTAAATAAGGCGAAAAAATATTCTTGATATCATGGAATGCATAAGACATTGCTCACTGAAAATTTGCACCAGCATTTTTAAGACCAAATGGGATTTTGCGATAAGCAAAAGTTCCCCATGGGCATAGAAATGTGGTTTTGTATTTATCGGTAGGGAGTATGTTTATCTGATTGTAGCCAGAAAATCCATCCATGAATGGAAAATTTTCATTCCCGACACAGTCATCGACAATTTGGTCGATATATGAATTTGGATAATTGTCCTTGGGACAAGCTTTATTAATATCTCAGTAATCAACACATACCCGAATATTTCCTTGTCTTTTATTGACGGACACAATATTTGATACCCAGTCAGTCAAAGGAATGGGGTAGATGGATCCTTCTTTCAACAATTTTACAACCTCAGTCTTGATAGTGGCAGCTTTTCATGGATGTATAGGATGTAATCGTTGTCTAACAGGCTTAGCATCAAGATAAGTTTTTATTTCATGTACAACTATGCTAGGGTCGATTCTTGACATTTCTTCGCATGACCAGGAAAAAATGTCGTGGAAATCCTGAAATAAGGCTTTGTAAGTTTCAATCTCTTCTAAAGAACAAGAAGCTCCTATATGAACATTTTCAGTTATCTCGGGTTTCACTGAGATATCTATGGGTATCGTTGCCGATATGTTCCCTAAATTCTGTTTAGAATTGGAAGAAAGGGTAGATATTGGATATTGAGGATCACTAAGGGTCTCAGATGAAAACACAGATGATAAATTATTCTCAATTTTGTCAAAGGATGGCAAGAAGGTTGAATGATGATGAGTATCATTCCATGGCATTTCGTTCAATGTCATAAATTCCATAATCCCTTCATCAGGTAAAAAATATTTGTTAAAAGGATCAGGCATAAAGATTGGTTCCAAGTGTGACAAGTGATAATATTCATCAATAATCGTATTCATTTGATTGTCCTCGGATTTGATGAGTGGAAGAGGGCTGCATTTCCTTATAGGCTAACTCAAAAGGGCTACGAGGCATCTCATTTCCATATAAGATCATTTTTTATTCTGAAGGTACTTTCCACGAATCTCCCAATTCAAAAGTACTTGATGTAATCATGTTAATCTGGGCATCATTGTGAGGGAAATTGGGTGGAGGGAATGTGAAATTTCCCATTAAATATGAATCTTTGAGAAGACCAAAACCAACTTCTTCATATGGAGTCGTTGATTTTCCAACAAAAGGCACACTACCAGTGGAATTAGGGCCTGAGGTATAGTAGGATAATTGGTCTACTTTCACAATCCTTTATGAAGAAACATGATCATCCAAAAATTTGAAGAGACTATTGCCGCAATGGAATAAGTCCAGCTCCGACCAAGCAAAAGGTTATAATCAAGTTGAGAATCAACAACCTCAATGTCTATTGCAACCGTTTTTCCCTCTAATTCGATTGGCAAATCATTTAAAAGTCCATACAGACAAAAACCTCTTCCATCAAAGGCTTTCAAAGTCGTGGGAGATTGATTGATTGTTGGAGAACCCAAATATTTCCAACAGGAAATGGACATAATGCATGTTGATGCTCCTTCATCAATCATTGTTCAAAAAACTTGTCGAGTTTTGACATGAATTGATATCTGAAAATCCAGTTGGTGCGAGAGACATGGGACATGCTTTTTGAGATTGAAAACAATCAAATTGGAGTCATGACGATCTACTACTCCTATGGTTGATAATAATAACTTACTTTGTGATGGACAAGTCTGCAACACTTCAAGAGATGGCATTGCCGAAGGTAACATAGGCAAATCTTCGACGATGTTATAGTTCTGAGCAACCCTTGCATGAGGATTAAAGGTTGACTTCCGAAGCATACCCTTAGGAGGCAGATGAATTGTCATATCAGGATTTGGTTTTTCAATATGCAATGGTTCAGAAGAAGGAGGAGTAGATGTGGAAGTTTGACTAGCTGGCCTGGAGTCATATCCATCTTCAACAAGACTCTTTGACGTGTAATATTTGGATCTCATTTCTACCATAACTTTGGAAGATGATATATGTTGATGTGGATGAGGAGCATTGGTCATGAGAAACCATTTTAATATCTTGGGGAGGAAAAGGATACTTCAAAACAGCGGGAGTGGGTGAACTTTTGATGAATTTGGAAACCTCAGCACGATGTGGGAACTCCTTGGTGTAATGATCTTCATCCCAAATTAGGCAAGGATAACTAGGGTTCTTCTTTTCATCAAATGGTTCATTCTTTTTTGATTTCTCCTTAGAACGATTGTCTTTTTTAGCTTTACATTTTCCCTTTTTCTTATTTCCAACTTGCTTACCCTTTCCAATAGATGATTCTACGACATTAATTTCCGAAGTAATTTAAGGAGAAGGATCTTCTTCAGGTGAGTCAGATAGAGTAAAAATCTGGGTTTTCTTAGAATTTTTCTTTTTGTTCTTAGATTTTTGGCTCACATAACCAATCATGCCATTTGTGGAATGTGATCCTGTAAGGGCTGGATTAGTTTGACCTAGTCGGGGTAAATCTGGGATCTTTTCATACAAATTACCAGACTGAGGATTTAGTATGAGAAATTACTCGCTCTTAAGTTACAACACCTCATTTGGACACATCTTCAGTTATTACCGGTAAATGGATTTTATGAACCATTCAACCAAAATTTGGTCTGGAATGTAGACTTTAACCAGGCGATGTCTTCATCTCCATTCATGAATGTGATCTGAGATATGGGTTAAAGTTGACTACTTTAAAGAAGTTAAAAGTTCAATTCCATTATCATATCGAATGGACAATCGAAATAGGGTCAAAAAAGTTGTAGCAAGGGCATTAAATGGCTGAAGGAAGCACATGGAAATTCTGCATACCATTTGGTTTTTGAACCGGTTAAGATCCATTGAAAAAGTCGTAATCTAATAGAATTGTCGATTAATGAGTTGGACACGCACTAAATATGATAGGTCATAACATGGTTGGATGGATCTTTACTTGACTTACCTTCAAACTTAGGAATATGATTGGGAAACTTAGTAAGAATGGTTGTCCAAAATGGTAAATAAAGAAGTGGATCATTAGTTAACCGAGAGAGGTCAGGAAAATCCAAAGTTGCAATGAAGGTAAACTGGCGGTTAGGATCTTGAGATGGAACTAATAACCTCAAGGGATTAGTCCCGTACCAGGAGGATGATACCCAAGATATCCTGGAATAGCCTGAGCAATTGAATCTGCATACCTCCTAGATATCCAAGATCAACCATACCGTATTGCGGTTGTATAGGTTGTTGAAATATGTGACCTGGGTATGGTTGATTCTGAAAAAGGAGACTCTAGCCCATTTGACCTTTAACGAAATTTTCTTGAAAGGGTTGATTTTGCAAAGGTTGACCTTGGAGAAATTGAGCTTGAAAAGGTGGACCTTGAACAAACTAACTCTGGGGTAAACCTTGGAAAGGTTTCCCTTGAAATGACACTTCCATATATGGGACGTTAGGCTGTAGAACAAGTATTTGGGGCATTGATGGAATTGTAGGAATAGATTGAACACCAAATTCCTATGGTAGAGACTAAATAAGGGGTTGCACTATTACTTGCGATATAAGTGGGACAGTTACCTACGATATTCCTAGAATGGGAGTTTGAGGCAAACTTGAACCTAGGTTCTGAAAATTCGTTGGTATAGCAGACTGTAACAAGGTTTGAGGAGTACTCGGGATAGGATGTTGAAGCGGTTGCTAGGAAGGTGTCTATGGATTAACTTAGAAAATTGGTTGGACTTGAAAAGGCATACCTTGAAAAGGTAAATGTTGTATAGGTTGTCCAATAGGTTGAATAGATTGATACACAGGCAATTGAGAATTAGCAACTGGAATTGACTGTTGATTTAACAAAGGGTTCCAAATTGTATTTTAGAAACCACTCAACCATATTAAACACACACAACAAATTAACACACAATAATCAAACCAGCAACACACAAAAGACAAACTGGTGGAAAAGGAAGAGAGCCATCATGAGGTCTCTCATCATGTAATTCTCTCTAGTTCAAATAATTTAATAATACATTTAAATACATGAGCAAGTGGTCTTAAGATAGTGTGTCTATCTTAGACTCACTTGGTTGAGACATTTTCTCAACTTACACACTAATTTAGGAGAGCTAGTTGGAGAGAATCTCTCATCCAAAACTAGACTCCTTAGTTTGAGGAGTTCTCATGATTTTATTAATTTAATTTAATATTTGGATTTATTAATTGATTATTAAGAGAGTGAGGCTAACATTCCCCCCCTCAATGATAAATCCAAAACGAACAAGGAACCATCTTCCAAGTTCTCAAGTTGATCCTCAAAAATCATTTGCCTAAAAAAACTGCCAAAGCTGGATGCTGAAAAAACTCAAATCTGAAGAGAACATGAATCAGCTGCATGTCTAATTCATCTCTGAATGTTGCTTGACAACTCCATCATGTGCCAAGCCACAAAAGGATCCAACTGTCCTTTGCTTGAAAACAGCATCTGGTGTCCACTGACACAATTTTATGACCGCCCATTGGCATATTCGCTGATGATGATCAGCCACTGGTTGATGACTTTGAAAAACAACTCATTGTTGCTTTTGTTGTGTTTGAAAAACTTCTCACTGCAGCTTTTGTTGTAGATGCTCACTAGCTGATTTGAAGATGTTGTTGAGACTTTCAGTCTGACAACCACTTGTCAATTTCATTGATATTTCCCCCCCTTTTTCAACTAAAAAGAGAGACAATCATCTTCATTTGATATCTAAACTCCCCCCCTTCAAGTGTAGGATAGTTTCATTGTTGTACTCCCCTGTTCAACTGCATGAGAATACCATCATCATTTGACTGTTGGCTGCAATATGTGTGAGTGAATCCGATTGTAAAACTTGTACAATCTTCTGGCTATGGATGACCGTTCCCGGGGATCAATCCATGAATAATTTATCTTCAATCTGGAAGGTTGGTCTTGTTTGCAGCATTTCTCTGATGAATGATTCTGCTTGCCACAATGGTGACAAGGATGGAGATCAAAACACTCATCTTCCAGATGACCGGTTCATTAACAATGAGAACATGTCGGTTTGTCTGCAACTTGAGTTTGTGTGCATTTCTGTTTGTCTGCAACTTCAGTTTGTGTGCATTGACATTGGTCTGCAAGTTGCTGAGAAATTGTTGAGGTGATTTGTTCAAGTAATCCGACACTGATGAACTTGATTGGCTTAGAATAATCGGGGATATATAAGTTGGTGTCATCTTTGACATATCTTAAGCCGCGTCGATTTAGATTACTTTGAATTTCTTCCCATGGCTTGATGATGGGTTTGGAAGAAAGTTGAACTGGAACAACTTCAACACTTGAATCTGGTTGGATGAATGAAGTCGAATGATTAGTTGTCTCTGGATTGGTCAAAGACTTGGAAGCAACACACTTCTCTTGCAAATCATTTCTCTGCAGTTGCGACTCCAGTTGAAGGAACTCAATAATTTCATGTGCATGTTGAATATGCACTTGAATATCAGCAAGAGTGGTTTTGCTGATCTACGCCATGTCGCCGTCTGATGATAACATTAAATTGTGGAGAATTTGGGACAGCTGAATGTGTGTCACCATGTTGTCTTGCTAGAACTCACGCTCAATTGCTTTTAATACTTGATGGATTTGTAGAACTCGCTCGCTTGATGTTTGATTGATTGTTGCACGCTCGCTTGCTTGCACACTTGCTTACTTTCACACTTGCTAGCTTTGATGCTCACTTGAACTTGCTTGATTTGTTACTGACACTTGTGATTTCTGAATGTGCTGAAAAATGATGGGTGTCGAACACTATCGAAAATGCACCCAAATGACAAACGATAAATTCAATGTTCAAGTAACAACTCACTTGACTTAACGATGCACTGTAACAAATAAAATGAGGGTGTCGGTTACAACCGAAAATTCACTCGAACAATTCAGTGAAAACATTACAAGTGATACGAAAAGTGTTAAAAATGTTGATGGTGATTGTACTTTGAAATGCTTGAGTGCGTAGCATCCTTAACTTGATGGCATGAATTAGTTGTTGTGAAATGTTGTTGCAGAAGATTGCTTTTATCAAGTCGGTGATGTGACGCTTTGTGTTTATGAACTTAAGTGATTACAAGATTTTTGATTTCAGGAGCTTGATCGATGACTTGTATATGTAAACTTTTCTTATGTGCATGTAGTTGTTTTGTTGAAGCATAATAAAAAGAGCGTTTTACAAACTTGACACAAGTCATGCAAACACATTCATGACACAGTGTGTACCTATGATCCCCTTATTCAATTTCGGGCGGATCTAGGACACGATCACCACAAAAAGATATGTTTTTATTAACCTTCAAGATACATCATCATGACAATGTCTTCAGTGAGGCATCTCATGCACAGACTGAGAACTCTGGTGTCAATTTGTCTTCAAAAATTGACTCAACCTTCTAGAAATAAAAAATTCACTTATCTCTCCAAATACAAAATAAATTTACCTTACCACTCCAAAAACAGAACATTCACTTATGACTTCACAAAAGCACTTATGACTCCATTACATAAAAAAATATTTCATAACCTTATCTCTCCAAAATATTAAAATATGTCCTTATTCCTCCATATACTTGATATCACTTTATAAAAAAATTCACTTTATGATGTAACTTAAAAAGTGAATTAATGTTTATGATTTTACTTTATAAAAGTGAAATGAATTCAAAAATCAAAATTTTGTCCATGCTGCCTTCTTAAAAAAAAATAATGCACACCTTGTTGGAGAGACTTTAGTTTCGATGGCCCCTCGGGAAAAGCCATTGGTCAAATTTCTGGAGGAAAGAGGAAGAAATTTGAAGAGTGAGCTGGGCTGCGATTGGAAAAAGAAGATACAATAGAGCAAGTTCTAGTTCAGGGTTGATCGAATAGCCTCAAGGAAATTCCCGAGCACTGCTACAGGGGGATTGACCAAAAACCCACTGGATTATGAGTCCAGAAAGAGGACTGAGTCACCTCAAGAGAGACTGAACTGCTTCAAAAATTGACCAAGGTTCTACGCAGATCATGTCCTAATTTTGTTTCCGACCTGTCTCAATTACACCTCGAACTCGGTCCCAGGAGTACTGAAATTGCCATATAGAATTGTTACGATTTTGGCCTCAGAACAAATCCGCACAGCCTCAGAAGGATCCCAATTGTATTGCCTTAGAAAGAATCGATCAGTCTCAAGAGATTGGTGACAATAGTTCCTCAGACATCCATCGCTTCTAAATTCAACGATCAAAGGAATTTAACCTTCATACAGAACCAACTTGAATACAATGAATTAAATGAATTTGAAAGCAATACCACAGTAACTTCTAATTCTAACAAACTTTAAAACAGAGTATGCAACAACAATCCAAGGACGCATACCTAGACGGAAGCTAAGGTCCCACTCACGACCCATATAGCAAGCGCTCTGTCAATATAGCATGAAATTTTTCAATATAGCAAGCACTTCCAAGTTTAGTGAAAGCCCAACCACACTTCTACTGCGCAGTTTGCATACTCAACCAAAATGGAGTCGATGATGTTATATCTTTGATCCTTATGCCAATGTTGCACCATGCACATTCAACATCACAGTATATGCAGAGCTTTATTACGGAACATGATAGGGAAATTTTTCCAGCAGATTCAATTAAACAATAGCAAAACACTGGTGCCATGCATGCCCAGACAATTGCAGATGCAACGGATGCTAAAGAAATGGGTGATTGTCATAGATGTAGCATTGACCATCAAATGTGGAATTCAGGAGTTGGAGCTGTAGGTATGGGGTAGTGAGATGAAAAAACAATAGCTGGTGAAGAAATTTCTTTGGATCATAGATCTCCCAAGAAGAATTTAGAAGGAACCACCCTGCCCCGGGATGACAGAACATTGGATGTGGCTATGCAAGTAGCGTAGGAAGTGAAGCAAGGAATGGAAGAGAAACATATTTTGGAAACAGAGACAAACTATCAAAGCATGGTCATATTAGAAGATAACATAGAGTCTCAAGATGCCAAGGAATGCAAACCGAAGCTCTGACACCACAAGAAGATAAATCACACTCTCTTTTATCATTGAGTTGAGTTGTAAAACACACATTGCTTGAAGGTGTAACTCATTAAGAACACAATGATAAAATTGTAGTATATGATACAAAGGAAGTAGGGTTTTAGCATGGCAAATTCCAAGTAGAATCACAATGAATAGGGCTTAAGCAGGGTTTCAGTAGTTTTGGCAATACGCTCGGAGTAATGCACAACAGTGACTCAAAGGCTCCACTCTGGGTAAAATGCTAGCCAGAATGTGGCTAAATTCCCTCTCGGATGGTCATGCCATCAATTCACAAGCTCGCAATATTTACACCGGAGCATTAGCCAATCCATCCATTGCCTGCTCAAGGATCACAACTCCCTCCAGTTGTCTGAGTTCTCTGCTGGATTTTAAAAGGTTCCATGCGAACAACTGTGGCTGCTATAAGCGTTATCAAATAGTGCTGAGAACAACTGGTGTCAGTCCCGGCATTGCACAAAACAGGGTTCTAGGGAGCACAATTACAGGCACCTTATCATTTCATGGAGCGCTTTCTAAGTCTATGCTTGGTGTTATTAAATGGTATGCAAATGGTTGTTATGAACTTGAATTCCGTGGAGATTACACATCTCAGAAGCTCAACAAAACTGAGAATATGGCTAGAGTGGTTGACTATAATGTGTCCAGACAAGGAAACAACAGAGTGCGTTCATGACCACCGTTTGCTTCCCTACGAGTGCAAGCAAGGTACTTCGGAGGTTCCTTTTCAGCTGAGAGAGTTGTTTATCCAGTGAAACCCATTGACAACATTGCTAATGCGATTTGAAAGTTTGGAAAACAAGCAGAGAATATCAGTGGAAAATGCTTCTAAATTGTTGGCAAATATCCTCAATTCATATAGAAGAATGGGCCTGATAGTGGGTACAATGATTGCCGAATGGGATGAAACGAGCCTTGGTCTACATTATGTAGACAGTGAAGGAGGAAGACTTAAGGAGACACATTTTTCTGTTGGATCTGGTTCACCTCATGCTTACGGTTTCCTAGACAGTGGGTACTGTTGGGATATGCCAGTGGAAGAAGCTGCAGAACTAGCTCAACGCTCACGCAAATGTAGAAATTTTCACCGGAACCAAGCCATTGCCGATTCCTTCCTTCATCTCGCCGAGGACAACTCACATAGCTTCTTGATCCTTTCTCTTTATCTCTGCTCAAAGAAAAACCGATCTTAAAGGGCTCACGGCCAGGCAGAAAAATGGTCTAGAATTTATGATTTATTTCCATTGATTTTCTAGGCCCTAAAATCTAAAAAAATTTCATTGTTTGCAGATGTCAAGCCATAAACCCTTTTGTGCCAACGGAGGAATTTTGGTTGGCTTATGGAAAAAGGGCTTGAAATGTATGCAGTATCTAAAAAAAAATTGCAATAAAAACTAACCTCAAAAAATCGGAACGCCAACCAAAACTGTTGTGCAACTGCATCCACCAGTTCACCAGTTCATGTATCCACACTCCAAAAGGACGTTGTGACTCCACAGATCTATAGGCACGCCTGGCTGCCCTCACGCGGCTCCAAAATAATGCACGATCTCCCTGAAAAGGCCGACTTAGCATCTGGCATCACGCACTAGTCAAGTGGCTCGGATCTTTCCACAGTTCTGTGGCTCAATGCACAAGATAGTCAGACTGCTCCACCGAAAGAGAATACATAGTGTTTGAATTCACAATCGATTCCTCAATAGGCCACAACTCTAATACCACATGTAGAAACCACTCAGCCATATTAAACACACACAACAAATTAAGACACAATAATCAAACCAGCAACACACAAAAGACAAACTGGTGGAAAAGGCAGAGAGCCATCATGAGGTCTCTCATACTCATGTAATTCTCTCTAATTCATATAATTTAATAATTCATTTAAATACATGAGCAATTGGTCTTAAGATAGTGCGTCTATCTTGGACTCACTTGGTTGAGACATTTTATCAACTTACACACTAATTTAAGAAAGCTAGTTGGAGAGAATCTCTCATCCAAAACTAGACTCCTTAGTTTGAGGAGTTCTCATGATTTTATTAATTTAATTTAATATTTGGATTTATTAATTGATTATTAAGAGAGTGAGGTTAACATGTATTCATTCCAGGGTAAGGCATTCCAATGGTGGGTTGAGGCATAACAGGCTAACCAAAACCATTTAGAGGCATTTGAGAATAACTAAGATAATTCCCGGCAGGGGATTTCCCCTTAGTTGTAGGAGAAGATCCACCAAAAGGTTTCCCTCCGGGTGGAGGATATGACGGTTTCCCCCTAGGTAGGTAATAACCACATGTTGGGTTGGTTTGTGGATTACCAACATTATAGGAAACCATATTAATAAATTGTTCAGATGTCAAACCTTCATTGGTAGGGTTAATTACATTGACATGTTTGAAGATGAGTTCGAGGAAGAAGGTCCTAAATAAGCTCTCGCAAGAGAGTGATATCCAGGTGGTAGAAAACCACCATACAATGTTGACTCCAGAGAAGTAGAAAACATAGATGTGTCTGATGAGGTACTTCTATAAGCCATCATAGACTAGTCAAAAACTGGTACAATAGAATAAGGAGTAGTGTATCGCAGAATCCCTTGTCCTAAAAAGTTCAAGGGTGTGAAATACCAAGGGTCAAGGTGAAGATATCTAAACAAAATCTCTGAGATATCTGTAGGTTCACTGGTAGAAACTATTGGTTCTTCCTCTTTATCTAAAACAAGTTCTTCAATGGAAATGAGACTATGAGGGAGACTATCAGTAATAATAAGTTTCACACGTGGTGAACGTGGAGGATCTGGAATATGCGTTGTAGTAGGTGTATAAGTCTCAGTCTCATAAATATTAGACTCAGGTTCTTCAATATCTGGTTCAGAAATTGGATTTGTATCTGAAAAGTTTCTAGTATCTGGTTCAATTTGAACGAGTTCAATAATTTGTAAATTAGTTCCTTATGAGTGTGATGTTAATTTCTGAGTTTGATCAAATTCAGTTTTTGTCACATCAAGGCCTAAAATAGTAGATGTTATCATTTGTTTAACTTCAATTCCTTTTACATCAGAGTCTATAATAGTATAAGTTTCAATTTCTGATGCACTTCCGGATCCCGATGATTTAGATTTTTCAGCTTTTATCTTTTGTAACTGACTCGGTGTATACTCATGGGGGTCCCCGAGTATTCTACGTGATTGTATTTGTAATTTCGCCACAAAGAAAATTATTCAATTGATCAATTACACAATATCTAAATTACACCTAAAGTCTCTAAAAACTTAAAAAACAACACAGAAAGTAACACACACTAAAAATCTTGGAGTTAAAACCATACAAACTAACTCTTTACAGAGATCAATAATTACTATTTGGTGATGAAATCCAACATCACAGTGATCAAGGTGAAAAGTTTTCTAGAAATGAGCGTTTGGAACCAGTTACCTTGACAATTTGCTTAATGAAATAGTCTGGTGCAACTAACTCTTCTATAAACCACCTCGAGCAACGATTAAACTCCAAAAAGTCCAAGTGAGTCTAGTCAACATATGTTCCAGGTACAACATGACCTTCCCTTTGTCATCACCTTAGGTAGAGCCCTAGGATTATAGTCACTAAGTTTATCAAATGCAACAATTTTACCTGGGGGGACAGTCGCAGATCGGACGTACACGCAAGGGCATAGTAACAAGCTCAATCCCCTTGAAGGCTCCTCCACATGATCAATTGGAGGTTTACTTTCAAGTGCCCCAAAGTATCTTTTAGTTCCATTGTAATACATGCAAATCACTATATCTAGGCTGATGAAGTGGGTACAACCACTTCACTAGATTCGACACGATCTCGTGCTTAACTCATGTACAAGAAGAGATTCCTAGAGAAAAATGGAAATAATTGGATTTTCTCTCCTTAACTCAAGGATTTTATTGTTCGTTTGTAGCTTTGGAAAGTTTACTTGCTTCCCTATTCCAAAGCCCTACACTCAAGCTACTATAGGTGACAAGAGCCCTAAAAAATGTAAAATTCCAAATGAATTCTAATTAACGTTGTATCATTAAGTTGTTCTTTACTTAATAGGTGATGAAGGTGAAACTTATGATTTTATGGCATGACTCAAAATATTAATGCACTAAAAATGCAATAGCAACTTTCAAATTCGATGAAATCCTATTTATAGAAAAGAAAGAGTTTGTTTGATTATTTGGAAATGAAATGAAAAAACTCACAACCTTTACAATTTTTTTAAAGCAACCAATTTCAATTGAATGTAATGAAAACACTGTCAACAAACCAAATTCCAGATTTCCCTGAACATCATATAAGCCAAAATACTCTTTATCTCTAAACACTCAAAACTTTCAAGCACATAGAAATCAATCAAGAGAGTTGGAGAAAACACATGTTTCCCTACGAATGCTTTGATTTAATGATAATAATAGTGTAATTGAGATAATTTTCCAAGTTGAAACCAACAATCTCCTTTATCAAGAAAGAATTACCATAATTCCTTCACAAAAGCACTACCATAATTCATTCACAAAAGCACTAGGTCTTAAGAAACCCTAATTTGCAATTCAAAATGAGTTTGACCACAAATAAGCAACAACTAAGGCTTAACTCGTGTATTTGACAGAACAAAATAAGAATATCATAAGAAAAAGGACAATCTATCTTGTTTTGATCAATCAACAAATCAACCAGGCAAAACCCTAAGTAATTTCTTCAAAAAGACCTAATTCTCAAAAATCATTAACAAAGCACTCAATTGAGTTCAAAAGAGACACAACACAGTCCAAACAAAGATAATGACACTTCCAAAAAAACAAACTCAGGTCTGGGTTGAAGCAAAAGCTATATTTTCAAAAATTCTCAAGGCCTCTGTGGGTAAATAGTGGCAAATAGAGTGCATGCGCTCTATTGCTAAGGAAAAACTGGCACAGAATTGCGCTTTGTTAGCAAACAGAAAAGGTGTAGGGGTAAAAAAATTAAGAAAAAATAAAAATTCAAACTATCAACCACACAGATCTCAAAGGTCATTAATTTATAAAGACTCAGGTCTGGATAGATCAGAAGAGTCAGAAATAAATACCAAGGAAAAAGATGAGAACAAAGGCATTCCCCAGTGTGGTCGCCAATTTTTTACACCAGGAAAATCCCTCTTGGAGACAAGAGCGATCTCCCTAGATCCTTGATGGAAACTAGAAACAAGCAAGACAATTGAATTGACCCTTTCCCTAAGTTGAACTTGTTTGAATTAAAAGAATTAAGGCTAATGGTTGAGCCTCTTACCTATTTCACGAAATGATCGATGAAGATCCCTTGTTGTGATTCGATATGGCTCTTCAATGCTTGATAATACCTTCAAACATCGACCATAAAAGGATCAAAATCACATGCAAAATAATAATCCAAACAACTTAACCTAATGATCAAGGAGATTAGGAATTGAATTTTCCGTAATAAACCTTATAAACAATTGTGAACCATTCATTATTCCAATAAGACAAATCAATGGGAGAAAGTATTCATTTGTATTAATCAAATATTAAGAGGAGCCTTACAACCTTCACCTTGATGCAGTGAGGTCCCTCCCAAATGTCTTCAATCTCCTCCTTAGATGACAAGCTTTCCAATCTCAAACCAACAACATAAGTTTGTCTTCTCTAAGTTTTGACCTTCGCAATCCCTCTACCCTCTAGTCATTTTATAGGCCAAGAGGAAGAAGTTTCAAATCCAAAAGAGGAGGATGAGACTCCATTGATGGATTAGGTTACCATGAGAAAAGGGATTAAGGTGCATCATCTAAGGATTATAGCTCGAATAGTCATCACTTGGAAGATTTTAGATGGGAAATATTCGACCAACTATGTTTCTAGAATGTACTTTTTATTTTTACTTTCTTGAATTCACCTATGTGGGTTTATAGTGGCAGACATAATGCAACTCTGTACTGTTCTCAACGTTAATTCCAACGAATGCGCGGGAAACTTTAGAACAATCAGCGTAGGTGGAACTTAACAAGGTGTGACAACTATTTTCCCCAAATTTCTCATCTACTTCAAGATATTTTGGTTTGCTTGACTTCTAAGGGCGCTGGTACAAACATGTTCATGAATGGTAAAAAGACTCATAAACTGATCAAGTTTCATGGCGACAAATTGACATATAACAGTTTGATATGATATCGTTCTTGATTCCTTTGTAAGGGGAGCTTCCCAGAGTAAAATTGCAATAAATGGAAATTACAATAAATGGATTTTTGTCCCTATCACAATATGCTAATGTTTATTTTCAACTTTGGAAAGTTAACTCACTTCCCTATTCCAAAACCCTACAACCTCATCTAATGAAGGTGGAAAATATCCCTAAGATAATAATAATAATAAAAAAATTCATCTAGATTGATTTTATTATCATTGATTTTAAGAGTTGTTATTTACTCAAAGATAATGGACATGAAACTGATGGAATTATGACTTGATGCAAATTCTAATGCAATCAAAAATGAAATTGTAATCTTTTCATTTCAATGAATTTCTATTTGAAGCAAGGAAAGAGTTTTTCAATCTTTTTAGTGGAAATGTAAAAAAAAAAAACTAAATCCCACTATATCCCTTTTCCTAAAATGCAGATGTCCAAATTCAAATTACCCAAATATTGAAATTGACTTCAAAATTCATTTTTGCCCAATAACACAAAAGATCAAGAAATTTCTCTTTAAACATACAATCACTCGAAAATTTGCAAAATTAAAGAAGAAACCAATGAACACTAAAATGAACTTTCCCTAATTGAATGTTATGAATTCACTTGCAGTAAAAAGTACAGTTCATAAACGCTCCAACAATCGAAGGAAAATGACTTTACGTTTCGAAACTAGCATAAGAAGTACTTTTCACAAATAATACCCAATCTTGTAAACCATTGCTTTTCACTCACAAAACAATCTTTCACAAAAGAGAAAACTAAACTCAAGACCTGATCTGATCGAAAGAAGAAAGATAGACATACATCAAGGTAAGACCAAGTAATCTCTCTTTTGATAGATCAATTATTTACCAGATGAGACTTTACCCTAATTTGCAAAAACAAGAAAATCACAAACAAATCCTTTCACAACGCTTAGCCATACTAACAAAGACTCAAAGAAGGTACATACAAGTGTAATTAAATAGGAAAAACAAAAAATTCTGGACTTGATGAGGATAAAATTGAAATTTTCAAAAATTCCAAGTATGTGCGCAAGTCATAGAGCAAAGCAGTGTGCATATGCACTGTTGCAAAAAGAAAAGTATGCATCAGTGTGCTATGTGCCTGAAGCTAAAGTGTGCACAACAAGAAATTTGGAAAAATAAAAAATAAGCCAAATAAAACCCAAAATCAATATTTTGAATATTTCCAAACACTCAGAGAGGGCTTCTACAAAAGTATCAAAAGGTCAAACAAGCAAAATGATGGAGAGTGAGATGAATCAACAGTGGAGTCACCAATTTGTTATGCGGACTTATCCCTCTTGTAGACAAGAGATATCTCCCTAGACCTAAAAAAAATATAGTAACAAACAATAAGGAATTGTTACCTTTCCCTACATTGCAATTGGCTGAAACAAACAATATGATAGAGGTCACTTACCATTTAATCAAAATACCTGATGAAGTCCCTTTAATAGCTCTCGACCATTCGCTTCTCCTCGATGCTTTATAGATCTTTCCAGGGCTTCCCATAGCTTCTCCATGATGTCCTCAAGGAGATTTGCATTGACCGAAACATACATAATATCAAAGCATCAAGTATATAGCATAAGAGATAAATGAACTAATTAACTCAATCATCTATCGTAAATTGATCAATATGCAATCATAAGCTATGTGGGTGATCAAGGAATCCCACAAATTGTATCAAAAAAGACATAATTTAGAATGAGAAACTACTTTTATATTAATAAAATGGAGAATAGACTTACAACCTTGAATCCTTGATGTTGCAACTCCGTTCCCACAATCTCCAACCCTCTTCTTGAATGAATAGCCTCCTGGCCTTATTTTTGCAGCATAAGCCTATTTTCAATAGTCCTCCTCAATCCTTAGGTTTGTGTTAACTTTATAGGCCAAGAGTGGGAAGTTTGGGATCCATTTCCCAAGAGATGAGATCTACTAATGGTAGGATAGGGGTTCCAAAAAGAGAGGGAGTAGCTCCATGATAGGAGGGATTAGGGCTAAATATGCATCCATTAGAAGCTTGTTAGTTGGGATATATATGACTAACAATTTCTCTAGACTTTACATTATATTTTTACATTTGTTAAGTCATTTGCAAAGGTCACAATGTAAGATATATCACAAGTTATGCACAATTTCTAATGGACATTTCTGTGTATGCGCAAATATTGACTAGGGAACTGCACAGGAAGCCAAAAACATGATTTTGAGCCATGGGATCTAGGAATTTCACTCTCTTTGGGAAAATTTGGGTTGTACCCTGGCAAGGGGACGCTTCAGAACACATTTATGGATAGTGAATATCCAAACCAATGATAATTTTCCTAATGCGATAAAATGACATGTAATACAATGACACAAATTGTCCCAAATTTTCACCAAGATTCATAACCAACAAGTCTTCTCTTTCAACCCTTTAAAAGAGAAACAAGATCTTCTCAAAAGGTCAATGGCACGGTAAAACATGACACAATGAAAATGTGCATAATTAGGTAGCGCAAATCCCAATATTCCTCATGGATAAATCGAAGCTCCTAATAAATGTTATGTATTTCCTTAAAATAGGTGTAAAGGAAAATCAAACTTAACTCATCACTAAGTCAAATCCTATGATTTACTCCCTCCCAAGGTCATATCATTATCTCGTAGTGCTAAAAACTCACAAGGTACTTTACACTAATAAATAACTTTTAGTTAATTATAATTCCACATGCAACTATCACATAGGAAATTCTGGACTCAACCACAACCTTACCCCCTTGAGGAGCTCACTTGGTAAGCTTGTGAAGAACTAAAGTAATAAGTTGGAATCGACCAAATTTTCAATTCTTCTATAATAAATAAATAGATTCTAAAGTTACTTTAGATTTACAAAACTAGAATAATACTTTTGGGAGTTCATAATCCTCACTAACTAATAATCAAATCATTTAGGTTCTATTAATCGTATTTGACTAGACTAATGTTATGGAAAGTCCCTAGATTAAATCAACTCAACTCTACTAGATATTTACCATCATGGGAAAGTTGATCTTCAACAAGGAGACAATCATTGAATGTGTTTGAGTCAACAAAAAATTGCTCTGTTTGTTGAAGTTCCTCGATAGATTTTATATGACTTTTCCTGTACACCTGTTGTTTTAAAAAACTTGTTCCTTAGATATAGAACACTGTTAAAGGAGTTTTATATTGAAGGGATATTCATGAATCATTTTTTAAAGAGTTCCATCTCATCCTTCAGCACAAGAAGAGTATAAAGGGATTTTTTCTTTTATGTCAATGTCATACAACTTATAGTGAATATTTTTAAGAAGCATATTTAAAAATAAGAGGGGTTCAATACTATTTCTTCTTTCTTTTTGGTGAAGGTACAATTTAACTTCATTCCCATATTCCATTTCCTTTACTTGGGTAATTAGACTTTGACATGATAAAGACACATAATAGATGTTGTTTTGTTATTACTAGAATTCCCTTCATTGTATGTTGTGAACACTTGCATTTATAAATTTTCTATTTTAGGTAATAGTTTGAGCTTCCTTTCCGTGCTTATGTGTCTTCTCATCTAACACTTATCAATTTTGTTAAAAAATAAACCTTGTTATTCACTCATATCAATGTAGAGTATTTCCAATTCTTTGTTAAAATATTTAGGATTTGATTCATGATGTTAAGTAGGTAGCCCATTTGTAGTCTATAATGTTTGGCTCATTTGTTTGATGTAATGGTTGATATCCTTTTCTCTTTATGTATGTATTTTATTTAAAAAGCAGGTTCTCTTATTTATGTTAGTACGTTTTGGTAATTCCCTATCATCCTTGGACACATTTTTTTCATCTATATTATATAGTGTCTTTTTTTTGCAATTTCTTATGATCAGGCACCCTTTTTAAATCGATATTATGTGGATGTATAAACAAATTTGAAATATTCATTTATATTATTTAAACCCAGGTAAAATAGTGTATTAAATATATATTATATGGATGCATAAACAAATTTGAAGTCTTCATTTGTATGATTCAAACCCAAGCCAAATAGTACAAATGGCATAATAGGTTGTTTTTGTACCCTTGGATAGATCTTAATGTGTTGCAAACTTGTAAAGGGTCACGTTCCTTTGTTCCCAAGTTTCCATGGATGAATGGATGCCCCCACATTATTGTTGTAGTATATAATGTATAATGTATACTTTCTATATTTTGATGATGTTCAAAAATAGTTCAATAGTATTACCATGTTGTCAAACATAGTTTGTATGGGTCGTCGATGGATTTTATTAAAGGATTATTGACATAACACGAAGGAGGATGTTATTATCATCTTCCATTTGCTTTATAAATACACTGAATATTATTCAGAACTCTCCAATATTACGGTAGAAAAACTGCATGATACACAAAAATTGCTTCCAAAGCGTAAAGCCTTTATGTTATGATAATAGGCTGAAGTTTACCTTGTCTTTATTGCCATCATAATATTTTTTTATTAGCAAAAATGCCCCTACAACACACTAATCCAAATACGGGTGGAAATATTCTAATTGGTCACACTAGACCTATTTCTCATATAGGTTCAAAATAGAAGACCGAACTGATCGAAATTCCATCTCTGTAATGAAGAAAGTATTGGACCTTTACTTCAAGTCTGGAAAATTAGCTGGGCATGATGGTCAAGCCTTGATCCGCACTCATCGACTAAACAAACATTTTGGTAGCCTCAATCAACCTTGATTTGCAAGGAACCTACATTGATTTAAATTCATCATTCTAAAAGCTACATTGATTCAAATTTATCATCCATTATTCTAGAATTTGATTAGTACTAAGAAAAATAATAGATATTGAAGTTTGAACGCTGGCATAATAAATTGAAATTCCTCAAATTAAAAATTAGTAACCAAAGACTTTGTATCAAGTTGTCAATATCTAGTGTCAAAATTCAAAATTTAAAATCAACAATGGATGATGAATCTGTGTTGTCAGATTATACTATTCATCAAATTGGTCAATCCCGAAACTTGGAATTGGAAAAAAAACTGCACCCAAAAACCAGTTGACCAAAAAATACATAAATATTCAAATCTTCAAAAAAATACATAAATATTCATGTGCATCCATAAGAATCTATAGCATTATACACAAATATGCAATTTTTTCCACATATATAGCAAGCGTGCATATAACAAAAATAGAATTGAGTGCAATCCATATTTGAACCAAATATACATGAAAAATAGGCTTTATATGGCTTATACAATCCAAAAGAAATCATGCTATAACAAATGCCTACATATCATTAGAAATGTTGTTTATATTGGGATAAATTTCATCAATATCACCCTCTAATCATTAAAATACGATAAAAAAATCTTAGCATGTCAAATTGAGATTTTGTTTGAGTGATGAATACATCTTTGCCAAGGTCATGACCTAGGATTTCAACAACCAGTGCCACCAACATCGAGGTATAGAGGGTTTGGTTCTCTTCATTAAATGTTAGTTTCATACTTACATATACGACAAAATCTTGAAAATTGTTAAGACTGGGATCTAATTTTTACTTTATCCATATGAAATCCAACGAGGTTGAAACCACCCTCAAACATATTGAAGCAATTAATGATAATGTTAAAAAAGTAAGTGAAGGGATGAAAAGTGAGGTGTTTTCATCCCTTTTCTTTCAAAATTTAACATTGTCGTTAATTACATAGCGTTACTAGGTCCTTAGGATTGAATTTTAGGCTTCCTCACTCATTAATTATTGTTTTTGGGGAAAATTCAAGGTGGATGACCATACATCCAACTTTTTTTGAGAGGGAATGCCCAAAAGCACTCATTTTGGGAAATGCGTCCTCCACATTGGGGAAATGTTCCTCCTTACGTTTCCTTGAGTTTTCCCAAAAGAGGGAAATTGGGAAACATTTCCCCATGTCCTCCATCTTGTGAGTGTGGGAAACATGGGGAGGGAGCCCTGCAGAACATTGCAAATTTCAAGGTGTATGTGGGTCTTGTTAATTTTCCCATGTTCTATGTTGTTACAATCACTTTAGCCCAATTCTTTTCTTCAATTAGCAATATTTTTCAAAACAATTTAATCTTCCAATGATCAATAACAATTGTAGATATAGCAATAAATTCAATGTACAATATAAGACAATCAAGAGCAATAACACTAAATTTGGTCAGATATCAAGGAAAAACCCCACAAGGGGGAAAACCCTTTCAAAATATTCTTCTTATTAGATTGTCATAAAATGTTTAGTAGAGAGATTACAATGATCCAATTCACCATCCAAGAGTCAAAGGTCCACAACTTTGACTTTCCAACAAACTAATATCCAAAATCCAACAGATAAGCCCAAAAGTCAAATCTGGCCAAAGTCAACAATAATCAACATTAGTTAAATATTCCCTAACCAATCATAGTTCAATGGTCAAACAACCTCCAAATTAGCTCATTCAAGGGTCCAAGCAGGTCAAATCTTAGTCAAAGTAGCCCTAAAGAACTCGGTCAAACTTGGTCAATGGAGAGAGAAATTTTGTTGTCAAAATATGCAGTCAAAGTCTATGGTCAACAGATGTCAAGCTTCCTAGAAATCCTCGATTTTTTTTCCAAAGAATGTGGCCTCCAAGAACATATACAAAATAGGTCAAATCAAGCCAAAGTGATAAATCAAACTTGGTAAGGGCGCTGGTCAAACTATCCCAAATAGAAGTCACCACATAATTTTAGATTTTCCTGTAAACCCTTCGCACATGTGAGAAGAAGACCCTACAATTTCATATGTACAAACCAATCAAGAAAGGAGAGAGAGATGTGTTGTGTGTCCAAATGAGGTGCCATTGAATTGTATTTATATGCTTCTTTGGAGACCCAATTTGTCTTTAAATTCAACCTGTAATTTTGTGCACATTTGGGTTTTCACATTAAAAATATATTTTTCCTTGATCAAATTAAATTCTTACAAGGGTAAAGAGGGTATTCTCTAGATGAGGAAGGTTTTCCAAAGGAGTATATTTGTCTCTGAGTTGCCAAATTAACACTTCCTCTTAGCTAGGGACAAATTTCCGACTACATTATATTTCTGACCTCAAATATCTTGTCATCATCAAGTCAAATGTCGTGTATGCTCATCTTTGCTCATATTTTGAACACTCAAATATAAAAAAAGAATAATTTTACATCATAGGGGAGATAAATCTACCACCCTCTATCCAAGGACAATAGGTGATATCTACTTAATGTGAGGGCAAGGATCACACTCTATCCTACTTACTTGTGACAATAGGCGAGATCAACTTAAGTATCACACTTTGTCCTATCATCTAATGACAATAGGTGAGATCGACTTAAGGATCACACTCTATCCTATTCTCTATCAATCCTCAATCTAGACCCTCAAGATTCAAGTGGTAAAACACCCGCATCCCATGACTTGAGCAAGATCGATTTACCTGGCTAGGTAAGGATCACACCCTATCTCAATTAGTAACCTCAAACCATTGGCCAGATGGATAGGACTAATCCCAACAAGCCTATCTTGTGGGTAGGATGCCAACTGGGTATACTCTACCAATTCCTAGGCTTAATGATATGAGGAAATACCCACTTGTCATAAATGACAAGTATCACACGCACACACCATATAGTTATGATAGAAAAGATCAAATCCATAGGGTTAAGGATAACATCCTATCCTATTGTATAGAGTTCCCACAACCCCAGGAGCCATTACTACTCCATTCCTCACCCTCAAAGCTTAATAGGGGGGAATAACTACACTTATTGTTCTTGATTAGTTGAGATCCTTACTTAGAAGGGTCACATCCATCAGTCCAAGTTGTTCTTTGAAGACCAAGAACTTCCCTTTAGGAAAATCCTTGGTGAGTATATTCATTATCTTCTCATCAGTAGAAATGTGATGGAGTCTCACAACGCCTCTCTACACCATATCTTGAATGTAGTGATACCCGATCTCAATATGTTTGGATTATCATGAAACATGAGATTCTCATCTAATCATATCCCACTCTTGTTATTGCAATATATTATTGTTGTTTCCAAAGCATGTTCAAACAACTCTCCAAAGAACTTCCTCAACCATACTTCCTTGCAACTAGCCATGCCAGAGGCAATATATTCTTCCTCATCTGTATTAAAAGCTATACACTTATGTTTCCTTCTCATCCAAGATATCATGGAAAAATCCAAACTAAACCATCATCTTGATGTGATCTTCCTATCAATAGCATTTCTGACCGAGTCATCATCAGTGTACCCATGAAGTCGTACATCATCGAAAATATATCTCAGTCCAAGATTAATTGTCCCATGCAAATATCTCAGTATGTGCTTGGAAGAAATCCAGTGTGCATGAAGGGGCTCAATCATGAATTGACTTGAAGTGTTCACTGCAAAACATATCTTTGGATGGGTTTTCACAAAGAACATCAATGCCCCAATCAACTATAGGTACTCAGAGGGGTTCACCAAGTCAGGTCTAGCAGTGTCTTGACACAAAATTTTTAAGTTTATCTCCAGCAGTGTGGCAAAGAAATTGCATTCTACCATTCCAAATATTTCCAACAATTTCATGACATATTTTCCTTGAGAAAGAAAAATATCACCATGTCTTTTCCGCACCTCTAATCCCATGAAGTAATGCATCAAACCAAGATCCTTCATTTCAAACTCAAAAGACAACTCCCTCTTACACTCAAGCATCAAAGGCTCACTACCTATTAAAAATAGATTGTCGACATATAAATAGATTGAAGTAGAGGCTCAGGTCAAAATTGCTTCTCGTGAATCCAAGTGTAGTATACCTAGGGGGGATAATGTGGGGTACAAAGGGAGGTACCCAAGGGAATAATGTAATAATGGGATGGGCCACAATAATAAATAAGGTGGTTAACCCATATCATGTAAGGGACCACAAGTAGTTAACAATAATGTAATAAGCCCATGGTATTAGATAGATGGTATTGAGGGAACCATGGTAATGACCCATGGTATTGTATGTATGAGGCCTATATAGAGGCTAGAGACTCCTCATTGAGAGGTGCCAAGGATTAATGTATGAACAGACATATGGCTTGTGGAGTGTTCTCCTTCCTTAAGGAGTGAATGTATGGTGTTGCCCTACCTTAAGGGTTTGATCAATAAATAATCATTTCTATCTATTTCTATTTTATCATTTCTTGGTATATTTGTATTATCATATATTTATGGGTTAGATGTATAACAAGTGGTATTAGAGCTATAACAAGTGGCTCTGATACCACTTGTTATAAATCTGATATGAAAATATAAGACAATGCAAATAAACCCAAGAAATAACAAGATCTGAATATAGAATAGAAATTGCTTCTTTATTGATCAAACCCTTATGGTATGAACATGCATATAGCTTGTGGAGTGTTCTCCTTCCTTAAGGAGTGAATGTATGGTGTTGCCCTACCTTAAGGGTTTGATATCAATAAAGTGAATCATTTCTATCTGTATTCAGATCTTGTTATTCTTGGGTTTATTTGCATTGTCTTATATTTTCAGATTTGATATATAACAAGTGGTATCAGAGCTATTACAAGTGGTATCAGAGCACTTTCTTGGGCAAAGTGGAGATTTTTTTTTTTTTTTTTGCAGGAATTTTTTAGGGCGGCGAGTTTGCAGATCAGATCTGTACGTTTTGGTGCAAAATCTGCAAAATCTAATTGTAGATCTGGATTGTTTGTGAAAAAATACCCAAGTTCAAAAAAAAAAAATCGGCCAAATCGGAGTCCGGATGAGGGAGATATTGCTGATTTAAAAATCATTTGGGTTGTAGACATTTTTTCGGGGCGGCAAGTTTGCGGAGCAGATCTGTATGTTTTGGTGCAAAATCTGCATAATCTAATTGCAGATCTGGATTGTTTGTGAAAAAAATACCCAAGTTCAAAAAAAAAAATCGGCCGAAGCGGAGTCCGGATGAGGGAGATATTGCTGATTTAAAAATCAGTTGGGTTGCAGACATTTTTTCAAGGTAGCGAGTTTGCGAAACATATCTGTACATTCTAATGCAAAATTTGAAGAATCTAATTGCAGATCTGGATTGTTTGTGAAAAAACAACCAAGTTCAACAAAAAAACAGTTGAATCGGAGTCCGGATGAGGGAGATATCGCTGATTTAAAATCAGCTCTTTTTTTTTTCAGAAATTTTTTGTGACGACGGGACAATTGCAGCACGGATCTGAAATTCCAGTGCCTAGATCAGGAATTCTACCACATGGGAAGATGCAGAATGGTTGTTCCATTTCCAAAAACAAGTCATAATATGGATTTTGAGCAATAGTGACAGAATTGTGGTCATTTCAAATTTTCGCCAAGTAAGTGAATTTTTTTCAAAACCCTCTTCATGGCGGTTCTATGTTTTACAGGAAAAGATAATGGTCCTCCTATTGAAGAATACATAAAACAAAAAAAGTCAGTATGGGCAAAAGATTGGAAGGATTCAGTGTGGCTTGGTTTCAAAGATGAGGCTGCCAAATGGTGGTTCTCACTTGACTACAAGCAGTTGACCAAACTTTCAGATGCAGAATTTGAAAGAGTCCTTTTAGACAAATGGTCTCGTGCTAGAAAAAAGGAGAATGAGACACGTAAGGGGTTATTTTCTACGGGTGTCTCCTTATTGCAGGTTCATGGATTGATTTAGAAGGAGAAGATCATTGTGTCTATAAATCCTAGTTGCAAGAAAAATCTCATAAATGTCAATTTGGCAAAAAAATTGCAAGTGCCAGCAAAACACATTGAAAACACACAGGTTAATGATGAGGATGTGCAAGTTTATAAAAATTTTAAGCTTTCGATGGATAAGTATGTGTTGCATTGTGATTTTTACACTTCAGATATGGATAACATGGATGTTGTTTTAGGATATCCTTGGATGGAATCTATGGGTACTGTCAATATTAATGTGCAGAAGAAATTCCTGAAGCTCTGGTATAAAAAGAAGAAAATTACATTACAAGATATTTCCATCAATAAACAGGTAGAGTCCATGGAGGCTGAAGCAGAAGATGTTCCAAGGACTGACATATCAGATGATGAGCCATTGATGGTCGACAACCACACACAAACATCAAACCAGGGACTAGAAAAATAGGTAGAGGCTGAAGCAGAAAATGTTACAGGTACTGATACATCAGATGAGGACTCAGTGGTTGAAGTAATGTTGGAAGATAAGAAACAACAGCAGGCACCACAACATGTACCAGATACCACTTAGGCTCCACTACTGGTTAAAACTTCAGCATGTCACCACCCACATCACCCCGCAAGAAAACAATCAACAAGATGGCAACGAATTAGCCACAAGAACAACAACCCCCACATGATAGATAGAGAGGAGAGGCAATCCACCTACTACACATTAACATAGAATAGCCGCCATGGTCAACTTCCATCTCAAGCGAGCGAGGCACTAGCTGGATCGAGGGTTCACCTTTCTCTTGGATGGCTAAATGCACGTGCATGGTACCAGTGGACTACTATTTTGAGTAGATCTTATTGTTTGTGTTCTTCCCATGTTTCGAAGACAAAACATGTTAAGGGGGGTGGAATGTAGTATACCTAGGGGGGATAATATGGGGTACAAAGGGAGGTACCCAAGGGAATAATGTAATAATGGGATGGGTCATAGTAATAAATAAGGTGGTTAACCCATATCATGTAAGGGACCACAAGTAGTTAACAATAATGTAATAAACCCATGGTATTAAATAGATGGTATTGAGGGAACCATGGTAATGACCCATGGTATTGTATGTATGAGGCCTATATAGAGGCTAGAGACTCCCCGTTGAGAGGTTTCAAGGATTATTGTATGAACATGCATATGGCTTGTGGAGTGTTCTCCTTCCTTAAGGAGTGAATGTATGGTGTTGCCCTAACTTAAGGGTTTGATATCAATAAAGTGAATCATTTCTATCTGTATTCAGATCTTGTTATTCTTGGGTTTATTTGCATTGTCTTATATTTTCAGATCAGATATATAACAAGTGGTATCAGAGCTATAACAAGCTTCACCAGGTAACTGTTAATGCAGTCATACCCAACTCTGGGGGCTTGCTTCAAACCATATAGTTATTTATTCAACCTGCAAACATGAGTCTTCTTGTCCCTCACATCAAATCCCTGAGGTTGTTCAACATATACTTCTTCTTGTAGTATGCCATGAAGAAATGTAGTATTCACATCCATATGGTAAGGGTCCATCCTTGACTAGTAGCAAGGGAAAAAATCGATATAATAGTAGTGTATCGCGAAACAGATGAAAATATGTCATCACCGTCTTCTCCCTCTTTTGGGATAAACCTTGAACCACAAACCTTGCCTTATACTTATCAATGCTTACATATTCAACTCCATGCTTGATCTTGTATACGCATTTTGAGGTCACAATAGACTTTCCTTTAAGTATAGGTACAACATGCCATACATCATTCTTCATAATATATTCACATTCTTCAGCAATAGTATCCTTCCAAACCTGTTCTTCCACAAATTCTTCAAAAGTGGGAGGCTCTCCTAGATGATAGTGCTCATAGTTGCGACATACCCTTTGTATCGACTTGGCTTCTTGCTTTCTCTAAAGGTACATCTTATAGTAACATGTCTCTCAGCATCTTGTAATGTATCATGCAGCCAAAATGGTCTATTTCTTGTAGGGGGATCAATAGGAGGAGGATCTAAAGGATACATTAGCTCTATGGGATCGTCAACAATATCCTTCTTAGCTTCAGGCACAGAAGGAACTTTTAGTAGGTCCATATTATCATCCTTCTTCTCAAGAGGAGGTAGAGGAAGTTCCCTTTCTTTTCCAAGGGAAACATCTTAATAAAAGTTTAAATACATGCTAAACTCAATTTTCTTTTGACCAGATATATATATTCTAAATGATTTAGAGTTTTCACAGTATCCAACAAATGTACCTTTCTTTTTGGTGGCTTCCAGCTTATTCCTCTTATCCTTCGGCACATGAAAGTATATTAGGAAACCACATATCCTAAGAAGTACAACATCGGGCTTCACACATGTGAATACTTCTTCAAGAGTCTTGTTATCCAAAGCTTGATGAGGAACCCTATTTTGAACATTGACCTCTATATTTGTAGCTTCCCTCGAGGGGAACTTCGACAAATTTTGGTCATGCATCATAGCTCAGGAAACTTCCACAATGGACTTGTTATTACTTTCATCCACACCATTTTTCTTGGGATTATAAGGTACAATATTTTCCTTCTTGATTCCAACTTTCTTGCAAAAGTCAATGAACTCATTTGAATTATATTCTCCACCATTGTTAGACCTTAAGACCTCAATCCTCTTCCCTGTATGATTTTCTATCAATGCCTTAAATCCCTTGAACATGTCAAATGACCCATCCTTATGCTTCAAGTATAATATCCATGTTTTCTTGGAGAAGTCATAAATAAATACTATGTAGTAGAGATGGCCACCAAGAAAGTGCATAGGCATAGGTCCACATAAGTTAGAATGGATAAGTTGAATAATATCATTGTTATCATTATTGCTATAGGGGAATGGTCCCCTTGTCTTCTTTCCACTAGCACATCTTGGACATACTCCATCATGACTAGCTTAAACATCAGATATCCTAGAAAGTATCTTCTTTAATTTTGGCAGGGCTTCATAATGTAGATGTGCTAACCTTCGGTGCCATAACTCACTTTGATGATTAATATCATGGACCATTCCTTGCAAATGTCTTCCATTAACTCTATAGATCCCTTCAATTCTAGATCCCAAAGTAAAAGCATCCCTCATGCGAGATTACATAGGCCAGGTGAGGATGTTTCCCCTTGTGAATGTTGGAAATATTGAGAGGGGGGGTGAATCAATATTTCTTTACAATTGTTACTTTACCAATTAAGTTAGGTTAAACACAAAATGAATAATAATAAGATAAATTATTTTATTAATAAGAAACTAGTGAGGACCCCAATCCTATTTACAACAAGTCACAAGCTCCAACTTGTACAACAATTTGTTCCAGGGCTCCAACCCTAAGGACACCAATCCCAAAGCCAAATCAATAAAGAAAAAATTGCAGGGCTCCAACCTTAGGTGACAACACCAATATTCAATCCACTAGGCTCCAACTTGTACTTTTCCAAGCACCAACTTAGTCTTCTTGAGGAATCCAATCCTTTAGGGCTCCAACCCTCTCAATTGGTTCAGGCTCCAACCTGGTCTCTTTGAGGACTCCTATAGAGCATCAACCTTGTTCTTCAAGAAAGGATCAACGGTTCTTTGAGGCTTCCAATTTATCCTGCAACAACCCCTGACAATATATTAAAATTCACCTTCAATAATTCTCTCAATTAATCTCCAAAGCACTTAACTTATCGATGACAACTTTATCAACCATAGAAGGTGTCTCCAAGACTCTTCATGTTCCCTAAACAATTTTCTCCAAGATTACTTCATGAGAGCTTCAACAAGACATCATGTCTCCACGATTGACTCCAAGATCAACTTCTCCAAGTCTTCAACACTACTTCAAGTTATCTTCAATAAGTTGCCCAAGATATTCTCCAAGATCAAGTTGCCCAATACTAATCAAGAATATCCCCAAGACTGCTCCAAATTCACTTCAAGATGTATATCAAAATTTCACCAAGAAGTCTGCTCCAAGAGACTTCAAATGGATTCTTCAATGTATTAATCCTTCAACAATGCTGAGAATGTCTTCAAATAGATCTTCTCAAGTGATGTATATTGTCTTTCTTGACAGATGTTTTCAGGCCTGTTGTAGTATGTTGTGGTAGTGACTCCAAGTCTGCTCTTGAATAGATACAAAAGTTTGATTCAAAATGAAGGCCATGGTCTGCTTCAAAAAATGATTATAATCTGCTCCAAGGGATGCCCAATTTCTCAACTTAGTATCAACAAAAGTATGATCACAAATCCTAGAATATATTCCCATAAGTCAAATTTAATCCTCCAAATCACAAATATGAAATTCCAAGCTACAACTTCGAACTTCCTTTAATCCACATATCTAAATTCAATAAAATTTCCACAGAAAAAGGGTTGAGGTTATGAGGTTTTGTCACCACATAAATGGGCCAAAGTTTTCTACATAAGGGGTTGAAAATAAAGGTCTGTAATAGACCTTCCATAGGTATGAAATTTAATTTCTACTTCAAACCAGGTCCAAAAAAATCCCAAGCAATCACAAAAAATGTCCATAAGGAAGAAAAAATATTGATTGCCTGCTCCTTATTCTTACCTCAAATCCGAACTTATCTGTTTTTTGTGCTTGAACGAATTCTCTCAGCTAAAATGGATGAGCTATGTTTAGTCAATTTAATGTTCTTAAATTTCTTACATAAATTATTAGCCAGAGTTTGTAAACGTGTGAAGTGCAAGTGCACTATATATGCTAGAAGCCTTTTTGAGTTTATTAGAATGATGATTATGTTTGTTTTTAGAATTTTCTTTATTTTTATGTTCCAAATGAAATTGAAGATCTATAATTAAATTCTTATGATCAAATCTGAAAAGAAAAGTAAAACAAGCTATTATGATCCTATTTAACTGGTTGTCGTTAGTTTCAAAAGAACTACTATGCAAGGTAATGGAAAAGCAAAACTACTTTGTAAACTCTATGAAAACTTTTTTAAGATAAATTGTGTTTTTTAAAAGAAAGTAAAAATAAATTTATTCTAAAATATATGAATAAACTACTTATGTTCTAGAAAGACAATTGTTTATGCTCTAAAATAAAATAGCTTTTATTCTAGAATGAATATATAAAGCATCCTATGTTGAGATCTCCATACTGCAATTAACAATTCTACTTGAAATAATAAAACGAAAATAGAAGGAATGTGATCTAATCAAAAGTATTTGTTATGAAAAGAAGAAGATTATATATAGGTTTCTACTTTAGAAAGCATACAAACAATTGAAATTGGTAGACAACAAATGAAAGACTATAAACAAATAACTACAAAGAAATTGAAGCTGCGATAATGCAATTATGGAAATAATGAAAATGAAATGAATTGAGAAAAAAATAAAAGATTGCACCTCGACTGTCTGCAGGGGCCCTCCAAAAAACAGCAGGTTTAGAACTTTAATTCAACAGTTACCTGTGCATGAGATTGACGAGAATACTTATTCAATTAAAAATAACAGAGTTATAAAACTTCAAACTGTTAATTAACGATTACATATGCATCCTTTTTTTCAACATATGGAGACTTGTGTGCCTCAAAAACTTAAAACAATCATAATCTAAATTCTAATCTATAACAGAGTAATAACATTGCTTGATGATTTTCTATTTGGAAAGCGAATCGGAGAGTCGTGATCTATCTAAATTCTCGCTGCTATGTTTATCCACGTATTGACCTGCTTCTTTGATTGCACCACTGGGCAATTTCCTTAATGATTTGGCTTAGGCGATTTGGAGGAGATCCATGAGGAGATCAGTCTCCATCTGCCTATGTGCTTCTTTGCTTGGCTGGTGTACTAGAATCCGATAAACCATGGAGATAGTTGTGGAATCATGAAACAACTGTAGAATCGTGTTAATTATGTAGCTATACAATCTTTTAACTTAATAATAAGGCACATTAATAAATATGAAAAATAAGACATCTTAGTACCTTACCATGTCAAAGTATATAGTTTTCTTCTTAGTTGAGTTGATAAGAATGATGAAAAGAGGAAAAATGGATGGAAAGGGTGTCAAAAACAAAACAATCATGAGACTCTACATTCCCCCATTTTGAGGTCTTTGCATGTCCTCATGCAAAACACAAAACTGATGTCTCTTGTTTAATTATTTCATTTATTTTGAGACCTCTAAAAGTACATCCAACTTTGTACTTTCCCCTTTCTTTCTGACCACTGCCATTCTTGGCGTTTTCACGAGAATCTTGTACTTCAAGTTTATGACTTGTCTTTGTATAGATATGTTTTTCTACTTCAATTTCTTATTTTTCTTATACCACATACTTAAGCGTAAAAGGAGATTGTCACTCTTAGCTATTTGGATTTCACTCTGTGCCTTTAAGGTTTGCTTCTCCTTCTGAATGTACATGTTTAGTGTCTCCACCTCGAAAATTTCTTGTTTTAAAGCATTTATTACTGTAGGTTCTTGTGGTTTACTAAACTGGACTTCTCCTTGATTTAAAGTCAATGTTCTTGCCCCATCTCTTTTCTCTGGGGACTCAATATAGTCATAAATATCCTACTGTACAGTATCAATTTCAGGTGTTCTTCGACCTGGGCTCTAAGGAGGTGAGATGAAAGTTGGCAGAGGAGAAACCCTTGAATCTTCCTATGCTTCTAAGTCGATATGCTCCATATTTTTTGAAGCCAGTTCTTTTGTTGCTAGATTGAATCTGGTTCTTATTATTAAGATTGTTACAGGAGGCATTAGAATTTTTTCTTTCTTCCTTTATATCTTAGGCTTTTCCGTTTGTGTGTGCTCTCTATCTTTTTGTTGGCTTTCTTTCTTCTAACATCTTTCTTGTTTATATTCTCTAAAATTTCTGCAAGAGGAATGTCATCCTCTGACGGCTCCTATGGCTGTTGTTGTTCTTGTTCCACTGGTTCTTCAATTTTTCTTTTTATCCCTCTCTTGGCTTTGCTACTACTCGGTTGTTCTTTAGTATCTTCCTTAAAATGATTCCTTATTAAAAATCTTTCCCAATTATCACCCATATTTTTAAGATGAAATTCAATGAGGATTTTAACAAGAACATGGTGATACATGGTATTCTCTATCAATTGAATTTTCCTTTGAACATTCCTTGACATCTTTCTTAGACTATTAAGTAAGAAATATGGAAGATTTATTTCATTGTCCTCAATCAAATTCATCAGCAACTGAATATGATAGAAAAACATACATCCAAACCTTCCTTCATAAGTAACAGATTTTTGAATTATCAGAAGTAAATTTCTCCACTTACTTTTCAATGTTATGCTCGGAATACCCTTCTTGAAAATGGTGGTGTGCATGCTAGGGTTCTTTTGAAAAACCTTCTTTCCCTCCCTCTCAATACCTCTATTTTTAAACCATTTTTCTCCACTTCGAGGCAATCCAGTGGCTTCGGAAACAAAGGACTTTGTGACTGTAAATTTTATCTCTCTTATCTCGACTTCCACCCCATCAAAAACTTTGGCGAAGGATTTGGTTACTTCTTTGTGGAAACCATTGAATTTCTCTACAAAATTAAGCCACTATGCTTTCTGCAATAATTCTCTTGTCTGTGGGTATCCTTATAAAAAAATTCTCCTTGCTGGTTCTATTCTGACTATAACACCATGGTTGAGAAGCTTTGTTTCAATACTGCTTTGTTTGACAGGGTATGAGGGTTTCAAAGGGTTTCAGAGTAATGAGGACAAGAATGTGAATAATGGTGGTGTAAGTGGTAAGGGTATAAAGATGTGCGACAAAATCTGACTGTTAAGAGCATGAATGAGCATGATTTGGGCGATCGGATCAATAAAATCGGGATGTGGGTTGGAGTGTAAGTATAATGATGACGAGTGAGTGGTAGATTAGATCCAATTTGACACGATACTATCAACTCTTAGTAATAATGATTTTGAATTTGATAGTAAGATGTCTATATAATTCATACATTTAATTTTTTTGTCCCCTATTATCAAATTAAAGAGTTGCATACCTTTGAATTATTGCTTTCTAACCTTTGGTTGTTTTCCTTTGTATTGTCTTCAGGTGCTTTAGAGTGGAGGGAGTCAATCACTCTTTCAATTATTCCATTCAGAAATTTATGACAAATTGGGTACTGAAATTTGTTATAGTTGCAGAAACTCAATAATTCTATAGATATTTTATTCTTGAAAAGAAAAGAGTGGGATATAAAGAAAATGGGTTCAGAATAGATTTGAAGATAATTTAAGGTTTCAAAAATTGATTTTCACCTTATATTTTCTGTATAAACATGCCAACCATTGTTGGTTTTCAAGTTTATACATTTTTATTTTATTATTATTATTATTATTTCTTTTATTTTTCAAAAAGAAAAATACTTTTGGAGGTCAAGTTGGGGAAGAAGGAAAATCCTTCTTCACCAACTTTAAATCAATATTATCTTGCAAATATTTGATAAATTCTTCCTCGGTCAATGGCTTATGATAGATTCTCAGTCGATGAGCATTCACAAGAAAAGTGGCCCCTTCCTCATCAATAGTTTTGATCCTAACTGCACCATTGTCAAAGATTGTTTCAATCTAATAAGGCCCAAGTCAATGAGTTTGAAATTTCCCTTGGAAACATTTGAACCTTGAATCAAGTAGTAATGCCCAATCTCCTGGTTGGAGTTTTTTCTCTTTGATATATTTGTCATGCCACTTAGATCTCTATTGTTGAACTAGATTAGTTCTTTGGATTGCATCTTGTCTTATCTCATCAAATTCATTCAATTGCTCCATTCTTTGTTTTTGTGCCTCTGAAAGATCAAGACCCAATTTGACTATTGTCTTGAAATTTTTGAATTGAAACTCAATAGGAAACATGACTTGTTTTCCATAGACAAGCTCATAAGGAGTTTGTTCTGTAGTATTTCTCCATGTGGTACATCATGCACATAAAGCTTCAGGAAGCTTTTTTGCCCAATCTCTTCTATGAAAATGCACAATTTTGGTGAGAATTGCTTCAATGACTTTATTGGTGCACTCCACCTGTCCATTTTCTTGAGGATTATATGCAGTAGACTTTCGATGTTTGATTTTGTATTCCTCCATTATCTTTTGTACCAACTTGGATGTGAATTGAGTACCTTGATCTGTTACAATTTCTCTTGGGACACTAAAATGAGTAAATATATCCTCAAAAAAAAATGAAAGTACAACATTTTCAGTAGCAGAAAGAAGTGATTTAGCTTCTACCCATTTTGTAACATAATCAGTGCAAACAAGAATGTACTTTTTTTGTCTCAAAGGTGGATTGGTTGGACCAACAAAATCCAGAGCTTGTTTTTCAAAAGGCTAATAAGTACCTGAGGTTGTAGAGGCATCTCATCAGAAGGAACATGTTTCCCCATCCTTTGACAACTATCAAATCTCTTAACATACTCCTTGGCATCCTTAAAATGGGAAGGCCAATAGTATCCTAAGAGAAGGACTTTGTAAGAAGTTCTTTTGTCAGCGAATTGTCGTCCACATGGCTCATCATGACAAGCTTTCAATATATCTGGTACTTCTTCTTCTCTAACACACCTTCAGATGATAAGATTTGGACCTGTTTTATACAATTCTTCGTTTATCCATGAATAAGATGGACTAATTTGAATTACCTTCCTTGTTTCTCGAGGAGACAAGTATGATGGTAATTTTTATGTAGCCAAATAGTTAGCAATATCTGCAAACCATGGAGATTTAGTAGATACTATAGAAATATATTCATCAAGAAAATTATCTTCTACATGCATGTCATTGTTATCATTTTGAATCGTTGATAAAAAGTCAGCAACTGTATTTTTCTTTCCAGGTTGATCCAAAATAGTAATGTTGAACTCTTGCAACAACAACAACCATCTAGTGATTCTGCCATTAATGATTGATTTATTCATTAAGTATATAATTTTAGAATTATCAGAATGTACAAAAGTTTCATAGCCAGTAATATAATGTCTGAATTTATTGATGACATGAACAACAACTAAAAACTCTTTCTCTGTGAATAAATAATTTAACTCTGCAGGAGTCAAATTTTTACTAGTGTAATAAATGGCATATGGAGTTAAGTCTTTTTGTCCTAGTATAGCTCCTAAAGTTGTTTCTGAAGCATCAATCAATATGTGAAAAGGTAATTTCCAATTTGGTCCTCTAAGAATGGGTGCTTTAGAGATTTTCTCTTTTAATGACTCAAAGGCCTTTTAGCAATCAAATTTCCAATTGAATTCACAGTCTTTTGTGAGTAGTTTGAAAAGTGGAGATGCAATTTTTAAAATTTTTCTATGAATCTTCTATAATAACCAGTGAAACCAAGAAAAATCATAACATCTCATTGACAGGTTGGAATTGATAATTAGAAATAAATTCTACTTTAGATGTGTCCACTCTAATTCCATTTCCTGAAATATGGTGTCCTAAAACAATTCCCTCAGTAAACATCATAAAACATTTTTCATGGATTAATGATAGATTTGCTTCTTTACATCTAGTGAGAACTTTCTCCAAATTTTTAAGAGCTTCTTCAAAAGAATTTCCATAAACTATAAAATCGTTCATATACATTTCCAGAAAATCATGAATTAGATCAGAAAAAATGCCTAATATTGCTCTTTGGAATGTTGCAGGAGCATTACGTAATCCAAAAGGAAGTACCCGGTAAGCATAAGTTCCCCATGGGCAGGTAAAAGTAGTTTTTTCTTAGTCTTCTCAGGCTACTTGGATTTGATTATACCCACTAAAACCATCTAAAAATGAACAATATTTTTTTCGTGCCAATGTATCTAAAACTTGATCTATGAAAGGGAGTGGAAAGTGATATTTTAAAGTGGATTTATTCAATTCCCTATAGTCAATACACACTCTCCATTTTCCATTGTTTTTAGGAACAATTACTAAAGGTGAAACCCACTGATTTTCTGATATTGGATAGATGAAATTGACATTCAACATTTTTTGTAGTTCTTCCTTAACAATCTCCCTTAGTTTTGGATTCATTCTTCTTTAAGGTTATCAAATTGGTTTGGCATTTTATTCAATGTAGATATAATGTTTACAAGCATTATGATCAATTCCCTTCATGTCAGTATATTCCCATGCATAAGTAGATGAATGTTCTTGTAACATCTTGCTTAATTCTTTCTTTTGAAATTCTTCGAAATTATTGTTGATATTCAATTTTTTTCCTGGAAATATTTTAATTGTATAATTGCCAATTTTTTCCATAGAGTGCAAGGATAGTTGACGAGATGATAAATATTCAATATTTCATTACTCTTGAAAACTTTGAATAGATTCATAATATGATGAAGATTCGTTATTTTCCATTAAATTTAAAATTTGATATTCTTCATCTATTTGTGAAATAGAAAGGATTGGTCTTATATCAAAGTCATCATCTATCCATTCTTCATTTTCAACCTCTACTTTTTTTTTTTGCTGGTGGATATAGTGTGAATTTCTTTGTTGTACTCCCATCAGAAATGAACATGTCACCGGATCTACAACTTATGAGAGCATCAGTTTAGCTAGTCATGGTCTTCCTAGAATCAATGGATGTCCTCCTAAGTTATTCTTGGGTGTTAAAATCATAAAATCAACAGGGTATTCCCAAGAATCTAAGGATACATATATGTCTTCTAATACACCATCTGGTTTGATTACAGATCTACCTGTCAATTGTAATAACGTAGGTGTATGTTGAACATTATAAAGTTTTAATTGATTCATAGTTTGTTTACTCATGATATTTATGGTTTCTCCTAGATCAATCAATGTATTTGGGATCTCTACACCATTGGTGTGTGTTTTCACAATGGGACTTCCTGGATCAAGATATTTCTGAATTGTTGTTTTTCCCATCATGATATCTGCAATTTTTCCAACAAGTTGGATTCTTTTGATATATTTTCTTTTTCTTTCAAGTCTTTTTATGCTCAAGCCCCTAATTGTTTTTGTGAAAGTTGGTATTTCCTTAATGGCTTGAAGTAAAGGAATCTTTATGCAAACATTCTTCAGTTCATCTAGCATGTCGTAATCATGCAATAGAATTTGTTTTTCTACCCCTTCATTATTTTGTAATATTTCAGGGAAAGGTGGTTTGAAACAGATACTAAAGGTTGTTCCATAATAGGAGTTGAGTTATTTGAATGTGTTGGAGTAACTTGTTTTTGAGTTTTTCTTTTTCATTAAGAGACTTTTCTTCTTCAAAGATCTTTTCTTTTTCACTTTCTTGAATAACAACTGACGGGGACTTCTTTTCTAATATTCTACCATATCTAAGTTTAACATTATTTAGATCTAGTGGAGTTATCATGTAGGTTGAAAATTTTGTCCTTCCATATTGTAAACAGGTTGTGAAATTTTATTATTATTTGGATTTGGAAGTGGTTCAGTAAACAATTGATTTGGTCTTTGAGGAAATGGTAATGAAAGTTGTGGATTCACATTGTGAGGTTGAGTTTGTTGAACAGACTAAGGATAATATTATGGAGGAAAAGTAGGATATGATTGTGGAAATTGTGGAAATTGAGGATATTGAGGGAATTTTCCATAAGGATTTTTCCATTCTTATGACCAAGGTTGTGGCCAATATTGCCAAGGCATCGGGGTAGTTCAATTACTTTGCGAAGATTGTGTAAATGGTTGATTATTAAAACCTTGAGCTATGTTTGGTTGTGGATTCTGCCAAGGTCTTTTAGCAATAAAATAGAGAGGATCTACCTGATTTGGTACTCCTTCTTCTTGATAAACAACTTTAAGACCTGGTATTGAGGGACATTATTTTGTATCATGATTTTCCGCACAAATAACACAAGTTTCTACACTTTTTAAATCAAGAGGACATTCTCTCAAGGCATGTTTCTTTCTGCACTTAGGGAAAAAAATGGACAATGCAGCATTTTCAGCTTTTTGCTTGTTTTTTATTTTAAGGGTGTCAATTTTTTCACTAAGACTCCCTAAAATATCTGTTTTAAAATTATCAAGAAAATTTCCTAATTCTTCTCTACTTATTGTCCCAGCTGCAGATTTATTAATCCTTGATAGAAGAGGATCTCTTGGATTTTTCCCAGTTCTTGCTTTGCCTCTTGAAATGTGTATGCACAACTCACAAATTTCTCCTAGTGACATCTGAGAAATGTTTCCTTACCCATTAGATTGAGAATATCAATCCATTCATCTGTAATTGATTTCAATAAGAGAGCTTTCAAAGTTTCCTCATCTAGATTATTCATTTTACCCTTTTACATTGTAAGCAAATCTTTCGACGAAATCTTCAAGATTTTCATCTTCTTTTTGTATCATTATAAAAACTTCATCTTTAATGTTATGGGCCATACAATAATCCTTATATTTCTCTAAGAATGTAGTTTTCATTTGTTCCCATGTTCTTATGGAGTTTATTCCTAAACCCATAAACCATTTTAATGTTGCATCTTTAAGGGTTGCAGGGAATAATTTCAACTTTTGAGCATCATGTAGATAATCATATGATCTACACAAGACTTCAAATTCAAAGAGAAATGTCTTAGGGTCTTCACTCCTTAATCCATGAAAGTTTGGAAGGATATAGGGTGAGATATTTTTCATTATTATTGCTGTATCTTCATCAAGGATTAGAAATCCAAAGGGTTTTGGATTTATATCCTCTCCTTTTCCTCTTCCTCCACCTCTTCCACCTCCTCTTCCACCTTGTCTTCCACCTCCTATTCCCCCTCCAATCCTAGGTTGTTCACCATTCAAATTATGTACGTCTCCTTCCCCTTATCCAGCCTTGTAGATTCTTCAGAACTAATATAGGGTTATGGTTATGGTTCTAAGATTGGGTTTTCAACTTCCTCTAGTTCCTCTGGTTCTTCTATAAATGGTTTCAAGTAGGTTTCTTCTTCCTCTTCTTCAGTAGGAACTTCCAACTCTTGAGCTAGATTTTGTTCTCCAGATGAAGATAGGAAAATTATTCCTATTGTTGGGGATACGGGATCTTCTTCTATTATGTCTTCTGTTGAAGAAGTTGGTGAATCTCTAGGTTGGATTTCGGATCTTAATACCTCATGAATTTTATGTTTGCCTGCTATGGATGGAATTTGAGTTTGTGTGGTGGTGTGGAACTACGAGGTCATGGTGGGGTAAGTGATGTTGTTGGAATTAAGCTCTTTCCCCTACCTACAAATCTACCCCTAGAGTCTCTTTCCCCATGCATATCATGTTTTTTTATTTATTGTTTGTTTTTTGTTTACATAAAAGAAATCAAGGCTTATATTTACACTTCCCCAGCAACGGTGCCAAAATTTTTAGTCAATTTAATGTTCTTATATTTCTTACATAAATTATCGACCGGAGTTGGTAAACTTGTGAAGTGAAAGTCCACTATATATTCTAGAAGCCTTTTTGAGTTTATTAAAATGATGATTGTGTTTGTTTTAAGGATTTTCTTTATTCTTATGTTCCTAATGAAATTGAAGATTTACAATTAAATTCCTCTGATCAATTCTAAAAAGAAAAGTAAAACAAGCTATCATGATCCTATTTAACTGGCTATCATTAGTTTCAAAAGAACTACTATCAAGGTAATTGAAAAGAAAAACTATTTTGTAAACTCTATGAAAACTTTTTAAAGATAAATTGTGTTTTTGAAAAGAAAGTAAAGATAAAGTTATTCTAAAATCTATGAATAAACTACTTATGTTCTAGAAAGACAATTGTTTATGCTCTAAAAGAAAATCGCTTCTATTCTAGAATGAATTTATAAAGCATCCTATGTTGAGATCTCCATACTGCAATTAACAATTCTACTTGAAATAATAAAACAAAAACAGAAGGAATGTGATCTAATCAAAAGTATTTTCTATGAAAAGAAGAAGATTATATACATGTTTCTATTTTAGAAAGCATATAAACGATTGAAATTGGTAGACAACAAATGAAAGACTATAAACAAATAACTACAAAGAAATTGAAGCCGCAATAACACAATTATGGAAATAACAAAAATGAAATGAACTGAGCTAAAAATAAAATATTGAACCTCGACTGTCTGCAGCGGCCTCCACAAAACAAGACATTTAGAAATTTAATTCAACAACTAACTGCACATGAGATTGACGAGAATACTTCTTCAATTAAAAAGAACAAAGTTATAAAACTTCAAACTGTAATTAAAGAATATATATGCATCCTTGATTTTCGTTTACGTAGTTATATATATAGAATTCGTGCTCAATAGATTGAGACTTTTATGCCTTAAAAACTTAAAACAATCCTAATTTGAATTCTAATCTATAATTGAGTAATCAAGTTTCTCAACGATTTGTTATTTCGAAAGCAAATCAGAGAGTCGTGATCTATCTAAACTCTCGCTACTTCGTTTATCCACGTATTGACCTACTTCTTTGACTGCGCCACTGGGTAATTTCCTTGATGATTTGGCTCGGGTGAATAGGAGGAGATCCATGAGGAGATCAATCCCCATCTGCCCATGTGCTTCTTTTCTTGGATGGCATACTAGAATCCGGCAAACCATGGAGATAGCTGCAGATCATGAAACAACTGCAAAATCGTGTTAATTCTGTAGCTATTACAATATTTTAACTTAATAATAAGGAACATTAATAAATATGAAAAATAAGACATATGAGTACCTTACCATGTCAAAATATATAGTTTACTGCTTATTTGAGTTGATAGCAATGATGAAAAGAGGAAAAATGGATGGAAAGGGTGTAAAAAAAAAAACAGTGATGAGACTCTACAAGCTCTGTCTTGTATTTATTGTTGTTTCTGTATGATTGAAGAGACATGTCTTTACAAGGGAGCCAACATGTCCTACTAAGCCTACATTAGTCGACTAGCAAATTTGGTCAAATTTGACATATGTTTTTTTCAAAAATTAATATCTCCATAATGGAAGGGAGTTAGGAGACAAGTTTATGCTTGTTGGAAGGGGGAATTTTCCTCTACTAGCTAGTGAAAGAGTCATTCGAAGATGATGTATCAAATGTGCCCAAATCCTTGTGGTAGTCCCTACAATCCTTCTCAATGTGCCCAAAATTTTTACGAGAATAGCAACAACAAAAAAATATACTTTGGTACCTAGAGTACAAACCTTGCCTTGGTGAATTTCTAGTCTTTCTGCCTTGAGATCCTTTGATGATATCCTTTGCCTCTTGCATCCTTGACACCTTATGCATACCTTCTTGGAGTAGGGTTTCCTTAAAGATTATATTGATTAATCTTATTGCTTTTGATGGAATTGGGGGCATCAACGTTTCTTTAAAGCTTATCCACATCCTTGTTGTTTAGTGAATTAGGGTTTGCATCATTTTTTCTTGAGGTTTTACTTGGATAACCAAGACCTGATTTATCAAGGGGGAATATTTGATGACTTAGGATTTCATCCAAGGTTTGTGAACACCTTATATTTTTATTCAACTAATCAACTTCTTTTCTTAGGGTAATAATGTCTTCCTTCATCATCTTTCATTCTTCATCCTTCTTTGCTAGATGGTTCTCCATTTCTTAATTCATCCATGTTGCTTCACATGTTTTGGCCTTGAGAGAGGAGACATCTAATTTCAATCTTAATATTTCTTCATCTTTTTCTTCTAGTTAGCATGTTTTGGCATTTATGTCCCTTTTTTCTTCATCTACTTGTCCTTCTATTAGGGCCAAAACTTCCATCACCTTTTCATATCCTTCTACTTGTTTCTTTGCTTCTTCCAACTGAGATTTAAGAGAGGAGAGATTTTCCTTGTATTGACTTATTTTTTCTTCAAGTTTGTTCAAGTTGACTTAACAAAACATCTTCCCTTTTCTTTGCTTTATCCAAATGATTTGTCATGGATATGACTTCTTCATGATGTCTTTTCTTGTTTTGATGCCATTCCTCCTTTAGCTTGGTGAGATCCTCATCTATTTCTTGTACTTGAAGCTAGAAAAGGTCAACTTCCTTCCTTGTCTTGTCAAGGTCATGGTCACCATCTTGCGCTTGCTTCTTGAGCTCCTCATTTTCCTTTTTCAAACTTCTTATCTCTTCGAGGGAAACTACAATTTTTGCCTTAAGATTTATTTCAACTTATACTTCAATAATTTATTCATCATCATCTTCCTTTATACAACTGGTCCCTTCATTTTTTCTTTCATTTGTCTTCATTAGTTCATCTTTTGGATCAAATTTTATGACTAATAATCCTTTAGAGTGAATATCTTGAAGCCTTTCCCAAATCTTTTTTGCTAATGAACAATTTTCCATTCTGTCCTTTATAGGATTTGGTAGCCCTCTCAAAAGTGCTTTCATTTCTATTGCATTATGCACTTTGGAATCTTCTTCTTCTATTGTGCTTCTAGTAACCATTGATTCTAAGGCTTCAAAACCTTGCGCCATTAATAATTTCTTCATTCTTTCCTTCAGTATTTCAAAGTTTCCATTGAGAAATGGAGCTTTCCCAATTTGATTATCCACTGAGGAGGTGACACCTTCAAGGGGTTTGCAATCCTTCTTCCTTGACTTTTCCATTTGCATTCTAAGGATATACCTTCAATCTCTTAGGCTATGAGTGAAGGAACTAGCTCTAATTCCAATTGTTGGAAATACTGAGAGGGGGCTGAATCAATATTTCTTTTACAATTGTTAATTTACTAGAAAATATCACTTATATTAGACATAAAATGAACAATAATAAGGTGATTGATTTTATTAATAAGAAATTGGCAAGGGCTCCAATCCTCTTTACAACAAATCACAAGCTCCAACTTGTATAACAATTTTTTCTAGGGATCCAACCCTAAGGACACCAATCCCAAAGCCAAATCAACAAAGAAAAAATTGTAAGGCTCCAACCCTAGGTGAGGACACCAATCTCCAATCCACTAGGCTCCAACCTATACTTTTCCATACATCAACTTAGTCTTCTTGAGGACTCCAATCCTCTAAGGCTCCAACCCTCTCAATTGGTTCAGGATCTAACTTGGTCTCTTTGAGGACTCCAATCTGCTAGGGCACCAACCATGTTCTTCAAGATAGGATCAAAAATTATTTGAGGCTTCTAATGTCTCCTGCAACAACCCCTGACAATATTTTCAAGTTCGCCTTCAATAATGCTCTCAATTGATCTCCAAAGCACTTAACTTATCAAAAACAACTTTATCAACCATAGAAGGTGTCTCCAAGACTCTTCATGTTCCATAAACAGTTTTCTCCAATATTACTTCATGAGAGCTTCAACAAGACATCATGTCTTCAATATTGACTCCAAGATCAACGTATGCAAGTCTTCAACACTACTGCAAGGTATCTTCAATAAGCTACCCAAGATACTCTCCAAGATTAAGTTTCTCAATACTAATCAAGAATATCCCCAAGAATGCTCCAAATTCACTTCAAGATGTATATCAATTTTCAAAAAGAAGTATGCTCCAAGATACTTCAAATGGTTGCTTCAATGTAATAAAGGGTCGAAGTTTTCCACAAAAGGGTTGAAAATAAAGGTATGTAATAAACCTTCCACAGATCTAATATTTAATTTCTTCTTCAAACCAGGTCCAAAAAAATCCCAAGCAATCACAAAAAATGTCCAAAAGGGAAAAAAATTGGATTGCTTGCTCCTTATTCTTACCTCAGATCCGAACTCATCTGTTTTTTGTGCTTGACTCAATTTTCTCAGCTAAAATAGACGAGCTGTGTCTTGTATTTATAGTTGTTTGTGTATGATTGAAGAGACGTGTCTTTATAGGGGAGTAGACATTTCCTACTGAGCCTACATAAGTCAACTAGCAGATTTGGTCAAATTTGACATATGTTATTTTCAAAAATTAATATCTCCATTATGACAGGGAGTTAGGTGACAAGTTTATGCTTGTTGGAAAGGGGAAAATGTCCTCTATAAGCTAGCGAGAGATTCATTCTAAGATGATGTCTCAAATGTTAAGAAAAATATTTTTCTTCATGACAACCCTAGAATTATAGTATAGACCTTAGGGTTTTGGAATGATTTTCTAGATAAGGGTTTATAAGGATTCTTCATGCATTAAGGCATTAGGACTAGGATATTAGAATTAGGGCAAGGTATCATCATCATGAATCTAGGCATATAGGTTAGGGCTTCTTAATCAAGAGCAAGGGCAACATTTAGGATTAGAGTTATAATTTATGAATTTGACATATGGATTTAGAGATTTAGGGATATAGGGCTTAGAGCTTTATGTGCGTCAATTGGCATATGTATCAGGGAATCCTAGGGATTCTTAAGCAAGGGCTTCTAGATTAGGGTTTTTATTATACAAGCATCCATAAGTTTAAGGTCTACGGATTTAGGCTTGCCAACCAACCATTCTATGGTTTTCCATTTATAGGTTTCAATAAGCATACATGATTTCCATCCATAGGGTTTCATTTTTCTATCCAATTATTGATAAGGTTAGTGCATCATGCATATGTATCCATGCTAGGGAATGCTTCAATAATGTGCCTAGGTTACCATATTATTAACATTAATGTCAACTTTGATCAACAATGAATGCTACTCTTATCCTTTATCTTCTAAGGAAAACATAGATACCAAATTCTTCTTTATTCCTAGAACATAGATCACATCATGAAGAAGAACGGATTCACCAGAGTCCAAATGAAATTTGACAAAATCAAAACCCTTCACAGAATAAGTAGAGTTGTATCCAAGGATGATTTTAGAATTTGTATCCCTCTCAACCAGGTTTGAGAGGCCTTCCCTGTATCCAAAGAAATGTCTAGAAGCCCCACTATCTACTAACCAACTATCATGTGAATCTGGAGGAGAAGAACTACAAAGAGAAATAATAAGAATATATTTAGATTGAGAAGCAACTACATTATTCTCATACCTGGAATTCCTTGACCTCTTTTGAGGACATTGGCCTTCTTAACGATCATTTGAAGGATCTCTTCTTCTTCTATCATCCCTTCGTATTCTATCATCTCCTCTTCTTCTATTATTGAACATGTTGTTGTTGAAGCCATACTTGTTGTTGTAGTTGGATCTTGAATCATTTCTCTTTTTCAGACATTCTCAGGCATAGTGACCATGCTTGTGACAATTGAAGCATTTGATTCTTCTTCCTCTTCTATTGAAGTATTTTTATTGAGGGGGAGGCCTTCTCGAATCCAATGGTCTTTCTCTTCCTTTTCTCTTCTTGTCTTGAGAAGCGAATGCAGAGGGATCTCCTTGTGGTTTATTAATGGCTATGGAAATTGGCAAAGGAAAAGATGAAATAACTAAAACTTTAATATAAGAAATAAAGGAAAATATGAGAAAAGGAATATGAAGAGACACAAATATGAATGCAAGGGAAATTAGAGAGAAAATGAGGAAAATGGAAGAAAAATGAGACAAAAGAAATTGTTCACAGTTTTGTCAGTTTTGGCTTGGGATCAATTTTAGAGACTCGATAGAGCTCCAAGTGAAGAGATCAAGCAAGTAAGCAAATGGAAACAAAGAGAAAGCAAAGGAAAGCAAGAGAGCGCAAGGATAAAATTGGATCAACAACTAAAACATGACTACATTGTAGGTAACAGGTTGCATGTCTGGATTCCTTGTTGAGATTATTCTTTGGTTATTACATGTCATTGGCATGGCTATTTGCTTGTATTGACAATGGTTTAAGCCTTTCGTTTCTATTTCTTGGATATCCATGGTGAAATGGGTTCCTTGTTTGTATTTTTGATTGGTTCTCAAGATCCCTTGAGGCTGTGGGTTGGGACAAATTCTCTAGAGCCTGGAACAACTTGGGTTCCTTGGAGGTTGTGGGTTGAGATGGTAGATCTCTAGAGCCCTGTAATAGCTTGGGTTCCCTGGAGGCTGTGGGTTGAGTTAGTAGTCCCTAGATCCATGGACAACTTGGGAAGAGACCAATTTGGTTGATGTTAGTGATTTCTAGAGGGTTGAGGTGGTTTGGCCTATGGAAGACCTAGTTGGTTCTATTTTTGTTTAACCCGTATGATCCCACATTCATGCTTGGAATATGCAACGGGGGTGATTAGCTGAAATAGAGATTTGGTTCAGCCCAATCTATGGCTGGATGGTACATGGAAGTCCCTAACTTTGTTAGGATTGCATATGAGTTATTTTCCTATTATGATCTATGAGCACTTGTCCTAGTTATTGTGTTGATCCTATGGTTGATTTGTCATGGATTCCATTATGGTTATTTGGTTGGTTATATGATGTGTTATTACTATGGATCTTGTTCATTATTTGATAAGTTATTGAATGATTGATGTATTCATGGGATAACAAGTGTTGTTGTAACTAGCTTGAGAGGGAATTGATCCTTCTTGATGATTCTCAAATGGTGGATTAAAATTCACATGACTCCCCTTACAGACTTGATGTGAATTCTATGGAATAGGAAAGGTCAGTTGGGCAGGAAGGAGAAGAGTATTCTCCTAATATTTTAGATACACTGAGGAGTCTGAGGGCAGAGATTTGAAGTTGCAAGGTAGTTAATAACATGTTGATTGAGGCATGTGAAATACTTGCAAGGGCTCAGGAAAAGAAAGCAAAGGTCACTGTAGTGATTCTTCAAAGGCTTTCATATTTGTAGAAGCAAGGACGGATGAGGATCAGTCCTAGAGATAGGCATGAAGAGAAGATAAATGGGGCATAAGGTTCAGGTCTCAGAGAAGACACATGATGGACAAAGATGATAAAGTGAGAGGTGAAAAATCTTTGGATACACCTGACAAGAGGGGTAGTACCTATGGATTTCATTCTAGTTCAGGTTTCAAGAGACATAATCACCATCACTGCCAACATCCGTATAGGAGTGAGAATGGATATTTTCTAGAGGAGTTCAAGAAAGCCAAGCCTCCTACATTGTATGGAGAGATGAAGAAATCAAAATATGTAGAAGTGTGACTACTTGGGATGAAGAAGTTCTTCAGATTGCATGAGTATTCATAGAACATAAAAGCCAAGATAGCTACCTTTAATATCATAGAAAAAGTAGATATATGGTGGGAATATGTGAAGAATGTCAGAGGCGTTAGAGAAGAGGAGCTAATTTGGGATGAGTTTGAGAGACTCTTCAAGAAGAAGCACATGTCTAAAAGATACTATGATGAAAGGGCCAAGGAATGTTATGAACTAAAGATGGGTTCTATGAGAAATGATGAGTACACTAGCATATTCCTAGAGTTTTTGAGGTATGTGCCTTATCTTAAGGATGAGAAAGTGAATATTCAAAGGTTCATCAGTGGGTTGATAGTAGCATTCAAGGTCCAGATTGAGTTTTATGAGCCTCGGTCACTAAAGGAAGCCATCCGAAATTTGAAGCATTGTTATGAGTAGTCAAATTGAAAGCTTGAGTTCAAGAGTGATTGGAAAGGGAACAAAAATACCAAAGGAAAGTGGCCTCAAAAGCAATGAATACCTAAAGATGTAAGTGACAAGGAAAATGTAGCGCCTTATAAAAAATTCAATGTAGTTGAGAGAGGACATGGGTCTCAGCCTGAGGAGAAAATTAAGGGTGGTGGCAGAAAGCTTTAGAGGTGTTGGACTTGTGGTGGAGAGCATCGCAGGAGTGTGTTCCCATCACACCAAGGTGGCAGGCCTTATATTTACAATGCTCAAGAGGCATAGACAGTTGGAGATGTTGGTTAGAGTATTCCTCATATTTATGTAGAAGTGGATAACAGGAAGGTAGATCATCAAGAATCCATTATTGAGATGGAAGGAAAGCTTTGTGATAAGGTTATTTCTATTTTGATTGATTCTAGATCAAATTGTAGTTATATCAGTCCTGATCTGGTGGATAAGTGTTTCTTGAATAAAGAAGTGCATGTAGAATTTTGGTTGGTGAAATTGCCTATGTATACCAAGAGAAGAGTTCATCATTGGGTGAAATATTGTGCATCTGAGATGAATGGTATGCATACATAAACATATTTAAATGTGATTCCTTTGGGTTCATATGTCATGTTTTTGGGCATGGACTAGTTGTTCATTCACAAGAATAAAGTGAACTACTATGACAATGATATCCAGTTCCTGAATGATGATGGGGAAAATAGAGTCTTGTAGGGAAAGAAGAAGCCAAAAGTAGTGATAATGGTTACAACTATGAAATCAAAGCACAACCGCAGGAAAGGATGTTTATTATTTGCAGTGCATATTTCAAGTGATAAAGGGAAGGATGTTGAGGATGAGGAAGTCTTGAAGAGGTATCTTGTCTTGCATCAGTTTTAGGATATGTTTTCTGTAGATATTCCAGAGTTTCCTCCTCATAGAGAGGTGGAATTTTCCATTGAGTTGGTGGAACTGAAGTTGCAACTTAAAGAAATGCTTGATAAAAGATACATAAGGCCAAGTGGGTCACCTTGGGGTGCACCAGTATTGTTTGTAAGGAATAAGGATAATATTCTTAGATTGTGCATTGATTATAGATAGTTAAACAAAGTGATAATCAAGAACAAGTATCCATTGCCACAAATTGATGACTTGTTTGATCAATTGAAGGGAGAAACAATGTTTTCGAAGATTGATTTGAGATCAGGATATCGTCAGGTGCACATCAAAGAAGAAGACATCTATAATATTACATTCTATATTAGGTATGGGCATTATCAGTTTGTGGTGGTTCTTTTAGTCTTACTAATGCTCCAACCACCTTAATGTGTTTGTGTTGTAGGCTCGAAATGTATACCTCAACATTATAAGGGAGACCACCTGACCAGGAAGTAAAAGAAACTCCTTTTCTGCTTGGAATAGTGGTTCCAACTGGTTAAACTAGGTCCAATTACCTTCTCCCTTTATCTACTGGCTTAAAGTATGCATATTTCTTACCAATAGAGAAGAGACATCAGATCATCCCTCTTGCTGAAATCAGGCAAGAAAGTGATCCTTAAGTTGATATCGGCTCATTTAAGCCACAACTAAAGTTTTCCCATTTGAGAAGAGGACTTCTAGAATGAAATATTTAATCTAAATGAAAGTAAAATGGAAAACTAACCTAAATCTATCTTGATCGAAAGAAAGTTTGGTCCTCCTTTCTACCAAGAGCAAGATATTAAAAATTGGGATTTTAAGCATGTCTAACTTAAGATGAATATGCAGCTAATGAATTAGTTCAATTAACTAATATTATGATTACCAAACATGTTGTTCATAGATCTATTAACCACAAATAATAAACCAAAAACATTAGGAAGTAATTCACATAATGCTAATGGAAATTAAATCAAAATTAGATATCAGGTTTCGGAGTAAATAGTTACTAAGGAATCTGATCTTAATACATCAGAGCAAAAAGACACCATAGACAAACATATTAGATAGCTAATTCTGCAAGACATGAATTCATATCGACAATAGTGCATAATATAAATCCAGTTAACATAATTTTGTCATAAAATTCATATTAAATATAATAGTATTTCTAATACAAATTAATTTAAACCTTGTCTCATGCTCTGTTCTTTGAATATGATCTCCTACAATCTCCTCGAAAGCATAAACTCTATTGTTAAAATAGAAAGTTGAAATAGTGCAAACTTTGTCTCCCATACACAGTTCAAATTTGCAAAAGATAAATCCCAATATTCCTCACATTTGAGATTTCACTCTTCTCTGCTTTAACAATTTTCATTAGTCATTTTTTTTTTCTTCTCTTATTGGAGTAATTTAATTGACTAAAATATTCTCTTCCTCATCTCCTTAGTTGTTCTCCAGCCAAAAACCAATCAAAATTCAATTAAAATGCAAATTAAAATAATAAAAAAATACCAAATCTGGAAAACAAACATCTCTAATTAAAATTAAAATTAAATAAATAAATAAAAGGAAATTTGAGTTTTCCATTGATTCCTGACAATATCTTATTGGTCAAAGAGAACATAGTCAAATGGATTTGCACTCAGCAGAGACTATGAGAAAAATAAAAATGTAAAAAATTAAACTCAGAAAATTAATTTTGTTTTCAAATTCGGAGCTTGATTTTCTACTAAATTTTGGACTCATTTAATGAATATATTTAGTCATGCAACCACTTTAAAAATATTTCCATGATTGTATCTATCTAACGAGCCACCCTGGGCCTAATTTGGCCAAGTAAAACTCAACTTATGAGCTTCCAAAGTTGAAGTTTGAAAAATGTCAGAATTCTCGAAAAATTGCTCCCTAGGCCAAAAAAAAAAAATTAATTAAAAAACTAATCCTAAATTAAAGTAATAGTTATTAATTAATTAATATTAATTTAATTATCATTAAAAAATTGAATTAAAGTAATTAAAAACTCATTTATACCATTAAAACAAAATTTTAATTAAAAATTAAAATAAATTAAGATTATAATATATATATTTTTTGTAAATAAGATGGATTGTATTATTGTATAGTAGCAGTATTTACAAGAGTTGGATTGTGCAAGAAAACCTCTCCAACACAAGAGCCAACGACCCTGGCCATTCTGGCTACCGTGTTGACAGAATTACAATGAAGCTCAACAAAAAGAAATCTTTGTTTTCTGTGAAGTTTACAATATTCAGAACCAAGAAAACTATCAAAAATCAAAACTGAGGTTGACTCCAAAAAGAAACTAGAATGATGAGTTGAACAAAAATCGTATGTTCCCAAGGCCTTTATTTTCAATGTCGAAGTTGTCGCTACGATCACTGCGACGACCTCGATCCTGAGAGGGAGATGGAACAAAAAGGAGCATGTCGCGCACAGTAGGGGTTGGCTTCAACCGGGTCATCATCCAGGCTAATAGTTTGCTCCTTGGTGTTGCCTTCCTGTGGCACCATGGATGTTGGGCGGCTGGAGGATGTCCCCGCAGCTTCCTTTTTAACACCGGGGGAGCCGTCACCTGGCGAATGCATTTTTGTGGTGGCTTGTTTCTTTAACACTGTGTAGTGGGGACAGTCTCTTATGACAAAGTAACCGTGGTGGATAGACTCCACATACACCACAAATTTATCTGTAAGGTTATCTATCTTTTGCTCCACCACCTTTGAAAGCTATGCCTGCTCCTGCATAGCCAAGCCAAGGAGGGTTTTCATTTGCCACGAAAGATCAATGGCACGCATGTACAGGTTTTCCCTTGCCCTAGATAGAGAAGGTTCTAGGATCTAAGAGAAGTCTGCAACTACTTTATGAGGAAACTCCTCTTCTGAGAGCTTTGTCCTGAGCTTCTAAATTTGAAATTCTTTCCTGGGTTTTGGGGTTCACTATGACAAATTAGTTCAGAGCATCACGCCTTGCAGAGGTCTCTTCTTGAGTGATGGGAGGGGAGCCTAAGTTTTTCCAATGCGAAGATTCACGACCACGACCATGCCCCCAACTGGGAGCTAGACTAGAACTATGCTTGGGTGCCATGAGATGGGAAGGGGCAGACAACATGCTAGCAGCGGGGGGGAAGCATGAAAAATAATGCACCAAAGCAGGGCAGATGATGGGGAGGAGAAGGTGAGAGGGGGTATTCATAGGGGCAGGAGAGCCTCGAGGGGCAGGGAGGTTAGGGAATGGGAGTGAAGGCAGAGTGTGTGAGGTACCAGAGGTGGGTGGTGGAGAAAGTACATAGGGATGATAGGAAAGAAGGACGAAATTCCCGTGGGAGAACCGAGCTGCAGAAGGCTTCTTTGCAATGGCTGTCATATGGAGAGTGGCATCGGGCAAGTATTCCTTAGTATTGCAGTCATTTGAATGGCATATTTCATCATTGATGAGACTGGAGATCTCCAAACGGTTAACTCTCGTTTTTCTTGTTGTCCTTTGCATTTATGAATTCACATTGCTGAAGGAGATTAATGTGCTCCAGGTCATGCCAGAACCTCGACCACAAACGGTAGTTGCCTATCGTGCCTTCGTTTGCCAACCTTTCCACCAGTTTGTTCCCATTGCGTCTGACAACCTGGAAGTGAAGCCCTTCCATGCTTTCAATATTTTTTTTTATTCTTTGTAGGATTTTGTTTAATCGTCAGTTCTCAGACACCTTGGCGGCATCCATACCCTGTTGTAGTTTTCGGCTGGCCTGCATCGCCATAGTCGAATCTCCTTCTATGATCAGTGGGCTCAAATTGTGGAGTTTTGAAATGGTGATCCCGTGTTCCAGAGCATGAAGTTCAATAGCATTTGGTAGAGGTTCCAATGTTTCCCTTATAGAGCCTTAGGATTTCCCCCTAAGTATTTCTCAAGACCCCCCCAAAGCCCATTGTGCTCGGGTTTCCTTTTGTTGCTCCATCGTAGTTGAGTTTGAAAGTCCCTGATTCTAGAGGAGACCACTTGACAGCAGGTCCCCGATTTCTAGAAATGGTAGAGGCATTGGGGGAGTGGGTGAGATGAATATCTAAGAGGGTAAGAATTCTCATGTAAGAGGAAGCCACTGTTTCTCGAATTATTTTTTAACAATAGAAAGAGTGACTTCTTCCTATTGGGAGGTTCCTCTGAAGATTCTGGAATTTCTTTCCTTCCATAGCGCCCAACATATGATTCCTGGAACGAGGTTCCAAGCCCTGTTACCAAGAGGATTGGGGGGAAGTGGGGATCTCCAATTTTCAATGGTGTTAATAATTGAGTAGGGATCCTGATCCGAGGATCTAAAGACTAGATACACCCAATTCCATAGCTTGTTCGCATAGATGCACTCATTCATCAAATGATTTGTTGTTTCTTCCTTAGCTGACATAGGTTGCATCTAGAAGGTCTGATGAATCCCTTTTTTCTTAGATTTTCCCAAGTAAGAATTTTTTTGTGCATTATGAGCCATAGAAAGATGGAGATTTTTTGCCAATGTTTCCTTTCCCAAAAAGATTCCCATTTTAGCTCTGGTTGAAGTTGATCATGGAGAGCAATGTATCTGTAAGCTTCCTTTAAATTAAAGTGCTCGGCCAGGTTTTTCCCCCATCTTATCTTGTCCTTTGAGGTGTCATATTGTATTTTTCTTTTTTGGAGCTTGCTTGAGAGCTCCTACCACACCTGAGGGTTGATTGGGGGTTCCCACTCTTTCTCATCTAACCATTCTCTCCACCTATCACTTCCATCGTTGGGTTTCCAATATTGGATTACCCTGATTTTTCCTCTGTTTTGCATACGCGATCTTGATCTATATGAATTGATCCTTAACAAGGTCTAGCCTTTGTTGCCAGACAACTTCCCAAAAAAGAGCCTTGTCCCCATTTCCCACCTCCCAAAAACTATATTTGTGGATGATTGCCCTATTTTCCCACCTTGATTCCATATGACTGAGCACTTTATGCTCCCATTAAGCCTGATGATTTGTTCCTGTGAGTGGGTGGGGGCATATTTCGCCTTCTAGAGAATTCCCCAAGGGGAGTTTGGATTTACTATCCAGTGCCATAGTGTTTTAGCTCCCAAGTCTTTTCCTAAGATCTTAGGGTCCCTAAGGCCTAGACGACCTTCTTTTTTGAGTTTACACATTTCTTTCCTAAGCTACCAATGTCCACTTCAGTTTCTTTTTCGAGCCTCTCCATAGAAATTTCCTTTGAAGATTTTTGATTGTGTTGGAGATTGATTTAGGGGCTATCAAGGCCAGATACAAATAATAAGGAATTGCCTGTAACATAGATTTCATTAATACGTGGCAACTTGCCAGATTTAGTGATCTAAAAGTCTAATTGGCAAACCTTTTCTCCATCTTGTTTATTAGAGCTTCCCAAGTAGAGCGAGCCATGGGATTTTCAGTGGGGGGGTTACTAATTTATCTGGAAGGGAGGTTGCTTATTTGAAATTCTAAGTTTCTAGTGATGTTTTTTTTAATGGTCGGAGGGGTATAGAAGAAGAACAATTAGCATTTTTCTTGATTTATGGAGGTGCCAGAGGCTGCTAAGAAATCAAAGAGAATGGCTTTGAAGGATAAGGCTTATTTTTTGTGGGGAGACCCATGAGCAGTGTATCATCCACAAATTGTTGGTTTGTGGAGGGAGGAGCGAGGTATAGAGTTTGAGGCCAGAAATGGCATTGGAAGAAGAGGCAGCGGTAATGGATCGATAGAGCCCTTTTTCTGTTATGACAAAAGGAAAGGGTGAGATCGGATCCCCCTGTCGGATGCCTTTGGAGGGGTTGAAGGGCTGAGAAGGGGAGCCATTCAATATAATCAAGAAAGAAAACCTTGAGACCATCACCATAATCCATTTTATACAATCTTTATGAAACCCAAAAGATGTTATGACCTCTTTCATGTTAGCCCAGCTGATTTTTTCGAAAGCCTTGGACATGTCCAATTGCATCATCATTCTGGGTTTCCTTTGAGCTTTTACAGAGTGGATTAATTCATGGGAAAGGATGATGTTATCCACGATTTTCCTTCCTTCCACTTAATCGGTTGGTGTTGGGAGAACAAGAGTGGTGGGATAGTTTTTAATCTGTTAGCCAAAACTTTAGAGATAATCATATATATGACATTGCAGAGGGCTATGGCACGAAATTTTTCTGGGGAGTCTTCACTATCACCATTTTGAATTAGAGTGAGAAAGGTGGCATTGAGAGATTTTAAAACTGATTTTTGGATTCTAGACTCCTCCACGAGGGCATGTACCTCATTTTTTAACATAGGCCAGCAAGCTTTGTAGAAGTCAATGGTGAACCCATCCGGACCAGGCACTTTTCCAGTGGGCATATTCATGACTACCTCTTCCACTTCTTGCAGTTAAACTTTTCTCATAAGATTTTATTGTGTTCCTCAGTGAGGATCTCTAGAATGTTGTTAGTAATTTTTTGAATGTCCCTTACCTGATCATTCCTAGGCTCCATGAGGAGAGTTTTGAAGTACTAATTTAATTCCTCTTCCATTTCCTCATGAGAATGGATAAGGTTTCCTTCTCTGTTGTTTAGGGCCAGTACTATGTTATTCCTCCTGTGTTTTATCATCGTTCGATGGAAGAAAGCAGAGTTTCTCTCCCCACACTTTAGCCAATTTATTCTGGATTTTTGATGCTAGAGTTTCTCTTCTTGTGATACCCTTTCCTCCAAACTTTGTTGTAGATTGAGCTCTTCTTATTTTCTTTGATAAGTGATACCCTCATTGATGATTTGTTGTTGGAGGAGTTCCATTTTAAGCTTCAGGTTCCTTTTGTGAGTGATTATATTTCCAAAAGTTTCCCTATTCCATTTTTTGCTTTCCTCTTTGATGTTTTTCAATTTCTTCTAAAATTTATACATCTTATTTTTGGTTTTTGGCATCAAGTTGCTCCCCAATTCTCACATCTTGCCCAAGAAGTCTGGGTGCTCCAACCAAAATGATTTTAATCTGAATGGCATGTTTTTTGGGCCAGGAGAGATGTGAAGCTTCAGGGAAATCGGCCAATGGTCAGATCCAGATTGTGGGAGAATTCTAGCCTCTGTTTCCCAGGAGGTGAGATAGACTTCTTCTGAGAGGAGGAAACGATCTAGCCTAGAAGTTATTTGTCTTTCTCCCCCTCTTCTATTATTCCAAGTAAAGGTGTCGTTACTTGTTGGGATATCTATGAGACTGAGGCCTTCTATGGTGGATTGAAAGGCTTTAGAATCCTTATCAATTTTTCTTATTCCTCCCTTCTTTTCCCCGAGATTAATTATCATGTTGAAGTCCCCTGCGAGGATTTTAAAAGAAAGTTGGATGGATTCCAACAAATTGGAGATACTTTGTAGCATCTTGATTTGATCTGCATCTTTGTGGGGGGCATAGAAATTAGAACACGGATGCTTTCATTAGAACCAATTATTTTCAAGACAGTGGTTATGGAGTGTTTTTTTGCAACAGAGGAGGCGAGATCATACATAAAGCTTTTCCACATGGCTATTATTCCTCCTGCCGATCCAATGGAAGATTTGGCTGTGTAATTTTATTTCTTGAAGCAATTTTTTTGCAGGAGAGGAAGGTGAGCTAACTCAAGTTTAGTTTCTTGAATGAGAAGGATATCTAGTTTATCAACAAGGATTCTATTTTTCAGGATTATTTTCTTTCCTGGACCATTAAGTCCTCTGATATTCCAAGTAATGCAATTCATTAGTAAAGAGTGGGGGTTAGGGCTAGGGCCTTTACCTTTCCTTCGTTTATGAGTTTGGTGCCCAGTTCTTGAAGAAGTTGGTTGGTGGTTTTCCTTCCCCTTTTTCGGCTTTGGACTTTTGGGCTATATCTTCCCACTGTTATATTTGCTAGAATTCCTTTGGTTGCATTTCTTTCAGATGGTGGATGATATGAGCTATGCTTTAGTTCCTCTTGGAGGGGATAAGCTCCTTCTATTTTCTGGAGTTGGTCTTCTGGGATTTTTGCTAATCCATTTTTCTTCGATTCCTCTGCTATTAATAAGAGGTCTACTCCTTCCATTGCTTCTTCTATTGCAATTTCCCGCGGGGTTGTATCCGTCAATACCTATTCCATTTCTATGTCTTCCTGTGAGTTCTCATCTTCCTTATTGTTGTGATCAAATCCTCTGTCCTCTTGCCCCTGGTTTGTTTCAATTTGCTTGTCATCTCTTGCCTTGTCCTTTGTTGGATTGCTTGATAATGATTGTCATTTCAAATTATTTAGAGCCTCAAATTGGTTCAGGTTGACTGTTTGTTGTTTTTCCTTCTTTGTTTTATTTTTCCTGTTGTTTTTATTTCTTGTGTTTGCTCTAGTAAAGCCCTCACTATCCTTTTTCTTGTTGGCCTGCTCAGTGTTTTGAGGCATTTTGTTTTGCAGACAATCCCTGAAGAGGTGTCCATGCTCATGGAACTTCCTACACCGGAAGGGGATATGTTCATAATCTATGCTCTGGAGCCAGACTTCATCCCTAAAAATTAGTTTTATGGCTTCTGGGAGGGCTCCGGAGACATCAATATACACACATATTCTGGCATAGGAGACATAGTGTCCGCTTCGTGTGCCTTCCGACATTTTTATATACTCTCCTAGTTGGTCTCCAATTCCTTTGAGGACAGAAGGAGCCCAATAATCCATTGGCAGGGAGTAGAGGCGCACCCAGACCGAGACTCTTGTGAAATCCTCTTTCTCAGGAGTGAATTTTTCTTTCCAAAATCTCATATACAGTCTTGCTGAGTTAAAGAAGTAGGGACCTCCTTCAAATATCCTATGTCTATCTTCTAAGAGGTCGAAAATCATTGTAAAGAACCCCTTTGAACCTAGTTGGAGTTTGATTTCCCCCTTTGGTTTCCATTTGGCTTATATCCACTAGTTCAAGACTTTCTTTATGGTCCAAATGCCCATGAATTTGCAAATTACTGCATGTTCTTGCATATAATCTCTGTAAACAGCTACCCCTGGGTCTTGGATTTCCAACTCCAGGATTTTGTTGGCTTTTGGGTTGCAGTTACTCCTTGATTTCATTCTTTCTTTTTTCACCTGACCCTCTGTGGTATTAGCTTCCATATCTGAAGGAATAGAAGAGGTGGTGCCTCTAGCTGATTGAACCTCAACATTTTTTCCTCTCTTTCCTTTTGGCCCTAGCTTCAGGGTTTGTTCTAGAAGAGTGGAAGGGAGTGCTAGAAGCCATCTTGGTGAAGAAATATTCTTGATCTAGTGGGTGACTGGTGACCATGTCTCTAAAAGAGAGGGCCCTAGGGCCATCACCCTGCTCCTCCATGGGAGAAGGAGAGGTGAGGGAGAGCTCTGGTATCCAGACACCCCCGCTATCCAAGGGCAACCGTCAGGAGGGCGCCGAGAAGCAGACTTATGTTACAGGGTCGAGCGCTATTGAGCCCTGAGTCTGATCAAGATCATAATATATTAAAATTATAATTAAAATACATTAATATTATAATTTTAGTATGTTATATAATCAACAAAGCTCATATTAAAATCTCACGTTGCTTTTTAGATTCATATATAAATGGATCGAAACAAAAGAAGAGACAGGGCTTATATAATATGAGGTGAAGGCCTTACAGTGGAGATGTATGGACTAAACTGTGAAGAATATCAAATATCGGATATGGAATGATATCGTAAGTTTTAAATCATGAACCAAACAAAATTGTCGATGTCCAATATACGATATTGAAACTTTTTTATATCATAATTTTTTTTAATATTGAAACTTTTTAAAATATTGGGACTTTTGAAATATCGGAACTTTTAAACTATCAGGATTTTATGTCGGGAGATTTGTATCGGGGTTTTATTTTTATTGAGATTTTTTCGTTGGGACTTTTTATATCCATATTTTTTCATGGGGACTTTTGTAAAAATTAAGGGAGGAGGTGAGGTGAAGTGGGGCCCACTTGGAGTGGGACTCATCCATAGCCACTTTGTGATTAAAAATCTGACAAAATGAACTACAACCTCTTTGCAATTTTGAGATTTTGGGTCTTGCAATTTCTTTTAAAATTGGGCATTGGAATAAATTACCGAGATCCTGAAAACACAATTTTTATTGTTCTACAATTTGGTCGCAACGATTTTGTAGGACCTCTAGTGAAAAATGAAATAGTTAGTAAAAATTAACTAGGAATTAATATTTACAATCAATTAATAATTTATTTACAAAAATTAAAATAATATACATTTTGTACATTTTTTAACCCATGCTGTAAAAATGATCAAACTTTGGATGAGGACCATTTACAAATTGTGTAACCAAATGAGATGAAACAAGTATTGATGGAAAGCTAGAGAAAATATGAACTCAATGGAGTAATCAAAATAGAAATCCAATAAAAACGAAAAAATGGCAAAATTGTAGGATACTTAACCAAAAGAAAATATTTAAAGGTGATTTAGCCAAAAAATTATGGAAAGGGTCCCCATTATTTGAAAAAAATAAGTCAAAAATACAGGGGGGGGAGGTGGGGGTGTGGTGGGTGGTTGAGTTTTCACTACAATAGTTTGATGAACAATGTGTTGCGTCCTTATTGTTGGAAATATTGGGGGGGGGGGGGGTGAATCAATATTTATTAACAATTAGCACTTCTTAATCTTTTTCAGAGCATCAGTTAATCTTCAGATATTATTATTGTTCTTCTTCAGATAATCATAAACAATAAACAACAATAAACAACACCATACAACAATGCAGAAAGATAGTGGATACAAATATTTTCATGTGGAAAACCCCCTCTGGATCAAAAACCACCAAACACTTCTTAGCAATTATCTTCTTATCTCTTTTAAAAGAAAATAATTACATCAAGATTTCAGCTACAACTAATGGAGACGTCAACCCCCTAATTTATAGGCTACAACATATAGGAAGATCATACACCCAATAAACTTGTTACAACAGGAAGGATGCCCCAATGCCCTGTAAGTCAAGACACAAACTGACAAGTGCCCCAACACTCTGTTTACTAGCTGTTGTCGGAAGGATGCTTTATCTCCCTATAATTTATCAGCCATAATTGAAAGGACGCTCCAACGCCCTGTGATTTATCAACACCAATTAAAAGGATGCCGAAATTTCCTGTGCAGACTACAACCTGCCCTAGCACCACCCTGTCGCCTGAAGTGTTTTCATGACACAACCTAAATGTGACTCTAATCACCCTGAAGAGATGACAGACCTCATTTCAAAATTTTCAAATTTGATCCCCTTGTGTTATGAATCAATATAGGAAGATTGTATAGAAGATAAGGTTGCTCTGCTCAATACAAATATCCTGTCAACTTCTGTTGCACAAAATTGGTCAAATGACCATTTCCAACCCACTGAATAATCACTACACATCATTGTCACTACTCAACTACACATCATTATTACTGCCCAAACTGTCATATCATTGCTCAAATATCACTGCACTACACTGCTCATGAATGAATAAGAAACAAGATCTCATAAACATACAACCTCATCACTAAACCATTGTCTATATGTGGCACCAAAGAGTAATAATAGTTCAAACCAAGGTGCCTCGAGTCATCCCTATGACCTACTCATAAATATCTCAAACTTGGCCCAAGGAGGGCCACCAACATATGTATTTTTGTCACTTAGATAATCAATGTCCTAGTGTCATCATCATTTATTGCTATCATGTAAGATCATTATTCAATAATGATATTACAAAAACATTGTTATGTCAATATTATTAATATTGTCACTGTTAAATTCATCAAGATTGTTGCATACAGTATAATATTTTACTTCAAGTTTATATGCTTCTTATTTTATAAAGATGAAACCTTTTGACTACTTCTAATAGTGTACTATCATAAATATAAAAACACATTCCTGAATGTAATAAGTCATTGTTTCATTGTTATACTAAAACACTATTGTTCACTGGAATAGTCTCGCAAACACTCTTGCCTTCACTACTTCAAGTAATCACCTACCACTTATCAAGTCAAGATTATTTTGTATCATTGTTGTAGGTTACTTGGAACTCACAGGTATCCTTGGTTTCAAATATTCAACTTTTCTAATAAATCATAGTTATGTACCCTTTTCTTTTGCTAGGATCAAACTCCCTTTATACTTTAAATCAAGGCCAAGATGTAAACCAATACCCAGTTAATCAGATGCACTAATTTCTTCATACCACCTTTAACAATCTAGTTACTGAGGTACAATTTCCTTAGGAAATTTTCCTCAATTCCACTCTTTATCATCTACTAAATATGTGCATTCACATTTCACACATCAAATAAATTCTTCATCAAATTCTTAAACATCATGATAAATTATTTCCACATAAACTTATTGAATATATCATACATAATTTAGCATACTCTATTCATCAAAATAAATTGTCCATGGTTTTAACATTTCAGTTGCTGGTTTTTGAAACCCAATTGTCTTGTAATTACCTCCTAAGTAAATTCAGCCTCAAAAAATATTTAAAACCAACAATTACCTCCCAAATAAATTCAAACTCAATAAATATTTAAAACCAATAATGATCTCCTAAATAAATTCAAACTCAATAAATATTTAAAACCATTTATGAAACCAACACACATTTTCTAAAAACCACCCACATTGATAATTTTAAAATAATCCATAAATTCTTCTCATAATTACCGTGAACCACCATAAGCCATTGAAATCAGTTGTTTTTCAAAATAGTCCATGGTTTATATAACCAATAGTGAATGAAGTAAAATTTCCATTCACCACAAATTATCCTTCCAAACTTCTAAACTACCCAAGGTTCATATGACATTTCCTTTATGGGTTCTAAATTTGATTATTAATTGGGTTGATAAATAAATAGCATCATATTTAATCTATGGCCCAAACGATTTTGACTTTTTTAACTTACCTAATTCTTGCCACAACAAATAGTGACTATTCCTAGAAATGTTCCAACAAAATCAATTGGAAAATGTTGTTCTCTGTTTGACTCACTATGGAGATAAGTCACGAGTTAGGGTTTCCCCAAAATAAAAACAAGATCGTAAACCACAAATATTCGTTATCTCCTCTATGTTTTTGTATAACTTCTATAGGGTTGAGGTTTAGAGAAAAATCATAATAGATAGTTTGTTGAGGTGTTATGTGAAGAGGACTAATTGATGTTTTTATATAGTTTATTTTGGAATGAGTTTATTTTGGAATGAGAGGGGTTTCAAAGATGATATTTGGAGTATTTTAAGTATGAAGTATAATTATATTTAAGACTTTAATTAATTTGAATAAAATTAAAATTTTAGTTAATAATTAATATATACTAGATTTTATGCATTTGTGGTTCATTTCTTTTGAGCTTAGTCTCGGAGTATCCACAGTAGCAACCATATTTGTCAACGTTTCAAATCCCAACAGGGATCCATCATCAATACCAATGATGATATAAGAAGAGCTATGTGATATGATAAATAGTTAAAGAAATAATTTTGATTGAAGGTCGGCTGATAATTTATAATTATAATTATAATTTTATATTTTTATTTTTATTTTTTATCATAATCATTAAATAAATTGTTTCTTATTATTTTTATTTTTATTTTAACAGATTTCATATTAGTTGAATATTGTAATAATTAATTAATTGGATAAAATTTTATTTTTAATATATTTAATATATAATTTAATTATTTTTTAATAATGCTTATTTTTAATCATTTTATACTTTAATATATAATTAATTGTTTTCTTTTCCTTTTAGTTTTAATTTTAATTTAAACCTTTTAATTTAATTTATTCTTGACGTTTGACCATAATGTAGGAACCATATGGCCACACTATGGGGTTTTAGCCCATTAAATGGGGTCCTCAACTTCAAACACAAATATCTCTCAAATCAGGAGGTCTCTTGGGGCGTACCACATACCAATGGAAACATCTTGACAATTACAATCTCATTATGGGGATATATATAATCCAAAGTCAATGACTTTCCACTTCAAAAACCCTTAACAAAGTCAGGGTATGTCCTTAGTCTAGGGAACCCAGACCCTAGGACTAGGGTTTTCAACCATCCAACATTGGAGTCGCCATCCTAATGTAATCTGAAAATTACTAAGAAGCATTCATTAACAAATTGACATCAATGACTAGTGTTTTTGGTCAAAGTCAAACCCAGTCAACTCCAGGGTTGACATCGATGACAACATCATCCAACAATATCCCCCTTTGACATTGATGACAACACACATACTCCTATTGTGAGTACAACTCCCCCTGACTTAATGCTTCCATCTCATTCTCATTATTTCTCTCCCCCTTTGACATCAATGGCAAAGGGTGACTCCCCCTAACAATCTACCTACTTCATGTGTACCTTTAACCTGCTTGTGTTCCCCCCGACGAGAAGCCTTCCTCTATCTTCCTGCAATGTGATTATCTACTTCGAAGTACTTTCCTCAATACTTACTGGAATGACCTATCTCCCCCTGTCATATTGTGCTTCATATTGATGACCATTTGTAACCCTGTAATGTTGACCTAGTATCAATGTTGATGACTCTTTTAATGATCGATCATTGTGGACCTGTAATCCTTTAATTTTTCTTCTCCCCCTAATCCTTCTATGGACATGACACATATGTATTGAGGTTGCTAATCTGCTTGTAATGATGCATATCTATCAACTGTAGACTTGTGCCACATATTGCTACATAGACTCCCCCTTTTCAATTTTCAAGGAGAAGTCATGCTGACTTCTTCAAAATAATGTATCACCTAACTCTTCAGCTAGACCTTCTTGAATTGTGTCATCGTCTGATGTTCCTGTTGATTGATCATGACCTTTTTCCATTACGAAACTTGAAAGCATGACTGTTGAGACTTTCTTGTCTTCTTAATATTCTTGTACCTATTTTCTTCTCCAAAGTTTCTTGTACCTGACATCAAGATTGTCATTCATGGTTGATTCCATATTGTACCTATAGTTTTGAGCTATGTGCCCATAATTGTGACATTTTAAGCATTCAATGTTTTCCATAGAAGATTCCATCTGATATCTGCAATCGCAAGCTATATGGCCTTAATTATGGCATTTGAAACATTCAATATTTGGCCCATCTGGTATGTACTTTATGCTTAAAAATACATCATTGAACCTATCTCGTGATCTTGCAACCTTGCTTCTAGGGTTTTGCAGATGATAATTGTACCTACCAAATACTTCACAATCCCTAGCCATATGTCCATAGTTAGTGCATAAAATGGAATATCCATTAAATGATTTTGCATACCTGGATGATTCATACTTCTTTGGAGGCGGTGGTCTTTGATAATTGTACCTGTCAACAACTTCACAATCCCTAGACATATGTCCATAGTTAGTACATGAAAATAAATAACCATTAAATGAATGAACATACTTGGATGATCCTCCAATTAATTGATTGATGAGATAATGAACATACGAAGGTAGAGTATTTCTAAGGCTAGAAACAGTCATACGTACCAAGAAGCAGAGGTCAAATCTACAGGTATGACAACAGGGAAAAACAGTCCATGAACTAGTGTTGTTTGGCTTTGAAACTAGGCCTACAAGGCCTCCCAAGACAAGCGAAGAATCCTATCTCTCTATCGAAGGAAAAGGACCCTAATTCTCTAGGGTACCTCTCACACGTACGAGAATTAGGGTTGCAGTGTTGTCACACTAAGCCTACCACTATACATCAAGAAGGGACTTGGATGATCAAGAGAAGGAAGATGTATCCTTAGGTTAAGGATATCACTAAGTACAAAAGATAAGTATCTCTTCTAGAATGTCTACTAAAAGTGGAAGGAAGAACGAAGTGCTAGAAGAAGGACGAAGTGCTAGGGGAACGAAGTGCCAGAAGGAGGTGGACAAAGTGTCGGGGAAACATAGTGTAGAGAAAAGGAAGGACTTGACTTGTTCTTAGAGGATCTTCTAGTCAAGGTTCTGGGGTTTGGCATTGATCAAGAAAGAAGCTTCAATAAGATAAAACTTACTGAAGGGTTTTCCTCTCAAGAGAAGAGAGGTTTTGGCCCTGGTAGAGAGCCAACATCTTGTGTTCTTGTTTTATTTTTTGATAGTAGTTTGATGAAGCACACACACATGAATTAATAAGTGAAGAAGAATATTAAGCTAAAAAAATACAAATAGTAAAAAGACTTCACAAATTATTATCTAGTCCCGAAGAATCATTATACACCTAATTGCCATAGATTCTTCAACAAGGTGGTATCAGGAAAATATCAAGGGTTGGTGGAGATGGTTTTCTCCAGGAAGCCCTAAATAGGTGGGTGGAGAGAGGAAAATTCCTCAAGGGATGGTGAATAAATTATGAGGCATCCAAGCTTGGTTTGGTTTTGTGATCTCAAGACCGGTTTAGGTGAGATCATGGTAATTTGAGGGTTGAGGTAGTTTAACCTATGGATTCCATTAGTTGCTTATGTATTGGTTTATCCCATGAGATCCCACATTCATGCTTGGAATATGACATGGGGATGATTAGCTGAAAGAAAGAATTGGTTCAACCTAATTTATGGTCAGGTGGTACGTGGAAGTCCTTGACTTGGTTGGCTTTTGCATATGATCAATAAGTGCTAAGCTTCTCTTGTAATTTATGAGTAAATTTACTTGTTATTATGTGACTTTAATGGTTGTCCTATCATTGTTACTTATCTAGTTATATGTTGGTTATAAGCATGGTTTTATGAAAAATCCAAGTTATGGATCTTATCATGTTCATTGATAAATGAATAGTTATTGAATGCGTGACCTAATAAATGTTATTGCAGCTATTGTGAGAGGTAATTAGTCCTTCTTGGTAAATCTCAAATAAGTTTCAGATCTCTATATTCATATATACATTCATGACGTGTAGGTGTTGGTATTATGATATAGGTGTTGTCCTTGATGGCAATTCACATAGATGATAGTTCATAGTGCAACAGGTTTACAGCAAAGGATTACAGACCAGACTCCATAGATTGAAGAAAGAAAGTGGTTTAAGAAGAATACGATGGTTCACTTTGTCAAAGCAGCATATACACACGGGTCCACAGAACAAAAAGAGCGTATACGTATACACGCACTCTCACAAGAGGAAAAGTGTGTATAGATTGGAAAAACAAGGAAATTCATGAGGAGACAATATCAGGGGTCAATACCATGGTATTAGCCCACAATATTGAGCAGAGTACTAAGTGGTTTTGGTCCGAGGTATTGACAAAGGATCTAAGTATATAAGGAAGAGAAGATCAAATGGCTAGGGTGTGCAAGTATTGAATATCTTATAAAGTGTTAGATCAAATATGCAGGTTATGGGTTTTTGATGCTTTACTTGATCTAAACTAAGGATGCACCTATGTGGTTGATGATGGATCGAGATCATAAGGCCTGAAATGAATTATCATTATGTGGTTTAATCATGGATAGTCTAGATCTGAATACTAACGCATGTTTTATTCTGTAAATGTTATGATTTGGCTATGGATGAAGTCTGGAATAGTTGTGAATTTTTAAGTTAGCATTTGTAGATCTATACATTGGTTCTCTTTGGTAAAATCACGTATACACACTGATTCGGCACATCAAAGTAGCGTATACATTATGAAATATGATATTTGAAGTTGCAGTTGATTCTGGTTGTTGTTGGAGAGTTCTGGGTTCTGCTTTGTGTTTTGGTGTCTGTGTTCTGGTGACAATGTTCTGAATGTTCAGATTGATTGGTTGTGATTTGCTTCAGTGATGATGGGTTTTCAGTAATTGGTTGTATTCTAGTGGTGATTAATTTTTAGTTTCAATGTTGCTTATGGGTCCAATATGAAAATTGGATGAAACGTGGCCTTCAAATTGTTGTGTTCCAGGAGTAACCAGTCTGAAAATTAATGAAACGTGGTGCCTTGAGGAAGAGAGAAGGTCATAGAATTCTATAGGTTGGCACCTACGTACTGGTAAACATATCGGCCAATACAAGAGCTAGGGGGTTGGAGCTCCCTTCGAGTAGCAGCGGGAAAATGAGTGAAGTTTGGAGCCTTCTGTAAGTTGGCACCTATGTACTAGTAAATGAATCAGCTAATACAAGAGCCAGGGGGTTGGAGCTCCCTTCCAATAGTAGCTAGAAAACGAGTGAAGGTTGGAGCCTTCTATAGGTCGGCCCTTACATACTAGTAAGTAGATCGGCTACTACAAGAGCTAGGGGGTTGTAGCTCCCTTCTAGTAGAAGCTGGAGAATGAGAGAAGGTTGTAGCCTTCTGCAGGTGGGTGCATGCGTACTGGTATGAGTCTGCACAAGTACAAGATTGTAAACAGGTTTTTCTTATATTATAAGAAGACAACAGCAAGTGGTTTTTGTCATGCATTGGGTTTCCACCTTAAATCTTGGTGTTCATGTGTGTTGCTTATATGTGATGGTTTATTCTGTTATTACTGCACATGGTTACTGTTTATATGGTTAATAAAGTACTGATGCACTGATGAAAGATTAACATGTGATGAATTAACTAAATCATAAGCTCACTAGATATACGATGGTTGCCTTAAAGACAGTTGCGTATACACGCGAGTTACCTTCATTGAGCGTATATAAATCAGAGTATGAAAATAAAAAGTTATTGATTTGACTAATACTGATTCACCCCACCCCCCTCTTAGTATTATTTCCAACAATTGGTATCAGAGCAGGTCCTTTGGCAGAAGCTTGATCACTTGAAGGAGATCCATAGAAACAATGGGAAAGAATCTAAAGAATAAAGTGCCTCAGAAGAAGAAGACATCTCAAAGGAACAGTGACAACAGGAGAGACAATGGGTCATCAAGTGGAAGCTATTATTCAGATTCAGAATCACCTCAGATTGAATATGAACAAGCAAAATAAGTATTAGGTACAAATTTTTGGTCCTCTGGTGATACTTTTCTCTGTTCATGCAATGTTGAAGATATTGAAAGTGATAGTGAAATAAATATAGAGGTAGAAGTTAAAAGATTCACCGATAAAATAAGAGATCAAAAATATCTATTTAACAAAAGGGAGTGTGCCTTCAAAGAAGAAGTTACCATATTAAAATCCCAGTTGGAGGAAGGAAACATAGTAAGGAAGTAGTACAAGGAAAAGGAAGATCAATGTCAAAAGTTGTAGGATGAAGTGACATCATCAAGAAATGAAGTAAATGAAAAGAGCACAATAATCAAGAGACTTAAAGATAGATCCAGTTACTATGAAATTATTGAAGCTAAGATCCTTTCTCTAAAAGAAGATCTTGAAAACTCAAATAAGCAGAATGAAGAACTACCTCAAGCAGAGGCAAAACAAGAAAATGAGATTCTCAAATTAAGGCAACAAGTGGAAGAAGGAAGAAAGGCTGAAGAAATCACGAAGAAGCAATATCTTGAAAAGGAAGAACAATATCAAGTTGAGGTAAATATATTAAAAGGTAAATTAGAAGAAAAGGATAAATTGTTAGGATTTCAAGACAGTACTAAGATTTTGGATAATATTCTTAGTAGTCAAAGTTCTCCTACCATCAAAATTGGTCTTGGTTTTCATGAATCTATTGAAGGTGAATCTAGCTCACAAGATGAGGCAAGGAACTCTAATGCAAAATCTGAAATGCTCAACAAGGAGATGAGAGGTCAACCCCTTCAACAAGTCTTCAAAGAAAATCTTTTACTCCTAACTATGGAAGTGATAGTCGGTTATTTCCTCTGATGAAAAATGTTGAATGTTTTATATGTCATAATTTTGGACATGTTGCAGCGAGATGCAAAAGTCGAATCGTTCAAGACCATCACATAGAAAGATCATCAGCTTCCAGGTACTTTAAGGGATATTGTTTTTCTTGCAATATGTTTGGTCACAAATCCATTGACTTCTATAGAAGGAATATGAAACATGTAAGATGTTATGCATGTAACAAGTTTGGGCATATAGAAAAGGAATGTAGGAGCAAAGTTTGGCCACCATACCAAAAGGAGAAAACATCATCACACTCGAAGATATGGAAGAAGAAGGAAGTACAGTCAGAAAGATGTGGCATAGCACAACATACAAACATAACAGAATCAGGGGGAGTTTAAAGTGTGAAACTTCATAACTTCAATTCTCATACACAGTTATTATGAAGAAAAGTCACGTATATACGCAAGTTAGAAGATGCACAATCGCATATATGGTGTTTTGAAGAAAAAGGTAGTGGGATAGACTCAGGAAAAGGGGTCTGATATGTTTCATTCAATTATCAATTATATTTTTTGTTCTGATTGATGATGATTACAGTCTGATGATGATATGTAGAAGTTATTTTGGCCCTCATAAGTTGTTGATGACTTGATGTATATCTGATTGATGATAATGCCTTGATGATTCTTACTAATATTTGGAATGATCAAATCTGACAGTGAACAGTTGGCACAGGTTCAGGGGGAGCATATGTTTCTAATAATGCATTGTTGGCATTATATTAAAATACCTTGGTACATGATGATACTTATATTGCTTGATCCATATAGTTGTTTGATTCAGGTGACTCTCTTGATGATGGACATATACAGGTTTTTGACCTTGATGCTACTAACAGATACTTATGGTGCAGATCATATATGGTGTATGATAGTTATTGATGACTATCATGGTCTTGTTTAGATTGTTAATCCTTATTATAAATGTCATGTATATCATTTGATGTAAAGGTCATGTAAAGACCTATGATGTAACCCCACTATGCATGGGAAGGATGATGTAATAATTCCTATATTTCAGTCATGTATAATCTATTGGTATATCCCCACTTGGTTGGGTGGATGAGTTAAAATTGATGTATCCCCACTTGGTTGGGAGATTGATGTATGTATGAGTCATTGGTGATAGGAAGGTCATACTCACATAGTTGAGTTATAGAGTCATGTTATTCTTTTGGAAAATATTTTTGTAGACTCTGCATGTGCTCAGGGGGAGCATGGATGGTTTAGTGCATCTTAGCATGTACAAAGGGGGAGCTTAATCAGAGAATTCAACATGTACTTAGGGGGAGCATGGACAACATAATGTATATCAAAAGGGGAGAATATCTTGGTCCGCCCTTTTCCCTTGATGTCAAAGGGGGAGAGTGTCTTGGTGTTGTTGTTGCCATCAAGTCCAAAGGGGGAGATTGTTGGCATTATGATACAGGTGTTGTCCTTGATGGAAACTCACATAGATGGCAGTTCACAGTGCAACAGGTTAACAACAAAGGATTACAAATCAGACTCCATAGATTGAAGAAAGAAAGTGGTTTAAGAAGTATACGCTGGTTCACTTTGTCAAAGCGACGTATACACGTGGGTCCATAGAAAAGAAAAGCGTATACGTATATACAACCTCTCACAAGAGGAAAAGTGCGTACAGGTTGGAAAAAAAAAAAAAAATTCATAAGGAGACAATACCAGGGGTCAATACCATGTGATTAACCCACAATATTGAGTAGAGTAACGACTATTTGATCTCGCCCAAAAATACCACAAATACTAAGTGGAATTGGTCCGAGGTATTGATAAAGGATCTAAGTATATAAGGAAGAGAAGATCACAGGGCTAGGGTGTGCAAGTATTGAATATCTTATAAAGTGTTAGATCAAATACGAAGGTTGTGGGTTTTTGATGCTTTGCTTTATCTGAATTAAGGATGCACCTATGTGGTTAATGATGGATGATGGATCGGGATCATAAGGCCTGAAATGAATTATCATTATGTGGTTTGATCATGGATAGTCTAGATCTGAATAGTAACGCATGTTTTATTCTGTAAATGTTATGATCTGGGTATGGTTGAAGTCTGGAATAGTTGTGATGTTTTAAGTTAGCATTTGCAGATCTATACGCTGGTTCTCTTTGGTAAAAGTGTGTATACACGCTAGTTCGGCACATCAAAGTAGTGTATACATTATGAAATATGATATTTGAAGTTGCAGTTGGTTCTGGTTGTTGTTGGAGAGTTCTGGGTTCTGCTCTGTGTTCTGGTGTCTATGTTCTGGTGACAGTGTTCTGAAAGTTCAGATTGATTGATTGTGATTTGCTTCAGTGTTGATGGGTTTTTAGTGATTGGTTGTACTGCAATGGTGATTAATTTTGAGCTTCAATGTTGTTGATGGGTCCAGTATGAAAATTGGATGAAACGTGGCCTTTAGATTGTGGTGTTGTGTTCTAGGAGTATCCAGTCTGAAAATTAATGAAACATGGTCCCTCGAGGAAGAGAGAAGGTCGTAGCCTTTTGTAGGTCGGCGCTTACGTACTAGTAAACATATCGGCTAGCACAAGAGCTAGGGGGTTGGATCTCCCATCCAATAGTAGCTGGAAAACGAGTGAAGGTTGGAGCCTTCTATAGGTCGGCGCCTACGTACTAGTAAACAGATCAGCTAGTACAAGAGCCAGGGGTTGGAGCTCCCTTCCAGTAGCAGTTGGAAAACGAGTGAAGGTTGGAGCCTTCTATAGGCCAGTGCCTACATGCTAGTAAACAAATTGACTAGTACAAGAGATAGGGGGTTGTAACTCCCTTCGAGTAGAAGCTGGAGAATGAGAGAAGGTTGTAGCCTTCTGCAGGTGGGTGCCTATGTACTGGTATGAGTCTGCACCAGTACAAGATTGTAAACAGGTTTTTCTTATATTAAAAGAAGACAACAGTAGGTGGTTTTTGTCTCGAATTGGGTTTCCACCTTAAATCTTGGTGTTCATGTGTGTTGCTTATGTGTGATGGTTTATTCTGTTATTACTACACATGGTTACTATTTATATGGTTAATAAAGTATTGATGCACTCATGAAATATTAACATATGATGAATTAACTGAATCATAAGCTCACTGGATATATGCTAGTTTCCTTAAAGACAGTTGCGTGTACACGCGAGTTACCTTCATTGAAGTAGTGTATATAAATCAGAGTTTGAAAAGAAAAATTTATTGATTTGACTAATATTGATTCACCCCCCCCACCCTCTCAGTATTATTTCCAATAGTAGGTTTCTGGTTCATCATGTGTTTTACGGAATGACTGTCATGGTTAGGATGGGCTAGGGTGAGTCACTGATCAATTTTTGAGTTAAGATATTTTTCATTATGATATTTATCTTTTATGAGTGTTTCATCAAGTTTTGAGTAGAGGTATGAATCCTAGCCCTAAAAAATTGGCTTATATCTCACAGTCACTGGCACTGAATTTCCTGAAAGTGAATGTAGTCGCTAGGAAGTAGGCTCGTGTGAGCGACTTGTGGGTTACATTTGCTTGGAGGCCTTGTCGTGGGAGCGGCTAGGGGTCTATCTCACTAAAAAGGAAATTTAGCTTAGGGGTTGGACACTTGGAGTGGTTGGTTGGATCTTGGGGATCCTATAGCACCTGAGGGTAATCAGTAAAGTCTTGGTTTGTTGAATCCATTTCCTTAAGGTCATATAGGAGGTTGAGTCATGTCATAGTAACCCTCAGCTCATGTTTACTAGGGCAAGCCTGCGAAAGTGGGTAGATATGAGAGGAGGCATGCTAGACATTTGCACATGAATTATGAACTGGATGATACAGATGATGAGATGGATGAGAAAGAATATTAATTATATTAAAATTTTGAAAATTATGATATATGTATTTATATGTTTTTAGTTGGTTTGTTCTCTTTCTTTCACTTTAAATTTTTATTTTTCTAGTTTTTATGTTTGAATGTTACTGTGTTTCTTTCAAATATATTATAGTAGATAAATTGGGTATCAGGGAATTGAGAGTGATGTGAGGGGGGGGGGGGGGGGGAGGGGCCATATGAGCTTCAACCTTCACTTGGTTGGCCATGTTAAGTAGAGGATATATTATTCTTGAAACAAAGAGAATCTCATTTACATTTATACCATCATTTTAGATTTTGACTTTCATTTGTTAAGCATACGTATAATGTGAGTTGGGCGACAGGTGAACGAGTCGACACAACAGTCGGGTAGATGTGCGAAGTAAGTTCGGCCCATGACTGCCCATGAAATGAGTTCCCACCTGGGTGTCTCATAATGACTTTTAGAAAATTGACTAAATTAATGTTTAGGTGTTAAAATTAGGTTTATAATTGATTGATTATGCAACATGGATGTAATAACAAATGATAATATTTTGTTTCATTGATGAAATAATTATTTTTGTTCACTGATTTTCATAGTAGGGTGAATGCCCGCACCCCAGGTGTGCCCGCATGAAGGCAAGGCACGCAGGCGCCTATAGTGCATCGTGTGTTGGTCACTACAGGGGACCCAACGCTCGTGTGACGAGTTGGTGGGTCAAACCAACTTGGCAAGGGGCGCCAACACAAAGAAGTAATGTTGACCCATGACTGCCCATGAATTGAGTTCCCACAAGAGGGTCTCATAATTATTTTTAGAAAATTAAATAAATTAATGTTTAGGTGTTAAACATCAATTTATACTTGATTTATTATGCAGCATGGATGTACTAACAAATGATAATATTTTGTTGACACTGATGAGCTAATGATTTGTGTTCATTGATTTTCACAAAAGGGCGAACGCCTGCGCTCGCACGAAGGTAGGGTGTACGGGCACCCATGGGGGCGTTGCGTGTTGGGCATGCCACCTGCAACAAGTTGGTGTGTTGGCCCGACTTGGGAAGGGGCCCCACACAAAATAAGTAATGTCAGCCCATGACTTCCCATGAAGAAAGTTCCCACGAGGGGGTCTCATAATTATTTTTAGAAAAATGACTAAATTAATGTTTGGGTGTTAAAATTCGATTTATAATTGATTGATCATGCATCATGGAAATAAAAAATGATAATATTTTGTGGTCATTAATGAGTTAGTGATTTTTTTTCACTGATTTTCACAGCAGGGTGAACGCATGTGCCCTGGGTGCGCCCACACAAAGGTGAGGCGACGGGTACCCATGGGGCCATCGTGTTTTGGGCACACCAAGGCACCCAACGCCCATGCGACGAGTTGGTGGGTTGACCTGACTTGGTAAGGGGCACCCGCACAAAAGAATTAATGTTGACCCATGATTGCCAATGAATTGAGTTCCCAAAAGGGGGTCTCAAAATGATTTTTAGAAAATTAATTAAATTAATGTTTAGGTGTTAAAATCCAATTTATAATTGATTGATTATGCAGCATGGATGTACTAACAAATGATAATATTTTGTTTTCATTGATGAGCTAATGATTTGTGTTCACTAATTTTCTCAATAGGATGAATGTCGCGCCCTGGGCGTTCTCGTACGAAGGTGTGGCTTGTGGGCGCCCATGGGGGTGTTGTGTGCTAGGAACACCAAGGCACCCACCTAACAAGGGAGCTCGTGGGATGATTTGGTGGGTTGGCTCGACTTGGAAAGGGGTGATCACACAAAATAAGTAATTCCCATGAACAGAGTTCCCACAAGGGGGTCTCATAATGATTTTTATAAAATTGACTAAATTAATGTTTGAGTGTTCAAAGTCAGTTTATAATTGATTGATCATGTAGCATGGAAATAAAAAATGATAATGTTTTGTTGTAATTGATGATATAATGATTTTTTCTCATTGATTTGCAGAGAAGGGTGAGCGCATGCACCTTGGATGTGCCTACATGAAGGCGAGGCGCCACGGTGCCCAGCACCCATGCGATGAGTTAGTGGGTCAACCCGACTTTGCAAGGGGCATACACATAAAATAAGTAATGTCAGCCAAGGAATTCCCATGAAATGAGTTCCCACGGGGGGGGTCTCATTATGATTTATAGAAAATTAACTAAATTAATTTTTAGATGTTAAAAGTTGATTTATAATTGATTGATTATGCAAAATGGTACTAACAAATGGGAATATTTTGTTATAATTATTGATAAGCTAATTATTTGTGTTCACATATTTTCACAATAGGGCGAATGCCCACACCCTGGGCATGCCTACATAAATATGGGGTGGGAACCCATGGAGGCCTCGCCTGCTCAGCACGCCAAAGCACCTACCCAATGTGGGCACCCGTGTGACGAGTTGGTCGGTTAGCCCGACTTGGAAAGGGGCACCCGCACAAAAGAAGTAATGTCAGCCCATGATTTCCCATGAACAGAGTTCTCACAAGGGGGTCTCATAATGATTTTAGAAAATTAACTAAATTAATATTTGGGTGTTAAAATTCTGTTTATAATTGATTGATCATGCAGCATGGAAATAACAAATGATGATATTTTGTTGTCATTTATGATATAAAGATTTGTGTTCACTGATTTGTACAACAAGGTGAACAACTACACCGTGGGCAGTCCCACACAAAGGCGAGGCGCCCTCATGAAAAAATTAATGTCGACCCATGACTGCCCATGAATATAGTTCCTACAAGGGGGTATCATAATGATTTGTGTTCACTGATTTGCACATTAGAGTGAATGCCCACACTGTGGGCGTGCCTGCACGAAGATGGAGCACCCGGGTTCGCATGGGGGTGTCGCATTCTAGGCACACTAGGGATGTACTAACAAATGATAATATTTTTTTCATTGATGAGTTAATTATTTGTGTTCACTAATTTTCACAACAAGCTAAACACCCACACTCTCGATGCCCCTGCACGAAGGCGGGGCACATAGGCGCCCATAGGGGTGTCCGATGTTGGGCTCACCCAAGCGCCTACCTAGCAAGAGCGCCCATGGGACGATTTTGTGGGTCGAACCGACTTGGAAAGGGGAACCCACACAAAAGATGTAATTTCAACCCGACTGCCCATGAACTAAGTTCTCACGAGGGGGTCTCATGGTGATTTTTAGAAAAATAACTAAATTAATATTTAGGTGTTAAAAGTTAGTTTATAATTGATTGCTTATACAGCACGGTACTAACAAATGATAATATTTTGTTGTGATCATTGATGAGCTAGTGACTATTGTTCATTGATTTTCAAAATTGGGTGAACACCCACGCTCGCACGAAGGTGGGGCACCCATGGGGGCGTTGCGTGTTGGGAAAGCTAGGGGGCCTGCCCGGAAGATGTGCCCGTGCAACAAGTTGGTGGGTCAACCCGACTTGGAAACATGCACCCACACAAAAGAAGTAATGTTGGATCATACATGCATGACTTCCCATGACTTGAGAATGGGGCCAACGTTGAAATTTTTTTAGTTTATGCTCGTATGCACTGAAATTTGACATGGTTATGGTAGATTCATGCATTGACGATATGGGATGGTTTTGAGACTCAAATAAGATTCAAAGAAAGAATTTGACAATCAAACGACAAAATTCTAACACTTATAAATGCCAAGGAGATGAAATTATTTATTACTATTTACCAATTGCGAGCTTATAATGTACTTCATAGTCCAAAGGTTGATAAAACTCATTACCCTTCCATATGAGAAATCTTCTTACCCTTCATTGTCATATTTGTCATCATCACCATCATCTTTGTATCGGGCGAGTTGGGCAACAAGTGAACCAGGTGACACAACGGTCATGCAAACATGGTTTAATAAAGCTTTAAAAACTAAGAATTGATAAACAATGTCCCATAAATATTTTCATGGTATGAAACCCTATATAAATATTTATTAGTATTATCCTATTATATCTAATTCTAATTTTCACTATATTTATCACGTAGAATATTTATTCAAGGTCTCATTAAAATTCTTTAAGGGTGACTTATTTCAACTTCTCATTATTACTTGCAGTAATCAAATTCCTTGATCAAACTTACCCTCTAAAACTTGTTTGGAGTTCTCCAAATACACACATAGTTGATATTATTCACTTGGTTTCCACAGGATTTAGGAGTTCAAGTGGAACTCCCCCCAAATGTTGATCTTAAATTATACCCATCGAATTATGATGGGATAGCCCAATAATCATATGATTCCATATGTTATTCTTTCTTTAGGGCATCTTGGAAAGTTTTTATTTCATGTATTCAAAGAGTACCCCTTATATTTTATAGAAGGCATGCTTTGAACCATTCTATGAGCAAGGCTTTGTTGATTATATATGGGAGATGGCTAAGAAGATATATAAACCTCTCGTTGTTTTCCAACACAAGTTCACAAGGCATATAATTAGTGCCTTTTATTTGTTGTGCTATTAGATGTTCGACATAATGAGTTTTAAGGAATGATAAAAATTGTCCTTCACTTCCAATTTTGTTTTTGTTTTTGTTTAATTATCCTTACAATTAATAAATCATGTTAATGTTATTTTTATTTAATGCTCCAACACACCTTGCAATTTTCTTTTCCTTGTGTGTGGTATATCCATCACAACCCAATTTTTCTCACATATGAACCAATACATTTTAATATCCTCATCACCCTCGTAGAGGGGTAGATGGTGGTGAAAAATTTGTCTGAGGAGGGTTTTTTTACTATATTGTAGTAGGTGGAGCTAGTCATATGATATTCAATGTTTTCTGATATTAGTTGATATTACTAGAAGGTTTATTTCATCGACCTAATAATTTTGTTCTTTATAGTATCTAAAATGTCTTGTTTGTGGTTGCATCACTTCCTTGAAATGTTTGAAAAAAAATGAGGTATCCTCCTCAAATAGGAAATCATATAAAGGGTACAATTCTAATATATTTTATGTGGAGTAGTATGCTATTATCTCCTTCAATACTTAACCAATTCCACTTTTTCTGGGGTATTCTAAGGAACAACATATCTCTCATATTTACATGGTTGTCTAGTTGATACCACTATGAGGATCGCCAAGAACATACTTGTAAATGTTCCCAAAAAAGTTCTTGAACGCGAGGAATTATTGAACATAGACGACTTGTTACATAAGGATTTGGATGATTATGTATCATATGTCCTAACTCTACACCTCTATGCTTTCAACATTCTCTACCATTCAAACGGTGAAAATGTCTACCTCTACCAACTTTATATCTTCATTCAACTCAGGAATCATCAAGGATTCTTCCCATGTGACATCTATATAATCATCAAACTTATTTAGCACTCCAATGACTTGCCATTATTGAGGATTTTTTCTTTGGGATTGATGATGATTTGCAAAATCATGCAGACTATGCTTTTCTTTTGGCTTTTGTCCCTTCCAACATTTTCAATATTAATTATTTTCTTGTATGATTTCATTCTTTTGAGCATCCTTTTCTTTTTTTCTTCATCTAGTGCATATTGTCACTCTCTTGTAGTTGATTTCCTCATTTTCTCATCGTAATGACTCTTCAAAGTGTATCAACTAAGGTTACACCATTTTAGGCATTCTCACAAATTGTCACCCCCAACCATAAAGCCAAAATTAATTTTACTAGTTGAGAAAGGTACCACAGTTAGCCATTCATTTCTATAAGTATTCCTAAGCTTCTTGTGTAATTTTTCAACTAGCATTCAAAAAATATTCCCACCTAGATTGTCATTTTTTTTTCTATTAGGTACTAGTTAGTCTTGTTAGTGGAGAGAAATGGGGTTCAACAATGTTCCAAATGCCTTGGCCAATGAAGAATTTGTGAATTAAAGTGGGTAATATGTAGAGGAACTAGTCATACAATTTTTCATAAAATCTTATTTTAACATCATCAAGGGATGTATTTCTTCTATTGTTTGCTCTTCACAAAAGTCATCTATGGTTTTTTTGACCCATTCATCTAAGTTTTCTTTAACAGTTAATCAATTTAGAGATAATTCATTAATCTTAATTAATATTAATCATGTGCACCACATTTTATAAATTTTTTAATTTCTTTAAGAATGGATATGAGGAAATTTTCATGTTTTTTTGTGAAAATTTGTGTTCTCACCTATGCAACTTTGAAATAGTTTCATCTAGGATCATTTTTTATATAATTTTAGAATTTTCTTTATCACCACTCTCATGACGTTGGAATCTTCACTGCCTTCCTCCCCTAAACCTATTTCAATCCGGTGGGCAACTAGGCGGACGAAGCAAGGATAACCCCTAAATAATGAATGATTGCTAGCTCGGTTTCCCGCTTCCTTTGAGTCTCAAATATAAATGGGCACTTTCGTACTTACTAAATAATCATGCACTAGCATGTTGATTTTACTATGTGGTCATGCTAGCTTATCAGTCGCCCAACTCCCCAGCGAGATTAATACTCAATGTGAGAAAGCATGGAATCAATCTAAATGCCATCCACCGGTTAAGTGAAAATAGAAAAACCTACTTTTAGGTATTGCACCACTCATAGGAAATATATAATAATATATAATATTATTATAATATTATATTGTATATTATATATATAAAACATATATTATATATTATATAATACAAACTATATAGTTTATATATAATACGACATATAATTGTATAATCAAAGTGTGGGTTCAGGTTAATAGCAGAGCGAGCATGAGGGCATTCCACAAGGTGGAAGGAGAGGGAGAATGAGGGCATTCCACAGGGTGGAAGGAGATAAAGTATGATGGAATTCCACCGGGTGGAAGGAGAGCGAGAACAAGGGAATTCCATTGGGTAGCAGGAGGGCATTTGAGGAGGCCACAAGGGCATTTGAGCAGTGGGCACGAGGGAATTCGAGCAAGGAAGCACTGGAGATATGGAGGTAAGCACAAAACCGGGTTCCTTTGTTTTCTATTAGACTGTAAGCTCGAACCCATCTCTCTTATCGTTCTCAGTCCTTTACCTATCTCAAAGTCGCCCACCTATTTCCACCGAGGGAATATATTTGTCTTACTTGCAACAGGGTGAACCCTTATCGATGATTTTAAGCTCCAAACCCTTTTATTCGTCTTACCCACTACCGGATGAACCCTTACCCATGAGTGTAAGCTCTAAACCCTTTTATTTATCTTATCTGCAACAATCGTGTGAACAATTACTCGTGATTGTAATATCAAAACCCTTACCCTCTTATTCATCAAATTGTTATGCTCCATCTCATTCTTATTCCACTGGCTCTTATCCCTCCAATGTTGCTAGTTATGAATTGTATGATCTCACTCCCTCCCACCTTCGTATGGTATTATTTTTACCCCTCGTACCCGTTGGGTCAACTACCCCTAAGATACTATTCCCATTAGCCCACATGTTGGGAATTGGAGTAACAAATAACCCATCGATTTTGTATGGTATTCTTATATAGTTCGGATGAAACTATCGTCTGGTATTTTCATATAATTCAAATGGAACAATCCATATGTGCAATTGTAGTATCCTACTAGAGTATGTATGGCCTTATGATGGAATTTTGCATACAGTCTTGGCATTGATTATTTATATGGTTTGTATGGTATTTCTTCTCTGAGAATTATGGCTTCTATACCGAATACATATGACCTCAATATAAAGTTGTTTTGGCTATGTGATGGAAGTTTGCATACAGCCTTGGCATCGATTACTTATATAGTTTCATATGACCTCAATTTAAAGTTTGTTTTGGATTTGTGATGGAAGTTTGTGTATAGGCATGGCATATATTATTTATATAGTTCATATGGTATGTCTTCTCTAAGAATTATGGCTTCCATACCAAATACATATGACCCCAATATAAATTGTGTTTTGGCACTGCGATGGAAGTTTGCATACAGTCTTGACATCAATTATTTATATAGTTCCAAATGACCTCATTATAAATTTTGTTTTGGCTCTATGATGGAAGTTTGCATATAGTCTTGGCATCGATTATTTATATAGTTCATACGGTATTTATTTTATGATAATTATGGATTCTATATCAAATACATATGACCTCAATATAAAGTTTGTTTTGGCTCTGTGATGGAAGTTCGCATACAGTCTTGGCATCAATTATTTATACAATTCATATGGTATGTATTCTCTAAGAATTATGGCTTCTATATCAAATACATATGACCTCAATATAAAGTTTTTTTCGTCTCTATGATGGAATTTTGCATACATTCTTGGCATATATTATTTATACAGTTCCATATGACCTCACTATAAAGTTTGTTTTGGATTTGTGATGGAAGTTTGCATACAGTCTTGCGTCAATTATCTATACAAATTGTATGGTATGTTTTCCCTAAGAATTATGGATTCTATACCAAATACATATGACCTCAATATAAAGCTTGTTTTGGCTCTGTGATGGAAGCTTTCATACAATCTTGGCATCGATTATTTATACAGTTCGTATGGTATGTCTTCTATGATAATTATGGCTTCTATACCAAATACATATTACCTTAATATAAAGTTTGTTTGGCATGGCATCAACTTATAGTATGGAAATATTTAATTTATGATTTGGTTGATGGCATCGAAACCTTGTATTTTCTTAATATCACATTCTTTCTAATATGTGTGTGTGTGTGTGTGCGCTATTGTTCTCATCAACCCTAAAGTGAAACCCTAAGGAGGCTTGGAATATTAATTCATACATTCAAATTATAGAGATCTCCTTGACAAGTCCCTTTTGTGACTCATACGAAATGATGGAAGCTCTAAAGGACATGAATAGTGACCCTTAGAAACCCTATATTAGTAATTTTAGGGTTGATAGCTAATGATATTATTGACGTATTATAGTGATCATCAAGAAAGTGAGAAAGCATTATATGTCTGCATTATGATAGTGACATAGACAGTCAATCCTATGCATGTAGTATGGTCTTTAATTCAGTAATCCATATGTACATCAGTGAATTGGCACACCTATGTCTCTACATGATGATAATAAAAATTCACTTATCCTTATGACAATAACCTCATTGCAATAGGGATCTTGATGTATCAATTTGACACCAATTCTTATATAATGCATGAAAATCGAGATTAACCATTTATTTATTGATGGAAATATGTGCAATACAAGATGATTGTGAAACAATGTCTATTAATGTAAAAAAAAAAAAAAAACTATAAACCATCAATTTTATTCCTTTGATATTTCTTCATCTATGGAACAATTTCCTCCTTCCTGGAGCTCAAATAATTAATCAAAAATTATTCACTCACAAGCCCTAGTTTTCCCCTTCATGGTGTGTGAGTGGCCTCACTCACCATGGCACAAGTATCTATATTAAGGCTAATCTTGATGCTTCATGGGATGGTGTATCAGCTCGTCTCATGATTTATCCCAATAATCATTGAATGTCATAATATTGTTACGAGGTTCTATTCAAATTTTCGCAGTTTACAAGGCTTGTAGCCTTGCACTATTTATACGGCTCCTTAACTTCAAGTGTTACATTAAGTCTAGGTTAATTAGTATAGGTTTAATAAAGGTACTTTATTACCCTCAATCCATATTCAGAATATCTTGCAAACATTTAATCATAGGTATGGGCTCCTATAGGTTATTCATATTTTCTATTTTCTTAGTTTGATCGGTGTTAGAAGTCTCATGCTCATAACACACACACATACACATATATGCCAATATGTATTCAATATTAATCATTAATATTTATGCATCAAACATATCTCTCATTCAAATACCATTTTTATCATTATGTGTTTTATTCATGAGTTAGAATATCACATTTCACTTTTTAGTGGTTTTTTCATTCATGACTCATTGATATGCATACTAATTTATTCCACATTCTATCATCAATTCCATATTAATAATGAATATGTAAACAATATCCATTCTATATGATAGGAAAATAATATCAAAACAAACTACAATTACTTTCACATAATTAACATGAAACATTAATCGTTATTATAAAATTAGATGTGTGACATACATCCTTATTTATTCCCCATTCCATAACCAATTCTCCTTAAACAATATCCATTATAAATTACAAGTCAACAATGTCATAATAAATAATGGTCACTTTCACACATAATGTCTAAACAAAATCATTAATCAACAATTAATAATGGCTTAGAGTAAAGTGATTACTATGCCTTTAAATCCCTTCATACCAATGAAGGCCTTTGGAATTAACCGACCATTTAATAAGAAATAATTTCCAAGCACCGGTCCTTGCCAATGCTTGTTCTTATTTTAAAAGCAATAGTCTTGTTCAAGGCCACCTCTTTGGCCCTAATAAATTAGATGGACTTTTTTCGTAACATATTTCGATCACTTCTTATGTGGGTCATGTGTCATGGAATTAAGTTGTAAGCACATGGGTCAAAATGTAGTGAACGGAGATGTGTGATGGATTATGTAGCAATGAAGTGATATTATTATCTCATTTTCAATATTATTATATTATTTTTTTTTTATCATCAAGATAATTTCAATTATAGAATATCACAATGCATACAGGGACACTAGAAATAGGCTCTTCACCAAGGAAAAACCCCTCCATATGGGAAAACCCCAAAATTCTCTTCTTATAGATTCTCAAGGAATGCTTCCAGAACTTTGATCTAAATAACTGACCAAGTGATAGGACAACCACCCAAATAATAGTTTTTTTCTCTTCAACTCGAATTTATCCTCTTTTCTAGGTTGAAACTTGAACCACGACAGCTTCCCTTCTCACACATGTGTGCTTTCCAAAACAAGATAAGTTTCCCAAAACAAAATAAGAAGCCGTATCTCCTTCCTCGTTGATTTTCTCCTCTTCTTCGCTCCGATTTATCTCAGACTTCTCAAGAGATGCAAACTTCATTAGTGTATTTGGAGGTTGAATGACTATTCTATATATAACCTCTTGGTGTGGTGCAAATGCCTTCTTGTGGGGCCGACTTGGTGGGTTTGGCGACCCATCACTTGGTGGTTTCTTGTCCTTTTTACATTAAAAAAATTCTTATACATTGATCTTAGAGCCCTCCAAGGGACTTTACATCATGATCTTGACCTAGACCTTGTCAAAAACCTAGGGCACACAATGGGTTTGTAGTTGCTACAAACTTCAAATCCAGAAAGCTAAAAAATTTCAACTATAAATTGTATCATTCATTTGTTGAGTAACCAACTCAGGATGATAAAACAATGCCCACAATCAAATCGTATAAGGAAAGCACCTCTATAAAAATGAATATGAGGAGCATGCCCACAAAAATATTAGGCTACTAGGCATTTGCTCTGTAAACAAAAGGAAAAGTAGGTATAAGTAAGAGAACATATAATAGATTTAATTTTAATATTATCGTCAATTCTCCTCACCTATTCTATCTCAGTATTATGTACACATGCATAAGATAAATGAGAATTTTTTTCTAGGATCACATATACATTAAAATTGTGGCAATCAAAAATAATAATTCTAATGAAAACTGGAAAGAATTTGATCATGTTTAATGTGTTATTAATTCTAAATATAGAAAATGGATGCCTGATATATTGACCAAAGACTCAAGCATGAAACCCATGCTCTATAAAAATTTCTTTTTACAATTTTATTTCTCCTTTTGATCAATATATAATAATCACATTGTGGCATGAGGCAAATGACAATTATGAAGACTGAAAATAGTTAAATTTCCCAATAGACAGGAGCATGTTGATTCAACTAAGCCATAGGAGAACCATCAATTATGTTTCCATTTTGAGTTTCTCGCTTAGTTTGGGACAAATTTTCATTTGATACATGATGACAACAAGAGAACTATGGTTCATCATATATGTTGCATGATGAGATTGTCTAGTCCTCCAAGTGCAGTGAAACAATATCCTCAAGGGAGGCGAAACAATATCTCTCCAAGATGATGGCTCTTCTAGCCTTTCGTGCTCACCAAGGAAACCTGCAACACCTCCTGCAATTTTGGACCTGAGAAAACCCTAGAAAACCTAGGGTATTTGCATGTGTGTACATAATTAGAAGACAAATTACAAAATTTCGAAATCTTGATGTGTCTCTCAATAGGTCGAAGATCCATCTTTATATAGCATTTCTAAGAGGTTCCTTTAGCCCTCTCTAGGCCGACTTTTCCTTGGCTAGCCGACTTGGTCTTGGGAGCATTCTAGACATTTCTAATTTCAAAATATTTTTTCTTTCCTTGATACAAATTCTTGAAAGGGTCTTTGACAATATGACAAGGACTCTTGACTCATGACAAACGGTAGGAGCATTCAATGGATGCCTGACCTAATGAAAAAGTGACTTGAGAATGAAACACATGATTTACAAAAGTTATTTTATTTCTTATTTTGACAGATAGATAAGAATTACATCATGACATGGGTCAAATGACAACTACATCAACATATCAAAGTATGTGGGTAATTTTTGTAATGGGAGATTAAATTCTATTAGATTATCTCGAGTTTTCAAGTTATCAGTGAGTTCATTAGTTAGGATGAATAGGTTCACAAGTTCTCAAGTTTTTAAATATTACTTGAATATTTTAAATGCAAAGAACTTCCTTGTAACTCACTTGTACTATTATAATGTTCTTGTGCTTTCATCAAGAGATTTCTCAACATCCCTTATGACACTCGCTAACAGTTTCTCTCATTTAATGCATTTTTTAGGACATTCAACCAAATAGATATTTTTCAGATCTATCTTTGTCGAGTGGCGGAAGTTTAGGTAGGATATAATAAATTGACAAAACATCTACTACGTTGACTAGTAGGTGAATATCAACTAGAGGTGAAAAGATTAGAAGAAAATTTCATAGACGTATGGAAATTTTTCTCGCTAAATGGGGTTCATTTTCTTATGATAATAAGAGCATATATGACATCGAGGTTCCCTTCAGGTACAACCATCTAGTGAAATAATGGACACCCATGGATCTTCCTAAAATAAACACTAATTTTTCTATCAATGAAAGGATATACTGCATTCCCCATCATCATTACATGGTTTGGGGTTATTTTCCATGGATGGCATAAAGGTATGTTACAGAGGATTTAATGGATTGATGGAGTATGTCAGACCCTGTTACAACTACAATGATTGGGCACGTCTAGTCCAATATGCCAAAATTATGTGAAGATATGGAGTGGCTGCAAATTATATACAACTAAAAGACAATGATGAAAATAAAGGTGCAACTATGTATATTGATGGAAAGCCAAAAGAAGCAAGGAACATTGCAAGATTTATAAATAGTACAAGGCCCATCACCACAAATAAGAAACCTAATTACATATTCGAGAGATATGAAGGAAACCATGTATTCATATGTGCCATTAAACCAATAGTTGCAGGGGAAGAGTTGCTTATTAATGACAATTTGAATAGAATAAATACATATGTTATTATTATGGGGATGGTATATATTCAATTCTACCCAACTTGTAAGAAATGTCTATGTATGTTATGATTTATCATTTACCTTTTATATTGACCATGATATAATGTGAAGTTTCTATATCAATTTAGACATATGTCAATAGTGGTTTTCTTATTAATATAATGATGATTAATTGTGGATGAATTGAAAATTACACTTATTTCATAAACATGGTGATAAGGGGAAGGAACTAGCCTTAGAGCAGTCCACATATGCTTGTGAGGAAGAGGTTAATGATGATGCAATTTTTATGTCTAGTGATCCAATCTAAGCAATAAAGAAGCTTAAAATCAAAGCAAAAAAAACTTAATTCTTTAGTTCTGATTGAGCCTCAGAGATATGAGATAAAAGGAGAAATTAGAACCTTGCTGCAACAAGTTCGTCGGTATGGGGTGAGAAACTCATTTAATTATCCCATTTATTTGTTTATGATTTACTTATCTCATACTTTATAATAATAAAAAAACTCTTTATTTTATAGTAGTTTTTGGTGGAGTACGATCCTCACGCTAGGACTATGGGGGTCGTTGTTGGTATCAGCGTCAATGCTCCACCTATGAGTGATTCATCGGTCATTGAGACTGGTACAACCACTCAACCACCCACACAGGATCTGCACCCCCTGAAAAACACACATCAAGTTTTACACATGATGGTGTGGATGTGGAGCATGATCTGATTGCATAGTTTGAAATGGACTCTCCTAGATCTTCATGTGTTACTAGCACGATATCACTATCGATATCACCCCCCTTGCAGTTGATGCTCGGCCCCACTTGCAGTAGCAAGAAATATTACACTAGAGACCACAACAACTAAAGGGGGCTAAGATCAATACATCCTCGCTAACTTCATATTAAAAAATAGAAAGAAACGTGATAAAAAATGATCGCACTTGTTTATTTAGAGCCTGTTTTTTTTAGTACCACATTTTTTATTGAGAGGTTGAATGCCTCATGGCATGTGCACATGTAACTTTAGACTATCTTAATAAAAAGTTGTGATTTTTTCGTTGCAAAAAATTAGAACGATTTTGTTTCATATTATGTAAACATATTTTTTGTGATAAAATTTATTGAGATAAAATATTTATTGGATGTATGAATGAATGATAACACCCTCAAAGGCATCATCAATGAATCAATGAATGAATATTATATGTTAATGAATAATTTTTATATGTCTCGTTGCATGCTCAAAATTTCAACATCTTGATAAAATATTTTCGATGTCAAAGCCTTTACACAATTTGTTCCCATGATAAGTCAACCATCTACTAATTTGTATACATATCCCACTCCACCATACACTACCACACTCCTAATTTAGGTGCTAGCTACTCCTGCTTCAATGCCTAATCACAACAATTTGTGATTATGATGACAATTTAAGTACATATGTGTGTAATTTCCATGATGGGACGTATGAATTGTCCTCCCCAAATTGCTCATAACTAATTATAACCTTAAATGGGCTAGCATAGGTCTATCTCATCATCTCAAAATGACCCGACAGATGAAAAATTACAATTTTTGTCATCATCACTTCACACTATCTCATGAATGACCCTTTCTACATATTATATGCATGAATTTATGGAAGGCCATCCCCTCTACCTATCCTATGATTGATTGTGACAGAAAGTGAATGAAGGACAATTGACATATCTTTGTTGACAAGATCCCCTACTTATAAATTGTCCTTTGTTCACTTCTTCTCACAATCAATCATAGGATATGTAGAGGTGATGGTCTACTATAAATTGATGCATATAGTCTGTAGAAGGGGTCATCTATGAGACAGTGTGAAATGATGATGACAGACATTGTAAATTTTCGTCTACCAAGTCATTTTGAGATGGTGATGAAAAACTAGTGCTAGCCCATTCAAGGTTATAATAATTGATGAGCATTGTGCGGAGGACAATTCATACATCCCATCATGGAAATTACACTCATATATTCTTAAATTGTTATCATAATCACAAAATGTTGTGAATTGAAAACTAATATATGCTATAATTTTGTTGGACTAATATAGATTAGAAAATGCAACCAATATATGGATTAGTTACAATAAATATAGTAGAAAATATAGCATCCATTCCAACAATGTCAACTAGTGCACAAGATAAAGAAAACTCTAATGTTATTTTTATTAATGAATAATAACAAAAAATATCAATTTAACATTTCTTTCGTGTTACAGTTGATCATCCATTGGTTTAAATTCATCATTCTAAAATCTACATTGATTTAAATTTATCATCCATTATTCTAGAATCTGATTAGTACCAAGCAAAATAATAGATATTGAAGTTTGAACGCTGGCATAATAAATTGAAATTCCTCAAAATAAAAATTAGTAACCAAAGACTTTGTATGAAGTTGTCAATATCTAGTGTCAAAACTCAAAATTTAAAATCAACAATGGATGATGAATCTGTGTTGTCATATTATACTATTCATCAAATTGGTCAGTCCCGAAACTTGGAATTGGAAAAAAAACTAGACCCAAAAACTAGTTGACCAAAAAATACATAAATATTCAACTTTTCAAAAAAATACATAAATATTCATGTGCATCCATATGAATCCAAAGCATTATACACAAATATGCAATTTTTTCCATATATATAGCAAGGGTGCATATAACAAAAATAGAATTGCGTGCAATCCATATTTGAACCAAATATACATAAAAAATAGGCTTTATATGGCTTATACAATCCAAAATAAATCATGCTATAACAAATGCCTACATATAATTAGAAATGTTGTCTATATTGGGATCAATTTCATCAATATTACCCTCTAATCATTAAAATACGATAAAAAAATCTTAGCATGTCAAATCGAGATTTTGTTTGAGTGATGAGTACATCTTTGCCAAGGTCATGACCTAGGATTTCAACGATCAGTGCCACCAACATCGAGGTATAGAGGGCTTGGTTCTCTTCATTAAATTCTAGTTTCATACTTACATATATGACAAAATCTTGAAAATTGTTAAGAGTTGGATCTAATTTTTACTTTATCCATATGAAATCCAATGAGGTTGAAACCACTCTCAAACATATTGAAGCAATTAATGATAATGTTAAAAAATTAAGTGAAGGGATGAAAAGTGAGGTGTTTTCATCCCTTTTCTTTCAAAATTTAACATTGTCGTTAATTACATAGCGTTACTAGGTCCTTAGGGTTGAATGTTAGGCTTCCTCACTCATTAATTATTGTTTTTGGGAAAAATTCAAGGTGGATGACCATATATCCAACTTTTTTTGAGAGGGAATGCCCAAAAGCACTCATTTTGTGGAAATGCGTCCTCCACATTAGGGAAATGTTCCCCCTTATGTTTCCTCGAGTTTTCCCAAAAGAGGGAAATGGGGAAACATTTCCCCATGTCATCCATCTTGGGAGTGTGGGAAACATGGGGAGGGAGGCCCGCAGAACATTGCAAATTTCAAGGTGTATGTGGGTCTTGTTAATTTTCCCATGTTCTATGTTGTTACAATCACTTTAGCCCAATTCTTTTCTTCAATTAGAAATATTTTTCAAAACAATTTAATCTTCCAATGATCAATAACAATTGTAGATATAACAATAAATTCAATGTACAATATAAGACAATCAAGAGCAATAACAAGAGACACCAAATTTGGTCAAATATCAAGGAAAAAACCCACAAGGGGGAAAACCCTTTCAAATTCTTCTTATTATTAGATTGTCATAAAATGATTAGCAGAGAGATTACAATGATCCAATTCACCATCCAAGAGTCAAAGGTCCATAACTTTGACTTTCCAACAAATCAATATCCAAAATCCAACAGATAAGCCCAAAAGTCAAATCTGGCCAAAGTCAACAACAGTCAACATTAGTAAAATATGCCCTAACCAGTCATAATTCAATGGTCAAACAACTTCCAAATTAGCTCGTTCAAGGGTCCAAGTAGGTCAAATCTTAGTGAAAGTAGCCCCAAACAACTCGGTCAAACTTGGTTAATGGCGAGAGAAAGTTTGTTGTCAAAATATGCAATCAAACTCTATGGTCAACAGATGTCAAACTTCCTAGAAATCCTAGATTTTTTTGCCAAAGAATGTGGCCTCCAAGAACAGATACAAAATAGGTCAAATCAAGCCAAAGTGATAAATCAAACTTGGTCAGGGAGTTGGTCAAAATATCCCAAATAGAAGTCAACACATAATTTCAGATTTTCCTGTAAACCCTTCACACGTGTGAGAAGAAGACCCTGCAATTTCATATGTACAAACCAATCAAGAAAGGAGAGAGCGATATGTGTTGTGTGTCCAAATGAGGTGCCATTGAATTGTATTTATATGCTTCTTTGGAGACCCAATTTGTCTTTAAATTTGACCTGTAATTTTGTGCACATTTGGGTTTTCAAATTAAAAATATATTTTTCCTTGACCAAATTAAATTCTTACAATGGTAAAGACGGTATTCTCTAGATGAGGAAGGTTTTCCAAAGGAGTAAATTTGTCTCTGAGTTTCCAAATTAACACTCCCTCTCAGCTAGGGACAAATTTCTGACTACATTATATGTCTGACCTCAAATATCTCGTCATCATCAAGTCAAATGTCGTGTATGCTCATTTTTGCTCATATTTTGAACACTCAAATCTAAAAAAAGAATAATTTGACATCATAGGGCAGCTAAATCTACCACCCTCTATCCAAGGACAATAAGCGATATCTACTTAATGTAAGGGCAAGGATCACACTCTATCCTGTTTACTTGTGACAATAGGTGAGATCAACTTAAGTATCACACTTTGTCCTATCATCTAATGACAATAGGTGAGATCGACTTAAGGATCACACTCTATCCTATTGTTTGTCGATCCTCAATCTATACCCTCAAGATTCAAGTGGTAAAACACCTGCATCCCATGACTTGAGCAAGATCGATTTCCCTGGCTAGGTAAGGATCACACCTTATCTCAAGTAACCTCAAACCATTGGCCAGATGGAGAGGACTAATCCCAACAAGCATATCTTGTTGGTAGGATGCCAATTGGGGTATACTCTGCCAATTCCCAGGCTTGGTGATATGAGGAGATACCCACTTGTCATAAATGACAAGTATCACACACACACACACCCTATAGTTATGATAGGAAAGATCAAATCCATAGGGGTAAGGATAACATCCTATCCTATTGTATAGAGTTCCCACAACCCCACGAGCCATTATTTCTCCATTCCTCACCCTCAAAGCTTAACAGGGGGGAATAACTATGCTTATTGTTCTTGATTAGTCGAGACCCTTACTTAGAAGGGTCACATCCATCAGTCCAAGTTGTTCTTTGAAGACCAAGAACTTCCCTTTAGGAAAATCCTTGGTGAGTATATTCATTATCTTCTCATCAGTAAAAATGTGATGGAGTCTCACATCCCCTCTCTACACCATATCTTGAATGTAGTGATACCTGATCTCAATATGTTTGGCTTATCATGAAACATGAGATTCTCATCTAATCGGATCCCACTCTTGTTATTGCAATATATTATTGTCGTTTCCAAAGCATGTTCAAACAACTCTCTAAAGAGCTTCCTCAACCATACTTCCTTGCAACTAGCCATGCTAGCAGCAATATATTCCTCCTCATCTGTATTGAAAGATATACACTTATGTTTCCTTCTCATCCAAGATATCATGGCAGAACCCAAACTAAAGCATCATCTTGATGTGATCTTTCTATCAATAGAATTTATAACCGAGTCATCATCAGTGTACCCATGAAGTCGTATCATCGACAATATATCTCAATCCAAGGTTAATTGTCCCATGCAAATATCTCAGTATGTGCTTGGAAGAAATCTAGTTTGCATGAAGGGGCTCAGTCATGAATTGAATCAAAGTGTTCACTGCAAAACATATCTTTGGATGGTTTTTCACAAAGAACATCAATGCCCCAATCAACTATCGATACTCAGAGGGGTTCACCAAGTCAGGTCTAGCAGTGTCTCTGCACAAAAATTTTAAGTTTATCTCTAGCAGTGTGGCAAAGAAATTGCATTATACCATTCCAAATCTTTCCAATAATTTCATGACATATTTTCCTTGAGAAAGAAAAATATCACCATGTCTTTTCCACACCTCTAATCCCATGAAGTAATGCATCAAACCAAGATCCTTCATTTCAAACTCAAAAGACAACTCCCTCTTACACTCGAGCATCAAAGGCTTACTACCTATTAAAAATAGATCGTCAACATATAAAACCAAAATTAAAGGCATACCCTAGACCACCTTGAAGTAGAGGTTCAGGTCAACATTGCTTTTTGTGAATCCAAGCTTCACCAAGTAACTCCTAATGCAGTCATATCCGACTTTGGGGGCTTGCTTCAAACCATATAGTTCTTTATTTAACCTGCAAACACGAGTCTTCTTGTCCCTCACATCAAATCCTTGAGTTTGTTCAACATATACTTCTTCTTGTAGTATGCCATGAAGAAATGTAGTATTCACATCCGTATGGTGAAGGGTCCATCCTTGACTAGCATAAAGGGAAAAAATCGATCTAATAGTAGTGTATCAAGAAATGGGTGCAAATATGTCATCACAGTCTTCTCCCTCTTTTGGGAGAAACCTTGAACCACGAACCTTGCTTTATAATTCTCAATGCTTACATATTCAACTCCATGCTTGATCTTGTATAGGAATTTTGAGGTCACAATAGACTTTACTTTAGGTATAGGTACAACATCCCATACATCATTCTTCATAATATATTCACATTCTTCGGCGAAAGCATCCTTCCAAACCCATTATTTCACAACTTCTTCAAAAGTGGGAGGCTCACCTGGATGATAGTGCGCATAGTTGCAACATATCCTTTGTATCGACTTGGCTTCTTTCTTTCTCTAAAGGTACATCTTATAGTAACATGTCGTTCAGCATCCTGTAATGTAGCATGCAGCCAAAATGGTCTTTTTCTTGCAGGGGGATCACTAGGAGGAGAATCTAAAGGATACATCAGCTCTATGGGATCGTCAACAATATCCTTCTTAGCTTCAAGCACAGAAGGAACTTTTAGTAGGTCCATATTATCATCTTTCTTCTCAAGAGGAGGTAGAGGAAGGTCCCTTTCTTTTCCAAGGGAAACATCTTAATAAAAATTTAAATCCCTGCTAAACCCAATTTTCTTTTGACCAAATATATATATTCTAAATGCTTTAGAATTTTCACAATATCCAACAAACGTACCTTTATTTCAGGTGGCTTCCAGCTTATTCCCCTTATCCTTTGGCACATGAAAGTATACGAGGAAACCACATATCCTAAGAAGTCCAACATGGGCTTCACACCTGTGAATACTTCTTCAAGAGTCTTGTTATCCAGAGCTTGATGAGGAACCCTATTTTGAACATTGACCTCTATATTTGTAGCTTCCCCGAAGAGGAACTTCAACAAATTTTGATCATGTAGCATAGCTCGGGAAACTTCCAAAGTGGACTTGTTATTTCTTTCATCCACATTATTCTTCTTGGGATTATAAGGTACAATATTTTCCTTCTTGATTCCAACTTTCTTGCAAAAGTCAATGAACTCATTTGAATCATATTCGCCACCATTGTCAGACCTTAAGACCTTGATCCTTGATCCAGGTGGATATTGGTGGCCACCCACCAAGTCCACTTGGACCCCCACCATTGTTTCTTTCAGCTTTTCAGTTTCCTTAATTGTAGCACAGTTTACTATTTTTAGCAATTTTGCGGGTCCTAAACTTTTGGAGCTGTTTTGAGGCCCTAAACGACGTTTTTTTGGGAAAATTGGGAGCAACATGGACCCATGGACCGATGTTTCTCTTCCCAAAGTTGTATTTCTCAGATAGATATTTCTAATGAGATATTGTGAGCGTCAAATGGAGATCGTATGCCAAAGTTACGACCTGGGAAGTTGATGTACCAATTTACCCAAACGGGGCCCACAATTTGGCGTTTCATCTTCTAGGGTTAGGTTTTTGGATGTTTAGGGTTTTCCATTGTTTCTCAACAATAAATAGGCCTTCGCACCTCATTGTAACACAGTTCAGAGGCATGTAGCCACCACATCTCTTCTCAGAGATAAGCTACCATCGCCCTAGTTGGTTTATTTCCATTTCTGTTTGTAAGCATATTTCAGTATTTTACATTAATGAAATTAAGTATTATTTTCGTTGCATCTCTGTGTTTATGGTTATCTTTGTAATTTTTTGCGTTCCTATTTAAATCCAGATCAGTGGTATCAGAGAAGTTTGCTTTTTTCTCTATTTTTCTTTGCATGTCCCCAACGAGGTCGGGATATAAGGAGTTAGGGCTTGAACTGGTCGAACCTTTGCAAGACCAGCATCACAAATCCCGACGACCTCCCATGGCAGATGAAAAGAAAGATGAGGGGGTAGGAGATTTTATCAAAATCTTGCTCGAAGAAGCCCTCAAGTGACAAAGGAACGCGATGATGGATAACTTTGCCCAGATCCTTCAGCGGCTACCCAGGGGTGACGCATTGGCTTCCAAGAGCTACTCTGGAAACGCCACACCATTTAAGGTACAAGTTAATTTTGAAATCCCCATATTCAAGGGTCAGATAGATGTAGATGTCATCGATAAATGGTTAAATCTCATAAAGGGTTATTTTTCTATTCATGATTTTTCCAGTCGGGAAAAGATTATTTTCGCTCTTCTCAAAGAAGCCCCCCACGTCAAGGACTGGTGGGAAACCTACTGCGAGTAGAAGGATGAAAGTACAGGCTCACTTTTTTGAGCCGCACCCACTTTGAATTCATTTCGGGATGCCATCAAGGAGCAGTACTACCCTATCGGAAGCTATGAGGACCAATACATAAAGTGGACCACGCTGCGGGAGGGAAGGGACCAAGACGTGCCGAAGTTTACCAATATTTTCCATACCCTTCGCACAAGTTGGGTATCAAGGATTCGAAGCAGCATTTGGTACTCAAATACCGAGCTTCCTGTACAAGTACATCTAGGAAGAAATAGAATTCCTGAACATCTCCTCACTCGGCACGGCATACCGATATGCCGTCAAGGTCGAGCAAAAATTTAAACAGAAGAAGTGAGACTTTGGATCTGCAAATCCAAAGCAAGGGAAGGGTGCCCCAAACCGCAGAACAAAGGACAAAGCCAAGGCGGCGCGGCCCAAGAGAACCAGCCAAAGCTGCAAGCAAAGAATGACATCGCGAAGCCGAAAAAGGAAACGGGAAAGTGGTGTGAGTTCCATAAGAGCTCCACTCACAACACAAGTGAGTGTTGGGCCAAGCAGTCACTGGTGGCCAAGCTAAAGGTTTCGGAATTAGATGCATGTTCTGACTTTGAGTCAGAACCTAACAAGGGGAATGACAAAGGGAAGCAGATTATCGATGCGGAGCCCAACCCCACCGTTGCCACCATGAAGATCCAGAGGAGGAGGAGCATCTCTTCCACTCCCAAATGTGGGTAAAGGGCTCCCTGCTACAGTTCATTGTCGATAGTGGGAGACAAAAGAACCTCATTTCGGCAGAGGTCATGAAGCGGCTGGGATTACCGACCACAACAAATCCACAACCATACACCATCAAGTGGCTTCACCAAGATGGGATCTTCGTGTGAGCCAATAGTGTCAGCTTCCATGCAACATCAAGCCCTTCACGGATGAGGTATTGTGTGACATTGCTCCCCTTGAAGTTTGTGATGTATTATTAGGACAACCATACTTGTGGAAGTGACTTGATGTGTATGAATCAAGGCCCTGTGTTGTTATTGTTACTTTGGGAAATCATTTGTACAGGATATCGGAGGTAGCACCACCTATTGCCATCTCTTTGGTTACTGCAAAACAATGCAGTAAGCTCATTTCCAAAACTGAGAAATTTGTTTTCCTAATGATACTCCCTCAAGGAAAGAAGAATACGGTGGCCATGACCTCCATACATGGCCCCTCCACACAAAAACTACATATGGACAAGGTTGTGGAGGAGTACAAGGACATCTTCACCTCCCCCGCAAGGGTTCCTCTGCACTGTCAGGTCAAGCACTCCATCGACCTGACCCCAAGTGCGCCGCTGCCCAATGGACTGATCTATCAGCGCTCCGTTCTAGAGAATGATGAAATCAAGAGGCATATTTAGGAGCTACTGTAGAAAGGTCACATTCATCCGAGTTCATCGCCCTGTGGGAGCCTGATCATGTTGGTACAGAAGAAGGATGGGACTTGGACACTCTGTATTGACTATCGGGCGCTGAACAAGATCACTGTCTGTAATAGGTACCCGATCCCACGAATTGATGACCTCCTAGACCAACTAAATGGTGGAAAATATTTCAGCGAGATCGATTTGAAGTCACGATATCACCAGGTACCAATCGAACCCTCCGATGTGTGGAAGACTGCCTTCAAAGCCAAGGAGGGCCTTTTCGAATGGTTGATTATGCCTTTCGGATCGACAAATGCTCCTGCAACCTTCATGAGGCTAATGGATGACATCTTGCAGCCATTCACCAACTCATTTGTAGTGGTATACTTGGATGACATCCTGATCTTCAGCCAGAGTTGGGAAGAGCACCTCCGCCACATTCGACAGGTTCTCCAAACACTGCGGCAACACAAGTTATGTGCCAATTTGGAGAAATGCACTTTTGGCATGACCCAGGTTCAGTATCTGGGCTACATTATTGATGGATAGGGGGTGCATGTGGATCCATCCAAGATCCAAGTCATTCAGGATTGGCCATATCCAACCACTCTGACAGAGCTTTGCATATTTCTAGGTCTTTCCAACTTCTACCACAGGTTCGTGTTGGGATTTTCTCATATCACTTGGCCCTTGAGTCAAGTCACCAAGGGAGGAGCGAAAGCAAGATTCTTTTGGTCTAAATCTCAATAGAAGGCATTCACAGAGTTGAAAGATCGCCTCTGCTCGACACTAGTGCTCGCATTACCAGACTTGCAACAACCATTTGAGGTCAAGACAGATGCATCTAACTATGCTAATGGGGTAGTGTTGGAAATAATACTAGGGGGGGGGGTGAATCAGTGTTATCAATTTAATAATATTTCATTTCCATAAATAGATTTATATACGCTACTTCGGTTAATGAAACTTGCGTATATACGCAACTATGTTTAGAGCAACCAGCATACACCTTGTAAACTTATAATTTAGTTAGTTAATCTTTAATCTGTGTATTCGAACCATATAAACAGTAACAAATATAGTAAAAAAAGAGCAGAAAATCACACACAAGAACACAAGATATAAGGTGGAAACCCAATGTGGGTGAAAACCACCTACTGCAATTCGTCTCTATCTTCTTTTAATCAGAAACTTCTTTTTACAATATTTTTGTATTGTTGCAGTCTTATACCAATACGCAGGCTTCTACTTGCAGAAGGCTACAACCTTCTCTTGTTCTCCAACTTCTGGTGGAAGGGAGCTATAACCCCCTTAGCTCTTGTACTAGCTGATGTACTAGTATGTAGGTGTTGACCTACAGAAGGCTACAACCTTCTCTTTTCTTCCAGGGACCACGTTTCATAAATTTTCAGACTGGATCCATCAATAGCATCAATCAAACATCAAAATATATCTGCATCAATCAATCTCCCTTGCACTAACCAAAACTGAATCAAACAATCACTTCTTTGAATGTTGTAACCAGAATACAGTAACAGTACCAGAACCCAGAACACTGCAATAGTAAACAGAAGTAGCTAAAACATATTTTATGAGACGTACGCTACTTCAATATGTAGAACCTGCGTGCATACGCTACTATATGAAGGCAAACTTGCGTATATTCTATTTTGAATTGCCAAACTAGCATGTATTTGCGCCTTTGCTATACTGAACCTGCGTACAGATCTGTAAAAGATGATTTACCCTTTTCAACTATTCAGACATCAGTTATACCCAGATCATCAGATTTATAGATCAAGACATGCGCCAAATATAAAAGATCAAAATCACACAAAGATACTTCTCTTCAAGCCTTAAGATCTTGACCCATCAATAGAACTTATCCTTCTTCTAGCGCTCAGGTTCCTCCTTGATTCAGATCTAGCTATGCACCATAACCCAATCACCAGTATTCTAGATCTTTCTCTTCATTAGATATTCAATACTTGAGTGCCTTTGCCTAATGATATCCTCCTCCTTTTATAGTCTTAGGCCTTACTCAATACCATGGTCCAAAACCACTTAGAAGAAATACCTTGGACCAAATACGTGGGGTCAACACTTCGGTCAAGATACCTTGGATCAATACCATGGGTCAAAATACCAGGGACCAAATACCACGGATCAAAAACAAGTTTTCCAACATGTACGCGCTTTTCCTTACATGGAAGTGCATGTATACGCATACGCACCTTCTGGACTGCTAACCCACGTGTATATGCGGCTTTGTCAAGGGGAACTTGCGTATATCTCTTTTCCTTCATTCTGAGAGCTTTAACTGTGATTTTTCATCTGAGTGAGTTGCCATCAAGGACAACACCTATGTCATAGTGCCAAACCTGTGTCATAATGCCAACAATCTCCCCCTTTGGACTTGATGGCAACCCCAAGTCACTCAAAGTATTTCTCCCCCTTTGTCATCAAAGGCAAAGGGCTATGCCCCCCCTGAGTACATGCTAAACTTTTTCAGATATGCTAAAGTGTACTATTCATGCTCCCCCTGACTGAAGGCAAGGTCTACAAAAAGATGTTCTACAAGAATAACATGACTCTATACATCATAAATGACATTCCTATAACCAAAGACTCTTACATATATCCATCTCCCAACCAAGTGGGGATACACCAAAAATTTATACACGATAAAACAAGAACCTTACATCATCCATCCCAGGCATAGTGGGGAAACAAAATAGGTCGTTACATGACCTTGATAATAAAATATATACATGACATAGAGATGAATTATCTAAAACAAGACTATGATAGTCATCAGCAACTATCATCAACAGCATCTGTCAATCACCATCCAGACCAGCAACCATGATCTCCCTCTGCAGTTGTTCCACCTGAATCAAAAACAACTTTGAAATTGTACCAAGATCTTCTAAGGTAATGCCAACAATGATAATGCACTATTAGAAGTATATGCTCCCCCTGAACCTATGCCAAATGACCACTGATAGACCCATATCAAACTCTTTTCATCCTGAGTCTAGCCCAGTGATATTCTTCAAACCAACATATACGCGGCTGTATCCACAGAAACCGGCATATGTACGTGTATATGCTTCATGAAACTCGTGTACAACCATTGTTCTTTGAAACGGATAAATGTCAACAGCAAGATGATGCATCAACTACTCCCAGCTTCTGTCTGAGGTATTCAAATGTCTCTCTGGGCAGTGGTTTGGTGAATATATCAGCAACTTATTCCTTGGAGGGAACATACTCCAATTTGACCTTTTGTTCAAGCACTTGTTCCCAGAGAAAATGATATTTGATAGGTATGTGCTTGGTCTTGGAATGCATGACTGGATTCTTTGAAATATTGATTGCACTTGTATTATCACATAGAATGGAGATGGGTGGAGTACATGTGATCTGAATGTCTTGCAATGTTTGCATCATCCAAAGGAGTTGTGTGCAACAAGATGCAGCAGCCACATATTCTGCTTCAGCTGTAGATAATGCAATTGAACTTTGTTTCTTGCTGAACCAAGACACTAATCTGGAACCCATATAGAATGCACCACCACTAGTGCTTTTTCTATCATCCACGCTTCCTGCCCAATCTGCATCTGTGTATGCATGAAGTGTAAGATCTGTGTCCCTAGGATACCATAAGCCAAAATTCTGAGTTCCTTGAAGATATTTGAAGATCCTTTTGACTGCCTGTAGGTGTGATTCCTTTGGATTTGCTTGAAATCTTCCAACTATTCCCACTACATGCATGATATTTGGTCGGGTACCTATTAGATAGAGCAGACTACCAATCATGGATTTGTAGGTTGGTTGATGTACTGCTGCTGATTCATCATTTGCACTGAGGCTGCATCCTGTTACCATAGGGATACATACTGGTTTAGAATCTTCCATGCCATATTTCTTCAAGATCTACTTGAGGTACTTGGTTTGTGATAGAAAGATACCATCTTTATTTTGTTGAACTTGTAAACCAAGAAAATATGTGAACTCACCAAGCAGGGACATTTCAAATTATTTCTGCATTACCAAAGCAAATTTGTGACTCATGGCTTCTTCATTGCTACCAAAAATGATATCATCAACATACACAACAAGTATTAGCAATTTATCATTGTCAATTTTTGTATATAGATTGCTATCAGTTGATCCTTTTGAAAAACCTTGTTGATGAAGGTATTTGTCAAGACGATAATACCAGGCCCTTGGAGCTTGTTTTAGACCATAGAGAGCCTTTCTGAGTTTGCATACAAGTTTTGGATCATTTCCAAGGATGAATCCATCTGGTTGCTCAATATATACTTCTTCTAGATCTCCATTAAGAAAGGAAAATTTCACATCCATTTGATATACTTTGAACTTCTGAAAGCTAGAAATAGCAAGGAACATTCTTATGGCTTCAACTCTAGCAATAGGTGCAAAAGTTTCTTCAAAGTCTATACCTTCTTGTTGAGCATACCCTTTACAAACAAGTCTGGCCTGTTAATAACTTCTCCATTTTCATTTAGCTTATTTTTGAATATCCATTTGGTTCCTATGACATTCTTATCATGAGGTCTAGGAACTAATTCCCAAGTATTATTCTTTTCAATTTGCTCAAGCTCATCATTCATAGCCTTGACCCAACATTCATCTTTGTATGCTTCATGTACATTTTTCGGTTCGATGGAGGAAAGCAATGCTAGATAGCTTGAAGCTTCTGTAATAGTTCTTCTTGTCTGCACACCTACCTCTTTCTATCCCAAAATTTGAGTCTCTGGATGATTTTTCTGAACATATCTGGATGGAGTCTTTTCTTCTGTTGTTATCTGCTCTTTTGGTGCTTCATTGGTTTCTTCTTCTTCAGCATTAGTCTGATTTGATGTGGAAGGATAATCCTCATCTTCTTCCCACTCTTCAGTTTTTACCTGCTTTGGATTTTCGCCTGCTTCATCAACCACAACATCAATACTTTCAACAATTTTCCCTAGTCTTTTATTATAACACTTGGATCATTTTCTCCGGGAAGAGTAACCAAGCAGAATGCCTTCATCTGCTCTAGGTTCAAACTTGCCAAGTTTTTCATCAGTCCTTTTGATATAACATTTGCTTCCAAAAACATTGAAGTATTTTATGGTAGGAGTCTTACCATACCAAAGTTCATGCGGAGTTTGAATGTTGTTTACCCGAACATTCATTTTTTTTAGAATAGTGACGACAGCAAATGCAGCTTCACCCCAGAAGGTTGCAGGAGTTCCAGATTCATCTAGCATAGCACGAGCCATTTGTTGAAAAGTTATGTTCATCCTTTCTACCACTCCATTTTGCTAAGGAGTCCTTGCGGTAGAGAATTCCCTTCTTATTCCATGTTCTTCACAGAAGTCGAAAAATTCATCTGAGGTAAATTCCCCTCCTCGATCAGATCTCAGACATTTGATTTTGCGATCTGATTCATTTCCAACCAAAGCTTTGAAGGCTTTGAACTTTTCAAATGCTTCGTCTTTATGGTTTAGAAGTCCTATCCAACACATTCTGGAAAAGTCATCAATGAACAATATAAAATATTCTTCTCCACGAGGTGACTTTTTCCTTGATGGACCACATAAATCAGTATGGAAAAGTTCAAGCGGCTTATTAGTTGATCCTTCTTTCTCAGGAAAATGTGTTCTGGTTTGCTTACCAAATTGACATGATTTGCATATTGTATTTTCTGGAATTCTGATGTCAGGAAGATCGCATGCAGCCTGTAATTTGCATGCTTTACTTATCTGAGAGAAGCTTAGATGCCCCAATCTTCTGTGCCATAGCCATTGTTCATCATTTTTTCTTAGATAGCATTGTTGTTGTCCTCCCTTGAGTATGTATAAATTATTTGGAGTTCTTATGCCTTTGATCATTGTTTCTCCTGTATCAAGCTCACGAACAACACATCCACTTGATCGAAATACTACCTCATTTCCTTGATCACACATTTGACTAACACTCAATAGATTATGCTTTAAACCATAAACATACATAACATTCCCAGCTTTGACCTTTTCTTTTAAGAGAATAGAGCCTTTACCTTTTATGACTGCAGGGGTGTCATTTCCAAATGAGACCTTCCTTTCCTTTTCTAAGGCACTATATGACTGAAGTTTTTCTTTATCACATGTCATGTGTTTCAAGCATCCATTGTTGATGTACCATTGATTTTATTGTCCTTCTACATATAAGGCTATACCACATCTTTCGGTTTGCAGTTCTTTCTTTTTCCAAGTTTTGGGGCCCAATGGATATTGCTCCTTCTGAGATGTTTGCCGAAATTTACTCCAACATTCGGAGTCTTCATGACCGAAGTTGTTACAGATAGAGCATTCTATTTCATTTTCAAGAATAGAAAAGTTATTGTAGGTCCTTTTTACGATTCCAGTCACATTCCTTTGATTTCGTGCTTCTCTAGTCATGATGGTCTTGTAAGCAACACATTGAGCAGCTTTGTGTCCAAAGTTATGACATGAAAAACATTGGTCATTAAAGAAATTCCTGCGATTATCAAATCTACTGACCTGATGATTGTAGTTTCCATTGACATTCATTCTTGAAGCAAATTGAGAATGATTTACCTGTGGTTGGTTATAGCTTTTGTTCATCCTTGAAGTAGATTGAACCCGATTTACCTAGTGATCTGCTTTAAGCCTCTGCTGACGATTGTCAACCTGTTCATTTCTCCTTGCTGCATCAAGATAGCTTTTGGAGGTTGATGGCTTCTATGCTTGAGATGGTTCTTCAATATATCCAAGACCTGTCTTTATCAGAGGAGAATGTTGCACTTTGATAATTTCATCTAAAGTTTCTGATCCTTTAGCAAACTTAAGATTGAGAGCTTTTGTTTTCTCAATTTCTTTTCTTAGACCCACAATTTCACATTCTAACTTTTCATTGTGTTTTTCCCTTTCAGCAAGTTGGAATGTAAGAGTATCTATAATCATACTCTTTTCTTCTAAACAGATTTTAAGTTTAGAAATTTCTTCATAGAGACCATCTTCATCTAAAGCATCCAAGAAATCATCATCTTCAAAAGCCATCAGAAGTCTGTAATCATTACTATTTTCATCTTCATCACTATTTGATAAACCATCATTATCTTCATGCGTATAGTAGCTCTTCTTATTTACACTTTGTTTTCTATTCCATTTTGATGATTCCTTACCTTTATCAAGCTTGTCTTTGTGAGGACATTTGGCAGCATAATGACCTACTCTTCCACAAGCAAAACATTTGAAAGGTAGTTTACCTCTGAATCTTCCAAAACCCCGTTGAAGGTTCTTGACAAAGTTTGATTCTTCCTCTCCTTCTGACGTATGCCCTGACTCATTGAGTTCTCCTTTTCTTGAAGCTTTGAATGCGGCTTCTCTCATATCTGATGGACCCCCTTTTCTCATTTCGAAATCAGTTAGGATTTTGTGCAGCTGTGACATAGTAATATTCTGAAGATTCTACTTTTCTTTTATGGCAAAAACTTTTGATTCAAACTTAGAAGACAAGGATCTTAGAACCTTTTCAACTAAAGTAACCTCTTTTATCTCTTCACCCAATTTTTTCATGCCATTAACAATCTCATCTATACATAGGAAATAATTAGCTACACTTTCATAATTGTGCATTCTCGGAGTTTCATGTTGAATTATGAGAGATTGTAGTTTTGCACGTTTTACCTGATCGTCTCCTTCATATCTTAGAATTATCTTGTCCCATATTTCTTTGGCGGTTTTGAGCTGCATAACCTTAACGAATTTTGATTGTGATAGACTCCCCAATAGAGTATTGACAGCCTTTACATTTGTTTCATACTGCTTTTTACCTGCCGTATCTGTAGGAGTTGCTAATGGAAATGTGTATCCTCCTTCCACGATATCCCAAACTTCTGTTCCAAGAGATTGAAGATAGGCTGTGGTTCTTACCTTCCAATAGACGAAGTTGCTCCCATCAAAGATTGGTGGCCTGATGGATGCCTCTTTTTTGTAGTTGCTCATGATGATAGATCTTCCTTCAAGCGATCAAGCTTCTTCTGAAGGACTTGCTCTGATACCAATTGTTGGAAATAATACTGAGAGGGGGGGTGAATCAATATTATCAATTTAATAATATTTCATTTCCATAAACAGATTTATATATGCTACTTCAGTTAATAAAACTTGCTTATATACGCAACTATGTTTAGAGCAACCCGCATACACGTTGTAAACTTATACTTTAGTCAGTTGATCTTTAAGCTGTGTATCAGAAACATATAAGCAGTAACAGGTACAGTAAAAACATAGCAGACAATCACACACAAGAAAACAAGATATAAGGTGGAAACCCAATGTGGGTGAAAACCACCTGCTGCAATTCATCTCTATCTTCTTTTAATAAGAAACTTCTTTTTACAATATTTCTATACTGGTGCAGTCTTATACCAGTACGCAAGCTTCTACCTGCAGAAGGCTACAACCTTCTCTCGTTCTCCAGCTTCTCCTAGAAGGGAGCTACAACCCCCTTAGCTCTTGTACTAGCTGATGTACTAGTACATAGGTGCTGACCTACAAAAGGCTACAACCTTCTCTTTTCTTCCAGGGACCACGTTTCATAAATTTTCAGATTGGATCCATCAATAGCATCAATCAAACATCAAAATATATCTACATCAATCAATCTCCCTTGCACTAACCAAAACTGAATCAAACAATCACTTCTCTGAATGTTGTAACCAGAATACAGTAACAGTACCAGAACCCAACCAGAACCCAGAACACTGCAACAGTAAATAGAAGTAGCTAAAACATATTTTATGAGACGTACACTACTTCAATATGTAGAACCTGCATGCATACACTGCTATATGAAGGCAAACCTGTGTATACACTGTTTTGAATTGTTGAACCAGCGTGTATACGCACCTTTGCTATACTAAACCTGCGTACAGTTCTGTAAAATATTATTTACCCTTTTCAACTATTCAGACATCAGTTATACCCAGATCCTCAGATTTATAGATCAAGACATGCGCCAAATATAAAAGATCAAAATTACACAAAGATACTTCTCTTCAAGCCTTAAGATCTTGACCCATCAAAACAACTTATCCTTCTTCTAGCGCTCAGGTTTCTCCTTGATTCAGATCCAGCTATGCACCATAACCCAATCACCAGTATTCTAGATCTTGCTCTTCATTATATATTCAATACTTGAGTGCCTTTGCCTAATGATCTCCTCCTCCTTTTATAGTCTTAGGCCTTACTCAACACCATGGTCCAAAAACACTTAGAAGCAATACCTTGGACCAAATACCTGGGGTCAACACTTCGGTCAAGATACCTTGGATCAATACCATGGGTCAAAATACCAGGGACCAAATGCCACAGACCAAAAACAAGTTTTCCAACATGTACATGCTTTTGCTTGCATGAAAGTGCGTGTATATGCATACATGCCTTCTGGACTGCTAACCCGCGTGTATACACGGCTTGGTCAAGAGGAACCTGCGTATATCTCTTTTCCTTCATTCTGAGAGCCTGAACTATGATTTGTCATCTGAGTGAGTTTCCATCAAGGACAACACCTGTGTCATAATGCCAACATGCAGTCCTTACTCAACACGGGCATCCAGTGGCATATCATAGTGAGACACTTTCAGACACAATCCGCAAGTATCCCACTTATGGCAAAGAGATGTATTCCATTATGCAGGCCTGCCGACAATGGAAGCATTACATTTTGGGGAAGGAAACAGTCATCCACACAAACCACCAACCCCTACAGTTCATACAGACACAAGGGAAATTGCAGAATGATCGGCATCATAAGTGGTCCACATACCTACAACAGTTCCATTTGAATATAAATTATAAGAAGGGCAGCGCCAATAATGTTGCAGATTGCCTCAATTGACCATCGATCATGGCGTTAACCATCATGCTCAACTCTTGTGGGCACGAGACTTCTTATTGGCCACTTCTCTACAAAAGCAACCCAGAATTCAGCCACACATACCAGACACCCTTGGAGGGTCAACATGTTCCAGATTTTCACCTCCAGGATGCCCTGTTATGCCACCTGGGTCACCTTTGTGTTCCTTCAAGCAAGCATTCCAAGATGATTTGGGAAGCACACTACTGTCAAGTTGTTGGTCATTTTGGGGTTGAGAAAATGGTGGCAGTATTGCAGAAGTATTTCTATTGGCTGAATCTTCGACAGGATGTCAGGAAGTACATCAAATCATGTACTGTCTGCGCCATTGCCAAACCGACCATCAAGAAGCAAGGCCTCTATACCTCGTTTCCTACCCCTAGTCGACCTTGGCAATCCATCTCCATGGATTACATGTCAGGCCTTCCTTCCACTAAGCATGGAAACAACTGTGATTTTGTGTTCGACGACAAGTTCTCGAAGATGGCCATTATGGCGCGCTGTAAGAAGACTACCACAGCAGAAGCCACTGCTAAACTTTTCTTTGAATGAGTATGGGTACACTTTGGGATCCCACAGTCTATCATCTCAGATCAGGACAGTAGGTTCCTCAGTACATTTTAGTCCAGTCTCTAATCGATGCTGGACATCAAACTCACTAAGTCCAACACCTTCCATCCTCAAACTGACGGCCAGACAGAGGTTGTCAACAGGATGATAGTACACATTCTGCTCATGTACAACTGAAAGCATCTACGCACATGGGATGAGAGCCTCCCCTATGTTCAGAACAGCTACAACTGGGCTCTCCATAGCTCCACTGGCCACAACCCTTTTTAGGTGGGCTTGGGATTCCAGCCACTATGTCCCATTGATGTGGCCATGCCATTTGCAGCTACTCACGTAGATTCGGCTCATGTCTAGTTCGAAACAGATAAGGAAAACAACTTCATTGAGCACATCCAACATATTCACCAGCAGGTCCATGACATACTCAAGAAATTAATTGCTAAGTACAAGCAGCGACATGATCAACATCGGGTGCCACACAAGTTTCAGGTGGGCGACAAAGTCTGGTTGTATTTGCAAAAGGAATGCCTTATCGGAGCCTATCGGAAACTTGGACCACTCCGATATGGTCCTTACACCATTACCAAGGCTATGGGAGACAATGCATTTGAGCTCAACATTCCCCCATTCCTTTGCTTGCACCTAGTGTTCAATGTGGGCCGCCTTCGGCCATACTTTCCACCATTACTAGACACATCCGACATTGCAAAACAGCTCACACCCACAGAGTTAAATCCAGATTGCATGGAACAAGCTACAACTGATCGAATCATGGACACACAAATCAAGCACACTCGCTAGCAGAATATCCAACTGTATTGAGTTGTCAAAGCAGGCCAACTCCTTCACCAGGGCATGTGGCTCACCAGGGACCAAGTTCAGCAGAAGTTTCCTCATCTCATGGAGGAACTCAACACAATGGGGACCATTGCTTCCTAAGGGGGGAGGAATGATCCAGGTGGATATTGGTGGCCACCCACCAAGTCCACTTGGACCCCCACCATTGTTTCTTTCAGCTTTTCAGTTTCCTTAATTGTAGCACAGTTTACTATTTTTAGTAGTTTTTTAGGTCCTGAACTTCCAGAGCCATTTTGAGGCCCTAAACAACATTTTTTGGGAAATTTGGGAGCAACATGGGCCCATGGACCGATGTTGTTCTTCGCAAAGTTTTAGTTCTCGGATAGATATTTCTAACAAGACATTTTGCGCAACAAATGGAGATCGTATGCCAAAGATACGACACCGGGAAGTTGATGTCCCAATTTACCCAAACGGGGCCCATAGTTTGGCGTTTCATCTTCTAGGGTTAGGTTTTTGGATGTTTAGGGTTTTCCATTGTTTCTCAACAATAAATAGGCCTTCGAGCCTCATTGTAACATAGTTCAAAGGCATGTAGCCGCCACATCTCTTCTCAGAGATAAGCTACCATCGCCCTAGTTGGTTTATTTCCATTTCTCTTTGTAAACATATTTCAGTATTTTACATTAATGAAATTAAGTATTATTTTCAATGCATCTCTGTGTTTATGGTTATCTCTGTAATTTGTTGTGTTCCTGTTTAAATCCGGATCAATCCTTATCCCTGTATCATTTTCTATCAATGCCTTAAAGCCCTTGAACATGTCACATGCCTCATCCTTACACTTCAAGTAGAATATCCATGTTTTCTTGGAGAAGTCATAAATAAATATTATGTAGTAGAGATGGCCACCAAGAGAGTGCATTGGCATAGTTCCACATAAGTCAGAATGGATAAGTTGAATAATATCATTGTTATCGTTATTGCTATAGGGGAATGGTCCCCTTGTCTTCTTTCCACTAGCACATCTTGGACATACTCCATCATGACTAACTTAAACATCAGATATCCTAGAAACTATCTTCTTTTATTTTGGTAAGGCTTCATAATGTAGATGTGCTAACCTTTGGTGCCATAACTCACTTTGATGATTGATATCATGGACCATTCCTCATAGATGTCTTCCATTAACTCTATAGATCCCCTCAATTCTAAATCCCAAAGTAAAAGCATCCTTCATGTGAGATTACATAGGCCAGGTGAGGATGTTTCCCCTTGTGAATGTTGGAAATACTGAGAGGGGGGTGAATCAATATTTCTTTTACAATTGTTACTTTACCAAATAAGATCACTTAGATTAAACACAAAATGAACAATAATAAGGTAAATTTTTTTATTAATAAGAAATTAGTGAGGACTCCAATCCTCTTTACAACAAATCACAAGCTCCAACTTGTACAACAATTTGTTCGAGGGCTCCAACCCTAAGGACACCAATCCCAAAGCAAAATCAACACAGAAAAAATTGTAGGGCTCCAACCTTAGGTGACAACACCAATATACAATCCACCAGGCTCCAACTTGTACTTTTCCAAGCACCAACTTAGTCTTCTTGAGTACTCCAATCCTCTAGGACTCCAACCCTCTCAATTGGTTCAGGCTCCAACCTGGTCTCTTTGAGGACTCCAATCCTATAGAGCACCAACCATGTTCTTCAAGATAGAATCAACGGTTCTTTGAGGCTTCCAATTTATCCTGCAACAACCCCTGATAATACATTAAAATTCACCTTCAATAATTCTCTCAACTAATCTCCAAATCACTTAACTTATCAATGACAACTTTATCAACCATAGAAGGTGTTTCCAAGACTCTTCATGTTCCCTAAACAATTTTCTCCAAGATTACTTCATGAGAGCTTCAACAAGACATCATGTCTCCACGATTGACTCCAAGATCAACTTCTTCAAGTCTTCAACACTACTTCAAGTTATCTTCAATAAGTTGCCCAAGATATTCTCCAAGATCACGTTGCTCAATACTAATCAAGAATATCCCCAAGACTGCTCCAAATTCACTTCAAGATGTATATCAAAATTTCACCAAGAAGTCTACTCCAAGAGACTTCAAATGGCTTCTTCAATGTAATACTCCTTCAACAACGTTGAGAATGTCTTCAAATATATCTTCTCAAGTGATGTATATTGTCTCTCTTGACAGATGTTTTCAAACCTATTGTAGTATGTTGTGGTAGTGACTCCAAGTCTTCTCCTGAATAGATAAAAAAACATTGCTTCAAAATGAAGGCCATGGTTTGCTCCAAAAGATGATTATAATTTGCTCCAAGGGATTCCCAATTTCTCAACTCAGTCTCAACAAAAGTATGATAAAAAATCCTAGAATATATTCCCATAACTCAAATTTAATCCTCCAAATCACAGATCTGAAATGCCAAGCTACAACTTCGAATTTCCTTTAATCCACATATTTGAATTCACTAAAATTTCCACAGAAAAAGGGCTGAGGTTATGAGGTTTTGTCACTACATAAAAGGATTGAAGTTTTCTACATAAGGGGTTGAAAATAAAGGTCTGTAACAGAACTTCCACAGATATGAAATTAAATTTCTGCTTCAAACCAGGTCCAAAAAAATCCCAAGCAATCACAAAAAATGTCCAAAATGAAAAAAAAAAATTGATTGCTTGCTCCTTATTCTTACCTCAAATCTGAACTCATCTCTTTTTTGTGCTTGAACGAATTTTCTTAGCTAAAATGAATGAGCTATGTTTAGTCAATTTAATTTTCTTAAATTTCTGACATAAATTATCGACTAGAGTTGGTAAACGTGTGAAGTGCAAGTGCACTATATATGCTAGAAGCCTTTTTGAGTTTATTAGAATGATGATTGTTTTTGTTTTAAGGATTTTCTTTATTTTTATGTTCCTAATGAAATTGAAGATTTATAATTAAATTCCTATGATCAATTCTGAAAAGAAAAGTAAAACAAGCTATCATGATCCTATTCAACTAGTTGTCATTAGTTTCAAAAGAACTACTATGCAAGGTAATGGAAAAGAAAAACTACTTTGTAAACTCTATGAAAACTTTTTTAAGATAAATTGTTTTTTTTTAAAGAAAGTAAAAAGAAATTTATTCTAAAATCTATGAATAAACTACTTATGTTCTAGAAAGACAATTGTTTATGCTCTAAAATAAAATAGCTTTTATTCTAGAATGAATTTATAAAGCATCCTATGTTGAGATCTCCATACTGCAATTAACAATTCTACTTGAAATAATAAAACGAAAATAAAAGGAATGTGAACTAATCAAAAGTATTTGTTGTGAAAAGAAGAAGATTATATATAGGTTTATATTTTAGAAAGCATATAAACAATTGAAATTGGTAGACAACAAACAAAATACTATAAACAAATAACTACGAAGAAATTGAAGCTACGATAATGCAATTCTGGAAATAATGAAAACAAAATGAACTGAGCAAAAAATAAAAGATTGCACCTCAATTATCTGTAGGGGCCCTCCTAAAAACAACAGGTTTATAACTTTAATTCAACAATTACCTGTGCATGAGATTGATGAGAATACTTCTTCAATTAAAAAGAACGGAGTTATAAAACTTCAAACTATTAATTAAAGATTACATATGCATCCTTGTTTTCTATTTACAGAGTTATATATATAGAATTTGTGCTCAACAGATAGATACTTTTGTGCCTTAAAAACTTAAAACAATCCTAATCTAAATTCTAATCTATAACGGAGTAATAACATTTCTTGATGATTTTCTATTTGGAAAGCAAATTGGAGAGTCGTGATCTATCTAAACTCTCGTTGCTTCGTTTAACCACGTATTGACCTGCTTCTTTGATTGCGCCACTAGGTGATTTCCTTGATGATTTGGCTCGGGCGAATAGGAGGAGATCCATGAGGAGATCAATCTCCATCTGCCTATGTGCTTCTTTGCTTGGCTGGCGTACTAGAATCTGACAAACCATGGAGATAGTTTTGGAATCATGAAACAACCGTAGAATCGTGTTAATTCTGTAGCTATTACAATCTTTTAACTTAATAACAACACACATTAATAAATATGAAAAATAAGACATCTTAGTACCTTACCATGTCAAAATCTATAGTTTACTTCTTATTTGAGTTGATAACAATGATGAAAAGAGGAAAAATGGATGGAAAGGGTATCAAAAACAAAACAATCATGAGGCTCTACATTCCCCCATTCTGAGGTCTTTGCATGTCCTCATGCAAAACACAAAACTAATGTCTCTTGTTTAATTATTTCATTTATTTTGAGACCTATAAAAGTACATCCAACTTCGTATTTTCCCCTTTCTCTCTGACCAATGCCATCCTTGGCATTTTCATGAGAAGCTTGGACTTCAGGTTTATGACTTGTCTTTGTATAGCTTTGTTTTTCTGCTTCAACTTCTTATTTTTCTTATACCACATACTTAGGTGTAAAAGGAGATTGTCACTCTTAGCTATTTGGATTTCACTCTGTGCCTATAGGGTTTGTTTCTCCTTCTGAATGTACATGTTTAGTGTCTCCGGCTCGAAAATTTCTTGTTTTAAAACATTTATTACTGGAGGTTCTTATGGTTTACTAAATTGGACTTCTTGATTTAAAGCCGATGTTCTTGCCCCATATATTTTCTCCGGGGACTCAATATAGTCATAAATCTCCTACTGTACAGGATCAATTCTAGGTGTTCTTCGACTTAGGCTCTAAGGAGGTGAGATGAAAGTTGGTGGAGGAGAAACCCTTGAATCTTCCTCTGCTTCTAATTCGATATGTTCCATACTTTTTGAAGCCAGTTCTTTTGTTATTGGATTGAGTCTGGTACTTCTTCTTAAGATTTTTATAGGAGGCATTATAATTTTTTCTTTCTTCCTTTCTATCTTTGGCTTTTCTGTTTTGGGTGTGCTCTCTATCTTTTTGCTGGCTTTCTTTCTTCTAACATATTTCTTGTTTATATTCTCTAAAATTTCTGCAAGAGGAATGTCATCCTCTTACGGCTCCTGTGGTTGTTGCTCTTGTTCCACTGTTTCTTCAATTTTTATTTTTATCCCTCTCTTGGCTTCGCTGCTACTCAGTTGTTCTTCGGTATCTTCCTTAAAATGATTCCTTATTACAAATATTTACCAATTATCACCCATATTTTTAATATGAAATTCAACGAGGATTTTAGCAAGACCATGGTTTCCTTTGAACATTCCTTGACATCTTTCTTAGACTATTAAGTAAGAAATATGGAAGATTTATTTCATTGTCCTCAATCAAATTCATCAACAGTTGAATATGATAGAAAAACATGCATCCAAACCTCCCTTCATAAGTAACAAATTTTTGAATTATCAGAAGTAATTTTCTCCACTTACTTTTCAATGTTGTGCTCGGAATGCCCTTCTTGAAAATGGTGGTGTGCATGCTAGGGTTCTTCTGAAAAACCTTTTAACCCTCCCTCTCAATACATCTGTTTTTTAACCATTTTTCTCCACTTCGAGGCAATCCAGTGACTTCAGAAACAAAGGACTTTCTGACTATAAATTTTATCTCTCCTATCTTGACTTCCACCCCATCAAAACCTCTGGCGAAGGATTTGGTTACTTCTTTATGGAAACCATCGAATTTCTCTACAAAGTTCAGCCACTGCGCTTTCAGCAATAATTCTCTTGTCTGTGGGTATCATACTAAAAAATTTCTCCTTGTTGGTTCTGTTCTGACTATAACCCCCATGGTTGAGAAGCTTTGTTTCAATACTGCTTTGTTTGACAGGGTATGAGGGTTTCAAAGGGTTTCAGAGCGATGAGGACAAGAATGTGAATAATGGGAGTGTAAGTGGTAAGGATATAAAGACATGCGACAAAATCTAACCATTGAGAGCATGAATGAGCATTATTTGGGCGATTAGATCGATAAAATCGGGATGTGGGTTGGAGTGTAAGTATAATGATGAGGAGTGAATGGCAAATTAGATCTGATTTGACACGATACTATCAACTCTTAGTGATATGATTTTGAATTTGATAGTAAGATATCTATATAATTCATACATTTAATGTTTTTTATCCCTATTATCAAATTAAAGAGTTGCATACCTTTGAATTATTGCCTTCTAACGTTTGGTTGTTGTCCTTTGTATTGTCTTCAGGTGCTTTACAATGGAGAGATTCAATCACTCTTTCAATTACTCCATTTAAAAATTTATGTCAAATTGGCTGCAGAAATCTGTTATAGTTGCAAAAACCCAATAATTCTATAGCTATTTTATTCTTGAAAAGAAAAGAGTGGTATATAAAGAAAATGGGTTCAGAACAGATGTGAAGAAAATTTAACGTGTAAAAAATTGACTTTCACCTTAGATTTTCTGTATAAACATGCCAACCATTGTTGGTTTTCAAGTTTATACATTTTTATTTTATTATTATTATTATTTCTTTTATTTTTTTGAAAGAAAAAAACTTTTGGAGATCAAGTTGGGGAAGAGGGAAAATCCTTCTTCACCAAATTTAAATCAGTATTATCTTGCAAATATTTGATAAATTCTTCCTTGGTCAATGTCTTATGATAGATTCTCAATCAATGACCATTCACAAGAAAAGTGGTCCTTTCCTCATCAATAGTTTTGATCCTAACTGCACCATTGTCAAAGAATGTTTCAATCTCATAAGGTCCAAGCCAATGAGTTTGAAATTTCCCTTGGAAACGTTTGAACTTTGAATCAAATAGTAATGCCCAATCTCCTGGCTAGAATTTTCTCTCTTTGATATATTTGTCATGCCACTTAGATCTTTGTTGTTGAACTAGATTGGTTCTTTGGATTGCATATTGTCTTATCTCATCAAGTACATTCAATTGCTCCATTCTTTGTTTTTGTGCCTCTGAAAGATCAAGACCCAATTTGACTATTGCCTTGAAAGTTTTGACTTGAAACTCAATAGGAAACATGACTTATTTTCCATAGACAAGTTCATAAGGAGTATGTTGTGTAGTATTTCTCCATGTAGTACGGCATGCACATAAATCTTCTTAAAGCTTTTCTGCCCAGTCTCTTCTATGAAAATGCACAATTTTGGTGAGAATTGCTTCAATGACTTTATTGGTGCACTCCACCTATCCATTTTCTTGAGGATTATATGCAGTAGACTTTCAATGTTTGATTTTGTATTCCTCCATTATCTTTTGTACCAACTTGGATGTGAATTGAGTACCTTGATCTGTTACAATTTCTCTTGGGATGCCAAAACGAGTAAATATATCCTAAAAAAAAAATGAAACTACAACATTTTCAGTAGCAGAAAGAAGTGCTTTAGCTTCTACTTGTTTTGGAACATAATTAGTGCAAACAAGAATGTACTTTTTTGTCTCGAAGGTGGATTGATTGGACCAACAAAATCAAGAGCCTATTTTTCAAAAGGCTCAATAAGTACCTGAGGTTGTAGAGGCATCTCATCAGAAGGAACAGGTTTCTCCATCCTTTGACAACTATCAAATCTCTTAACATACTCCCTGGCATCCTTAAAATGGGAAGGCCAATAGTATCCTAAGAGAAGGACTTTGTAAGAAGTTCTTTTTTCAGCGAATTGTCCTCCACATGGCTCATCATGACAAGCTTTCAATATATCTAGTACTTCTTCTTCTCTAACACACCTTCAGATGATCAGATCTGGACCTATTTCATACAATTCTTCATTTATCCATGAATAAGATGCACTAATTTGAATTACCTTCCTTTTTTCTCGAGGAGATAAGTATGATGGTAATTTTTATGTAGCCAAATAGTTAGCAATATCTGCAAACCATTGAGATTTAGTAGATACTACAAAAATATATTCATCGGGAAAATTATCTTCTATAGGCATGTCATTGTTATCATTTTGAATCCTTGATAAAAAGTCAGAAACTGTATTTTTCTTTCCAGGTTGATCCAAAATAGTAATGTTAAACTCTTGCAACAACAGCAACCATCTAGTGGTTCTGCCATTAATGATTGATTTATTCATTAAGTATATAATTTCAGAATGATCAATATGTACAAAAGTTTCATATCCAGTAATATAATGTCTGAATTTATTGATGACATAAACAACAACTAAAAACTCTTTCTCTGTGACAATATAATTTAACTCTGCAGAAGTCAAATTTTTACTGGTGTACTAAATGGCATATGGAGTTAAGTCTTTTTGTCCTATTACAACTCCTAAAGTTGTTTTTGAAGCATCAGTCAAAATGTGAAAAGGTAATTTCCAATTTGGTCCTCTAAGAATGGATGCTTCAGATATTTTCTCTTTTAATGACTCAAAGGCCTTTTGGCAATCAGAATTCCAATTGAATTCACAGTCTTTTGTGAGTAGTTTGAAAAGTGGAGATGCAATTTTGTAAATTTTTCTATGAATCTTCCATAATAACCAGTGAACCAAGAAAACTCATAACATCTCATTGACAGGTTAGAATTGATAATTTAGAAATAACTTCTACTTTAGATGTGTCCACTCTAATTCCATTTCCTGAAATATGGTGTCCTAAAACAATTCCCTCAGTAAACATCATAAAACATTTTTCATGGATTAATGATAGATTTGCCTCTTTACATCTAGTGAGAACTTTTTCCAAATTTTTAAGAGCTTCTTCAAAATAATTTCCATAAACTGTAAAATCGTTCACATACACTTCCCTGGAGCCCTGGAACAACTTGGGTTCCTTGGAGGTTGTGGGTTGAAATGGTAGATCTCTAGAGCCCTGTAATAGCTTGGGTTCCCTGGAGGCTGTGGGTTGAGTTAGTAGTCCCTGGATCCATGGACAACTTGGGAAGAGACCAATTTTTTTGATGTTAGTGATTTCTAGATGGTTGAGGTGATTTGGCCTATGGAAGACCTGGTTGGTTCTATTTTGGTTTAACCCATATGATCCCACATTCATGCTTGCAATATGGCATGGGGGTGATTAGCTGAAATAGAGGTTTGGTTCAGCCCAATCTATGGTTGGATGGTACATGGAAGTCCTTGACTTTTCTAGGATTGCATATGACTTATTTTCCTATTATGATCTATGAGCACTTTTCCTAGTTATTGTGTTGATCCTATGGTTGATTTGTCATGGATTCCATTATGGTTATTTGCTTGGTTATATGATGTGTTATTACTATGGATCTTGTTCATTATTTGATAAGTTATAGAATGATTGATGTATTCATGGGATAACAAGTGTTGTTGCAACTAGTTTGAGAGGGAATTGATCCTTCTTGATGATTCTCAAATGGTGGATTACAATTCACATGACTCCCCTTACAGGCCTGATATGAATTCTATGGAATGGGAAAGGTCAATTGGGAAGGAAGGAGAAGAGTATTCTCCTAATCTTTTAGATACACTAAGGAGTCTGAGGGTAGATATTTGAAGTTGCAAGGTAGTTAATAACATGTTGATTAAGGCATACTTGTTGTAGAAATTCCCACTGTAGATCACCTGGTAATGCAATGTACTAAAACAAAACACTTGATCTACTTCTACAAACAATTTAGCGGAAGCTTAATCAAACATGAGCAACATCAAGCATGAATAGATATAACTGAGAATGAGAAGTAATCAACCATAACACAGAAGATATATCACTGGGGAAAGCCTCAGCCTAAAACCCCAACTCTGTATTATCATACAAGTGGAAATATAGCTAGTATTACAAAAAGAATCAGCTCAAAAGCTATCATGCTCTCTCTGCAATACCTCTGTTGCTCATAGATAGTCAAAGGCCTCCATCTAACCTTTGGTCTGCCCTCCAAGCCTCCTATTTCTTTGCACATTCTGATTGGGGTCCAGTGCAGCCACTTGTGTGAATTGGCCTCTTCACACACTCACTAACCTCTGATCCAACTACGCAGTCCTGAAGGAGATAAATCCTCATCATGGATGAGCTTCCTTTATAGGAAAAATATTCATCCAACTGATAGTACAATGTCCCTTCTCTGATCTCAACTAGGTCTCTATTTGAACTGACATGCCTGAGTTATTCATGAGAGAATCTTCAGTTATCTGAAGTACAACAGTTATATGCTAGCATGCAATAACTGATTGAACTTACTTAATTTAAACAAATTGCTTAAATCAAATATAACTAAACTTGACTCAGTTAACTGAGCCAACTAATTACTACTCAAATTAGAACTCATCCTTATCTCTTTAACTGATGGATAAATTCCTCAATTAATAGATAAATTGTTGCATGTCCTCACATAGACTTCAAGTTTGATTTTCCTTAACTAATTAACTCAAGATGAATTAATTAATTTATTTTCAAACAACGGTTAAGCTCAAATTCGAATTTTACTTCCTATCTTTAGTCAAGGGACTGACTAAAATAGGAATCCATCCTGAACTGCTAAAAATAGAATGATATTTTTAGCACTTCCATTTTTCATTCCCTGTTGCCCAATCCAGCACTAGTACTCAAACTGCTATATTTAGCACTTCTATTTTTAGGGCTCAGGAAAAGAAATCAAAGATTAGTGTAATGATTCTTCAAAGAATTTCATATTTGTAGAAGCAAGGATAGATGAGGATCAGTCCTGGAGATAGGTAGGAAGAGAAGACAAATGGGGCATAAGGTTCAGGTCTCAAAGAAGACACATGATGGACAAAGATCATACATCGAGAGGTGACAAATCTTTGGATACACCTGACAGGAGGGGTAGTACCTATGGATTTCATTCTAGTTCAGGTTTCAAGAGACATCATCACCATCACTGCCAACATCCGTATAGGAGTGAGAAGGGATATTTTCTAGAGGATTTCAAGAAAGCCAAGCCTCCTACATTGTATGGAGAGATGAAGAAATCAAAACATGTAGAAGCGTGACTACTTGGGATGAAGAAGTTCTTCAGATTGCATGAGTTTTCATAGAACATGAAAGCCAAAATAGCTACCTTTAATTTCATAGAAAAATTAGATATATGGTGGGAATATGTGAAGAATGTCAGAGGTGTTAGAGAAGAGTAGCTCGTTTGGGATGAGTTTGAGAGACTCTTCAAGAAGAAGTACATGTCTGAAAGATACTATGATGAAAGGTCCAAGGAATTTTATGAGCTAAAGATGGGTTCTATGAGAAATGATGAGTACACTAGCATATTCCTAGAGTTGTTGAGGTATGTGCCTTATCTTAAGGATGAGAAAGTGAATATTCAAAAGGTTCATCAGTGGGTTGATAGTAGCATTCAAGGTCCAGATTGAGTTTTATGAGCCTCGGTCACTAAAGGAAGCCATCATAAATTTGAAGCATTATTATGAGTAGTCAAATTGAAAGCCTGAGTTCAAGTGTGATCGGAAAGGGAATGAAAAGACCAAAGGAAAGTGGCCTCAAAAGCAAGGAATACCTCAAGATGTAAGTGACAAGGAAATTGTAGCACCTTATAAAAAAATCAATGTAGTTGAGAGAGGACATGGGTCTCAGCCTAAGGAGGAAAATAAGGGTGGTGGCAAAAAGATTTATATTATAGGTGTTGGACTTGTGGTGGAGAGCATCGCAGGAGTGTGTTCCCGTTGCACCAAGGTGGCAGGCCTTAGATTTACAATGCTCAAGAGGCATAGACAGTTGGAGATGTTGGTTAGAGTATTCCTCATATTTATGTAGAAGTGGATAACGGGAAGGTAGATCATCAAGAATCCATTATTTTGATGGAAGGAAAGCTTTGTGATAAGGTTATTTCTATTCTGATTGATTCTAGATCAAATTGTAGTTATATTAGTCCTGACCTGGTGGATAAGTGTTTCTTGAATAAAGAAGTGCATGTAAAATTTCGGTTGGTGCAATTGGCTATGTAGACCAAGAGAAGAGTTCATCATTGGGTGAAATCTTGTGCATTTGAGATGAATGGTATGCATACATAAACACATTTAAATGTGATTAATTTGGGTTTATATATCATGTTTTTGGCATGGACTAGTTGTTCATTCACAAGAATAAAGTGAGCTACTATGACAATGATATTCAGTTCATGAATGATGATGGGGAAAATAGAGTCTTGTAGGGAAAGAAGAAGCCAACATTAGTGAGAGTGGTTACAACTATGAAATCAAAGCACAACCGCAAGAAAGGATGTTTATTATTTGCAATGCATATTTCTAGTGACAAAGGGAAGGATGTTGAGGATGAGGAAGTCCTGAAGAGGTATGTTGTCTTGCATTAGTTTTAGCATATGTTTCCTGTACATATTCCAGAGTTTCCTCCTCATAGAGAGGTGGAATTTTCCATTGAGTTGGTGGAACTAAAGTTTCAACTTAAATAAATTCTTGATAAAAGATACATAAGGCCAAGTGGGTCGACTTGTGGTGCACCAGTATTGTTTGTAAGGAAGAAGGATAATACTCTTAGATTGTGCATTGATTACAGACAGTTAAACAAAGTGACTATCAAGAACAAGTATCTATTGCCACAGATTGATGACTTGTTTGATCAATTGAAGGGAGCAACAATGTTTTCGAAGATTGATTTGAGATCAGGATATCATCAGGTGCGCATCAAAGAAGAAGACATCTATAATATTACATTCTATATTAGGTATGGGCATTATCAGTTTGTGGTGGTTCCATTTGGTCTTACTAATGCTCCAACCACCTTAATGTGTTTGTGTTGTAGGCTCGAAATGTATACCTCAACATTATAAGGGAAACCACCAATAAGGAAGTTAAAGCAACTCCTTTTTTGTTTGGAATAGTGGTTTCAACTAGTTAAACTAGGTCCAACTACCTTATCTCTTTATCTACTGGCTTAAAGTATGCATATTTCTTACCAATAGAGAAGAGACATCAGATCATCCCTCTTGCTGAAATCAGGTAAGAAAGTGATCCTTAAGTTGATCTCAGGCTCATTTAAGCCACAACTAAAGTTTTCCCCTTTGAGAAGAGGACTTCTAGAATGAAATATTTAATCTAAATGAAAACAAAACGAAAAAGTAACCTAAATCTATCTTGATCGAAAGAAAGTTTGGTCCTCCTTTCTACCAAGAGCAAGATATTAAAAATTGGGATTTTAAGCATGTCTAACTTAAGATGAATATGCAGCCAACGAATTAGATCAATTAACTAATATTATGATTACCAAACATGTTGTTCATAGATCTATTAACCACAAATAATAAACCAAAAACATTAGGAAGTAATTCACATAATGCTAATGGAAATTAAATCAAAATTAGATATCAGATTTCTGAGTAAATAGTTACTCAGGAATATGATCTTAATACATCAGAGCAAAAAGACACCATTGACAACAGATTTATGAGACAAACAGATTAGATAGCTAATTTTGTAAGACATGAATTCATATCGACAATAGTGCATAATATAAATCCAATTAACATAATTTTGCCATCAAAAATGAAATTCATATTAAAAATAATAGTATTTCTAATACAAATTAATTTAAACCTAGTCTCCTGCTCTGTTATTTGAATATGATCTCCTACAATCTCCTCCAAATCATAAACTCTACTATTAAAATAGAAAGTTGTAATAGTGCAAACTTTGTCTCCCATACACAGTTCAAATTTGCAAAACATAAATCCCAATATTCCTCAGATCTGAGATTTCACTCTCCTCTGCTTCAACAACTTTCATTAGTCAATATTCTTTTTCTTCTCTTGTTGGAGTAATTTCATTGACTCAAATATTCTCTTCCTCATCTCCTCAATTGTTCTCCTGCCAAAAACCAATCAAAATTCAATTAAAATGCAAATTTAAAAAAAAAAAAAAAAAAAAAAAAAAAAAAAAAAAAAATAAATTAAAAATTAAAAATTAAAAAATTAAAAATTAAAAAAACAAATAAATAAATAAAATAAAAATATTACCAAATCTGGAAAACAAACATCTCTAATTAAAATTAAAATTAAATAAATAAATAAAAAGAAATTTGAATTTTCCATTGATTCTTGAAAATATCTTATTGTTCAAAGAGAACATAGTCGAATGGGTTTGCACTCAGCAGAGGCTATGAGCAAATGAAAATGGAAAAAATTAAACTCAGAAAATTAAATTTGTTTTCAAATTCGGAGCTTGATTTTCTACTAAATTTTAGACTCATTTAATAACTAGGCCTAGTCAAGCAACCACTTCAGAAATATTTTCCATGATTTTATCTATCTAACGAGCCATCCTGGGCCTAATTTGGCCAAGTAAAACTCAACTTATGAGCTTCCAAAGTTGAAGTTTGAAAAATGTCAGAATTCTCGAAAAATCGCTGCCTAGGCCAAAAATAAGAATTTTTTAATTAAAAAACTAATCATAAATTAAATTAATAGTTATTACTTAATTAATATTAATTTAATTATAATCAAAAAATTGAATTAAAGTAATTAAAAACTCATTTATACAATTAAAACAAAATTTTAATTAAAAATTAAAATAAATTAAAAATAAATTATGGTTATAATATATATATTTTTTGTAAATAAAATGGATCGTATTACTGTATAGTAGCAGTATTTATAAGAGTTGGATTGTGCGAGACAGCCTCTCCAACACAAGAGCCAACGACCCTGATTATTCTGGCTACCATGTTGACAGAATTACACTTAAGCTCAACAAAAAGAAATCTTTGTTTTCTGTGAAGTTTACAATAATCAGAACTAAGAAAATTATCAGAAATCAAAACTAAGGATGACTCCAAAAAGAAACTAGAATGATGAGTTGAACAAAAATCGTATTTTCCCAAGGCCTTTATTTTATGTGCTGAAGTTGCTGCTACGATCACTGCGACAACCTCGATCCTGAGAGGGAGATGGAACAAAAAGGAGCACGTCACGCACATTAGGGGTTGTCTTCGACCGGGTCATCATCCAGGCTAATAATTTGCTCCTAGGTGTCGCCTTCCTGTGGCGCCATGGATGTTGGGTGGCTAGAGGATGCTCCCGCAGCTTCCTTTTTAACACTGGGGGAGCTGTCACCTGGCGAATGCATTTTTGCGATGGCCCATTTCTTTAACACTGTGTAGTGGGGACAGTCTCTTATGACAAAGCAACCGTGGTGGACAGACTCCACATACACCTAAAATTTATCAGTAAGGTTATTTATCTTTTCCTCCACCACCTTTCAAAGCTATGCCTGCTCCTACATAGCCAAGCCAAGGAGGGTTTTTATTTGCCATGAAAGATCAAAGGCATGTGTGTACAGGTCTTCCCTTGCCCTAGAGAGAGAAGGGTCTAGGATCTAAGAGACGTATGCAACTACTTATTCTGAGGAAACTCCTCTTCTGAGAGCTTTGTCTTGAGCTTCTGAATTTGTAATTCTTTCCTGGGTTTTTTGGTTCATTGCGACAAATTAGCTCAGAGCATCATGCCTTGTAGAGGACTCTTCTCGAGTTATGGGAGGGGAGCCTAAGTTGTTCCAACGCGAAGATTCACGACCACGACCACGCCCCCGACTGGGAGCCAGACTGGAACTATGCTCGGGCACCATGAGAGGGGAACGGGCAGATAACATGCTAGCAGTGAGGGGGAAGCATGAAAAATAAGGCACCAGAGTAGGGTAGATGACGGGGAGGGGAAGGTGAGAAGGGGTATTCATAGGGGCAGGAGAGCCTCGAGGGGCGGGGAGGTCAGGGAATGGGAGTGAAGGCAGAGCATGTGAGGTAGCAGAGGTGGGTGGTGTAGAAAATATGCAGGGATGATAGGAAAGAAGGATGGTGTCCCCATGGGAGAAATAAGCCGCGGAAGGCTTCTTTGGCATGGTTTTCATATGGAGAGTGGCATGGGGCAAGTACTCCTTAGTATTGCAGTCATCTGAATGGAATATTTCATCATTGATGAGACTGAAGATCTCCAAACAGTTAATGCTCATTTTTCTTGTTGTCCTTTGCATTCATGAATTCACATTGCTGACGGACATTAATGTTCTCTAGGTCATGCCAGGACCTCGACCGCAAATGGTAGTTACCTATCATGCCTTCATTTGCCAACCTTTCTGCCAATTTGTTCCCATCACGTCTGACAACCTGGAAGTGAAGCCCTTCCATGCATTCAATATGTTTTTTTATTCTTTGTAGGGATTTTGTTTAATCGCCGGTTCTCAGACACCTTGGCGGCATCCATAGCCTTCTGTAGTTTTCGGTTGGCTTGCGTCGCCATAGTCGAATCTCCTTCGATGATCAGTGGGCTCAAATTGTGGAGTTTTGAAATGGCGATCCTTTGTTCCGAAGCGTGAAGTTCGACATCATTTGGTAGAGGTTCCAATGTTTCCCTCATAAAGCCTTAGGATTTCCCTCTCAGCATTTCTCAAGACCCCCCCAAAGCCCATTGTGCCTAGGTTTCCTTTTGCTACTCCATCATAGTTGAGTTTGAAAGTCCCTGATTCCAGATGAGACCACTTGACAGCAGGTCCCCGATTTCTAGAAATGATAGAGGCATTGGGGGAGTGGGTGAGATGAATATCTAATAGGGTAAGAACTCTCATGTTCGAACTGCTTGGAGGGTTGATGGGGCAATTTAGAGTGGAGGAAGCCACTGTTTCGCGTATTATTTTCTTAACAATAGAAAGAGTGACTTCTTCTTGTTGGGAGGTTCCTATGAAGATTCTGGAATTCTTTCCTTCCACAGCGCCCAGCATATCATTCCTCGAACGAGGTTCCAAGCCCTGCTACCAAGAGGATTAAGGGAAAGTGAGGATCTCCAATTTTCAATGGTGTTAATAATTGAGGAGGGATCCTGATCCGAGGCTCTAAAGACCAGATACACCCAATTCCATAGCTTATTCGCATAGATGCACTCATTCCTCAAATTATTTGTTGTTTCTTCCTTAGCTGACATAGGTTGCATCTAAAAGGTCTGATGAATCCCTTTTTTCTTAGATTGTCCCAAGTAAGAATTTTTTTGTGCATTATGAGCCATAGAAAGATGGAAATTTTTTTCCAGTGTTTCCTTTCCCAAGAAGATTTCCATTTTAGCTCTGGCTGAAGTTGATCATAGAGAGCAATGTATCTGTAAGCTTCCTTTAAACTAAAGTGCTCGGCCAGGTTTTCCCCCCATCTGATCTTGTCCTCTGAGGTGTCGTATTGTATTTTTATTTTTTGTAGTTCGTTCGAGAGCTCCTACCACACCTGAGGGTTAATTGGGGGTTCCCACTTTTTCTCATCTAACCATTCTCTCCACCTGTTATAGAAATTCTTACTGTAGATTAACATGATTATGCAATAGACTAAAGCACAATACTTAATCTACTTCTACAATCAAACTTGTGGAAGCTTAATCGATTTGATAAAGATCAAACAAAACACATATAACAGAGAAGAGGAATCAATGCACATGAAACACAAAAGAATACATTGGGGAAAGCCTGAGCTAAAAACCCCACTATCTGTATTATCATACAAGGTGGAAATACATCATAATTATACAAATCCTTAGCTCTCACAGCTAGTCAGCTCTCAGTACAATCCTCCTGGATGCTCACAGGAAATCAAAGCTTCTCACACGCCTTCTCCTCTGCCCTCCAAGCCTCCTATTTCCTTGCACAGGTTTCCCTAGGTGATCCCACTGTTACCCAGTGTAACACTGATCTCATGCAATGCTCCAACACACTGTCAGAACTGTGAAATCATCAAGGAACCTTATTTCTTCTGCATGGATGAGTTTCCTTTATAGGAAAATTCCTCCAACTGATGGTACAGTGTCCCTGTATTTAATCTCAACTGGTTCTTTGTCTGAAATGACATGCATTAGTTATTTATGAGAGAATATTCAGTTATCTGGAGTACACTAGTTTCATGCATGCATGCATTAAATGACTGAACTCACAATTAGTTCCTCAAACTATTTGGAACTAATTTAACTGGACTTAACTCAGTTAACTGAGCTAACTAATTACAACTCAAATACAACTCATCCCTATCTCCTTAATGAAGGGATAACTTCCTCAATCAAAGGGATAACTATTGCATGACTTCACAAAAACTTCTAGCTTGAATTTCTCCAACCAATTAATCTAAGATGAATTAATTAATTATTTTTCAAGCAGCTGGTGAGACTAAATTTGAATTTAATTCACAATTTTAATTCAATGACAAATCAAAATTGGAATATTCTGAATGTTATTTTTAGCATTTCTTGTTGTTATTGTCAACACTCCCTCTCAACAAGAAAGAAATTCAACTCGATCCCAATCCTGAACCTTTGGAATGTTCTACATGCAACAGTTCTCTCTAGTGTTGTTGCTCCAGCAACTCTAGAAACAAAAAAAACATCCAACCTGAATCAATATGATGCATGTGTCATCAAAGTCTCTGACTGTTATTGCCTCTGTCGACTAAAAACTCTGCGCTTTTGTTGACTCAGCCTTTCTTCATTGTTGTCAATCCTTCTCTACGCTCTTCAATATCTGACTGCTCTAGCCTCTGTCACTTTGATCTCTGACTGCATCAATCCCACTGATTCCTCCCGCTACTCTGTACTTTGGGCTCCCGTAGCAAGGTACAATCCATGAGATAAAACCTCTCAATGGACCCTGGCCAATTTCAGCCTTCTTGAGACTATCACTTCACATCGCCCCACCTCACAACTAGAGGTATGGCTACATGTGATCCCTCTGTTAACTTCTCTAATTATGGCTCCTCCACAATTGTCTGAGACTTCTTCTTGCGCTGCATGTTGAGAGGTAATTTACTCTCCCTCTCAACCACCAAGTCTCAAACGTTGGCCTTGCTCCTCAAGGCTTTGTGTGCATCTTGAACCTCAAGAGCATACAAGTTTTGTACCCATGAATTGATCTGTTTCACCTGTCCCGTGGTGATGTGTCTAAGGAAAACCTTTCCCTTACTAAAGACAACATCGTAGCCTTTGTCCTCCAACATTGCAATCGATACCAAATTCTTCTTTAGTCCAGGCACATACTTTACATCTGTCAAGGTGATAGAATCTCCATGCTCCCTCTGAAAAGAAATTGTGCCCACTCCTAAAACACTATACCTTTCATCGTCACCCATATCTATAAGTATCTTGAGGTCTTTCTCCTCCAAGGTACTGAATAAACTTTTATTGCCAATCATGTGGAATGAGGCTCCACTGTCAAGAAACCAACCACAACCCATCATCGAAGACACCATGCATGCGATGAGGGTGAAGTTCATTTTGAGTTGAGAGGCCAATGCCTCACCTTCAGATCCTTCCGAGGATCCCTTCTTGGACTTCTTCGATGGGAAATTAGTTGCATAACGACCCATCTCGTGACAATTAAAGCATCTCACTTTATATTTGTCACCCTTCTTCCCTCCATGAAAAGAATTCGATTTAGGATGAGAATCCTTCTCCTTCCCTTTCCTTGCCTTACTAGCTAAGGCCATATTTTCTTCATCATCCTTAGATGAAGAACCATCTCGTGTGCTCCTCCTGATCTCCTCCTGCATGAGATCCAACCGCAGTCGTTCCCAATCCGGCATTTTCTCCCTTCCATTCACAGAGTCCTAGTAGTTATGCCAACACTTTGGGAGAGCAAGACTCACCATATCATCATTAGTTGTCGTTATTCCCACACTACCAAGCTCATCTCTGCAGGTGGTGAGCTTGTTTAGATATGTAGAAATAGTGTCGCCCTTTTCACACTTGATTTTCCAAAGCTTATTGAGCACCAGTTTCCTCTGGTCACTACTGTTTTGATATAGGTCCTTCAATGTCTTCCACATTGAAAACGGAGTCTGCTTCCCATGGATACTCGAGACAATATGGTATCGAACTCCCTCCAGAAGAATCCTTCTCGCCTTCGCCACACACTTCTTCCATTCAGCCAATTCTTGTGCATTAGCTGCAGCTGGCTTGGGGATTTCTTGATCAATGAAATCCTTCAAACCATTGTCTTCTAATACCGCTTCCATGTGATCCTTCCATGCTATGTAATTTGAGCTGCCATCCAGAGCATACTCGAGTCTCAAGCCATTAAATGTCATTGGTGAACTTTGAGGTGTGATAAGAATTCAATTTTTTACCTGCAACCAAGAACTTAAAACTTCGAATTTTCCCTTCTCAGTATATTGTTCACAACTCTAATCACCTTTGCTCCAATACCATGTAGAAGTTCCTACTTTAGATTAACCTAATTATGCAATAGACTAAAGCACAATACTTAATCTACTTCTACAATCAAACTTGCAGAAGCTTAATCGATTTGAGCAAGATCAAATAGAACACATATAACAGAGAAGAAGAATCAATACACATGAAACACAGAAGAATACTTTGGGGAAAGCATCAGCTAAAAACCCCACTATCTGTATTATCATACAAGGTCGAAATACATCATAATTATACAAAGCCTTAGCTCTCACAGCTAGCCATCTCTTAGTACAATCCTCCTGGATGCTCACAAGCAATCAAAGCTTCTCACAAGCCTTCTCCTCTGCCCTCCAAGCCTCCTATTTCCTTGCGCAGTTTTCCCTAGGTGATCCAATTCTTACCTAGTGTAACAGTGATCCAACACACTGTCAGAACTGCGCAATCCTCAAGGAACCTTATTCCTTCTACATGGATGATTTTCCTTTATAGGAAAATTCCACCAACTGATAGTACAATATACCTGTATTTAATCTCAACTGGGTCTTTGTCTGAACTGACATGCATGAGTTATTTATGAGATTATTCAGTTATATGGAGTACACTAGTTTCATGCATGCATGCATTAACTAACTGAACTCACAATTAGTTCCTCAAACTGTTTGGAACTAATTTAACTGGACTTAACTCAGTTAACTGAGCTAACTAATTACAACTCGAATACAACTCATCCTTATCTCCTTAATTAAGGGATAACTTCCTCAATTAAAGGGATAATTGTTGCATGACTTCACAAAAACTTCTAGCTTGAATTTCTCCAACTAATTAATCCAAGATGAATTAATTAATTATTTTTCAAGTAGCTAGTGAGACTAGATTCGAATTTAATTCACAATTTTAATTCAAGGAAAAATCAAAATTGGAATATTCTGAATGCTATTTTTAGCATTTCTTGTTGCTATTCTCAACCCCTGTCACTTCCATCGTTGGGCTTCCAATATTCGAGTACCCTAATTTTGCCTTTGTTTTGCACGTCGATCTTGATTTGTATGAATTGATCCTTAACAAGGTCTCACCTTTGTTGCCAGACATCTTCCCAAAAAAGAGGTTTGTCCCCATTTCCCACCTCCCAGAAACTGTATTTGTGGATGATTGCCCTATTTTCCCACCTTGATTCCATATGACTGAGCCCTTTATGCTCCCATTGAGCTTGATGATTTGTTCCTATGAGTGGGTGGGGGCATATTTTTCCTTCCATAGAATCCCCTAGGGGGAGTTTGGGTTTACTATCCAGCGCCACAACGTTTTAGCTCCCAAGTCTTTTCCTAAGATCTCAAGGTCCCTAAGGTCTAGACAACCTTCTTTTTTGAGTTTACACATTTTTTCCTGAGCTAGCAATGTCCACTTTTGTTTCTTTTCAAAGCCTCTCCACAAAAAGTTCCTTTGAAGATTTCTGATTGTGTTGGAGATTGATTTAGGGGCTGCCAAGGCCAGATAAAAATAATAAGGAACTGCCTATAACAAAAATTTCACTAATACGAGGTGACCTGCTAGATTTAGTGATCTGAGAGTCCAATTGGCAAGCCTTTTTTCCATCTTGTTTATCAGAGCTTCCCAAGTAGAGCGATCCATGGGCTTTTCAATGGGGGAACACTGATTTATCTAGAGGGGAGGTTGCTTCGTTGAAATTATAAGTTTCTAGTGATGTTTCTTTGAATGGTTGGAGGGGTATAGAAGAAGAACAACTTGGATTTTTCTTGATTTATGGAGGTGCCAAAGGCTGCTGAGAAATCAAAGAGAATGGCTTTGAAGGATAAGGCTTCTTTTTTGTGGGGATACCCATGAGCAGCGTATCATCCACAAATTTTTGGTGCATGGAGGGAGGAGCGGAGGTATAGAGTTTGAGGCCAGAAAGGGCATTAGAAGAAGAGGCAGCGGTGATGGATCGACAAAGCCCTTTGCCCATTATGACAAAAGGAAAGGGTGAGATCGGATCCCCATGTCGGATGCTTCTGGAGAGGTTGAAGGGCTGAGAAGGTGAGCCATTCAGGATAATCAAGAAAAACAAACCCTAAGACCATCACCATAATCCATTTTATACAATATTTGTGACACCCAAAAGCTTCTACGACCTCTTTCATGTTAGCCTAGCTGATTTTGTTGAAAGCCTTGGACATGTCCAATTGCATCATCATTCTGGGTTTCCTTTGAGCTTTTAGAGAGTGGATTAATTCATGGGAAAGGATGATGCTATCCATGATTTTCCTTCCTTCCACATAGTCGGTTTGGTGTTGGGAGATAAAAAGTGGCAGGATAGTTTTTAATCTATTAGCCAAAACTTTAGAGATAATCTTATATATGACATTGCAAAGGGCTATGGCACGAAAATTTTTCCGAGGAGTATTCACTATCACATTTTTTAATTAGAGTGAGAAAGGTGGCATTGAGAGATTTTAGAACTGATTTTTGGATTATAGACTCCTCCACCAAGGCATGTACCTCATTTTTAACATAGGCCAGCAAGCTTTGTAGAAGTCAATGGTAAACCCATCTGGACCAGGAACTTTTCCAGTGGGAATATTCATGACTACCTCTTCCACTTCTTGCAATTAAACTTTTCTCAGAAGAATTTTATTGTGTTCCTCAGTGAGGATCTCTAGAATCTTGTTAGTAATTTTTTGAATGTCCCTTACCTGATCATTCCTAAGCTCCGTGAGGAGAGCGTTGAAGTACTAATTTAATTCCTCTTCCATTTCCTCATGAGAATGGATAAGGTTTCCTTCTCTGTTGTTTAGAGCCAGTATAATGTTATTCCTTATGTGATGTATCATCATTCGATGGAATAAATTAGATTTTCTCTCCCCACACTTTAGCCAATTTATTCTCGATTTTTGATGCCAGAGTTTCTCTTCTTGTGATACCCTTTCCTCCAAACTTTTTTGTAGATTTAGCTCTTCTTATTTTCTTTGATCAATGATACCCTCATTGATGATTTGTTTTTGGAGGAGTTCCATTTTAAGCTCCAGGTTCCTTTTTTCAGTGATTATATTGCCAAAAGTTTCCCTGTTCCATTTTTGGATTTCCTCTTTGATGTTTTTCAATTTTTGTTGAAATTTATACATCTTATTTCTGGTTATTGGCATCGAGTTGCTCCACCATTCTCTCATCTTGCCCAAGAAGTCTGCGTGCTCCAACCAAAAGGATTTGAATCTGAATGGCGTGATTTTTGGGCCAAGAGAGATGTAAAGCTTCAGGGAAATCAGCGAATGGTCAGATCCATATTGTGGGAGAATTCTAACCTCTGTTTCCCAGGAGGTGAGATAGACTTCTTCTGAGAGGAGGAATCGGTCTAGCCTAGCATTTATTTGTCTTTCTACCCCTCTTCTATTATTCCAAGTAAATGTGTCATTACTTGTTGGGATATCTATGAGACTGAGGCCTTATATGGTGGATTGAAAGGCTTTAGAATCCTTATCGATTTTTCTTATTCCTCCTTTCTTTTCCCCAATATTAATTATCATGTTGAAGTCCCCTGCAAGCATTTTAAAAGGTAGTTGGATGGATTCCAACAAATTGGAGATACTTTGTAGCATCTTGATTTGATCTGCATCTTTGTGGGGGGCATAGATATTAGTAACACGGATGCTTTCATTGGAACCAATGATTTTCAAGACAGTGGTTATGGAGTGTTTTGTTGCAATAGAGGAGGTGATATCATACAGTGAGATTTTCCACATGGTCATTATTCCTCCTGTCGATCCAATGGAAGATTTGGTTGTGTAATTTTATTTCTTGAAGCAATTTTTTTCCAGGAGAGGAAGGTGATCTAACTCTAGTTTAGTTTCTTGAATGAGAAGGATATCTAGTTTATCAACAAGGATTCTATTTTTTGGGATTATTTTCTCTCCTCAACAAACTGATATTCCAAGTAATGCAATTCATTGGTAAAGAGTGGGGGTTAGGGCTAGGGTGTTTTTCGTTCCTTTGTTTATGAGTCTAGCGCCCAGTTCTTGAAGAAGTTGGCTGGTGCTTTTCCTTCCCTTTTTGCGGCTTTGGACTTTTGGGCTATATCTTCCCACTGTTATATTTGCCATAATGCTTTTGGTTGCATTTCTTTCAGATGGTGGATGATATGAGCTATGCTCTAGTTCCTCTTGGAGGAGATAAGCTCCTTCTATTTTCTGGAGTTGGTCTTCTGGTATTTTCACTAATCCATTTTCCTTCAATTCCTCTGTTATTGATAAGAGGTCTACTCCTTCCACTGCTTCTTCTATTTCACTTTCCCCCGAGGTTGCATCCGTCAATACCTGTTCCATTTCTATGTCCTCTTGTGAGTTCTCATCTTCCTTATTGTTGTGATCAAATCCACTGTCCTCTTGCCCCTGGTTTGTTGCATTTTCTTGTCCTCTCTTGCCTCATACTCTGTTGGGTTGCTTGATAATGATTGTCCTTGCAAATTATTCAGAGCCTCAAATTGGTTCAGGTTGACTGTTTCTTGTTGTTCCTTCTTTGTGTTATTTTTCTTGTTGTTTTTATTTCTTGTGTTTTCTTTGGTAAAGCCCTCACTAGCCTTTTTCTTGTTGTCATGCTCAGTATTTTGAGGCATTTTGTTTTGCGGACAATCCCTGAAGAGCTTTCCTTTTCTCATAGCACTTCCTACACCAGAAAGGGATATGTTCATAATCTATGCTCTGGAGCCAGGCTTCATCCCTAAAAATTAGTTTTATGGCTTCTGGGAGGGCTCCGGAGACATCAATATACACACATATTCTGGCATAGGAGACATAGTGTCCACTTCATGTGCCTTCCGAAATTTTTATAGACTCTCCTAGTTGGTCTCCAATGCTTTTGAGGACAGAAGGGGCCCAATAATCAATTGGCAGGGAGTAGAGGTGCACCCAGACCCTGACTCTTGTGAAATCCTCTTTCTCAGGAGTGAATTTTTCTTTCATGAATCTCATATACAGTCCTGCTGAGTTAAAGAAGTAGGGACCTCCTTCAAATATCCTATCTCTATCTTCTAAGAGATCAAAAATCATTGTAAAGAACCCCTTTGAACCTAGTTGGAGTTTGATTTCCCCCTTTGGTTTCCACTTGGCTTATATCCACCAATTCAAGGCTTTCTCTGTGGTCCAAATGTCCATGAATTTGCAGATTACTACATGTTCTTTCATATAATCTCTGTAAACAGTTACCCCTGGGTCTTGGATTTCCAACTCCAGGATTTTGTTGGCTTTTGGGTTTCAGTTACTCCTTGATTTCATTCTTTCTTTTTGCACCTGACCCTCTATGGTATTAGCTTCCATATCTGAAGGAATAACAGAGGTGGTGCCTCTAGCCGATTGAACTTCAACATTCTTTCCTTTCTCTTTCCTTTTGGCCCTAGCTTTAGGTTTTATTCTAAAAGAGTGGAAGGAAGTGCTAGAAGCCATCTTGGTGAAGAAATATTCTTGATCTGATGGGCAACTAGTGACCATGTCTCTAAAAGAGAGAGCCCCAAGGTCATCGCCCTGCTCCTCCATGGGAGAAGGAGAGGTGAGGGAAAGATCTGGCAGCCAGACACCCCGGCTATCCAAGGGCAACCGCCGGGAGGGCGTCGAGAAGCAGACCTAGGTTACAAGTTCGAGCGTTATCGAGTCCTGAGTCCGATCAAGATCATAATATATTAAAATTATAATTAAAATACAATAATATTATAATTTTAGTATGTTATCTAATCAATAAAGCTCATATTAAAATCTCACGTTGCTTTTTAGATTCATATATAAATGGATGAAACAAAAGAAGAGACGGGGCATATATAATATGAGGTGAAGGCTTTACGGTTGAGATGTATGGGATAAACCATGAAGAATATCGGATATAGGATATTGAAAGGTATCGTAAGTTTTAAATCATGAACCAAAAAAAAAATTTGATGTCCGATATACGATATCGAAACTTTTAATATCGAAACTTTTTAAAATATCGGGACTTTTGAAATATCGGAACTTTTAAACTATCGGGATTTTTATGTCGGGATATTTTTATCGAGATTTTTTTATTGGGACTTTTTATATCCATATTTTTTCATGGGGACTTTTGTAAAAATTAAGGGAGGAGGTGAGGTGAAGTGGGGCCCACTTGGAGTGGGACTCATCCATAGCCACTTGGTGATTAAAAAACTAACAAAATGAACTACAACCTCTTTGCAATTTTGAGATTTTGGGTCTTGTAATTTCTTTTTAAATTGGCATTGGAATAAATTACCGAGATCCTGAAATCACAATTTTTATTTTTCTACAATTTGGTCGCGGCTATTTTGTAGGACCACTAGTGAAAAATGAAATAGTTAGTCAAAATTAACTAGGAATAAATATTTATAATCAATTAATAATTTATTTACAAAAATTAAAATAATATACATTTTTTTTTTAACTGAAATGGTTAATTTTTATTGATATAAAGCTGATCAGGCATAACCTAAACGTCCTTTACAATTTCCAGTAATAGCTGGAGCATTTTTCGCTTAAGGAATGTTTTCCTTGATCGGAGGATCTGCATTTATGTTGATCATTCCTTCCTGAAGGGAGCATCCAATATTTGCCAATCTGTCTGCATCTTTGTTTAATCCTCTAAGAATGTGGCATATTTGAGCCGAATAGAGGTCTTTCAGCATTCTGTTAACTCTTGCTAGCTGCTTGTTCAGTGCCGGATCCTTGAGACTTTTCTTTTTAGCCATTTTTTTTATCAGCAATTCTGAATCGCCTATTATTAGAATTTCATTTGGGTTTTCTTTACTGGCAATTTGGCAAGCTTTCCAAAGATTGAGAATTTCAGCTTGATTGTTAGTTTTCAATCCCAGGCCCCAGCTGAATTCGTCTTTTTTCCCATTCCAGTAGAAGATCACTCCTCCTGCTCCTGACCTCCCTGGATTGCCTTTTGAGGCTCCATCAAAGAAAATGGTGCATTTGTCCTGGGATTTCCACCACTTTTGGAAGTTGTCTTCAGATTCACGGATTTGCCATCTTTCCTTATGGATTAGGCGCTTAATTGTTGGATATCTGTCTTTTCATGTGTAATCTTCCAACCACGCTCTTTCTTCTCTTCTTAGGGAGTTGTCTTCCTTTGCTGTATGGTGGTTGAGAGTTTCTAGGAGAAGCTTCTTTGCCTGTTCCGCCACTTTCGCTGCTGGCAGCTCAGTGTTATTGAAAATAATCTCGTTTCGAGCTAACCAAATTTTCCAGCAAACATATTTAGGTGCAGTTATCCATACCTTGTGCCAAATTGATTTGCTGACAATACGGTGGGGGTAGCTGGCATTCCAGGATGTAAACATGGAGACTATCGTTCTTTGAGAAGGGGGGCTCACATTCAGTCCGGAGAAGAAGATGGACCATACTTCCTTCGCGAAATCACACATTATGAACATATGATTTGTTGTTTCCTGATCCCTTTTGTAGAGGGCGCATTTGTGTGGCCCTGCTATACTTATTTTGCACAAGTTTTCTCCCATAAGAATTTTGTTGTGGAATAATGTCCAAAAAAAGAAGTTGATTTTAGGGATGTTGAAGCTGTCCCAAATCTGCTTCCACACAGCTCCCTGATATGGTGAATCTTGTTTTCTTTGCATTTGATAATATCCCTGGCTTGTTGTGTACACTCCGTTCTTGCCCCAGCCCCAAATGTCTTCATCATCGATGTGAATTAGAGAAAAATCAGAGATTGCGTCCATAAGAACAGCCAACTGATTTTTTAATTGTTCTGGAATTCTGGGCAAATTCCATCTCTGCCAATTGCCATTGCTGTCCCATTCTGATAAATCCTCAATTTTCCAGATGCCTTTTGCTAGGAGCCAGTCTCTTATCTCAGCGATCTCCATTTTTTCGTTAAGGGGCTGATGTCCCATTATACAGTCTTTCCATAAATTGGTGTTCTTCCCATTGCCTGGGATGCGATATAAATGACTTCTGAAGAACTTTATACCTTTGACGCACAATTTCCAGGCATGCGTGCCTTTAGGATGTTTCTCCAGTTTGTAAGTCATAATGGTCCGGTTCTTGAGGTATTTCTTTTTGAAGATCTGTCTTACTAGATGGTTGGGCTCAGCGCATAATTGCCATAGCAATTTGCAACCCAGAGCCACATTTGCATGCACCGGATCGCGCACTTGGAGGCCTCCTTCCGCCATCAGTCTTTTCACTGTTTCCCAACCGATTAGGTGAAATCGATTGGTGTTCCCTCGCCCACCATTCCACAGAAAGTTGCTGATATATCTAGCGATTTGATCTGATATGAATTTAGGTGCCATCATCATAGAATATTGAAATGTGGGCAGAGACGAGAGGACCAATTTAATTAAGGTGAGTTTGCCGTCTATAGTTAACCAGAAACCTCCCCACGTTGCTATCTTCTTCTTGAATTTTGAGATTACATCCTCCCACAGGTGATTTCTATTTGAGCCCAGCGTTATAGGGAGACCCAAATATTTGATTCTTTCCCATTCTGCGTGCCCTGTGTATCCCAAGTCTTCTGTGATTTTCCCAATTGAGTGTTGGTCTGCGTTCCAACCATAGACTGTGCTTTTCTTTTCACTTACCAGTGCACCTGTGATGCTGCAGAATTTCTGTAGTATGGTTCTGAAGGCTATTGCTATTCTTGAAGAGGACCCCCCAAGCAAGAGCGAGTCATCAGCGAATAATGCATGGTTCACTGGTTCTATGCCTTTCTCGATTCTGATCCCTGGTATTCTGCCTTCTTTTTTTTGCATAGTCAGCTTTCTACTTAAAGAATCTGCCATCAGGATGTAGAGAAAGGGTGAAAGGGGACAGCCCTGTCTCAGGCCCCTTGTGGCTGGGAAGAAGTTTGCAGGTCTACCATTTATCATTGGTGCTATTCATATCTTCTCCAGGCAAGCTTTAATTAAGTTCATGAAGTCCTGGTTGAAACCAAAAGATGATAGGACCCTGTACAAAAAGGACCTATTAACTCTATCAAATGCATTACACATATCTAGTTTGATTAGCATACCTTGTTCTTTTCGCTGCTGACTGGAGTGCAGAGCTTCCTGAACTTGAATGACGTTATCCAGAATGTGTCGCCCTTTCACAAAACCGCCTTGAGCTGTAGAAATTAATTTTTGAAGTAATGGTTTGATTCTATTTGCCAACAGCTTGGCCAGTATCTTGTAGGATGAGTTGCATAACGAGATAGGTCTGTATCTATCGAATGAACTTGGGTTTGCTTCCTTTGGAATTAGGGCGAGAAAAGTACAGTTTATGCCGCCTCCGACCTTTGCCTTCCTCATGAAGCCTTGAACCATTCTCAGGAGATCAGATTTGATTATCTCCCAGCATATTCTGTAAAAGTGAATTGAGAATCCATCGGGCCCGGGGGCTTTGTCTGGCTCCATGGACCAAACTATGTTTTCTTCTGAGACTGGCCTTAGAAGGGTTTCATTGTCATCTGAACTAACTAGTTGGGGGATGTTTGTAAGGAATTCTTCTATGTCCTCCTCGCTCCCATCTTTTCCAACGCTAAGAAGGTTTTGGAAATTCTTAACAGCGGCCTCCTTGATTTGTTCAAATCCTCTACATACCTGTCCACTGGATGTAGTAATTTCTGCAATGTGATTTCGCGAGAGCCAAGCCCTGTATTGTCTATGAAAATATGTAGTGTTCCTGTCCCCTACTTTGAGCCACAGGCTACGGGATTTCAGTCGCCAGTGTTCCTCTTCATTTCTGAAGGAGTTGTATGCTTTCCTTTGGGCATATTTTTCTTTGTCAAGATCCATGGTTGTAATAGCTTTCTCTTCCAGCCCAAGTTGAAGTTCTTCCAACTGTTTTGTTGCTTCTTTCCTCTGGCTGGTAGGGGTGTTGGTGACTTTCTCTATCCATTCTTTAAGTGCCTTTTTGGTGTTCTTCATTTTTTGCTCCCATACAAAGCTTGGGGAGCCTAAGACATCTTTCCCCCATGTTGTTTGTACAGTTTCGAGAAACCCCTCTCTTTCGACCCAGAGAGGACTGAATCGGAATGGGAGAGGACCGAGATCTTCTTCCTCCTTTATGCGCAGGAGAATTGGCTTGTGATCCGATGTTAGTTTAGGTAGGATCTTGGAGAAGACTATTCTGTTGTCCATCATGATTGAGCTGCTGGTGAGGAATCTGTCTAGCCTTGCAGAAATATGGTGGTCCCCTGTTCTATTTTTTGTCCAGGTGTATGCTCCTTTTACCGGCTTGAAGTCTACTAAGTCCCATGACTGTATGAGATTTTCCACAGTGGGGAGAAAGGGATCTCTTGTAGAGGATCCGCCTCGATTTTCCTTTGGATCTAGGATTATATTCAGATCTCCTCCTGTGACTATATTCGTAGGGCTTCATTGCTCTAAGTAATCTGATAGAGTCTTCCAGCACTCTTTTTTCTCCTCATAATGCACTGGGACATACATGTTAAACAAATCTAGTTTAACTTTTCTTGCTGTGTGTCATAGTTCTGTATATATCCAATGTTGGGACTCGTGAAATCTGCCTAGAGTGAATAAGTTCCTAGACCAAAATGTGCCTATTCCTCCAGCCGAGCCTCTTGCACTGATTACCTTCCCCGAATCAAATTTCCATTTATTATTGTTGGTGTTGAGAAGGGTCTCCCCTTCTATTTTGGTCTCTTGGAGCATGAGTATGTCTATGGGTTCCATTTTCATTAAATCTTTGATGGACTCTGCCTTAGTGGGATTTCCCAAACCCCTGCAGTTCCAAGAGACTAGATTCATCATTTACAGCTTGTTGGTGTGGGACCTCCTCCCTTGGGGACCCTTGGCCTGGTATTCCTTCCCAATGTCATTTCAATAGTAGCTTGGCTTCCGAGGGTTTTTTGCCTTTCTGATTCTTCTTCCCTAGCTTCCTTGTTTGTTCTCCTTCCGGATCGCTTGGATGGCCTTTCAAAGGTCTCGTCATCCGAGGAGCCAGCATTTTCTATCTTCTTCTTCTTCTGTTTAATTATGTCCGCATATGAAGGGGAGTTATTACTTGGGTTTGGATTTGATGTGTTACCTAGAGCTTGAAAGTCGTTGTCGTTGAGTTGAGGTGGGTCTTCTTGTTCTGTATCCAGAGGCTCTGAGGGAGATGTGAGAGATTCGAAGGGGTTTTTGTCCTCCACTGCACTGGTGACTTCCTTGTTCCCTACATTTTGGTGACTTATAGTTTCTTGTCCTGATTTGTTCCCTGTCTCCTTGCCTTTGTTTTTGTTGTTCTACCTATTGTTTGCTGCTTTCTTTACTTGCTTCCATTTCTCTCCTTTTTCTCTCTCTGTAGTTTCCTCGTTTTTCTTCTTGCGGTATCTTAAGAAGTGTCTGTATTCGTGGCAATATCGGCATTTGAATGGAAGCTGCTCATAGTCAAGCTCTTGGATATGTGTCCAGTCTGCCATCGAGAGCTTAATGGCCTCAGGAAGCCCGATTTCTAGGTCGACCTCTACGCAGATTCTCGCACAGGAGTATTGATCCTTCCTTGGTGCCTGGTCTATGTATATGCCGAGAGCATTTCCGATGGATTGCAACGAGTTCAAGCTCCAGCAATGGAGGGGGAGGTGAGGAAGGCGCACCTAGACTGGCACCGCCGTGGGCACATCTTGAGCTGGATCAAAGTTGAGGGATCATTTCTTCAAATAAAGTCCTTGAGGGCCCATAAAATATGGCTCGTTTCTGAAGATCAGGCTTCTATCCTCTGTATTTTCGAACACGAACACAAAGAAACCCTTTCCCACGAAATAACTGTTTATTCCTTCTTTGACCATAGGGATCCAGGTGCACTTTACCCAATCTTCAATGGCTTTCGGGGAGGGTCATAACCCTGTAAACTGGCCGATTAGTCCTCTTTCGGCGAGATTCAGTGTTGATCTGCAAGTGTCTTCCACTGGCAAAGACACCGTTGGAATACTTCCCAGTTTTTTGACGAACTTGAGCTGAGCTCCAGAAGGCTGACGTTTTCCTGAGGCTGCAACAAGAGACCTGAATGCTTCCAGTTCAGGAGGAGGTGAAGGGGAATCTTCAGAGCCATCGCCATGTTCCATTTCAAATGAAGTCACCCTCAAGGAGGATGTCAACCCGTGTTAGGCCGTAAACGGAGCCCCCATGCGAGGGCACTGCAACCTTCAACAGATCCGCGGTTACTGCCAGCCAGCACCGCGCGAACAGGGTTAAGCACCGCCGCTATTGCCTTATGCAAACCCTAGAGGAGTTGCAGAGCGAAAAAAATTGTGAAAACAAGAAATTCACATTTTGTACATTTTTCAACCCATGCAGTAAAAATTATTAAACTTTGGATCAGCACAATTTGCAAACGTGTAACCAAATGAGATTAAACAAGTATCGATGGGAAGCTAGAGAAAATATGAACTCAATGGAGTAATCAAAATAGAAATCCGATTAAAACGAAAAAATGGCAAAATTGTAGGATACTTAACCAAAAGAAAATATTTAAAAGGTGATTTAGCCAAAAAAATTATGGAAAGGATCCCCATTATTTGAAAAAAAATAAGTCAAAAATGGGGGGGTGTGGTTGAGTTTTCACTACAATAGTTTGATGAACAATGTGTTGTGTCCTTATTTTTTGGATATACTAAGGTGGGGTGAATCAATATTTATTAACAATTAGCACTTCTTAATTTTTTTCAGAACATCAGTTAATCTTCAGATATTATTATTGTTCTTCTTCAGATAATCATAAACAATAATCAACAATTGACAACACCATACAACAATGCAAAAAGATAGTCGATACAAATATTTTCATGTGGAAAACCCCCTCCGGGTCAAAAATCACCAAACACTTGTTAGCAATTATCTTCTTATCTCTTTTAAAAGAAAATAATTACATCAAGATTTCAGCTACAACTGAGGGAGACGTCAACCCCCTAATTTATAGGCTACAACATATAGGAAGATCATACACCCAATAAATTTGTTACAATAGGAAGGACGCCCCAACGCCCTGTAAGTCAAGCCACAACCTGACGAATGCCCCAACACTCTGTTTACCAGCTGTTGTCGAAAGGATGCTTTGTCTCCCTATAAGTTATCAGCCACAACTAAAAGGACGCTCCAATGCCCTGTGATTTATGAACACCAATTAAAAGGATGCCCCAATGCCCTGTGCAGGCTACGACCTGCCTTAGAAGCACCCTGTCACCCTGAAGTGTTCTCATGACACAACCTAAAGGTGACTCTAATCACCTTGAAAAGTTGACGAACCTCATTTCAAAATTTTCGGATTGGATCCCCTTGTGTTATGAATCAATATAAGAAGATTGTATAGAAGATAAGGTTTCTTTGCTTAATACAAATATCCTGTCAACTTCTGTTGCACAAAATTGGTCAAATGACCATTGCCAACCCACTTAACAATCACTACGCATCATTGTCACTACTCAATTTCACATCATTATTATTGCCCAAACTATCATATCACTGCTCAAATATCACTACACTACATTGCTCATGAATGAATAAGAAACAAGATCTCATAAACAGACAACCTCATCACTAAACCATTGTCTGTATGTGGCACCGAAGAGTAATAATAGTTCAAACCAAGGTTCCTCGAGTCATCCCTATGACCTACTCATAAATATCTCAAACTTGGCCCAAGGAGGGCCACCAACATATGTATTTTTGTTGCTTAGATAATCAATGTCCTAGTGTCCTCATCATTTATTGCTATCATGTAAGATCAAAATTCAATAATGATATTAAAAAAACATTGTTATGTCAATATTATTAATATTGTCACTGTTAAAGTCATCAAGATTGTTGCATACAGTATAATAGTTTACTTCGAGTTTATATGCTTCTTATTTTATAAAGATGAAATCTTTTGACTACTAATAGTGTACTATCATAAATATAAAAACACATTCCCAAATGTAATAAGTCATTGTTTCATTGTTATACTAAAACACTATTGTTCACTGGAACAGTCTCACAAACACTCTTGCCTTCACTACTTCAAGTAATCAACTACCACTTATCAAGTCAAGATTCTTTTGTATCATTGTTGTAGGTTACTTGGAACTCACAGGTATCCTTGGTTTCAAATATTCAAATTTTCTAATAAATCATAGTTATGTACCCTTTTCTTTTGCTAGGATCAAACTCCCTTTATACTTTAAATCAAGGCCAAGATGTAAACCAATACCCAGTTAATCAAATGCACTAATTTCTTCAAAACACCTTTAACAATCTAGTTACTGGGGTACAATTTCCTTAGGAAATTTGCCTCAATTCCACTCTTTATCATCTACTAAATATGTGCATTCACATTTCACACATCAAATAAATTCTTAAACATCAAGATAAAGTATTTCCACATAAACTTATTGAATATATCATACATAATCTAGCATACTCTATTCATCAAAATAAATTGTCCATGGTTTTAACATTTCAGTTGTTGGTTTGAAACCCAATTGTCATGTAATTACCTCCTAAATAAATTCAAACTCAAAAAATATTTAAAACCAATAATTACGTCCCAAATAAATTCAAACTCAATAAATATTTAAAACCAATAATGATCTCCTAAATAAATTCAAACTCAATAAATATTTAAAACCATTTATGAAACCAACACACATTTTCTAAAGACCAACCACATTAATAATTTTAAAATAATCCATAACCTCTTCTCATAATTACCGTGAACCACGGTAAACCATTTAAATCAGTTGTTTTTCAACATTGTCCATGGTTTATATAACCAATAGTGGATGAAGTAAAATTTCCATTCACCACAAATTATCCTTCCAAACTTCTAAACTACCCAGGGTTCATATGACATTTCCTTTATGGGTTCCAAATTTGATTATTAATTGGGTTGATAAATAAATAGCATCATATTTAATCTATGGCACAAACGATTTTGACTTTTTTAACTTACCTAATTCTTGCCACGACAAATAGTGACTACTCCTATAAATGTTCCAACAAAATCAATTGGAAAATGTTATTCTCTGTTTTGACTCACCATGGAGATAAGACACACGTTAGGGTTTCCCCAAAATAAAAACAAGATCGTAAACCACAAATATTCGTTATCTACTCTATTTTTTTTATAACTTCTATAGGGTTGAGGTTTAGAGAAAAATCATAATAGATAGTTTGTTGAGGTGTTATGTGAAGAGGACTAATTAATGTTTTTATATAGTTTATTTTGGAATGAGAGGGGTTTCAAAGATGATCTTTGGAGTATCTTAAGGATGAAGTATAATTATATTTAAGACTTCAATTTAATTTAAATAAAATTAAAACTTTAGTTAATAATTAATATATACTAGATTTTATGCATTTGTGGTTCATTTCTTTTGAGCTTAGCTTCAGAGTATCCACAATAGAAACCATATTTGTCAACGTTTCAAATCCCAATAGGGATCCATCATTGGGACCAATCTAAATGATGATAAGAAGAGCTATGTGATAGGATAAATAGTTATAAAAATAATAATAATAATAATAAATAAATAAAATAAAAATAAATAAATAAAAAATAAAAATAAAAATAAATAAATAAAATTGATTGAAGGTCGGCTAATAATTTTTAATTTTAATTTTAATTTTTAATTTTTAATTTTATTTTTTATCATAATCATTAAATAAATTGTTTTTTATTATTTTTATTTTTATTTTTAACAGATTTCATATTAGTTGAATATTGTAATAATTAATTAATTGGATAAAAATTTTACTTTTTAATATATTTAATATATAATTTAATTATTTTTTAATAATGCTTCTTTTTAATCATTTTATACTTTAATATATAATTAATTGTTTTCTTTTCCTTTTAGTTTTAATTTTAATTTAAACCTTTTTATTTAATTTATTCTTGACCTTTGACCATAATGTAGGAACCATGTGGCCACACTTTGGGGCTTTAGCTCATTAAATGGGGTCCTCGACTTCAAACACAAATATCTCTCAAATCATGAGGTCTCTTGGGGTGTACCACATACCAATGGAAACATCTTGAAGATTACAATCCAATAATGGGGATATATATAATCCAAAATCAATGACTTTCCACTTCAAAAACCCTTAACAAATTCAGGGTATGTCCTTAGTCTAGGGAACCCAGACCCTAGGACTAGGGTTTTCAACCATCCAACAGTGGAGCCACCGACCTAATGTAATCCGAAAATTATGAAGAAGCATCCATTAACAAATTGACATCAATGACTAGTGTTTTTATTCAAAGCCTAACATAGTCAACTCCAGGGTTGACATCGATGACAACATCTTCCAACAATATCCCCCTTTAACATTGATGGCAACACACATATTCCTTCTGTGAGTACAACTCCCCCTGACTTAATGCTTCCATCTCATTCTCATGATTTCTCTCCCCCTTTGACATTAATGGCAAAGGGTGACTCCCCCTAACAATCTACCTACTTCATGTGTACCTTTAACCTGCTTGTTTTCCCCCCAACGAGAAGCCTTCCTCTATCTTCTTGCAATGTGATTGTCTACTTCAAAGTACTTTCCTCAATACTTACTGGAATGACCTATCTCCCCCTATCATATTGTGCTTCATATTGATGACCATCTGTAACCCCTGTAATGTTGACCTAGTATCAATGTTGATGACTCTTTAATGATCGATCATTGTGGACATGTAATCCTTTAATATTTTATTCTCCCCCTAATCCTTCTATGGACTTGACACATATGTATTGAAGTTGCTAATCTGCCTGTAATGTTTCATATCTGTCAACTGTATACTTGTGCCACATATTGCTGCATAGACTCCCCCTTTTCAATTTTCAAGGAGAAGTCATGCTGACTTCTTCAAAATAATGTATCACCTAACTCTTCAGCTAGACCTTCTTGAATTGTCTCATCGTCTGATGTTCCTGTCGATTGATCATGACCTTTTGCCATTACGAAACCTGAAATCATGACTATTGAGACTTTCTTATCTTCTTAATATTCTTGTACCTATTTTCTTCCTCAGGGTTTCTTGTACCTGACATCAAGATTGTTATTCATGGTTGATTCCATATTGTACCTATAGTTTCAAGCTATGTGCCCATAATTGTGACATTTGAAGCATTCAATGTTTTCCGTAGAATATTCCATCTGATATCTGCAATCGCAAGCTATATGGCCATAATTATGGCATTTGAAACATTCAATGTTTGGCCCATCTGATATGTACTTTATGCTTAAAAATACATCATTGAACCTATCTCGTGATCTTGCTTCTAGGGTTTTGCAGATGGTAGTTGCACCTACCAAATACTTCAAAATCCCTAGCCATATGTCCATAGTTAGTGCATAAAAAAAATAACCATTAAATAATTTGGCATACTTGGATGATTCATACTTCATCGAAGGCAGTGGTCTTTGATAATTGTACCTGTCAAGAACTTCACAATCCCTAGACATATGTCCATAGTTAGTACATGAAAATAAATAACCATTAAATGAATGAACATACTTGGATGATCCTCCAATTAAGATTGATGAGCTAATGAACATACGAAGGTAGAGTATTTCTAGGGCTAGAAATAGTCATACGTGCGAAGAAGCAGAGGTCAAATCTACAGGTATGACAACAGGGACAAACAATCCATGAAATAGTGTTGTTTGGATTTGAAACGAGGCCTACAAGGCCTCCCAAGACAAGTGAAGAATCATATCTCTCTATCGAAGGAAAAGGACCCTAATTCTCTAGGGTACCTCTCACACGTATGAGAATTAGGGTTGCAGTGTTGTCACACTAAGCCTACCACTATACATCAAGAAGGGACTTGGATGATCAAGAGAAGGAAGATGTACCCTTAGGTTAAGGATATCACTAAGTGCAAAAGATAAGTATCTCTTCTAGAAGGTCTACTAACAATGGAAGGAAGAACAAAGTGCTAGAAGAAGGACGAAGTGTCGGGGAACGAAGTGCCAGAAGGAGGTGGACAAAGTGTCGGGGAAACATAGTGCAGAGAAAAGGAAGGACTTGACTTGTGCTTGGAGGATCTTCTAGTCAAGGGTCTAGGGTTTGGAATTGATCAAGAAAGAAGCTTCAATAAGAGAAAACTTACCGAAGGGTTTTCCTCTCAAGAGAAGAGAGGTTTTGGCCCTGGCAGAGAGCCAACATCTTGTGTTCTTGTTTTATGTTTTGATAGCAGTTTGATGAAGCACACACACATGAATTAATAAGTGAAGAAGAATATTAAGCTAAAAAAACACAAATTGTAAAAAGACTTCACAAATTGTTATCTAGTCCTGAAGAATCACTATACACCTAATTGCCCTAGATTCTTCAACAAGGTGGTCTCAGAAAAATATCAAGGGTTGGGGTGGAGATGGTTTTCTCCGGGAAGCCCTCAATAGGTGGGTGGAGAGAGGAAAATTCCTCAAGGGATGCTAAATAAATTATGAGGCATCCAAGCTTGGTTTGGTTTTGTGATCTCAAGGCCGGTTTAGGTGAGATCATGGTAATTTGAGGGTTGAGGTAGTTTAACCTATGGATTCCATTGGTTGTTTATGTATTGGTTTATCCCATGAGATCCCACATTCATGCTTGGAATATGACATGGGGATGATTAGCTGAAAGAAAGAATTGGTTCAACCTAATTTATGGTCAGGTGGTACGTGGAAGTCCTTGACTTGGTTGGCTTTTGCATATGATCAATAAGAGCTAAGTTTCTCTTTTAATTTATGAGTAAATTTACTTGTTATTATGTGGCTTTAATGGTTGTTCTATCATTGTTACTTATCTAGTTATATGTTGGTTATAAGCATGGTTTTATGACAAATCCAAGTTATGGATCTTATCATGTTGATTGATAAACGAATGGTTACTAAATGCGTGACCTAATAAATGTTATTGCAGCTATTGTGAGAGGAAATTAGTCCTTCTTGGTAAATCTCAGATAAGTTTCAGATCTCTATCTTCAGATATACATTCATGATGTGTGGGTGTTGGCATTATGATACAGGTGTTGTCCTTGATGGCAATTCACATAGATGACAGTTCATAGTGCAGCAGGTTAACAACAAAGGATTACAGACCAGACTCCATAGATTGAAGAAAGAAAGTGGTTTAAGAAGTATACGATGGTTCACTTTGTTAAAACGGTGTATACATGCGGGTCCATAGAACAAAAAGAGCGTATACGTATACACGCACTCTCACAAGAGGAAAAGCGCGTATAGGTTGGAAAAACAAGGAAATTCAAGAGGAGACAATACCAGGGGTCAATACCATGGTATTAGCCCACAATATTGAGCGGAGTAATGACTATTTGATCCCGCCCAAGAATACCACAAGTACTAAGTGGTTTTGGTTTGAGGTATTGACAAAGGATCTAAGTATATAAGGAAGAGAAGATCAAATGGCTAGGGTGTGCAAGTATTGAATATCTTATAAAGTGTTAGATCAAATATGCAGGTTATGGGTTTTTGATGCTTTGCTTGATCTGAACTAAGGATGCACCTATGTGGTTGATGATGGATCGAGATCATAAGGCCTGAAATGAATTATCATTATGTGGTTTGATCATGGATAGTCTAGATCTGAATACTAATGCATTTTTTATTCTGTAAATGTTATGATTTGGGTATGGTTGAAGTCTGGAATAATTGTCTATTTTGAAGTTAGCATTTGCAAATATATACACTGGTTCTCTTTGGTAAAATCACGTATACATGTTGGTTCAGCACATCAAAGTAGCGTATACATTATGAAATATGATATTTGAAGTTGCAGTTGGTTCTGGTTGTTGTTGGAGAGTTTTGGGTTCTGCTTTGTGTTCTGGTGTATGTGTTCTAGTGACAATGTTCTAAATGTTCAGATTGATTGGTTGTGATTTGCTTCAGTGATGATGGGTTTTCAATAATTGGTTGTATTGCAGTGGTGATTAATTTTGAGCTTCAATGTTGTTTATAGGTCCAGTATGAAAATTGGATGAAACGTGGCCTTCAAATTGTTGTGTTCCAGGAGTATCCAGTTTGAAAATTAATGAAACATGGTCCCTAGAGGAAGAGAGAAGGTCATAGCCTTCTGTAGGTTGGCACCTATGTATTGGTAAATGTATCGGCCAGTATAAGAGCTAGGGGGTTGGGGCTCCCTTCCAGTAGAAACTGGAAAATGAGTGAAGGTTGGAGCCTTTTTTAAGCCAGCACCTACGTACTTGTAAATGGATCAGCTAATACAAGAGCCAGGGGGTTGGAGCTCCCTTCTAGTAACAGCTGGAAAACGAGTGAAGGTTGGAGCCTTTTGTAGGTCAGCCCCTATGTACTAGTAAACGGATCAGCTAGTACAAGAGCTAGGGGGTTGTAGCTCCCTTATAGTAGAAGCTGGAGAATGAGAGAAGGTTTTAGCCTTTTGCAGGTGGGTGCATGCGTACTGGTATGATTTTGCACCAATACAAGATTGTAAACAGGGTTTTTTTAAATTAGAAGAAGACAACAGCAAATGGTTTTTGTCCTGCATTGGGTTTCCACCTTAAATCTTGGTGTTCATGTGTGTTGCTTATATGTGATGGTTTATTCTGTTATTACTGCACATGGTTATTGTTTATATGGTTAATAAAGTATTGATGCACTGATGAAAGATTAACATATGATGAATTAACTGAATCATAAGCTCACTGGATATACACTGGTTGCCTTAAAGACAGTTGCGTGTACACACGAGTTACCTTCATTGAGCGTATATAAATCAGAGTATGAAAAGAAAAAGTTATTGATCTGACTAATACTGATTCAGCCCACCCCACCCTGACCCCCTCTTAGTATTATTTCCAACAATTGGTATTAGAGCAGGTCCTTTGGCAGAAGCTTGATCGCTTGAAGGAGATCCGTAGAAACAATGGGAAAGAAGTTAAAGAATAAAGCGCCTCAGAAGAGGAAGATATCTCAAAGGAATAGTGACAACAAGAGAGACAATGGGCCATCAAGTGGAAGCAAGTATTCAGATTCAAAATCACCTCAGATTGAAGATGAACAAGTAAAAGAAGTATCAGGTACAAATTTTTTATCCTTTGGTGATACTTTTCTCTGTTCATGCAATGTTGAAGATATTGAAAGTGATAGTGAAAGAAATATAGAGGCAGAAGTTAAAATATTCACAGATAAAATTAGACATCAAAAAGATCTATTTAACAAAAGGGAGTGTGCCTTCAAAGAAGAAGTTACCAGATTAAAATCTCAGTTGGAGGAAGGAAACAAAGTAAGGAAGTAGTACAAGGAAAAGTAATATCAATGTCAAAAGTTGCAGGATGAAGTGACATCATTAAGAAATTAAGTAAATGAAAAGAGCAAAAAATCAAGAGACTTAAAGATAGATCCAATTACTATGAAAGTCTTGAAGCTAATATCCTTTCTCTAAAAGAAGATCTTGAAAACCCAAAAAATCATAATGAAGAACTACCTCAAGCAGATGAAGAACAAGAAAATGAGATTCTCAAATTAAGGCAACAAGTGGAAGAAGGAATAAAGGCTGAAGAAATCATGAAGAAGCAATATCTTGAAAAGGAAGAACAATATCAGGTTGAGGTAAATATATTAAAAGGTAAATTAGAAGAAAAGGATAAACTGTTACGATTTCAAGATAGTACTAAGATTTTGGATAATATTCTTAGTAGTCAAAGGTCTCCTACCATCAAAACTGGTCTTGGTTTTCATGAATCTGTTGAAGGTGAATCTAGCTCACAAGATGAGGCAAGGAACTCTAATGCAAAATCTGAAATGCTCAACAAGGAGATGAGAGGTCAACCCCATCAACAACCAAGGAAAGAAAGTCTTCAAAGAAAATCTTTTACTCCTAACTATGGAAGTGATAGTCGGTTATTTCCTCTGATGAATAATGTTGAATGTTTTATATGTCATAATTTTGGACATGTTGCAGCAAGATGCAGAAGTAGAATGGTTCAAGACCATCACACAGAAAGATCATCAGCTTCCAGGTACTTTAAGGGATATTGTTTTTCTTGCAATATGTTTGGTCACAAATCCATTGACTGCTATAGAAGGAATATGAAAAATGTAAGATATTATGCATGTAACGAGTTTGGACATATAGCAAAGGAATGCAGGAGCAAAGTTTGGCCACCATACCGAAAGGAGAAAACATCATCACACTCAAGATATGGAAGAAAAAGGAAGTATAGTCAGAAAGATGTGGCATAGCATAGCATACAGACATAACAGAGTCAAGGGGAGTTGAAAGTGTGAAACTTCATAATTTCAATTCTCATACACATTTATTATGAAGAAAATTCGCATATATACGTGAGTTAGAAGCTGCACGATCGCGTATATGGTATTTTGAAGAAAAAGGTAGTGGGACAGACTCAGGAAAAGGGGTCTGATATGGTTCATTCAATTATCAATTATCTTTTCTGTTCTAATTGATGATGATTACAGTCTGATGATGATATGTAGAAGTTATTTTGGGCCTCATAAGTTGTTGATGACTTGATGTATATTTGATTGATGGTAATGCCTTGATGATTCTTACTGATATTTGCAATGATCAAATCTGACAATGAACAGTTGGCACAGGTTCAGGGGGAGCATATGTTTCTAATAATGCATTGTTGGCATTATATTAGAATACCTTGGTACATTATGATACTTATATTGCTTGCTCCACATAGTTGTTTGATTCAGGTGACTCTCTTGATGATGTACATATACAGGTTGTTGACCTTGATGCTACTGACAGATATTTATGGTGCAGATCATATATGGTGTATGATAGTTACTGATGACTATCATGGTCTTGTTTATATTGTTAATCCTTAGTATAAATGTCATGTATATAATTTGATGTAAAGGTCATGTAAAGATCTATGATGTAACCCCACTATGCATGGGAAGGATGATGTAATAATTCCTATATTTCAATCATGTATAATCTATTGGTATATCCCCACTTGGTTGGGTGGATGAGTTAAAATTGATGTATCCCCACTTGGTTGGGAGATTGATGTATGTATGAGTCATTGGTGATAGGAAGGTCATACTCACATAGTTGAGTTATAGAGTCATGTTATTCTTTTGGAAAATATTTTTCCAAACTCTGCATGTGCTCAGGGGGAGCATGGATGGTTTAGTGCATCTTAGCATGTACAAAGGGGGAGCTTAATCAGAGAATTCAGCATGTACTCAGGGGGAGCATGGACATCATAATGTATATCAAAGGGGGAGAATATCTTGATCCACCCTTTTCCCTTGCTGTCAAAGGGGAAGAGTGTCTTGGTGTTGTTGTTGCGATCAAGTCCAAAGGGGGAGATTATTGGCATTATGATGCAGGTGTTGTCCTTGATGGCAACTCACATAGATGGCAGTTCACAGTGCAACAAGTTAACAGCAAAGGATTATAGATCAGACTGCATAGATTGAAGAAATAAAGTGGTTTAAGAAGTATACGCTGGTTCACTTTGTCAAAGCAGCATATACACGTGGGTCCATAGAACAAAAAGTGTATATGTATACATGCACTCTCACAAGAGGAAAAGCGCGTACAAGTTGGAAAAATGAGGAAATTCATGAGGAGACAATACCAGGGGTCAATACCTTGGTATTTGTTGAAAATAGAAACAAGAAATGCTAAATATAGAAGTGATAAATTTAGCACTGCTATAAATAGAATTTCGGGATACCTTCTTATTTTAGTTAGTCCTTGAACTAAAATAGAGAAGTAAAAATTCGAATTTGATCTTAGCAACTATTTGTAAAATAATTAATTAGTTCATCTTGAGTTACTTAGTTGTAGAAAATCAAACATGAAGTCTATGTGGGGACATGCAACAGTTTCTCCATTGATTGAGGAATTTATCCATCAGTTAAAGAGATAAGGATGAGTTGTAATATTGAGCTGTAATTAGTTGGCTCAGTTAACTGAGTCAAGTCCAGTTAGATTAGTTCAAATAGTTTGTTGAACTAATTGTGAGTTTAGTTAGTTAATTCATGCATGCATGTAACTGCTGCACTTTAGATAACTGAATATTCTCTCATAAATAACTCATGCATGTCAGTTCAGACAGAGACCCATTTGAGATCAAATGGAGGGACATTTTACTATCAATTGCAGGAATAATTCATTGTGAATATCTCTTGCATGCAGAAGGAATTCATTCCTTGGAGATTGCGCATTAACTTCTTCAGTTTAGTGAGTGTTTGATGAGGCCAATCACACAGGTGGCATCATTAGACCGCAAGAAAAACTGTGCAAGGAAAGAGGAGGCTTGGAGGGCTGAGGGATGGCATATCTTGTGTCTACTCAGTCTATGAGTTGTATTATTTGATTGCATAGAGAGCAGGATAGCTTGAGAGTTGATTCTTTTTGTAACTTGAACATATTTCCACTTGTATGATAAAACAGAGATTGGGGTTTTAGGCTGAGGCTTTCCTCGGGTTATTCTTCTGCGTTCATGTGTGATTGATTTCTCATTCTTAGTTATATGTGTTCTAATTGATCTTGCTCATATTCAATTAAGCTTCCGCAAAGTTTATTGTAGAAGTGGATCTTGTATTTTTCTTTAGTATATTGCATAATATGTTGATCTACAGTGGGAATTTCTACATGGTATCGGAGCAAAGGTGATCAAAGCGAAGAACGGTATACAAGAAGGGAGAAGTTTCAAGTTTCAAGTTCCTGAATATAGAAATCGAGTTCTTATCACATCTCAATTTCACCAATGGCGTTCAACGGTTTAAGACTCGAGTATGCCCTTGATGGCAACTTGAATTATATAGCCTGGAAGGATCGCATGGAAGCATTATTAGAGGATAACGGTCTAAAGAAATTCATTGATCAAGATGACCCCAAGCCGACTGACACTACAGAATTGGCCAAATGGAAGAAATGTGTGGCTAGAGCAAGGAGAATCCTCTTGGAGGGAGTTCGAGACCACATTGTCTCGAGTCTCCATGGGAAGGAGACATCATTTTTGATGTGGACAACATTGAAAGATCTATATCAGAACAGCAGCGATCAGAGGAATTTGGCGCTGAAAGACAAGCTTCAGAAAATCAAGTGTGAAAAGGGCGACACGATCTCTACATATCTGAACAAGCTCACCACCTGCAGGGATGAGCTTGGAAGTGTAGGGATCACAACTTTTGATGATGACATGGTGAGTCATGCACTCCTCGGCCTTCCTAAGAGCTGGTATAGCTACCAAGACTTGATTAATGGAAGAGAAAAATTTCCAGATTGGGAATGACTTTGGTCGGATCTGATACAGGAGGAGATAAGAAGAAGCACCATAGATGGATCCTCATCAAAGCAAGATGATGAGGAAAATATAGCCTTTGAAAGTAAGGCGAGGAAAGTGAAAGGGAAGGCGTCCCATCCCAAATCCAGTTCTTCCCATGGTGGGAAGAAGTTTCACAAATCGAAAGTGTGATGCTTTCATTGTCATGAAGTGGGCCATTATGCTACAAATTGTCCACAGAAGAAATCCAAGAAGGGGTCCTCGAAGGGATCTGATGGTGAGGCACTGGCCTCATAGTTTGAGTTGGATTTCTATCTTATCGCATGCATGGTTTCATCCATGGTGGGATGTGTGTGGTACTTGGACAGTGGAGCTTCATTCCACATGTCAGGTGACAAGAATCTTTTTAGTACCTTGGAGAAGAAGGATCTCCAGATGCAGATTGAGTTGGGCGATGATGGAAAGTATTGTGTTTCAGGTGAAGGTACGGTAGTGTTTCAGAGGGAGCATGGAGCTCCCCTCACCCTAACTGATGTAAATTATGTACCAAGTCTGAAGAAGAAACTTGTGTATGTCGCTATGCTAGAAGATAAAGGCTATGATGTAGTCTTTAGTAAAGGAAAGGTATTCCTGAGGCATATCGGTACTGGACAGACCAAGCGAATATGGATTTGAGTAAAGAATCTCTACAAGCTAGAGGTAGACGATTGTGCTGCATTAAGTTCCAAAGATGAGATGGTGCAAAGCCAAGATGTTGGCGAGTTATGGCATAGAAGACTAGGCCACTTGCACCGTGGAGCCCTGAAGATCAACCGGACTTCCCAAGGGAAAACTGGAGCAGACGAATACATGCAAAGATTGTACCTTGGGTAAGTATGTGAAATCTTCCTTTCCGGATTGAGGCAGTAGAGCTGGAGCAATCCTGGAGAGAGTTCACTCAGATGTTTGTGGACCATTCTATATAGCCTCCACCACTAAACAAAGGTACTATGTTATTTTTACTGATGATTATTCTCGTAGATGTTGGATCTACTTTATGCAAAAGTGTTACAGGGAAAAGTGTCTACTCAGAACTGCTTATCCCACTAAGGTGTGATAGCTGCCTTAGAAACAAACAAAGTAAAGCTACTTTCATTTTTCCTTTATGAAGTATAGATAGAGAAGAACAAAGAAGACCAACCTCTGTCTTGCGCTAATCTCCTGGTTCGATTCCTCTCTTCCTTGATAGTCTTTCGCTACTTGTTCCCTTGCACGCCTAGCTTCACAGAGTACCTGTAAGATCACAGTAGCATAGCACTATACAAGAACATGGATCTATAATCATAAACAATCTAGGATCAGATGTAAATTGACCATACAAATGCAGAAAATATAAATGACATAAGAGTATGGAGGAAAACTTGAATAGCTTTTATTGATAAACAAGAAAGAGCCAAGGGGAGTTACAACCAGTTGTTCTGACCCAGCATCATCCTCTCAGCAAGGAAGCCCCTCTTTACCTCATACAAAGCTTAGATCACCCAACAATCTGATGTTTGTCTCAAGAAACCAACAACAATTCCTTACAATATGCAAAATTCCAGCATCTGGATCTCTGGGATGAGGGATCCATATATAGATATCTGTAAGGGAGATGAGTCAGCTTGTGATTTGATTAGTGTCTTCCCTCTGATAGTTCTTGCTTCCACTTGGAGATTGATGATCTCTTACTCATCCTGGGTCGAATTCAGAGAGGCAAGTGTCACAGGAGAAGTTTCTGGAAGCTTCCATTGCCTCTCCACCTCGAGGAGTGACACTGCCATTTGTCATTTCTCGCCCATCGCACACCATAGAAGGGCTTTTTGAAATGAAATGCGCCCACACAGTGTGTTTAGGTGAGATGCAATGCACTTTTCCTATGGAGCAGCTGAAATGATCCTGTTTTGACTAATTCTGAGCAGTTTTTCATGGAGAACTTCTGGGAGAAGCTGTAATCAGTTGACCTTGCTCCTTTAGGGGTTAGAACAACACTTTTAGGGACTTAGGAGCCCTTGGTTTATGGACATTTTATGCTTGGGGTTGCAGTGCCCAAAAATGTCTATAAAAGTTGCCCCCTAAAGCATGAGGTCGTTAATCTTTTGATGTCGGGTGAAATGCTTTATTATGAGGATCCGAAGTTCTTTCAAGCTGGGAGGAGACCTGTAATAAGATACAATACAATACATTATCTTCATAATATTTTCATGATCTAACTGAGGCAGGAATTCCCATGCTCAGCTTTATAAATTCATTTTCATGTACATAGGACAGACAATCGTCTGAGTGTAGACTGATGATTCTGGTAGAGCCATCAGCAATGATGTACATTTAATGTCTTTATTTCCCTGAATATATATCGCAGCCCAAATGGATGAAACTAGATCCGGGGTCTTCAATCTCATTCGATCTTCACTCGAAGTACAAGTCTATCCATGTGAGAGATGTTCTGGAGTCGAACATGGAAAGACATCGCCTGATTACCAGCCAATGATGTAAGTTGTTAACAGGCGCGAGAGGAATAACCGATAATGATAATGACCCTCAAGGTACTACAGTACAATTCACGTGGTGTGAATAAAGGACTTGGCATCGAACACCACGCAAAATCTTTCGGTCGAAGGTCATTGATGTAAACCTGTCGCCGGAAGTGAGAAACTTGCCATTGAGGCATGCAAGCTTCAAAGTACTGAACGGGGTGTTCCTAGATCGACTTCTTGGATAATGAGCTAATGTCGACAAGAAGCGATCCGTCACAGGAGGCATTAATGAATCCCACATCAATGACACGGAACGGAGAAAATGATTTTAATGGAGGTGAAAACGATCTGGTGATATAAGGTTCAGGGTGGCGGTCATGAAAGAATGGAGTATAAATGTATTGTAGTGGGTGAGACACAGGTGAATTCTCTGAATTACTTCTCTTGAACATATCGGCGACACTGACGTGATGGATTGGTAGCATTAACCCAAAATGTGGATGGTGTGATGGGACCATGGTGATGTGACCGGTGAATGAAATAACCCAACCCGACTCGGATACGAGGTGAAAATGTCATGTTCAAGAGCGACTTGCTACCAACAAAGTTTCTTCAAGTTTTCTTCCCAATTTTTCCCCAGTCATTGCTGACCAATACCTCTTTATTTTTGTTAAGCTTGAGGAGGATAACATATGCTTGTTCTATAATTTTCCCTTTGGGCAAACCCATCGCTATGTTTTAACGAGCCTAGCGATAGTGAAACTCGTTCTCGTCTATAGACAAGTTTGTCGCTATTAAAATTTTAACGAGTTTAACAACAAAGATAACTTGGTCCTTTTCAATTTTAGAGAGTCTGAAAAGGAACGTAAAGGAAACTCCAAAATTCCTTTTCATCATCTAATCCCTTAAGTCCGAAAAAGTATAAAACAATACAGAAGGGATGAATTTTCGATCCTTTTAACGAGCCGAACAAAACAAGCACTCGATCTTTTTGTGTAATAATCCCTCAGGTCCAAAAAGATTAAAATTTAGAGGAGGGATAGCACTTCCGGTCCCTTTAACGAGCTGGAGAGGCCAATGGCTCGGCAATCTTTTCATATTTTACGAGTCAATTGAAAAGAGCTTAAAGGAGACTCGTCTTTTGAGGAACGAGTGATAAAATGGGTAGCAGCTGATTCCAGGTAAGGTTTGGAATTTTCCAATCACGGCAGTGTTACAAGGATGGCTAACATGATCACTCTTCGCAGCTGTTCCTCAAAATGGGTAAACATTCAAATGGAGGTGAATGATCGGCCAATGTAAAAGTGGAGGTGATGGTGGAAACACGACCAAGGCTTTAACGGCTGAAGTATTACATTCACGATGGTTATTTACCGAAAATTGGTTCATTGTTTAATTAGCTTAAACTCTGGAGGAACATGTGCTCATTGCTTATGTTTATTTTTTAACGAGCATGAAGTCTATGCTAAAACTGCTCGATTAATCCAGTCGTATAATAAGAATCACCCATTTAAAACGGAAATTTTTAGAATTTTGCCCCACATCCTTTCTTGATGCAAGTTAGGAAACGACCAATCCAAAAAACAGATAAATGATCGCTCTTTTCTTGCACGCCAAAAGGTTTGCATGCCCCCAGGTATAAAACAAAATTTCAAGGTTACCCCTTCTTCTTTCCGTTAAAACATTTGTTTTACCGAGAGAGGTCTACCTCTTACAGGTTACCAAAGATTGTTCTATTCACGGCGTAAACAAAACACTTCTTCGGCGATGTTTATCGAAATAAACAAAGGTGAGTGGCAATGCCTGCCAACCCACATAACTTTGACAAGAGAATCTTATTCCAATCCAACTCCCTCTTCCAATCATGGACGGGAGTACGGAGGTCATATACTCTCGCGGAAACCTACCCTATACCCGAAGTTTTCCTGCCAAAGCAGACCAGGGTGCATGCCCCCTGGGTTTCAGTCATGTCCCCCGAATCACTCGCGCTCATCAGGTGGACGGACTGGGAATTGAGACATTTCTTGCATGAAAATACCATTCAGGGATGGCATATGACTATTTGCTCTGTGTGATCCGGGAAATGAAAGCTGGTCTACGAGCTTGACCACTCTTCCTTCGTGCAGAAAACACATTACTCTAAAGAGTGAGGAGACAATCACTCCCATGCAATAAATATAGTCTCGTCCAAAGAGTAGATTATAATCCAAGGGTCCTTGAACTACCATTACGTTCATTTGAACGGTTTTCCCTCTCAATGTTATGGGTACATTGGAAAGGATCCCTAACGGTCGACTGGTTCCTTTGTCAAAGCCTGTTAGATTTCTTATCTCATGCAAAAGCGATGGTGAACCAAGCGCTTTCCAAGCAGTCAAGGAAAGGATACTCACAGAAGCCCCTTCATCTATGATGGTACCGGCCATAACCATTCTATATATTTGAACAATGATTCAGAATGGTACACTAGCTGGTAAACGGGGTCTACCTAGTTGATTCCAGTCAAAGGAGACAACTAGGTTGCTTGGAGGTGGGACCGAATAGACGACCGGGTACGACTCTGACGAACTTCCTTCCTACGGTAAAGGAACGGGTAAATTGCCCCCATGTTCATCGGAGTCTGTGCTTACGAAAAGAATTTGGACGGTGTCATCCTTGTTCTCTTCGGTGACTGTATCATCTGAAGATGGAACCTCTGAAGGCAAGACCGGGTCAACTGCCGCCTCGACCTTTTGACTTTCGTCTGGTATGGGTTCAGATGGTTTGTCTTTAATGACAGATGCTTCAGTCGACCACCTGAGCGGGCCAGCCGGATTTTCAACTAGTGACAGACTCGGCAAGAGTTTTTTTATATCCAGGAGGAAGTCGTTACAGTGAAACCGGACGATCGTCCAAAACTCTTTTAGCTTCATCTAAGAAGGGACAATGATGGATGGCATGTGTTGTGGGGAAAAATGCCTATGCAGGACGATCCTATCCACCTAAGGTGTGACAGTGCCTTAGCAACAAACAGATACAGCTATTCTGGTTCTTTCCTTTATGAAATGTGAAAGAGGGGAGATCGATAGACTTACCGTTGTCTTCCGTTTGTCCCTCGATCTAGATCCTCTTCTCTTTGGGTATTCACAACTACTTGCCTCCTCGCTTGCTCAAGAGAACAGCTACTTGATTCCCACGAGATCACAAGAGAACAGCTACCTGTGACAAGAGAACAGCTACTTGCGACAAGAGAAGAACACAACACAAAGGCATATATTCATATTCATAAATGATTCAGGATTAGAAGTAAATCAAATACACTAATGCAATCATACAAATACACCAGTATATAGGAGCAAACCGAGATAGCTGTATTGATTGATAACAGGGTTCAGGAAGAGATACAACCCATAGGGCTCCAATCCAGCATCTCCTTCCCAACAGAATGGAATTCCTTCTTCAGCTCCCTTCAAAGCATTAAGCACCCAATGATCCAGTCTCAAACCAACAGCAATTCTTTGCAATAACCAAAATTCTAGCCTCTAGATCTCATGGAGGAGAGATCTATATATAGTTATTTTGGAGAGAGGATGAGTCAGCTTGAGATCTGACTAGTGTCCTCTCCCTCTCTCAGTTCTTGAGTCCACTTGGAGGTTCTTGCTTCCACTTGGAGATTTGGAACCTCTTACTCATCACCAGTCGAATTCCTTGATGCAAGTGTCATTTTGGAAGCTTCCTGGGCATTGACACCTTGAGGAATGAACCTGCCACTTGTCCAAACTCGCTCAGCGCAGGTAGCCTTTGTTGCAGTTGACATTCAACGCAGGTAGACAGTGGAGCAGTTGACATTCAGCGCAGATGCTTAGTGGAGCAGTTGACTTGATCCAGAATTGGCTTGTTTTTGAGCAGTTTCAGGTGGAGAACTTCTGTGAATTGCTGTGGTTTGCTAGCCTTGTTCCTCTAGGGGTAGGAACAACATGTTTAGGGACTTTGGATCCCTTGATTATGGACATTTCATGCTCAATGCTGTAAGGCACAAAAATGTCTATAACAGTTGCCCCCTAAAGTATGAGGCCGTTTATCGGGTGAAATGCTTTATCCAGGAGGGTCCGAAGTTCATCCATTTGCTGGGAGGAGACCTGTAATAAGATACAATACAATACATTATGATTCATACTGCTTTCATGATCTAGCTGAGGCGGGCATTCCCATGCTCAGCTTTATAAATTCATTTTTGTACATAGAACAGACGATAGTCTGATGGTAGACTGATAATTTTGGTGAAATTATCATCCTTTGAGTAGGATGATCATCTGCTGCAATGATGTACATGTCAAATGTCTTTATTTTTCCTGAATATATATCGCAGCCCTGATGGATGAAACTAGATCCGGGGTCTTCAAACTCGTTCGATCTTCACTCTAAGTACAAGTCGATCCATGTGAGAATTGCGCTGAAGTCGAACATGGAAAGACATCGCTTGATTACCGGTCAATGATGTAAACCGTTAACAAGCGCGAGAGGAATCACCGATAATGATAATGACCCTCAAGGTACTACAGTACAATTCACGTGGTGTGAATAAAGGACTTGGCGTCGAACACCACGCAAAATCTTCTTGTCGAAGGTCATTGATGTATACCTGTCGCCGGAAGTGAGAAACTTGCCATTGAGGCATGCAAGCTTCAAAGTACTGAAGGGGTTGTTCCTAGATCAACTTCTTGGATAATGAGCTGATGTCGACAAGAAGCGATCCATCAAAGGAGGGCCTTAATGAATCCCACATCAGTGACACGGAACGGAGCTAATGATTTTAATGGAGGTGAAAATGATCTGTGATATATGATTCAGGGTGGCGGTCATGAATGGATGAAGGATAATGTATGGCAGTGGATGGGACCCGGTTGACTTTTTCTGAACGACTTCTCTTGAACATATGGCGACACTGATGCGATGGATCGGTAGCATTACCCCAAGTATGGATGGTATGGCGAGACCATGGTGATGTGACCGGTGAATGAAACAACCCAACCCGATTGTGGTACGGAGGAAAAGTGTCATGTTCAAGAGCGACCTGCTACCATCAAAGTTCTCTTTAGTTTTCTCTCAATTTTTCCCCAGTCATTTCTGACCAGTACCTCTTTATTTTTGTCAAGCTTGAGGAGGATAACATATGCTTGTTCTATAACCTGCCCTTCGGGCAAGCCCATCGCTATGTTTTAACGAGCCTAGCGATAGTGAAACTCGTTCTCGTCTAAAGACAAGTTTGTCGCTATTTAGTGATTTTAACGAGTCTAACGACAAGGATAACTCGGTCCTTTTCATTTTTAGAGAGTCTGAAAAGGTACATAAAGTTAACTCCAAAATTCCTTTTTCGTCATCTAATCCCTTAAGTCCGAAAAAGCATAAAACAATACAGAAGGGATGAGTTTTCGATAGTTTTAACGAGCCGAACAAAACAAGCGCTCGATCTTTTTGTGCAATAATCCCTCAGGTCCAAAAAGATTAAAATCTAGAGGAGGGATAGCTCTTCCGGTCGCTTTAACGAGCTGGAAGGCCAAAACTCGACAATCTTTTCATATTTTACGAGTCAGTTGAAAAGAGCTTAAAGAAGACTCGTCTTTTGAGGAACGAGTGATGAACAGGGTTAGCAGTTGATTCCAGGTACAGGTTGGAATTTTCCAATCACGGCAGTATCACAAGGATGGCTAGGTGAAATCACTCTTCGCAGCTGTTCCTCAAAAGGGGTAAACAATCATATGGAGGTGAACGATTGGCCAAATGAAAAGTGGAGGTGACAGTGCAAACACGACCAAGGCTTTTATGGCAGATAAGGTTACATACACAATGGTTATTTACCGGGATGGGTTCATTTTTTAACGAGCTTGAATGCGCCAAAACACTGCTCGAGCTTATGTTTATTTTTTAACGAGCATGAATTCCGCGTTAAAACTGCTCGGATCTTGCGTTTATTTTTTAACGAGCATGAACTTTGTGCTAAAACTGCTCGTTTATACCAGTCATATGATAAGAGTGTCTCATTGGAGATCGCTATTTTTTATGGAGCTTCATCTCACTAAGCTTTGCTCCGCATCCTTTCTTTATGCAAGTTCGGAAACGACTAATCCTACGAGTTTAAAGGGTTAGAGGTCCTAAAAATTTAAAAAATAAATAGTCGCCCCTTGCTTGCACTCCAAAAGGTTTGCATGCCCCCAGGTATAAAACAGAATTTCAAGGTTACCTCTACTTCTCTTCCGCCAAAACATTTGTTTTAACGAGAGAGGCTTACCTCTTTCAGGTTACCCAAAGATTGTCTCGTTTTTTCTTTCAAACAAAACACTTCCTCAGCAATGTCTACCGAAATAGACAAAGGTGAGCGACGGGTTCCGTCCTCTCACATAACTTTGACAAAAGAATCTTTTTCTAGAACAACCCTCTTCCTAGACGGACGGGGTACGGACTAGTCATATTCTCCCGCGGAAACCTACCCTATACCCAAAGTTCTCCTGCCGAAGCAGACCAGGACGCATGCCCCCTGGGTTCCAGTCCTATCCTCCCGGATTACTCGCGCTCATCAGGAGGACGGACCGTGGGTTGAGACACTTCTTGCGTGAATAGACCATTTAGGGATGGTTCATGACTACTTGCGATGCGTGATCCGGGGAATGAAAGTTGGTCTGCGAGCTTGACCATTCTTCCTTCATGCGGAAAACACATTACTCTAAAGAGTGATGAGACGATGGCTCTCATGCAATATATATAGTCTCGTCCAAGGAGTAGGTTATAATCCAAGGGTCCTTGAACGACCATCACGTTCATTTGAACGGTCTTCCCTTTCAATGTTATTGGCACATTGGGGAGGATCCCTAAAGGGCGACTGGTTCCCTTATCAAAGCCTGATAGATTTCTCATTTCAGGCAAAAGCGCAGGCGAACCAAGCGCTTTCCAAGCAATAGAGGAAAGGATACTCGCAGATGCCCCTTCATCAATAACTGTACCAGCCATTACCATTCTGTATATTTGGACAATAATTCTAAATGGTATGCTAGCTGGCAAGCGGGGTCTGCCTAGTTGGTTCCAGTCAAAGGACACAACCAGGTTGCTTGGCGGTGGGACCGAATAGACGACCGGATATCGCTCTGATGAACTTCCTTCCTGCGATAAAGGAATGGTGGCATTGCCCCCTTGATCATCAGAGTCAGTGCTGATGAAGAGAATTTAGACGGTGTCGTCTTTATTCTCCTCTGTGATGGTGTCATTCGAAGATAGAGCCTCTGAAGGCAAAACCGGGTCAACTGCCGTTTCAACCTTTAGACTTTCGTCAGGTATGGATTCAGACGGTTCATCTTCAATGACAGGTGCTTTGGCTGACCACCTGGGCGGGTCAGCCGGGTTCTCAACTAGCGAGGGACTTGGCAGGAGTCTTTGATATCCAGGAGGAAGATGCGCTCGTAATATCGGGCGATCTTCCAGAACTCTTTTTGCCTCGTCTAAGAAGGGACAATGGTGGATGGCGTGATCGCCTTCACACAATCTACAGGGAAATTTAGCTTTCCCGCTCTGTCCTGGGGCTTCACTCCCACTAGTTGACGGTGAGCAGTCGACATGGCTATCAGAGGTCGATGCTACCGAATTGTGCAAACGGGGGGACCAGTCTCTTAGTATCCGGGGGATACAGGGACAATCTCTATGGAAGTGGTCTCCCTTGCATATGACGCATGGCGATTTAGGCCTTACGAGTGCTGTGTGTGGATTTTTGTCAGATGACACTTGTTTGCCCCCAGTTGCCTTAGGCTCCTTCTTCTTCTTTTCTTTCTTCTTCTTCTCCTTCTTCTCCTTAGGAACCCGGTTTTTTGTTCGACCAGTTCCGTCAAGCGAAGAGGAAGGAGGAGAGGAAGATGAAGTAGAAGGCTGGGAGGCAACTCTTGTCTGATCTAACTGTTGACTCGACTGTTCAGGAATTGTGGTATTCTGAACGACATTGGTTGAAAAGAGCCAGACTAGTAGGCCAATTGTCAATCCTGGAAGTGACAAAGTGGCCATGTGGGGCGCACCAACATCTCCCCAAGAGGAGAAGGGACTAGGATTTCCACCAAGGGGAATTCCTTGGTTGGTGTGCTCCATCTTTTCAACCTAAAGATCAACGCGGGAATAATGGGTGATTGTTCCGTTTAAAATAAATTGTTAACGACGCTTTAGACACAACTTGCTTTTTCACTTTTAAAGAGTCGAGAAAAAGCTAAAGATGACTCTAGTCTCCTTCGATGTTTTAACGAGCCCGAAGTGACAAATGCTCGGATGGACTTTTTCTATTATAGAGTCTGAAAAAGGCCAAAAGAAACTGCTCTGGAGATCTAGGCAGAGGGTGTGCCAAACTTTTCGCAAAACCGCAGAATGCTTTTTAAGGTACGGGCGGTCGATCTTCGTGAATGCTGTGTTCACTGCATTGCGATCAGTAGGGCGGCCGACACGGCTTCCTAAGGATAAAGGATATATGCCTATAGGGGTCTCCCAATATATACGCGACGGTACGTGGGAGCACAATCCGTACTAGCGCTATCGTCCCTCATGAGGAATCACCCACCTTCTACGAGATCGACAGTCACTAGGCTTAACGACGCCGGAACACGTCTCTAGCCTAGACCTCTATGTTGTGTGTTATGTTGCAAAGCGTTGTTAGGTTCATTCAGTTTATTTTAAGTTGATCTTTTTAGAAGTTTGCCTTTCAGGATCACCACGAGATGTATGGTACAATTCCTAAATGCAGTCTAAGATGATAAGCAAGCTTTATTATCTTTTCAACTTTGAAAATCCTAGCTACTAAGGGAAAAGAGAGATACTATCTTTTCTCAAAGAGCAATCAGCACACTCTAATGTACTCTTTCCTAAATCAAGCATGCAAACTTATCAAAATGCAAAATGCACAATGCAGGTGTTTGTTTTCCGCTTTCTTAGTATAGATGCCTACAAAGAAAGCTTTTTGTACAACTTTGAATTTGCTTTTAAATGACAAGATACAAACAAGTTTGCTTTTTCCAAAATCAACAAGGGTAGAAGAGATTACAATCACTTTGCGACTTTCGAAATGAAATACTTGTTTCGACACTTAAAAGAGACAAACCCAAACCAATAAGCAAAAGCAAATGATAATCAACTGTAAACAGCCAATGAACTCTCTCCTAAGATCACAGTCAATCAGATCTGAATCAAGGGCTACAGGATGATTATTTCACTCATGCAAAGGAAAACTGTAAATGACGTAAAAACACATAAAAACACTTACACTATTTTTGTACAAAAGGAGGCGGAATTCAAGCAAAGAAAAGGGGTTATCAGACTGGTACCTATGCTGGTTAAAGGCTGCAAAAACAGAGATCAAAACAGGGCAACAGACAGCAGAGAACCCCAGCTGCACAAGGCTAAACTGGTTCAGCGCAAGTCCAACACTATGGAGTTGACATTCAGCGCAGGTAGCCTTCACGGGACCTGCGTTGAAATGCAAACTGCCTTCACAGTGTCTGCACTGAAGGAGAAACTCTCGTTTCTCTTGGGTTCCGGGTCATAAAATGCTCAAAAATAAACTGTTTCAGGCCAAATCAGAAACACAAGCAAGGTATAATCAGAGGGATGCTTTGAGAGGGTACTAAAGACTATCACAAAGGATCATCAAGTCATTTGTGAGTCCATTGTTCAGATCATAGACCAAATCCAGTGAAGGATCAAGGCAGCAACAGTCTACTTTGCAGAAGTAGTTCGATTGTTGCTGTTGAGTCTATGAAGCAAACAATGATGTAAACACAAATAAAATGACTAAAACAAATGTCCCCAGCGGATTCGCCAATTTGTTGTGGGGAAAAATGCCTATGCAGGACGATCCTATCCACCTAAGGTGTGACAGTGCCTTAGCAACAAACAGATACAGCTATTCTGGTTCTTTCCTTTATGAAATGTGAAAGAGGGGAGATCGATAGACTTATCGTTGTCTTCCGTTTGTCCCTCGATCTAGATCCTCTTCTCTTTGGGTGTTCACAGCTACTTGCCTCCTCGCTTGCCCAAGAGAACAACTACTTGATTCCCACGAGATCACAAGAGAACAGCTACCTGTGACAAGAGAACAGCTACTTGCGACAAGAGAAGAACACAACACAAAGGCATATATTCATATTCATAAATGATTCAGGATTAGAAGTAAATCAAATACACTAATGCAATCATACAAATACACCAGTATATAGGAGCAAACCAAGATAGCTTTATTGATTGATAACAGGGTTCAGGAAGAGATACAACCCATAGGGCTCCAATCCAGCATCTCCTTCCCAGCAGAATGGAATTCCTTCTTCAGCTCCCTTCAAAGCATTAAGCACCCAATGATCCAGTCTCAAACCAACAGCAATTCTTTGCAATAACCAAAATTCCAGCCTCTAGATCTCATGGAGGAGAGATCTATATATAGTTATTTTGGAGAGAGGATGAGTCAGCTTGAGATCTGACTAGTGTCCTCTCCCTCTCTCAGTTCTTGAGTCCACTTGGAGGTTCTTGCTTCCACTTGGAGATTTGGAACCTCTTACTCATCACCAGTCGAATTCCTTGATGCAAGTGTCATTTTGGAAGCTTCCTGGGCATTGACACCTTGAGGAATGAACCTGCCACTTGTCCAAACTCGCTCAGCGGAGGTAGCCTTTGTTGCAGTTGACATTCAACGCAGGTAGACAATGGAGCAGTTGACATTCAGCGCAGATGCTCAGTGGAGCAGTTGACTTGATCCAGAATTGGCTTGTTTTTTAGCAGTTTCAGGTGGAGAACTTCTGTGAATTGCTGTGGTTTGCTATCCTTGTTCCTCTAGGGGTAGGAACAACATGTTTAGGGACTTTGGATCCCTTGATTATGGACATTTCATGCTCAATGCTGTAAGGCACAAAAATGTCTATAACAGCATGATCGCCTTCGCACAGTTTACAAGGAAATCTATATTTTCCTTTTTGTCCTGAGGCTTCACTTTCACTAGTCGACAATGTGTTTTCAACATGATCATCAGAGGTTGACGACACCGGGTTGTGCAAACGAGGAGACCAGTCCCTTAAGATCCGAGGGATGCAAGGAAAATCTCTGTGATAGTGGTCTCCTTTGCAAATGACACATGGCGATTTAGGCCTGGTTGGTGCAGTGTGTGGATTTTTGCTAGACGACGCTTGGTTGCCCCCTTTTGCTTTTGGCTCCTTCTTCTTCTTCTCTTTCTTCTTCTTTTCCTTCTTCTTCTCAGGTACTTGACTTTTGGCTTTACCAGATCTATCAAGCAAAGAAGAAGGAGGAGAGGAAGAATTGGAGGAAGTAGAAGGTCGGTGGGTAACTCTGGACTCGTCTAGTTGCTGACTCGACTGTTCAGGAATTGCGGTGTTCTGAACGACAGAGGTTGAGAAGAGCCATACAGGCAAGCCGATTGTCAGTCCTGGAAGCGAAAATGTGGCCATATGGGGTGCACCAACATCTCCCCAAGAGGAGAAGGGACTAGGATTTCCCCCAAGGGGAATTCCTTGGTTGGTGGATTCCATTTTCTCAACCCAAGATCAACGTAGGAAAGGGTGATGAATATTCCGTTTAAAATAAAATTTAGACGCTTTGACACAACTTGTTTTTTCAATTTTTAAGAGTCGATAAAAAACAAAAGATGACTCTAGTTGCCTTCGATTTTTAATGAGCCTGAAGTGAAAAGTGCTCAGATGGACCTTTTCCGTTAAAGAGTCTGAAAAGGAACGAAAGGGACTGCTCTAGAAATCTAGGTAGAGGGATTACCAAATCAATCGCAAAACTGCAGAATACTTTTTACGGTATGGCAGTCAATCTTCCTGAATGTTGTGTTCAGTGCATTGCGATCGATAGGGCAGCAGACACAGCTTCCTATGGATAAAGGATTAAGCCTATTGTGGTCTCCCAAAATATACTCAATGGTATGTGGGAGCACAAGTCCGTACTGGCACTTATCGTCTCAAAGTGGAGGAATCACCCAACCATCAGTGAGAACAATAGTTACCAGGCTTTACGACGCCGAAATACGTCTCTAGCCTAGACTTCTAAATGTTGTGCGTTAGGTTCCAAAGCGTTGTTAGATTCATTGAATTTATTTTATAGTTGATCTTGTTTATGAAGTTTGCCTTTCAAGTTCACCGCGATATGTAGTATAATTCCTAAAATGCAATCTAAGATGATAAACAATCTTTTTATCTTCTTTGTGCAATGAAAATCCTAGCTACTAAGGAAAGAAAGACAGAATTCTTTCACAAAGAGCAAAGAGCACACTCTAAATGCACTTTCCTAAATCAAACCAATCAGACTGTCTAAATGCAAATGCACATGCATGTATTTGTTTTCGACTTTCTTAGTATGTAAATGGTAAAAATAAAGTTGATGCACAAATCTGAATCACTTTTCAAGCGACAGTTATCAACAAGTTTCTTTTCGAAATCAAAAATGGAGGCAATCACAACACCTTACGATTTGGAAATGAATACTTGTTTTCGACACTAGAAAAATTACAAATTCAGACCAAAAACAATAGTAACAGGATAATCGACTAGCTACAGCAATCAAACTCTTTCCTATGCCTGAAAACGACACTTTCGACGCTTTCAAATCAAAGGACGACAGTACGATTACGTTACTTTTGCAAAGGAGAACCGAAAATGACTCAACAAACACACAAAAACATTTACAGTTCTTTTGTACAAAGGAGGCGGAATAACAGCAAGGAAAAAAGGGTCTCAAACAGAGATATACTGATCACAGGCAGCAAAATTCATGAATAGGACTGGAAAGAATGAATCACAGAAACCAAAACTGAACAATGCCTAGTCTGATCAGCGCACCTGTAACACAGGGAATTTGAAATGCAGCGCACCTACTACACTCGGGAAGTGCGCTGAATTTCAGATTCTCAGAACAGTACCTGCGCTAGGCTAGAGACAAGACTTTGCTTGGGTTCCGGGTCACAGTTTTCAGTTCAGTTCATGGGTTTTGGCCGAGCAAAAGGTAATCAGTAATGCAACAATCAGGGGTAGATCTAAGGAGGATCTAAGAGCTACCACAAGGGGCAATCAGAGAGTTTGTGAATCAGTTGTTTAAATCATAAACAGATCCCGTAGATTGACTGAAGTGACATTTATCTCCTTTGCAAATGCAGTTCGAAAGCTACCTGGCACGACTTCAGACTCCGTCTGTAAGTTTATGAAATAGACAACAAGGAAGATAAACAAACAAACTAATTCGTCCCCAGTGGAGTCGCCATTTTGTTACAGGGAAAAGTTTCTACTCAGAACTGCTTATCCCACTAAGGTGTGATAGCTGCCTTAGAAACAAACAAAGTAAAGCTACTTTCGTTTTTCCTTTATGAAGTATAGATAGAGAAGAACAAAGAAGACCAACCTCTGTCTTGCGCTAATCTCCTGGTTCGATTCCTCTCTTCCTTGATAGTCTTTTGCTACTTGTTCCCTTGCACGCCCAGCTTCACAGAGTACCTGTAAGATCACAGTAGCATAGCACTATACAAGAACATGGATGTATAATCATAAACAATCTAGGATCAGATGTAAATTGACCATACAAATGCAGCAAATATAAATGACACAAGAGTATGGAGGAAAACTTGAATAGCTTTTATTGATAAACAAGAAAGAGCCAAGGGGAGTTACAACCAGTTGTTCTGACCCAGCATCATCCTCTCAGCAAGGATGCCCCTCTTCACCTCATACAAAGCTTAGATCACCCAACAATCTGATGTTTGTCTCAAGAAACCAACAACAATTCCTTACAATATGCAAAATTCTAGCCTCTGGATCTCTAGGATGAGGGATCCATATATAGATATCTGTAAGGGAGATGAGTCAGCTTGTGATTTGATTAGTGGCTTCCCTCTGATAGTTCTTGCTTCCACTTGGAGATTGATGATCTCTTACTCATCCTTGGTCGAATTCAGAGAGGCATGTGTCACAGGAGAAGTTTCTGGAAGCTTCCATTGCCTCTCCACCTCGCGGAATGACACTGCCATTTGTCATTTCTCGCCCATTGCACCCCATAGAAGGGCTTTTTGAAATGCAACGCACCCACACAGTGTGTTTAGGTGAGATGAAACGCACTTTGCCTATGGAGCAGCTGAAATGATCCTGTTTTGACTAATTCTGAGCAGTTTTTCATGGAGAACTTCTGGGAGAAGCTGTAATCAGTTGACCTTGCTCCTTTAGGGGTTAGAACAACACTTTTAGGGACTTAGGAGCCCTTGGTTTATCGACATTTTATGCTTGGGGTTGCAGTGCCCAAAAATGTCTATAATAAAAAGAAGGATCAGACCTTCTTGAGGTTTTGTGAGTTTAAAGCCTTGGCAGAGAGAATCTGGAAAGAAAATAAAAGCCCTACGTAGCGACAATGGTGGAGAGTATGTCTCCCAACAGTTTAAAGACTTCTACGATGTAGAACGAATTAAACGGGAATTGATGGCACCCCATAACCCATAGCAGAATAGGGTGGACAAAAGGAAGAACAAATCAATTGTGGGAGCAGCTCGAGCGATGTTGCATGACCAAAGCCTACAACTGCAGTTGTGGGCTGAGGCATGCAATACAGCAGTATACTTGCAAAACAAAAGCCCGCACCATATACTGGGAATGAAGACACCTATGGAGGCCTTTTCTGGGAAGCGACAAGATGTGAGTCAATTCTGAATCTTTGGATCATCAATTTACTGTCATGTGACCAAAGATGCCCGGAAGAAGCTAGATCCAACAGCTGAGTTGGGAATACTTGTGGGATACACGGATACTCCCCACATCTATCGGGTGTACCTGCCTACTAGTCAGAGGACAATGGTATGCAGGGATCTGAAGTTCGACGAGCAGAAATCCATGTGAGTATCACTTGAGAGGGAGCTCAAGTTGCATGCAGAGGAGGAAATTTCAGTTCCTAAGGAGGAGGAGCTTTAGATTGATGTGGAGCAGCCACATGCAGAGGATCTGGGAGTGGAGACATCCACTCATGCTGAGACTTCTAGAGATGGGCAGAAATGCTCAAGGGAAACTGACAGGTTGATGCTAGATGCATGGGAGAATGTGGGACAACCATCTTCTCAGCGCAGACAGAGGAGGTCACCCGAGCGATACACTGGGTACATGGCCCTGGTTGGGGAGTGTGTAGATACTAAACCTTCTTCATTCAAGGAGGTAGTGCAGCAACTAGTCTAGGTTGATGCAATGGTAGAGGAGTATGACTCTATCATTCGGAATAGTGTGTGGGATGTTGTCCCAAGACCTCAGGGAAAGTCAGTGGTTAGTTCTAGATGGCTTTACAAGGTAAAGCATGCAGTTGATGGCAGTTTTGAGAAACATAAGGCAAGGTTTGTTTCCCGAGGTTTCTCACAAGTCGAGGGGATCAACTACGATGAGAACTTTGCTCCTGTAGCAAGGTACTCATCTATCAGATCAATGTTGGCACTATCAGCTCAGATGGGTTGGAATATCCATCAGATGGACGCAAAGACAACATTCCTCAATGAAAAGATTGAGGAGGAGGTGTACATTGAGCAACCAGAGGGTTTCGAGATCTTCGATCGTGAGTCGCATGTGTGTCGACTCAAGAGGGCTTTGTATGGGATGAAGCAAGCACCCTGTGCTTGGTACACCAGGATTGAAAGCTATTTCACCAGGTTGGGCTTCACTAAGAGTTAAGTAGATGTGAACCTTTTCCACATCATGGTAGAAGGTAAACCATTGATCATTGTTCTTTATGTTGATGATCTGATTTTGACAGGTGATGATCAACTGATCCAGTCTTGTAAGGAGGACCTTGCAAGAGAGTTCGAAATGAAAGGCATGGGTCTTATGCACTACTTTCTAGGCATGGAGGTGTGGCATAAAGATGGTGAAGTATTTGTGTCTCAAGGAAAGTATGCCAATGAGATACTCAGGCACTTTCACATGTAGAAGTGCAAGCCCATGCAGACTCCTCTAGTTGGGAAATGGAGGAAGGAGGATGCTACTTCAGGTGAGGTAATAGCTGCTACTGTTTATCGGCAGTTGGTGGGTTCACTTATGTATCTGGTGAACACACGACCTGACTTATGCTTTGCGGTGAACCAGCTGAGTCAAGCTATGGTTCAGCCTACCAAGCTGTTTTGGAATGTAGCGAAGCATGTGCTGAGATACCTCAAAGTCACATCTCAGTTTGGATTGTGGTACAGACGGACAGAGGTAGTGAAGCTTCAGGGCTTCATAGATGTAGATTGGGCAGGGAGTCCATTAGACCAGAAGAGCACTTCTGGAGGAATCTTCAACCTTGGTTCAACTGCAGTTTCCTGGTACAACAGGAAACAGAGGTCAGTTGCACTTAGCTCTGCAGAGGTTGAATACATGGCTACTAGTCAGGCTGCATGTGAGGCCATTTGGATGCAGAAGATTCTAGTTGGATTGTTTGGTCAGAGGATGGATCCAACCATGATCTACTACGATAATCAGAGTTGTATCAATCTCTCTGAGGATCCAGTTTTTCATGACAGGTCCAAGCACATTGATATCTGGTATCACCATCTTTGAGACTGTGTGGTCAAGAGGATCATGTTGTTGCTGTATGTTTCGACCGAGGAACAAGATGCAAATATTTTGACGAAGGCATTGTCAAAACACAAGTTCGAGTTCCACAGAGACAGGATTGGGGTTATTGATAATCCCTTTCTTGTTGAGAGGGAGTGTTGAAAATAGCAACAAGAAATGATAAATATAGAAGTGCTAAATTTAGCACTACTATAAATAGAATTTCGGGATACCTTCTTATTTTAGTTAGTCCCTGAACTAAAATAGAGAAGTAAAAATTCGAATTTGGTCTTAGCAGTTGTTTGTAAAATAATTAATTAATTCATCTTGAGTTAATTAGTTGTAGAAAATCAAACATGAAGTCTATGTGGGGACATGCAACAGTTTCTCCATTGATTGAGGAATTTATCCATCAGTTAAAGAGATAAGGATGAGTTGTAATATTTAGTTGTAATTAGTTGGCTCAGTTAACTGAGTCAAGTCCATTTAGATTAGTTCAAATAGTTTTTTGAACTAATTGTGAGTTCAGTTAGTTAATTCATGCATGCATGTAACTGTTGCACTTCAAGTAACTAAATATTCTCTCATAAATAACCCATGCATGTCAGTTCAAACAAAGACCCAATTGAGATCAGAGGGAGGGACAATGTACTATCAGTTGCAGGAATATTCCATTGTGAATATCTCTTGCATGCAGAAGGAATTCATTCCTTGGAGATTGCACAGTTACTTCTTCAGTTTAATGAGTGTGTGATGAGGCAAATCACATAGGTGGCATCATTGGACCCCAAGAAAAACTGTGCAAGGAAATAGGAGGCTTGGAGGGCTGAGGGATGGCATATGTTGTGTCTACTCAGTTTGTGAGCTATATTATTTGATTGCAGAGAGAGCAAGATAGCTTGAGAGATAATTCTTTTTGTAAGTTGAACATATTTCCACTTGTATGATAATACAGAGATTGGGGTTTTAGGCTGAGGCTTTCCCAAGGTTATTCTTTTGTGTTCATGTGTGATTGATTTCTCATTCTTAGTTATATGTGTTCTAATTGATCTTGCTCATATTCAATTAAGCTTCCACAAAGTTTATTGTAGAAGTAGATCTTGTATTTTGCTTTAGTACTTTGCATAATTTGTTGATCTAAAGTGGGAATTTCTGCAGTATTAGCCCACAATATTGAGCAAAGTAATGACTACTTAATCTCGCCCAAGAATACCACGAGTACTAAGTGGTTTTGGTCTGAGGTATTGAGAAAGGATCTAAGTATATAAGGAACAGAAGATCAAAGGGCTAGGGTGTGCAAGTATTGAATATCTTATAAATTGTTAGATCAAATATGCAGGTTATGGGTTTCTGATGCTTTGCTTGATCTGAACTAAGGATGCACCTATGTGGTTGATGATGGATGATGGATCGAGATCATAAGGCTTGAAATGAATTATCATTATGTGGTTTGATCATGGATAGTCTAGATCTAAATACTAACCCATGTTTTATTCTATAAATGTTATGATCTGGGTATGGCTAAAGTCTGGAATAGCTGTGAAGTTTTAAGTTAGCATTTGCAGATCTATACGTTGGTTCTCTTTGGTAAAAACGTGTATACACGCTAGTTCAACACATCAAAGTAGCGTATACATTACGAAATATGATATTTGAAGTTGTAATTGGTTCTGGTTGTTGTTGGAGAGTTCTGGGTCCTGCTCAGTGTTCTGGTGTCTATGTTCGCGTAATAGTGTTCTGAATGTTCAGATTGATTGATTGTGATTTTCTTCAGTGATGATGGGTTTTCAATGATTGGTTGTACTGCAGTGGTGATTAATTTTGAGCTTCATTGTTGCTGATGGGTCCAGTATGAAAATTGGATGAAACGTGGCCTTGAGATTGTGGTGTTGTGTTCTAGGAGTATCCAATTTGAAAATTAATGACACATGGTCCCTCGAGGAAGAGAGAAGGTCGTAGCCTTTTGTAGGTCGAGACCTACGTACTGGTAAACTTATCAGCCAGTACAAGAGCCAGGGGGTTAGATCTCCCTTCCAGTAGCAGCTGGAAAATGAGTGAAGGTTGGAACCTTCTATAGGCCGATGCCTACATACTAGTAAACAGATCAACTAGTACAAGAGCCAGGGGGTTGGAGCTCCCTTCTAGTAGCAACTGGAAAACGAGTGAAGGTTGGAGCCTTCTGTAGGCTGGCGCCTACATGATAGTAAACAGATCAACTAGTACAAGAGATAGGGGTTTGTAGCTCCCTTCCAGTAGAAGCTGGAGAACGAGAGAAGGTTGTAGCCTTCTGTAGGTGGGTGCCTACGCACTAGTATGAGTCTGCACCAGTACAATATTGTAAACATGTTTTTCTTATATTAAAAGAAGACAGTAGTAGGTGGTTTTTGTCCCGCATTGGGTTTTCACCTTAAATCTTGGTGTTCATGTGTGTTGCTTAAGTGTGATGGTTTATTCTGTTATTACTGCACATGGTTACTGTTTATATGGTTAATAAAGTATTGATGCACTCATGAAATATTAACATATGATGAATTAACTGAATCATAAGTTCACTGGATATACACTAGTTTCCTTAAAGACAGTTGCGTGTACACGCGAGTTGCCTTCATTGAAGTAGTGTATATAAATCAGAGTATGAAAAGAAAAAATTATTGATTTGACCAATACTGATTCACCCCCCCTAGTATTATTTCCAACAATAGGTTGTTGGTTCATCATGTGTTTGACGGAATGACTATCATGGTTAGGATGGGCTAGCGTGAGTCACTGATCAATTTTTGAGTTAAGAGATTTTTCATTATGATATTTATCTTTTATGAGTGTTTCATTAAGTTCTGAGCAGAGGTATGGATCCTAGCCCTAAAAAACTGGCTTATATCTCACGGTCATTAGCACTGAGTTTCCTGAAAGTGAATGCATTCGTTGGGAAGTAGGCTTGTGTGAATGACTTAAGGGTTACATTCGCTTGGAGGCCTTGCCATGGGAGCGACTAGGGTCTATCTCACTAAAAAGGAAATTTAGCTTAGGGGATTGACACTTGGAGTGGTTGGTTGGATCTTGGGGATCCTATAGCACCTTAGGGTAATCAGTAAAGTCTTGGTTTGTTGAATTCATTTCCTTAAGGTCATATAGGAGGTTGAGTCATGTCATAGTAACCCTCAGCTCATGTTTACCAGGGCAAGCCTGCGAAAGTGGGTAGATATGAGAGGAGGCGTGCTAGACCTTTGTACATGAATTATGAACTAGATGATACAAATGATGAGATGGATGAGAAAGAATATTAATTATATTAAAATGTTGAAAATTATGATATATGTATTTATATGTTTTTAGTTGGTTTGTTCTCTTTTGTTCACTTTAAATTTTTATTTTCCTAGTTTTTATGTTTGAATGTTACTGTGTTTCTTTCAAATATATTATAGTAGATAAATTGGGTATCAGGGAATTGAGAGGGATGTGAGGGAGGGGAGGGGCCATATGAGCCTCAACCTTCACTTGGCTGGCCTTGTTAAGTAGAGGATATATTATTCTTGAAACAAAGAGAATCTCATTTACATTTATACCATCATTTTAGATTTTGACTTTGGTTTGTTAAGCATACGTATCATGCAAGTTGGGCGACAGATGAACGAGTCGACACGAAATTCAGGTAGATGTGCGAAGTAAGGTCGGCCCATGACTACCCATGAAATGATTTCCCACTTGGATATCTCGTAACGATTTTTAGAAAATTGACTAAATTAATGTTTAGGTGTTAAAAGTCGGTTTATAATTGATTGATTATGCAACATGGATGTAATAACAAATGATAATATTTTGTTGTCATTGATGAGATAATTATTTTTGTTCACTGATTTGCATAGTAGGGTGAATGTCTGCACCCCAGGTGTGCCCGCATGAAGTCAAGGCACGCGGGCGCCCATAGTGCGTCGTGTGTTGGGCACGACAGGGGACCCAGCGCTCGTGTGACGAGTTGGTGGGTCGACCCAACTTGGCAAGGGGTGCCTGCACAAAAGAAGTAATGTCGACCCATGACTGCCCATGAATTGAGATCCCACAAGGGGGTCTCATAACTATTTTTAGAATATTAACTAAATTAATCTTTAGGTGTAAAACATCAATTTATACTTGATTTATTATGCAGCATGGATGTACTAACAAATGATAATATTTTGTTGACATTGATGAGCTAATGGTTTGTGTTCATTGATTTGCACAGAAGGGCGAACGCCCGCGCGCACACGAAGGTGGGACGTACGGGCACACATGGGGGCATCGTGTGTTGGGCATGCCACCTGCGACGAGTTGGTGGGTTGCCCGACTTGGCAAGGGGCACCCGCACAAAATAAGTAATGTCAGCCCATGACTTCCCATGAACAAAGTTCCCATAAGGGGGTCTCATAATTATTTTTAGAGAAATGACTAAATTAATGTTTGGGTGTTAAAATTCGATTTATAATTGACTGATCATGCAACATGGAAATAAAAAATGATAAGATTTTGTTGTCATTAATGAGTTAATGATTTTTTTCACTGATTTTCACAGCAGGGTGAACACATGTGCCCTGGGTGCGCCCACACGAAGGTGAGGCACATGGGTGCCCATGGGGCCATCGTGTTTTGGGCACACCAAGGCGCCCAACACCCATGCGACAAGTTGGTGGGTCGACATGACTTGGTAAGGGGCGCCCGCACAGAATAATTAATTTTGACCCATGATTACCAATGAATTGAGTTCCCAAAAGGGGGTCTCAAAATGATTTTTAGAAAATTAATTAAATTAATGTTTAGGTGTTAAAATACAATTTATGATTGATTGATTATGCAGCATGGACGTACTAACAAATGATAATATTTTGTTTTCATTGATGAGCTAATGATTTGTGTTCACTAATTTTCTGAATAGGATAAATGTCACGCCCTGGGCATTCTCATACAAAGACGGGGTGTGTAGGCGCCCATGGGGGTGTCGTGTGCTGGGAACGCCAAGGCACCCACCTGACAAGGGAGCTCATGGGATGATTTGGTGGGTTGGCCTGACTTGGAAATGGGTGATCACACAAAACAAGTAATTCCCATGACCAGAGTTCCCACAAGGGGGTCTCATAATGATTTTTAGAAAATTGACTAAATTAATGTTTGAGTGTTAAAAGTTAGTTTATAATTGATTAATCATGTAGCATGGAAATAAAAAATGATAATATTTTGTTGTACTTGATGATCTAATGATTTTTTCTCACTGATTTGCAGGGAAGGGTGAACGCATGCACCTTGGACGTGCCCGCACAAAGGCGGGGCACCAGGGTGCCCAGCGCCCGTGCGATGAGTTAGTGGGTCAACCTGACTTTGAAAGGGGCATGCGCATAAAATAAGTAATGTCAGCCAAGGAATTCCCATGAAATGAGTTCCCACCAAGGCTTCTCATTATGATTTATAGAAAATTAACTAAATTAATTTTTAGGTGTTAAAAGTCGATTTATAATTGATTGATTATGCATAATGGTACTAACAAATGGTAATATTTTGTTATAATTATTAATAAGCTAATTATTCGTGTTCACATATTTGCACAACAAGGCGAATGCCCGTACCCTGGGCATGCCTACATAAATACGGGACGGGCACCCATGGAGGCGTCGCCTGCTCAGCACGCCAAGGCGCCCGCCCAATAGGGGTACCCGTGCGACGAGTTGGTCGGCCAGCCTGACTTGGAAAGGGGCACCCGCACAAAAGAAGTAATGTCAGCCCATGATTGCCCATGAACAAAGTTCTCACAAGGGGGTCTCATAATGATTTTAGAAAATTAACTAAATTAATATTTGGGTGTTAAAAGTCGGTTTATAATTGATTGATCATGCAGCATGGAAATAACAAATTATGATATTTTGTTGTCATCTATGATATAAAGCTTTGTGTTCACTGATTTGTACAACAGGGCGAACAACTGCACCATGGGCACTCCCACACAAAGTCAAGGCGCCCTCATAAAAAAAGTAATGTCGGCCCATGACTGCCCATGAATATAGTTCCTACAAGGGGGTATCATAATGATTTTTAGAAAATTGACTAAATTAATGTTTGGGTGTTAGAAGTTGGTTTATAATTGATTGATCATGCAGCATGGAAATAGAAACTCATAATATTTTGTTGTCATTGATTAGCTAATGATTTGTGTTCATTGGTTTGCACAGTAGAGTGAACGCTTGCACCGTGGGTGCGCCTGCATGAAGGTGGAGCGCCCGGGTTCCCACGGGGGTGTCGCATGCTAGGCACACCAGGGAGCCCACTCGGTGGGGATTCTCATTCAACTAGTTGGTGGTCGATCTGAATTGGCAAGGGGTGTTCGCACAAAAGAATTAATGGCGGCCAATGACTTCCCATGAACTGAGTTCCCACAAGGGTATCTCATAATGATTTTTAGAAAATTGACTAAATTATTGTTTAGGTGTTAAAATTTGCTTTATAATTGATTGGTTATGCAGCATGGATGTACTAACAAATGATAATATTTTTTTTCATTGATGAGTTAATTATTTGTGTTCACTGATTTTCACAACAAGCTAAACACCCGCACTTTCAGTGCGCCTGCACGAAGGCGGGGCGCACAGGTGCCCATAGGGGTGTAGGGTGTTGGGCACTCCCAAGCGCCTACCTACCAGGGGCACCCATGGGATGATTTTGTGGGTTGAACTAACTTGGAAAGGGGAACCCGCACAAAAGATGTAATTTCAACCCATGACTTCCCATGAATTAAGTTCTCACGAGGGGGTCTCATGGTGATTTTTAGAAAATTAACTGAATTAATATTTAGGTGTTAAAAGTCAGTTTATAATTGATTGATTATGGAGCACGGTACTAATAAATGATAATATTTTTTTGTGATCATTGATGAGCTAGTGATTATTGTTCATTTATTTGCAAAGCTGGGTGAACGCCCACGCTCGCACGAAGGCGGGGTTCCCATGGGGGTGTTGCGTGTTGGAAATGCTAGGGGGCCCACCCGAAAGATGCGCTCATGCAACGAGTTGGTGGGTCGACCCGACTTGGAAATGGGCACCCACACAAAAGAGTAATGTTGGATCATACATGCATGACTTCCTATGACTTGAGAATGGGGCCAACGTTGAATTTTTTTTAGTTTATGCTGGTATGCACTAAAATTTTACATGGTTATGGTAGATTCATGCATTGACGATATGGGAGGGTTTTGAGACTCAATTAAGATTCACAGAAAGAATTTGAAAATCAAACGACAAAATTCTAAACATTTATAAATGCCAAGGAGATGAAATTATTTATTACTATTTACCAGTTGCGAGCTTATAATGTACTTCATAGTCCAAAGGTTGATAAAATTCATTACCCTTCCATTTGAGAAATATTCTTACCCTTCATTGTCATATTTGTCATCATCATCATCATCATCATCATCACCATCATCTTTGTATCGGACGAGTTGGGCGACGGGTGAACCAGGTGACACAACGGTCATGCAAACATGGTTTAATAAAGCTTTAAAATTTAAGACTTGATAAACAATGTCCCATAAATATTTTCATGGTATGAAACCCTATATAAATATTTATTAGTATTATCCTATTATATCTAATTCTATTTTTCACTATATTTATCACATAGAATATTTATTCAAGGTCTCATTAAAATTATTTAAGGGTGACGTATTTCAACTTCTCATTATTACTTGCAGTAATCAAATTCCTTGACCAAACTTACCCTCTAAAACTTGTATGGAATTCTCCAAATACACACATAGTTGATATGATTCACTTGGTTTCCATAGGATTTAGGAGTTCAAGTGGAATTCCCCCCAAATGTTGAAATTAAATTATACCCATCGAATTATGATGGGATAGACCAATATTCATATGATTCCATATGTTATTCTTTCTTTAGGGCATCTTGGAAAGTTTTTATTTCATGTATTCAAAGAGTACCCCTTATATTTTATAGAAGGCATGCTTTGAACCATTCCATGAGCAAGGATTTGTTGATTATAGATGGGAGATGGCTAAGAAGATATATAAACCTCTCGTTGTATTCCAACACAAGTTCACAACGCATATAATTAGTGTCTTTTATTTGTTGTGCTATTAGATGTTTGACATAATGAGTTTTAAGGAATGATAAAAATTGTCCTTCACTTCCAATTTTGTTTTTGTTTTTGTTTTTGTTTAATTATCCTTAAAATTAATAAATCATGTTAACATTATTTTATTTAATGCTCCAACACACCTTGCAATTTGCTTTTCTTTGTGTGTGGTATATCCATCACAACCCAATTTTTCTTACATATGAACCAATAATTTCTAATATCTTGATCACCCTCGTAGAGGGGTAGATGGTGGTGAAAAATTTGGCTGAGGAGGGTTTTTTTACTATATTGTAGTAGGTGGAGCTAGTCATATGATATTCAATGTTTTCTTAGTGTTTAATTGATCAAATTTAGTTGATTTTATTAGAAGGTTTATTTCATCGACCTGAGAATTTTGTTCTTTATAGTATCCAAAATGTCTTGTTTGTGGTTGCATCACTTCCTTGAAATGTTTGAAAAAAATTGAGGTATCCTCCTAAAATAGGAAATCATATAAAAGGTACAATTCTAATATATTTTATGTGGAGTAGTATGTTATTATCTCCTTCAATACTTAACCAACTCCACTTTTTTGGGGGTATTCTAAGGAACAACATATCTCTCACATTTACATGGTTGTCTAGTTGATACCACTATGAAGATCGTCAAGAACATACTTGTAAATGTTCCCAAAATAATTCTTGAACATGAGGAATTATTGAACATAGACAACTTGTTACATAAGGATTTGGATGATTATGTATCATATGTCCTAACTCTAAACCTCTATGCTTTCAACATTCTCTACCAATTAAACGGTGAAAATGCCTACCTCTACCAACTTTATATCTTCATTCAACTCAGGAATCATCAAGGATTCTTCCCATGTGACATCTATATAATCATCAAACTGATTTAGCACTCCAATGACTTGCCATTGTTGAGGATTTTTTCTTTGGGATTGATGATGATTTGCAACATCATGCATCACTATGCTTTTCTTTTGGCTTTTGTCCCTTCCAACTTTTTGAATATTAATTGTTTTCTTGTATGATTGCATTCTTTTGAGCATCCTTTTATTTTTTTCTTCATCTAGTGCATACTCTCACTCTCTTGTAGTTGAATTCCTCATTTTCCTCAGCATAATGACTCTTAAATGTGTATCAACTAAGGTTACTCCATTTTAGGCATTCTCACAAATTTCCGCCCCCAACCACAAAGCCAAAAATTAATTTTACTAGTTGAGAAAGGTACCACGTTTAGCCATTCATTTCGATAAGTATTCCTATGCTTCTTGTGTAATTTTTCAACTAGCATTCAAAAAATATTCCCACCTAGATTGTCATTTTTTTCTATTAGGTACTAGTTAGTCTTGTTAGTGGAGATAAATGGGATTCAACAATGTTCCAAATGCCTTGGCCAATGAAGAATTTGTGAATTAAAGTGGGTAATTCACAATTGTTTGCTCCTCACAAAAGTCATCTACGGTTTTTTCGACCCATTCATCTAAGTTTGTTTTATCACTATTAATCAATTTAGAGATAATTCATTAATCTTAAATAATATTAATCATGTGCACCACATTCTATAAATTTTTTAATTTCTTGAAGAATGGATATGAGGAAATTTTCATGTGTTTTTGTGAAAATTTTTGTTCTCACCTATGCAAGTGTGACATAGTTTCATCTAGGATCATTTTTTATATAATTTTAGAATTTTCTTTATCACCGCTCTCATGACATTAGAATATTCACTGCCTTCCTCCCCTAAACCTCTTTCAATCTGGTGGGCAACTAGGCGGACAAAGCAAGGATAACCCCTAAATAATGAATGATCGTGATCTGAAATCACCCCTAGGTGACCTCAGGAAATTAATGAAGGTATTACAGACTCATGTGTTGGTGTGTGTGTCTATGTTATCTTGTGCAACGGATCGATAAGATTGCAAAATACACAGACACTTGAAACAGTAAGAGATCACAGTAAGCAAACATAAACACAACAGAATTTAATAAGGAGTTCACCCAATCCTCCTGGGCTACGTCTCCTGGTCCAGCCTTTAGTGGTGGCCTTTTTATTATGTTTTTAAAGCAGAGCCTTACAATAAGGATCTCAATCTGAGTCTCACTTGACATAGGATGAACAGTAGGATGGCACTTGGAATTCCCAAGTCCTTAGAGTTCACAGACTCCCCTTACCGAATTTCGACCTCAATTGGTCTCTATCTGCTCGATGTTGCCCTTACTCTGATGGTTAGCTTGGCTTCTCTATCCTCTACAACTTTGCCTCTCTTTCTGTGTTTCTCGACCTTCAGCTTCTTCACTGCTTCTCTGCCTCACTGTCCCCCTGCTTCCTGTCAACTCATGGCTTTAAAGCCAGTTCGTTCCTCCGACTGTTCGTTTCTGCTTCCGGCTCTCTAGATCACCTGCTCCTGTCCACTGGGACTCCTCTGCCCTGCGTCATCATTGTTGTGTAACGCTTCACAGAGAGGTGGCCACTTGTCTCTTTGCGAACTGAGTGTCAATTCTTCCTGAACGGTTGTTTTTTCTGTTATTTCCTAGATGCCTATGAAACAGATCCTTCTATCGATTCATTGGTCAAATCGGACTTCAAATCTTATGCACCGCAGTTTATTTCTCCCTCAATTCCATGTTGGCATTATGATACAGGTGTTGTCCTTGATGGCAACTCACTCAAATGACAAATCACAGTTCAGGCTCTCAAAATGAAGGAAAAAGAGATATACGCAAGTTCCTCTTAACCAAGTCGCGTATACATGTGGGATTGTCGACCAAAAGGTGCGTATACATATACACGCACTTTCATGCAAGGGAAGGCGCGTACATTGGGTTTTGGTCCGTGGTATTTGGACCATGGTATTGTGATCCATGGTATTGGTCCAAGGTATCTTGTCCGACGTATTGACCCCAGGTATTTGGTCCAAGGTATTGGTTCTAAGTGGTTTTGGACCATGGTATTGAGTAAGGCCTAAGACTATAAAAGGAGGAGAAGATCATTAGGCAAAGGCACTCAGAAAGTCTTGAATATCTGATGAAGTATGAGATCTAGTATGCAGGTTATGGGTTCATAATGCTTTGCTTGATCTGAGCTAAGGAGGAATCTCAGCGGTTGATGGAGAACAAGATCTAAGGATAGATTGGGATCTAATGGCTTGGAATGAATCATCTCTATACAGTTTGATCACACTTATTCTAGATCTGTATACTGACGCATGTAATGTTCTGTAAATATTATGATTTGGGTATAACTCAAGTTTGGAATAGCTGCAAATCATGAATGAATATTTACAGATGTATACACTGATTGACTATGATAAAAGAGCATACATACGCAGGTTAGATACATCTAAGTAGCGTATACCATATGAACTATGATGTTTGAAGTTACAGGTGGTTCTGGTTGTTGATGAGTTCTGATGACTATTTACTAGTGTCAGTATTCTACATATTCAATTTGGTTGACTGTGTTTAGCTTCAGTGTTGATGGATGAGATCTAATAATGGATCAGGATCATAATGACTTATCTTTATGTGATCTAATGGACTAGATCTGGTTGCTAACACACATATTATCCTTGTATATGTAATGATTTGGGTATGTCTGAAGTCAGGAAGTGCAACGAAGTTATAAGTAAGTAATTAATGACATATACGCTAGTTCACTTTAGTGAAGTTGCGTATACACGCTGGTTCAGCTCTTCCAAGTAGCGTATGCACTCTGATGCATGTTTTTTGATGATACAGTTAGATCTGAACATTGTTGCAGAATTTTGTGTTCTGTTATGTGTTCTGGTGACTGCAGTTTGTTGACAGGGTTTCAGTGATTCAGTATTGGGTGATTCAGAGATTGATGATGCTAGTGTTGATTAATTGTGTGCTTCAATGATATTGATGGGTCCAATATGAAAATTGGATGAAACGTGGCCTTCAAATTATGGTGTTGTGCTTCAGGAGTATCCAGTTTGAAAATTTATGAAATGTGGTACCTGGAGGAAGAAAGGGAAGGTTGTAGCCTTATGTAGGTCGGCACCTACGTACTAGTACATCAACTAGTACAAGAGCTAAGGGGGGTGTAGCTACTTTTCAGTAGTAGCTGGAAAACAAGTGAAGGTTGGAGCATTCAGTAGGCCAGCGCCTACGTACTAGTAAAAGGATCAGCTAGTATAAGAGCTAAGGGGGTTATAGCTCCCTTCCACGAGAAGCTGGAGAATGAGAGGAGGTTGTAACCTTTTGCAGGTAGAAGCCTGTGTACTGGTATAAGGCTGCACCAGTACAGAAATATTGTAAAAGGAATTTTCTTATTAAAGGAAGATAAAGACGAATTGCAGCAGGCGGTTTTCACCCACATTAGGTTTCCACCTTACATCATGGTGTTCATGTGTGCTTCTTGTGTGTGATGATCTGTTCTGTTTTATTGCACCTGTTTACTGTTCATATGGTTAACAAAGTTCTAATTCACTAACTAAAGATCAACATTTAATGGATTAACTGAATCATAAGTTTACTGGATATACGCTAGTTGCATTAGACACAGTTGCGTGTACACACAGGTTCCCTTAACTGAAGTAGCATATATGAATCTAAGTATGGAAATAAAAAAGTGTTTGGTTTGATAATACTGATTCACTCCCCCCCCTCTCAGTATTATTTCCAACAGTCCAGTCATCCATCGGGTTGAACCTCCGCCGTTGATCTGGAGCCCCCAAATCCTACGATCTTCGCTCTTATCGCACGGTTGATTTTCTCGACCATTACTCCGTGATGTAAGCAGTTTTTCTCTCTCCCCACCAAACACGCGTCACTTGGTGTATGGAATCGCTGGGTCCTCGGCCAAATCCGCTTACCGCCTGAAATGCCTCCGATATTTCGCCGGTTTTGAGCACGGGACTCGCCTTGTCGGTTTTAGCGCTTTTCCATGGTTTTCTGGTTTCCCTTGTGACCAAGCGATAGAGGTCTTTCCTTCTCGAGGGGTTTTACCCAGCGATACGCGCTCAAAACTAGCTTCTCTGGATCTGGGCTTCACAATTTCCATTTTTGCGCCATACACGGTCTCCATGGGCCAACGGTCAGTGCACTTTGACCGAAGGTCCTCGTTGTTCCGTGCTGGCTGCAAATTACCATTATTCAGAGGTTATTTCTGATAGCTATAAGATTTCTTGAAGTCTGTCATTCATTCTTAACAATCATGGAATTGTTTGAGGATCCAATTCGGATCATGGCCTTCCCACTGAAAAGCTTTTGGACCACCAAAAGTTGGTTTTCAAGCATCGACTAAGTGAGGATACAACTTTCTCACCTGTCCAATCTCTATCCATTTTGCACTACTTGGCTTTGAACTCCTGAGCCCAATTCTGAGGTACTCAACATCTCCCCTACGCGACGTTCTCACCTTCCTGTCCAGAACTGTGTCTTCCTGCAATTCATTAATACATTCAGGTAACAGGTCATCAATAGAAGGCAATTGACTCTGCTCTTCAGGATCTTCAATTAACGAAGGTTCAAATAGCCTCAAGCCGTTTGCATTGACGACTGAGTAGATGTGCATATAAGCTGGCAAATCAAGGCAAAAATCATTCTCACCAATTTTCTCAAGGATCCTGAAAGGTCCATACCTTATTGGTTTTATCTTTTTACCTTCACCTTGCATCCTATCTTTGCTGATATACAGCCAGACTTGATCACCAACTTGAAAACTATTATCCATCTGATGCTTGTCATGCTTTGCCTTGTATTTGGTCTGGCTCTTTTCCAGCTATTCCTGTATTGCCTGATTTATCCCTTGAATTTTTTCAATGAACCTAGTTGCCTTGTCCACATCGTTGTGTCCGTCAACTGTTGTGTCCTTACCAAAGACAAAATATAAGGGAGACCTTGGTGTGAAACCAAAACAGGTCTCAAAAGGAGATCTTTGTGTGGAAGAATGTTTGGCTCGGTTGTAAGCATGTTGCACATAACACAAATGTTCATCCCAAAGCTTGGGATGTTTGCTACAATATCCCCAGAGCAACTGGATCACTGTCCTGTTGACTACTTCTGTCTGGCCTTCGGTTTGTGGATGGAAAGTTGTGCTTTTCTTTAGTTTGGTGTCCATCAGTTCCCACAGACTTGACCAAAACTTCCCCACAAATCTGGTGTCTCGATCAGACATAATGGAAGTGGGTAATACAAAATGAACCCATACATGTTGAAAGAACAGTTTTGCAGTTTGTTCAATTGTAATCTATTTATTACAAGGTATCAAGATACACATTTTGCTGAACCTATCCACAACAACATACAGATAATAATGACCCTTCCTAGAGTTAGGCAGTCCTCCAACAAATTCCATGGAAACACTTTCCCAAGGATGAGAAGGAACTGGCAATGGAGTGTACAAGCCTAGTTTCCTATTGTTGGGCTTGCTTTTAGCACACATAGTACACCCTCTTACATATCTAGAAACTGTCTCGTTCATTTTTGGCCAATAACAAAATCTTTGCAACTGTGCAATTGTTTTGCTTACCCCAAAGTGACCTGATATTAGAGAAGTGTGTGCTTCTTGAATTATCTTTACTCTTTCAGTTTGTGGAATGCATAGCTTCCCACAATGATACAAGAGTTGGTCCTTAATATGATAATCCAATTCTTCTACTCGTTTGCCTTGACTTAAAGTTGCATATACATCTTTAAAGTCTATATCTTGAGCATATTGTTCAATGTAAATTTCATGTAATATAGAATTATGCTTAAGTATAGTAGATGCATTTATAATGGGTCTAGATAACATATCTGCAACTTTATTATGTATGCCCTTTTTATATCTGATGACTAAATGAAACTGTTGTAGGAACCTCATCCACCTGTAATGTCTTGATTGCTGCAGCTTAGTCTGGGAGTGTAGATATTGAAGTGGTTGATGATCAGTATGGATAACTATTTCTTTGCCCATTAAGTAATGTTTCCACTTTTTCACACTCTGTACTAATGCATACAATTCCTTATCATATGTGGGATAGTTAACTACTGCAGAGTTAAACGTCTCATAATGATAACATATGGGTTTATCGTGCTGTATCAACACTGCTCCCATGGCATAGTCACTGGCATTTGTTTGGATCTCAAACGGTCTTTGAAGATCTGGCAGTGCTAGTACTGGTGCTGTACTAATCTTTTCTTTCAAGGTGTCGAAGGCTTTCTGTTGTTTGCCTCCCCACTGAAACACCTTGTTCAATCCTGTTAAAGCATGTAAGGGAGCTGCAATTAAGGAAAATTTAGAAATGAACTTTCTCCAATATTGTGCTACTCCTAAGAAGTTTCTAACTTCTGTAGCAGATTTGGGTTTAGGCCAGTTTACAATGACTGCCACCTTAGAGGGATCTATCTTCAATTCACCACCCCCTACTATATGTCCCAAATAATTCAAAGATGTTTTGCCAAATTCACATTTTGAGAGTTTAACATAAAGTTTTTCTCTTTTCAAAACATCTAGTGTCTGCTTAACATGCTTTAAATGTTCTTCCCATGTTTTGCTAAATATAAGAATGTCATCCAGATATACAATAACAAAATCATCAAGAAAAAGTCTGAGCACATCATTCATTATTCTCATGAAAGCAGCAGGAGCATTAGTTAATCCAAAAGGCATAACTAGCCACTCATACAATCCCTGCTTTGTTTTGAAAGCAGTCTTCCATGCATCTTGTTCTGCAACTATGACCTGATGATGTCCACTATGCAAGTCTAACTTGGAAAAATAAACAACTTCCTTTAATTGATCTAATAGATCATCTATGCGAGGAAGGGGATAATGATTTTTTATTGTTATTTTATTCAATGCTCGATAGTTAATGCATATTCTCCATGAGCCATATTTCTTTCTCATCAAAATGATTGGTGACCCACATGGTGATGTGCTAGGTCTGATGAACCCCTTCTCGAGCAACTCTTGCACCTGCTTCTTGATTGTTGCATTATCTAAAGTGGGCAACCTGTACATCGCAATGTTAGGAAATGGAGCATCTTGCTGCAAATTAATATCATGCACTACTTCCTTTTTGGGTGGCAGACCTTTAGGTTCTTGAAACAAGATATCATACTCTGAAACAATTTTTTCTAAATCATCTTGTTGTTTAGCATCACATCCCTCAAATACATTGGTTTTATCAGGTTTCTTTTCCTTTACAACCATCAGTAAAAATTGCTTTCATGAATTTAATTCGTTTCATCTGCCTGAGTTTATGAGAGTATAATTATTTTTGAGCTTATGAGCTCTTACAAAGTATTCGATTCCATCTTTAACGAGTAGATACTTGTTCTCAGCTCTATAGAAAATAGCTTTTCTGTCATACAAGTAAGGACTTCCTAAAACAATTCCACATATATCCAAAGGAATTATATCTAACTCAACCTCATCTACAAATGCTGACCCAAAATAAAACTTGAGTTTGCATTGTCTAGTCACTTGTAGTTGTGCTTTATCACTTAACCAACCTAATGGGTATGATTTCTTGTGAGGTGTAGTCAGTAATCCCAACTTCTTTACAATTGCTTCAGAAATTAAATTTACTTGTGAGCCACTATCAAACAAAGTATCAATCTTTTGATGTTTGGAAATAACTCGAATATGGAAAAGCTCATGTCTTTTTCTCTCATTTTCTTCATCAATAGTAGATTGTACAGAATTATTAATAGATGCTTCATAATTCTTACCTTTTATGCCTATGGCTACAATGGTTGTTTCATCTCCTGAGTCCAACCCAAAATATTTCTGAATAGTTGTAGCAGTCTTCTTCTTCTTGCCCTCGAACTTCTTAGGTCTCAGCTCTGGATGCAGAATCCAACAGTGCTCATCATCATGCCCATCCTTCTTACAGTGAGTGCATGAAGACTTGTTTTTCTGTGCAGTGTTGGCCTTCCTCTCTTTCCATTTCTATTTTCTTTTCTCCTTATTCTTTCTTGCAATGGGCTTGGATGATCCTCCAACCTCTAGGTTCCCATTCTTTCCTCTAGCTTCTAGATGCGTAGCTTGAACAGATACCTCATCTATACTAGTGGGATTAAACATGAGGATAGTGTGCCTCATGTAGCTGTGTAGACCACCGATTGAAATTTAACAGTGTCTCAGGTGACTCTAATGAGATTCCTAGAATAAATGATCTCTTCCTAAATTCTTGGGTGTAACCTTGTACACTTTTCCCTTTCAATTGGCGAAGAGTTTTCCAGCTCATCATGGCTTGCTGCATGTAGGCCAGATAGAACTGCTTTTTGATTGCAGAGACAAATTCACTCCAGACAGAAAGAGTCTTACCATGTATCTTCATGTCAGCTTGGGTCTTGCCTTCCCACCAAACCAAGGTAGTGCCCCCAAGGCGTAGGGTGGCCAGTTGAATCTTGCTCTTGTCTGAGTCAATACTCTGCACTCTGTAATAAACATCAATTTATCTGATCCAATTGTCCAGCTTTTCTTCATTCAACTCTCCATCATATACTAGTAAATCAAATTTAACATCTAGTTTAATCAAAGATGTCTTCTTTTTATGTTCAAGGCTATTAGGAGGTGTGAGAAAGTTTTCTTCTTTCCCTTTGCCTTTTGGGTGGTCATGAAGGAGAGACTCTTCTTCTCCTTTATCTTGTTTGGAGCCTGATGAATCTTCATCTTTATGTTTTCTAACTTCCTTATACATTTCCTCTACCATGGATCTTATGGCCAGGAAACTATCTATAAATTGAGGGTCTGGGCCCACGGAACCTTCCTCCAACATTGTCCTCTGAGGATAAACTCTTCCAATTTCAGGATTAGTTTTGACCAACTCTCCTTCTCCTAATTTGAGCTTTGATCTAGTTAGCATTCAACAGCTAAATCCAGCACAAGCTTGTCTAACCTTAACAACCTATAGCTCTGATACCACTTGATCTGAAATCACCCCTAAGTGACCTCAGGAAATTAATGAAGGTATTACAGACTCATGTGCTAGTGTGTGTGTCTATGTTATCTTGTGTAACGGATCGATAAGATTGTGAAATACATAGACACTTGAAACAGTAAGAGATCACAGTAAGCAAACATAAACACAACAAAATTTAATAAGGAGTTCACCCAATCCTCCTGGGCTACGTCTCCTGGTCCAGCCTTCAGTGGTGGCCTTTTTATTATGTTTTTAAAGCAGAGTCTTACAATAAGGAGCTCAATCTGAGTCTCACTTGACAGAGGATGAACAATAGGATGGCACTTGGAATTCCCAAGTCCTTAGAGTTCATAGACTCCCCTTACCGAATTTTGACCTCAATTGGTCTCTGTCTGCTCGATGTTTCCCTTACTCTGATGGTCATCTCGACTTCTTTGTCCTCTGGAACTTTGTCTCCCTTTCTGTACTTCTCGGCCTTCATCTTCTTCACTACTTCTCTGCCTCACTGTCCCCCTGCTTCCTGTTAGCTCATGGCTTTAAAGCCAATTCGCTCCTCCAACTGTTCGTTTCTGCTTCTGGCTCTCTAGATCGCTTGCCCCTGTCCGCTGGGACTCCTCTGCCCTGCGTCATCATCGTTGTGTAACGCTTCGCAGAGAGGTGGCCACCTGTCTCTTTGTGAACTGAGTGTCAGTTCTTCCTGAACGGTCATTTTTTCCGTTATTTATCAGATGCATGTGAAACGGATCCTTCTGTCAATTCATTGGTCAAATTGGACTTCAAATCTTATGCGTTGTAGTTTATTTCCCCCTCGAGTCTGGTCATCCATTGGTTTGAACCTCCGTCATTGATCTGGAGCCCCCAAATCCTACAGTCTTCGCTCCTATCGCACGGTTGAGTTGCTCGACCGTTACTCCGCAATGTAAGCGATTTTTCTCTCTCCCCACCAGACACGCACCACTTGGTGTATGGAATCGCTGGGTCCTCGGCCAAATCTACTTACTGCCCGAAATGCCTCCGATATTCCGCGGGTTTTGAGCACGGGACCCGCCTTGTCAGTTTTAGCGCTTTTCCATGTTTTTCTAGTTTCCCTTGTGACCGAGCACTCGGGGTCTTTCCTTCTCAAGGTGTTTTTCCCAGTGATACGCGGTTTGTGCTAATCACATATCAGAAACAGCCTCCATTTCTGGATCTGGGCTTCCCAATTGCCATTTTTGCGCCATGCGCGGTCTCCATGGGCCAACAGTCAGCGTGCTTTGACTGAAGGTCCTCGTTGTTCTGTGTTGGGTGCCAATTACCATTATTCAGAGGTTATTTCTGATAGCTATAAGATTTCTTGAAGTCTGTCATTCATTCTTAACAATCATGGAATTGTTTGAGGATCCAATTCGGATCAGATTGCCAACTCGGTTTCCCGCTTCTTTTGAGTCTCAAATATACATGGGTACATTCGTACTTACTAAATAATCATGCACTAGCATGTTGATTTTACTATGTGGTCATGTTGGCTTATCGGTCACCCAATTTCCCAGCAAGATTCATACTCAATGTGAGAAAGCATGGAATCAATCTAAATTCCATCCACCGATTAAGTGAAAATAGAAAACCTGCTTTCAGGTATTGCACCACTCATAGGAAATGTATAATAATATATAATATTATTATAATATTATATTTTATATTATATATATATAACATATATTATATATTATATAATACAAACTATATAGTTATATATAATACAACATATAATTGTAGAATCAAAGTGTGGGTTCAGGTTAATAGTAGAGCGAGCAAGGCAGTGCACAAAGTGAACAGGGTAGCTCACAGAGCGAGCATGAGGGCATTCCACAAGGTGGAAGGAGAGCGAGCATGAGGGAATTCCACAGGGTGGAAGGAGAGCAAGCATGATGGAATTCCACCAGGTGGAAGGAGAGCGAGAACAAGGGAATTCCATAGGGCAGCAGGAGGGCATTCGAGGAGGCCACAAGGCCATTTGAGCAGTGGGCACAAGGGAATTCGAGCAAGGAGGCATTGGAGATATGGAGGCAAGCACAAAATCGGGTTCCTTTGTTTGCTATTTGACTGTAAGCTCGAACCCATCTCTCTTATCATTCTCAGTCCTTTACCTATCTCAAAGTCACCCACCTATTTCCACCGAGGGAATATATTTGTCTTACTTGCAATAGGGTGAACCGTTACCGATGAATTTAAGCTCAAAACCCTTTTATTTGTCTTACCTACTACCGGATGAACCCTTACCCATGATTTTAAGATCGAAACCCTTTTATTTATATTATCTGCAATAGTCGTGTGAACGATTACCTATGATTGTAATATCGAAACCATTACCCTCTTGTTCATCAAATTGTTATGCTCCATCTCATTCTTATACCTCTGGCTCTTATCCCTCCAATGCTGCTAGTTATGAATTGTATGATCTCACTCCCTCCCACCTTCTTATGGTATTAGTTTTACTCCTCGTAACCGTTGGGTCAACTACCCCTAAGATACTATTCCCATTAGCCCACATGTTGGGAATTGGAGTAACAAATAACCCATCGATTTTGTATGGTATTCTTATATAGTTTGGATGAAACTATTGTCTGATATTTTCATACAATTCAAATGGAACAATCCATATGCGCAATTGTATTATCCTACTAGAGTATGTATGGCCTTATGATGGAAGTTTGCATACAGTCATGGCATTGATTATTTATATATTTTGTATGGTATTTCTTCTCTGAGAATTATGGCTTCTATACCAAATACATATGACCTCAATATAAAGTTGTTTTGGATATGTGATGGAAGTTTTCATACAGTCTTGGCATCGATTACTTATACAGTTCCATATGACCTCAATTTAAAGTTTGTTTTGGATCTGTGATGGAATTTTGTGTATAGTTGTGGCATCTATTATTTATATAGTTCATATGGTATGTCTTCTCTGAGAATTATGGCTTCTATAACAAATACATATGACCCCAATATAAATTTTGTTTTGGCTCTGTGATGGAAGTTTTCATACATTCTTGGCATCGATTATTTATATAGTTCCAAATGACCTCATTATAAAGTTTGTTTGGCTTTGTGATGGAAGTTTGCATATGGTCTTGGCATCGATTATTTATACAGTTCGTATGGTATTTATTTTATGAGAATTATGGATTCTATACCAAATACATATGACCTCAATATAAAGTTTTTTTTGGCTTTGTGATGGAAGTTTGCATACAATCTTGGCATCAATTATTTATACAGTTCATATGGTATGTATTCTCTGAGAATTATGGCTTCTATACCAAATACATATGACCTCAATATAAAGTTTGTTTTGGCTTTGTGATGGAAGTTTGCATACATTATTGGCATCATTTATTTATACAATTCATATGGTATGTATTCTCTGAGAATTCTGGCTTCTATATCAAATACATATGACCTCAATATAAAGTTTGTTTTGTCCTATGATGGAATTTTTCATACATTCTTGGCATCTATTATTTATACAGTTCCATATGACCTCACTATAAAGTTTGTTTTGGATTTGTGATGGAAGTTTGCATACAGTATTGTGTCGATTATCTATACAAATTATATGGTATATTTTCCATGAGAATTGTGGCTTCTATACCAAATACATATGACCTCAATATAAAGTTTGTTTTGGCTCTGTGATGGAAGTTTGCATACAATCTTGGCATCGATTATTTATACAGTTCGTATGGTATGTCTTCTCTGATAATTATGGCTTCTATACCAAATACATATTAACTTAATATAAAGTTTGTTTGGCATGGCATCAACTTAAAGTATGGAAATATTTAATTAATGATTTGGTTGATGGCATCGAAACCTTGTATTTTCTCAATATCGCATTCTTTCTAATATGTGTGTGTGTGTTGTGATATTGTTATCATCAACCCTAAAGTGAAACCCTAAGGAGGCTTGGAATATTAATGATAAAGATCTCCTTGACAAGTCCCTTTTGTAACTCATATAAAATGATGGAAGCTCTAAAGGACATGAACAGTGACCCTTAGAAACCCTATATTAATAATTTTAGGGTTGGTAGCTGATGATATTCTTGACATGTTATAGTGATCATCAAGAAAGTGAGAAATCATTATATGTCTTTGTCATTATGACAGTGACATAGATAGTCAATCCTATGCATGTAGTATGGTCTTTAATTCAGTAATCCATATGTACATTAGTGAATTGGCACACCTATTTCTCTACATGATGACAATAAAAATTCACCTATCCTTATGGCAGTAACCTCATTGCAACAGGGATCTTGATGTATCAATTTGACACCAATTCCTATATAATGCAGGAAAATCGAGATTAACCATTTATTTATTGATGGAAATATGTGCAATACAAGATGATTGTGAAACAATGTCTATTAATGTGAAAAAAAAACTATAAACCATAAATTTTATTCCTTTGACATTTCTTCATCTATAGAACAATTTCCTCCTTCTTGGAGCTCAAATAATTAATCAAAATTTGTTCACTCACAAGCCCTAGTTTTCCCCTTCATGGTGTGTGAGTGGCCTTACTCACCATGGCATAAGTCTCTGTATTAAGGCTAATCTTGATGCTTCATGGGATGGTGTATCAACTCGTCTCATGATTTATCCCAATAATCATTGAATGTCATAATATTGTTATGAGGTTCTATTCAAATTTTCACAGTTTATAAGGCTTGTAGCCTTGCACTATTTATACGGATCTCTAACTTCAAGTGGTACATTAAGTCTAGGTTAATTATTATAGATTTAATAAAGGTACTTTATTGTCCTCAATCAATATTCGGAATATCTTGCAAACATTTCATCATAGGTATGGGCTCCTATAGGTTATTCATATTCTCTATTTTCTTAGTTTGATCGATATTAGAATTCTCATGCTCATAACACACACACATACACATATATGCCAATATTTATCCAATATTAATCATTAATATCTATGCATCAAACATAGCTCTCATTCAAATATCATTTTTATCATTACGTGTTTTATTCATGAGTTAGAATATCACATTTCACTTTTTAGTGATGTTTTCATTCATGACTCATTGATATGCATACTAATTTATTCCACATTCTATAATCAATTCCATATTAATAATGAATATGTAAACAATATCCATTCTATATGATAGGTAAACAATATCAAAATAAACTACAATTACTTTCACATAATTAACATGAAACATTAATCGTTATTATAAAAGTAGAGGTGCGACATACATCCTTATTTATTCCCCATTCTATAACCAATTCTCCTTAAACAATATCCATTATAAATTACAAGTCAACAATATCATAATAAATAACGGTCACTTTCACACATAATGTCTAAACAAAATCATTAATCAACAATTAATAATGGCTTAGAGTAAAGTGATTATTGTGCCTTTAAAGCCCTTCATATCAATGAAGGGGAATTAACCGACCATTTAATAAGAAATAATTTCCAATCACCGGTCCTTACCAATGCTTGTTCTTACTTTAAAATAAATAGTCTTGTTCAAGGCCACCTCTTTGGCCCTAAGAGCTTATATGGACTTTTTTCGTAACATATATTTCGATCACTTCTTATGTGGGTCATGTGTCATGGAATTAAGTTGTAAGCACATGGGTCAAAATGTAGTGAAGAGATATGTGTGATGGATTATGTAGCGATGAAGTGATATTATTAGCTCATTATCAGTATTATTATATTTTTTTTATCATCAAGATAATGTCAATTATAGAAGATCACAATGCATACAGGGACACTAGAAATAGGCTCTTCGTCAGGAAAAACCCCTCCATACGGGAAAACCCAAAAACTTCTCTTCTTATAGATTCTCAAGGAATACTTCTAGAACTTTGATCTAAACAACTGACCAAGTGATAGGACAGCCACCCAAATAATAGTGTTTTTCTCTTCAACTTGAATTTCTCCTCTTTTCTAAGCTGAAATATGAACCATAGCAGCTTCCCTTCTCACACATGTGAGCTTGCCAAAACAAGAAAAGTTTCCCAAAACAAAATAAGAAGCCTTATCTTCTTCCTCATTGATTTTCTCCTCTTCTTCGCTCTGATTTATCTCAGACTTCTCAAGAGATGCAAACTTCATCAGTGTCTTTGGAGGTTGAATAAATATTCTATATATAGCCTCTTGGTGTGGTGCAAATGCCTTCTTGTGGGGCCGACTTGGTGGGTTTGCCGACCCATCACTTAGTGGTTTCTTGTCCTTTTTACATTAAAAAAAAATCTTATACATTGACCTTAGAGCCCTCCAAGGGACTTTACATCATGATCTTGACATAGACCTTGTCAAAAACCTAGGGCACACAATGGGTTTGTACTTGTTACAAACTTCAAATCCAGAAAGCTAAAAAATTTCAATTATAAAGTGTATCAGTGATTTTTTGACTAACCAACTCAGGATGATAAAATAATGCCCACAATCAAATTGTATAAGGAAAGCACCTCTGTAAAAATGAGTATGACGATCATGCCCACAAAAATATTAGGCTACTAGGCATTTGCTCTGTAAACAAAAGGAAAAGTAGGCATAAGTAAGAGAACATATAATAGATTTAATTTTAATATTATTGTCAATTCTCCTCACTTATTGTATTATGTATTATGTACACATGCACAAGCTAAATGAGAATTGTTTTCTAGTATCACATAGACATTCAAACTATGGCAATCAAAAATAATAATTCTAATGCAAATTTGGAAAGAATTTGATCATGTTTTATGTGTTATTAATTCTAAAGATAGCAAATGGATGCCTGATATATTGACCAAAGACTCAATCATGAAACCCATAATTTATAAAATTTTCTTTTTACAATTTTATTTCTTCTTTTGATCAATATATAATAATCACATCGTGGCATGAGACAAATGACAATTATGAAGACTGCAAATAGTTAAATTTCCCAATAGACAGGAGCATGTTGATTCAACTAAGCCATATGAGAACCATCAATTATGTTTCCATTTTGAGTTTCTCGCTTAGTTTGGGACAAAGTTTCATTTGATACACGATGACAACAAGAGAACTATGGTTCATCATATATGTTGCATGATGAGATTGTCCGGTCCTCCAAGTGCAGTGAAACAATATCCTCAAGGGAGGCGAAACAATATCTATCCAAGATTATGGATCTTCTAGTCTTTCATGCTCACCGAGGAAATTTGCAACACCTCCTGTAATTTTGGACCTAAGAAAACCCTAGAAACCCTAGGGTATTTGCACATGTGAACATAATTAGAAGACAAATTACAAAATTTTGAAATATTGATGTGTCTCTCAATAGGTCAAAGATCCATCTTTATGTAGCATTTCTAAGAGATTTCGTTAGCCCTCTCTAGGCCAACTTTTCCTTGGCTAGCCAACTTGGTCTTGGGAGCCTTCTAGACATTTCTAATTTCAAAATATTTTTTCTTTCCTTGATACAAATTCCTGAAAGGGTCTTTTACAATATAACAAGGACTCTTGACTCATGAAAAATGGTAGGAGCATTCAATGGATGCCTGACCTAATGAAAAAGTGGCTTGAGCATGAAACACATGATTTACAAAAATTAATTTATTTCTTCTTTTGATAGATAGATAAGAACTACATCATGACATGGGTCAAATAACAACTACATCAACATATCGAAGTATGTGGGTAATTTTTGTAATGGAAGATTAAATTCTATTAGATTATCTTGAGTTCTCAAGTTATCAAATGAGTTCATTAGTTAAGATGAATAGGTTCACAAGTTCTCAAGTTTTTAAATATTACTTGAATATTTTAAATGCAAAGAACTTCCTTGTAACTCACTTGTACTATTATAATGTTCTTGTGCTTTCGTCAAGACATTTCTCAACATCCCTTATGACACTCGCTAACAGTTTCTCTCATTTGATGGAGTTTTATAGGATGTTCAACCAAACAGATATTTTTCAGATCTATCTTTGTCGAGTGGCAGAAGTTTAGGTAGGATATAATAAATTGAAAAAACATCTACTACATCGTCTAGTAGGTGAATATCAACTAGAGGTGAAAAGATTAGAAAAAATTCCATAGACGCATGGAAATTTTTCTTGCTAAATGGGGTTCATGTTCTTATGATAATGAGAGCATATATGACATCAAGATTCTGTTCAGGTATAAACATCTAGTGAAATAATGGGCACCCAGGGATCTTCCTGAAATAAACACTAATTTTTCTATCAATGAAAGGATATACCGCATTTCCCCGTCATCATTACATGGTTTGGGGCTATTTTCCATGGATGGCATAAAGTATGTTACGGAGGATTTAATGAATTGATGGAGTATGTCAGACCCTGTTACAACTACAATGATTGGGTACGTCTAGTCAAATATTCCAAAAGTATGTGAAGATATGGAGTGGCTGAAAATTATATACAACTAAAAGACAATGATGAAAATAAAGGTGCAACTATGTATATTGATGGAAAGCCAAAAGCAGCATGGAACATTGCAGGGTTTATAAATAGTACAATGCTCGTCACCACAAATAAGAAACCCAATTACATATTCGAGGGATGTGAAGGAAACCATGTATTCATATGTGCCATTAAACCAATAGTTGTAGGGGAAGAGTTGCTCATTGATGACAATTTGAATAGAATAAATACATATATTATTATTATGGGGATGGTATATATTCAATTCTAACCAACTTGTAAGCAATGTCTATTGTATGTTATGATTTATCATTTACCTTTTATATTGGCCATGATATAACGTGAAGTTTCTATGTAAATTTAGACATATGTAAATAATGGTTTTCCTATTAATATAATGATGATTAATTGTGGATGAATTGAAAATTACACTTATTTCATAAACATGGTGATAAGGGGAAGGAACCAGCCTTAGAGCAGTCCACATATGCTTGTGAAGAAGAGGTTAATGATGATGCAATTTTATGTCTAGTGATTGAATCTAAGCAATAAAGAAGCTTAAAATCAAAGCAAAAAAAAAACTTAATTATTTAGTTCTGATTGAGCCTCAGAGATATGAGATAAAAGAAGAAATCAGAACCTTGTTACAACAAGTTCGTCTGTATGGGGTGAGAAACTCATTTAATTATCCCATTTATTTGTTTATGATTTACTTATCTCATACTTTATAAACAAAACTCTTTATTTTATAGGAGTTTTTAGCGGAGTACGATCCTCATGCTAGGACTATGGGCGTCATTGTTGGTGTCAGCGTCGATGCTCCAACTGTGAGTGATTCATCGGTCATTGAGACTGGTACAACCGCTCAACCACCCACAATAGGATCTGCACCCCCTGACATACATCAGGATCTACACATGATGGTGTGGATGTGGGCATGATCCAATTGCACAATTGAAATGAGTTCTCCTAGATCTTCATGTGTTACTAGCACGATATCACTATTGATCACATTTTTTGTAGATGATGATAATGTCCCCATGAAAATAGAGAAATTTCCAGGTGTATAAAAAGTGTTTTAAATATTAAGTACAACCTAAATGAAATTAATGTATAGTCTATGATTATTTTAAATTAATGATAATATCATTTTGTAGGAAATGATGTATTTTATAGGTGTTTGTCTAACATAACCTTGGAAATATTTGGGCCAACCATTCACACGAACTAGAAATCCCAAAGTTCCAAGTTAAAAGATGAACTTATTAAAAGAATGGTCCGTCTGTTCGGTGAGGATACATTCAACAAATTTGTGCCTCAAAGGCAGGCCTACATTTAAAATATTTGCGGGACTAGTATAGGTCTCAATTAGAAAGGTCTAGGTCGCATGAGTGCCCTCCATCGATTCCAAAGATGGAGAGGGGAGTTCTCGTGGCAAATGCACTCCAGGAAGGTATGAGGCACTTTTAATAATGTAATTATGATGTTTTATCATCATTGTGACATCTAATTAAGTTTTTCAATGTTTTAAATATAGGCTCCCATATACTTCCAAAGCCACAATGGCTAGAATAGCCAAACATGGGCAGCATCATCTTGGCCTAGGTGGTTACTCGAAACTGGCCACAAAAATTGTAAGTATATAAAAAAATAATTTGCATCCAAATTATAAATTGTTAACAATTTTAATTTAATATCACAAAAGAAGAAAAAATCATGTTTTAATGAAAAATTGCAAGGGTCACAATTCAAATAGGCTCCCATGGAGGAATACCTAAAGCTTTCTTTCAAGTACGACTATCAAGTTGTGGTTGAACAGAGGACAAGTTTTGCATCTTCATTGTCTTCCACCACCCAACATAACACTCACGAAAATAAAAGAAACAAATAACATTTATAAATAATTACTTGTACAATCTATTGGTTGTTATTTGTTGCCATAAAGTAATGTGCTTGATTGTAAAAATTAGGAAAGAAATGTAGATACAACACATGATCCTACTGATGGTGGAGTGCCTGATATTGAGATTGATGTTCAACTCGGTACTACAGGTATTTCATGTGTTATAAAAAAAAAAGTGTAGTATGGAATACAATTAAAAATATGTAAATCCAACTGGTGTATTAATTATAACATTTATTATTTCTACACCAAAGCATGTACAGGATGTGGCCAGAGAAGAGGAGGAACATATGGCCACATCTAAAAGTATTATGCTTCCCTCCACTACCGAAGCAGGTAAAAAACACTCTACTACTCTTTTTAATAATAAAACATTTGTAATAACAATAACTATAAATATGAATTTAATATTTCTTTCTTATTTCAGTTGATGCTCGGCCCCACTTGCAGCAACAAGAAATATTACACTAGATACCACAACAACTAAAGGGGGCTAAGATCAATACATCCTCGCTAACTTCATATTAAAAAAGAGAAACAAACGAGATAAAAAATGATCGCACTTGTTTATTTAGAGCCTATTTTTTTTAGTACCACATTTTTGACTCAGAGGTTGAATGCCTCATGGTATGTGCACATATAACTTTAGACTATCTTAATAAAAAGTTGTGATTTTTTCGTTGCAAAAAATTAGAACAATTTTGTTTCACAGTATGTAAACATATTTTTTGTGATAAAATTTATTGAGATAAAATATTTTTTGGATGTACGAATGAATGAATGAATGACACCCTTAAAGGCATGATTAATGAACCAATGAATGAATATTATATGTTAATGAATAATTGTTATATGTCTCTTTGCACGCTCAAAATTTCAATATCTTGATAAAATATTTTCGATGTCTAAGCCTTTACACAATTTGTTCCCATGATAAGTCAATCATCTACTAATTTGTATACATATCCCACTCCACCATACACTACCACACTCCTAATTTAGGTCCTAGCTACTCCTGCTTCAGTGCCTAATCACAACAATTTGTGATTATGATGACAATTTAAGTACATATGTGTGTAATTTCCATGATGGGACGTATGAATTGTCCTCCCCAAGTTGCTCATAACTAATTATAACCTTAAATGGGCTAGCACATGTCTATCTCATCATCTCAAGATGATCCAAAAAATGAAAATTTGCAATTTTTGTCACCGTCACTTCACACTGTCTCAAGAATGACCCTTTCTAAACATTGTAAGCATGAATTTATGGAAGGCCATCCCCTCCACCTATCCTACAATTGATTGTGACAGCAAGTGAATAAAGGACAATTGACATATCTTTGTTGACAAGATCCCCTACTTATAAATTTTACTTTGTACACTTGTTCTCACAATCAATCATAGGCTAGGTAAAGGAGATGGTCTGCCAGAAAATGATGCATGTAGTCTATAGAATGGATCATCTATGAGACAGTGTGAAATGATGATGACAGGAATTGTAAATTTTCATATACCAAGTCATTTTGAGATGGTGATGAAAAACTAGTGCTAGCCCATTCAAGGTTATAATAATTGATGGGAATTGTGCGGAGGACAATTCATACATCCCATCATGGAAATTACACTCATATATACTTAAATTGTTATCATAATCACAAACTGTTGTGAATTGACAACTAATATATGCTATAATTTCGTTGGACTAATATAGATTAGAAAATACAACCAATATATAGATTAGTTACAATAAATATAGTAGAAAATATAACATCCATTCCAACAATGTCAACTAGTGCACAAGATAAAGAAAACTCTAATGTTATTTTTATTAATGAATAATTAAACAAAAAATATCAATTTAAAATTTCTTTCTTGTTACAATTGATCATCCACCCCTCTTGCGGTAGCCTCGACAATGTTATGAGTACACAACCAGGCCATCAAAAATAAAGAAAAAGAAATAATTGTAATAGTTATATCATTAGAAACATCACGTACCATATTATGAAAACATGTTTTTGATGATAAATTTTTTTGAGATGAAGTATTTTATGTTTATAATTAATGAATGAATGAACGAAATTTATATGTTAATGTATCATTGCTATATGTCTCTTTATGTACATGACCTTGTTTCATATTATGTAAACATATTTTTTATGGTAAAATTTATTGAGATGAAATATTTTGTGGATTTATGAATGAATGTTTGATATTTGTTTTTTTATGTATCTTAATGTCTTTCTTTAAACTATTTCCCATATAGTATATAGGTTGGGTACTGGGGAATTGAGAATGATGTGGGGGGGAAGGGCCATGAGAGCTTCCACCTTCACGTGGTTGGCCCTGTTCAATAGAGAATAAAATAGGATTTGGATAATCTTGGAGCAAAACACCCGCAATCCAACAGAGAAACAACAAAGTCAATGTTGACTTCGCTACTTCTTCATCGAGTGGAGGGACGTTTTCTCCAAGATTAAACTACTCCAACAATTTATTCTCGAAACAAAAGATTAGCTCATTCAAGTATTCATGCACAGAATTCCTTTTAATTATTATTTATTTATGCAATTAAATTTAATATTTGGTCAAATTTAATCTAAGTCTGCCTCATTGGTCTCATGAATATGTGTAGGACAAATAGTTTCAATTCATATGTTGAAGTGGAACAACTATATGAATCAAATAGCTCAAAATAGTATGGGTTTAGGTGAGATAACAAAATTTGTTTGATATTGATGTTATGCCTTGGTCGAGTGGGATTTACATAAAGTTTTATAAGAAATAACAAAGTTGTCCATGAAAAAAACCATGTAGTATTTGTCTTTCTTTGACAATTGTGTTTGTATTTGAGTGAAAGACCATAAATTGTCATTTTTCATGCAAGGTAGTAGGAGAAACTCTTACTCTATTAATTGGGCATAAGGCACTAGAATGATTTGAAAAATTAACTAGGATTGGATTCATACATACGAAAAAAACTCATAGAATTACTGCTCAACTTTAGCCCACCAAGCGCTTGGCTACCAAGTGCATGATTTAGTTTTGTGTTGCATTTAATTTCAAGCAATTTTTTTTCTACATTCCAAATCTTCCAAGACCATGTTGAGAAAAACTAGGGAAAACAAAATTAGGGTTTCTTTTATAAGTTTTTCTCTTGTTATATTGACAATTCTCGTGATATAATGTTAGTTAATCATCATCATTATTATTTTTTGTTCATCATCAAGACAATGCCAATAAATAATATCACAATGCAAACAAGAACACCATAAATGGGCTCCAGGCCAGGGAAAAACCCCTTCACATGGGAAAAACCCAAAAACTTCTCTTCTTATAGAAATTTAAGGAAGAATTCCAAGACCTTTAATCAAAACAACTCACCAAGTGATAGGCCAGCCACCCAAACAACAATGCTTCTCTCTATAACTCAATCTGTTTTTCTTCTCTAATTGGAAATCTAAACATAGATAGCTTTCCTCCCATACGTCCGAGCTTGCCAAACAAAGAATTGATGCACAAGACAAACAAATAAAACTTCTTGCTCTCCTCACTATCCTTCACCCTTTTCTCGCTCTGAATTTTCCTCAGACTTCCTGAAGAGGCCGAATTACTTGTGTGACTCAAATGAGGTCCAATACCTCTCCTTTGTTGAGAAATATAAGGCATTATATGAGTTAGATTCTTCAATTTGATTTCTCTTATCTTGACATTTACTTGTGAAATTATTTATTAATTATGTTAATGTTCCTTTCATCAAATAAATGCCAACATGAAGATCACAGAGGCAAGAACACAAGATGTAGGCACACAGCCAAGGAAAAACCCCTGTGAAGGGGAAAACCCAATCAATTCTTTCTGTAGTAGATTAAATCAATTTGAGACACACTTGACCCTTTGACTAAAGAAATACACTTACTCCAACCACTATATCAGTTCCTCCTGCAATTGTCTCTACAATCATGGTTCTTGGCTCCTTCTATTTCAAATTCAAAATTTTGACCCTCCTTTTGCAATAGTCTTGGGCCTCCTACTTCAGAAATCTTGGACTTCCTTATTCATAAATCTTTGCCTTCCTTCTGCAATATTCCCAGCCCTTTCTATGATCATCTTTGCAACACAGAACTTCAGCCTCCCTGTAATTGTCTGTAATTCACATTTTTGGCTTCCTCTCTATAATATTCTCTAAGATTCTCGGTTTCCTCTCCATTTCTTGGTCCTATAATAGTGTCTCTTACTTCGTCAATGAATTATTCACTTCTCTCCTTCAAATGGTGAAATAGTAGGCTATTTATATTTATTGTTCACTATGCATTTCAGCCGACGTGAACAATTTGACTTGAAGCTGGCTTGTAGGCATGTAATGAAGGCCGACTTGATTATATTTTGTTTGGCGGCCAGCTTTGAAGGATGAATGGTAACCCTTTTGGAAGAATGAACTGATTTAGTGGAGGAGATATTTAGACACAAAAACATTTTTCCTTTCTTGACCTTAAGGAGCCCAAGAAGGGTCTCTTACAAAAATGACTTTGACTTTGACTCAACAAAAATCTTAGAAGCCTACAATGGAGGCTTAACCTATTGACCATTGACCCAAGCATGAAACCCATGCTTTAATAATTCAATAAAAATAATTTTATTTTCTTTCTTATGACTCAAATACAATTATGAAGATCGACACTAGTTACATTCTTCAACACTCCCCCTTAACTAGGGAGGTATTCATAGTTTTTACACATAGGTACAATGATGAACTCAAAATGAAATTATATACAAAGATAAAGAGTCATATAGCGCCACAATGCTTTTGAATTAGATACTTTACCAGTGTATCTAACCGGATGGGACTAAGGTGTGTTCCAAGCTTCAGCCACTATAGGTACCATCAGGCTTCCACTCTAACACCAACCTAAGGATCTAGGTGTGTATCCAAGGTCAGAGCTCTATGACCAACGCCACCCTCCCTACTTTGGGATCTAGACATCAACACATGGGTCAATCAAATGTCCTCCCAAGCATCAGGCACTCAGCCCTAGATGCTTACATATCTCCCTATAAACTAGATATATATATATATATATATATATATATATATATATATATATATATATATATATATATATAAGTCAAGCATGCTTCCAAACAATCATATTTTATCATGGAGAGATCTTGCGCAAACACAACCCCAATTAGCAATAACATTTCAATACATATATACGTTAATACAAACCTTAGGGGTCTTCAATTATCCTAATGTTGCTCATATATCTTGTTGTATTTTTCAAAAAAACATTCAAATTTTCTTCAACTTTATTATCATCATCTTATGAACTCATGGAGGTATCCAAGATCCCCCTTAACTTGGTAATAGACTTTATCAGGTTCTTCTTTTCATCATGTTCATCATTAATTCATTTTCAAGATAGGTGAACATCTTCAACATTTTGAAGATTGTGTACCTACAAATATAGTAACCAAATACAAATATACAGGAGTATGATATCAATATAGGATTATCATATCAACATGAAGAGAGTATCAATTATAAGTAGTCAAACTTTCATAGCTTAAACTTGAATAATATTTCATATCCAACTCGAGATCTTCTGCTAAGGTTTTTGACATAATCCCTAGATTCCAAAGTCAAATATTAGGTATTAACAACTTAATAGCCGAATCAATTCTTTAAGTCCCAAAAACTAGACTCAACACCCACAAAATCAAATATTGGACATCTAGGGTTTCAACAATATGCTTTTTAGAATATCATGACATACTTTACTAGGGGTTGTTACAAATCCTAGAACTAGCAAGTTTACATCTAAGGTTTCATTCATACTAATCTTCTGCATGGATACAAACATTGAACCTTAGCAATTTTGAATAGATATTCAATAATTCACCAACCCTAAAGGTTTAGTTTTTATGACAAACTTAAAAGATTAGGGCTTTACCAAAGTATTACCAAAAAACCTAAATATTTTTAGACTTACAAACCCTATGTAGCCTAGGGTTTCAATATTATCAACAATATATTCTAAGCATCAACAAGTTAGAGTTTTATAATGAACCCTAAAATTAGGGTTTCCACAAAAATGAACAAATGACAAGAGATATGACAGAGGTAGATTCAATCTAGTGATTGATCTTCCTAACAAGAATCTTTTACGATTCAAAATCCTAAACATAAAATAGTTAGTAATACAAGGAAAATTTTAAAATAATTTTAATAAATAAGTTTTTGCAAATAGACATACCTAGAGTTTCTCCTTTTACAAACCTTGTAGAGTTTTTTCCTTGGAGTTCTCTCTCTCATGAATCACAATTTATACCTACAATACTTAATGACAAGTGCAACAAAACAAACTACATGATACCAAAAAATGTGAAGTCAATATAGGCTTTCCTAGGGAATTAACTTTGGTAATAAAAATATCTTTTACAAACCCTATGACTAGGGTTCTTCATGAGTTACCTAGGGTTTTACACTATTGGATAGCAACTACCAATCTTAAATTTTCTAAACCCTAAGATGACTCAAATCTTGATCATACATATCTTATAAATACATACATTTGCCTTTGTTTGTTTCATTGAGCTTGTTTCCCTTTGCAAATTGAAGACAAGTTGTTGGATAACCAAAACATAAAATATAAAGGTAGTACTTACCTAAGATAGATGAGGTCTTGGTGTTAAGGATGCTAGAGAGAATTCCTCATAACGTTTTCATGATCTACATCGCTTGCTTGTAAACTTTGATCCTTCTAATTGTTTGTTCCATGGTGATTTTTGCTTATTTATATAAATATGCATGTCTTATTCACTACTGATTAGAATTGGACTTCATGAAGGTGACTGTAAGAGGTATTATTTGTCAGCATATCTTTACTGCTACAGAACTTGAAGTTTCCCATCACTGAACAAAGGAGATAGTTCCTTCTTAGAGATTGTATATTTTTATTTTATGATCATGGAGATTGTTGTTAGGCCTGCTCCTACATGTCATGATCAGAAAAATTATCTTCAAGGGGTATAGTGACTTTTATTAATGTCATGTGAAGAATTCTAACTGTAGACATCCTTCATGTTTGGTTATGTGGTGTACATGTCTTAAGATATTGATTGCTTTCATCAAAACTTCTTTGTAGATATCTTCAAGAGAGACACTTGTAGCTTTGCTTGGATCACTAACTTGTATAGGCTTGAGTTGTGTATACATATATACCAATATTGAAATTGCAACTCTGCATATAACTTATGCTACAAATTTTATCTTCTAAGGTGATTGTAGCTAGATGATAAGCCTAATGGGCCTTCGCTCTTGATGTCCTTTATGATCAAAAATAATGTGGGAAATCTTGGTTCCTATGATTGAATCCTTTTAATATACTTATGCTTAGAAGGTGGTCTTATGGTGACTGATGTCACTTCTTATAGTCTTCAAAATAGTATTGTGTATATATATGCCTAGAACAAAGGGTATTTACCACCAAATTTGATGTGACATACTATTGTAATATCAGTGAAATACTTGATCCAAGATGATGACGCAGAGAGTGGTCGACCATTTTATAAGTCTTGACCTTGAGTTTATTTTATGCACATAATGGGTTTCGGTCCTCTTGAAACAACACAGAACTTGAATTTCTGAAACAACACATAATTTATATCTTTTGGAGTGATTTCAGAGCATGTCAAGTGTGCTCATAACTTTGATCTATATTCCAAGAATTTCAGTCTAGAGAGTTGTTTTTCCACCTAATCAGATTCTTCTAATGGATATTAGACTAGGACCTTCATTGTTTTGCCTTAGGTTACCAATTTATCCTTTCAATCCTCTAGAATAGAGAATATCTCTATTATTTGTGCTATAGTATGTGTCTGGGATAATTGAGCCTTTAGCCTCACAAATTCTTTCTAGAGTAGTCCTTTTCCTTGAGAAGAAATAATGCTAAAATGATATTATTTCTACCCTCTAGTCAAAGCCCTATCTTTGGTACCATGGTGAGAAATCTACGGCATCGTGTGAGTTAGATTCTTCAATTTTGTTTCTCTTATATTGACATTTACTTGTGAAATTATATGTTGATTATGTTAGTGTTCCTTTCATAAAATAAATGACAACATGAATATCACAAAGAAAAGAACACAAGATGTAGGCGCACAAGATGTAGCCTTTCTTATTACTCAAATACAATTACACTAGGACAATTTTTTTTATCATGCAATTTGTACTAGTGTGAATACAAACAAATCACACATACCCAACTAGGTCATGTTCCACAAGACATTTTTGCATAGATAGCTCTGTACAAACAGAAACAAGAAGATAAAATCAATGATTTCAGAATAAAATGCCTCCTTTAACAATTAATAGGATGAAACGTATTGGTAAAAAAGAAAAACAACCCATGATGATGAGGCTTTTGATGACAACAAGCGAACATGACGTGGAGTGAACAAGTGGTGCTCAGATGGACTATGATGACATGGATTCAAATGTTTGGTCTTGCAAGGTCATTCTCATTATTCTTTTAACAGATTTCCTGCCTTTTAACAATAGAAATCTTACAATATTGTTCCAAACGATTTTCAAAAGTGATTTCAAGAATTGAAAGTAGCTAGCACTCGCAAATTGATCAAACAACTACTTGATCCCAATCCTAAGACTTGTATAAGTTTATGGAGGAGGAAACGTGTTTGGATGATATCGATGTGGCTTTTAAAGACTAGCTAGGACATATATTAACAATGGAAAAAAGTCCAATTCTAATGAATGCATTTTAGTTAAAAGAAATGTCATATAACCTTGATCTATCACATCCATGTTTCTAGTGACATAGACTATGCGCAAAATGGAAAGAAAGAAAAAAATGTCTTTTTTTTTTCATTTGATATCATTTTTTGCATGCACAATGAAGCAGAAGAGGGTGTCTTATCGCCACGTGTTCTACAAATTATGCACTTTTCATCTCTAAGTAGGCTAGAAATCCTACCCTATTTACAATAGATACATATTCTAACCTATTTTAATTACAATTAAGACATTGCAATAACTCAATTTTGAGGGAAAGCATTGATTGCCTTGTAGATATTTTTTTCATGCTCTAAAGGGCGAGGTCAGGAAGTTTTGAAGAGGTGTTGTCATTTGAAAGACCAATTGTTGACAATCCAAGAGCATGGGTTTTTCACTGCCATATGGAACCTCATATGCACATTGGAATGGGAATCATCCTCGCAAAGGATATTGAAAAACTCAAGAAGTTTCCCAAATCTAGCCTTGGATGTGAGAAAAAGTGGATGAACTTTTAATTCCATAAAAAAAGAAAGTAGTTATATTAGTTTTGGCAGAAAATATTATATTAATTATTGCAATATTAGCATTATCCTTTGTTAAATAAATTATGATGAATCTCCAAAATCAAAGGTAAAAAAGATAACAGCGAAGTGAAAAGTCTTGGAATCTAGTGAATTTATTTCTTTATCTGAAGAAATTGTATCTCCAAAGTTAGAAGGGATCAACTGTAGGTTCCACTCAATATGGATGGTTGTTCAAGTAGTCCAAGATGTTGAAGGATCAAAGAAACTATACCTCATAGGGGTTATGAGATATTCATGTGGATATCACCATCCAAAGTTCAGAGGAGATTAGGATTCGACATCATATCTTTACGAGGGTTATGTGACAATGCAAGTGCTAATGGTGTCTAATGAAATGGGAAACTTGGGCCACACTAAGGATGCTATACCTTTCGAAGGAATAGCTCACAACCAGATGAAATTTGAACCCTACAAGATGTTGATGAAGACCATATTTGATAAAGATCGAGACAAGTACTCATTAAGGTAGGGAATTGGAATAGTTAACCCCTACTTGTCATATTGTTAATGTCAAAGTCTTCGTAATACTGTAAGGTTGTGATTATTAATTTATTAATTATTGTCATGTAGATTTTATCTCTATGTGAGTTATTTGTTTCTATTATTTAGGAGGTTGTTAGATCTAGTTGATGTGATAAATCTTCTCCAACTAGTTAGTTCCTATTTAAGAGTGTGGTTGATATATTCTCTCAGCAAGTTTGTTAGTGTCACTAAGATAGTGTACCAATCTTGACGAAAACCTTAATATATAAATATGTAACATTGTTTGTTATTACTTGACTACTCAAAACATTCGTTTTTGTGTGTGATAGAAACATGATTACTCTCTTATTTTCAATCATGCCATTCCTCACATTCACAATTGTCATGTTCAAGCTCTATCCAAGTTTTGAAAATTGCATTCCTCCTATGTGGATTGTCATAAATATAAACAAACAAACAAAAAGAATGAAAATGACCAAATCAACGATGAAAGAGAGATTCATAGACCTCAGAGAAATGGGAGGAGCATTGAAGTTGGGTTGTTTAGGAATCCTCCCATTTCCCCACTAAATTATCCATATTCTCATTAGATAATTTAGAATTGGGACATTGCACTAACAAATTAACCACAACCACCGATTGTAATCAGCATAATGAATTCTCCCTGCCTACACTAATAACATTGGAAGGGAAGAGTATTGTTGAGGGACTATTGAGAAAAAACAAGGAAGGATATTCCTTGTGTTGTGTCGGCTAGAGGATGAGAATTCATCATTGCTTGATGGATTGATGAGTTCCCTCAATAGCCATGGTGTGAGGAGATTTGTTGAGCATGAGAGCAATTGGGTTGGGTTAAGTAATCTATGAGACTATAGTTTGATTCCTTTTCCATAGTGGTCTCATAGGCCAACTTGGATATGGAAATTGCACTAGTGCATACAAATGGGCATAAAATTGATTTTATGTAGAAATTTCATAGAAATCCTTCGACTCAAAGACAAGTATCATATTTTTTCTTGTAAATAGGAAATCACAAAAGACAAGAACACAAGATGTAGGTGCACAAGATATAGTCTTTCTTATGAATCAAATACAATTACACTAGGGCAATTTTTCTAATCATGTCATGCCAAACAAACTTTATATTGAGGTCATATGTATTTTGTATAGAATACATACCATACAAACTATATAAATAATTGATGCCAAGAATGTATGCAAACTTACGTCAAAGGCCGAAGAAAACTTTATATTGAGATCATATGTATTTGATATAAAAGTCATAATTCTTAGAGAAGACATACAACACGAACTGTATAAATAATCGATGCCAAGACTGTATGCAAACTTCCATCACAGAGCCAAAACAAACAAAAGAATTAAAGTAGGTGAAAAAATTAATTTTAATTTTTTAGACGCAAACTTTCGTCGAATATTCGATGGCACAGGTTGGTCATTGAATATTCGACACCTATCGGTCGGCGTTATCGTTGAATAATGGACGCCGCAACTGACGGACAGAAGCATCGGTCGTTTGACACTCTCATCAGATAGAATCCTCACCTCTTAAATATCTAACACGTCACTGTTGCCCTGTGTTCCCCAAACCGACAGACCGACATGTCTGATATTCAAAAAAAAAAATCGAACTAATTCAAATTGACGTAGGTTATCCAACAATGTATATATTGAACAGGCCGCTCAAGGCCAGCGGAAGGGAGCGTCAAAGAAATAACAATTATGTCGCACAATTTACCTATACCATTGGTTTTTCCAATCGGAAAAAACTATGGGTCGAATATCCGACAGTGAAATGAAGGGAGACATGTTTGATATTCGATGTTTGGTGCATCAAATATATGACACTTTGTAGCCTCGCAAAACCGACTTCAAAACGCCAACTTTTTAATGACCATTTAGACCTTTTTTGTTTCGGATAATCGACAATCGACATTTGTACTATCGAATATCCGACTATTTCTAAATTGTCAACAGAATTCCAATGGTGATTTGATGGGCACCAATGTGTTAGATAGCCGATGCCAATAAGTCGCATATCTGACTAATATTCGTCATATTTTGGCCCCATTTGTACTAGTGAGAACTTTGGAAATATTCGCCACAACATATATACATCAGGAGCATACCCTTCACATATAACAAACTTAAACAAAAAATGAATCGCAGGCTTTGGACTTGATCATGATGAGCTCGGATAAATCCATGCTTCAAGTGGGAGACAGAACAAAGACTTCACTCCACTCACTAGCCTTTTCAACTTCTTCATTCAATATGTATAGACTCGGACCTTTGGGCTTCTTGTTGTCACGGACCAAAGGAACAAATTTGGACATTGAGGCTCTCGAGCCTCTATAATTTTCTGAGGTGACTTCGATCTAAGGTTGAGATCATCTTCAGGGATTTGATTAGAGATTCCTCTGAATATTTTGTAGCACAACCACAAACAAGTTCTTTTGTTGCATTGTAATTTGGATTGGTGCTTCTTTTAGGGCTTCTAGAGATCAAGGATGCTCTTGAAAAATTGATCAGTGAAATTTGTGATCGCAATGGTCTCAGCAAGAGAAGTGACTCAAGGGGGTGACCTCCATGATCTCCAATGGGTTATAGTCACCTATTCTATGATACCATGCTAGTTTTTCACAATTTCTTTGTTGTAATAATTACTTAAGATAATGTTTCATTCACCCCATACAAGTTAAGAAATTATAGAGAGAACAATAAACAACAATGCACAATAGAATATAGACATGCATAGCATAGTGAGACACAGATATTTTTGGTCAAAGACCAAGGCAAAACCCCACAAGGGGGAAAACCAAAATTGTTCTTCTTCTTAGGAGATTATCATTCAATGTTCAGCTAATATACAATGTGTACAAACATCAATATTGTCAAGGCATAATTCTTGACAACCAATCATATTACAATTGCCAAATTCTAGTCAAAATAAAGAGAGAGAAGTGATCATTGTTACTTCTTAATATGTAGCTTGGTCAATGCTCAGAAAGATGACTTGATGAAGGCTCGGATCAATCAGCAGACACACAAAAACTCAAACTTGTAGTCATAAACATACTCCACAAAAACTTGTATTGTAGCTCAAAACTTGGCCTAGTTACAACCATGTAGTACTCAAATATTGGGCTAGAAGGATACCTAAGATTGGCTAAAAACTCAAACCAATGAATGACCTATGACCACAGAAATGATGGATCTGTGTACTCTCCTTGTACTTGGCCTAGTTGTAGACATCAGAGGATAAGTAGACTAGGACAAGAGCAAACTTTCAAATCTTTGTTGAACTCGAGTAGACCTTAGAGATGGAGTTTCAAACCTCTTCCATAAGGAATGACAAACTTCATCGTAGTACTTGGGTTGGATCAAACTTCGAGAGAGACTTCTACACTTAGTATTATCCCTTTATGACTTCTTCTTGGACCTTCGCATAAGATAGCAGATATATGTGATGTGTAAATCTAAATTGCACTTTCGAAGGTGGATCAATCTTGTATTTATAATCATCCACATGGTCTGAATGGGTGCCTTGAGGGGTCAAGCCGACTTGAAGTGATATACGTTGACTTGATGAAAAACCATTTTATTATTTAATAGTGTGTTGCTTAAAGGAGAGGTTGACTTGCAAGCATGATTTGATTGTACAAATTAATTTTTGTGTCACATCATAAAAGAGGTGTTAAGCAGATTTGAACAATAATAATAATTTTCCTATCCAAATTGAATTCTCTCTCTTGGGGGGAAATGGTTTCTCCTTGGAGAGGTTAGGCTTCTCTTTGGGGAAATTCATCCCTGAGTTGTTAATTTCAACATTATGGGATCCAACCCTTGATCAAACAAACTTGCGAGTAAATTGTAAAGTCAAACAGCCTCACAACTAGTAGTATTAGTTTCCATGTATTACGTCTTTGCTACGTAAGTTCCATGAAACTTTTTTTTCCACTAAACTAAAATTATCATTGATCTAAAGCTAAATCAACACCCTAAGGTGATGTTCCTGTCTAATTCACTTCCTACCCAATCTGAATTTTGAATATCCCTACAAGTTCACTTCATCATCTCCAAGATATCTTAACCCATTCTCTATTGTGCCCCTCAAATATCTAAGCATACATTTTGTTGCTACTCAATGCTCCTACCTTGCCTCCACCATGAATTGACTCAAGGCATTTATTGTAAAACAAATATTTCGCCTAGTATCAAATAAATACAACAAGAAACCTATCAACTACTTGTTGATTTTGTAGAGCCACTTGGAAATCACCATTGACTTCCCCTTGCAAATATTTTTGGGTTTTCCATAACTATTACAATTTTCTCTATATCTTCTCATATGCCTCCTCAATCACTTTCAAATATGAAATGTTCAACTCATTTGTCTCCTTCGTAGGCCCCCAAGTATGCTCCTCCACATGGGAGAATGAGCTCCACACTAGATCTATGTCTTGCTTATTCCCTTCTCCCTCCTCCATTTGTCTCTACGATGGGGTCATTTAATGCCTAGGGGATCATCTAATATTGTGTTGATGGTTGTAAACTCAAGCACAATACACTTAAGCAAGCTTGATTACATGTTATACATGTTATAACATATGAGACATGTAATAACATTTTTTACATATGTTAAAACATGTTGTAACATGTGACCTATGTTATAATATATGACATGTTTTTTTATTTATTATTATTTTTATGTTTTTTATATTATTTAATTTTCATATTTTATTATTTTTTATTTTAAATGTTATTTATTTATATATTAATATAGAAGTAATTTAGTAAGTGGTTAAACTAAATATTTTTTTGGTCAAAATTATTTTCCAAATTTGATAGGAATCTTATTAGAAGAAATAGCTCCACTTGATTTTTTATGTATTTTAATTATATATGGTTAAGGACATCACTAGTTTTACATGTTTTATATGTTAAATTTATGTTTTATTGAAATAAAATTACAAAAATAGAAATAAAGTAATGAAATATGGTAGGACAAACCCTTAAAGAAATCCTAGTTCGATAAACGCCAATTAAAATTACCTTCTAAAAAAAAAAAATTGTAAGCTAGGAAAGACTACATCTTCAACATGTCCAATATATCACCCCGATCGGAGCGGGGAATTGAACCAGTGACTTCACATCAAGCAGTACCTTAATAGAGCACCCAATCACCATCTATCTAAGACCTCGTGGACAATTCACAACAAACATCAAACATGTAGAGAATACAAATCATACAAATATAAGCATTTTAAAACTAGTAATTTTTTACTAGGTTATCAAGGGAAAATCCTTGAGTACTTCCCTTAAATTCAAGGATGATGCCCAAGGTAAACCCTAGTATTGTTAGGACACAAATACGATCAATAACAAAGCTTGAAGTCATTACAACAATATATTCATCATGCCATTTTGAGAATATAAAACCTAGGAGGGGAGGATAACAATTATTCCTCCCAACCACTCTAGATAAACCTAGTTGACATATTTGGAACTAGTTTTAAATGCTTATATTCAACACAATTATGTTTCTTATGACAATAAAAAACAATAAATTACCAAGTGTATTCTTTTTCACATACATAAATCACAAAAAGATTAAAATTTATTACAACTTAATACTTTGGTATTACATATCTTGATTAAAGTGATATTGAAAATCATGTTGGATGTAATCTAACTCATTAGGATGAGAATCCATTTCAACCCTCCCGCATCATTAAAAGGATTATACGATGTAGGAGCATCAATAGCAAGGCTACATATCAACCAAAAACTCAGGAAAGTGAGGATGGTGATGATGATGATGATGTATGTAGAGTTGTGATGGAAGAATGATTGATGAACCATGTACAAGGAGTTTCTAGAGAATCGATGGATATAGTGGCTGGAAAACCACATATTCTAGTGGATGGTAATTATTTTCCATGGAATTCAGCAATGTTGATGTTTGCAGATAGAAGATGGAAAGTGGAGAAGACTGAGAAGACCAAGGATAATAAACATGTATTCTAGTGGATGGTAAGTCTTTTATATGGACTTCAACAATGCTTATGTTTGCAGATATAATATGGAAAGTGGAGAAGAACGAGATGACCAAAGATCATAGGTTGTTGTGATGAATAAATAATATAATTTGATTTTCAATTATGCAGACCAATTCTATAAAGTCAACGTATGAATGGAGATGGAGAGAAATGAGAGAAGTCGGGATGGAGATCACTTGAAAGATTCATGGAAAGACTTCTAGGGATATTTTGGAGAGATCATAGATGATAGTTATGGAGATACTGTGTAATTAGTTTGAACCATATACTATCTAGAAAAATATTATGAATAGGTTGTTGGATGGGCTAAACTATATGTTTATCTTGGCCATTTAGGTTGTAGAGTAGAGAATGAACAATGTGGCCATGTGTTGAATGATTGCAGGCCTTACATGGTATCCATGAAAGAGATGAGAAAACTCAAGCTCTGTGTTAGTTGTCAAACTTGAGATTCTACATCCCCTCTGGAAAGTAATGATCCTCCAGTTAAAGTTTCAAATCCTGCGAGTTAAACTAATTGACCCAGCATTCCTAGAAAGTGTTTGAGCCAATAGAGTGACCTTGGTTTCATTATGCGTTGAGGTCGAGATTGAAAATTCTTTAAAACTGTAATTGGAAAAAGATCATGTGATGATGCACACTTGTCTCCAATGTGGAAGTCGTAAAATTCTAGTCTAAGTTTGATAGAATTTTCTTTGGATGTATTGTGAAAAAATTATGAGGAAATATGAGAGTGCAGATTGTGACCTTGTCTAAATAAATCATGAGAAAGAACATGACCTAAGGAAGGAATATTAAATACAATGACGAGGTCGAGTGAGTATCACTATTACTATTAGATGTATTATGTTTTAGCAAATATGAGTTGAAAATTTGAACCTTTGTGACATGCTTGGAATATTGACACCAACCATCAACCATCGTTGTTGGCATTGGTTATTAGCTCTTATTTAAAAACTAGTTATGACAAAACTTTCCAAGCTAGTGTAATTGGAGTGCTTTTAAACTTGATAATGGTCTTAGTGATTTTAATATTGAAAAGATTGGTTATTTCCAAGACAAGGTCAAGTTTTAGTCATTCTATGTAATGCTAGTGTGTTAAAATCTTCTTGCAACGAATATTTACCCATATTATGTAAAGTTCATGATGAAATCCTTCATTTTATTAAACATAATGAAGTCATGTTAAAGCATTACTTAAATCAAGATAAAATTAAGATGGGATTTGTTAATGTAAAGAGTTAAAGTCAAGTTGAGGTGGACAACCAATTAAAAGGGTCAAAGTCAAATATTGTTACAATTAGTTAAAATAGCCAAAATTGGGAAGTCAAAATTTAAGTTTGAAGAAATTGGAGTCATGTAAAACTTCATAGTCATGAAGTTGTCATTAAAGTATGAAAGAAGGGTGTTTGATCCATGTTACCCAACAAACCAATAAATTATGTCAAGGTAGACTGAAAGTTTGCAATCAAATTAAAGCAAAGTTAATGTTGGGCATAAATTATTGCGGAAATGGAAGCTCCCAAGAAAATCAAGTAGGTGCAGAGGCTGGAATAGAGAAAAATAAGAGGGTTTTAGTGGAAGAAACCAAGAGTACCAAACAACCAAGTTCATGAAAGAAACTTAGTAAGGTATTGTGTAGTAGGGATAAAATACTTGTTACTTTAGAGGTTATGTTAATTTGGTAGCTCAAGGACAAATTCCCTCCTTTAGACAACCTTCCTCATCAAGAAAGACTCCTCTTAGCCCTTGGAAGAATTTAATTTGGTTAAGGAAGAATGTATTTTTTATATGAAAGTCCACATGTGCACAAAACTTCAGGTCGGCTTTAAAGAGAAATTGGGCACCCATTGGAAGCATATAAATACAAAGTCAAGTTAGCCCCATTTGGACATCATCATTGAGCATACTTCTCTTCTCTTCTTAGGATTAGTTCATACATGTCTGAAATTACATGGTCCAAGCTCACACGTGCAAGGAAAATACTTTTATCTAGAGCTACAGGGTTGGTTTATAGAAATCTCGAATGTAGCCACTCTGCTGATAGGGTGTTCCCTATAGATGGAGAGTTTCAACCACATTGATGATATTGGGTCCCAACGGTTGTGTTTGACCTAGAATTGTGTTGATCATTGACCGTAGACTTCATAGATTTTGACCTTGATTAGATTTGTGTATTGGGCTCATCTCTTGGATATTGTTTGGTTGGTTTTGGGATTGATTTTGACTCTTGATTGGTGAATTGGAACATTGTACTCTCTCTCTCTCTAAACATTTTATGACAATCTAATAAGAAGAAGGATTTGAAATGGTTGTCCCCCTTCTGGGGTTTTTCCCTAGTCTTTGACCAAATCTTTATGTATCTTGTTATTTCTCTTAATTTGTATTGTACATTGCATTTACTATTCTATCTATAATTGTTATTTATTATTGGAAGATTAAATTGTTCGAATAGATTGCTAAATGAAGAAAATAATTGGGCTAAAGTGATTGTAACAGAATAGAACAGTGGAAAATTGACATGGTATCTGTTAGTGTCGGTCTTGAAGCCCTCCATCAGTGATCAAAGCTCTTTGCATTTGCATAGGTAGGTGTCTCATCAGTGTTAAGTTTTGCATCCCGTTAGGCATGCCATAACCCTGATGGAGGAGCTGGTTTATTTATACCCCTCTTGGTTTTGCTGGATCAGGTCATATCAGTCATTAAGCTCTTTCAAGCTTGCCTTGTTTTGTCTTGAGGTCAAAGGTCCTAGGTCTAGGGTTTTGGTCATTTATCTCTGCAAGGTCATGTCTTTGAAAGTCCTTGAGTGCCCAGCGAGCCAGAGGGAGGATTGTAAACATGTTTCTTTGATATTTTCATCATGTACAGTTCATTTTTAACCTTGGATTTAAAAACTTTGTTTTTAAAGCCAAGGTCATGTTAAATTTTTGTAAAAAGAATGAAATTCCAAAAAGTCTTCAAAAGGGCAGCAGTAACCCTGGTCCCCTTGCCAAAGTCCCTCAGATGATCTACCTGCAAAAATAATCAAGTCAAAGCACTCAATGAGTCAAATTCAGGATAAAGGAAACCAAAAATCAGTGTTATAAAGTGTCAAAAGAAAAAACATTAGAAAGTGGGTTTGTAAATGAAATTTTTTCAAATGAGACTTATAAAAGCCCAAATTCCCTCCTTTCACTCTCATTGTGCATTCTAACGCTTGCAAGAGAGATAGAGAGAGTGATTGAGAGAAAGGAGCGAAAAAGGAGCAATTTCGGGCAGCAGAGAGGGGCGCGACCCGTCGAACCAGGTGCGCGACCCGTTGGGTGGTGCGCGACCCGTTGAGAGCTCTTCCGCAGTTCAGAAAAGCAACGTGCACGACCCGTTGGGAGGGGCGCGACCCGTTGGGCGGCCTGCGTGACCCATTGAACTGTTTTGCTGCAAACTTCAAACAAAATTACCCAATCTTTCTCCAAGCCACAAATTTGTTCGAGGTAGGTGGTCTAATCTTAAAAAAGCTTGTTGGTTATGAATGGTGGATGTCTTGAAAATGTTTGAATGATCAAATCATGCAAGTGAAAAGACATTATATGGTTGCAATGTTAATAGCAAATTGTGGTAGGGTTTATGTTGTTTCAAGCTATTTTTCCCTTTGGTTTGTTTCCCTCCTTTCCCTTTCACTCACCCTTATATGTTCATCTCCTTTCCCATATTATTTTACAAATGAAATGCAAATCTTTCCCCATCCCTAATGACTAAAAATGTAAACCCTACCCCTTTCCTAAAGCATACAAAACCCTAATTTCCCTCTACCATATACATGTGTAAACAAAGGAAAAATTCATGTGAAAACAAAAGAAAATGTTGATGAATATATCAGCAGGTTTTGTGTATGGTTTCCCTATTTCCCCTATTAATACATGTATGCATATTCCCATGTTCACTTTCATACATGTTTTTTCCCATATGTAATGATCTTTGCAAATGATTTCCCAATTACAAATATGTGTTCCTATATGCATAATGATTTGCAAAATTTCCCTTAAAAATTCCCTGTAATATTTATATATTCTCATTCCTTGTTAAAAGATCCCTCCCCTAACATTTCCCTCATGTCTTTTTCCCCTTGAAACAGCATAGAGTTCAGCACTTTTTGCAGGCAGAGACAACAGTTCAGTTTGTCCACTTTGCTCCTAAACCATGTCAGAAACTGAAACTTGTGAGCAAAGTGATGACCATTCATCATCTACAGAGGCTGAGGTACAGAGGAGGCCTCGTAAGGGTGGTAAGGGTGGACATCATAAGTGAGAGCATCCCACCTCTTTGGCAGAATTACAGGCCTGTCCTATGGCAGTCACTTGTTTTCGGTACATGTCTTGTTATGAGTTCTGTGAGAGGATTTCTCGGATTCAGCACCATAGAGAGTTGGCCCGCTTGTTTGTTTTACACCTCCATGATGGACATGTCACTCTGGCAGGGGTGAACTTTACATTGACACCCGAGGTGATCTCACAGGCTACAGGGATACCGAATGTGGGTGAGGTGTGGCCTAAGCGCAGGTTGCTAGATTTTGTTCACTTTGAGCCCTATGTCCGGCCACCATTCGTGAGACATTTGGCGGGTGTTTTTCCATTCAGATTTCTCCGGAGCGAGTATGCTCCCATCATGAGGCTTATTATGCATTATTTTACCTGTGAGGGCAGATTTTCACAGGTGTACTCATATCACATTCGCCTTTTGATGCATTTCACCCGAGTGAGGATGATGAACATCCCGGTCTTCTTCTTTCATAACATTCAGAGGATGGTGCCCATGTTGCAAAAGAAGACCCCGGCCCAGCAGTACAGGAACTTATGTCATTATGGTTTGATTCAGCTCATAGTCTCACATCAGTTGACTCAGCAGGGCATCTCATGGGAGGAGTTCATCTCCCGTGAGTTTTTCACAGCACCACCCCAGCCACATCCCGAGGTCATTCATGAGGAGGGTGGACCGTCTCAGCAGCCTGATATTCCGGTCACTAGACATGTTGTTTCTTCACCTCAGCTCACATATCAGAAAGGCCCGAGGGCCTTATTTGCAGCAGCTAGGCGAGTACTATCTCCACAGCAGGTGGAAGGGGTCTCGCCTTCATCTTCAGCTCAGCGAGTGTTATCTCCACATCAAGTGGAAGGGGCCTCGCTTTCTTCACCAACACAGGTACTACAGAGGTGCAAAGAGCCCATGATTCATGAGGGTCCGTGATTGATCTTGAGGCCAGTTCTCCTAGCCAAGAGGCGAAGGAGATCATTCAGCATCTCAGGGCTGAAAATGATGTTTTGCAGAGGAGACTTGAGGGTGCCCAATGGACTATCACTTACCTGGAGCAGCGGAACAAACAATTGGAGGAGGAGAAAGCACTTGATGAGCTATGGAGGATTCGTAGCGACCGAGTCTTGAACCGTAGAAGACCCGGTGATCCATTGCCTGCTGACCGAGAGTCTATGCTCATTCAGGAGAATGCCCGCTTGGAGAGGTTGTTGGCTAAGGCCAACCAAGAGAAAAAGTTTCTGAGAAACATGAAGAATCACTATTGGGCAAGGATGCATGTATGCAAGGCCAAAATGAAAATGTTCCAAAGGAGGTTGTCTGAGGCTCTTAGGCGGAGGAAGAAGACCAATCCACTCTGTATCTTGGCTGAGGCATCCCTCAAAGATCATGGCACTCACTAGCTCAGCCACAGCACAAATCCCAAAAAAAAATTGAGAATTTTGGGTAATTTTGGCATTTTTTGGAAATTTACAGGTTTTGGCTCCTCAACGGGCCTCACCCCCGGTGAGACCCTTTGTCATGGCAACTCCTTTTCATAAAAACTCAGCATTTCCCGATTTTTTATGCAAAGTTACATATGCCCATGGATGGACTTGAGTTTTTATGGGGTTTTGGGCCTCCAGAAGGTCAAAATACATGCAAAATTTGACTTTTTGCCCCTTTTTTGAGTTGCAGAAAGCAGTCTTGGGAGAATTGAGTTTTGACTGGGAAAATGACCTCCAAATTCAAAAATTCCAGTTGGGTTGGAAATTAGACTCACAGACCTTTCCAACGAGCTATCCTGCACCCAATTCTGACACCTGCAAGTGCCCCAAACAGAGCTCCAAAGGGGCGCGACCCGTTGAGCAGGGGGGCGCGACCCGTTGAGCAGACTTTGCCAGATTTCACTGTACAGCTCGGAAAAGCACAGTTTGACTTGGTTTGACTTTTTGGGGTTGAAGATGATTATCTTTGATGTAATTTTGGTAACTCTAAGACACTTTTACTCTTGTTTAACACTTCTAGAAGATTCATTCATGTAAAGGGTAAAAATTGATTGTATGAACTGGTTTCCAAGTTTATAGAGGCAAGTTGTTTTGACTGCCTATTTTCTAGTGTCTAGTTTAGAAGTTGTTGAAACAGCTCCTAGGATAGTGAGCTCGACCCATGGAGGCAGGGAAAGAGGTTAGATCATCTATATTATGTTCTTTCTTGCTCATTTTCATGGTTGGACTCTTGAGGGAGAAGTTATCATTGTATATTTTCACTATATCTCTATAATTTTTGGCTAAAGAAGACCAGGGTTTTGCAGTCCTCTTTGGGATTCTTGTGGATTCATGTGTTGATGATGTGTTTCTCAATGTTCTTGTAAGTGTGTTTATGTGAATCATTTCCTTTCCTTTACTGCTGCACATTAAACAAATGAAGTGTTAAAGTATGAATTCATGCTAGCCATGCTCTGCTTTTAAATTTGTTTAATTTCAATGTTTTCTACTGTCTAAAGGGAATTCAAAGTCATTGTTTGCTCTCTTTAGCTCCTCATCCTTCATTCCTGATCATCCATCTCAATCTAAGGCATCAATACTGTCTCCTACCTCGCCCCAAAGAACCCCCTGCAGAAACTGTGTCAAATCCCCGCACCCAAAATTGCAATTCCTCAAATTGCCACCAAAAACCCTAAAAATCCCAAATCAACCTTTTTAATCAGTTTACTAGCCTAATATCAGTGTTACCTTGTTGGTCATCTCATCCCATTGAAGATCTGCCGAGATTGACCGGAGAGAGCCTTCTCCTGCCCCGTAGGGCTAGCTACGAGGTTGAATGGTTTGATGTAGCCTTGGGGTTTACCTTTCTCAGCCTGAGGTGAAATTTCAAGCGCTAACAGTATCAAAGTTGAGGTGAAGAACAAGCCCAAAGAGACAAGAGACAAGAGAAATCGTCTTTGAAAGAAGCTAAAGGAGCCTATATGATTTGGTTAAGATGTCTACCTCTTACTTCAAGGATGATGAGAAGTTAGGTTACTCATTTAACTTTGTTGCTTGAAAGATCAGGTTGGAAGTCATATTGGATGACAATGATGTCTTGGAATATGTGCAAGGAAAGGTACTTGAGCCTCTGGCAAATGCTTTTGCTACTATCAAGTCCAAGTACAAGAAAGGTGACCTCATAGCTAAGAAAATTATCATTGATGGTTTGCAAGATCATTTACTTGTTTATGATGGTAACTTGAATAATTCTAAGGGAATTTATGATAAATTGGTTGGGATGTATCAAGTCAACAATAAGCTCAAAGAATTGAAGATGAACAAAGGAGAATTTTTTCAATATTATATCATGAGGGTATCTCGACTAAGGGATCAACTATAGACTTTTGGTGATACTATATCTGATAGAGTGTTGGTGATGATCACTCTTCAAGTCCTTCCTCCTATTTGGGAAATTTTCATTACTACCATAAGCAACAACTAAGACTCCTAAATTTGATGATCTTGTTGGACAATTCACTCAAGAGGAAACCAAGATGATTGCCCAATGAAGGATTCAAAAGCATGAAGAAAGAGATCCCTCTACATTTTCTACACAAGAAAAAGGGATGAGAGTAGCTTCCATAAGAGGTAAAGTTCTCACTTGACCTATGGAATCTCATATGAGGGTGCATTCACATTAGGATCTAGAGTTGAAGGAGTCTATAGAGTTAATGGTAGACCGTTGTTGAGAATGGTCCACAACACCAATCACCAAAGTGAGCTATGGCACTACAGGTTGGAAAATCTGATAGAGTGTTGGTGATGATCACTTTTCAAGGACTTCCTCCTATTTGGGAAATTTTGATTACTACCCTAAGAAACAACTATAGACACCATAAATTTGATGATCTTGTTGGACAATACACTCACGAAGGAAACCAAGATGATTGCCCAATGAAGGATTCAAAAGCATGAAGAAAGAGATCCCTCTACATTTTCTACACAAGAAAAAGGGATGAGAGTAGCTTTCATAAGAGGTAACATCCTTACTTGACCTATGGAATATCATATGAGGGTGCATTCACATTAGGATCTAGAGTTGAAGGAGTCTATAGATTTAATGGTAGACCGTTGTTGGGAATGGTCCACAACACCAATCACCAAAGTGAGCTATGGCACTGCAGGTTGGAAAATCTACATTATGAAGCCCTACCGAAATTGAAGAAGTTAGTCTCTCAGATACCAAATGTTCAAGCAAGTCATGATGGAGTATGTCAGGTATGTGCCCGTGGAAAGAAGACAAGGGGACCATTCCCCTCTAGCAAGAACAATAATGATGGTATTATTCAACTCATTCATTCTAACCTCTGTGGACCCATGCCAGTGCACTCTCTTGGTGGTCATCTCTATTATATCATATTCATTGATGACTTCTCCAAGAAAACATGGATTTACTATTTGAAGCATAAGGATGAGGCTTTTGATATGTTCAAGGGCTTCAAGGTGCTGATAGAAAATCAAATAGGCAAGAAAATTAAGGTCTTTGGGTCCGATAATGGTGGAGAGTACATTTCAAATGAGTTCATTAACTTCTACAGGAAGGAAGGTATAAAGAAGGAAACTAGTGTACCCTCCAATCCCGAGCAAAATGGTGTGGTTGAAAGAACGAACGAGACCATTGTGGAAGTTTCTTTAACCATACTACATGATCAAAAGTTACCAAAGTTCATTTGGGGAAAAGAAACAAATACAACAGTCTATGTACAAAACAAGGTTCCTCATCAAGCCTTAGATAACAAGACTCCCGAAGAAATGTTCACAAATGTGAAGCCTGACATTGGACATCTCAAGATGTTTGGTTTTCTTGTATACTTTCATGTGTCGAAGGATAAGAGGAACAAGTTGGAAGCCACTAGAAAGAAAGGTATATTTGTTGGGTATTGTGAAAATTATAAAGCATTTATAATTATATATATCTGGCCAAAGGAAAATCAAGTTTAGCATGGATGTAACCTTCAATGAAGATGCTTTCCTTGGAAAAGCTAGAGACCTTCCTCCACCTCCTCCGAAGAAAGATGATGATATAAACCTACTAGAAGGTCATTTTGTGTCGGAACCTAAGAAGGACATTTTTTATGATCCCATTTGGACCCCTTGGATTCTCCTCCAAATGATCCCCCATCTAGGAAGAGACCATTATGGCTTCATAATACATTACAAGATGTTGAAAGATGTTTCTGCCAAAAGTTATTTTAGAGAAAGCAAGAAGCCATATCGATACCAAGGATACATCGTAGCTATTAGCAACATCATTCAGGTTGAACGTCCTACATTTGAAGAAGCTGCAAAAGAAAAAGTTTGGAAGGATGTTATGTCCGAAGAGCATGAATTCATTATGAAGAATGATGTATGGGATGTTTTTCTAAGACCTAAAGGAAAGTTTGTCGTAACCTAGAAATGGTTGTACAAGGTCAAACATGGAGTTTATGGAAACATTGAAAAGTACAAGGTGAGCATCATGGCTAGAGGATTCTCTCAAAAAAGGGGAGAAGATTATGATGACATCTTTGCACCATTTTCCGGCTACACCACTATTAGGTCGATTGTTTCCCTTGTCGCTAGTCAAGGATGGACCCTTCACAAGATGGATGTAAAGACACATTTCTTCATGGCATGCTACAAGAAGAAGTATATGTTGAGCAACCTCAGGGATTTGAATTAAAGGACAAAAGGACACATGTTTGTAGGTTGAAGAAGACATTATATGGTTTGATACAAGCCCCCAAATCCTGGTATGCATGCATTGGCAGTTAGTTGGTGAAGCTTTGATTCACGAGAAGCAGTGTTGACCTCAACCTCTACTTCAAAGTTCAAAGTGGTCCAAGGTATGCCTTTGATTTTGGTTTTATATGTTGATGGTCTATTCTTGACATTTAGTGAGCCTCTAATAATCAAGTGTAAAAGGGTGATGGCCTCTAAGTTCGAGATAAAGGACCTTAGTATGATGCATTATTTCTTAGGAATAGAAGTTTGGCAAAGACCCGGAGAGATTTTCCTTTCTCAATGAAAATATGTCGTGAAGTTATTCAGAAGATTTGGAATGATCGAATGCAAATCCTTGGCCACCCCGATGGAAATAAACTTCAAGACGTCATGTGGAGATGCTACTAGACCCAACTTGGCTAAACCTTCTGAGTATCATCAATTGATTGGAGCATTGATGTTCCTTGTGAACACCTGTCCAGACATAAGTTTTCAGTAAACACCTTGAATCAATTTATGACCGAGCCACTTCATGTACACTAGGCTGATGCCAATCATGTGCTAAGATATTTGCATGGTATGATCAATCTTGGTTTGAGGTATACTACCAGAGATGTACAACTACATGGATACATTGATGCTAACTGGGTTGGAAATGTTATTGACAAGAAGATCACATTCAGATGTCGCTTTAGCTTGGGATCTGCAATAATATCTTGAATGAGAAAAAAACAGAAGTTTGTGGCTTTGAGTATGGTAGAGGCAAAGAATATTGTTGATAGCATGGTTATTTGTGAGGCAATTTGGTTGAGGAAGCTCTTTGGAGAGTTGTTTAAGAAAGTCCTGGATACGACAATGATATATTGTGACAACAAGAGTGAGATCTGATTGGTAGAGAATCATGTGTTTCATGACAAGTCCAAGCATATTGAGATTAGATATCATTACACATGTGGCATGGTGCAGAGAGGAGTCGTGAGACTCTGTCATATTTCAATTGATGAGTAGATTGCAGGCATACACACCAAGGTTTTTTTGAAAGGGAAGTTCTCGATCTTTAGAGACCAATTTAGACTGATGGATGTGACCCTCTCGGGTAAGGATCTCGGTTGATCAAGGACACTGAGAAATTATCTTCCCCCTATCTAAGCTCCTAGGGTGAGGAATTGAGCCAAAAATATCTTGGGGTTTAGGGAACGCGTGGCTAATAGGTGTGTCTGATCCTTACCTCACAGTAAGTGTGTATCTCCCCTATTGTCATCTCAGGGCATGTTTGATCCTTACCTCACAGTAAGTGTGTATCTCCCCTTATCGAGTATACCCTAGTATGCATCCTACACACAAGTTGGGCTTGTTGGGATAGTTCCTCCCCATTTGGCCAATGGGTTGTCAGAGGTAACTTGGGTGTGTCTAATCCTTACCTTGCAAGGTAAGTTTGTATCTCCCCAAAGTTCTTTGAGTTGTGTATGATCCTTACCACACATGGTAAGCGTATATATCCTCCCAATGTAATGGATGCAGGTTTTCTACCACTTGACTCTTTAGGGTCCTGATGGGAAGATCAGCAAATAATAGGATAGTTGTGATCCTTACTTACCATGATAAGTCATATCTGCGTATTGTCCTTGGATAGAGGGCGGTATGTTAAAATTGGAAACTATGGAAAAACTTCATGTGGGTCATCTTATTCATGGCTGATAATATTTTTATTAGATTCCTCTCATCGAGAGGTGTAGGATTGATATAAATATTATCCGATTCCGATAATTATTTATGGAGATATGAATTTATTTTGATTATGGAATTATTATCAAGCTGACCTACAACTCATGTAGGCTCAAAAGCCCAACAGTCGCATATATTCAAACATCATTAGTTGTGTATAAATACAAGAGGATTTTTCCTCATTTGCACTCACTCATCTCATCACATATCTCTCTCTCTACTGCGCAGAAAAGAGTCTCTTCTCTACTATGCAGAAAAGGGTCTCTCCCTCACACATGTGAAGCTGGAAGCTGCTGAAATTGAAGCTGCAACTACAGAAGTAAAGATTGACTTGCGTGGACTTGAAGATCTCCTCATCTGAACTACGTTGTAGGTTCATCTGAACCTCCTCTGAAAGCCGCAACTTTTGGTGGTGGAATCAAGTCAATCCGACAAATGGTTTGCAAGATATCGATTGCCCTAGTTTGAAGCCAGGAAGCTGCCGAAACTGAAACTGCAACTACAGAAGTAAAGTTTGACCTGCTTGGACTAGAATATCTCATCATCTAAACTGCACTATAGGTTCATCTGAACCTCCTTTGGAAGCCACAACTTTTGGTAGTGGAATCAAGCCACTCCGACAGTCGGTTTGTGAGATATCGTCTGCCCTAGTTTGATGATAAAGCCGGTAATGTTGATGTTGCTGATCTAGGGTTTGCTACTGCTGATATCAATCAGATTTATTGTACTATTTCTCTTTGCTAAATTATTGAAGATAAAAGAATATTTGATCAAAGGGTCCCCACACATTATAAGGTTTGTCCCTAGCTAGCCGCCACATCTTGTGTCTCTTGTCTTGGCTTGTTTTCTGTCGATCGTTTAATGTTCTATCTGCACTTTACTTTATCTACATGTGATTGCTAATCTATGGAATATAATAAGAAAAAGAAGTAAACTGTTATAAGCATAGAACATACCATAACTTAACATGGAATCAGAGATGAGGTGAAGACAAAGCCCGAGCAAGAGCAAGAGCAATCACCGAAGAGAAGATTGGCAATGCTATCCTAAAAGAATGATGGGGTCCTCAAACAAGCTCTGTGAGAAAGCTGACTGTCACAGATGGAAGATGTCTATCGATCTAACCCTTGAGGATCAAGGAGTGTTGGATCATGTGAGAGACAATATTGTTGAGCCTCCATCAAATGCATCCACTGCTGCCTGGAACAAATGGAAAAATGGAGAAGTCAAAACAAAGAAGATCATCTGAGACTCTATCGACAAGCACTTGGTGGCCGACATCTCTAAATTGGACACCTCCAAGGAAATCTACGATAGACTGGTGAGTTTATTTAAAGTTAATGATGTAAATCAAGTTTTGTTTCTTAGAAATACGCTGAAAGAAATTCATAAGGGTAAATATGAGAGTATGCAAACATACTTCTTAAGAATCACCGAGATCAAGAACGATCTCCTATCTATTGGGGAGACTATTACTGATGAGGAAATGGCACTCACGACTCTTGGAGGATTACCATCCGAATGATACGTGTTCAGGACTACTTTTCTGAACAATAATGTAATTCCTGGTTTCATGGAATTAATGGCTAGATGCATTCAAGAAGAAACAAGGGTAGAAGAGCAAGAAATGCCCATGCCTAAAGGTCCTCCCGCTGCCTTTTCTTCTCATGCTAAGAAAATAAATAATTCCGAGACTAAATCAAAAGGAAAGGCTGGACCTAAGGATGGAAGAAAATGACGATGTTACATTTGCAATAAAGCAGGTCACTATGCAAGGGAGTGCCCTGATAGAAAGGACTCACACTGGGACGATGATCAAAATCGCTCTGATGGCAATCAAAGGAATGACAAATTCAATAGCAAAGGTAAGAGGAGAGTTGGGAATCAAGGAAGAGGACAAGCATTCAAGAAGGCTAGAAATTCCAGCATGTATTAAATGCACCTGACCTCAAAAAGAACCTGGTGTCCATCTCGGCAATGGAAGACAAAGGCTACAAGGTAACCTTCAGCGATGGCAAGGTACGTATATGGAAAAATAATGTTAAAAATGCCTTTACTCTTGGGTTTCGTGTTGATTCATTATACCAAGTCGATGGAAGTCCGCTAGGTGTCATGTCTTATGACACATCTCTTCAGTCCGAACTTTGGCATCGGAGGTTTTCCCCCCTTCATTATAAAGCTCTACTTGGTGTAAGACAAATGGTGACAGGGATGCCCGAATTCCGAGTAGAGAAGGAAGGTGTATGTCTAGGATGTGCCGAAGGAAAGCTCAAAAGGGGACCATTCCCCTCAAGCCAAAGCAAGACCTCTGATATATTACAGTTGGTTCACTCAAGCATATCTGAGGTTGAAATTAAGAGGGAGACTACTACACCACATACTCCTGAGCAGAATGGTGTGGCGGAAAGAAAGAACCGTACGATTGTGGAAGCTGCCTCTATGGGTAGATGATGTAATAATGCCTGATGTGGAGGAACCCATCGATCCTATTTATCCACCTGAGCCTTCCTCTTCTAGGAAGAGGCATTCATGGCTTAGGGGGATACTTGATGATGCTGAAGGACATGTTGCACCCCGAGGAACCTTCCGTGAAAGTAAGAAACCTAACAGGTATCAGGGATACCTAACCATCATGAGCACGATCATACAAAATGAGCCTCCATCATTGTCAGATGTCGTCAAGCATCAAGTATGGAAGGATGTTATGACCATTATGGAGAATGATGTCTGGGAAGTAGTTCCCAGACCCCAAGACAAGACAATTGTTAGTTCAAAATGGCTTTACAAGATAAAGCTACAGCAGATGGAAGTACGGAAAAGTATAAGGCTCGTTTTGTTGCTCGTGGTTTCTCCCAGGAGGAAGGTATAGACTATGATGTGATATTTGCACCTGTTGCCAGATATACGACCATCTGCTTGATCATAGCCCTTGTGGCTTCACAAGGATGGAACCTACATTAGATGGATGTCAAGACCGTGTTCTTGCACGGTTCGATCAAAGAAGAGGTCTATGTGGAGCAACCCAAAGGATTTGAGATTTAGGATTGAAAATCTCATGTATGTAGGTTGAAGAAGGCTCTCTATGCGCTGAAGCAAGCACCCCGAGCATGGTATGAGAGGATCGATAGCTACTTGATGAAGCTGGGATTCACTAGGAGTGAAGCTGATCCTAACCTTTACTTTAAGGTTGAATATGACAAGCCTCTCATATTGGTGTTGTATGTGGATGACCTTTTTCTAACAGGTGCATACCCTCTCATTCACAAATGTAAGAGGGAGTTGGCTTCTGAATTTGAAATTAAGAACCAAGGACTTGAAGTGTGGCAGAAGCCAAGGGAAATTTTCCTATCTCAAGGAAAATATGTGTTGAAGATTTTGAAAAGATTTGGTATGGTGGACTGCAAGCCTGTGACTACCTCGAGGATCTTAACTTTCAGAAGTTATATGGTAGTGATGTCAGACCAGATTTGGGAAATTCCTCTGAGTTTCAAAAACTCATTCGCGTTGATGTTCTTGGTGAACCTCCGTCCAAACATATGTTTTGCAGTTATCATTGTGAGCTCATATTTGGTTGCGCCTCACTAGATTGGTGCCAAGAATCTTCTGAGATGTCTTCAGGACACAATCTCTCATGGATTGAGATACATTGCCGGAAACATGAAACTGCATGATTATTTGAATGCTAATTAAGCAGGTAGCGTGGAGGATCACTGGAGCACTTTTTAATGTTGTTTCTCTTTGGATTCTGCTTCAATATAATGGATGAGCAGGAAGCAGAAGTCGGTTGCCATAAGCACCGCCGAGACTAGATACATATCTACGAGTATGATCTCATATGAAGCTGCGTCGTTGGGGAAGCTCTTCAGTGAGCTGTTGGAACACATACCACTGTGATTCTCTGTAACAACTAGAGGTGAGATTCGATTATTGAGGAATCCCGTATTCGTCGATTGCTCTAGCAGATAGACATCATCTGGGATATGGTAAGTCGATGAGCAAGGAGGCTCCATCGCATTAAGATGATGTATAGGTCGATACACCTTGTCAAAGCCCCGAGGAAAGATCTAATCTGTGATTTTCCCAAACGACTTAGAGTTGTCAAGAAACCCTTGTACAAGGGTCCTACATGTTGCATACATTGAGCTCTAGGAGCTCTGAGGGCTTGCGTTCTTACTGGAGCAACATACAACCACAGGGTGACTCACCCTCCCCTAGTGGTGCGCACTAGAACAAGATGATTCTCTCTCTTGTGGGACAAGATGATTCACTCTCTTGTGGAACGAGATGATTTTCTCTCCTATTGAGCAGGGTTATTAGTTCTCCTGTGAGGCCTGGATTGATGTGTTCTCCATGGCGATTGTAGCAGGATTGATGTGTTCTCCTGTGAGGCCTGGATTGATGTGTTTTCCATGGCAATTGTAGCAGGATTGATGTGTTTTCCTGTGAGGCCTGGATTGATGTGTTCTCCATGGCGATTGTAGCAGGATTGATGTGTTCTCCTGTGAGGCCTAGATTGATGTGTTCTCCATGGAGATTGTAGCAGGATTGATGTGTTCTCTTGTGAGGACAGGATTGATTAAGTTCTCCTGTCGAGGCATCCTACCCATGCAGTCTGGGACTCATGGGAAGCACCTCTCATCTGATCCAATGAGAAGGGAAATGAAGTTAGGGACCATAGTAGTACCGATGGACGCATCGTTGTATCTACCATACTCCCTACACTAGGATGACCTCCATTATCTGGGATCAATGATACTAGTCTGGGACCAGTGGTAGGAGTTGTACCATACTATGACACTGACTTCGGGTCAGTTGACACTGGTCTAGGACCAGTGGTACATACTCTGAGACTGACTTCGTGTCAGTGTAGTACTGGTCTGGGACCAGTGAGAGAGGTACATACTATGACGCTAACTTCGGGTCGGTTGAGACTAGTCTGGGACCAGTGGTACACTATCTGAGACTGCGATACTAGTCTAGGACCAGTGGTAGGAGTGGTATCTACTATGAAGCTGACTTCGGGTCGATTGAGACTGGTCTGGGACTAGTGGTACGCACTCTGAGACTGACTTTGAGTCAGTGGAAGATGATACTCGTTTGGGACCAGTGGAGTTGTACTATCTATGACGCTGACTTCGGGTTGGTTGAGACTGGTTTGGGACCAGTGGTACATACTCTAAGACTGACTTTGAGTCAGTATGATACATCCTCGATCATTTCTTCTTCTTCATAATTCGGACAAAAGCAGAGCAGAACAAAACAATGCAAGAGCAGAGTAGAATAGAGCAAAGAAACACAGATCAGTACAGGGCAGAACAAGACAAAGCAAAACAGGCAAAATAGAGCAGAGCAGGGCAAGGGTCACGCTATACAGGGCAGTGCATTTGATGGATGAACAGTAACGACCGATAGACAGATTGCAGATGAATTTCTCCCTAGTTGAGAGGGAGTGTTAAAATTAGCAACTAAGGCAAAATTTCACGTGGGTCATCTTATTCATGGCTGATAATATTTTTATTAGATTCCTCTCATCGAGAAGTGTAGGATTGATATAAAGATCATCCGATTCCGATAAGTATTTATGGAGATATGAATTTATTTTGATTATGGAATTATTATCAAACTGGCCTACAACTCATGTAGGCTCGGAAGCCCACTAGTCACATCTATTCAAACATCATCAGTTGTGTATAAATACAAGAGGAATTTTCCTCATTTGCACTCACTCATCTCATCACATCTCTCTCTCACTCTCTACTACGCAGAAAAGAGTCTCTTCTCTACTGCACAGAAAAGGGTCTCTCCCTCACACATGTGAAGCCAGAAGTTGCTGAAACTGAAGCTGCAACTACAAAAGTAAATATTGACTTGCGTGGACTTGAAGATCTCCTCATCTGAACTGCGTTGTAGGTTCATCTGAACCTCCTCTGAAAGCCGCAACTTTTGGTGGTGGAATCAAGTCAATCCGACAAATGGTTTGCAAGATATCGACTGCCCTAGTTTGAAGCCGGAAGCTGCCGAAACTGAAACTGCAACTGCAGAAATAAAGTTTGACCTGCGTGGACTAGAAGATCTCCTCATCTGAACTGCAATGTAGGTTCATCTGAACCTCCTCTAGAAGCTGCAACTTTTGGTGGTGGAATCAAGTCGATCCGACAATCGGTTTGTGAGATATCGTCTGCCCTAGTTTGATGATAAAGCCACTAATGTTCATGCCGCTGATCTAGGGTTTGCTACTGCTGATATGAATCGGATTTATTGTACTATTTCTCTCTGCTGAATTATTAAAGATAAAAAAAGATTTGATCAAAGGGTTTCCCCACACATTGTGGGGTTTGTCCCTGGCTAGCCGACACATCTTGTGTCTCTTGTCTTGGCTTGTTTTCTGTCGATCATTTAATGTTCTATCTGCACTTTATTTTATGTACATGTGATTGCTAATCTATGGAATATAATAAGAAAAAGAAGTAAAATGTTATAAACATAGAACATACAATAACTTAACATGGTAGCTTGAGCTCCCCTCCGACATCAAATTCTTCTTCTTTTAGAGTCGAGAGTGTTCAGCAGATAAGCAGAGATGAGAAAAGACGGTAGTTAACTTAATGATGACGAGATATTTGAGATGGGACACGTGTTGCAATCAAAATTTATCCCTAGTTGAGAGGGAGTGTTAATTTCGCAACTTAGGGACAAAATCCCTCCTTTGGACAACCTTCCTCATCAAAAAAGATTCCTCCGAGCCCTTGGAAGAATTTAATTTTCTTAAGGAAAAATGTATTTTTAATATGAAAATCCACATATGCACAAATGTTCAAGTCGATTGTAAAGAGAAATTGGGCACCCCTTGGAAGCATATAAATAGAAGTCAAGTTAGCCTAATTTGGACATCTCATCGAGCATCTTCTTCTCTTGTTCGGATTGGTTCATACAGGGCTAAAATTGCAGGGTCTGAGCTCACGCATGTGAAGAAAATAATTTTATTTGGAGTCGTAGCCATGGTTCATGGAAATATCAGTGGTAGACGCTCTGTTGATAGAGGGTGTTCCCTACGGCCGGAGAGTTTTAGCCGCACTGACGACACTGGGTCCTAGCTATTGTGATTGTGACCTAGACTTTTGTTCATTGTTGACATCATACTTCAAGATTTTGACCTTGATCAGATTTGTCTACTAGGCTCATCTCTTGGATATTGTTTGGTTGGTTTTGGGATTGATTTTGACTCTTGATTGGTGGATTGGAACATTGTACTCTCTCTCTCTCTCTGAACATTTTAAGACAATCTAATAAAAAGAATAATTTAAGAAATCTACAATTATTATTGATCATTTAAAGATTAAATTGTTTTGAAAGATTGCTAATTGAATAAAATAGTTGGGTTAAAGTGATTGTAAACAGTGGAACATTAACAGTTATTTGCAGCTCACGGTGAGTGTGGAGAATCTCATAGAGGAAGAGAGAGATGACTATGGATACAAAAATTGTTTAGAATGAAGCCACAACAAAGTAAAAAAATACACAAACCCCTTGAAAAACGATGATGCCAGAGATAGTTCAAATAGATGGACCCCTTTGTGAAAAAAACAAAAAAAGAGCGAGGCGAAAGGAAAGACAAGGGAACAAGGATACATAGAGTAAAATAAAGACACAACAGAAGAAAAATATAGTGAAGCAACGAAAGTGTCGCAGATGATAACAAATCAAGGTATACATAAGAGAAATGTGTGTTTTTTATATGTAGATATCGTAAACCCACGAAGCATAACATCTCTAAATAATTGTTCTCGAATAATGTACTTTAATGATGGTCTTGGTCATATGTAAATGTAAGGGCTAAGATTAGTCTAAAACGATAGTTGACATTGTATGTACCTTAGTCAATGGTGATGTAATCCTAATGAGGAAAAATATACCCACATAAAGTTGGTGAAAACCGCATTGAAGGTTTTTGGTCAACTTGAAACTACCTATCATCATGTATTATTTTTGGAAAACATAAACCACTTGAGGATGTAGGATCATTCATTGAAGCTCAACATGGGAAAAAGCACCGATTTGAGGTAGTCCATACCTAGAAGAATTGTGATCTTAGTTTGGTAGCATTTAATTAGATTTCAAGTCATGAAAAAGTGGCTTTTGAGGGAACAAAATGATCATTGATGAAGAACAAAATATGTGACAAAATTGTAGAATTTTCTGTTTCCCACCCCGGTTTTCAGTTTCACCTTATTTCTCCCATATAGTTAAATGCCCATTCCCATAGCCATACATTTAACAGACTGAAAAAATAAATATTGCTGAAAACACAAATTCTGGAAATTTTTCAGAGTGCTGGAAATTGCAGAAATAAAAAATCAGCAATTAAAACAGCCATAAAAACACATTTAAACTCAGTGATTTTTGGTCAACTTGACCCTGGAAAAACCCCCTACAACTCTTGGGGAAAACCAGTTTGAGAGCTCTTCTTTATTTCTGGAAAATGCCTTTTACAGAGAAAATATTTTTTCAGCAAAAAATCAGCAAAACAGAAATTTTCCAGCAAGCAAACTTATCTGTTTTTTCAGCTAACAGACAGTCTGAAAATGGCTGTACGGACTGTACGGACCGTACGGACTGTACGGACGTACGGACGTACGGACCGTGCGGACTGTACGGACTGTACGGACGGCCGTACGGACTTGTACGGACAGACCTCGAAATTCGTGCAGAAAATCGCCTCCTCGATATTCGTGCTGAAAATCAATTTTTTCATTGTTTTGCTCACTAAATCTGCCTTTTTCTGCTTGTTCTTTATGCTGTTCAGATTTGTTGAAATGCTGCCTTGGTGTGTGTGCCAAACTGCTGCCTCTTTCTCCTCCTTGTCCAGAAATCTCCCTTGCTCTCTTGCTCTCCTTCTCCCAATCTGCTCATGAAAGAATGAATGATCTTTTTCACCTTTTCCTCCCTTAACCCAACCCTAAATGACTTTTGGGTGATCTCTAAATCCAATGGCTGAAATAGATTTAGATCAATGGCTGAGATTAAATGCTCATTTAAATCTCACTTTCTATTTTTTAATTCACCCCACTTTAATAAAGACCCACTTAGTCATTTATTTCCAAAGTCACTTTTCCTTTCTAATTTTTCATTGACTTTATAAAGTCACTTTAAAATTAGACTTAGTAACTTTATCACTTAAAGTCACTTTCAAATTAGATTTAACTTTATAAAAATTATAAAGTTACTTTAGGAGAAAAATTAAATTCTTTTGGACACTTTTCCCTAGGCCAAAGATCAAAGCCTTAAGGAACCACCTGTCCTCCGGTACCAAATTTCAACACTCCCTCTTACCGAGGAAGGTGTTCCTCACCACACCCATCTTGTCTCTGAAGTAGACATGCTTGCCCCGTGGTAAGGCTTTGGTAAGAATATCTGCAACCTGCTCATCAGTGGAAATATACTCAAGCTTTACAGCTCCCTTCTGAACATGGTCTCTGATGAAATGATATTTGATCCCGATATGCTTTGACCTGTCATGAAATACTGGATTCTCCGTGAGTTTAATGCAACTCTGATTATCACAGTAAATCACTGAAGGTCTCAACGGCTGACCAAATAAGCCAAACAACATCTTGCGAAGCCAGATGGCCTCACAACTAGCTAGACTGGCTGCCATATACTCTGCTTCCGCTGAACTCAGTGCTACTGACTGCTGCTTCCGGCTGAACCATGACACTACTGCTGAACCCAACCCAAAACAACACCCTGAAGTGCTCTTCCTATCAGAAGCACAACCTGCCCAATCAGAATCAGTGTATCCTGCCAATCTCACTCCATCTCCCTGCCTGTAGTCCAGACCATAATCCACTGTCCCCTGCAAGTACCGCAAAATGTGTTTTGCAGCCACCCAGTGAACCTTCCTAGGCTCACACATAAACTGACTCATCGTGTTGACTGCAAAACAGATATCTGGTCTGGTGTTGACCAAATACATCAAGGAACCAATCAGCTGCCTGTACAATGTGGGATCCACCAACTCGGAATCCGAAGCATGAAGCTTCTTCCAGTTGGTGATCATCGGTGTCGACATGGGTCTACAATCCTCCATGTGGAATCTGCTAAGGATGTCCACAATATACTTCCCCTGCCCCAGGAAGAAATGCCCCTCCTCCTGCCACACCTCCAAACCCAAAAAGTAATGCATCAAGCCGATGTCCTTCATCTCAAACTCCGCTGCAAGATCTCTCTTGCAGTGCTCTATGAGTCTCTCTGCACCTGTAATGATCAAGTCATCCACATACAGCACCAGAATGAGAGGCTCCTCACCAATCACAATAAAGTAAAGGTTCGGATCTGCCTCACTCTTTGTGAAACCCATCCCCTGCAAGTATGCATCTATCCTGGAGTACCAAGCTCTAGGAGCTTGCTTCAGGCCATAAAGGGCCTTCTTCAATCTGCACACATGGGACTCCTTCCCATGCACCTCAAAGCCCTGTGGCTGCTCAATGTACACCTCCTCCTGTATGAAGCCATTGAGAAATGCGGTCTTCACATCCATCTGGTGGATCTTCCAACCCATCTCTGCTGCTATCGATATAATGGAGCGGATCGAAGTATATCGAGCCACGGGAGCGAAGGTCTCCTCATAATCAACTCCCTCTACCTGTGAGAACCCTCTAGCCACAAACCTCGCTTTGAATTTCTCAATGCTGCCATCTGCAGCATGCTTTACCTTGTAAAGCCATCTGGAAGTAACCACGGATTTGCCCTCAGGCCTCGGCACCACCTCCCAAACATCATTCTTCATGATAGAAGAATACTCCTCCTGCATGGCCTCTCTCCAGACCTGCTGGCTAGCTGCCTCCTCATAGCTAGAAGGCTCAGAGTCAAGGATGCTGGTAACCATCGCCATATAGCTACAAAATCTCTCAGGTGGTCTACTCTCTCTGACCGGCCTCTTCGGCTCAGCAACAGATGTGGCATCTCTCAAGGTGTCCTGAAGCCACTTGGGCTTCCTCTTCCCTGAGCATGCTTCTCCCATAGGAGAATGAAACTCCTCCTCCTCATCCCCATCAGTAGCCTGAACTCCTGACTGTCTGTCTGCTGTCCTCCTGCCTGCACCTGAACCTGTAGAAGCTGAGGTACCGTGTGAACTGTCCATCAGTGGACTCCCTAGTGAACTGCTCTGTGAACTGCTCTGTATGCTGCCCGGAGCACCACCCCTCTGGCTCGGCGAGCCACTGCTCACTGATGGACCTGACATCCTCATAGATGTACCTCCGGATCCTCCTGATCCCTGCCCACTGGATCCCTGCGACTGACTCAACTGCTGCTGAGGGTCTGGCTGATCCAGATACTCTAACTCCCGTGACCTCCTAAAGGCCCTGTCCTCCTCGAACTTCACATCCCGTCTGACAACAACTTTCCTCTGTGCAGGAATGTAAATCCGAAAGGCCTTTGAGGTCTCACTGTAGCCCACAAAGATACCCTTCTCTGCGGTGGGCTCTAGTTTGGTCCTCTCCTCCTTGGGTATATAGGAGTATGTAATGCATCCAAGGATATGAAGATGACCAAGATCAGGCTTCTTCCCAAAGAAAGCCTCCTCCGGAGTCATGTGCCCCAAGGCACGATGCGGACTCCTGTTCTGCAAGTAAACAGCTGTGTTGCAGGCCTCTGCCCACAAGAACAATGGCAACCCCTGATCATATAACATGGCTTTGGCAGCCCCTATGATGGATCTGTTCTTCCTCTCCGCAACCCCGTTCTGCTGGGGGTTGTAAGGAACAGTGAACTCCCTCCTAATGCCTGCCTCTGCACAATAGTCAACAAACTCTCCAAGGGTGTACTCTCCTCCATTGTCCGACCTCAGGGACTTGATCTTTCGACCTGTCTGAGTCTCCACAAGAGCTCTGAACTCCTGAAACCGCTTGAAGACCTCACTCTTGGTCTTCAAGAAATAAATCCAGGTCCTCCTGGAGTGATCATCAATGAATAAGACATAGTACTCATATCCACTCAAGGAAACATGAGACATCCGACCACTCACATCGGAATGAATCAAATCAAGTATCCCCGTCGCTCTGCTGTCACTGCTGGGAAAAGGGGATTTGGCAAACTTGCCCATCGCACAACCTCTGCAAGTATCATGGTGATCAGTACTGAAATCTGGCACACCTGTAGTGATCTCCCGCAATGTCCTCAAGGCTCCATGAGACATGTGCCCCATCCTGCGGTGCCAAATCTCACATAGCTCAGAACTGCTAGCTCTGCTGTCGGTACTACAGCTCAATGCCAAAGGGGGCTGGAATGCAAACTTGTACACCTTTGCATGGCGTACACCTATCACTCTAGCTGAATCAGCTGGAGAGCCCCTGGGATACATCAACACCTGTCCTTCCCTGAACAGTACCTCATATCCTCTGTCCTCCAACGCTGAGACGGATATGAGGTTCTTCCTCATCCCTGGCACATAAAGAACCTCTGACACCTTCAAGGGAGGTTTGGACTCCCTCTGAAATGTCACTGTCCCCACCCCGACTGCTCTAACAACTCTGTCATCACCGAGTACTACCTCAATATCAGTGCCACTCTCTGAAAGCTCTGAGAAGTACTCCCGGACTCCTGTCATGTGACGTGAAGCCCCACTGTCCACATACCAGATACCTGTAGATGCTCCGCTAATCGAGGGAAAAGCATGCTCCCTCTGAACCTGTGTGGCAGGTGATCCTGCACTAGAGGACTCACATGTAGTGAACGCAAACTCCCGGTCAAAACGACCTGCAAAGTCCTCAATCTCAGCTGACGCTGCCACATCCTGGGTCTTCCCCTTCTTCTTCTTCTTCTCCGGACACACAACTGCATAGTGTCCCATCTTCTGACAATTCCAACACTTCACTTTGGAATAGTCCTTTTGTGAGTTACCCTGTTTACCTTTACCTTTGCCTTTGCCTCCACCACCGCTTGTGGAAGCCTGCTTCTTCCCTTTGCCTTTCTTGCCTCCTGCCACCAGTGCTACGTCCTCATCCTGCTCAACTGGCTTGGCTGCCCCAAGCTGTCCTTTCCTGATCTCTGTCTGTATACAATCATCCCAAAACCTCTCCCATGTGGGAAGGGTCTCACGTGCACAAACCCCATCAGCAAAGTTCAACCATGAACGGGGGAGGCCATTCACTGCAATACGCACCAACTCAGTGGATGGAATGGCCTCTCCAATCGCTGCCAACTCATCTCTCACATTGGTAATCTTTGTGAGATATCCAGCTGCACTATCATTCCCCATCTTAATGTTCTTCAGCTTCTCCTTCAGGACCATCTTCCGGTTCTCATTGGTACTCTGGTAGAGATTGGACAATGCTGTCCACATCTCATGGGCATTGCTCTTTCCTCTCACATGAGGAATGCAATGGTCTTTGATTCCGTCTAGAATCAGCCTCTTACCCTTGTTGTTCTTTCTATTATAAGCTGCCAACTGAGTAGCATCAGTAGGCACAACAACAGGGTGTTGTGCTGTATGCACCATGATATCCCAGACTTCTGCCTCCTCAAAAATACTTTGCATTCTCTCCTTCCAAACGCTGTAATTTGTATGCCCATCCAACCTATCCTCCACCCTCAATCCCAATGACATCTTGCTGTCCTAAAACTGAAAAAATAGCACTGCTGTGGTAAAGATAAAACTGTTGTTTATGAAAAATCAGCTTGCTGGAATTTTCTGAGTGAAAAAATTAGCAGCTGTATTTTTTTTTCCTTTTGCTGTCCCAAACTGCCCTTCAGCGCTCAAGCTCTGATACCATGTAGAATTTTCTGTTTCCCACCCCGGTTTTCAGTTTCACCTTATTTCTCCCATATAGTTAAATGCCCATTCCCATAGCCATACATTTAACAGACTGAAAAAATAAATATTGCTGAAAACACAAATTCTGGAAATTTTTCAGAGTGCTGGAAATTGCAGAAATAAAAAATCAGCAATTAAAACAACCATAAAAACACATTTAAACTCAGTGATTTTTTGTCAACTTGACCCTGGAAAAACCCCCTACAACTCTTGGGGAAAACCAGTTTGAGAGCTCTTCTTTATTTCTGGAAAATGCTTTTTACAGAGAAAATATTTTTTCAGCAAAAAATCAGCAAAACAGAAATTTTCCAGCAAGCAAACTTATCTGTTTTTTCAGCTAACAGACAGTCTGAAAATGGCTGTACGGACTGTACGGACCGTACGGATGTACGGACTGTACGGACGTACGGATGTACGGACTGTACGGACTGTACGGACGGCCGTACGGACTTGTACGGACAGACCTCGAAATTCGTGCAGAAAATCGCCTCCTCGATATTCGTGCTGAAAATCAATTTTTTCACTGTTTTGCTCACTAAATCTGTCTTTTTCTGCTTGTTCTTTATGCTGTTCAGATTTGCTGAAATGCTGCCTTGGTGTGTGTGCCAAACTGCTGCCTCTTTCTCCTCCTTGTCCAGAAATCTCCCTTGCTCTCTTGCTCTCCTTCTCCCAATCTGCTCATGAAAGAATGAATGATCTTTTTCACCTTTTCCTCCCTTAACCCAACCCTAAATGACTTTTGGGTGATCCCTAAATCCAATGGCTGAAATAGATTTAGATCAATGGCTGAGATTAAATGCTCATTTAAATCTCACTTTCTATTTTTTAATTCACCCCACTTTAATAAAGACCCACTTAGTCATTTATTTCTAAAGTCACTTTTCCTTTCTAATTTTTCATTGACTTTATAAAGTCACTTTAAAATTAGACTTAGTAACTTTATCACTTAAAGTCACTTTCAAATTAGATTTAACTTTATAAAAATTATAAAGTTACTTTAGGAGAAAAATTAAATTCTTTTGGACACTTTTCCCTAGGCCAAAGATCAAAGCCTTAGGGAACCACCTGTCCTCCGGTACCAAATTTCAACAAAAATTTTGCGAGACAGGGAACACATGGACATGAGTACATGGAAAAATTTTGTTCCTTGGTAATCTTATGCAAGGTCATTGACAAAAAGGTTATAGATAAGCCAAAAACCCAAGAGAATAACAATGATGATAAACTATATAGAATTGTGATGAAAGAATGGTTGATGAACCATATGCAAGAAAGAATTTCCTAGAGAAACAATGGATACAATAGCTAGCAACCCATGTATTCCAATGAATGCTAATTCTTTTATAAGGATTTGAACAATGTTTATGTTTAAAAGTACAAGATGGAAAGTGGAGAAGATTGAGAAGACCAAATATTGCAGAAAAAGAACAATGAAGACAAAGAAAACCGAAGATGAAGACAAGGTGCAAAAAATGATGAAGATGGGACCATAGTACATATTGAGGTCTCAAAAAATAATTCTACTTGTGATGAATAAATAATATAATGTGATTTGTAATCATGTTGTTAAGTTTTATGGTATGTTCTATGGTTGCAACAATTGCTTCAATCTCTTGTTAGCCCAACAACAATTTCACTTTAGATTTCAATAGCAATCACATTAAACTCCAAAAATAGTTCATTATTGATAGTAACTGTAAATAGAACATCATTAACAATATGCACAGGAAGACAAGCTAAGACAATGAGCACAGATATTTAGGCTAATGTCGGGGAAAAACCCCACAAGGGGGAAAACGCAACCAATTCTTCTTAATAATCAATATCAAATGTTCAACAAAGAGAGAAAATTCAATTTAGTACAATAGTCAAAGTCAAAATGTTGACTTGTCAATGAAGTAGACCAACCAATGAGATGAGGCCCAATTTGATCAAAGTAATTTGGTCAATGCTTTTGCAATAGTCAGCGTGCCCTAGCCAGTCCAGTCAACAATGGTCAAACCACTGTCAAATGGCCTCTAATCATCTCAGTCAAACCAATAAGGAACTCGGCCTTTTCAATAGGTCAAAGTCCACCCAAAATAGAGATCAAAACTTGATCAACTGAAGTCAATGCCCTGCGGTCGAAGTGAAGTATGCCTGTGGTCAACACTAGTCAACCTACCCAAAAAACCTCGAAATGTGTGCCAGAAGATGTGTCTTGCCCAAACATAGTCTCTATAAGTCAAAACACAGTCAAACGGTCTCCCTAAGTCCTCTGAGAATGCTACTCAAAGTCTATTGCAGAAGAAATTCAACACAGAAGTCAAAGATGCCCAAGAAGGTCCTCACACGTGTGGAAAAGGAGTTGCTTTAGATGATGTACGAACCAATCAAGAGAGGAGAGATGTTGTGATGAGATGAGGTGCCAAATGAGGTGAAATGAAGTCATATTTATATGGGACAACGTGGAGTCAAAGGACATGTCTAATCATCATAGGGCCAACTTGATTTTGAGGCATTTGTAGGTGTCCAAAAATTCTAATTTTCAAGGTGAAGGGAGATACCATCAAGGGGAATCCATATGTGAAAAGAGACATCAAAGGAGGGGCTTATAGGATGGGGAATTAGCCCTAGTTGCACTCTTTAACACTCCCTCTCAACTAGGGATTAATTCCAACTGACCACGTCCATCCACGCTATGCCATCATGTCCATCATGTACCATCTTTGCAACTTGTCTCGTCTATATTGAAGATTGATATTATAGATCAATAAGAAGGGATTGAAAGAGGGTGTGTAACAAGACCCTACCACCCTCACCAAAATGACTGAGGCAAGTCCTCATGTCTAAGGGACAATAACCCCTGCCAGGCCTGATCCTTAGATATCATGTTGTTGAACATCATGCATCCTAGTAATAGGGAATACAGTAGTACCTAATGCGTCCATTTGATAGCACTAATTATCCCTAACTTCTTTTACCAACTCATTGGCCAAATGAGAGGTACTTCCCAAAAGTCTCGGACTTCAAGGGTAGGATGTATGTTGGGGCATCCACAGGGGAAGGTGAACCACTCACCTTGTGCTAAAATAGTGTCTTCCACAAGGGAAGGTAAACCACTCAACTTGTGTTCAATCATGTTGGGGTATATACTCCACATGGGAAGGTGAACCACTCACCTTGTGCTCATATAGCTCCAAGAAGTACCCCAGGCCCCCCAGGAGCTCTTAGAGCTCAATGTCCAAATCAAGGGGGACCCTCATGAGAGGGTATTTCCACGACTCCGAGTCTCTCTCTGAAGATTAAGAACTTGGTCTTTCCAAGTCTCTCTCTGAAGATTAAGAACTTGGCCTTTCCCAAAGGCTTTGTGAGAATGTCAACAACCTATTCATCCATCCTGATGTGATGAAGCCTTATCGCTCCCCGTTATATCATATCCCGGATAAAGTAGTACCCGATATCAATATGTTTGGATCGGTCATGAAACACAAGATTCTCTGAGAGACGAATCCCACTTTGATTATCGCAATAAATGATGGCAATATCCAGATTAGGAGGAGAGTAAGGAAAGACGATTGGAGCTCTGGCGCTTCCCTCTGGTCATGGCTGCCTCCTGACCGTTCCGCTGCCCCGTGCCTGGCAGCCTCGCTGCGAGGCTCTGCGCCCCTCTGCTGCTGGGCCTCCTGCCCCCGTGATCCCCTGCTCTGCGCTTCTCCCCTCACCCCGGGCCCCCTGCCCTTCCCTTTCTTTCCTTCATCTTCTCCTGACCCCGCCCCCGGGTCCTGCTCCTGCTGCGCTTCTGCGCCTAGCAGCGCTGCTGCTAGGTCGCTCCCCCCTCTTGGCTCCTTGTGAAGCCCCGATCATGGCGGCCTTGGGCCCTTCAGGTCTGGATCCGGATGACTTGATGAAATCTTTTGCATCCCTCACCCAGGAAATCTCTTCGGATAGGATCAGGCCCGCTTCTTCTCGTTTCATCAAAAAGCTGGACGAGATCCCGGAAGTCCCGCTCCCTCCTGCCCTTCCTAGGAGAGCGGCTGTGGTCTTAGCCGACAGAGGTCTAGTCGGTCAGTTCACGGGCTTATGGCCCTCCCCTCGCACCGTTCAGCGATGGGTGGAAAGAAACTGGAACTCGATGGTCCAAGGCAAGATCGCGATTCGTTTCTGTGGAAGAGGGTTCTTCACCTTTCTCTTCGAAACAGTGGAAGACCGAAACCTAATCTTCAGGAATGGTCCATACTTCATGGACACAAGAGGCCTCTATTTGAATAGATGGACCCCCGACTTCGACCCGGAGATGGACGTCCCCAATGCAGTTCCCGTTTGGGTCCGGCTCCCGCATCTGCCCCTTCACTGTTGGGGGGATGAGTCAGTGAAAGCAATTGGAAACGCAGTAGGGAAGTATATAGACAGATCGGAGCCTAAGGAGAATATGCACGCATGCGCAAGAATTTGTGTAGAAGTCGATCTGGGAAAGGGACTGCCAGAAGCCATCAAGCTCAGAGTCGATCAATGGACGCACATTCAACAAGTTGATTATGAACAGCTACCCTTCAAATGCAAGGTATGTCATGAGTATGGCCATTTCGCCAATAGATGTAGCAAAGTAAATGCAAATGTTTCTGAATCTAACCCTGAAGCATCAGAGGAAGTCTGGGAAACAGTAAAAAAGAAGAAGCCCAATCCCCCTCACGGAAACCCCAAGAACCCTATAGTCGCCCCCCCTCCCCCTTCTCAGTCTGGCCCGACCATTCCTTCATCTTCCAACCAATTCGAAACCCTATCCGAGGTAGATCCTCCTTCCCCTCCCCCATCCCCGAGAGCTCCCCCTGTTGTCCCCGCCTCCCCCCCGCCTACCTCCCCTCCCCCCACAGTAGAGAGAATCTTAACCAGGAACAAGTCTAAGGAAAGTAACTCATCTGTAGAACCCCCAAGAAAAGTCGGAAGGAAATCCAATAAGGAGATTAGGGACGAGACTGCAGCAAAAGAAATGACCACAGGGATTCAGCAACCAATGGACACCTATCTGGACAAGACGAAAGGAAGTGGAGAGAAAGGGAAAGAGAAAGGAGGTTCCCACACTAAGACAAGTAAGTGATGAATCTGGTCTCTTGGAACTGTAGGGGGATGGGCTCCTCCCTCAAGGTTAATGCAGTCCGCGATCTTCTCAAATCAGAACACCCAGACATCCTCCTCCTCCAGGAGACCAAAATCAATGAGCAGGATTTCAAGAACTACCTAAAAAATAGTAAAACCTATGAAGGAACAGCAGTAAGCGCATCTGGCGCCTCAGGTGGTATAGGGACCATCTGGGATAAAAGAAAATGGAATCTATTAAACCAAAGGCAAAGCAGCTGGTGGATCCGTTCAGACATCCAAAATACAGCAAAGACAGAAGAATATACTATCTACAACGTTTATGCCCCTCCTCACTTCCGTGACAAAGCTGCTTGCTGGAATTCAATTGCGGAAGACCTCTTGGAAACGCAAGGCCGAAGCATTTTCCTAGGGGGGGACCTGAACCTAATAAGAAACGCTGAAGAAAAGATTGGGGGAACCTTCTTGGTAGATTCCTCAAGGGACGCCCTTGAAGAAATCATTCTAAACCATAATCTGGTGGACTTCCAACCTCAGAACGGGCGCTTTACCTGGTCTAACAAGAGAGCAGGGCGCAACAATATCAAAGAAAGATTGGACCGCATCTTGGTTCAAGAGCGAATAGTCGCTAAATTTGCATGTATCAAAAGCCTCATCATTCAAGGATACTTCTCTGATCACAAGCCTGTGGCTCTAAAATTAGATAAAGGAACAAATATGGGCCCGATCCCATTCAGGTACAACAGAGCTTGGGATAACCAGGAGGAATTCCGATCTCTGATAAAAGAGCAGTGGTCTACAGAGATCAGAGGATCCCCGCACTTCGTCTGGGAATCCAAACTAAAGATCCTTCGATCGGCCATAAAACAGTGGGCAAAAATCAAGGCAATAGAAGAGAATAGAAATAAATCAGAACTCCAAGGTAAGTTAATGCAGTGGAACCAAGAGAAAGATTCTAGACAAGACACGGAAGAGGAGCAGATCAAGGAGATGGAACTTCAAAAGCAACTGTACAATTTGAACAGAAAAGAGGAAGAGGAACAAAGGCAAAAGTCAAGGTGTCTATGGCTCAAGTCGGGAGACAGGAATACTTCCTTCTTTCATAATAGTTTGAAAATGAGGAGAGCTGGAAACAATATTGACAAAATTACAGTGGATGGTTCAAAAATAAAAGAGCAAAAGGAAATTATGGAGGCTGCGACCGCTCACTTCCAAGACCTTCTCACTGAGGACCCGCAAGGCGGGGATGGCATGGAAATCATTGATACGATGGAAAGCAAAATCTCTGATGTCCAAAACTCTGAGCTGGACAAAGAGATCACTGTAGAAGAGATAGAGCAAACAATCCGCAACATGGCTTCAGACAAGGCCCCGGGACCTGATGGTTTCACGGTAGATTTCTACAAGACACATTGGGACACCATCAAAAAGGACTATATTAGAGCAGTAAGAAATTTCTTCCAAAAAGGCAAGATGGGCAGCGGAATGAAGTCCTCCTTCTTAGCTCTAATCCCCAAAGAACCCAATCCTCACTCCTTTAACCGCTTCCGTCCTATCTCCCTCTGTAATGTGTCCTACAAGATCATAACTAAGATCCTTGCCAACAGACTCAAACCTATTCTCCCCTCTCTCATCTCTGAGAACCAAGGTGGTTTTGTCCCAAGGAGGCAAATAGCCGACAATGTAATACTCATTCAAGAGGCTATTCAAAGCAGTATCAACAGAAAAGAAAAGGGTATGATAATGAAACTGGATATGGCAAACGCTTTCGATCGGGTCAACCATTCCTTTCTTCAGGCCGTTCTAAAAAAGCTTGGTATATCCGAGCTCTTCATTAGCAGGGTGCGGGAGTGCATTTCAGGCAACTGGACAGCCCCCCTCATTAATGGAAGACCCAGTAAAGCTTTCAAAAGCTCAAGGGGCCTGAGACAAGGGTGCCCGCTCTCTCCCTTCCTTTATATTCTCATGGCGGAAGCTCTAAGTTCGAAGCTGGAAAACATGAGGAGGAAAAAAGAAATAATAGGGATAGAAATTGTCAGAGGGTCGAAAGGCATTAATCACTCTCTGTTTGCAGATGACACCCTTCTCATTGGAGGCGCCTCTTGCATAATGGCGAAGAGATTCAAAAAAGCCTTGGACCTCTTCCTTCAAGCTTCTGGTGGCAAACTCAACAATAACAAATGTATGATATACACCTGGAACGTCCCTAACCATATCATACAGCGTATAGCCCTCATCATGGAAATTCCAGCTCAGTTAAATTGGTCCCATTTCATGTATCTGGGGCTTCCTCTGGCTAAAGAGACAATCAAATCAGTGATTTGGGTTAAGATCATCGAAAAACTCAGAGGCAAATTGCAAAGTTGGGGTGTGCACTGGTTAAACTTAGCAGGCAGATTGATTCTAATCAAGTCCATTCTCGCCTCACTCCCCATCTATCAGTTTGCTATTGCTCTAGCTCCGGCCAGTATCCATAAGCACATGGAGTTAATAATCCGAAGCTTTCTGTGGCAAGGAGGCAAGCAGAACACTAAGAAGTTCAGTTTGGTTAAGTGGGAAAAAGTGATCCTCCCAGTGGAAAAAGGTGGGCTAGGAATCAGGATTCCTAGGCTTGCAAATCTAGCAATGGGTTTCAAACTTATCTGGCGGATTCTTAACGAAAAAGAAGCTTGGTGGACTAACGTTATAAAGAAGAAATATCTGAACGGACCAAATAGCAATATCCTAACAGAAAATATCATAGATAGACAAGGTACTCCAACCTGGAATCTCATCAAGAAATCGCTCCCCCTTTGCAAACCTTTTATCTCTAGAGCTCCTGGGAATGGCAGGGAAGTAAGTATCTGGAAAGATAGAATTATGGGGTCAAAGGCCAGAGACTCAATTCTTCATCTTTATCCCCTCCAACGGTGGATGGCAGAGTCTAATCTCAAATCTCTCTCCGACATTTCCCTGTGGGATCACGATTGTTGGGCAGGCTGGACTCCTCTCAATCTTCCCCCAGGTTTAGCTAAGCTTTGGGACGAGCTCAAGTGCTCCCTCAGTGGCTCAGCCCCCATCAACAGAGGGAAAGAAGATAAGTTCGTTTGGGACCCTAATGGAGGTAACTACTCGGTTAAAGAAGGTTACAAAGCCCTTCAGGACATCTCAGTGGTAAACAATTGGCCCCTGTACAAAGCTGCTTGGCGTCCTGAATGCCTCCCCAAGGTCAATCTGTTCAATTGGACTCTTCTTCATGGCAAAATCCTAACTACAGAGAACCTCAGAAAGAGAGGTATACAGGGGCCTTCTATGTGTTGCATGTGCAGGTTAGCAGAAGAAAATATCACCCATCTCTTCATTGAGTGCCCGATTGCCAAAGCTTGTTGGCATCTTCTCTCTGGTACAATCTCTTCAGAAGCCCTTCCCCCTCAGATTTCGACCCTCCATAAAAATTGGGACAAAAGACTCTTTCAATCCAAAAAAGGCAAATCCATAGTGAACAGGCTTTGGAATAGTATCCCTTCGAACTTGAGTTGGCAGATCTGGATTGCACGAAATAAGTGCATTTTCAATAATGAAAAGCCAAGCATCACAGGCATTGTGGCCAAATCTATTGCCCTCATTGCGGAGTCTATCGAAGCAAAAGGGGTTTCTCAGAAAGACATGGAGGTCGAGGATGAGAGGCTCAAGGAGTGGCTGGGAAAATTCAATCTTAAACCAAATCCAAGAACTTGTATCAGAGAAAAGAATGGCAGTCAGGACTGGAAGCTTCGTGGCACCGAGGAGGAAATTAGCAAATGGTTAAGAAGCCAAAATAGGCCTGTCTTGTATTTCGATGGGGCCTCAAAGAAGAACCCGGGTCAAGCTGGTGCTGGCGGGGTCATAAAGGACTCGCAGGGGAAACTCATGGTATCCTTTGAATGGGGGTTAGGCCAAATGTCCAACAACAAAGCAGAGGCCTATAGCCTACTTCTGGGCTCTCTTATCTCAAGGAATCTCGGCCTCCAGAACCTTCTTATCCTAGGGGACTCAGCTATTATAATCGCAGCCATGATCAAAGGGAGAGAATTTAAGCAATTGGCCCTCAACAATATCAAGAACCGAATCATGGAGAACATCAGAGCACTAGGAGAAGTGACTTTCAAACACGTTCTCAGGAATAATAATAAGGAGGCAGATCAGCAAGCAAACCAAGCGGTCAGAAGGAAACTCGGTCAGGTTAGAGAGAATGATACAACTTATGTCAGGGACATCCCGTAACCAAAAACCCCCGCCACCCCATCTCAAGGGAGAAGTCACCTCAGGCACTCAGGCCATCTTTTCGAATCTCCTTCCAAATCCCCAAGCAGCATAAATGGGTACAAAGAGAGATCTTCTCGATTTCGGGCCACAAATTTAATCATCACCCCCAGAGTATGCGTGATCCCTCACCCCTTCAAAGCAGGCCCTCTCTGCAAACCCAGCAAAGCCCATATCTCAGGTACGCGAATGGACAACAGGGTAATCATGAGTGTTGACCGAATTCTTCCCAAGATCGGCCTTACTCAGTCCCACTCCACCCGAGTTAGGGACCTCCCTCCATCTATAAATAGTGGACAGCTTCACAACCCCTATACAGTCAGGGATCGAGCTATAGGAGCCCTCTCAAAGTCTTGGCGCAGCCCGGAAGCTCTCTCTTCTCCAAGTGTTCTGGTCTTCCGTCTTGATCCCGGGGTAAGACATTTCCTGTTTCATGTGATTCTGTTTCTAATCAAAAGTGTTTTTTGTATTCTCAGTAGCGCCCTCCCGAAGCCTTCGAGACCTTCTCTCCTTCTTCTAAAGCTCCAGCATCTCAGTGATTCCGCTCCCTCCAAAGCTGTTTCCGGCATTCTCACCACCAGCGCGCTCTCCGCTATCAATCCTCAGGCCATCTCGATGGCGGATCAGCAAGGCCAGCCTTCCAACCAAGCCCAGAACAGAGACCCTTTGGAGAACATCTTCAATAACAAAGAATGTAATATGTGCAAGGCACATACTATTATGATTAACAGTCTGAAAAAACAACTGAAGGAGTTAACAGAGGACTACCATGCTGATAGAAATTCCAAACGAAAGAAGCTGGAAAAAAGGAAAAAGGAGATTGAAGACTTAAAGGACCGCTGCATTCACATGGAGGCGGTAATCGATCATCTTCGCACCCTCACTGAAAGCCAACAGGCAGAAACATCGACCAGAGCCAGCGCCCGGAAGGAAGACTCGGTCACTCAACACTTTCCTTGATTTCATGCATTGTAAATTTGCTTGGCTAGGAGGATCCTATGTAAGGCAGTATAGCCGTTTATTTTTAGCTTTGCGTTCAACTAAGAGAAGCTACGAGGATTATGGGTCTGCGTACCCGATTTTGTGCCTCAGCTCTCATACTCTCCCTCACCTTGTACTAGATCTCTATTCAGAAGGTTTTTTTAATACATGAGTAACCGACTTTGTAAAAAAAAAAAAAATGATGGCAATATCCAGCACGTGCTCAAATAGCTCACTGAAGAGTTTCCTCAACCAAATAGCTTCACAATGGAGCATACTAGCTGCAATATATTCAGCGTCTGTGGTGCTTTGTTCAAAATATTTTTGTTTTCGGCTCATCCATGAAATTGTAGCAGATCCCAAAGAGAAACATCTAAATGTGTTTTTTCTATACACCACATTGCCAACCTAGTCAGCATCAGAATATCCACGTAGCCTCAAATTCACAGCAGTATATCTCAGTCAATAGTTTATAGTGCCACGAAGATATCTTAGAAGATTCTTTACAACAACCAAATGTACATGATGAGGATCAACCATAAATTAACTGTGTTTACAGCAAAACATATGCTCGGTCAAGTATTCACCAAGAACATCAGGGGCCCCACAAGTTTACTATATTCAAAATGGTTTGACAATTCTAGATCCGCAGCACTTCCACATAGCTTCTTGAATTTTAGTTCCATCGGAGTAGACACAAACTTGCATTCCGCGACACCACATATTTCTAATAGCTTCATAATGTATTTCCCTTGAGAAAGGAAAATCTCACTTGGCTTTTGCCATACTTCCAAACCTAGGAAGTAATGTATTAGTCCTAGGTCCTTCATCTTGAATTCGGAAGTCAACTCCCTCTTGCATTGATAAAAGAGAGAGTTTGCATCGGTCAGAAATAGATCATCGACATACAAGACCAAAATAAGTGGCATATCTTTTTCAACCTTGAAGTATAAGTTTGGATCAACATAGCTCCTTGTAAATCTCAGCTTCATAAGATAGCTATCAACCCTCTCATACCAAGCCTTGGGGGCTTGCTTTAACCATTAGAGGGATTTCTTCATCTTGCACAAATGTGTCCTATCTTGCACTTCAAACCCCTGAGGTTGTTCCAAGTATACTTCCTCCTTAAGTGAGCCATGCAAAAATGCAGTCTTGACGTCCATTTGATGTAGGCTCCATCCTTGATTGGTAGCAAGAGTAATTATGGATTGAATAGTGGTGTATCGAGCAACTGGTGCAAATATTTCATCATAGTCAACTCCTTCCTTTTGAGAGAAACCACAAGCCACGAACCTTGCCTTATATTTTCAACACTTCCATCAACTCCATGTTTAATTTTGTAGATCCATTTTGAAGTGACCACGGACTTTTCCTTGGGTCTAGGCACCACTTCCCATACATCATTCTTTGTGATTGACTCATACTCCTCAACCATCGCATCTTTCCATACCTAGCGCTTTACAGCTTCTTTGAAAGTGTAAGGCTCAATTTGAATGATAGTACTCATGGCAACCAAGTATCCTTGATATTTGTTAAGCTTCTTACCTTCTTGAAATGTTCCTCTAGGGGCAGAATGTATTTTTGCATCTTGAAGAGTATCTCAAAGCCATGGTATTCTTTTCTTTGAGGTAGAGGGATCACAAGAAGCTAGATCAAGAGGATCCATCGGGCCATCAACATCGAGCATAGGCTTATCCATCAAAGGTTCTTCTTGTCTTTCAGCGGCGTCATCATCCTTCCTTGAGATAGGGAGATCTTTGGCTTTCCTGAGGGCAATGTCTTCATCAAAAGTAACATCTCTGCTTACTTCTACCTCTCTTTGACCAGGTACATAAATTCTATATGCCTTTGAATTTTCATTGTATCCAACGAATACACCTTTCTTCCCAGAAGCTTCCAACTTGTTTCTTTTCTCTTTAGGCACATGAAAATACACAAGATAGCCAAAGATTCTAAAATGAGAAACATCAGGTTTCTCACCAATGAAGACTTCTTTGGGTGTCTTGAAATCCAAGGTTTGATGAGGGCTCCTATTTTGAACATATACAGCAGTGTTAGCAGCTTCTCCCCATAAAAACTTCAGTAAATCATGGCACATGTAGCTTCCATAATAGTTCGATTCTTTCTTTCAACAACTCCATTTTGCTCTAAAATATACATAATGGTTATCTCCCTCTTAATGCCTGCCTCTCTACAAATGACATTGAATTCGTTAGATTCATATTCAATTCCATTATCAGTTCTCAACGTCTTGATCTTCTTTCTGGTTTGATTCTCCACCAATGCTTTGAAAGAACATAACCATTTGAACACTTCATCCTTCCTTTTCAAGAAATAAATCCATGTTTTACGGGAGAAGTCATCCACAGATATTGCATAGTAGGAGAATCCTCCTAATGAAGTTATGGGAAAGGCACCAGATAGGTCAGAATGGATCGATTAAAGAATATCGCTTGTTTTGCTCTCACTAGAAAAGAATGGTCCCTTTGTATGTTTCCTAGTTGCACAACCTTGATAAAATCCTTCATGGTACATATTAAACTCGGACATTCTCGTGACCAACAACCTTGATAGAATCCTTCATGGTACATATTAAACTCGGACATTCCCATGACCATCTTCCTTACACCAAGTAAGGCTTTGTAATGTAAGTGAGCAAATCTCTGGTGTCATAGCTCACATTAAATAGAGTTGTCATTAGCCAAATCTCCCAAAGGACTTCCACCAACTTGATAAAGACCATCAACCCTAAACTCAAGAGTAAAAGCATCTTTGAAGTTCCTATGTTGTGCACATACCTTTCCATCAATGAAAGCTACCTTGAAACCTTTGTCTTCCATCACATAAATAAACACCAAATTCTTCTTCAAATCGAACACATACAAGACTTCCTAAAGATGTATGGTTTGACCATAGTTCAAGTGAAGAGTAATAGTTTCTATCCCTTTCACGAGGTGGGTGACATTATCTCCAAGAATCATATTTAGATTAGTCATCCTCTCAACTAAATTTGAGAGAGACTTCTTATATCCAATGAAATGCCTTGAGGCTCCACTATCAATTAACCAATGATCCAAGATGTCTGGAGGAGAGGCAATAGACAAAGCATAAATGAGATAATATTCATCTTGTTTTTCAACAACATTATTTTCATCATACCTGGCATTTCTTGTTCTCTTGGAAGGTCGATTATTTCCTTCTCGAGCAGGAGGAGCATTCATTTTTCCTTTATTGTTAGACCTGTTGTTTCTTTAATTGTTATTATTATCCCTTGAAGGATTCTTCTTGTTTGGACACTCTCTAGCATAGTGGCCGAACTTGTTGCAATTGTCGCATCTTCCTTTGCCTTTTCCTTTGAATCCCTTCTTAGATCCTTGACCATGTCTCCTTAAATTAGATAGACTAGCATCATTCCTCCTTTTAGCATGTGCGAGGAAAGCAATAGGTTCATTTCCATTGTAGGATTTATCTCTCTCCATCATCCTAATTTCCTCTTGAGTGCATCTAGCTAATAGCTCATCAAAATCAGGTATCATGTCATTATTGAGAATGGTGGTGACAAATATTTCATGTGGACCTGAAAGACCTCCAAGAGTAAGGAGGGTGAGTTCCCTGTCAACAGTAACTTCTCCAATATATAGTAGATCATTCTTCACTTGGGCTATTTTCATGAAATAGGCTTGTATAGACTCCCCTTTGTCCATTTTAATATCCTTTAACTTGTTCTTGAGAAAGAGGAATTGATTGGCATTGTTGATTTTGAACATCCCAAAAAACTTATCATGCATTTCTTTGGAAGTTCCCAAATCAAAGAAATAGGCAACTAAATGCTTTTGAATGGAGTCAATTAAGATTTTCTTGGCTTTGACCTCACATTTTCTACACTTCGTTCTAGCAACAGCAGGTGCATTTAAGGAGGCTCCACCACTTTCCCTTGCGCATAGTCCAATACTTCATGTTCCTCCAAGGTTAGATCAAGTGTAATATTCCAAGCATGATAGTCTAATTTTTCATTGAGCTTATCCTTTGTCTTGAAGTAAGAGGTAGAAGCCATGGAGACTTGTCCCAATTGACCTTGTCCAATAGTAGCAAGAATTCCAAAAGTGATTGCTTACTTGTTTCTTAGGCTTGTCTTCACCTTTGCTCTGAAACCATGTTAAGTTTTATGGTATGTTTTATGCTTTCAACAATTACTTCAATCTCTTATTAGCCCAAAAGCGATTTCACTTTAGATCTCAATAGAAATCACATTAAACTTCAACAATAGTTCATCATTCACAGTAATTGTAGATAGAACATCATCAACAATTTGCACAAGAAGACAAGCGAAGACAATGAACACAAATATTTAGGCTAATGCCAAGGCATAACCCCACAAGGGGGAAAGCCTAACCAATCCTTCTTAATAATCAATATCAAATGTTCAGCAGAGAGAAAATATAATTCAATACAATAGTAAAAGTCAAAACATTGACTTGCCAATGAAGTAGAACAACCAATGAGATGAGGCCCAATCTAATCAAAGTAATTTGGTCAATAGTTCTGCAATAGTCAAAAACAATCAACATGCCCTAGTGAGTCCAATCGACGATGGTCAAATGGCCTCCAATCAACTCAGTGAAACTAGCAAGGAACTTGGCCTCTTCAGCAAGTTAAGGTCAACCCAAAACATAGATCAAAACTTGATCAACCAAAGTCAATGCCCTGCGGTCAAAGTTTATGGTCAGCCTGCAGTCAACACTAGTCAACCTACCCATAAAACCTTGAAATTTGTGCTAGAAGATGTGGCCAGCCCAAACATAGTTTCTACAAGTCAAAACACAGTCAAACAATCTCCCTAAGTCCTCGATCAACACTGGTCGAATTTTGTTGCAGAAGAAAGTCAACACCAAAGTCAAAGGTGCCCAAGAAAGTCCTCGCACGTGTGGAAAAGGAGTTGCTTCAAATGATGTTTGAACCAATCAAGAGAGGAGAGATGTGATGAGATGAGGTGACAAACGAGGTGAAATGAAGTCATATTTATATGGGACAACATGGGGTCAAAGGACATGTCTAATCATCATAGGGCTGACTTGAAGAAGGGTAGCTTGGGGCCGACTTTATTTAGAGGCATTTGAAGGCATCCAAAAATTCTAATTTTCAAGGTGAATGGAGATATCATCAAGGGGAATCCAAATGTGAAAAGAACCATCAATGGAGGGGCTTCTAGGATGGGGAATTAGCCCTAGTTGCACTCTTTAACACATGTCAACTTATTCTAGAAATTCTACATAAGAATGAAGATGGAGATAAATGAGAGAACTTAGGGGTGGATATCAATTAAGAAATTCATGGAAAGATTTGAGGAGATATTATGGAGAGATCATAGGAAATAGTTATGGAGATATTATGAAATTAGTTTGAATTAAATATCCATATAAGAGATGATTTTTTATGATCACCGATGGTTATATAAGGAGCCATTGTATAATATTTGCAACACACAAGATTGATGATTAAATGAAACTTTCCCTTTTGGGGGAATATGGGCATAGATATTGGTGTCCCTTGCTTTGCGAATTATAGCATAGGTGTGTATATTTATGGCTACACTACTCTAATTCATCATTATACATATCCATATATGGAATTTCTACCACATCATCATTGACACTGGGTGATTATTTGAGAATTCATTTGTTGAATGACCTACTTCTTCGACTCCCTCGAGAAGGTGGCCTTACAAGCTACTAGCAAATCCAATTAAGCAGTATACTCACCTGCACTGTGGAGCACTTCCTCTCTCAAAAAATATGGTGCAAGGATTACCAAACTTCAAGATCAAGATAACTATATTGTGCAAGTGTTGTGCACTCTACAAGCATGCCAATATTACCTTTCCAAGCAGTGAGTGCAAATCAAGTCATTGATCTAATCCATTCAAATGTACGTTGATCGATGTCTTCACCACCACTAATGAGTAGTTTGCACTATGTCTCTTTTATTGATGATTCCTCTAGGAAAACCTAAACTACGGATGAAATGTTCTCTAAGTTTCAAGATTGCAATACCTTGGTCAAGAGGCACACAAATAAGAATATCAAAGTGTTCAAATCTTGCAATGGAGAGTACATGACCAAGGACTTTGATGCCTTTTGCAAGGATGAAGGAGCTAGAAGGAATTGACAGTACCATATAACCCATGGCAAATAAGGGTGTAGAAAGGAATTACAAGCCATCATAGAGAACCAAAACAATGAAACACGACATGGATTTGTCCATATTTCTCTGGGAAGAGGAATATAATACAACCATCTATGCTTTGTATAGATGTCCTCGTAGAATATTAAACGACAAGACTCTAGAAGAAGCCTTCACTAATGAAAAGCTTCAAGTATGACATCTTTGCATATTTGGATTGGCTTGTATACTTGCATATGCCTAACAAGAAGAGAACCGAACTTGAACCCTCGAGTGTCAAAGGTATTTTTGTTGGTTATAGTGAGACCACATCTATATTCCAATATTAGAAGATAGTAGTAAGTCAAAATGTTAAGTTTAATGAGGACACATGGTCCTCTAAGTCTCGAAAGCCCTTCTATAAAGGTGGAGCAATATAAAAGATTGTTGTCTTAAAGAATGGTCAAAAGGAAGAAGAAAAATCATGTTCAAATTAGCAAGGTTCTAATGAGGAACAAAGGCCTTTTTACCATCTAGTTCAACAAGGAAGTTGAGATGGCTTACCCACACTTAACCAGAGACACAGAACCACCCAGAGTCTTCTTTTCAAGTGAATCATCCCTTAAAAAATGTGCTACTTATGTTGCACTGTCTCCTCTTGTTGCCACAAAGCCTTAGCTTTAGGTAGACAAACACAGAGCAAGTCCGTCAAGATGTCTTGGATAAGGGGCATAACTCCATCATGGAGAATGATGTTTGGGAGATTGTTAATACTAATGGGGAAATATGTATTTCTAGCAACGATTCAAGATCAAGCATGTAGTTAATGGCACCATATGAAAGTACAAGGCCAAATTTGTGGCAAGAGGATTCTCTTAAAGGGAGGGGGTTTACTATGATGAAACTCTTGCTCCAATTCAAAGGTATAGTTCTATCAAAGTCATTATGTTTATTGCATCAATTTTTTACTACCCTTTATGCCAAATAAATGTAAAGATTGCTTTTGTGAATGGTCTATATAAGGAGGAAGTGTACATTTATCGAGGGGTTTTGGGATGCATGGGCAAAATACCCATGTGTAGATTAACGAAAGTTGTTATGGGGTTAAAGCAAGCACCAGTGCATGGTACTCAAGGATTGATGAGTACTTACTAAATTTGGGCTTTCACCAACAATATTGCAGATCCTGACCTTTCTTATCTATATCATAAATCTAATATGATTGTTTCATTTCTCTTTATAGATGAATTGATTTTTACTAGTTATGAGAGGCTCATTGCATGGTGCAAGGAGAAGTTGGCCAACGAATTTGATATCCAAGACATTGGCCTTAGGAATTAGTCTCTAGGTCTCCAGGTTTGGAGAAGAGCAAGTGAGATCTTCCTTGGGTAAACAAAGTACACAATCATGATTCTAAAGAGATTGCAAATGCAAACAACTTGGCCACTCCAATGGTGTCAAATTTGAAAGTATCTGTTGATTTAGATTCTTATATGGTAGATCCATCTATGTATAGGAAGTTAGGTGGAACCTAGAAGTATCATTTTTTTCCCAAAAAGAAATCTTTATATTTAATATTTCAAGTGTAAACTCATAATACCTTTAAAGGTTCAAAACTTAACAATCATAATATTGCATTGAAAGGATCCCTCAGGGGGCAACTCAATTAATAAGCACCATGATAGCGAAGTGTTATGTACCAAGAGATTTGAGGTTCAAACCCCCCAGCTTACCCGTGTCTACAAAAGGGGAATACGTAGGCGCCTAGAGGTTATAATGGCATGCCACACAAGTACAAAATCGGCCCTATTGTCAATTCCTTTAGTCACACAAGAAAAATATCACATTTAAATGGTCTCTCTCTGCATATTACAATCTTCCTAGTCTCCTCAAAGATTGCCTTCAGAAAACTATTTTACAACACTCTTTATAGCCCTAAGGCTCTATCAAAAATTCAAGCACAATTCGCAATACAAAGCATATATTGGAAGTTCTTCCACCTCCTTCATTAGTAAAGAGATCTTACAGAGTTTAAAATTTGAATCCCTCCACTAAACTCTTGCTTAAATAGGAAACCCTCCAACAATAAAAGAGCTTTGTTAGATAGTTGGTTTGCTTATGAATTGAACTCATTATAAATACTAACCTAGATCCATCGTAGCTCTGGATCTACCAAACACCAAGAGGGATCAAATCTCTTTTCACTCAAAAACAAGGTTTGCATTTCAAGAGAGTTGATCCCTCTTGACTTAGTAGATCCATAGTTACGATGGATCTAGGTTAGTTTATATATATATATATTTCTTACATTAGAATATTATTAGCAAAACCATGGAATGTCAAAGTTGGAGCCCAAAAACTACCAACAATATATTGACTATTATACCTCAATTATATATATATATATTTTTATTTTTTTTATGTAATTTGACCGATTCAAAATGTTTAACAAGACAAGATAGGACATAACAATAAGAAATCTCTGATTGGTATGGGGAGTGCCTCTCAACATAATGAGTAAAGAATAATGTCAAAATTGTTATTTACCTATAGAACTTGAATCATGATTAAGGCTAATAGCATATTTTTTTATTCTAAAAATTCCCTAATGTATATTGAGAATATCAAGTTTGTTATGTTTTGCAGTGAACAAATCAAACAATTCCACGTTTGAACCTTGGCAAATTCATTGAATCATTGTTAAAGCTTCAATACTAGAAGGGAACCTTTCATTTATGGCATGAGGTTTGATATGTTTGGCAATGAACAAATCAAACAATTCCATGTTTGAACCTTCGCAAATTCATTTAATCATTGCTAAAGCTTCAATACTAGAAGGGAACCTTTCATTTATGGCATGAGGTATGAAGGAGATAGTTGAGTAGTTATTGCATAGTTTTGTGTATTCTATTTAAGCAACATATGCAAGTGCTAGGAAAAGCACTTTTGGATTTAGTTTTAGCTTGGGGAAGGGTATGATTTATTAGCAAATTCATTGAATCATTGCTAAAGCTTCAATACGAGAAGGGAACCTTTCATTTATATCATGAGGTATGAAGGAGATAGTTGAGTAGTTATTGCATAGTTTTGTTGATTCTATTGAAGCAACATATGCAAGTGCTAGGAAGAGCTTTTGGATTTTGTTTTAGCTTGCGAAAGGGTATGATGTATTAGTCCATTAAGCAGCAGATAACAGTTGCACTTAATTCAACAAAGGCAAATGGCAACTTCAAGTTGCACTTAATTCAACACAGGCAAATGGCAACTTCAATTCCTTCTTCTGAGGTTGTTTTGCTTCGCAAATTGATAGTAGAGCTGTCCACTGAGAAGCTAGAGTCGAGTATTGTTTATTGTGACAAACAAAGTTGTGTCAAACTCTCTATCTAGTTTTCCATGATAACTCCAAGCACATTGGCATTCAGTACCCATTTCCTTAAATATAGGGTTTCATAAGGGAGCATTGGTCCTTGAGTATGTTCCTTGAGACTTGCAAGTGGCAAAAACTATGACAAAGCCACTAGCTAAGGGGAATTTTAAGTTGTTGAGTAAGAAACTTGGTTTGATGGAGAACACTTTCCTCAAAATAAAAAAGTGTTAGTTTTCCCTATTGCTCCAAGTGTTCAACTATCATGCACTTCAATAGGCCTAGTTAGCCTTAATATTCTGTTTTGTCAATATGATTGTTTTTCAGAAAAGAAGTGATCATTCTTTGTATTATAGCAAAGAAGTATTGTTGCCAAAAATAGAACTAGTTATTACAGCCGAGAAAAGGGCCAATCAGAGAGAATCTACATATAGATTGCCCAAAATATGTAAAACAAGACCCAGCTCTATAATCTTTACAGAAAATAGCAGCTGCAAATTAGCTATAGCAGAGAATTGTATCTAAGCTTAGCCAGAACAAACAGATCTCAACAAAAAACTGAGATCACCACAATGACAAAATTTTCTAACCATGATAAAATAGAACACAAGATCACAGAAAACTAGACCTGTTTGCAACAAAATAACCCAACAAGTTAAAGAGGAAGAAGCTGGTGGCTAGAGGGGACCACGTATCGCCCTCTCCACTGAAGATGATTATCTAGAAATTTTTCCACAATGATAAAACCTTCCTCCTCCAGAAGGCCTCTTTTAGAGGAAGCATCAACCCTGCAATTGAACTCTCTGTGAACATGTTGGAAAGAGATGTATTGAAAGTGATGTTTGAGAAATTTGATTCTCTCCTTCCAAAACAGGAGATCTACCGCTTGAAGTTGATGTCTTCCTTGGAGCCATCCAATCACACTCTGAGAATCTCCTTGCACATGAATTGAGGCCACCTTCAGGGAATCAGCGACCAGAAGAAGAGCCCAACAGGCTACTAGCTATGCTTTTGTGTTGGAACCCGACCCCATACTCAGATAGCTCTGCATCAAGATTTTTCTGGGGAAATAAATAGTAGCACCTCCACCACAGCTTCCATTTTATTGAGCTAAACCAGAGATGTCCGCTGGGAATGCCAAAGGAGAGGTTGTAATGCGTTGTTGATTGGACTTTTTTCTGTTTCAGATAGTCGTGAAAAAAGCCAAGAATCCGAGGAAGGATCTTTTGAATGCTCATCTGTTGGTTTTCAAAAATCAGTTTATTGCGCATCTTGATGCCCCAAGCCACATAAACTTGAAAGAACTTATGGATCCCCATATTGTTGTCCCACCACAGTAAGCAATTCTCCCAAAAAACTACCGGAAACCGTGAGGTTGAGACTTATGATGACTTCCTGCCACAGGGCTTCTGCAAAAACACATTGAAAAAATAAGTGTTCAACTGATTCAGGCCCTTGTTTACATAGAGCACAAACATTTGGGCCCAAGAAACCTCGCTTGGACAAATTGTCCCAAGTTAGAATTATGTTTTCCAGAGTCAACCAAAGGAAGCATTTAAGCTTTGGAGGAATGTCCCAAATCCAAATTTTCTTATACCACCATTTAAATTGCGAGACCACATTTTCAGCTGAGATTACTGCATAGGCTAGCTTGGTTGTAATTTGGCCAAAAGTTGGATTCATTTGTTAGGCCAAGGTATCCTTCGGCTTCCTGTCATTAAGAATGAGACCACTCCGAGAGATTTTGAGTGTAGCCCTCCCACTCCGAGACAGATTTTGAGTGAAGCCCTCCCACTCCAATGCTAGAGTACCCTGCAGGCCCAAATCCACCGAGGATTTCCATCTTCCATTAAAAATGCCCTCAGAGCCTGGAATGAAAGCATGCCCCAGCCTTAAAATGCCAACCAAGTTAAGCTGATTAATTAGGTCCTGAAATAATTTGAAAAAGGTTGTTCCTCCAATGTATGGTTCCGTTCCTATCTTTATGTTGTTGCCATCATATCTAGGATCCACACTAGCCATCTTTTCATCCAAGGCACACCAGCCACCAGAGCACTCCATATTTTTGATCCGCCTTTGAAAGATGAAGGTTCTACCAACCAGATCCATTCAGAAAAGGGTTTGTTTTTCAAATACATGTCAACGATTAGAGAGCTCCAAATACATGCACCAGTAATAACTATCCAAGTATTTTTGATTGCCAGAGTTGTGCCAAACCAGTGAAGGTTTTTAAAACCCCAGCCTCCACAAGTTTTTTGCAAGGCGGAAGACAGCTCTCTCTCTTTTACCTGCCCACAAGAAATTGAAGAAAGATTGCCTAATTCTGTTGATAACAGTTTGGGAATCTTTGACAGAGACACTTACATTTGAACTTTGAGTTTTGAGACCTTTGGCAGACACTTTACATTAAAAAAAATTGTTAATAGAAGAGAATTCCCTACAACTATGTAGGACATAGCCAATGATGAAGAAATACAACACTAGTGCAACCACACAACAACATTAACATCATTAAACAAACCTCAAAGGGTAATAAAGATCTTGATGTCATATATAAAGAGAAAGCATGGGTTTGTTTTAATGGGGCATGCCAGGGCCCTATGATAGTATGAACTATAACAGTTCTGTATTTAAACATTTTTTTCAAATGAAGTAGGATTAGCAGACGGACTAACAACTTTGAAGGATTCATGAATCTTACTCCTCAAATGTGCTCTCGATATTAGCTTATCTCATTTGCAAGTATATGGGGACTAAAGTCTGGTTAAAAGCTTGATGAATGTTATTGATCAGTTGCTTAATATCAATTTAAGGCCTTCGAATCTGTTTCATCCCGCATGTGTACAAGAAGCACAATGTGACAGCGGATGCTTTCTCAATCTGGTTGCTGCAGGCAAAGCATTGGTTGAAGAATGCAGGGATGGAGTTGTAGCCTGTATCTATCTCTGAAATCAACTTTTAATGTCCAATTTGGGTGATCAGTTAAAGGAAATTGCAAATGCCTTCGAAACTGTTTCATCACATATGTGTACAAGAAGCACAATGTGACAGCGGATGCTTTATCAAACAGGTTGCTGCAGGCAAAGCATTGGTTGAAGAATGCAGGGATGGAATTGTAGCCTGTGTCTATCTCTGAAATCAACTTTTAATGTCCAATTTGGGTGATCGGTTAAAGGAAATTGCAAATGCCTTCGAATCTGTTTCATCACGCATGTGTACAAGAAGCACAATGTGACAGCGGATGCTTTATCAAACAGGTTGCCGCAGGCAAAGCATTGGTTGAAGAATGCAGGAATGGAGTTATAGCCTGTATCTATCACTGAAATCGACTTTTAATGTCTAATTTACAAGAAAGTCTCTAAATTTTTGTTCTTATTGAGCTTGATGGTTATCGCTTTTTTGTCTTATAACTGGTCTTTTTGTTTTTCAAGCCTCAGAGACTTAGAGCTTGCGAATGTTTGCAAGAAACAAAAAAAAAAAATATATATATATATATATACGAGGTGAAATCCTTTTGTGCCAATACTAAGAGGGTAAAAATCCTTATAGTTCCCTGATGGTGCAAGTGCAAGTAAGAAGTGTAATTTCCATTATCGTTGAAAGGAAATGACGATTTCTTCCTTGGTAAAAAAAGATCTTGATGTCATCAAAATATAAATATGATATATTTATAGCCTCCAGGATAAAAATGGGTCTACAAGTGTGATATTATAATCCTCCATAAAGGCCATATACTAAAATTCTAAAAATGTAAAAAACAAGATTTATAATGAGAAGGATAAACTGTGTATACATTTAGCATCAATGAATTACAAGATGGCAAGAGGGGAAAAAATAATCATTTAGTAGTTTTCACGAAAGAAAGCAATGAAGAAGAAAAGCCCAAATTAGATAGTCAAAATCCTCTTTAAATCTTTTTCTAGACTACCAACACCCTATAGGATTATCACTCGAAATATGCCAAGATTACTACATCAAAATTGATCCTAATCATCAAATTACCGACAAAAACCCCTGGTAAATTTAAATTTATTAAAATACTCAAACATCCAAATTGCTCTTTCGTACTCCTAATGGTGAGAGTCAAGACAGGGAGAATTTAGTGTATTGTCTGCTTTAATTGACGATGTTTACCATATTCGCTGAAGAAAAATATTCTAGGCTGATCTGTGATAAGCTGGAAATCTACTTTGGTCCTCCATTTCCAATTTTGTCACAAACTTGTAGCGTAAATATCTACTTGTAAATAATAAAAAAGAGAGATACCGTTCTTAAAAATATGGAAGACGAATATTTTCTCTTTTTTCCATGATTCTGTTGTGTGCTCATTCTTCCAGGTGAGCTTGCAGACTTGCACTGCATGACCCACTACAAGTCCGAGCAAGGATACACAAGCAATGTTAAAAGCATTCACCCATGGTCTAGAAGAAAGCATAGAGATGACCAGGCTTATATTACTGAGAGACCCAGTTTCAAAAACCCCAAGAGTGCAAGCCCGGGATGATTTTTTAGTTTGAAGGCATAGACACCCCTCATAGTGCAACCACTTAGCCAAAGGACAGCTGTAAATTTCTATAGACAATCTTCCCAACAAAGGAAAAAAACAAATATCTTGTAATAAATTCCTGCAAATAAGGACTTCGAAGTTGACTACATGCCCATGTGATACAGAAAGAAAATATGTACAAAGATCGAACTAACAAAAAAGTAGCAGCATTGATCAAAAACACTAGTTTCTATCCAAACTAAATATATTGCTAAAGAGAATCAACCAACATATCAAATAACGATGACTGGCCTACTCAAGTAACACAATGAATAAAATCTCCAACTGTTCTAACTTCTAAGAGCTAAAATTTCATATACTCTTCATTGATAAGTTGAGCCTGTCTTTGCAAAGATGATGTCTTCGCTATGCATTTGTACCGAGTGTCAGTTAAACTGGTGATAAAACACCTTCTCTTCTGGCTATAGATTGCGGCTAAATATCGGCGGAAATCACAATTCCCCGTGCATGGTTCCACCACACCCAAGAGGTTTAGGGGTCAACGAACCTACCCAGAGCTCAAAATTCTGATCGTGCCGAATTAATAGGAACCATGATTTTTTTTTGTCCGACACAGGTGAGGGCTGCCCGGAAAGGGACATTTTGTCAGCTGGGGAGACCGCAACATTTCAAGGCAGCCCTAACTCTATGAGGTAAAATAGCAAGTTTCATATAAATGTAAAAGTTCATAACATGTAACTCAAAGTGTTGTGTAGTACCTGTTATTTGATTGTCATGACAATATAAGAATAGCTTATAGAGAGGCTAAGCCTCACCTCTCAGCCGGATTTTACAACTCTGCTCGAAATAAATGAATACACAAGATAAGATAGAAGACTGTAACATTCACTTCTATTTGGCTTGATAGCCTTTTAAAGAGATTACAAATACATATTTAGAACTTTTCTTATGATTTTGCCAAATAGGAAAAGCTAAATATATTGTTTAAATATTAAATAATATTGTCTTTCTTGATTCAAGAATAATAGGACTAGATGTTTCCTTCCTCGATAGAAGTTACCATTAGATGTTACCATGCTTTCTTATGAGTTGCCAAATAGGAAAAGCTAAATACATTATTTAGATATTGTCTTTCTTGATATAAGAATTCTAGGACTAGATGTTTCCTTCCTCAATAGATGTTACCATTATTAGCCAGGCAGACTTGCTGCCCAGTTCCTCTCAATTTAGATGGAATGTGTCCCCTGCTTTCAGCTTCCAAGTTTAAGTGTGAAGCCATGGCTGCACCTCCAAGTTTAAGTGTGAAGTCATAGCTGGAATGTTTTTTGAATACCGCTGTGGAATGATTTATGATTTTTGAATGCCGCTGGAGTTGATGTGATATGATGGTAACTGATAAAGTAGCAGGTGCCTACATACCCTGGGGTAGAAGGGCACGTCTCCAATGAACCCAGGCTGGATGATGCTGGAGTTTATGTGATATGATGTTGGAGTTTATGTGATATGATGCTAACGGTTGATGAAATAGTAGGTACTTACATAGCTTGGAGTGGGAGGGCACGTCTCCAAATGAACCCAAGCTCCAAATGAATCCAAATGAATCCAAGCTACTACAGTATGTTTCTACGCTGAAACTGAAGAATGTGAAGCAGGTGCCTACTAAAACGAGGTGGTAGGGCACGTCTCCAAAGGGAACCCGCTCTGAATGCTGCTCCTTATATAAAAACTCATGGATTCTTAGAGCGGTACAGAACCAGGCCACACCAAATATATACCCAACTATAAATGTAAATGTGTTGCAGACTTGTAACAAAAATGGCCATGGGTGTTGTAGATGTTGTTACAGATGTTGTGACGAGGCAGAGGAACAGAGACATTGTAGCTAGAGAATGTGTGAAAAAAAAGCTAGAGAATGTGTGAAGAAAAAGATACCTATTAAGAAAGAAAGTGAATATAGAATGGCTGGAACACAAAAACCTGTAGCGAATGGAAAAATAAAAATAAAAACATTAAATAAACGAGCATTTAACAACAACAACAAAGTATGTTAAAAAAAACAAGCCTCAAAGAGCGACTTGCTCTAATAGCAGTTGCTGCAATTGTCCCGACGTGAGGCTCTCTAAGGCTCAACAACAACAACAAAGTATATTAAAAAAAAATCAAGCCTCAAAGAGCGACTTGCTCTAATAGCAATTGATCTGCAATTGTCCCGACGTGAGGCTCTCGAAGACTCAACTTTCAGCTGGATCTTACAAAACTCTGCTCAAAATTAATGAATCAAACAAATCACATAGAAGACTGTAACATTCACTTCTATTTTTTTAAAGAGATTACAAATACCTATTTAGAACATGTCTACTTTCTTATGAGTTGCCAAGCTGCCAAAAAGGAAAAGCTTTATTTAAATATTGTCTTTCTTAATATAAGTTTACTTTCCTAAGACTAAATGTTTCCTTCTTCATTAGCCGTTACCATTATGAGCCCAAGCAGCTGTAATCATGCATTTAAAGACCATGAAAAAAAAGAGTAATCATGCATTTACAGACAATGGAAAAATTCCTCATTAGCCGTTACCATTATGAGCCAAGCCATTCTTTCCTCATTAGAAGTCCTCATTAGAAGTTACCATTATGAGCCACAAACAAAGAAGTAATCATGCATTTAAAGACAATGGAAAAATTCCTCATTAACCGTTACCATTATGATTCCTCATTAGACGTTACCATTATGAGCCAAGCAGCTGTAATCATCCATTTAAAGACCATGGAAAAAAAGAACGAGTAATCATGCATTTAAAGACAATAAGAAAAAAGAAAAAGTGAGTTATACCTTCACTAAATGCTTCCTTCCTCTTTAGATGTTACCATTATGAGCCAAAGCAGCTGTAATCACACATTTAAAGACAATGAAGAAAAAGAAATAGTGAGTTATACCTTGAATAGAAAAGAATGAAACAGTATTGCCAATTTGCTCCTATTTATGAAATCCGGTCTCAATAATTCCGAAATTTGTTTTCCAAAAAATCTAAAATGCTCAGAAACCGCAGTCTTCGATCTCTGTTTTCTTTCCGCATCCCTAAGCCACCCACAAAGCATTTGCAGACTTCTTCGATCCCTTCTTAATCCCCAAACCCTCGGCCTGTTTAAAAGACCCTAACTTTTTCCTCTCAAGGTATGAACCTTGCTACTAATTCTGGTAAGCCTTATCCCTCAGAGCCCAATCTTTGCAGAAGTGGAAATTGCAGATTTGAGCCTATGCTCACGGTAATAAAAATTCTTTGCATTGATGTAAATGAGTTTGGCGATGTTCTTTTCCTTCCTGAAATACCCAAGAAATCTGAACCGATCAGCATTTTTGTGCATGTCACGTCACACACTGTGATTGAACAGCACATCCAAAACCCTCCTAGAGCCTTTGTGCAAAGATATTTAATACCAGTGAGGATAGGCTTAAATCTTCAATTTGAAAAAATTGGGCAGATGGGCATTGAGGGGAGCTTGAAGAATTACAGACTCAGTAGCAAGGTAAGCCCTTTGCTCAAGCGCTTCAGTGGCGTCGAGTTAAAGAAGGATTGAGGCTCTGGCCTGGGATGCCACTTTTGGGTGCAGGCAAGAGTATTAGATAAGCAATTAGGTTTTAATTTAGGGTTTTAGCTCAACTCTCGTCCCATGTGTCAACAATGCATGGTAGAGCAATTAGGCTTTAGTTTAGGTTAACTTCCCCTCTCATGTGTGGAGATGAGTGCATGATAGAGCTACTAGGTATTCCTTTAGGTTAAGTTCTATTCTCATGTGTGGAGATGAGTGCCTGATTGTGCCATTAGGTTTTACTTTAGGTTATTAGGTTAACTTCATTTCTCATGTGTGGAGATGATTACAGAGTAATTAGGTTTTACTTTAGGTTATTAAGCTAACTTCATGTGGGAAGATAATTGTAGGAAAAGATCGATTAGGTTTTACTTTAGGTTAGGTTAACTTCTCTTTTAGTATGTGAAGATATGTGGTTTGTAATGTATTTTGAAATTTTTTATTATATGGTAAAAAATAAATAAATATTGGTTTTTTTAAGTTATTGATTTTTTATAAATTAATTTTATTAAAAATATATAATTATTTATTTATATTGTCTATTTTTTTAAATAAGTTTTGAGGATTAGTTTAATTAGTTATGAGTTATGTTTTATATAATTTTTCTTTTCTAAATGGGGAGAGGTAAGAATGTGATTTTTTTTATCTTCTTAAAGTTAAGCTTTTGATCATTACGTTGGTTTAGCTTAAAATGTTGGGAAAACTTCTTCTATCCTCTCTAGTTATATTATATTTCTATGAAGTGATATGTTGGTCCATTGTGTTAAAGTTAGAAGGGTAGATATCCTTAGATGGAACACTTTGGCTCTTGCTAAGTCAAAAGTTTTTTTGTTAGGAGTTGGCTTCCATGTTGTTGGCTCTATCTTGAGGATTATATTTTAACCTAAGCCTCACCTAAATAACCCCAACAAGTTACTGATTAAATCTTTAAAAATATATGTATGTTTGCATGTGTTAAACTCTTGATCCATCAAAGGTTAATTAAAATATGACAAAGTGTTGATGTCTAGCACAATTTGAAACTTTCCAATTACATAAATAACATTTCATTGTTATCTTTTCTACAATATAGTAAAATAAATGCAATATCTCATATTTCATAGTAAATATATCATTAGTAAATCATTTTATGCCTTCATATTTGTAGAGAATGGATTTTCACAAAACAACTACATAAATTAAGAAGGAGATATATGATGCTAAATTAAAGGACATTAAAATACTTGACCACATGGAAAAAATCTGAATTTCGTGATCTTTTTATTTATAGGCAAGGGTGAAAGACAAATTTGAACTCTAAATGAAAGTATATTTCACATTGAAGTGGGGGGACTATTTAATATGTAAGTTTTAAACATTTTACAATAAAGCAATGTACACACGGATTCCTTATAAAATTGAAAAGTAAACAATATCAATAACATACAATACCTGCAAATTTACCCTAGGAACCCTTAACCAGGAAAACTAGCAAATGTTGGAGCCACGCCTCTAACTCTCATAGTTTTCACTTCACCGTTTACAATACAATATACAGGATTTTGTTGTAACGTCATCATTTTAACCCCAAATGATATTGTAATTAAATATGTTAAGGTTGCTTGAATTTGCATGTAAATGTTAAACAAGTTAAAACAACGTGAAATATGTAGGTAATTCTTCGTTAATGAAAATATTGAGTAGTTGTCTTAGAATGAAGTACTAACATGGGTTATGATACCATGAGTGGGAATGAGCATTGAGGGTGTTGGGGAAACTATTCTTCCAAAGCCTTGCCATGAAATTCAAATTCAAGTTTGAGCTTTTTTCCCTCTTGCCCAAGATCTTATTAATTGTGAATGACTAAGTAGTTGGAACAATCACCCTAATAATTGTGGAATTTAGGGTGGCAACTAAAATGGGGCTTCAAAATTCAATGGAAGGAATTGGCTAAGTAACTTCCTTGAAATTTGAAGCTAAACCACAGATCTACTTGGAAGACTAAGGAAAACCTCCAGGATGTACAACAACAGACTATATTGAATGTGGAGAATTTTGGAAGGATAGAAACACATGAATGGAAAATCATGTGAAACAATCATTCACATAGGTATTTAGCCATGCATAGAGAAAGCAAAGACACATGAGTGTCACAAGAGATGAAAAACACAAGTGGAATTTTTCCAATCGCAACTAGGATGTTGGATCAAACATTTTCAACAAATAAAGTGCATTTTTGGTGCCCAAATATGCCTAGAAAGTGTCAATCATAGATATGGATTAATGTTCATGTGTTTTGGGCTCACCAAAAATGTATCTTGCATGCCAAATATTTGCAAGGGAGTCCTGGAACTTAGCTTAGCTTAGGGGTAGCAATTTAATGCTTGCTCAACAAGCATGATAAGCAAGGTGTTGAAGAATGTAACTAGGTTCGGCCTTCATACTCGTATTTGAGTCATAATGAAATGTATTTATCAAAAGAAAGAAAAAGGAATTATTATTATTATGACTTATTAAAACATGAGTTTCATGCTTGGGTCATCTATTTTAAGTCAAAGTCCCCATTGAGGACTTATAGGTTTTATATTAAGTCATTAGAGGCATTATCCATTTAATGAGACCCTTCTTGGGCTTTTGAATCATGTAAAAAGAAAAATTATTGAGTAAAATAAGTCATTTGTCACCTCCACACCAAGTCGGCCTACATTAGGGTAATTTGAACTCCATAAAAGGTTATATATACAGTGCAGTTTGATTCATTTGGAGATCACTCACACAAGTTCGATATTCAAGAGGAGGCAGAAGAATATGAAATTGTAGAAGAAATAGAAGGAGATTTGTTGGATAAGAAAATCAAAGTTTTTGGGTTACCTCTATCTCACACGTGTGAATTTATTAGGCTATTTACTAGAAGGTCAAAGTGTTGCATCTAGGTCAAAAATATGGTGTTGCTTCTAGGTTGAAGTTTGCTACTACTAGGTCGAAGTTTCTACTGCTTCTACTAGGTCGAAGTTTTTGTTGTTGCTACTAGATCGAAGATTTGTTGTTGCATCAAGGTCGAAGTTGTTGTTGGAAGGTTATCATCTGCAAGAGAAGGGAATAGCTGACTTGGTGGTTGGAGGAAGTCTGTTTCTAGGTCAAAGAGTCTTGGATTATCTCGTGAAACTATTGAAGGAAGAATTTGTTCACTAGGTTTTCCCCTATATAGGGGTTTTCCCTTGGTTGTCCGCCTACATCTGATGTCTTTGATCTTCGTGTTATAATTTTGGTAATTGCTTGATGAACTAAGATAAAACAAGAACACGAGAAAGTTAATAAGAACATAAGAATATCACAAGTCATTATCAACATAAAGAAACTATTTATGCCTTTCTAATTTTCCAACATGGTTTAAGAGCTAAGGTGAAGAAGAAGGAAAAAGGCAGCCTGAAGATCTATTGAAAGGATAATAAGGAAATCTCAACAAGTTGAATAAGGGTCATCAAAGGGGATCATATAAGGAGAGAAGCCTACTATCTTCAAGAATCATGTCTACTTCAATAAAGGGAGAAAACAAATTAGAATGAGCACCCAATTACAAGGCATGGAAAAAGAGGATAGATCTCATCCTCAAGAATAATGAAGTCTTGGATCTAGTCAAAGGAAAAGTAAAGAAGCCTACGAATGAATAAAGTGAAGCAGTGAAAGAAAAGTTTAAAGAAACAGAGATTTTGGCCATGAGCCTAATAGTGGATGGAATAAAGGATAACCTCATCGCATATATATCCAACATAGATTTGTTCAAGGCATTTGGAAGGATACTCCTACATTCGAAAACGCATGCAGTAAAAAAGAATTCAGAATATCTTAAGTAAGCAACAAGGAGAGCGAAGAAGAGAAAATCTTGAATGCCTATTCCGTTCATCACAAGAATAAAGAAACCTTTAAGAAGTCCAAAGGGTCAAGGAAGAAGATAGACCTATCCAAGAATGAATGCAACAATTGTCACAAGATGGGTCACTGTAGAAGTAATTGTCCTGAGAATCCAAGAAGAGACAGGGATCAAGCAAACATTGCCAACGAAGGTTCACCAAAGAAGAAAAAGATGGAAGGATCCAAAGTCAACATATTTGCTAGGGACTCTATCCCTTACATATCCTTCTACTCTAAATTTTGAATTGTTTTCCTTTATGCTTTGATTCTAGTACTTGTAGGTTTAACATGCTTTGGAAAAAAAATTATTTAATTGTTTTGATATAGTTATAGGTATCCATCGAGATTGGATCGAGAGGGAGCCCTCACCATTTTTTCAAAGATAAGTATCTTATTCCTTGTATTATCCTTTTTAAATTTGGTTTCCTTCTCTTATCTAAATGAGGTTGTACTAGATGCTAATAACATCTTTTCTCATATTTTCATTGTTTAGGGAAAACTTGTTGACATGCTCAAGGGCTATGGAGAAGATCTTACAAAACAAAGCATGATAGAATTTCTATTGGAATTGATGTCCTGTCCTGTAAGGTTTGTCTAGAAAACAACTCAAAGGTATGTTATGGATCATAAGTTTTATTCTCTTCGTGATAAAGGTATATTCATTAATTCTAATAAATTTGCTTTACATTACTAACAAGTGTTATGTCTAGGACCTTTGAATCTTAAATATTCTTATTTGTGTGATTAATCATTAGATTGAATCTATCCTCATTAAAATCATCATGTTTATGGAACCCTAAAAGGTTCTCTGTAAAACCCTAACCTAAGGGTATGTTAATGCTAATGTGAAAACCCTAGCCTACTTAGGGTTACTGGTGAAATCTAGAAAATCCATTTCTTTTGATGCTTGGGGTTTTTATGGTAATGTCATGTTTGGGTCTTTAGTACTGTCATGGAAACCCTAGTCCTCTAGGGTTAAATGGCAATGCATTCCTAGACCTTCAGGTTTTGGTAAATGAGGGTTTATGAGCAAAACCCTTATAATATCTAGAGTAAGCTCCTAGGAATGAAATCATAGGTGTATGTTTGTCTGTCTGATCGAAACCCTAGCCTAATCAAGATCGTGTAGAAATTCCCATTGTAGATCAATAGATTATGCAATATACTAAAGCAAAATACAAGATCTACTTCTACAACAAACTTGCGAAAGCTTAATCGAATATGAGCAAGATCAAATAGAACACATATAACAGATGAAGAGAAATCAATCACGCATGAACATAGAAGAATAACCCGGGGAAAGCCTCGGCCTAAAACCCCAACCTCTGTATTATCATACAAGTGGAAATATGTTCAGATTACAAAAGAATCAACTCACAAGCTATCCTACTCTCTCTGCAATCAAACAATACAGCTCACAGACTGAATAGACACAATATATGCCTTCCCTCAGCCCTCCAAGCCTCCTATTTCCTTGCGCAGTTTTCCTTGGGGTCCAGTGATGCCACCTATGTGAATTGGCCTCATCACACACTCACTAAACTGAAGAAGTAACTGCGCAATCTCTAAGGAATGAATTCCTTCTGCATGCAAGAGATATTCACAATGGAATATTCCTACAACTGATAGTACATTGTCCCTCCATCTGATCTCAACTGGGTCTCTGACTGAATTGACATGCATGAGTTATTTATGAGAGAATATTCAGTTATTTGAAGTGCAGCAGTTACATGCATGCATGCATTAACTAACTGAACTCACAGTTAGTTCAACAAACTATTTGAACTAATCTAACTGGACTTAACTCAGTTAACTAAGCTAACTAATTACAACTCATCCTTATCTCTTTAACTAAGGGATAAATTCCTTAATTAATGGGATAATTGTTGCATGTCCTCACATAGACTTCATGTTTGATTTTCTAAAACTAATTAACTCAAGATGAATTAATTAATTTTTTTACAAACAGCTGCTAAGATCAAATTCGAATTTTACTTCTCTATTTTAGTTCAAGGACTAACTAAAATAGAAAGGTATCCTGAAATGCTATTTTTGGCAGTGCTATTTATGGCAATGTTATTTTTAGCACTTCTATATTTAGCATTTCTTGTTGTTATTTTCAACGCTCCCTCTCAACAAGAAAGGGATTATCAGTAACCCCAATCCTGTCTCTGTGGAACTCGAACTTGCATTTTGACAATGCCTTCGTTCAAATATCTGCACCTTGTTCCTCGGTCGAAACATACAGTAACAACATGATCCTCTTGACCACACAGTCTCGAAGATGGTGATCCCAGATATCAATGTGCTTGGACCTGTCATGAAAAATTGGATTCTTAGAGAGTTTGATACAACTCTGATTATCGCAGTAGATCATGGTTAGATCCATCCTCTGACTAAACAATCCCACTAGAATCTTCCGCATCCAAATGGCCTCACATGCAGCCTAACTAGCATCCATGTATTCAGTCTCTATTGAGCTAAGTGCAACTGATCTCTGTTTCCTGTTGTACCAGGAAAGTGTAGCTGAACCAAGGTTGAAGATTCCTCCAGAAGTGCTCTTCCAGTCTGATGGACTCCCTGCCCAATCCGCATCTGTGAAACCCTGAAGCTTCACTCCCTCTGTCTGTCTGTACCACAATCCAAACTGAGATGTGCCTCTGAGGTATCTCAACACATGTTTCGCTGCCTTCCAAAATACTTGGTAGGCTGAACCATAGCTTGACTCAGTTGGTTCACCACAAAGCATAAATCTGGTCGTGTGTTCCCCAGATACATAAGTGAACCCACAAGCTTCTGACAAACAGTAGCAGCTACTACCTCACCTGAAGTAGCATCCTCCTTCCTCTAGTTACCAGCTAGAGGAGTCTGCATGGGCTTGCACTTCTCCATGTGAAAGTGCTCGAGTATCTCATTGGCATACTTGCCTTGAGACACAAATACTTCCCCATCATTCTGCCACATCTCCATGCCTAGAAAGTAGTGCATAAGACCCATGTCTTTCATCGCGAACTCTCTTGCAAGGTCCTCTTTGCAAGACTAGATCAGTTGATCATCACCTGTCAAAATCAGATCATCGACATAAAGAACAATGATCAATGGCTTACCTTCTACCATGATGTGGTAAAGGTTCGCATCTGCTTCACTCTTGGTGAAGCCCAACCCGGTGAAATAGCTGTCGATCCTGGTGTACCAAGCACGAGGTGCTTACTTCAGCCCATACAAAGCCCTCTTGAGTCAGCACACATGCGACTCATGATCAAACGTCTCAAAACCCTCTGGCTACTCAATGTACACCTCCTCCTCAATCTTCCCATTGAGGAATGTTGTCTTCACATCCATCTGATGGATCTTCCAACCCATTTGAGCTGATAGTGCCAACATCGATCTGATAGATGAGTACCTTGCTACAGGAGCAAAGGTCTCATCGTAGTCGATCCCCTCAACCTGTGAGAAACCGCGGGTAACAAACCTTACCTTATGTTTCTCAACACTGCCATCAGCTGCCTGCTTTACCTTGTAAAACCATCTGGAACTCACCACTGACTTGTCTAGAGGTCTTGGGACAACATCCTACACACTGTTCTAAATGATAGAGTCGTACTTCTCTACCATTGCATCAACCCAGACTGGTTGTTGCACTGCCTCCTCGAATGAAGAAGGTTCGAACTCTACACACTCCCCAACTAGGGCCATGTACCCAGTGTACCGCTCGGGCGACCTCCTCTGTCTGCGCTGAGAAGATGGTTGTCCCACATTCTCCTGCGCATCCAGCATCAACCTGTCAGCTTCCCTTGAGCGTTTCCGCCCATCTCTGGAAGACTCAGCATGAGTGGATGTCTCCACTCCCAGATCCTCTACACGTAGTTGCTCCGCATCAATCTGAGGCTCCTCCTCCTTAGGAACTGAAAGTTCCTCATCTGCATGCAACTTGAGCTCCCTCCCAAGTGATACTTGCATGGCTTTCTGCTCATCGAACTTCAGATCCCTGCGTACCAATGTCCTTTGACTAGTAGGCAGGTACACTCGATAGTTGTGGGGAGTATCCGTGTATCCCACAAGTATTCCCAACTCAGCTATTGGATCTAGCTTCTTCCGGGCATCTTTGGTCACATGACAGTAAATTGATGATCCAAAGATTCGAAAGTGACTCACACCTGGTCGCTTCCCAGAAAAGCCTCCACGGGTGTCTTCATTCCCAGTATACAGTGCGGCCTTTTGTTCTGCAAGTATACTATTGTATTGCATTCCTCAGCCCACAAATGCAGTGGTAGGCTTTGGTCATGCAACATCACTCGAGTTGCTCCCACAATCGATCTGTTCTTCCTTTTGGCCACCTCATTCTGCTCTGGGTTATGGGGTGTCGTCAACTCCCGTTTAATTCCTTATGCATCGCAGAAGTCCTTAAACTATTGGGAGACATACTCTCACATTGTCGCTACGCAAGGCTTTTATTTTCTTTCCAAATTCTTTCTCTGCCAAGGCTTCAAACTCACAAAACCTTAAGAAGGTCTGATCCTTCTTTTGCATAAAGTAGATCCAACATCTACGAGAAAAATCATTAATAAAAATAACATAGTACCTTTGTTTAGTGGTGGAGGCTGTAGAGAATGGTTCAAAAACATCTGAGTGAACTCGCCCCAAGATTGCTCCAGCTCTACTGTCTCGATCCGGAAAGGAAGATTTCGCATAGTTACCCAAGGTCCAACCTTTGCATGTATTCGTCTGCTCTAGTTTTCCCTTGGGAAGTCCGGTAGAAATCTGCTGCATGATCTTCAGGGCTCCATGGTGCAAGTGGCCCAATCTTCTATGCCATAGCTCGCCAAGATCTTAGCTTTGCACCATCTTAGCTTTGGAACTCAATGCAGCACAGTCGTCTACCTCCAGCTCGCAGAGATTCTTTACTCAAATCTTGATTCACTTGGTTTGTCCAGTGCCGATATGCCTCAGGAATACCTTTCCTTTACTAAAGACTACATCATAACCTTTATCTTCTAGCATAGCAACGGACACAAGATTCTTCTTCAAACCTGGTGCATACTTTACATCAGTCAGGGTGAGAGGAGCTCCATGCTCCCTCTTAAACACAACCATACCTTCACCTGAAACATAATACTTTCCATCATCACACATATTGATCTGCATCCGGAGATCCTTCTCCTCCAAGGTACTGAAAAGATTCTTGTCACCTAACGTGTGTAATAAAGCTCCATTGTCCAGGTACCACACACATCCCACCATGGACGAAATCATGCATGCAATAAGAGAGAAATCCAAATCAAACTATGAGGCCAGTGTCTCACCATCAGATCCCTTCGAAGATCCCTTCTTGGATTTCTTCTGTGGACAATTCGTAGCATAATGGCCCACTTCATGACAATGAAAGCATTGCACTTTCAATTTGTCAAACTTCTTCCCACCATGGGAAGAATTGGATTTGGGATGGGACACCGTCCCTTTCCCTTTCCTCGCCTTACTCACTAAGGATAGATTTTCCTCATCATCTTTCTTTGATGAGGATCCATCTATGGTGCTTCTTCTTATCTCCTCTTGCATCATATCCGACCAAAGTCGTTCCCAATCTGGCAGTTTTTCTCTTCCATTAACTGATTCTTGGTAGTTATGCTAGCTTTTAGGAATACCGAGGAGTGCAAGACTCGCCATATCATCATCGGTTGTCATGATCCCTACACTTCCAAGCTCATCCCTCCAGGTGGTGAGCTTGTTCAGATATGTAGAGAACGTGTCGCCCTTTTCACACTTGATTTTCCGAAGCTTGTCTTTCAGCGCCAACTTCTCTGATCGCTGTTGTTCTGATATAGATCTTTCAATGTTTTCCACATCCAAAACGGTGTCTCCTTCCCATGGAGACTCGAGACTATGTGGTCTCGAACTCCCTCCAGAAGGATTCTCCTTGCTCTAGCCACACATTTCTTCCATTCCGCCAATTCTGTAGCATTAGCTGATGCGGGCTTGGGGACTTCTTGATCAATGAAGTCCTTTAGACCATTATAGTCTAATATTGCTTCCATGCGATCCTTGCAGGCTATATAATTCGAGTTGCCATCAAGGGCATACTTGAGTCTTAAACCGCTGAACGCCATTAGTGAAATTGAGATGTGATAAGAACTTAATTTCTATAATCAAGAACTTGAAACTTCGAACTTCTCCCTTCTTGTATATTGTTCTCTCCTTTGATCACCTTTGCTCTAATACCATGTAGAAATTCCCATTGTAGATCAACAAATTATGCAATAAACTAAAGAAAAATACAAGATCTACTTCTACAACAAACTTGCAGAAGCTTAATCGAATATGAGTAAGATCAAATAAAACACATATAATAGATGAAGAGAAATCAATCACACATGAACACAAAAGAATAACCCAGGGAAAGCCTTAGCCTAAAACCCCAATCTCTATATTATCATACAAGTGGAAATATGTTCAGATTACAAAAGAATTAGCTCACAAGCTATCATGCTCTCCCTGCAATCAAACAATATAGCTCATAGACTAAATAGACACAAGATATGCCTTCTCTCAGCCCTCCAAGCCTCCTATTTCCTTGCGCAGTTTTCCTTGGGGTCCTGTGATGCCACCTGTGTGAATTGGCCTCATCACACACTCACTAAATTGAAGAAGTAACTGCGCAATCTCTAAGGAATGAATTCCTTCTGCATGCAAGAGATATTCACAATGGAATATTCCTATAACTGATAGTACAATGTCCCTCTATCTGATCTCAACTGGGTCTCTGACTGAACCAATATGCATGAGTTATTTATGAGAGAATATTCAGTTATCTGAAGTGCAGCAGTTACATGCATGCATGCATTAATTAACTGAACTCATAATTAGTTCAACAAACTACTTGAACTAATCTAACTGGACTTAAGTCAATTAACTGAGCTAACTAATTACAACTCATCCTTATCTCTTTAACTAAGGGATAAATTCCTTAATTAATGGGATAATTGTGGCATGTCCTCACATAGACTTCATGTTTGATTTTCTATAACTAATTAACTCAAGATGAATTAATTAATTATTTTACAAACAGTTGCTAAGATCAAATTCGAGTTTTACTTCTCTATTATAATTCAGGGACTAACTAAAATAGGAAGGTATCTCGAAATGCTATTTATGACAGTGTTATTTTTAGCACTTCTATGTTTAGCATTTCTTGTTGCTATTTTCAACAGATTGTTATATGTCTAACTTTAAATGTATTAATATTGGTGTCTTGGGCTTTCCTTATGGATAGTGATATGTGTGTGCATTAAATCCTAGATATGTATATGTGCTAACCTAATTGTTGATGCTCATAGTGTGTAAATTCTAGAATTTGTAACTAAGCCCTAGTAGAAGCTTGATATTTTAGGATATGGTGATAGTGTTTCCATTATGATGATAAAATCTAGGGTTTACAACACATCCTAGTAGAAGTTGGTCATTTATTTGAAACCTTTGTTTGTGTTGTGATTGTTTTAAATATTGAAGCTTAGTGTCTCATGTATGGAATTTAGGGTTTGAATTAAATCCTAGTGGAAGTCTAACATATGAATTCTAAAGTATTTGGATGAATTGTAGAACTATACTTGTTTGAATTGCTTCTAGTGTTTGCAATATATTATAGTAAAGAATGTCATCTCTCTGGAAGAAATATTGAGGTCCTAGATATATGAGTCTGATATCTTGATTGAGTTATTGATGTGATCTAGGGGTTATAACCTAACCTAAGCCAAAAGTTGAAGTTTAAAATTATGTGTCTCTTGTTGACTATGAACCTAACTAAGTTTAGGTATTTGATATCTAAAGTCTAATGCTTCCATGATTCTGATATAGTTAAGTTCATGCTTCTATATATGTATTTGGTTGTACTTGTTGTCTAAGTTGTGCAGGTACATAATCTTCAAGATGTTGAAGATATTCATAAGTAAAGTTGATTTGATTGATAAGCATGATGAAGGAAGTTATATGAATGATGATGATCAAGATGACTCTGATAAGAAGGATGGAAGCCATGAAAGATTCTCCGATGTCATAGAAAGAAGTTGATCTCCCTAAGTTAAGAGGGAGATTAGATAAAAGAAAGGGTATATCTCCCAAGTTGAGAGGGATGGCATATTATAGTCATGATGGATACCTTGAAGAAGAATTTGGAGAATTTTTATTGAGATACTACTGAAAGAAGGAAAGAAAGATCTGGTTGTAGAATATGTTGTAGCATGTCAAATAGGAAATGAAGTTGTATGATTGTGGAATCTTCTATCAAGATCTCATTGGGAAGCCTCTAAGTCCTACTATGATAAATGTGAAGCAACATCAAGATGATTGAAAAAACCCAAAGGTTTGTGTTTACTTATGTATATTTGAAAGTTTGCTACTAATTGGGGTTGTGATTGTTCAGGCAAATCTCTCAAAATTTTGGAAGCATGCTCGATGTTATCGATCTATTTGATTGGGAGAGATTTGGTGTGTTGAGGGATTGTGTATGTCGGGGAGGACTTCTGGACGGCCTATGTGTTGATGTCTAGTTCTCGAAGTAGGGAGAGTGGTGTCGGTCATAGAGCTATGACCTTGCATTACGCACCTAGTTCTGCACTTGCCATCGGCTTTTCATTGGGCCAACAGACTTTGTTGAGTTTCTTTAGATTTATTCATTCAACCTCAGATGTTAGGAGAGATGGGTCTGATCCTCAGACCTATTAGCTCCTGGATCTTCTCCGCTAGGGCCAGATTTTGATTTACTTAATGTGTTGTATCTTTTATAGGAGACTGTTTGGTTCTCCCGCATTGTATATACACTAGTGTACTCAACAGTCCCTTTGACCTACTTTGTGGTCATTAGTTGGACATAAATATAATTATCTTATTTTATCTTATCTTATCTGGGTTGATGGTTAGTAAGTAAGTCTGATGGTACCTAGAGAGGTTGAAAGCTTTAGTCCATCTTAGTCCCACCCGGATAGATTTCCCTGGTCAGGAATCTAGTCTGTGGCACCGTGTGTGCCTAAACTCTTCATGGTTCATGTGTTTTGAGATCTTCCATGTACTGTGTATGTATGAATACCTCCCTAGTTAAGAGGGAATATTGAAGAATATAACTAGGTATGGTCTTCATAATTATATTTGATTCATAATGAAATGTATTTATTAAAAGAAATAAAAAATTTATTATTATTATTATTATTATTATTATTATGACTTATTAAAGCATGGGTTTCATGCTTGGGTCATCATGTTTTAGGTCAAAGTCCCCATTGAGGACTTCTAGGTTCTATATTAAGTCATTAGAGTCATTATCCATTTAATGAGACCCTTCTTGGGCTTTTGAATCATGTAAAAAGAATTATTATTGAGTAAAATAAGTCATTTGTCACCTCCACAACAAATCGTCCCTTACCTGATCAAGTCGGCCTACATTAGGGTAATTCGAACTCCATAAAAGGCTATATATATAGTGTAGTTCGATTCATTTGGAGATCACTCACAAAAGTTCGATATTCAAGAGGAGGTAGAAGAATAAGAAATTGTGGAAGAAATAGAAGGAGATTTGTTGCAGAAGAAAATCGATGTTTTCGGGTTACCTCTCTCTCACACGTGTGAATTTACGACTATTTATTGGAAGGTCGAAGTGTTGAATCAAGGTGGATATTATGTTGTTGCATCTAGGTGGAGATTATGTTGTTGCATCTAGGTCAAAATTATGTTGTTGCTTCTAGGTCAAAGTGTTGCTGCTACTAGGTCGAAGTTGCTAATGGGTCGAAATTTCTACTGCTTCTACCAGGTCGAAGTTTTGTTGCTGCTACTAGGTCGAAGATCTGCTACTACATTAAGGTCAAAGTTGTTGCTGGAACGTTATCATCTACAAGAGAAGGGATATGCTGACTTGGTGGTTGGAAGAAATATATGTCTAGGTCAAGGAGTCTTTGATTATCTTGTGAGACTATTGAAGGAATAAATTGTTAAATGGGTTTTCCTCTAGATAGGGGTTTTTCCCTGGTTGTTTGCCTACATTTGGTGTCTTTGATCTTCATGTTATGATTTTGGTAATTGCTTGATGAACTAAGTTAAAAGAAGAACACAAGAAAGTTAATAAGAACATAAGAATATCACAAATAATTATCAACATAAAGAAAATATTTCTGCCTTTCTGATTTTCCAACACAAGGGGCAAGGAAATTGCCAAGGGATTGTGCACCAGTGAAGGGATCTCCATAGTTGCATTGTCAACTAGTTGAGAGGCATCTGAATATCATAAAGGTTGAAGGCTTAATAGTTAGGGTTCCCTAATGTTCTCATGTTTGTGAAGGATAGTTTATTTCAACTAGCCCATTTATGAGAGGTGTGTTAATCATCCCCATGTACCATGACCTAGATAGGGGGTGGCTAACAATAGAAAACTTATGTGAAATTGAGCTTGTGGTTGGGAGGAAAAGGCTTCTTCCTGGAATAATTGTCAGCATTGAACAATTTTCATATAAGTATCTTTGTATTTTAATTGATAATGTGATATTTCATTAAATGTCATGAAAATGATTACTATGAATGTAAACAAAAAATAAAAAGAACTACATGTTAAACACTTAAATTTAGTAATGAATCATATAGATGGTTGTGTCTCTAAAATTTTAAATGGAAAATGAGAATAAAGAAATGGGGACCCTTAGGTGTCTTGTCCACTTGTTTTCTTGGAAAATAGGGTTGGAATAAGTCCCTTGAATGAGGATGTATGGTTGGAAGGGTGGAGAAATTTTTCCACTCAACTCTTCATTAGCATGGACATAATTTTTTCTTCTGTAGAAATTCTCACTGTAGATCCCCTGATAATGCAATATACTAAAGCAAAATACTTGATCTACTTCTACAAACAAACTTGCAGAATCTTAATCGATTTTGAGCAAGATCAAATAGAACACATATAACAAATGAAGAAGAAACAATCACACATGAACACAGAAGAATACTCAGGGGAAAGCCTCAGCTAAAAACCTCGATCTCTGTATTATCATACAAGTGGAAATATCTCTAGATTAGACAAAGCTTTAGCTCACAAGCTATCCAGCTCTTAGTACAATCCCTCAATGCAACTCATAGACATAATAGACAACACATATGCCTTCCTTCAGTCCTCCAAGCCTCCTATTTCCTTGCGTAGTTTCTCCTAGGTCCTCAAGCTGCCACATGTGTGTAATAATCCCTCACACACTGCTCTGACCTATGAAATAACTGCGCAATCCTGAAGGAATGAATTCCTTCTGCATGCAAGATATTTTCTTATAGGAAAATCCTAGCAACTAATAGTACATTGTCCCTTCCTTTAATCTCAACCGGATCTTTGTCTGAACTGACACGCATGAGTTATTTATGAGAGAATATTCAGTTATTTGGAGAACACTAGTTGCATGCATGCATGCATTAACTGACTGAACTCACAATTAGTTCCTCCAACTGTTTGGAACTAATTTAACTGGACTTAGCTCAGTTAAATGAGCTAACTAATTACAACTCAAATACAACTCATCATTATCTCCTTAATTAAGGGATAACTCTTGCATGTCTTCGCAAAGACTTCATGTTTGATTTTCTCCAACTAATTAACTCAAGATGAATTAATTAATTATTTTTCAAACAGTTGCTGAGACTAAATTCGAATTTTAATTCTCAATTTTAATTCAGGGACTAATTAAAATTGGAATATATCTTGAAATGCCATTTATAGCAATGCTATTTTTAGCATTTCTATTTTATCATTCCTTGTTGCTATTTTCAACACTGGTACCTTAAATGTTATCTATAGCAATGCTATTTATAGCATTTCTAGTTTTAGCATTTCTTGTTGCTATTTTCAACACCTTCTTTATGTGAAAGTCCTTTAGCCATGAACGTCTCTTTGTGCTTGTCAAGTGAGCCATTTGATTTATACTTGTTCTTAAACACCTAATTGTAACCAATTGGTTTGGTTCTAAATAGAGGACCCACCAACTTCCATATGCAATTCTTGATAAGAGCATCATACTCCTCTTGCATGGCTTCTTTCCACTCATCATTAGAATCAACTTCTTCAACGATAGTCAGTTCAAAGTTAGTAGATAAATTCAATTCATGGTAATGTGAAACATCCATATTATATACATTACTTGAATCTAAATTATCTAAATCATCGCCATATTTTTTGGTAGAAACTCTAGTTCCTATCTTTTTGACCTCATTATAATGAATGCTTTCAAGTATCTTCATGAGCCACTTTGTTGGACCTTTCTAGGATGGTATAGGTTTCTCCCCTGATTGAGATGGTGTTGCATTTCCATCAAGGCTCATCTTTTCAACCCTCTTATTCACATCATCCAATTGAAATTATTGATATAATGAAGTCACTAGGACTTCATGATATGGAGATGGTGCTTCAAAAGGATATTCCAAATATTGGTCTAAATATGGATCTTCCCTTCAAGATGTGGAATCTCATCATTGCATTCATAATATGTATTTACGTGCATGAGTTTATCCAAATAATCGAGTTGCAACTCAACAAATTTATGATTCTTGGAAGATTCAAGAAAAATTACATTTCTAGAAAGAATGAATTTCTTGTTTACCTCATCATAAATATGACATACCTTGGTGGTATTTGAATACACCAAGAAGATGCACTTTTGGTTCCTTGCATCAAACTTGTTTCTTTGCTCCTTGGGAATCAAGGCATAACAAACATAACCAAATACCTTGAGATGCTTCACCAAAGGAATGCAACCATACCACATTTCATAAGGAGTCTCATTTCCAAAAGCAGGAATGCAACCATACCACATTTCGTATGGAATCTCATTTCCAAAAGCAGGAATGCAACCATATCACATTTCATATGTAGTCTCATTTCCAAAAGTGTGAGATGGACACCTATTTTAACATATACTACACATAGAACCAAAACCTCAACTTCACATTATTTGAAAAAACATCATGGATCATACCATATTTAAGAGAGTCATATTTATTCTTTTAGATGCACCATTTTTTTCATAAGGTTAAGAAATTTATATTATAGTAAGAAAGAAATATATAGTAGATTGTTTGTTGTTACTGGTCTGCCATTTAGGAAACCAGACGAACAACAAAGGTTGATGTTTTCCCATACATATCAAAACAATTACTAGTTGATCGCTTGAATAACAACATGAACTAGAACTAGTGAAAATAACATGCAAAAAATTAACAGAGATAAGTAAAACACCACTACAACATAAAACCACCACACAAAACCATGCAAAAAATTAACAGAGATAAGTAAAACACCACTACAACGTAAAACCACCACACAAAACCAAGCTCACTTGATCATGTCAACTCGTGGGAGAATCCACCTAGATAGGGAGTGGAGGATCATTGTCAGCATCCAATGGAGTGAAAGTAGGATCTGTGTAACGTCCTTCTCCCACATCTACCCAAGTAACTGGCCAACCAAGATAAACATGTGACAAGAAGTTACTATGATATGATTCAACTCCTTATGTGTCAGTTAAGGAAGTGGCAGTGATCAGGTGATCAATTTTAAGCACAAAAATGAAAGTGCCCAAAACTTCTTGAAACTAGTGCCAAATCGAGAGTTCGTCGATCTGAATCCAATGCAATTTAAATTGCTCAAAACTTATATCATATGCTCTTGATATCGTGTTATGATCATTTCCCCAAATAAGCAAAAATTTTGCAGGTACACTCACTGTGTAGTCCGTACGCTGACTGGGCAGGTTGATTGTACAATGTGGGCCAATAACAGCCTGCCACTTGTCCTCTCTGGATTGGTCGAGTTTTATTGTGTTCTGATTGGTGGTTTTATGGCTAATGGATGGGAGCCACGTGGGCTAATGGTGGGCAGCCATGTGACCTCCCAATGGTCGACCAAAATTTGTTTTGGGCCAAGCTGCCCCCCATAGGGATCGAACACGGGGTCGGTCAAGTAACAATGTCGTGCCTTACCGTCAAGGCACATGGTGGTTCTTGTTATACAAAGGTCACCATACATATTTAACGTTTGCACAAATGTTATTTGGGGGAAGGGGTCAGGGCTAAGCACTAGCCCCCCGACCACCCCACACCCACAGGAGCACAGGTAGGGGAGCCAAGGGTTAGGGCTTAGCCCTAGCCTAAGGTCTCAGTGCCCACAACCAAATGCCACCAGACCACAACACATAACCCACATAGGCACTAACAATGGGGAGGAGAAGAGGCGCTAAGACATGGGACCAGCCCATGGTTATAACACCCTTGAAGTGATCATAGACATAGGGTTGGGCGCTTAGTGCAAAGGAGCTTACGGAGGGGGGACAACCCTAAAGCCTATGGCCATTGCACATGACCCACGACGGAGGTTGAAGGCGCTAAGGTGTAAGGGTTAGCCCAGGTCCTATGGACCACCAACCAGACTGTGCGCTAGAGGAAAAGGGGCCCAGTGGGAAGGGCAGACGGTTAGCCCGACCCTTGGCCCCATATCGCCATATAACCGCATGCTTAGTGCTAAGGGCTTAATCGACGGGGGTGGGCGTTAAGGCCCAGCCCTCGACCCTATGTGCCTAGACAACCCTGATTTTTTGTCTTAAGGGGTTAGAGGACGAATTAAAGTTCCAACAAAATGCGCCGACAAAGGACGAAATTATCGTTCTGTCGGTGATTTTTGGGGCAGATTTGTAGGACAGTTAGCTAGAAGGGTGAATTTGTAGGATGGTTAATAGTCAAGTTCATGAGAGAGCTTGGAAGCTCATAACTTTTTGAGTTTTTATCCAAATGGAGCTCAGAAAGAGGTTTCTTAGGGGTTTTTAGATGTTCTAAATCCATTGGTAACCTCTAATTTCTAATTTGAGCACATCTATGAAGCCTTTTTGCAGGTTTTATACTAAAAGTGTATGGATCAGTCAGGGTTTGGAAGTCGTTTTGGGAGGTATTTGGGCATGGAGAATACCTTGTAGGGGTATTCTCACTTCCAGAAGGCTACTGTAGTAGTTGTAACTAGTAGGGTTCAGCTCAGGTTCAACTTCCCTTAACATGAAGTTTTGATTATGTGCTTCAATGTGGAATTGAAGGGTTCACATGATGTTTTTAGCTCATTTCAGTTGAAGTATGTCATATTTGTAGGAGATGTTTTGAGTTGTTGTTGTTGTGAGAGTTCTTTATAGGAGAACATTACCTTGTAGGGGTTATAGCCACATATTTCCATGCAACTAATTTTTATATACTTCATTGATATTGAATATATGAGTGATATATTCATGTTGATAGGTCCTGAGATGTAGCCCAGGAGGGGTGAACTCCGCCAACAAACTTTTTATCTTGCTCTTCTTTATACCTGCATGGATTATGCGTTGCTATGTTCATTATGTTAAGTTGCATATGAAAATTGATTCGTGATTTGAAGAGTCATTGTAAAAACTGTTGTTTAAAGACCCATTTTAACCTTGCAAATCATTAACACGATCCTAAGTTTTGTTTATTTGATTTTGGAAAAGAGGAAGACATTACCTAATCCAATTTCAGATCAGTTTGGTATCAGAGGACCAGTTGACCAAGTTGCAAGAATGGGCAACAAAAAGAGTCTTCAAGAGCTAGAGGAGCATAATTTAGCTCTTCAGGTTGAGAGCATAGAGTTGAGAAGGACGTTAAAGATATATGAAGAGGAGAAGAGACACATGTGCTTTGTATTGTAGCAAGTTCTTGATGAGCAAGCTGCAGAAAGTTCAACTCCTGGACCAGCAAGGGAAACCCCCAGAATGAGGCCAGTATGTGGTCATGGTTCAAATAGTGGTTTTGGACCATATGTGGAAGATGTTGCATGTATATTTTGCAAACATCTTCAAGAAGCACACCATATGCTAGTAGATAAGAGTGGGTGGCTAGAGTCATCTACAAGTTGTCCATTGTCATCATCATCAAAAGCTCAGAAGATGAATGACAATTTTAAGGAGGAAATTAGCAACTCAAGTTCCACTCCTTCCATTTATATGCATAACAACTCTTTTGCAGCATTCGAGCAACATACCAAGGACATAAGTATGAGGTTTATTTCCAAGATGGGATATGAAGGTGGAGGTTTTGACAAAAATGGTCAAGGTATTACCAATCTAATTATGGTTGAGGAAAGACCGAAGTACCAGGGATTGGGATATAGCCGAAGGAGTTTGGAGAATGCTCCAAATAGCTTGAGGTACATCAAACATCTGAGCATGAGATGTCACCACCTTGTGACAACCATCAAAGCTGCAACTCTAAAGACAAGTATAACTCTCAAGAGTGTTTTCTAATGCATGGAAATTTTGAATACTTGTGGAATCAGTACCCTTGTACATTTTATGATGCTTTTGACCATTGTGTGGTTGTATGTGAGCAATGTATGATAATGGTTAAACGAATGAACCAAATTTTGGGCATCAAGCATAATGAATTTCTTTCGCATGAGAGAACTTCTATGTCAACAAACAAGAAGAAGTTTTTATGTGCTCATTGCAAAGTGCATGGGCATGACACTGAATGATGTTGGAAGTTGTATATAGAACTTCATTCAGAGAAAGGTAAAGAGATTATGCTACATAAGGCAAGGGAAACAAAAGGTGGCAAAGAGGACTCTCCACAATCCCAAGTGACCTTTAGGACGAGATGGTGCAAGAAGAGAACCCACGAGCCTAGGAGAGACAAAGTTTGGGTACACTTATTGTAAAGTTGTTTTCTAAATACTTGTTGTCATTACCTGTTTAAGTACTTTTGCAAAGTGAACATTAATTGTCACTATGTTCAACAAGTAGATGCTTTTAATTGATGTATGTATTTACTTGTTATAGTCCACATGTTAAGGACTTTTGTGAATGTACAAGATTGTCATTCAAAGTTGTCTACAAATTGTCATATGTTCATTGATACAAGTATTCAATTTGAAACTTGTGTGAATTGAAGCTTTGTTTTTAAGATTGTATATGATGACTATGTATTGTAGCCAGGTCAATCATATCATGGAAAATTTTGCAGCAGTGTAATTTTTATGTACACGCTTAGCTTGAAGACGTTAAAGCAAGTTATTTTGTTTCTGATTTCCAACATGGAGTCAAATTTGTCTTCAATAGTTTAACTTCAAGATGAAGTGTTTTTGGAGTTGTGCAAAGATGAGTTTAAAGAGAATGTTCATATTCCACTCATCAGTATTTTGTTCCTGCAACAACAATATGAATGATGGCTCAATTCTTAACAAGACAACAAGTATTCATGAGGATGATAAGTGAAGTGCCTTGATTGGGGATTGAAGGGCACCAATTGAAATTTTGAATTTTGGATTGAGTTTTTGAGTGTTTTTGAGTTTCATCCTCTTTATATTGACTAGGGAAGTAAATTTTTGGAGTCCAAAAGTTCCTAGTGGGGAGGTGTGATCAAGTGATCAATTTTAAGCTTAGAAATGAAAGTTCATATAACTTCTTGAAACCAGTGCCAAATCGAAGAGCTCGCCAATCTGAATCCAATGCAACTTGAATATCTCAAAATTGATATCGTATGCTCCCGATATCACGTTCTAACCATTTTCTTAAACATGCAAAAGTTTTGTAGGTACGCTGTGATCTAGGTCCGAGTGTGAAGAAGGACCCTTCTAAGACCTTTTACTTTCATGATGTGTTAAAATTGCATTTTAAAAGAACATTAATGAATACATCTGCATGCGGAAAAGAAGAGGAACATAACAATCATCAACACATGAAAACATAAGCGTTGATAACGGAGTTCGTCCAGGAGGGACTACGTCTCTGGGCCCCGGTGTCAAGATGGTGTAGGCCGTTGCATTAAGTGCTGTCAATAATGGTGATGTACACAAGAGATGATGTCTCGATCATACAAGGAAAAATGCCCTCAAGCAGGAGTGGATCTAAGAGATATCCCACAACTTGGAACTCTCACTCAAAAGACTTCTATCAGTATGATACAAAAACATGCATAGTGAGCATCTCGCCAACATGGCATAAAAGGGATGTCAATGCAAAACACATGCATGACGACAACAAGAGTATCCTAGCAACATACAACAAGGGATCTCAAGGCATAACTTGAAGATTTATGATAGCAAGTACATCATATAGAATATTCCGCATCAAATCAGCAAGGAATCATGACAACATGGAATAAATAAGATCCTGCCTCAATATCAATCAAGGATCTATGCAGCATAATGGAATAAGAAGAAATACATGAATAAATCATATACCTCACACCACAAAGGGCACATGAAGAAGTGGATGTTCATATCCTTAGCGAAACAATCCACCGTGAATGTGCTGTTCACATTGTCGATGCGCAGGCACAACCCACTACCAATCTGTCACGGCCTCACTACGAATGGCCATATGAAGAAGCGGGGCATCGGAAACAGAAACTGTCACAATGTTGAACCATTGATCTCACAGCATCGCTAAAAAAGAAGATTGTTATGGACTTCTCTGCAATGTAGCTCTCGGGCTATCTGGTGTTTGCAGCGCTCTGGCTACATTACTGCAGCTCTGCCTGCCTGACCTTCTGGTTCTTTGACTGCCTTCTCGCGCTGCCTCGATCACGCTTTGTGGCACTCAGGCTCTGCGGCGCTCTGGCTGGCAAGCTTTCCAGCTTCTTTGAGTGAATGCGACACCGTCTAGCTACCTCTGGCTATCTGGTCCTCTCGTGCTGCGGCTCTCCATCAGGCGCAACCTCCTCATTGAGGTGATTTTGGCACTCATCACAGGTTCTCGGGCTCTCTCTCCCTTTGGTATGCAGGCTCTCTGTAGCACAAGCTCTCTCTGGCATTTTCTTCCTCTGGCACGTAACCCCCCAGGCACTCTGCCTCCATCGTGTTTTATAACATGTTTGGGACAAGGCCACACACAAATCAGAGGTCTGTTGTTTAGGAATAGAATGTTGTTGAATGGAAATTTCAGCCGGTGTAACAAAACTACAATAATAGCCTTTTCTTTGTTAGAATAGACAATACACCAAAAACATTAAAAAAACTCGAAAACTATAAAGCCAGACTTCAAATTTCATACAATCGCGTTTATACACCCGTCGGGTCTGCGCTATATCGCAATCACATTGCTCCTTGGTATCAGGATCGCCGATGTCTCAGATGAATCTAACACCTTTGAGCACTCTCCTTTAGTGTATCTCAAGCCTGCAAATTGATGTTCATGCACAACCTCCAAAGGTTAAGTGATACTTTGGTTATTAACACCAAGTTCTTCCTCCTCGTGCCTCATTTTTGTAAGGAGCCTCATGTTTGTCCCTGTAATTGGGATCTCCAAATCTCCAACAGAAATCATACTATGAGAAGATGAAATCGAAAGCAAATCAACATCTTTTACCTTCTCTTTCGATTTGGAAAAAACTGATGAGGGCTGCTCATCATCCGACGTTGGTGGTTCACTGACTATCTCAGTGCATTCCCCAACTTCTTTCCTGACATACCCAAGTCCTGCCTGACGGGGTAATTCCTCTACTTTGATGGGGTTGACAATGCCTTGGCCATTAACACCCAAGCCTTTTCGTTCATACCCCATTCTCTTCAACAGTTTGGAGCCAATTCCTGTGGTGTGATTTTCAAACACAGCGAAATCATCATCAAGAAACATACATGAAGATGAAGAACTACTTTTTACCTCACATGGGTTACGCTGCAGCTTTTCCAAGGCCTCGTCCTTTGCTTGCAGCTGTTGTAGCAAGCTTTGTTTTTCCTCTTTCTCTTCATGTAGACGCATCTTCAATTCATCATTCTCTGTTTGAATATTACGTTTAATTTGCTTCAGTTCTTCCATGGCCTTTTTTGTGGCTTGTAACTGAAGCTGCAATCGCTCCTTTTCCTCCATCTCTTTCTGTAGAGTTTCATACACAATTTCCACTTTCTTGGAAATGTCGAGCATGGTCTCGTACATTGCTCTTTCATTCTCTATCATTACACGTTCCATTGTTCACACTGCAATTCACATACACGTAAAGACCGCTCTGATACCACTTGATCCAGGTCCGGGTGTGAAGAAGGACCCTTCCAAGACCTTTTACATTTGTGATGTGTTAAAATTGCATTTTAAAAGAACATTAATGCATACATCTGCATGCGGAAAAGAAGAAGAACATAACAATCATCAACACATGAAAACATAAGCGTTGATAATAGAGTTCGTTCAGGAGGGACTACATCTCTGGGCCCCGCTATCAAGATGGTGTAGGCCACTGCATTAAGTGTTGTCAATAATGGTGATGTACACAAGAGATGATGTCTCGATCATACAAGGAAAAATGCCCTCACGTAGGAGTGGCTCTAAGAGATATCCCACAACTTGGAACTCTCACTCAAAAGACTCCTATCAGTATGATACAAAAACATGCATGGTGAGCATCCCACCAACATGGCACAAAAGTTATGTCAATGCAAAACACATGCATGATGACAACAAGAGTATCCCAACAACATACAACAAGGGATCTCAAAGCATAACCTGAAGAGTTATGACAACAAGTACATCATATAGAAGGTTCCGCATTAAATCAGCAAGGAATCATGACAGCATGGAATAAATAAGATCATGCCTCAATATCAATCAAGGATCTATGTAGCATAATGGAATAAGAAGAAATACATGAGTAAATCATATACCTCACACCACAAAGGGCACATGAATAAGTGGATGTTCATTTCCTTAGCGAAGCAATCCACCGTGAATGCACTGTTCACATTGTCGATGCACAGGCATAGCCCGCTACCAATCTGTCACGGCCTCACTACGAATGGCCATATGAAGAAGCGGGGCATCTGAAATAGAAACTGTCACAATGCTGAACCATTGATCTCACAACATCGCTCAAAAATAAATTTGTTCTAGACTTCTCTGCAATGTAGCTCTTGGACTATCTGGTGTTTACAGTGCTCTGGCTACATTACTGCAGCTTTGCGGCTCTTCCTAACCTTCTGGTTCTTTGACTGCCTTCTCACACTGTCTTGATCATGCTCTGCGGCACTCAGGCTCTACGGCACTCTGGCTGGCAAGATTTCCAGCTTCTCTGAGTGAACGCGACACTGTCTAGCTACCTCTGGCTATTTGGTCCTCTCGTGCTACGGCTCTCCATCGGGCGCAACCTCCTCATTGAGGTGATTTTGGCACTCATCATAGGCTCTCGTGCTCTCTCTCCCTCTGGTACGCAGGCTCTCTGTAGCACAGGCTCTCTCTGGCCTTTTCTTCCTCTGGCACGCAGCCCCCCGAGCACTCTGCCTCCATCGTGTTTTATAACACATTTGGGACAAGGCCACATACAAATCAGAGGTCTGTTGTTTAGGAATAGAATGCTATTGAATGGAAAGTTCAACCGGTGTAACAAAACTACAATAATAACATTTTCTCTGTTAGAACGGACAATACACAGAAAACATTAAAAAAACCCGAAAACTATAAAGTCAGACTTAAAATTTAATTCAATCGAGCTTATAAACCCGTCGGGTCTGTGCTATATCGCAATCGCATCACCCCTTGGTATCGGGATCACTGATCTCCGGATCATCGATTTAATCTTGGCCGTTGATCGGTTTCCGATCAGACGATTGAGATCGCGTCGCATATCGCTATCGCTTCTGCCAATAGCGCTACATATCGAGGGATCCGCTAACGCTGATTGCCAATATCAGTGATCGCTAATTGCTTCTGCCAATAGCCTTGCATATCGAGGGATCCACCGACGCCGGTATCGCCAATTTGACCGTCAATCACATAACTTAACTCTCCGACATCGCCAATTGCTTGCCCCCCACTCTGATTAATCGGAGATCGTTGATCGGGGATTCTGAAGGCCCGCCTTAAGTCTGCCCTTTACACTTCTTTCGATGTGATCTGCCTTATAAGGCTTTAAGTCCAATTTTATGAAAAAACCTCCTTTTTTCAAAGGAACCAAGGCAAATCTTTTTGTGATAACTTCATCATCCCGACTCGGATTGACGAACCGTTCGCACCTCCACGATCAGGAAGACGAGATCTACGCTCTGGTTCTATGTCAAAATCATTCCAAACAATTTAATTTTCGAGCGTTTCCATGCCATGGTGTCTGAAGATCCACCTAGATCATGTTGACTGGGTAGGTTGACTATATATAATGTGGGTCAATGACAGGCTGCCACTTGTCCTCTCTGGTTTCGTCGATTTTTACTGTGTTCTAATTGGTGGTTTGATGGCCAATGATTAGGAGCCACCTAGGGCAATGGTGAGCAACCATGTGGCCTCCCAATGATCGACCAAAATTTGTTATGGGACAAACTGCCCCCCACAGGGTTCAAACATGGGACCGTTCGAGTAACAATATCGCATCTTACTGCTAGGATTTGTGGTGGTTCTTGTTATACAAAGGCCACCATAAATATTTAACGTTTTCACAAATGTTATTTGGGGGAAGGGGCCAGGGCTAAGCCCTAGCCCCCCGACCACCCCATGCCCACGAGACTGCAGGCAGGGGAGCCAAGGGCTAGGGCTTAGCCCCGACCCAAGGTCTTGATGCCCACATCCAAACACCACCAGACCACAACACATAACCCACGAAGGTGCTACCAGTGCAAAGGAGCAGAGACACTAAGATATGGGACCAACCCATTGTTATAACACCCTTGTCGTGACCACAGGTGCAGGGTTGGCCACTCAACGTAAAGGAGATTAGGAGGGGGGCCAACCCCAGGGCCTATGGCCATCACACATGACCCACAATGGAGGTCGAAGTTACTAGGCGAAGGCGCTAAGGTGTAAAGGCTAGCTCAGGTCCTATGGACCACCAACAAGACCGCTCACTAGAGAAAAAGGCCCAACCCTCGATCCTATGTGCCCACACGACCTTCATTTTCAGTCTCAAGTGGTTAGAGGATGAATTAAATTTCCAATAAAATGCATCAGCAGAGGGCGAAATTGTCGCTCTGTTAGCGATTTTTTGGGAGAATTTGTAGGATGGTTAACATTTAAGTTCATGAGAGCACTTAGAAGCTCATAACTTTTTGAGTTTTTATCCAAATGGAGCTTAGAAAGAGACTTATTAAGGGTTTTTGGATGTTGTGAATCCATTAGTAACCTATAATTTCTGATTTGAGCACATATACAAAGTTTTTTTGCATGTTTGAGACTAAAGATGTATGGATCAATCAGGGTTTGGAAGCAGTTCTTGGAGGTATTTGTGCGTGGAGAATACCTTGTAGGGGTATTCTCACTTGTAGAAGGCTATTGTAGTAGTTGTAACCAGTAGGGTTCAGCTCATGTTCAAATTCCCTTAACATGAAGTTTTGATTATGTGCTTCAATGTGGAATTTAAGGGTTCACGTGATGTTTTTAACTCATTTTAGTTGAAGTATGTCATCTTTGTTTGTAGGAGAACATTACCTTGTAGGGGTAATATCCAGATATTTACTTGCAACAAATTTTTATGTACTTCATTGATACTGAATATATGAGTGATCTAGTCATGTTGACAGGTCTGAAGATATAGCCCAAGAGGGGTGAACTCCGTCAAAAAACCTTTTCTCTTATTGTTCTTTATGCCTGCATGGATTATGTGTTGTTATGTTCACTACGTTAAGTTACATATGAATATTGATTCATGATTTGAAGTGTCATTGTAAAACCTATTGTTTCAAGGCCCATTTTAACCTTGCAAAGCGTTGGAATGATCCTAAGTTTTGTTTTATTTGATTTTGGAAAAGAGGAAGAAATCAACTAATCCAATTTTAGATCATGAACCAGTGGAAACACACCATACAAACCTTTCACATCAACAACATAAATCCTAGGAGCTATCCCAACCACTCAGGTAACCAGCCTCTAGGTCCCATTAAATTTTTAGGCCATTAAACGCTCGAACGCTCCCTTGATATAGACAAGCACGTGTCTAAGAGGCTCCAGATGCTCTCACAGCATGGGTATGCATGTGTCTATGAGATTTTCTCATTAGACCTGCTCCTGCGACTCTGGGATTTGTGCCACTTTTTTAGGCCCAAAGCCTAGGTTAGTGCCCAGAATTCAATGACACCTTCAAGAATGAAATTTCATAGTGGAACAAAGATACATTTGCAAAAACATCAATAAGGACTAAACCAAACCCTTACTAGCCATGACAAGCATTTCATCAAACATGTCACAAATATGCAATCTACTGGTTTAAACAACATATCTGAGCATAAGGGTCTCATACATATCTGAGATTCGCTACGAGAAATTGTTTCCTTATGACATTAGTTGCATTGTCATCTATTAGGCCATAGATACATTGTTCATTCATTTATAAATAAAAACATGAGGAAAGGCATACATCATCACTGTCATAAAACATGTTCATAACCAACATATAACCAACAACATAACAATGATAAAACAATCATAAAAATCACATAATAGCAAGTACACTTACCTATAAACTACAAGAGGAAAAGAGCTCTTATTAACATATGCAAAATACAACCAAGTCTAGGACTTCCATGTACCACTCAACCATAGACATGGCTGAGCCAAATCTATCTTCAGCCAGTCACCCTCGTGCCATATTCCAAGCATGAATGTGGGATCTCATAAAATAAATCAATCAAAACCATCAAGGGCTTCCAGAGGTCAAACCACCTTAACCCTCAACCAATGATTCCACCTTATGGTCAGACATCACTAACCATCTCCAGATTGGTCTTTACCCAAGTTGTCCAGGGATCTAGAGCATTTGTTCCAACCAAGGCTCTAGGAATAATAACTCAATCCACCACTTTCACTGGGCTTCTAGAGTGTTTGTCCAACCAGGGGTTCCAGGACTAGTAACTCAACCCACCAAGGGTTTCCAGAGCATTTGTCCAACCAAGGCTTCTAGGACTAGTAACTCAACCCAAGTTTTTACAGGACTTTCAGAGTGTTTGTCCAACCATGGCTTCCAAGAACTAGTAACTCGACCCAAGCTAAAGGAAACATGAGAACCAACTAGAAAAAAACAAAGAAATGAACCCACAACACCATGGATATCTAGGAAATGGAAAGGCTAAGCAAAACCATTTTCAATCCAGACAATCCTCCATGCCAATGACATATCATGACCAAGAAACTACATGCATGTGTCATGCATGCCAAAGCTAGCACGGAAATCATACATGCAACTTGGTACATGCAAGCAAAACCCATTGTAATTGTTGATCCCAATGTCCTCTTGCACTTTCGTACTTTTCTTTTGCCTTTTTGCTCCAAATTCCAAGTATGCCACAATCCACCAAGAGTGCTCCAAGAAAACTCTAAGTGTCCAAGAGTATGAGAGAGAGAATAGAAAAGAGCTCCAACAAAACCTGTCAAAAGCTTGCTAATTGATCCTCATAAGCCTTTTTATCAATGAGACCTCTATTTTCTTCATTTTTCATTATTTTCTTTCAATTACTTCGTCACATGCAACCTGTGACCTTTCACCTTCCTTTTCTCCTAATTTCCTTTATTTTCATAAATAAAGCCAATAAATGTCTCATGCCTTTCCAAAGCCTTTGCAATTTCCTTTAGCCATAATAACCGAAATAAACACCCACTAGGATGTTTTTGCCCAACATTCAACTTGGAATATGTGCCCCATGACCGTGGTCTTATATATATTTTTACATGAATTTTTAACCAGGGTTGTTACAGAACCCTCCTCCTTGGGGGAACACTATTCTCGGTGTCCAATGACACCTATAACCAGCAAGACCACTGAAAAAAAACATACTGCCCATGGAGCTTTATAACACAGTTCGTTGCAATATTTACAATGACCATCTGCTAAAACATGACAAACATTCAATTTACTGGAGCTTTATAACACAATTCATTACGATATTTACAATAATAACCACATATACACACATACACGTTTTCTTCAAACAAATAACCATATTTTCTATGGAGCTTTATAAATTTACCTCAATACAATATTTACAATGATATACACATATACATATTTGCTCAACCAACAAATAAAAAGATATGATGCCTGCATCCGCAACAAGGGAATCTAGAGGCTCACACCTCCATACTCAAAGTAATACCAGGATTCCTCCTTCCTAGGAAGTCCATAATCCACTACAAAGTCAAAGTTTCATCCAATGTCCAACGTTATAATCCTTTGTCACTTGTCCTCTCGGTGAACAGTTACCGACTCATTGTTCCAGGGCACACTCCCAATGTGCATTTGATTCCATCTGGAAATTCTAATCACCAAAACAAAATATATCCTTGGGCAATCCGGTCACCCCCTTCTGTGCAACCACACACCTTCCAAGTTCTGTTGCCCCATCACGAGCAGTGCATCCCTCGACAAGCTTTCCTTGCATTGGAAGGTCCAAAAAACAAGGCATATCTCTACCTCAAACCATCATACTAGTCATAGCATGCTCATGGTAATTAATGGACAGTATTGGGTACCAGTGTCCCATAATGGCCATAACATAGTTATTGATCAAACAAGAAAATTACCTATTACTCATTTTTCTGAGGTAGCAAAAAATAACTCGATTTTGAAAAATGGTGATTCATAATATACCTTTTTTTGGAGTATATTTTTGGCACTTTAAATTCTTTTATGTATCAAGTATGAACATTTTTTTTAAATGTTGATGATTTTCATGTTGATTTTGAAAAATGTTGATGGATCATCACATTTTTTTAGAGGCCTTATTTTTTACACTAAATTTTTTTATGTATCAAGTATGAACAATTTTTTTTTATTAGTAATTTTCATCGTGATTTTGAAAAGTGCTAATGAGCATCAACTCTTTTTGTTTAGAGGACTTATTTTTTACGCTTTAAATTTTCTAATGTACTAAGTGTGGATAATTTTTTTTAAATGTTGGTGATTTTCATGTTGGTAAAAAAAAAAAACAAACAAACAAAATTAACTTATAAAAGTAAAAAATTTAAATAAAAAATTAACAAAACAAAAAAAAATGATTTTTTTGAAAAAAACTAAACCAAAAAAAATCTAAAACATTTTTTTTAGGTTAAAATAAATAAATTAATTAAAACCTCATTAAAAAAAATTAATATATATATATATATATATATTAAAAATGTTGAAAAAAATAAAAATAAAATAAAAGTATTAAAAAAAATCCCTGCCGAACTTCACCACCCAACCCACCACTCCCTCCCTCCACTCCTCTTTGCCCTCTCTCCCACACCTCGCCACCCCTCTCTCCCCATCCACCCCGTGGCCCAATCTACCCAGGGTGGAGGGGTTGATTCAGGCTGATTATGAGAATCGACCCCTCGCCACCCTGGGTAGGTTAGGCCATGGGGCGGGTGGGGAGAGAGGGCAGGGAGGTGTGGGGTTGGGTCGGGATCTTTTTTTTTTTTACATTATATATATATATATACATTTTTTTTTTTGCTAGTTATTTTATCTTTTTTATTATGAGGTTTTTTTGTTTTAACTTAAAAAATGATTTAGATTATTTTATTTTACAAGTTAATTTTTGCATTTTTTTGCATTTGATTTATTTTTTGTCATGAATCCGTCCTTTGCCACCCTCAAGGATGGGCGGTTTTTTTTTTTTTTTTTTTTTTTTGTTAACTTAAAAAAATCAAAATAAATTTTTAAAGTTAATCTCTAACTTTTTTTTCTTAAATTATGTCTATTTTTGAAACATTTTCCCCCTTTTTTTTGTTTTTGTTTGTTTTTTATTTTATTTTTGTTTAAATTTTACAAATTAATTTTGATTTTTTATTATATTTTATAAAAAAAAATTGTCCTTCTATATATTTTTTATATTTGATTTTTTTGTCATGTTTTTTTTGTTGTTATTTTTTTTTTAATTGTGTTTTTTTTATTGTTTTTTTTTTTCAATATTTAAATTTTGTTTTCCTTTGTATTATTTTTTGTGTTTTTTTATTGTTTTTATTTTTTTCAATATTTGAATTTTTGTTTTCTTTTGTATTTTTCATTTTTTTTTTGCAGGTTCCGTGTCGATGCTCATCTAGCAACCTTATTTCATTATGTGCAATTTGATAGTTAATTTTATTTTTTTCGTTATAACGAATCAAGTCTGCCCCACAATGTGTCAATTTCATGGTTGGTCTTTAAGTTTTCATTACAATGAGTCGATTTCACCTACAGTGCGCGTCAATTTGATGGTTGATTTTTTTTTTTTTCAATGTATCAAATTGTTTTAGGCTAAGATTTTAAAATCGCTATACATTTAGCATTTAAAAAAATTACTCTTGGTATAATAACTCTTTCATTCATGTGTTCGCTTTTAAAATTTTTTAGTCAATTGTTTTTTTGTTTTGTTTTTTGTTTTTTGTTTTGTTTTTTTGTTTTGTTTTGTTTTGTTTTTTTGTTTTGTTTTTTGTTTTGTTTTTTGTTTTTTGTTTTTTGGTTTTTGTTTTTTGTTTTTTTTTTCATAATGTCATGCTTGAAATATTTTGAAAACTTAAGATTGTTTTGTAGTCATAACTTTGGTTTTAATTCCATAGTTGAAAATTTGCCAAGATTTTAATGTTTTTCTAAGTTGTGATATTTTGTCTTTAACGCTATAGTAAAAAATAATTATAAGTATTTTTTCTTAGCACCATGCCTGAAAATTGTTGGAATTTTAAGGTTTTTTAAATATGTGATATTTTAAATTTAATGTCATGCCTAAAAATCGTTGGAATTTTAAGGTTTTTCATAGACGTGATATTTTATCTTTAATGCCATGTTTGAAAATCATTGGAAATTTAAAGTTTTTTAGAGTCATGATATTTTATTTTTAACGTCATTATTAAAAAATGTTGAAAATATACCCTGAAAAAAAAAGACATTATTCCAACACCAACACTTTTCATTTTCAGGTTGTTTTTTGCACAAATTTTTTTGGTTCTTATTGTCATTTTTAAAAAATGTTGAAAATATACCCCCCAAAAAAATTGTTATTTCAACATCAACACTTTTTGTTTTAACCCTGTTTTTTCATGTTTTTTTTGGGTTTTTGGGCTAGAGTACTCGTTTTGAGGTAATAGTTCTCGTTTGATCGGTAACTATGTTTCCTACTCCTAAATGCTTTACCAACATACAACCACTTGTTCCAATTTCTTTCACTGCTGCTGCTAATTCTTGTCGCTAGTTTCGACTACCAAACCGGGCATTTCATGCTTTCCCATACCAAGCACATAATTTTCATTAAATTCAAAACAAATTGACATAAATTCAAATCATACCTCATTGGTGGCCTGTCAACAAGGTACACTTGCAATTATGTTTGTTTCCTATCACAACAAGTCAAAATAACATATTTGATCAAATCATCATGTATAAACATATCACATCAGGTTAGCTCCAAACACAACCATCATTGATCAAAATCATAAATCATATGTAACCATCATAAACCAAAATCATAGATCACATGTAATCATCACAGACCAGAAACATAAATCACATGCATAATAAAACTGAAATAAAATATTGATATTTATCCTTTAATCAATCCTTAGCTTCTACCTTTGTCCTTATTCCGTACACACTCCAAACCGGTTACCCCAACCAACAAACACCTAGCGTCTTCTCCTCAACCATGTGCACATACACATAGTATGCATCACACACATACAACCACACACAACATACAACACTATGCAATACATGCACCTACACTTGACATACCACACATACACTTACACACAGTGTACAACACAACACAATACATACTCCTACATCCGGTGTACACCACAACACAATACATACACTTACACCCGGTGTACACTACAACACAATACATAAACCTACACCAGGTGTACAACACAACACAAATATGTACACAGACTACAACACATTGAATACATATGTCAAGATATCATAACTACACAATGCACATACATAGTACCGCATGCCTGTAACACAACATGTACAAAATGCTCACAATACCACATGTACACCAGTAACATATGTACAACATACACATAGTACCACATGTGCACAACACCACCTGTGCAACATGTCCACAATACCCTCTATATGTACACCACATCATATGTACACAATACCATCTATACATAGCTTTGCATAAATAACATGTACACAACACCCTAGATACACAACACCACATGCATGGAATATCACAGGTGCAACATGTACAACATATATAAAATAGTAGTATCGCACCTCCATTGACCACACATTGAATTTACCAAGAAAACTTGCTTCTAGTGTCTCTCTTCCATCCATGCTTATCCTAACATTTCTTTGATCTCATTACTTTCATTAAACTAATGTATCCCTCAAAGTTACTTGTCATAACATAAAAATAGGCATAATACAAGCATACAACATCAATTCATATCCACATGATACTGACCTCGTATATTTGTCATGACTAGTCTCCCCACTTGATTCCCCATAAGACCAAGAACCTTGTCATGCCACTCACGTGCATAAGTAATCATTCCTCCACAAGAATGATCCTTGACAACCCTGTCGTACAGTGACATAGATACCTATATACATAGATACATATACATAAACATTACCATAAAACAACCATGATCTTGTCAGACAACGACATATATACACACATACATACATATATAAACATCATCATAATCATGTTCATAACATAACTACCAAATAGAATAAGGTCAAAGTTAAGATAACTCTATTTATCTGTGCACACCATGCACAACATTGAGAACAATCATTCCCAACATAGCCAAGGCATCTAATGTCGCAGATCCATTTACTTCACCTTTCCTTTTACCTTTCTCATGTTTGTACTTCCATTGTCCATTTACACCAAAGCATCGAACCAATCTAATCGATTGTCATATTCTTACCTTCAACTTCCCTTACTCATGCACTGAGCTTCGTTCAGGTCTTACATTACCTGCAAGGTTTCATTCAACTCTCCTTGAGCTCCATTAAATTTTCTCTTTCCCAACCAATTCCCAAGACCCTTAAGGCATAAAAGTGAAGAAAAATGCAAACAAGAAGAAAACCATGAAAACCAATAATAATAAGGCACCGCAAACAAGGTGGTATGACCATACAATAGACATATACAAAGTTGCAAATCAAGTGAAAAAAAATCACAAAGAATCAAAATCACAAGGCTCTCAACAAACACCATGACTTAATCCCCATGGTTCCCAATGCTTCCAAAGGAAAGCTCAATCTAAGCCTTCTTCATAATTTCATGGCAATCTCTTTGCCATGCAATCCCCTACATCATATTGCCATAAACACATAACTGTCAGTGCATAAATAAGCATAACAATAAACTTGTTACCTTACCTTGTTGTGTCAAGCATATTGCTTGCAACTGAACACATCCATGACATCTCTCAAGGGACTTCAATCCTTTGACAAATCTAGCCACAACTAGAACCAACTGTTATACCTGTCAAATACATATTTATGAATATAACACATATCCTCATAATGTCAGACAAATTCAAGGTTAAGAAGACTTCTTGTATGCAAAGCACTCATTCGTTTGGAATTCTGGTTTCCAAACATAGACAAAGGAATTTTCACCGAATTCCTTTTTTTACCTTTTCCTTGTTGCAATTGAGTCTTAATATGCACTATCACATCACCCAACTGTTAGTTAAATAAACACATCAACTACTACCTTGTCAAGCTAATATTTGGCATGTTTCCCTGTAACTACTCACACGTGTCAATCTCACGTTCCAAAGATCAAGACATCATGTATATTAATTTGAAATCAACCTTTCGCAAGTCTAACGACCATGCCATACTCAACAATCAACTCACATTCATCAGTCATAATACATAATGATACAACTATCACCTACTTACACTCAAGTACATATCAACTGTCTCAACACACATGTATTAGTACAACCATATTAAAACAATATCATTTTGGCAAGAAAGCTTATAGACTCATACTCATATCATTCAAGTAATCGAACGTTTAGACAATTGATAGACGAAATAATAAACACCAAGCACTCAAACGCCAAATAAACGACATAGTCAAACATTCAAACACCAAATATATGATATAAGAAAAATCATACCTTAATGTATCTTAGGGGAGGCTATCTTATATGCACAATTAATCTACATTAGCATGATATAACTTAACGAAATATCAACTCAAACATAAATAAGGTCACGATATCCATAATAGTCACTAGCTAACATGTTCACATTATAAACTCATAAATTATTATCATTCATGCATAACAATCACATAGGCAAAGTCGGTCTAGATTAGTACAACACAATGTCACAAATAAGTCGAATCATACCTGAATTTCATAACCCTAACCATCTGCATAGGCCAATCCAATTTACCATGATACGTATAACATCAAGATCTTAATGTAATAACCCTAATCATCAAGTTATTAGCATATAATAACAACAAGTTATATATCATGCTCATTAATAACATATAACCTAATCATCAAACTAACTATCATATAACAATAACAAGTTAACATATAACGTAATCATCAACAACATATAACCTAATCATCGATTATCTAACACAAAAAAACAATAGCAATGCATACAACCACATGATACTATCATTCATGACTATCCGACACATGTGCATATGACTAAACTAATCAACTAGCATCTATCATGTATGTAACCATAACATCAATAGAATGAAAGGCATACACATAACCATAATGCATATAACAATCCTTAACCTACATACTTGCAAGTCCAACATACAAACCTATATGACGACATGCTCTTGCCTCGAGGTCCATTGTTGCAACTTCACTTTGATGATCTGCATCTCCTACTTTCTCTCAACCAACTCATTAGCATCATAACATATCAATAACATCATGATGACCTAATTACATACAATGACCTCACAATGCATGTCTGGCCTACCATACATTCATAACCATAACCATGATAATACATGCATAACAACATATAGACACTGACATGCATAACAAATGCATATACAACCGAAATGCATTCATGTAAAACACATCCCAACAACAACATCATCAACTCCTACATGGAAACCATGATCAACACCATGCAAATGAAACAAGCACATGGACTACAAGTACAAGGAACATGTGTGCAACCAATATCACTGCATGACCAACACACGTCGTCCATCCAGTCCAAGGGGTGAACCATGCTCTGATACCACTCTGTAATGCCTTCCTCCCACATCTACCCAAGTAACCGACCAACAGGAGTAAACATGTGACGATGAGTTACTATGATATTATTCGACTCCCTATATGTAAATTAAGGAAGTGGAACCAATGGAAACACACCACATAGACCTTCCACATCAACAACAGAACTCCCAGGAGCCATCCCAACCACTCAGATAACTAGCCCATGGGACCCACTGAGTTTTTAGACCATTAAACCCCTGGACTCTCGCTTGATATGGACATGTGTCCAAGAGTCTCCAGACACTCCCACAGCATGGGTATACATGCGTCTAGGGACTTTTCTCCTCATACCTGTACCTACAACTCTAGGATTTGTGCCACTTTTTCAGGCCCAGAGCCCAGGTCACTGCCCAAAATTCAATGACACCTTTAGGAATGAAATTTCATAGTGGAACAAAGATACATTTGCAAAAACATCAACAATGACTAGAACATAACCCTACTAGTCATGACAAACATTTCATCAAACATGTCACAAATATACAATCTACAGGTTTAAACAACATATATGAGCATAGGGGTCTCATACTTATCTGAGATTCACTGTGAGGCATTGTTTCCTTATCACATTAGCTGCATTATCATCTGTTAGGAAATAGATACATTGTTCATTCACTTACAAATCAAAACATGAGGAGATACATACATCATCACTATCATAAAACATGCTCATAACCAACATATAACTAGCAACATAATAATGATAAAACAACCATCAAGATAACAAAATAACAAGTACACTTACCCATAAAATACAAGAGGAAAATAACTCTTATCAACATATGCAAAATGCAACCAGGTCTAGGACTTCCACGTCCCACCCGACCATAGACATGGCTGAGCCAAATCTCTCTTCATCTAGTCACCCCCGTGCCATATTCCAAGCATGAATGTGGGATCTCATAAACAAATCAATCAAAACCATCATGGGCTTCCAGAGGTAAAACCACCTCAACCCTCAACCAATGATTCCACCTCACTGTCAGACATCACTAACCATCACCAGATTGGCCTTTACCCAAGCTTTCCAGGCCTCCAGAGCTTTTGTTCCAACCAAGGCTCCAGGACTAGTAACTCAACCCACAACTTTCTTTGTGCTTCCAGAGCGTTTGTCCAACCAGGGCTTCCAGGACTAGTAGCTCAACCTACCAAGGGCTTCCAGAGCGTTTGTCCAACCCAAGCTGTTACAGGGCTTCCAGAGCGTTTGTCCAACTAGGGCTTCCAGGAACCAGTAACTCAACCCAAGCTAAAGGAAACATGAGAACCAACCAAAAAAAGAGCAAATAAATGAACCCACAACACCATGCCTATCTAGGAAATGGAAAGGCTAGGCAAAACCACTGTTAATCCAGGAAATCCTCCATGCCAATGATATATCATGACCAAGAAACAACATGCATGTGCTACACATTCCAAAACTAACAAGGAAATCATACATGCAACTCGGTACCTGCAAGCAAAACCCACTGTAGTTTCTGATCTTGATGTCCTCTTGCTCTTTTTTGCTTTTTCTTTGTCTTCTTGCTCTAAATTCTAAGTATGTCATTGCCTTTTCCAATTTCCTTTAGCCATAATAACCAAAATGAACACCCACTATGATGTTTTTTTCCCAACATTCAGCTTGGAATACGTGTCCCAGGATCGTGGTATTATGTATTATTTTACATGAATTTTTAACCAGGGTTGTTACAGAACTCTCCCCCTTGGGGGAGCATCGTCCTTGGTGTTCAATGACACCTATAACCAACAAGCCCGCTAAAAACAAAACATGCTGCCCATGGAGCTTTATAACATAGTTTGTTGTAGTATTTACAATGACCATCTGCTAAAGCATGACAAACATATTGTTTACTGGAGCTTTATAACACAATTCATTATGATATTTACAATAATAGCCACATAAACACACATACACATTTGCTTCAACCAGCAAATAACCATACCTTCTATGGAGCTTTATAAATCCAACTCGATACAGTATTTACAATGATATACACATATGCACATTTGCTCAACCAACAAATAAAAGGATACGATGCTTGCATCCGCAACAAGGGAATCCAGAAGCTCACACTTCCATACTCAAAGTAATATCAGGATTCACCTCCTTCCTAGGAAGTCCATAATCCACTGCAAAGTAAAAGTTGCATCCAATGTCCATTACTATAATCCTATGCCACTTGTCCTCTTAGTGAACAGTTGCCGGCTCATTGTTCCAGGGCACACTCCCAATGTGCATTTGGTTCCATCTAAAAATTCTAATGACAAAAACAAAATATATCCCCAGCCTTCCCTTCTTTGCTACAGAGTCCCTTAGGTAATATAGTCACCCCTTCCGTGTAGTCACACACCTTCCAAGTTCCGCTGACACCCCCATCCCGGGCAATCCTTCCCTTAGAAAGCTTTCCTCGCATCAGAAGGTCCAAAAACCAAGTCATATCCCTGACTCAAACCATCATACCGGTCATAACATGCTCATGGCAATCAATGGACACTATTGGGTTCCAGTGTCCCAAATTGGCCCTACTCCTAAAAGCTTTACCAACATACTGCTGCTTGTTCCAATTTATTTCACTGTTGCTGCTAATTCATGTCGTTAGTTTCAACCACCCAACTGGGCATTTCATGTTTTCATGTACCAAGCACATAATTTCCATTAGATTCAAAATAAATTGAAATAGCTTCAAATCATACCTCATTGGTGGTCCATCAACAAGGTACACTTGCAATTATGTTCGCTTCCTATCACAACAGGTCAAACTAACATATTTGACCAAATCATCATGTATAAACATATCACATCAGGTTAGCTCAAAACACAACCATCATAGATCAAAATCATAAATCACATGTAACCATCATAAACTAGAATCATAGATCACATGTAATCACCATAGACCAGAATCATAAATCACATGCATAATAAAATTGAAAAAAAAAAATATACTATACTTATCCTTTAATCAATCCTTAGCTTCTACCTTTGCCCTTATTCTATACTCACTCTGGATCGGTTATCACACCCAACAAATACCCAGTGCCTTCTCCTCAACCATGTGCACATACACATAGTGTGCATCACACACGACATACAACACCATGCAATACATACACCTACATCTAACATACCACACATACACCTATACCCAGTGTACAACAAAATACAATACATACTCTTGCATTTGATGTACACCACAACACGATAGATACACATCCACCTGTTGTACACCACAACACAATACATACACCTACACCCGTTGTACACCACAACACAAATACATACAAAGAGTACAACACATTGAATACATATGTAATGATACCATGACTACACAATGCACATACCTAGTACTGCATGCCCGCAACACAACATGTACGACATGCACACAATACGACATGTAAACCAATACCATATGTACAACATGTCACCAATACCAACTATACACAGTACCACCTGCACAACATGTGCACAAGATAACATGTACACGACACCACCTACACAATGCATACACAATGCCACATGTACACCGCACCACCTGTACAACGTGTACACAATACCATAGGTACAAAGTACCACATGCACGACATGTAAATGTGTTAAGAAACCAACTCATGAAAAGATAGAAAATATAGATCAACGCCTTAGAAATAAGCCTCTTCGAGGGGGCAACCTCCTTTACATTACACAAATGAACAATTCTTGGATGATACAAATGACAAGGCCTCCTTTCTATATATAGGAGTATAAGGGGTCATAATATAATCAGAGCCGACATAACAATAATAATGTAACGGCACAAAAATAATAATCGTGGGCATCTATGGGGCATAGTAATAACAATATGGAGACTACATGGTCACAACAATATAATAAGGGGGTTGCACTAATAACAATAGGGGTTACACTAGTAGTATAGGGACCTAACATGCCCCTCTCCTTCAAAAAGTGTTGTCCTCAACGCTTGAGTAGTTCTCGATGCTTTTGTATACAATTATCATCCATCAATGTCGAAGCTTCAGCGGGTAAGTTCTTCCACTTGATGAGATCCTCTAAAATTGAACTATTTCGTAGCTGTCGATTTCTCATTTCTGTGATTGCTTCAGGTTCCAATATGTTTTTTCTTTCCTTGTCAAGTTCTGGAAATATTGTTTGAATTGGGATCTTTTGCAACTTTTGAATGAGTTCCCACCCGGCTTCATCATTCTTCCATTCATCCCTTGCTTTGTTTATCGAATTTGGTTTGATAATTATACCAACCTCTAGCATTTCTGCAACCACACGTTCAATTTCACTCCTTTGGGCATATGGATATCTGTAGGGCCTGATTTTTGGAGGAACACTTCCTGGAAGCAAATGAATAGCATGATCATGATCATGAATAGGTGGGAGGCCTTTGGGAGTCTCAAATACCTTGGAATGATTGTCCAAGACTTTTTGGAGATTTGGAGAAATAGATGATTTCAATGTGGGAACCTCTACCGAACATAATTGTGCAATTAAGCCTCTTTGTTCTTTCTTTAGAAGCTTTGTCATTCCATTAGAGCTGATTATATTTCCCGATTTCCCTGTGATACCCCTCAATTCAACTTCCTTTCCTTCCAAATAAGATTTCATGAAAGTTCTTGAAAATTAAAAACTATTGTACCCAAGGATTGTCGCCATGGACTCCTAGTACAACATCATCACCACCCATTGGAATGGAAAGCACTGGGCTATTCAATACATATCCTCCCATGGATAGCTTGATATTATGGCACTTTCCAGAGCAATTTATGGTTCCTCTACTTGCAACCATCACTTGACACTCTGGTGTTGAATATAGGAATCAATTCAACTCCTTGGCTATCTTACAATGAATAAATTATGGGTACTTCCTGAATCAATCAACACTATTACCTTTTTCTTCTTGATATGTCCTTCTATCTTGATAGTTTGAGGAGTGGTAATTCTGGCCAATGCATAACAAAATATGGTCAGATTCATTTCTTCTTTCTCTAGGGTTTGTTCCTGGTGTATATCCTCTTCTTTTGACGTTTCTTGTTCCTTTTCTTCCTCTTCTTAACAATCTATGTAAATTAATTTCTTCTCAGCACACTTATGACCTTTAGTGTATTTTCTATCACAACTGTAACAAAGCCCTTTTTCTATTTTTCCTTCCAATTGTTGTGGTGTCAACCTTGTAGGTTGTGGAAGGCTAGGGGAAACGACACTTCCATCTTTATAGTTGTGAGTGGTAGGCTTCCTTGTGTCCATAATTTTGCTTTCCATTTTTCTTGCCAACCTGAATGTCTTCTCCAATGAATCAGGTTCCCAAAGGCGATCCTCATGTTGGATGTTATCCTTTAAAGTCCCTATGAACACATCAATCATATGCTCCTCTAGAATATCTTTTACCCTTATATTCAATTTTTGGAAGTCCTCAAAGTGCTCTATCATTGAACCCTTTTGTTTGAGGTTTATCAATTGGCTAAAAAAAGTGTTGTTTTTGTATCCTCATAATGTGCTATCATTTCTTCCGTAAAAATTTCCCAAATGAAAATTTGTTTATGAGAGCAAAGCCACTGATACCATACAAACGGGTTTGGTTCAAAATATAAAGTTGCAATGCATACTTTTTGTGTGTTTTGCACATTATGGATATTGAAATATTGCTCCATCTGTAGTATCCATGTTACGGGATCCTTGCCATCAAACTTCCTCATATAGATCTTTGGAACATGGTGGGTCTTTGTTCTGACGTTAGAGTCTATGAAATCATGATTAACATTTCTTTTGTTCTCAGCATGAGTTTCCTCTACTACCTTTTTGCCATTAAGAAGCCTTTCTTGTAGCAACTTTGTCAAACCTTCCATGTATTTCTTCAAATCTTCAATGTTGTCATTCTTTGAATCATGATTAACATTTCCTTTGTTCTCATTATGAGTTTCCTCTACTACCTTTTTGCCATTAGGAAGCTTTTCTTGTTGCAACTTTGTCAAACCTTTATTCAAATCTTCCATCTTAGTGTCCATGGTATTCATCTTAGCTTCCATGCCATCCATATTAACTTGTATGTCATTCATATTAGCTTCCATGCCATTCATCTTAGCTTCTGTTACCTTTTGTGAGAGTGAAATTTGTTGCATTTGGTCTCGTAATTTTGATATATCATGTTGCATTTCTTCCTCTTCTTCATGAGTCATGCTAGAGCTTTCAGGTTGCTTACTAGGTGTTTCCATTTTCTTTCTTTGAGGCATCACTTAATGATAATTATGCTTCACTATGCCCTTTGAATTTTAACCTAATTTTTCAACCCAAACTTATGCAAAATTTTAAAAAGACTACACACTTTTTTTTTTCTTTTTTTGCTTTGTAGAAGCTCGATATTAAATTTGTTATATATCTATAATTGCATATCTACAAGGTCTGAAATTTCTTCCTGTGGTATCCCTCTAATTCCTCTTTCCAATGCCACCAGTTTGATCAAAATTGGATTCTCCAAGAAAGAGTTATGCCCAATCTCCCAAGATGACCTGATTATATAGTTTTTCAGTAGAGCAAACTTGTACGATGTGCCACGTGTCACTGTGTCAACCTTCGTTTCTAAAAACGATACACAAAAAACTACAATCTGTCCTCTTTCTATAACTTCTTACGAAATTTCAATTTGATGCTCAGAGAGAAAGTTATGACGCTTTTCCCAAGGTCACTTTTTTGGAATGTAATTCGGGAGTCTGCGAAAACCCTAACTTCCTCAGATCATATCTCTGAAAATATATCGAGTCAAGATCTGAAATTCAGATCCAAGGTTTAGAATGATTTCGGCTCAAATGGGTTTTTTTTCTATCTTTTGAAACATCGCAGAAAAAATAAATAAATTTTATAGCAAAAATGCCACGATGACCTGTTTGGAGCAACGAAACCCTAGAATCCAAAGTTCCCATACCAAATGTTATGAAACCAACTCACAAAAAGATAAAAAAGATATATCAACGCCTTAGAAATAAGCCTCTTCGAGGGGGCAACCTCTTTTACATTACACAAATAAACAATTATTGGATGATACAAATGACAATGCCTCCTTTCTATATATAGGAGTCTAAGGGGTCATAATATAATCAAAGCCGACATAACAGTAATAATGTAAGGGAACAACAATAACAATAGTGGGCTTCTATGGGGCACAGTAATAAAAAATATGGAGACTACATGGGCACAACAATATAATAAGGGGGTTGCACTAATAACAATAGGGGTTACACTAGTAGTATAGGGACCTAACAAAACGGCAACAAATGTACACAACATCACATGTGTTAGTGTCAGTATCTTCATCCCTCCGTCAGTGATCAAATTCTCTTGTTGCATTGCATGTTAGGTGTCTCACCCGAACAGCTGTATTCCATTAGGGTCATGGATAATCTTACGATAGTGGCTTATTATACATTTTCCCTCATATGCTGGCCCATTTTCATTCATCTAGATCAGCTACAGTCCATTTTTGTCTTTGAATCTTCAAAAGTCATTTTTAGGGTTTTAGGTCTCATTAGGTCTAGGGTTTCATCAATAAGGTCTTCAAAATGCTCAATAATGGACAATAGGTGCATGAGGAGGTCAAATAAAGTTTCAGCAATGATAATTTCCATAATCACATGCTTAGTGATTGACTTTTCCTCAAAACCCTGTTTTGAGGAAAAACAAAGTTTTTATGTTTTCATGTATAAATTTGATGTAATTTCATTTTTTTTTCATATGTAATAACCTCAGTGGCAACCCTGGTCACCTTGCCAAACCTCTACAACTCCATCACCTACAAGGAAAACAAAAATTCAAAGCCTTCAGTTCATCAAAGGCAAAAATAAAGTAAACTGCCCAAAAACAGAGTTTTAAAAGCAAGTCAAAGACAAACATTACAAAGTGGGTTTTATAAGTAAAAAATTAAAATCCTTTGTATATAAACCATTTTTCATGTTTAAAAACTTCATTTGCATCCAAAGGAGAAGGAGTGAACAAGAGAAAGGTCAAAAATAGCAAAGGAGGCAAAACTGCAGCACTTTGGGCATATTTGAGAGGCGCGACGCATTGGGTTGTGGGTGCGGCGCATCCATCTGGCACGGCGCATTGGGCAACCCTCTGCAGTGTAAAAGTTACACAAGCGCGACACGTTGAAGTGGTGCAGCGCATTGGGTTTGTGGCGCGACGCACAGGGTTTGGAAGCCGATTTCACCCACAAACTCTCCCAAATTGCAAAATTTGCTCAATCCTCAGGTGTTCAAGTAAGTCAAACATTCCTCCATGATCAGTGAATGAGTTTCTCTTGATGTTTATGGTGATTTAATGAGAAAAACTTGAAACCCTACCTCCTTGCAATTTTGGTCAAAAACAATTGCTTAGGGTTTACAAATTGTGTTTTTCGCTGCCAATTCCACTCCTAGCTATCTCTCACTCCCTCACTCCTTCATTCCTTCATTCATTTTCTCCCTCTCTACATTTTATCAAACCATTCCCCCAATCCCCATATCCCTAATTCTACTAATTCTAAAACCCTAATCCCACTATCCCAAACCCTAGTTAAAAATTCCCAAATCCTAAATATTGTTCCCTAAACCCTTCTATTCCCCCAAAATCCCATCAACAACATTCCCCAAAACCCCTCATACACTTTCCCTCCACAGTCCCTCATACATTCTCATCCTTGACAACAAAAATCTAAAGACACCATAAATCTCTTCATACTCATCAAGAAAACTCAAACATTGGCAAACATGGAGTCAGATCCTTCCTATGATCAAGATGAGGAGACACTCAGTGATTCTTCTATAGAAATGCATGCACCAAGGAAACCTCACAAGGGTGGTAAACATGTACGAGAAGAGCCTACTTCACTTGGCCTGTCCTCTTGTTGTCACATGCTTTCAACACCAATCTTGTTATCAGTTCTGTGAGTTGGCAGAGAGAGTCCAGTACCATCATGAGTTGGCCAGATTGTTTGTGCTCCATCTTCATAATGGTCAAGTCACTTTGGCAGGTGTGACATGCTCCTTGACACCCGAGACTATTTCTCAAGCAATTGGCATTCCAAATGTTGGTGAGCAGTGGAATAAAAGGCAGTAGATTGGTAGAGAGCATTATGAGCCTTACATCAAGGCTGGTTATCAGAGGCATCTCAGTAGAGTTTTTCCCTTCAGATATCTGAAGGACACATATGCTCCCTTGATGAAACTCATAATTAAATATTTCAGTTGTGAAGGCCGGTTTTCTCGCCTATATGCCTATCACATCAGATTGTTGATGCACTTCACTAGGGTGAGAATGATGAATCTCCCCTATTTTATTTTCCTAAACACTGAGAAGATGACCACCTTAGTCATAGGAAGCCTCCTCAGCAACAATATAACAATATATATCAATTTGCACTAATCAAAATTGTGGTCTTGCATCAGCTTGGTTGAAAGAACATCTCATGGGAGGATTTCATTTCACATGAGGTCTTCACAGGTCCTCAAGTACCCCCAGCAGTTTTTCATGAGACAGGAGGACCTTCACATCAACAGGAGATTCATGAGACACAAACCACTAGTGTGCTAGTGTTTGTCACCTATCAAAAGGGCACTAGAAGGTTGTTTGCACGGCAAAACGAGTATTATCTCCACCCGGGGTGGAAGGGGTCTCATTTCCTCCATCAGCAGAGTAGGTACAGGACAAGGGCAAGCGGCCATTACATGATGAGGGGCCTTCAAGAGGGCAAGAGACATATTTCATTCTTATTCAAGATGATGACATCGATTTGGGCTCACAAAGCTCAAATCTTAGAGAGATCATTCAGGAGCAGCAATATGACATTCAACATTTGTCTCTCAACCTGGATAGAGCCAAGTGGATCATTAATTATTTGGAGAAAAGAAACAAACAGCTAGAGGATCAAAAAACCATTATGGAGCTACAGAACATACGAGAAAACCGGCAAGTTGCCAAAAGGAGGAAAGTCAAGCTCACATCACTTGAACAAGAAATCAATGCTAATCGTGAATCTTGGCTTGAGAGGGAAAATATCCACTTGGAAAAGATGCTAGAGAAGGCCAACAGAGAGAAAAATATGTTGAGGCACATGGCCCATCATTACTTGGCGAGAAACAAGGTGTGCAAAGTAAGAATCAAGATTTTGAAGGCTAAGTTGAAGAAGGCATCGAGGAAGCGAAAAGAGAAAGATAGACTTCAGATCTTGGCTGAGGCTTCCTTGGCCCAACACAACACTTAATGAAGGACACTCAGCCCAAATTTCAAGAAATTTGGGACACTTTTTTCAATTTTGAAAATTTTGGCCTAAAAAACAGGTTTTTCTGCCTGATGTGCCGCGCCACCTGGCACGTGCTTTTGCTAGGGACCTATTTTTGAGGAAAACTCATCATTTCTGGATTTGTCATGGAAAGATATGAATTCCCACAAATGGCCAAGAAATTTTGACAAGTTTTGAGCTTCCAAAAAGGTCAAAAGCACCTCAAAAATGACCTTTTTTCCCCTTTCTGGACACACAGGAAGTAGTGTTGGGAGAACTCAGTTTTGGAGGGGTAAATGGAGGCCAAATTTAGACTTCCAGTTGTTCTGGAAAGTTGACAGGCAGACCTTTCCAACAAGCCCACTTGGAGAAAATTTGGACAGCGAGAAGGCCTCCAAAATCAGCTGCAAAAAGGCGCTACGCATAGGGAAATCAGCGCAGTGCATTGGAGGAATTTTGCTCATTTTGGCCCAAAAACTCTGTTTTTCGCCTAATTTCTTCACAGTTCGATTTTTCTCCTTCTAATTGTCAAACTCATGATGTAATTTAATGTGACATGATGGATTTTAATGTAATTATGCTAGATTTTCACTCATAGAGGTAGATTCATCCATGAAAAGGTAGTTTGCAATTGAATGAATCAGTTCCCTAGTTTTTAGAGGCAAGCTGTTCCACTGCCTACTTTTTAGTTCTCAATTTAGACTTTGTTGGAACAAATCCTACACTTATGAGCTCGACCCCTAGAGGCTAGGATTAGTTTTTGGTTGCCTATATCTTGTAATTTTTCAATCATTAGCATGGTTGGACTTTTGGGAAAGCTTGGAGCTTCATTGTATACTCATTTCAGCAGTTTGGCAAAGGAATAGACCAGGGTTTGCAGCACTTTATGGGATTCTTGTGGCATCTTGCTTTGGTATTGTGTTTCTTTCTGTAATTGTAAGTTTACATGTGTTTTATGTATTCCATCATCTCTCTTTGCTTCATCTTAACTAAATCAAACAAGGATAAAGGTAGAATTCATTGATTTGCAGTGCTCTACCTAGGGTTTATTTAGTTGTTTATGTTTTCAGCTGTTTGAAGAGGATCCCTGAGACTTTCATGCCCTCTTCAACTCCTCACCAATCTAAAAGCTCTCCATCTCACTCAATTTGAAGTACCAAACCATTTGCCTACCTTGCCCCATAGAAATCTCTGCAAAACTGAGCCTCATTCCTTGGACCCAAATCTGCCTTTCACATTTGAGCCAAAAAAAAATCATCAAATTCAATCAAACACCTCTGTACACATACCTAGCCTAAAATCAGTCATTACATCAATCATCTCAAGCTTCATATGCCATCTTTTCTGAGATTGACAAGGAGAGAGCCCTCTCCTGACCTGGTAGGGCTAGCTACCAGTTTAAGCGTGATTGGATGTTACCCTAGATCCTACCTATCTCAGCTTGAGGTAGATTTAGGCACTAACAACATGCATGACATGTACACAACATCACTTGCACACAACACCACTTGTACAAAATGTACACAACACCACATGGACACAACATCATATGCAAAATCATGAAAACAACACCATATGTACATAGTACCACTTGTACAACATGCATATAACACCATACATACATAAAAATGCATATACAACATGTACATAACATAATATGTACACAACACTACATATCCAACATGCGCACAACACCATATCCACACAATGTCGCATATCCATCATGCGCTCAGTACGATATGTATACAAAACCACATATTCAACATGTACATAGCACCATATATACCAGACACTGCATACGAAATATACACACAACACCATATATACAACATGCACACCACATCATATGTACACAATACCATATATACATAGCTTTGCATAAATAACATGTACACAATACCCTATATACACAACATCACATGCACACAATATCACAAGTGCAACATGTACAACATATATACAACAATAGTACTGCACATCCATAGAACACACACTGAATTTACTAAGCAACCTTGCTCTAGTGTCTTTCTGCCATCCATGCTTATCTTAGCATGCCTCGAATCTCACTGCTTTCATTCAGCTGATGTATCCCTCAGAGTTACCCGTCATAACATAAACATAGGCATAATACAAGCATACAATATCAAATCATATCCACATGTTATTGACCTCGTATATTCATCATGACTACTCTCCCCACTTGATTCCCCATAAGGCCAGGAACCTCATCATGCCACTCACCTGCATGAGAAATCATACCTCCATAAGAATGATCCCTAACAACCTTGTCAGACAGTGACATAAATACATATACATAAACATTAGCATAAAACAATCATGACCTTTTCAGACAACTACATAGATACACACATACATATGTATATAAACATCATCATAATTATTACCATAACATAACTACCAGATAGAATAAGGTCAAGGTTAAGAGAACTCCCTTTATCTGTGCAGATCACACAAAACATTGAGAACAATCGTTCCCAACATAGCCAAGGCATTTGATGTCTCAGATCCATTTACTTCACATTTCCTGTTATATTTCTCATGATTGTACTGTCATTGTCCATTTACACCAATGGACCGAACCAAGCCAATCGATTGTCATATTCTTACCTCCAACTTCCCTTACTCATGCACCGAGCTTCATTTGGGTCTTACATTACTTGCTAGGTTTCATTCAGCTCTCCCTAAACTCCATTAACTTTCCTCTTTCCCAACCAATTCCCAAGACCCTCAAGGCATAAAAGGTAAGAAAAAATGGAAACAAGAAGAAAACCATGAAAACCAATAACAATACGACACTGCGAACAAAGTGTTATGGAAATACACTAGACATTAAAAAAAGTTGCGAATCAAGCACAAACAAAGAACAAAGAATCGAAATCACAAGGCTCTCAAAAGACACCATGACTCAATCCACATGGTTCCCATTTCTTCCAAAGGAAAGCTCAACATGAGCCTTCTTCAAAATTTCATGGCAGTCTCTTTTTGCATATAATCCCTTGCATCATATTGGCATAAACACATAACTGTTAGTGCGTAAACAAACATAACAATACACTAGTTACCTTACCTTGTTGTGCCAAGCACGTTGCTTGCATCTGAACAAATCAACACCATCTCTCAAGGGACTCCAATGCTTTGATGAATCTAGCCATAACTAGAACCAGCTGTTATACCTGTCAAATACATATTTATGAATATAACACATACCCTCATAATGTCATAAAAATTCAAGGTTACGAAGACTTCCTATATGAAAAGCACTCATTCGTTTGGAATTGTGGTTTCTAAACATAACCAAAGGAATTTTCAGCCAATTCCTTGCTTTTACCTTTTCCTTGCTGCAATTGAGTCTTACTATGCATTGTCACATCACCCAACTGTTAGTTATATAAACACAATAACTATTACCTTGTCAAGCTAATACTAGGTATGTTGCCCTGGAATTGCTCACACGTGTTAGTCTCACGTTCCAAAGATCAAGACATCATGTATATTAATTTGAAATCAACTATTACCAAGTCCAACAACCATGCCATACTCAATTACCAACTCACATTCATCAGTCATAATACATAATACTACAATTATCACCTACTTACACTCAAGTACATGTCAATTGTCTCAACACATATGTATTAGTACAACCATCTTAAAACAAGAGCATTTCGACAATAAATCTTATAGACACATACTCATCTCATTCAAGTAATCAAACATTCAGACAACAGATAGGCAACATAATAGACACCAAACACTCAAACACCAAATAAATGACATAATCAAACATTCAAACACCAAATAGACGACATGAGAAAACTCATAGCTTAATGTACCTCATGGGAGGCTATCTTGTCCGCACAATCAATATAGATTAGCATGATATAACTTCATGACATATCAAATCAAACACAAATAAAGTCATGATATCCGTAATAGCCACTAGCTAACATGTTCACAATATAAACTCATAAATAATTATAATTCATGCATAACAATCACATATGCAAAGTCGGTCTATATTAGTACAACACAATGTCACAAATAAGTCAACTCATACCTGAATGTCACAACCTTAACCATCTGCATAGGCCAATCAAATTTAGCATGATACATATAACATCAAGATCTTAATGTAATAACCCTAAGCATCAAGTTACTAGCATATAATAAAAACATGTTATATATCATGCTCATCAACAACATATAACCTAATCATCAAGCTAACTATCATATAACAGTAACAAGTTAACCTATTACATACTCATCAACAACATATAACATAATCATCAAGTTATCCAACATAAAAAAATAGCAATGCATATAACCACAGGTTACTCTCATTTATGACTATCTGACACACGGGCATATGACTACACTAATCAAGTAGCATCCATGATGTATGTAACCATAACATCAATATAATGAAAGACATACACAACCATAATGCATATAACAATCCTTAACCTACATACCTGCATGCCCAACATACAAACCTGTATAACGACATGCTCTTGCCTTGAGGTCCAATGCTGCAACTTCACTTTGATGGTTTGCATCTCTTGCTTTATCTCAACCAACTCATTAGCATCATAACATATCAATAACATCATGATGGCCTAATTGCATACAATGACCTCACAACGCATGTCTAACCTACCATACATACATAACCATAATCATGACAATACATGCATAACAACATATAGACATTGACATGCATAACAAATGCATATACAACTGACATGCATTCATGACAAACACATCCCAACAACAACATCATCAACTCCTACATGGAAACACAATGACATCACTACAACCATGATCAACACCATGCAAATGCAACAAGCACATGGACTACAAGCATAAGGAACACATGTGCAACCGACATGACTGCATGACCAACACACACCACCCATCCAGTCCAAGGGGTGAACCATGCTTTGATACCACTCTGTAATGCCCTCCTCCCACATCAACCCAAGTAACCAACCAACTGGAGTAAACACGTGACGAGAAGTTACTATGATACGATTAGACTCCCTATGTGTCAGTGAAGGAAGTGGAACTGATGGAAACACACCACACAAACCTTCCACTTCAACAACATAACTCCCAGGAGCCATCCCAACCACTCAGGTAACCAACCCCTGGGTCCCACTATGTTTTTAGACCATTAAATCCCTGTACGCTCACTTGATATGGACAAGCATGTGTCCAGGAGGCTCTAGATGCTCCCACATCATGGGTATGCATACGTCTGGGGACTTTTCTCCTCAGACCTATGCCTGCGACTCCGGGATTTGTGCCACTTTTTTCAGGCCTATAGCCCAAGTCACTGCCCATAATTTAATGACACCTTCATGAATGAAATTTCATAACAGATCAAAGATAAATTTGCAAAAACATCAACAAGAACTATACCATACCCCTACTAGCCATGACAAACATTTCGTCAAACATATCACAAATATGCAATCTACAGGTTTAAACAACAGATTTGAACATAGGGGTCTCATACTTATCTAAGATTAACTATGAGGCATTGTTTCCTTATCACATTAATTGCATTATCATCTATTAAGCCATGGATACATTGTTCATTCCTTTAAAAATCAAAACATGAGGAGAGCCGTACACCATCACTGTCATAAAACATGCTCATAACCAACATATAACTAGCAAAATAACAATGATAAAACAGCCATAAAGATATCATAATAATAAGTACACTTGTCCATCAACTTCAAGAACAAAAGAGCTCTTATTAACATATGCAAAATGCATCCAGGTCTGGGACTTCCACGTACCACCCGACCATAGACATGGCTGAACCAAATCTCTCTTCAATCAATCAACCCTGTGCCATATTCCAAGAATTAATATGGGCTCTCATAAAACAAATCAATCAAAACCATCTAGAGCTTCCAGAGGTCAAACCACCTCAACCCTCAACCAATGATTACACCTCATAGTCGGACATCACTAACCATCACCAAATTGGTCTCTACCGAATTTGTCCAGGGCTCTAGAGCATTTGTTCCAACCAAGGCTAAAGGACAAGTAACACAACCCACGCCTTTCTCGGGCTTCTAGAGCATTTGTCCAACTAGGGCTTTGAGGACTAGTAACTCAACCCACCAAGGGTCTCTAGAGTGTTTGTCCAACCAAGGATTTGAGACTAGTAACTCAACCCAAGTTGTTACACAGATTCTAGAGTGATTGTCCAACGAGGGATCCTAGGAACTAGTAAGTCAACCCAAGATAAAGGAAACATGAAAACCAACTAGAAAAAAACAAAGAAATTAACCCACAACACCATGGCTATCCAGGAAATGGAAAGGCTAGGAAAAACCACTGTCAATCTAGGAAATCCTCCATGCTAATGACATACCAGGACCAAGAAACCACATGCATGCCAAAACTAGCAATGATATCATACATGCAACTCGGTACTGCAACCCAAACCCACTGTAGTTGCTGATCCCGATGTCCTCTTGCACTTTCTTGCTTTTCCTTTGCCTTCTTGCTCCAAATTCCAAGTATGCCACACTCCTCCAAGAGTGCTCTAGGAAAACTCCAAGTGTCCAAGAGTATGATAGAGAGAGAGAGAGAATAGAAGAGTGCTCCACCAAAGACTATCAAAAACTTACCAACTGATCCTCATAAGCCTTTTTATCATTGAGGCCTCTATTTTCTTCATTTTCCATTATTTTCCTTCAATTTCGTCCTCACATGCAACATGTGACCTTTCACCTTCCTTTTCTCCTAATTTCCTTTATTTTCACACATAAAATGTCAATAAATGTCTCATGCCTTTCCAAAACCTTTGCCAATTTCCTTTAGCCATAATAACCGAAATGAACACCCACTAGTATGTTTTTTCCCAACATTCAGCTTGGAATACATGTCCCATGACTGTGGTATTATATATATTTTTACATGAATGTTTAACCAGGGTTGTTACAAAACCTTCCCCCTTAGGGGAACACCATCCAGTGTTCAATGACACCTCTAACCAACAAGACCACTGAAAACAAAACATATTTCCCATGGAGCTTTATAACATAGTTCATTGCAATATTTACAATGACCATCTGCTAAATCATTACAAACATATTGTTTACTTGAGCTTTATAACACAATTCATTACGATATTTACAATAATAACCACATATACACACATACACATTTGCTTAAACCAACAAATAACCATGCTTTTTATGGAGCTTTATGAATCCAACTCGATACAATATTTACTATCATATACACATATGCACATTTTCTCTACCAACAAATAAGAGGATACGATGCTTGCATTCGCAATAAGGGAATCCAAAGGCTAACACCTTCACACTCAAAGTAATACCAGGATTCACCTCCTTCCTAGGAAGTCCAGAATCCACTGCAAAGTCAAAGTTGCATCTAATGTCCAATGTTATAATCCTATGCCACTTGTCCTCTTAGTGAATAGTTATTGGCTCATTGTTCCAGGGCACACTTCCAATGTACTTTTGATTCTATCTGGAAATGCTAATGACTAAAACAAAACATATCCCCCGGTCTTCCCTTCTTTGTTACACAGTTCCTTGGGCAATCCAGTCACCCCCTTCCGTGTAGTCACACACCTTCCAAGTTCTGTTGGCAGTCCCATCACCGGCAGTTCATCCCTCGACAAGCTTTCCTTTCATTAGAAGGTCTAAAAACCAAGGCATATCCCTGCCTCAAACCATCATATCGGTCATAGCATGCTTATGCCAATAAATGGACACTATTGGCTACCGGTGTCCCACAATGGCCCTACTCTTGAATGCTTTACCAACATACTGCTGCCAGTTCCAATTTCTTTCACTACTGCTGCTAATTTTTGCTGTTAGTTTTGACCACCCAACTGGTACTTTGTACCAAGCACATAATTTCCATTAGATTCAAAATAAATTGAAATAACTTCAAATCATACTTCATTGGTGGCCCGTCAACAAGGTACACTTGTAATTTTGTTCGCTTCCTGTCACAACAAGTCAAACTAACATCTTTGACCAAATCATCATGTATAAACATATTACATTAGGTTAGATCAAAACAAAACAATCATAGATAAGAATCATAAATCACATGTAACCATCATAAACAAGAATCATAGATCACATGTAATCGTCATAGACCAGAATCATAAATCACATGCATAATAAAACTGAAATAAAATATTCATACTTATCCTTTAATCAATCCTTAGCTTCTACCTTTGTCCTTATTCCGTACACACTCTGAATAGGTTACCGCATCCAACAAACACCTAGTGCCTCCTCCTCAACCATGTGCACATACACATAATGTGCATCACACACATACAAACATACACAACATACAACACCATGCTATACATGAACCTACACCTAACATACCACACATACACCTACAACTAGTGTACAACACAACACAATACATACTCCTGCATCTGGTGTACACCACAACAAAATAGATACACCTACACCCGGTGTACACCACAAAACAATATATACACCTACAACTGGTGTACAACACAATAGAAATGTACACATAGTACAACACATTAAATACATATTTCACGATACTATGACTATACAATGCACATACATTGCACCTCTTGCCCACAAAACAACATGTCCGGCATGCACACAATACGACATGTACACCAATACCATATGTACAACATGTACATAATACCACATGTAGACAACACCACCTGCACATCATGTGCACAACATCACATGTACACGATACCACATGCACAACGCGTACACAATGCCACATGTAGACCACACCACCTGTACAACATGTACATAATACCATATGTACACAGTACCACATGCACGACATGTACACGACACCACACACACACAACATCACAAGAACAACATGTACACAACACCACTTGTGTAACATGTACACAACACCACATGCACACAACACCACATGAAAAATCATGCACACAACACCATATCTACATAGTACCATTACAACATGCATACAACACCATATGTACATAGCACTGCATATACAATATGTACATAACATCATATATACAAAACATTGCATATCCACATGCACACAATACGATATGAACACAACGTCGCATATCCATCATGTGATCAATATGACATGTACACAACACTGCATATCCAACATGTACATAACACCATCTATACCCAACACTACATATGCATTATAAAAACAACACCATATACTCGACAAGCACACCACATCATATGTACACAATAACATATATACATATTTTTTCATAAATAACATGTACACAACACCCTATATACATAACATTACATGCACACAATATCACAGGTGCAACATGTACAACATATATACAATAGTAGTACTGAACATCCATAGGCAACACATTAAATTTTCCAAGCAACCTTGCTTCTAGTGTCTCTCTGCCATCCATGTTTATCCTAGCACGCCTTAGATCTCACTGGTTTCATTCAGCTGATGTATCCCTCAGAGTTACCTGTCATAACATAAACATAGGCATAATACAATCATACACATCAATTCATATCCATATGATACTGACCTCATATGTTTGTCATGACTACTCTCCCCACTTGATTCCCCATAAGACCAGGGACCTCGTCATGCCACTCACCTGCATAAGAAATCATTCCTCCACAAGAATGATCCTTGACAACCCTGTTGGACAATGATATAGATACATAGATACAGAAACATTAGCATAAAACAATCATGATCTTGTCAGACAATGACATACATACACATATACATACGTATATAAACATCATCATAATCATGATCATAACATAAATACCAGATACCATTATGTCAAGGTTAAGATAACTCCCTTTATCTGTGCACATCATGCACAACATTGAGAACAATCGTGCCTAATATAGCCAAGGCATCTGACGCTTCAGATCCATTTACATCACCTTTCATGTTACCTTTCTCATGATTGTACTCCCACTGTCCATTTACACTAATGGACCGAACCAATCCAACTGATTGTCATATTCTTAACTTCAACTTCCCTTACTCATGCACTGAGCTTCATTCAACTCTCCCTGAGCTCCACTAACTTTCCTCTTTCGCAACCAATTCCCAAAACCCTCAAGGCATAAAAGGCAAGAAAAAATGCAAACAAGAAGAAAACCATGAAAACTAATAACAATACGACACCGCGAACAAAGTGGTATGGCCATACACTATACATAAACAAAGTTGCAAATCAAGCAAAAACAAAGCACAAAGAATCAAAATCACAAGACTCTCAATAGACACCATGACTCAATCCCCATGGTTCCTAGTGCTTCCAAATGAAATCTCAACCTGAGCCTTCTTCAGAATTTCATGGCAATCTCTTTGCCATGAAATCCCCTGCATCATATTGCCATAAACACATAATTATGAGTGCATAAATAAACATAACAATACACCTTTTACATTACTTTGTTGTGTCAAGCACGTTGATTGCAACTGAACACATCCACACCATCTCTCAAGGGACTCCAATCCTTTGACGAATCTAGCCATAACTAGAACCAGTTGTTATACCAGTCAAATACATATTTATGAATATAACACATACCTCATAATGTTAGGCAAATTCAATGTTAAGAAGACTCCATGTATGCAAAGCACTCATTCATCTGCAATTCCAGTTTCCAAACATAGCCAAATGAATTTTCAACCAATTCCTTTATTTTACCTTTTCCTTGCTACAATTGAGTCTTACTATGCACTGTCACATCACCCAACTGTTAGTTATATAAACACAACAACTATTACCTTGTCATGGAATACATGTCCAATGACTGTGGTCTTATATATATTTTTACATGAATTTTTAACCAGGGTTGTTACAGAACCCTCTCACTTGGGGGAACACCGTCCTCGGTGTTCAATGACACCTATAACCAGCAAGACCGCTGAAAACAAAGCATACTACCCATGGAGCTTTATAAGATAGTTTGATGTAGTATTTACAATGACCATCTGCTAAAGCATGACAAACATACCATTTCACGGAGCTTTATAACATCGTTCATTACGATATTTACAATAATAACCACATATACACACATACACATTTGCCTCAACCAAAACAACCATACTTTATATGGAGAGTTATAAATACAACTCAATAAAATATTTGCAATGATATACACATATGCACATTTTCTCAACGAACAAATAAAAGGATATGATGCTTGCATCCAAAATAAGGGAATCCAGAGGCTCACACTTCCACATTCGAAGTAATATCAGGATTCACCTCCTTCCTAGGAAGTCCAGAATCCACTGCAAAGTCAAAGTTGCATCCAATGTCCAATGCTATAATCCTGCGCTACTTGTCATCTCAATGTACAATTACCGGCTCATTGTTCCAGGGCACATTCCCAATTTGCATTTGATTCCACCTGGAAATGTTAATGACCAAAACAAATTATGTCCTTGGCCTTCCCTTCTCTGCTATACAGTTCCTTAGGAAATTTGGTCACCCCCTTCCGTGTAGTCACACACCTTCCAAGTTCTGTTGGCACCCCCATCCCAGGCAATCCATCCCTCGGAAATATTTCCTTGCATCAGAATGTCCAAAAACCAAGGTATATCCCTGCCTCAAACCATCATACCGGTCATAGCATGCTCATGGAAATCTATGGACACTATTGGGTACCAGTGTCCCACAATGGCCCTACTCTTGAAATCTTTACCAGCATACTGTTGCCTGTGCCAATTTCTTTCGCTGATGTTGCTAGTTCTTGTCATTAGTTTCGACCACCAACTCGACATTTCATGTTTTCCTGTGCCAAGCACATAATTTCCATTAGATTTAAAATAAATTGAAATAATTTCAAATCATACCTCATTGGTGGCCCGACAACAAGGTACACTTGCAATTATGTTCGCTACCTGTCACAACAAATCAAACTAACATCTTTGACCAAATCATCATGTATAAACATATCACATTAGATTAGCTCAACCATCATAGATCAAAATCATAAATCACATGTAACCATCATAAACTAGAATCATAGATCACATGTAATCATCCTAGACCAGAATCATAAATCACATGCATAATAAAATTGAAATAAAATACCGATACTTATTCTTTAATCTATCCTTAGCTTCTACCTTTGTCCTTATTCCATAAGCACTCTGGATCGATTACCACACTCGACAAACACCCAATGCCTTCTCCTTAGCCATGTGCACATACACATATTGTGCATCACACACATACAACCACATACGACATATAACACCATCCAATACATGCACCTACACCTGACATACCACACATACACCTACACCCAGTGTACAACACAACACAATACATACACCTCCACCCGTTGTATGCCACAACACAATACATACATATGCACCCGATGTACACCACAACATAAATACGTACATAGAGTACAACACATTGAATGCATATGTCATGATACAATGACTACACAATGCATATACATAGTACCGCATGGCCAACTGATCCTCATAAGCCTCTCTATAGAAGGCTACAAATTTTCTGCGGTTTGTAAGGAAAACATTGGTAAGTTATAAGCATTATCCCAAAAACACAAAGGTGACCACTCAAGGAACAAAAAAATAACCAAACTAGAAACCAAGACTTGAGATTTTAAAAAGTAACAAACCAAACTAGAAATTGAAGCTCGGTAAACATAAAGGGAACCACCAAGATGAAAATGGGCTTGGAAAATAGAGAGAGTACCACTAAGCCAACAATGGCTACCACCAAAATCTTTGATGAAATTCTCGTGACACCCAATCTATGTATCACTACCCTTACACAAAAGACCAGGACTAGATTTAGAACTAGGGGTATTATAACTCAAGAAAATTAGTTTAGTCCATAACCAAAAATCCATGAACATCAACAACTAGAAGTATAAAAACCATTGAGAAAACAAATGGCTATGCCAAACCTCATAAACTTGGAAGAAATAGAAAATCAAAAGAGTGTCGACCAACAACAAGCCATACTGTAATACCCTCTTCCCACATCTACCCAAGTAACCAGCCAACTGGGGTAAATATGCGATGAGAGTCCACTATAATGGGATTCAATTTCCTAGGTGACCTTAAGGAAGTGGAATCGACAGAAACCCACAACACAAACCTTCCACATCAACAACATAACTCCTAGGAGCCATCCCAACCACTCAGGTAACCAACCACTGAGACCAACAAAAGTTTTAATGCATCAAACCCCTAGATGCTCCCTTGATATGGACAAGGGTGCGTTTCGGAGGCTCTGGATGCTCCCACAGCAAGGGCAAGGGAGGTTTTGGGGACATTTTTCCCTAGTGTTGTTCATGTGTCTCTGGGATTTGTGCCACTTTTTCTGGCCTAGAGCCTAGGTCACTGCCTAGAACACAATGACATCTTCAGGAATGAAATTTCACAAAGGAACAAAGATACATTTGCAAAAACATCAACAAGGACTAGACTAGATCCTTACTGGCTATGAAAGGTATTTCGTCAAACATGTCACAAATATGTAATCTACAAGTTTAAACAACATATCTGAGCATAGGGGTCTCATACTTATTTGAGAATCACTAAAAAACATTGTTCCCTTATATCATTAGCTACATTATCATCTATTAGTTCATAGATACATTGTTCATTCATTTACAAGTCAAAACATGAGGGAGGCATACATCATCACTATCATAATACATGCTTGTAACGCACATAATAACAACAGAAATACCAAGGATACATCATCCATAGAATCCACATATAAACCAATACATTTCCACATAAGATACCAAGGAAAGAACCTCTTATTAATGAATGCAAAATCCAACCTTGTATGGACTACTAGGTTCCACTCGACCATAGATTGGTTGAGCTAAATCTCTCTTAAGCCAATCACCCCTGTGCCATATTCCAAGCATGAATGTGGGACTCAAACCAAAAGAAAAAACTAGGGAATCCCCAGGCTAAACCACATCACACTCATCAATAGAAAGCAAGCCTTACTACAATCCACACCGTATCACTAGACCAAAATAATGAACATGTAATAACAGGCTTTACCATGATCTCCACCATATCACTAGGCCAAAACAAGCATGGATTCCATCGGATTTCTCCACCTACACCGTGAAGAATTTTCATGTCTCTTAGTCTCTAGACTTTATCATAATTCTGATCTAGGAATCACTAGGCCATAACTGAGACACCAGTATCTGGGCTTTACTGCAATCCATCCTAGATCACTAGGCCCTAAGCGAGACTCCACTCTCCAAGCTTTACCATACATCCCATCCTTAGATTACGAGGCCTAATGGAGAGCACCCAACTCTAGGCTTTACCGTATATCCTGCCATTAACCGGTCGAGGATTCCTAGGCACACAATACTTGGCTTTACCACAACCAACAATCTGGTTCAGGGGTCACTAGGCCAGTGGCTTTACCACAATCCACAGTCTGGTTCAGGGATCACTAGGCCATGTATTCTTTCTTTCAGAGATCTACCTCACTCAACTTCGAATCCATCCAACAATCCAGCTCAACCAAAACATGAGAACCCCATCACACCATGGATATCTAGAACACTGTCACACCTGGAAAAACCCATGCCATAAAAACAAATAATCACATGCAATACCATGCATGCCAAATATAACAAGGAAAACACACATGCAAATCGATACCTGCGAAGAAATCATGTTGTACCATCTTGATCTTGATCATCCTTGCTTGATTCTTCCTTCCTCTTGCCTTCTTTTCCTTTCTTGATCTAATGCTAAAGTGCTCCAACAAAAATCTAAGTGTCCAAGAGTGATTGAGAGAGAGAGAATAATGAGAGATCTCCAAAACTAAACTGACAAAAGGTTACACTGACCAAGCCTGAGCCAAAAGCTTGAGAAAAAGCTTGCCAAGTGATCCTCAGAAGCCTTTTTATCAACGAGGCCTCTATTTTCTTAATTTTCCATTATTTTCATTCATTTTCTCCTCACATGCAACCTATGACCTTTCATCTTCCTTTTCTCCTAATTTCCATTATTTTCATAAATAAATGTGCCAAAAATTTCATTTTGCCTTTCCAACTGCCTTAGCCATTGCCTTTTCCAATTTCATTATCCATAATAAACCAAATGAACACCCACTGGGATGTTTTTCCCAACATTCGACTTGGAATACATGTCCCATGACCATGGTGTTATATTTTTTTACATGATTTTTTAACCGGGGCTCTTACAGAACCCTCCCCTTTGGGGGAACACCATTCTCGGTGTTCATTGACACCTAACCAACAAACCGTTGAAAACAAAACATATGGCTTATGGAGCTTTATAACACAATTCGTTGGAGTATTTACAATGACCAGTGCTAAAACATGACAAACATATCGTTTACTAGAGCTTTATAACACAAATCATTACGATATTTAATAACAACCACATATACACACATACACATTTGCTTCACCCAACAAATAATCATACTGCATATGAAGCTTTATCAATCTAACTCGATACAATATTTATAATAATACACACATATGCACATTTTCTCAACCTGCAAATAAAAGGAAATGATTCTCGCATCCACAACAAGGGAATCTAGAGGCTCACACGTCCACCCTCAAAGTAATAACAGGAGTCACCTCCTTCCCAAGAGGTCCATAATCCACTACAAGGTAAAATATGCATCCAATGTCCAACGCTATAATCTTGCGCCACTTGTCCTCTCAGTGAACAGTTACCGAATCATTGTTCCAGGGCACACTCCCAATGTGCATTTGATTCAGAATCCGGTCAGCCCCTTCTGTGCAGTCACACAAATTCCAAATTCTGCTGGCACCCCCATCTCGGGAAGTCCATCCCTTGGCAAGGCTTCCTCGCACCAGAAGGTCAAACAACCAAGCCATATACTTGCCTCAAAACCATCATACCAGTCATGGAAATCAATGGGAAATATTGGGTACCAATGTCTCACAATGGCCCTGCTCCTGAATGCTTTACCAACATATTGTTGCCTATTCTAATTCCTTTTGTTGTTGCTACTAATGCTTGTCGTCAATTTCGACCGCCCAACCGGGCATTTCATGCTTTCCTGTACCAAGCACATAATTTCCATTAGATTCAAAATAAATTGAAATAACTTCAAATCATACCTCATTGGTGGCCCATCAATAAGGTATATTGCAATTTTGTTTGCTTCCCTTCACAAAAAGTCAAACTAGCAGCTTTGACCAAATCATCATGTATAAACATATCACATCAGATTAGCCCAAAACACAATCATCATTGATCAAAATCATAAATCACAAGTAACCATCATAAACCAAAATCATAGATCACATGTAATCATCATAAACCATAATCATAAATCACATGCATAATAAAATTGAAATAAAATATTGATACTTATCCTTTAATCAATCTTTAGCTTCTACCATTGTCCTTATTTCATATGCACACTGGATCGGTTGCCAAACCAGACAAACACCCAGTGCCTTCTCCTCAACCACGTGAACATACACATTGTGTGCATCACACACATACAACCACACATGACATAAAACACCTTTGAATACATGCACCTACACCTAACATACCACAAAGACACCTACACCCAATGTACAACACAACACAACACATACTCCCACATCCAGTGTACACCACAACACAATACATACACCTTCACACGGTGTACAACACAACACAAATACGTACACATATTACAACACAATGAATACATATATCACGATACAACGACTACACAATGCACATACATAGTACTGCATGCCCGCAACACAACATGTATGACATGCACACAATATCACATGTACATCAATACCATATGTACAACATGTACACAATACCACCTATACACATCACCACCTGCACAACGTGTACACAACATCACATGTACATGTCACCGCTTGCACAACATCTACACAATGCCACATGTACATCACACCACCTGTATAATGTGTACACATTACCACATGTACACAACACCACATGCACGACATGTACACGATACCACATGTACACAATGCCACATGCACGAAATGCACACAACACCACTTGCACACAACACCATATGTACAACATGTACACAATGCCACATGGAAACAACACCACATGTACAATCATGCACACAACACCACATGTACATAGTACCATTTGTACAACATGTACACAACACCATATGTACATAACACTGCATATACAATATGTACATAGCATCATGATCATGTCAGACAATGACATACATACATGCATATATAAACATTAGCATAAACATGACCACGACATAATTACCAAATATCATAAGGTCAAGGTTAAGAGAACTCCATTTATCCATGCACATCATGCACAACATTGAGAACAACCGTTCCCAACATAGCCAAGGAATCTGACACCTCATAACCATTTACTTCACCTTTCCTTTTACCTTTCTCATGACTATACTACCACTATCAATTTACACCAATGGACTGAACCAATCCAACCGATTGTCATATTCCTACCTTCAACTTTTGTTACTCATGCACCGAGCTTCATTCGGGTCTTACATTACCTGCTAGGTTTCATTCATCTATCTCTCTGAGTTCCATTAACTTTCCCCTTTCCCAAGCAATTCCCAAGGCCCTCGAAAAATAAAAAGCAATAAAAAATGCAAACAATAAGAAAACCATAAAAACCAATAACAATATGACACTGTGAACAAAGTGGTATGACCATACAATAGACATAAACAAAGATGCAAATCAAGCACAAACAAAACACAAAGAAACAAAATTACAAGACTCTCAACGGATACCATGACTCAATCCCCTTGGTTCCTAGTGCTTCCAAAGGAAAGCTCAACCCGAGCCTTCTCAGAATTTCATGCTAGTCTCTTTGCCATGCAATCCCCTGCATCATATTGCCATAAACTCATAACTGTCAATGCATAAATAAACATAACATTACACCAATTACCTTACCTTGTTGTTCCAAGTACGTTTCTTGCAACTGAACACATCTACACCATCTCCCAAGGGACTTCAATCCTTTCACGAATCTAGCCATAACTAGAACCAACTGTTATACCTGTCAAATACATATTTATGAATATAACACATATCCTCATAATGTCAGACAAATTCAAGGTTAAGAAGACTTCTTGTATGCAAAGCACTCATTCGTTTCCAAACATAGCCAAAGGAAAATTTCACCCAATTTCTTTCTTTTACATTTTGCTTACTGCAATTGAGTCCTACTATGCACTGTCACATCACCCAATTGTTAGTTAGACCAACACATCAACTATTACCTTTTCAAGCTAATACCAAGCATGTTGCCTTGCAACTGTTCACACATGTCAGTCTCACGTTCCAAAGGTCAAGACATCATGTATATTAATTTGAAATCAACCTTTACCAAGTCTAACAACTATGTCATACTCAACAATCAACTCACATTCATCAATCATAATACATAATGCTGTAAATATCACCTACTTACACTCAAGTACATTTCCACTGTCTCAACACATATGTATTAGTACAACCATCTTGAAACAAGATCATTTCAGCAAGAAAGCTTGTAAACACATATATCATTCAAGTAATCAAACATTCAAACAACATATAGATGACATAATAGACACCAAACACCCAAACACAAAATAAACGACATAGTCAAACATTCAAACACCAAATAGATGACATAAGCAAACTCATACCTTGATGTATCACAAGGGAGGCTATCTTGTTTGCACAATCAATCTAGATTAGCATGATATAATTTCACAACATATCAACTCAAACATAAATAAGATCATGATATCCATAACGATAACTAGCTAACATGTTTACATCATAAACTCATAACAATTTTCATTCATGCATAACAATCACATATGCACTGTCAGTCTAGATTAGTATGGCATAATATCACAATGTATTAACTCATACTTGAATTTCACAACCATGATCATATACATAGACTAATCCAAGTTAGCATGATACTTGTAACATCAAGATCTTCAATGCAATGGACATAACCATCATGCATATGACCATAATGCATACAACTATAGGTTACTATCATTCATGACTATATGACACATGTGCATATGACTACACTAATCAACTAGAATTTATCATACATGTAACCATAACAACAATAAAATGACAAGTATATAAGTAACCCTAATTCTTATAACAACCATTAACCACATACCTGCATGCCCACCATACAAACCTATATGACGATATACTCTTACCATGAAGTCCATTTTTGCAACTTCACTTTAATGGTCCACATCTTATGCTCTATCTCAGCCAATACATTAGCATCATAACATACCAATAACATCATGATGACCTTAAATGCATACAATAACCTCACATTGCATTTTTGACCTATTATACATGCATAACTATAACCATGACAATGCATGCATAATAACATATGGACACTGACATGCATAACAAATGCATATACAACTGACATGCATTCATGAATAAAGCATCCCAACAACAACATCATCAACCTTCACATGGCGACATCACTACAACCATGATCAACACCATGCAAATGCAACAAGCACATGGACTACAAGCATAAGGAACACATATGCAACTGACATGAATGCATGGTCAACACACCGCCCATCCAGTCTGAGGGGTGAACCTGGCTCTGATACCACCTTATAACACCCTCATCCCACATCTAACCAAGCAACCGACCAATCAGGGTAAATATGTGACGAGAGACCACTATAATGAGATTCAAGCTCATAGGTGACCTTAAGGAAGTGGAATCGATCGAAACCCAAAACACAGACCTTCCACATCAACAACAGAACTCCTAAGAGCCATCCCAACCACTTAGGTAACCAACCCCTTAGACAAACAGAAGTTTTAATGCATCAAACCCCTGGACGCTCCCTTGATATGGACAAGGGTGCATATGGAGGCTCACGATGCTCCCACATCAAGGGAAAGGGAGCTTTTAGGGAATCCCCCCCCTAGTGTTGTGCCTGCGTCTCTGGGATCTGTGCCACCTTTTTAGGCCTAGAGCCCAAGTCACTTCCTAAAACTCAATGACACCTTCAAGAATGAAATTTCATAGCGAAAATAAGATACATTTGCATAAACATCAACAATGACTAGACTAGACCCCTACTATCTATGACATGCATTTCATCAAACATGTTACAAATATGCAATATACAAGTTTAAACAACATATCTGAGCATAGGGGTCTCATACTTATCTAAGAATCGCTACGAAGCATTGTTCCCTTATATCATTAGCTGCATTATCATCTATTAGGTCATAGATACATTGTTCATTCATCTACAAACATGAGGGAGCCATACATCAACATTATCATAATACATGTTTATAACTAGCATAATAACAACATAAATATCAAGGATACATCAGCCATATAATCCACATATAAACCAGTGCATTTACACATTAGATACCAAGGAAATAACCTCTTATTAATGAATGCAAAATCCAACCCAGTATGGGACTACCACATTCCACTTGACCATAGATTGGCTTAGCCAAATCCCTCTTCATCCAATCACACCCATGCCATATTCCAAGCATGAATGTGGGACTAAAACCAAAAGAACCAACCAGGGCATTCGAAGGCTAAAACACCTCACCCTCATCAATGGAAACCAAGATTTACCACAATCCACATCAGATCACTAGGCCAAAACAAGCATGGATGCCACCATATTTCTCCACCTACAACGTGAGGAAATTTCCTGGTCTCCTAGTCTCTAGGATTTACCGCAATCTACAGTCTGATCGAGGAATCACTAGGCCATAACTGAGACATGAGTCTCTGGGCTTTACCGCAATCCATCCCGGATCACTAGGCCCTAACTGAGACTCCACTCTCCAGGCTTTACCGTGCATCACGTCTTGAGACTATTAGGCCTAATGGAGAGCACCCACATGTAGGATTTTCCATATATACCGCCATTAACTGGTCAAGGATTCTTAGGCCCACCGAGGCACACAATACTTGGCTTTACCATAACCCATAGTCCTATTCAAGGGTCACTAGTCCAGTGGCTTTACCGAAATCCACAGTTTGGTTTAGGGATCACTAGGCCATGTGTTCTTTCTTTCAAAGATCCACCTCACTCAGCTTTGAATCCATCCGACAATCCAGCTTAACCAAAACATGAGAACCCCATCACACCATGACTATCCAGAAATGGAAAGGATAGGATGAAAAAACTATTACACCTGGAAAAATCCATTCCGTAGTAGTAAAGAACCACATGCAATATAATGCATGCCAAATCTAGCAAGGAAAACACACATGCAAATCGATACCTGTAAAGAAATCCTGCTCTAGCTACTTGATTATGCTCTTCCTTGCTTGATTCTTCCTTCCTCTTGCCTTCTTTTCCTTTCTTGATCCAATGCCAAAGTGCTCCAAGAAAACTCTGTGTCCAAGAGTGAGAGGGAGAGAGATAATAATGAGAGAGCTTCAAAACTGAACTGACAAAAGTTTAAACTGACCAAGCCTGAGCCAAAAGCTTGAGAAAAACTTGCCAATTGATCCTCATAAGCCTTTTTATCAATGAGGCCTCTCTTATATTCATTTTCCATTATTTTCCTTCATTTTCCTCCTCACATGCAACATGTGGCCTTTCACCTTCCTTTTCTCCTAATTTCCATTATTTTCATAAATAAATGTGCCAAAAATGCCATTTTTCCTTTCCAAATGCCTTAGCCATTACCTTTTCCAATTTCCTGAGCCATAATAAACCAAATGAACGCCCAATAGGATGTTTTTCCCAACATTTAGCTTGGAATACATGTCCCATGACCATGGTCTTATGTTTTTTTACATGAATTTTTAACTAGGGTTGTTACACATACCATAAAACCGAGTTCGATCGACACCAATTTAAGCAACCATCTTAAGCCTTTCTCATTATCTACCACCTTGAAGAATGATATCCACCTCCCCCAACATTCTCCACCATAATGATTACCAACACTAGGATGAGGGAAACATCAGGTCGGGTATACCTTCAAGGATAACCCACACCCTAGCTTGAATCATGAACTGGGCCTCCAATAGAGAAACCCCACAGTTTGCCAGCTTGAAATTATCCTTGGCACATGTTGGCTACCATTTTTGTTGGGGGGGAGGTGGGGAGTGGGGTGCAGCACCCCCTATTAATACATAATCACTCATGTCATGATGGCAACATGGATCACACACTTGAGTACCCCTCGTGGGGAGATCCTTTCAGCTACACCTCTATGTTGAGGATTGTATGGAATTGTGGTTTGGTGTTAAATCTGATGTTAGCAAAGATACTTACATGTTTACTGGATACATATTATCCTCCATTTTCGATACAAAGAATACAAATATGTGATTATGCTTCATTTTGGATCCATTCATGAATTTTTTTGAAGGTTTGCAAAGTCTAGGATTTATCTTTCAACAAGTATACCCAACACATATTAAGGTAATCATCAACAAAGACATGATATACTTATTATGATTAGTAAATGAAATAGGCATTGATTACACAAATAAAAATCTATCATTTCAAGTTTTCTACATCCTTTAGAATAGGAATCCTGGAAGTGTTGTTTTCTATGTTTTCCAAGGAGTCGAGCATCACATTAATTTCCTAGGAATAGTAGGCAAACCAAAAACACCATCCATTGTAATAGACAAAGGCTGTCATAATTAATGTGTCCAAATCTAACATGACACAAGAGATTATATGGAAATATACATTCATCATGGTGAGAGAGGTATGCATAATATGAGCATGATCAAATGTCCCTTTCGAATTCAACAATCTTCCCTCCTTCACTCCTGTCATAATGACCATGTTAGGTCCTTCACTAGTGTAGCCCCCCTTATTGTTATTATTAATGTAGCCCCCTTATTGTTATTGTTAGTATATCCCCCTATTGTTTTTGTTGTGTCCATGTAGACCCCATATTATTATTGTTTTTCCCCATAGAAACCCACGGTTTTTATCGCCGTGCTCTTATATTATTATTGTTATGTAGGCTCGAACTATATTATGACCCCTTAGACTCCTATATATACTAAGAAGGTCTTGTCATTTGTATCATCGAATAGTTGTTCATTTATGTGATGTAAAGGAGGTTTCCCCCTCGAAGAGGCTAATTCTTAAGTCGTTGATATATCTCTTTTGTTTTGTGATCTGGTTCCATAACATTTGGTATCAGAGCTTTGGATTCTAGGGTTTCGGAGCTTCAAATAGGTCATCTTGGATTTTTTGCTATATTTTTTTTCTACGAAGTTTCAGAAACTGAAATTTTGACCGAGTGGAGCTAAAATTTTGGTGAACTTCGTGTAGAAATTTCAGATCTTGGTTCACTATATTTTATGAGATATGGTTCGAAAAATTTAGGGTTTTTGTATGCTCTAGAATTCAGTCTCAAAGCGTTGGCCTAGGGAAAATCGTCATAACTTTCTGCTCAATCATCGGATTTGAATTCTGTAAAAATTGACTAAAATTGCATGGAATTTAGTTTCTCATGAATCAATTTCAGGGATTAAGGTTGAAGCAATGACACGTGGCATCCCGAACGAGTTCACTCCACTGAACTAGTCGATAATCAAGTCATTGTGGCAGATTTGGCATAACTCTATATTGAAGAATCCAATCTTGGTTTAACTTGTGGCATTGGAAATAAGACTTAGAGTGCTACCACAAGACTGAATTTCAGACCTTGGGAGTGTTGATTTTTGTGTAGCTTGGGAGGTGCTCCAAGCCCTGGTGTTCGAGGGTTGGAGGTCAGAGCATCACAAATGGGCTTGTAGGCTTGAGATCCAAGCTTGGGGGTTTTGCACCCATTGTGATTTGGGCCAAAATCATGATGAATTTATGACATATGATGGATGAGGATGATAATGCTTGACGAGGCAATTACAATGCAATGAGAATCATCTAGTTACGAGTTGTCGTTAGAGAGAAATTAACTTTTGAAGTTGAATAATTAATTATTGGTTATCAAGTCATGTAGGCTTAATGTAAATAACTCCAATAGAAGGGTCTCTTCATTAATTCGTTGAAGCCCCTCTTTAGCCTATAAAAGGAGCGTGAGATGATTCATTTTAGGCATCCATTTGGTGCAACACAAGGCAAGAAAGATAGCTTTGAAATTTCCCTATCCGTAATAAGAGAGGGAGGCTCTAAGATAATGTGGAGGACGTTCGAGCTCCTTCATGGAGGCCGAGTGAGCTATTGGAGTAGAGGTTTGCTTTTGGGTCACTTTGGTGGAGGTTGAGAGGCTGTCTTGGAGGCAGCAAGATATTCTTGAGCACCAAAGGCATAAGTTGTTGTTTTGTGGGGTTAGAACCCTTGGAAAGGGATGCCGCATCAAGGGATAGGCTTGCTAAAGCAAGCCACAATCCCTAATACATCCAAAAGTCCGTGTTAAGGCCAACAAGGAGGGTGTAAGGCCTAGTTGTGATTGCTAGGGTATGCCAACACAATGTGGGGTTTAGAAGTGATGGAGAAGGGTAACTACAGCCTTAGAAGGATTGTTACAACTGATGTGTGAGGGATGGTAGGACTACCATTGATGCCCTAACCAGTCCATGAAAGCAGCAGTCAAGGAGACCACAAACAACGAGCAAAGGTATGACATTTATAACATTTCTTGTAGTTGTTGGATCCTAGTTTAGGATAAGATTTTGATCGTGGTAGGGCAGCCTGTGGAAGTCAATGAGGAGAGGGAAGATCTCATGATTAGATGCCCTAGACTAGTGATAGTTTCCACAATGATTGGGCAACAAACTTGGAGCGAGAGTTTGTTGTGTATTGGGTCAAAGTGTTGACTATTGCATGGATCAGTTGATGGTAAGCTTGAGGAGGCCTTAGGAGTTTCTTGGAGGATCCCACATGGATTGTTTGGAGGCCTACCAAGCAGCCAAGGTGACAGCAGGCACATCAGATTGGAAGGCAAGAGGATAAGAACAAGGTGTGTTGCAGATGGACCCATGTATGATGAATTGTTGGTGTCCTAGGTGAGGACATATTGATGTGCCTAGATTTGTGCAATAGCTCCTCTATTGTAGAAGAAGCAAAGGGCAGATTCGTGAAGTATGTGGGCAGTTGTGTGTAAGGGTCTCCTAGGTGTGGGGATGCCCTAACTAGGTGCAGATGCTACAATGTGGACTTGGTCTCTCGTGGATTGTTGGAGGGCAGTATGAGAGAAGACCAATTGTGGATGAGATTGGGAACTTATGGTCTACTAGAGGATGGCGTGATAATGTCCAAGTTGGATCCCCGTGAGCAAAACCTTGATGGACAAAAGTGGTTGTGAGAGAGGCTGTTTTTGAGCTAAGGGTTGATGAACCAGAGGAGCAGTTGTGGAGCCCGAGACTTGTGTATGGAGAAGGAAATCTACAACAGAAGATGGGTAGTCCTCCTAGCACATGTTCATTGTGGGAGATGGACATCTTGCAGTGATAGGTGGTAGCCCTCCATGCCCTATGTTGGTCTTCATCGGTGTAGTGTAGGAAGACCATAGTGGGCTGAAGGCCCTGAGTAGCTAAGGAGCAACAATGGGCAGATTGAGAGTTGTTCTCAAGTGGAGCTATGAACAACTTGACAGGAGTCTCGATGTGTTGTGGAAGTGATGGAAGAATTCACAACTAGAGTGCATATTGGATACCCGAGATTCAGTGGCCACATGGACTTGGAGCATTAACAGAGGTAGGGGTTGCCGATCAGGAGCCGAGGGACCAGGCAGGTACAGGGTATGATTGAGAGGAGCTAAGAGAGCATGTGATAGCCAAATGGTCAGAGTATCTTATTGAGGGTAGATTGGTTGTCAATGGATTGACACCAAGCCTTAGTTTGTACCTTGTACCAGTGGATATATGAGGTCCATTATCCTTGGTACGGGAGCCCTAAAATATTGTATTATATGTTGTTTAATATAACAAAGTTGGGTTGAAAAATGTAAAAAGTTGTCTATATTTTGTGCAAGTGTGATTTACTACTATTTATATTCCGTTGTGCAAAGTAGTATCATTGAAACTCTTGATTTGGTAGCGTCATATATTTTAAGATTCTATCCTAGACCCAAAGTCGTGGAAATTCAACATGGTATCAGAGCATATCTGAGCTACTTTAAGGGACAGTGAATCAGAGTGTGCACAATGAAGCAACTCAGAGCGAGTTGTCGGTGTATAGATCATGGAACAAAGGATTAAGTTGAATGGAGACGTGGTCTTGATTGGCTTGGCAGCGGGATTGACTGGGAGTTCTGGTGGATTGGTGGTGAACCCAATGAACAACAATTTGTTGTAGGCTAGATTGTTGATCATGGAATTCCATTGATTTTCCATGGATGGCTGGGATAGATTGAGGGTTTCTTTGGCATGGATAAGATCAGGTTGATTGAGATGGCTTGATGTGATAGACTACAGGTTGGCATACTAGGGTTTTCATTAGATCGTGATGTTGCATATCCGAGATTGGTGGGATTTCCACAAGTGGTATTTGATCCAAGAGGATGAGTGTTTGCAGGACTAATCCAGTGGATATTGTGTAGGCTTAGAGGGAGTCTAGCCTCAAAGGGAGCATCCCTATGGAGGTTCGATATCTTCAGGTTCAAATAGGATGAGGCAGAGGCACTATCGAGATTTTTGGGTTCATCTACAGGGTATGCTGTAGTGATGGATGCCAAATGGGCTAGTGTCATCGCCATGTGATGATGATTGCTTCCTAGTCCTGTAAGTACCTCCCTCGCTAAGAAGGAGTGTTGATTTTTATGTAACTTAGGAGGTATTCCAAGCCCTGGTGTTCGAGGGCTGGAGGTCAAAGCACCACAAATGGGCTTGTGGGCTTAAGATCCAAGCTTGAGGTTTTTTCACCCATCGTGATTTTGGTCACAACCATGATGAATTTATGATATATGATGGATAAGGATGATAGTGTTTGGTGAGACGATTCCAATGCAACAAGAATCATCCAATTTCGAGTTGTTGTTAGAGAGAAATGAATTTTTGAAATTGACTAATTAATTATTGGTTGTCAATTCATGTAAGCTTGATGTAAATAATTCCAATAGAAGGGTCTCTTCATTAATTCAGTGAAGCCCCTCTTTATCCTATAAAAGGAGGGTGAGATGATTCATTTTAGGCATCTAATTGGTGCAACACAAGGCAAGAAAGATAGCTCTAAAATTTCCCTAACCGCAGCAAGAGAGGGAGGCTCTAGGACAACATGGAGGAGGTCCGATCTCCTTGATGGAGTTGAGTGAGTTGCTGGAGTAGTGGCTTGTTTTTGGTTCACTTTGGTGGAGGCCGAGAGGCTATCTTCGAGGCCATAGGATATTCTTGAGGGCCAAAGGCACAAGGTGATGTTTTGTGGGGTTAGAAACCTTGGAAAGGGATGTCGCAACAAGGATAGTCTTGTTGTGTTGAGAAACGATAACAAGAAATTCCTGTTTAAGTTGTCCTTAAATTGAACTATGAATTAAAATTTAATTCTATTCTCATAGAAACTTGTAAATAGTTAATTAAGTTTAATTAAATTAATTATCTTAGGAATTTCGAGTTGGAATTCTTTTTGTAGTCATAGATATGTTCTCCCTAAATTTTTAGGGGTACAGTATGAGTTTAACTTGAGTTGTAATTAGATTAACTCAGTTTACTGAGATATGGTTAGTTAAATTAGTTCTAACTGTTTATGGAACAAATAGAGGACTAACAGTTAGTTGGTGCACTAGTGCATCCACAATTGTTACTCCAGTTAATTGAAGATTCCCTCATGAGAAACTCATGCATGTCAGTTCAGAGAAAGACCCAGTTGAGACTAGAGTGCACGGACAATGTACTATTAGTTGTATGATTTACTGAGTTGTAAATATCACACATGCAATCAAAGAAGGACCTATGTTTGGATTGCATAGTTTTGGAAGCGTTAATTCCTTTTATATACGGGCTATTCATCCTAGGAATTACGCAAGGAAATAGGGGTTTGGTAGGTAGTGGAAATTGGCTATGTGTTGGCTAAGAGTGGGCTTATGAGGTAGAGAGTTGAGCATACTTGTCCAGAATTGTTCTTGTGAGAACGATATTTGTATCTTCACTCATATTTATGATTAATGCAATACATATAGGTAGGGTTTTGAGCTGTGGCTTTCCCCAATAAAACTTATTGTGTTATGTGCCATTGATTTGTCTTCTTCTTATTCATATTGTTTTCATCAATCTATTGGCTTCTGCTGGTTGAAATTAGAAGTAGATTCTTGTCTTGTGCTTTATTAAATTGCATGAGATTTTGAACCTACAAGAAATTCTACATGGCATCAAAGCTAAATTCAATATACTAGAGGAGATTTCAAAGTTTTAATTTTTGGGTTACAGGTGAAATCAAATTTGCAATACATACTTCAGGATTTGCAGATGATGTTCTACAGTTTACAACTTGAGTAGTCCTTGGATGGAAACTCGAATTATATAGCTTGGAGGGACATAATGGAGGATGTAGTGGAGGACAATGGCTTGAAGGAATTCATTGATCAAGACATTCCTAAGCCAACAACATCAGATGCACAAAATCTGGCTGAATGGAAGAAGTGTGTGGTGAAGGCGAGGCAGATAATCCTTGAGGGAGTTAGAGACCACATTGTCTCGAGTCTCCATGGGAAGGAAACTTTACATGCTATGTGGAAAGCATTGGTGGACTTGTATAAGAGAAACAATGAATAAAGGAAATTGGCACTGAATAACAAACTGCGAAAAAATCAAAATGGAGAAAGGTGAGACTATTCCAAAATACTTGACCAAGTTCACTCATTGTTGTGATGAACTTAGAAGTATTGGAATCACGGTTGCCGAGGATGATATGGTGAGTCTTGCTCTTCTGGGACTCCCAAAGAGTTGGCATAGTTATTAGGACTTTGTCAATGGTCTGGAGAGACTGCCAGATTGGGAATGGATGTGGTCAGATTTGATGCATGAGGAGATCAGGAGGACCACCAAGGATGGCTCTTCATCAAAGACTGATGATGAAGAGAAATATGCCTTAGTGATTAAGTCGAAGAAGGGGAAAAGGAAAGTTTCCCATTCTAAATAATATTCTTGCCATGGGGGTAAGAAGAAATACATGACGAAAGTGAAATGATTTCATTGTCACGAGTTGGTCCATTTTGCTACAAATTGTCCACTCAAGAAGTCCAAGAAGAATTCCTCAAGAGGAGTGGCGGGTGAGGCTTTGGCCTCTCAATTTGAATTGGAATTTTCCCTCATTACATGCATGGTGTCATCAATGATGGGAAGTGTATGGTACTTAGACAGTGGAACTTCATTCCCCATGACTGGCAACAAGGAGTTATTTAGTGACTTGGAGGAGAAAGATCTCCATATTCATATCGAGATGGGTGACAACAAGAGGTATAGTGCTACTAGATTGGGCACGGTTACTTTTTAGAGGGAGCATGGGGCTCCACTCACCTTGAAGAATGTTATGTATGTTCTTGAGCTGAAGAAGAACTTGGTATTCGCTGTCATGCTTGAGGATAGAGTCTATGATGTGATCTTCCTGAAAGGAAAGGCGTTCCTTCGACACATAGCCATGGGTTAAGTAAAGAAGACATGGATTCAGGTGAAGAATCTCTATAAAATGGAGGTAGAGGATTGTTCTGCTTTGAGCACGAACGCAGAGATGGTGCATAGCCGAGACATTGGCGAGTTGTGGCACATGCGATTGGGTCACTTGAATCATGGGGCTTTGAAGATCTTGCAGCAAATATCCACTGGTTTGCCCAAAGGTACGCTAGAGAAAGTTGATACATGAAAGGGGTGTATTTTGGGTAAATACAACTATTCTTCCTTTCATGACAAAGACATTTGAGCAGAGGTTATTCTAGAGTGAGTCCATTCAGATGTGTGTGGACCATTATCGATAGCATCCACATCCAAACACATGTATTATGTTATATTTGTTGATGACTTTTCTTGAAAATGTTGGATATTTTTTATGCAGAAAAAGGATAAAACCTTCAAAAAAATTTGTGGGTTTAAATAATTGGTGGAGAAAGAGTCAGGAAAGAAGGCTAAATCTCTATGGAGTGATAATGGCGGTGAGTATGTCTCCAATGAGTTTAAAAACTTCTGTGCAACGGAAGGGATTAAATGAGTGTTGATGACACCCCGTAAGCCTTAGCAGAATAGGGTGGCGGAGAGGAAGAATAGAAGAATAGTAGGGGCAGCAAGGGTGATGTTGCATGGTCAGGGCCTACCACTACACTTGTGGGTTGAAGCATGCAACACAACGGTTTATGTTTAAAACCGTAGCCCACATTAGATACTTGGGATGAAGACACCAGAGGAGGCTTATTCTGGTAAGAGGCCAGATGTTGGCCACTTCAGGATTTTTGGGTCATCGGTATATTTCCATGTGACCAAAGATCCATGGAAGAATCTTGAGCCGACAATAGAGTTGGGGATATTTGTGGGGTACACTGATACACCTAACAACTATCGGGTGTACTTGTCGACCAACATGATGACAATGGTTCACAGGGATGTCAGATTCGATGAGGAGAAGGCCATGCGAGTTTCCCTTGAGAGGGAGCTTCAACTACACACGGCTGAGGAGCTTTTAGCTCTTAAGGTTGAGGAGCCTCAGATTGATGTGGAGTAGCCACATGTAGAGGTTCCAAGAGTGGAGACATCCACTCAGGCAGAGTCTTCTAGAGATGGAAGAAAGTGCACCAGAGAGGCAAATAAATTACTATCAGATGCTAGAGATAATGTGGGAGCACCCACATCACAACGCAGATAGAGGAGGTCACCTGACATGTACATTGGATACATGGCTCTTATGAGAAGATGTGTTGTGACATAGCCATCTTCCTTTGAGGAAGCAATGTAGCAGCCAGTTTGGGTTGATGCCATGGTGGAGGAGTATGACTCCATAGTTCATAACAATGTTTGGGATGTGGTCCCGTGATTGGTGGATAAGTCTGTGGTGAGGTCCCATTGGATTTACAAGGTAAAAAAATCTATAGATGGTAGTGTGAAGAAGCATAAGGCTAGAATTGTGGCACGTTTTCACATGTAGACGGGATTGACAATGATGAGACCTTTGCTCCCATTGCAAGGTACTCATCGATCAGATATATATTGGCACAATCAACACAGATGAGTTGGAAGATACATCAAATGGATGTGAAGACAACCTTCCTTAATGGCAAGATTGAGGAATAGGTGTACATAAAGCAGCCTGAAGGTTTTGAAATCTTCGACCATGAGTCACATGTGCGTTGGATCAAGAGAGCGTTGTATGGGCTGAAGCAAGCACCTCATGCTTGGTACACCAGGATAGACAACTACTTCACCAGGTTAGGATTCACCAAGAGTGAAGCGGATGTGAACCTGTACCACATAGTGACGGAAGGTAAATTGTTGATCATTGTACTTTATGTTGATAATCTCATACTGATAGGTGATGATCAACTGATAAAATCTTGCAAGGAGGACCCTACAAGAGAGTTTTAGATGAAGGACTTGGGGCTCATGCATTACTTTCTGGGCATGGAAGTATGACAAGGTTATGGGAAGCTATTTGTGTCTCAAGGAAGTATGCCAACGAGATACTCAGGAGGTTCCACTTGGAGTGCTGCAAACCTATGGAGACTCCTCTAGCTAGTAACTGGAGGAAGGAGGACACTACTTCGAGAGAGGTAGTGGAAGCTACTGTTTACAGGTAGCTTGTGGGTTCACTCATGTACTTGGTGAACACATGACCAGATTTATGCTATGCAGTTAACCAGCTTATTCAACCGATGGTTAGGCCTACCAAGTTGTATTGGAAGGTGACAAAGAATGTATTGAGATACCTCAGGGGCACTACTCAGTTCAAATTATTGTACAAATGGTCATAGGGAGTGAAGCTTCAAGGCTTCATGGATGCAGATTGGCAGGGAGTCCATCCGACTGAAAAGAACATCAAGAGGGATTTTCAGTATTGGGTCAGCGATAGTTTCTTGGTACAACAGGAAACAGAGATTGGTTGCACTCAGTTTAGCAGAGGCAGAGTACATGGCTGCAAGTCAAGCAGCATGTGGCACCATCTAGATGAGGAAGATCCTGGTTGGTCTGTTTGGTCAGTAGATGGATCCGACAATGACTTATTGCAATAATCAGAGTTGTATCAAACTCTCTGAAATTTTTTCATGATAGGTCCAAACACATTGATATCCGATACCATCATCTCAGAGATTGTGTTTTGAGGCGGATCATGTTGTTAGATTACATTCCCAAGGAGGAGCAAGATGCTGACATTTTTACAAAGGCATTGTCAAGATGTAAATTCGAGTTTCACAAAGATAGGATCGGGGTAACAGATAATCTGTTTCTTGTTGAGAAGTAGTTTTGAGAAATGGCAACAAGAAATTCTAGTTTAATTTGTCTTTGAATTAAAGTGTGAATTAAAATCGAATTCTATTCTCCCTAAATAAGTGTGAATTGTAGTCATGTATATGTTCTCCCTAAATTTTTAGGGGTCTAGTACGAGTTTAAATTAAGTTTTAATTAGATTAACTTAGTTTACTGAGTTATGGTTAGTTAAATTAGTTCTAACTATTTGTTGAACAAATAGAGGATTAATAGTCATTTGGTGCACTGGTGCATCCACAAGTGTTACTCTAGTTAACTGAATATTCCCTCATGAGAAACTCATGCATGTCAGTTAAGAGAATGACCCAGTTGAAACTAGTGTACAGGGAAAGTGTACTATCAGTTGTATGATTTACTAAGTTGTAAATATCACAAATGCAATCAGAGAAGGACCTATGTTTGGATGGCACAGTTTTGGAAGCATGAACTCCCTTTATATATGGGACATTCATCCTAGGAATTGCACAAGGAAATAGGGGCTTGACAGGTAGTGGAAATTGGATAAGTGTTGGATAAGAGTAGGCTTGTGAGGTAGAGAGTTGGGCATTGTTGGGTTGTGTTATATTCTTTGCACAACTAGTTCCCTAGTTAAATCGGGGGGTTAGAGGGGGGGGGGGGGGGGGGGGGGGGGGGGGGGGGCGCGGAGCCCCCCTTTCATCGCGCCGATTGCAGAGTGTGGGGGTCACAAGGGGGGCAGCATTCCCCCCTGTACGAGGGGTTTGAGGGGGCCGGTTAGCCCCCCTCTACGGGGTCCGGGGCAGCATCCTGGGGAAATTTTTTTGGACCCTATATTAGGTGGGCAGACCTACCTATGGTTTTGTGCATGGTTTTCACACATGGTTTTGGGTGCGATGGTTTTCGGTCCATGGTATTGGATGCTTCGACATGTATATATATGTATTGTAACATTGAAAGGAAAATAATGAAAATAATCTGCTAGTCCCAGTTTTGGGATCCAGGGGAAAATCTCTGTGTATATTTGTTTTATGTGTTATGCTCTCGCTATTGTTTATTTGCTATGTTTTAGAATTCATATGTAGGTAATTTCTGTACGGGGTTAAAACCTACAAGAATACTTGTGCGGAATTGTTCTTGTGAGAAAAAGCTTTGTATCTTCACTCATATTTCTGATTAATGCAATATAGATAGGTGGGGTTTTGGGCCGTGACTTTCCCGAGGCTAACAAACTGTGTTATATGCCATTGATTTATCTTCTTCTTCTTCATATTATTTTCATCGATCTATTGGATTCCACTGATTGAAAGTAGAAGTAGATTCTTGTCACGTGCTTTAGTAAATTGCATGAGCTTGTGAATCTACAAGAAATTCTACATGTTGCAGCAAGCTGAAGTCTCTAATACACCCACAGGTCTGTGTTAAGGCTAGCAAGGAGGGCGTAAGGTCTGGTTGTGATTTTTGGGGTATGATAAGACAATGTGGGGTTTAGGAGTGTTGGAGAAGGGTGACCACAACCTTATAAGGATTGTTTCAGCTAATGTGTTAGGGCTGGTAGGTCTCTCATTGATGCCCTAAGCAGCACATGAAAGCAACAATCAAGGAGACCACAAACAACGAGCAAAGGTATGATATTTATAACATTTCTTGTAGGTGTTGGATCCTAGTTTAGGATCAAATTTGGACCGTGATAGGGAAGCCTGTGGAAGTCAATGAGGAGAGGGAATATCTCATGATTAGATGCCCTAGGCTAGTGATAGTTTCCACAGTGATTGGGAAATAAACTTGGAGCAAGGGTTTGTCGTGTATTGTGTCAAAGTGTTGACTATTGCATGGATAAGTTGATGGGTAGCTTGAGGAGGACTTACGAGTTGCTTGGAGGAGCCCACGTGGATTGTTGGGAGGCCTACCAAGTAGCTAAGGTGACCACATGCACATCGGATCGGAAGGTAAGTGGACAACAACAAGGTGTGCTGTAGATGGACCCGTGTATGATGGATTGATGATGTTCTAGGTGAGGACATATTGATGTGCCCATATTTGTACAATAGCTCCTTTATTGCAGAAGTAAAGGACAAATTGGTGAAGTTTGTGGTTAACCGTGTGTAAGGGTCTCCTAGGTGTGGGGATGGCCTAACTAGGTGCATTACAATGTCGAATTGGTCTCTCGTGGACTGTTGGAGGGAAACATGAGAGAAGACCAAGTGTGGATGAGATTGCGCACTTATTGCATGCTGCCGGACAATGTGATAGTGTCCAATTTGGAGCCTTGTGAGTGTTAGAAAATATATTACAGAGCAATGGAACACATAAAATATATTGCAGAAATATAAACACAAAAAACACATAAAACAAAAGAGACACAGATATACGTGGTTCACCCAGTTTGGGCTACGTCCACGGAGAAACAACTAGTCCTTTTATATTATCTAGCAAACTAAAGAGATACAACCTACAGCTCCGTTGTAATTCCCTCTTCACTCTCACACAATCTCCTCTCTCTTTCTCACTAAGAATACAGATCTACATAGACGCAATACAATTCCCTCATATATAGTGAGGGGTTGCCTTCTAGGGAAAAAAACACTAAATTAGACATAACTTCTACCCAGATTGACTACGAAATTACAACATTTTACAAGGCAATTTTACATCTATTTTTAGCTTCGGGGGCGCTGCCCCCGATCCCTCGCCGGGGGGGGGGGGGGGGCGCTCCAAATAATTGTCGTCGCCCCCCCTGGAACCCCCTGGTGGCGAACATTTTATGGGTGACGTTGCCACCACATTACGAACTGGGGTCCAATGCGGCGATACCTCTGAATAAAGAAGATAATCAGGTTCCACACGCAATAGTGAGCAACACCTTGATGGACAAAGGTAGTTGTGAGAGAGGCAGTTGTTGAGCTCAAGGGTTGACGAACCAAAGGAGCAGTTGTGGAGCCCGAGAATTGTGTGTGGAGAAGGACATCTACAACAGAAGATGGGTAGTCCTCCTAGCACATGTTCATTGTGGGAGATGACATCTTGCAGTGATAGGTGGCAGTCCTCCATGCCCTATGCTGGTCTTCGTCGGTGCAACGTAGGAAGACCATAGTGGGCTGAAGTCCTTGAGTAGCTGAGGAGTAGCAGTGGGCAAATTGAGAGTTGTTCAAAGTGGAGCTATGAACAACTCGACAGGAGTCTCGATGTGTTGTGGCCTTGATGGACGAAGGCATAGCTAGAGAGAATATTGGATAGTCGAGATTCAGTGGCCAAATGGACTTGGAGCATTGTCAGAGGCATGAGCTGTAGATCGGGAGCCGAGGGACCGAGAAGGTACAAGGTACGACCAAGAGGAGTTGAGAGAGCATGCGACAACTAGATGACCAGAGTATCTTATTGAGGGTAGATTGGTTGTCAATGGAATGACACCAAGCCCCATTTTGTATCTTGTACTAGTGGATGTATGAGGGCCATTATCCCTAGTACGTGAGCCCTAGACTGTTGTATTGTATGTTTTTAATATAACAAAGTTGGGTTGAAAAATGTAAAAAGTTTTTATATTCTGTGCATGTGTGATTTACTACTATTTATATTCCATTGTGCAAAGTAGAATTGTTGAGACTCTTGATTTGGTAGTTTCAGAGATTTTAAGATTCTATCATAGACCCAAGGTCATGGAAATTCAACAAAGAGGCTGAAATTTTAGAGATACAACAGTTTTAATATCGAGCTCCAAAAAGCAAGAAGAAAAAGGTGTGTATTTTTTAAAATTTGCATAAGTTTTCTTTGAAAAACTAGTCTGGAGTAATTCAAAGGGCATAGTAAAGCTTAGATATCATTATTTGGTTCCAATATGCCTTGAAAAAAAAATGGATACTCCTAGTGAGAAACCAAAAAGATCTACTATGACACATGAAGAAGAGGAAGAAATGCAACATGATATATCAAAATTACGCGACTAAGTGCAACAAATTTTGTTCTCCCAAAGAGTAACAAAAAATGAAATGGAAGCTAAGATGGATGGTTTGGAGAATGGTTTAAAATCAAACATGGAAGGTTTGAAGGATGGATTAAAAGTATACATGGAAGGTTTACAAAAGTTTCTATAAGAAATGCTTCCTAATGGCGAAAAGGTATTCCATAAAACTCATTATGAGAACAAAAGGAATGTTAATCATGATTTTAGAGACTCTATCTTTGGATTGAAGACCAATCACATTCCAAGATCGATATGAGGAAGTTTGATGGCAAGGATTCAATAACATGGATACTACAAATGGAGCAATATTTTGATATACATGATGTGCAACACACACAAAAGGTACACATTATGTCTTTATATTTAGAACCCATTCAATTTTTATGGTATCGATGGCTTTGTTCTCATAAGCCACTTGTCACTTGGTCAATTTTTTATGGATTAAATGATATAACATTGTGATGCGGGAGCACCAGCACCAAAGCAAGCAAAAGTGGACCAGAGGATCAGAATAGAGGAAAGTCTGTTTTAAAGCAGAAAAACAAAACTAAAGCAGATTTAAAGCAGATAAATTTAAAGTAGCTTCAAAGCAGATATGTCTTGAGGAGACTTGCTATTGATAACAGCCATGCATGCTTTTGGAGAGCTTTAGTTGGAGGAAAAACAGGAGAGGATAGGATCGATCCTTCCTAACGCATCTTATATATATGTGTAGTATGATAGGGTGTGAGATATCTCTGCGCTGTGAGGAAAATTGTGAGTGAAAAAATGTAGCAAAGCGTGAGCTCGTTCTTAAGGCTGAAATGCCTTAATTTTGTAACCGTTTTGTTAATATATAGAACATGGGTTCAGCGTTTGTTGCGTACATTTATGTGTGGGTTTTAATTTATTTAGTTTCGTGTGTGTATTTTATCAATCGACATCGATCGCTTCAGATCGATGGCAATATATATATTGTTAACCCTTATTGTTCTTGAATGCATCGGAAGGGAATGGTCATTGATAAATTGAATCCACATCTCTCGGGTGAGTGCTGCATAGTTCGATGCTTCGTAACGATTCCATTAATCCCAAATTTGGCATATCGTATCCAGAAATGAATACGCTCTTCAGCGATTTGGTTCAGCTTCTTCGTCTGCTAATTTAAACAAGAACAACCAAAATGAGACATCTGAAGATCAGAAGTCAGCGACCATGAACCAGACGCAGAGGTATTGCGTAAGGTTTCATATATTATGCTGGTGCGCATGTCACGTCGTGGTGTCTTTAATTATTAAAGCTTTATTCGTTTACGCTGCCAAGGCGAATCAATCGCTGACAAAGAATATTAGATAAGTCTGTATAGAAGCCATCATCGTTGTTCGCTTTGAGAGTCTCTTGTGTTTTCCATGCGGAGAATGGCTTGGGGAAACCAAAGGAAAAAGGATCGTGAACGATCAGACCATCCGATCGGAGGTGCTGTCACATGTATGGAACGCTGTTTTAATAGATTATGAGGACGACTCAATTGTTACTAAAGACCCGCATAAACAATATCTATGTTTTAAATCGCTTCCGACGGGACTTAGTGGGCCATAACCCAAGTCCAGGATCGAGTTTTTAAAGGAATTGGGATTTTGGGCGACCCCCAAATTCTCAATCCCGTCACATTGTGAGGATACAAAGAGCAAAAACTTCTTTAGCCAATTGATAAATCTCAAACAAAATGGTTCAATGGGAGAGCACATTGAGGATTTCCAAAAATTGAATATCAGGGTAACTGATATTCTAGAGGAGCATAGGATTGATATCTTCATAGAGATTTTAAAGGATAACATCCAACATGAGGTTCACCTTTGGGAACCATATTCATTGGAGAATGCATTTAGGGTGGCAAGAAAAGTTGAAGTCAAAATTATGGCAACAAGGAAGTCTACCACTCACAATTATAAAGATGGAAGTGTTGTTGCTCCTTGCCTTCCACAACTTACAAGGTTGACACCACAACAATTGAAGGAAGAAAGAGAAAAAGGGATATGTTACAGTTGTGATAGAAAATACACTAAAGGTCATAATTATGTTGAGAATAAATTATTTTACGTAGATTGTGAAGAGGAGGAAGAAAAGGAACAAGAAACATCAAAAGAAGAGGATATACATCAGGAGCTAACCCCAGATAAAGAAGAAATGAATCCAACCATATCTTGTAATGCATTGGTGGTAATTACCACTCCTCAAACTATTCTAATAATTCTAATTGATTTAGGTTGTACCCATAATTTTATTCATTGTAAAATAGCTAAGGAATTGAATTCCTTTCTATATCTAGCACCAAAGTGTCAAGTGATGGTTGCAAATGGAGGAACTATAAATTACTATGGAAAGTGCCATAATATCAAGCTAACCATGGGGAATGTGTATTTAATAGTCAAATGCTTTCCATTTCAATGGGTGGTGCTGATGTTGTACTAGGAGTCCAATGGTTACAATATTTGGGGACGATAACTTTTAATTTTCAAGAATTTTTCTTGATTTTTTTTTGGTAAGGATAAGAAATCGAATTAAGGGGTATTGCAGGGAAACCATGGAAGATGATCAACTCTAATGGCATGAAAAATCTTTTGAATAAAGAACAAGGGGGCATAATTTCACAATTATAATCACTAGAGGTTCAAACGTCGAAATCATCTATTTCGCCAGATCTCCGAAAATTATTGGACAATAATTCGAGGGTATTTGAGACTCCCAAAGGCCTACCACCTATTCATGATTATGATCATGCTATTCACTTGATTCCAAGAAGCGTTCCTCCAAAAATCAGGCCTTATAGGTTCCCTATGCCCAAAAGTGTGAAATTGAACATATGGTTGCGGAAATGCTAGAGGTTGGTTGATTAAACCTAGTCAAAGTTCTTTCTAATTGATCCAGTAGTATTGGTGCACAAGAAGGATGGATCATGGTGTATGTGCCTGGATTGTTGAGCTCACTATTAAAGATAAATTTACCATTCTTGTCATTGATGAATTGTCGGATGAATTACATGGAGCAATTTTCTTCACTAAACTAGATCTTCATTCAGGATATCATCAATTAGAATGAAGACTAAAGACATTCTGAAAACAACATTCAGAACTCATGAAGGTCATTATGAATTTTTGGTCATGCCTTTTGGCCTTACTAATACACCTTCCACATTTCAAAGTTTGATGAATTCTATAGAGCTATAAAAAGGGTCTCTTTCACCTCTAATTATCTCACATTAATATGTCAATCCGGGAGCGTTTTTTTATTTCAAAGAGTGACTCAATCTGAGGCTATTTGTCAGAGTAATGCCAGTAGTACAATGTTTAACAAAAATACAAGAGTAAACAGATGATTATCTATAACTAAGTTACTTCAAATGACTAAATCACACACTCTTAAAGCTAGGCAACTTTATCAGTTAAGGGTTCGACAGCAATAACCCATCCCTTCGGAAACTGATGGAAAGGAAATTAGAGCATGGACCACGGGTTTGGGAACTAGGCAATAAATATCGAGGCTCGCTACAGCCACAGATCGTCTCTCACACCAAAATAACGAATGCGAGTAAATGAAACAGTAGGTAGAAAGATGGAACAACAAATAAGAAATCGAACAACAAATCTGGAATGGAACAACAATGCTAAAATGGAACAACAGTTCTGAAATGGAACAACAATCGAATAACTAAACCTCGCGAGCAGTAATCAAGCTTTATCCTACCAACTCAAATGCACTCATTGCAATCAAACATCAATCTTTCATTCTCCATGCAAATCAAGCAGCACGCACTAATGGAACAACATTAATTACTAATAAGTTATGGAACAACGTTTGGAAATCATACACACACACAACACACTTGGAGAGTAATCTGATTTAGCACCAATCGTCATTAACAGGAATACAACTGCGTTTCAAAATGGAATAGCATTACTCCTGAATCATACAGAACACAACTTTCAGATAAATTCCTCAACACGAATATACAACATAAGAGCTCTGTAACAAAATAGTAACAATGTTCAATTAAGTCTAATAATATTCAATCAACTCTGAAAGTATTGGTGATATAATGCAAAGTCAATATAATAGTTATTGTCTGTAAAGACCTTAATGAACGAATCTTAACAGAGCATATGATGTAACTTATAAAGCATATCAGATTACCAACTAATGACGGTAAGCAAACCACATAGAAATCAAATCATAGTGATACAGAAGCAAGTGTCCTCCGGGGCCGGGCCCTTAGCCTCAAGGGTACACCGCTTTAAGTTAATCTAGACACAGAGATGAGATAATCACCAAGTTTATATTAATGCATAAAACAGAAAGTACAATGAGCCAAGTTCAACGAGACTCGATGATCAAAGTTTAATCTTTAACAGAAAGTTACATAAAAGCATAATCCTCCCAAAGCTAACAGTGTTGTCCCTTTATATAAGGGTGACGGTGGAGATGTCTAAGCAATAAGATAAATAAAGCAGCGATCCCTCAGGATCGAAGATCCTGAGGGATTCGTCAAACTGTTAATCCTTAATCACTTCTTTTCTCCTCCGCCGAGTTGGTGCCTTCTCCTCCTTTTCCGGACCGGTTTGCTTCAACCTGCTTAGCCTCGTTTGCACTCGGTCCTTCGTCAAAGGGACAACAATTACCCTGTTCTTGTCTTTTTCTTTGGAATAACAGCTCCTCCTTTTTACCCCTTCCTGCATAGGAGAATGACAACTATCAGCGGTTAAGTCTTGCATACTAATCCCACATGTTTTGTTATAATTCTTTATTGTTTTCCACGTTCATGATGTAAAAAGATTCACAAGTACCACTGAAAAGCCATTGAAATGATCATAAAAAACATACCTTTTTAGTACTCCACACCCCCCTGCTTACCTTGTTTCATGCCCTCATGAAAATGTTGTAGTTGACATGCAAAGCAGTGAGAGAATAGGCTGGAGAAGGAATCTCACGCGGAGGCCTACAGCCATGGTGAGTGACTAGGTAGTCAAAGAACTTGCATGTTTGACCCTCAGGCATCTCATATAGGGCTTGGTATCCGGGTGCAGGGTGCCAGATAATTGGACTGCGGAATCTATATCCTAACCAGGATGGCCCTGCCCTCAAAATGCTTTTGCCATAGAGGTTCAAACTGTTGGCAGCTAATTGAAAATTCTCATACTTAAATGGCTCCCTGAGCTGGATGTTTGGATTAGAGATTCGGTACCGAAATTTGGCTGCATCAATGGTGAGGTCTTTGATAGAAAGAAAATATTCTAAACTTTGTCGAATGAGTGCCTCGTGCATGGGTCCTAACGTTTCGATGACACCCGGAGTTCTCATGAGGTTTCTATGTGCTTTCCACAACCGTACTGGGTCCCTAGGCTCAGCCCTTACCCACAAGTCTAGGCCATTTTCCTGCCTCTGGAAAGTGTTATAGCCTTTGAGCCATTTAATATGATTAACCCTGAATGAGATGAATGCTTGCAATTGGATGTCTCCAACAAAAGGGCCAAGGTTCAGTTCAGTCTCCTGGTCTAGCACGAGGTTATGCAAAAAGAATTCACATAGCAATCTCTGGACCTTCACCCCATAATGTTTACAACAGTCTATAAAGTCATGGACAGTGTTAATTTGTATCGGGGCACCTGCTTTAACAACTTTTATTTTTAATTGTAAGTACCGTTCCAGTAAAAACAGAGCATAGTTTTTGGCAGGGGCCCTACATGCTAAAACGTCATTGTATAAAGAACACAAGGTATCCATCTGCTTGATAACAATATCTAGCCTACGAGTTACCTTTGCAACTTTCTCTTGTTCCTTTCACCACCCTTCAAAGGCCTAGCTTTCGGATTGATTGACGTTCCTTAGTTGCTGTTGTAGTTCTTCATACTTCTCGCGAGGGACCGATTGCTCTCTAAGCCTTTCTTCTTCTTGCTGAGCCTGTTTCAATCCCTTGCGCAAGGTCACTGTCTTTGGATCTCTTCTCCATGCAGTAGTGGAGGCCGGGAGTTTTACCTGAACTTTCTTATTGCATTGTTTTGAGTTCAAAACCCTTATCACCCCTGAGGGTGGTGCCTCCCTCTGAATTTTCTTGTTGTCCGTTTCTTTTTTAACACGAATATTAGCTTGCTGCTGTTCCTTTTCAAATGGAACATCAATCTGTTCCTCAGCATCATTCGGAATAGCAGCTGGATCTTCAGCATCATTTGGAACAACAGCTGGATCTTCAGCAAGGTTTTGAACAGCAGGGCGATTTTTGGTCCTCCGCCTTTTTATCTTGCGAATTTTTACTGCAGTGGTCATCTTTTTCTTCCCTGCGGTCTTCCTTACCCTCTGCCTCGCTTTCAGGATCCTGATTTGCTGGTGGAGCTGGGCTATTATGCTCAATAATCTCCGCTGTTCCTTTCGTAATTCCCTAATTTCCAGTGTTTTATTAGAAGGAACAACAGGCTTTCTGCTGCGTTTTGGGCCGTGACTAGTCCCTGGATCTTTCTCCTGGGGTGCTTCTTCACTGTTTTGTGCTGGCTGTTTTGGGGTAGGAACCCTAACTGGTTCCGTGACTTCTTTTTCTATCCCTACTTCCTCCAGAACTTCCTCTGGTGCCTTGGGAACAGATTGTTCTCGTTCAGTGTCCCCTATCTCCTCTTCATCATGAACAGGCAGATTTCCTTCTTCTACCTCTTCTGCATGTGGTTTTTCAGATGCATCTTCTTTCTGGGGTCTGCCGTGGAGGTCTGATGGAGTGGAAAGTTGGCCATACTCACCCATATTGGCCAAGATTGCGGTAAATTCATCTTCTCCCACTGGGTCCTGTGGTGGGCTACCTACCTGCTGTCTCATTTCCTCCTCCTACTTGGATTGTCCAGCTTCTGCCTCAGAATGCTTAGCTTCTGTTTCAGGATGCTCAGCTTCTGTTTCAGGATGCTCAACTTCTGTTTCCAAATGCTCAGCTGCTTCCTCATTTTCCTCTTCGGATTGCTCGGCCTCCTCGGCCTCTCCTTTCTTTTCTCCTTCAGCTTGTTCTTCTTCTACTTCTAGCCGTGAGGATTGCTCGTCCTCAATTACCACTGGCTGGCTGGTGCTTTCCTGGAGCTTCTCCAGCCTTCCTCTTATCCGGGCTAACCGGACTGATTTTTTGCGTTTCTCTGGCTATTCAGGTGTACCGGTGTCATGCTTATGCTTTGCTGATTCCTGGTGTGTTTCTGGTCGTTCAGATGTGCTCGCAACATGTTTTTGTTTTACTAATTCTCTGCGTTTTTCTGGACGTTCTGGTGTGCTTGTAGTATGTTTACGTTTTGGGGATGGCGCTGTCGCCCTCCCCTCAATTATTACAATTAGCTCTTCCCAACTGCTTTGCTGCTGGGTGATGCTATGACTAACTATTAATCGAATTAATCCATGGTGGCTGACAACTGACTCTACATGATGTGCCTTTTTTAGGCTTCGTGCAACGTCATGAAGTAATGAATTCAAAAGTGCAGGCAGATTTACAGAGCATTTCTGCTTTAAAACAGCTAAGAGTTTAAGATGTCGTGGTCTTACCACATCTTTCCTCCCCTCGCAGGTGATGTAGCTTTGCATTGTTCTTGCTAATTCTGCCCAGGGTTCTCCTAGCATTGTTGGCAGAACTCCCTTCCCCTTAATCGTCAAGCTCTAGCCTTCGTCCTGGAAAATTTCCATGATCTTCTGTAATCTCTCCTTCTTTAGTGTCCATATAGGTCCGGTGGCTGGTAGTCCTGAGACTTCTGCGATTATATCATCGGTGACCGCTATCCGCTCCCCCCTTACTATGGAGTGATCCTCCTGCAGGTTTTGCAGAAATTCCATCGCCACTGTTTCATTAGACTCCTGCAGGCGACTGAGATAACTCAGTCATCATGCTCTTTCCAGGATCTCCCGGGCAGCAGCGAAGACCGTCAACTCCTGAGGTTCGCTTTGAATTGCCCTGCCTCCCATTGTTTCACTTTGGATTCTCAATGGAATAGCAACTGCTTGTGCTGTTTGAAACACAGAGGGAGTAATAATCGCAAGATTTTGAAAAAAACACAGAGTATGCAACACAAATGGCTTATGAATAGCAACTTGTGTAAAAAATAGAAATATCATGCCGTTAAGCCGTGCCATTCCCTAGTACACTATCTTTCCCGAATAGTGAGCTGACACATAACCCGGGGAATAATGAGGTTAACCTCCCCCCCACAATGCGATAGGCTGTCCCAGCCGTCAAAGAAAGGAGCAACACCTGATCTGCAACCAAGTCATAAAGGAATAGCGTATGAAAATATGCCATGTTTAGAAAAACAACGGATTACCGAAATCGAGGCATAAAGTTGGATCACGTATTACGTAAGAGGCTACTATGATATGATGTGAGGCCGAGGATAGGACATCTGTCGTACTTGCCAAATCTCAAGTGGTCATTGTCACCTCCTTTGCCATGATTGGTGGTAATAAATGTTCATGCGATATATAAGTCGGGAAATAATGTATGATTAGTGCCTAGGATATAAGAAACAAAAGAGTATTAGTATCCTACCTATTGGTGTAATCAATGTGACTTCAATACCATTAACAGTGCTCTGCTGCCGACAGGTGTCCATAACCTTGGCAGAGTTGTTTATTTCACCCCTGGAACCATGATCCTTTATGTGCATATTAAGGAATGTAATGTCAAAGTGTAGGCCATTATGCTGGCTTGGTAACCAGTTAGCCATAATGCCATTCACGAGGAGGGAGTGAAGAGTGGGCAGGCCGGCTCGTGATGCGACCTCCTGTTCCAAGGTTTGTTTATTTGATATACCTTTTGGACCATATCCCTGGTGTGGTGGCCATAGTGGGAATGCCATTTCATTTCTATCCTCATGATCATGGTAGGCTGGCTCTTGATGAGACCCCCTATCCTGCATTTGACAACTTATAATTCATTTTTTTTTTTACTTTCTTTTTTCATGAAGCACTTTTCCTTATTTATACACAAAGGGTGGTTCAACACTCCTTAAGAGTAGGAATGGTGGAAGAAGTCTTATCATCTCAATAGGAAGATATAAATCCTTTGCTCTTATTCCTAAACAAAAATCAAAGAGGATTAAAAAGAATGGCATGATAAAGATAACCAATCAAGGCAAAATTAGTAAGACAATGACAACAAAAGATAAGTATGTCCTTCCTTCTGTTCTCTTACCAATACGGAGCCTTATAAATATAGTGATTTATAATTTTCTGATTTCAGTATGTTGCGATTTTGTGTTCATTGCATAAGTGCATAGCTGTCTTTAAAAGAATTTGAAAGAATAGGAGCAAGAAGCATCCTCAATTTAGATCAACAAAAGGGATAAGCTGTTTCACAAGGAGAGAAAATGTATGCTAGAAGTGTTCCTTTTTAGGAGAGGAACAATAGAGGAGCATAAGTCTCCAAAGTGCAAATGCCGTTCCTTTTGAAAAGGAACAGCCGCCATGAAAAATGTTGTTCCCTTGAAAAAGGAACAACAAAAACGCAAAAGTGTCGTTCCTTTGAAAAATGAACAACATAAATAAAAAATATGTTGCGCCTTTGGAAAAGGGACAGAAAACACACCGCAGTGCCGTTCCTTTTGAAAAAGGAACAACAAAAATCAAAATGCTGTTCCTTTTCGAAAAGGAACATCAAAACAAGCAAAGGCCGTTCCTTTGAAAAAGGAACAGCAAAAATCAAGAGTTCTGTTCCTTTTGAAAAGGAACAACAGAAAAATTAAGAGTGCTGTTCCTTTTGAAAAGGAACAACAGAAAAATCAAGAGTGCTGTTCCTTGAAAAGGAACAGCACAAAAATCAAGAGTGTTGTTCCTTTTGAAAAGGAATAGCAGAAAAATCAAGAATGCTGTTCTTTTGAAAAGGAACATCAAAAAAATCAAGAGTGCTGTTCCTTTTGAAAAGGAACAACAAAAAAATCAAGAATGCTGTTCCTTTTGAAAAGGAACAGCAAAAAAATCAAGAATGCTGTTCCTTTTGAAAAGGAACAACAAAAACACGCAAATGCCATTCGTTTAGAAACAGAACGGCAAAAATCGAAGTCTTTGAGCAAAAAAGATGACAAGAACATATTTAGTTCAAGCATATGTACACGAACGACTTGAAGAAAAGAAATTATGTACAAATTGTAAAAAGAAATGAATTTCTCAATGAATTACAGGTGAGGAAGACTTCTCTTCCTCTCCTAAAATCTCCATATCAGTGTCTCTGCGTAGCTGTTGGCAGAAGGATTCCCAAGTGAGTGGTTTACGATAGAGACAAACTCGGTGGCCATTCACTTTGAAGGCATATCCAAAACCGTCAATGGTGATTAAAGTGATGGTCCCATTGTCATGTACCTTCTGGATTTCGTATGGTCCCAACAAACGAGTCTAGAGTTTCCCAGGGAAGTCCTGAAACCGAGAGTCATATAACAGAGCCCAGTCTCCCTCGTGGAAGACTTTGTTTTTTATGAGCGCGTCATGCCATTTAGCTCGTTGCTGTTGAATTAGTGCTGTATTTTGTAGTGCAGAGAGCCTAATTTCGTCCAATTCATTGATCTGCTGTAGTCGATTAATCTGTGCCTCGGTTAGATCTAAGCCAACTTCATGTGCTGTTCGTAATGTTTGGATTTCAAATTCTATAGGAAAAATGGGTTGTTTTCCAAACACTAATTGATAAGGTGAGTAACCTGTAGTGCCCACTCTAGTCTCCTGACCCTGATACGACATTATCTTAGACACTCTATTCTTCGAGGACCTCAGATTGAGATATTCATGGTTGTGATGTTATGAATGCGTTCCATTGATATTATGGTAGCATGAATGGTTATGTATCTTATCTATCAGTATTCTGATGATTACAATATTAATAGTTAAGTTGGTCTCTATTTGAAATTATGATGAGGGTAGTAAAGAATATGTATGCGCTCTACTAAAAGCATAATGAGGATAAATTTTATGGATAGGTATATTTCTACGATGTTACGATGTTGATAGCTTAATGAATATGTATGTTTCCATTGATGATTATTGATGATAGCCATGAGGGGTGTGTCCCTACTTATTTTAGTTCAGACTTACAATGGACAATGATGTGAATGACCAGGAATTGTTAATGATGCTATTATGATAACTGACTAACATTGAGAAACCGTGTTACTGATGATTATTGAGTATGGCAGGAAACCATCAGAAGCACTCGCATATGACATGTCGATGACACCTGGTTTGATGAAAATTTATATTACTTTACCTTTGAAAGTCTAAGTCGATCTTGGAACCTGCCATATATGTTTAACTATATTCTGATGATATATTAATGGTTGCAGGCACAGATTAGTTGCTTGACCGAATGACTCACATATGGGTGATGGGGTTGTACAAGTGGATGGAACTACATGGGAGGGGTGGGACAGAGTCCCTGATCTCACCCATTAGCACTCCCGCCGTGACTTGGGCTGGAAGGGTTGAAGCACCTTCGCCTTGAAGATCACGATGCCATGAGGGCAGGTTCCAAAGTTGGTTCGCTCATGAGGACTTTATCGGGGGGCGCGCATCAAGGCGGATTCCTTGATCCCCGACACCATTAGTCTCACTATAGCAGGCAACATAAGAGATGATAGTGGTCTATGACGTTGCACTAATGACCACTATCATCTCTTATGTTGCCTGCTATAGTAAGACTAATGGTGTCGGGGATCAAGGAATCCGCCTTGATGCGCACCCCCCGATAAAGTCCTCATGAGCGAACCAACTTTCGAACCTGCCCTCATGGCATCGTGATCTTCAAGGCGAAGGTGCTTCAACCCTTCCAGCCCAAGTCACGGCGGGAGTGCTAGTGGGTGAGATCAGGGACTCTGTCCCACCCCTCCCATGTAGTTACATCCACTTGTACAACCCCATCACCCATATGTGAGTCATTCGGTCAAGCAACTAATCTGTGCCTGCAACCATTAATATATCATCAGAATATAGTTAAACATATATGGCAGGTTCCAAGATCGACTTAGACTTTCAAAGGTAAAGTAATATAAATTTTCATCAAACCAGGTGTCATCGACATGTCATATGCGAGTGCTTCTGATGGTTTCCTGCCATACTCAATAATCATCAGTAACACGGTTTCTCAATGTTAGTCAGTTATCATAATAACATCATTAACAATTCCTGGTCATTCACATCATTGTCCATTGTAAGTCTGAACTAAAAGAAGTAGGGACACACCCCTCATGGCTATCATCAATAATCATCAATGGAAACATACATATTCATTAAGCTATCAACATCGTAACATCGTAGAAATATACCTATCCATAAAATTTATCCTCATTATGCTTTTAGTAGAGCGCATACATATTCTTTACTACCCTCATCATAATTTCAAATAGAGACCAACTTAACTATTAATATTGTAATCATCAGAATACTGATAGATAAGATACATAACCATTCATGCTACCATAATATCAATGGAACGCATTCATAACATCACAACCATGAATATCTCAATCGCTAATAATAGTGTCATGGGTCCAGATCCTCAATCTGAGGTCCTCGAAGAATAGAGTGTCTAAGATAATGTCGTATTAGGGTCAGGAGACTAGAGTGGGCACTACATAACCAGTGGTGCTTCTCCATGTTGTTCTATAGGCCCAGAGTGCTTCAGGTCATTGGGCAGCCCAATCACGCCTATGTGACGCAATGGTTTTCGTTAGGATTGATTCTATTACCTTATTGCTGCTTTCTACTTGTCCATTTGCCTATGGGTGATATGGAGTAGTGATTTTATGCTGGACATGATAATTATTAAGTGTTGCAGCTAATCTATTGCCAGCAAATTGTGGTCCTCCGTCTGTAATTATTTCCCTTGGAAGGCCATAACATACAAATAGATGGAACAGGAACTGTATGACAAAGTCCTCTGTGGCTCTTGGCAATGCTTTTGCTTCAACCCATTTGGTGACATATTTTGTTGCCACCAAGATATATGCTTTTTGATTTGTGTTAGCCTCTCTCATAAAACAATAATAAATCCAAAAATAAATAAATAAATTAAATATTCCAAGTTAGGAATTTGTGCCTAACTCTTGGGTTGTTCCTCTAAGATAGGAGTTAGTTTAGGTAACTCCTATATTGGTGTGTGTCTGGTGAGAAATTATCTCAACCAAAAGTGTCTAAGATAGCACGCACTATCTTGAGAACACTTTCTCTCATCTATTTATTTGTAACACTATATTCAATTAAAATGAATGAAAATATGAGAGAGAATACCTGAGGAAGCCATGAGGCTGAAGCCTTTTCTACCAATATTTTGTGTCTGGTTTATTATGTGTTGATTTATATATTTTTCTGAGTTAATTTCATTTTCAATATGTGGTATCAGAGCTACGTCTTGGTTCTGTGTATTTGTCACTGTTGAGAGAATCTGTCGTACGCTCTGTCACAGATTAGAGTAGTGGACCGGAAAGCCCTGTTTTTGAATATTCGAGAGAATTTGTTAGAACGACAGGCTTGAATCCTTCAGCCTTCACACCAGACATCAAGCTCGAACACACAACCTCCCAGAAGTGGTTCTTCGAACACTATTTTGATGTGGGCACGACGGAGCAGTATGCTATGACATTTGCAGATTGCTTGCCACCGACTGACAGTTAAAGGCATTGCTATTAAATAATCTGATCCATAACGTAGATGTGGCTATGAGCGTGTGGAACCAGCAATAACATCACATGTTAACAAAATCTTACGGATTAACCAAAGAGGCGTCCATTTTATTGGACAAGTTATTTGCTTTCTGCAACTTTAGTTTCATTTTGTGGATGCTACTAGATTTGATCCCGAGACCATGAGACCGACTCTCAGTTTATAAGCTGACACCTTAGATGAAGATGAGAGGGAAATAATAATCACAGAAGAAGAAGACGTGCTTAGATTAAACTATAAGAGGATGGGCGACAACATTCAATATTTGTTGGGGCAGCGATGCTGATAATGGTAGTGAAGCAGCGAGATCATCAATTATCATCGTTGACAGGAGAGCTAGAGGATGCATCAAAGATACTCTTCAAAAGGCGTGGAGGAACCTGCATAAAATCTGTGCAGGAAATGTGTTAATCTGAAATGACAATTCCTTTTTTTCAAAGTGACTTTCAACGCATCAAAGCTAAAGTGTATGGTTTAAAGCTTTTAACGTGGAGCCCCGATGAGAAATCGATCTTTTCCTGTTGTGAAATAGAGTCGAAGTCTAAGCTTAGCATTATTGTTGTTGTGGATTGTGCGTGATTTGAGAAAGGTGAAGCATCTATTCTGCAGCACGATGATCTCGTCCTTCAAGATATAATATGCAGAACGTGGAACTCACAAGGTGCATGAAGAAAGTTCAAATAGAAGTTTATGGTGTACAAGCTTTGAAAAAATAATTATGATTATGGTACGTATAGTTTTATGAAGGAAATGGTGCATGTGTTTTAAATTAAAATCCAAAATTTGTTCACCTTTTTTAAAAGTAACTTTATATTACTTTTCGCGTGATTTCATAAAGAGTTTCTTTTGTTTGAAAAGTTACTTAATGAGTTATTTTGAGATTTTGAGCATTCTCTATGTAATGGAGTGATAAGGTGTTGACATTTATGTGAATGGAAAGTGTGTGGAGTTGGGTGAATGGAAACAACTCTTTTTGAAGATTCAATTTTTTTTAGAATTGTAGAAAATGTATGTTTGATGGAGATTGGATTTTGAATCCGAAAGATGACCGCACATGATTACCATGGAACTATGTTTTTGAGATTGGAGATGACTTTATGAAATGGATATAAATGTAAGTGTCCAAAACTTTTGTAATTTGGAGCAATAAGTGATTTTATGGAGTGCTAAGGATTGATTTTTCTCTCTCTAAGTTTGAAGTGACCGGTTTTCCAAAAGAAAGCTCATTGTTGTAGGAGGTTGAGTCAGTTTTTTGAATGCATTTGCTTCTAAAATTTGCGAGCGTTAGATTCTCATTGTTTGAGAAAGCTTCAGTGGCAATGTTGTAAAAGATGAATGATTGATGACCTTATTACTTAATAAAGACATAATTTTTGTGGTGATTGTGTCCTAGATCCGCCCGAAATTGAATAAGGGGATCTTAGGTACACGAAGAGTGTGTTGATGATGGTGCATGCTTCATGTTGTTGTTTTTGATTTGTGTCTAGTTTTGACACATAAATGATCTCATTTAACACACATAAAGTTCAATGCAAGCAAGCACAACACTTGTAACATAATAGCATCATGGAAGGATAATTAAGCTCAACACATGCATTTGCGTCACTACAACAAATAATCAAAGTTTTCAACATCAGCATTCTACCTCAACAATCAAATTTACTCAATACAATCAAGTTCATGAATCTGCAGACTCCAACATTTTAAAGCAATGTCTACATCACTACAATCAAGTTAATGAATTTGAAACTTCAAGGTTTCAGAGCACAGTCTACATCAACATTGTTGAACTTGTAATCAAACTCAAATCACATTGAATTGTAAGGGTGCATTCTCGGTTGAAACCAACACCCAAGTCTTGAATTGAGTCAAACTGAATTCATTGTAGTGAGTCATTAAAATCATTGTAAGCTTTTTTGGGTGCATTTTCGACAGTGTTCGACACCCTTCCTTTAAGCAGAATCAAGTGAATGCACGATTTTTAACTCTAAAGCAAACAAGCAACAAGTTCACATCTCCTACAAGCGAGCGTGAGTATTCATTCAAGCAATTTGCGTCAAAATAGTACAAAGTTCAAACATTCAAGCAAGCCAGAGTGAAGTTCATTTCAACAACCATCAAAGCAACCAAACAAGTTCAACTCTAACACCAATCAAGCAAGTTGAGATCGACATCAAGCGAGCGTAGCTATTCCTTCAAGTGAGTGTGAAGTCATCAAGTAAGGCAAGTGAGCATTCACACAAACACAATCGTCATCAAGCGAGCGTGAATTCCAGAGTTTAAGCAAGAAAGTTCTACAACTCTAGCAAGTGTTCTCAGCAAGTACAATAAGCAACAAATCAAGGGAGCGTGCCATTCAAGTGCCATAGCAAGCGAGCCTGTCATGCAAGTAATACAATTTTGTAAAACAGTTCACAACATGACATCTACGACAAGAGAGACTGATTTCAAGTGAGCAAGTTCAGATGGCGCAACATATTCAGTGGTTAAACATTCTTCACAGTTTGATCATCTCCAATGATGAAGACATGGTGCACATCAGCAAAGAAACTCTTGCTGATCTTTCACGACATCTACAACAAACACATGAAACCATTGAGTTTCTTCAACTTGAGTCGCAACTTCAAAGGAATGAATTTCAAGAAAAGAGTGATACTTTCAAGTCTTTGAACCATCCAAATGATAAGTCATCCATCCCAACAGCTTCAAGTGTCGAAGTTATTCCAGTTAAAATTTCTTCTAAACCCATCATCAAGCCCTGGGAAGAAATTCAAAATAACAAGAATCGACGAGGCTTAGGATATGTCACTGATGACACCAACTTACATATCCCAGATTATTCCAAGCCAATTAAGTTCGTGAGTACAGGATCTCTTGAACAACTCACCTCAGTAGGTTCTGAGAAAGTTTCAGACAAACAAAATTTCACGCAACTTGAAGTTGATGTCCAACCGAAATGTTTTCATTGTCAAAGAACCGGTCATATGGAAGATCAGTGTTTTGATCTCCATCCTTGTTGCCATTGTGGCAAGCCCAATCATTCCTCAGAAAAATGTCGCAACCAACAAAAATCAGCCAGATTGAAGATAAATTATGAATGGATCGATCCTTGGGAATGGTCATCCACAGTCAAAAGATTGTCTCAGTTCTACAACCTTCTAAAATCACACATAGTGCAGCCAGCAGTGAACAGATGATGGTACTCTCATGCAGTTGAACAAGGGAGTACAACAGTGAAACTCTCCTACACCTGAATGGGGGAGTTCAAATATATTTTGGAGAATATTGTCTCTCCTTTTAGCTAAGAAAGGGGGGAAAATGTAAATGAAATTGACAAGTGGTTGTCAGACTGAAAGTCTCGACAATATCAGCGAAGCAGCCAGTGGGCATTTGTCATCAGCAGTGAGCATCAGCAAATTCGCCAATGGGAAATCGGTAGCCAAAGCAGCAGTGAGCAACTTTCATCATATCAAAAGCAACATTGAGTTGTTTTTCGACATCTTCAGCCAGTGGGCGATCATCATCAGCAAATACGCCAGTGGGCTTTCATCAAATTGTGTCAGTGGACACCGGATGCTGTTTTCAAGCAAAGGACAGTTGGATCCTTTTGCGGCTTGGCACATGATGGAGTTGCCAAGCGTCCTTCCAAGATGAATCAGTCATGCAGCTGACTCAGTCTCTTCATATTGCAGTTTCTTCAGAATCCAGATTTGGCGGTTTTTTCAGGAAATGTTTTTGAGGATCAACATGAGAAATTGGAAGATGGTTCCTCGTTCTTATTTTGGATTTATCATTGAAGGGGGGAATGTTAGCCTCTCTCATAAAACAATAATAAATCCAAAAATAAATAAATAAATTAAATATTCCAAGTTAGGAATTTGTGCCTATCTCTTGGGTTGTTCCTCTAAGATAGGAGTTAGTTTAGGTAACTCCTATATTGGTGTGTGTCTGGTGAGAAATTATCTCAACCAAAGGAGAAATTATCTCAACCAAAAGTGTCTAAGATAGCACACACTATCTTGAGAACACTGTCTCTCATCTATTTATTTGTAACACTATATTCAATTAAAATGAATGAAAATATGAGAGAGAATACCTGAGGAAGCCATGAGGCTGAAGCCTTTTCTACCAATATTTTGTGTCTGGTTTATTATGTGTTGATTTATATATTTTTCTGAGTTAATTTCATTTTCAATATGTGGTATCAGAGCTACGTCTTGGTTCTGTGTATTTGTCACTGTTGAGAGAATCTGTCGTACGCTCTGTCACGGATTAGAGTAGTGGACCGGAAAGCCCTGTTTTTGAATATTCGAGAGAATTTGTTAGAACGACAGGCTTGAATCCTTCAGCCTTCACACCAGACATCAAGCTCGAACACACAACCTCCCAGAAGTGGTTCTTCGAACACTATTTTGATGTGGGCACGACGGAGCAGTATGCTATGACATTTGCAGCTTGCTTGCCACCGACTGACAGTTAAAGGCATTGCTATTAAAGAATCTGATCCATAACGTAGATGTGGCTATGAGCATGTGGAACCAGCAATAACATCACATGTTAACAAAATCTTACGGATTAACCAAAGAGGCGTCCATTTTGTTGGACAAGTTATTTGCTTTCTGCAACTTTAGTTTCATTTTGTGGATGCTACTAGATTTGATCCCGAGACCATGAGACCGACTCTCAGTTTATAAGCTGACACCTTAGATGAAGATGAGAGGGAAATAATAATCACAGAAGAAGAAGACGTGCTCAGATTAAACTATAAGAGGATGGGCGAGAACATTCAATATTTGTTGGGGCAGCGATGCTGATAATGGTAGTGAAGCAGCGAGATCATCAATTATCATCGTTGATAGGAGAGCTAGAGGATGCATCAAAGATACTCTTCAAAAGGCGTGGAGGAACCTGCATAAAATCTGTGCAGGAAATGTGTTAATCTGAAATGACAATTCCTTTTTTTCAAAGTGACTTTTCAACGCATCAAAGCTAAAGTGTATGGTTTAAAGCTTTTAAAGTGGAGCCCCGATGAGAAATCGATCTTTTCCTGTTGTGAAATAGAGTCGAAGTCTAAGCTTAGCATTATTGTTGTTGTGGATTGTGCGTGATTTGAGAAAGGCGAAGCATCTATTCTGCAGCATGATGATCTCGTCCTTCAAGATATAATATGCAGAACGTGGAACTCACAAGGTGCATGAAGAAAGTTCAAATAGAAGTTTATGGTGTACAAGCTTTGAAAAAATAAGTATGATTATGGTACGTATAGTTTTTATGAAGGAAATGGTGCATGTGTTTTAAATTAAAATCCAAAAGTTGTTCACCTTTTTTAAAAGTAACTTTATATTACTTTTCGCGTGATTTCATAAAGAGTTTCTTTTGTTTGAAAAGTTACTTAATGAGTTATTTTGAGATTTTGAGCATTCTCTATGTAATGGAGTGATAAGGTGTTGACATTTATGTGAATGGCAAGTGTGTGGAGTTGGGTGAATGGAAACAAATCTTTTTGAAGATTCATTTTTTTTTAGAATTGTAGAAAATGTATGTTTGATGGAGATTGGATTTTGAATCCGAAAGATGACCGCACATGATTACCATGGAACTATGTTTTTGAGATTGGAGATGACTTTATGAAATGGATATAAATGTAAGTGTCCAAAACTTTTGTAATTTGGAGCAATAAGTGATTTTATGGAGTGCTAAGGATTGATTTTTCTCTCTCTAAGTTTGAAGTGATCGGTTTTCCAAAAGAAAGCTCATTCTTGTAGGAGGTTGAGTCAGTTTTTTGAATGCATTTGCTTCTAAAATTTGCGAGCATTAGATTCTCATTGTTTGAGAAAGCTTCAGTGGCAATGTTGTAAAAGATGAATGATTGATGACCTTATTACTTAATAAAGACATAATTTTTTTGGTGATTGTGTCCTAGATCCGCCCGAAATTGAATAAGGGGATCTTAGGTACACGAAGAGTGTGTTGATGATGGTGCATGCTTCATGTTGTTGTTTTTGATTTGTGTCTAGTTTTGACACATAAATGATCTCATTTAACACACATAAAGTTCAATGCAAGCAAGCACAACACTTGTAACATAATAGCATCATGGAAGGATAATTAAGCTCAACACATGCATTTGCGTCACTACAACAAATAATCAAAGTTTTCAACATCAACATTCTACCTCAACAATCAAATTTACTCAATACAATCAAGTTCATGAATCTGCAGACTCCAACATTTTAAAGCAATGTCTACATGACTACAATCAAGTTAATGAATCTGTAAACTTCAAGGTTTCAGAGCACAGTCTACATCAACATTGTTGAACTTGTAATCAAACTCAAATCACATTGAATTGTAAGGGTGCATTCTCGGTTGAAACCAACACCCAAGTCTTGAATTGAGTCAAACTGAATTCATTGTAGTGAGTCATTAAAATCATTGTAAGCTTTTTTGGGTGCATTTTCGACAGTGTTCGACACCCTTCCTTTAAGCAGAATCAAGTGAATGCACGATTTTTAACTCTAAAGCAAACAAGCAACAAGTTCACATCTCCTACAAGCGAGCGTGAGTATTCATTCAAGCAATTTGCGTCAAAACAGTACAAAGTTCAAACCTTCAAGCAAGCCAGAGTGAAGTTCATTGCAACAACCATCAAAGCAACCAAACAAGTTCAACTCTAACACCAATCAAGCAAGTTGAGATCGACATCAAGCGAGCGTAGCTATTCCTTCAAGTGAGTGTGAAGTCATCAAGTAAGGCAAGTGAGCATTCACACAAACACAGTCGTCATCAAGCGAGTGTGAATTCCAGAGTTTAAGCAAGAAAGTTCTACAACTCTAGCAAGTGTTCTCAGCAAGTACAATAAGCAACAAATCAAGCGAGCGTGCCATTCAAGTGCCATAGCAAGCGAGCCTGTCATGCAAGTAATAAAATTTTGTAAAACAGTTCACAGCACGACATCTACGACAAGAGAGACTGATTTCAAGTGAGCAAGTTCAGATGGCGCAACATATTCAGTGGTTAAACATTCTTCACAGTTTGATCATCTCCAATGATGAAGACATGGTGCACATCAGCAAAGAAACTCTTGCTGATCTTTCACGACATCTACAAAAAACACATGAAACCATTGAGTTTCTTCAACTTGAGTCGCAACTTCAAAGGAATGAATTTCAAGAAAAGAGTGATACTTTCAAGTCTTTGAACCATCCAAATGATAAGTCATCCATCCCGACAGCTTCAAGTGTCGAAGTTATTCCAGTTAAAATTTCTTCTAAACCCATCATCAAGCCCTGGGAAGAAATTCAAAATAACAAGAATCGATGAGGCTTAGGATATGTCACTGATGACACCAACTTACATATCCCAGATTATTCCAAGCCAATTAAGTTCGTGAGTACAGGATCTCTTGAACAACTCACCTCAGTAGGTTCTGAGAAAGTTTCAGACAAACAAAATTTCACGCAACCTGAAGTTGATGTCCAACCGAAATTTTTTCATTTTCAAAGAACCGGTCATATGGAAGATCAGTGTTTTGATCTCCATCCTTGTTGCCATTGTGGCAAGCCCAATCATTCCTCAGAAAAATGTCGCAACCAACAAAAATCAGCCAGATTGAAGATAAATTATGAATGGATCGATCCTTGGGAATGGTCATCCACAGTCAAAAGATTGTCTCAGTTCTACAACCGTCTAAAATCACACATAGTGCAGCCAGCAGTGAACAAATGATGGTACTCTCATGCAGTTGAACAAGGGAGTACAACAGTGAAACTCTCCTACACCTGAATGGGGGAGTTCAAATATATTTTGGAGAATATTGTCTCTCCTTTTAGCTAACAAAGGGGGGAAAATGTCAATGAAATTGACAAGTGGTTGTCAGACTAAAAGTCTCGACAATATCAGCGAAGCAGCCAGTGGGCATTTGTCATCAGCAGTGAGCATCAGCAAATTCGCCAATGGGCAATCGATAGCCAAAGCAGCAGTGAGAAGCTTTCATCATATCAAAAGCAACATTGAGTTGTTTTTCGACATCTTCAGCCAGTGGGCGATCATCATCAGCAAATACGCCAATGGGCTTTCATCAAATTGTGTCAGTGGACACCGGATGCTGTTTTCAAGCAAAGGACAGTTGGATCCTTTTGCGGCTTGGCACATGATGGAGTTGCCAAGCGTCCTTCCAAGATGAATTAGTCATGCAGCTGACTCAGTCTCTTCATATTGCAGTTTCTTCAGAATCCAGATTTGGCGGTTTTTTCAGGCAATGTTTTTGAGGATCAACATGAGAACTTGGAAGATGGTTCCTCGTTCTTATTTTGGATTTATCATTGAAGGGGGGAATGTTAGACTCTCTCATAAAACAATAATAAATCCAAAAATAAATAAATAAATTAAATATTCCAAGTTAGGAATTTGTGCCTAACTCTTGGGTTGTTCCTCTAAGATAGGAGTTAGTTTAGGTAACTCCTATATTGGTGTGTGTCTGGTGAGAAATTATCTCAACCAAAGGAGAAATTATCTCAACCAAAAGTGTCTAAGATAGCACGCACTATCTTGAGAACACTGTCTCTCATCTATTTATTTGTAACACTATATTCAATTAAAATGAATGAAAATATGAGAGAGAATACCTGAGGAAGCCATGAGGCTGAAGCCTTTTCTACCAATATTTTGTGTCTGGTTTATTATGTGTTGCTTTATATATTTTTCTGAGTTAATTTCATTTTCAATAATTTGATGAGGGGTTGATGGGTCCAATGAAACCAAGAACCCATCGCTCAAATGGTTTGATGACTAACTGCGGTTTCAGAGGCATCTCGTCAGCTTGACCAGGACGTCTCGCTCACTGGCAGCTGTCACAGGCTTGGACAAATTTCTTTGCATCTCTGAAAATCGTGGGCCAATAATATGTCTGTAATACTTTATGTCCAGTTCTACGCTCAGCGAAGTGTCCCCCACATGGTCCGTCATGACAGGCTTTTAGGATGTCAAGGATTTCATCTTCTTGAACACATCTCTTGATATGCATGTCTGCCCCTGTGTGAAACAAATAGCCCCCAATCTAGGAGAATCAAGTGCTTTTCTGAACAATCTATTTTCGTTCATTAGGGGTTAGGTGTTTTGGTAGTTTACCTACTGCAAGGTAATTGGCAACATCAGCATACCAGGGTGTTCGAACGGCAACAACAAACAGATGTTCGTCCGGAAATTGATCTTCAACTGCTGCTACATCAATTGGCTTTGGCATTCTTGAGAGAAAATTGTCTACAGGATTTTATTTGCCAGGATGATACTTGATTGTGATATCGAATTCCTGCAATAAGATCAACCATCTAGTTATTCTGGCATTTGTGACAGGCTTATTTGCTAAATATATTATGGCGGAATGATCCGTATACAAGATAACAGGGTAGCCTGTAATATAATGTCTAAACTTATTGACAACATGTATTACAGCTAGGAATTCTTTTTCAGTAACAGTGTAATTTAATTCAGCAGGGGATAAATTTTTGCTGATGTAATAGATAGCGTATGGTTTTTTATCCTCTTCTTGCCCAAGGACTGCGCCAATGGCTGTATCTGAGGCATCAGATGATATTTGAAATGGCAAATCCCAGTTTGGTCCTCGAAGGACTAGGGCTGTGGATACGAGCTTCTTTAAATCCTTGAAAGCACGTTCACATTTTTCTGTCCAAAGAAAATCAACGTTACCAGTTAGTGCATATAAAGGTGCAACAATGTGTGAATAATGTTCTATAAATCGTCTATAATAACCAGAAAATCCAAGAAAGCTGCGTACCTCTGTTTGAGTAGTAAGAGTGGGAATAAGCAAAAGCATTTGGATTTTGGCCGAGTCTACCTGAATGCCGACTGCTGAAACATAGTGTCCTAGAATAAGTCCTTCAGTCATCATCATGTAACATTTTTCGTGGCTTAAGCAAATCATCGTAGCTATGCAGCGTTGTAGGACTTTTTCTAGGGTATTTAGTGTTGGATCAAAATCATCTCCATATGGTGTAAAGTCATCCATATATACTTCAAGTCCATCATTTATTAAATCTGCAAAAATGCTAAGGATAGCCCTTTGGAATGTGGCAGGAGCATTACATAGGCCAAAAGGTAGAACTCGGTAGGCAAATGTTCCCCAAGGACAAGTAAAAGTAGTTTTGTCCTGGTCTTCAGGGGCAATCTGAATCTGATTGTATCCACTGAAGCCATCCATGAAAGAAAATAATTTCTTTCCTGCCAAAGTATCTAGCACTTGGTCTATGAACGGGAGAGGAAAGTGGTCTTTTTGTGTTGCTTTATTGAGTTCCTTGTAATCCATACAAATTCACCATTTCCCATTCTTTTTTGGTACCACCACCAGCGGAGAGACCCATTTACTATTAGGAATAGGATAAATAAAATTGACATCTAAAAGTTTCTGAAGTTCAGCTTTTACCACATCCTTTAGATGAGGATTAAGTCTTCTTTGCGGTTGACGGACAGGTCTAGCATCTTTTTCTATATAAATGTGGTGTGTACACAATTGTGGATCGATTCCTTTCATATCAGGGTAATCCCATGCAAATGCTTCTTGATATTTTCTTAACAGATGGATGAGCTTTGTTTCTTGTTCAGGTGTGAGGTTGGCATTGATATTTAAAGTTTTTCCCGGTTCAATTTCCATAATTTTGCTATTTGTGACATAAGTAACAGGTATTGTTTGATCATGTGTGTCTTTCAGAGGATCTTATTCTAATTCATTATCAAATGCTGCTTCTATCATGTGACATTGAGTGCAGGATCCAGATTCAGTTTGACTAATGAAGTTGTTAATGGCATCATCTTCTGTTTGATCTTTAAAATCGAGTGCCTCTTGTATAGTCAATGGAGATCTAATGTTATCAGTAAGGTATGATACAAGATACTTGTTAGTTTTAATTATTGTGACACTTGGCTGCGCTGGAGGGTATAGAACTAAATTCTTGATATCAGGTCTTTTGGTTATGGCCATATTTCCTTGCCGGCAACCAATGTAAGCATCGGCAGTGGCAAGCCAAGGTCTACCTAGGATTAACGAGTGTCCATCAAGTCGGGTTTTTGGATTAATTATCAGGAAATCGGTTGGATATTCCCAGGAATCTACAAAGACCATAACATCATGTAGAGTACCTTCTGGTCTAACCACAGATCGGTCAGCCAATTCTAACAAAGTAGAGGTGGGTTATACAGATGTAATGCCGAGCTTTTGACAGGTAGTGGTTGTTAAAATATTAATTGCAGCTCGTAGATCAACTAAGGCATTAGACAGGGTCTGGCCATAAATTTGAACAGTTACAATTGGATTTCCTGGGTCCTCATATTTAATGGGTGTTTCTTTCCCGGATAATAAATCAGATAAAGTACCGACTACTTGGACTCTTGGATTAGTTGTTATATTCCTCCTTGGTTTCTTTATGCACAATTCTTTGATAGTTTTTGCGTATATAGGAATGTCTTGAATGGCTTGGAGGAATGGGATTTTTATGTACAAGTTTTGTAATTCTCCCAGAATGTCAAAGTCAGGATACTGTAAAGGTCGAGGTATGACTAATCGTTTTGGGAACAGAGGAGAGGATGTGGTTGCTTGATTATGAGTCTGCTGCTTTTTTGCATCCTCTTGTTGCAACTAATGTTCTCTTGATAACTAATCTTCAATATGAACTGTTTTATCTCCCTCAGTTTCAATGATACGTCCAGATTGTAATTGAAGATCGTTACACTCCCGCAGGTCAGGTCCTATTTCTGGTGATTCTATGATTTGAAGAGATTGGACTGGTCTGTTGTTTGGATTGGGGTTGGGTTGGGCTGGGAGTTGCGGTCTCAGATTAGACTGGGGATTTTGTTGTAAAGCTGGCAGAGTAGGTTGAGGGAGCGGAATAGTTCCTACTGGCTGGTGCATCGGTCTTTGCCAGTTTGTCTACCAGGGTGAACTTTGTGAAGTAGGGGGAGTCCATTGTGGAGGATATGGGCTATTTTGCCAATATGGTGGAGTATAAGGGAAATTCGGCCAACCAGATTGGCTTGCCTGATTCAACCACGGGTTTGAAAAAGGAAACGATGGTGGTGACCAATTTGAAAATGGGGGTTGGGACTGACTTTGCCACATACTATATTGTTGAGCATTATATTGTGGAGGCTGAAAAGAAGAGGTTGGGTCTGGAAACATACCAGATTGTCTTGGCTGCCACTGGCGGCACTGGTTGATCAAGTACACCGATTCTGGTTCTTCCTCTGCTTCCTTATATACTGCTTTTAATCCAGGAAGTGAGGGGCAGCTTTCCGTAAGATGATCTTTTGTACAGATGGCACATGGTTGGACTGTATCCAGTGGACACTCCTTGTGACTATGTTTTTTCCTGCATCGGGGGCAGAAGATTGCCAAATTCTGAAATGCCTCCATCTGCTTCTGTTTGGTCTGCATAATATCAAGTTGTGTAGTTAGTTTCCCTAGAATATCAGTTTTAAAATTTTCTAATAAATTTCCAATCTCCACACGTGTTACTCCTTCTGTTGATATTTTGTTGTCTCTTGCAAACCGATCATATTCTGCCGGTTTTACTCTTGTGCTGCCTCTCGAACTCCTGATACATAAATCAATAATGTCAACAAAATTCTCTTGATAAATATCCCCTTTCCCATGATGTTTAATGTTTCAATCCACTGTTCCTTCGTGCCCCTTATCAATGCAGTTTTTAACACATTATCAGGTAAAGGTAGTGATGCGTAAGGAGATCTTTGTAAATTGTACTGAAAACGTTCCACATATTCTTCTAATGTTTCATTCGGTTTGGCTGTCATTTGGAGTATTTCGTCTTTCAATTCTCTAGACCTACAATAATCTTGATATTTTTTTAAGAAGGATTCTTTCATTTGATCCCAATTGTTGATGACCCCACCACCTAGTCCCATAAACCATCTCAAAGCAACCCCCTTTAATGTAGAGGGGAATAATTTCAATTTCTGGGGATCAGTGGTGTAATCATATCCCCTGCACAACACATCGAATTCGAATAAAAATGCATCTGGATCTTCTGATGTGAGACCGTGAAATGTAGGGATATGTTGAAGAGGGATAGCTTTCATGGGCGCATTTGCTGCAGAATCCACTATAGGATATTGTAATGTAGAGGTTTGAGTATTTGGCTGGTTCTGAGCCATAGGATCGAATATATGCCAATAACCTTCTGGGATATCTAGGAGGGTATTCCTAGGTTGAGAGGGAACGGTTTTAGCAGGGATAGTTTTAATGGCACTTCCTTTATCTGGGATAAGGGGAATACCTGATGTCTGAGGAGATTGGACTCCTTCAACAATGATTTTCGCAGCACACCCCTTATTTGGGCTGTTTAATGGCTGATCTGTTCCAATGGGAGATTTTGGTTCCTCAGTTTCCCCTGTTTCTCCTTCTCCTTCAGAAAAGTTGCTGAAATTCCCTTCCTGCAATAGTTCTGGAGTAGAATTTTCAATTTCTTGAAAGTCTTGCTCTTTAGTTTGACTATGCACCTTAGCAAAGGCTACAGATGGTGATCCTGTGGCCTGAAGGGAACTAGTAGGTTGTTTAGAAATGATTTTCCTGGGGCCTACTGATGGCTGAGATTCCGTTTTCTTATAGATTTCGTCTATAAAGGTTGTTCAGCCAAGGGTCACCGACCCCTTAGTTTTTTTTGGGTTTGGATGGAAGCTTAATATTCTTTTCTATTTTTTTTTGCTTAGTCATGCACTCAAATGAACTACTAAATTCTATTCAAACAAAGCAACAACAAATCTGTTAGGAAAGCGGACAGTGGAGCAGGGCTTTTACATGCTCCACACGCAGGTTCTTACCTTCCGTTTTTAAGATCCAACTCTTCCCTGGCAGGTTCGTACACTACTCTGAAAAAGACAATTGGCTACACTCTTTCCCCGGCAACGGCGCCAAATGTAGAGCTATAAAAAGGGTCTCTTTCACCTCTAATTATCTCACATTAACATGTCAATCCGGGAGCGTTTTGTTATTTCAAAGAGTGACTCAATCTAAGGCTATTTGTCAGAGTAATGCCAGTAGTACAATGTTTAACAAAAATACAAGAGTAAACGGATGCTTATCTATAACTAAGTTACTTCAAATGACTAAATCACACACTCTTAAGGCTAGGCAACTTTATCAGTCAAGGGTTCGACAACAATAGCCCATCCCTTTGGAAACTGATGGAAAGGAAATTAGAGCATGGACCACGGGTCTGGGAGCTAGGCAGTAAATACCGAGGCTCGCTACAGCCACAGATCGTCTCTCACACCAAAATAGCGAATGCGAGTAAATGAAACAGCAGGTAGAAAAATGGAACAACAAATATGAAATCAAACAACAAATCTGGAATGGAACAACAATGCTAAAATGGAACAACAATTCTGAAATGGAACAACAATCAAATAACTAAAACTCGTGAGCAGTAATCAAGCTTTATCCTACCAACTCAAATGCACTCATTGCAATCAAACATCAATATTTCATTCTCCATGCAAATCAAGCAGCACGCACTAATGGAACATCATTAATTACTAATAAGTCATGGAACAACGTTTGGAAATCATACACACACACAACACACTTGGAGAGTAATCTGATTTAGCACCAATCGTCATCAACAGGAATACAACTGCATTTCAAAATGGAACAACATTACTCCTGAATCATAAAAAACACAACTTTCAGATAAATTCCTCAACACGAATATACAACATAAGAGCTCTGTAACAAAATAGTAACAATGTTCAATTAAGTCTAATAATATTCAATCAACTCTGAAAGTATTGGTGATATAATGCAAAGTCAATATAACAGTTATTGTTTGTAAAAACCTTAATGAATGAATCTTAACAGAGCATATGATGTAACTTATAAAGCATATCAGATTACCAACTAATGACGGTAAGCAAACCACGCAGAAATGAAATCGTAGTGATACAGAAGCAAGTGTCCTCCGGGGCTGGGCCCTTAGCCTCAAGGGTACACCGCTTTAAGTTAATCCAGACGCAGAGATGAGATAATCACCAAGTTTATATTAATGCACAAAACAGAAAGTACAATGAGCCAAGTTCAACGAGACTCGATGATCAAAGTTCAATCTTTAACAGAAAGTTACATAAAAGCATAATCCTCCCAAAGCTAACAGTGCCGTCCCTTTATATAATTGATCTAGGTGGATATTGGTGGCCACCTGCCAAGTCCACCTAGACCCCCACCATTGTCTTTCTCAGCATTTTCAGTTTCCTTAATTGTAGCACAACTTACTATTTTTAGCAGTTTTTCGGGTCCTGAACTTCTGGAGCCGTTTTGAGGCCCTAAACGACGTTTTTTGGGGAATCCGGGGGCAACATGGGTCCATGGAATGGACCGATGTTGCCGTTCCAACAATGATAGTACTCAGATAGATCTTTCTAACGAGAGATTGTACGCGTCAAATGGAGGTCATATGCCAAAGTTACGACCCCGGGAAGTTGATGTACCAATTTACCCCAAACGGGGCCCACAGTTTGGCGTTTCATCTCCTAGGGTTAGGTTTTGGAATGTTAAGGGTTTTCCATTGTTTCTCAACAATAAATAGGCCTTCGAGCCTCATTGTAACACAGTTCAGAGGCATGTAGCCATCACATCTCTTCTCAGAGATAAGCTACCATCGCCCTAGCTGGTTTATTTCCAATTCTGGTTGTAAGCATATTTCAATATTTTCCATTATGGAAAATACTGAAATATGCTTACAACCAGAATTGGAAATAAACCAGCTAGGGCGATGGTAGCTTATCTCTGAGAAGAGATGTGATGGCTACATGCCTCTGAACTGTGTTACAATGAGGCTCGAAGGCCTATTTATTGTTGAGAAACAATGGAAAACCCTTAACATTCCAAAACCTAACCCTAGGAGATGAAACGCCAAACTGTGGGCCCCGTTTGGGGTAAATTGGTACATCAACTTCCTGGGGTCGTAACTTTGGCATATGACCTCCGTTTGACGCGTACAATCGCTCGTTAGAAAGATCTATCCGAGTACTATCATTGTTGGAACAAGCAACATGGTCCATTCCATGGACCCATGTTGCCCCCGGATTTCCCAAAAAACATCGTTTAGGGCCTCAAAACGGCTCCGGAAGTTCAGGACCTGAAAAACTGCTAAAAATAGTAAGTTGTGCTACAATTAAGGAAACTGAAAATGCTGAGAAAGACAATGGTGGGGGTCCAGGTGGACTTGGAAGGTGGCCACCAATATCCACCTGGATCAATAATGGTGACGGCGGAGATGTCTAAGCAATAAGATAAATAAAGCAACGATCCCTCAAGATCGAAGATCCTGAGGGATTCATCAAACTGTTAATCCTTAATCACTTCTTTTCTCCTCCGCTGAGCTGGTGCCTTCTCCTCCTTTTCCAGACCGGTTTGCTTCAACCTACTTAGCCTCGTTTGCACTCGGTCCTTCGTCAAAGGGACAACAGTTACCCTGTTCTTGTCTTTTTCTTTGGAACAACAGCTCCTCGTTTTTACTCCTTCCTGCATAGGAGAATGACAACTATCAGCGGTTAAGTCTTGCATACTAATCCCACATGTTTTGTTATAATTCTTTATTGTTTTCCACGTTCATGATGTAAAAAGATTCACAAGTCCCACTAAAAAGCCATTGAAATGATCATCAAAAACATACCTTTTTAGTACTCCACAAATTCCATTTTCAATCCCTTCCTTATAAAATTTGTGTTTGTATTTTTTGATGATATACTAATCTAGAACAAGTCTTGGAAGGATCATGTTGAACATGTTGACAAGGTGCTCAAACTATTGGAGGAGAAACAATTATATGCAAAAACCTCCAAATGTTTCTTTGGAGTACATGAGGTGGAATATTTGGGCCATATTGTATCTCATGAGGGTGTTAATGTCAACCCTAACAAAATTAAGTCCATTAAGGAATGGAAAATCCCCACAACCCTAAAGCATATTCGAGGATTTCTCGGGTTGACTGGGTATTATTGCAAGTTTGTTAAGAATTATGGGAAAATAGCAACACCTCTAACAACATTATTGAAGAAATATGCATTCTCTTGGACCCAAAAAGTAGCTAAGGCCTTTGAAAATCTTAAAGAGATAATGTGCCAAGTACCGGTCTTAGCTACACCAGACTTCAATTTTTTCTATTGTGGAATGTGATGCGTTAGGAAATGAAATTGGTGTTGTTTTAATACAAGAAGGAAGACCCATTGCTTTTGAAGGTTGTCCAAACAAGGGAAAGTATTTACACAAACCTATTTATGAGAAGGAACTGTTGGCAATACTACACACACTAAAGCAATGACGACCTTACCTAATGGGAATACACTTCAAGATAAAAATAGATCACAATAACCTTAAATACTTTTTGGAACGAAGATTATCTTCAGAAGAGAAACAAAAATGGGTCACAAAGATGTTGGTTTATGAATTTGAAATCATCTACAAAAAATGGAATCAAAATTTTGTTGCACATGCACTCTCAAGAAAGGATGAGGATGTGGAAGCATTCCTCTGTGCCATTTTTATTATCCAACCTGATTGGATAAATAAAGAAAGAGATGAATGGAAGAATGACAAAAAGGCATGCACACTCATTCAAAAGTTGTAGCAAGATCCCAGTACATCTGATACATTTATCTAGAAAAATGATTCATTATGGTACAAAGGTCACTTATATCTATGTAAGAATTCCCAACTCAAACAAAAAATTCTTTTGGAATTGCACACCTACCCCTTAGGAGGGCACTCAGGATTTTCAAAAAATTACCATAGGGTCAAGAAGGATTTTTTTTTAGGATGGCCTTAAACATGATATTCAAAAGTTTGTGGTAGAATGTTTGGTTTGCCAACAAATTGAAGTCGAGACAATTAAGACCTAGTGTTTGTTACGACCATTATCCATTCCAAGTTAGCATTTGGAGGAGGTCTAAGTGTATTTTATCACAAGGTTATCCAGTTCTAAAGAAAACAGTTTCATCATGGTGGTAATTGATAGACTTACCAAATATGCACACTTTTGTGCATTATCTCATCCTTTTAAAGCCATCACAACTGCTACTGCATTTACGGAAACAATTCAAAAGCTAGATGGAAGCCCAAACATTATTGTAAGTGATAGAGATCCCATTTTCACTAGAAATTTTTGGATGGAATTATTTTCTTGTCTTGGTACTCAATTAGCTCATAGTTCATCTTATCATCATCAATCTAATGTGAAAAATGAGATAGTGAAAAAATGTTTGGAAGGATATCTTTGTTGCTTTGTATCTAATAAACACACACAATGGGTCAAGTGGTTACCTCTTGCTGAATAGTGGCATAAAAATTCCTTCCATACTGTAGCAAAAATGACCCCATTTATGGCTCTTTATGGATATCATCCACCACCCATCACATCATCTTTAAGAGAAAATTCTAAGGTTCAAGCAATGGAAGATCACATCAACCATTAACAACAATTTCTCCAACTCTTAAAGGAGAACCTCACTCTGACACATAATCGAATGAAACAATAGGCATATCAACATCACATTGAAAGAAGTTTTGATGTAGGCGACTGGGTATTTTTAAGGCTACAACCATACAAACAAATGTCCCTGAAGAAAGCTAAGAAGGATAACAAACTATCACCCAAGTATTAGGGTCCTTACAAGGAGTTGCAAAATATTGGTACTATGGCATACAAATTGGAGTTTCCTGCATATTCCCGAGTACACCCAATTTTCCATGTTTCATGCTTAAATAAGGTTATGGGTGACAAGCTCTGAGTTCAAACAATATTGCCAAAACTTGATGAAGAAGGAAAAATTATATTGGAGTCTGAAGCAGTCATGGAAACAAGAACTCGATAGCTATAAAATTGATCAATTTCAGAGTATTTCATGAAGTGGAAGAACTTATGCGCTGAAGATTCCACATGGGAGGATGATAATTTTATACAGAAGTATCCAAAAATACTCAAGGGTTGAGAACAACACTTTTTTAAAGGAGGGGGGCATGTTAGGTCCCTATAATACTAGTGTAGCTCCCTTATTGTTATTATTAGTGTAGCCCCCTTATTGTTATTGTTAGTGTATTCCCCTATTATTATTGTTGTGCTAATGTAGCCCTCATATTAATTTATTGTGGTGCCCCATAGAAGCCCAATGTTTCTATTGTTGTGCCCTTACATTATTATTGTTATGTAGGCTTTGATTATATTGTGAACCCTTAGACTCCTATATATACCAAGGAGGTCTTGTTATTTGTATTATCAAATAATTTTTCATTTACGCGATGTAAAGAAGGTTGCCCCCTCGAAGAGGCTAATTCTCAAGTTGTTGATCTATCTCTTCTGTTTTGTGATCTAGTTGCATAACAGACCATGTCGTTGGCAACCTTCCTTATTTCAAATTTTCCATTAAATATACGAATGGAGTGTCCTGGCTATAAAATGTGCACAAGATACAACAATTTCCTTCTTATCTCTAGAAGATAGATCACATCATGTGGAAGAAAATCTAGGAATCTAGACAATTTAAGCCTAATTGTGTGAATTCTTGAAGGTTTGAGACTTGATTTATCTACAAAATAAACTACACCATCTACATTTTGATTGCAATCTTCAAAGAAGTCTCTTTGGAAGGTCGTGCAACATGTTGCACTTGTTTCAAGTATCCATGCATCTCTCCAATAAGAAAAGGAAGTGCGAATCAAGTATTCATTTTACTCCAATATTGTAATGGGCAATGATATAATGAGTACATTTTGGTGCTTTTACTTTCACCTAGTCAAATGCTTTACATTTGTATTATTTCTGATCTTTCTTGTCTTTGATCTTCTCCCGAGGGATTATGCATGTCTTTGCCTCATATCCATTTATGCCACAACAAAAAAAAGTGGAGATTAGATCTCTCACCTTCACTATGCCTACCACCCTTCCTTCGAAATTCTTTCTTCCACAACCTCTTTTACTACCTTCTCCTATAGAAGAATCATATAATTAATTCTTCCCTTTTGAGCAGGGAACATGGTTTGTCGAGGGGGTTGATTTGTCTTCTTCTTTTGAAAAGCTTTCTCACATTACACAATGTTCTCCACAAAAGAGTAAAGTGCGCTGGACTTCATTCATGTTACACATTATTTTTTCACATTCATGGAAGTTGTTGTTGTACCTCCATCCTTCATTATCCAAAGCATTATTTCCATTAATCCCTGAAGAAGATGGAAGAAAAACCCTTTTGTGGAAGACAATAATCTTGTGCAAATACCTTTAAAAAACCTAATTCAAAAGGATGTTGCAGGTTAGACATTGATAAACTACAACATTGCTTTTCGCAGGTTTCATACATGCTAGACTGCGATACTATTACAATTTCCTCATTTAAAAGGTGCAACAATGTTTTAACAAAGGTAAAATTAAAAAGTACGAAAAACTTCTAGAATATAATCCTCCTGGATGGCATATCCTCCGAGCGGTGTGGATCTGACTCACGTCCCTAACATGTTGGATCTCAACCTCCATCCTTTATCCTCTTCCTATCCTTTCCCAAGCCTACAAGTACAACCATCTGCCATTGAGATGGCTAGTTAGAAAATCGTAGAAAGGCTTCTCGCTTTGGTGAAACTTTGTTGAAATATCAAACCTTTTATCTCAAGACTTTTGAAGGCAAGGCATTGAAGCAAAGAACAACAACAAAATGACCTACAATATCAAGGCAGATTTAGGTTGTAACCTTTTCTTCATTATAATACAGTTACATGTTTCTTTCACATAAATTATTGTCTATTTGTTTGGAAATATTTGGTATATACTTCCTTAATCATATATATAGGTTTTATCAAATCATTTTTGGAATATATGTGCTTTGATGGTTTGTTTGTTTATATCATTTTCATTTTTTGTTTCGAAGCATTGAGGACAAGAGTAGAAGATACACTTCAAACAATCAACAAGGACAACCTTCATAAAAAGGTACGAGTTCATACCACTCTCACTTCCATTGATAATTTGGTTGTAACTAAACCTAGGGAAAATTTGTTGTTCCTGTATGTTTTGTTCTAGATCTAGTCACAAGATTTAGGGAGATCACTCTTATTCGTAAGAGGGATTTGTCCATTAATAATTTGACCACTAGCTTGTAAATATTCAAGGTAGTGAGAATATGTAGGGTAGATGGCCTTAATGAAGGATGTGAGAGGAATGCATATCTTCATTGCATTGGCATCTATGTCCTACATGATGGCTTTGGTCTCATAAGCTAAAGTCATGAGATCATCATCCTTCAAATCTAGGTTGAAGAGCTTCACCAACAAGTTTGTGAGTTCCAATTCTAAATGTGAGTCATACAAATCCTTCAATTTCTTTAAAGAACCATAAGAGTCTTTCATAGAAACAATATGGTAGCTCACATCTTCACTTATTATTGCGACAATCAAAACACATGTTTTATTGTATTTTTTTTCTTCCATATTGTAAGCTCTTTATCTGTTGTAAGTTTGTTAGGTCCACCATTATTCTCTCCTTCACAAATGACATCCCACAAATTGTTAAAAATTAGTATCTTTGACCTTTCTGGGCCATTCTGGGTTATTTTCCTTATAAATTAACACTGCACCAACAACAAAAATGAGAATGGGTTTTTAATCAGAATTTGAATATGGAAAACCTTGTGCTTGATAGGAAATCATATAAGTTAACCAGAACTTGTAGGAAAATTATAATGGTAGGAGCGCTAAAAGAGTAGTCAACAAAAATCACCACAAAAATTAGAACCGTTGACCATGATTAAAATGCTAGTTCATAGCCTCCATTGAGAGGCTTAGGTAAGGCAATATTTAGCCAGACATATTTACAAACAATAACTTCATAAGCTTGAATAAATGGTACAACGAGTTGAGGGATCCAAAAGGGCATAAAAATTTCAAATGTTAGCGATCTTAATCTTTATGCTATTAAGGGAGGCATTAGATCAATGATTAGAAGCACCGATCAAATGCATACATAACAATAAAACAAAAGCTATATCTTACAGAAGAAAATAGAAATACAATGCTTAACAAAGAAAAAGTTTAACTTGATCTATCACCAAATCACATAGTGTACTAAATTCATTGCTTCCCATGGTGTAAATTGTGCTAAAGAATGTAACACAAGTCCTAGGGGAGATCATAGTGAATGTGAGTGTTGCAACCAAAATCAACCAAAAAATTGGAACAACTATTGTGGATCAGAAAAAATCATTTGGTTCAACTTTTAATATCAAGGAGTTCATTTTCTTTCCTGTATCCAAGTGCCCCAATAAATCATCACCTCGCCTCAAAGGAAAAATGACCCCAATAATTATTTGGTCTTAGCATAAATCTTAAATATTTTAGATCCTCATCCAAATTTATATTGATATATGGAAACAAAGTACAAAAATATGCATTTTTTTCATTAGGAACCCTTAGAAAAGATAGGAAATATTTTCCAACATTAACTAAAATACTTATTGCAAAGCAATAGAGGTTCAGAGTATCCTTTTGGATTCATTACATCCCTTCTTGTCCCACCGTAGAAGATGAGAATGCCATCCACAAATAATACATTAACCCCTCTCCAATTTTTATGCCTTTAAAATAATCCATGTCTCTTATCCTTCGGAATAGCCCTACCAACACCTCCAACAATAATCAAGAACCTGAGAGTAGAGAGAGGGAAACCTTGCTTGGGCCCCCTTTCAAGCTGAAATAAAGGAGATATGTAACCATTGATCCACAAAGAGAAAGCCACATGAGTCAAGTAGCTCATAACCCAATTAACAAAGGGTAAACAAAAATGCAAATGAAGAAGAAAAATCTAATGTACAACTAATTAACCCTATTTGTATGCTTTCAAGAGGTCAACATTTAATACCATAACTCTAAGATTTGTTGTTTTCATGGAATAAAGGCCTTCTTGAGCCACTCCAACGGGCTTATGAATTTGCCCTCCCTCTAAAAACCCAAATTTCTCACTAGAAATAAACTTGTATAACAAATAATTAACCTTCTATATATGATTTTGGCAATTATCTTATATATGCAATCGCAAAAGGAAAATTTCTTGTATTACCCAAAAGAAATAACATTACTTGATTTTGGAATGAAAGAAATAAAGATTGAATTAAATATAACAAGTATCCACTCTGATAATCTTGATTCCTCAATAATCCCAAATAGGTCATCTTCCAACACGCCATAGAACCCAATAAACAATTTAACCGTTCACCTATCCTGGCTCTAACTTTTGTCTTTTTGAAAACTATGAAGGCAAACTATAGCTCTTCCCTGGAAAATTTTTCCAACAACGTAAGGTTGTCCTCCACTTCTACTAACATTGTTAAATATGATGTCATTTAAATCACTTCCATTATAGTGTTTCTATCATCTCCTTTAAAGCAAGATTTAATATATGATCCACCCTTTCCTTAGCTATCTCCTCAAAACTAGTAGCCATAAACCCCATCAACATTTTCAACCTTCAAACAAAATTAATATTGTTATTATGGTAATAAAACTAACTTGTTATGTTATCTTGGCCACCCATATTTGTTTGATGACCATGGGGGGCTACTTTGAACTATTCATTGTGGTCAATGTGAGTAACTATTCTCTTTACAATCTAGAAGGCCTACAATTTTTTATTTTGCAAGCGCCCCTTGGTGATCCCAAGCCCCACAATTCTATGACTTATGTCGCATTTTTTAGAGGATACACTAAGGTTGAAGCTTCATCTATGATTATTCTATAAGAATCACCATATGAAGGAAGTATATACATATTTAAGATGCATTTTAGTGGGAATTAAACCACCCTTGTAGATTATTCCCATTGGAATGAGAGGGAGATGATCTTGAATACTATGTGATGTTTGAGAGAAGAATGTTGAAGCTTGATTTGAGGTTTTCAATGGGATTTCCTTTCATTGTGGGTTCGAGGTAGGAGAAGCGCTTCATGAGTGAAAAAATCTGATCATATATGTTTTTATCCTCCACATAGAATAACTCATTGTTAGCTAATTCGAATGCAACCCTTGTGAAAAATACATCCCATGTTAAAAATAAAAATAAAAAATGAGATACAAGGATGAAAAAAAAGAATGCAGCAGAAGAGTTTTTGAACATTTGAGAAGCTTGTCGATTTGGACGACATCATGAACCTAGAGGTAGTTTTCCTCATGTGACATTTCTTCTTCTTGAAGGCCTCTAAGAGAACTAGGGATGTTGAAAGGAGGACCTTTGACTGTGGGTGTTTAGATCAAAACTGGGCTCTATGTAAGCAAAGGATTTTTATGGATTACCTATAAGTTTTTTCTCCTTCCCTTTCCTACTTTGTAGAACCCAAGTGCTTAAATTAGCTTGATTTGAAGCTATTAAACATATTCAAATTCAAATCCAAAGAGTGGCAATGTACACAAAATCTTTATAATTAAATTAATAACCTTATGGTCCCATGTAGGTGAAAGACTTGTTTTTTCTTAGCTGTTAAGTGGGGTTCCCTACATTTTAGCTTTTTGCAATGCATAACAAACGTTCAAGATGATCATTGATTTCATTTATGGCCCAAAGTTTGATAATAGGTCAATGGGTTTTGGTTGGTTGGTTCTTAAAGCTGGGTGTCATTTTACTTATTGGCATTCTCATTTCTTTGAGTGCAGGCTAACTCGTTTGAGCATGTAGGTTGTGTAATGTGATTGTGGGCAGGTGCAAGTTCCAGGTGATTTGGTGTACAAACACCCTTTTTTCATGGTTAATTTGTTGAAGGGTAGCTTTCATAGCATGTGGGACACTTTTGTTCATTATAATATTTTACATAGAATAGTGATCAGTTGTGTTGAGTGAAAATGTTTATAAAAAATGTTAATGAGAATCAATAATGAAGAGATGCAAAAAGAGAAAGGGAGAATAAAAAATAAGCTTAAACATATGCAATAAACACATCATGACTCTGCTCAAGATAAAGAAGGAGAAAGATGATTTGAGAAGATATATAAAGGAAAATATATTAAACTTAGTGATATGATTGTGTGAAAAATGGGAACATTGGTTTATTTTAACATTTTAGATCGAGGTTCGTAACATTGTAATATGGGGTTCAAATGGAGCATTGTCGCATTAATAACTTTTATTTAAACTTGATATGCATAGATCCCTCTATTATAATTAGCCAAATCTGATATGATTTGTATGCATCATTTATTCATTTTATACCAGCTTAGATTTATTGTTATGTTGTCCCCTAGGTTGTTCTCTCAAAAAGATGAATGGAAAGTGTTACACATCATTTTGTCATTGTCCCTGTACTCCCCGTCTACGATCCTGGAGGACCTCTACATTGTACTTGACATGCTTTACCATCATGGAGAAACTCCCAGTATGTCCCTCTTCATGAGCAGAATAATTCCCCTTTGCATCATTTCCCAAGGATCTTTCTTCTATCCTAGTTTAGAAGACTGATGCTACTGACCAGTTTTCTCCTCGTGCCAATTTATAGAGGTTAAAACTAGACCTTGCGTCGTTCAGATCGACTGAGCCCTTTTCCAGTTGTGTCGATCTTCTTTTGGAAGGTTTTTTAAATAAGGACCCAAAGCTTCCATGTCTAGAAGCTTCGTAACGGAAGTCTGGTAGATGGTTGGGCCAGATAGAGCCGAGAAAATTAGTTTGGGCTCCTTTCCCCTATTAGGATGGAACAACCTCAAGATATAAGACCCTCTCCCATGATGAGAGGAACCATCTCCCATCCATCCAAGCTATATAAACCTCTATTTTTCTCAAGCAAAAGCTAGTTGGAGTTTTGGAGCAAGTTTGAATAACCAACAAGTGTTACACAACATTTTGTCACTGTCCCTGTACTTCCTGTATACGATCCTCGAGGACCTCTACAGTGTACCCAAAATGCTTTCCCATCATGAAGAAACTCCCAGTATGTCCCTCTTCATGAGCATAATAATTCCCCTTTGCATCATTTCCCAAGGATCTTCCTTCTATCCCAATTTACAAGACCTGCGCTACTGACCAGTTTTCTCCTCGTGCCAATTTACAGAGGTTAAAACTAGACCTCACGTTGTTTGGACCGACTGAGCCCTTTTCCAGTCACGCTGATCCTCTTTTGGAAGGTTTTTTATATAAGGAGCTGAAGCTTCCATTCCTAGAAGCTGCGTAACAAAAGTCTGGTAGATGGTTGGGCCGGATAGAGCCGAGGAAATCAGTTTGGGCTCCTTTCCCCTATTAGGATGGAACAACCTCAAGAGATAAGACCTTCTCCCATGATGAGAGGAACCATCTCCCATTCGTCCAAGCTATATAAACCTCTCTTTTTCCCAAGCAAAAGCTAGTTGGATTTTTGGAGCAAGTTTGAATAACCAACAAGTCATTTATAGCTTGTGGCTTTCTAGTGTGTGTTTGAGGGAGAATAGTGTGATTGTGGTTTGGTTTGAGACTAGAGGGGAAGAGGCCTTAAAAATTCCATTGTTGGGGCTATCCATGAAGTGCTAGCAGAAGTGTGGGAACCCGAATATGCCGGAGGAGACCAGCAACGTCAATGCACCAGTTCTAATCTCTTTCTGATTTATATTAATGCAACTATCGATTGATTTCCTACATGAAGTGTCATTTGACATCTTTATCGCTTAATGTTCCTTGACCTATTAAGTAGGCTGAATACAATATTGTATGCTATCACGTTTGTTGTTGTTGTTGTTTGCTTGTTTTAGGTATTCGAAGGAAGGAAACGAAAGATAGCTGGAGTGAGGAAGCATGATCATCATCAACTGGAATAGCGTTATAAAAGGTAGGCCCTCTTAATTGATTCTAGCTTAATGAGATTTTCCATAGATTGTTTGTTTGTGGCTAGACCCGCTCTCTCGGGCTAGAGTAATTGTTTGTGTCCACACTGAGAATTTACCTGCACCACACCAAGACTTATCATGCTTTTCATTTGATGTCAGAAATATTGGATGTTGATTTAATTCTCTAGTTAGCTTATCTAGTCTTGTATTCTCCCCTTTATTGTTTCCCAACTTTTTAGGACCTTGAAGTGAAGAGAAAAAGTGAAAATTGGGATTTTTTTCACATTTTGATGGGTTGGCCTACGCAAAAATAATTGTATCATATATTTACTTGAGTCAGTTACACTTTGATTCAAATCTAATAATTTCCCTTGTTAAGCGACTCAATTTGTTCCAATACATAATTTTGATGGTCACCCAAAACCGTTCACCAATTGAGATAATCCCAACATACAAGAGGGTGGTCTCGTATTGTTGTCAATATGTGATCATCAAGCAATGCTCACTTCTACATCCCTATGAACCCACCTATGAAAAGTCAAATAAGACAATTTGCTTTGCCATGGACCAACACAATTTGCTTTGCCATGGACCATTGTTGGCCATGGGATGAACATGAGTTCAGTCTAGTCTATTCATCATGACCATGCTTCATTACATGCTTGCTTTGTAATACTTGCATTAAATATCTAAAGGGTTTGGACTTTATCTTGTTCATTGCCTAATGAAAATTTACTCATAAAGTAAAACTTGTAGGATTTACATCGTTTGAGTGTGTAGTGTCTTTTGGGCAACATATACAATTTGATATCAATAATTGAAAACTAACATGCTCCATATTAAAAACCCTCATCATCATCTTTAATACAAGGTAATACTAACACAACACTAATCTTGCCAAAATTAAACCTAATAAACTTAATTATTTATTTATTTATTTTATATATAAATAACAACTTTACTAAAAAGATAAATTCATCATTACATCATTAATACACTATTTTAATTAAACTGGTTTTTGTATAAATGCCACAACTAAAACTACCATTACCATTAAATGCAATTTAATAACTCTTACACTCAACATGCTTACATTCTATTAAGCATTACTATGTAAACACAACTTATTGCTTACACTATAATTATGCAGGGACCTAGCTTGAATTTATGCTTCGTTATCATTCCTTCCAAATATTTTAGAGAAGAAATGAATCAAGTGGGAATCTTGGTGTATTTATTCTTTATATTCGTGAAAGTATCATGCCATTCAAAACTTTTTGAAGTATGTTTTTAATTTATGCATGAAGTATGTTTTTAATTTAATGCCATGGCTAATTAATTATTTGGAAGACAAGATGGTTTGTCTGGATCTGGTGGTAAGTCTAATGAAGAAATTTGGTTCCACAAATTTTGTGTTCTAATTTTGGATGAGACAATTTTTTTTGTTTTGTATTCCCATCAAACACAAGATTATGTATCAAATATAAGATTAATATATGTTTGATAATTGTTTTAAATTTTGAAGTTGTAGAAATTGTTATAACAAATTTAATGAGCGTGAAATTTTAAGAGTTAGTTTAATTGGTTGAGTTTGGTTGCTAAAACAACTTGTTTAAATAGAGGGTGAGTTTAATTAGTTGAACTTGGTTACTAAAACATCTCTCTAAGAATAGGTCACTGGGTAATTGGTTGAGCTGTGGTCACATCTGGCTGGTTACTAAAACATCTCTCTAAAAATAGGTCACCGGGTAATTGGTTGAGCTATGGTCACATCTGGCTGGTTGTAAGTTATGGGATCAATTCTCCTCGACACCTTCTAGTGGATCTGCCCAGATATTTCCCGAAAAATATGAAAAATAAATATTTGAAATTCAACTGGTTCATTTCCTTGCATGTCTGCAATTTCAGCTCTCAGTTACCGGTTTGGATTAGTCTCATGCGGCGTCTCTTCGGGCTGAATTTACAGGGTCAAGATAAATGTTGCAGACCGGAGCTTGGAACCTGTTTTTGTCTCTGTAGCAGCATTGACTTGAATTGCGGTTCTTTCTACTAGAAAACAATGATTATAAAAGATGGAAGTTAGATGTAACTTCAATTTGTTTTCTGGCTTTCAGTTCGGCTGTGAGAGGCCGCAAATGTCCATGAGAGCTCGTACATTCTTGTTAATATTTTTCTTGGCTTTATATTTTTCCATATTTTTCGGCAAGGTTGTTAAATCGGAGGATTCTTCATTGAATGGAATAAGATTAGGCTTGCAGGAAGGCATCGAATTTGGTGAGTTTTGTGTTATGGATGGTAATTTCTTCATAGCTGCAAGAATTTTTAAAAATCTGCACAACAATGACAGTTCTAAAAAAAATCATAGAAGTTTGCTTAAGAATTTCTTGAATTCTGCTAGAAAACAATTATGGCGTTCTTACGACCTGTCTTAAAATTTGATCTGATGTTACAAGATATTTGTTTAAAAATTGAATATTTTAGTGAATTTTCTTTTTTCCAGAGAGAAAAAAGCTTCAATATCTTATATGAGGAATATAAGAGTCCAAAATTTACTGAATACATCCAATTGTTCTAATTCATTTTTGTATGCTACTGAATACATCCAATTGTTCTAATTCATTTTTGTATGCTACATATTCTAAAATATTCCTATGATCAAAAGAGTAACATAATATCTAAGTAGCCAAAAACTATTAACTATCCTGTCTCTGTGACCAGTACAGAGAAATCATGATTATAGTGAGAAACATCATCTGGTGAGCCAAAATTTCCAAAACAGAGCACTAAAAATCTGGAAAAACAAAATCTTGGATCTGAAATGTGTTCCATCCGAAAATATCTCAAGATGCCAAAGCCCAGGAGAGGAGGTGAGACCCTTTTTAGAAAGTGCATCCGCTGTAGAATTTTTGTCCCTGCTGATGTGCTGAATAGTGCTATCAACCATGCGGCTCCAGTAGTAGTTGATCCTGTCTCTCCAACCGGTCAGGTGCTGCCCCAAAATGATATTTCTCCTATTTACTGAATCAACCAATATCTTCGAATCTCCATAAATAACCAATATTTTCAAAATGATATTTCTCCTATTTACTGAATCAACCAATATCTTCGAATCTCCATAAATAACCAATATTTTCGAATCTCCATAAATAGCAACCTACTATATGTCTAGGAAAATACAAAATCTTAATAGTGCTTATGATATTTACTAAAAAATTTCTTTGAAAAATGTCAAAATGCTGCGTCAAGTGTTTGCTGTAGATATTTTTTCTTTGTTGTGGTGCAGATGCTTCTTAAACGTTTTGTGATGGCTAGTACTTTGGGGGAGTTTTAACTGGCGCTAAATGGTTTGGCATGGATCGAATATAGGTTTATGGCGATGCCAAGGGTATCATTGATTGGGTAAATGAATACAACAATTTCAATATGTTTATTTTAATTAATTGGATGAAACTGACTGGGTAAATGAACACAACAATTTCAATTCGCCCATTTTATCCAATTAGATGAAACGTATCAGAGAACTGGTAAAATCTTTTCAGTGGAACTATTTCGATCACATCTACAGAGAGCAGCATTCGACCACTGACTTCCTGTCCAAAAGAGGTATAAAGATGCTTCCAGGTAAGATCTATTATACCATCTTTCAAAATAATATCGGGTCTCTGCTGGGGTTGAAGCCCTTTTCTCCCGATCTGGTTACTGCAGATCCGCAGTTGGGTGCCACATTTGGGCTCGAAGTTCTATGTGGCGTTGAGATATCGGTGTTTTGCTGATATCCATTTCGGGTTTTTGGCTGCATTAGTGGAAAGATGGGGATGGGATCAGGCAAGGGCGGCGCTTCTGTGAATGACAATGTCCTGAAAAAGGTCGTGCTGAGCTACACCTATGTGAGCATATGGATCTTCCTGAGCTTCAGTGTGATCGTGTTCAACAAATACATTCTTGACAGGAAGATGTTTAACTGGCCCTTCCCCATCAGCCTGACCATGATCCACATGGCATTCTGTTCGTTCCTCGCCATAGTGTTGGTGAGAGTCCTGAAACTTGTCAAGCCAATTGGAATGTCAAGGGAGGTCTACCTGACCTCAGTTGTGCCCATCGGAGCCCTCTACTCTCTCAGCCTCTGGTTCTCCTTAAATCTTTCAAAATAATATTAACATTAAAATTAACAGTGTGACTTTCATTTAAGGAATACAATTTCTTTTTGCCACTATTTCAATCCAAGGATAGCAGAGCCACTCTTTTGTTAAAAAAGAACTTTGAGTTCTATGTACAATGATTGATATAGAATGGATAACAATTTTGTATTTTGTACAATGATTGATATGGAATGGATAACAATTTTGTATTTGAAGAACAATATAAGGCACAAACACAAGTTTTTCTATTCTCTACCAATGTAGTGTACTGGCAATTAGGGCTGCACATTTAAAGAATAGATTTAAAGAAGGGTAGATAGAATTTTTTAAAGTTTGGGAGATGGGAGGTTTATGTGTAATGGGGATGGTAGAAGATTTCGATGAGGAAAAACACTTTTGAAATTGTATTTTAATTAAATAGAATAATGAGTGTTTGTTTGTTTGTTTTTTTTTAAGAAAAAACTAAATTAAAAAATACTAGAAGTAAAGTTTGCAATGAAACTTGTAATATTTTGATAGTTGTCCTTATCTCTAATGTAAAAAACTTGCGCAAAATTTGTAATCATTCCGTCTGAGCAAAATTAATCAATGGATCCTCTAACGGATGGTAGATTTGTTGTGTAGGAAGACAAAGTGTGATCGATTTCCCCTTAGGGCCTTTGATGCATGGCCTGAAACAAATCTTCCTTGTGCTTGCCACCGGGCTTGTATCAACTGATGCTAATACCACATACAAACATTTTTCTTATTTTGGCTGAAGATCGGACTAGGAGACCTGATATATTGCACAAATTCAAGCGATATAGAGGTGGATGGAACATTACAAACAAACATTACTTGATTGTAACATTTCTAGACATAAGGGTGCGATTATAACCCGCCTACAACTTTTAAAAAATAAATTAAGATACTAATCACATAGAAAGGAGTGGCAGGTAATATTTTGAGAGTTTTCCCATTGGTCACACACCATTCTCTAGACCAAACCTAAGCCAGTGTTAAATTCGCACAGATATATATTTTTTCATAAAAAAATGCCTTATTTCACTTTTCTTATAGCTCTAGCAACCTATCTCTAAAATGGAAGCAATTTACGTTTTTTCTAGCTCAAATTTGTGTAGCTTTGAGAAATTTCCACTTTCACCTTAGGAAATTATGATTTATCATTTAGTAGCAAAAATCACTTTCTGGCTGAATATAAACGCTCTTCTTAGTGACATAGTTTAAACAGATTGCCTGTTTGGGGCCATGGTCAGTGTTGATTAGGGACCTCAAACTTTTATCAAAGTTCTCAGCGACAGTTCTCGATAAAATCAAGAAAGTGGTTGAGTGCAAATGTTATGAGCCAAGACTTGGAATCTGTTTATTTTTCTGAGAAAACTGATTAGTGCTAGCAATGGAAAACAACAACATTAAAACCAACAATAATAATAGTGAGAATGGACCTTCAGAGGATTAATGAAGAGATATCCATACTCAGACTGCTTATGGACCTTGCAACTCCTCAATCGAAACTGTTGATGTTGAAGGAATTGGAGGAAAGAAAAACGACTATTCTATCCATTCAAGAGAATTATTGACATCTCAAAAGTAGGGAAATTTGGATCAAAGAAGGTGACTAAAATCCTTGCTTTTTTCACTAGAATGCTAATAACAAAAGGAACATAAATTCTATATGGGATATAAAGTTAGCCTCAAGGGTCAGAGTGTATACTATCTCGGAGATATAGAGGGAGGTTGTCACATATTTTGAGGGTATGTTCTCAACCCGTGTAAGTGTTAATATTGATGACCAGTTATGAGGGATTGAGAATTATCCCACTATGTTTTCGAATACTTCTAATGCTGCCCTTTTTGGCCTAGTCACTATGGAGGAGGTACTTTTGGTTCTAAAGTAATTTGTGAAGGACAAAAGTCCTGGTCGAGATGGTTGAAAGGTGGAGTTGTTTATTCATTTCTTTGAGTTGATGGGGTAGGACCTCTTGGATATTGTTGAGGAATCTCATACTACTGGTCACATTACAGGGGCTATAAACTCCACTTTTCTAGCCCTGATTCCCAAGGCCTCTTATCCTCATACCTTCTCCGACTACAGACTAACATCCTTCAGTAATATTTCCTATAAATTTATTTCCAAGATTCTTGTTGGAAATATCAAGGCCACTCTTTCTGAGTATATTTCTATAGAACAACTTGGTTTCCTGTCAAACCGGTTGATACATGATGCTATAACCACTGCCCAAGAGTGCATTCATTCGATTAATTCTAAGAAATTGGAGGCCTTGGTTATGAAATTAGACCCACAGAAGGCTTATGATTGTGTTTATTGGGATTTCCTACGCTTTATTCTTACCAAAGTGGACATGTCGGTGCATAATGTGGAATGGATCACGGCCCGTGTTACCTCGGTGAGTTTTGTAGTTTTGATTAATGGTTTTCCATCGGACTTCTTTAGAGCTGGCAGGGGCTTGCGTCATGGCTACTCCTTATCGCCTCTTCTCTTCATTCTTGTTATGGATGGTTTAAGTTTGAAGATTGGAGAGGAGATGACTATGGATACTTTTAGAGGACTCAGGTTGGATCACAAAGTTTCTATTTCACACCTGTTTTTCGTTGATGATGTCCTCACTTTTGGTCTGGTCTCGCGTGCACAATGGGATGTGCTACACTCTATTCTTATGAGATATGGGGTGACATTCAACCTGGTTTCAAACGACGGTAATTCGACCCTTATTTACTCTAATGGCGAAAGGGAGGAGATTGAATTTATATATGGTTTTTTTGGTGTTAAGATAAAAAAATCGGAAGATGGATTTACCTACATGGGTTTTAGATTGAAGCCCAACAATTATAGAATTGGTGACTGGTCTTGGCTTCTGGACAAATTCCATAACAAACTGAATCGATGGACTCATAGGTGGCTTTCATTGGGGGTCATATATACTCTTATACCGCCAGTCCTACAATAATTATCGTTATATTGGACTTATTTGTTTGCACTTCCGGTGTCTATTATAAAGAGGATTAAGTCTATTGTGGCGCACTTCCTATGGTCGGGTACTGGTGTTGAACAAAAAATTCACTTGGTGAGTTGGGAAGTGATTACTAAGGTTAAGGAGAGTAGAAGCTGCGGATTATTGGACCTGCGACTTTTTGGTTGGGCTCTACTCATTAAATCCCTCCGAGGGGCACTGCTTGGCAAGGGGCTATGACATGATATTATTAAGGTGAAGTATTTGAAGCAACAAAATGTTACATAATGGTATATAAGGGGAGATATTGGTGTTAAAATGTGCTCTGACATTTGGCTGAGCTTTCATAAGGTTAAAAGATGGTTTCTACATATGCTCCGATGGTCATTTGGAAAAAGGACCCAAATTCTAAATGGCATAGACCCTACGATTGCTGCTTTCTCCTCTAACTATATCCCAAAGGGATTAATTAATTTTGTTCATGCTATAGGTCTCATATTTCCGGGCCAGGTTATTAGACAGTGGAGGGGCCATTATCTAACAAGGAAGGAGGCGATGGAAATTGGATTGGCTGGAGAATACACATATGCTTGGAAACAATATATTCAGAGTCTTAGACTGGCTGGTCTGTGTAAGAATGACAATGGGGATTCATTTACTTGGTTTGGGAAATTACAACATGGCTCTGTGATGGTCTTGGAGGCCCACAGATATATACTATTCACATACTAGTCTTTGTTTAACACTTGCTAGTTTCAAAAAGTTTGGAAATGGAAAGAGCCTTGAAGATCATCTTATTTGCCTGGTCAGATTGGCATAATAAGATCATTGGGACAATTTGTGCAAAAAGGGTTATGAAGGACCGAGATGGTGCCCATTTTACAGACAATAATTAGAAGCAACCCTACATATTTTTTTGCAGTGCCCTTTGTCATTGCAGGTATGGACACATGTTCTGCAGGTGTTAAAACTTCCTCCACTTTGAGAGTTTATCACAGTGGAATTATGTCTCAAATGGTGGGTATGCGGCCATGGGAGGTATAAATTTGTCCCCTTAGACATTTTTTGGGAACTCTGGCATGCAAGAAACTCATTTATTTTTTAGGGGACACCCGCAAATGTACTCAGAATATGTTCCCACATCTTGGCATGGATGAATTCACAGGGGGGATTTCATCTTATTGTCAAATGGCCTGGTGCAAGAACAAGACATTCATAGATTCATTTTCCAATAGGTTTGTTTGATGGTTCCGCTTAGGGAGGCATTTGTGGTTGTGGTGCGTGGCTCAAGGTTTGTTCAAAGTCTCATTATAAACTTGCTAGAACGGGAAAACTGGTACCAACACCAAAGTATAAATTTTGGCACTTTGGGGCTTATTATGGTTTGCTAAGCGACTACAGTTGGATCAAACTTATGTTTATAGAGACTCAAAAGCTCTCATAGATACGATTTCAGGTCTGTCTAATTTTGAACCCCCTAATCTAAGTTGTTGGTTGGATCACATAAAACTTTTACAACAATCCTTTGAGTCCATTACATCTCAACATATTTACTTGGAAGTAAATGTTGTGGTGGATGGTCTATCAAAGGAAGGTCTTTGTGCAGCATTGGGCATCCTTTGTGATAGCTATATTATGGATGGTACTACTAGGGAAGAAGGCGTGCTGCCATTCATATAATATCTTGCTTTTATTTATTGTTGCATTATCTTTCTAGGCTATTTTTTTTAGTTGAAAATATGTCATATAAAGTTCCATATGGGATATTTTGTTGTAATGGGATCACTTAGATAATCTGGTTTTTGTTTTTATGGGGATGGGGGATCTTCTCCTAAAGTAATGCATATATTTTTAGATTTATGAGATCCCCACTTTTTTTGCAAGAACTTATATTGATGTATATGGAAAAATGTACTGGACTTTTATAACTTAATATAAAACCATCATTTTTCCTCTGAAGAAAAAAGATTCAAGACTAACAACAACAATTACAATAATTTTTTAGCAATAGATTTGATAGTAGATTATATAGCACTAACAATAGAAGAGAATCCAATAGTAACTGCAAGTAACAACACCTCAATTTTCAAAATGCTCAATGCTTAAAGCTTGAAACTTTCCCAAGAATGTGTGGATGCAAGTTCAAACCCAAACAAGACAATATCAATGCCACCCTTGGCCCAAGAAGTCTCTTCAAGACTACCTGTAATAACACACTTTACCAAAACACTTGTTCTTACGCCCAAGAGCCCATTTCATAATTAATTTACAAACTAGAAGAATCCAATAAAAGAGGAGGTACAATACTCAATGATTGATACTTATGACTAAGAGTTACTAAATACTAAATAGAGATGGAGAATCAGAGATACAAGGGTCTCATGAGTGAGAGGGACATTAATGTGAGAGAATGCATCAATAAATCTTGATGCATTGTAAAAAATAACCAATAGAGTTATGTTATTTTAGGGTTGACATATGGCCTGTAAATCACCTTCATCTATGTCTCATCTATTTAACACAAAACTGTGTATTCAAAATAATGTTTTTCACTATTGATTTTTGAAAAACATCATTTTTATAGCCCATGGGGGCCTACTTCTTGATCCATTAATTAATCTAAATTTGGAATGAAATAATGAATTCAATGTTTGGTGTGTTGGTAATGACATGAAATTAGGGTTTCTCTTGTGAGGATAACCAAATTTAGTGTTATTTCCATTTCTTCATTATTTTTTAGATGTATCGTCTCTTTGAGAAGGTAGCCTACCTTATTATGAAGTTTGAGCGATCACAATGTGCTAATGAATGGTTTCATAAATTACCATGCACTATTAGAGGTTGTTATCACTTAGTTTTATACCACCCTTGAGGACATGGGAGGCCTTGTCAGGTTAGTTATTTTCCACCTTAAGGTTCTACAAGGCCTTGCCTAGCATGAATTTGTTTGCAAAATTTGTGGGAGGCAGAATTCAAAAGAACCTTTGTGTTAAGGTCCTGTTGTAGTGGCTACAACCACCCTCCAAAATTTTGCCTTAGCTTCGTTTTGGAGCCTCCCTACCAACCATCCTAGCAACATTTCTTGCACTATCACGTACACAGGATTCATTGGTTTTTCAATAGCTTTCCAACCTGTGCATGTTAGTTTGCTTCACTCCCTTCACAGGCTACCACTTCGGACTTGGGCTAGTTGCTAGCAGAGTAGCTCCCTCAGAAAATTGCGCAATTCTGGAGGGGAACTAACCTTCCCTCTAGAAATTGCACAAATCAGTTGGCCAGCCTGCTGAGCTCAAGAATTGCGCAATGCTGTCCGTTAAGCTTCCTCTAAAAGATTGGGCAACTCATCTTAGGCCAAGATGCTGAGCTCAAGAATTGCGCAATTTTGCCTGTCAAGCTTCCTCTGAAAAATTGCGCAATTCATCCTAGGCCAACCTTCTCATCCCAGGAATTGCGTAATCCTAGGATATAGTCACCTATTCCTCCCATAAATTGCACAATCCCTCTGGGACAGCTAGCTCTGTTCAGCCCAAAAACTGCGCAAATCCTTCTCCTAGGCTTGCAGACTGCTGCATGTGCCTTCAGGTCGATCGGTCCCCTCCGAGACTGAGCTATCCTGATTTGCATGCATGGGATGCTCTTCATGAAATAGCAGAAGACAACATGAAAAGGCATCCCTAGATCTAGGGATCTATTTTTACCAGTTGGAGGTTACATGCAAAGCTCATTTTAGAAACCTCTAGCCAAGTGTCACTTTTTCCTAGATTTGTGGCATGCACGTCATAACCTCGATCTTATCAAAACTCATCAATCGGATGCTGCAGAGCTCATTCCTCACATCGACCTTACAACTCTGACATCCTACATCGCCTCTAGAAGTCTTCGGCACTTTCAGCTTAGCTGTTTCAGGGTAAGTCTACTTTTCATGTCTTGCGTTGTGTTTCTGTTGCTTTTTGTGTTTTGATTTGTGTGAGTGTTGTTTTCTTGATTTCAGTGAGTGCTTGCTATCGTTTTGATGTATGTTAGCTTGTAGAAGTGTTGTTTCAATTTTCGTTCGCATCTCACTGCTGTCGCATGCATGGCATTGTTTTTGCAACGACGGTCGCTGTTGTGGCGACTCGCTTCATAGACATGCATGCTTTCCTGTTTTCTAAATCTTGCACTTACTGTATGCATGCATGATCATTCACTCTTGTTTACACTCAGTATCACCATGCATTCAGACTTCTTGTCTTTTCAGTTGCCCGTCGGCGGGTCTGGGCTGCCTTAGCTCAGACCTTGCCTTGCCCGGCTAGCATTGCACATTTATGGAAGTGAAGGCTCTTCCTTCCCTCTAGAAATTGTGCAAATCTAGCCCAGTATTTGTTGTTGGGAAAAGTATCCAATACGGAATGACCCTATCCCACTCTAAGGGTGATAGTACCTCAACAACAATCAAAGCAAAGCTATTCGAGATTACTTCTTTATGAGATGTAAGAGAAGGGAGAAAGAGATCCACTAACCGATGTCTTCCGCTAATGATTGCTCCAATCTTCTCTCTTTGCTGCTTGCTCCCAGTTCCTTGCTCTTTCACTGGCCCAACTACACCAAGATCCTGCAAAATGGCAAGAAAGGGAAACTACAAGAAGCATATATTCATAATTGATTCAAGGATTAGAATAAATCAAATACACAAGTATAACAATACACCATTGAAACACATGCATATAGGAGAACCTCAAATGCTTTATTAATGGAAGAAGTAAGGTTCAGAAAGTGATACAACCATAAGAGGCCCAATCCAGCATCACCTCCCAGCAGAAAGAATCTCCTCTTCACCTCCTTCAAAGAAAATCACCCAATAGTTCTATACTCAAACCAACAACACTTCCTTACATTCACAAGATTCCAGCCTCCCTAGATCTCATGAGAGAGCTCTATATATAGGAGTTTTGGAGAAAGGATGAGTCAGCTTGTAGCTGACATGAAGCTGACTAGTGTCCCCTCCCACTTCAGTTATTCTTCAGTTCTTGAGTCCACTTGGAGGTTCTTGCTTCCACTTGGAGATCTAGACCCTCTTACTCATCACCAGTCGAATTCCCTGATCCAAGTGTCATTTTGGAAGCTTCCTGGGCATTGACACCTTGAGGAATGACTGTGCCACTTGTCCCAACTCGCCCAGCGCAGGTAGACAGTGGAGCAGTTAACATTCAGCGCAGATGCTCAGTGGAGTAGTTGACATGATCCAGAATTAGCTTGTTTTTGAGTGTTTTCAGGTGGAGAACTGATATTCAGTGCTGTGGTTTGCTGACCTTGTTCCTCTAGGGGTAGGAACAACATGTTTAGGGACTTTGGATCCCTCAGATTATGGACATTTCATGTTTCATGTTGTAAGACACAAAAATGTCTATAACAGTTGCTGTAAGGATAATGTATGGCAGTGGATGGGACACAGTTGACTCTTTCTGAACAACATCTCTTGAACATATAACGACACTGATGCGATGGATCGGTAGCATTACCCCAAATGTGGATGGTTTGGCGAGACCATGGTGATGAGACCGGTGAATGAAACAACCCAACCCAATGTGATACGGAGGAAAAGTGTCATGTTCAAGAGCGACTTGCTACCATTAAAGCTTTGAGGTTCTCCCAATTTTTCCCCAGTCATTTCTGACCAGTACCTCTTTATTTTTGTCAAGCTTGAGGAGGATAACATATGCTTGTTCTATAACCTACCCTTCGGGCAAGCCCATCGCTATGTTTTAACGAGCCTAGCGATAGGGAAACTCGTTCTCGTCTAAAGACAAGTTTGTCGCTATTTAATCATTTTAACGAGTCTAACGACAAGGAAAACTCGATCCTTTTCATTTTTAGAGAGTTTGAAAAGGTACATAAAGTTAACTCCAAAATTCCTTTTTCGTCATCTAATCCCTTAAGTCCGAAAAAGTATAAAACAATACAGAAGGGATGAATTTTCGATAATTTTAACGAGCCGAATAAAACAAGCGCTCGACCTTTTTGTGTAATAATCCCTCAGGTCCAAAAAGATTAAAATCTAGAGGAGGGATAGCTCTTCCGGTCCTTTTAACGAGCTGGAAGGCCAAAACTCGGCAAACTTTTCATATTTTTACGAGTCAAGAGAAAAGAGCTCAAAGAAGACTCGTCTTTTGAGGAATGAGTGATAAACAGGGATAGCAGCAGATTCCAGGTACAGGTTGGAATTTTCCAATCACGGCAGTGTCACAAGGATGGCTAGGCGAAATCACTCTTCGCAGCTGTTCCTCAAAATGGGTAAACAATCATATGGAGGTGAACGATCGGCCAAATGGAATGGAGGTGGCAGGTGCAAAATGCAACCAAGGCTTTTTATGGCTAATAAATTTACGATCACAGTGGTTATTTACCAGGGTATGTTCATTTTTTAATGAGCTTGAATGCTCAATCTTATGTTTATTTTTTAACGAGCATGAACTATGTGCTAAAACTGCTCGGATCTCTCTTTTCTATTTTTTAACGAGCATAAATTCCGCGGTAAAACTGCTCGATATACCAGTCATAAGATAAGAATGTCTCCTGAAAGATCCCATTTTTTATAGAGCTCGCGCCTTACCAAAGCTATGCTCCCTCTCATCCTTTCTTTATGCAAGTTTGGACACGGCTAATCCCAAAAACAGATAAATAACCGCTCTTAGCTTGCACTCCAAAAGGTTTGCATGCCCCCGGGTATAAAGTACAATTTCAAGGCCGCCCCTACTTATCCATCAAAACATTTTGTTTTAAAGGGTGAGGCTTGCCTCTTTCTGGTTACCCAAAGATTGTCTTGTTAACTTCTTCAAACGAAAACATTTCCTTGGCACTGTCTACCGAAGTAGACAATGGTGAATGACCTTTGTCAAACACGTGACCTTAACAAAAGAATCCTATTCTAGAACAACCCCTCTTCCATCCACGGAGGGGGTACGGACTAGTCATATTCTCTCGCGGAAATTCTACCTTATACCCAAGGTTTCCTCTGCCCGAAGCAGACCAGGATGCATGCCCCTTGGGTTCCAGTCCCATCTTTCCAAATCACTCGCACTCATCGGGAAGGAGGACTGGGGGTGGAGACATTTCTTGATTGAATAGACCATTCAGGGTTGGTATGTGACTATTTGCGATGCGTGATCCCGGAAATGAAAGTTGGTCTACGAGCTTGACCATCCTTCCTTCGTGCGGAAAACACATTACTCTAAAGAGTGAGGAGACTATTGCTCCCATGCAATATATATAGTCTCGTCCAAGGAGTAGGTTATAATCCAAGGGTCCTTGAACGACCATCACGTTCATTTGAACGGTCTTCCCTTTCAATGTAACAGGCACATTGGGGAGGATCCCTAATGGTCGACTGGTTCCTTTATCAAAACCCGAGAGATTTCTTATCTCAGGCAAAAGCGCCGGGGAACCCAGTGCTTTCCAAGCAATAGAGGAAAGGATACTCACAGACGCCCCTTCATCAATGATAGTGCCAGCCATTACCATTCTGTAAATTTGGACTATGATTCTGAATGGTATACTGGCTGGCAACCGGGGTCTGCCTAGTTGATTCCAATCAAAGGATACAACCAGGTTGCTTGGCGGTGGGACCGAATATACGGCCGGATATGACCCTGACGATGTTCCTTCCTGCGATAAAGGAATGGGCACATTGCCCTGACGCTCATCAGAGTCTGTGTTGATGAAAAGAATTTGGATGGTGTCATCCTTATTCTCTTCAGTGAGGGTGTCATTTGAAGATGAATCTTCATTGACGGTGTCATTTGAAGATGAAACCTCTGAAGGCAGAACCGGGTCAACTGCCATTTCGACCTTTGGACTTTCGTCCGGTCTGGATTCAGTAGGTTCATTTTCAATGACTAACGCTTCAGCCGACCACTTGAGTGGGCCAGCTGTATTTTCAACCAATGAAGGACTTCGCACGAGTTTTTGTATCCAGGAGGAAGTCTCATCGGTGAAACCGGGCGATCTTCCAAAACTCTCTTCGCTTCGTCTAAGAAGGGACAACGGTGGATGGCGTGATCGCCTTCACACAGTCTGCAGGGGGATCTCGCTCCCCCTCTTTGTCTTGAACCTTCACTTTCGCTGGTTGACGGTAAGCATTCAACATGGCTATCAGAGGTTGATGCTCCCGAATTGTGCAAACGAGGGGACCAGTCCCTTAGTATCCGGGGAATACAGGGACAATCTCTATGGAAGTGGTCTCCTCTACATATGACACATGGTGATTTAGGCCCGGTCTGTGCTGTGTGTGGATTTTTGTCAGATGTCTTTTGCTTGCCCCCAGTCGCCTTAGGCTCCTTCTTCTTCTTCTCTCTCTTCTTCTTCTCCTTCTTCTCCATGGGAGCTTGGCTTTTGCCGGCTCTACCTTGCAAAGACGAGGGATTGGAGGAAGAGTTATAGGAAGTAGAAGGCTGGTGGGCAGCTCTAGACTGATCTAACTATTGACTCGACTGTTCAGGAACCATGGTGTTCTGAACTACATTGGTTGAGAATAGCCAAATTGGCAGGCCAATTGTCAGTCCTGGAAGCGACAATGTGGCCATGTGGGGCGCACCAACTTCTCCCCAAGAGGAGAAAGGACTAGGATTTCCATCATGTGGAATTCCTTGGTTGGGGCATTCCATGTTCTCAACCTACAGATCAACGCAGGAATAGAAGGTGATTATGTTCCGTTTAAAATAAATTTTATAACGACGCTTTAGACACAACTTGCTTTTTCACTTTTTAAGAGTCGAGAAAAAGCTAAAGATGACTCTAGTCTCCTTCGATGTTTTAACGAGCCCAAAGTGACAAATGCTCGGATGGACTTTTTCAGTTATAGAGTTTGAAAAAGGCCAAAAGAAACTGCTCTGGAGATCTAGGCAGAGGGTGTGCCAAACCTTTCGCAAAACCACAGAATACGTTTTACGGTACGAGTGGTCGATCTTCGTGAATGCTGTGTTCACTGCATTGCGATCAATAGGGCGGCCGACACGGCTTCCTATGGATAAAGGCTTTGTTCCTATAGGGGTCTCCCAATATATACGCGACGGTACGTGGGAGCACAAGTCCGTATTGATACTTATCTCTTCACCGTGGAGGAATCACCCAACCACTCAACGCTAAGATATCACGTTTAACGACGCCAGAACATGTCTCTAGCTTAGACCTCTATGTGTTTGCGTTATGTTTCAAAGCGTTGTTAGGTTCATTCAATATATTTTAAGTTGATCTTTTTAAAGTTTGCCTTTCAAGGTTCACCACGAGATGTATGATACAAATTCCTAAATGCAGTCTAAGATGAGAAGCAAGCTTTTTCAATCTTTTCGACTTATGAAAATCTTAACTACTGAGGGAAAAGAAAGACATCATCTTTTCACACAGATCAAAGAGCACACACTAATGCACTTTTTCCTAAATCAACATACAAACTTATCAAATGAAAAATGCACAATGCAGGTATTTCTTTTCTCTTTCTTAATGTTGATGTATTACAAAAAGAAAGCTGTTGTATAACTTTGAATTCAATTTCAAGTGAAAGCAAACAAGCTTGTCCAAAATCAAAAGACACCTTAAGATTTACTTGTTTCGACACTAGAAATATATAAATTCAAACCATATGACGAAAGCAAAAGCTCAATCAGCTATGAACAACAAACAAACTAACTCTTAAGATCAAAGCGACACTTATCACAGGTCTAGATCTAAGAGGCCACAACAAGACTAGTTCACTTTCGTTATGGGAAACTGCAAATGATATAAGAAATACACAAAGAAAAAATACAGTTTCTTTATACAACCGAGGCGGAATAGTGGCGAGGAAAGTTGGTTTCAGATAGGTATATTGACTGATAACAGGCTGCAAAAACAAGGATGAAAACAGGGCAATAAACAACAGGGAACCCCAGTAGCACTAGGCAAAACTGGTTCAGCGCAGGTAGTACACTGTCAGTTTGACATTCAGCGCAGGTAGCCCCTTCGGGATCTACGCTGAAATGCAGACTGCCTTCACAGTGTCTGCAATGAAGAGATAAACTTTCGTTTTTCTCAGTTTCCGGGTCACAGATTGCTCAAAAATTCACAGTTTTTGGCCAAATCAGAAGCTATCAATCAAGTACACACTAAGGGATGAAAAGGAGGATGAAAAGCTATCACTAAGAGCTATTTAGAGTCCTTGTGGATCAGCTCTTCAAATCATAAACATGCCCAAAAACTGAGCTAGAGTAGTTGCCCTCTACTTTGCATTTGAAAGATCCAAATGCAGTTCGATTCGGTACTCCTTGTGTTTATGAAATGAATAGCAAAAACACAAACAACCAACAAGATATGATCCCCAACGGAGTCGCCAATTTGTTGTTGGGAAAAGTATCCAATACGGAATGACCCTATCCCACTCTAAGGGTGATAGTACCTCAGCAACAATCAAAGCAAAGCTATTCAAGATTACTTCTTTATGAGATGTAAGAGAAGGGAGAAGGAGATCCACTAACCGATGTCTTCCGCTAATGATTGATCCAATCTTCTCTCTTTGCTGCTTGCTCCCAGTTCCTTGCTCTTTCACTGGCCCAGCTACACCAAGATCCTGCAAAATGGCAAGAAAGGGAAACTACAAGAAGCATATATTCATAATTGATTCAAGGATTAGAATAAATCAAATACATAAGTATAACAATACACCATTGAAACACATGCATATAGGAGAACCTCAAATGCTTTATTAATGGAAGAAGTAAAGTTCAGGAAGTGATACAACCATAAGAGGCCCAATCCAGCATCGCCTCCCAGCAGAAAGAATCTCCTCTTCACCTCCTTCAAAGCAAATCACCCAATAGTTCTATACTCAAACCAACAACACTTCCTTACATTCACAAGATTCCAGCCTCCCTAGATCTCATGAGAGAGCTCTATATATAGGAGTTTTGGAGAAAGGATGAGTCAGCTTGTAGCTGGCATGAAGCTGACTAGTGTCCCCTCCCACTTCAGTTATTCTTCAGTTCTTGAGTCCACTTGGAGGTTCTTGCTTCCACTTGGAGATCTAGACCCTCTTACTCATCACCAGTCGAATTCCCTGATCCAAGTGTCATTTTGGAAGCTTCCTGGGCATTGACACCTTGAGGAATGACTGTGCCACTTGTCCCAACTCGCCCAGCGCAGGTAGACAGTGGAGCAGTTGACATTCAGCGCAGATGCTCAGTGGAGCAGTTGACATGATCCAGAATTAGCTTGTTTTTGAGTGTTTTCAGGTGGAGAACTGATATTCAGTGCTGTGGTTTTCTGACCTTGTTCCTCTAGGGGTAGGAACAACATGTTTAGGGACTTTGGATCCCTCAGATTATGGACATTTCATGTTTCATGCTGTAAGACACAAAAATGTCTATAACAGTATTGACCTCCAGGCTTGCATTGTGCAATTCTGGGAGGCAGTGCCTTGCTGGCCCTAGAAACTGCGTAATACAATTTGCTGGTTTGCATGTCACTACTGACTGAAATTGTGCATTGTGTTGTTTCAGTCCTCAATAGGCCAGGATGAACTGTGCATTGCGCAGTTCTAGCAACTAGTCAGCCTCCCGAAAGCCCGAAATATGCCTTGCGTAGTTTTGGCAGTCAGTCTCCCAGCGTCTCGGTGAAAATTGCACAATCATCACAGACAGTCACACATGTATGTTGCATGTCAGTCCTCAACTTTGTTTTCAATTTTTGACGACATATTTCTTGTCATGAGCATGGCTATGTCTCCAGGTATCATAGGTGTTTGTTTGCCTCTCAGTAGCACAGGTATAATGGTTTCCAGGAGAGCAGATTCGAAGACACCATTCAGAGCACAACTAGGGGTGCAGTCGATCCAGTGTCTATGAAATTACATATCTATGAAGACATCAAGTTGTTCATGGACAAGGATATCAATATGAAATGCCAACAACATCATAGTGAGCAACACCATCAGCAATAGTAGAAGGTAGCACACCTACATGCGACAAATGCAAGAGGAAGGTTGTTGACAACACAAAGGCAGAACAAAGTTGCAAGCTCAAGAAAATCCACTTGTGATGAAAGCAACTTTGGAGACTGAGGTTATGAAGCGCTGACGCGACAAGAGGATCGCGCGAAGGCAGATAGAGAGAAACAGAGAAGGAGTTGCAAGTGCTCAAGTGGAAACTCAAGGAATAACAAGAGTTGCACAGACAAGAGAAGGAGTTGCAGCAGGAGCAGGAACAACAGGAGGCGCAACATGCACAGATTGATGAAACTGCGCCCATACAGGTTATGGATCCATCTAGCAGCCAACATGGAGTAGACAGGGTGAGCAGTGTTGTCGATCACATGCAAGGGTATTTAGGAGCATGGATGTCATTATGCACACACATGCGATCCTACCCATTGGCACACTCACTGAGGCAAAGACAATAAGCAAGTTCGACTGAAGCTAAACATGTATTTCGACAAGTTGATTCGCATGGTCACCAGCACACACTTGGAGATCAACACAAACACTATGCATCAATATGTTGCTGGCCCAACTGCACTTAAGAAGACGATGCGCATGTTGTCAGACGAGTTGGACAAAGGAGCCATACCAGTGTACCCGGATGCAATGGAGGCAATAGTCACTTTCAGCAGGATGTCACCATTGAGGGCACAAACACCATCACGGACGACCAAGCTTGGAATCAATTTGCCACTGTCGACCATCACAAGGATGTCGAAGAGTTGGTCTCACCACAATGGTCCGAGTGTCAGTGATGTCTTGCATGGCTTGCTCAAGCCATTTTGTTTCACATGGGTACATGTGTAGATTGTATGTAACGTCCTATCAAGTGGAAGTTCAAGTGTTGATAGTTGAATGTAACAGTCATAGAGTAGTCAAAGATTCATGAGGGTAGATGAACGGTCACAAAGGGGAATGTCAAGGGTCATCCCACTCTTTGCTATAAATAGTTCCTCATAACTAATTGTATAGGCTTTTGGTTAGCCAAGCTTCCGATAGGAGTATCATAGAGAAAGCTTGGAGAGAATTGTAACGAGCCTTGTCTTCTCCACTGCGTAGAGCTAGTATATCTCTTTGGAGGAGCAGGCGACAATGACTCTAACATTCCGCTGTTGGAACTGGTGGTTGGTCATGGTTCCATTGTATTACTGGAACTTTCACTTCTTAATATAACAAAGCCAACACGTTTCATGCATATGTCGTATCGTATTTCAGCTGTCGTGTTTACTCTAAATGATATATGTATCTATTTGCTTACACATGCATGGATTTCCTATATAAGTATGTATGAATCTTACTGAAATGTGCTGTTGGTTTAACCATCACTTTGGATTTCTAGCTCACTTTCCTTCCAGTTTGTGATGCATCTTTGCTCATGTGTTCCCTTCTTAACTCCATGCTTTCATAGGTTTCCAAGGGGTGCACTCACCTCACCCTTAGTGTGTTAGAACTGCTCATGCACCTTCCTTGACTTGTTGCATATGTCACACCCTTGCTACCAACGGGGACATCTTACTTTCCTCTATGCACAACCGCGGTCAAGGCGATACCGTACGACCCACTACTGGGGCTACTACACCAAACGGTCTGAGGTCTAGTTGGGAATTCTTACTAGGGAGATCCCCTGACATGTTGGTGGGTCCAACACTGTCAACATTTTGGCGCTAGAAGGAGGGTTGGATGACAGGCTAAGTCCTCATATTCTGCTTTGAATCTCTACATATCTATCATGACTAACTACAAAGTTTCTCTTCCAGAGTGTATGTCTTATGGAAATGACTTCGAAATCTCGGAAGAGCTCTAGGATAACTTGTTACATAAAACATATGATGGTGGAGGCTATGTAGCCTTGGTTAGAAATGTAGTTGGTGTTGTAGGCTCATGAGAAAGACATGGAACCTTTGAAGAATACATGACCTACGCATTGTTAATCTACACGCTTCGAGGGCACCCAGTGCATTGGTGTGCAACGCTGCCTAGAAAATATATTCATTCTCTTTCTCATCTGGTCACAGAGATAGACCTTGATTTTAATAATTTTGACCATAAATCACTCAATAAAGAAATTCTGAAATTACAGAAGGCACTCGATGAATTCGTTGAACAATTTCACACACGCTTTTGTAATCTTGCGTACCAATTTCCCGAAGATGAAATTGATTGGGAATTTCTCGATGGAAGATTTGAGTATCTTCTTTACATATCCAAAAATACATAATTTAAATCATTCAGATCCTGCTCAACATACCTCGGTGATGGAGCTACGCAATCACAGGAAGGCACAATTGTTGTCACAAGTGATTGTTCGCTTTCACCTCATCAAACAGCTCTGCCACCACAGAGTGATGTGAGAGAACATGCACACACATTTGTTGATCTGTCACATCCTCCCACCCCACCTGCTCTTGCTATCTGCATAGATTTGGCTTGCAAGGTTTTTGGTTGTCACATGGATTCGTTCCCTCAACCTCATTCCTTGCGTTCTGTTGATCCTCCGGATTGTACTGTCTTGTGCTCTTCTGTTCCGAACTCCACACCTGCTGTGAAAAAGGATCAAGTTGTTGATGGAGTTGGTGTTATGCAACCAACCTGCACCATCATTCATGACGAGTGTGTGCGAGAATCTAAAGAAGAACCTGTTAGGGTCCTATAATAATATGATTCATAATTTTGAATTTGCTATGGTTAGTCTTGTAATATTGTACATACTTTTGCTTTCTGCAAAATTTTTTCCATATTAAAAATTAAAAAATGTAAAGAAGGTATGTCCTAAAAAGAATAATCAAAGGACAAAAACAAAGAAAAAAGATAAAAAAAGTGAAACTATGAACCCCAAAAAGAAATAAAACAGATCATGAAAGTGTGCAAATTCAAATGCCACTACCATTGCATTACTTTGTAAAATAATATTGTGTGCAACTTGTTAGAAATACCACAATCCATGATGGTCAAATATATTAATCTTGACTCATTAATGTTTTAAATTTCATGTTAATAGATAGAGAATAAAGATCAAACCAAACTAATTAACCTTGGCAGATCAATAGCTAGGTAGAGAATCAAAATGAGCTCATCAGTTTAATCTGAGCCATTGGAAGTTATAAGGTTAGAATTAGATAGTTTTATTGTCAAAAGAAAAGGAAATAAAGGGTCGGCAACCTCAAAGGCACCCAATGAAATGAAGAAAAAATGTTAGGATAAATAAAGGGTAGGTAGAAGAAAGGTTGCAAATGCACAAGTTTGTTGAGTCAAAAGCACATTTATCATGCTTAATCCTATGTTTCATGTGTAGGAGGATTTATGACAAAGAAAGGATATCCACAAATCTTGTTTAACTAATTTCCCCTCATTTTGACCTTTACCCCTTGGTTTCACACATTCCCCTAGAAATTACCCTTCAAAAATCATCCCCCCTTTCCAAAACCCTTTTCCCTAGTGTGAAACCCATTCCCCATTACAAATATTACTTCCCCCCCTTATTAATTTCCCTTTTCCCCTTGAAAACCCACAAAACCCCCCTTATCCTAAGTTTTTATGCCCCCGCTTTATCTAATTAACTTCCCCGCTTCATATTTCCCTGATACCCTTTTTTAACCCACCAACCCTTGGTGTAGTTAAAAAACCCCCGCCACATAAACCATGGTCCCACCTTAATTAACCATATGTTTATATTGAAAATCCCGACATTATTGGTTAAATAATTACAATTAACTGTAATTAAATCTCGGGCCCCGCAAATCCCTTTCCCGTTTCCATGCGTGCAACTCAACTGCGCGATAGCCCTTCGATGTCTTGCCCCTAGATCTGACGGTGTACAACCATATTGCATGGATTCATCTTCCGACCAATAACAACCCGAGAGCACGCGAGATTCGTAGTTTTGACTAAGCACTGTTCTGCTACGTGGCGACACCAGGCTAGATGGCATGGTCGCGAAAAATACCGCATGCCCTAAAAAAGCGGTGCGATGGCCCAGAAAACCACCCCCCCTACCTAAACTGAAAACTTCCCACTGTTCATTTATAATTTCCACGCCAAAATGTGACTGTTACCCGTTAAAAGGCTGAAAAAACCCCAATTCGCTCTTTTCTTGCATTTTCACTACAAATTGTTGCTTAGCCATTTGCGACACCCTGAAACTTCTGTGACTAATTTGACCACCTTCTGCCGCCTGAAAAAGATCCAGATACCCAATTGAAGCAACCAGTTCATAGTGGAAGCCAAAGTACCTTCTGCATTCACCACTGAACCCAGTCTGCATGCCAAACCATCAATTTCCAGGTATTCTTGGAAAAACTAGAATGACCTTGTCAATTTGAAAACACACAATTAAAATTGAATGGTTAATTAATTGAAATTATTTAAGAAACTTGCTCGAATTAAGGAGAAATTTATTTTTATACCCCAAACCCTTCTTTTATAGACTGTAACTACCCTCCCACTCTACAAGAGCTTCTAAACCTTACTCTTAAAACCACTACAAGCCTAATTCAAATATGTGAACCCAATTATGGCTTCCCAAACTTCTCTGGACGTGAGACCTCTTCAAACCCCTCACCTGGACATCGACCACCTTGCATTAGCAGACAAAGACTTCCAAATAAAGGACACTACTTCCCCTACCTACCTTCTAAAGCTCCACTGCTGGAGTAAGGACAAATTCTTGAACCATAACGATGGCATTCACCTTTGGGAGTCTAATTTTCCCAAGTATTTTTTTCCAGAAGTACACCCATTCCCATAAATCATCCACTTTTGTCATGCTTGCTACATTCCCAACCAAAGAGACATTGTCACCCCTGACCAGCAAATGTTATTTACCATCACTACAGAATCCATTAACCAATTGTTGCAGGTGCAACCAAGCCCAAATGAGACTCCATTTTCTATTAGAGACTTATTGGACCTCTATACCAAGTTAGAGATTCCCAGAATAGCCCAAATTTTCCAAACTTTCATCATAGAGGAGTGTCATACTCCTACAAAAGGTCCTCCATATATTGCCACCATTTTTTTGAGAGAGGCAGATAAATCATAACCATGCTCTCCTGCATTCTAGAATACACCACAGATGAGCAGGTGGATGAGCTTGTCCTGGCTTTCCTTTCTATTTTTTGCCCAAGCAAGCCTCCTGCTGTAATTTACAACTATGCTCAGTTCATAGTAGATAGGATGCATGAGAAATTCACCAAACTACCTACTGAGAAAGTCTTCAAGTACTCATCTGTATTGTTCCACATGTTTTTATATTATCAGTCAGACAAATTCCTTGTCAACATTCAGAAATTGGACACCAAAGGCAATCCAAGATCAGTCATATATTGGACACCCTTGATCCAAAATTACTCCATTGCATTTAATTACAAGGAATTCATTGATTCATTTGTCCGTCCAGTTATGAATATGCTAACCAGTAGCCCTCAACCCATAATCAATTAAGAGATCAAAAGGGTGTTACAGTTGGCAAAGAACAGTAAAGTGGGAGACTGGTATCTGTACCAGAACCACACAAATACGAATATATGGATGCCAAATTACCCCTTACAAATTGCCCAAATACCTCCCCATGAGGCTATTTGCGTTAGAGTACTTTAGACAAATAATGGACTCTAATGAAGTAAATTTCCTAGCAGCTAGGAAGAAGACCCAATTCAAAATGAAAAATCAATTGGGCCCCTTCATTTGTAATACCAGAGAAGCTGGATCAGAGGCAGATAAGATTTTGCAAAAAATGAAATTCAAGAACAGCTTTATGTGGCAGTATGACCCTCATGGAGTCATAAATAAGCTAAGGCTCAAGGTCAAATTGGGACCTTTCATCCACCACCCCAGACTAGACATTGAGAGGTTCGCCAACCAATCAGAATGGTTGGAAAACGCCCTAATAGACATGGATAGTACTGTAGTTGATGTAGAGAATACATTGATTGATGTAGAAAAACAGATTGATACAAGTTCCTTCCTGTAGGTTCCAGAACTAGGAGAACCAATGAATATTCCTCCTATTTTACAGACTCCAGCAAATGAAGATAGGAATCCAAAGAGAAATAGGGAAGAAGGTTTCAGTTTAGCTATGGAAACCACAGGTGAACAGTTTGAGATCAGTTACAGGAAGAGGCCCAAGCATAATCCTGTAACTGAACAGGAAGACACCATTGACTCAGTGGAAATCACTGGCATTGACATAATGGTGGAAAAGAGTAAAGGCCCATTAGCTTCAAGAGAAACTCACCAACCCTCAACATCAAACACTCAACTTATTGAGAGACAACTCAGTGTTGAGGTTTCTTCATTCACCAAGCCTGTGGATAAAGAAAAGGATATCAAAGATAGATACAAGGAAATCAAGTTGAGGAATGAGAAGTTGAAGGCTGAAACTTATGCCCAATACTTCAAGCAGACACCTGAAAATCAAAATAGGAAAAATGTAGATGTCATTCATGCAACCTACAATCTAGCAGCCAAAAACTTCAGCAGACTATAAGAAAACAAATTTCGAGGTTTTGGCCAAGGATGTTCATCCCATTGAACAAATTGAGTTGCACAAGCAGGCAGGTGAGATGATTTATTACACATTTTGACAGGTCTATGGCTTCACACAAGCTTCAAAGTTCATTGGACAACATTACAACACAGTACAAATTGGAAAAGGCCTCCTCATAGGCCAAGGACAATAGGATCAAGTCATTGGAGGACTTGGTAATTGAGCTGGGACATGATCCCAATGATATCAAGGCTGCTGAGAAGTTAATAAAGAAAAAGAATGAGGACATTGCTGCTCTAAAAAAACAACTCAAATTGCCTCATTCAGAGCACCCACAGACAAAAGAAGTCCTTGAGAGCCAAACACATCAGGAGGAAATGATGGACCTTGTTCTCCAACTTAATGATCAATTAAAAGAGATGGAGAAGGAGTTGGATAGCTTGATACAACTGAAACATGCCAGCCTTGAGACTGCCCCTGCTACTATCATTCCAACAGTCACCACAACAAGACCATCCACATTGGCAGCTTCATTGGCTCCTACAGCTCCACTAGCTACAACACTACCAGCTGCCATAACATCTACATCGGCAACATAGTCGACAATAGCAGCAACTCAGCCAGGTGATGAGGCAAGTAATTTGGTCAAGGCAATGGAAGACATGTCCATTCAGACCACACAAATAAACGAGCTTAAGGAAAAAATAACTAGTCTGGAGAATGACAATAATTTTTCCCAGATTATGCACAAAGAAGAAGTACAGAAGGCAACCATAATGAATGAAAGGATAAAGAGCTTAGAGAAAGAGTTGACATTAAAGGAGCCACTTGGCCAAGCTAAGGAACAATTATGGGCCAATATCATTGACTCTGTCAATGATATTTGGCCATCCATTCAAGTAATTTTTGAACAAAGTGACTTAGTGAAAGAGGCTACAGAAGCCATACAGAGAGTTAAAACAGAACTAGGAGACATGCCAGAGGAAGCCACTAGGATCATTCACTTCCTTAACTCCAAAAACAAATATGAATTACAAGAGCTGGAGATACCTGACAGGACTGGCACAATACTAGAGGTAAAAAAGGTCCTCACCAAGAGGAATTTGATGATGAACCTAGAAGATAAGTGCCAAACCATGCAATTGTCTATAGACAGATTCATGGTTAAGTTTGATGTTTTGAGGCAGAAAGGTCTGCCAAATCCCTTGGTAATAAATGATAAATTAATGCCACAAGAGGACTACAACAGAAGGATAAGAGAGGTGGCCAGATATCAGGTAAATACTTCCTTTATGAAGGGAATGCCTACTTGAAAGGTCCTATATTAGACCTTTGAGAACTTGTTTTACCTCCAGCATGAGGTAAAACACCTTTTTTTTAAAAAACCCACTTTTACTAAGTACGCAAAGGCATATGAAATATACAGGAAGATGGTAAAAATTCAATTACCAGATGCCGACACATGGGATAAATTGAATGAATTACTGTAAAAAATACACAGTCAGAATGTAAAAATGTACAATAAAGGTGATGACAACACAGTAAAAGAAAATGATAGATCAATGAGGTAAAAGAGTATCAATTGAAAGGCCAAAATACAAAGAACAACCAGTGTAAAGACCAACAACAAGGCAGAGAAAAAACAACAAAATATCAGAGCATAAAGACAGCACAACCTAATAAACAGGGACATCATATAGTAGTTGAACATCTGTCGCTATCTTCTTGCATGAAGATATTTATTTCTCCTATATTAATTCCCACGACAGTTGGGGATGTTTTGTAAACTATTTTTGTATAAATACTTCATAATTCGAAGTATTTAGGGTGGATTGCTATACATTTGTAGAGTTGTATTAATCATAAACTTGAGGGTTATTGTACCAATTTTTCAAGTTAGCAGACTGGACTGAGTAATAAAGAGATTACATTACAGGATTCATGTGTTGAGCTATTACAGTGAAGTATTTTCTTTGTCAAATTTGTTATTTCCTTATGTATTTCACAAACTTAAATGTTATCTAAGGTGAATGAATTAATTGGAAATTTATTTTAGAATTTGTTTAAGTACACTCTGTCTTGAACATTTAATCATTTTTATGTTTTCTTATGATATCTGGATCTGAGAATCCTTAATTGCTCTCCTGTCTGGGTTGACCTCTTTCATTTAATTCAAAATCCGGTCCAAGGAACCCTTAATTTCTCCTTGGATCCGATTGGAAACCACCTCACCATCTAGCCTTGAGATCTAAAGTAACTCAACTACCTTGCCTTGTAGACACTATTTTTAGAACTTGATCCAATCCTATATGCTTGACATTTGACCCCATAGCCCAATGGTAAAAGACACCCCTCTGTCCATCTATGTAAGTGATCCTACCAACAAATCCAAATCAAAACCCAAGTACAATCATAACTAGCCTAAAATCAATTAACTAAACAAATTTAAATCATAAAGAGAGAGCCCTCTCTGAGCATTAGGAAGGCTAGATCCTAATCTCCAAAGTAGGTTTGTGGTTACCTCTATCATTTCTTTCTCATCAACTCAAAAGAAATTTTGGAGTGATAACATATTGGCAACCATACTAGGGACCTTGATCCTCAGTGTAATAAAACTTTAAGGAAACCTTAAATCTCATCTTTTGCCCCTTAAGGTCATTTTAAGAAGTTGTTGTTGAAAAGTTTCACCAAAAACATTTAAAAAACTAAACTTCTGGCTCCCAAAAAGACTCACTATACCAGGGAAAATCTAGATCCAAACCTTGCTACAATAGTTGATGACCCTGACAAAATTTTAAGAAAACCAAAAAAGGTAGAAACTCAAGCAAGTAGTAGCCAGTTAGTTAAAGCAAATTCACTTCCCAAGGAATTATCAACTTTAGAGGATATTCCATTTGATTTGTCATTCGACCTCTCATTTTTTAGAACTAAATCAGAAAATGCAATTCATGAAACTGTGTTAGACCCTAATTTTGTTCAATTCATTGAGTCAAAAAAGGTGCTTGTACATCCAGATTTAGATAAACTTGTTTGGATACTTTTGACAAGCTAGAAGCTTTAACCTCTACATTGATAAGCCATATAGACAATGCCTATCTTCAACAATGAGTTGAATTAGCTACCCTCACTGCTGCTGCCTCTGAACTTTCTGCAGAATCTTCAAATACTGTAAATACACCTTCATTTACTACCACCTTACCTATAATATCCACCACAATTCATTCCTCTAAACCATTCATTCCTCAACTTCCTATTCAACCAAAAACCTCAAGTTCATCTACACCCATCTCAAGTCCTTCATCAAGAACCACTACTTTGTCGCCTAGTCAAACCAAAATCTCAGCCATGGCAGACAGATATGCACCTTTGGTTTTACCAGCACAACTCCATGTCATGCCCCAAGATTATCAAAGCAAAATATTTTTGTTTGATGGTACTAGTCAGTATACTGCCCAACATCATGTGAACAAAATGACTAACTATTTTGAGTTGCATGAGATTGATGAGTTTGATGTCCAAATGAGGTTATTTGCCCAAACATTGACAGGAGATGTTAAAAAATGGTTCAAAGGTTTACCTGCTAATCATATTGCAGATTTAGCTGCTTTTCATAGATTGTTCATTGATAGATGGGAAAGAAAGAAAAACCCTCTAAAAATACTATATGAATATGATAACATTAGAAGAGATCCTAATGAATAAGTTCAAGATTATTGTACTAAGTTCAATAGCATCTATAATGCAATCCTTGCTAATATTAAGCCTCCACCAGAACTAGCACTCATTAAATTCCCTGATGGTTTTGACACTGATATGTCATACCAATTAAGGGAAAGAAACCCTGAAACATTGGAACAAATGCAAAGTAATGTTGTTAGTGTAGAAGACAATCTATTAGCTAAGAAATCTAGGACGAGAAATGAAAAAAGAGTTGTCATTAAAGAGGAAACTTAAACTTCTGATGGTAAAATAGATAGTTTAGCAAAGAGTGTAGAAATAATAATGGATATATTAGAAAATATGGAAAGAAAAACTCAGTGGGAGAATCAACAGCCACCCCCAATAAGAAACCCCAACTTCAGGAAGAATCCTAACACTGGAAAGAATGTTATACCAGATCAACAAATTAGATCACCCTTCCAGGAAAATTATGCTGAGGGTTCACAAAACCATGAGGGAGAGGATGGCACCCAAATAAACTTATTAGGGATTAAAAATGAAGATGCTGTTTTCTTACTCAAGAAGAACATGAACTATACATGCTGCAACAATTGCAAGTAGAATCTAGAGAGTCATTTGACTTTAAACAGGGCTATGAATATGATATATATGAGGTTCACAAACATTATAGCCTAAGAAGCAAAAAGAATACTAAAATTCCAACTAAGAGATCAATCCAGACCCAAATTAAAAAGATAACAGAAGATCCCGTGACCAAAATCGTACAAATCCTCCCTAAGGGAACTCATGAGACTTCCAGCCCGAAAATTGTAGATATAACTTCATCTGAAACTCAAACTGAAACTCCTACTGAGACCATTCCTATTAAGAGAATTCAAAACAAAACAGCCGAGATGCAAACTGAAATGCCTAGTATTGAAAATGAAGATAAAAATACACAGACCACATTTTCCAGGGAAAATCTCATCCAGTCAAGCAAAAATCAATTGCCATTCAACATTAAGACCGAGATAGAAATATTGAAAATATCAGTTCCTTTGACCGAGCTAGTGAAAAATGAATCATATAGATCACAAATCACTGAAACATTAAATATAGGTGAAGGAGAGGATGCTGTGAATTTGAATGATGATCAACCTAAGTTATTGTTTGGTCTTGAAGTAAATGGCACACATCAGCAAGGGGGTATCCCTCCTTTCTACATTAGCTTGAATGTTCATGATAAAATCTTACATAATGATATGCTAGACTTAGGGGCATCCCATAACTTAATGCCAAAAGCAATCATGGAGAGACTAAATTTAGATATCACCAGACCATACAAGGACCTCTTTTCTTTTGATTCTAGCCAAGTTAAGTGCTTTGGCCTGATTAAAGATGTGTGGCTCTAGTCTAGTGCCCAGTAAAGAGTATTGTCATGGACATAGTAGTTGCTGATATCCCACCCAAGTATGGAATGCTGTTATCTCGCTCATGGGGAGCAAAATTGCAGGGATCTTTACAGTTAGATATGTCATATGCCACCATCTCTGTTTTTGGTCAACAAAGGAAACTTTACAGAGAGACATTGATGAAATACATGGTGAGTACTACAGAAAAACCACATAAGTTCCCTATATACTCCATGAATTATGATATGGACTCTTTTATCTTGTACAATTCAGAACATGACAAAAATGAAATCACAGCTGTAGAAAAGAAATAGAAAGCTCTTGATAGTGAAAACATTTTTCATGAGTCCCTATGGCATTTAGATTTTGATGGCTCCGTGAATATATTGGGAGCAGGTGCAAGAGTGTGGATTCACAACATGGAAAATAATCATTCTGAAGGTCATGCATTTAGATTAAACTTTAAATGCACAAACAACATGGCAGAATATGAAGCTCTAATCTTAGGACTACAAATGGTTAGAAAACTTGGAGCCAAGAGAGTTTCTATCATGGGAGACTCAGAATTGATTATAAAACAAATCAAAGGTGAATACTTGTAAATAATCCTAGACTTAGCCAATATAGAGAGACTGTCCTAGATTTGGTTAAAGACCTTTTGGAAACTGATTTTGCTGCCATTCCTAGGAAACAGAATATGCAAGCTCATAGTCTGGCCACTTTTGCTAGTACCTGCAAATTGCCTTTTTAGTGCAACCACTAGTACACTGCAGAAGTGAGACATAGGCCTGTTATACTTGAAAATTTGAAATATTGGCAGATTTTCTCACAAGATTCTCAAATTTATGATTTCATGAATGTTGAAGGAGAGTTTCAAAACTGTAATTGTTGTGTGTGGAGCATGATTGTTCAAAGGTATTTGTTTCAGCCAGATGTATACCCCAGGAAGTATTGTACACCCCTCCACGCGGGGGGGTGCGGGGGGGACTTGTCCCGCCCAGCTGGGGGGTTCGGGGGCCAGCCGTCCCCCGGCGGGGGCTCGGGGGCAGCGCCCCCGAAGCTAAAAACAAATGTAAAATTGACTTGTAAAAGTATAGTAATTTCTAGTCAATCTGGGCCATTCATTAGGCGGATGATCTAACGGTAGAAATTATGTTTAGTTTAGGGTTTTTTGCCCTAGAAGGCAACCCCTCTCTTTGTATGAGGGTATTGTATTTGAGGCTGTGAAATAGATGTGTATTCTGTGAGCGAGAAACAGAGAGGTGAGATTGTGAGAGAAAATAGAGGATATTACAACGGATTTGCTGTAGGTTGTGTCTCTTCATTTTGCCGGATAATAGAAAGGAAGGACTGGCTGTTTGGGGTGGACGTAGCCCAAACTGGGTGAACCACGTATATCTGTGTTTCTCTTGTTTTGTGTGTTTTCTGTGTTTATATTTCTGCAATATTTTAAGTGTTCCATTGCTCCGTAATATATAATTTCTAACAACTGGTATCGGAGCCGAAGGTCTATTTGGCTGATAAACTCGCAGGAAAGAAGGGTTCCTGGTTCGAGTGGGAGAAATGGCGGAAGATGGTAAGTTTAGGGTCGAGAAATTTAACGGCCAAAACTTCTCGCTGTGGAAGATGCAGATGGAAGATTATCTGTATCAGAAAGATCTATACCTACCATTGGGTGGAAAACAAAGATGGCGACGGGTATGAAAGATGAAGAATGGAACCTTCTCGATAGAAAGGCACTCAGAACAATACGGTTGTGCCTTGTTACGTCAGTCGCCTTCAACATTTCGAAGGAAACCACGACAAAGGGTTTGATGTAGACGTTGTCGAAACTATATGAAAAACCCTCGGCCTCAAACAAGGTATTTCTTATGAAACGGTTATTTAATATGAATATGTCGGAAGGTGGATCTGTTGCAAACCATTTAAATGATTTTAATACAGTTACAAGTCAGTTAAGTTCTGTAGGGGTAAACCTTGATGATGAAGTTAGAGCACTGTTATTCTTGTGCTCATTACCAGAAATTTGGAATGGTTTGGTAATGGTCATTAGTAACTCCGTTTCTGGATCTAGTACTTTAAAGTTTGAAGATGTTGTCGGTGCTATCCTTAGCGAGGAAATGCGATAGAAAAGCTCTGGTGAGACATCGGGAAATTCTTTGAGTGCAGAGTCTAGAGGAAGAAAAATGGAAAGAGGAAGAGCTCAGGATATCGCAGTAAATCAAGGAAAGGCAGATCCAAGTCCAGATCAGGGATAGGAGATGCACAACAAGAAAACAGCCATGAAGCAAATGTGACAGGTGAGGTGTTGCAAGATGCTTTGATTCTTTCTTTCGAAAATATTACTGATTCATGGGTGGTAGATTCAGGGGCTTCATTCCATGCCACACCTGATAAGAAATACTTTCATGACTATGTTCAAGGAGATTTTGGACAAGTTCGTCTGGGTGATGATAAACCCTGTAAAATCATTGGAATGGGTAAGGTTCTTGTAAAACAGCAGAATGGAAACCAATGGCTATTAAAGGAGGTAAGGCATGTTCCAGATCTAAAGAAAAATCTGATTTCAACAGGGCAGTTAGGCGGTGAAGGTTGTGTGACAACTTTCACAGATAAAGCTTGGAAGGTCACCAAAGGAGCCCTGGTAATAGCAAAAGGAGAAAATTTTGGTACATTGTATTTATGCAATGGTATTTCTAACTCTGTTAATGCTTTAACTTCCAAAGGAGCAGATGCAACATTATGGCATCATAGGCTCGGACACATGAGTGAAAAGGGGATGAAGATTTTTCACTCAAGGAATTCGTTGCTGGGTTTGAAGAATGTTGATTTGGACTTCTGTGAGAACTGAATTTATGGAAAACAGAAGAGAGTCAGATTTCTCAGAGTTGGGAAAGAAAAGAATAATGAAAAATTAGAGCTTGTGCATACAGATGTATGGGGACCTGCTCAGGTATCATCTCTCGGTGGCTCTCGTTATTATGTTACTTTTATTGATGATGCAACTAGAAAAACTTGGATTTATTGTATTAAGAATAAATATGATGTATTTGATACTTTCAAGAAATGGAAAGCTTTGGTTGAGATTGAGACAGGAAAGACATTGAAGTGTCTTAGATCAGACAATGGAGGTGAATATTGCAGCAAAGAGTTTGATAGGTACTGTTCAGAGCATGGAATTCGCAGAGAGAAGACAGTTCCAAGAACACCACAAGAAAATGGTGTGTCAGAAAGGATGAACAGAACAATCATGGAGCGTGCAAGGTGCATGAGATTGCATGTAGGATTGCCTCTACAGTTTTGGGCAGATGCTGTAGATACTGTTGTTTATCTAATAAACAGAGGGCCTTCAAGTTCCTTGGATGGTGGTGTTCCAGAGGAAGCATGGACAGGTAAAATGGTAAACTACTCTATTTTAAAGCCTTTTCGTTGTGAGGCCTTTGTCCATATTGATAAAGAAAATAGAACAAAGCTTGAGGAAAAGTCAAAGAAATGTACCTTTATTGGATATGGTGTTAATGATTTTGGTTATCGCTTATATGATTACGAAAATCACAAAATCATTAGGAGCAGAGATGTAATATTCAATGAAAAGGTCTTGTATAAGAATCAGTTGCAGGAAAAGAAACAGGAAAAGGAAAACAAGGAATACGCAGTTCTTGATGAAATCACTTAAAAAGGAAAGGTGCCTGAAAATAATAATAATCAACAACCACAACAACAACAACCACCACAACAACAACAGGCACACCAAACACCTGAAAGTGGTGTTAGAAGATCTACCAGGATAAGTAGACCCCCTGAACGATACTCTCCTTCATTATATTATTTATTGTTGACTGATTCCGGTGAACCCGAACGTTATAAAGAAGCAATGCAAGTTGAAAGCAGGAAGAAGTGGGAGGTAGCCATGGAAGAAGAGATGGACTCCTTAATGCATAACCAGACTTGGGATTTAGTCAGGTTGCTTGTAGGAAAAACTACATTGAAGAATAAATGGGTTTACAGGCTGAAGGAAGAAGATGGAGGAAAACAGAGGTATAAAGCTAGACTTGTGGTGAAGGGGTTTGCACAGAAGAAAGGTATTGATTTTGATGAAATATTTTCTCCTGTTGTTAAAGTGACTTCAATCAGAACCATTTTAAGTCTTGTAGCAGCTGAAGATTTGCATCTTGAGCAGTTAGATGTAAAGACAACCTTTCTCCATGGGGATTTGGAGGAAGAGATATATATGCAGCAGCCACAAGGATATGTGGTGAAAGGGAAGGAGAAACTAGTGTGCAGGTTGAAGAAGAGCTTGTATGGCTTAAAACAGGCTCCAAGGCAGTGGTATCTAAAATTTGACAAGTTTATGTCTGAACAAGGTTATACTAGATGTCACTCTGGTCATTGTGTTTATTTGAAAAAGCAAAATGATGGCAACTATATTATATTGTTATTGTATGTAGATGACATGTTTGTTGCAGGATCTAACATGCAGGAAATAAATGTGCTCAAAAGAAATTTGGCAAATTCATTTGCAATGAAGGATTTGGGAGCTGCAAAACAAATCCTTGGTACGAGAATAACTAGAGACAGGAAAAATCGTAAATTAACATTGTCTCAGAATGAGTACATACAAAAGGTGTTGAAAAGATTTAACATGCACAATGCAAAACCAGTTAGTACACCTTTTGCTAGCCATTTCAAACTTAGCAAGGAAATGTGCCCAAAGACCCAAGAAGACATGGATTATATGTCTAAAGTTCCATATGCATCAACAGTTGGAAGCTTAATGTATGCAATGGTCTGCACAAGGCCTGATATTGCACATGCAGTGGGAGTTGTAAGCAGGTACATGAATAATCCAGGAAAGGAACATTGGATGGCAGTGAAATGGATTCTCAGATATTTGAAAGGTACCACAAATCAAGCATTATGCTTTGGTGGTTCAAACATCTCCCTACAAGGATATGTTGATGCAGATATGGCAGGTGACAGAGATAACAGGAGGAGCACTACAGGATATGCATTTACTGTTGGAGGAACAACTGTCAGTTGGGTTTCAAAAATCCAAAGTGTTGTTGCACTTTCAACAACAGAAGCAGATTATGTTGCTGCTACAGAGGCTAGTAAAAAAATGATTTGGTTACAAAGGTTTATGGGTGAATTGGGTAAGGAGCATGATATGGGCACATTATACAGTGATAGTCAAAGTGCCATTCATCTTGCAAAGAACTCAACATTTCATTCCAGGACTAAACACATACAACTCAAGTACCATTTCATACGATCAATGTTGGAAGATGGAGAGTTGAAGTTGGAAAAGATACACACTAGCAAGAATCCTACAGATATGCTAACAAAAGTTGTAACCAGGGAGAAACTGAGAACATGCTCAGTTTCAATTGGTCTTCAAGGATGACGATGAAGATGAAAAACAGCCAGGTCCAAAGAGGAGTCATTGTCCAGCAAATGAAGCAGTAGTGGAGTTGCCACAATCATTCTCCAAGTGGGAGATTGTTGTGTGTGGAGCATGATTGTTCAAAGGTCTTTGTTTCAGCCGGATGTATACCCCAGGAAGTCTTGTACACCCCTCCACGCGGGGGGGACTTGTCCCCCCCGCGGGGGTCCGGGGGGGCTGATCCCCCCCGGCGGGGGCTCGGGGGCAGCGCCCCCGAAGCTAAAAACAAATGTAAAATTGCCTTGTAAAAGTATAGTAATTTCTAGTCAATCTGGGCCGTTCATTAGGCAGATGATCTGACAGTAGAAATTATGTTTAGTTTAGGGTTTTTTTCCCTAGAAGGCAACCCCTCTCTTTGTATGAGGGTATTGTATTTGAGGCTGTGAAATAGATGTGTATTCTGTGAGCGAGAAACAGAGAGGTGAGACTGTGAGAGAAAACAGAGGATATTACAGCGGATTTGCTGTAGGTTGTGTCTCTTCATTTTGCTGGATAATAGAAAGGAAGGACTGGATTTTTGGGGTGGACGTAGCCCAAACTGGGTGAACCACGTATATTTGTGTCTCTCTTGTTTTGTGCGTTTTCTGTGTTTATATTTCTGCAATATTTTAAGTGTTCCATTGCTCCGTAATATATAATTTCTAACAGTAATATAGATACAGATTGTACAATAGATAATAACGTAGATAGTGAGATAGATATAAATGTTTTAGATATAGGTAAACCCACTAATTTCACTAAAGTAGAAATAGATAACTTAGAAAATGTAGAAATAGAAGAAATAATGAATGATGATCCTGAAATTCTAAACCTTAAAAATAACTTTTTTCCTAAGGGATTAGTCCCATTAGAATATTTGTTTGATTCAAACGATGTAGCTAGGAAACCAAAAATGGAGCCTTTAAGAGTAGATATAGAAGAATGTAACATAGGAACTGAAGAAAAACCCAAGCTTATCAAAATATCAAAAGCCTTACCTCCAGATGAAAAGATTAAATACATAAGTCTGTTCAAAGAGTTTCAAGATGTCTTTGCCTGGAGTTATGAAGACCTTAAGTCTTATGACACCAACATAATTCAACACAAGATACCCATCAAAGAAGATCATAAACCCTTTAAACAAAAGCTTAGGAGAATTAATCTAGTTCTTATGCCACTCATTGAAAAGGAAGTAAAAAGGATGTATGATGCCCAAATCATAGCTCCCATTAGATATTCAGATTGGGTCTCTAATTTGGTCACTACTAGGAAGAAAACAGGAGAAATTAGACTCTGTGTTGATTTCAGAAACTTGAAAAAAGTCTCATTAAAATAAAACTATCCTCTCCCAAAAATGGACCACATTCTTCAGAAGGTAGTAGGCTCATCCACAATTTCATTGCTTGATGGATTTTCTTGATACAACCAAATCTTAGTTCAACTGGAGGACTAAGCAAAGATTGAATTTACTACTCCTTGGGGTACTTTCATGTATTTGAAGATGCCTTTTGGATTAATGAATACAAGAGAAACATTTCAAAGAGCTATGGATATTGGTTTTGCCAAAGAAATCCATGACTTTCTAGTTGTTTACCAAGATAACATCACAATCTTTTCTAAATCAGATAACGAACATCTAGATCACCTAAGAAGAGTTTCCATTAAATGTAGAAAATTTGGTATTTCCTTAAATCCCAAAACAACACTCTTTGGTCTAGAAGAAGGTAAACTCTTGGGACACATAATATCCAAAGATGGAATTAGAATAGATCCAGCTAGAATAGAGGCAATCTTGACCATCACTCATCCTAGAAACATCAAAGAATTACAATCATTTTTAGGCAAAATAATTTTTCTTAGGAGATTCATTTCAAACTTAGCAGAATTAATTAGAGAACTAAATAACATGTTAAGGAAAGATTCAACACTTAAGTGGACAGTAGAGGCTAAACAGTCTTTTGAGGCCATCAAAGAAGCCCTTACCAAAACTCTAGTCCTCATAAGTCTTGATTTCCAAAAAGATTTTATAATTTTTTCTTTTGCTTTAGAACATACTATTGCAATAGTCTTGTTGCAAAAGAATGATCAAGGATATGAGCAACCTATTGCATTTTTTAGTAAATCTTTAAGAGATGCCACACTAAAGTACAACATAATGGAAAAAAAAGCACTAGCTTTAGTGAAAGCTATTAAAGATTTCAGAGTATACATCTTGTATTCACACATCATTGCTTATGTTCCAAATTCAGTGGTAAAGGACATCCTTACACAGGATGGGCCCGAAGGAAAGAGAGGCAAATTGATTGCCACTATTTTGGAATATGACATAGAAATAAAGCATACAAAACTTATCAAAGGCCAAGGTTTAGCTAAACTCATGGCTGAATCAAAGTGTCAGGCCTTAGATGTAAATTTCATTGGTGCCCTAGATGATCAGGAAGAGACGGCGACTCCACAAACCAATGAACCTTTTACAGATTCAACTTGGTATGCATATATCATATTTGTTTTACTAAACTTACAAGCTCCTCCTAGTTTATCTAGAACTAAAGTTAGATTTTTGAAAATGAAATCAATGAAATATTGTATCATAGATAATGCTTTATTTTGGAAAGATAATGGTGGCGTTCTATTAAATTTCTTATTAATAGATGAAGATGACGAAGTTATGCAAGAATTTCATGTAGGAGATTGTGGAGGACACCTATATTGGAAAACAACTGCTGAAAAGATTCTAAGGGCAGGTTTTTACTGGCCATGTTATCACTTAAGAAAAAATTCCTAAATTTTGAACATTAGTTTGATTCCAAAGGATTGGTGTTAGGCCTAAATGACCTATTTTACATTAAAATAATTTTCTTCTTTCATAAATAAATCCCAAGAAGGGTTCTTTACATCACGGCATGGACAAGGACACTTAACATAAACCCTAGAAGTCTTCAATGGATACTTTGACCTAAGAAAAATTGACCCAAGCATGAAACCCATGCTTTAATAAGGCAATTTATTTAATAATATTTTTTTCTTTCTTTCTTTTGACAAGTACATTTCAAATATAATTGTGAAGACCAAAACTAGTTACATTATTCAACACTGTTATCATTGACAATGGACCCTTGAATCGGAGAGCGAGTGGACCCTTGAATTGGAGAGTCACACTAATCTACAGCTAGGATGATGGAGGGAGACGAAAATCTAGGATTGCAAGATGGTTGTTGGTCAGTGTGTGGTTCAGAGGAGCTAGATGGTGTGGATGAAGCAAGCTCTAGAGGAAAATATTTGCCAATATTTCTGGAAAGATGGAAGAGTGAAGTGCGAATATGACTTATGTAAGCATTGGACTCTACAATTTTTCTTGTGGCCCCATCTCTCGCAAATTCCTGATTCTAGAGATGGTGAGCCAATAAATTTCTGACGACCCAAATCCCATCTCCTAGTTGTCGGCATTCCTCCACCTCCATGACTGCAACACTTCATTTAATGTGCTCCATGATGTCAAGATCAAAAAGTTTTAGGTGATCTACTAACCTAGGATCACTAGGTTGATGCCCCCGCCCTCACCCTCTATTGCTATGGTGAGTGTATCCTCTTTCTCTTACCATGCTTCATGTTTGGAGGTATGAGAGGGTTTCCAAGGGAGCTAGGAAAATGGTGGCTATGGGAGATGGAAAAAGTTGATTGTGATTCTGAGCATGATGCAAAATGGAGGGAATGAAGGGAGAGACACATGAGTTAAGAGGCATGGTGAAGTGAATTAATTGTGACATGTTGGATGATAGGAGGGAATTCATCATGTAGATGTGAATGAGCTAGGGAGGATAGATTATAAATACTCGAGGACACCACATATGGTGATAAGAAATGATGTCGAGCTACCAGATGGTGGTGGTCGCCATGTCAAGCATTGATGGTGTCCTATTCAAATTGAATGGGGCACATTCATCAATGGGACACCTCAATCCGGGTACATGTCAATTCCATATTAAACATTGAAGGAATTACAAATCTTTATCATAGCTTGAACTAGAAACAACTTATTAATGAAATAAGATCTCTCTCTCTCTCTATTAAGATTTTAATTTAGATTATTTTATATTTCTCTATATAAAATTGATAACAAATTATGTTATTTATATTTTATTTATTTATTAATATATATATATATATATATATATATATTTTAATGTTGCATGTCAACTAAACATACAATGAATTACACATCATGTAGTATCAATAATATTATTATTTTTACATGCCAATTATCAACTCGATATTAAGTAGTGAGGGAATTACATATCTCCCACACAATAAAATTAAATTGATTTTTTCTACTTTTAATTATGTTATCTCTCTATATAAAATTCAATGTAAAATTAAGGTGTAAATTGAAGTATTTTACTTCTCGTCAACATTGATTTTGTTGTTATTAGTATTTTCTATTTTTTTAATGTAAGTATTATTTAATTATTTTTAAATGTAATGTTACATGACAATATCTCCCTCATATTGGGCTATAGAGTGCCTCTCGGCGCAAAAAACAATATAGATAAGAATTTCCCTTATAATACCTTAGAGTAGGATATTCATAGTATAAGGAATGATGGTAATATCCTCTTGTTATGAGACTTTAATGCTACACTGCATCTAACCAAGCTATTCTTCAAAGTAATGATTCAAAGCCTAATCTTCATTAGATGGACGAGGATATTATTTAGCAAGTAGATTTAAGAGAAACTTTGAAGCCCTAAATGAGAATTTATTTGGTATCACATTAGTCAAATTCAGTAGATCTCAATCCTTATATTTTGAAATGGTGTAATCAAGTAGCCAAACTCTAACTAGATGACTTGTATTCATGGGCTTAGAAGTAGTGTTATAGATTATGTGGTATATGATATCCTTTTTTCCAACCAAATTGTAAGTTTTGACCTATAAATGACCAAGAGCCTAACTTTAATCATAGACCTTTAGCTTAACTGTATATTTTTCCATGGAAAACAAGCACATGCATCAGAATTGTGAGAGTCAAAGCCACCTACTTTTTGACAAGAGTAAAATGGTTATATTATTAAATGATTTAAATAGAGATTTACATCTCTTAACTTACAAATATAACATTGAAAACATCTATCACAATTTTATTGCAACTCTCAATACTACCATTAGAAAGTTCTACAAAGGTGTCACTAGAAAAAACAATAGAACTGCCAACCCTTGGTATGATAATGATTGCAAAATTACTAGAGAAGCAATTAGGGATGATCCAAATGAAACCTTAAATCTTGATGAGATAAACACATCCAAATCTCTTTTTAAAAGAAAGAAAACATACTATATAAGGCAAAAGCAAGAGTAGTTATTGCACCTCTCTAAGTCTAATCCTAGAAAGTTTTGAAGGAAATTCTGATTCGTAAGGCTAAAGAAAATCATTTGATTCCCTTGAAGAACTAGAATACTTACCTTAAAAGCCTCTGTGAATCCCCTAATTCCATAGAAACCATTTTACGTGCCTCTATAAAGGATGTTATCTTTTCTTTGGAAGACATTGAGTTTGGGGTTAATCAATTCGCTAATGGGAAAGTTAAGGACATTTAAGGTTACCAAGCTGAAAATTTTAAAATGTGAGAATCTATAATCATATCTCATATACAAAAGCTCTCTAATTTAGTAGTGAAGCAAGGCTTCCCTAAGCCTCAGACACATACTAGCCTTATTGTGCATATATTTGAGAGTGGGGATACAATCATTTCTTCTAATTACATGACCATTATGATTAGCCACGTTTTAGCCAAGTTGTATGAGCTTATTTTGGACAAGAAGATTAACATTTGGCTTGAAATCCATGGTAAAAGAGCTATGTTCAAGCTAGGTTTAGGAGATACAATGCAACTGTGGACCGTCTTGTTACTCTTAGGATAATGATAGAGGAATGCCACAACAATATAACTAATCCCCTATGTTGTTTTGTTGACTTTAGAAAGTATTTTGATACAATTCTTAGAACAAAGCTATGGAATAGGCCAGAAGAAATAATGGTTATTGTTGAGTTGAGGGTTGTTGTGACAAGGTTGTATGATAATGTTATTACCAATCTTCAAACCATTGAGGGCTGGTTAGAGGAAATTAAATGCAATATTGGAGTTAAGTAAGGATGTCCCTTATCCCCTACCCTTTTTGGCATATACATTGATAAGCTCAGAGAGTGTTTGGAAGATGTAGGTTGTGTTGGCCACACTCTCACTAACATGGTCATAACTCCTCTTCTTTATGTTGCCGATATTGTCCTTTCGGAAATGAATCATTACATTCTTGGCAAGAAACTCAAAATCCTCCAATATTTCCACTCCAAGTTGGATATGATTGTAAATACTGACAAAACTATAGTCATGATAATTAAATCCAATAATATCACATATGGTAGTTTCATCTATGACAATTACTCCTTGGAGGAAGTTTCTTCATACAAATATCTGAGAATTAACATCCATCATAAGCTCAAATGGGATTATAGCATTGAGAGAAGGATACATGGAGGTTAGAAAGCTTAATATGGGCTTGAAAATAATTGTAATTTGGAAGATATTTGGATTTGGGATAAAAATAAACTCGTCTTTAAGATTATTTTCACTCCTATTATATTTTGGGTTCCAATATATCCAGAGAGTTATGGAGGAAGATTTAAAAAATTCAGAAGCAGTTTATAACCTACATTTCAAGTTTAAAGGAAATACTCCCTACCTTATCCTCTTGATTGAAAAAGCCTTCCGCCATTGAAAACATGGCTATGACTAGGTATCTTATGTATAAGAAGAAGTTATACAACAAACATGCTAATAAGTTTCCTAAAATTTCTTCTAACTCTAGTCAAAACCCCCACTTTTGACTCAAGTGAGGGTGGCATAAGGCTGCCCAATCTTGGAATAAAGGAGGAGACCATTTTGTAGAATTCAAATAATATTAAAAATATTATTACTTCCAAATTTAAGGAGAAATTGTGGGGAAATAAATAGTTGGAGGGAAAAGGAAACTATGATAATATAAGGAGGTGATCAACCCCAATTTTGAAAACCAAAATGATCTCTTTGTCTTGATTAGTGTTAAGAAGGAAATGAACATTTCCAATATTATAACTAATTCTCATGAGCTTCATAGTGAAACTGGTGTTGGCTAATTCCCAGAATACCATGGGCTGAAAGAGTTTGTGACCTGTTCGACCTTATGAGGGTTGAATATGAAAAAAACTTTCTCTTAGATTGTCCATCTTATACTCACATTCAATATATTTTTCAAAATATTTGTCACACTACCAACTTTCTTGACCTTTTAACTCAACAACACTATGATGATCTCAGAGTGTTTCTCTCAATTCCTTTTTAGCATAAAAATAAAATTTTAAATAATTCTAATTAATCTCTTACCTTCTTAAGGTTTGGTAGACCATATAGGTCTTAATGGACGTTAATCAACATCATATATATATATATATATATATATATATATATATATATATATATATATATATATAGTTTGTCTTTATTGATTTTAATTATTTTTTTTGGGTTTGGAAAACAACGTTTTAAAAAAATAAAATTTTGATGTTTTTAATTTAAAAATATAAAACTTTTGCGTTATGTCATTTTTTTTTTGAGTGCTTTTCATGATTTTGTGGATATTGAAATAGGTTGTAATTGATATCAAAGGATGTCCAAATATAAGAAAGTTACGTATTCAAATAATATATTTCGAAAAATTATTTTGGATTTTTGATGCACCATTTGGATACCCTATCTTTGAATTCATTTTTACTCCAATTACCTAGATTAAATAAAAGAATAACATGTATGGTTGTAAATATTATTTCGAGATCATTCTAACGGTATATGACACTCCCTCTAACTCCTCAAGGTTGAGGAGAAATGATTTTTTGAATATTCACTATACATTTTTCCATTTTCACAAGCGAGTCCAACTAGTGAAATTGACCCATCCAATGGACAAGTTGACCTAGTCTAGACCCAAAATGCACTAAAAATACGTGAGAGAAAAAGAATTTCAAGTCACTTGCTCAAGCAATTTCGAAGCTTTTCAAACAAGAAAATAAAATAAGGAGTTATGAGGTTCATATCTCATGATCAGAAGTGAAGAGGAGTTTATCTTGAGATACTTTATGGGGAAGGATTTTGGCACATTTTTGAAGTGTTTTTTGACTAAGTATTTTGGAAAGCTTTTGGGCTTGTTTTTAAAAATATTTTTGGCACACTTTTTAAAGGTTTCTGGTCCTGGTTAGAAGGTTGATTATAGACCTATTCTTGAGGGTCAAATTCTCTCCACTTTGAAGGTTGAATTTAAGATCACTGTAGAGAGTCAAATTCTAGTGTAAAAGGCCAAGTTTCATGGCTATCCTGAGAGCAGTTACCTATCCGTATTGATCAGGTGCTCAAAATTATGCTAAAAAATCAAAGTTGTCAGAATGGTGTGGAACTTGAATGACCGTGTAGTGCTCGTCATCATGAATCTGGCGCAACTTGTTTTGTGCGAAACAGATTTTGTATGGTCCTAGAAACGCATTATGTTCACTTTGTCAAATAGGTAAAAAATTTGCAGGTACTGACAAGGATGTTGAGTGGGCATCCGTACAAGCAAGTCAACAAAAAGAATATTCTTGGCATATTCTTGTGGTATATTCCTTCGACATATTATTTGGAATATTCTTCAGGCTCAATGGCATCACTCTATTGGTCCACATGTTTTGTTTGCAGCCAATGAGGATGTGACATGTAGCTAAGCCTAAGGCCGCCATGTGTCCTCCTTATGACAGTAAAATTTGTTATTGTGCGCAGGGCAGAGGTTGAGCTCAACCCTGCGACCTACCATACACTAACACAACAACATTACCAATACAACACATGTTTGTTACTTAACCATATGGGGAGGCGGACGTATTTAAGTTTGAATGGTTTTCAAGTTGGGGGATAGGGACCGTGGTTAACCCTCGACCTAGGTCCACGGAACACGGTCCCAAACCTTAACCTCCACTGATAACTAATAACAATAACCACCATATGAACGTGTATGTAGCAGGTGGAGTGGGGGTCCTAGCCGACGAGGGCAGGCCGTTGACCTTAGCCCCCAAGCACGTGGCCAAAATTTTTGGAACATAAGCGTTAGAGGACGTTTTAATGATCCGACAATTTCGCCCGATTTTCAGCGAAAATGTCGCTCAATAAGAGTGCTTGGCGGCGAAATTGTAGAATGACGTCAGATTTTGGGGAAAGTGTAGAGTGAATAGTGAGAAAACTAGGAGAGGTCATAACTTCTCCAGGTTTCGACCAAATTGGATGCAGAAAGAGGCTAGGTAGCCATTTTTGGACATTCTGGACTCATTGGAGTAGGTTTCAGAAGCATTTGAGCATTCTAAACACATATTTTTACATTTTTGAGCATAGTAGAGAGGCCCAAACCATTTGAAGCTAGACTAAGGAGATGTAGCCCAGGAGGGGTGAACTCCTTCATCATGTTCCTGTTGTGATGTGTTTTTGGTGATGTTCTGCACATTTTTATGTTGTTGTTCAGTCTCTTATTTATGTTAATTTTGATCATAAAATTAACATAAAAAACTAATTTTACACTTGCAAAACTAATGAATCCTTAAGCACATGAGAAGCATTTTTTTTTAATCTGAGGAGGATCTTAGCACAACAATCTAATATTCTTAATCAAATCATTTTGGTATCAGTGCACTAGGTTTTATTTGTGTAAGAAGGATTAATTAACTATTTGCAAATTTATGTCATGCTTACAAGGTTAAAACTCAAAAGAGGAGAAGGGAAGTTGGTTAGAAGCCCTGAAGTTGGGTCAAGGGGAAGGAGGGCAAGATTGCCACAATCTCAAACACTAGTTCATCCTCAAGTTTCAGTTGAGACTCAAAAGAGAATGTCTCATGAAGTAGAACCTACAAACATGACATAAGCTGAGAAGGTATTTAGGAAGGCTTTCTTTGATATGAAAGAGATGGTGAAGGTCCTCTATGAAGAGAGGAATACCAGGCTACAAGGTGAAAGTTCCAAACCTCCCAAAGGAGAAGGTCCTTCAGGAGGAGGTAATGGAAAAGGAGGTAATGCAAATGGAGACAAACCTCCACCCTCTCCACCATCTTCTTCTTGACAATCATCTTCACCCTCTTCCACTAACACAACCCTTACTCATACTCGTCAACATACTTCAAAAGGAACTTGTAAATCGCCCTTTTTAAAACTTGAAGTTAAATTTGAGTTGCCCGTGTATAATGGTGAAGTGAATGCATAGAAGCTTGATAATTGGATTCGTCAATTGGAGGTATATTGCAGAATTCAAAACCTATAAGAGGGTGACATAGAGATTCAGTTAGCTTCCTTGAGAATGGAGGGTGCAACGCTAGTATGGCGGGAATAAAAAACACAAGAGGAGATTAAAAAACATGGTAAGATATCAATTTTTTGGATTGATTTCATTTTTGCAATCAAAATACAATTCTACCCTCTAGCTTATATGCATAAATCCATCATGAATTGGCAAAACTTTAGACAATATAAAGGTCAAAATGTGTAAGATTACACCCAAGAATTAAGAAAAAGGTATTTAATGTTAGGTGTAGATTTGTAATCACAAGACATGTTGTTGAAGTACATAGGGGGTTTACACCGTTACTTTAGGCATATTATCTTAATGTTTACTTCCAATAATCTAGATGATGTGTGTGTGCAAGCTACTCATCTTGAGGCAAGAGGGAAAAACACTCTAGAAGAAGGTAGTAAAAATACATTTAAGAGTAAAGGAAAAGAAAAGGGTTTCAAAGGGAAGGCAAAGAAAAATGCATCTATCAAAAAATAAGGAGATAAATTAACATGCAAACACTGTTCCAAAGAAGGTCACGATGAAGCTCATTGTTGGAAGCTTCATCCCAAAATGAAACCAAAAAAATCAACAACAAGGGAAAACAAAAGACAACTGCAACCACTCAATAGGATTTGGGATCTGATTCGGGTGATGAAACTAAAATTATAGCCATGGGTATAAAAGGAAAAGAATCCATTTCTAGCACTAGTTATTCAAATTCAAAAAATGAAACTCCAAATGAAAATAGGAGGATTGAAATTTTTCACACAAGGGTGATCTCAAAACATAACAAGATTGATACACTTTTCAACAGTGGCTCTCAAGCCAATCTTATCTCTGAAAACATTGTCAAAAGTTTAAAATTGGAAACCATTCCACATCATAAACCATATCCACTTGGATGGGTGTGTGACAATGCACAATTGCAGGTTACTAGAAAGTGTAAATTGAAATTTTCCATTACTGCAAATTTCATAGATGAAGTGGAGCTTGATGTTGTGCCATTAGACATATGTGGCATAGTTTTGGGAAGCCCGTACCTCTATGACAGAAAATCTATCTTCCATAGACATGAAAACAAATACAATTTGTTCAAATATGGAGTAGAATATATTGTGAGAGCTCATAGAAAGAAACTAAACCTTTCACTTGTTAATGCGGGGAAAATGAAAGACTAGTGAATTCAAGCAAGAATTTTGTGCTTCTAATGATCAAACCCAAGAATGATGTTGATAATGAAGCTTTTAAAGGTTGTGATTCAAAATTGAAATCTGAATTGGTTGATGTAGTTAACCAATATGATGAGATGTTTCAGGAACCAAAGGGATTACCTCCCAAGAGAGGAATCCAACATGAGATACAGTTGCAGCAAGATTGTCCTCTTCCTAACATTGGCATGTACAGGATGTCAGTGATGGAAAGTGCAGAAATTAAGAAGAAAATTCAAGAGTTGTTGGATAAAGGGATCATCAGGCCATCTTCCTCGCCATGTGGTTCACCTATTGTCTTGGTGCCAAAGAAGGATGGAACATGGCGCATGTGTGTGGACTTCCATGCATTGAACAAAATTACGGTAAAGAACCGTTACCCACTTCCTAGAATAGATGATTTAATTTATCAATTGAAATATGCAAAGTATTTTGTTAAGTTGGACTTAAGGAGTGGCTACCATGAAATTAGAATAGCTAAAGGTGACATTTGGAAGACAACATTCAAAACAAAACAAGGTTTGTTTGAATGGATAGTTATGCCTTTTGGTTTATGTAATGCTCCTGATACATTCATGCGTGTGATGAATGACGTGTTGATGCAATTTATTGATGAGTTTGTTATAGTATACTTAGATGACATCTTAATTTTCAGTAAATCTCGTGATGAACATGTCATGCATGTAAGAAAAGTACTTGATGTCATGAAGAAGGAACAATTGTATCTTGAGATGTCAAAGAGTGAGTTTGGAAAAACTTCTTTAGTTTACTTGGGTCATATTGTTGGAGGAAGTGAGTTGAAAATATATCCCTCAAAGGTTGATGTCATTTTGAATTGGCAAAGGCCCAAGACATTTACTGAGGTAAGAATTTTTTTGGGAGCAACGCAATATTGGAGGAAATTCATTGGTAACTTTTCTCTTATAACAGCTCCTTTGCATGCATTGACAAGTGTGAAAAAGGTTTTTCAGTGGGGAGGAAAACAACAAAAGGCGTTTGATGCATTGAAGGAAAAGATCAGTTCAACTCCAATACTTTCACTTCCAGACTTGAGACAACCATTTGAGATTCAAAATGATGATAGTGACTATGTCATGGGTGAAATGCTCATGCAACATGGTAAGCCTATTTGTTTTCATTTGGAAAATTTTAATGGTGAAGTGATTAACTATCCTACATATGACAAGGAATTGTATGCATTGGTGCAAAGTGTGAAAAAGTGGAAACACTACTTGATGGGTAAGGAAACAATCATTCACATTGCTCATCAACCATTGCAATACTTGCAATCTGAATCAAAGTGGCAACAATCAAGGCACTTCCTATGGATGGGTTTTCTTCAACAATTCTACTTGGTAATCAAGTATAAGAAAGGTATCTACAATAAAATTGTTGATATGCTTTCTAGGCCTATTGTTAGTGCAACTACTTTACTCAAGCATAATTCATTTTTCCATGAAATTTATATCGAGTAATATGCATTAGACAATGACTTTCAAGATGTTTATGCAAGCTTGAGTCAAGGTAACCAAGTAGAGGAATTGGATTATCATTTGCATGATAACTTCTTGTACCATCTTGGCAAGCTTTGTATTCCACAAGGAGAAAGAGTTAACATCATAAGAGAGGCACATACTTCTCTTATTGCTGGTCATTTCGGTGTAAGTAAGATGGTGGCACATCTACAAAGGTATTGTTATTGGCCTCGTATGCTTGAAAGTGTGTCACATTTTATTAAAGGATGTTCATTATGTGAAATTAGTAAGCCTAGCAATAGGAAGTTAGGATTGTACACACCACTTCTGGTTCCTTCACGATCATGGGAGAGTGTTTCTATGGATTTTGTAGGAGGTCTTCCATTGTAAAAAATAGGTCATGATTATTTGTATGTAGTTGTGGATAGGTTCAACAAAATGTGTATTTTGATGCCATGTAAAAAGCAAGTTACAGCTGAATAGACTGCTCAGTTATTTTTTCAGAATGTATGGGTGCATTTTGGATTGCCCACATCCATTGTTTGTGATCGAGATTCTCGTTTTGTTGGGAATTTTTGGTCAAGCTTGTGGGGATTCATGGAAACCAAACTGAAAAAGAGTACAAATTTTCATCCACAAACAGAGGGTCAAACAGAGGTGGTGAACATAACAGTGATACATCTTCTTCGTGGGTATTGCAACAAACATCCTAAGTTGTGGGATGAACATTTGCACTATATTCAAAATTCTTATAATCGGGCCAAGCATTCTTCAACTAAAACATCGCCATTTGAGGCATGTTTGGGATACTTGCCTAAATCTCCTTTGGATTTCATTTTTGGAAAATATGTTGCTATTGATGGTAATAGTGACATAGACAAAGCAAGAAAGTTCATTGAACAAATCCAATTGGTACACCAAACAGTTCAAGAACAACTTGAAAGAGTCAAGGAAAGTACAAAGCAAGGCACACCAAGCATTGTGTAGAGCACAATTTCCAAGTTAGAGATGAAGTTTGGATTCACATTAGCAAAGAGAGGCTCCAAGGAGAAGGCAAAAAGCTAAAACCAATTAGATATGGTCCATCCAGAATTTTGGAAAAGATTGGTAACAATGCCTTCATGTTGGATTTTTTTTTTCCCCTAGGAAAAAATCGTAATTTTATTCATGTTGATAAAATTACATTTTGTAGATGCTTGAAGCATATGCATATGGCTGTTCCTGTAATAACAGGCAGCATAACAGAATTAAGAACACAGAGTAATAAAAGACTGTTCTCGTAATGACATGAATACAACAGAATTAATAAATTGTGTCTACAGGCCTATATTTTCCTTCCTTTTTTCATCTCCACTTTACGCCAGACTCTAGTGTTGGCAGTGGGGACAATAATGGCAAGTTGATTTTCCTCTGTATGCCCAGGTTGTTCTTTATCTGAGTCCGATCCTTCGAAGCTATGTGCTCGTTTGGCACCGCTTATTTCCAGCTGTAATTCTTGATGTCGTACCATGCTATTTGGCTCTATTTTGGGCTCTTCAATATTCTCTTCCTGCATTTTTTCCTGTCCCCTGTATATGTCTGTGGGTTCCGTGTTCAGTGCCTCCTCCTCCAGTGGTTCGGTGTGCTGCCAACCTTTTGGCTTTTTCTGTTGTTTCTTATTACCTTTAGGCTCCTTAGAGGTCAGTGGGCATGCATATTGTAGGTGCCCTGTCTGTAAACAGCTGCGACATCTGAATGTCGTGTTCTCATAGTCTAGTTGTTGCACCCACAGTGTATTATTGAAATTCAATGTGATGTGATCTGGGAGTCCTTGACTTAGATCCACCTCTACACATATTCTGGCGTATGTGAAAATTCCCCGATTGGCTCTGTCCTCGTCTATTTTGAGATGTTTTCCTAAGGAATTCCCAATGGTTGTTAAAGCTTTCCGATGCCAAAAATGCAGTGGTAGGTTGTGTAGTCTTACCCAAACTGGCATTGTTGATACTACCATGGTATTGGCGTCGAAATCCGGGAACCAGGGTGTGAGAAAGAGACCAGCATTGCCCCAAAACCAAGGCCCCTGATTAATGACATTGTCTCTTTCCAGCTCTGTGCTAAATCTGACTATGAAAAATCCCTTAGGGCATAGATATATTTCACAATTGGATGTCCATGATGTATAAATCCATTGATGCAGTGCATCTGCTTTGGGCCAATAACCGTTAAATCTGCATTTAACAGCGTTATGAGTTAAGTCTGAGTATAGATCTGTTACCTCCGGCATTGATACCGTAAGCATGGGTGCTTCTGGCTTTTGTTCCACAATATAGGGTCCTGGAAGCTCTGGTGTGGAAGCTGGTCTGTGTTGCATAGGTTCCTTTCCTTTGACTGCATCGCGGAAGGAGCCTGTATTCTTTGAGTTGGTTCCCTTGCATCCGTCGCGGAGTCTCAGATTGAGAATGATGGTTGAATCTTTGTCAACTCCATAATGATGGAGGGTATGTTGGTCCTGCATACAAAATCCTGAGAATAAGAGACTTTGGTATGCTGCCGGAGTTCCCAGTTTGATCTGGATCTGCATTTTTAAGTCCAGAACATCCATCCCTTCCTTGATTTGTACACAACAATGTCTTCCTTCTACCGATCTGATAAATATTTGTTTCAGATCTGACGGATCGGCCTTCAAACCCCGATCTATATGATTGTTCACCAGATCTGGCGGATCAATGGTGATTCTAGGGTTTTCATGCCTTTCCGTTGTATAAAAGGGCTTGATCCTGCCGCCGACATCCATCCAGGGATTGAGACCATGGAAATCCTGATAACTGGAAAGAAGGGCCGTCATCACGACCCTTGCATTGCAGATCATGTCGCTATTGATGAGATCGTTTAGTTCGGGATAAGTGAGGGCATAATCCCAGATCTCCGCGCCATTGGCCCTTACGAAGGCCATGCCACCGTCCAGATCGCATTGGTTGAGACTGTACCTCGGCCTTGTGCTTTTCTTGTCGTTTTGTTGTGGCCGCCTCGGATTTGTCGATGACTGCCTGGATTTTTTGCTCAACCATTTGGTCGCGTGCGTCAAGCTTCCATCAAAATCTGTAGAGGTTCGATACAGGTCCTTCGCGCCCAGGATGCGTGTGTTTCTGAAGAGGCTTTGCTTTATCAGCATTTCAAGTCGATGCATATAGAAAGCATTCTGTTGGAGGCCCGCGTTGCCTTCGGCCAGCCATTTCTCCTGCTCCTATGCGCTACTGATCGATTCGTTCTGCATTTTCCGAATCGCCAAACCCTCGCAAGAACCCATCCAAGACCAGCCGAAGAGCCCTCCTTCCTCGTTCGTTGTCTTCTAGTTAGCACCCACTTGGTGGTCACCTTCATGTTGGATTTGCCTTCATATATGCAAATTTATGTTGTTGTTAATATTGATAATTTAAGGTTGTATGTGCCTCCTTTGATTGAAGATCAAGGAGAGAATGTTCAAATTCCATCTATTGCAGACTTTTCTCTAGAATTCCCTCATAATCTTCAGCAAGACACTATACTTGACAAAAGAACAAGGACATCGAAAAGGGGAAGTGTCGATTATCTTCGAGTGGGGCTCAAGGGAACAAATCCTTCAAAATCCAAATGGATAGAGATTGGAAAGGTGAGGGAACTGTACCCTCACCTGCTGGACAACTGAAAGTGATATTTTGGGGTCCAAAAGGCTTCCAGTGGGGAGGAATGATCAGGTGCTCAAAATTATGCTCAAAAATCAAAGTCGTCAAAATGGTGTGGAACCTGAATGACCACATAGTTCTCGTCATCTTGAATCTGGCACAACTCATTTCACACTAAACAGACAATGTATGCTCCTAGAAATGCGTTATGTTCACTTTGTCAAACAGGTAAAATTTTTGTAGGTGCTGATAGGGATGCTGACTGGGCATCTATACAGCCCATTCAGCAAAAGGAATATTCTTGGTATATTCTTGTGGTATATTCCTTCAACATATTCTTTGGAATATTCTTCAGGCTCGGTGGCATCACTTTATTGGTCCACGTGTTTTTTTAGGGCCAATGAGGAGGTGATAAGTGGCTAAGCCTGAGGCCGCCACGTGTCCTCCTCGTGGCATAGTAAAATTTATTATGGTGGACAGGGAGGAGACCAGGCTGGACCCTACGACCTTCCATAAACGAATGCAATGGCATTATTAATACACCACATGTTTGTTACTTAACCATATGGGGAGGTAGGGGTATTTAAGTTTGAATGGTTTTCAAGTTGTGGGATGGGGACCATGGTTAACCCCTGACCCCGATCCACAGACCATGGTTACGGGCAAACCACAACCCCAAACCTTAACTACCACCGATAACCAATAACAATAACTGCCATGTGAATGCGTATGCAGCAGGTGGAGTTGGGGGCCCGAACGATAGGGCCGGGCCGTTGGCCTTAGCCCCTGGGCACGTGGCGCCCCCATGTGGCTAGAATTTTCAGAACATAAGAGTTAAAGGACATTTTAATGTTCTGAAAATTTTGCCTGATTTTCAGCAAAAATGTCGCTCAGTTAGAATGCTTAGTGAGCAAATTTTTAAGATGATGCCGAATTTTGGGGAAAATGTAGAGCAAATAGTGGGAAAAATAGGAGAGGTCATAACTTCTCCAATTTTCAACCAAATTGGCAAAAAGAGGCTAGGTAGTAATTTTTGGACATTCTGGACTCATTGGAGCAGATTTCAGAATCATTTGAGATTGTAAACACATATTGTTACATTTTTTAGCATAATAGAGAGGTCCAAGCCATTGGAAGCTGCACCAAGGAGACGTAGCTTAGGAGGGGTGAACTCCTTCATCATGTTCCTATTGTGATGTGTTTTTGGTGATGTTTTGTACATTTTTATGCTGCTATTGAGTCTCTTATTCATGTTAAAATTTCTGATAAAAAATCATTGTACACTTGCAAAACTCATGAATCCTTAAGCACATGAGAAGCATTTTGTTTCTAATCTGAGGAGGATCTTAGAACAACAATCTAATATTCTTAATCAAATCACCTATTAAGGCTAAATTTCAGGACCAAAGTTCTAGTACAAAGAAGGTTGAACTTAGGCATGTTTTGAGGCCAAATATTCGTGTCTTTGAATGTGAGTTTTAGGTTTGTTTTCAATATCTAGAGTTGTTCTCTATTGAGGAGGTGAACCCTGTGGATGAGGTAGAGTTCTAAAAAATGAGTTCTAATTTCTTGAGGGCTGCTTATAGGTGCATTAAAGTCCAAGTTTCAGTCCTAGGTTGGGGCCTGTTAAGGCCAAGTTTTGCTAATGAGGAGGTTAAGTTCAAGGATTATTTGTTGAGGGAAGTTATATTGCTAAGAAGGATGTGCTTGGGAAATTGAGTGCTTGTGTGAAGGATACAGGAGCAACTACTAGGAGGGAAGACTTTCCTTGACTAATATTGACTTGTGTACAAACTTTGGTGGTGACAAATTAGGGATTCGTACTTCCTTTCAGTTGGTGTTGATAAATTTGAATGTACTTTATATATATATATATATATATATATAAGAAAAAATATTCCATGGTTTTTCTTGCTTTGCACTTCCACGTAAAAATATTTGTGCTCCATATATTTATGTGCTTATTGATTGTGTTATAAAGACCCTTATGTCCGCGTCCTAATAGGCCTCGTGGAGGAACATGTGCCTCCAAAATATCTTCCATACTGTGACCAATCCCAAAGTTGGTTCTATACATATGACCAACAATTGAAAAAACAAATGCAATAGCTAAATGATGATGAGCCATATCACTCAGCCATAAAATTTGAGTTTGTGGATGGAATCCTCCGAGAAGAGTTAGAATAGCAGTTCCCGCCCCTTGGGAGGTACCGAATAAGTGACTACTAGAATCAGGATTTTGAGCATAGAGATTCCACTGACCTGTGAAAAACAGTTCTAAGCCTTCGGGATGCGGTAATACATCCCAAAAATTATCCCATCTGACGTGCACTCCCCTTGATTCAGGAATAGCGACATGAACTAAATGCCTTGTCCAGCTAGAGAACTGACTCCGAAGAGTCCTGAGAAATGATGATTGATGGGACTCGACATTTTTGAACCATGAAACACTTGGTCTCCATTTAGGTTGTAGATGTAACCTACCCGCTATTAAAAAGATGACAAAAAGAAATAGCAAGAAAAGAGCTCCAGCATAAAGATCTTCGTTAGTGCGTAAGCCAATTGTATACCACCACTGATAAACACCGGAATAAGCAATATTGACCGGACTGAGAGTACCTCCTCGGGTAAAGGCTTCTATAGCTGGTTGACCAAAATGAGGATCCCAAATTGCATGAGCAATGGGTCTTACATGTAAGGGATCGCATACCCATGCTTCAAAATTGCCTTGCCAAGCCACATGGAACAAATTACCAGAGGTCCACAGAAAGATTATTGCCAATTGACCAAAGTGGGAAGAATTTTTTTTATGATAAAGGCGTTCTTTGGTAATATCATCATGACTCTCAAATTCATGTGCGGTCGCAATACCGAACCAAATACGACGAGTAGTTGGGTCCTGGGCCAAGCCTTGGCTGAAATTTGGAAATCTTGATGCCATATACTTTTCAAATCCTCCTAGCCTTTATCCTACTGCAATAATTCTTACCAGGAAGAACGCCCATGTTGTGACGATTCCACCTAGAAGGTAATGAGCTACTCCTACAGTACGTCCCTGTACAATGCTCAAGGCTCTGGGCTGGATAGCAGGAGCAACCTTCAATTTGTTATGGGCCCAAACAATAGATTCAATGAGTTCTTGCCAATACCCACGGCTGCTGAATAAGAACATTAAACTGAATGCCCAAACAAAATGAGCACCTAAAAATAAAAGACCATATGCAGATAATGAAGAACTATAAGATTGGATCACTTGAGAGGCTTGTGCCCATAGAAAGTCACGGAGCCACCCGTTAATCGTAATGGAACTTTGTGAAAAGTTTCCTCTCGTAATATGAGTTACCACTCCCTGATCACTTATATTACTCCAAACATCGGACTGCATTTTCCAGCTGAAATGGAATATTACTACTGAAATTGCATTGTACATCTAGAATAAACCAAGGAAGACATGATCCCAGGCAGATACTTGACATGTTCCTCCTCTACCAGGTCCATCACAAGGAAAGGGAAACCCAGATTCGCTTTATCAGGTATTAACCGGGAGCTACGGGCATATAGAACACCTTTAAGTAGGATTAAAACAGTCACATGGATAGTAAATGCATGAATGTGATGTACCAAAAAATCCGCGGTTCCTAATGGAATTGGTAACAAAGCCACTTTGGAACCTACTGTCACCAAATCACCACCTCCCCAGGTTAAGCTGGTACTCGCTATTGTACCAAGAGCTGTTGAACCAGGTGCTGAAGCATGAGTGTTTTGTATCCATTGCGCAAAGATAGGTTGTAATTGTATAGCAGTATCTGAGAACATATCTTGAGGACATCCTAGAGCGCTCATAGTATCATTATGAATAAACAGACCAAAACTATGGAAACCTAAGAATATACATACCCAGTTGAGGTGTGATACAATTGTATCACGATGTACAAGAACACGATCTAATAAATTGTTGTATTGAGTAGTTGGGTCATAGTCTCTTACCATAAAAATCGCTGCATGTGCAACTGCGCCAACTATGATAAACCCACCAATCCACATATGATGTGTGAATAGAGAGAGTTGGGTACCATAATCAATAGCTAGGTATGGATAGGGAGGCATCAAATACATGTGGTGAGCTACAACAATAGTTAAATATCCTAACATAGCTAGGTTAATAGCTAGCTGAGCATGCCATGAGGTAGTTAAGATCTCGTAAAGACCTTTATGGCCCTCCCCCGTAAATGGACCTTTATGAACTTCTAAAAGGTCCTTGAGGTTATGGTCAATGCGCCAATTGGTCTTATACATATGACCGGCTATCAGGAAAAGAACTGCAATAGCCAAATGATGATGCACAATATCGGTCAACCACAGACCCCCCGTTACTGGATTTAATCCTCCACGAAAAGTCAAAAAGTCTGAATATTCCGACCAATTCAGGGTTAAAAATGGGGTCAATCCCTCAGCAAAACTGGGATAAAGTTGAGCCAAAAGATCGCGATTTAAAATAAATTCATGAGGAAGTGGTATCTCTTTAGGATCCACTCTAGAGTCTAGAAGTTGGTTAATGGGTAGAGAGACGTGTAGTTGGTGTCCTGCCCAAGATAGAGATCCAAGTCCTAGTAGCCCTGCTAAATGATGGTTCAACATGGATTCTACTTCCTGGAACCAAGCCAATTTTGCGGCAGCTTTGTGATAATGGAACCAACCAGCAAAAAGAATTAACGCTGCAAAGATCAATGCACCAATTGCAGTGCAGTAAAGTTGTAATTTCACTGGTTATTCCAGATGCTCGCCAAATCTGGAAGAACCCAGAGGTTATTTGTATCCCTCGAAAACCTCCACCTACATCCCCATTCAATATTTCTTAGCCTACTATTGGCAAAACTACTTGGGCACTGGGTTTGATGTGAGTGGGATCAGCCAGCCATGCTTCATAATTGGAGAAACGAGTGCCGTGAAAGTACATCCCACTTAGCCAAATAAAGATGATGGCTAGTTGACCAAAATGAACGCTAAAGACTTTGCGAGAAATCTCTTCCAAATTATTAGTATGGTTATCAAAATCATGAGCATCAACATGTAAGTTCCAGATCCAAGTGGTAGTATCAGGGCCTTTAGCTAGTGTCCTTGAGAAATGACCAGGTTTGGCCCATTTTTCAAAAGAGGCTTTTACAATATCTCTATCCACTACGATCTTTACTTCCTTTACTTCTGGTTCTGGTGAACAAATGGTCATTGAATTCTCCCCTTTTCGGACGGGACTTAAATAATAAGAAACCTGCCAATAGCAATTAGTGAACTTACGAGAGATATATCTCAACTCGTTTCTCCCTTTATTTTCTAGTTTATGACTGGAGCGACTATGATACGGGAGTCAATCTGAGGCAGGTGTTCAATTTTATTATGACATATCTTTTGAGGTGCTCAATGGACTGTGGGCTTTTATGCATGAAAAAGCCTTTTTTTTGTAATTTTAAAAAAGCAACGGTGATTATTACACCGTTTCTAGATGGATAAATAAATATATCTGTATATATATATATATATATATATATATATATATATATATATATCCATCTATTGATACTCCTCCGTATGTCCCATATAAAAGGCCATCCATTATAAATCGTTATTCATGGATCATTAATGAAAAAAATCTCCGGATGGATTTTACCCCTATTAAGAAGATCCATCAACAATCCAGAATCAGAAAAGGTATTATTTTTATATTGTAAATATATTCTTATAAGATGTCGACGAAATAGACTCTAATTTTTGGGAATATTCTGGAAAAATCCCATTGATTTTGAGTCAGATATTCAATAATGAAAACGATTTCCCAATAATAGAAACTCTCATTCTCCAAAGCATCTTGTAATCTTTAACCAATTTTGTGCTTCGATGTAATTGCCCGGAGCAAGTACTATAGCTTGCTCCCAATACTCAGCAGCTTGATCGAACCAAGCCTCCGCAGTTTCAGGATCTCCCTATCGAATGGCCTATTCTCCTCGGTCGGGATAGGTAAACTTGGAAAAGTTTTCTTCCCTCAGAACCGTACTTGAGAGTTTCCTACCTCATACGACTCAATCCACTATTCTTTAGTCCTCTACCAAAATTTCCAAAGAATTGGAGATGATTCATTGGGAGTTCATATTAACCAAAGGACCAAAAAAAGTCAATGACATGAGTTTCCGATTTAACTTCCAATCAATTCAATGACCAGGTTCTATCTTTTCTCCTACCCTCAAAAAGATGAAGTATATTTCTTTCTATACTTCAAATTGATTGTCCAAATCAAAGTCTTTTTGCAAGGTAACTATCTCAGTTCCATATAGAATTTTTGGAGAGTACTCTTTGGCTGGAGTACTTCACATCTTTAGGATCTGATGCTACACCGCTGCTCAATAGCTTAGTAGATCAACTCTATTACATAAGTTGATTCGTGATTCTTGTCAATGAGCAGATTTGATCGTATAAGCCCGAACCTTCTTTCAATAATTGATCTTTATGGTGCTTCCATCATCAATTGAATTTATTATCCATGGAATATTTAGGCTCTATCTATTCATATTCGGGCTCCTATGAGAGTTTTTTTCGCTACAGTTGATAAAATACCGTTACTTGGGACGATGCATATGTAGAAAGCCTTTTCTTTTGTCCTTACTCGTAGTAGTTATTAACTAAGTTATTCTATCGTACAGATAGTCGCACGTAATGACAGATCAAGGCTGTATTATTAAGAGCTTGTGGTAAGGATGGGTTCCGTTCTAATGCTTGGAAATGATATTCCAAAGCCTTCGTATGTTCCCCATTACTTGTATGCACAAGACCTATATTATATAGTATATAACTTCGATCATAAGGATCAGTTTCCAGTCGCATAGCTTCATAATAATTTTGTAAAGCTTCCACATATTCCCCTTCCGATTGAGCTGACATTCGTTATGGTCGTTCATTCCATTGAAATGATCTCCGCTTCAAAACCGTACATGAGATTCCCACCTCATACAGCTCCTCCTTTCTGTACAGTAGGTAATATGGGGAGTAATCTGTGGAATTGAAAAAAAAAATTCTGACCCAATATTATGAATTAGCAGGTGCTAGTGTATTTCCAATGAATCTCTAGCCATCCTTCTTGCAAAGATTCTTTTCCAAATACCAAGGATCTTACTACTAGGAATGGAACCTATAACAATTTCTTTGTTCTTAATGCCCTGTATTCTCCGGGGATTAATCACTTCAACAATCTCCGATGGTTCCATTATAAGGGTATCTGAAGTACAAACGAGATGGATGTTTGTTGTCTCAACCATTCTCACTACCCTTCAGAAAAGGGTAATGCATATGGGCTATAACGAAGCTTTTGTGTTGTCGATTTCCATACGTAGTGCTTTCTCCCCTCATGCACGCCTATCAAATAGGTTCAACTATAGAAGCAAGGTCTATTGCATAGGTGTAACCTTTCGCTCGGTACTAAAAGCCTCAAGAGATGAAAGCATCTAAAGGTGCATTGACTGGGGATACACGACAGAAGGAATTGTTCTATCTCCAGAACTCACCTTCACTGAGCGTAAGTTTTATTTTACCCAATTTTTATTCCCGAATACCTTACCTTTTCTTTCCCCAAAAAAGAAGAACGGAAAAAATATCAAATCACACCATATCTCTAATAGGTAAATGCTTCTTTCTCCCTCGGAGCCATCAGGATTATTCGCAATATGATATTTGCTACAATTGTGAAGGTCTTATCAATAAAATTTTCATTTCTTTGAGATATAGGCATAGTCAATTACAGATTTGATAATTTCCTTCATTCCCTTACGCAAATGATTCCATGAACGAAATTTTTTTCTGGTGCACAATACCATAAAATTGATTTCCTTACAATCATAAATATGTTCTCATTCTACCTATTCCAATCTATTCTTTAAAATTAGAAAAGATAGGGAATAAATTGAATAATTGTTTATTAGTAATGTGAATAATAATGGAAAAAGGCTCATATTGAAAGAATAATAGATTGGGTAAACTCAGGAAATCCAGTTCGATTATGATCTGAACAAAGAAAGAGTTAAACGATTGAGCATTGCATAATGAGGATGAAATGCGTACCCAACAATTGTGTGCTTTATCCATATAGATAAAAGAATATCAGGAAAATATAGTCATCATGACACAGGATCATTGCCAAAGAATTAGTTCTTATACAATTGATAAGATGATCACTACAGATCTATATATGATCATAATATGGAATGGATCAGTTAATCTGTCTTAAATTATTGATTAGGCGATCCGAATACGTCAGATTAACCGGGATGATTGAGGATTTCCTAAAATAAGAGGAAGTTGTAAAAAATGTCCTTTCATCTTTCCAGGGGGGATTGAATCATTACCTTATTTATTATCTATTTATTTCCGAAAGATTGAACTGTTCGTACCTGAACAAAAAGAATTCGTTTCGTAAGGAAGTTGCTATTGACTCATTTTATTAATTAGAACCAAGAGATCTCATAGGAAAGATGGCCGAGCGGTTCAAGGCGTAGCATTGGAACTGCTATGTAGGCTTGTGCTTATCGAGGGTTCGAATCCTTCTCTTTCCGTATCTTTGCCCTACTATCTATTTTCTTCTCATCCATTGTTTTTCCAATCTATTGAATCCCAATAGGACTATTTCCTAATTCCAGGATCAATCTACCTTTATTTGTAATAGAGAAAATAGAATGAACATTGGTTCGTGGTATGGGAAAAGTAAAGACTATTTTAAGAAGCAATAAAAAAAAGTATCACAGATAACAAGTAACGTACGTAAGGATTATAAAATGTCTCCTTCGGGGAAGGGAAAAAGAAGGGAGAAGAACATAATTTCCAGATGCCCAACAACCAACCCACCCTTCTCTTTCATTTCATTCTCGATTCAAGCCTGACGGGAATAATACTCTACGACCAACAATTCATTAATCTTCAAATTGATCCATTTACTATCTATTATTTGATTGATTAATCCTTTATATTGTAAGGAATGAAAAGTCAAATGATTTGGAAATTTATCCCTCTAGAACAGATCTATATTCTTCTTAATGATAGCTCTCAATATTTGTTGATCTCTTATAGTAATCACATCTTGAGGTTTGCAAGGGTAACTTGGTATATCTACCATATGGTCATTGACCCAGATATGTCCATGATTCACTAATTGTCTGGCTCCGGGAATGGTGGGAGCCATACCCAATCGAAAAAGAATATTATCCAAACGCATTTCAAGTAATTGCAATAGGACCTGACCCGTTGAGCCTTTGGCTCTTCTAGCAATACAAACATATTTCAGCAATTGTCGCTCTGTTAGTCCGTAATGAAAACGCAATTTCTGTTTTTCTTCTAGCCGGATACGATATTGAGATATTTTCCTGGAAGAAGACCGGTTCATAGAATCCTTTCTGTTTTTGGGTCTTTTACTAGTGAGACCTGGTAAAGTCTTCAGACGACATATTATTTTTAAACGAGGTCCCCGATAACGGGACACATAAACTCCTTATTCAATTAACAAATAGTGCTAGAAAGAAGAAAGAATAATATAACCCGTATGAGTACTACTGGAATTCTTTTATATGGAAAACGAAGATCTTTCTCCAATTTGTTATTGATCCTAATAGCTCCAATCATTTCATTCATCCCGTTCCTAGTTGGGAGTAAATGATCATGGCATGACGGACCCGACGAACGATCGAAGAGTATTCTCCATTCCATCTTGATCCTAACAAAACTTTGTGGATTATGGAAATGAGAGGAACAGAAAAGAGCCAGCTATTCGGATCGAACCGATGACCATCGCATTACAAGTGCGATGCTCTAACCTCTGAGCTAAGCAGGCTCGATGGAATATCACTCCCCATTTCATTGGGGTGAGATCCATAGATTCCTTTGGAATCCTAATGATTATGGCGCGAATCAGATTCAATGACGCAATCCAGATTACGATTACAACGGAACAATGTTTGAATGTAGATTCTTTCAAGGGAAAGAAAGGAGAAGTAAGGGTCAATTGATATCGATTGTTTTACTCACTCTTCCAAATCGACTAGGGGAGGATAATAACATTGCATTTCAAATGGATAAATAATATAATGATTCCCAGTCATATTCGATTGGGGTAGAGATAGAGAAGGGGAGAGAAGGGGAGTAGGGGAGGATATTTCTCCCACCCAATATTGAGCAAATATCCAATGAATAATGCTTATGGATATTACATAATAGGATTAGATCAAGGTATGATCTTGTTCTTCGAGAAGGGGATATGGCGGAATTGGTAGACGCTACGGACTTGATCGAATTGAGCCTTGGTATGGAAACCTACCAAGTGATAGCTTCCAAATCCAGGGAACCCTGAGATATTTTGAATGGGTAATCCTGAGCCAAATCCGGTTCATGAAGACAACTTTATTCTCCTAAGATAGGAAGGGGATAGGTGCAGAGACTCAATGGAAGCTATTCTAACGAATGAATCTCATTTGGTCCAATACTGTAGTTATAAAACGATCTATTTTCACCTTAAAAATGGAGAGAGATGTTATATAACATCAGACAAAACTGGCGATCAGAACTTGAATCGTTCCAAGCATATTATTCATAAGATAGATGCCAGATTCGAGTTGAAGTACTGATTTGAGATTAAGTAATCCAATTATGAACTTATCTACTCTAGATGGAGAATTGAATTCTTTATTGGAATAAATGGTTGGACGAGGATAAAGATAGAGTCCAATTCTACATGTTAATGTCAACAACAATGCAAATTGCAGTAGGAGGAAAATCCGTTGGCTTTATAGACCGTGAGCGTTCAAGTCCCTCTATCCCCACCCAGGTTTGTTCACGAACGGACTGATCTATCTTATCCAATTCCATTGGTTCGAATCCATTCTAATTTCTCGATTCTTTTACCTCGCTATTTTTTTTTTTTTTCATGAAGAGAAGAAATTAGAACTTGAATCTTTTCATCCATCTTATGACCACTTGAGTTGATCTGTTAATAAGCTGATCATATGATCAATTGATTTTGTGATATATGATCTACATAGATTAGATCATTTTGAAATTATTCAATTGCAGTCCATTTTTATCATATTAGTGACTTCCAGATCGAAAATAATAAAGATCATTCTAAAAACTAGTAAAAATACCTTTTTACTTCTTTTTAGTTGACACAAGTTAAAACCCTGTACCAGGATGATCCACAGGGAAGAGCCGGGATAGCTTAGTTGGTAGAGAAGAGGACTGAAAATCCTTGTGCCACCAGTTCAAATCTGGTTCCTAGCAAGATGTCAATATCCATGTCTCCATATCCATCTATCTAAATCTATTCTATCTAGATGCATATCTTGTTAAAATTGGAAACCAGGGCAAAACTTCATGTGGGTCATCTTATTCATGGCTGATAATATTTTTATTAGATTCCTCTTGTCGAGAGGTGTAGGATTGATATAAAGATCATCCGATTCCGATAAGTATTCATGGAGATATGAATTTATTTTGATTATGGAATTATTATCAAGCCGACCTACAACTCATGTAGGCTCAGAAGGCCAACAGTCGCATCTATTCACCCACCAACGTTGTGTATAAATATAAGAGGACTTTTCCTCATTTGGACTCACTCATCTCATCACATCTCTCTCTCTATCTACTACGCAGAAATGAGTCTCTTCTCTACTGCGCTGAAATGGGTCTCTCTCTCACACATGTGAAGCTAGAAGCTGTTGAAACTGAAGCTACAACTGCAGAAGTAAAGATTGACTTGCGTGGCCTAGAAGATCTCCTCTTTGGAACTGCGTTGTAGGTTCATCTGAACCTCCTCTGAAAGCCGCAACTTTTGGTGGTGGAATGAAGTCAATCCGATGAATGGTTTGCAAGATATCGATTGCCCTAGTTTGAAGCCAAAAACTGCTGAAACTGAAGCTGCAACTGCAGAAGTAAAGATTGACTTGCGTGGCCTAGAATATCTCCTCTTTGGAACTACGATATAGGTTCATCTGAACCTCCTCTAAAAGCTGCAACTTTTGGTGGTGGAATGAAGTCAATCCGACAAACGGTTTGCCAGATATCGGCTGCCCTAGTTTGAAGCCGGAAACTGCTGAAACTGAAGCTGCAACTGCAGAAGTAAAGATTGACTTGCGTGGCCTAGAAGATATCCTCATCTAAACTGCACTGTAGGTTCATTTGAACCTCCTCTGGAAGCCAAAACTTTTGTTGGTGGAATGAAGTCAATCCGACGGTCGGTTTGTGAGATATCGTCTGCCCTAGTTTGATAATGAAGCCGCTAATGTTGATGCTGCTGATCTAGGGTTTGCTACTGCTGATATGAATCAGATTTATTATACTATTTCTCTCCGCTGAATTATTGAAGATAAAAAAAGATTTGATCAAAGGGTTTCCCCACACATTGTGGGGTTTGTCCCTGGCTAGCCGCCACATCTTGTGTCTCTTGTCTTGGCTTGTTTTCCGTCGATCGTTTAATGTTCTATCTGCACTTTACTTTATGTACATGTGATTGCTAATCGGTGGAATATAATAAGAAAAAGAAGTAAACTGTTATAAGCATAGAACATACCATAACTTAACATGGTATCAGAGATGAGGTGAAGACAAAGCCCGAGCAAGAGCAAGAGCAATCATCGAAGAGAATATTGGCAAGGCTATCCTAAAAGAAATATGGGGTCCTCAACACTCTTTCCTGTTGAAGACAAGCTCCGTGAGAAAGCTGACTATCACGGCTGGAAGATTTCTATCGATCTAACCCTTGAGAATCAAGTAGTGTTGGATCATGTGAGAGGAAATATTGTTGAGCCTCCATCAAATGCATCCGCTGCTACCTAGAACAAATGAAAAAATGGAGAAGTCAAAACAATAGAAGATCATCCGGGACTCTATCGACAAGCACTTGGTGGCCTACATCTCTGAACTGGACACCTCCAAGGAAATCTACGATAGACTGGTGAGTTTATTTAAAGTTAATGATGCAAATCAAGTTTTTTTTCTTAGAAATAAGCTGAGGGAAATCAAGAAGGGTAAAGATGAAAGTATGCAAGCATACTTCTTAAGAATCATCGAGATCAAGAACGATCTCCTACCTATTGGGGAAACTATTACTGACAGAGAAATGGCACTCACAACTCTTGGAGGATTTCAATTTGAATGGTATGTGTTCAAGACTACTCTTTTGAACTATAATGTAATTCCTGGTTTCAAGGAATTAATGGCTAGATGCATTCAAGAAGAAACAAGGGAAGAAGTGCAAGAAATGCCCATGCCTAAAGGTCCTCCTGCTGCTTTTTCTTCTCATACAAAGAAAAGAAATAATTCCGAGACTAAATCAAAAGGAAAGGCTGGACCTAAGGCTCGAAGAAAATGACGATGTTACATTTGCGATAAAGCAAGTCACTATGTATGAGATCATGAGCATCATGATGAATGAGATCATGGACATAAAGGGCAACATGAGATCATGGACATATAGGATAGCATGATGATGATGCACACTAGTTTGAGCAGCATTATGATGGATAAAATCATGGACATGGGCAGTATGATGATAATCATGATTAGAGAAGCATGGTACAGTATGCAGTGGTGCAACTCGAAATCCCTCTGATGGCAATCAAAGGAATGAAAAATTCAATAGCAAAGGTAAGAGGAGAGCTGGGAATCAAGGAAGAGGACAAGCATTCAAGAAGGCTAGAAATTCTAGGATGTATTAAATTCACCTGACCTCAAAAGGAACCTAGTGTCCATCTTAGCAATGGAAGACAGAGGCTACAAGGTAACCTTCAACAATGGCAAGGTATGTATATGGAAAAATAATGTTAAAGATACCTTTACTCTTGGGTTTAGTGTTGATTCATTATATCAGGTCGATGGAAGTCCGCTAGGTGTCATGTCTTGTGACACAACTCTTTAGTCTGAACTTTGGCATCGGAGGTTTGCCCACCTTCATTACAAAGCTCTACCCAATGTAAGACAGATGGTAATAGGGATGTTCGAATTCCAAGTAGATAAAGAAGGTTTACGTCCGGGATGTGCCAAAGGAAAGCTCAAAAGGGGACCATTCCCCTCAAGCCAAAGCAACACCTCCGATATATTACAATTGGTTTACTCAGGCATACCTGAGGTTAGCATTAAGAGGGAGAATACTACACCACATACTCCTGAGCAGAATGGTGTGGTGGGAAGGAAGAACCACACGATGATGGAAGTTGTCCGGGCCATGCTACATGATCAAAGACTTCCAAAGTTTCTATGGGCTGAAACTACAATCACCACCGTATATGTACAAAATCGATGCCCCCATCAAGCATTAGGTTCCTAAACTCCTGAAGAAATGTTCACCACCGGTCAAATGGAAGTCGTGATTAGTCATGATGTCACCTTTGACAAAGATATGGCTCTCAGCAAGGTGGACAATCTGCTGACTTTGAGTAGCTCTCAAGAAGCCGACACCAGGGAACCGAATGAAAAGGATGATGAATCAATGCCTGATGTAGAAGAACCCATGGATCCGATTGATCCTCATCCACATGAGCCTTCCTCTTCTAGGAAGAGGCCTTCATGGCTTAGGGGGATACTTGATGATGCTTAAGGACATGCTGCACCCTGAGGAACCTTCCGTCAAAGTAAGAAACTTAACAGGTATCAGGGATACCTGAACATCATGAGCACAATCATACAAAATGAACCTTCATCATTCTCAGATGTCATCAAGCATTAACTATGGAAGGATGCTATGACCATAGAATATGAGTCTATTATGGAGAATGATGTCTGGGAAGTAGTTCCTAGACCCTGGACAAGACAATTGTTACTTCAAAATGGCTTTACAAGATAAAGCATGCAGCAAATGGAAGTATGGAAAAGTATAAGGTTCATTTTGTTGCTCGTGGTTTATCCCAGAAGGGAGGTATAGACTATGATATTTGCACCTGTTGCCAGATATACGACCATCCGCTTGATCATAGCCCTTGTGGCTTCACAAGGATGGAACCTACATCAGATGGATGTTAAGACCGCATTCTTGCATGGTTCTATCAAAGAAGAGGTCTATGTGGAGCAACCTTAAGGATTTGAGATTTATGATTGAAAATCTCATGTATGCAGGTTGAAGAAGGCTCTCTATGGGCTGAAGCAAGCACCCTGAGCATGGTATGAGAGGATCGATAACTACTTGATGAAGCTGGGATTCACTAGGAGTGAAGCTGATCCTAACCTTTAGTTTAAGGTTGAATATGACAAGCCTCTCATACTGGTGTTGTATGTGGATGACCTCTTTCTAACAAGTGCAAACCCTCTCATTCACAAATGTAAGAGGGAGATGGCTTCTGAATTTGAAATGAAGGACCAAGGACTTGAAGTGTGGCAGAAGCCAAGGGAAATTTTCCTATCTCAAGGAAAATATGTGGTAAATATATTGGAAAGATTCGGTATGATGGACTGCAAGCCTGTGACTACCTTGAGGATCTTAACTTTTAGAAGTTATATGGTAGTGATGTCAGACTAGACTTGGGAAATGCCTCCGAGTTTCAAAAACTCATTCACATTGATGTTCTTGGTGAACCTCTGTTCGAACATATGTTTTGCAGTTAGCATTGTGATCTCATATTTGGTTGAGCCTCACTGGATTGATGCCATGAATCTTCTGAGATGTCTTCAGGACACAATCTCTCATGGATTAAGACACACTACCGAAGATGTGAGACTACTTGGATATACTGATGTTGATTGGGCAGGCAGTGTGGTGGACCGTAAGAGCACTTCCAGGTACTATTTCACCTTGGGATTTGCTTCGATATACTGGATGAGCAGGAAACAGAAGTCGGTGGCTTTGAGCACTGCCGAAGCAGGATATATTGTTGCTAACATAACCTCCCATGAGGCAGTCTGGTTGCAAGCTCTTCAGTGAGCTGTTTGGATTTACATTGGATACCACTGTGATTCTCTGTAACAACCAGAGGTGGGATTCGATTATTGAGGAATCCCATATTCGTCAATTTCTCTAGCAGATAGACATCATCTGGGATATGGTAAGTCGATGAGCAAGGAAGCTCCATCACATTAAGATGATGTATAGGTTGATACACCTTGTCAAAGCCCCGAGGAAAGATCTAATCTGTGATTTTCCCAAACGACTTGGAGTCGGTAAGAAACCCTTGTACAAGGGTACTGCATGTTGCATACATTGATCTCTGGGAGCTCTGAGGGCTTGCGGTTCCTACTGGAGCAACATATGACCATAGGGTGACTCACCCTCCCCTGGTGGTGCACATTGGAACAAGATGTTTCACTCTCTTGTGGGACAAGATGATTCGCTCTCTTGTGGAACAGGATGATTCGCTCTCCTATGTAGCAGGATTATTAGTTCTCCTGTGAGGCCTGGATTGATGTGTTCTCCATGGCAGCCTGGATTGATGTGTTCTCCACGGTGATTGTAGCAGGATTGATGTGTTCTCCTGTGAGGACAGGATTGATTAGTTCTCCTGTCGAGGCATCCTACCCATGCAGTCTGGGACTCATGGGAAGTACCTCTCATCTGATCAATGAGCAGGGAAATGAAGTTAGGGACCATAGTAGTACCGATGGACGCATCGTTGTATCTATCGTACTCCCTACGCTAGGATGACCTCCATTGATCTGGGATCAATGATACTGGTCTGGGACAAGTGGTAGGACTTGTACCATACTATGACGCTGACTTTGGGTCAGTTGAGACTGGTCTGGGACCAGTGGTACATACTCCGAGATTGACTTCGTGTCAGTGCAGTACTGGTCTGGGACCAGTGAGAGTGGTACATACTATGACACTGACTTCGGGTCGGTTGACACTGGTCTGGGACCAGTGGTAGGAGTTGTACCATACTATGACGCTGACTTCTGGTCGGTTGAGACTGGTCTGGGACCAGTGGTACATACTCCGAGATTGACTTCGTGTCAGTGCAGTACTAGTCTGGGACCAGTGAGAGTGGTACACACTATGACGCTGACTTCAGGTCAGTTGAGACTGGTTTGGGACTAGTGGTACACTCTTTGAGACTGTGATACTAGTTTGGGACCAGTGGTAGGAGTGGTACTTACTATGAAGCTGACTTCGGGTCGACTGAGACTGGTCTGGGACCAGTGGTACGCACTCTAAGACTGACTTTGAGTCAGTGGAGGATGATACTGGTCTAGGACCAGTGGAGTTGTACTCACTATGACGCTGACTTCAGGCTGGTTGAGATTGGTCTGGGACCAGTGGTACATACTCTGAGACTGACTTTGAGTCAGTATGATACATCCTCGATCATTTCTTCTTCTTCATAATTCGGACAAAAGCAGAGCAGAACAGAACAATGCAAGAGCAGAGCAGAACAGAGCAAAACAATACAGATCAATGCAGGGTAGAACAAGACAAAGCCAAACAGGAAGAATAGAGCAGAGCAGGGCAAGGGTCAGGCTGTACAGGGTAATGCATTTAATGGATGAATAGTAACGACCGATAAACAGATTGCAGATGAAGTTCTCCATGGTTGAGAGGGAGTGTTAAAATTGGCAACGAGGGAAAAACTTCATGTGGGTCATCTTATTCATGGATGATAATATTTTTATTAGATTCCTCTTGTCGAGAGGTGTATGATTGATATAAAGATCATCTGATTCCGATAAGTATTCATGGAGATATGAATTTATTTTGATTATGGAATTATTATCAAGCCGACCTACAACTCATGTAGGCTCAGAAGCCCAACAGTCGCATCTATTCACCCACCAACGTTATGTATAAATATAAGAGGAATTTTCCTCATTTGGACTCACTCATCTCATCACATCTCTCTCTCTCTCTACTATGCAGAAATGAGTCTCTTCTCTATTGCACTGAAATGGGTCTCTCTCTCACACATGTGAAGCCGGAAGCTGTTGAAACTGAAGCTGCAACTGCAGAAGTAAAGATTGACTTGCGTGGCCTAGAAGATCTCCTCTTTGGAACTGCACTGTAGGTTCATCTAAACCTCCTCTGAAATCCGCAACTTTTGGTGGTGGAATGAAGTCAATCCGATGAACGGTTTGCAAGATATCATTTGCCCTAGTTTGAAGCTGGAAACTAATGAAACTGAAACTGCAACTGCAGAAGTAAAGATTGACTTGCATGGCCTAGAATATCTCCTCTTTGGAACTGTGCTATAGGTTCATCTGAACCTCCTCTGAAAGCCGCAACTTTTGGTGGTGGAATGAAGTCAATCCGACGAACGGTTTGCAAGATATCGACTGCCCTAGTTTGAAGCTGGAAACTGCTGAAACTGAAGCTGCAACTGCAGAAGTAAAGATTGACTTGCGTGGCCTAGAAGATCTCCTCATCTGAACTGCACTGTAGGTTCATCTGAACCTCCTCTGGAATCTGAAACTTTTGTTGGTGGAATGAAGTCAATCCGACGGTCGGTTTGTGAGATATCGTCTGCCCTAGTTTGATAATGAAGCCGCTAATGCTGATGCTGCTGATCTAGGGTTTGCTACTGTTGATATGAATAAGATTTATTGTACTATTTCTCTCTACTAAATTATTGAAGATAAAAGAAGATTTGATCAAAGGGTTTCCCCACACATTGTGGGGTTTGTCCCTGGCTAGCTGCCACATCTTGTGTCTCTTGTCTTGGCTTGTTTTCTGTCGATCGTTTAATGTTCTATCTGCACTTTACTTTATGTACATGTGATTGCTAATTGGTGGAATATAATAAGAAAAAGAAGTAAACTGTTATAAGCATAGAACATACCATAACTTAACATATCTACATACGGAGACACCCTGATTAAAATAGATAGATGGATCAATCTGTTCTCTCCCTCTTATTTGCTCATATTGTTCCTCTCTGTCCGTTCCAATTGAATCATGATACTCTGTACATATAAAAAAGTAGGATCGAGAACTCAGAAGTCAAGATTTGACGGTGGGACTGATAATTCGGCACTAGTCGGAATCTATTCATCCTATTCCATCCGAATCGAAATGGGATAGATTATCCCAATGATAGATCTATAATTGCAGAGTTGACGTAGATCCAAACGTTGTAGAGGGTAACTCGAAAGTAGATTCGAATTGAGGTTCATAAGATTGATGTAATAACTTTTGACCATAGTTTCTAGTATGAATACTGGATCCAATATGATGATCCCTATGATTTATAGTGAAATATTTTATTCTTTCCTTGTTGGAGTTCGGGCCTCATATATCCATCGAACTATCTTTTCTTTTCTTTCACGAAGTTTCGTTATAGCATCTATAATAGCCTCTAGTTCAGGTGGGCTATCTGGCGAATAAACATCCACAAGAATTAACTTATCTACTTTGAGAACGGTACTATAATAATCTGTACCAAACATTTCTCTATGATAGTACATGCTCCAGGGCAACTACATATTTTGGTTCCAGCATTTGAAATATCACTACAGAACGAGCCTTTTTCATGGTCACAATCCTTGCTGTTATAATGAGGTAAGCTCGTCTAGGTCCAGATCTTGGTACCAGACCGTAACGATCGGAGTCGAATCGCGAATCTATTAATTAAGTGAATTTGATGAAACCACAATTAATACTGTAAAGGAGTGTTCATAAACTGGAGAGTCTGGCCCAATTCATTTGATAGATCGTTTGGGGTAGTTGAAATATCTGGATTCAAAATTGTTTGATCGAGTAAAGGTAACTTCATAGGATTCATCATTGGCTTTATGTCATTTTGTACTTCCCTCCCCCACTTGGAAATTAAGGACCATTCCAACGTTCCTCTTTGCCACACATGGACTGAACCAATGATGAAAATAAGCACGAGAATTGAAGCTCCTATAAATGCATATATACCCTGTATATTAGAACTCATAGCCCATAGAGAAAGGGAGACTGTTCCAACATCAAGAACAACAAGAACTAGAGTGAACATATAATGATCTTAGATTGGATCCAAGTATCTTCCCATTGTTCGATACTTGATTCGTAACTAGTAGTCCGGTTCTTGACCAATGGGAGCCAAAGCTATGGAAATAAAGGATGCAAGAATAAGTAGGAATGAGACTATATATTAATGAAAATATCCAGCCAGAAAGTATTATATTAGGGAAATAGGAACATGAATATACTCCTTTGGAATAGATCAAATTCTTATATTTTTACGTAAACTTCTTCATTATTATCCCACCCACCATGAGTGGAAGACCAAAGGACCGAACAATAAATACAATCAATTCTAATTGATTCACATATTTTGTTTCGTCCATGGCTTATTGTCAAATTAATTCAATGAAATGTTATTTGAATGTCTATTGAGAATATTTGACATGAATCAAGTATGAGAGAAATAATGTAAATGGGTCCCAATCCCGAACTACCCAATTTTAGATCTGAGTCTATACTCATATTATAGAATGAATATGTTGATGATGTTTATCCAGCATCCATGGCTGAATGGTTAAAGCGCCCAACTCATAATTGGCGAACTCGTGGGTTCAATTCCTGCTGGATGCAGGGGAACTGCACATATCCATTATTGATGGAATGGGAAGAAGTATGAAGAATAACACCAAACAATTGAAGCATACCAAGCCTTTCAATAAAATGAATGAAAGGCTTGGTATGCTTCAATTAAGCAATACACGATAAAAATCCATCAGAGTATTATCCACCTATTGAAATAGATTCAACAACGGCTAGATCCAGAGGAAAGTTGTGAGCATTACGTTTGTGCATAACTTCCATACCTAAACTATGATATATCTGTATAATTAAATTGGTATATGATCCGATATAATAATAGCTATAGTTTTTACGGGAAAAAAAGGGAGAAAAGGAGGGAAAAATTTTATGGATGAAGTGAAATATCCAGTACTTACGGAGAAAAGTATTCGTCTATTGGAAAGGAACCAATATACTTTTAACGTCGATTCGCAATCGAACAAAACAAAGTTTAAAAATTGGATTGAAAATTTCTTCGATGTTAAAGTAATAGCTATGAACAACTATCGCCTCCCTAAAAAAGGAGGAAAGAGAGTGTCAATGATAGGACATCCAATACGTTGTAAATGTGTGATTATTACACTTAGAACCAGTGATTCTATTCCACTCTTTTCAGAACAATAAGATTTCAAATTTGAAACTAAATGGCCATTCGTTCATATAGAATTTTAACTCTGGATACACGCAATAGATCTGTATCAGGTTTCGATGGAAGAGTGCAGTTGGACCCGCAGAAGAAATTGACCTCTGGACAACATTATTGTGGGAAAGGTCGTAACAGAAGAGGAATTATTACCGCAAGACACAGGGAGGGGGTCACAAGTGTTTGTATCGTCAAATTGATTTTTGACGGAATAAGGAACACATATCAGGAGAAATTGTAACCGTAGAATATGACCGTAATAGAAGTGCATACATTTGCAAGGTGCATTACAAGAATGGCGATAAGATGTATATTCTGCATCCCAGAGGGGTCATGATTGGAGATACTATTCTTTCTGGTCCAAAAGCTCCTATATCAATAGGAAATGCCCTACCTCTGAGTGCGGTTTGAATTATTAATTTACGTGATCGGAAGCAACCGATTGGGTTTACTGCGAAACCTATAAATCTATCACTGATCCAACTAGGACACTTTTACGGGACGAACCCCAAAGGGAAACTGAGGATAAATGACAGCAGGTGATTGGATTCAAAATTGTTCATATCGGATCATTGGTTCTGAAGATATAATAATATGGAGAGGACTTGATTGTTTGTCCGAAGCATGAACAAAATGGGATAGAGGCACCCTATAAAAAGACAAGTTACTCACATTTGATCTGATGGTCAGAGGCAGATTCAGAGCTGGACAGTGGTAGTAATTCCCAAAATAAAAAGATGGGGAGAGGAAAAAAGTAAAAAGAGAGAGAAGAGAAAAAGATGTTTAATATGCCTCCTACGTTATCCATAACAACGAAAGTATTAGCGTAATTTGATAAAGTCATTCATTCTAAATGCTAAATAAAGAATATAAGCTAGATGATGGAATAGAGAGACTTAGGATGTAGAGAATCGGGACATAGAGAATACAATAGATGCTACTTCTCATATCGATTATATTTATTCAATATATGTGAATATAATATACATCCAGAAAGCTGTATGCCCTGAGAGAGGCTTGTACAATTTGGGAAGGGATTTTTATTCATCGGAATAAGAGTCTACTTCAACCAATATGCCCTTAGGCACGACTATACACAACATAGAAATAACACTTGGAAAGGGTGGACAGTTGGCTAGAGCGGCAGGTGCTGTAGCAGAACTGATCGCAAAAGAAGATCGATTGGCCACATTAAGATTACCATCTGGAGAAGTTCGTTTAATATTTGAGAACTGCTCAGCCACAATTAGACAAGTGGGTAATATCACTGCAAACAATAGAAGTTTCGGTAAAGCCGGATCTAAACGTTGGTTGGGTAAGCTTTCTGAGGTAAGAGGAGTAGCTATGAACCCTATAGACCATCCTCATGGAGGTGGGGAAGGAAGAACCCCAATTGGTAGGAAAAAACCTGTGACCCCCTGGGGTTATAGTGCACTTGGAAATAAAAGTCGGAAGAGAAATAGATACAGTGATGCTTCAATCCTTCGTCGACGTGAGTAAGAATGGTTGGATATCCATAAAAAAAAGGAAAGAAAGGTAATTGATCATGGCACATTCACTGAAAAAATCCTTTTGTGGCTAATCATTCATTGAGGAAAATTAAAAATCTAAATATAAAAGAAGAAAAGAAGATAATAGTTACTGGGTCCCGGGCATCTGTCATTGTACCCGCAATGATCGGTCATACAATTGCTGTTCATAATGGGAGGGAACATTTACCCATTTATGTAACAGATCGTATGGTAGACCACAAATTGGGGGAATTTTCACCTACCCTACTTTTTCAGGGACATGCAAGAAACGATAAGAAATCTCGTCGTTAATTGAGAAATATTTGTCATTCATTAGGGAGGATGGAGTCAATGGGAAATAATAGTCCAAGTCCAGAGATACGAGCTTTGGCGAGAAATATACGTATGTCTGCTCAGAAAGCGCGTAGAGTAATTAATCAAATTCGTGGTCATTCATATGGACAAGCACTTATGATATTGGAACTGATGCCTTATGGGGCCTGTTATCCCATATCACAATTAATTCATTCTGCGGCGGCGAATGCAAATCACAATATTGGTTTGAACAAAGCCAATTTACTCGTTGGTAGAGTTGAAGTGAATGAGGGTGCTGTTTTTAAAAGGATTCAACCTAGAGCTCAGGGACGTGGTTATCCAATACAGAAACCCACTTGTCATATAACTATTGTATCAGAGGAAATCTCCAGATCGAATGATCCGATTATGTCAATAGAATCCCGAAAAAAAGGATATGTATGGTGCAAAAAATAAATCCACTTGGTTTTAGACTTGGTGTAACTCAAAATGAGCATTCCCATTGGTTTGCACAACAAAGGAATTATTCCAAAGATCTCCGAGAAGATCAAAAAATACGTACTTGCATTGAAAACTATGTACGAACGCATATAAAGAGCTCCTCAAATTATGGAGGAATTGCACGTGTAGAGATTTGCAGAAAGATCGATTTGATTAAGGTCAAAATCTATATTGGATTTCCCAACTTGTTGTTAATAGAAGGTAGGGGTCAAGGAATTGAAAAATTAAGAAACGATGTACTAAATATGCTCGATTCTGTGGACCGAAAACTTCACATTTCTATAGAAAAAGTTGCAAAACCCTATAGAAAACTTAAGATTTTTGCAGAGTATATTTCCCTACAGCTAGAGAAGAGAGTTCCATTCAGAAAAACAATGAAGAAAGCTATTGAACTGGCTGAACGGGAAGAGATAGAAGGTATTCAGATCCAAATTGCAGGACGTCTCGATGGAAAGGAAATTGCACGGGTCGAATGGGACAGGGGAGGTAGGGTTCCCCTACAGACAACTCGGGCTAGGATTGATTATTGTTATTATCCGGTTAAAACCATCTATGGAGTTTTAGGGATAAAAATTTGGATTTTAGAAGAGTAGGAATAATTGGTCTTTTTTTTCCAATCTGCCCGATCATGGATCATCAATTCTATCAGATCGAATAGAAATTAGATTTACCATTTTGGAACTGTGCTATGCTTAGTGTGTGACTCGTTGGAATCAAGCTTTTCATTCTTTTCCGAAGTTATGTTATGGAGAACTCGAAATAAGAACGGATTGGTCTCTATAAATAAACTAGAGACTAACTCATTGCTTCATATTGCCAAGATCCAATAACTATGGGTAGATACTATCACCTTGTAAATACTTTCTTCCATGAGAAAAAAATGATATTTTGATCTCTCGTGAAGCGAGAAAGGTGTTTGGTAATGCAGAAAAGGAAGAAAACGGAGAAATATTCTCCCAATATTGCATGGTCCATTAACTACCCTCCAAAAAGCAGTGTGATAAAGCATAAGAATCATCCTGATTCATTCAAGCAAGATTGAAGGAATTCAGTTTATGAAGGGGAAAGAGCTTTGGGTTGATGGAAACTAAGGAAATTTATTCCGTAACAGATGAAAAGAAAGCTCCATTGCGGAGGGAAGACCTGGGCATTTAGATAGAAGCTATGGAACGATGGAACCTATGACTTCATAAGATCATATAGGAATCTTAATCATTCATTGGATAGGATGGCGAAATAAACCAAAAACCAATTAATCTCATTGGAGTCTATAGGTAAGTCGACCCCATGGAGCAAATACTGGAAGAGTAAATATTTGCCTGTGAAATTATTTATTAAGACATTGGATGGAAATGTAAGAGTTATTCGTCCTGTAAATTAGATTCTATATACAATATGTGTAATGCATAGATATAGACTCATTTATCTACACATTGATTATTCAGGAGGAGCCGGATGAGAAGAAACTTTCATGTCTGGTTCTGGATTAGAGATGGGATCAAAATACTATTAACCATCGACTATAACCCAAAAAGAACAAAATTTCGTAAACAACATAGGGGAAGAATGAAAGGAGTATCTTACCGCGGCAATCGCATTTGTTTCGGTAGATTCGCTCTTCAAGCACTTGAACCCGCTTGGATCACATAAAGATAGAAGCCAGATGAAGAACGATTAATCGTTATGCCCGTCGTGGCAGAAAAATATGGGTACGTATATTTCCCGACAAACCTATTACAATGAGACCTGCAGAAACACGTATGGGTTCCGGGAAAGGATCTCCCGAATATTGGGTATCTGTCATCAGACCAGGTCGAATACTTTATGAAATGGGCGGAGTATCCGAAACCGTTGCTAGAGCAGATGCTAGAATAGCTGCATACAAAATGCTTATACGTAGTCAATTTGTTACTACTTAACCCAACCCATCCATATAGAATCAAAGAGTTATTTCTGGTGGAAGAAGATTACTAGTTCGTAAGAACTCTTCCTTTTTTTTATGTTATCTGCTGAGGTAAATAATATTTTGGAGGAAAAATGATTCAGTCTCAAACTTATTTGAATATAGCGGATAACAATGGAGCCCGAAAAATAATGTGTATTCGAGTTCTAGGAGCAAGTAATCGTAAATGCGCTCATATAGGTGGTGTTATCATTGCTATAATTAAAGAAGCAGTACCTAACATGCCCCTGGAAAAATCGGAAGTAGTTAGAGCCGTAGTTATACACACCTGTAAAGAATTTGAATGTGACAATGGAATGATGATACGATCTGATGACAATGCAACCGTTTTCATTGATCAGGAAGGAAATCAAAAAGGAAACTCGAGTTTTTGGTCCGGTTGCTCAGGAATTGAGACAATTGAATTTCACGAAAATAGTTTCATTGGCTCCCAAAGTATTATAAGTACTAATAGATCTTGTAAGAATCTTTGACTTAAGGTTCATCAAATGGTACATGGATCAATTAAATTCATTGCACCTCAGGCATATTCCTCAAAGAAGATCGAACATGCCTTTTATGTCGAGACCAGGAATTCCTAAGAATTCGTTCGTCATGGGTAATGATACTATTACCAATCTAATTACTTCTATAAGAAACACTAACATGGTAGAAAAAGGAATGGTTCGAGTAACAGCTACTAATATTACCAAGAACATTGGAAGGATCCTTTTACGAGAAGGTTTTATAGAATATGTTAGGGAACATCAGGAAGGCCAAAAATATTTTTTGATATCGACTTCAAAATATCGGAGAAGGAAGAAAAGGACATATATGACGACGTCAAAGCGTATTAGCAAACCTGGTTTGAGAATTTATTCTAATTATCGAGAAATTCCAAAAGTTCTAGGTGGAATGGGGATCGTAATTCTTTCTACTTCCCAAGGAATTTTGACAGATCGAGAAGCTCGACAGAAAAAAAATTGAAGGAGAAATTTTATGTTATGTATGGTAATTAATCCAAATGTTGTCCAAAAATATTATATTTATTCTGTAAGATATCCCCATAGTATGAAAATTCGGAGCAAGTCGAGACACCATTCATCTTCATCTAAGCACGTTAGTCAAGTTTTTGAATCAAAAGAGGAGGAGATTCGATGAAGAAACAGAATCTGATCCATGTGAAAGGTTTGGTTACTGAATCACTCCCCAACAATATGTTTCGAGTTCTGACAGATAATGGATGTCAGATTCTGACTCATATTTCGGGTAGGATTCGACATAATTCTGTACGAATACTACCATGAGATAGGGTTAAGGTCGAATTAAGTGCTTATGATTTAACCAAAGGACGTATAATATATAGACTTAGCAACAAATCTTCAAACGATTGAATCACCTTTTGAACATCTGATAAGGATCGAGAATCACAGATGAAACAGACTCTCTGTCTCAGGAAACAAAATGTAATATGAGCAAATTGGAGGGTCACAAATATGAAAATTCGTGCTTCTATTCGTAGAATTTGTGGAAAATGTCGACCAATTCGTAGACGGAAACGAGTTATGATAGTTTGTTCTAATCCGAGACATAAGCAAATATCAATGGGTGCATTTACAAGTTTTTGAAGTTAAAAATTGTTAATATTGATTCACACCTCCCCCCCCCAATATTGCTTAATATTCCAAAAATTAGTATCAGAGTAGGTTCCCTTAGAAACAATTTGACCACTGGAAGGTAGATCTCAGTAAGACTCATGGAAAAGTAAACATAAAACACCAAACATGGTATGTTGTTGTTTGATGGATAAAATTATGCCTTTTGGAGCATAAGGATGAGATTGTTATTACAAGCACAAGGAGTTGATGTTTGGAAAGCTATTCTAAATTAATACAAGCTACTAGCCGTTGCTTTAATAGATTCGATTGAAAAAAGACTTTATGAGAGTAATTCAAAGGCTATGTATACCATTCTAGGAGGGTTGAGAGGATCAAAATTTGCCAAGGTTGTGCATTGTGAATCAACAAAATAAATTTGTGACAAGCTCAAGAATGTGTATGAAGGATATGAAAAGGTCAAAGGTGCCAAGCTTCAAACTTATAGAAGACAATTTGAACACCCAAAGATGAAGGAAGATAAAGACTGCAACATAATTTCTTCGGGTTTATGAGATCATGAATACTATGAGAGGAATGGGGAATAATATTGAAGATACAATCATCCTTCAAAAGATACTAAGATCTCTCCCAATGAGATTTGATTCTAAAATATCAGCTTTAGAAGAAAGACAAGATCTAGCTACGTTGAGTATGGGTGATCTACTTGGGTTTATTTTCTTAAAAAAAAGAAGTTATTGAAAACTTTAGAATATTCTAGGAAATTTTTGAAAATGAAACCAATTTGAAAATCAAGTGCTTGAGATCAGATAATTTATGAGAATTCACCTCAAATTAATTCAATGACTAATGTGAAGAACATGAAATAAGAAGACACTTCTCAACTGATAGAACTCAACAAAATGGAATGGTTGAAAGAAAAAACAAAACCATGGAAGAGACGGTTAGAACTTTGTTGCACAAATCTAAGATAAGTAATATCTTTTGGGTGCAAATAGTACATATAGTTGTTCACATTTTCAACAGAGGATGCTCAAAAGAAATAATGACAAAACTCACAATGAATTGTGGAAGATAAGACCAACTAGTTTCAAGCATTTCAAAATATTTGGAAGCAAATGTTACATAAAGAGGGATGACCAAAAGTTAGGAAAATTGACTCCTAGACAAATGAAGGCATATTTGTTGGGTATTCATGTAAAAGAAAAGGATACAAGTGCTACAATATTAGACTCAACAAGATAATAGAAAGCACCAATGTGAAATTTGATGAAATAGACTTGCTTAAGACCAAGAAGGAAAGAAAAAATTCACACATCTCTGAAGAACATGAAGAGGAAGAAAAAGAAGGAGAGAAACATCCAGAGGAAAAACAAGAAGACGCAGATAATCAACAATATTTGCAGACACCTTCTAGGACACCTAAATGCTAGTATCAAAAGAATAATCCATTAGAACAAATCATTGGGGAGAAGAATCTAGGAGTAGAAACCGGAGGAAGAAAACAAGTGGAAACATTGGAGCAATGGCATCTATCACTATTATCCACAATTGAACCAAGTGACTTTGAGGATGCTAGAAATGATGAACATTGGATCAAGGCCATGGAAGAAGAAATAAATCAAATTGAGAAGAATGAGACATGGGAACTTGTTCCAAGACCCAAGAAAACAAACTAAATCAAGATGGAAAGGTGAATAAAAACAAAGCAAGACTAGTGCACACAGGATATGCCCAAGTTGAGGGGATATAATTTGAAGAATTTTGTTCTCTAGTAGTTAGAATGAAAGCAATCATAATGTTCTTATCTTCTGCATTCTCTGAAAGAATCAAGTGTATTAGATGGATGAAAAATCAATGTTTCTTAATGGGGAGCTAGAAGAAGAAGTCAATGTAGAAAAACCAAAAGGATTCCTATTAGCAAATAATGAAGACTATGTTTGTTGATTGAAGGAATCCTTGTGAACTTAAGCAAACCCTTAGAGCTTGGTACTCAATATTGGAAAGGTATTTTCAACAACAAGGATTCATAAAGGGAAATGTAGACAATAACCTCTACATAAAATAAGATCAAGACAATATGATCATCATTGCAATATACAATGATGACATAATATTTAGAAGTGGTGATGATAGATTAAGTTAGAAACTTACAAAATATATGAAAAATTAATTGGAAATGTATTTGCTTGGGGATTTGAATTTATTTTTAAGACTCTAGATATCTTAGCTAGATGGAGGCATTTTCATCTCTCAAACCAATTATATCAGAAAAATGTTGAAGAAGTTAAAAATGGAAGACTGCAAACCTATGAGCACTCCTATGGTCAACCACATGAAAATTGAGCAAGGAAGAAGAATCCAAAGAAGTGGATCAAAGGCTCTATAGATCAATGATTGGTAGCCTACTCTATGTGACAACTTCAAGATCAAATGTAATGCAAGTAGTTGGACATGTTGCAAGATTTCAAGCAGCACCAAAGGAAACTCATGTTCTAGCAGTGAAAAGGATCTTCAAATATATCAAAGGAACAATAGACTTTAGGTTGTGGTATCCAAAAGGAAAGAAATTGACATTGGTATATTACACATATGCATATTGGGTAGGAAGTATAAATGAAAAAAGAAGTACAAGTGCATAAACCTTCTACTTGGGGCATTGTTTAATATCTTGGTTGAGCAAGAAGAAATCTTTAGTATACGTATATATAATAGAAGCATAATATATTGTAGTAATAGCATGTTCTACTCAGGTCCTTTGAATGAAGGAAACCTTGCAAGACATACACATAAAATATGATGAACCTATTCTGATACTTTGCGACAACACCAGTGCAATAAATATCTCTAAGAATTTAGTGATGCATTCCAAAACCAAGCATATTCCTATCATGTTTCACTTTCTAAGGAAGCCAATCACAAAAATGAATATCAAGCCAGAGTATGTAGGGAGGAAATAACAAATTGCATACATCTTCACCAAACCACTTCCCATAGTGACATTTGAGTATTTCATACAGAAACTAGGAGTAATTTCTTCTCCAAATTTATTTTCACAAACATCAGCAAAGAAAGGCAAGGGGAGAGAGTGTCGGGGGTAGTTACCCTTTATCACTAATGTCAAAGGGGGAGAGAAATATAAAGAAGCACGAAGACAAGGGGAACATGATTATAGGGGGAGTATGATGGTTGCCATTAACGACAAAGTGGGGGGGTTTTTTAAAGAAGTTGTCATCTATGTCAAAGGGTGTTCAAATGAAAGAGAAAATTACATATTCAAATAGTATATTTCAAAATATTGTTTTTGGATTTTTGATGCCCCATTTGGATAACCTATATTTGAATGCATAATTACTCCATTTACCTAGCTTAAATGGAATCATAACATATATGGTTGGAAAGCTTGTTATGATACCTTTATAAAAATATATGGCACTCCCTCTAACTCCTCATTATTGAGGTGAAATTATTTTTTGAATATTTACTATACATTTTTCTAATTGCACAAGTCAGTCAAACCAGTGGACAGGTTGGCCCAACCAATGGGCAAGTCGGCCCAGTCTAGACCCCAAATGCACTATAAATAGACACGAGAAGGAGGATTTCAAATCAGTCACTCAAGAAAGTTCGGATATATTCAAACAAGAGAAGAAAATAAGGAGTCATGAGCTTCATACCTCATGAGCTAGAAGTGAAGATGAGCTGATTTGGAGAGACTTTCCGAGGAAGGATTTTGACACATTTTTTAAGGGTTTTTTTTTGTCTTATTTTGGAAAGGTTTTTGGCTTATTTTGGAAGGAATTTTGACACATTTTTAAAAGTTTCTAGTCCTTGTTAGAAGTTTGATTGAAAACCTATTAGTGAGGGGAAAATTATTTTGTGGAAGGCTAAGTTTCAGGGTTTTCTAAGAGTGGTGACTTGTCCCTATTAAGGCCAAATTTCAGGACTGAATTTTAGGTACAAAGAAGGCCAAACTTAGGCATGTTCCGAGGGCCAAATCTTGGTGTGTTTAAACGTGAGTTTCAAGTTAGTTTTGAAGATTTAGAATTGTTCTTTGTTGAGGAGGTTGAACCCTGTGGAGGAGATAGAGTTCTAAAAGCCAAGTTTTGATTGCTTGAGGGTTGAGTTTAAGTGCATTAAAGTCCATGTTTCAATCCTGGGTTGGGGCTTGTTAAGGTCAAGTTTTGTTGATAAGGAGGCCAAGTTCAAGGATAATTTTTTGAGGGAAGTTATGCTGCTAAGACGGTTGTTATTGGGTAATCGAGTGCTTGTGTGAAGGACATAGGAACACTACTAGGAGGGAAAATTTTCTTTGATTAATATTGAATCTTGCACAAGATTTGGTGCCGATAAATCAGGGAGTTGATGGTTCCTTTCAATTGGTGTGGATAAACTAGGGACTTGGTGTTTCCTTTCTGTTGGTGCTGATAAATTTGAATGTACCTTTTATCTAGAAAATCATTATGTGGTTTTCTCTTGCTTTGGGCTTCCATGTAAAAACATTTGTGCTTTGTATATTTATGTGCTTTGCTTTATCCGTGGATGCATTTAAAAGTTTTTGAAGTTAAAAATTATTAGTACTGATTCACTCCCCCCTCTCAGTATCACTAAATATTCTAACAATGTACACTAATGATGATGTTAGAGGCAATAGTTAAAAAAATAATTGCAATTTTAGTGTGCCATTGAAAAGGGGTCCAATTGTCTTAGGCTAAGATTTCAAAAGAGCTCTACTTTTAGCCTTAAAAAAATTTCTCTTGGTAGAAGGAATCCTTGATTTAGGTGTTGATTTTTAAGGTTTTTTTTAGTCATTATATTTGGTTTATAATGCCATGGTTGAAAATTGTTGAAATTTTGATGTTTTTTGTTCTCAATATCACTAGTAGAAAATGATGAAATTAGTGACTAGGTGACTAAAAATGTTAGTCACCGCAATTATTTCAAGTGTATTACTACTAAATTTGAGCAATTTTAAGTGATCGAACTAAAAATGACTAAATTAAATGACTAATTTAGTTTAGGGATAAAATATGATTAGATAATAAGTGACCAAACTAAAAGTGACTAATTAACATGACTAATTTAGTCCATGACTAAAATATGTGACTAGATATTAAGTGACAAAATTAATAGTGATTAATTTAAATGACTACTATAGTCAAATAATAGAAATATGACCAAATAATGAGTACAACAAGTATATGAATTAGTCATTTGTTGTAAGTGATTTTCAATTGTGTCATTTTGGAAATGGAAAATTGTAATTTTGATACTGAAGTGTTTCATTTCACTACTTGGGTCTCTGAATCCATATGCAGTGTTAAAATTTAGAGACAAAGGGGTATTTGAATCCATTTATAGTGCTAAAATTCTAAATACCCTTTTTTCTCTGTTGGCATTATGACACAGGTTTGGTGCTATGACACAGGTGTTGCCCTTGATGGCAACTCACTCAGATAACATATCACAATTCAAGATATCAGAATGAAGGAAAAAGAGGTATACACAGGTTCCCCTTGACCAAACCATGTATACACGCGGGTTCACAGAACAAAAGGCGCGTATGTGTATACATGCACTTTCACGCAAGGAAAAGCGCGTACATGTTGGGAAACTTGGTTTTGGTTCGTGGTATTTGGTCCTTGGTATTTTGACCCATGGTATTGATCCAAGGTATCTTGTGCGAAGTATTGTCCCCAGGTATTTGGTCCAAGGTAATGATTCTAAAGTGGTTTTGGACCATGGTATTGAGTAAGGCCTAAGAATACAAAAGGAGGAGGAGATCATTAGGCAAACTCACTCAAGCATTGAATATCTAATGAGGAGCAAGATCTAGAATACTGGTCATTGGGTTATGGTGCATAGTTGGATCTGAATCAAGGAGGAACCTAAGTGCTTGAAGAAGGATAAGTTCTATTGATGGGTCAAGATCTTTAGGCTTGAAGGGAAGTAGATTTGTGTGGTTTTGATCTTTTATAATTGGTGCATGTAGTAATCTGTAAATTTAATGATTTGGGTATAACTAATGTTTGAATACTTGTAAAGGTTAAATCATCTTTTACAGATATGTACATAGGTTCAGTATAGAAAATGTGCGTATACACACTGGTTTGGCATTTAAAAACAACATATACGCAAGTGTGCCTTCAGTTAACAACGTATGAACGCATGTTTGACACATTGAAGTAGTGTACGTCTCATAAAGTATGTTTTAGCTACTTCTGTTTGCTGTTGCAGTGTTCTGGGTTCTGCGTTGGGTTCTGGTTACTGTTACTGTGTTCTGGTTACAATATTCAGAAAAGTGATTGTTTGATTCAGTTTTGGTTGGTGCAAAGGAGATTGATTGATGCAGATATATTTGATGTTATTGATGGATCTAGTTTGAAAATTTATGAAACGTGGTCCCTAGAAGAAAAGAGAAGGTTGTAGCCTTCTGTAAGTCAGCACCTACGTACTAGTAAACACATCAGCTAGTACAAGAGCTAAGGGGGTTGTAGCTCCCTTCCATGAAAAGCTGGAAAACGAGAAAAGGTTGTAGCCTTCTGCAGGTAGAAGCCTGCGTACTGGTATAAAACTGCACCAATACAAAATTTGTAAAAGAAGTTTCTTATTAAATAAAGATTGAGAAGATTGCAGCAGGTGGTTTTCACCCACATTGGGTTTCCACCTTATATCTTATGTTCATGTGTGTGATTTCCTGTTCTGTTTACTGCGTCTGATTACTGGTTATATGGTTCTGATACACAGATTAAATATCAACTAACTAAATTATAAAATTGCAAGGTATACACTGGTTGCTCTAAACACAGTTGCGTATACACACAGGTTTCATTAATAGAAGTAGCATATATAAATTTGTTTATGGAAATGAAATGTTGAATTTCTAATACTATTCACCCCCCCAGTATTATTTCCAACAATTGGTATCAAAGCAGGTCCTTCAGAAAAAGCTTGATCGCTTGAAGGAAGATCTATCATCATGAGTACCTACGAAAGAGACGGATCCATTAGACCACCAATCTTCGATGGGAGCAACTTCGTCTATTGGAAGGTAAGAACCACAACTTATCTTCAATCTCTTGGAACAGAAATTTGGGAAATCGTGGAAGGAGGATACACATTTCCATCAACAACTCCTACAAATACTGCAGGTAAAAAGCAGTATGAAACAAATAACAAGGCTATCAACACACTATTGGGGAGTTTGTCATAGTCAGAATTTGTCAAGGTTAAGCAGCTCAAAACTGCCAAAGAAATATGGGACAAGATCATTCTAAGCTATGAAGGAGACGATAAGGTAAAACATGCAAAACTACAATCTCTCATAATACAATATGAAACTCTCAAAATGCACAATGATGAAAGTATAGCTAATTACTTCTTATATATAGATGATATTGTTAGAAAAACTTGGGTGAAGAGATAAAAGAAGCTACTGTAGTTGAAAAGGCTTTGAGATACCTGTCTTCTAAGTTTCAATCAAAAGTTTCTGCCATAGAAGAAAAGCATAATCTTTAGAGTATCACTATGACTATTTTAAGGAAAACTAGTGTCGATTCGAGTTGCTAGTCTCACTAAGACGGGTAGCTACCTTAGAAACAAACAATGAAAGATTTTCAAGATTTCCTTTAAGTGTGATAGATGGAAGAGAAGAATTGAGGACCAACCTGGATCTTCCACTTTGATCCTAGCTTGATTTCTCCTTTCCTTGATAGAATTTGCCACTCCTCTCCTACTTGTCCCACTTCAAAGAGTACCTGTAGAGTCAAAGTAACAACAAACTATCAAAGCATCTCTATCAAAAACATCATAAACAATGCGGAATCAGAAACACAACGACCATACAATTGCATTCATAAAAAATAAGATTCAAAAATAAAAGATCATATGGAGGAAAACTCAAAGAACTTTATTAATAGTAATGTAAGAGAGGATTACAACCCAAATGTATGATCCAGCATCATCCTCCCAGTTGTAGAAGCCCTCTTCACCTCATGAACAAGAAAATTACCCAACAATGCAATGTCTCTTCTCACCAACAAACCAACAACACTTCCTTACAAAATACAAAATTCCAGCCTCCAGATCTCTCAGATGAGGGATCCATTTATATATGTCTTGCAAGGGTGTGAGTCAGCTCTAGGTTTTTTATTAGTGGCATTCCATTGATATTTCTTGGTTACACTTGGATTTTTCATGATCTCTTACTCATCCCTGGGCGAATTGAGAGAGGCAAGTGTCACATGAGAAGTTTCTGGAAGATTCCATGATCATCCACCTTGCAAATTGTCTCTGCCATTTGTCTATTCTCGCTCATCGCACCCCACAAAAGGCCATTTGAGTATGCATCGCACCTGGCCAGTTAGGCAATCAGTATGCATCGCACCTTACCCATGGAGCAGTCTGTATGGTCCAATTTTGGCCAGTTCTGATTAGTTTTTCAAGTGGAACTTCTGGGAAATGATGTAATCAGTTGACCATGATCCTTTAGGATGTGAAACAACACTTTTAGGGACTTAAGGAGCCCTTAGTTTATGGACATATGAGTTTGGGGTTGCAGTGCCCAAATATGTCTATAACAACTGCCCCCTAAAGCATGAGGTCGTAAATCTTCTGATGTCGGGTGAAATGATTTATTCATGAGGATCCAAGGTATTCATACTGGAAGGTGACCTGTATAAGATACAATACAATACATCATCATCATATTATTTTCATGATCTAGCTGAGGCGGGCATTCCCATGCTCAGCTTTATAAATTCATTTTCATGTACATAGGACAGACAATCGTTTGTTGTTGCAGACTGGTGATTCTTCACATGAAGAGTCATCTTCCCTAGCTTAGATGACTATCTGTGCAGCTTCTGTGTACAATTGATGTCTTTATTTTCCTGAATATATCGCAACCCAGATGGATGAAACTAGATCCGGGGTCTTCAAAACTTGTCCAATCTTCGCCCGATGTACAAGTCGATCCATGTGAAAAGATGTTCTGAAGTCAAACATGGAAAGACATCACCTGATTACTAGCCAATGATGTAAGCTGTTAACAGACACGAGAGGTCACCGATAATGATGATGACCCTCAAGGTACTACATTACAATTCACGTGGTGTGAATATATGAGCTGATGTCGAAAACCACACAAAGTCTTTTGGTTGAAGGTCATTGATGTAAACCTGTCGCCGGAAGTGAGAAACTTGCCATTTAGGCATGCAAGCTTCAAAGTACTGATAGGGTTGTTTCTAAGTCAGCTTCTTGGATAATGAGCTGATGTCGACAAGAAGTGACCTGTCATAGGAGGGCCTTGATGTATCCCACATCTATGACGCGAAACTAAGCAAATGATTTTTGTGGAGGTGAAAACAATCTGATGATATAAAGTTCAGGAATGGCGGTCATGAAAAATGAAGCATGGATGTAATGCAGTGGATGAGGCGTTTGCTGGATGGTGAATTCTCTAAATGAATTCTCTTGAACATATTGGCGACACTGATATGGATTGGTAGCGTTAACCCCAGGGATGGCACGGTGGACCAATGGTGAAAGTGAACGGAAAACCCAACCCAACTCAATCACAGTAATGGAGTGAAAGTGTCATGTTCAAGAGCGACTTGCTACCAATAGAGTTCTTCAAGTTTTCTTCCCATTTTTTCCCCAGTCATTGTTGACTAGTACCTCTTTATTTTTGACAAGATTGAGGAGGATAACATATGCTTTGTCTATAATTTCCCTTCGGGCTGTAAGGACCTCTTTCCAGACTGTATACTTTTTTTTTTTTTTTTTTTTTTACAGTAAATACAATAATAAAAGAAACACATTGAATCTCAAATTCATTTAACTCATACATTCCTACTACTCATTCAGGAAACATATCATAACGGTTCATACTTTTAACTAAGATCAATAGTAATGAAATACATATGTACCGTGCACCAGAGGCGAGACTCCACTTGCTCTGCTGTTGCTGGTATTCCCTTGTAGCTGGTCACCTCCGCGAGTGAATGATGATGCACTTGATCCGAAGGCGAAGACCCACCGGTTAACCTCCCAACCTACTCCTTGGGTACTCTTCTTCCCCACGAACCCCCGAGCTGCAATGGGGTTGTACAATGGAGACAAGCACTAGCTAGTAGAGGAGAGCACACCTTGGCTCAAGAGTCCCCTCTCTAATCCTCTACCTCACCAAACTCACTATAGCTTCGTAATCACCGTTCTGACAACATCTCATCCATCCAAAAATAGGGTTCCAAAAAGTCCCTTATTCCATGGCTTTCCCCTTCTTTTATAGGAGTCCTCATAGGTGACACTTGTCATGTCATGCATAATTGATTATTTTTTTTTATAATTTAATAGCTTGATTATTCACCCACCCATGTGTCATTCTCACATCAAAGGTCTCCCAAATTATTTACTTAAATTTTTATTTAAAACTAATATTTTCCTCACCTCAACTAGATTCCTATTTCTTCTCCTAGTTGTCTCTTTATTCCCTCCTTTTATTCCTTAATTTGTGTTCATTACTTGAAGTCAATTAATGATTCAATATTTTATCCCCAATCTACTCCCTAATTTAACTCAGGTTATCTCCTAGATGGATATTCTTATGTTGGTTGTTGACACATGGAGCTTCTCTATATTTCTCTAATTTAATTTATTATTCTCATTTTAATTCACCTTTCTCTTTTCTTAATTAGGTTTAAATTAGTTTTAGGATTAATCTTTATCCTTACCATTATGTTTGTCTTTCCCCTTTTTCCTAATTTAACCACATAATCTTCCTAGTACTTACCAACATGGGAAGGATAGAAATTTTAAGGTACTCTATTTTAATTCTTCCTATGATCCTCCTTATTCCAAGTTTTATTTTTGGTTTAATTACATTGGTTTCTAATCATCATTTACCCTGGGTGTAAATTTACCTAGTTTTCATTCCTTGCTTATATTTATTTATTATTATTATTTTTTTTTTAAAGATTCCAAGGGTGCCAAGTTTGGTTGTGCCCTTCAAGAACTTCCCTATAAGTTCCAAGGGTGCCACACCTAATAGTTTATTTGTGATGTCAGGGGTGCCAGTTTGGTTGTGCCCTTCAAGAACTTCCCTAGAAGTTCCAAGGGTGCCACACCTAATAGTTTATTTGTGATGCCAAGGGTGCCAAGTTGGTCGTGCCCTTCAAGAAATTCCCCTGAAGTTCCAAGGGTGCCACACCACTTGCCCTTCAAGCATCCAGTGACTATGAGGGGAAAGTATAGTGCAACGTCATAGACTGCTATCATCTCTTATGTTGCCTGCTATAGTGAGACTAATGGTGTCGGGGATCAAGGGATCCGCCTTGATGCGCGCCCCCCGGTAAAGTCCTCATGAGCGACCCAACTTTGGGACCTACCCTGATGGCATCGTGATCTTCAAGGCGAAGGTGTTTCAACCCTTCCAACCCAAGTCACGGCGGGAGTGCTAGTGGGTGAGATCAGGGACTCTGTCCCACCCCTCCCATGTAGTTCCATCCACTTGTACAACCCCATCACCCATATGTGAGTCATTCGATCAAGCAACTAATCTGTGCCTACAACCATTAACATATCATCAGAATATAGTTAACATATATGGCAGATTTCAAGCTCGACTTAGACTTTCAAATATGAAATAATATTGAATTTTCATCAAACCAGGTGTCATCAACTCGTCGTATGCGAGTGCCTCTGATGGTTTCCTGCCATACTCAATAATCATCAGTAACAAGGTTTCTCAATGTTAGTCATTGTCATAATAGCATCATTGACAATTCCTAGTCATTCACATTATTGTCCGTTGTAAGCCTGAACTAAAGGAAGTAGGTACACATCCATCATGGCTATCATCATTAAACATCAATGGAAGAATACATATTTATTAATCTATCAACATCGTAACAACAATTAGAAATATACCTAACCATCAAATTTTCATCATCATGCTTTTAGTAGAGAGCATACATATTCTTTACTGCCCTCATCATCATAAATTCGACTAAAGACCCAACTTAACTATTTAATGTTGAAATCATTAGAACACCAGCAGATAAGATACATAAACATTTTAATGTTGCAATCATCAGAACACCAATAGATAAGATACATAAACTATTTAATGTTGTAATCATCAGAACACCAACAAGTAAGATACATAACCATTCATGTTATCATAATATTAACAGAAAACATCTATAACATCACAACCCTGAATATCTCAATCACTAATAATAGTGTCAAGTGCCCGGATCTTCAACCTGAGGTCCTCAAAGAATAAAGTGTGGGCCTTATGGCTAAATAAATGTTTGTCATATCAATGTCAGTCAACTAGAGCAGGCACTACATACACCCCCTCTTAATAATAGACTTCGTCTCGAAGTCACTGGAATAGGTAAGGAAACCGGTGACGCATCTCCTCGGCATCCTCCCAAGTAGCTGAACTAGGACTATAATTGTCCCACTGGACCTTGACCTGGTCCACCAACTGTCGTCTAAGCTGCAACCTTCTCTGGTCCAGTATGCAAACTGGTTCAGTCATCACTGCTCCCTCGTCCGAAACCTGCAAATGACCAAAATCAATAATATGCGAAGGATCTGAGATATAATGACGTAAAACAGACACATGAAACACATCATGCATACGTGCTAAAGATGGAGGTAAGGCAAGCCTATAAGCCACTGGACCTTTCCTTTCTATGATTTCAAAAGGTCCCACAAACCGTGGAGACAATTTTTCTCCCTTTCCAAATTTTATAGAGCTTTTTTGGGGCCTTACTCTCAGGAACACCTTATCCCCCACTACATAACTTCGGTCTACCCGATGAGCATCTGCATAGCTCTTTTTTTGATCTTGCGCTTCCTTTAGCCTCCTCCTAATCATGGTCATTTGTTCCTCCATCTCTTGCACTACTTCAGGTCCTATTAATACTCGGTCCTCTAGTCGGTCCCAACTAAGAGGTGTTCTGCAAGGTCTTCCATATAAGAACTCAAATGGCGCCATCTTTATGAAACTCTGATAACTATTATTGTAAGAAAATTCTACGAGTGGTAAAAACTCCTCCCATCTCCTTTGTTGGTCCATTACATACATCCGAAGCATGTCTTCAAGGATTTGGTTTGTCCTCTCTGACTGCCCATCTGTTTCCGGGTGATAAGCAGTGCTGAAGTTCAATTGGGTTCCCAAAGCTTCTTGGAAACTGGTCCAAAATCTTCCGCTAAACACTCCTCCCCTATCGGATATGATCTTTCTAGGCACTCCATGTAATCTCATAATCTCATTAATAAAAACCCTCGCTATTTCTGGTGCCTTATATGTAGTCTTAACTGGTATGAAATGGGCGCTTTTGGTCAATGTGTCTACTACCACAAATATGGAATCATGTCTTCTTGAGGTCATTGGTAGTCCCACGATGAAGTCCATTGATATAACTTCCCATTTAGATTTTGGTATCTCATGGGGCTGTAATAAGCCTGCCGGATGCCTGTGCTCGGCTTTTACTCGCTGACACTCTAAGCATCTAGCTACCATGTTCACGATGTCCTTCTTCATCCCTTTCCAAAAGAAAAGTGGCTTTAGATCCGCACTCATTTTCTTAACACCAGGGTGTGCCATGTATACGGCGCGATGTGCTTCATTTAAGATTAATTGGCGAATATCTTCATTTGGTGGTACATATATCCTTCCTCGAAATCGTAATAGCCCATCATTATCAAGGGAATATTCCTCATATTTTGGGACCCTCATTTCGTCCTCCCTCAAACCTTTTCTAACCTCCTGATACCAGGCGTCCTTAATTTGTAATTCAAGTAGTTTCTCCCTCAAATTTGTCTTCAAGGGAATGACTGAAAATATCCGCGGCCTCCTACTTAAAGCATCAGCCACCCTATTTACTGTTCCTTTGATGTAAGTGATATCGAAATCATATTCACTAATTAGCTCAGACCATCATCTTTGCCTTGCATTTAAGTGATCTTGAGTGAATATGTGCTGTAACCCACAATGGTCAGTCCTAAGATCAAACTTCCTTCCTAGAAGGTAGTGCCTCCAAATCTTTAGTGCATAAACAATTGCTGCCATTTCTAGATCATGGGTTGCGTAGTTTTCTTCGTGGGTTCTGAGTTTCCTTGATGCATAGGCTATTACTCTTCCTTCTTGCATCAACACACAACCCAATCCTTCTTTGGAGGCATCAGTGCAAACCAAAAATTCTTGTTCCATATCCGGCACCTTCAAAATTGGTGCTGTTGTTAATAACACCTTTAACCTTTGGAATGCCTCTTCACATTTTTCAGTCCAGATGAATTTCTTGTTCTTTCTTTGGAGCTCAGTAATGGGGCTTGCTATTTTTGAAAACCCTTCGACAAATCTACGATAGTATCCTGCCATGCCCATGAAACTTCGTATTTCATGAACATTGGTTGGTGTTGGCCATTCCATGATGGCCTCGATCTTTACTGGATCTACTGCAATACCCTCCCCGGAGATAATGTGTCCAAGATAATGAATCTTGGTTTGGTAAAAGGAACACTTTGGCAACTTCCCGTACAATTTGTTTTCTCTAAGACAATGAAGAACTATCCTCAAGTGTTCATCATGTTCTTCTGGGGTCTTTGAGTAGATCAAAATGTCATCGATAAAGACTTGTACAAATTTGTCTAAGTAATCCCAAAATATTCCGTTCATCAAACTCATGAAAACACCCGGGGAATTTGTCAGTCCAAAGGGTAAAACTACAAATTCATAATGCCCAAACCTTGTTTTAAAGGCTGTCTTTGAAATATCTTCTTCTTTGATTCTCAATTGATGATATCCCGACCTCAGATCTATTTTTGAAAACACCGTTGCCCCTTTCATTTGATCAAATAAGTTGTCTATCCTAGGCAAAGGGTATTGATTCTTTATAGTCACTTTATTCAACTGGCGGTAATCAATGCACAGTCGCCACGACCCATCCTTTTTTTTTTTTTAAATCACTGGGGCTCCCCATGGAGATGTGCTAGGTCTTATGAACCCCAAGTCTAGTAGTTCCTTTAATTGGAACTGTAATTCCTTTAGCTCTGGAGCCGACATCCGATAGGGTGTCTTTGCAATAGGCTCCACGCCTGGTTTAAGGTCGATGGTGAAATCAATTTCCCTCCTTGGGGGTAGCCCGGGTAGTTCTTCGAGAAATACATCCTTAAATTCAACAAGAATTGGGTGTTTATCAAGACCTTCAGAGTCACTCTTTTCGTTTAGAGTGACCACTGAGAACAATTGACATCCCTTTCGCCTAAATTTCATTAGTTGCAAGGAGGAGATGAACCTCAAGGACACCCCTCGGTTCTTTCCGCTTAATGATTTTCGTTGGCCATCATCGTCCGTGAAATGTAGAACCTTGTCCTTGAAGTCTAGGAGTGCCTCATGCCGCTCCAACCAATCCATTCCTATAACTACGTCATAGACTCCTCGAGTTGTCGAGTATAGCGATATCTTGGTCTTACATACACCCAGGTCCACATCACAATCCTTTACCATTTTTCCTACAATTATTTTCATACCGCATGCCATTTCCACATGTTTAAATTCATATTGAGGAGTTGATTTATGTTTAATCTTTGATAATGCATTTATAGAAATAAATGAATCAGTAGCCCCTGGATCTATTAAAATGACAAAACTCATACCATCAATATTACCTGAGGTTTCCAACACAGTGGACTGGTGTTCGACCTGACGATTGTTCACCGTTGCATGGATGCGATGAGCCTTCCCCAGATCCCCCACATAGTTTCATTCTTAGTTGAGTTGATATTACCTGAATTTTGAGGGCAATCCCTCTCGTAGTGAGGACCCCCACACTTCCAAAACCCCTTCTTAGGGACTTGGCTCGTACTACCAACTGAACTGTGAGTTGGTCTAGAACTTTGCTGGAAAGAAGATCGGTGTTGAAGTGGTGTGGCTTGATGCTGATGCATAGGCTGATGCGGTTGTGGTTGACGAGCTTGATGCGGTACCCTGTGAGATTGCTGAGTTGGATGCCTATATGGTGTTCTTTGATTTCTTCCTGACCACCTTTGATGATTTAGCACATGACTCCCTTGTAAATTTCCACGTTCCATATTGTTTCTATCTGGTATTCTTGCTTCTGTGGGCCTTGATGACTTACTATGTGCACTGCTCATGATCTCCTCCTCTGCAATGATTGCCCGCTGAACTGCCTCGTGCAAGGTGCGAGGCATTAAGATTCTAACCTTGTTACGAATGCCAACATTTAATCCATACACAAATTTGTTCACCTTGAGCTTCTCTGTGTTTAGGCGAGGGGCATAACGAAGTAATTCCATGAAACGTGCCTCATACTCTGGTAGGGAGCGACTCCCTTGCTTTAATGAATTGAAATCATTTAGCTATCTCTCAAGGAACTCTTCTGACATGTAACGCTCTTTAAATTTTTCTTCAAATAGTTCCCAAGTTACTTCTGACATGTCCATCCCCAACTGGGTCAATAATGTTTTCCACCAAAGCAGCGCGTTTCCCTTTAGTTGGAATATACCCATCTTGGCCTTCATGTTTGAGGTGTAATCTCTAAGGGTAAAACACATAGCCATGCTTTCCAACCATGCCTCTGCAGTTTGACCATCAGTGGAACCCAAAAACTCTGGAAATTTTACTTTTTCCAAGTCTCGACGTACATCATTTCTTGCGGTGTTTTGGGGTGTTTCATTTTGTATGACCCGTCCTCCATGCTCCCTCTCCAAACGGTTTATTAATGCCTCAGACATGTGTTGGAATGATCTCATTAGGTTCAACACTTCTCCCGCGGGTATCTTCTTTTGTGTGGAGATGTTTTCCCCCTCATTAGGTGGGGTGGTAGGAGTTGGCTGCTGTGGTGGCGCCACGTTGTGCCCTTTAGCTGCCCCACTCCTTCTGGTACCTCTCCTAACCATGGTTCACCTGCCACAGTTTTATACGATTTTTTTTTTTTTTTTTATAAGTAAAACCAATCAAAAACAAAATAAACTAAAATCTATTAATGAGATACGGAAAATTGAAGAAATGCTAAATTAAAATTCTCAAACTTCCTGAATTTTGATAATATTCCTTGAAGAACTTTCCTTATCACTCCTAACATATTTACCTTCCTAATCTTCACTTCACAACTTGCCTTTAGAAATTTAAATAACACTGATATAAAACCGACTTTCCAATCATTTTAGCTATTACTGAAACTCAAGTCAACTTAATTTACTTTTATATATATATATATATATATATATATTTTATTTTATTTATTCATTTATTTTAACTACCATCGTCACAACACACTTCAATGTTGTTGCCATCTCTGTCATCTCAATACCAAGAGTATTGGCATGCATCAGAAGTTATTGTCATCAAGCTACTATCTTTTCTGTCATCAAGGTCACTCTGTCATCAAGAGAATGTCATTACTGTCATCATCAAGGCCACTGCTATACGAGGGTACTATACTGGTTCTCATCAATAGTCATACATCAAAGTCTAATACTGTCTCATTGTTACAATCATACAAGGTCACTGCCAAACATGGTCACTGCTATATCAAAGTTATTGTTATATAGGTCACTGTCACATATCCAAAGCACTATCATTAAGATCATTGTCAACTATCAAGAGAACTGTAATGAAGATCACTGTCAAAGTCATCAAATGTTGCTGTCAAGCCTAAGTTCGCTGCCATGTAAAGGTCAACACCATATTTTCAATTCACGGTCATTAAGAACACTTTTGACTGCAACAGCCAAGCATCATTACAAACATATAACTTTGTCTATCAGGTATCATTGTCAATCATTGCATCACAAGGTAGATTACTGGTCTTACATCAAAGTCACAAGATCACTGTAATGTCAAGGTTATTGCCATACACGGTTACAGTCGTGTTAAGGTCATTGCATCCATGTCACTAATATAGGGTTACAACCAAAACAACATACCACTGTCAAGAATATTGTCATCATTATCATGGTTACTGTCATATCAGATTCTACTGTTATACTAGGATATTGGCATGTCAAAGTTACTTTGTCATATATCATTAAACTGTCATGCAGGTTTCCACAAATATAACTACCATATCAAAGGGTGTTGTCATATAAAAGGTCACTGTCATATGTTATAAAGAGAAGAGCGAACAGAGTTTTAGAGTGCAATCCAATAGAGTATTAGTCAAAAAGGAATTAGATACAATCCACATACATATGTGAGCTGCCATGTCAAAGTCAATGCCAAATTTCCCAGCCGCCTTCAACAACATTGTCATGAGGACACTGTCACACCATACTATAAATTAAGCTACAAGTGAATTGCGTTCAACCTCAGGCTAATCCATGCTTAGTAATCACCCACATCCTCACGCATAGACATATTTTCCTTCCTCAAAGTTGGCCAACCCTCCTAGATGCTTCTCTAAGCTGCTATAAGAGAAGTATTCGCTCCTCTCATTGTGTGTGATCAATTCGTGGATAACTTCTATGCATCTATGGCCAAGGTATCCAAGAAGCTCAGAGGAATTGCATGAGGCTACACAACATTGCCTGCGACCTTGTGAAGAAATTGAACAAGCATGCCTATTGCAAGGGTTTCTGGGCCACCTTTTTGATTCTATTGGAATTAGGGTTTCGTTGGATTTATTGCAAGTGATGAAGGATCAAATCCAACTGCTAACCTGAAGCAGTCTTCTGTAGCATTCAGCTTCATTCCAGAAGCCCTAAACATTACAGTCTTGAAAATAATAAAAGATTGACCTCGACCTACTAAATGTTTGTCTTGTGTAAGAATTCATTGTGATTTCTGAGGGCATCTCGATCTCTCCTCTTCACAATAGATTTAAACACTAATTAAATCCATTCTCTGTGGACCAATCCAACAGTTCTATGACATACAAATTGGGGATGCATTCTTACGGGTTTTGCTAATTTTGGGCATAGGGCATCGTTGGTTGACAAGTTTTGTGCAAGAGAAATCGATGGGAAAAACATCTCACTTGAATCATGTGCAATCAACTTAGGGAAATGACCTACATGCATACCTGTGGTCATCAGGTTTTATTCGCTGGGCTATTCTGTGCATATGTTTTATTAACTCCACAGCTTCCTAAAAATGACTTCCAGCAGCATGGATGACTCGTTTATTTGAACTTTGACTAATCCGAGAATCCTAACCAGTGATCTTGGCATTCTTAACTGTCATGTATTCATCCCTTAGAAATTAGATCTGAAGCACCTAGTAATTTGTGAACAGTTCTGAGACAGAAGCTGTATTATGTGTTAATTGAACCTGAGATTTATTGCTGTTAAATGAGCACATGCGGGGAGTAGGGCTTTCACTGTAATAGCGTCTGGCACCATTTCTATCAATTGCATTTCATTAAAGAGTCCCAAGGCTTCGTGGGCTTGTCCATTCTGAGCATACGCTCCAATCATTGCATTCCATGAGACCAAATCTCATTCAGGAATTTTGTCAAACAGTTTTCGTGCGACCTCCAAACTACCACATTTGCCATACATGTCCACAAGGGCATTTGCCACAAAAACATCCAACTCAAACCCATTTATGATTATATGACTATGAATCTGTTTTCCCTCTTGCAGAGATGATATGGCGGCGCACGCCTTGAACACAAAGGGAAACGTGAAATCATTGGGTAGCGTAACTGTTCTTTGCATTTGGCAATAAAATGCAAGTGCCTCCTTGAACAATCCGTTCAGGCCACATCCTCTTATCATCACATTCCATAAAAATACATTCCGTCTGTTTATTTTATAAACAGAAGGCGTGCATAACCCATACTGCCAAACGATGCGTACAAGCTCACAATTTTGTTGAGTAAAAAGGAGTCATCGTTATATCCCGTGGTGAATATGTGGGCATGGATTTGCTTTAGCGTTTTGATAGCTGTACACGCTTGCAGTATCTGCTTCAATGATATCATTTCGTAATTGCCTGCAAAACATGCGATTAGGATGGGGATGGCCAAGGCCTTCGAGTTTTGCGTAATTTCAGGCCGGCTATAAACCTGAACGAATCCAAAACATGCCGAGTGTTTAGGTTGAGTGGTTTTCAATGCCCGAATATGAGAAAACCATGTTCAGGACAGAAAAGAGGAGGGAGTCCATAGTCATGGTTTTGTAAGGTAAACGAAGGTTTCTCCCTGTTGGGGGATGATTCAGTGGTTCAATACATTGAAAACTACTGGTAATTATGGGATGGGTTAATTTAACAGAGTTAGAAGAGCAAATAGAAAGGCTTTGCCCAAGGGCACAATTATGATCACATGTTCTGGTATTATTTCTGAGTGTACTTGTTTCTGAACGTAGCCATGAATTTGGAGATAAATTTTGAAGTCGACACCTCTTGCCCGGGGTTCTAAACTCTTGATTTCTATCTCGCTGCATCACGCCGTGTTTTACAAGTTGTATGTCGGGGTTTGAAACTCTTGATTTTAGAAAAAAACCGATATATAACAAACAAAACTAGTCAAGCATGCATGGGTCCATAGGCTTCAAGGGTTCAAACTTGGCTCTGATACCAAATGTAAGGATCTCTTTCCAGACTGTATATATTTTTTATTTATATTATATATATATATATATATATATATATATATATATATATTTTACAGCAAATACAATCAGAAAAGAAACACATTGAATCTCAAATTCATTTAACTCATACATTCCTGCTACTCATTCAAGAAACATATCATAACGGTTCATACTTTTAACTAAGATCAATAGTAATGAAATACATATGTACCGTGCACCAGAGGCGAGACTCCACTTGCTCTGCTGTTGCTGGTATTCCCTTGTAGCTGGTCACCTCCGCGAGTGAATGATGACGCACCTGATCCGAAGGCGAAGACCCACCGGTTAACCTCCCAACCTACTCCTTGGGTACTCTTCTTCCCCGCGGACCCCCGAGCTGCAATGGGGTTGTACAATGGAGACAAGCACTAGCTAGTAGAGGAGAGCACACCTTGGCTCAAGAGTCCCCTCTCTAATCCTCTACCTCACCAAACTCACTATAGCTTCGTAATCACTGTTCTGACAACATCTCATCCATCCAACAATAGGGTTCCAAAAAGTCCCTTCTTCCATGGCTTGCCCCTTATTTTATAGGAGTCCTCATAGGTGACACTTGTCATGTCATGCATAATTGATTATTTTTTTTTATAATTTAATAGCTTGATTATTCACCCACCCATGTGTCATTCTCACATCAAAGGTCTCCCAAATTATTTACTTAAATTTTTATTTAAAACTAATATTTTCCTCACCTCAACTAGATTCCTATTTCTTCTCCTAGTTGTCTCTTTATTCCCTCCTTTTATTCCTTAATTTGTGTTCATTACTTGAAGTCAATTAATGAGTCAAGATTTTATCCCCAATCTACTCCCTAATTTAACTCAGGTTATCTCCTAGATGGATATTCTTATGTTGGTTGTTGACACATGGAGCTTCTCTATATTTCTCTAATTTAATTTATTATTCTCATTTTAATTCACCTTTCCCTTTTCTTAATTAGGTTTAAATTAGTTTTAGGATTAATTTTTATCCTTACCATTATGTTTGTCTTTCCCCTTTTTCCTAATTTAACCACATAATCTTCCTAGTACTTATCAACATGGGAAGGATAGAACTTTTAAGGTACTCTATTTTAATTCTTCCTATGATCCTCCTTATTCCAAGTTTTATTTTTGGTTTAATTACATTAGTTTCTAATCATCATTTACCCTAGGTGTAAATTTACCTAGTTTTCATTCCTTGCTTATATTTATTTATTATTATTATTATTTTTTTTAAATATTCCAAGGGTGCCACACCTAATAGTTTATTTGTGATGTCAGGGGTGCCAGTTTGGTTGTGCCCTTCAAGAACTTCCCTAGAAGTTCCAAGGGTGCCACACCTAATAGTTTATTTGTGATGCCAAGGGTGCCAAGTTGGTCGTGCCCTTCAAGAAATTCCCCTGAAGTTCCAAGGGTGCCACACCACTTGCCCTTCAAGCATCCAGTGACTACGAGGGGAAAGTATAGCGCAACGTCATAGACTGCTATCATCTCTTATGTTACCTGCTATAGTGAGACTAATGGTGTCGGGGATCAAGGGATCCGCCTTGATGCGCGCCCCCTGGTAAAGTCCTCATGAGCGACCCAACTTTGGGACCTGCCCTCATGGCATCGTGATCTTCAAGGCAAAGGTGTTTCAACCCTACCAACCCAAGTCATGGCGGGAGTGCTAGTGGGTGAGATCAGGGACTCTGTCCCACCCCTCCCATGTAGTTCCATCCACTTGTACAACCCCATCACCCATATGTGAGTCATTCGATCAAGCAACTAATCCGTGCCTGCAACCATTAACATATCATCAGAATATAGTTAACATATATGGCAGGTTTCAAGCTCGACTTAGACTTTCAAATATGAAATAATATTGAATTTTCATCAAACCAGGTGTCATCAACTCGTCGTATGCGAGTGCCTCTGATGGTTTCCTGCCATACTCAATGATCATCAGTAACAAGGTTTCTCAATGTTAGTCATTGTCATACTAGCATCATTGACAATTCCTAGTCGTTCACATTATTGTCCGTTGTAAGCGTGAACTAAAGGAAGTAGGTACACATCCATCATGGCTATCATCATTAAACATCAATGGAAGAATACATATTTATTAATCTATCAACATCGTAACAGCAATTAGAAATATGCCTAACCATCAAATTTTCATCATCATGATTTTAGTAGAGAGCATACATATTCTTTACTGCCCTCATCATCATAAATTCGACTAAAGACCCAACTTAACTATTTAATGTTGAAATCATCAGAACACCAGCAGATAAGATACATAAACTATTTAATGTTGCAATCATCAGAACACCAATAGATAAGATACATAAACTATTTAATGTTGTAATCATCAGAACACCAACAGGTAAGATACATAACCATTCATGTTATCATAATATTAACGAAAAACATCTATAACATCACAACCCTGAATATCTCAATCACTAATAATAGTGTCAAGTGCCCGGATCCTCAACCTGAGGTCCTCAAAGAATAAAGTGTGGGTCTTATGGCTAAATAAATGTTTGTCATATCAATGTCAGTCAACTAGAGCGGGCACTACACGGGAAAACCTATTGCTTTGTGTTTAGCGAGCCTAGCGTCAGTGAGACTCGTTCTTGTCTGGGTGGACAGGTTTTTCACTATTGTTTTAAAGAGTTTAACGACAAAGATAACTCGTTCCTTTTCATGTTTAGAGAGTTTGAAAATGGACGAAAAGGAGACTCCAACAGTCATTTTTCGTGGCATAATCCCTTAAGTCTGAAAAAAGTGTAAAATAATATGAAAGGGATGACTTTTTGATAGTTTTAATGAGTTGACAAAGACAAGCGCTCGATCTTTTGTTTAATAATCCCTCAAGTCCAAAAATATTGAAATATATGAGAGGGATGGCATTCCCCTTACTTTAACGAGCTGAGAAGGCCAATAGCTTGACAATATTTTTATATTTAATGAGTCTAAAAAGAGTTTAAAAGAGGCTCGTTTTTTAGGAACGAGTGGTATTTCTGGGTAGAAGCTAGTTCCAGGTAAGTTTGGAACTTCTCAAAACATGGCAGTGTGAAGAGGGTGGCAATCAGAATCACTCGTCGCAGATGTTCCTCAAAAGGGTAAACAATCAAGTGGAAGCGTATGGTCGGCCAAATGAAATGGAGGTGACAGAAGGAACACAATCAAAGTTCAAAAAAGAGCATATAGTAAAGCAATCACAAAGGTTATTTACCAAAGGCAGGTTTTTTTTAATGAACTTGAACCTTGTGCCAACATGTGCTCAGTGCAGGTTGATTTTTTAACAAACTTGAACCTTGCTGTTTACCATTATTTTGATAATGTCTCTTGGTAGATTTATTTTTTAATGAGCTTGAACACTACTATAACATGTGCTCATTACCTTTTTATGTAAGCTAGAAACGACCGAGCTATGAGGTTAAAGGGTTAAGAACCTACAAATTAAGAAAATCAAAGGTATTTTTTAACTTGCATGCAAAGGTTTGCATGCCCCCAGGTCTTTCAGTAAAAGGAGAGTTTCCAGGTTACCAAATGGAAGTTCCTGCGGTTAGGCAAGATTGTTTCTGTTAATAGACAAAAAACTCTTCCTTTGCTTTGTCTATTGAAATAGACAAAGGTGATTGCTATGAGCTTCCAATCAGATAACATATGAAGGTGAATGTTGTGAGCTTCCATTCGCAATCGTACAAAGGAAATAATCGCGTTAGACTGATCACATAACTTATACATGAATGTTATTCGGTCCAAGTATTATAACCTTTCAAGAAAAATCTCTCTTTTCCTCTGGGTTCGCCCACCGAGGCAGACTAGGGTGCATGCCCCCTAACCTTCATCACACTCACCGAACTACTCGCGGTAATTAGGTGGATGGGATGAAGGTTGAAGAGACATTGTTGATGCGGAGAGACCATTTAGGGATGATGGTTGATTTATAGCTGTGTTTGAACCAGGAAATGAAAGTTGGTCGACAAGTTGCACCAATTTGCCTTCATGTGGAAAACACATCACTCAAAAGAATGTGGAAACAATGGCTTCCATGCTATATATATAATCACATCCTAGGAGTAGATTGTAATCTAGTGGACCTTGGACTACCATCACGTTCAAATGAATGGTTTTCTTTCTCAAAGTTATCGGCAACTTTGGAAGGATCCCTAATGGTCGACTGGTTCCTTTGTTGAAGCCCAACAAATTTTGTTTCTCAGGCAAAAGCGATGGTGAACCAAGCGCTTTCCAAGCAGTTGAGGAAAGGATACTCACGAGCCCCTTCATCTATGATAGTGCCAGACATGATCATTTTGTAAACTTGTACTATGATACGGAATGGTACATTAGATGGAAGGCGAGGTTTCGCTAGTTGATTCCAATCAAAGAAAACGACTAGACTACTCGGAGGAAGTACCGGATAAATGTCCGAATAAGTTTCATGAACTGGGGGGTCTCTTCCTGTTGTGAAGGAATGGGCGGATTACCCCCAAGTTCATTAGACTCTGTATCGACAAAAAGAATTTGAACGGTGTCGTTCTCATTCTCTTTGGAAACTATATCATCTAAAGGTGGATTTTTTGAAGGCAAGACTGGGTTGAATGCCATCTCAACTAGTTGACTTTGGTCCAGTATGGACTCAGAAGGTTCACTTTCAATGATAGGTGATTCGATCGACAATTGAGTTATGTCAATCGGGTTTTCAACTAGCAAAGGACTTGGCAAGAGTTTCTTGTATCCGGGTGGAAGCTGCTGCGGTGAAGCAAGATGGTTATCCAAAATGCTTTTGGCTTTGTCCAGAAAAGGACAACGGTGAAGAGTATGATCACCCTCACATAACCTACATGGAACTCTAACTTTTACTTTCTATTGATTGACTTCATTTTCACTAGTTGATGGTGTGTTGTCAACCTGACTGTCATGGGTTGATGACACCGAATGGTGCAACCAGGGAGACAATTCTCTCAAGATCCGCGGGATGCAAGGGTGATCTCGATGGTAATGGTTCTCCCTGCAAATGGCGCATGGAGTTTTTGGTTTGGAAACTTTAGTGTGTGGATTTTCACCAGATGATGCATTGGTGTTCCCTTGTTTAGCTAGCTTCTTCTTCTTCTTCTTCTCCTTCCCTTTCTTTTTTCTTCTTAGTTACTTGGTTTTTAGTGTCACTAGTTTCACCAAGCGAAGAGGAAGAAGGGGAAGGAGAAACAAACGAAGTAGAAGGCGAAGGGGTAACTTCAGTATCATCTGGTTGCTGATTAGATTGTTGAGGAATTACGGTGTTTTGAATGACAGAGGTCGAGAAAAGCCATACCGGCAGGTCGATTATGATTCCCGGAAGGGACAATGTAGCCATATATGGAGAACCGATATCTCCCTAAGAGGAGAAAGGACTAGGATTCCCTCCATGAGGGATTCCTTGATTGGTAGACTCCATTATCTCAACTCCATATCAACGTAGGAACAAGGATGTTATTAACAATGTAAACTTTGAAACGGGAACTGATACTGTTACCCGTTTCGTAGAGATAACAAAAAAGTGACCTGATTTTGAAAATGGGTGATGCAGAACGAACATGTTTTTTTTAGAGCATAGTTTTTGGCACTTTAATTTTTTTTATGTACATTACGTTTTAGAATCGTTTTAAAATGGTAGTGATTTTCATGCTGATTTAAAAAAGTGAGTATTCTGCATCACCCCCTTTTTTAAAAAAACCTTTTTTCTGGCTTTAAATTTTCTAATATATAAAATGTAAATAATTATTTTGTAAATTTGATCATTTTTGAAGTGGTCGTTTTCTTCACATTTTCTTGTTTTTTATTTTAATTTTAACTTTTTTTTTTTAGTGAGGTTTTTATTTTTTTGCATTTTTAAATTAGGAGGTCAATATTTAGAATTTTTGATATTCTACATATTTATACATCCTTAATTAATTTTTCAATCCACATGAAATAATTGTTTCTAAAAACAATATTTTTTAACAATGGACATAAAAATACCCATTTTTAACATAAATCTAACTAAAAAACTACACGTTTTGATAATTTTTTGCTAGAATTGACATGTCAAAATCACAAATTTTATACAATAATTTTAACTAAAAATGGTAAAATAATAGCTTTTTTTTTAATGAATTTCATGTCAAAAAAATAATAATAATCATTTTTTTTTCAAAAAATAATGATTAACTTAAAAATCATGCGAAAATCACATACTACAAATATTGAACGTATAACAACCCTAATTGAGTGTTTATTCTTCTCATAAAATGTCAAATTCAAAACATTGCAAAGCTTGATTTACAAACATAACTTAAATTTAATCAACAATGTCACGTAATCCAAACTCTTCGTCCTCTAGAGTTTCATCATTGTCTTCTTCCACAATATTTTCTGTTTCATTTTGCTCATATTCCTCTTCTAATGGGTCTTTGATGTCTGCGAATCTCCCAATGTATGTCTTTCCAAACATTTCATGTAATGGTGGTTGGGGTTCCTTTGCCTTTTTTGCCACACGTGATTCACTAAAGTCCCCTTTCTTCAACCCAATTTCTTGCATTGCATCTGGAAGAAATTGAAGAGCATTAATTCTTTGCTGAATGAAATTGCACTGTACTGGATCTTTTTCAATTGCAATGCAATTTCTTCCTTTTTGAAGGCAACATGCTAGTGTTGTACCTAATTATCAAGCACAAAAGAAATAATGAACTAAATTAGTACAATGACATATTAATTAAAAAATAACATATTGAAATTCAATTCCATATAATAAAACTTACCTGAGCCAGAAAATAAATCCAGAACCCAATCTCCTTCATCCGAACAAATGTCTATAAGATAGTTAATCAATAATTGTGGTTTTTGATAAATGTTAACTATCTCTCCTTTTGCTTCTTTGTCTTCATACGTTAGTTTTCTCACAACAACATCATAAGTCAGTATTTGGCTATGACTCTTTCCGTCTACCCAATTAAAAATCATACACATATGGCTATCATCTTTTGCCCAACTATCAATATGAATGAACTCACAATCATTTATAAATTGTTGATCTTCATTGTTAAGAAGATTTCGCTTTTTCCTGTAACATGAAATAGTAAAAGTTCAATTAATTTGTACATAAATAAATTTTTCAACATTAATCAAATATACATTTTAAACGTCTTACCATGTAAGCTACATCCTTGAATTTGTTTTCCCCTTGAAGTTTGACAATATCAATGCCAATTGTGTGTCTGAATGAAATGTCACAAATCTCCATAATGGTGATGATGTGACTTGTACAAATCCCGCAACCACTTTACTAAAATCTTAATAAGTATAAGGGTTACTATCATAGTCAATGTTTGGAATATTGAAACCATGGGGAATATCTGCAATGACTAGGGAATAATCCCTTTTAGGTATGAGTTTAGCAATGTCTTCACAGTCGCCTTGTATTACTTGATATTGAATAGTGTCTAGCCCATTCCAAATGAAATGATTAAGACTTGGATCAAGTCGAACATTCTTAATACGTTGCTTTTTTATTCTTTCGATCTTTATTTTTTCAATAAAGGTTTTGAAACTATCTGGTGCTCCATTATCATCCTTCCTCATCTTTTATAAAATAAACAAATATATGTGTAAGTTATAAATTAAAAATAGTACACAGGTGAATAAAAATGAATGTATAAATCAAGATACCTTTTTAAATGCAAGATAAAAAGCTTTTAATGTTGATGTAGAACTTGAATCTGGATAGTTGCATACAACATCATCCCAACTATCTTCATTCAACAATCTAACCATTTGTTCTTGAATTTTCATATAAACTTTGTGACTGCATAGATAAAGTAACAAAAAGTTAATATAATAATATGTATAACAAGTACTACCAAGAACAACATGTTTTATTTAAAATATAGTTATAATCTAGAAATAAATAAAAATAATTCAACAAACTTACTTTTGAAATTCTTCATACATTTCCTCCAATGATAATTCCCCTGACCTCACACAAGATAATATTGTTTTGACAATTTTATCATCTTTCACTCCTTACATCGCCCTCCAAGGTGTGATAGTCATATCGTCTGGAAGCTGCTTCATTTCAGGAGCTAATTTACTATTGCCACATATCAATGGCTTAGACTTTTTGACCTTCTTGTTTTTAATGGCAATGTCTTCCCACATGCTAAAAATATTATCAATCAACTTCTAAACATCTCCAGTTCTAATGCCAATTGGAAAATGTTATCAACATCTCTGAAAAAATCACTATTTTTGTTTCCTTTTCCACCTTTTGAATTTGTTTTCTCTTCAATTTGATATCCTATTTCTATACAACATTCCTTTCAGAAATCTGCAGTAACATTTATCCTATCCCCACCACATTTTTCTTCAAATTCACTATGAATAAATCTAACCCTTTGGATGAAAGTCATAGACATCCTATATTCATTATCTGAATTATGATCCCATGCCACTAACTTCTCTTCTGTATTTGATAAACTAGCGTAAATGATACATTTCATTGTTTCAAAATGTGGGTTATTAGGATATTCATCCATCAATTGTCTTTGAGCTTCTACAGAATGGTTCCCCCCAAGCACATAATAAATGTATTCAAAAAATTTTGACTTATCAAATGCTTCTTTGTTGGGAACTTGAAGTGGATCAACAAGAAGCACATAACTAACCACATGAGCATATGGATTGTACCCCATCAATGTTTTCAAGTTGTGAACATGCAGATGATGTGGCTTTCTAACTTGATATTGACCTTGTCCTTCACTTGCTTTATAGGTTTGCCTAACATTAAGCTGAAATGTGCGACCACCATCAATTAAGTTTCTCTTTGTCAAATTCTCTCAAATGACATTTTGTTTTGTTTTGATAATGCCATCCTCTAAATCAGCTCCCGGTGTAATGATTTCTCTGTTTTCTTTTGAAGTTTCACTAGGTTCTTGACTGCTGGTCATGACTGCTTCAAAATTTTCAGAGTTACTTTTCTTGGTCATAACATTCCCAACAGATTTATTCTTGGGCATTGTTACTTTTGGCTTTTTATGGATCTTCTCAGTTCCAATGTCATCTTCAGTAATGACAACATATGCTTCACTGTCAATTTCAACTTCATCATTCTCAAAAGTAACTTGTTTACCCTTGCTATATTTATCCACCAGAGGCCTTTTTTTCTGATTCTTTGGATGTAGTTTTGTAGCATCATCAATTACTACATTTTGCCTATTTTCCATATCTTCTTTTGACACTGAGTAAAAACTGCTGACAACTTTCATGATATCATGCTCTATGAAATGAATGCCTCCCAACCTAATTGAACAACTTTCAACAAAATTCTGCCAAACAAAATATCATATGTCAATAAAAAACAAAGCTAAAAAATATAGCGAGACACTTTCAAGAACACAAAATACAAATATAAATAACAATACTTACGATGTTTTGTGTCATCTCATTTACGATTTGTTTACACAACTTTGTAGATACCTCTCTCGTGTCATACAATGAATATGATAGTCGGTATTTAATCCTTTCATGTGACTTGGGAGCCTTTGTAAGTATGTAAACAACTTCAGTGTCCGGTACCGAACACATATCTATGACTCTTCCCATCACCTCAAAAATTCCATTATCATTCTGTATATCAATATATAGATATATATTCACATTTGTCCTTTCTTTTTCTTTCACATACCAGATTCTTGATGGAAATTTCACTTCTTTTGAATTCTTCCAGTCTGAAATCATCTTCTTATCACTTGAAAGATTTGTAGTCATGAACTCAGGTGGAGTTCATTCACCAATGTTTCTTGAAGATGCACCTTTAAGAGTCTTTGGTCCAGAAAGATTCACTGAAATTCTCTTTGATACCATTTTCCTGAAAAATAGAAACATATAAATCAGTAAATAATAAAAATATATGAACTTAAATTAACAACGAAAATATATCATAAATTTTTTATTTGTATGATCAACAATCACCCCACCGACCGCTCCTCACATTTCAAAAGGGCATGCATTAACATTCTAGTGTAAAAAAGGTAAATCACGAATAAACATTTCAAAATTAACTATATATATATATATAATATGAAATGTCAGTTTTTTTTAATAAGTACAAAAAAATATGTAATGGCGCCTCACCTCAACCCCTCAGCGCCCCAGGCGCCCTTGTGGGCACCCACGCAACCCCCCCCCCCCGCCGGTGCCCCTACTGCCCAACCCTCCCACCACACCCTCGAGCGCCCTCACCCAACCCCCTGCCTGCGCGCGCTCACAACCCGATGGGCCCCAACCCTCCCAAACCCCCCCACGCTTGGCCCAGGTGCCCTCACCCGCCACCTCGCCCGGGCGCCCTCGCAACCCCCCCGACCGGCGCAAGCGGCCTTACCCACGCGCTCACCCCAACCCTCCCAACCCCCCCCCGGGTGCCCCCTACCCAATCCCCTGCGCCCCAACCCTTCCTACCCCCCATGCCGACCTGGGCGCCATGCTAACCCCCCCGCCCGCTCACCCACACAACCCCCCGCGCCCCAACCCTCTCAACCACGCCCCCCCCGCAGCTCGGGCACCCTCACCCGCCCCCCGGCCTCGGCGTCCTCACCCGCCCCCTTGCCCGAGCACCCTCACCCATCCTCACCCGCCACCCTAGACGGCCCGGGCGCCCTCACTCGCTCCCCCGCTTGGGCGCCCTCACCCACCCTCAACCGCGCCCCCACCCGGCCCGGGCGCCCTCACCTGCCTGCCCGCCTGCCTCAACCGCGCCCCCACCCAGCCCGGGCACCCTCACCCGCCTCACCTGCCTGCCTCAACCGTGCCCCCACCCGGCCCGGGTGCCCTCACCCACCTCACCTACCCGGCGCCCTCACTCGCCCGCCCGCTTGCCTCAACCGCGCCCTCACCCGGCCCGGGCGCCCTCACCCGCCTCACCCGCCCGGGCGCCCTCGCCCGCCCGCCCACCCGCCCGGCGCCCTCGCCCGCTCGCTTCACCCGCCCGAGCACCCTCACCCGCCTCACCCGCCTGGGCACCCTCACTCGCCCGCCCGCCCGCCCGACGCCCTCACCCGCCTGCCCGCCCGCCCGACGCCCTCACCCGCCCGCCCGCCCGCCCGGCACCCTCACCCGCCCGCCCGACACACTTGCTCACCTCCCGACCTGCGCGACCCGCGTCCTCGTCCACCTCACCCGCCCGCCCGCCCACCTCCCTCACCCGCCCACCCGCCCACTCGCCCGGCGCCCTCGGCCGCCCACTCGCCTGCCCAACTCGCTCGCCCGCCCGCCAGCCCGCCCGGCGCCCTGACTCGCCTGCCTCCCCGCCCGGGCGCCCTCACCCACCCACCCTCCCCGGCGGCCTGACCCACCCTCCCTCGGCCGCGCCACACAGGCCACGCTCGCCCCTGCCCGGCAGGTGGCAGGGCGAATTTCGGGAATCGCCCTGCCACCTGCCGGGCGGGGGCGAGGGCCGCCCGAGTGGCGCCACCGAGTCCTGCACGACCCGGGCGGCCCTCGCCCCGACCCGACAGGCGGCATGGCGATTCCTAGCCTGCGCGACCTGGGCGGCCCTCGCCCCCGCTCGGGTGGCACGGCCGAGGCCTGCGCGACCCGGGTGGCCCTCGCCCCGACCGGCGGGCGGCAGGGCGATTCCCAGAATCGCCTTGTCGTGTGCCGGGCAGGGGCGAGGGCCGCCTGGGCGGCGCGGCGAAGGCAGGCGCCACCCGGGCGGCCCTCACCCCCGCCCGGCAAGCGACAGGGCGATTCTGGCGGCCCTCACCCCCGCCTGGCAAGCGACAGGGCGATTCCGAGAATTGCCCTGTCGCCTGCCAGGCGGGGGCGATTTCGGGAATCGCCCTACCGCCTGCCGGGCGGGGGCGAGCGCCGCCCAGGTTGCGCAGACCGAGAATCGCCCTGTCGCTTGTCGGGTGGGGGCGAGGGCCGGCCGGGTGGTGCGGCCAAGGCCTGCGTGACCCGGGCGGCCCTCGCCCCCCGAAATCGCCCTGCCGCCTGCCGGGCGGGGGCGAGGGCGGACCATGTGGCGCGGCCGAGGGAGAGTGGGTCAGGTCGTTGGGGAGGGCGGGCGAGGACGCCGGGCAGGCGGGTGTGTGAGGGCACCCGGGCAGGCGAGGGCGCCGGGGTGGGTGAGGCGAGCGAGCGAGGGCGCCGGGTGGGTGGGCGAGGGCGTCGAGAGAGCGGGAAAGCAGGCAAGGGCGCCTGGGTGGGTGAGGCGGGTGAGGGTGCCCGGGCCGGGTGGGGGCACGGTTGAGGCAGGCAGGCGGGCGGGTGAGGGCGCCCGAGCCAGGTGGGGGCGCAGTTGAGGCAGGCGGGTGAGGGCGCCTGGGCGGGTGAGGCGGGTGAGGGCGCCTGGGCTGGGTGGGGCCGTGGTTGAGGCAGGAGGGCGGGCGGGTGAGGGCGCCCAGGCTGGGTGGGGGCGTGGTTGAGGGTGGGTGAGGGCACGCGGGTGGGGGGGTGGGTGAGGGCGCCGGGGCCAGGGGGCGGGTGAGGGTGTTCGGGCTGGGGGGGGTGGTTGAGAGTGTTGGGGTGTCTGGAGTTGTGTGGACGCCCGGGCGGGGGGGGGGTTAGCACGATGCCCAGGCTGGCAGGGGGGGTAGGGAGGGTTGGGGCGCGGGGGGCTGTGAGGGCGCTCAGGCGGGCAGTGGGTTGGGTTGGTAGGGATTAAGGGGGCAGGGGCGCGGGGTGTGGGTGAAGGTAGTGAGGGTGTCGGGAAGGGGGTTGGAGGTAGGGGACGAGTCGGGCTGTGGCGCCCACCGTAGTAGCTCACCCACTCGCCGTGGGGATTGGGCGATTCTGATAATCGCCCAGCCCCACGACAAGCGGGCGAGCTGCTGGGCCACCCCCACACCCCCTATCCCCCCCATGCCCTCACACCCTGCCCGCTCGCCCGACCTCCCCGCCCCCGTGACACCATGGCGGTCCACCCACGAGTATTGGGCGATTGAGTTTGATCGAGCCCACCATGCTTACGACGGATGTAATTGTTATTTTGGCTTAGAAAATTTATTAATTTAAAAAAAAAATCTTTGAGGAAAAAATTTAACTTACCTTTCAATTACGAGAATTCTTCGTTGAATATGTTGTTGATAGCGATGTAGCTGCTCCACAAATTCACGAGTCTTTCAACGTTTTTTAGAAAGCTTGGATGTGATGTGAGTAATAGTGATAATGAAATTTTAATATATTAGTGAAATTATGGAGATGTTTTACCGTATGGTTAATGTGGGATAATTTGTTTTAAAATATTATAAAGCGAATATTGTAAAAAAAATTTACAACGGGTTGAATGTGGGATAATTTGTTTTAGAATATATTATAAAAATCTAAAAAATAAAAATTCAATTGTTTGGTAAATATTATATACTTTAACTATTAAAATAATTAATGTAGAAGTTGTAGTTTACAATTTTAATTTTAATGATTTATTTCATTAAAAAAATTTAGTTTACATTTTTCAATAAATTGTAGAACATAATAATGAAGGTAAATAAATCTAACAAACTTTTTGGAGGGAAATATTTTCGTGAAAATTTTTGGATGGAAATATTTTCGCGAATCTTTTTGGAGGGAAAATTTCATTCTTTAAGCTATATAATATCGTTAGGGGACTCTCCATTTGTATCATTTAACATCTTCTATTTGAAAGGGATGGATTGTTCTGATAGTGAAATTTCGATTTATACACCATCAACATCTTCATCGCGTAACAACTCTATTCATATCGATGAATATAGCGGGAATTCTTCCACTATGAATAGAAAGTCAATTCTTCCACTTAGTCCTGATTCTAAGGACTATGAGAGCAACACTGATGAAAGAGGGGATGAAGAATTTCAAATAAATAAAGAGTCACGGATTCCACTTAGTCCTAATTCTGAGGACTATGAAAGCCGCAGTGATGAAGAGCATGATGGTGAAGTTCAAAAGAACGAAGTGTCACGATGTCCACTTAGTCCTAATTCTAAGGACTATGAGAGAATCAATTTTGAAGAGCATGATAGTGAAGTTCAAAAGAACGAAGTGTCACGATGTCCACTTAGTCCTAATTCTGAGGACTATGAGAGTAGCAGTTTTGAAGAGCATGATGGTGAAGTTTAAAAGAACGGAGTGTCACGGTGTCCACTTAGTCCTAATTCTGAGGACTATGAGAGCAGCAGTTTTGAAGAGCATGATGGCAAATTTCAAAAGAATGGAGTGTCACAGTGTCCACTTAGTTCTAATTCTAAGGACTATGAGAGCAGCAGTGATGAAGAGCATGATAACGATTTTCAAAAGAATGGAGTGTCAAAGTGTCCACTTAGTCTAGATTCTAAGGACTACGAGAGCAGTAGTGATGAAGAGCGTGATAACGATTTTCAAAAGAATGGAGTGTCAAAGTGTCCACTTAGTCCTAATTCTAAGGACTATGAGAGCAGTAGTGATGAAAAGCATGATGTTGAATTTCAAAAGTATGGAGTGTCACGGTGTCCAGTTAGTCCTAATTCTAAGGACTATGAGAGCAGCAATGATGAATAGTCGGATGATGAATTTCAAAATATTGGAGTGTCACAGTGTCCACTTAGTCCTAATTCTCTGGACTATGAGAGCAATAGTTATGAAGAGCGTGATGATGAATTTCAAAAGAATGGAGTGTCACTGTGTCCTCTTAGTCCTAATTCTAAGGACTATGAGAGCAGCAGTGATGAAGGACAAGATGATGCACTTAGTCCTAATTGTAATGAGTATAAAGGTAGCAGTGACAAAGGACAGGATGTAGCATCTTCAATAAGTAAACAGTCACATTTTCGATGTAGTCCTAATTCTATGGACTATGAGAGTAGCACTGACAATGCACATGAGGAAGAATATCCATTAAACATCAAGTGAGATTTTCCATTCAGTCCGAATTCTAAGGACTACGACAGTAGCACTGAAGAAGCAGAAGATGAAGAATATCCTCCACGTCAATATTTGAAAAGCAGAGCTGATCATCGTGTGGATAACATTCCTCTTAATGATGATGAAAAGCCTTATACAAATGATGATCCAATGATGGAGATGTTGCCAAGAAATATTGTATCGAGGAGTAGGAGCAGACATTTTCGTATCAATGCAAGTTGTTCTAGTTATACAAGGGGTAGAGTAGAATATCTGATGAGAAGAAGTTCTATCAGTGCTCTCATTTCAAGTGAATATTGCCAAAAAGATTGCTTGAAACATATGGATTTCAAATTTGCATTAGAAGGAAGGAAGAGATATTTGTCAATGAATAAAAGCATGCAAAATTCATATTTAGTTGGGTGCATGCAATCTACATTGTCAGGTTATGATTATCATATTGGGACTTTATTTATCTGTAGAAAAGGTTTCAAAATGTTTCATTCCATTGGGAATTTTCATCTCTCGAGAATTCAAGAAAATTTGGAAAAGGATCCCACATTTTATTCAGAAGTACGTCATAAAAGACAGTTTGGGCCATTATCAAATATTGCAATGTCATGGATGAAAGATTTCTTTTCAAAGCATGGAGAGTGTATGCCAAATAGAGAGACAATACATATTCCAGATAATTTTTCAAGACAAAAATCTACAACTTATACAAAGAATATGCAGAAGGTGCCGAGGGACATGGCCAGTTTATTACATATCAATATTTTGTGAAGGTATGGAAGAAAGAATTCAACAATGTCCGTATTCCTAAGAAGACAAGGATGGGGATTTGCAGTACCTGTGCTTCTCTTAAATAAAAAAGGGACAAATGTGAAGGCTCAGAAAGAGGTAAGCGTTCATAACTTTAACTTTTAAAATTGTATAGTCATCAACTATGAAAACCTATTTCTTAATGAATTTCTTTTATGTTGTGTAGATTTAATTGTCAAAGAACTTCGGGAGCATCGCGAACAACAAAGAAACGAAAGGAAGAAGTTGTACAAGCATCGAAAGAAGTGTTATGATAATCCGAATAAATATTTGGGTTTGATAATTGATGGTATGGACCAGAAGAAAACACTTTTACCGCATTTTGTTCGCACACCCAAAAATTTACAGGAGGAAAATTTTATTCAGTTTCACTTGGTTGGTTGTATGGTCTTCAATGGGAAAATGTTGCCAAGGGTGTACTTCACAACTCCAAATATTCATAATGATGCAAATATGACCATAACCATAATTCATGATGTGATTTATCATTGGTCTGTTAATCTTCCTGAAGTTTTGTATCTACAATTGGACAACACTTGCCCTGAAAACAAAAATCAGGTTGTTTTTGGATATCTAAACATGCTTGTTGAATTGAGAATTTTTCAAAAGGTAAAGGTTGGTTTCCTTCTTGTTGGGCACACTCATGACCATATTGATCAGATGTTCAGTCATTTTTCAGTCACATTGAGGAGGAAGGAAGTTGGGAGCTTGCCATCACTAATTGCATGTATTAAGAAATCATACATGCCAGAGCTTACTTTTGATGTGTTGAAAGAAACTGTTGACATGCGAAGGCTTATTCTAGGATCATATGGTGAGGGGAAATGCATTGAGCAACTTAATGACATTAGCTTCCAACATCAATTTCGTATCAAAAAAACTGATGGGAAAACACTAATATGGGGCAAGAAGTATTCAGCTACTGCAGAATGGGCACCGTCATCAGGTTTGCAATTTTTGAAGTTCATTCCAGATCATCCAATATTTGCATCAAAAATATTGTTATTACAATCAGTTGGTGAAGTTCAGAATGTACACAGACAGAACAGAGATATAAATTATTCTGATTGCCTAGAAGAAATTAAAAAATGTATATACATATGAGTACTTTGACATTGCTGATTCAGTTTGGTGGGAGTCATTTTTCAATAATCAAAGTGATCTCATTTCAACAACAACAAATGAAGATATACCTTTGAAAAATCCATTTATTTGGCCACAAAGTGTGTCGAATGAACATGAGGAAGTAAACATGGTTGAACATCAACAATCTCAAGGTATTATTAATTCTTCACAGGAAGCAGAAAGAGAGATGTATATTGGTTCCAGAAGATCTCATGCACAATGTGAAGCCATGGAAGACCTTTATAGGGGTTCAGTACAGGATATTAAGGAGGGTTGCATGATTGCAGTGCTAGCAATTGGAGATCCCAATCGCTATCCATTTTGGGTTGCTAAAGTTATAAAGGTCTTTACAGAAAATGAGGATGTTACAAGTGTTGAAGTACATTGGTATGCCACAAATACACACCCATTCAATGGTGTGTATAAGCTAGAGATGGTAGTTGACAAAAAAAAATGGCGAAAAAAGAAAAAGAAAGGGTACAAATATAAATCGCCACCACACAGACATATTAAAATTGTAGGATGTTGACATACTTGTTTATGAATTCAATTTAACAAAGAGAGGAACTCTTCGCTTCAAGACGATAGAGATTCTAAAAAGGTTGTTACCAGAAGGAACAATGTTGACATGGGAGTCTGTTGAAACGAGTGGTAGATCTAGAAGAATTTTGAAACCTAAAATGTTGGGCATGCATGTGGACTCAGATGGGGTACTAGTTGATGAAAGAGAAGAATATGGAACATCTTCATTAGCATCCAGTCAGTCATCTGAAGATGTGAATTTTGATGGTGTGAAAGAAAATATGAGTGATTTTGAATAATTGTTTAAGACAGTTTATATCACTGATGTATGCATCGTATCTTTTTCTATATGGTGTTAAATGAGAAGTTTTGAGGAATTTTTATGTTGTTGGATTATATGTCTTAATTATGATAAAATTTATTTTTTAAAATATCTACAATGCAATATTAAATTAGAGATATAATGTATGTTTTATTCAATATACAAATAATGACTTTTGAATTCATTTAGTGATGTAATTTGTTCATAATGTCATGGTTTTTTAATTTTATAGTTGAAAAAATTTCAATTTCTTTTGTGTCTAGCATGTTATGGTTGAAAACATGTTAAATTTATACTTAGGAAAGAAAAATGATATTCTACCAAAAACATTAATGTGTTTTTTTCCTCATAAACAACTTTGTTTGACACATAAACATTTGGTTTTATTAGTATTTTTAATTTTTTTTGAAAATTGACCCTAAAAAAAAAATCATTATTCCAGTATCATCACTTTCATTTTGAAGCTATATTTTGCATGAAAATTTCATAGTAAATTTCGTACTCACTGCCATTTTTAAAACATGTTCAAAATTATTGACACCTAATCCTCAACGGATGGGTGAATTGGAACGCGAACAGTCATCAAGAAGATGAATTGATCCGTCCCATTTATGTATATAAATGATAGTTAGCTAATGAATTATGCAATCAGTTTTTTCTCTGCCATTCTGGAGTTACCTTGGCTTGACATGGTATCAGAGCATAGGTCCCAGGTTCTTTTTTTAGCCTTTGTGGCTTTGTAACTCCTGGTCTGCTTCATATTCCATTACCTGCGACGCTGCCCATATATTCGTTGGTGTCAGAAGTGGGATTTTCTCTCAATAGACCACCCTCCAACCGTTATGCTTGGTAAATATCGCTAGCTGGCCTCCCTTCATACACTGCGGCTCTTTCCACGCTGATCACCAAACCTATACTGCTGCTCTTCCATAACTGTCACCACACTGTTGTATCAACTCTCCATTGCCAGACCTGTTGCACGCTAGCCGGCCTCCCTTTCGGATGTTGTCCTGCTACGTGCCTAAGCAGCATTGAAAATGCCATTTCTGAATTTATGATGGTGGTTTTTGCCTTCAATAGCCGAACTAAATTGACAGAGATTATTCAATAGTGAGTGTTGAGATTGTCGCTGTTGGTGCCTCCTCGCTCCAAGAGAGTTTTCTATGCGGAAATCGTCGAAATTTTGTATTTCTTTTGTTCAGCTCGGAATCGAAACCTCTACCAGGTAGAAGGTTCGTCATCTTGTCAATTTATTCACAGAGCGCACATTTTGTGATCCGCGTCAACCTTCTGATTCGGAAGGATGGCCACCAAGGTCTAATTACATTGTTTGCAAAAGAAGCATGCAAAAATATACTTTGCAGGCTGCATAACTTTCGACAAGGGCTGACAGTGATCCATCCTACTTAAAGGGATGAAGAGGACCATTATAGTGAACCTCCGAGATTGCTGTAATCCTTGAACCAAGATGAGTTTGATTTGACATATTTTATACAATAGTACATAGGCCACCTTGCTGTTTTAACCTGTCAAGATTTACTGTCTAAAATTTGGTATACGAGACTGGCGCATCCAAGAGAGGTCGATCTCGCAATAGAGGGATCCCTCCTGCTACATGAGGAGGCCTCGCAATAGATGTACCTCTCCATCCGTTTCCTAGAATCTCTAACTCCTCGTATAACCAACATCATTGGCTCAAATATCCAAGCGAGAGATATGCATAGAAAAATCCTGCATGAAGATAACCATGTGACTTTAACCTGAGATGGCTTTAGCACCTTGATTCATCTCAACGTGGAGATGTATTCTTTCTCACTGTGAGTCCCTTAAGTTTGAGAATGCCGATATATGACAAGAGAGATGATTTTAATGGCGGTTCTGGTATAATGTTGTGCTGTTGATATGTATTTATGATGGCAGTTTTGAGTATTGCGTTGTAAGCAGTTTTCAAAGGGCTTATGTAAGCAGTTTTCAAAAAGGGTTTATTTATCATTCTGAGTATTGCGTTGTAAGCAGTTTTCAAAGGGCTTATGTAAGCAGTTTTCAAAGGGTTTATTTATCATTCTGAGTATTGTGTTGTTCTTCAAAGTATTTATATATATCAATCAAAGTGTTTGATATTATGCAATTTATTACACAATTTTCTTTTGAATGATAATGCTGCATTGAAAAGTTATCATTTCAATGCTGATGCTTCTAGCAAACATTAGAGGGATTTGAAGGCTGTAACGTAAGGTTTTTTTTTATCAGCAGAAGTAATTTTTTACAGAATGCATTCAATCATCTCTATGGTCGGAATAGTTCTCACTGGCAAGGAGAACTATTCTGAATGGTCTCGGATGGTAAAACACACCCTCATCTACAATGAGTTGTGGAAGGGAGTGTGTGTCGGAGAAGAAGACAAAGACCCTGTGCAGCCTACATCAGATAAAGAACTTGTCATTTGGGAAAACAAGAACAGCAAAGCCTATGCATTGATCGCAGCATCTGTAAATGAAGAAGTAAGTCGTCATATTTCATCCTATTCCACTGCCTTTGAAGCTTTACAAAAGCTGAAAGAACTCTATGATTCACATTCTGCACTTGAAGTTGTTCAGCTCATGATTAAACTCTTCACTCTTGAACTGAAAAATAATGATCCCCTTGCTCTTGCATCTGAAATAAAGTCTATAATGCATGATAATAAATCCACTAAGGTTGAGCTGGATATCTCTCTTATTGCCTTTCTCAAAGCACTCTATCCTACCTACTCCAATTATCTTGAGTCTTTACAAGAAAATGGAAATCTTAAAGACATAAACTTTGAGTCTCTTGTGAAAAAGTTTGCTGAAAGAGAGAAAGCCTTTGGAAAGAAGACAGTCCCTGAATCTTCTGAAGAGACTGTTTGCCTTGCTCATAAAGAAAAGCATCCTGCTCAAGATTCTACAAGAGGAAGAGGTGGACGAAGAGGAAGAGGAAGATACTTCAGAGGCAGGGGGGGCAGACATTCTCAAGCAGAAAAGGCAGATCTGCATTGCATTCGCTGCAAACGAAATGGATCACATGATGCTTCTACATGTAAGCTACCATGGGACAAAATTGAGCAGAGAAGAAATCAGCAGAAAGGTAAAACTGATGATACAGACAAAGGTAAAGCACCTGAATCCGCTCACTATATTGAGGCACAATGTAACGTTGGAGTAAATGAAGATTTGTTTAATGATTCACTTGCTTCTTCGAAAAATGATTGGCTGCTTGATTCAGGAGCAACCTGTCATATGACTCATAGGAAAGATTTTTTTGAAGATTTCACTGACAATGTTGATGGAGCAGTATACTTTGCAGATCAGTCAAAAATCAAGCCATCAGGGCTTGGCACAATCAGGCTTAAACTGCCTGGTCTTCCAGACTTTCTTCTGGATCATGTTCTATATCTCCCACAGCTCAAGAGAAACTTGTTGTCCCTGGTCCACATCCGCCAGCAAGGTCACTCCATTCATATGTTTGATGGCAAGCTTGAGGTAAGAAAGGCATCTGACCACTCACTTGTCATGAGGGGTATAGAAGAAGAAAGAATTCTTAAACTTCAAGGAAATTCTGCTCATGCACAACATTTCTCATATATTTCTCATCATGAAGAAGGTACACTTCCGTCAAGTTTATTATGGCATGCTAGATTTGGACATTTAAACTATGATAGTCTCCGCTTGTTGAAGAAAAATGGTGTTGCTGGTTTGCCTACAATTCCTAGAAAACATAAGCAATGTGATGCTTGCATTCTAGGAAAGCATAGCAAACAGTCTTTTCATGATTCACATTCAAGAGCACATAGGAAGCTTGAACTCATTCATTCAGATTTATGTGGTCCAATGCCTGTTCCTTCTGCAAATGGAAATAAATATATCATGACATTTATTGATGATTACACCAGAATGTGTTGGGTTTATTTATTGAAGAACAAATCTGATGCTTTTCAAACATTCAAGAATTTTCATAAGTGGATTGAAAATGATGCACAATCTCATATTGGGTCTATTCGCACTGATAATGGAAAATAATATACATCAAATGAATTTGAACACTATCTTCGCCAACATGGGACTAAACATCAAACAACTGTGCCTTATAATCCTCAACAGAATGGTGTAGCTGAAAGAATGAACAGAACAATTTTGAATATGGTACGATCCATGCTTTTCTTCAAAAATGTAAAGATAATGTTTTGGGCTGATGCTGTTCTATGTGCTGCATATATAAAGAATAGATGTCCATCTAGTGCTATAAGAAACAAGACTCCTTATGAATTGTGGTATGGACATGTTCCTTCGGTAAAACATCTCAGGATTTTTGGTTCCACCTGTTATGCTTTAATATCAAAGGTACATAGAAACAAACTTGGTGCTAGAAGTCGTAAGTGTATCTTCCTGGGGTATTCAAACACATCTAAAGCATACCGTCTCTATGATGAAGTAAATAAAAAGTTTGTTGTATCTAGAGATGTAATTTTTCTTGAATCATCCAAATCTGATAGCGTTGTTGAGCGACAACTTGATCGCTTGGATAGATTGAAAAAACCAAAATCATTTCAAGAGTTTGATAATCAGATTCCACATCTTGAAGGGGGATTCCTATACTAGAACAACATGTGGAATCTTCTTCTGAAGAACAATCTTCCCTGCATGAAACTCCAACAATGGATGATGCTTTAAGTGATGTAATTGGGAGGCTCAATCTTGATTCAGTCCCAACTCAATCAACAGAGCAGCCTGGACCATCTCAGAAAGGTCCCTCAAAGTGGCTGACAAAGACACTTGAAAGTGTTCATCCTGATGAAATTGGAAAAACAGGAACCAGAAATACAAACCGACAAGATGGAGGTGATGTAGATAACTCTAATTCACCTGTTGATATGGATGTTACTTATGATTGTGAATTGAACTTGTCTACAGATTTTGAACCAAATTCCTTCAAAGAAGCGGCTTCTCATGATGAATGGAAAGAAGCGATGCAGAAGGAGTATGATGCCCTCATAAAGAATGGCATTTGGAAGCTGGTTGATCCTCCATTTGGAACCAAACCAATTGGCTGCAAGTGGGTCTACAAGAACAAGTACAAAGCTGATGGCTCACTTGACAAGCACAAAGCTAGGCTTGTGGCAAAAGGTTTTGCATAGAAAGAAGGGGTCGATTATGAGGAAAATTTTTCCCCCACAGCAAAATGGGCCACCATCCGGACACTCTTTGCACTAGCTGCTCAGAACGGTTGGAAAGTCCATCAAATGGATGTAAAAACTGCATTCTTGAATGGAGATCTAAAAGAGAATGTTTTTATGTCCTAGCCTGAAGGATTTTCTGTGAAAGGACATGAACACAAAGTATGCAAACTTGTGAAGTCCTTGTATGGCCTCAAACAAGCACCACGAGCCTGGTATGAAAAACTAACTGAGCATATTCTGAAACTCAACTTCAAACATTTTGATCTTGATGATGCAACTTTATTTGTCAAGAAAGTTGGCAAAACAGTTGTATATCTTGTGGTATATGTAGATGATGTTTTAATGACAGGGAACAATGAAAGCTATATTGCATCCATAAAGAAAGAATTAGGAAAAAGTTTTGAAATGACTGATTTGGGCTATGTTCATTACTATCTTGGCAGTGAAGTAACCTAACATCCAAAATCCATATTTCTTTCTCAAAAGAAATACATTGGAGATTTGTTAAACAGATTTGGCATGACAGAGTGCAATCCTCTTTCTACTCCAATGGAACAAAACTTGAAGCTCACATCTATTGAAGGAAAGGAATTTGAGGATGCAACAAAGTATAGACAGCTTGTAGGAAGTCTCATCTACCTCACTACTACCAAACCAGACATTTCATTTGCTGTTGGAATCCTCTCCAGGTTTATGCAAAAGCCTTGTGAGGGACATTGGTCTGCTGCAAAAAGAGTTCTAAGGTACTTGAAGGGAACTCAAGACCTTGGAATCAAGTATACACAGGTGGACGACTTCAACTTGATTGGATACTCTGATTCAGACTTCGATGGAGACAAAGAAACTGGGGTATCTACTTCAGGATATGCTATGAGTCTTGGATCAGGAGCTGTCTCCTGGAGATCACGCAAACAATTAGTACCAGCAGATTCCACAACAGAAGCAGAATATGTGGCAGCAGCTGAAGCAATGAAAGAAATTGTGTGGATCAGGAAAATTCTTGAAGATTTGCAAGTAAAACAAATACAATAAACTCCACTCATGATTGATAACACCTCTGCAATAAAGTTGGCCAAGAACCCAAAGTTCCATGATCGCACTAAGCACATCAATACTAAATATCATCTGATCCGACATCATGTTGAGGCCAAAACAATCCATCTCCGTCATTGTTCCACAAACGAGCAAATTGCAGACATCTTCACCAAAGCGCTTGGAAGAGAAAAGCTTGAAAGATTCAGAACGATGCTTGGACTCACCAACATCCCTTCAGATTAAGGGGGGGGAATGTTGACACCTAATCCTCAACGGATGGGTGAATTGGAACGCAAACAGTCATCAAGAAGATGAACTGATCCGTCCCATTTATGTATATAAATGATAGTTAGCTAATGAATTATGCAATCAGTTTTTTCTCTGCCATTCTGGAGTTACCCTGGCCTGACAAAAATTAACGCCTAAAAAATAAAAACGTCGTTCTAGTATACACACTTTTTGTTTTTATCATTGTTTTTGATGTTTTTTTGGGGTTTTTTGGCCAGAGTTCCCATTTTGAGTTTATAGTTCCCGTTTCAAAGTTTACATTGTTTATTCCATTTAAAATAAATTTTAAGACACTTTGACGCAACTTTCTTTTTCAATTTTCAAGAGTCAAGAAAAAGCTAAAGGTGACTCTAGTTGCCTTCGTTTTTTAATGAGCCTGAAGTGACAAGTGCTTAGATGGACCTTTTATTTTAAGGAGTCAAAATGGAATGAAAGTGACTGCTCTGGAAGTCTAGACAGAGGGTTTACCAAATCGATCGTAAAACTGCAAAATACACCTTGGTGATAAATGATAAAGAAATTACCAAGGACTTATGTACGCCAATCAATCTTCCCGAATGTTGTGTTCAATGCATTATGATCGATAAGGCGACAGAGACGGCTTTCTAAGGATAAATGTTTTCAGCCTATAGTGGTCTCCCAATATATACTCGACGGTACGGGGAGCATAAGTCCGTACTAGCACTTGTCATATCAAAGAGGAGGAATCACCCAACCTTCAATAAAAACAATACTTACTAGGTTTTATGACGCCGGAACACGTCTCTAGCCTAGACTTCTAGATGTGTTGTGTTAGGTTCCAAAGCGTTTTTATGTTCATTGAGGTTTATTTTAGAGTTGATCTTGCTTAGAAGTTTTTCTTTCAAGGTTCACCGCGTGATGTATATGTGACATTCCTAAATATTCAATCTAAAATGATAAACAGTCGTATATGTTCTTTTAGAAATGAAAATCCTAGCTACAAAGGAGAGAAGATAATGATTTTCTTTCAGCAGAGAGCATAGAGCACACACTAAATGCACTTTCCTAAATCAAATTTCGCATGCAGTCAAAATTCAGATGCACATGCATGTATTTATTTTCCGCTTTCTTAATGTGTGAATTCCAAAAAAGAAAGCTAAGTACAGATCTAAACTATTTTCTTTCAAGCGACAATACTAACAATTTTTCTTTTCAAAACGAAAGGAAGACTAAGACGACACTGATTTCGAATTGAAAACTGTTTTCGAAACTTGAAATACTAATAATTTCAAAATCAAGTACAATGAAAAAAGTAAAATCAACTATATAGAAGAGAAAGACTTTATGACACTCTTTTTTTGATTTAAAATGACAATTATGACACTTGCATAAAAGATGATAGTTTGATTAGGCTACTTTCGACAAAGGAAGACTGTAAATGATTGACAAATACACACAAGACATTTACAATTCTTAACTGATGGAGGCTGAAATAATGTGAAGGAAGATGGTTTCAGCAAGAAGGTACTAATCATGAACAGAAAAACTACTGAATGAAGTTGAAAACAAGGATGAAAAAACCAAATTTCAGAGAAGAAAAACAGTTTACTCAATCATCGCACCTATAACACAGGGAAACAGGGATGCATTTCACTTGCAACACACGGGAGGTGCAATGCATCCATGTTGCATAGTTACAAACAATGCGATGGGCCAGGGAATGAAACTGAGCTTGGTCTTTGCTCAAAATTTGCAGCTAAGTTCAGTGATTTAGGCTGAGTAATGATGGACAGTAAAAAAAAAGCATAAGGGTAAGATCTGATGAGGTTTTGAGCTACCACAAGGGCACTTAGTGCCTTGTAAGTCAGATGGTCAGTTCATAAACCAACCCGGAGATTAACTGAAGCAGCATTTATCTACTTTGCAATTGCATAGCAAAGGCGTTTCGAAAGCTAGCTGGCTAACTTCAAGCTTTGTCTGTAATTTATGAAGCAAACAATAAACAAACAAAACAAGCTATTCACTCCCTAGTGGAGTCGCCATTTTGTTTCAGGGAAAACTAGTGTCGATTCGAGCTGCTAGTCCCACTAAGACAAGTAGCTATCTTAGAAACAAACAATGAAAGCTTTTCAATATTTCCTTTAAGTGTGGTAGATGGAAGAGAAGAAATGAGGACCAACCTGGATCTTTCGCTTTGATCCTAGCTTGATTTCTCCTTTCCTTGATAGAAGTTGCCACTCCTCTCCTACCTGTCCCACTTCAAAGAGTACCTGTAGAGTCAAAGTAACAACAAACTATCAAAGCATCTCTATCTAAAACATCATAAACAATGCAGAACCAGAAACACATTGACCATACATTGCATTCATAAACAATAAGATTCACAAATACAAGATCATACAGAGGAAAACTCAAAGAACTTTATTAATAGTAATGTAAGAGAGGATTACAACCCAGCTGTCTGATCTAGCATCATCCTCCCAATTGTAGAAGCCCTCTTCACCTCATGAACAAGAAAGTCACCCAACAATGCAATGTCTCTTCTCACCAACAAACCAATAGCACTTCCTTACAAAATGGAAAATTCCAGCCTCCAGATCTCTCAGATGAGGGATCCATTTATAGATGTCTTGCAAGGGTGTGAGTCAGCTCTGGGTTTTTTATTAGTGTCATTCCATTGATAGTTCTTGGTTCCACTTGGATATTTCATGATCTCTTACTCATCCTTGGGCGAATTCAGAGAGGCAAGTGTCACAGGAGAAGTTTCTGGAAGATTCCATGATCATCCACCTTGCAAACTGTCTCTGCCATTTGTCTATTCTAGCTCATTGCACCCCACAGAAGGCCATTTGAGTATACATCGCACCTGGCCAGTTAGGCAGTCAGTATGCATCACACCTTGCCCATGGAGCAATCTGTATAGTCCAGTTTTGGCCAGTTCTGAGTAGTTTTTCAGGTGGAACTTCTAGGAAATGATGTAAGCAATTGATCATGATCCTTTAGGGTGCGAAACAACACTTTTAGGGACTTAAGGAGCCCTTAGTTTATGGACATATGAGTTTGGGGTTACTGTGCCCAAGTATGTCTATAAAAATGACACAGCTGCACGAAATCCTAACTACTTTCGAAATGAGAAAAGGGGGTCCATCAAATATGAGAGAAGCCGCATTCAAGGCTTCTGGAAGGGAAGAACTAAATGAATCGAGACACATTTCAAAAGGAGAGGAAGAATCAAACTTTGTCAATAACCTTCAACAGGGTTTTGGAAGATTCAGAGGTAAACTACCTTTCAAATGCTTTGCTTGTGGAAGAGTTGGTCATTATGCAGCCAAATATCCTCATAAAGATAAGGTGGATAAAGGTAAGGAACCGGCAAAATGGAATAGAAAATAGAATGTAAGTAAGAAGAGCTACTATACACATGAAGATAACGATGGTTTATCAAATAGTGATGAAGATGAACATGGTAATGATTATATGCTTTTGATGGCTTTTGAAGATGATGATTTCTTTGATTCTCTAGATGAAGATGGTCTCTATGAAGAAATTTCTAAACTTAAAATATGTTTAGAAAAAAAGAGTATGATTATAGATACTCTGACAGCCCAACTTGCTGAAAGGGAAAAACACAATGAAAAGTTAGAATGTGAAATTGTGGGTCTAAGAAAAGATATTGAGAAAACAAAAGCTCTCAATCTTAGATTTGCTAAAGGATTAGAAACTTTAGATGAAATTATCAAAGTGTAGTGTTCTCCTCTGATAAAGACAGGTCTTGGATATACAAAATAAGCATCTCAAGCATAGAAGCCATCAACCTTCAAAATCTATCTTGATGTAACAAGGAGAAGTGAACAGGTTGACAAGTGTTAGCAAAGGCATAAAGCAGATCATCAGATAAATCGGGTTCAATCTACTTCAAGGATGAACATACCACAGGTAAATTAGTCTCAATTTGCTTCAAGAATGAATGTCAATGGAAACTGAAATCATCAGGTCAGTAGATTTGATAATCGCTGGAATTTCTTTAATGGCCAATGTTTTTCATGTCATAACTTTGGTCACAAAGCTGCTCAATGTGTTGCTTACAAGACCATCATGACTAGAGAAGCACGAAATCAAAGGAATGTGACTAGGATCATGAAAGCCTATAATAAATTTTCTGCTCTTGAAAATGAAATAGAATGCTCTATCTGTAACAACTTCGGTCATGAAGATTCTGAATGCAGGAGTAAATTTCGGCAAACATCTCAGAAGGAGCAAGCTTCATTGGGTCCCAAAACACGGAGAAAGAAAGAACCACAAACAGAAAGATGTGGAATAGCCTTATATGTTGAAGGACAAGAAAATTAGTGGTATATCGACAGTGGATGCTCGAAACACATGACAGGTGATAAAGAAAAACTTCAGGCATATAATGCATTAGAAAAGGAAAAGAAGGTCTTATTTGGTAATGACACTCCTGCAATCATAAAAGGTAAAGGATTTGTTCTCTTAAAAGAAAAGGTTAAAGCTAGGAATGTTATGTATGTAGATGGTCTAAAACATAATCTATTGAGTATCAGTCAAATGTGTGATCAAGGAAATGAGGTAGTATTTCGATCAAATGGATGTGGTGTTCATGACCTTGATACAGGAGAAACAATGATCAAAGGTATAAGAACTCGAAACAACCTGTACATACTCAAGGGGGGACAACAACAATGCTACTTAAGAAAAAATGATGAACATTGGCTATGGCATAGAAGATTGGGGCATATAAGCTTCCCTCAAATCGGGAAAGCATGCAAATACAAGGTTGTTCGTAATCTTCCAGATATCAGCATTCCAGAAAGCACAATATGCAAATCATGTTAATTTGGTAAGAAAACCAGAGCACATTTCCCTGAGAAGGAAGGATCAGCTAGTAAGCCTCTTGAACTTTTGATTTATGTGGTCCATCTAGGAAAAATTCACCTCGTGGAGAAGAATACTTTATATTGTTCATTGACGACTTTTCCAGAATGTGTTGGATAGGACTTCTAAAGCATAAAGACAAAGCTTTCAAAAAGTTCAAAGCCTTCAAAGCCTTGGTTGAAAATGAATTAGATCACAAAATCAAATGCCTCAGGTCTAATAGAGGAGGGGAATTTACCTCGGATGAATTCTTCGACTTCTGTGAAGAACATGGAATAAGAAGGGAATTCTCTATAGCAAGAACTCCTCAGCAAAATGGAGTGGTAGAAAGGATGAGTAGAGAACTGTTCAACAAATGGCTCGTGCTATGCTAGATGAGTCTAGAACTCCTGCAACCTTATGGGGAGAAGTTGCATTTTCTGCCGTCACTATTCTAAAAAAAAAACATCCGGGTAAACAACACTCAAACTCCACATGAACTTTGGTATGGTGAGACTCCTATTATAAAATACTTCAAAGTTTTTGGAAGCAAATGTTACATCAAAAGGACTGATGAAAAACTTGGGAAGTTTGAACCTAGAGCAGATGAAGGCATTCTCCTTGGTTACTCTTCCTGAAGTAAGGCATACAAGTGTTATAATAAAAGACTTGGGAAAATTGTTGAAAGTATTGATGTTGTGGTTGATGAAGAAGGCAAAAATCCAAAGCAAGTAAAAACCGTAGATTATGAAGAAGATCAGGACTATCCTTCCACATAAAATCAGACAAATTATGAAGAAGAAACCAATGAGGCACCAGAAGAACAAATAAGGGTAGAATAAAAGACTCCATCCACATATGTTCAGAAGAATCATCCAGAGACTCAAATTTTGGGGCAGAAAGAGGCAGGAGTGAAGACAAGAAGAACTATTACAGAAGCTTCAAGATATCTAGCGTTTCTTTCCTCCGTCGAACTGCAAAATGTAAATGAAGCATGCAAAGATGAATGTTGGGTCAAGGCCATGAATGAAGAACTTCAGTAGATTGAAAGAATAATACTTTGGAATTGGTTCCTAGACATAATGATAAGAATGTCATAGGAACCAAATGGATATTCAAAAACACGCTGAATGAAAATGGAGAAGTTATTAGAAACAAGGCCATACTTGTTTGTAAAGGGTATGCTCAACAAGAAGGTATAAACTTTGAAGAAACTTTTGCACCTGTTACTAGACTTGAAGCCATAAGAATGTTTCTTGCTCTTTCTAGTTTTCAGAAGTTCAAAGTATATCAAATGGATGTGAAATATGTCTTTCTTAATGGAGACCTAGAAGAAGAAGTGTATATTGAGCAACCAAATGGATTCATCCTTGGAAATGATCCAAAACTCATATGCAGACTTAGAAAGGCTCTCTATGGTCTAAAACAAGCTCCAAGGGCTTGGTATTATCGTCTTGACAAATACCTTCATCAACAAGGTTTTTCAAAAGGATCAACTGATATGAATCTATATATAAAAATTGACAATGATAAATTGCTAATACTTGTTGTGTATGTTGATGATATCATTTTTGGTAGCAATGAAGAAGCCATGAGTCAAAACTTTGCCTTGGTAATGCAGAAAGAATTTGAAATGTCCCTGCTTGGTGAGCTCACATATTTTCTTGGCTTACAAGTTCAACAAAATAAAGATGGTATTTTTTTATCACAAACCAAGTACCTCAGGCAGATCTTGAAGAAATATGGCATTGAAGATTCTAAACTAGTATGTACCCCTATGGTAACAGGATGTAGCCTCAGTGCAAATGATGAATTAGCAGCAATACATCAAACAACCTATAAATCCATGATTGGTAGTCTGCTCTATCTAACATGTACTCGACCAGACATCATGCATGCAGTGGGAATAGTTGGAAGATTCCAAGCAAATCCAAAGGAATCACACCTGCAGGCAGTCAAAAGGATCTTCAAATATCTTCAAGGAACTCAGAATTTTGGCTTATGGTATCCTAGGGACACAGAACTTACACTTCATGCATACATAGTGCAGATTGGTCAGGAAGCATGGATGATAGAAAAAGCACTAGCGGTGGTGCATTCTATATGGGTTCCAGATTAGTGTCTTGGTTCAACAAGAAACAAAGTTCAATTTCATTATCTACAGTTGAAGCAGAATATTTGGTTGCTGCATCTTGTTTCACACAACTCCTTTGGATGATGCAAACATTGCAAGACATTTAGATCACATGTACTCCACCCATCTCCATTCTATGTGATAATACAAGTGCAATCAATATTTCAAAGAATCCAGTCATGCATTCCAAGACCAAGCACATACCTATCAAATATCATTTTCTCCGAGAACAAGTGCTTGAACAAAAGGTCAAATTGGAGTATGTTCCCTCCGAGGAACAAGTTGCTAATATATTCACCAAACCAATGCCCAGAGAGACATTTGAATACCTCAGATAGAAGCTGGGAGTAGTTGATGCATCATCTTGCTGTTGACACTTATATGTTTCAAAGAACTGTGGTTGTATGTGAGATTCATGAAGCGTATCCACGTACATACGCCGATTTATATGGATACAGCCGCGTATATGTTGGTTTGAAGAATATAAGTGGACCAGACTCAGGATGAAAAGAGTCTAATATGGGTCTAATAGTGATCATCTAGCACAGGTTTAGGGGGAGCATATACTTTTAATAATGCATTATCATTGTTGGCATTACCTTAGAAAATCTTGGTACAATTTCACAATTGTTTTTTATTCAGGTGGAACAGGTGCAGAGGGAGATCATGGTTGTTGGTCTAAATGGTGATTGACAGATGCTGCTGATGATAGTTGTTGATGACTATCATAGTCTTGTTTTAGATATTTTGTCTCTATGTTATGTATAAATTTTATTATCAAGGTCATGTAACGACCTATTTTGTTTCCCCACTATGCCTGGGATGGATGATGTAATGTTCTTATTTTATCATGTATAAACTTTTGATGTATCACCACTTGGTTGGGTGGATGAGTAAATCTTGGTATATCCCCACTTGGTTGGAAGATGGATGTATGTACGAGTCTTTGGTGATAGGAAGGTCATTTATGATGTATAGAGTCATGTTCTTCTTGAAGAACATCTTTTTGCAGACCTTGCTTACTGTCAGGGGGAGAATGAATAGCTCACTTCAGCATATCAAAGAATTCAGCATGTACTCAGGGGGAGCATAACCCTTTGCCCTTGATGACAGAGGGGGAGAATGAATTGGGGTTACCATCAAGTCCAAAGGGGGGGATTGTTGGCATTATGACACAGGTTTGGTGCTATGACACAGGTGTTGTCCTTGATGGCAACTCACTCAAATAACAAATCGCAGTTCAAGATCTTAGAATGAAGGAAAAAGAGGTATACGCACATTCCCCTTGACCAAACCATGTATACACGCGGGTTCGCAGAACAAAAGGCATGTATGTGTATACACGCACTTTCAAGCAAGGAAAAGCGCGTACATGTTGGAAAACTTGGTTTTGGTCCGTGGTATTTGGTCCTTGGTATTTTGACCCATGGTATTGGTCCAAGGTATCTTGTTTGAAGTATTGACCCAAGGTATTTGGTCCAAGGTATTGATTCTAAAGTGGTTTTGTACCATGGTATTGAGTAAGGCCTAAGACTATAAAAGGAGGAGGAGATCATTAGGCAAACTCACTCAAGCATTGAATATCTAATGAAGAGCAGGATCTAGAATACTGGTCATTGGGTTATGGTGTATAGCTGGATTTGAATCAAGGAGGAACTTGAACGCTTGAAGAAGGATAAGTTCTATTGATGGGTCAAGATCTTTAGGCTTGAAGAGAAGTATCTTTATGTGGTTTTGATCTTTTATAATTGGCACATGTCGTAATCTGTAAATCTGATGATCTGGGTATAACTAATGTCTGAATAGTTGTAAAGGTTAAATCATCTTTTATAGATATGTACGTAGATTTAATATAGCAAAGGCGCGCATACACTCTGGTTTGGCATTTAAAAACAATGTATATGCAAGTCTACCTTCAAATAACAACGTATGAATGCAGGTTCGACACATTGAAGTAGCGTACGTATCATAAAATATCTTTTAGCTACTTTTGTTTGTTGTTGCAGTGTTTTGGGTTCTGCATTGGGTTCTGGTTACTGTTATTGTGTTCTGGTTACAACATTCATAAACGTAATTTTTTGATTAAGTTTTGGTTGGTGCAAAGGAGATTGATTGATGCAGATATATTTGATGTTTGATTGATGTTATTGATGGATCCAGTCTGAAAATTTATGAAACGTGGTCCGTGGAAGAAAAGAGAAGGTTTTAGCCTTCTGTAGATCAGCACCTACGTACTAGTAAACACATCAGCTAGTACAAGAGCTAAGGGGGTTCTAGCTCCCTTCCAAGAAAATCTGGAGAACAAGAGAAGGTTGTACCCTTCTACAGGTAGAAGCCTATGTACTGGTATAAGGCTGCACCAGTAAAAAATTTGTAAAAGAAGTTTCTTGTTAAAGAAATATTGAGAAGATTGCAGCAGGTGGTTTTCACCCACATTGGGTTTCCACCTTATATCTTGTGTTCATGTGTGTGATTTACTGTTCTGTTTACTGCATCTGATTACTGGTTATATGGTTTTGATACACAGATTAAAGATCAACTAACTAAATTATAAAATTGCAAGGCATACACTGGTTTCTCTAAACACAGTTGCGTATACACACAGGTTTCATTAACAGAAGTAGCGTATATAAATATGTTTATGGAAATGAAATGTTGAATTGCTAATACTAGTTCACCCCCCCCCCCCCCTCTGAGTGTTATTTCCAATAGTCTCTAAATTTTAACACTGCAAATGGATTTAGATATTCTCAACATCATTTTGACCTTCCTTCACTATCGAGGCAAGGCTCTCCTTCACCAGTTCGTCTAAGGAGGGTGAGACCAATGAAACTTGAGATGAAGGACAAGCAAAAAACAAACTAGAGAAAGTCGTAACTTTTGAAACTTTTGAAAACCGTAAGAAAGTCATAATACATTGCATGTCTTTCTCCGATATCTAGGATGAAAGGGAAACCAAAATCAAAGCTAGACAACCCCAAGAACAATTTTGCATCCCCTCACAAATGGCCTCAAGCCCTAGGCTGACCAAACTAGAGGAAATGAACGATGCACAATTAGAGGAGGGGTTAGGGCCTCTGAATTGCTAGAAGACTGCCCTATCAAATTATTAAATTTGCTTTCTAAAGATCTAGTAGGCCCAAAATCTGAGGCATGGTGACTTTTCTATCTAACCTCCAAATGTGAATGGATAAAATCCTTGCGCTAGCCCAAATTTGTTAAAAACCCCCTCCTCCAATGCATAATCCACCAATTCCTCCTTCTTCATATGGGTCTGATAGTAAGAAACCAACATCTCATCTGAAAAAAAACATATTTGATGAGTAGTTGTGTGTCTTCAAAGGGTTTATCACAACGACGATCTCTGTACTTAAAAAATATACGCCATGTGAAAAAAAATCTCATGGTTATCATTTAATCTTATTTTTCATTTTAACAAGGATATCAGAGCCTGAAATTGTCTAGAGCCCATTTACTCTTTTTCAAAACTACACCTCGCTCTAGTCAGAAACTCCACACCCCTTTCCTCGCCTAAAATTTTTCCTTAGGCCTATAGGGTTTCCCAAAAATTATTGAATTCCTCTCCCATGGTAGAGATGTTGTGATGTCCTCTTGAACATTTTGACTTCGTATATATATATATATATATATATATATACGCACACAACTATAATTAATAATTAAACCGATCTAGATCCATCTTAACTCTGGATCTACCATGCGCCAAGACGGAGGAATCAAATATCAGACATGATTCTTCTTAACGACTATCACCACCACCACATTTTCACCCTAATTTAATTTTTAACAATTGAATATATAAGTATACATAAAATGAGAAGAGATGTGTATTAATGCAGAATAAAGACTTGAACATAGGGAAGTGGTCCATTTTCACAATTTGAAAGAACATAATAAAATTAAATTAAACTAATCAAATAATTTCATCTAGTTATATGAAATTAACAATTTACAAGGTGCAAGGGATATAAATCTTCCACCATGCATGCTAGTATCTTAAGGTCCACTCCTCATGTTACACTCTCACTTGTAATATTTTCCTCTTGTAATGGTCTAAGAATTTATTTCCATGCCTCTATATCAACATCTATTAGTCTTTTGTTTTTTAATCATTATTTTCTTTTCAAGTCAATAAAAAACATAAAAATATAGAAAAAGAAAAAAGATTTTAAAAAATGAATAAAAAGTAGAAAAAATATTAAAAATAAATCTGATCCGAGGGATCTCTTCCTAGCGATACCACCCTCTAGAAATCTTACTTATTTATAACCTATAACATTCTATTCATTACCCATTTTTCACCCAATTAAGAGTTTCCCTCTTCAATTTTTTTTTTATCACTTTGCTTTAAGCTTTTATATTTCCCTCGGGGCAGTTATGAATTGATTAATTTGGTGGGAAATAGTTTTTGCTTTTATATTTCCTTTGGGCATTTATTAATTTGGTAGGAAATAGTTAACAAGTCTAGCTTTGTTTCCCTCTTCAATATTTCTTGATCTGGACTTTTATTTTCGCTTTTATATTTTCCTCTACGTATTTTTTTTTAATTTGGTGGGACTTTAACGATTCATGGTTTCAAATTTTGTTCTGTGGTTGTTCAATGGTTGGACAGGTAGTTAGTGTGCTGCCTGAGGGGAGGGGAAGGTAATCATCCCAATTATTGAATCCCAAATGCTGGATGCATTTGCTAAATTGGGCATTTATTAATTTGGTGGGAAATAGTTTTTGCTTTTACTTTTCCTTTGCGCATTTATTAATTTGGTGGGAAATAGTTAACAGATCCAGCTTTGTTTCCCTCTTCAATATTTTTTGATCTAGACTTTTCTTTTTGCTTTTATATTTCCCTCTACGTATTTTTTTAATTTGGTGGGACTTTAACATTTCATGGTTTCAAATTCTGTTCTGTTGTTGTTCAATGGTTGGACAGGTAGTCAGTGGGACTCTGTGCTGCCGGACGGGAAGGTAATCATCCCAATTGTTGAATCCCAAACGCTGGATGCATTTGCTAGATTTCGATTAGACTTTATTTTGAATGTGGTGTGTTCTAATAATTTTTTCGCCAGGTTCCCAGAGGATTTAATCCATTGTTGGCATCGTTGGTAATGGCGTTCAGTGGGGTTACTATATGATTGAATTTTGGAAATAAGTTTGTAACCATGCTCATGTGTTTTCATTTTGGTAACACAGGGTTGTGAAGTGTGGTAGTATACTTGGGGCATTGAAGGCTCTGAAGAGTGGAATGGGTCCAGCTATGGCAGGGACATAACCTCAATTCACTCAATCTGAGATAGTATCTGAATGCTAGAAGAGAGTGGGGATGTTGCAGGCAACAATGAGCACTCACATAAGCCATTACCTTTGAATGTTGATGGATCATTGGGTCATTATTTGTTGGGATCACGATTCCCGTTACACCAAAACCCGCAGGTGTTAGTAAGCGGACGCATCGCCAGAGTTAACGGATCCTTGAGAGGCGGTTAGTCCATGTCACGAAACACACGAGGAGTGTTGGATTATCCAATGCCCAACAATCTCCCCCCCAGCGCGAGCCAGGTGTGATTCGAACTCGAGACCTTTGGCTCTGATACCACAATAATGGCAGAAGTGTCCTCAGACACGTAATTTTATTAATCAGAAAAAAACAATTACATAATTGATTTTGCAAGAGTTTACACCCGAACAACCAAACACTCTTGCAATGAGCTATTTATAAGCTCCATGTCCTAACTACCTCTAATTATGGATCACTTATTAAATAACAAGTGTCCATTTACATTAAATGCTATTCAAACCAACTAGCTAACTAATCTCCTAAAATAGACCTAAGATACGACACATTTGGAGAGCCATATCTTGTTACAACAATATACTAATTTCTAATTGTCTCCATTAATTAATCATTCTAGAATAATAATTATTAATTTAATTTCTTAAATTAATAATTATTTTATTTCAATTTTATAACCTATGATAAAATTTGTATTTTTGGATCATCTAACATTATTCAATGAGTCGTCATTCTATGAGCAACACTTCTAGTACCAACCCTACTTCTACTTCTGCTCTTCTTCCTGTCTCCTCCCCTTCATCCTTGTAGCTAAGAAGGTTTCAAGGGAAGGATGCATTGTCATATGTTAATATCCTGTAATCGAGGAATAAGTTTGTGGATGCACTTGGTCTCTATGATTTTTTATTTTTATTTTTATTTTATTTTTGTTTTTATCTTTATTTTTATTTTTATTATTATTATTTTTTATTTTATTTTTTCTGGAAATGGAGCCTGTCACTGTCGAAGCTCACATTGGAAATGGAATTTGTCTCCAAATACAAGGTCTCATTCCGAAGACATTTGAATGCTTTGTAGAAGCTCTTGCGCTTGATCCACAGAATTCTTGTGCTCTCACACACTGTGGAGTTTTGTACAAAGATGAAGGGCACTTGCTAGATGCAGTAGAGGTTTATTTCTCACATCTGATGCTATTTGTGGTTTTTTTCTTTTCTGTACTTATTTTTTTGTGTTACTTGTTTGTTCAAGCTTCTTTATAGTAGTAAGTTTTTAATATTGTATTTTGAAACCGAATGCATTTGAATATTACTAGGATAACCAAAATATAACTACAGTAACCATGGCATCAATACAGAAATGTGAAAATTACATTATCTCAATTTTGAAAAGAAAAAGAAAAAAACTATGTCAGTCCTTATACATTCCATTGACAATTTTTGGGATGGCACCAATAGACCTGTGAAGTTTCACCAAAGTCAAATTTTCAAAAATTTATTGTTAATCTACCAAACCTTTTTAAGGAATCCCTACATGTTATCATATCAATCAATGTTGATGACATGGCATGGACATCTACTAACTCATGGGGTCACACTTCTACAAATGTATGCTACAAAGAAACCCGAAACATAACTGATAAGATTTTGAACTTGCTGCCCTTTCATCAAATAGGCACTCTTGAGTCTTTGGCATGACATCCTGACAACATTCACACTCTGGGTTATTTCAGACAAAGATATTTCTTGTAAAGTATCGGTACATTTTAGAACTGCCCAAATGAATGACTTTGTTTTAGGGATAAAGATATACCCTCTTTAACCAATAGATCACATTGGATTCATTTTCTTGGCAGTTTATCATATTTATTTATTTATTTAATGTGGCATTCACTGTATATTTTCCACGAAATTCTCATCTGCTATTATGAACAATCTGAAAAAAAAAATTGTCTTTCACATAGACACATAATTTCTCTACCAAATAGAAATGGAGTAGAACATAAATAATTTCACAAAATTTACACAATAAAACACACAATTTTTCTAGGGAACCCAATAGGGAAACCCTTGCTTGCTTCATAATTTTATTAAAGAAAATTGAGAAACAGATCTGATCCACATACAAGCTGGTTCTAATCTGAAAATACAAGAATTTTCCTACCTGTCCTAGGCCTCAAACTTCTGCCTGATAGTTGACCTGCTTACTTCTCCTATAGGCACTAGAGGCTCTGATTTTCCAACACAAAACTTTAGGAAATAATATGTTATTTCCTATCATTGGCTAAGCTCCTATTAAATAGGGATTTCCCCTATTTCTATGTGCACTCCAAAGAGAAAATTTCCTTCCTCAATAATTCACGCAAGGAATACTTGGCTCATTCCTCCATAAGCTCTCTTGCTCACAAAATTGTTCTCAAGAATTGATTGATTAATTGTGTGCCTTTGATATCCTTATAAGATTTTCGATTAGGCTATTGTTAGTGAGTTTTCTAAATTAGGAGTTGAACTTGAGCTTTTCTAGTTAACAAAAGTCAACACTTTTAGGTAACTGGATCCTCCTAAAATTTTGGAGGCTAACTCCACTTATTCACTCAGTTCCCAATTTAACTCACACTAGAGGATAGATAACTCATCCTCCACAAACTCGCACTAGTCAAACTACTTCTTGAACTCGTACTCATCATTGGAACTCATAGATGTTGAAGAAGATCTCCAAATTGATTCCTTGAATCAAGGCACAAATCAAGGAATCATTCCTTTGCTACTTTTCAACACTCCCTCTTAGTGAGGAAGGGATTTTGTACAACTCCCAACTTATCTTTGTGATGAACAAAACTACCCCTTTCCAATGCCTTGGTCAAGATGTTTTTCATCTTCTCCCCTATTGGAATGTACTATAGCTTGACTATCCCCTTCTGCACACAATCTCTAAGATGATGATACAAGATCTTGATATGCTTTGAGTGATCATGAAAGATTGGATTCTTAGAGAGTTTAACGCAACTCTGATTATCACAATGTATCATGGTAGGCTCCATCCTATGTCTGAAAAGTCCCACAAGTAATTTCCTCATCCAAATAGCCTTGCAAGCTGCCTGACTAGCAACCATGTACTCAACCTCTATTGAATTGAGTGCAACTGATCTCTGCTTCTTGTTGTACCAAGAAAATGTAGTTGACCCAATGCTAAAGATGGCACCTGAAGTACTCTTCTTGTCTGTGGAGCTCCCTGCCCAATCTACATCATTGAAGCCCTCAAACCTTACTCAATCAACTTGTTTGTACCACAATCCATAGTCTGTTGTGCCTCTGAGATATCTCAAGACATGCTTTGCAACAACCCTATGCACTCTGGTTAGTTCAACCATGAACTGACTTAGCTGGTTGACAGCAAAACAAATATCAAGTCATGTGTTGACCAAGTACATCAACGATCCACTGAGTTACCTGTATACTCTAATATCCACTCGTTATGTTGTAGTAGCACCCACCTTCCTCAGTTTGTGACTAGAGGTGTGGCCATGGGCTTTCAATATTGCATATGAAATTTCTAGAGAAACTCTGTTGTGTACTTTCCCTATCCCACAAAGATCTCACCATCACCCTGCCAAACCTCCAAGCTAAGGAAATAATGCACAAGCCCCATATCCTTCATCTCAAACTCCTTTGCAAGGTCTTGCTTGCAATCTTAGATCAAGCTCTCATCTCTAGTCAATATAAGGTTGTCGACATAGAAAACTAGAATGAGCGGAAGCCCTCCAACCATGATGTAGTACAGGTTGGCATCTGCCTCTTTCTTAGTGAAGCCCAATCCTCAAAGGTCGTTGTCAATCCGAGTGTACCATGCTCTCAGAGCTTACTTGAGCCCATAAATAGCTCTCTTCAGCCTGCACAAATGTGTGTCTTTGTTGAATTGATCAAACCCCTCTGGCTGCTCTATATAGATCTCCTCCTCAACAACTCCATCGAGGAATGATGTCTTCACATCCATCTAGTGGATCTTCCACCCCATCTATGTTGCAAGTGCTAGAATAGTCATCATGGATGAATATTGTGCTACTGGAGCAAAGGTCTCCTCATAGTCTATGCCCTTAATTTGTGAGAAGCCTTTGGCCACAAACTTGGCCTTGAACTTCTCCACACTCCCATCTGCTCCATGTTTCAACTTGTACACCCATCTAGATCCAACTACGGTTTTCCCCTCAAGTCTTGGAACAACCTCCTAGACATCATTCTTCATGATAGAGGAATACTCCTCCACCATGGCATCCTTCCAAACCTGTTGAGAAGCTGCCTCCTCATAAGAAGAAGGCTTAGTGTCCACCAACTCTATCATCAGTGCCATATAACTTGTGTACCTCTGTGGCTATTTACTCTACCTAAATATGGTGCTAGGAGCCTCGACTTGCCCTTGAGCCTCCTGGATCAGCCTCTCGACCCACTTGTTCTTCTTCCTCCTTGTGGTGGTTGGATCTGGCTAATTTGTTTGCTCTTAGCTTGGTTTGTCCTCATCCTGTTGTGCTACCCTCTTGCCACTTGTAAGGACCACAATTCAGACTATATATATATATATATATATATATATATATATATATATATATATGCAGTAAATTCAACCAGAAAAGAAACGCATTGAAATTTCAAATTTATTTAGCACACACATTCCTGACACTCATTTCAGGAAAACATATCATAACATACATTTACATATGTTTAACTAAGATCAATAGTAATGAAATACATGTGTACCGTTCACCAGAAGGCGAGACTCCACTTGCTCTGCTGTTACTGGTATTCCCTTGTAGCCGGTCACCTCCGTGAGTGAATGATGACGCACTTGATCCGAATGCGAAAACCCACCGGTTAACCTCCCAGCCTACTCCTTGGGTACTCTTCTTCCCTGCGGACCCCGAGCTGCAATGGGGTTGTACAATGGAGGAAAGCACTAGCTGGTAGAGGAGAGCACACCTTGTCTCAAGAGTCCCCTCTCTAAAATCCTCTACCTCACCAAACTCACTATAGCTTCGTAATCACTGCTCTGACATCATTTCATCCACCCAACCATAGGGTTCCAAAAAGTCGCTTCTCCCATGGATTGCCCCTTCTTTTATAGGAGTCCTCATAGGTGACACTTGTCATGTCATGCATAATTAATTATTTTTTTTATAATTCAATAGCTTGATTATTCACCCACCCATGTGTCGTTCTCATATCAAGGGTCTCCCAAAATTATTTACTTAAATTTTTATTTAAAACTAATATTTTCCTCACCTCAACAAGATTCCTATTTCTTCTCCTAGTTGTCTCTTTATTCCCCCCCTTTTATTCCTTAATTTGTGTTCATTACTTGAAGTCAATTAATGAGTCAAGATTTTATCCCCAATCTACTCCCTAATTTAACTCAGGTTATCTCCTAGATGGATATTCTTATGTTGGTTGTTGACACATGGAGCTTCTCTACATTTCTCTAAATTTAATTTATTAATCTCATTTTAATTCACCTTCCTCTTTTCTTAATTAGGTTTAAATTAGTTTAGGATTAATCTTTATCCTTACCATTATGTTTGTCTTTCCCATTTTTCCTAATTAAACCACATAATCTTCCTAGTATTTTCCAAAATGGGAAGGGTAGAGTTTTTAAGGTACTCTATTTTAATTCTTCCTATGATCCTCCTTATTCTAAGTTTTATTTTTGATTTAATTACATTGGTTTCTAATCATCATTTACCCTTGATGTAAATTTACCTAGTTGTCATTCCTTGCTTATATTTATTTATTATTATTTATTTTTAATGATTCCAAGGATGCCAAGTTTGGTTGTGCCCTTCAAGAACTTCCCTAGAAGTTCCAAGGGTGCCACACCTAATAGCTTATTTGTGATGTCAAGGGTGCCAGTTTGGTTGTGCCCTTCAAGAACTTCCCTAGAAGTTCCAAGGGTGCCACACCTAATAGTTTATTTGTGATGCCAAGGGTGCCAAGTTGGTCGTGCCCTTCAAGAAACTCCCATGAAGTTCCAAGGGTGCCACACCACTTGCCCTTCAAGCATCCAGTGATTACGAGGGGAAAGTATAGTGCAACGTCATAGACCACTATCATCTCTTATGTTGCCTGCTATAGTGAGACTAATGGTGTCGGGGATCAAGGAATCCGCCTTGATGCGCCCCCCCCCCCCCGGTAAAGTCCTCATGAGCGACCCAACTTTGGAACCTGCCCTCATGGCATCGTGATCTTCAAGGCGAAGGTGTTTCAACCCTTCCAGCCCAAGTCACGACGGGAGTGCTAGTGGGTGAGATCAGGGACTCTGTCCCACCCCTCCCATGTAGTTCCATCCACTTGTACAACCCCATCACCCATATGTGAGTCATTCGGTCAAGCAACTAATCTGTGCCTGCAACCATTAATATATCATCAGAATATAGTTAAACACATATGGCAGATTCCAAGATCGACTTAGACTTTCAAAGATAAAGCAATATAAATTTTCATCAAACCAGGTGTCATCGACATGTCATATGCGAGTGCCTCTGATGGTTTCCCGCCATACTCAATAATCATCAGTAACAAGGTTTCTCAATGTTAGTCAATTATCATAATAGCATCATTAACAATTCCTGGTCATTCACATCATTGTCCATTGTAAGTCTAAACTAAAGGAAGTAGGTAACATAGGGGACACATCCCTCATGGCTATCATCAATAATCATCAATGGAAACATACACATTCATTAAGCTATCAACATCGTAACATCGTAGAACTATATCTATCCATAAAATTTATCCTCATTATGCTTTTAGTAGAGCGCATACATATTCTTTACTACCCTCGTCATAATTTCAAATAGAGACCAACTTAACTATTTAATATTGCAATCATCAGAATACTGATAGATAAGATACATAACCATTCATGCTACCATAATATCAATGGAAAGCATTCATAACATCACAACCATGAATATCTCAATCACTAATAATAGTGTCATGGGTCCAGATCCTCAATCTGAGGTCCTCGAAGAATAGAGTGTCTAAGATAATGTCGTATTAGGGTCAGGAAACTAGAGTGGGCACTACATACACCCCCTCTTAACAATGGACTTCGTCCCGAAGTCCTTAGAACATAAAGGAGAAATGATGACACATAATCTTAGGAACCCTTCTTGAAACTCTTGCCAACCTTCTGGTGGGCAGGTTAAAATTTTCCCAAGGTATCTATAACATGAATTCCGTTATAACTGAAGGACTATATCTGGGGAACATTGCAACCCACTTTTTGTATAAATGTACAAAACATACATTATAGATATTATTAAAATTAATAGTTAAAGGAAGCGTCATACATAAACTTTTCCAACAAAATCATCATAATCAAAATCACAACTATTTAAAGCAACAATTAATAACACCCACCTTCCTTCAAATGACAAATTGACTAATTTAGGAGAAATCTCTCTAGTTTTATTCATTCAATCATGCAATTAAGATAGCAATAATTTTGTATTAACTCAAATTCATAGGGGATGCCTATGCCTTTTTCATAGGAGGAACTACCCACCTTAAGCTTGGACTTCAATATTTGTAATGGTCAATAATAATTGTGTTAATTATTGTTTGATATTTCACCTATGACGTAATCCACCTTTGTTTACCATGTTCTAAATCTTCAATTTTGTTAGGAACTACAATTCGTACTTTGAAAATAAACATATGCCACTGCTTGCTAGGGGACCTAACAATGCCTACTACACCTTCTTAGAGACTTGATTTACCTTCATGATCCATGTTCTGAAAGTTCAATATTGTACAACTACCATTTGCACTTTAAAATAAATGCATACCACTCCTTTCTAGTGGATACCTAATGGTACACACTAGAGATAAAAAGATGTTAACTACATAGAACGTAATCATCACTTGCAATGAATGAGTAGTCCAAACCTTCATCCCTTCAAACCAGCTACCCTACTTCCTTTCGCTAGGGTAAGCGAGTGAGGCTATCTGGGGCCTATCTTCATTTAATCCTACTGAATCTAATGATAAGGAGTGCAATATTGTTGCAATCTTTAAAGGTGTTGTGACTATTAAGGCTCTTTATTTCCTGGTGATGAGGAATGCATATTCTCGCAGTTTGGCCATCCAAGCTAATGGAATACAAAGCATATAGCAAGTTTCACTAGTGACCAAAGATGGCAGGCAGACATCATTTACCAGTCTTTGCTTGATTCCAAGCAGAACTAAAAACTATATGGATTGAAGCCAAAGATATGCACAGAATGTAAAACAATAGAGAGAAACCCATGTCTAAAATGATCATTGACTGTATCGAATGGCATTGGTAGAAGTATGGTGCTCCAGATAACCATAAACCAATACTATAGCTCTATTTCTGCATTAAGAACTAGCAAAGAATCCAAAAAGTCATAAAGGCAAAGTTTTCTTGTTACATTACAAAACATTGAACAAAGAAGTCAATCAAATCAAACAAAGAGAAGCTCAAACTCCCTGTGAGATTACAGGAAGAGAGCAGAGAAAGAACGACTAAGTTTGGCATCTAACATTCAAGGTGATGTAATTGAAAATCTACTGCCTATGGTCGACAATTTTGAAAGAACCAAAACACAGATTAAGATATAAATCATAAATATTACAATGTATAATATTATCATGATTGTAATATGCTCCTATGTTGCTTCTTGTTGTTCTGGTCCATTTTCAATTGTTCTAATTGGAATTAGTCTCAGTTAATCCTTTACCATTGATAAACAATAAGACCTATTTAGACATTGCATGTACATAATCACTCTTTGCTGTTGGATAAAATAAATCTTAAATAAGGCTGAACTCTTGGAATCAAACTTCATCTACCAGCAAGGGGTTTATTCCATTATAAATTTGATAAATTCTTTATAGAAGTTTCAAGAATAAATATAGTTCTATTACTACTATTGTGATTTAAGTTTATATATTAGATTTCTTTTTATTGTATCAATTTATAGGGAACCAAAATGAGCAAGCTAAACATCAAGAGAAAAATCACAATAAGTCAAGAAAGTTGAATACTTAATAGAAACTAATTTAATTAGAATTACACTGTAAATTTTTATTGGAAATTTTATTTCAATTAAAAATAATACCTTCAATATATCTCACTTAAATTCTCCATGGCAAAACAACCTGCTTGAAAACATTAAAATATCAAATAATTTACAGACCAAAATACTCGACCAACCGCACAAAATCCATAAAATTGTAAATGCAATTGAAGTGGAAAATCGTTGCAAATAAAATTGAAATACAAATATCGAAGAAAGATATTTTAAATATTCTAGATTTACCCAATTTTAATGAATGGAAAATGTCGAATGTATATGATTACATGTTCCATGTTTTAATGAATGGAAAAGGCTTCTGAATACTCTTCAACAACTTTATTTTTCTTTGCCAATAAAGTAGAGAAACAATATATGTAGGACTTAATTGTGACAACTGAGAGTTCTACGTCACCATATAACTGGTAAACCCAGAATACAAAGAGATATATGTTCAAGAATTCCTTAAAAAGAAAGCCAGTAAGATGGCTAATGTCAGACAATTGGAAAATTGAATTGAAAATATAGAAACTCTTTAAGATATGCCTTAAACTTTTTTTATCAAATATTTTTATAATGCTTATTATTACTTTTATGAACCCCTGTACGAAAATAGTTTAGCAATGTAGGCAAGAAAACAATTTAGAAATGAAGGATTCGTCAATCCTATCATTCCAATTTACTTTACAGATTGGCTTCCATTAGACGCTAATAATGCTCCTAATTTGCCTGGAGTATTTATAAACAGTTCGTAGAAATCATAAAAGGATTTAATGTTAATGTGGTCAATATTGTTGGAAAACCATTTGATCCATGCTACACGAAGCAATTATGCGTGAGGAAGAAGACTGTCACTGACTACCATTTTTATGTACAAATATATCACTTTAAGTCATGACAAATACAATCACCTCCCTCGAAATTAATGACTGCCAGATCTACCAACTTCTTACCCTCATTGGGCCCTAAAGCACTGAACGTTTTTCTCCATTTGTCCAAAACAAATTTGCATAGATCTTGAGCATTGAGTCAAATCAAACACTTAACAAACAAAGCTAGACAGCACTTTGTTGTAAATAAAGAATTCATAATGTTCTCTCTTCTCAGAAAACGTGTTGAATGTCATGTGCTAGACCATGGAAGTAAAGCTATAACCTTGTCCTCCAAACCTATTGGAGTTCATCGACAAGAACATCCTTAAAAACAAAACCATGTGAGCAAAAGCGAGAAGGATTTAAAGCAGAACAAAACCGTTTTTAATATCTAAGGGTAAGATGAATGCAACATATATTCAGATGCCCTCAAAATTCTGGAAGGCTCACCAATTCAAAAGCCACCTCAAGTTCACAAAGCACAATGTGCAAAGTTTATATGAAATTCTCGAGATCATCTAGGACAAATATACTGAAACAAATAATGAGGAATGAAAACTTTAAAAGAATATTAATGTTCAAGAGGCAAAATTAATTGTGTTTCATATGCTCTGACATCTTGATCCATGGACTGCTAGACGACAGTTGTATGTAAAGGTGTGTAAAATCTCTTCTAATTGATCTAAATCCACAAAAATCTTCTCTTTCCATAATTCATGCATCCCCTCACAGAAAAGCATCTCTTCCAACCCAAAATAACTGCATATAGGCGCATTTGAAAAGGCATTCCCAACCTTTCAGTTGTCCATGTCCCATAAAGTTCATAGTGATACACTTTTCCAGCATGCAACAAATTTCCAAGCCAATCAATGTAATCGGGAAGAGGGAAACCTCTAAAATTAGAGCTAGGACATGAAAACAAAACTGCAGCATTTTGGGACCCATGAGGAGTTAACAGAACATCTGCCTCTGCTACCAGCCTAACTTGCTGACAGACCTCGAGTGGTCCAGGTTCAATTACTTTTACTGCTAGATGCATTTCTTTTTCAAGCAACTCCTGCATTTCTTTAAAATTAGCTATATTTCTTGGAGAATTAGGCCGATTGCATATGATAACATCCAACAAAGGCCTTCTAGCATTCATACAAGGAGTTTTTACAGTGTCAAGACTTTCTGTCTCAACCAATCATGGGCAAATTCATTAGGAATGTAGGCAGCATTAGTCAATCCAGCAAAGGTTATGGATCCTTAAAGCAGATTGGAAATTCATCTGCAACCATGGGGTGAAGATACTCCACCTCCATTTGCGATGCAAAAACTTAAGCAGGCCCTTAGGCCACATGCTAATGGATGTTGGGTCATAGGGGTCTGTAAACCAGCAAAAGGTAGAATTTTTCAGTGAGTATAGCTAAGACATGAGAATGGCAGGGATGACCTTCTCAGACTCATGATGTGGGTTGGGTCCAGCATTCCCATGAGGCATCAAAGTGAGATCTGCTACCATTTGCAATCCATGAATCCACCAAGCATGCTTTATTTTCGGATACCCACTTGTCCCTGGTTTGTCTTTTCTAGGGGCCTCTAATTATCAGGATCCCATCCAGGGCAAAACCCACCTCTCACGGGAACCTTTTTCCTAGGTTCATCCATATGAAAACGCATTTTCTTGGGCATCTCCGAATAAAATTGAGGTTGACCATCACAAATTGTGACTTGAGAATGACCGAAAGTCATACGAGGGAAACAAACTCTTCCATAAGTCTCTGTACAAATTGACTCCTCTTTCAAAACATATCCTTCCTTGCTATATCTGCATGATGGGCACGTTTATGGGCTGAACTTGGGAGGTGGGATGGAGTATAACCATTGAAGTAATAAGAGCATAAAAACAGTCCCAAATAATAAAACTAGTAGAGTTATAGGTCTGGCCCTTCACCCTCTTCTCACTGTTTTCAGTCCTGTTAACTGCTTCATCCTCTCCATCACACCCTCTGATGTTTTCAAATTTCTACCAACACTCACTTTGATCCCTCAAGGTTTCCCTCCTCTCTGTGTATCGAGGGAACATGTAATTTGGATCTGACAAGTTTCAATAATTTGGGAATGCATGGAACATAATATAAAAGCTTCCCACAGTAAAATTTTGTACAACTGTAAGCACTTATACCATGAAACGGAGATTTTGTTTCAGATACTATTTACTTGGATACATACATGTCCCAGACTACATACAGACTGCCCACAGGGTTTCCATGAAGAGAAGTTAATACCAATTTCCGATTGTGGAAGTCTGGCTCGCAAGTGATCTGTAAAGCAAACTGTTTGCTTTAAAAAGTACCAAACTAACTGATATATTCTCTTGGACAGTCATGGATTACCACAAACAGAGATCCTTTAATGGCAAATTAGTAGCACACAATATTAATGGATATCATGATCAAGTTTACATATCACAAAAGCCTCAGAATAAACTTGAAATTTTAAAATATTTTTTTGTGGTAACCTAGAATATTTAGAAAGTGTTGAGGGACAAATCCAAAACATTATCAAAACTAACAAGCACAGTTCTTAACAAGGTGTTACTTTGCGCCTAAAACAAATGAGTAAATCAAAATGTCATACCAAAGAGCTTGCTCAAGCGCCCTGAACATATGAAGAATTAGAAAGGAACACAGAATTCAAGTTATGATCAAGCACGTATGTTAAAAAGGAATTGCTTTGTTCCTAGAAGGAATAAACAAAATAGAATCCATAGATAAAGGCTTCCTAAAACTCTCTGAACCCATGTACCTCTTCTACCAAGTTCTAAATATCCAGTAAACCATTCTCACAGAACTCCATATGATGCCTCCATCATATTTGTTCACTCTATGTTCTCTCTAGCATGATTTATTTCCTACTTATTTACCTTATGTACCTTCAATTGGCTCATCACATACTAAGGCTCCAAAGGCTGCAAAATTTCAACATTCGAAAACCTATACCACATGTTTGTGCTGAATGTTGTATATGGATGGAATTTGTGCAGGGATACTTCTACATTATATGCTGTTACAGATAAACAGTATATAATATAAATTCATTTCATTCCAAACCCTTCACCCGGCTGCACAATGGTTGCTGCTTCATTGTTGCTAAGGGTACCATTTAATATCAGGTATAGACAAAAACATCGTTGCGAGCATTCTTCAACTAATAAGTAACCATATTCATAAATGAGCTAGAAAGGATGCACCCATAACCAGTGGGCAGTATCATGCCAAAACTCTGCTAAATAAAAACGGTGGCCAACAAGCACAATTTAGTGGCTTTTGGGTGAAAACACAATGGAAATACGTCTTCTGACTCATGATGCTTTTATATTTGGAAAATCATGTGGCAATGATGATGTAGAATATCGTCTTTGTCTTCCTGTAGATCGCCCAACTCAGCGTATGCCGGGACTATACTCAGAATGGTAACTCAATTGAAATTCGGCATCATGCCACTCGATTTCATTTGACGGACAGCGTCAAGGCGTCGTTGGCATGCCCATCCTAACCATACCCAGAGATCATCATCGTCCACTAGACCACATCTCTCTCAGACATTTTGGATAAGTAGGTTGCATGCAATATCCATTCTCTGGCATTTAGCATACATATCCACCAGGGCGTTCCCTACACAACCATTCGAGTCCAATCTCCTTCTAGTTATTTCCACATGGATCTCCATACCCCACTGTAGAGCCACAAGGTCTGCGCAGGCCTTGAAAACAAAAGGAATCATGAAGCTGTTGGGCTGTACGCCTGCCTGCTGCAATTGGAAATAGAGCGAAAGAGCCTCCTCACATGATCCATCGTAGGCATAGCCCTCATTTCATTCTATACGAATATATTTCGTTGACGTGTTTTGTCAAACACTTTACATGCATCCTTGAAAAAGCCAAATACAACATACATACCCACGAGTTTGGTTGTTAAAAACATGTTCTGGCTGTGTCCATTTGCAAAAATGTCAGCATGGAGCTGTCCAAGGGATTTGATCTGTGAACATGCCTGGAAAAGGAAATCATATGTATCTTTGCTTCATCAGCTTTAAAAACAGGAACAGAAACAGCGAAGGTAGTGAAGAACATATAAACGTAAACATGTCTCTGAATTTTGATATTGTGACAAAATGTCACTTCCATAGTAGGCCACACAGAAGAAGACTGATAAAAGAAGCCATGGATTACTCGAAAACTCACACAGACGTAGACGAGGTTGATAATCGCAATGTTGCAATATCAATGCAGGCAGAAAACATTATGATCGATATGAGAAGCTATGTGCATTCAATAGAAGTGTGTTATGTAGATCTAGTGGAATGAAGTTACACTCTACAATTAGCAGGAAGTGCCCCGATCTCCTTGTATTATCATCAAGTCCCCAATATTCTGAACAGCTCCTGTCGAAACAGAAGCCCATACTTGTAATTTCTGGAAACCCTACCTAAGGGCTACGCCAACCACTGAAACTACCCTATAAAGCTGAATATTGCTAATTTAAAACGAATTGGGTCAAAGTGTTGTCCCCTGTTTGTGAATGAACAATGCAATTGACCTAGAAGCTCCATGTTCCCTATTTGATAACTATCAAGCAGCTGGCAACCATTCCAAAAATTTTGCACATGTGCTCTATCTCTAGCCCATGTAGGCTCAGTGCTGCAACCTAGGCTCTGATACCAATTGTAAGGACCACAATTCAGACTATATATATATATATATATATATATATATATATATATATATATATATATATATATTTGCAGCAAATTCAACTAGAAAGGAAACGCATTGAAATTTCAAATTTATTTAGCACACACATTCTTGACACTCATTTTAGGAAAACATATCATAACATACATTTACATATGTTTAACTAAGATCAATAGTAATGAAATACATGTGTACCGTTCACCAGAAGGCGAGACTCCGCTTGCTCTGCTGTTACTGGTATTCCCTTGTAGCCGGTCACCTCCACAAGTGAATGATGACGCATTTGATCCAAATGCGAAGACCCACCGGTTAACCTCCCAGCTTACTCCTTGGGTACTCTTCTTCCCCGCGGACCCCCGAGCTGCAATGGGGTTGTAAAATGGAGGAAAGCACTAGCTGGTAGAGGAGAGCACACCTTGGCTCAAGAGTCCCCTCTCTAAAATCCTCTACCTCACCAAACTCACTATAGCTTCGTAATCACTGCTCTGACATCATCTCATCCACTCAACCATAGGGTTCCAAAAAGTCCCTTCTCCCATGGCTTGCCCCTTCTTTTATAGGAGTCCTCATAGGTAACACTTGTCATGTCATGCATAATTAATTATTTTTTTTGTAATTCAGTAGCTTGATTATTCACCCACCCATGTGTCGTTCTCATATCAAGGGTCTCCCAAAATTATTTACTTAAATTTTTATTTAAAACTAATATTTTCCTCACCTCAACAAGATTCCTATTTCTTCTCCTAGTTGTCTCTTTATTCCCCCCCTTTTATTCCTTAATTTGTGTTCATTACTTGAAGTCAATTAATGAGTCAAGATTTTATCCCCAATCTACTCCCTATTTTAACTCAGGTTATCTCCTAGATGGATATTCTTATGTTGGTTGTTGACGCATGGAGCTTCTCTACATTTCTCTAAATTTAATTTATTAATCTCATTTTAATTCACCTTCCTCTTTTCTTAATTAGGTTTAAATTAGTTTAGGATTAATCTTTATCCTTACCATTATGTTTGTCTTTCCCCTTTTTCCTAATTAAACCACATAATCTTCCTAGTATTTTCCAAAATGGGAAGGGTAGAGTTTTTAAGGTACTCTATTTTAATTCTTCCTATGATCCTCCTTATTCCAAGTTTTATTTTTGATTTAATTACATTGGTTTCTAATCATCATTTACCCTTGATGTAAATTTACCTAGTTTTCATTCCTTGCTTATATTTATTTATTATTATTTATTTTTAATTATTCCAAGGATGCCAAGTTTGGTTGTGCCCTTCAAGAACTTCCCTAGAAGTTCCACGGGGGCCACACCTAATAGCTTATTTGTGATGTCAAAGGTGCCAGTTTGGTTGTGTCCTTCAAGAACTTCCCTAGAAGTTCCAAGGGTGCCACACCTAATAGTTTATTTGTGATGCCAAGGGTGCCAAGTTGGTCGTGCCCTTCAAGAAATTCCCCTGAAGTTCCAAGGGTGCCACACCACTTGCCCTTCAAGCATCCAGTGATTATGAGGGGAAAGTATAGTGCAACGTCATAGACCACTATCATCTCTTATGTTTCCTGCTATAGTGAGACTAATGGTGTCGGGGATCAAGGAATCCGCCTTGATGCGCCCCCCCCGGTAAAGTCCTCATGAACGACCCAACTTTGGAACCTGCCCTCATGGCATCGTGATCTTCAAGGCGAAGGTGTTTCAACCCTTCCAGCCCAAGTCACGGCGGGAGTGCTAGTGGGTGAGATCAGGGACTCTGTCCCACCCCTCCCATGTAGTTCCATCCACTTGTACAACCCCATCACCCATATGTGAGTCATTCGGTCAAGCAACTAATCTGTGCCTGCAACCATTAATATATCATCAAAATATAGTTAAACATATATGGCAGATTCCAAGATCGACTTAGACTTTCAAAGATAAAGTAATATAAATTTTCATCAAACCAGGTGTCATCGACATGTCATATGTGAGTGCCTCTGATGGTTTCCTGCCATACTCAATAATCATCAGTAACAAGGTTTCTCAATGCTAGTCAGTTATCATAATAGCATCATTAACAATTCCTTGTCATTCACATCATTGTCCATTGTAAGTCTAAACTAAAGGAAGTAGGTAACATAGGGGACACATCCCTCATGGCTATCATCAATAATCATCAATGGAAACATACATATTCATTAAGCTATCAACATCGTAACATCGTAGAATTATACCTATCCATAAAATTTATCCTCATTATGCTTTTAGTAGAGCGCATACATATTCTTTACTACCCTCGTCATAATTTCAAATAGAGACCAACTTAACTATTTAATATTGCAATCATCAGAATACTGATAGATAAGATACATAACCATTCATGCTACCATAATATCAATGGAAAGCATTCTAAACATCACAACCATGAATATCTCAATCACTAATAATAGTGTCATGGGTCCAGATCCTCAATCTAAGGTCCTCGAAGAATAGAGTGTCTAAGATAATGTCGTATTAGGGTCAGGAAACTAGAGTGGGCACTACACCACTGAACTGTGCCCATGGTTGACTTTGAGGTGTTGGTTGTACCTCCTATTTGAGAGTGAGTAGCTCCTCCTCAGGTACTGCAATCTGATCACACTCTAAGGAAACTCTCAAAGCCTAATCCTCTTGGGATCTCACATCTCTCTTAACAACTGTTGTCTTGGATCCTGGAAGATACACCCTATATGCCTTAGATATCTCACTATACCCCACAAAGATACCTTTCTTTGTTGTGGCATCCAACTTCTTCCTGTTATCTTTGGACACATGACAATAGACCTTTGTGCCAAAGATTCAGAAGTGTGACACATCACGCTTGTTGCTTGTGAAGACCTCCTGTGGTGTAGCTCGTCCAAGCACCTTGTGTGGGCTTTTGTTATGTAGAAATATTGCAGTGTTGCATGCTTTTGCCCACAAGAACCTAGGCAAATATCGATCATGCAACATAGCTCTAAGTGTTCCAACAATACTCTTGTTCTTCCTCTCAGCCACCCCATTCTATTAAGGGTTATGAGGTGCTATCAACTCTCTCCTAATACCTTCCTTGGCACAAAAACCCTTAAAGGAATTGGAGATATATTCTCCACCATTGTCACTTCTCACTGCCTTGATTTTCTTCCCGGTTTGCTTCTCTACCAAGGCCTTAAACTCCATGAACCTATCTAAGACCTCATCTTTCTTTTTCATAAAATATATCCAATTTTTCTAAGAAAAATCATCAATGAAAGTAACATAGTACCTGTGTCTCATTAGTGATGGAGAAGGGAAGGGCCCACACACATTTGAATGCACCAACTCCAAAATACATTTGGCCCTGTTGTCCTGACCATGGAAGGAAGAGTTGGCATACTTTCCAAGCTTGCATCCCTTGCACACTCCACTCTTGTCAAGGCCTCTTGTTGGTAATCTTGTGGCAATTTGTTGAAGAATCTTCAACGCCCCATGATGCAAGTGTCCCATGTGCCTGTGCCAAAATTCACCTACATCTTGTTAATTTTAGGTTAACATGTTCTTTGGTTAGGTCAATTACTTCAACGATCCATATGAGCCCAATTTACATTTTCATTTCAAACAGTAACTGAAGAAAGAACATAAACCAGATACGCAAAGACAAGCCAAGACAAGAGAACACAAAACTGGCACAAGCTAGGGAAAAACCCCAAGATGGGGAAAACCCTTGATCAATTCTTCTTATCATCAATATCAAATGTTCAGAGAGAGAGAGTACAATATTATTGCCCTTAGATAAGAAGATGACCCAAACAATAATGCAATTCTGGCATTTTGTCAACAACAAACAAGTGTGAGCCTTGTCCAATGATCAACGATGGTCATGGCATGGGAAAAGTAGCCTCTGTTGAGCTCGTATTTCTTCAATAGTAGACAGTATCCTAGTTAGGGTTTATTTGTTGACTGCTACAACTGCTCTACTTATCTTCAAACCTCCTTTCAGGACAAGGACTAGCCCCTAAGCCCACAACCTTCCTCCAAATAGCCCCTAAGCCTGTGACTGCCTTTCTATAGGGTCTTGGCTTGAAGAAGAAGAAGAAAAAAAGTTGCTTGAATAGAGCTCAATCTATCCCAGACTAGCCCCAAATAGCCTCGACCTCTTGCCTTAATATCTCGACCCAACAAATAACCCTGTAATGGTGGCAAGCTAGCCCTTCCTCCTTCACTAGTGCCCCCTCCTTCTGCGGCCATTTCAGAAAGAAAGATACGTGTTGAAGATGTGAATAATGAGGTTGGAGGATGCCCATATATACAATTAGACATGATGTTTTGTCCTTATGGAGGTGAAGCCAACCTTGACACTTGTGGAGGCAAATTCAAATTTCAAATATTCAATTTTTCCTGCTTTAATAAGGTCATGCCTTATAAAATTTCTTTTGAATAAATAAATGTTTTTTCTTATCCAAATTTGGTAATCTTTAGGTCGATTTTGGTCCCCTCGAAAATAGGAATTCAATGCAATAATCATCTCCAATAGAAGAGTTGTCCAATAGTGGAATTTGGCCCTAGTTGCCAATTTTAACACTCCCCCTCAACTAGGGGGAATTCCACCTACCAATCCATGCCATCTTGTCATCATGAACCATCTTTGCATCCCATCTCAACTTTGTTGAACACTGATATAGATAATGAAGAAGAATCGATCAAGAGTGAGTCACAAGACCTTACCACTCTCCACTGACAAAAGTCAGTCCACATAACCAGGGGTTGAACCCCAATCAGACTTGATTCCAAGTGATCATGTTGGTTGAACATCATGCATCCTAGACATGGGGAGTACGACAATACACGATGCGTCCAACGGTAGTGCTATGGTCCCTAACCACTTTTCCCAACTCATTGGCCAGATGAGAGGTACTTCCCATGTGTCTCGGACTACATGGGTAGGATGGTACAATAGCAGTGAAAGAATATATCACATCCTACTCACAACCACACATAGAGGATAAACCACATCCTACAGTCACATGTCACAATCATCGTAGGGAAAGGATGAACCACATCCTACGCACATGTAAACCACCGAGAGTAGGGAAAGGATGAACCATGTCCTACATGCATGCAAACCACCGAGAGTAGGGAAAGGATGAACCACGTCGTACATGCATGCCAACCAACAATTGTAGGAAGGATCCTACACGCAGGGAAAGGATGAACCACATCCCACTGACATGTCAACCATGAATAATAGGGAATGAGCATCCTACATGTGGGGAAAGGATGAACCACATCCCATTGACATGTCCACACATGACAACCAGCAAATGTCTATTTGTATCTTTGACTAGGGTGTCTGTAAGAGAAGGTGAACCAGTCATCCTGCTTATATGCCATAGGAGAAGGTGAACCATTTATCCCGCTTATATGCCATAGGAGAAGGTGAACCACTTATCCTATGCATATCTCATCAATCGTAGGGGAAGGTGAACCACTCACCCTACACACATGCCAACCATCACAGGGAAAGGTGAACCACCCACCCTATACAAAACGCACCTACAGAGGAAGGTGAACGACTCACCCTATGGTCACTCATAGCTCAAGAAATACCCCAAGCCTCTAGGAGCTCCCAGAGCTCAATGTTCAATCAATAGGGAATTGTGCTAGGTTGCTCTTTGAAAACTAAGACTAGATCTTGATGATAATATTAATGAATGGTTCGTTAATAAGAGCCTCATTGCTCCACCCAGAAGCATATAGATGTATATATGAAGGTATACAACTCACTAAATAGCTTCTACAGACATACTGACTTACAACTATCCATTGTAGCAGTAGAGATCTTATCAACACTTAGCAATATTCTGTCTTTTGCATATTCATGATACTAAATACTTAGTTGTTCTTACTCCCTCTTGCTCAGGGTGACCTAAGCTTGTCTTTCCAGAGTTGGTAACATTTCATATGATTAGACTTTCCCTTGTTAAGATGCAAGGTATTCATCGAGTTTGTAGATAATTTATCAAAGTCATGATCCTAGTAGTGCACTCCCATAAACAAGAATTTTCTATGCTATACTTGCGGGGAGGATTCAACAGATAACTCCCTCTGAGATTGAAGAGATGAGGCATTCACGTTAGAGGTAAACTATTCATAAAACCAAATGTTTGTCAAGTCCTGAATATGTAATAATTCATTTTTCCTTTAGAACCTGATGGTAGCTTCAAAAGAGCTTCATCCTTAGTTATAAGCATCAGTAATCAATAGAACCTTATCATGATCTTACCCTTTTGGGTAGGAAATCAGAGAGTCTTCAAATCTTTCTCCAAGGTTGAGCTTTTTCCTTTTCTTCAAGTACCATTCCATTCCTGTTGATCTGTATTCATTATCAACTGTCTGGGCTATACTGTAGTTGTACCAACATTTGAGTACTGGAATGACTATAAGGATTCAGAGTGAGGTCTACATGTACATAGTCTCTTATTAAAATTACATCTAACCAAGGTCTATAACCTTTTTCAGGTATAAACTGAATTATATCGGTACTTTTGGAATATGCACAGACCATGGCTCGAATTATGGGCATCTCCTTCTGACTTATTTGTTCACCCAAAAAGCGTCCTTCATTTTCTTCATTTGTCCTGAATGTTCATAGCCTCTCGACAATAAAGAATAAGAAGATTTATTGGACTTTATAGAGCATACTTCTACCTTGGGAAAGTGCTCTTGATTTTCTCTCACATCCAAGCAGACACAAAACCATCAATGAGTATGTTATAAGTATGGATAGTGGGAGAGAGCCTTGCATCCTTAATTGCTCAATCAACCATTTCCATCGAATGCCCAAGTGTAGATAAGAGTATATTGTAGGTTTCAATAGTGGGGATACGATTTGCATCCCTCTTCATGTCTTTGAATACTGATAGCACCTTCTTTGTGAGACCATTGCATATATAACAAGTCATTAGAGGATGGTACACTGAGGTTACCCTGTTAGTTCCTGGAACTCTGCAAACAATTAAATCAACATTCTTTGCTCTTTCGGCAAGAAGAATCGATTTGGAGTACTTCTCTGGATCAACTGACATCTCAGATTGTGTTTAATTTTTTGTAGATTCCTCATTGGCTTGGGGAAATGGATTTGGCCTCTGCCCACTATTAGTTTGATTCAACAAGGGTAGAAGAAGTCACCAAGTGGTTTACTAGGGAGACAAGTTCTTTTCAGAGCCTCTTGATTCATCTCTCCTCTGAAACATTTACTATGAAATATGAAAAGAATCTCCAAACGGCAACAAAACATAATCAGAGGCAGTACTCTCAGTACCTCATGGATTCAATCTTTTTCAAAATGTTGATCCCAAACTCACCAGCTTCTTTTATACATTCCTCAGAGATTACCCAACTTCTACTCTTTACACAGATGAGGATTCCACAGTTTCAATTCTTTGCACAGATGGAAGAGGCATCCAGTCTATTGGATCTTCGATCAGGCAAAATTTTTATGGCAGCTTACGATGCAAGAAGAAGCCCTTGTCATAACAAGATGAGCAGAGAGATTCTCGTCTCTAAACAAAACAAGCTCTATGGAAATTTTCAGAGGACTACCAGGAACCTGTGATAAAATTGCCATTCCAACAAAGAGCACCCCTGTCTGCACTTGGAAACATAGTGAACCAATACACAACAAGTAGACTTATAAGAATGGAGTACCCCTAGGGAAAAATTACAGAAAACACTCCTACCATAGCGAAATTAGGTAGCACAATGCCAAAAGTGATAATCGAGCTTGCACTACTACCACCCATATTAAGTAAGAACAATGAATGCCAGAGAGATCATGTTGAGGCGTGCAAATGTAATAAGGCAATGAGAAAAGTACCATTGTTTTTCAGGATCAGATTGGTTGAATTGCAACTTCAGGTGGAATAGTATATTTACCTGATCCTTTATCAGAAAGTAACTACACCATGTTGTCAATGGATTATGTTCTAAATAGATTGGTTGTGCTTCCTTTTTACCTTGTAACATCCGTATTCAATTTTGGATTTACTTGGAAAGAGATGGGACCCCATTCTTGCTGAGTGTTGAGGAAGGACAATGAGAAAGGATGAAATTTTCATTCCTGAAAGAGGAAATCATGGGAATAATACTCTCTGTCTCAATCTGTTCGATATTTGTGGTAAGTTTCATCAACAATTTCTCTTCATTTCCATGCTTACTTACAATAATTATAGTTTTTTATTAGAATGCCAGTCACCAAGATCTATTCAACATGTAGTGCCTAAGTAGATCTTCAACAAATAGGGATGACATACATATCTTTTTCTCCATAGGATCAGCGTCATGATATCTTTGAAATGATATCTCAACCAGACCTTAAATGCAAGTGATATAGCCCTGAAATGGAGGGCTGAAAATGCAATCAAACCTTGTTGTGAGGAAGGCCGAGAGACCTTCAAATCATCATCAACAGATCTATTACAAGTGGACAGAACCAGATGCTCTAGATATACACAAGTCGTTGTTGAGGTGATTGAAACTAAGGTCGAGCAACCTTTAGTTGTAAGTTGTAGAGGTAACATAGATCTTTGACGTGTGGTACAAAATCCATCCTGGACAAGGAATATACCTCAGAAAAACCTGTAGCTCCAGCTCTCATGCACAGGGGTGATGGGCTTAGATTTCCACATAGGTTGTGCCACAAAGACCTTTGCTTTTGCAAATATTGTGCCTTTGAAAAACTATAGTCATCACAACCTTTAAATTACTGAAAGAATACCCATCAAAATCACAGATACTTCATCCTGAGAGAAATGCATAGTAGATTAGGCATTGCATTGTGGACTATGTGAAGGCCCTAGTAGGCCCCAAACGCTATGGAGGATGGTTTAGAGCTTATAAAAACTCGAATCCATCTTCTTTTCTTATTCCAATTGTCATCAACTCATTTCATTCATTTCTTATTAGGGTTTTGAGAATTTCTTGGCAAGAAAAATCAAGAATAGATAGTAGATTTGTTTATGTTTTATGTTTTATTTTTTATTTCATTACTTGTCATAGACTTCAACTCTATTTAGTTTTTCAGTTTACAGTATCTATTTTATAAATTAGGCACATGGCCTATCTTGTAAACATTATTCTATACATGCTATAACTCTTTGGTGATGATGGCCTATTACATTTCATATTCTACACCTTCCAATCTGGTTCATAACTTTTGTAATTGCTAGATGGCTGATGTTATTTGGTTCAATTTCATTTCCTATTCTACTTCATATTGTTTCTTTTGACTTTGTAACTTTTAAATAGTTTACCACTGGTTACAAATTCTTGAGACTTATACTAAATCCTTGATGTTCTAATCTACTATGAATCACATTCCTAAGCTCTTAATAATATCGTATTGCCTATTATTAGCATTAAAGTCTACATTCTCCACAACTAATTTGGCATTCTATACATTTTTTTGAAGGTGTTGGCACTAATGCTAGGAACTCTATTTATCATAATATTCATTCCATTTGCACAACCATGGTGGATTATAAGGGGCTAACACATTCTTTTTTTTTGGTAATTAGGGTGGGTGGGGTGGGAGGAATATCACCACCCTTGCTTTACCAATGAGTTAGGTCCTATTGTACAAGCCCATTTTAATTGAAAATGTATGCATTATAATATATAAAATGTAAATATATGTGTATAGAATGTCCCTAGGAATGCTTCGCTCCCAAGTCGTTTTTGTAAAAGATTGCTTTAAGAATCTTGCAAAGTTTGAAGGCCTCGTGGCTTTGCATGATTTGTAGATTTGAAAGTAAAGGATGCTAAAGTCAGTATAGAGTTCATAGTCAAGAAATTGAGTTGCTTTGTTAATTCATTGAGATTGATTACTATTGGTGGTTGTTGTGCATGTGTCTCGATAGCCTTGTGACCATTTGGTTCTAGTCATATAGATTTTTTCTTAATTTTGATTATCTAGGCCAGGTAAAATAATTGAGATACATTGACCTTATTCATATAGATTTTTTCTTGATTTTGATTATCTGAGCCCAAGGTAGAATAATTGAGATACATTGACCTTATTCTACGTTATGGTCTTCCTTCATTTTGCATGCATACATTTGAATCATGATAGTGAGTAACTCTCTTTTGTTGCTACCTCATGCTATTTGCTTAGTTTGAATTTTGTATTTTTGCTTAAATGAATTGTTCCCACAATTGTTGATTCTTGACCTCTTTGAGTGTTTTGAGTGCGAGAGTCTTGGAAGAACCTTTGATAGAACACTCTTGTGACAAACATGTTTGGGAGCACTCTTTAGGGTATGAAGAAGTGTTCCATTCCTCCATGGGAGGCACTCTCATATGCACTTCTCTAGTGCTTTTGGAATGAACACAAGGAACTTAAAGCACTCCCTAAGTGAGCCTAGAGGTTTCCTTGGGTGATTGAGAGTGCTCTCACCATTAAAAAATGCTCATGAAGCATTCTTATGCTTAGTGAAATTTCTTTTACAAAATTTCACATTTGTAGGGTTTTTTCATGAGAGGCCTAAGGGAGGGTCTTAATAGCCTTGCAAATCATGGCTATGGTTTATGAAGAGCTTGAAGGGGAGTTTAAAGGATACCATAATAATTACTGTTGAATATATGAGAGGAAAGGTCTATGTCTGCTCTTGCTTGTCTTTTTTTCCCTTTGTGTTGAATGCTCTATTTTCATACTCTTCTCATTCCTTTTCCTTCATTCTATTGCATGTTTTTATCAAGACACATGTTGGGTATATGTTTTATTCTTCCATCTTTTAATGATGGTGTCTATTGGCAATACCAATGATGGGAATGGATTTGAGAATCTTCATGGTGAGGATGTCCCATTCCGTGGAGAGGGACTTTTGGCTTTGTGATATATTTAATTCCATCATAGAGGTATTTGATTTTCTGTTGACCATGGAATGGAGGAAACTACTCCTAGAAGATGCTAGATTTCATTGTCGGCCAAATGGCTCTAAGTGAAATCAGATGAAGAGATCTATGTTTTGATAGATTTATCTTCAAACCATTTCTTTTTACAGTCTAACTAGGATGCCTCTTGCCAAGATTCTTAACCTCAAGCTAGTGGAAGAATAGCCTTTGAGACCTCCTTGGTAAAGGATAGCTTCATGACTGAGATCAAGGACTGGAGAGAGTCAGGCAATCTACCTAGATCAAGGGGATAAAAACAATAATTTTTTCCACCAGTTTATGAATCATTGCAAGAACATTAACATTGTTTGGAAAATGCCAAAGGCAGATGGCATGATCATTTTCTTCCATGAAAACGCTCAGGGAATTGATCATTTCACACATATTTATGAAGAATAGAAAAGGGTGACTATTGCAGAAGTGGTGAAAATGACGACACTTTTTGCCCAGTTTTGTCAATGTCCTTGAGCTTCTTTGATTAAGTGAGTCAAGACAAAGTCTCTGTTTTTCATGCTAGAAGTTGTTTGTATATCATTGATAAACATTTTTTGGTCTTCAAAGTAGGTCTAGGCATGGGAAAAAACAATTATGTTTAGCTGCCTGCATTGAAGTTCCTACTAAAATTGGTAGCAAACAAAGGGATCCTAAGCTGGAGGTCTAAGGATTCTGAGATGATACAAAAATGTATAAAAGGAAGCTACAGGACAAGAACCTGAAACTGCAGCCAATTCTGGAACAGGTCAAGCTCATGGAACATAGTTTCTCTAGCATATCATTCCATCACATTGATAGGGGAACTTAATATATATGCAGATGAGCTTTCAAAAGGGGGTCTATAGCTGGTAGTCAACATTGAATATATATTTGAGTATCAAAGAGACATATTACAGGCTGAATCTAAGCTGGTAATTGAGGTCTAATTTTATTTTCTGAAAGCATCTGTAGGAGACCTAAATTTACCTCTCATAAGGAAGACTCTGGGGACTGTTGCATCAAATCAGTGGAAATTAGGGGTTATAGTGGACCTTCAGGATATGGTATTGAAGTTTCTGTGGACATTTTTGTTGAGGATTCAGTGAAGGGTTTATCAAATAAATGAAAGAACTATTTCAAATAATTATCTTAATTTATAACAAGAATTGAAGTATTTAGTTTCCATAGGAATTTTGCTATGGTGGGATTGGGTTTAGTAAGGTTGTAGTGCTGGCCTCACTGTGTTTTAAGGACTCAAAAAAGATTAGGAATATTTTGGGATCTACTTTGATATGACTTCTTGCATGCCTCAAAGTGATTTTCTAAAATTATTATTGGCATCAGTGTCAGAGGCCTTAGAGCTACAAGACAGTGCCATGACTTTGAAGTTTTTTCGACCAGATATGTTGGTGGCATACTTTTGAGAGCTAGAGGGCAACTGTTTACTGTTGCTTTAGATTCCTTTGGGAAGATTACTAGTGTGGGACTGGGTTCACCTAATATGCAAAGATCAAGTGCTTGGATGTGTATTTGAAGACTCAGTGAACAACTAAGATTCTATTATGGGAATTGTTGGAATTTTGGTATGTGGGGAGGAGCCTCAGTGGAAGAAAATCTAAAAATATGGTGCACAAAGTTGTCTATTAAAAGATAAACCCTCTTCCTTTCTTAGTGGCATGGGAAGTCAGGTTGTCCTGAAATGCTCAATATTAATTACGAGAGGTGCATATCTCCCTTCAACATGTAGTGCAGAGTTTGGTGATCCTTGATCTTAGTCATGAAGCTATTATAAAATATTCCATAATATTACTGTTTCTTGATTTTCTTTGATATAATTCTTTTACCTGTCACCAAAACTTCTAGTCCCTGGCACTTAATTTTCAATATTTATATACTTCCTCTATTGCTATGTGTCACAAAAAGAAGAGGAAGAAAAGTATATTAGAAGGGATTGTTGAAACTATCGGGTTGACTTCTAGAAGGCTGATAATGCCTGCCTCTGGTGGTTCTACACCTTTGCCTACGTCTCAGGTGGTAGTGTTTCAGGGGTCAATGGTTGTTGTTCGAGATAGTCATGATGATGAAATTTTAAATTATTTCTTGACCATAGGTTCAAGTATGCCATTTGTACATTCTCCTTATTATCAAATCATATGAAGAAGAGGGGCAGAGCACATAGTCATTTTTACTGAAGAAACAAAGAGTTGTATAGAGCAGGCTAGATTGTATTCTCAAAGAGACTCTAGAGTGAGTCTTAACTCTCGAGCAACGCTTGCATCCTCTGTCACTGCAGCGTTTGTACCCATTGCGGTAATAAAAGTAGCAGCAAAAACAAAAAAGGTTTCGCATGAAGTTTCTCTTTATTTTATTTTGAAATCTTAATGATCTTTACTACTGCTATTTATACTGACATAAAAAATAAAACCTCTTGACTATGGTGGGTCATGTATGATAGGGTGTAAAATATCATGCAAATGCTCGATATTTTTTCACATGCCTGTCACCAATAACATGATTCTTTTTCACAAAAGAGGATGAAGTACTCTTGGACTACTTGAATGAAGATGGACCCAAAATTGAACCAATGTGGTAAGTAGTTTGATATAGAGGGATGATAAATTGTTGTATTCATAAACTCTATATAAATTGATAGGAAGGTACAAAAGGCTGACAAATTGTGGGATTTAGGAATTTTGTATAACTTTGTGTTGTCTTATACATCATGATTTGTGTTATATATATGTCTTGCTCCAAGCATGTGTTTTCATTGGTATTTTGTCTGTGGTTCAGGTATGTGCCAATTATTCCAATGGTCCTTGTGAATAGAAGTGGAGGAACTAGAACTGGTTGGAGTTCCTTTGTGCCTAACTACAACCCAAGGGATATTGCTGCAAATATATGGTGCATGCTTAATGATGAAGCCTTGAAGCCAATGAATCCTTGGTACAAGGGTTTTAAGGTAATATTTTTTCCACTATTCAATAAAGATACTTGTAGAATATTTTATAATTTGAGGTGCACACTCCAAAAACTTCACTATTGATTATGTCATTAGTTTTAGCTAGCACTATGTTTGGAGGTGGTATGAGGACTGTCAGCCATGCCATGATTTTCTCTAATTCAGGAGTTATGGGCATGAGGTCAGTTCACATGGTAGTTGCAAAATGTCATTATTCAGTTAGTAGATTGGAAATCTCTCCTAATATGGACAGGGTTGGGTATATGGACAATCCATCAGCCATTTTGAGTTTACCATCTCCATTTAGGTCACCATCTCCTATATGGAGTATGTCAACTCCCATTCACGAGGGAGTTCAACTAACCAATCTTGCAAGGAACCTTTACACTCTCCTAAAATCACTCCATGAAGGCATATTTCTCTAACCCCACAACCTGAAATGTGTGTAATGGGAAGAAAAACTTATTAAACTTCTTACAATCCATCATTACCCTCGGTAACTCCTCAAGTAAAATCTATGTCTAAATTGTCACTATGTCCCTTTGTTGTGCCCAAACCTATTCATGAAACCCTCAATGCTAAGAGTTTTTTAGCATTTTTATGCCTTATAAAATGACCAGACCTCTGACTTCTTTTGTTTCTTCTTCTATGAATAGAACTACTTTTTCTTGGGTTGGCCCTAATGATAAGATGGATGCCCAAAATGGTGGCATGATAATTGAAGCATAGTTGAGCATTGAGTAGAGACGCAAAAAGAAGAAGAGAAGTATATTAGAATGGATTGTTGAAACTATCGAGTTGACTTCCAGATGGCTGACAATGCCTGCCTCTGGTGGTTGTACACATTTTCCTACATTTCAGGTGGTAGTGTTTTAGGGGTCAATGGTTGTTGTTCGAGATAGTCATGATGATGAAATTTCAAATTATTTCTTGACCATAGGTTCAAGTATGTCATTTGTACATTCTCCTTCTTATTATCAAATCATATGAAGAAGAGGGGCAAAGCACATAGTCATTTTTACTGAAGAAACAAAAAGTTGTATAGAGTAGGCTAGATTTTATTCTGAAGAGGCTCTGCTTCTTTCCCAGAAACTACAGTCAAACACAGTTAGTTGATTTGGAGCCATATAGTTTCTCAATGAGACTCTAGAGTGAGTCCTGACTGTGGAACAAGGCTTGCATCCTCTATCACTGCAACATTTGTACCTGCTGTAGTAACAAAAGTAGCAACAACAGCAACAAAGGTCACACATGAAATTTATCTTTAGTTTCTTTTGAAATCTTAATGATCTTTACCACTGCTATTTATGTTGACATCTAAATGAAACCTCTTGCCTATGGTGGGTCATTTATGATAGGGTGGAAAATATCATGCAAACACTCGATATGTGTTCACATGCCTGTCACCAATAACATGCTTCTTGTTCACAAAAGAGGATGATGTACTCTTGGACTACTTGAATGAAGATGGACCAAAAATTGAACCAACGTGGTAAGTAGTTTGATACAGAAGGATGATAAATTGTTGTATTCATAAATTCTGCATAAATTGATAGGAAGGCACAGAAGGATGATGAATTGTGGGATTTAGGAATTTTATATAACTCTGGGAGTATTGTACATCAGGATTTGTGTTATATATATGTCTTTCTGCATGCATGGGTTTTCAATGGTATTCTATCCGTGCCTCAGGCGTGCGCCAATTATTCCAATAGTACTTGTGAATAGAAGTGAAGGAACTGGAACTGGTTGGAGTTCCTTTGTGCCTAACTACAACCCAAGGGATATTGTTGCAAATATAAGGTGCATGCTTAATGATGAAACCTTGAAGCCAATGACTCCTTGGTACAAGGGTTTTAAGGTAATATTTTTTCCATTATTCAATAAAGATATTTGTAGAATATTTTACAAATTTGAGGTGCACACTCCCAAAACTTCACTATTGATTATGTCATTAGTTTTACCTAGCACTATGTTTGGAGGTGGTATGAGGATTGTCAACCATGCCATGATTTTCTCTAATTCAAGAGTTATGGGCATGAGGTTAGTTCACATGGCAGCTACAAAAGGTCATTGTTCATTTAGTAGATTGGAAATCTCTCCTAATATGGACAGGGTTGGGTATATGGACAATCCATCAACCATTTTGAGTTTACCATCTCCATTTAGGTCACCATCTCCTATATGGAATATGTCAACTCCCATTCAGGAGGGAGTTCAACTAACCAATGTTGCAAGGAACCTTTACACTCTCCTAAAATCACTCCATCAAGGCATATTTCTCTAACCCCACAACCTAAAATGTGTGTAATGGGAAGAAAAACTTATTAAACTTCTTGCAGTCCATTATTAACCTAGGTAACTCCTCAAGCAAAATCTAAGTCTAAATTGTCATTTTGTCCCTTTGTTGTGCCCAAACCTATTCATGGAACCCTCAAAGATGGGAGTTTGTTAGCACTTTTGTGCCTTATAAAATGACCAGACCTCTGACTTCTCTTTTTTCTTATTCTATGACTGGAACTACTATTTCTTGGGTTGGCACTAATGATAAAATGGATGCCCAAAATGGTGGCATGAGAATTGAAGGACAGTTTAGCATTGAGAAGAGACACAAAAAGAATAGGAAGAGAAGTATACTGGAAGGGACTGTTGAAACTGTTGGGTTGACTTATAGAAGGCTGACAATGTCTGGCTTTGGTGGTTCTACACCTTTGCCTACATCTCAGGTGGTAGTGTTTCATGGGTCAATGTTTATTGTTCGGGATAGTCACAATGATGAAATTTCAAATTATTTCTTGATCATAGGTTCAAGTATGTTATTTGTACATTCTCCTTATTATCAAATCATATGAAGAAAAGGGGCAGAGCAGATAGTCATTTTTACCGAAGAAACAAAAAGTTGTATAGATCAAGCTAGATTGTATTCTGAAGAGGCTGCTTCTTTCCTAGCAACTGCAGTCAAGCACAATCAGTTGATTTGGAGCCATATAGTTTCTCAAAGAGACTTTAGAGTGAATCCTGACTGTGGAGCAAGGCTTGCATCCTCTGTCACTACAACATTTGTACCTGTTGCAGTAACAAAAGTAGCAGTGACAGCAACAAAGGTTGCACATGAAGTTTCTCTTTAGTTGCTTTTGAAATCTTAATGATCTGTACCACTGCTATTTATATTGACATCTAAATGAAACCTCTTGCCTATGGTGGGTCATTTATGATAGAGTGGAAAATATCATGCAAACGGTTGATATATTTTCACATGCCTGTCACCAATAACATGCTTCTTGTTCACAAAAGAGGATGATGTACTCTTGGACTACTTGAATGAAGATGGACCGAAAATTGAACCAACGTGGTAAGTAGTTTGATACAGAATGATGATAAATTGTTGTATTCATGAATTCTACATAAATTGATAGGAAGGTACAAAAGGATGACAAATTGTGGGATTTAGGAATTTTGTATAACTCTGGGGAGTCTTGTACATCAGGATTTGTGTTATATATATGTCTTACTCCAAGAATGGGTTTTCATTGGTATTATGTCTGTGGCTCAGGTATGTGCCAATTATTCCAATGGTCCTTGTGAATAGAAGTGAAGGAACTGGAACTGGTTGGAGTTCCTTTGTGCCTAACTACAACCCAAGGGATATTGCTGCAAATATAAGGTGCATGCTTAATGATTAACCCTTGAAGCCAATGACTCCTTGGTACAAGGGTTTTAAGGTAATATTTTGTCCATTATTCAATAAAGATATTTGTAGAATATTTTACAAATTTGAGGTCCACACTCCCAAAACTTCACTATTGATTATGTCATTAGTTTTAGCTAGCACTATGTTTGGAGGTGGTATGAGGACTGTCATCCATGCCATGATTTTATCTAATTCAGGAGTTATGGGCATGAGGTTAGTTCACATGGCAGACGAAAAAGGTCATTGTTCAGTTAGTATATTGGAAAACTCTCCTAATATAAACAGGGTTGGATATATGGACAATCCATAAGCCATCTTGAGTTTACCATCTCCTATATGGAGTATGTCAACTCCCATTCACAAGGGAGTTCAACTAAACAATGTTGCAAGGAACCTTTACACTCTCTTAAAATCACTCCATCAAGGCATATTTCTCTAACCCCATAGCCTGAAATGTGTGTAATGGGAAGAAAACTTATTAAACTTCTTGCATTCCATCATTACCCTGGGTAACTCCTCAAGCAAAATCTAAGTCTAAATTGTCATTTTGTCCCTTTGTTGTGCCCAAACCTATTCATGGAACCCTTAATGATGGGAGTTTGTTAGCACTTTTTGTGCCTTATAAAATGACCAGACCTCTGACTTCTTTTGTTTCTTCTTCTATGACTGGAACTACTATTTCTTGGGTTGGCACTAATGATAAGATGGATGCCCAAAATGGTGGCATGAGAATTGAAGGACAATTGAGCATTGAGCAGAGACACAAAAATAAGAGGAAGAGAAGTATATTAGAAGGGATTGTTGAAACTATCAGGTTGACTTCTAGGAGGCTGACAATGCTTGCCTCTGGTGGTTCTACACCTTTGCCTATGTGTCAGGTGGTAGTGTTTCTGGGGTCAATGGTTGTTGTTCGGGATAGTCATGATGATGAAATTTCAAATTATTTCTTGACCATAGGTTCAAGTATGCCATTTGTACATTCTCCTTCTTATTATCAAATCATATGAAGAAGAGGGGCAGAGCACATAGTCATTTTTACTGAAGAAACAAAAAGTTGTATAGAGCAAGCTAGATTGTATTCTTAAGAGGCTGCTTCTTTCCCAGCAACTACAGTCAAGCACAGTTAGTTGATTTGGAGCCATATAGTTTCTCAAAGAGACTCTAGAGTGAGTCTTGACTGTGGAGCAAGGCTTGCATCCTCTATCACTGCAACATTTGTACCTGTTGCAGTAACAAAAGTAGCAACAACAACAACAAAGGTTGCACATGAAGTTTCTCTTTATTTTCTTTTGAAATCTTAATGATCTTTACCACTGCTATTTATACTGACATCTAAATGAAACCTCTTGCCTATGGTGGGTCATTTATGATAGGGTGGAAAATATCATGCAAACGCTCGATATGTTTTCACATGCCTGTCACCAATAACATGCTTCTTGTTCACAAAAGAGGATGATGTACTCTTGGACTACTTGAATGAAGATGGACCAAAAATTGAACCAATGTGGTAAGTAGTTTGATATAGAAGGATGATAAATTGTTGTATTCATAAATTCTACATAAATTGATAGGAAGGTACAGAAGGACGATGAATTGTGGGATTTAGGAATTTTGTATAACTCTGTGGAGTCTTGTACATCAGGATTTGTGTTATATATATGTCTTACTGCAAGCATGGGTTTTCATTGGTATTATGTCTGTGGCTCAGGTATGTGTGAATTATTCCAATGGTCCTTGTGAATAGAAGTGAAGGAACTGGAACTGGTTGGAGTTCCTTTGTGCCTAACTACAACCCAAGGGATATTGTTGCAAATATAAGGTGCATGCTTAATGATGAACCCTTGAAGCCAATGACTTGGTACAAGGGTTTTAAGGTAATATTTTGTCCATTATTCAATAAAGATATTTGTAGAATATTTTACAAATTTGATTCAACTTGTGTTTTCACCTTTAATCTTGGGTGTGTTCAAGTGAACAAACAGTTGTAAAGGATAATTGTGTGACTTACACGATTAGTGGAATCATAGAGGAAATTAATGAGACCACATTGAGAATTATAGAGTTGCATGTTCGCAAGTGGACTTAGGATTACAAGGAATTTTTGGAAGCATTGATGATTGGGAATGATAAGATTACAGATCCTTTCATAAGGGTAGGTTGTTATCATTCATCTAAATAGGTTATGCCTAAGAATTTTTAAATATTGTGAAATTATTTTCTAATGAAAATAGTTTTCTTCCAAGACTACAAGGAATACAATATTGATACCAGGGTCCATTTTTGAGGTGTCATTGTCTGAAGAGAATACGAAGATTGAACTTCAAGGAGGTCTTTTAAATACATTCAAACTGACTACTACAGTTAGTACAAGTAACATGCATATTTTTTACTCAAAGGAAATCATTCATAAATATGAGACCCATGAGCAAGGCACATTCCTGAAACTCATCGTTATTTGGTTTCCTGGTAGGTTTCAATTCTTCTCTTTAAATGTACAAGTTAAAGAACAGTTCTAGATTGGATTACCTCATAAAATTGCAGTTCTCGATGAATTATATCATATTTGACTATAATTCTATGAAAAGAGAAAGGTAGGTGTTTTATTTATTGTCCTCTTTTGCCCCGGGTCCTCCTTTTTGGCTGACCATTACCAACACATTTATTTTCTACCATTTCTATGCCTACTCTCTTTGTTGTATTTTACCCGTTGGATTTTGTTGTCGTGACCCTTGATATTGTTGCTATCGGTTTGTATTGAATTCTTAGTGTACTTTGTGTCCAAGGACTTGTTTTAGCAATGCCTCTTCAAAAGTTAACATGGGTTGAAAATTTGAAAGCCAAACAATTTTTATTTTTTTCATATAATGAACAACAATTTTTTTGGATCAACACTCCTAACATTGAATTGAAATTGTCAATTCAGAAAGTCCAATTGGACAACCTTCAACTTGATTTGCTGAAATTGGACAATAAATTTAGATTCATACTGGAAGTTGTAAATGGACAAATCATAGTGAACAACTAAAAATGTGTAGATTTGTTTCTTGAATTGAGGAACAAAGGTTTTACTCCATTCCCTAAGAAGGGGAAACCTGTTGAGGAATCTATTTCTAGGGAAATAACAGATGATGAAGAGTCTCCCACAGACAACATTGAGGCAACAAAGGGTGTTTGTGCTGGAGATTATGAGTATCTTCTATCCATGGCAATAGGAACATTGACTTTAGAAAAAATCTAGCAATTAGGTGCTGAGAGAGACAAGTTTGAGGATGATGTTGAGGAGCTTAAAAAAGCAACACCCAAATATCTATGGTGCAAATATCTGGATAACTTTACAAAGGAGTTGTATGTATGTTCTGCATCTTTTGACACTTTTGGTAGATTCATATTTTTGTTGACTCTTCCTGTCTAAGAAGCGAGTTGCTTCATCCATTCTTATGGCTTTTGGTATATTTGGTTTCTCATTTGTTTGTAAATTTGGTAGGATCAAGAAGTGCAGGAGGCCAAGGATGATGAATATGAGTTGAGCAACATGGGAAATGACGTTGCTAGAATCTTCAGACAAGTAGACAAAAACCAGAGAAAAAATACCAAAAAAACTATAATTACCTTTAACTCATATTACCTTCGTACCTTACTGATGATTTCACACAAGGCTTAAAAGTCTGGCATCTCTATTTGATTGATGCAGTGAAGAATTAACAAGAATTTTTTTTTACTTGTAGGTGTAAAAGATTAACCTACATTGTTTTTTGTATATTGATTATGTTTATGTTTCTTCCAAGATATTTATGATGAATCCTAATCTGGTGAAAGCGGAGAGGAGATATTTTACCTACTTTGTTTTTGAAGTTGTTTGTGTGTTTCTTCTTAGATATTCATGCTCAATTCGAGGTTGGTTGTAGCAGAGAGTATGCCACATGATGTCATAAGGGATTTGCTAGGAGTTAAAATGCATATAAACAATTATGTCACAAGTTCTCTTCTAAGATCATAGGCTTCGTTGATTTGGTGTCAACAAAATTATTATTATTTTTCTCTAATATTTATGTCATCTGCTTCTATGCTTTCCTATTAATCTGTACTAGATAATAAACAAGTACAAAATATAGAAGAAAAAACTCGGTGTCAGAATGAAGAGTCATAGGAAAAGGTTTGTCTACTTATGTAACAATTTTCAAAGCACTTCAATGAGAAATTTCTGAAACTATTTACTTGATTATGATGGGCAGGAATAGGAAGTGCAGAAGCTAAGAATCAATTGAATGATTTAATTGAAGAAAGAGAGAGGTACCTGCATGTTATTATTTCTTAGACTTGGAAATATAGTAGAATAAGTAGAATGGTAGAATAAGAAATCTTAGATAACATGCCCATATATATATATATATATATATATATATATATATATATATATATATATATATATATATATAAACTATGTTTTTGTTGTTTTGAATGCTACATTATGGATGAACATAATCATTGCACTAAGCTCTTGAATTTGGTTGGACAACTGGCTTGATGAAATTAATTGCAGACAAGCAGAAATGGTGGCCTGATCCCACACCATCAGCAGAGAAGAAACCATCTGATGTATCTGAAAATTTGGACAAGATGGTGCATGAGGTCTCTAAAGCACATGTTTATCAATAGAGGATGTCGATACAATAACTTTGTATTCACCTCTTGGTCTAGATTTGAAACCGGAGGCTGTGAAAATGTGAGAATTTCTATACTTTTGGAAATATTTCTTTCAATGGAAATAATTTACATAGTTTTTCTCTGTAGGGAACTAAGCTCTTTAATTTGTTATGGCAGGCTCCAGTCTCCAAAGATTCTACCATGTCATTTTTCCTTCATTTTTCTTTATTCTATTCCCTTCTCACAAAATATCAGTGTACAACATTTTTTTAATTCTAATACAGTAATTCTAAAATGATTCTTGCTTGTTGTCATTGTTGATAAAACAAGGATGAGATGGAAAAATGGAAGATGATGCAAAGAGATGTTGTGTATCTACAAGTTTAAACTAAGTCATGACTTGATAAATAGAAATAATTTTAGTATCATAGTGGAAATTTGGATCTTATTTATATATCAAAATGTTGCCACTTTATTGATTTCAATTTGTAACTTTTGTATGTTGAACTGTAGATTAGGAGGAGGTTAATTTCTTGACGAAGAGTAAAGATATTCTGGTTGTTTGATGTGTGTAAGTGTCTTCAAGCTACTAGTGCTAGATGCAACTCCTCCTATTGTTATCCAACCATTGCCTTAATGAGAAGATTGTTGGAGAAAAAATGTAGTTTATATCTTGGTTCTATTTCTAGGTAGCCAACCACCTACTAGAGAAGGTTTGACACACACGTGTGCAAAGCTCCTCCAACAATATTGTAATATAGGCTATAACTCTTTCTTGGATTCCACAATTTCATTGTTTTTATCCTTTTGTGGCTTTTGGGATTGAATATCATTCCTGAGCTCAAAGCCACAACTATTCATTATAAACTCTTCCTTCAACATTTTTTCCCTAACCTATTGTATTTCCTTTTCTAGAGGGTTCATTTTTTGTGTGTTGATAATTCCAATAGACTTTTCTAAAGAGGTGAAAGAATAGATTCACCAAGAATTTGATATGATACCACAATCTGCTTGGAATATGCTTTACAAGGTAGCCAAAAGCACACTTTGTGAACAAAGGCTCTCAGAATGAGATTCATTTCGCAAGACTAATAAAATGAAAATAGGAAGGGATGTATCATTTCACATTAATCAATATTCTCGTTTCTTCCATAGGAAACTTCCCTCTTGGTCTTGATTCACAATCACAGATCCTTTGAGAGAGGTGAGATGAGAGTTTAGATGGCTACATCCATCCACTCCTAGATAAAATTCTTCCAAATTATCATCTTGGCATTGAATGCCTCTTCTTTATCATTAGCCAGTTCCACTTGAGCCTTCCTGTAGTTCTCATCTTTGGTATCATAACTTATTTCCAATTGAAAGCTTGTTTTATAAATCAAGAGCAAGGAGTGCAATTTTTGCCTTCCAAATCTTTTGTTTGGAGTATTTATTAATTTGTTTTTGTTTTTCAATTTTGGAACATCAGTGGTACTGAATCCACTATGTGCATTGTTTTTTTAGGACTTAAGTGAGACAATTTCTTTTGTAGCCATTTGCAAATGCAGAGGGTGCTAACTAGTAGGCTATGATTGAACTTCTAAAAGAAAATGGTGCAGAATCTTTAGTAAGTAGTGCAAAATTTTTGAAGTACATATTTATTGTTGACAATTTGACCCTTGATATGTGTTATGATTCTCAGTTAAGATCTTCCATCCTCTCTCTTTCTCTATGTTGTTTATCATCAACATCAAATTATTCTATTTGACATCCGAAGGCAAACTTGCCCAAGATTAGTTTGAAATTATGAAAGGGGTGTAACATTAGAGGACTAATCCTATATTGATAAATCCAACCAACATGAACTTTTTTTTTGGCTTTGACCCTTATGCTAGACACCTTTGTAAAACCTAAAAATATATCTGTTGAATATTGGATATATGTGATTTAGCCATTGCATTATTATTTTATCTTGTTATGAAATTAAACATTGATGCATGAGCAATTAATACTATAAACATCTAAGGTATCTTTCATTCCAATTTTTAAAATTCACTTGTTGCCTTGTAGTGCAATTTATTACAATTTATACACATGTCTCATCCCAATGGGATATTGTTTATATAACACTTCTGTTTCAATGAAATGAGTGCTCAAAAATATCTAGTGATTGGAAAAATGTTTTTTATTTTTTCTAAAACAATAATCTGACTTCTTCATCAAATAATTACATAGATATTTGTTTCACATTTTTATATATGTGATAAAAAAGGCATAGTGAAACTTTTCAGATTACCATATTTATTAGATTTGCACAAAACTATTTTATTAACCTCTTAATGCTTTGAATGTATCGTCATTATTGAATGCAATTTTATATCCTTGGTTCTTGTGTTGTTTTCTAAATCTTTGAATAATATGATGTGTAAGGGAAATCATGGTAGTTGTTTGGAGGCCAAGATGCAACCAATCAATCATTATGTTAGTAGGAGGTTTACTTCCTCTAGACCCTAAGGATCATGGCATAATGGGGTAGGTTACCCACCCATATGTATGGGTAACCATAGGATAATTTTTTTTTTCTATGATGCAATTTTCCAGCCAGATGTCATACATTATTTATTATATGTTGTTTTTTTCTTTCCTTTTGTTTTCACAAGTTATTTACAACTTGAGATTTTTGGCATGTAACTTAGTTAGCATGATTGTGTCTAAGCTTTTCCTGAAGGTTTAATACTAAGTCCTAAGACGTTATTTTCTATGGTGACATTTTATTTTCTTTGTTTATGCAGGTCATCTCGCCACATAGATGCCACTATCGCCCAACTGAAGAAAACTTCTTCAAGTTTCTTGCTTTTCTGGGGAAAAATGACATTGACATTGTTGATGTTGAGGTATATGTCATATAAATTCTTTATAGTCTACTTTATTTTATATTTCAGTGTTCATCATCTTTCATGTCTTATACTCTGCATTGTATCTTCTCTCATTTTCAGAAGAGGAACTCAGTGTTGATGGTAAGAAGCAAGAATTGAAGAAAGAGGAGAACAATAACACTGAAGTCACAAATGCAGAAAGAGAGAGAGAAGAGAACCGGTCTAATGATACCCTTAAAGCTAATATCCTGCATGAAACACACATATAAAGACTGATGGTCAAGTCTCTAGAGTTGGTGAATTCACCTACATTGCCTTGGCAACACAATGATAATTTTTTGAAGTGACGAAACAATATTTCATGTGTAAATTGTAGTCCAACCAATATTAAGTTGGAAACTCATATTGTAATATTTGACATTTTATATAATATAATTTATGTAGTTGAAATTATTTATAGTTTCACTTGATATTATTTAGTATTGTAATTAACATATGTAATTTTGTGTTTTCATATTAGATGAACATGCACATTGTATGACATTTTTTTATAATTTAGTCGCAAAATCATACTAATTAATTTATGTTGATTAATAATGAATACATAAAATCAATCTAAAATTACTAAATTAGTAGTTTATATTGATTAATGATGAAAACAAATAAAATGAATATATGACTAAATTAGTTGTTTATAATGATTATTATGAAAGTCAATGAAATGACTATAAACTACTAAATCAGTAATTTACATAATGAATATGAAACTACCAAAAAATGATAAATGACTACCGCAAATGATAAATTTGTGATTACAAATGACGACTAAATTTTGTATATATACGACTATTAGTAGTTAATTTACAATATCTTATAACACGACCGGAATTTAGTCAATTTCTTTGGTCATTAATTGGTTTCAAACAATAACTAAAATTTGCATATATATGACTATTAGTAGCTAATTTACAGTATCTTATAACACGACCAACATTTTGGTCATATTTTTTTGATCATTAATTGGATTTCTTAGGTGATCATATAGTAATATATTTTGTTGTATATTTGGTCATTAATTGTGGCAATTAATGACCAAATTTATGACTAAATATACTACTAGACAATAAAATTGAGACAATCAATTAATGACTAAGTTAAAAACGACTAAAATTTGGTCACGTTATAAGACACTACAAATTAGCTACTATTGGTCACTGATTGAAAAATGGTCGTTTATATGCAAATTTTGGTCATTTTTTTAGTAACTAATTCACCATTTTCTATTAGTGTATATTTGGTTTTAATTCCATGATTGAAAATTGTTAAAATTTAAGGTTTTTCATGATAATTATTTTGGTTTAATGCCATGGTTACAAAATGTTGGAATTTTAACCCTAAAAAAAGGGTGACGCAACATCACCATTTTTCAATTTTGGAGTATTTTTCATGTTTTTATGCGCAAAAATAGAAGTTTTTGGGCTAGAGTTTTCATTTTGAGTTTATAGTTCTTGTTAAGTTGATGACTTTTTTATTTTTGAAATGATTTTTAGAACAATTTACTAATAATTCCTTTTATTCAAACTCATGACCTTATAAAAAACTGGAAAACAACAAAAAAAACCTATGCCATAATGATGGTGAATATAACATATGCCTTGATGATATATGAAGCATTCAATTGCAATACACATTGATGAAATTTGATTGTTTAGCCTTATACCAAACAAACATCAAAAGTAATACTAACATTTCATCACCGTGACACAAAAGTAATGCTAGGTAAACACAAATTAGTTTTCGAGAAAACATTATCTAAAATTCATACGTTGTAAATAATTGAATTTTTAGATTTTAATATCTTGTTTAGTAACAATGTTTCTACTTTAGGTTTTGGACATGAGTTTGAAGAGGTTTCTTATGGTTATGACTCATGGTTATGCATCAAATATCTTCCCTTTTCTCTTGTTCTATATTGAAATTTTTTACTCGATATACAACCTTGCATTAGCTAAGCATTATCTATCAATGCACACTACAATCTAGTGATAGATCAGAGGGATTTTCTTTGAATTCATCTATCTTATGATTTCTATGCAATACATATCGAGATAATGCTTGATTTTTCATCTCTGCCATTTTCTCTACATTTGATTGCTTCATTTGTTCTAGAGTACTTTTTACTTTACATAAGATTAACAAAAAAATAGTTGGATATTATGCCTAAGAAAATTTAAAAGGATTGATAAGTTTTGAACTTCTACAATTTTGCATTCTGTCAATCTCTAATATAAATAAAAATAAAACATATTAAACACTTTATATTATAATAATGTATTTTATGCACCTTCAAGGGCAATTACTAGTTGATAGTTCATGTTAAAGAGGGATTGTTGGGTTAGTGAGACCATAGTGTTTTGTTTTGTTTTCTAATTTTTATTCTTTGAAATTAGAGGATTGAGTTCTACAGTTGTTTTGGTTTAGATCTTAGGGAAGTTATAAATAACTTATTGATCACCACTTAAGAGGCCCATTACTTTTGAACCTCTCACTCAACCTAAGATCTATCATTGTGACATTATACAACATACCAAGCAATGTGTGACAATAAAAATGAGTGTTGATTATGGAGGGGTTAAGTGGATTTGAACTCACAACTTCTCAAAGTCTTATGGACTACAAGAGACTATATTACTGATTGAGCTATAGTCAGGACTCAAAAGAGTTCAATTTCCCAAAGTATTATGTTTGCATCTTGTAGGTTGGCACACTCCCACAAAGGGATGATTGTTTAGAAAAAAAATATCATGGTCATTAAATCAAGTTGGTGTTGAAAAATTTAACTAGGTTCAGTCAACGTAATGACATGTAATTGTGAATTTTGTAAATATTGTAATGAAGAAAATAAAATTACTTTTGTAGGCCTTGCTTCATGGGTTTCATGATCAAGTGATTTTATTTTAGATGGCTCCCATTGAAAGCCTTAGGATTGGTCATTAAAAGTCAAAGAGTCTATGTCATGTATGAAGAACCCTTATTGGGTATATAACAACATATATGAGTCTATAAAGTGTCTAGATAGCCCTCCAACGACAAGCACTCATCCACCTCTTCATGTCAGCCTCAATATGCATAAAGATCTCATGTCGACTCAGCTTATTTGGAGACGCTTCTATTCGTAAGCACATGTTAGCTCAATAGGCCAGACATCCCACTATAAATAACAACCTCATCCCAATTCACAAAGACACAGATTTAAGATATCTTTGATTTTTTTTGTGATGATGAACAGTGAACAGAGGTCAAACATCTCTATGATTCGGATGTGAGAACAAAACTTGATCTAAGATACAGAGGCAAAGTTTGGGTGACCAGTTGAATTCAGACCCCTCTACAGTTCGTATTTTAGTGGTAGTGAAGAAGATGAGACAATTCGTAGTGCACCACAGTCATACATTTCGGTGCTATGAAGGTCATGACAATGAGAGGAAGATCTTGAAGGTAGTGATGAGAAGGTCTTGATAAGACAATGATGTGAAGTCAATGTCTTGATGCAAAGAAGGTTGAAGCGAAGGAAGAATCAAGAAGAAGAAAAGACAGTCAAGAGAATTAGTGTCTTGGTCTTGGATTGGCTAATAGGTCAAGGGTCTTGGTCTTGGTATCCGTCAATTGGAATCTCTATAAGAATAATTTGTGCAGGTTTTCCTCTCAAAGAGAGAGAGATTTTGGCCCTGGATCATAGTCTACATGTTGTGTCTCTTGTCTATTTATGTTCATGCATTGGTTATTGTTTGATTAATAAGAACATTAATAATCTAACATGAAGAAGATCCTAATCTAAACAAGTAAAAAGCATTCACAAGAAATCACTAATCAAAGAGAAATCACTTAATGCTAATGCCTTAGAGTTCTCAACATGGTATCAGAGCTAAGGTACTGAAGTCAAAGGAAGGGCATGTAATGAAAGAGACGCTCAAGGATCGAGTTCCAAGAAAGGCATCAAAGCAAGTCAAAGGTTATCAAAGCAAAAGATTAAGATCTACATTGAAGAATCAAACCCTAGATCAAAGAAGCAGTCTACAACAACAAAAGTTTTGGATCCTATAGTCATCATCAAAATACCACAAATATCCTCATCAAGTTATCTCAAAGAAAGGTAGCTCAAAGTACTTTAAAGTTAAAGATTACATCATCTTGGAGAGGACAATGATGAATTCAAACTCCTATCACATTTACATAACAGTTTAGATCTCTGTGTTGTTGAATAGTTTTGGATGTCATATCACAGTATATAGTTCAGAATAAATAAAAGTGACAATGAGGGTTTGTTTAGGGTAAAGTTTAGATCTCCACAGTGAAGAAGTTCTAATATGTCTCTCTATAATTTCGACTAGATGATGTATAGAAGCCAGGGTTTGGTGATGTGAAGAGCTACCATTAAGAGAAGCATTGCATTGTCTTGATAATGTTGCAGAAAGGACAATTTGGTGTCAAGACAGTAATATAGTGCCATCTCAAGTGTGTCAAAAGTTTGTTGTTATCATATTATGCTCAGAAAGGAAACGATCTCAATGCGTAAGAAGAACCGAAAGGAGAAAGGAAAAGATAATCAAGAAATCTAGATCTAAAGGCATTGTCATTATAAAAGGAGCAATCTCCTCTCACTGAAGAAGGGTTTTTCATTTGGAAGAAGATCATCCAAAAGGGAGCACTAATACATCTTCTTCAACCATCAGTAAAGTGATTAAGTTTAAGGTTTCATCTTCACTTTTCAAGTAAGTATCTTTCGTTCTTTAATCAAATTTGGTAAAATGACTTCGTGTTTGCAAGGATATTTATAAGTTGGTTGGGTCATCGAAATTCCTTGCATGAAAAAGGAGGATAGACATAGTCCTCAAAGAAAGTGAAGTCATTGAACACATCAATGAAAAAGGTCTCATATGAATTCATGGAAAGGGATTCTTATGAAAGGTCCCGTCATATATCAATATTGGAGACATCAAAAAGATGTATATGATAAGACCATAAGAATATACTTTTAAGATTCAATAAAGAAGGTCACATGACTTAGATCTAATCTACACAAATTCGAAGGTATCAAAGAATGAAGGGATATCTTCATAAGATATCAACTACGAGATCTGGGAGAAATGATAAGAAGATAATCATCATTGCTCTAAATGCATTAACTGATGAACAAGGTAACAAATGTCCATGAGAATAAGGAAGTTACCTCATTCGACAACTTGTGACTTATATTCAAGATATAAGAAGACAAGTTGAGGGCAAAAGTGTTGAAGGTTAATGGACTCAAACATTTGCAGGAAAGAAAAGGAAGTTTGGAAAATTATGGTCCTCATAAAAGAAAGAAGAGCATAACTAAGATTCAATGCTATGTATGTAAAAACTATGGACATTACAGGAAAGACTGTCTTAAAGAGACAATATTAAAAGAAGAGAAGAATTCTAAGAAAAGAGGAAATAAGAGATCTCTACCATGTCTGAGATAGTCTCCCTCGCAAAGGGTCTTGGCATAACTTCTAAATCTTATGTTATAGGGTATGGCTATAATGAATAATAAAATGCATCGTGGCATCATGGAAGCATTAGAAACAAGAGCTCGTGACATCACCATAGGAAACATGAAGGATGTTTGATAGTCAACTTTGATGGATATAGTTCTTGGTGACCTCATTGAAAGATCAAAGGAAAAAGTCATCCAGGACAAGTCTCATCATACATCAGTGAAAAGGGAAACATCTATTGAATAAAGGATATGTGACATCCTCAAGATTCTTTGATGGAATCCTCATTGGAGGATTCATCGATCTAGAGTGGAAGCACATGTTTCATCAAGAACTCCAACTTGCGGAGTTCATGGGAAGATGGTATGATGACATAAGAGATGAAGCAGATCAAGGGGTTGAAGATCTTGTCAATCAAGGAAGTTGTTGAAAGAAGCCTAGATGACCTAAAGGTAAATGAGCTATGTATGCTTGTATTCAATACTATAATGTCATGTCGTATGGTTGCAAGTAACATGGATCACTACTTATATATTGAGAAGCATGATCAAAGAAAAAGGATCTCCTCCTCTGAAAGGATGGAGGAAGGCATAGGTCACACTAGATGAAATCAACATAATATGTCGTCATATATAGTATGAGGTGATTGACTACAATTGAGGAACTCTAATTGGAAGCTCATGGGAATGAAATGTTTGAAAGGAAGGAAGAGATCGTGAGATATGCAACCATGGTAAAGGCAATCAACATCTGAAAGACCAAGAAGATTTGACTAAGAAATCTCCCGGAAAGATATGGAGACTCTAATGGAAGTCTGAAAAATATGGAGACCCTTGACGATGGATATATTTGGGAGATATGTCAACATGTATGCAGGATGTTGATGTAAACTAGAAGATGTCATGATGAAAGACCATCACAAAGATAATTTTGATTTAAGTGCTCATTTGTTATTTTTGAACAAATATCTGGATGGGCTTATGCAGGGCTACCAAATGGAAGAATTGTGGATGAATTTCAAGAGGATCATATAGAAGCATGTAATATCCTTTGAGAAAACATGGCATGATGAAGGAAACAAGACATAAAGCAAGACCAGATGAAGACTAATGGATCACTCTCTGATGAAAGGAATAATGACATGATTGACCCATGGATGAAAGTGATGGATGGTTTGTGCCCTATGAAGAAGCCACAAAAGATGAAGACTCCTTGATAAAGAAATTCATTACATCGAAGGAAGGAACTCTTCTAGGAGCTGGTTGCGAAGCTGATGTAGGTCCCTAATTAAGAGGGAGCCTAAAAACAAGTTTCTTACTTGGAAGAAACTTGGAAATTCCTAAGCCAAGAGGGAGCTTAGGTACATTCCTTCTGTAGGAATGAGTACATTACGTTATTGGAATTGATATGTCCATCCTAATTGAGAGGGAGAGATAGACACATCATTATGATCTTCACTTGGGAAGATAGAATGGAGGATTGGGTAATAATCTAGCATATGATACTCTTTGAAGATGAGATAGGGCATCCAAGATAAGAGTAGTCATGGACCGATATTCTTTGAGGACTGGTTATCCAAGATAAGAATAGTCCAAATAAGGTCATACTCTGTGAACACCTAGGTGGAGTATGTACCTTGAGAGATAATGATTATGGTGTCTATGAATCATTGGTCTCGCCAGCATTGTGTTTTGATCATGTGGATAGAGATGTTAGTCAAGGACTTGCTATGTAACAATGTTGGTTGATGTGATACTAGAAAGATGGGTTACCAGTTCGATTATTCTTATGGAAAATTATTTAGATTAAGAATGACCAAGTACCATTATGAATACCTCCCTAGTTAAGAGGAAGTGTTGAAAAATGTAACTAGATTCGATCTTCATAATGACATGTAATTGTGACTTTTGTAAATTATGTAATGAAGAAAATAAAATTATTTTTGTCGGCCTTGCTTCATGGGTTTCATGAGAAAATGATTTTATTTTAGATGGCTCCCATTGAGAGCCTTAGGATTAGTCATTAAAAGTGAAATATTCTATGTCATATATGAAAACCCTTCTTGGGGATATAACAATGTATATGAGTCTATAAAGTGTCTAGATAGCCCTCCAACGACAAGCACTCATCCACCTCTTGATGTCGGCCTCAATATGCATAAATATCTCATGTCATCTTAGATTATTTGGAGACACTTCTATTCGTAAGTACATGTCAGCTCAATAGGCTGGACATACCATTATAAATAGCAACCTCGGTCCAGTTCAAAAAGACATAGAATTCAGATATCTTCTCTGAATTTTTCGGTGATGATGAACAGTAAACAAAAGTTAGACATCTCTGTGATTCAAATTTGAGAACAAAACTTGGTCTAAGATACAAAGGCAAAGTTTGGGTGACTAGGGAATTCAAATCCCTCTACAGTTCGTATTTCGGTGGCAGTGAAGAAGATGAGACAGTTCATAGTGCACCATAGTCATACATTTCGGTGCAATGAAGGTCATGGAATCGAGAGGAAGATCTTGAAGATAGTGATGACAAGACCTTGATAAGACAGTGATGTGAATACAATGTATTGATGCAAAGAAGGCCGAACTGAAGGAAGAATCAAGAAGAAGAAAAGACAATCAAGAGAATCAGTGTCTTGGTCTTGGAGTAGCTAATAGGTCAAGGGGCTTGGTCTTGGTATTCATCAATTAGAATCTCTATAAGAAGAATTTGTGCGGGTTTTCCTCTTAAATAGTGAGAGGTTTTGGCCCTGGCTCATATCCTACATGTTGTGTCTCTTGTCTATTTATGTTCATGCATTGGTCGCTGTTTGATAAAGAAGAACATTAATAATCTAACATGAAGAATATCCTAATATAAACAAGTACAAATCATTCACAAATAGTCACTAATCAAAGAGAAATAACCTAATGCTAATGCCCTAGATTTCTCAATAGTTAGGAGACCACACAACATAACTATAACATAATGTTCCACATATTAATAGGTGGTGGATGCTATGTGGTCAAATCACTATAAAAGAATCGTTAAGAGATTTATTTAATTAAACTTGGCATAAATATTCGCCGAGGGATTAAATTTGAAGATTGAAGGTGTGATATCCTCCTAAAAATTCCTCTACATGGTTGAATATTATTGTAAGAGTTATATTAAAACAACATTTCACTATTGGGAGCAATCAAGGGAAAGAGATTTTAAAGAAAGAATTGTTCGAAGGCACCAAACATAGAAAGCTATGAAACTTATTCCAAAATGTCAAGCATAGTGTATCCCACTATTATTATTTTGTTTCTTTATCCACCTCTTATTATCACACACATGCACCCACACGATACATCCCTTAAAGTAGGAGGGGGAGATCAAGGAAACATCCATGTTAATCCCATAACCAATCAACCATTATTTTAGTATGAAAGCCACTACTTCTCTCAAAACCCCCATTGGCATAAGAATCATATTATGTTGAGACTTATACACTATTATAAACTAGACCTCACAACCGATATAGAATAATGGCTAAAAGGAGATCATATATTAAAGCAATAAAAACTATTCTTAGATGCCAGACACGATGCATAGAAACAAAATTTACAAATAAAAAATACATCACCCTTATAAATATTTTTTAGAACTCTATGAAATGATTATTTAAAGTATCATACTAAAGTTCACTTAAACCAATTTCATTTATTGGACATGAATTAAGTCCCTTTGTTAAGGGAGGTAATCATCTCCAGGAAGTCAAACACCTTTTCTCTGTCACACAGAAGGGCTCTATGCCAAAATCTGAACTTACATTTTTTCATGATAATTCTTTCCCCCTATCCAACAAACCATAGCTTAAAAAGTTATTACCTCAACAAAGATAAAATTTTCCATACACAAATAAGAACATACCTCCTAATTATGTCATAATGCACTTCGCTTATGGAATCGTATGTGTGATTTTGATTAGTTGATATTTTGTTGCCATTCAAATCAATTTGATGACCATTAGTTCATTCATATCATGCTACAATCATATTCTACAATGTTTCTCTCACCATCTCATAAAATGGCAAGATTTGATCATTAGACATTTACATTCCCTACTTTATTTTTCCAAGGGAAAAAAACAACTTTATTTTTCAAGATAAACAAAATTACATTTTGTATATACGCATCTAAGTGTGTATCCATGATGGATCTGCCCAGATCCATACTGTGGAAAAAGTTATTAAATATCCCTATTGACGACGTTGGTCCCCCAAAAAGAATTAGTCCACTAAAATCCTATGAAAGAAAGAACATAACTTCTTCTTTATCATCTCATGTACTTGAGATTTGAATAGGTGACTACATCCTTGTCATTTGTAAAGAGTAGAGTGATTTTATTGGGAAGGAGAAAGGATGCACTACGAGTATTTATTAATAGTTCAATCCAAGTCAACTTACCAACTAAGAAGGGTTCATAATGTCAGGGAGGTGGATGTCACCCATTCAAAGAAAACCCATGAGCATATAATATAAACTTTCTTTCTTGTTATTTCATTTCTATCATGAATGAGAGAGGTGGACTTAGGCTCCAATGTATTATTATTCTCATGTCGCATTTATGGTTTAATACCACGATTTACCCAACAATGTACATTGAGTGACGTAGTCATTGGCAAAAAAAGCAAGCTATCCACCAATTGGCTACCTTATTTTTGTTCATTAACCATAGGGGAAACAAAATAGGGGATCTAATAGAGGTTTATATAGCATATCATTGCTCTAGGGATCAATTCCTTGCCATGGGGATCAACCTCTACATTCTCCTATTATTTCTTGATGGGCTTGCAATCACTTGTGTAGAGAGGAGGATGTGGAGTTAAGGCTTGTGCCGCTATTGTTATTATTGTTGCTCTCTAAAAAAAAAAATCCTTCCTTATCTTAATTCTCCTACCCTTAGTCTTAAGTGGAGGCAATGTGTTATTTTTCTTTCCTCAGAAAAAACAAAGTATTTTTATTTCTAGATAAAAACCAAAATACAATCTTAATGTTCATGTTGTACAAGACAAAATATAAGGTTTTTAATTGTCAGCCTGTTTATTTTTGCTACATACAAAAAAAAAATCCAACACTTTTTTTAGCACATAGTCAGAGATCATCACACCTCTAATTATTTCCCAAAACCATGCTATCTCAAAGATTTGGGCTGGCATGAGTATAATAGATATCCACCCATAGACCTAATCATATATCTATAAAAACTTAAGTATTATAACCATCATACTTATAGAACTGTGTCTTCACACAACAACATTTAAAATCAGTGCTTGGGCATGTCCTTGAATAAATTAAAGTTATATCTTGATACTCATCCTCAATTATAAGAAGTTGTGCACTAGAAATACTTGCTTTGGAGAAAATATCAGCCTAAACATTCAATTCATGGTAAATGTATGTACAAATAATTGTTTGGGAAAGACTGGATGATTCTTTCAAGTGCAGGGCCAAATTGTATAATCCTAAAATTTATACATGCAATACATTGTTCATCCAATTGATAATGAATGAAAAATCACAAAAGATTCAGAGATGGTATAATCCCTTAACTAGTGCCAACTTCAAGAGAACCAAAAGTGCCTTTAATTTCCCATAATTGTTTGTCCTCAAGCCTCCTATATTCACATCACTAGAGAAGTAATGAGCCTTAGAGAGATATAGTGAATATCCAATACCATACGTGGTTCTGGTTTCTTGACTAACTCCCTCAAAATATCCTCAAGGACTTGTTTTGTACACTACCAACTCTACTTGTCTATTCCTTCATTTCTTAACACCAATATGAAAAATAGAAAGAAGTGCTAATGATTGTGTTGTAACTTGAAAGGAGGGGGGTTGAACTGTTGAGAAATGTAACTAGTATCAGTCTTCATAATTGTTGTCTAGCTCATGGCATGATGTAACTTATATGTATTTGCAAAAAGAAGAAAAGAAAAATTATTGTAGAAGGTCAAAGAAAATTAATTTATAAGCTTGGGTTTCATGCTCATTTTATTATGTTTCTAGGTCCAAGCACCCACTGTGTGCTCTTAGGGTTGTGTCATGAGTCATAGTCTTTGTTATCATGTATTAGACCCTTCTTGGGCTTCTTATGTCAAGAAATACATTTATTTTTGTGTCAAAGTAGTCATTTATACCTCCTCCACCAAGTCAACCTCACTCAAGGGATTAAACCACCCTTGAAGATATATATAAGTTCATTCGGCCAATTAAAAAGAAATCAAGCAAGGAATTTGATCTACAATTTTTGTAAAGGAAAAAGAAGTGTGAAGTTGAAGAAAATAGGAGACAAACCCTAGCAAGGAAGGAAGGATCTATTGTCAAGCAATAAAGACCAAAAAACTCGTTATTTCTGCCACATGTGCGAGCAATTAGGGTTATTGTAGGTTCGAAGTGTTGCAGGACAAGTGTCAGAAACTATAGTGAGGGTCGAGATCCTTGTTGGTTTTATTTGCAAGGATTAATTTGGGTTGACTTTTGATAACTTGACTAGAGTTTGACTAGACCACCTTGTGAGGTTGACTTGGTGGAGTGGATGAGGTATCACTGTTGGTTTAAAGGTCTTAGTTGTCTCATTTGATTTGGTTCTAAAAGAAGAGAAGAGAAATTTTGGGTTTTCACCTAGAAGAGGGGTTTTGACCTGGTTGAGAGCCTACATCTTCTCTCCTTGTTGTTTTGATCTTCGTGCATTAATGTTTTGGTAGTTTCTTGATTATAACAAGATAAAAGAAGACAAAAGAAGTTAATAAGAATACTAATAAATCACAAGTAATTATCAAGATAAGAAAATATTTCTACCTTTCTAATTTTCTAACATGAATATACATGTATTTTAGTCAACCAAATCTTCTATGTAACCAAAAACGAAATAACACAAAACTTTTTCAATTCCCTCCACTTAAACCATTCTTTGAGGTTATCATTTATTAAATCCATCCTCCATCAGTTCTACTTTCCTAATGAATCTTCCAATTCTTTCCAAATTTGCACAAAGAAAGAACAACTCATAAATAGATGGGGGTTGGTCTATTCATGTGTCTTACACTTATAACATCATTCAGGATTGATTTTACTCCTCTTTTGTAATATATCCCACGTTAGGACTCTATTCTCCAAGATCAGCCACATGAATAATATGAATTTGGTAACCGCCTTCACCTTCCATAATTTGGACCACCAACATTCCTCCTCGACATTTGGTGGATCATGCAAAGATAGCTAACCTATTTTACCAAATAATACCCTCCCACTTTGTCCCTAATCTATCTAAATTCATCTGGGGTCCTATTTAAATGGATATGTTCCGTCCTCATCTCTACCACATACCTATCCCATATTTAACCTAATTCAACTCTCAAACCAAGATCTTGAGCATTGTGCCAACCTTCAAAGGTCCAAATTTTTGTGTCCTTTGGCTTCTTTATCTTATGCCATACCAAGATGTTTTGTTGCTCATGTGCCTTTCTTGTACATTGTGAATTTACTAGGTAAAATGAGACCATGGAAAAATGAGGTGGCATGTATATAGATATATAGGCAAGAGGAGAAAAAATAGGATATCTAATGAGAATAAACTCACTTACCATGTCAACAAGCCTCATGAGTTGGTGGAAGCGAGGCCTGATCGTAATGTAATCATATATGTAATGCTAATCAATGAGTTCTTGAAATTGGGTAAAATGGAAGGGGCCTTGAAGATCTTTGACATAATGATGGGGTGTATTTAAGCAACAAGTTGGTGTTTAAAATAAATGGTTTGGGGTTTTGTGCATAATTCAATTTAATAAAGCTTAGAAGCCCCTCTAAAGCGTGGTGGATGAACATTAAGATTGATGTTGCAACAAATAGTGTACTAATAGAGTGGTTTTGTAATGAAGGGAGCATTGAGAAGGCAAAAATAATTTCCATAAATTTTTGGGAAAGGGAAATCTCAATGAGGAGTTTAAGAAATGGACTCATGGAAACCACATGACTTGAATGTGGTTGTTGAAGTGAAGTCTATGATGGAAGTTTACATGGACAAGGCCAACTTCATGATGTAAATTAGTTCTATATATTTAGAGATGTGTTTGTAATGAGAACCTAATGTGACCACTAGTGAATATGATCAAAACAAATGAATGTTGCCATCTAGTTTTCATGGATTGACATGTAAGGGGTTTCTATAGCCAATAACCATTTATATTATAGTTGTTTTTAACTCCTAGATATACTAGATTGATTTAGGAAACCAAGCTAATATTTCATCTTTACATCCATATCACTAGCCACAAAATCAACACCAAAATTTTTAATGTTTACTTTTAAACTAGATTCAAATTTATCCAAATTATTCTACACAACATGGCTTAAAAAACAAACATTGCATGATCCCATGAAGATGGAGGGCATCATCAAGCGCCCAATTCCTACAAATATCACTAAAGTTAGAAGATTTGTTGGGGCAACAAATCATCTACCAAACTTAATAACATCCTTTTCAACATTAGTTGTGTCCCTCCATGCCATAAAAACTAGTGGTAAGAGATTTTAGTGGTGAAATAATCAACGAAAACTTTTAGATGAGTTGAAATAGAAATTAGTCAAGCACCAGTCCTTGCATTGCCTAACTTGTAGAAGCCCTTTGAATTGAAGATGGATGTGTATATGTGTTGTAGGAGTGGTATTGATACAAGGAGATATGTTAGTATGCTATCATTCTGAATGTTTCATGGGGGGATCTTGAACTACCCTACATATGATAAGGAGCTTTAAGCCCTGGTTTAAGCTATTAAAAAGTTGAAGCACTATCTAATGGGAAATAAAACCATTTGTCCACATTTATCACTAACCACGGCAATATTTGTAGGCCCAAACCATTTTTCCACATTGATCACCAACCATTACAATATTTGCAGGCCCAAAGTAAGCTTCAACAAACCAAACATTACAAGAGGATGGGGGTTTTGGAATTGTTTCATATAGCCATCAAATATAAGAAGAGAAGCACTAATAAGCTAGTAGACATTTTTTCAAGGCCACCCACATAGAATATTATATATTTGGGAACTCTTATACATGGAACCTTTTACCCACAATGTATACAAAGTGACATATAAAAAATATGAGGACTTTGCATAGGTGTTTTAGTAGTTGTAGAGCCAAATTCAAGCGGAAGAAGATGGCAACAAGGATGAATAACATATCTAAAATGGGTTTCTCTACAAACTTGACAAGCTTTATGTCCTTAAAGGCAGACGATTATAGCTTATTAAAGAGTCTCACACCTCCAAGTTTGTAAGATATTTTGGTATTGTGAAGATATTTTCCAACTCACAAAGGTATTTATATAGGCTCAAAATGAAAGAATTTGGTGTTCAATATATTACATGATGCACACTTTGTTGTATCAACAAGCCTAATAATAGAAAGCAAGGTCTATATCATTCCCTACCTCCACCCACTCAATCTTGGGAAAACATTTCCATAGATTTTCGAAGTGGTTTTCTAACAACCAAGAAGGGACACAACTATCTATTTGTGGTAATTGACATGTTCAACAAGATGTGCATTCTTATACCATATAAAAAGGCCATGAAAGGACAAGAAACAATAAACATGTTCTTTGAAAAAATTTAAGTGCACTTTAGGATACTAAGGAGCATCATCTTAAACAAGGATACCACATTTTGTAGTGCCTTTCAAACCACAGTTTGGGAGAAGATGGACGCTAAGTTGAAGAGATATATAACATTCCATCCACAGATAGATGGGTAGAAATTAGTCAATAAGACTTTGGTTCTATTTTTGAGGGGTACCAATCAAAAGCATCCAAAGGCATGGGATGAAAATACGATCTATATTTAACATTAGTATAAAAGGGTGGTTCATACTTCTACTAGTAAGTCCCATGTTGAAACTTGATTTGGGTATTTTTTACCTTCAACCTTGGATGTTGTACATGGAAGACATCATAAGAGAAACATTCAAAGTAAAAGAATTTCTTGAAAAGTATCGACAAGTCCATTTGCAAGTACATGAGATATTGAAGAAATTAAAGGAAAGGTACACGACCTAACATAATCAACATAGAATTGAAAAATCATTCAAAGCGAGAGACAAAGTTTAGTTACAATTGAACAAAGAAATACCACAAGGTCCTTGTACAAAGATCAATGCTTTACAGTATGGTCCTTTTGAAGTATTGGATAAGGTGGGTGATGTTTCGTCTAGAGTCAGTGTACCCTTGTGTATGTGTAGTTACTCAATAATGAATGTGAAGAATATGAAACTCTATAAACTTTCCATGTTGGATTAAAAAACTAAGGAGTGGGTCGTATCTACCATAAAGTATTTAAAACCAAAAGCTCAAGTATGTTATCAAAAAAGGAATAACATGAAACTTTTTCAATTCCCTCCACTTAAACCATTCTTTGAGGTTATCATTTATTAGTTCCATCCTCCATAAGTTCTACTTTCCTAATGAATCTTCCACTTCTTTCCAAATTTTCACAGAGAAAGAACAACTCATAAATAGATGGGCGTTGGTCTCTTCATGCGTCTTACACATATAGCATCATTCATTATTGATTTTACTCCTTTTTGTAATCTATCCCACGTTAGGACTCTATTCTCCAAGATCAACCACATAAATAATATGAATTTGGTAAGTGTCTTCACCTTCCATAATTTGGACCGCCAACATTCCTCCTCGACATTTAGTGGATCATGCAAAGATAGGTAACCCACTTTGTCCCTAATCTATCTAAATTCATCAAGGGTCCTATTTAAATGGATATGTTCCTTCCTCATCTCTACCACATACCTATCCCATATTTAACCTAATTCAACTCTCAAACCAAGATCTTGAGCATTGTGCCAACCTTCAAAGGTCCAGATTTTTGTGTCCTTTGGCTTCTTTATCTTATCCCATACCAAGATGTTTTGTTGCTCATGTGCCTTTCTTGTAAATTGTGAATTTACTAGGTAAAATGAGACCATGGAACCATGAGGTGGCATGTACGTAGATAGAAAGGTAAGAGGATCAAAAACAAGATATCTAATAAGAATGAACTCACTTACCATGTCAACAAGTCTCATGAGTTGGTGGAATCGAGGCGTGATCCTAATGTAATCATATATGTAATGCTAATCAATGAGTTCTTGAAATTGGGTAAAATGGAAGGGGCCTTGAAGATCTTTGACATAATGATGGGATGTATTTAAGCAAAATGTTGGTGTTTAAAATAAATTGTTTGGGGTTTTGTGCATAATTCAATTTAATAAAGCTTAGAAGCCCATCTAAGGCGTGGAGGATGAACACTAAGATTGGTGTTGTAATAAATAGTGTACTAATAGAGTGGTTTTGTAATGAAGGGAGCATTGAGAAGGAAAAAATAATTTCAATAAATTTTTGGGAAATGGCAATCTCAATGAGGAGTTTAATACATGGACTCAGGGGAAACCAAATGAATTGAATGTGTTTGTTGAAGTGAAGTCTATGATGGGATTTTACATGGACAAGGCCAACTTCATGATGTAAATTAGTTCTATATATTTAGAGATGTGTTTGTAATAAGAACCTAATGTGACCACTAGTGAATATGATCAAAACAAATTAATGTTGCTATCTAATTTTCATGGATTGACATGTAGGGGGTTTCTATAACCAATAACCATTTATATTATAGTTGTTTTTAACTCCTAGATTGATTTAGGAAACCAAGCTAATATTTCATCTTTACTTCCATATCACTAGCCACAAAATCAACACCAAAACTTCTAATGTTTATTTTTAAACTAGATTCAAAATTATCCAAATTATTCTACACAACATGGCTTAAAAGACAAACATCGCATGATCCCATGAAGATGGAGGCCATCATCAAGTGCCCAATTCCTACAAATATCACTAAAGTTGGAAGATTTGTTGGGGCAACACATCACCTACCAAAGTTCATAACATCCTTTTCAACATTAGTTGTGTCACTCCATGCCATAAAAACTAGTGGTAAGAGATTTTAGTGGGGAAAGAATCAACGAAAACTTTTAGATGAGTTGAAACATAAATTATTCAAGCACAATCCTTGCATTTCCTAACTTGTAGAAGCCCCTTTAATTGGAGATGGATGTGTAGATTTGTTGTAGGAGTGGTCTTGCTACAAGGAGATATGTTAGTATGCTATCATTTTGAATGTTTCATGGGGGGGTTTTGAACTACCCTACATATGATAAGGAGCTTTATGCCCTGGTTTAAGCTATTAAAAAGTTGAAGCACTATATAATGGGAAATAAAACCATTTATCCACATTTATCCTTAACCACTGCAATATTTGTAGGCCCAAACCATTTTTCCACATTGATCACCAACCATTACAATATTTGCAGGCCCAAAGTAAGCTTCAACAAACCAAACATTACAAGAGGATGGGGGTCTTGAAATTGTTTCATAGAGCCATCAAATATAAGAAGAGAAACACTAATAAGTTAGTAGACATTTTTTCAAGGCCACCCACATCAAATATTATATATTTGGGAACTCTTATACATGGAAACTTTTACCCACAATGTATACAAAGTGACATATAAAAAATATGAGGACTTTGCATAGGTGTTTTAGTAGTTGTAGAGCCAAATTTAAGCAGAAGAAGATAGTGACAAGGATGAATACCATATCTAAAATGGGTTGCTCTACAAACTTGACAAGCTTTATGTCCTTAAAGGCAGACGATTATGGCTTATTAAAGAGTCTCACACCTCCAAGTTTGTAAGATATTTTGGTATTGTGAAGATATTTTCCAACTCACAAAGGTATTTATATAGGCTCAAAATGAAAGAAGTTGGTGTTCAATATATTACATGATGCACACTTTGTTGTATCAACAAGCCTAATAATATAAAGCAAGGTCTATACCATTCCCTAACTCCACCCACTCAACCTTGGGAAAACAATTCCATAGATTTTCTAAGTGGTTTTCTAACAACCAAGCAGGGACACAACTATCTATTTGTGGTAGCTGACATGTTCAACAAGATGTGCATTCTTATACCATATAAAATGGTCATGAAAGGACAAGAAACAATAAACATGTTCTTTGAAAAAATTTAAGTGCACTTTAGGATACTAAGGAGCATCATCTTAAACAAGGATACCACATTTTGTAGTGCCTTTCAGACCACAGTTTGGGGGAAGATGGACATTAAGTTGAAGAGATATATAACAATCCATCCACAGATAGATGGGTAGAAATTAGTCAATAAGACTTTGGTTCAATTTTTGAGGGGTACCAATCAAAAGCATCCAAAGGCATGGGATGAAAATATGATCTATATTTAACATTAGTATAAAAAGGTGGTTCATACTTCTACTAGTAAGTCCAATTTTGAAACTTGATTTGGGTATTTTTTTACCTTCAACCTTGGATGTTGTACATGGAAGACATCATAAGAGAAACATTCAAAGTAAAAAAAAAATTTTGAAAAGACTCGGCAAGTCAATTTGCAAGCACATGAGACATTGAAGAAATTAAAGGAAAGGTACACGACCTAACATAATCAACATAGAATTGAAAAATAATTCAAGCAAGCGACAAAGTTTAGTTACAATTGAACAAAGAAATACCACAAGGTCCTTGTACGAAGATCAATGCTTTACAGTATGGTCCTTTTAAAGTATTGGATAAGGTGGGTGATGTTTCCTCTAGAGTCATTGTACCCTTGTGTATGTGTAGTTAATAATGAATGTGAAGAATATGGAACTCTATAAACTTTCCATGTTGGATTAAAAAACTAAGGAGTAGGTCGTATCTACCATAAAGTATTTAACACCAAAATCTCAAGTATGTAACCAAAAAAGGAATAACATGAAACTTTTTCAATTCCCTCCACCTAAACCATTCTTTGAGGTTATCGTTTATTAAATCCATCCTCCATAAGTTCTACTTTCCTAATGAATCTTCCACTTCTTTCCAAAATTTCACAGAGAAAGAACAACTCATAAATAGATGGGCGTTGGTCTCTTCATGCGTATTGTTAGAGCCTAGATTTGCCTCAGGCTGAAAATACAAGGTTCTAGGTCCACATCAAACCATGCTCAGCCCCGTAGCTAGCCCTACGAGGACAAGAGAGGGCTCTCTCCGGGTCAATCTCAGCGAAAGATAATCAATGGGGCTGGAGATGACTGATTTAGCAACTGATTTTAGGCTAGGTATTAAGTGCAAAATATTTGATTTGAGTTTTTGAGGGTTTTGTGTTGGAAACAGGGAAAGGCAAATTGGGCTCGGGGATGAGGCACATTTTCTGCAGAGTTCTGATTGGGGCAAGGAAGGCAATTGTTTTGATGCCTTAAATTGAGTGAAATGGATAGATCAGACTGGTGAGGAGCTAAGGAGAGCAAGAGAGTCTCAATAATTCTCCTTAAACAGATGAAAACATGGAAATTTAAACAAATTCAAAGGCAGAGCATAACAGTTAATGGATTCCACCTTATTCACTCATTTGTTCAAATTTAGAAGAAAAGATAGGAAAATGATTCACATAACACTAATGAACTTACAGTTACTTAGAGAAGCACACCATCAAAAACATAAAGCCACATGGACCCCAAACAGTGCTGCAAAACCCTGGTCTTTCCTTAGCCAAAAACGCAGAGATAGAATGTACAATGATATGCCAAAGCAATCCCAAGTGTCCAACCCTGAAAATGACTTAGGAATTACATGATATAGACTAGCCCAACCCATTCCCTTGCCTCTAGGGGTCAAGCTCATCATTCTAGGAGCTGTTTCAACCAATTCTAAACAAAGCACTAAAATCTAGGCAATCAAAACAACTTGCCTCTATAAGGTAGGAAACTGATTCATTCATTAAATTTTCACTTTTTAGTGAATGAATCCTCTAGAACAAGTAAATAGGTGCCAAAATTACATCATGTTTATCCAATTACATCAAGATAGATCAAAAATTACATCACAAAGCAAAACTAGTCAAACTGGCCGAATTTCTGAGCTGGAAGGTGAAAAATTGAGCAAAAATCCTCTATGCGCCGCGCCAAATCCTCTATGCGTCGCGCCACTTTGAGGCTGAGTTTGAGGCACTTCCTGACTCTGAATCAATTTATTTGACTGAAACTTGACTTAAAACGACTCGATGATGAAACTAAAATGACTAAAAAACTGACTCGACAAACTGAACTCAAAACTGAAATCTTTCTTCAGAATTATAGCCTTCACTTCGGGCCCCAGGCAGAAGAAAAGATCACAGCACACACTTGCAGTGAAACTGAAATAAAATGGTATTTACAATAACATTGATAACAACAGAAATAACTCAGAAATGATACCGCTTGAGCAGCCGACCATTGACCAGCCCTCTTGGACAATCTTCCCTGTTCATCTCCTTCAAAAGAAAGGCATTCTGACCTCGATATGCTGCAATCTTAAAAGGACCTTTCCAGAGATTTTCAAACTTACCGTGCTTGCCCTTTTCCTCATTCCTTGCATCCCACTTTAACACCACATCATCCAACTGAAATGTGTCTGCCTTTGCTTTTCTGTTATAAATCTTTTTAATTCTCTCCTGCAACTTGAATGTGTTTTGAAAAACATCGTCCTGTGTCTGCTGCAAGTGGATCATTTGATTTACTCTTCTCTACATTGGGTCATATTCACTACCAGCCTCCTGAAGAAGTTTGACTACCGGAGCTGCAAGAGAGCTAGGAACACGGTATCAACTCCATAAACTAGCTCAAAGGGGGACATACCAATGGATTTCTTCTGACTCACACGGTCTGCCCAAAGTGCATGGACCAACTTCTTATGCCAACTCTTCTTTTGATTTCCAGCATCTTTTTAATGATATTAACCAAAGATTTGTTGGAAGACTCCGCCAATCCATAGGCTTGTGGATGATAGGCGGTTGAGTGCCCCAAAATAATGTGATATTTACTAAAAACTCAACCATCCTTTTTGACTTGAAAGCTGTTGCGTTATCAGTGATTAGCTTATTCGGGCAACCAAAACGAGACAAAATATAATTCTCAAGGAATGAAATTATTAACGTATCTGTAGCTTGCCTAGTGGGAATTGCTTTGATCCACTTCGTGAAATCATCTGTCGCCGTGAGGATCCATCGACCCTGACCTGAAGAAGAAGGATGAATTTCACCAATGAAATCCAACCCCCACTACTGAAAAGGAGCAACACCTCAATGGGCTTAAGCAGCAAGGGCTGTAATTTTTTCTTTCCTTCAAAAATCTGACAGTTATGACAGCTCTTGACAGTTTTGAACACATCAGCAAACAATGTCGGCCAATAGTATCCAGCCCTAAGAATTTTAATTTTCGTTGTTTTCCAAAAAAGGTGACCGCCACAATCTCCTTTATGGAAATCCTCCATGACCTGCTTCGCTTCTTCTTCCACCAAACAATTTAACAAAACGCCACCGGGATCTTTCCAATAAAGTGCAGAATTCAAAATACAAAACTTAGCAGCCTTTAACTTAAGAGTTCTATCTTTGTTTCTAGCCATACCAGGCAGCGCAGACAAATTTTGAAGTACATATATGATATCTGAATACCATGGAGAAAGAACAAAAATTTCAGCTACCTGAATGGAAAAACTTTACTCATTCTCATCGGACATAGCAGCAATCGATTTATGTCTAAGACGTGCAGATTTGATTCAGCCATTAACTTTGCCAATCCTTGTCCTTTAACAAGCTTCGTGGGCCTTATCTCCACATCGTACTCCAGCAAAGTTGCAATCCACTTGCCACGTCTTCCTTCAGGATCTGTTTGGACCAAAACATCTTTGACAACAGCATTAGGAACATAAGCTAAAATATGGGAATGCAAAACATACACGTGGAAATATTTCAGTGCTTTAGCAAGTGCAAGGGCTTACTTCTCAATAATGTTGTATTTCAAAGCAGCATCTCTTATAGTCCGGCTGAAGAAAGCAATGGGTCTTTCATGCTCATATTTTGTCTGCATTAATACAGCTGCCATAGTATGCTCTAAAGCAAATGAAAACAATATAAAATCCTGAGTATAATCCGGGCTGATTAAAACCGAGGCCGAAGAAAGAGCTAATTTTACTAAATTGAAAGATTTTACAGCCTCTTCCGTCCATGTCACTTGGCTGTCCTTCTTAAGCATGTTTGTAATCTCCCTTAGATGTTCAGCAAGATTAGGAACAAAGCGGCGCAGAAAATTCATCTTACCATTAAACGATTGAATCTCCTTTTTATTCCGGGGCAGGTCAATTTCCTGAATTGCTTTCACACGTGCTGGATCAATACGAATGCCATCCTTTGAGATAATATGCACAAGAAGTTTACCTTCATCCATGGAAAACAAGCTCTTCTTTGGATTCAGCGACACACCATATTTTCTGCACTTTTGAAAGACAATTTTCAAATGATACAAGTGTTATTCATCTTATTTGGAAAACACGGTCAAATCATCAAGGTACACAACCAAGAAGACATCCTTCTCATTTGTGAAAGCCAAGTCCATTGCTCGCTGAAAAGTTGCACCCGCGTTCTTCAAACCGAAAGGCATTTTGGCGTAATGAAAGGTTCCCCATGGAGTGGTGAACGCTGTTTTGTCTCGGTCATCTTCAGGGACTAAAATTTGGTTATATCTGGAATAACCATCGAGTAGTGGCATGCGAGATGCTCCAACTACTCGCTGAAGTATGTGATCCATTTTTGGCAGCGGATAATTATCCTTCAATGAAACTTTGTTGAGATTCCTAAAATCAATACACAAATGGATCTCACCTATCTTCTTTCGCACGGGCACCAAATTAGAAATCCAATCAGAAAAACGGATGGGAACAATGATTCCTGATTTGTACAACCTATTGATCTCCTTCTCAATTGATGGCAGCAATTTTGGATTAAGCCTCCTTAACTTCTGTCTGAAAGGTTTCTGATTAAGCTTAATAGGAATTGTCTGCTGAATTATATTGGTGTCATATGTCTTCAGATCATAATAGTCCCAAGCAAACACATCGGCAAAGGATGACAACCAACTGATATATTTGGATTTTACCTTTGGTGGCAATGTTTTGGACAGCTTTACCTTCTTCAGATGTTCAGCTGTTCCAATGTTCACCTCTTCGACTCCCTTCACTGTTGGCAGCAATGTTGGTTTGCGGGCTACGTCATCATGATCAAAGAGTTCTTCCAAAGGTATCAAGCCTTTAGGAATCACATTATCCTTGAGGTGCAACACTTCCATATGATTAATCTACACATCATCCTTTTCGTCATCATGTTGTACATCAATTGAGGTATCTTTGAACTTTTCTTTGCTTTACAGAAAATCATCAATCTCCTCATCATCTTGGAAAACTTGCCAATATCTCTGATTGTCCGGGATAGTCGAACGATGTTTCACATGGATTTCAAATTTATTACTTGAATTCATAGGAATCTTCAAATTACTTGCTGCCTTAGCAAGTGCATCAGCAATACTATTTTGAATACGAGGCACACACGTCAAGGTGTAATCTGAAAACAACTTCAAAATGTCTAGAACAACATTCTGGTATGCCCGCATCCGAGGATGCTTTGCTTGATATTCGCCTTTAACTTGCTTAATCACCAATTCGGAGTCGCCATATACAACAATCCTCTTAGCATTCAGCTTTCTTAGGATTTTTAGGCCAGCGATCAAAGCCTCATACTCAGCTTCATTGTTTGAGCAATCAAAAGCAAGTTTGTAAGAACATACCCGCACATTACTCGGCACTTTATTTGGAGCAGAAAAAGGACTGCGTACCCAAATTCCAATTCCAGCACCATCATTTCCCACTGCTCCATCGAAATCCATTGTCCAGAGGCCATCTTCCTCTTCTTCTAAGTGCTGAAACTCTATTTGCTGTATTTTTTATGCTTGTTGTCCATTACCCTTTTCTGATCACTGAATGGTATTGCCCTGTTCTTGACTTTCTTTCTTCAAAACTTCTCTGAAATTCTCTGCTATTTCTGGAATATCATCTGCTGCAACTAACTGACTATCAATCTCATTGAAACTATCTGAATACAAAACAAAAAACTCTAAATTTGTATGTACATAATTAATCAGATGATTAATTGGTTTCTCCTTGCTTGTAATCATGTATTTCATTTTCTGCTGCCGATAAAGTTTTCTCATTTGACCAAACACAAGAATTGTTGCATAGGATAAATCAAGCTGCATAGTTCCTTTAATCTTTGCTCCCCAAGATCTGGAAAGAAGCATTCCAAATCTAGGAGGTATATCCGCCACCACCACACCCATCAAAACGTTCTTTGCGGGAATATGATCCAAACTGACCACCAAGTCTTTAATAAGCCCAATACATCTCACCCTGCTGGAATCAAATGAATAAAGATCATGGTATTTCCTAGTGATGTCCAAACCCAACTTTTCCATGATAACCTTCAGCATAAGATTTTGAGAGGCGCCAGAATCAAACATAGCATTATGCAACACAAACTCATGCACTCTCAAACTGATATAAAAAGGAGGCACATCACTATCCGGAGACTCACCATTCAATGTTGGTCCAAAAATCAGTTCAGGCTGATCATCTTCTACACTCACCATATCAGACATTGGATCAAAATTCAAAATTTTGGAAACCTGACCTCTATAACTGTTGTTCCTCATCAACTCTGTCAAGGGAATGGATACCTTCAATTGAGAAATTTCATTTTCTAAACTAAAAGCAGAAGTCTTCTCTACCTCTTTGGTTGGAACCTCTATATTCTCAGCTTTATCTTTTGATACAATTGGCTGATTGACTCTTTCATTTACTGATGGAGATTTGCTAGGAGTTGGATCAGCAATTTCTTTTCTTTTATTTGGTGCAACAGGTGGCTCATTCTTAGATGCTAGACCTTCCTTTCTCTTCTGGATTGGATTGATGGGGACATTTCTATTTCTTAATGAATACTGACGCTGTTGGGCGGACAAGGCATGCATATACCCTCTCTGATACTCATTCGACTCCTCTTCAAGGGTTGTGTCACTTGCAAAGATAAAATCTGCATCCTGCAGTACAGCTAAACTTTCTGCATACTCATCATCTTCAGTGATAAAGGTGGGCATATCATCAGGGGTAAAGAAGTGATTTTCTTCCCCTATTACATGATCTTCATCATCAGATTCGGGACCAACAAAATTCTGCAGAAGAGGTGTCTTTACTTGCTGCTATTGTGATGCCGGTTCTTGTGCTCGCTGCTCATGCTGTTTGATCCCGAATTTAGGTTGCTGTTATCCACGGAAATTAGGATTCTAGATCTGCGGTTCAGGATTATCAAGTGTTAACCTTTCAATCATATTTTCTACCTTGCGGAGCACCTGATCTGAAGTATAATCTTCTTCCTTTATTGTAACTCTCTTCTCGGTTTTCAATCTAGCTCTCTTATCATTCAAATTTGCCTCAACACTAACAGCAATTTTCTGCATTTCTTCTAAGGTAGCTGGATCTCTCTCTCTTAATTGATAAGCCATGTCCAGATCAAAACCATCCGGGAACTTTAGCAAAGCTGACTTTCTAGTTGGCTTTAAATCATCGGGAATTGCATTATAAACTGCATTGAATCTAGTACAATAGTCTTGCACGGACTCACCAGCATTCCGCTTGATCTTGGTATATTCAGAAGTGATCTGAAGAGGATCTTTCTTGACTTCCCAGTGATCTAAAAACTGTCTTTGAAGCTCTTCTAATGTGGAAATACTTCTAGTTGTCAAAGCTCTGAACCATTTTCTCATCTCACCTGCGAAAGTCTGCACGAATAATCTCATGGTCACGTTTTCTGCATCAATCTCATGAAGCTCAAAGAAATCTGTCATCTTATCCACATGTTGTTGTGCCATGGTACTTTGAGGAGTGCCATCAAACAAAGGAATTTTACTCTGATAATCTTCGGGCATGTCACCCAAAACTTGAGGCAGCGCAAGAGGTGCAAACCGAGCAGCCATTGCTCTTGGTGGATTGGAAATCGGCCTTCGATATGTTGGGGAGAAGGTGCAGCTGATGTGTGAGGTGAATGAGGAGGTGTATGCGGAGGTGAAGCAATTTTGGATGTAGGAGTAGATGGAAGTGAATTTACAATAGACTTTTGAACAGCAATAGTAGGTTGCGGGGGAAGGGTGGGAATGAAAGGCGGCTCCGTGGGAACCCTTGAGCTAGATGGAGTTGCGACAGCTCCAAAAGTTGCAGATGCAGCTTCTAGGAAATCAATGATATTTGCAGCCTCAATATCAATTTGGAGCTATCTTAGAATGAAATTTTCAATGGACTTATTAGATTTTTCAATGTCTAGAGCAGCAAGAAAGTCTGGATTCGGGACTATAGACTCAAGAGCATTTTTGGATTTGGTTTTAAACAATGAAAATTCAAACTTTTCATCAAAATCAAGCTCTTCAAGATACTTGAAAATTGCAGGGCAATAACGGGATTTGAACAAGGGAGTCACAGAGCTCTCTTGACGAACGATTCTTGAAATTAGATTGGGATTTTTGTAAAAAGGGGGAGGATTAGGATCTGGATTAGCTCTGGTATATCTCTTTGAAGCCAGCGTGTTAATTTCAAGAAATCAAAGGAACACAAACAACTTGTTCAGCCTTTCAAATTCTAAACTTATCATACAAAAGCTTAGAATTATCAAAGGCACTGAGGCGATTTACAGGTCGAGTGTCACGATTACAAGCTAGACCGGAGATTGACTGAAGCAACATTTATCTACTTGCGCTAATGCAAAGTAAAAGCGTTTTGAAGGCTACCTGGCATAACTTCAGGCTCCATCTGTAGCTTATAAACTCAATGACATCAACAAGCAAACCATTTTCTTCCCCAGTGGATTCGCCACTATGTTAGAGCCTAGATTTGCCTCAGGCTGAAAAGACAAGGTTCTAGGTCCACATCAAACCACGCTCAGCATCGTATCTAGCCCTACAAGGACAGGAGAGGGCTCTCTCCAGGTCAATCTCAGCGAAAGATAATCAATGGGGTTGGAGATGACTGATTTAGCAACTGATTTTAGGCTAGGTATTAAGTGCAAAGGATTTGATTTGAGTTTTTGAGGGTTTTGTGTTGGAAACAGGGAAAGGAAAATTGGGCTCGGGGATGAGGCACAGTTTCTGCAGAATTCTGATTGTGGCAAGGAAGGCAATTGTTTTTATGCTTTAAACTGAGTGAAATGGATAGATCAGACTGGTGAGGAACTAAGGAGAGCAAGAGAGTCTCAAGAATTCTCCTTAAACAGATGAAAACATGGAAATTTAAACAAATTCAAAGGCAGAGCATAACAGTTAATGGATTCCACCTTAATCACTCATTTGTTCAAATTCAGAAGAAAAGATAGGAAAATGATTCACATAACACTTATGAACTTACAATTACTTAGAGAAGCACACCATAAAAAACATAAAGCCACATGGATCCCAAACAATGCTGCAAAACCCTGGTCTTTCCTTAGCCAAAAATGCAGAGATAGAATGTACAATGATATGCCAAAGCAATCCCAAGTGTCCAACCCTGAAAATGACTTAGGAATTACATGATATAGACTAGCCCAACCCATTCCCTTGCCTCTAGGGGTTGAGCTCATCATTCTAGGAGCTGTTTCAACCAATTCTAAACAAAGCATTAAAATCTAGGCAATCAAAACAACTTGCCTCTATAAGGTAGGAAACTGATTCATTCATTAAATTTTCACTTTTTAGTGAATGAATCCTCTAGAATAAGTAAATAAGTGCCAAAATTACATCATGTTTATCCAATTACATCAAGATAGATCAAAAATTACATCACAAAGCAAAACTAGTCAAACTGGCCGAATTTCTGAGCTGGAAGGTGAAAAATTGAGCAAAAATCCTCTATGCGTCGCGCCAAATCCTCCATGCGTTGTGCCACTTTGAGGCTGAGTTTGAGGCACTTCCTAAAGTCAAAATTGAGCCCAAGTGTGCTTGTTGGAAATCCCTACCTGTCTACTTTCCAACCCAAGTAGAATTTCTAAATTTGGGTGTCATTTGCCCCTCCAAAACTTCAATCTCCCAAGACTGCTTCCTGTGTGTCAAAATAGGGGCAGAGAGGTCATTTTTTGAGTGCTCTTGACCTCTTGAGAACTCAAAACTTGCCCAAACTTCTTGGCCATGCACCAGTAGTCATGATTTTTCATGACAAGTCCAAAAATATAAACGTTTTTCCATTTGGAGCTCCCTAGCAAAAGCGCGCGCCAGGTGGTGCGGTGCATAGGGAGAAAAACCCTGTTTTTTGTACAAAAAATTTCCAAACTGTCAAAAATGCCCCAAATTTCTTGAAACTTGGGCTGGAGCTTCTTCATTAACTGTTATGTTGGGCTAAAGAGGCTTCGGCCAGTATCTAAAGACGATCAAGCTCCCTTTGCCTCTTTTTCTTCGTTATTGTCTTCCTCAATTTTGCCTTTAAATTCCTGATTCGGGCCTTGCAGACCTTGTTTCGTGCCATGTAGTGGAAAGCCATGTGTCTCAGCAATGCATGATCCTTATCGGCCTTGTCCAACAGCCTCTCTAAGTGCATGTTAACTCTCTCGAGATTAGCCTCCCGATCCTCATTAATCTCTTGCTCCAATGACGTGAGCTCAATTCTTCTCCTTTGTGCAGCCTGGCGATTCTCGCGAATGTTCTGTAGCTCCATGATTGCTTGCTGATCTTCAAGCTGTTTGTTCCTCTGCTCCAAATATTTCATGGTCCACTTAGCTCTCTCCAAGTCAAGGGATAAGGCTTGGATCTCTGTTTGCTGCTCCTAGATGATCTCCCTAAGCTTGGAACTTTGTGGGCCCGTATTTGTATCATCATCATGAATGAGAATGAAGTCAATCTATCTTTCACCTGAAGGCCCCTCATCCTGCATTGGCCTCTTACCTTTGTCCTGTACCTGTGATGTTGATGGAGGAAACGAGGCCCCTTCCACCCCGAGTGGAGATAACACTCGCTTTTCTGCTGCAAACAAATGTCTGGTACCTCTCTGATATGTGATGAATACTGGCACACTAGCGGTCTCATGGCGCTCATACTGATGAGAAGGTCCACCTTCATGCTTAACCTCTGATAATCCCTGTGAAGCTCTGAAGAAGTCACGAGAGATGAAATCATCCCAAGTGATGCCCTGTAATTCGAGTTGATGAACCACCAAAATCTTAATAAGAGCAAAATGATAGACACTGTTAAGTTGCTGTTGTGGGGTTTTATGCTACACAAGGGTGGTCATCCTCTCTTTGTTCCAGCAAATGAAATACGGAATGTTCATCATCTATACCCTGGTGAAATGCATAAGCAACTTGATGTGATAAGCATAGAGACGAGAGAACCATCCCTCACAGCGGAAATATGTCATGATCAATTTCATTAGTGGAGCATATTCATCTTTCAGATATTAGAATGGGAACACTCTCTTGAGCTGCCTCAAGAAACCAGTTTTAATGTACGGCTCATAATGATGCCGGTCAATCTTTTGTTTCTTGTGCCATGGTTCTCCAATGTTCGGTATGATGGTTGCTAATGAGACAGATTCTGGTGTAAGTTTGAAGGTGACACCAGCTAAGATAGCTTGATCTCCATGTAAGTGCGGCACAAATAGACGAGCCAGTTCATGATGAAATTGAACACTAGCCACCTTTTGACAAAACTCATAGCATGATTGATGCTGGAAACAAAACATAGCAAGAGGGCAGGCCTGCAATTCTGTAAGGGTGATTGGTTCTTCTCTTACATGTCTGCCACCTTTATGAGGCCTCTGTGGTGCTTGTTCTTCCAAGGGTGAGTCACTTTGGGTTTCCACTTCATAGTCTGGCGAATCCACGCAAATAAATGGCAATTTGAAGAATATTGAAACATTTTTGGGCTTTCAGGTGTGTGTGCCGCGTTGCATACCCAATGCGCCACGCTCTGCCAGTGCGTCGCGCCCATTCAGTTTTGCACTGGAAATTTTCTCCCAGTGCGTCGTGCCTCCCCAGTGCGCTGCGCCACCCGCTCTGTGCGCCGCGCTGGCCAAATTTCCTCAACTTCACCCAAATTGCTCACGAACTTAACCAATTTGCTTTGAGTGGATTTCTACTTAATCTTGGCATGCAAATGACATTGATCTTCATGAAATTGTCTTTATAAAGACATGGATTTAATTTTTGACTCTTCAAAACCCAACTTTGTAATGTTTTGGCATTGGCACTTTTTCCATTTTAATACACTCCGTTTTTGAAATTTCCTTTTGATTTTTTGACTGAAACAATGAAATTCTTGGCAAAAGTTTGCAAGAATAGCTGACATGGAATTTGGCAAAGGAGACTAGGGCTGCGCCTGAAGATTTCAAAAACTGAAAACTTTTGAAAATTATTACAAAGGACAAAATGTTTACTTTTCTTCAAAACAGAGTTTTGAAGAACAGTCATAATCCATCCATATGATGATGAAATTCGCGAAATAAAAAACATATGTAGAACTTCCCTCTGGCCTGTTGGCATTATTAGACACTTTAACGACTCAATTTGTAAAACCTTAGACCTATGATTGACATGACTCTTTGCCCATTAAAGGATCAAACATTGACTGTCATGGACTTTAATAAACGTTGATGAAAAGACCTAACCCAGCAAGTACGAGACATGAGGGAAATGAATGACAAAGCCCTTCCGTCAGATTTATGGCATGCTCCTGGCGGAATGCAACTGAGTGAATCAAGTGAGACACTTAAAAATGAAATGCAAAAAGATATTTAATCTCTGATGGAGGGATGACCAGACCGGCTCTAACATTGGCTCCAATGGGGATGGTAGCTCCTTGGAGGTGCTAAGAACGGAAAATCTCTAGAAGAGCTAGACAGTGCCTTCGTCCATTGGGCTATGGAGTCATTATTTCGACAAACAATACAAGACTCTGACTCAATTTATTTGACTGAAACTTGACTCAAAACGACTCGATGATGAAACTGAAATGAATAAAAAATTGACTCGACAAACTGAACTCAAAACTGAAATCTTTCTTCAGAATTATAGCCTTCACTTCGGGCCCCAGACTGAAGAAAAGATCACAGCACACACTTGTAGTGAAACTGAAATAAAATGGTATTTACAATGACAATGATAAGAGTAGAAATAACTCCAAATGATACCGCTTGAGCAGCCGACCATTGACCGGCCCTCCTGGACAATCTTCCCCGTTCATCTCCTTCAAAAGAAAGGCATTCTGACCTCGATATGCTGCAATCTTAAAAGGACCTTTCCAGAGATTTTCAAACTTACCGTGCTTGCCCTTTTCCTCATTCCTTGCATCCCACTTTAACACCACATCATCCAACTGAAATGTGTCCGCCTTTGCTTTTCTGTCATAAATCTTTTTAATTCTCTCCTAAACTTGAATGTGTTTTGAAAAACATCGTCCCGTGTCTGCTGCAAGTGGATCATTTGATTTAGTCTTCTCTGCATTGGGTCATCTTCACTACCAGCCTCCTAAAGAAGTTTGACTACCGGAGCTGCAAGAGAGGTAGGGAACATGGTATCAACTCCATAAACTAGCTCAAAGGGGGACATACCAATGGATTTCTTTTGACTCACACAGTCTGCCCAAAGTGCATGGACCAACTTCTTATGCCAACTCTTCTTGTTGATTTCTAGCATCTTTTTAATGATATTAACCAAAGATTTGTTGGAAGACTCCGCCAATCCATTGCCATGTGGATGATAGGTGGTTGAGTGCCCCAAAGTAATGTGATATTTACTACATTACTCAACCATCCTTTTTGACTTGAAAGCTACTGTGTTATCAGTGATTAGCTTATTCGGGCAACCAAAACGAGACAAAAGATAATTCTCAAGGAATTAAATTATTACCGTATCCATAGCTTGCCTAGTGGGAATTGCTTCGATGCACTTCGTGAAATAATCTTTCACCGTTAGGATCCATCGATGCTGACCTGAAGAAGAAGGATGAATTTCACCAATGAAATCCAACCCCCACTGCTGAAAAGGAGCACTCACCTCAATGGGCTTAAGTGGCAAGGGCTGTAATTTCTGCTTTCCTTCAAAAATCTTACAGTTATGACAGCTCTTGACAGTTTTGAACACATCAGCAAATAATGTCGGCCAATAGTATCCAGCCCTAAGAATTTTATTTGTCGTTGTTTTCCAAAAAAGGTGACCGCCACAATCTCCTTTATGGAAATCCTCCATGACCTGCTTCACTTCTTCTTCCACCAAACAATTTAACAAAACGCCACCGGGATCTTTCCAATAAAGTGCAGAATTCAAAATACAAAACTTAGCAGCCTTTAACTTAAGAGTTCTAGCTTTGTTTCTAGCCATACCAGGCAGCACGGACAAATTCTGAAGTACATATATGATATCTAAATACCATGGAGAAAGAACAAAAATTTCAGCTACCTGAATGGACGAACTTTCCTCATTCTCATCGGACATAGCAGCAATCAGATTTATGTCTAAGACGTGCAGATTTGATTCAGCCATTAACTTTGCCAATCCCTGTCCTTTAACAAGCTTCGTGGGCCTTATCTCCACATCATACTCCAGCAAAGCTGCAATCCACTTGCCACGTCTTCCTTCAGGATCTGTTTGGACCAAAACATCTTTGACAGCAGCGTTAGGAACATAAGCTAAAATATGGGAATGCAGAACATACACACGGAAATCTTTCAGTGCTTTAACAAGTGCAAGGGCTTGCTTCTCAATAATGTTGTATTTCAAAGCAGCATCTCTTATAGTTCGGCTGAAGAAAGCAATGGGTCTTTCATGCTCATCTTTTTTCTACATTAATACAGCTGCCATAGTATGCTCTGAAGCAAATGAAAACAATAGAAAAATCCTAAGTATAATCCGAGCTAATTAGAACTGGGGCCGAAGAAAGAACCAATTTTACTAAATTGAAAGATTTTACAGCATCTTCCGTCCATGTCACTTAGCTGTCCTTCTTAAGCATGTTTGTAATCTCCCTTAGATGTTCAGCAAGATTAGGAACAAAGCGACGCAAAAAATTCATCTTACCATTAAACGATTGAATCTCCTTTTTATTCCGGGGCAGGTCAATTTCCTGAATTGCTTCCACACGTGCTGGATCAATACGAATGCCATCCTTTGAGATAATGTGCCCAAGAAGTTTACCTTCATCCATGGCAAACAAGCTCTTCTTTGGATTCAGCGACACACCATATTTTCTGCACTTTTGAAAGACAATTTTCAAATGATACAAGTGTTATTCATCTGATTTGGAAAACACGGTCAAATCATCAAGGTACACAACCAAGAAGACATCCTTCTCATTTGCGAAAGCAAAGTCCATTTCCCGGTGAAAAGTGGCACCTGCGTTCTTCAAATCGAAAGGCATTTTGCCGTAATGAAAGGTTCCCCATGGAGTGGTGAACGTTGTTTTGTCTCGGTCATATTCATGGACTAAAATTTGGTTATATCTGGAATAACCATCGAGTAATGACATGCGAAATGCTCCAACTACTCGCTGAAGTATGTGATCCATTTTTGGCAGCGGATAATTATCCTTCAATGAAACTTTGTTGAGATTCCTAAAATCAATACACAAACGGATCTCATCTGTCTTCTTTCGCACGGGCACCAAATTAGAGATCCAATCAGAAAAACGGATGGGAACAATGATTCCTGATTTGTACAACCTATTGATCTCCTTCTCAATTGATGGTAGCAATTTTGGATTAAGCCTCCTTAACTTGTGTCTGAAAGGTTTCTGATTAGGCTTAATAGGAATTGTGTGCTGAATTACATTGGTGTCATATGTCTTCAGATCAAAATAGTCCCAAGTAAACACATCGGCAAAGGATGACAACAAACTGATATATTTGGCTTTTACCTTTGGTGGCAATGTTTTGGACAGCTTTACCATCTTCGGATGTTCAGCGGTTCCAATGTTCACCTCTTCGAATCCCTTCACTGTTGGCTGCAATGTTGGTTTGCGGACTACGTCATCATGATCAAAGAGTTCTTCCAAAGGTATCAAGCCTTTAGGAATCACATTATCCTTGAGGTGCAACACTTCCATTTGACTAATCTGCACATCATCCTTTCCGTCATCATGTTGTATATCAATTGAGGTATCTTTGAACTTTCCTTTGTTTTGCAGAAAATCATCAATCTCCTCATCATCTTGGAAAACTTGACAATATCTCTGATTGTCCGGGATAGTCGGACGATGTTTCACATGGATTTCAAATTTATTACTTGAATTCATAGGAATCTTCAAATTACTTGCTGCCTTAGCAAGTGCATCAGCAATACTATTTTGAATACGAGGCACACACGTCAAGGTGTAATCTGAAAACAACTTCAAAATGTCTAGAACAACATTCCGGTATGCCCGCATCCGAGGATGCTTTGCTTGATATTCGCCTTTAACTTGCTTAATCACCAATTCAGAGTCGCCATATACAGTAATCCTCTTAGCATTCAGCTTTCTTAGGATCTTGAGGCCGGCGATCAAAGCCTCATACTCAGCTTCATTGTTTGAGCAATCAAAAGCAAGTTTGTAAGAACAAACCTGCACATTACTTGGCACTTTATTTGGAGCAGAAAAAGGACTGTGTACCCAAAATCCAATTCCAGCACCATCATTTCCCACTGCTCCATCGAAATCCATAGTCCAGAGGCCATCTTCCTCTTCTTCTAAGTGCTGAAACTCTATTTGCTGTATTTTTTCTGTTTGCTGTCCATTACCCTTTTCTGATCGCTGAATGGTATTACCCTGTTCTTGCCTTTCTTTCTTCAAAACTGTTAGAGTCGGTCTAGTAGCCCTCCATCAGCGATCAAAGCTCTTTGCATTTTCATAAGTAGGTGTATCATCAGTGTCATCTCATTGCATTCCATTAGGCATGCCATAACCCTGATGGAGGAGCTGGTGTCTTTATTCCCCTCTTGGCACTGCTGGATTAAGTTGTTTCAGTCAATAAACTCTTTCAAGGTTTCTTGTCTTGTCTTGAGGTCAAAAGTCCTAGGTCTAGGGTTTAGGTCCAATTTGTCTTTGAGGTCATGTCTTTAAAAGTCAATAAATGCCCAGCAGGCTAAAGGGATGAGTATCAAAGTATTTCTTCAAAAGATTTCATCTCGTACAGCTAATTTTTACCTTGGATTTAAAAGCCCTGTTTTTAAAGACAAGGTCATTTTCTCATTTTTGTAAAAAGTTGTAAAAGTTCAAAATTCTTCGAAAGTCAGCATGCAGCCCTGGTCCCCTTTGCCAAGATTCCTCAGAAGCTATCCCTGCAAAAATTTTCAAGAAAAAGCATCAGTTCAACCAATTTCAGGACAAAAGGAAACCATAAAGTCAGCAGCATTTAAATTTTGAAAAAGTGTCAAGTTATAAACATTAGAAAGAGGGTTTGAGGGGAAATTAATTTAAATCAAGCCTATAAAGCCCCTCCCTCCCTCCATTTGATCATCATTTGCCTCAAAGCAATAGTGAAAAGCGATTTGGAGAGAAATTGGGCAAAATTGCAGACAGAGCCCGCGCGCGACCCGTCCAGACCTGCGCGTGACATGTTGGGCAAGCGCGACGCGTCAAGGGGGTCATAGCAGTTGGAAAAAAGCACTGGCGTGACGTGTTGGGCGTGCGCGACCCGTCCAGACCTGCGCACGACGTGTTGGGAATTCATCCACAAAAAATTGCCTGTAAACTGCAAAATGACCCCAAATTTCTTCAAGATTGCAGGTAGGCCTCCAATCATCAAAATGTATTGTTTGCTAAAGCTTGAAAGAGCATGAGAATGTATTTAAAAGCCATTATTTTCAAATGAGGAGTCCATGTGTATTTGCTTAAGAATGTCAAAGTGCTAGTAAAGCTAGGGTTTGTTTTGTTGTTTTCAAGGTCATCCTTTTCACCCCCACTTTTTCCCCACATCCCTTTACCACCTCCCATATCATTTCTACCTAATCCCCCTACCAAAAATACCAAAAGCCCTAAAACCCTACCCCTATTCCTAAAAATCAATAATATAACCCTAAACCCTATCTCCCATAAAACTCTTGCAAATTATAATTGTGTGATGGTGTATATGTCATGATTCCTTCCCTTAATTCCCTATTTCATATATTTTCCCTAATTTCCCTTAAAAGTCTCCCCTCCCTAACATCTCCCTTGTGTTATTTGTCCCCTTGAAACAACATTTCAACAATTAAAACAGCAGATTTTTGAGCAGAAGCAGCAGTACATTTCAGCCACTTTGCTCTTGAAACCATGTCAGAAACCGAAACCGACTATGAGCAAAGTGATGACCGTGAGTCAACACCAGAGGTTGAGGTACAAAGGAGGCCTCACAGGGGTGGTAAGAGTGGTCACAATGTGAGAGAGGAGCCCACCTCTTTGACCTATTTGCAGGCTTGTCCACTTGCAGTCATAAGTTTCCACCACCTCTCATGTTATGAATTTTGCGAGAGGATTTCTCAAATTCAGCACCATGGGGAATTGGTCCGCTTGTTTGTCTTGCATCTACATGATGGGCATGTAAATCTTGCAGGGGTGGATTTTATATTGTCATCTGAAATTATTGCTCAAGCAACAGGGATACCCAATGTGGGAGAAGAGTGGAACAAGCGCAAACTATTGGACAGATTTCAGTATAAGCCCTACATTAAACCTGCCTACATGAGGTACATGACTGGTGTATTTCCTTTCAGATTTTTGAGGGATGATTATGCTCCCTTGATGAGGCTCATCATGCGCTATTTCACCTGTGAGGGCAGATTTTCATGTTTGTATTCGTACCATATTCGCTTGTTGATGCATTTCACACGGGTACGGATGATGAACATACCATTTTTCATGTGCCGGAATATTGAGAAGATGGTGCCCTTGATGCAGAGAAAGAGCCCAGCACAGCAACACAGGAGCATCTATCATTATGGTTTGATCCAGCTTGTGGTCATACATTAGTTGGCTCAGCAGGGTATCCCATGGGAGGATTTTATCTCTCGTGATTTTTTCACAGCGCCACCAACACTTCCTGAGGTTGTTCATGAGGAGGGAGGACCATCACAGCAGCATGATATCCCTGAGACCAGACATGTCAGCTCTCCTCCATTGGTCACATATTAGAGAGGCCATAGGGCCTTATTTGCATCAGCTCGACGAGTATTTTCTCCACATCAGGTGGAAGGGGTCTCGCCTTCTTCATCAGCTCAGCGAGTGTTATCTCCACATCAAGTGGAAGGGGCCTCACTTCCGACAACAGCACAGGTATCAGAGAGGGGCAAGCAGCCCATGATTGAGGAGGGACCGTCAGGTGATCCAAATATCGACATCATTGATCTTGACATCCATTCTCCTAGCACGGAGCTTCACGAGACCATTTAGCAAAAGGAGACTGAGAACCGCTTGTTGCAGCAAAAGTTAGAGATGGCACAATGGACAACTACATATTTGGAGCAGCGCAACAAGCAATTGGAAGATGAGCACACTCTTGATGAGTTGCGGAGGATTCATGAGGACCGCAACTTGGCTCGCAAGAGACCCGGTGATTTGGTACCCGTTGAGCGAGAGGCTATGCTTCTCCAGGTCAATGCTCATTTAGAGAGGTTGTTGGCCAAGGCCAACAAAGATAAGGACCTGCTCCGGAACATGAAGAACCACTATTGGGCCCGAATGCACGTATGCAAAGCAAGAATGAAGGTGCTCCAAAGACGGTTGGCCAAAGCACTAAAACGAAGGAAAAGGCCCGATCCCATCCACACCTTGGCTGAGGCTTCCTTGAAGGAGAATGATGCTAAATGACTTAACTCCAGCACAAATTTCAAAAAAAATTGAGCATTTTTGGGTCACTTGTGAATTTTTGGGCAAAAAACAGGTTTTCTCCACCAACACGTCGCGCGCCGCGCGTGACCCTTTCGATGGGCAACTCCATTTTGGGAAAACTCAGCATTTTCGGATTTTTCATGCAAAGATACACCTGCTCAGCAATTACCAAGAGATTTCATCAAAATTTTGAGCCTCCAGAAGGTCAAAAAACAAGCAAAAAATGACTTTCTGCCACCTTTTTGACACACAGGAAGCAGTCTTGGGAGATTGCATTTTTTGAGGGGCACATGGCCACCAAATTCAGAAATTCCACTTGGGTTGGAAAGTAGACATCCAGACCTTTCCAACAAGCCCACTTTTGCCTCATTTGGACACCTAGAAGTGCCTCAAAAGCAGCTCCAAAGGCACGCGACGTGTTCAGGATCAGGGCGTGACGTGTTGGGCAGTTTTCACAGAAATTCACCTACAGCTCAGCAAAACGCAGTTTTGACTGTATTTGACTTTTTGGAGTAGATTTTGATCCTCCTTGTTGTAAATGATGTAATTTTATGATATTTTGACACTTATTTATCTCTTCTAGAAGATTCATTCATGAGATAGGTAAAAATTTAATTAATGAATTGGTTTCCTAGCTTATAGAGGCAAGTTGTTTTGACTGCCTAGTTTTTAGTGCTCAGTTTAGAATTGGTTGAAACAGCTCCTAGGATAGTGAGCTCGACCCCTAGAGGCAAGGAAAGATGTTAGATTGCCTATATTATGTACTTTCTTGGTCATTTTCATGGTTGGACTCTTGATGGAGAAAGCTCTATTGTATTACTCATTGTATCTCTGCAATTTTGGCAAAGGAAGAAAGACCAGGGTTTTGCAGTCCTTTTTGGGATTCCTGTGGTTACATGTATTGATGGTGTGTTTCTCTTTGTACTTGTAAGTTTGTTATGTGAATCATCTCCTTACTTTTCCTTCTGCAAATTAGGCAAATGAAGTGTTAAAATAGAATTCATGATTGCCATGCTCTGCTTTTAAGTTTGCTTAATATTTATGTTTTCATCTGTCTAAAGAGAACCCTTGAAGGTTTCTTGCTCTCTTTAGCCCCTCACCGGTCATTCCTATCCATTCACTTAATTCAAAGGCATCAATACAGTCTCCTACCTTGCCCCAAAGAACCCCCTGCAAAAACTGTGTCCAATCCCCGCACCCAAAATTGCCTTTCCCCGATTTTCCACCAAAATCCTAAAACTTCCCAATTCAAACCTTTTTATCAGTTTACTAGCCTAAAATCAGTGTTTCCTTATTGGTTATCTCGCCCGTTGAAGATCTTTACCGAGATAGATCGGAGAGAGCCCTCTCCTGCCCCGTAGGGCTAGCTACGAGGCTAAGTGGTTTGATGTTGCCTTGGAGTTTACCTTTTTCAGCCTGAGGTGAAATTTCAAGCGCTAACATATTGGCGACCATACTGGGGAAGAACCAATTGCTTGCTGATTGATGTGTTTATTTCATAAGTCTTAGACGGAGTCTGAAGATACGCCAGGTAGCCTTCGAAAACGCTCTTGCTTTGCATCAACGCAAGTAGATAAACGTTGTTTCAGTCGACCTCCATGAGCTAGTGAATGTAACACTTCATCTGCATTTTGCCCCAGTATATTTGCAAACTCTGAACTTTTGGATGATTAGTTAAGAGTTTTCACAGGCTGATTGGCTATTTGTTCCTTGATATCCAAACTGGCTTCAGATTTTGGTCATATATTCAAATCTCATTCATGTCCAGTTGTTTTTGAGTATCTTGAAGACATTGATTTTGACGAGAGTTTTGAGTAGTCCTTGTTCAAAACTAAATCTAAAAGTGCGCTTGATTCTCTAGTTCCCAACCCTGATTTTGCCGCTGCCCTTGAAGTTGAGAGACACAATAAATTGGTTGACAATTTCATCCTAAGATCTCTTCAGTCAGATATTCACGCTACTAATCTTGTTGAGTTCGTTGAAACTATATCTGTTCGTATTGGATCCACTATCACGGCGCATGAGCAGTCCAATCCTCCTTTTATTTATGTTTCTCCTATAATCACTTATCCAGAATCTACAATTGGTTCGCCCTCTACATCCCATACCACTTCTCCTCCTCATACTCCTCATACTACAACTACACTTACTCCACCTGCTACTCCTAGACCCAATCTACCTAAAGCAATGGTTGCCCGATTTGCTCCTCTTGCTCTTCCCCAAAATCTGCATGATATGCCAGCCGATTATCAGAGTAAAATTCCCATGTTTGATGGCACTCCACAGAGTATTTCTGCTCAGCAACATATAGACAAAATGACGACTTTCTTTGATCTATAGAGATAGATGAAGAGGATGTAACTATGTGTTTGTTTGTACAAACATTTGATGGCGAAGTAAGAAAGTGGTTCAGAGGTTTGACAGCCCGGAGCATTGCTACCTTAGAGGCACTTCAGAGGCAGTTTCTAGATCGATGGGAAATCAGAAAGGATCCACTTCAGATTAATTCTGAATACAATAACCTCAAGCGTAATCATGGTGAGTCCGTTCAAGACTACATAATCAGATTTAATACAGTGTACAATGCTATTCCCGATGATTTGAGACCGTCAAGAAAATCAGCACTTCTCAAATTCCCGGATGGCTTTGATCCGAAGATGGCTTATTCATTGCGAGATAGAGATCCGCCTACCTTGGAGGATATGCAGAAAATTGATGTTAGTGTTGAAGCGAATTTGAATGATAAAAGAGCAAGGATGAAGGCGGAAAAGCGAGTCACAATCAAAGAAGAAGCTTCTACATCAGATCAGCTCCTCCATAAGGTTGAAAAAATTGAAAGGGCACTTGAACATACTCATCTCAGCAAGCCAGAAATGCAGATCCATAATCCTAATTTCCGAGGTCCACAGCAACCGCAATATAGAATCGAACAGCGTGAAACAAGAGCACAAGAGGCAGCAGTTCAGCAGCAAATTAAACCTACTTTTCAGCAGAATTTTGTTAGCCAAGAATCCGAGGATGAAGGTGATACGGTGGGAGAGGAAAATCACTTTTTCACTCCTGATGATCTGCCTACCTATATTACAGAAGAAGAAGAATTTGTGAGAAATTCAGTCATACATCAGGATGAGCATTATATCTTATCAAATGAGGCAGTACTTGAGGAAGAGTCGGAGGAATACCGAAGAGGATATCTCAATGCTTTGTCTGCTCAGCAGAGGCAATTAAGAAACCGAGCTGTTCCCATAAATCCCATTCAGAAAAGTAAAGATACTTCAGCAAAGAATGATTCAGCTTCCCCACAGACAAAAGGAAAAGACATAATTGATCCTTCAGCAAGTCAATCATCATCAGCAAGCAAGTTAGATCAGCCAGCAAGTACACCGAGAGATAAAGTTGAAAAAAGAGAAGTTCCGGCTAAAGAAGGTGAGAAGGTTTCAGCTTTCAGTTTGGAGAATGAAATTTCGAATTTGAAAGTGTCCATTCCTTTGACGGAAATCATGAAGAATAGCACTTACCGAGGCCAAATCTCCAAGATGTTGAATTTTGATCCAATGCTAGACACGGTGAATGTAGAAGATGATCAGCCGGAATTGATTTTTGGGCCTGCTTTAAATGGTGAGTCTCCCGAAAGTGATGTTCCTCCATTCTATATCAGTTTACAATTGCATGAGTATGGTTTACATAATGCCATGTTTGACTCGAGAGCTTCGCATAATTTGATGCCGAAAGCAATTATGGAAAAGCTGGGACTAGACATCACAAGGAAATATCATGATTTGTATTCATTTGATTCCAGCCGGGCAAAATGTATTGGTTTGATCAAGGACTTGGGGGTGAGCCTAGATCAAATCCCAGCAAAGAATGTTTTGATGGATGTGGTGGTGGTGGATATTCCTTTGCGGTTCGGCATGTTGCTTTCGAGATCTTGGGGAGCCAAGCTCAAAGGTACACTTCAGCTTGATTTTTCTTATGCTACAATCCCGGTCTTTGGTCAGGTGAGGAAGTTATATAGGGAACAAAAGATGAAATACATGATCACTAGTAAGGAAAAGCCAGTGAATCATCCTGTAAATTATGTACATACAGATTTGGAATCGTTTGTTTTGTTTGTTGATAATTTTAATGAGATAGATAGTCAGTTGGTTCAAGCAGAAGATATACCAGACATTACAGAAAATTTTAGAGAAATTTTGAGAAAAGAAAGTGAAGAAAGGTCCGTTGTCATGAAGCCAACAGCTGAAATGAACGGGCAGCAAACAGAAAATGCAGAGACATCACAATTTCAGCATTTAGAAGATGATGAGGATGGTCTTTGGGCCATGGATTTTGATGGCGCTGTGGGCAGCGATGGTGCTGGTATAGGTGTGTGGATTCGAAGTCCATTTTCTATCCAAAACAAAGTCCCAAGCAAGGTACGAGTATGCTCTTACAAAATGGCATTTGATTGTTCAAACAATGAGGCGAAATATGAGGCTCTCATTGCTGGACTGAAAATCCTTCGGAAATTGAAGGCAAAGAAGATAGCAGTATATGGCGACTCCGAGCTGGTTATAAAGCAAGTGAAGGTGAGTTTCAGGCCAAGCATCCTCGTATGCGAGCATATCGAAATGTTGTCCTAGATATCTTGAAGCTGTTTTCTGAACATACTTTGACATGTGTGCCCCGTATCCAAAATGGTGTTGCGGATGCATTGGCTAAGGCAGAAAGTAATCTAAAAATCCCCATGAATTCCAGCAATAAGTTTGAGATTTATGTGAAGCACCGTCCTACAGTCCCAGACAATCAAAGATGTTGGCAAGTTTTCCAAGATGATGAAGAAATCAAGGATTTTCCGCAAGTTGAAGGTGAGTTCAAAGACATTTCCATAGACACAGAACCTGAGGAAGTAAATCAAATGGATGTATTGCAGCTTAAAGACAATTTCATTCCTAAAGGATTAATTCCTTTGGAAGAGCTGTTCGATCAAGATGATGTGGCTCGCAAACCAACCTTGAGGCCAACGGAAGAAGGTGTCGAAGAAGTGAATCTCGGAACAGCTGAAAATCCAAAGATGGTGAAACTATCGAAAGCATTGTCGCCAAAGGTAAAGGAAGAATATATCATATTGTTGTCTTCGTTTTCTAATGTTTTTGCATGGGATTATTCGGATTTGAAGACTTATGACACAAGTATTATTCAGAATACCATTCCCATAAAGCCAAATCAAAATCCTTTCCGACAAAAGTTGAGAAGAATTAATCCTAAGTTGCTGCCATTGATTGAGAAGGAAGTTAACAGGTTGTACAAATATGGAATTATAGTGCCAATCAGATTTTCCGATTGGGTTTCCAACTTGGTGCCCTGAGAAAGAAGACCGATGAGATCCGCTTGTGTATAGACTTTAGAAATCTGAATAAGGTGTCATTAAAGGACAATTATCCGCTGCCCAAGATGGACCATATACTGCAGCGGGTAGTTGGGGCATCAAGGATGTCTCTACTTGATGGTTATTCAGGGTACAATCAGATTTTGGTGCATGAGGATGACCGCGACAAGACTGCATTCACTACTCCATGGGGAACATTTCATTATGCCAAGATGCCATTTGGATTGAAAAATGCAGGTGCCACCTTTCAGCGGGCGATTGACATGGCCTTTGCTAATGAGAAGGATGTCTTTTTGGTCGTTTATCTTGATGATTTAACTATGTTTTCTAAATCTGATGAAGAACATTTGTATCATTTAACAATGGTGTTTCAAAAGTGCAGAAAATATGGTATCTCATTGAATCCAAAGAAGAGTCTTTTTTCCATGAGTGAAGGCAAGTTGTTGGGCCACATCATTTCCAAAGATGGCATTCGTATAGATCTTGCACGTGTGGAAGCCATTCAACAATTAGAGCAGCCCCGAAACAAGAAAGAGATTCAGTCCTTTAATGGCAAGTTGAATTTTCTGCGTCGCTTTATTCCGAATCTTGTCGAACACCTTAGAGAAATCACTAACATTCTTAAAAAGGACAACCAGCTCAAATGGACCGAAGAGGCGGTAAAGTCTTTCAATTTGGTAAAGTTAATTTTATCTTCAGCCCCAACTCTAATCAGCCCGGATTATACACAAGATTTTATTTTATTTTCATTTGCTTCTGAGCATACATTGGCAGCTGTGCTGATGCAAAAGAGAGATGGAGTTGAGAAGCCCATTGCTTTTTTCAGTCGTATTATAAGGGACGGAGCGCTGAAGTATAATATCATTGAAAAACAAGCATTGGCGCTGGTAAAAGCTTTGAAAGATTTCCGTGTGTACATACTGAATTCCCACATTTTGGCATATGTTCCTAACGCAGCTGTTAAATATGTTTTGGTACAAGCGGAACCGGAAGGAAAACGGGGTAAGTGGATTGTTGCACTATTGGAGTATGATGTGGAAATCAAGCCTACCAAGTTGATCAAGGGCCAAGGTCTCGCTAAATTGATGGCTGAAACAAATCTCCATGTCCTAGACATTAATTTGATTGCTGCCTTGTCCGACGAAGATGAAGAAAATTCAGCGCTACAGGTATCTGATATCTTTATTTCCTCTCCTTGGTATGCTGATATTGTATATGTGCTTAAAAATTTGTCTTCACCTCCCGGGATGCCTCGAAACAAAGCTAGGACATTGAAGTTAAATGCTGCCAGATTTTGCATCATCAAATCTGCACTATATTGGAAATACCCCGGTGGCATATTGCTGAATTGTTTGGTCGAGGAGGAAGCTAAGAGAGCTGTAGAGGATTTTCACAAAGGTGACTGTGGGGGTCACTTGTTTTGGAAGACCACAACAAACAAGATCCTAAGGGCAGGTTTCTATTGGCCTTCGTTGTTTTCAGATGTATATAAAGCAGTCAAGAGTTGTCATGAATGTCAAATTTTTCAAGGAAAGCAGAAATTACAGCCCTTGCCTCTCAAGCCCATTGAAGTCAGCGCACCATTTCAGCAGTGGGGCTTAGATTTCATCGGCGAAATTCATCTAGCATCTTCCAGGCAGCATCGATGGATATTGACAACCACCGATTACTTCACGAAATGAATTGAAGCCATTCCCACCCGGCAGGCCACGGACTTGGTAATTATTTCTTTCCTTGAAAATAACATATTGTCACGTTTCGGCTATCCACATAAGTTGATTACAGATAATGCAGCAGCGTTTAAATCAAAGAAGATGGTTGACTGTTTCTACAAATATAACATCAGCTTGGGGCATTCAACCGCTTATCATCCGCAAGGAAATGGGCTGGCTGAATCTTCGAATAAATCTTTGGTAAACATCATAAAGAAACTGTTGGAAAACAATAAGAAGAGCTGGCACAAACAGTTAGTAAATGCATTATGGGTTGATCGTGTAAGTCAGAAAAAGTCAATTGGTATGTCACCTTTTGAACTAGTTTATGGGACAGATGCGGTGTTTCCTACTTCACTTAGTATTCCGGTAGCGAAGTTGCTTCAGGAAGTTGGTGGTGTGGAGGATCCAATGCAAAGGCAGATTAGTTAAATGATTCATTTACAGCAGACACGGGAGGAAGTTCTTCAAAATACTCTTAAGTTGCAAGAGCGCATAAAGAAAATCTATGACAGAAAAGCAAAGCCGGATGACTTCCAGATAGATGATATTGTTTTGAGGTGGGATGCCCGAAATGAAGACAAAGGGAAACATGGAAAGTTTGATAACTTATGGAAAGGTCCTTACAAAATTGCAGCATACCGTGGTCCAAATGCCTTTCTTCTCAAGGAAACGAATGGTGATGATTGTCTCGGAGGGTCGGTCAATGGCCGGCTGCTCAAAAGGTACCATGTCTGAGCATTTTTTGCTCTAGCCATTATCATTGTAATTACCATTTTACTTTATATTTCACTGCAAGTGTGCACTGATCTTTCATCTTTAGTCTGGGGCCCGCGGTGAAGGCTATAATTCTGAAGATGGAGATTAGTTGGTGTGAGTTTTTTATGTTGTTTTTATCAATCCATTTTCTGTCCAAAAGTTGAGTTAGTTTGGGTCAAAGTTAGTCCATTTTTCAGTCAGTTGTTAAAGTCAATAAAGTTGTCCCGGTTTGGGTCACATATGTAAATAATGACTCCATTGCCCAATGATTGAAAAGCACTGGTCTGCTCTACCAGAGGTCTAAGGTCCTTGGTACCTCCAAGGAGCTACCATCCCCATTGGAGCCAATGTTAGAGTCAGTCTAGTAGCCCTCCATCAGCGATCAAAGCTCTTTGCATTTGCATAAGTAGGTGTCTCATCAGTGTCATCTCATTGCATTCCATTAGGCATGCCATAACCCTGATGGAGGAGCTGGTGTCTTTATTCCCCTCTTGGCACTGCTGGATTAAGTTGTTTCAGTCAATAAACTCTTTCAAGGTTTCTTGTCTTGTCTTGAGGTCAAAAGTCCTAGGTCTAGGGTTTAGGTCCAATTTGTCTTTGAGGTCATGTCTTTAAAAGTCAATAAATGCCCAGCAGGCCAGAGGGATGAGTATCAAAGTATTTCTTCAAAAGATTTCATCTTGTACAGCTAATTTTTACCTTAGATTTAAAAACCTTGTTTTTAAAGACAAGGTTATTTTCTCATTTTTGTAAAAAGTTGTAAAATTTCAAAATTCTTCGAAAGTCAGCATGCAGCCCTGGTCCCCTTTGCCAAGATTCCTCAGAAGCTATCCCTGCAAAAATTTTCAAGAAAAAGCATCAGTTCAACCAATTTCAGGACAAAAGGAAACCATAAAGTCAGCAACATTTAAATTTTGAAAAAGTGTCAAGTTATAAACATTAGAAAGAGGGTTTGAGGGGAAATTAATTTAAATCAAGCCTATAAAGCCCCTCCCTCCCTCCATTTGATCATCATTTGCCTCAAAGCAATAGTGAAAAGCGATTTGGAGAGAAATTGGGTGAAACTGCAGACAGAGCCCACGCGCGACCCGTCCAGACCTGCGCGCGACGTGTTGGGCAGGCGCGACGCGTCAAGGGGGTCATAGCAGTTGGAAAAAAGCACTGGCGCGACGTGTTGGGCGCGCGCGACCCGTCCAAACCTGCGCGCGACGTGTTGGGAATTCGTCCACAAAAAATTGCCTGTAAACTGCAAAACGACCCCAAATTTCTTCAAGGTTGCAGGTAGGCCTCCAATCATCAAAATGTATTGTTTGCTAAAGCTTGAAAGAGCATGAGAATGTATTTAGAAGCCATTATTTTCAAATGAGGAGTCCATGTGTATTTGCTTAAGAATGTCAAAGTGCTAGTAAAGCTAGGGTTTGTTTTGTTGTTTTCAAGGTCATCCTTTTCACCCCCACTTTTTCCCCACATCCCTTTACCACCTCCCATATCATTTCTACCTAATCCCCCTACCAAAAATACCAAAAGCCCTAAAACCCTACCCCTATTCCTAAAATTCAATAATATAACCCTAAACCCTATCTCCCATAAAACCCTTGCAAATTATAATTGTGTGATGGTGTATATGTCATGATTCCTTCCCTTAATTACCTATTTCATATATTTTCCCTAATTTCCCTTAAAAGTCTCCCCTCCCTAACATCTCCCTTGTGTTATTTGTCCCCTTGAAACAACATTTCAACAATTAAAACAACAGATTTTTGAGCAGAAGCAGCAGTACATTTCAGCCACTTTGCTCTTGAAACCATGTCAGAAACCAAAACCGACTATGAGCAAAGTGATGACCATGAGTCAACACCAGAGGTTGAGGTACAAAGGAGGCCTCACAGGGGTGGTAAGAGTGGTCACAATGTGAGAGAGGAGCCCACCTCTTTGACCTATTTGCAGGCTTGTCCACTTGCAGTCACATGTTTCTGCCACCTCTCATGTTATGAATTTTGCGAGAGGATTTCTCAAATTCAGCACCATAGGGAATTGGTCCGCTTGTTTGTTTTGCATCTGCATGATGGCATGTAAATCTTGCAGGGGTGGATTTTATATTGTCATCTGAAATTATTGCTCAAGCAACAGCGATACCCAATGTGGGAGAAGAGTGGAACAAGCGCAAACTATTGGACAGATTTCAGTATGAGCCCTACATTAAACCTGCCTACATGAGGTACATGACTGGTGTATTTCCTTTCAGATTTTTGAGGGATGAGTATGCTCCCTTGATGAGGCTCATCATGCGCTATTTCACCTGTGAGGGCAGATTTTCATGTTTGTATTCGTACCATATTCGCTTGTTGATGCATTTCACACGGGTACGGATAATGAACATACCATTTTTCATGTGCCGGAATATTGAGAAGATGGTGCCCTTGATGCAGAGAAAGAGACCAGCACAGCAACACAGGAGCATCTATCATTATGGTTTGATCCAGCTTGTGGTCATACATCAATTGGCTCAGCAGGGTATCCCATGGGAGGATTTTATCTCTCGTGATTTTTTCACAGCGCCACCAACACCTCCTGAGGTTGTTAATGAGGAGGGAGGACCATCACAACAGCATGATATCCCTGAGACCAGACATGTCAGCTCTCCTCCATTGGTCACATATCAGAGAGGCCACAGGGCCTTATTTGCATCAGCTCGGCGAGTATTTTCTCCACATCAGGTGGAAGGGGTCTCGACTTCTTCATCAGCTCAGCGAGTGTTATCTCCACATCAGGTGGAAGGGGCCTCGCTTCCGACAACAGCACATGTATCAAAGAGGGGCAAGAAGCCCATGATTGAGGAGGGATCGTCAGGTGATCCATATATCGGCATCATTGATTTGACATCCATTCTCCTAGCACGGAGCTTCACGAGATCATTTAGCAAAAGGAGACTGAGAACCGCTTGTTGCAGCAAAATTTAGAGATGGCACAATGGACAACTACATATTTGGAGCAGCGCAACAAGCAATTGGAAGATGAGCACACTCTTGATGAGTTGCGGAGGATTCATGAGGACCGCAACTTGGCTCGCAAGAGACCTGGTGATTTGGTACCCGTTGAGCGAGAGGCTATGCTTCTCCGGGTCAATGCTCATTTGGAGAGGTTGCTGGCCAAAGCCAACAAAGATAAGGACCTGCTCCGGAACATGAAGAACCACTATTGGGCCCGAATGCACGTATGCAAAGCAAGAATAAAGGTGCTCCAAAGACGGTTGACCAAAGCACTAAAACGAAGGAAAAGGCCCGATCCCCTCCACATCTTGGCTGAGGCTTCTTTGAAGGAGAATGATGCTAAATGACTTAACTCCAGCACAAATTTCAAAAAAAATTGAGCATTTTTTGGTCACTTGTGAATTTTTGGGTAAAAAACAGGTTTTCTCCACCAACACGTCGCGCGCCGCGCGCGACCCTTTCGATGGGCAACTCCATTTCGAGAAAACTCAGCATTTTTGAATTTTTCATGCAAAGATACACCTGCTCAGCAATTACCAAGAGATTTCATCAAATTTTGAGCCTCCAGAAGGTCAAAAAACAAGCAAAAAATGACTTTCTGCCACCTTTTTGACACACAGGAAGCAGTCTTGGGAGATTGCAATTTTTGAGGGGCAAATGGCCACCAAATTCAGAAATTCCACCTGGGTTGGAAAGTAGACATCCAGACCTTTCCAACAAGCCCACTTTTGCCTCATTTGGACACCTAGAAGTGCCTCAAAAGCAGCTCCAAAGGCGCATGACGTGTTCAGGATCAGGGCGCGACGTGTTGGGCAGTTTTCACAGAAATTCACCTACAGCTCAACAAAACGTAGTTTTGACTGGATTTGACTTTTTGGAGTAGATTTTGATCCTCCTTGTTGTAAATGATGTAATTTTATGATATTTTGACACTTATTTATCTCTTCTAGAAGATTCATTCATGAGATAGGTAAAAATTTAATGAATGAATTGGTTTCCTAGCTTATAGAGGCAAGTTGTTTTGACTGCCTAGTTTTTAGTGCTCAGTTTAGAATTGGTTGAAACAGCTCCTAGGATAGTGAGCTCGACCCCTAGAGGCAAGGAAAGATGTTAGATTGCCTATATTATGTACTTTCTTGGTCATTTTCATGGTTGGACTCTTGAGGGAGAAAGCTCTATTGTATTACTCATTGTATCTCTGCAATTTTGGCAAAGGAAGAAAGACCACGGTTTTGCAGTCCTTTTTGGGATTCCTGTGGTTACATGTATTGATGGTGTGTTTCTCTTTGTACTTGTAAGTTTGTTATGTGAATCATCTCCTTACTTTTCCTTCTGCAAATTAGGCAAATGAAGTGTTAAAGTAGAATTCATGATTGCCATGCTCTGCTTTTAAGTTTGCTTAATATTTATGTTTTCATTTGTCTAAAGAGAACCCTTGAAGGTTTCTTGCTCTCTTTAGCCCCTCACCGGTCATTCCTATCCATTCACTTAATTCAAAGGCATCAATACAGTCTCCTACCTTGCCCCAAAGAACCCCCTGCAAAAACTGTGTCCAATCCCCGCACCCAAAATTGCCTTTCCCCGATTTTCCACCAAAATCCTAAAACTTCCCAATTCAAACCTTTTTATCAGTTTACTAGCCTAAAATCAGTGTTTCCTTATTGGTTATCTCGCCTGTTAAAGATCTTTACCGAGATAGACCGGAGAGAGCCCTCTCCTGCCCCGTAGGGCTAGCTACGAGGCTAAGTGGTTTGATGTTGCCTTGGAGTTTACCTTTTTCAGCCTGAAGTGAAATTTCAAGCGCTAACAAAAACTTCTCTGAAATTCTCTGCTATTTCTGGAATATCATCTGCTGCAACTAACTGACTATCAATCTCATTGAAACTATCTGAATACAAAACAAAAGACTCTAAATCTATATGTACATAATTAATCGGATGATCAATTGGTTTCTCCTTGCTTGTAATCATGTATTTCATTTTCTGCTCCCGATAAAGTTTTCTCATTTGAACAAACACAGGAATTGTTGCATAGGAGAAATCAAGCTGCATAGTTCCTTTAATCTTTGTTCCCCAAGATCTGGAAAGAAGCATTCCAAATCTAGGAGGTATATCCGCCACCACCACATCCATCAAAACGTTCTTTGCTGGAATCTAATCCAAACTGACCACCCAGTCTTCAATAAGCCCAATACATCTCACCCTGCTGGAATCAAATGAATAAAGATCATGGTATTTCCTAGTGATGTCCAAACCCAGCTTTTCCATGATAGCCTTCGGCATAAGATTGTGGGAGGTGTCGGAATCAAACATAGCATTATGCAACACAAACTCATGCACTTTCAAACTGATATAAAAATGAGGCACATCACTATCCGGAGACTCACCATTCAATGCTGGTCCAAAAATCATTATGGTTGATCATCTTCTACACTCACCATATTAGACATTGGATCAAAATTCAAAAGTTTGGAAACCTGACCTCTATAATTGTTGTTCCTCATCAGCTCTGTCAATGGAATGGATACCTTCAATTTAGAAATTTTATTTTCTAAACTAAAAGCAGAAGTCTTCTCTACCTCTTTGGCTGGAACCTCTTTCTTATCAGCTTTATCTTTTGATACAATTGGCTGATTGACTCTTTCATTTGCTGATGGAGATTTGCTAGGAGTTGGCTCAGCAATTTCTTTTCCTTTATTTGGTGCAACAGGTGGCTCATTCTTAGATGCTGGACCTTCCTTTCTCTTCTGGATTGGATTGATGGGGACATTTCTATTTCTTAATGAATATTGATGCTGCTGGGCGGACAAGGCATGCATATACCCTCTCTGATACTCATCCGACTCCTCTTCAAGAGCTGTGTCATTCGCCAAGATAAAATCTACATCCTGTTGTACATCTGAACTTTCTGCATACTCATCATCTTCAGTGATAAACGTGGGCATATCATCAGGGGTAAAGAAGTAATTTTCTTCCCCTATTACATGATCTTCATCATCAGATTTGGGACTAACAAAATTCTGCAGAAGAGGTGTCTTTACTTGCTTCTGTTGTGATGTCGATTCTTGTGCTCGTTGTTCACGTTGTTTGATCCCGAATTGAGGTTGCTGCTATCCACGGAAATTAGGATTCCGGTTCTGCGGTTCAGGCTTATCAAGTGTTAACCTTTCAATCATCTTTTCTACCTTGTGGAGCACCTGATCTGAAGTAGAAGCTTCTTCCTTTATTGTAACTCTCTTCTCGGTTTTCAATCTAACTCTCTTATCATTCAAATTTGCCTCAACACTAACGGTGATTTTCTGCATTTCTTCTAAGGTAGTTGAATCTCTCTCTCTTACTTGATAAACCATGTCTGGATCAAAACCATCCGGGAACTTTAGCAAAGCTGACTTTCTAGTTGGCTTTAAATCATTGAAAATTGCATTATAAACCGGATTGAATTTAGTACAATAGTCTTGCACGGACTCACCAGCATTCTGCTTGATCTTGGTATATTCAGAAGTGATCTGAAGAGGATCTTTCTTGACTTCCCAGTGATCTAAGAACTGTCTTTGAAGCTCTTCTGATGTGGGAATACTTCTAGCTTTCAGAGCTCTGAACCATTTTCTCACCTCACCTGCGAAAGTCTGCACAAATAATCTCATGGTCACGTTTTCTGCATCAATCTCATGAAGCTCAAAGAAATCTGTCATCTTATCCACATGTTGATGTGTAGTGGTACTTTGAGGAGTGCCATCAAACAAAGGAATTTTACTCTGATAATCTGCAGGCATGTCACCCAAAACTTGAGGTAGTGCAAGAGGTGCAAACCGAGCAGCCATTGCTCTTGGTGGATTGGCAATCGGCCTTGGAGATGTTGGGGGAGAAGGTGCAGCTGATGTGTGAGGTGAATGAGGAGGTGTATGCGGAGGTGAAGAAATTTTGGATGTAGAAGGAGTAGATGGAGGTGAATTTACAACAGACTTTTGATCAGCAATAGTAGGCTGCAGGGGAAGGGTGGGAATGAAAAGCGGCTCTGTGGGAACCCTTGAGCTAGATGGAGTTGCGACAGCTCCAAGAGTTGCAGATGAAGCTTATAGGAAATCAATGATATTTGCAGCCTCAATGTCAGTTTGGAGATGTCTTAGAATGAAATTTTCAATGGACTTATTAGATTTTTCAATGTCTTGAGCAGCAAGAAATTCCGGATTCGGGGCTATAGACTTAAGAGCGTTTTCGGATTTGGTTTTAAACAATGACAATTCAAACTTTTCATTAAAATCAAGCTCTTCAAGATACTTGAAAATTGTAGGGCAAGAACGGGATTTTAACACGGGAGTCACAAAGCTCTCTTGACAAACAATTCTTGAAATCAGATTGGGATTTTCGTAAAAAGGGGGAGGATTAGGATCTAGGTTAGCTCTGGTATATCTCTTTGAAGCCAGCGTGTTAATTTCAAGAAATCAAAGGAACACAAACAACTTGTTCAGCCATTCAAATTCTAAACTTATCATTCAAAAGCTTAGAATCCTCAAAGGTACTGGGGCGATTTACAGGTCGAGTGTCACGATTACAAGCTAGACCGGAGATTGACTTGACCAGCATTTATCTACTTGCGCTAATGCAAAGCAAAAGCGTTTTGAAGGCTACCTGGCATGACTTCAGGCTCTGTCTGTAGCTTATAAACTCAATGAAATCAACAAGCAAACCATTTTCTTCCCCAGTGGAGTTGCCACTATGTTAGAGCCTAGATTTGCCTCAAGCTGAAAAGGCAAGGTTCTAGGTCCACATCAAACCACGTTCAGCCTCATAGCTAGCCCTACGAGGACAGGAGAGGGCTCTCTCCAGGTTAATCTCAGCGAAAGATAATCAATGGGGTTGGAGATGACTGATTTAGCAACTGATTTTAGGCTAGGTATTAAGTGCAAAGGATTTGATTTGAGTTTTTGAGGGTTTTGTGTTGGAAACAGGGAAAGGCAAATTGGGCTCGGGGATGAGGCACAGTTTCTGCAGAGTTCTGATTGGGGCAAGGAAGGCAATTGTTTTGATGCTTTAAATTGAGTGAAATGGATAAATAAGACTAGTGAGGAGCTAAGGAGAGCAAGAGAATCTCAAGAATTCTCCTTAAACAGATGAAGACATGGAAATTAAAACAAATTCAAAGGCAGAGCATAACAGTTAATGGATTCCACCTTAATCACTCATTTGTTCAAATTCAGAAGAAAAGACAGGAAAATGATTCACATAACACTAATGAACTTACAATTACTTAGAGAAGCACACCATCAAAAAGATAAAGCCACATGGATCCCAAACAGTGCTACAAAACCCTGGTCTTTCCTTAGCCAAAAATGCAGAGACAGAATGTACAATGATATGCCAAAGCAATCCCAAGTGTCCAACCCTGAAAATGACTTAGGAATTACATGATATAGACTAGCCCAACCCATTCCCTTGCCTCTAGGGGTCGAGCTCATCATTCTAGGAGCTGTTTCAACCAATTCTAAACAAAGCACTAAAATCTAGGCAATCAAAACAACTGGCCTCTATAAGGTAGGAAACTGATTCATTCATTAAATTTTCACTTTTTAGTGAATGAATCCTCTAGAACAAGTAAATAAGTGCCAAAATTACATCATGTTTATCCAATTACATCAAGATAGATCAATAATTACATCATAAAGCAAAACTAGTCAAATTGGCCGAATTTCTGAGCTAGAAGGTGAAAAATTGAGCAAAAATCCTCTATGCGCCGTGCCAAATCCTCTATGCATCGCGCCACTTTGAGGCTGAGTTTGAGGCACTTCCTGAAGTCCAAATTGAGCCCAAGTGTTCTTGTTGGAAAGCCTGCCTGTCTACTTTCCAACCCAAGTGGAATTTTCTAATTTTGGTGTCATTTGCCCCTCCAAAAATTCAATCTCCCAAGACTGCTTCCTGTGTGTCAAAATAGGGGAAAAGATGTCATTTTTTGAGTGTTTTTGAACTTCTGAGAACTAAAACTTGCCCAAACTTCTTGGCCATGCACTAGTAGTCATGATTTTTCATGATAAATCCAAAAATATAAACTTTTTTCCATTTGGAGCTCCCTAGCAAAAGCGCGCGCCAGGTGGCGCCGCGCATAGGGAGAAAAACTCTGTTTTTTGTACAAAAAATTTCCAAAATGTCAAAAATGCCCCAAATTTCTTAAAATTTGGGCTGTGCTTCTTCATTAAGTGTTATGCTGGGCTAAAGAGGCTTTGGCCAGTATCTAAAGACGATCAAGCTCCCTTTGCCTCTTTTGCTTCCTTATTGCCTTCCTCAATTTTTCCTTTAAATTCCTTATTCGGGCCTTGCAGACCTTGTTTCGTGCCATGTAGTGGATGTAAGGACCACAATTCAAACTAAATATTTTTTTTATTTTATTTTTGGCAGCAAATTCAACCAAAAAGGAAACGCATTGAAATTTCAAATTTATTTAGCACACACATTCTTGACACTCATTTCAGGAAAACATATCATAACATACATTTACATATGTTTAACTAAGATCAATAGTAATGAAATACATGTGTACCGTTCACCAGAAGGCAAGAATCCTCTTGCTCTGCTGTTACTGGTATTCCCTTGTAGTCGATCACCTCTGTGAGTGAATGATGACGCACTTGATCCGAATGCGAAGACCCACCGGTTAACCTCCCAGCCTACTCCTTGGGTACTCTTCTTCCCCGCGGACCCCCGAGCTGCAATGGGGTTGTACAATGGAAGAAAGCACTAACTGGTAGAGGAGAGCACACCTTGGCTCAAGAGTCCCCTCTCTAAAATCCTCTACCTCACCAAACTCACTATAGCTTCGTAATCACTGCTCTGACATCATCTCATCCACCCAACCATAGGGTTCCAAAAAGTCCCTTCTCCCATGGCTTGCCCCTTCTTTTATAGGAGTCCTAATAGGTGACACTTGTCATGTCATGCATAATTAATTATTATTTTTATAATTCAATAGCTTGATTATTCACCCACCCATGTGTCGTTCTCATATCAAGGGTCTCCCAAAATTATTTACTTAAATTTTTATTTAAAACTAATATTTTCCTCACCTCAACAAGATTCCTATTTCTTCTCCTAGTTGTCTCTTTATTCCCCCCCTTTTATTCCTTAATTTGTGTTCATTACTTGAATTCAATTAATGAGTCAAGATTTTATCCTCAATCTACTCCCTAATTTAACTCAGGTTATCTCCTCGATGGATATTTTTATGTTGGTTGTTGACACATGGAGCTTCTCTACATTTCTCTAAATTTAATTTATTAATCTCATTTTAATTCACCTTCCTCTTTTCTTAATTAGGTTTAAATTAGTTTAGCATTAATCTTTATCCTTACCATTATGTTTGTCTTTCCCCTTTTTCCTAATTAAACCACATAATCTTATTAGTATTTTCCAAAATGGGAAGGGTAGAGTTTTTAAGGTACTCTATTTTAATTCTTCCTATGATCCTCCTTATTCCAAGTTTTATTTTTGATTTAATTACATTGGTTTCTAATCATCATTTACCCTTGATGTAAATTTACCTAGTTTTCATTCCTTGCTTATATTTATTTATTATTATTTATTTTTAATGATTCCAAGGATGCCAAGTTTGGTTGTGCCCTTCAAGAACTTCCCTAGAAGTTCCAAGGGTGCCACACCTAATAGCTTATTTGTGATGTCAAGGGTGCCAGTTTGGTTGTGCCCTTCAAGAACTTCCCTAGAAGTTCCAAGGGTGCCACACCTAATAGTTTATTTGTGATGCCAAGGGTGCCAAGTTGGTCGTGCCCTTCAAGAAATTCCCCTGAAGTTCCAAGGGTGCCACACCACTTGCCCTTCAAGCATCCAGTGATTACGAGGGGAAAGTATAGTGCAACGTCATAGACCACTATCATCTCTTATGTTTCCTGTTATAGTGAGACTAATGGTGTCGGGGATCAAGGAATCCGCCTTGATGTGCGCCCCTCGGTAAAGTCCTCATGAGCGACCCAATTTTGGAACCTGCCCTCATGGCATCGTGATCTTCAAGGTGAAGGTGTTTCAACCCTTCCAGCCCAAGTCACGGCGAGAGTGCTAGTGGGTGAGATCAGGGACTTTGTCCCACCCCTCCCATGTAGTTCCATCCACTTGTACAACCCCATCACCCATATGTGAGTCATTCGGTCAAGCAACTAATCTGTGCCTGCAACCATTAATATATCATCAGAATATAGTTAAACATATATGGCAGATTCCAAGATCGACTTAGACTTTCAAAGATAAAGTAATATAAATTTTCATCAAACCAGGTGTCATCGACATGTCATATGCAAGTGCCTCTGATGGTTTCCTGCTATACTCAATAATCATCAGTAACAAGGTTTCTCAATGTTAGTCAATTATCATAATAGCATCATTAACAATTCCTGGTCATTCACATCATTGTCCATTGTAAGTCTGAACTAAAGGAAGTAGGTAACATAGGGGACACATCCCTCATGGCTATCATCAATAATCATCAACGGAAACATACATATTCATTAAGCTATCAACATCGTAACATCGTAGAACTATACCTATCCATAAAATTTATCCTCATTATGCTTTTAGTAGAGCGCATACATATTCTTTACTACCCTCGTCATAATTTCAAATAGACCAACTTAACTATTTAATATTGCAATCATCAGAATACTGATAGATAAGATACATAACCACTCATGCTACCATAATATCAATGGAAAGCATTCATAACATCACAACCATGAATATCTCAATCGCTAATAATAGTGTCATGGGTCCAGATCCTCAATCTGAGGTCCTCGAAGAATAGAGTGTCTAAGATAATGTCGTATTAGGGTCAGGAAACTAAACTGGGCACTACAGTGGAAAGCCATGTGTCTTAGCAATGCATGATCCTTATCGGCCTTGTCCAACAGCCTGTGTAAGTGCATGTTAACTCTCTCGAGATTAGCCTCCCGATCCTCATTAATCTCTTGCTCCAATGACGTGAGCTCAATTCTTCTCCTTTGTGCAGCCTGGCGATTCTCGCGGATGTTTTGTAGCTCCATGATTGCTTGTTGATATTCAACATGTTTGTTCCTCTGCTCTAAATATTTCATGGTCCACTTAGCTCTCTCCAAGTCAAGGGATAAGGCTTGGATCTCTGTTTGCTGCTCCTGGATGATCTCCCTAAGCTTGGCACTTTATGGGCCTGTATCTGTATCATCATCATGAATGAGAATGAAGTTGGTCTCTCTTTCACCTGAAGGCCCCTCATCCTGCATTGGCCTCTTACTTTTGTCCTGTACCTGTGATGCTGATGGAGGAAACGAGGCCCCTTCCACCCTGAGTGGAGATAACACTCGCTTTGCCGCTGCAAACAAATGTCTAGTACCTCTCTGATATGTGATGAATACTGGCACACTAGCGGTCTCATGGCGCTCACACTGATGAGAAGGTCCACCTTCATGCTTAACCTCTGATAATCCCTGTGAAGCTCTGAAGAAGTCACGGGAGATGAAATCATCCCAAGTGATGCCCTGTAATTCAAGTTGATGAACCACCAAAATCTTTATAAGAGCAAAATGATAGACACTGTTAAGTTGCTGCTGTGGGGTTTTATGTTGCACAACGGTGGTCATCCTCTCTATTTTCCGGCAAATGAAATACGGAATGTTCATCATTCGTACCCTGGTGAAATGCATGAGAAACCTGATGTGATAAGCATAGAGACAAGAGAACCGTCCCTCACAGCTGAAATATTTCATGATCAATTTCATTAGTGGAGCATATTCATCTTTCAGATATCGGAATTGGAACACTCTCTTGAGCTGCCTCAAGAAACCGGTTTTAATATATGGCTCATAACGCTGCCTGTCAATATTTTGTTTCTTGTGCCATGGTTCTCCAATGTTCGATATGCCAGTTGCTAATGAGACAGATTCTGGTGTAAGTGTGAAGGTGACACCAGCTAAGATAGCTTGATCTCCATGTAAGTGCAGCACGAATAGACGAGCCAGTTCATGATGAAATTGAACACTAGCCACCTTTTGACAAAACTCATAGCATGATTGATGTTGGAAACAAAACATAGCAAGAGGGTAGGCCTGCAATTCTATAAGGGTGATTGGTTCTTCTCTTACATGTCTACCACCATTATGAGGCCTCCGAGGTGCCTGTTCTTCCAAGGGTGAGTCACTTTGGGTTTCCACTTCATAGTCTGGCGAATCCATGCAAATAAATGGAAATTTGAAGAAATTTGAAACGTTTTCGGGCTTTCAGGTGTGTGCGCTGCGCTGCATACCCAATGCGCCGCACTCTGCCAGTGCGCCGCGCCGGTCAAATTTCCTCCAACTTCACCCAAATCGCTCACGAACTTAACCAATTTGCTTTGAGTGGCTTTCTCCTTAATCTTGGCATGCAAATGACATTGATCTTCATGAAAATGTCTTTATAAAGACATGGATTTAATTTTTGACTCTTCAAAACCCACCTTTGTAATGTTTTGGCATTGGCACTTTTTCCATTTTAATACACTCTGTTTTTGAAATTTCCTTTTGATTTTTTGACTGAAACAATGAAATTCTTGGCAAATGTTTGCAGGGATAGCTGACATGGAATTTGGCAAAGGAGACTAGGGTTGCGCCTGAAGATTTCAAAAACCGAAAACTTTTGAAAATTATTACAAAGGACAAAATGTTGACTTTTCTTCAAAATAGAGTTTTGAAGAACAATCATAATCCATCCATATGATGATGAAATTCGCGAAATAAAAAACATATGTAGAACCTCCCTCTGGCCTGCTGGCATTATTAGACACTTTAACGACTCAATTTGTAAAACCCTAGACCTATGATTGACATGACTCTTTGCCCATTAAAATATCAAACATTGATTGTCATGGACTTTAATAAACATTGATGAAAAGACCTAATCCAGCAGGTACAAGACATGAGGGGAATGAATGACAAAGCCCTTCCGTCAGATTTATGGCATGCTCCTAGCGGAATGCAACTGAGTGAATCAATTGAGACACCTAAAAATGAAATGCAAAAAGAGGTTTGATCTCTGACGGAGGGATGACCAGACCGACTCTAACACGTATTACACATATAGCATCATTTAGGATTGATTTTACTCCTTTTTTGTAATCTATCCCACATTAGGACTCTAGATCAACCACATAAATAATATGAATTTGGTAAGTGCCTTCACCTTCCATAATTTGGACCGCCAACATTCCTCCTCTACATTTGGTGGATCATGCAAAGATAGGTAACCTAGTTTACCAAATAATATCCTCCCTTTGTCCCTAATATCTCTAAATTCACTTGGGGTCCTCTTTAAATGCATATGTTCCTTCCTCATCTCTACCACATACCTATCCCATATTTAACCTAATTCAACTCTCAAACCAAGATCTTGAGCATTGTTCCAACATTCAAAGGTCCAAAATTTTGTGTCCTTTGGCTTCTTTATCTTATCCCATACCAAGATGTTTTGTTGCTCATGTGCCTTTATTGTACATTGTGAATTTACTAGGTAAAATGAGACCATGGAACCATGAGGTGGAACGTACATAGATAGAAAGGTAAGAGGAGAAAAAACAAGATATCTAATGAGAATAAACTCACTTACCATGTCAACAAGCCTCATGAGTTGGTGAAAGCGAGGTGTGATCCTAATGTAATCACATATGTAATGCTAATCAATGAGTTCTTGAAATTGGGTAAATTGGAAGGGGCCTTGAATATCTTTGACATAATGATGGGATGTGTTTAAGCAAGATGTTGGTGTTTAAAATAAATGGTTTGGGGTTCTGTGCATAATTAGATTTAATAAAGCTTAGAAGCCCCTCTAAGGCGTGGTGGATGAACAGTAAGATTGATGTTGCAACAAATAGTGTACTAATAGAGTGGTTTTGTAATGAAGGGAGCATTGAGAAGGAAAAAATAATTTCAATAAATTTTGGGAAAGGGAAATCTCAATGGGGAGTTTAAGGCATGGACTCATGGGAAACCACATGAATTGAATGTGGTTTTTGAAGTGAAGTCTATGATGGAAGTTTAAATGGACAAGGCCTTGGAAGTTTAAATGGACAAGGCCAACTTCATGATGTAAATTAGTTCTATATATTTAGAGATGTGTTTGTAATGAGAACCTAATGTGACCACTAGTGAATATGATCAAAACAAATGAAAGTTGCTATCTAATTTTCATGGATTGACATGTAGGGGGTTTCTATAACCAATAACCATTTATATTATAGTTGTTTTTAACTCCTAGATTGATTTGGGAAACCAAGCTAATGTTTCATCTTTACATCCATATCACTAACCACAAAATCAACACCAAAACTTTTAATGTTTATTTTTAAATTAGATTCAAAATTATCCAAATTATTCTACACAACATGGCTTAAAAGAAAAACATTGCATGATCCCATGAAGATGGAGGCCATCATCAAGTGCCCAATTCCTACAAATATCACTAAAGTTGGAAATTTATTGGGACAACACATCACCTACCAAAGTTTGTAACATCCTTTTCAACATTAGTTGTGTCACTCCATGCCATAAAAACTAGTGGTAAGAGATTTTAGTGGGGAAAGAATCAACGAAAACTTTTAGATAAGTTGAAATAGAAAATTAGTCAGGCACTAGTCCTTGCATTGCCTAACTTGTAGAAGCCCTTTGAATTGGAGATGGATGTGTAGATGTGTTGTAGGAGTGGTATTGATACAAGGAGATATGATAGTATGCTATCATTCTGAATGTTTCATGGGGGAATCTTGAACTACCCTACATATGATAAGGAACTTTATGCCCTGGTTTAAACTATTAAAATGTTGAAGCACTATCTACTGGGAAAGAAAACCATCTATCCACATTTATCACTAACCACTGCAATATTTGTAGGCCCAAACCATTTTTCCACATTGATCACCCACCATTACAATATTGTAGGCCCAAAGTAAGCTTCAACAAACCAAACATTACAAGAGGATGGGGATTTTGCAATTGTTTCATATAGCCATCAAATAGAAGAAGAGAAGCACTAATAAGTTAGTAAACATGTTTTTAAGGCCACCCACATCGAATATTATATATTTGGGAACTCTTATACATGGAACCTCTTAACCACAATGTATACAAAGTGACATATAAAAAATATGAGGACTTTTCAGAGGTGTTTTAGTAGTTGTAGAGCCAAATTCAAGCAGAAGAAGAGGCAACAAGGATGAATACCATATCTAGAATGGGTTGCTCTACAAACTTGATAGGCTTTGTGTCCTTAAAGGTGGAGGATTATACTTATTAAAGAGTCTCACACATCCAAGTTTGTAAGAGATTTTGGTATTGTGAAGATATTTTCCAACTCACAAAGGTATTTATATAGGCTCAAAATGAAAGAAGTCGGTGTTAAATATATTACATGATGCACACTTTGTTGTATCAACAAGCCTAATAATAGAAAGCAAGGTATATACCATTCCCTACCTCCACACACTCAACCTTGGGAAAACATTTCCATAGATTTTCTAAGTGGTTTTCTAACAACCAAGAAGGGACACAACTATCTATTTGTGGTAATTGACATGTTCAACAAGATGTGCATTCTTATGCCATATAAAAAGACCATGAAAGGATAAGAAACAATAAACATGTTCTTTGAAAAAAATTAACTGCACTTTAGGATACTAAGGAGCATCATCTTAAACAAGGATACCACATTTTGGAGTGCCTTTCAAAGGTCCATAGTTTGGGAGAAGATGGACACTAAGTTGAAGAGATATATAACATTCCATCCACAGATAAATGGGTAGAAATTAGTCAATAAGACTTTGGTTCGATTTTTGAGGGGTACCAATCAACATAGAATTGAAAAATCATTCAAAATGAGAGACAAAGTTTAGTTACAATTGAACAAAGAAATACCACAAGGTCTTTGTACAAAGATCAATGCTATAGTGTGGTCCTTTTGAAGTATTGGATAAGGTGGGTGATGATTCCTATAGAGTCAGTGTACCCTTGTGTATGTGTAGTTACTCAATAATGAATATGAAGAATATGAAACTCTATAAACTTTCCATATTGGATTAAAAAACTGAGTAGGTCTTATCTACCATAAAGTATTTAACACCAAAAGCACAAGTAGAGATGGCATGAGATACAATCTTGTAGAAGTATAGAGCTACCAACCAAGTGCAACATGACCTTTACTAGATTGAGTTAAAATGATAACTTCTACATAAGGAAAAATGATACTCCAAGGAAAGGCAAAGGAAAAGTTTCCCACATCATTAGATAAAAACCTTTTGGGGCCCAAATGGAGAGGTATGATCCAAGATGCATCATTGTATAATTTGTCACCTATATTGGTACTTTTTGGGTAGAAATATTAAAGGAACTGGCCCCTTTATTGGAAGGTACCAATTTGGAAAATTGGGGTCTGGAACCTTCTAGATCCATTTTGAGGCATCAAATGATACTTTTAGGGGTCAAAACTTTATGAATATAGCTTGCAGCCATTAGATGTTATTTTTCATAATGAAATCTTTTCAATGTTGCAAAAACACCTTAATCAGAGTTTATATGTGGAAATTATGCCTCCTGCAAGTTAACCTACCTTTTTGAGCACCATGGTATTGAGTGGATGCCATGTTAGCCCCCAAAACTCATGTGTGGGGCTATCCATGTGTGGAATTTCAAGAAGATTCTAGAAATTCCAAAACCATATAAATAATTGAGGGTTGAGGATACAAAAACCCTATAGGCACACCCCCTTACCCTTAGGAATGTGTTTACTATGCTAACCAAACATCCCTGGTATGGTTAGGGATATGGGGTTATTTTTTTTTACTTTCTTCCAAGTTTATGGAACTCGATTTGGGTGTCATCATTGTATTTGTCTCGGCAAGGATTTTCCAATGATATAAATTTGGTCCCAATCGGACTCCAGGATTGCGCTTTATGAGCTTTTAAAGTCTCATTAGATCACAAGTACCACCTCACTTTTGCTACCACATGGCACCCACATGGCATATCACTACACTACCACATGGAAGAAACTATTAAGAACCTAGGGGTACTTGAATATGTGGTGTGCATTGATAGCATGTACCTTAAGTTACCTTCCACGTCACATGTGGTCACATTGTCCACACACACACACACACATATATATACAACCATATAAAATAGTGGCACATTTATGCCTTTACCATTGGCGCCCTTATATATAATATATAATAGTAGTGCACCTAGGCCTTTGAACCTTGACGCTCATATATAATTACCATAGACTCCCCTTTTCCAATCCTCCTCCATCCGACGGCCCAAGTCAACTGATTTGATCAACGGTAGGAATAAAAAAGTGCTACCCCCCACTATTTTGGTTACTTCATGGTTCTAGGGTGGAGATCCAATGGTCCACTCTCTTTTAACTAATCCAACAGTTAGCACGACCTCCCACTCTCCTCAGCGACGTCACAGGGGGAAAGCCCCACTAGTTTCCTGACCGTCGATTTTCCGTGACTCAATCAATGACCTAGGGGGGGAGGCCTTGCTATCTTTTCGATCGTCGATTTCACCGATGAACCTCTATCGTCTGTTTGAGCCCAAGCTTTTGCCTTTGGTCACGATATGTGGTTATATGGTTCGACAGCCTGGCCCTTAGGGCCAATTCCTATAATTCCACACGCAGATAGGGTCAAACCCCGACCTCTAACCATGACATTGGTCACCTCTGGACCATGCCCAACCTAAAATTATGTGTGCTTTGTGTACCTTAGGTGTGTGTGTGTATATATACACAGGGCGTGGTCTTAAATCACCTTGCATAAGCCTTTGACTTTCTAGTAATAGGTTAAACAAGTACTCTATAAATGAGTCGAGTGTGTCAACTCAACCCTATAACAAATAGTATATTGTCTCGGCTCTCCATGATCCCATAACCCCCATAGAAATCATGTAATTTAATCAAAGTGGATATACCACTGCCCAAACAATGATTTCAATGACAACTACAATTATTTTCCATTTCCATAACTTAATGGTGCTAATGGTAGTCTTGACCTCAACTTATGAATATATAGACATATATTATAATTTTCAGACTTAAGGCATAGTTTATGTACGAAAGATAGGTTCAAGATGTGCACTCTTATATTGATGCATATTTGGCATTACAGAGGGGCAATTTGACTACATTATTAATTTTCACACCATTAACTTGAAAGATTGTAAATAACCATGGACAAGTAAGCCCAGAATCTCAACAACTCAACTCAATGATTTTCCCGCACTTCTCTCTCTCTCTCTCTCTCTCTCTCTCTCTCTCTCTCTCTCTCTATATATATATATATATATATATATATATATATATATATATATATATATGCACTTCTATAATTTATGTGCATATTCTTGTTCCCGCACACAACCATTACTATAAGAATTCCAGGCAATTTCACATTTGTTTCAATGAAGTCTATACACCTCATAATATCACTCATCCTAATGAATTTAATAGTGTTCGCACACAACCATTAGTATGAGAATTCCAGGCAATTTCACATTTGTTTCAATGAAGTCTATACACCTCATAATATCACTCATCCTGATGAATTTAATAGTGTTGGAAGGATGAAAGAAATTTTCCTCTACAAGCCCTTTGTGTCTTGATTCATCATTGTTTTAGCTCAATAATTAATCAAATTGACATAAATCATTATACCTTCATTAAGTATTTACCCACACCAAAAACACAGTTGTAATCATTATGTGCATACAACACTTATATATATGTATATATAGATATATACAATCCTATGTCCCTGCATAAAGAATGTTAGTGCAAAACCATTGACACGAGGAGCCATTTATTCACATTCATATGTGGAAGGTCATCAAGACTTTATTCTCATAATCACAAGAGAACCATGAACCATTCAAGCAATCAAAACAAAATTGGTTTAACATTCTAACATGAACTTCATGGAAAGTGATACATATGAATAAATTTATCTTGAATTGAAATTGAAGTTGGGCAACTAAACCTGGGACAACAACTCTCCACCCAACCATAGACAATTTGCACCCAATCCTCACTTGAAATTGTCATCCTCAAGCTAGATTCTAGACACTGAGGTGATTTTTGCTCAATGGATTAGCCACCAACTGCTAGTTGAAACAGGGATTCTAGAGGTTCTCCCACCTCCACCCACCAACTATGTAAGCAGTCAACAAAACCACAAGGAATCTAGAGGCTCGTTGCCTCCACCCTTTATTTGTTCAACTACTAGTAAATTCCAAGAAATCCGGAGATCTATTATCCACCCTAGAATGTCAAGGGAGACCAGAGAATCAAATCTCCGCCCTTCAAGCTACAACATAGTGGTCCCACCCACCTTTGGAATCTAGAACCCATTGTAAAGACAACCACAACAAGAAAGGCATTTAGAAATCCTCTTTTTCATAAATTCAAGTGACAATTCTCGACCCCATCCATTAAGGAAATCTAGAGAAAGCCATCTCCACCCTCTGGCTACCAGGGACTCAAGACCAATGTCCTTCACCTAAGAGAGATTTCTTCCTACCTTCTTACCCATCGAAAATCAAATTCTCTTTACTTTTGTGTTTCCCCTTCTCCTATGTTATGTGAGTTATCCATGTTGTCTATCTCTTTTCCCTTCATTCTCTTCCATTGTGGTTGACTTCCACTCTCCCCCCAACTGCCCACACAACCCATCCTTCATAAATTTTCGTCCTTTCCACCTTGTGAATTTTTCCAAAGCAAGCATGGCTCCTTATCCTTCTTCTTCAACTGGATTGAAGGCATAATCAATCCATTTAATCACACACCTACCAACCTTCAATGGTTATCATGAAACAAGTCAAACCTCTTTTCATATCCCAAGCAAGTAACCCCCCCCCCCCCCCCCCCCCCGGCTCTCGAATATGTGTCCCTTGACTCAACCCACTTTTTTTATGAAATATTTACATTGTATACATTTGTGGAAATAACCAGGGTTGTCACAAACCCCTCCCCCTTGGGGGGAACACTGTCCTCAGTGTTCAATAACCATATACAACAAACAGGCTTTAGACCAAGCATTGGTGATTATGGAGCTTTATTCACACATGGTGTTTCAACTTTTGCAACACATTTAACATGCACAGTGGCTTACCCAGCCACTCAGTAAACATTACTTTATCAATTCAACCATTCCCCATGACCCTTTTATATTGTTTTGATGTTTTAGATGTGTTCAATCCAACTTGCATTTGTTCCCTTTCTCTACAGTGTTGCTTGCCTCCAATGTCCAACGTTGCTATCTTGTGCTCCTTGTTCCTTCATTGAATAGTTCCCAATTCATTGCTTCCAGGAACACCCCCAATGTGCTTTAGATTTCATTCAACTATGCTCATGACCACAAACCAGTTTATTTTCTGGCCTTCCCTTCTCTGCAGCCCAGTCCCTCTGGAAATCCAATAACCCCTCCTTCTGTGCACTCACTCATCTTCCAACTTCATGCATTCCCTTCTCCGCTTCCCAGTCCCTCGGGCAATCCATTCTTTGGCAATGTTTCCTCAGATAAGAAGGGTCTCAAAACCAATGATCCAGGTGGATATTGGTGGCCACCCACCTATTCCACTTGGACCCCCACCATTGTTTCAATTTCCTTAATTGCAGTACATATTTATTGTAATATCCCTCCCCTTAATAATAAGTAATAAATAATAAAAATAATAATATAATAATAAATAATAAATGACATTAAAAATATAACAAAGAAAATAAATAAAAATAATAAAACTAAAAATAGTAATAACCATACTAAAGCTCTAGATAAGAATAAATAAAACAAGGAAACCATAAAAAAGAAGGAAATAAAACAAGAAAATGAAACTATCAAAAAGAAGGAAATAAAACAAGGAAACTAAAAATAAAAATAAAAAAGTAGCATGTAGACACATGGAGTGTGTGCATGTGGTTTCACTTTCAATATTGTTCTATTTAATAGATGGTGAGGAAGATGAGAGGCATTCCTGCATTCCATCATTCCGGGATTCTATCTTTCATTCTCTTGGGAGAATGGTGTTCTAAGACTTAGGAGTCACTGGCAGTAGTACGTTGATTGAGGGCTCGGGGGTGGCCAGTGGTAGAAAATCGTTGCGCAATTGAGCCTATGGTTGGGTGGAGAGTCGTCCCCAAAACCTTGTTGCAGTAAGCCTACTTCTACCACAGGTAAGCACACGTAAGCACTATTCCTAGTTTGAATTTAGTTAATTAATTACATGTTTATGTGGTTAAGTAATTGCCATTGTGATTTAAATTTAATGTTAATAAGTTAATTAGATATTTATTTTGGGCTGTTACATGTGGTATCAGAGCATAGGTTCAACTCTTAGGGCCTATAGACATTTTAATATAGAAAAAATTCGATCTAAATGATTTATCGATTTCTTTTGGGAAGCCATCAACATTTCTGAGTGAAAATCTCTACAGTGTTTGAAGTCGATTTTGAGAAATAAATTATTCAAAGCATTAGAATCTATAATTTAATTTATGATGCTGTATTCACTTTACCTAGTGCGTAATTTTCATCGTTGAGCTTTGACGTCAATTGCTTTGAGTATTTTTTATTTAGAGGAAAATCAGTTTCCTTTGAGAGAAAAGGTTATCAATTTAATTTTTATAAAATCAATGAAAATAAATTTTCTCATTAATATTTTGAGGCGTATTTTTTTTCTTATTTTTTTTTACTTTCCTTAAAGCTTTAAATTTCTCTTTTATTATAGTCAGGTTTTGCGGTATGAGCTTTCATTAAATTGCTCAGATCGAGTGAGCGTTAACCTATTCGGTGTGATAGTTAGGATCTATTAAAGAAATAGATTGAATGCAAATCTCTTGGAAAAATCTTTCCAAATTAAAATTGCATAGACAATTTTTAAAACGGTGGACATGCATTGAAAAAACACAAATTTATCTTGACACTTGAGTACTCTGAGGAAAAATCTTACCTAAAACATTGCACGATTACTTCTCTATGCAAAATCTTACAAGTATCCAGAGTTCTAGAATAGAATATACCACTTCAATTCTCTTGTCAAAATTAAATTTGTAGGGAGTGCATAATATTCTCTGAAATTAACGAGAAAAAGATAACGGAATAAAGATTTAGTTTCTTACACGTAAGGCTAATCAGACTCCAGTTGGGCGGCTATACGAATTGTTGGAAGCGGCGCCATCGCTAGTTCTGCTTTCCAACTTCTTCATTTAGGGCGAAATTCATTGGCCTCCGCAGGAATTGAACTGCGCAGTCTATATCATGGATGATATCATAAGTTTTTTTTGCCATCGATTATTTTTTTATTTTTTGGGATCAACGGAAATGGAAAGGCATTGAAATTTTTAATTAATATGTTGAAGAACATTATTTTATTGAAATGTTGACGCTGGATGATGCTTCAAGGCTTGTTCATATTTTTCCCAAAAAAAAAGATTCTTGGGGTAAAATAACTCTTCAGCCTTTATGCTCTACGCGTAGCTAAGCAAGGTGAGCAAAAATTTTACACAGTTTATTTTTATTTTGCGTTAATAAGAAAATCCATATCCAAACTGCTTTGTAAATTAGACAAATGCCAATATCTAGATGGCTATAACTTGACATCCCTATAAATATTCACCCATTCTTATAGGTGTGATGGTAGGAGAAAGAAATGCCATCCTTAATAACTAAAAATGTAGACAAACCTAAAATATCTGTGGGTGTTTTTGTTTGTCATTGAAATTGATTTACATATATGTTAGAAATTTATTTTTCTAACCTTATTGTCCCATGGCAAACGTTATTCCAATCTCTGTCGGCGAGGAAAATTGATTGGATTGTCACTGCCTTTTATATTTTTATTTTTTTTATTGTCACTACCATTGTTACGTTTGTGTATGAATAAGTATCAGTGGCACTACACACAAATTGATATGTGATTAAAAAAAAAATTTAATTCACTAAGGTTCTTTTATAGTCTGCATGTATAACTTCAATTTTATTTTTTATTTTTTTATATTATGGAAATCAAATCAAACTACAACATAAACTAGAAAATTAATTAAATAGACAATTTTAATGGGAAATAGTGAATTAAGTAAATAAATCATTTTTACTGGTAAGAAAAGCTAATACACATATTTTTGTTGTTTTAATAAATTAAGCTACTTAAATCAATTTTATGTATTTTAGTGACACCCAAAAGTATATGTTTTTAAACTAATACTTAAATAGTTATGACTTATTTCGATTGTGAATTGAGGGAAAAATAGAGTTATAATGGGAGGTGGTTAAAAGATGAAAAAAATAAAATAAAAATTAAGGGCTATTATTTTAGTCAACATTATCATAAAATAAAGATAAGAAGAAGATAGAAAAAATAGAAAGAGAATAAAAGGAAATAAGAAGAAAGGACAACAGCCCGTGAAAAAGAGTATTGTTGTATAATTTCTTCTTCCGGTACTAGTAGTGTGAATACTTGGATAAACGAGTATAAACAAATACCAATTCTATATAATTTGTTGAAGGAACAATTACCTACCTTGGATGAGAAAATGATACTATTGATTGTGTAAATGGTACTATTGACCTTATAGTGTGTGTAGATTTCTCGACATCGTTGTCGAAAGAAACAATGGAATTTGCAGGAACACGCACAACCATGGCCACAAGTTTACAATCTTATGTCTTATGTCTTACGCAGGCAATTTTATGTCTTATTCGGGAAATTAATATGGCTAAATGTATTGTAATTTAAGAGATGGTGTTGCCTTCGCGGGTGCACTTGCAGGCAGGCCATATAACTAATAAAATGATTTTATTTTTTGTTGGGGAGGGATAACCTTCCCAGTCATCCGATCTGGTTCTGGGTCAGGTGGTGGTGTCTCTTCTTTATGGTGTGGAATATTTCTTTGGTTGTTTGATTTCTTAAATTTGCTTAGAGTAATCATTTAATAGCCATATGAATCTCAAGATACATTCAATAAATTTGTTTAACGATTTATTTTGTTAAAAGCAGTCCATTTAATTCTTCTAACATAAGTTATGATTGCTTAAACAAATACTTAAATATTTCACTCTACAACACAAAATTTCAATTTATCTTTATCCTTAAAATTCATGAATCTGTAGATTTAATATTGGTGTAACATATAATGATGAATAAATTTTCTTTCGAAATTCAAGTACCTTTTAACACAATAATGACACAAATATTCTTAAGCTTTATTCATTTGAATATGGGTTGAAACAATTCTCTAAATTTTATTCTAACATCATTATTACCTTCGAACTCATGTTTTCAATGGTTTTATACTACAAAATTTGTGATTGTTGATAATTTATGGTAATTTATGGTTTAAGTATTGTGATTGTTGATAAATTATGATAAAATATATCTTATTAAAACTCATAAACTCTGATAATAAGGATAACTTATTGACCTTATTATTATTAGATTTTGATAATAAGTATTATTGAGTATATTGGTTCTTATTTTATGCTTCTTCAAGTGATGAATCTTGATATTGAGTTACAGTAGTGTTTTATTTCTCGTACAAGGTCTCTATATCAACCTTCTTTTCTTTTTACAATTCACAAAGCGAAATTCTAAATGAGTCACATAATTAAGATATAGTTTTATTATGACTCAATGATTCATTGGAAAAGTATATAATCTTATAATCTTGATGGTAATAATCTACCCATAATTGACGATATATAATTCTCTGAAAGATCGCACTATTGATATGGTATACTGGCATGCTGGTGTAACTACTCACCATCGGTTCATTTTACAACACAGTTTACATAGCACTTGAAGTATTTGGAAAATTGAAGTTGAAATTTGTCACCAGTCAAAGTGCTCTAAAATAGTGAAATCTATTCCAATTCACAATGGATAAACTTTGATATCTTAGTACCTTTAGATGATCATTGTTCACTAGCATTTGTTCATTATTTTACTGTTCAATTTGATCTAAAAACATAGAGATAACATTCCTTGAATTTGATCATACTATTCACTAATTGGGTCGGATTGTTGTTCTCATTTCCTTTAGCGATAGCAGTTGCTTGGCATTTCTCTAGTCTATTATTGCAAGAACACGACTCTCTCAATATGATCTTCTCATAAATTTAATTTTGCATTGCAATTGCCATTTAGATTACATGTATCTGCAAGACTTGGCAGGTGGATTATTTCCTATGATACTATGATGGCATGGTTAACGCATTGGTTGCATGTTGGGTGTGATGATTCACAGAACTCCACAAATGGGCCGAGAGGGCGGTTTATTTGATGATCTCGTGCGAGCCCATACGCACGAGGGATAATAAGTAACACCATATGGGCTGGGGATAAAACTCAATCAACACTACATATGCCAGTGGTTCCTTTGTCTTGTGTATAGCTCTTGATGGATAGCTCTTGAAGAGCTATGGGACCATCTTGAGGAGGCCAAGTGCCTAATGTTCTAGGCTAGCCTGTTATTGGATTGGTATGCCGAAGTATGGAAGGGATGTAAAGGACTTCGATGCCTGGGGCTATGCGCCTTAGTAGTTGTGGAGGGAGTGGGCCAGCCTTACGAGATGCCCGGGGTCACTGAGTACCGTACCGGATGCCTGCCTTGGGGCAAATGAGGTCTGAGTCAGGTGGGAGCCTTGGGGCCAGCCTTGGACTAGGATACAGACCGGGTCATGCTTATGCCTGATGCTGAAAGTGGGAAAAAGGACAAAGATTCCTTGAGATTTCCCGGGGTGTTGGGGACTTTCGATGCCTGCTGGTTATGTTAGTTCAGCAAAGGGTGTTGGCAACATGAAGTAAATAAAATAATAAATAATAAATAATTCAACTTAACTTCGGGACGAAGTTCCTTAAAGTGGGAGAGTATGTAATATCCCTCCCCTTAATAATAAATAATAAAAATAATAAATAATAATATAATAATAAATCATAAATCATAAATGTTAAATAATAAATGACATTAAAAATATATACAAAGAAAATAAATAAAAATAGTAATAACCATACTAAAGCTCTAGATAAGAATAAATAAAACAATGAAACTATCAAAAAGAAGAAAATAAAACAAGAAAAGGAAACTATCAAAAAGAAGGAAATAAAACAAGGAAACTAAAAAAAAAAGTAGCATGTAGACACATGGAGTGTGTGCATGTGGTTTCCCTTTCAATATTGTTCTATTTAATAGATGGTGAGGAAGACGAGAGGCATTCCTACATTCCATCATTCCGAGATTCTATCTTTCATTCTCTTGGGAGAATGGTGTTCTAAGACTTAGGAGTCACTGGCAGTAGTACGTTGATTGAGGGCTCGGGGGTGGCCAGTGGTGGCAAATCCTTGTGCAATTGAGCCTATGGTTGGGCAGAGAGTCGTCCCCAAAACCTTGTTGCAATAAGCCTACTTCTACCACAGGTAAGCACTATTCCTAGTTTGAATTTAGTTAATTAATTACATGTTTATGTAGTTAGGTAATTGCCACTGTGATTTAAATTTAATGTTAATAAGTTAATTAGATATTTATTTTGGGTTGTTACATTTATTATTTTTGTCATTTTTCCGGGTCCTGAACTTATGTAGACGTTTTGAGGCCGTAAACGACACATTTTTTGGCAAATGAGCAAACCCATTGTTTGCAATAGGGGTTTGTAGTCAAAATTTGTAGTCCTCGGATGGATATTTCTAATGAGGTAAAGTACATGTCAAACAAAGATTGTGTGTCAAAGTGACAATCCCAGGAAGTTGATGTACCAATTAACCCCAACGGGGCCCACAAACTTTTTGTGATTCATCTCCTAGGGTTATATTTTTGGATGTTTAAGGTTTTCCATTGTTTCTCAATAATAAATAGGCCTTCGAGCATCATTGTAACATAGTTCAGAAGGCATGTAGCCGCCACATCTCTTCTCATAGATAAGCTACCATCGCCTGAGCTAGTTTATTTCCATTTTGCATGTAAACAATTTTTAGTACTTTGTTATTAATGAATTTAAGTTATGCTTTTGTTGTATCTATGTGTTTTTGTTTATATTTGTATTTTATTTTATTCCTTCATAAATCTAAATCAGTGGTATTAGAGCAGTCTGCTCTTTATCTATTTTTTTTAGCATGTCTCCAACAATATCAAAGTATAAGCAATTCGGGATTGAACTGGTTGAACCTTTGCAAGACCGGCCTCACAGACCTCAATGACCTCCCATGGCAGAAAAAAAGAAAGACGAGGGTGCAGGAGAACCTTTTAAAATATTGCTCGAAGAAGCCCTCGAGCAACAAATGAACGCAATGATGAACAACTTTGCCTAGATCCTTCAACAGATGCCCACCGATAACACATCTTTATCCAATAGTCACTTCAGAGACGGCACCCCCTTTAAGGTTCAAGTGAACTTTGATATCCCTATATTCGAAGGTAAAATAGATGCAGATGTTGTAGATAAATGGTTGAGTCTGTTGGAAGGTTATTTTTTAGTCCATAGTTTCTCCGACAGGGAAAATATTACTTTTCCATTGCTTAAGGCTTCCCCCTATGTTAAGGACTGGTATGAAACTTTATTGTGAGAAAAAAGTCGAGGAACCCTCTCTGTTTATAGCCACCCCCTCTTGGAACTCTTTCTGAGACGCTATCAAGGAACAATATTACCATGTGGGTTGCTATGAGGATAAGTACATACAATGGGCCACACTACGACAACAAAGGGACCAAGATGTGCATGAGCTCACAAATATTTTTCATACTCTATGCACAAAGTTGGGTATCAAAGACTTTGAGTGACATCTGGTGCTTAAGTACCTCGATTGTCTGCACAAATACATTCGGGAAGAAATGGAGTTCTTGGACATCTCCTCACTTGATGCAACATACTGATATGCTTCCAAGATTGAACAAAAATTTTAAAAAAGGAAACGGGACTTTGGATCTGTGAATTGGAAGCAAGGCAAGAGTGCCCCCATATCACAAAACAAAGGACAAAGCCAAGATAGAATGACCCAGGACAACCCATCGAAGTTGCAAGCAAATAATGGTTCCACAAAGACAAAGGAGGACAAAGGAAAGTGGTATGAGTTCCAAAAGAGCCCCACTCACAACAAAAATGAGTGTTGTGCCAAGAAGTCATTGGTGGCCAAGCTGAAAGCTTTAGAATCTGATGCATGTTCTGATTCTGAGCCAGAACCTGACAAGGGTAATGACATGAGAAAGTAGATTATTGACGTAGAACCCAGTGCCACCGTTGCCACCACCAAGGTCCAGAAGATTGAACCCAAAGATCTAGAGGAGGGGGAGTGTCTCTTCCATTCACATGCGTGGGTAAAGGGTTTTCTGATGCAGTTCATTGTCGAAATCAAGAGCCAAAAGAAGCTCATTTCAACAAAGGTTTTGAAGCGATTGGGCCTACCGACCACACCACACTTGAAACCATACATCATCGGGTGGCTTCATCAAGGATGAGATCTTTGCGTCAGCCCACGGTGCCACCTTCCCTACAACATCAAGCCCTTCACAGATGAAGTATTGTGTGATGTTGCTCCTCTTAATGTTTTTGATGTATTATTAAGCCAACCATACTTGGGAAGCATCATGTTGCTTATGAATCTAGGCCTCGCACTATTATTATTACTTTGGGAAATAATTTATACAAAATACCAGAGGTAGCCTTGCCTACCACCATCTCTTTGATCTCTACTAAGTAATGCAGTAAGATCATCTCCTAGACAGGGAAATTCATTTTCTTTCTGATTCGCTCTTAAAGTAAGGGAAAGATCGTGGCCACGTTTATGGACCCCAGGAAGTGTTCCTCCACACAACAAAAGTAGGTGGATAAGGTCATGGAAGAATACAGGGACATATTCTCTTCACCCACAATGGTACCCTTGCACTATCAAGTCAAACATTCAATCAATCTGACTCCCAGAGAACCTCTACCCACAGGGTCGATATACTACTGCTCCATTCTGGAAAATGAAGAGATCAAGGGGAAAATCCATGAGTTGCTGCAAAAATGGAACATCTGACCAAGATCCTCACCTTGTGGGAGCTCGATTTTACTTGTACAAAAGATGGATGGGACCTAGAGGATCTACATTGATTATTGGGCACTAAACAAAATCATTATCAGGAATAGGTATCCAATCCCACAGATTTATAACTTTTTGGACTAGCTCAAGGGGGTCAAGTATTTCAGCAAGATCGATCTGAAGTTTGGCTATCACCAGGTTCCAATAGAGCCCACAAATGTATGCAAGACCGCCTTCAAATCCAAGGAAATCCTTTTTGAATGGTTGGTCATGCCCTTCAGGTTGACAAATGCCCCTGCTGTTTTTATGAGGCTGATGGGTGACATCTTGCGGCCCTTCACCAGCTCATTCGTGGTTTTTTATCTAGACAACATTCTCGTCTTAAGTAACATGCAACACATTCGACAAGTCCTTCAAACCATGCGGCAACACAAACTATGTGTCACCTTGGATAAATGCACCTTTTGGATGAGCTAGGTCCAATATATGGGTTACATCATATATGAGCAAGGTGTGTATGTGGATCTAGCTAAGATCCAAGTCATTCAGGATTGGTTAGCCCCAACCACTCTAACAAAGATTCACAACTTTCTAGGACTTGCAAATTTTTATTAGAGGTTCGTGTTGGGATTCTCCCATATCACTTGGAAATTGAGTCAGCTTACCAAGGGTGGAGCAAAAACAAAGTTTTCCTAGTCTGAGTCCCAACAGAAGGCGTTTGTTGAGCTAAAGCACTACCTCTGCTCTACACCTATACTCACATTTCCATACCTGCAACAACCATTTGAAATTGAGACAGACACCTCTAACTATGTTATTGGTCCAGTCCTCACCCAACACGGGAATCCAATGGCCCATCATAGTGAGACACTTTTCGATACAATTTAGAAGTACCCCACCTATGATAAAGAGATGTATTCTATCGTGCAAACTTGCCAACAATGGAAACATTACACTCTGGGGAAGGAGATGGTCATCCACACTGATCACTGGCCTGTCCAGTTTATACAAACACAAGGGATGTTGTAGACGATCGCCATCAGAAGTGGTCTACATATCTGCAACAATTCCACTTGAACGTTAAATACAAAATGCACAACACCAATCATGTTGCCAATTGCCTCAGTGAGCCCCCAGTTACAAAACTGACTACCTTTCTCAATTCTTGTGGCCATGAGACCTCTGGATGGATGCAACTATACAAAAATGATCCAAAGTTCGCCACCACATATCAAATTCTAGTGGATGGAAAGCAAGTTCTCGATTTCCACCTCCAGGATGCATTATTATGCTACCTGGGCCACCTTTGTGTTCCTTTAAATGAGTGTGCCAAGCTGATTTGGAAGACACACTATAGTTAGGTTGCAAGACATTTTGGTGTGGAGAAAACTATGACCATACCACAAAATTACTTTTATTGGCCAAAACTCCAACATGATGTTCGAAAATATATCGAATCCTACACTGCTTGTGCCATCGCCAAGCCAACCATCAAGAAGCAAGGCTTGTATACTCCTTTACCTACTCCCAATCAACCCTAAGGATCCATCTCCATGGATTATTTGTCTGGCCTCCTTTCTACCAAGCATGGTAATGAATGTGTATTTGTGGTCGTGGATATATTTTCTAAGATGGCTATATTGGCGACCTGTAAGAAGAGTATCAGAGCAGAGGACATTGCCAAACTCTTATTTGAACGAGTATGGGTACATTTTGGGATTCCACAGACCATTATATCATATCGATATAGTAGGTTCCTAACCACATTCTAGTTGAGCCTATGGACACTATTGGACACTAAGCTCACCAAGTCAACTGCATTCTACCCCCACACTAATGGTCAGATAGAGGTTGCCAACATGATGATAGTGCACATACTCTGCATGTACAACTCCAAGCATCCACAAACCAAGATGAGAGTCTTCCCTATGTGCAACACAACTACAACAGAGCTCTCCATAACTTGACTAGTTGTAGTCCCTTTCAAGTGGGCATGGTATTTCAACCATTGTGTCTAATTTATGTCACCATGCCTCATGCGACTACACAGACGAAATCCACACGTACAATTTGAAGCTAATAAAGAAACCAAGTTTATTGAATGCGTCTAGTACATATGCCAGCCTGTTCATGACATCTTGGAGAAGTCCAATGCCAAGTACAAGAAACGACATGATCAACATCGGGTGCCACACAGTTTTAGGTGGGCAACAAAGTTTGGTTGCATTTGCAGAAAGAATGCCATACCAGAGCTCATCGGAAGCTCAAACCACTCCGATATGGGCCTCACACCATCACCAAGGTTGTGGGAGACAATGCTTTTGAGATCAACATTCCCCCATTCCTTGGCCTGCACCTAGTGTTCAATGTGGATTGCCTTCGTCCATACTTTCCACCATTACTGGACACGCCATACATTGCATAATAACTCACACCAACACAGCTAAAGCCAAATTGCATGGAACATGCCATGACTGATCGGATCATGGAAACACAGATTAAGAACACTCGCCAATAGAAGATCCAATTGTCATGCTGTCAAAGTTGGCCAACTCCTGCCCCAAGGCAACTGGCTCGCCAAGGACCAAGTTTAGCAGAAGTTTCCCCATCTCATGGAGGTACTCAATGCAATGGGGACCATTTCTTCCTAAGGGGGAGGACAGATCTAGGTGGATATTTGTGGCCACCCACCTATTCCACTTGGACTCCCACTATTTTTTCTTTCAATTTCCTTAATTGTAGTACATATTTACTATTTTTGGTAGTTTTTCGGGTCCTGAACTTCTGGAGCCATTTTGAGGCCCTAAATAACATTTTTTTGGAAAACAAGAAAACCGATAATTTGTGGCAAGGGTTTGCAGTTGAAATTTTTAGTGCTTGGATAGATATTTCTAACGAGATATCATATGCATCAAACGAAAATGGTATGCCAAAATTACGAACCCAGAAAGTTGATGTACCAATTTACTCCAACAGGGCCCACATACTTTTAGCGTTTCATCTCCCAGGGTTAGGTTTTTGGATGTTTACAGTTTTCCATTGTTTCTCAATTATAAATAGGCCTTTGAGATTAATTTTAACACAATTGAGAAGGCATGTATCTGCCACATCTCTTCTCAAAGATAAGCTACCATCGCTTGAGCTAGTTAATTTCCATTATGCATGTAAACAATTTTCAGTACTTTTTTACTAATGAATTGAAGTTTTGTTTTCGTTGTATCTCTATGCTTCTGTTCATTTCGCTCCTTCAAAAGTCTGGATCAGCCAAGGCATATCCCTGCCTCAACACTATCATACTAGTCATAGCATGCTTTATGGCAATCAATTGGCACCATTGGGTGTTAGTGTCCCACAATAGCCCTATTCCTGAAATCTTTTACCAACGTATTGTTGCATGCTTTAATTATTTTGTTGTTGTTGCTAGCAATACTACAACCAACTCCAACCACCCAAACTGGGAAATTTCAATGCTTTCCTACATCATAGCACATAATTTCCATTAAACTCTTCATAAAGGACTTTGTAATAAATTTAAATTATACCTTATTAACAATTTATCCTTGCAGTGGACTTGGAATTTTCCATAATTCCTACAACAAAACTAGGTTAGTTTATAAAACAAACCATCAAAATGTCACATCAAGTTAGCTAAGAACCTAACTATCATAAATCAGAGTGCTTAATCAAAATTCAAAAATCAAAAGTATTAGTACTTATCTTGAGTTCGATGGATCTCTCTTTTATCGTACACACACATGGTTGATTTCCTATCCTGGCAAGCACCCAGACAATATCATGTCCTCCATGGACAAAGTGCCAGTGCAAAGTGGTTGCTCCAAGGCTCTAGGTACCCATGAGGCTATTTGCCAAGGTACCAACCCCAGTCATGTTGGATCAATTGCCAAAGCAACAAGGAATCCAAAGGCTCGCCTCCACCCTAAATCATCAAGGGAATACAATGGTTTATACCTCCATCCAATGATGATCATATATATAAGCCCATTTGCGACTATGGTCACTACCAAACCATGTAACCTTCTGTTGACGGAATATTATCATTGGAATCCATAGGCTAACCCGCCTCCATCCAACACATTATCATCTGAATTCTAAAGGCTAACCCGCATCCACCCGACACATTACACAACGCAAGGGCACAAATATTCCCATACCTGCCTGTCCCAACACATTATACAATACATACAATGATATACACATGGCACATTACAACATAAACACATATACAACATAACATGTACACATGGCACAATACAAACTATACAACACTATAACCAATGGCAAGCCTTCCATCTCATATCATCGAGAATCCAGAGACCATACCGTCCCGTATAAATCAAGAATCCAAAAGATATAAGGCCTCCACACAAACCGAGAATTTGGAGGACCATGTTCCTTCACTTGAACATTTCCCTTTTCCATGATTTTTCCATGTGCACCCATACACCAAATGTTGGGTCCCTATAATACTAGTGATTACCCCATTAATATTGTACTTGCATCCCTTATTAATATTGTTGTACCCCTATTATCCCCATATTGTTATTATTGTGCCCCATACAATCCCTCTATTGTTATTTTTGTGGCTTTATATTATTATTGTTAGGTCGACTGGGTTATATTGTGACTCCTTAGACTCCTATATATAGAAAGGAGGTTTTGTCATTTGAATCATCCAAGAATTGTTCATTTATGTAATATAAAGGAGGTTTCCCCCTCAAAGAGGTTGAATTCTAAGGCGTTGATCTATCTTTTCTTGAGTTGGTTTCATAACATTTGGTATCAGAGCTTTGGATTCTAGGGTTTCGCTGCTCCAAACAGGTCATCGTGGAATTTTTGCTTTAACTTTTTTTCTGCGACATTTCAGAAGCTAAAAAAAAAACCATTTGAGAAGGCATCATTCTGAATCTCAGGTCCAAATTTTAGAGTTGTTCGTGCTATATTTGCGGAGATATGATCTGAGGAAGTTGGTCTTCTTGTAGACTCCTGAATTTCATTCCAAACAGGTGACCTGGGGAAAATCATCATAACTTTCTCTCTGAGTATCTGATTGAAATTTCGTAAGAAGGTACAGAAAGAGGACGGACTGTAGTTTCTTGTATATATTTTTTAGAGCGAAAGGTCGAAACAGTGACTCGTGGCATGTCGTACAAGTTCGCTCTACTGAACTAGTCTAGAATCAGGTCACTGTGGGAGATTTTGCATAACTCTTCCTTGGAGAATCCAATTGGATCAGATTGGTGGCATTGGAAAGAGGACACAGAGGGCTACTGCAAGTTGCAATTTCAGAATTGGATGATCTAAAAGTACAGAGATACATCAAAGGCAATATCCAGCTCCTACATAGTGAAAAAAGGTGTGTAGATTCTTTTAAATTTTTGCTTAAGATTGGTTTGAAAATTTATTTTGAAGGAATTCAAAGGGTATAGTAGAGAACTATTATCGGTAACGAATTCCCCGAGGAAAGAAATGCAAGGGTAAGCAACCTGAAATCCCTAGCATGACTCATGAAGAAGAGGAATAAATGCTACATGATATATCAAAATTACAAGAACAAGTGCAACAAATGTCACGCTCACAAAAGCTAACAGAAGCTAAGATAAATGGCGTGGAATCTAAGATAAAAGGCATGGAAGCTAAGATGTATGATTTGAAGACAGACATGGCAGATTTGAAGACAGATTTGACAAATTTTCTACAAGAAATACTTACTAATGGTGAAAAGGTTGTAAAGGAAACTCATGATGCGAACAAAAGAAATGTTAATCATGATTTCATAGACTCTAATGTGGGATCGAAGACCCACCATATTCCAAAAATTGATATGACGAAGTTTGATGGCAAGGATCCCGCAACATGGATATTACAGATGGAGCAATTTTTCGATCTCAATAATGTGCAAAACACACAAAAGGTACGTATTGCAACTTTATATTTGGAACCAAATCAGTTTGTATGGTATCAATGGCTTTGCTCTCATAAACAAATTATCACTTGGGCAATTTTTACGGAAAAATTGACAGCACATTATGAGGATACAAAAAGCAACACGTTTTTTAGCCAATTGATAAGTCTCAAACAAAAGGGTTCAATAATGGAGCACATTGAGGAGTTCCAAGAATTGAACATAAGGGTAAAAAATATTCTAGAGGAGCATACGATTGATGTGTTCATAGGGTCTTTAAAGGATACTATCCAACATGATGTTCGCCTTTGGGAACCTGATTCATTAGAGAAGGCATTCAGGTTAGCAAGAAAAATGGAAAGCAAAATTATGGCAACCAGGAAGCATACCACTCACAACTATAAAGATGGAAGTGTTGTTGCCCCTAGTCTTCCACAACCTATAAAGTTGACACCACAACAATTGGAAGAAAAAAGAGTAAAAGGGCTTTGTTACAGTTGTGATAGCAAATACACTAAAGGTCATAAGTGTGTCAAGAAGAAATTATTCTACATAGATTGCGAAGAGGAAGAAGAAAAGGAGCAAGAAAGGTTAAAGGAAGAGGATATACTCCAAAAACAAAGCCTAGATAAAGAAGAAATGAATCCAACCATATCTTGTAATGCATTGGCTGGAATTACCACTCCTCAAACCATCAAGATAGAAGGACAAATCAAAAAGAAAAAGGTAATAGTGTTGATTGATTCAGGAAGTACCCACAATTTTATTCATTGTAAGGTAGCAAAAGAATTGAATTGCTTCTTATATCCAGCACCAGAGTGTTAAGTGATGGTTGCAAATGGAGGAACAATAAATTGCTCTGAAAAGTGCCATAATATCAAGCTATCGATGGGAGAATATGTATTGACTAGCCCAATGCTTTCCATTCCAATGGGAGGTGCTGATGTTGTACTAGGATTCCAATGGCTACAATCCTTGGGTACAATAGCTTTTAATTTTCAAGAACTTTTCATAAAATTTTATGTGGAAGGAAAGGAAGTTGAATTAAGGGGTATTGCAGGGAAACCAGAAAAGATAATCAACTCTAATGGTATGACAAAGCTTCTAAAAAAGGAACAAAGGGGTGTAATTGCACAATTATGTTCGCTAGATGTTTCCACATTGGAATCATCTATTTCTCCAGATCTCCAAAAAGTCTTGAACAACCATTCCAAGGTATTTGAGACTCCCAAAGGTCTCCCACCTATTCGTGATCATGATCATGCTATTCATTTGATTCCAGGAAGTGTTCCTCCAAACATCAGGCCGTACAGATATCCTTATGCCCAAAAGAGTGAAATTGAACGTACGGTTGCAGAAATGCTAGAGACTGGTATAATTCAACCGAGTCAAAGTTCTTTCTCTGCTCCAGTAGTATTAGTGCACAAGAAGGATGGATCATGGCAAATTTGTCCGGATTATAGGGAGCTCAACAACTTCACTATTAAAGATAAGCTTCCCATTCATGTCATTGATGAATGACTAGATGATATGCATGGATCAATTTACTTCACCAAGTTGGATATTCGTTCAGGATATCATCAAATTAGAATGAAGACTGAAGACATTCCGAAAACAGCATTTAGAACTCACGAGGGTCATTATGAATTTTTGGCCATGCCTTTTGGCCTTACCAATGCACCTTCAACATTTCAAAGTTTGATGAATTCCATTTTCAAACCATTCCTTAGAAAATTTGTGCTAGTATTTTTTGATGATATACTAATCTACAGCAAGTCTTGGAAGGATCATGTTGAACATGTTGACAGGGTGCTATAACTATTGGAGGAGAAACAATTATATGCAAAAAGATCCAAATGTTTCTTTGGAGTACAAGAGGTGGAATATCTAGGTCATATTGTATCTCATGAAGGAGTTAAGGTAGACCCTAGCAAAATTAAAGCCATTAAGGAATGGAAAATCCCCACATCCATAAAGCATCTACGAGGATTTCTCGAGTTGACAGGGTATTATCGCAAGTTTGTTAAGAAGTATGGGAGAATAGCAGAATGTCTAACAACATTATTGAAGAAAGATGCATTTTCATGGACTCCAGAAGCAACAAAAGCCTTCGAACATCTTAAAGAGGCAATGTGCCAAGCACTGGTCTTAGCTACACCAGACTTCACAAAAACCTTTATTGTGGAATGTGATGCTTCAGGAAATGGAATTGGTGTTGTTTTTATGTAAGATGAAAGACCCATTGCTTTTGAAAGTCATCCAATCAAGGGAAAGTTTTTACAAAAAGCTATTTATGAGAAGGAAATGTTGGCAATACTCCATGCACTTAAGAAATGGCGACCCTACCTAATGGGAAGACACTTCAAGGTAAAAACATATCATGATAGCCTTAAATACTTTTTAGAACAAAGATTATCCTCTGAAGAGCAACAAAAGTGGGTCACAAAGATGTTGGGTTATGACTTTGAAATCATCTACAAAAAAGGAAAGCAAAATGTGGTGGCAAATGCACTCTCAAGAAAGGATGAGGACGTGGAAGCATTGTTGTGTGCCATTTCTATTATCCAGCCAGATTGGATAAACGAAGCGAGGGAGGAATGGAAGAATGGCGAAGAAGTGTGGGCACTTATTCGAAAGTTACAACAAGATTCTAGTACGTCTCATACATTTAGCTGGCAAAATGATTCTTTATGGTACAAAGATTGCTTATACCTCTGTAAGAATTCCCAACTAAAACAAAATATTCTTATGGAATTGCACACTTCTCCCTTAGGAGGGCACTCGGGATTTTTAAAAACTTACCACAGGGTTAAGAAGGAATTTTTTTGGGATGGCCTTAAATCAGATATTCAAAAGTTTGTGGCGGAATGTTTGGTTTGCCAACAAAATAAAGTTGAAACAATTAAGACCCCGGGTATATTACAACCTTTATCCATTCCAAGCCAATGTTGGAAGGAGGTTTCAATGGATTTTATCACAGGTTTACCCAGGTTTGAGGGAAAGAGTGTCATCATGGTGGTAGTTGACAGACTTACCAAGTATGCACACTTTTGTGCATTACCACATCCATTTAAAGCCAATGCAGTATCTACTGCATTTATGGGAACAATTCAAAAGCTACATGGAAACCCGAAGATTATTGTAAATGACAGAGATCCCATTTTCACTGGAAATTTTTGGACAGAATTATTTTCTTGCCTTGGTACTCAGTTAGCTCATAGCTCATCTTATCATCCTCAATCTAATGGGCAAATTGAGATAGTAAACAAATGTTTGGAAGGATATCTTCGTTTCTTTGTATCTAATAAACAAACACAATGGGTAAAATGGTTGCCTCTGGCTGAATGGTGGTATAACACTTCTTTCCATACAACAACAAAAATGACCCCATTTATGGCACTTTATGGATATCAGCCACCATCCACCACATCATATTTAAGAGAAAATTCTAAGGTTCAAGCAGTGGAACATCACATCGAACATCAACAACAAGTCCTCCAACTCTTAAAGGATAACCTCGTGTTGGCACATAATAGAATGAAACAACAGGCAGATCAACATCACAGCGAAAGAAGTTTTGATGTAGGTGATTGGGTATTCCTACGACTACAACCATATAAGCAAATGTCCCTCAAGCAAGCTAAGAAGGATAATAAATTATCACCAAAGTATTATGGTCCATACAAGGTGTTGCAAAAGATTGGTACTATGGCATACAAATTGGAGCTTCCTACAGCTTCTCGATTGCACCCAGTTTTCCATGTTTCATGTTTCAAGAAAGTTATAGGCGACAAGTTCCCAGTTCAAACAATATTGCCAGAACTTGACGAGGAAGGAAAAATTATATTGGAACCGGAAGCAGTCACAGAAACAAGAACTCGACAACTACGAAATAGATCAATTTCGGAGTATCTTATCAAGTGGAAGAACTTATCCACTGAAGATTCCACATGGGAGGATGAGAATTTTATAAAGAAGCATCCAGAACTACTCAAGCATTGAGGACAACACTTTTTTGAAGGAGAGGGGCATGTTGGGTCCCTATAATACTAGTGATTACCCCATTAATATTGTAGTTGCATCCCTTATTAATATTGTTGTGCCCCTATTATCCCCATATTGTTATTATTGTGCCCCATAGAATCCCTCTATTGTTATTTTTGTGGCTTTATATTATTATTGTTAGGTCAGCTGGGTTATATTGTGACTCCTTAGACTCCTATATATAGAAAGAAGGTTTTGTCATTTGAATCATCCGAGAATTGTTCATTTATGTAATATAAAGGAAGTTGTCTCCTCGAAGAGGCTGAATTCTAAGGCGTTGATCTATCTTTTTTATTTTTTCTTGAGCTAGTTTCATAACAATGATACAATACATACAATGATATACACATTGCACAATACAACATATACACATATACAACATAACATGTACACATGGCACAATACAGACTATACAACACTATAACCAATGGCAAGCCTGCCATCTCATATCATCAAGAATTCAGAGACCATATCGTCCCGTATAAATCAAGAATCCAAAAGATATAAGGCCGCCACAAAAACCGAGAATTTGGAGGACCTTGTTCCTTCACTTGAACATTTCCCTTTTCCATGTGCACCCATAGACCAAATCCCAGGTCTGTGTATCCTTCAAATATCCATGCTTGTCCCAACCATGTCCCAACATGTCGTTGATCACATTCCTTTCATTCCGTTGGTATATATTTCAACATTCCTTGTTCATAATGCAAACATGGGCACAATATGGTAATCATAATTACATGACATCAAGATCAGAAATTGACCAAGACTACTTCTTTCCTAATTAATTCATCACATAATCGGGAGTCACAAACATGCCATCCATTCATATGCTAAATGCATAAGCATGATCAATCATTCTTTCATAAGAACGATCTAGACAATAAACTGTTAATCACAATGAAATTCATATATGTATATAAACATTGACATGATTATGAACATATCATAGATTTACAAATGTAAATTGGATTAAGGTCATGAGAACCTCTTTTGAGCCATTCTCATGCTTTCCATATCACTGTCCATTATCCCATGTACCAACTAGCCCACTTGGTTGTCAATACACATTAACACATGTCAACTAGAATCAGGGTTTAAAGAACTCCCTACTTTTATGCAAGCATGCATGAAATTTCAAAAATAGTTGCATGTGACCAGAGGAATTCTTTTATCTAAATTCCTCCCTTTACCCTTGACTTTGTTGTTAATACCAATGTTGTCATTTGTTGTTTCTGCTAACAATGTTTGCACAGTCAAATTCCAACCATGTATATTTTCTCATTTGTGCTTGTTGTCATTTTCAGGAGTAATGTTTCAAGGTATCCCAGTGATGGCCTTTTCCAACCCATATTCCCACTATCAACATGATCTTGTTCATGTTAGCCATGCACTGCCCCTTCCTGACCTTTCTCCTTTTCATTTACACTCAATGCTTATGCATAGGACTCTCTCAATTTGTATTATTTGTTAGTCCTCCTCGACCCTCAACCAGAGCCCCTGTGGATTCTTTTCCACCCCAACCAACATGTCCCAAGGCCCCCAAGCATAAAAAATGGAAAAAAAATGGAATCAAAAGGAAAATTTCGAGAGGGAACAAAAGGAAACATTGTAAAAATGAAATCCACAACAACAATATTAAAGGAAAATTGCAAACAAAACAACATGGCCATGAACGATCAACAATCAAAATGACCAATCAAACATAAAATCAATTGAATAAAACAAAACATTAAATATTCAACAATCACAACCACTCAATCCCCATGAGTTCCAATGTTTTCAATACTTCATGAATAAAAGCTTAGCCTGAGCCTTCTTTAGGATTTTATGGCAACCTTTTTAAACTTGTAATTCCCCTCCAATTTCTCCCAAGAGAAGTCCTTGATTACTTATAAGAGGGTCTTAAGGAAGAGTCCCCTTCCCCTTCCCTCTCTGCCAACATTAAACTTTGTTGTCTCAAGTGCTTGAGTGCTCTTGTAAGCCACTCTCTTGTTGTTGTACCACTCTCTTTAAGTGTTGCCACTTTCATTCAATTGTTAATATTATCACTGCAAAGCACATATGAGTCGTTTCCTTGCCATGTTATACCAAGCATGATATCCCGCAGCGGCACACACATCTCAATACATTCACTAGTCACATGTCTCAAAATCCAGGACGTAAGTATGCATATTTTATAACTTCTTCAAACAAAAAATCAGAATTTTCATGCATATGAGCACATCAGTTCATGTATAACCATGCCTTTATAGGATTAAAATTCATAATTTTACCCAAAATTATCAGCATTAATTACTTTTATCCTCTTCACTGAGACTCCTATTATTGCATGTTAAAATCAACCTTAATTAGTTTCATGCAATCTATTTACTGAGACCATCTTCAGTAATTGAAGAATAAACTTTTTTCCACAAGCAACCATATTAGTATGTATATTCAACCTCTCTATACAAGGCTAGAAACAACAAATAATTTTCAATCTCAAAGGTTAGTTAAAGGCCATTTAACATATAAGCATCTGCCTTTTTATAACTTATAACTTTTCACATTCATGAAATGTGTCATGCATGTGTAGGGAATCTCACAATCATTATATATATATATATATATATATATATCACAGTGCTAGACCCAACACCTGCTTGCATAAGTAAGCAATCAACATACCATTTACATTCTCAGTGCTATAACCAGAACAAGCAACAATCACTAACCACACCTCTCTAGCAGAGCTACAAATCCTTTATCGACAAGGTTTACACAAGAACTTTCCCTTTGAAGCCATCCAATTCAAGTGTTGAACATGGATGCTCTATGTTAGGTCCTTATAATACTAGTAATTACCCCATTACTATTGTAGTTGTATCCCTTGTTAATATTTTTGTGTCCCTATAGTCTCCATATTGTTATTACTGTGCCCCATAGAATCCCTCTATTGTTATTTTTGTGGCTTTATATTATTATTGTTAGGTCGATTGGGTTATATTGTGATTCCTTAGACTCCTATATATAGAAAGGAGGTTTTGTCATTTGAATCATCAAAGAATTGTTCATTTATGTAATGTAAAGGAGGTTGCCCCCTCAAAGAGGCTAAATTCTAAGGCGTTGATCTATCTATTCTATCTTTTTTTGAGCTGGTTTCATAACATTTGGTATCAGAGCTTTGGATTCTAGGGTTTCGCTGCTCCAAATAGGAGATCGTGGAATTTTCTCTAAAACTTTTTTTCTGCGACGTTTCAGAAGTTTAAAAAAAACCATTTGAGAAGAAATCACACTGAACCTCGGGTCTGAATTTCAGAGCTTTTCACGCTATATTTGCGGAGATATGATCCGAGGAAGTTGGTTTTTTTGCACTCCTGAATTACATTCCAAACAGGTGACCTGGGGAAAATCGTCATAACTTTCTCTCTGAGCATCGGATTGAAATTTCGTAAGAAGATATAGAAAGAGGACAGACTGTAGTTTCTTTTATATATTTTTTAGAGCGAAAGGTCGAAACAGTGACTCGTGGCATGTCGTACAAGTTAGCTCTACTGAAATAGTCTATAATCAGGTCACCGTGGGAGATTTTGCATAACTCTTCCTTAGAGAATCCAATTTGGATCAGATTGGTGGCATTGGAAAGAGGACACAGAGGGCTATTGCAAGTCGCAATTTCAAAATTAGATGATCTAAAAGTACAAAGATACATCAAAAGCAATATCGAGCTCCTACAAAATGAAAAAAGGTGTGTAGATTCTTTTGAATTTTTGCTTAAGATTGGTTTGAAAATTTATTTTGAAGGAATTCAAAGGGCATAGTAGAGAACTATTATCGGTAACGGATGCCCCGAGGAAAGAAAATGCAAACACCTAGTAAGCAACCTAAAAGCCCTAACATAACTCATGAAGAAGAGGAAGAAATGCTACATGATGTATCAAAATTACAAGAACAAGTGCAACAAATGTCACGCTTACAAAAGCTAACGGAAGCTAAGATAAATGGCGTGGAATCTAAGATAAAGGGCATGGAAGCTAAGATGAATGGCATGGAAGCTAAGATGGACGATTTGAAGATATATTTGAAGACAGGCATAGAAGATTTGAAGACAGATTTGACAAAGTTTCTACAAGAAATGTTTACTAATGGTGAAAGGGTAGTAAAGGAAACTCATGATGAGAACAAAAGAAATGTTAATCATGATTTCATAGACTCTAATGTTGGACCGAAGACCCACCATATTCCAAAAATCGATATGAGGAAGTTTGATGGCAAAGATCTCGCAACATGGATATTACAAATGGAGCAATTTTTCGATCTCAATAATGTGCAAAACACACAAAAGTTACGTATTGCAACTTTATATTTGGAACCAAATCAGTTTGTATGGTATCAATGGCTTTGCTCTCGTAAACAAATTATCACTTGGGCAATTTTTACGGAATAATTGACAACACATTATAAGGATAGAAAAAACAACAATTTTTTTAGCCAATTGATAAGTCTCAAACAAAAGGGTAATGGAGCACCTTGAGGAGTTCTAAAAATTGAACATAAGGGTAAAAAATATTCCAGAAGAGCATAGGATTGATGTGTTCATAGAGACTTTAAAGGATAATATCCAACATGATGTTCGCCTTTGGGAACCTGATTCATTAGAGAAGGCATTCAAGTTAGCAAGAAAAATGGAAAGCAAAATTATGGCAACCAGGAAGCATACCACTCACAACTATAAAGATGGAAGTGTTGTCGCCCCTAGTCTTCCACAACCTATAAGGTTGACACCACAACAATTGGAAGAAAAAAGAGCAAAAGGGCTTTGTTACAGTTGTGATAGAAAATACACTAAAGGTCATAAGTGTGCTAAGAATAAATTATTCTAGATTGATTGTGAAGAGGAAGAAGAAAATGAGCAAGAAAAGTCAAAAGAAGAGGATATACTCCAGGAACAAAGCCTAGATAAAAAAGAAATGAATCTGACCATATCTTGTAATGCATTGGCTGAAATTACCACTCCTCAAACCATCAAGATAGAAGAACAAATCAAGAAGAAAAAGGTAATAGTGTTGATTGATTCAGGAAATACCCACAATTTTATTCATTGTAAGATAGCAAAAGAATTGAATTGCTTCCTATATCCAGCACCAGAGTGTCAAGTGATGGTTGCAAATGGAGGAACGATAAATTGCTCTGGAAAGTGCCATAACATCAAGCTATCCATGGGAGAATATGTATTGAATAGCCTAATGCTTTCCATTCCAATGGGAGTTGTTGATGTTATACTAGGAGTCCAATGGCTACAATCCTTGGGTACAATAGCTCTTAATTTTCAAGAACTTTTCATAAAATTTTCTGTGGAAGGAAAGGAAGTTGAATTAAGGGGTATTGCAGGGAAACCAGGAAAGATAATCAGCTCTAACGGTATGACAAAGCTTCTAAAAAGGGAACAAAGAGGTGTAATTTCACAATTATGTTCGCTAGATGTTTTCACATTGGAATCATCTATTTCTCCAGATCTCCAAAAATTCTTGGACAATCATTCCAAGGTATTTGAGACTCCCAAAGGTCTCCCACATATTCGTGATCATAATCATGCTATTCATCTGATTCCAGGAAGTGTTCCTCCAAACATCAGGCAGTAGAGATATCCCTATGCCCAAAAGAGTGAAATTGAACGTATGGTTGCAAAAATGCTAGAGGCGAGTATAATTCAACCTAGTCAAAGTTCTTTTTCTGCTCCAATAGTATTGGTGCACAAGAAAGATGGATCATGGCGCATGTGTCTGGATTATAGGGAGCTCAACAAGCTCACTATTAAAGATAAGTTTCCCATTCCTGGCATTGATGAATTACTGGATGAATTGCATGGATCAATTTACTTCACCAAGTTGAATCTTCATTCAAGATATCATCAAATCAGAATGAAGACTGAAGACATTCCGAAAACAGCATTTAGAACTCATGAGGGTCATTATGAATTTTTGGTCATGCATTTTGGCCTTACCAATGCACCTTCTACATTTCAAGGTTTGATGAATTCCATTTTTAAACCTTTCCTTAGAAAATTTGTGTTAGTATTTTTTGATGATATAATAATCTACATCAAGTCTTGGAAAGATCATGTTGAACATGTTGACAGGGTGCTACAACTATTGGAGGAGAAACAATTATATGAAAAAAGATCCAAATGCTTCTTTGGAGTACAAGAGGTGGAATATCTAGGTCATATTCTATCTCATGAAGGAGTTAAGGTAGACCCTAACAAAATTAAAGCCATTAAGGAATGGAAAATCCCCACATCCATAAATCATCTGCAAGGATTTCTCGGGTTGACAGGGTATTATCGAAAGTTTGTTAAGAATTATGGGAGAATAGCAGCACCTCTAACAACATTATTGAAGAAAGATGCATTTTCATGGACTCCAGAAGCAACAAAGGCCTTCGAACATCTTAAAGAGGCAATGTGCCAAGCACCGGTCTTAGCTACACCAAACTTCACAAAAACCTTTATTGTGGAATGTGATGCTTCAGGAAATGGAATTGGTGATGTTTTAATGCAAGATGAAAGACCCATTTCTTTTGAAAGTCGTCCAATCAAGGGAAAGTTTTTACAGAAAGCTATTTATGAGAAGGAAATGTTGGCAATACTCCATGCACTTTATGGCGACCCTACCTAATGGGAAGACACTTCAAGGTAAAAATGGATCATGATAGCCTTAAACACTTTTTAGAACAAAGATTATCCTCTGAAGAGCAACAAAAGTGGGTCACAAAGATGGTTGGTTATGACTTTGAAATCATCTACAAAAAAGGAAAGCAAAATGTGGTGGCAGATGCACTCTCAAGAAAGGATGAGGATGTGGAAGCATTGTTGTGCGCCATTTCTATTATCCAACCAGAATGGATAAATGAAGCAAGGGAGGAATGGAAGAATGATGAAGAAGTGTGGGCACTTATTCGAAAGCTACAAAAAGATTCCAGTACATCTGATACATTTAGCTGGCAAAATGATTCGTTATGGCATAAAGATCGCTTATACCTCTGTAAGAATTCCCAACTAAAACAAAAGATTCTTATGGAATTGCACACCTCTCCCTTAGGAGGGCACTCAGGATTTTTAAAAACTTACCACAGGGTTAAGAAGGATTTTTTTTGGGATGGCCTTAAATTGGATATTCAAAAATTTATGGCGGAATGTTTGGTTTGCCAACAAAATAAAGTTGAAACAATTAAGGGATCGGGTCTATTACAACCTCTATCCATTCCAAGCCAACGTTGGGAGGAGGTTTCAATGGATTTTATCACAGGTTTACCCAAGTCTGAGGGAAAGAGTGTCATCATGGTGGTAGTTGACAGACTTACCAAGTATGCACACTTTTGTGCATTATCACGTCCATTTAAAGCCAGTACAGTTTCTACTGCATTTATGGAAACAATTCAAAAGCTACATGGAAACCCAAAGATTATTGTAAGTGACAGAGATCCCATTTTCACTGGAAATTTTTGGACAGAATTATTTTCTTGTTTTAATACTCAGTTAGCTCATAGCTCATCTTATCACCTCAATCTGATGGGCAAACTGAGATAGTAAACAAATGTTTGGAAGGATATCTTCGTTTCTTTGTATCTGATAAACGGACACAATGGGTCAAATGGTTGCCTCTGGCTGAATGGTGGTATAACACTTCCTTCCATATAGCAACAAAAATGACCCCATTTATGGCACTTTATGGATATCAGCCACCATCCATCACATCATATTTAAGAGAAAATTCTAAGGTTCAAGCAGTGGAACATCACATCGAACATCAGCAACAAGTCCTCCAACTCTTAAAGGATAACCTCGTGTTGGCACAGAATAGAATGAAACAATAGGCCGATCAACATCGCAGCGAAAGAAGTTTTGATGTAGGTGATTGGGTATTCCTATGGCTACAACCATATAAGCAAATGTCCCTCAAGCAAGCTAAGAAGGATAATAAATTATCACCAAAGTATTATGGTCTGTACAAGGTGTTGCAAAAGATTGGTACTATGGCTTACAAATTGGAGCTTCCTGCAACTTCTCGATTGCACCCAGTTTTCCATGTTTCATGTTTAAAGAAGGTTATAGGCGACAAGCTCCCAGTTCAAACAATATTTCCAGAACTTGACGAGGAAGGAAAAATTATATTGGAACCGGAAGCAGTCACAGAAACAAGAACTCGACAGCTACGAAATCGATCAATTTCGGAGTATCTTATCAAGTGGAAGAACGTATCCGCTGAAGATTCCACATGGGAGGATGAAAATTTTATAAAGAAGCATCCAGAACTACTGAAGCGTCGAGGACAACACTTTTTTGAAGGAGAGGGGCATGTTAGGTCCCTATAATACTAGTAATTACCCCATTACTATTATAGTTGTATCCCTTATCAATATTGTGGTGCCCCTATTGTCCCCATATTGTTATTATTGTGCCCCATAGAATCCCTCTATTGTTATTTTTGTGGCTTTATATTATTATTGTTAGGTCGGTTGGGTTATATTGTGACTCCTTAGACTCCTATATATAGAAAGGAGGTCATTTGAATCATCAAATAATTATTCATTTATGTAATGTAAAGGAGGTTGCCCCCTCAAAGAGGCTGAATTCTAAGGCATTGATCTATCCGTTCTATCTTTTTTTGAGCTGGTTTCATAACACTCTATCTCATATTGAAACAACAACCTTTGCAGGTTTCAACCAACCATTTCCCTATGTTACACCCCATTCCTTAAACAAGGAAGACATTAACCACGAAGGACAAGCATTCATAAGCAAAATCATAATAACCAAAAACCATCATATAAAAATATTGAACCTCCACCAAGGTTCTTTGCCATATAACACTCAGACCATGGGACTCTCACATCCCAACCAATATATACATATACCTATATTTACATTTGATTAGAAACAAACCATGCTATTGAGACAACACATGGATTTCCCCACATCCCTCATATCACAGGAGCATTGACATGCACACTTATTCCTAGTGTGTAAGAATAGACCACTTAACCAATTGTGCAAGTTCTCTTCCAACAATCATGCACAAAACCATCCAAGCAATTTTGCCTATAATAAAGAATCCACAAGAATCCATAGTCACAACAATATATTATCCAAACCTTCAAGATTCTTAAGGGCAAACACATGCAATACCATTGAATTTTTCAATAAAATTAATCATACCAGAGCATCCCTGCAATCAACATACAAATCACAATCAAATGTGATAAATTGCATGTAATCATTATTTTCCTTTAGCTAGGCGCCCAAAGCTTATGCTCCATTCCTTCTCCAGAGATCCATTCATTGGATTTTACCACTTTGTTAAATTTCACATAAGGGCATGAATTTTTGCTTCCAAAGTTGCACCCTTGGCTTCGTTTCATATGTGATAGAGCCCATCCAGTCCAAGAGTTGAACCTGGAAGCTCTGATACCACCTGTAAACACACCCCCTTACCCCTAGGAATGTATTTAGTATGCTAACCCAACGTCCCTGGTGCAATTAGGGAAATGGGGTAAATATTTTTTTGACTTTCTTCCAAGTTTCCGAAACTCAATTTAGGTGTCATCATCGTATTTTGTCTCAACAAGAATTTTCCAGCGATATAAATTTGGTCCCAATCAAACTCCAGGATTGCACTTTATGATATTTTAAAGTCTCATTAGATCAAAAGTACCACCTTACTTTTCCTACTAAGTGGCACCCACTTGGCACATCACTACACCGCCAAATGGCAAAGGCTCTTGAGAACCTAGGGGTACTTCACTACATGGTATGCCTTGATACCATGTACCTTATGTTACCTTCCATGTCACATGTGGTCACATTGTCCACACGCGCGCACACACACATATATCCATATAAAATAGTGGTGCATTTATGCCTTGACCACTGACACTCATGTATACACATATATTATATAATATATAATAGTAGCACACTTAGGCCTTTGAACCTGATGCTCATATATAATTACCATAGACTCCCCTTTTGCGATCGTCCTCCATTCGATAGCCCAAGTCAACCAATTTGATCAAGACTGGGAATTAAAAGTGTTACACCCCACTTTCTTGGTTCCACTTCACTGTTCAAGGGTGGAGATCTGATGATTCACTCTCATTCGATTAATCCAATGGCTAGTGCGACCTCCCCTCCCCTCGCTGACGTCACACGGGGGAAGCCCCACTAGTTTCATTTTCGTTGATTTCTCACGACTCAATCAATGGTTATGATTGAAGCAAGACTCCCCCCTCGCTGACGTCACAAGGAGGGAGACCCCACTATGTTGTCAAACGTCGATTTCATCAATGAACCTCCGTCGTCCATTTGAGCCCAAGCTTTTTCCCTTGGTCACAATACAAGGTTATATAATTTGATGGCCTAGCTAGCCTAGCCCTAAGGGTCAAGGCCTCCAATTCCGCGCATGCATAAGGTTGAACCTCGACCTGCGACCATAATGTTGGTCACCTCTGGACCACGCCCCGACCTAAAATTATGTGTGTTATGTGTACTCGTTTAACATATTACTAGACAGTCAAAGGCTTATGCAAGGCAATATAAGTCGACGCCCCATGTATATATATATATATATATATATATATATATATATATACGGGGTGTGGACTTTAAATTTCTTTGCATAAACCTGATTATCTAGTAATACGTTAAATGAGTACTCTATAAATGAGTCAAATATGTCAGCTCAGCCCTGCAACAAATATTGTATTGTCTTGACTCTCCACGAGCCTATAACCCCCATAAAAATTATGTAATTTAATCATTGTGGATATACCGCTGCCCATAGAATGATTTCAATGACAACTACAATTATGTTCCATTTCCATAACTAAATGGTGTTAATGGCAGTCATGACCTCAACTTGTGAATATATAGACATATATTATATTTTTCAAACTTAAGGCATAGCTTCTATATAGAAGATAGGTTCAGGTTGTGCACTACTGTATTAATGCCTATTTGGCATTGCAGAGGGGCAATTTCACTGCATTATTAATTTTCCCACCATTAACTTGAAAGATTATAAATAACCACGGCTAAATAATTTTAGGCATTAAGCCCGAAAGCTCAACAACTCAACTCAATGATGTTGTATGTGTGTGTGTGCACTTCTATAATTGATGTGCATATTCTCCCTCCTACACACAAGCATTAGTATAATAATTCCAGGCAATTTCACATGCATTTCAATGAGGTCTATACACCTCATAATATCAATCATGCTAATGAATTTAGTAGTGTTGGAAGGATAAAACAAATTTTCCGGTACAAATTTTCCTGTACAGGCCCTCTGTGTCTTGAGTCATCATTGTTTCAACTCAAAAGCTAAACTCAATAATTAATCAAACTGACATAAATAATTATACCTTTTCCTAGTATTTACCCACACCAATAACACAGTTGTAATCATTATCTGCATACAACACAAATACACACACACACACACACATATCTCCTTTCCCTGCATAAATAATGTTAGTGTAAAACCATTGACACAAGGAGCCATTTATTCACATTCATATGTGGAAGTCATCAGAGCTTTATTCTCGTAATCACATGAGATCCATGAACCATTCATGCAATCAATACAAAATTAATTTAACAATCTAACACGAATTTCATGGCAAGTGATACAAATGAAGAAACTTATCCTGAATTGAAACTAAAGTTGGGCAACTGAGCCTAGGACAACAACTCTCCACCTAACCATAGACATGTTGCAACTAGGCCTCCATGGTAATTGTCACCCTCAAGCCAAATTCTAGAGATTGAGGTGATTTTTTTCTCAAGGGATTAACCTCCACCTCCTAGTTGAAACGATGATTCCATAGGTTCTTCCACCTCCACCCACCAACTATGTAAGCAGTCAACAAAAGCATAGGGAATCGAGAGGCTCATTGCCTCCACCCTTCAATTGTTCAACAACTAGTAAATTCCATGGAATCCAAAGAATTATTCTCCACCCTAGAATGTCAAGGGAGTCTAGAGATTCAAATCTCCACCCTTCAAACTACAACACAATGGTGCCACCCATCTTGGGAATCTAGAACCCACTATAAAAATCACCACAACAAGAAATGCATTCAAAAATCCTCCTTTCAGGAGTCCAATAGATAATTCTCCACCCTAACCATCAAGGAAATCCAAATAAAACCATCTCCACCCTCTGGCTGTCAGGAAATCTAGAGACCATTGTCCCTCCCTTGAGAGTGATTTCTTCCTTCCTTCTTACCCACTAAAAATTGATTTATCTCTACTTCTGCCTTGCCCCTTCTCCTCCGTTGTGTGCATTATCCATGTTGTTTGTCTCTCTGCTCTTCCTTCTCATCCACTGTGGTTTTGTTCTACATGCTGGAATTTCACTCTCCCCTCAGCAGCCACACTATTCATCCTTCATAAAATTTTATCATTTCTACCTTCTGATTTTTTCCAAAGAAAGCATGGCTCCTCGTCCTTCTTCTTCAGCTAGATTAATGACATAATCAATCCATTTAATCACACACCTACTAGCCTTCAATGGCTGTCTTGAAACAAGCCAAACCTCTTTTCAAATCCCAAGCAAGTAACCCCCTCAAATCTAGTATCCACGTCCCTTGACCCATTTTTCAATCAAATATTTAAATTGTATACATTGGTGGAAAAAACGAGGGCTACCACAAACCCTAGCCTTAGATGGCTATCAAACAATGTTAAATATTGGGTTGCTACGAAGAGAAGGGGTTTCGTTATTTAGTATTGTACTTGTTCTAGAGTTGAGCAAATAATCTAGGAGAGGAATTTGAGAGCTTATCATAAGAGGAAATAAGATTTTGTAGCATCCATTAGGATATAGTGTCATAGGAAACTCCATAGAGTGTGCTCATTTAATTGTGTTTGCATCATAACTAAATAAAAGAATGCACATCATAGGCCTCACCTTTGGCCGGGTTTTCCCATGTGTTTGGTTTCCTAAGATACATCTTGAGTTCATTTACATGAATGGTGTGTTATTTTGTTTTTTCTTTTATTTTTGTAGTTTAATAATTTCATAAATTTAATTAATAATCTAGTGCTAATATAATTTAAGATCTAAGGAAATAAGCTTGCACAATAAAAGATTTCAACACTATTGTGAAAAATTATTCAAGTGGAATATCCATGGCAATTTACACATAACCACAACCAAATCTTTCTTTGTCGCAATTAACCAACCTCCTTTTCTAACACTAGTACTCACACATAGCAAAACATCCTTTTCTACCACTATTACTCACACATAGCCAACCTCCTTTTCTACCACTAGTACTCACACATTCTCTGCATTCAATTAGTTTTGTTTTCTTAAGTCAATGTTAATGGAACTAACTGGAAGCTTGGAAGCTCTGCTAGGGCATGGTGAATGGATGCTAGAAGACCGATGTTACAACCATTGATGTGTTAACATAGGTGTTTTGTAATGAAGGGACAACTTAGAAGGGATTTTTGTTTTCCATAGAAAATTGGGAGAGGGCAAACTCAATAAGAAATTGGAGGCATGACTTTGTGTGAAATCACAAAAATCAAATGTGGTTGTTAAAGTGAAGCCTATGATGGCAGTTTTCAAGGACAAGGCCGACTTCAAGTTGTAGATCAATTCTATACATTCTGAGATGTGCTTGCAATGAGAATCCAATGTGACAAGGGGTGATTCGACCAAAAAAATGAATGTTTCTATGTCATGTTCAAGGATTGATGTTGAGAAGATTTCTATGACCCATAACCATGCATGTTGTAGTTTTGTTTGAACTCCTAGATACACTAGATCAATTTAGGAATCAAGCCAATAATGTAGCTTTATCACTAGATCACTACCTACAAAACCCACAACAAACATTTTAACATTTATTTTTTAACATAATTTGAAATTATGCTACATGAGAAGGTTTAAAAGACAAACACCAAAACCAAATATTCCTTTGTTACAATTAACCAAATTCTTTCACTGGCGCACGTATTCACACATTTTTTGCTTTTAACTAGTTTTCTTTCTTAATTTAATGCTTAGAAAATCAAGCATTGACTAACAAATATTCGTCTCAATGCACTCTTCCTAAAATTATCCCATTTTTATAGACAACAAGAGACCCCTACACTCCAAGACAAGTGAAGCATATAATGGTGGAAGCGATAAAACCCTCCCTATAAGGAATAAGGCATCATCGATAATCACATTTTATTTACTACTCATTCATGTACAGCTAACATGATCTAACCCACAAGTATATTTCTCCCATCTCGATCCTAAATAATTTGATGCAATCTAATCTAAATGTTTACATGTTTGTATCTTATTTTTGCATTTCATCTAGCCTCTTGGTGAAATCTTTTTTGATGTTTATGCAAGATGCATAGCTTGCTTTGAATTAAACATATTATGTAGGGTGACATTTCAGTTGTGACATTCTTCCTTTTTGATGTTTTTATGGCTTATTAATAGAGAGAAGAGAAAGTGAACATGAAACAACAAGGACATGGATGATGATGTTGTCTAAGGACATATAATGCATGCATTGTCTACATCATATGACCATTCATTAAAAATTACTTTGAATTTGGTACACCAACCATTTCTCTTTATCGCATGATTTTAGAACTCAAGCATGTTATATTTTCCCTTATGGTGACTTGGTTCTTTCTTTGTTGAAAGAACCAATCGTATTGTGCTCTTTTCTATCTGATCCAACTTCTTCCATTCTTCATCGGACACTCTTGTTGGTTTAGTACCTTATTCTACCACGATCCACTGATCTTTGTCCACCAACAGATCTTCCATCTTAAGTTTCCATAACTCAAAACTTTGATCCATTAAATATCTCGATCTCTATCTTTCCACTGCTCGCCATCTTCTTTCACCACCAGAATCAATCTCGCAGATCTCCCACTGAACAAGGCCTACCACATGCACGAGCGAAACCCCTCAGCAACAAAAGCATCCCCTTGAAGCCAAAACTTGCTCTGATACTAAATGTAGGTTTTAACTCTGTACAGAAATTACCTGCATATGAATTCTAAAACACATAAAATAAACAATAGCGAGAGCATAACACATAAAACACATATACACAAAGATTTCCCCTGGATCCCAAAACAGGGACTACCAACTTGATTTTTCATTATATTCCTTTCAATATTACAATACATATTTATACATGCCGAAGCATGCAATACCATGGACCGAAAACCATCGCGCCCAAAACCATGTGTGAAAACCATGCACAAAACCATAGATAGGTCCGCCCACCTAATATAGGGTCCAAAAAAAAATTCCCCAGGGTGCTGCCCCGGACCCCATAGAGGGGGGCTACCCGCCCCCCTCAAACCCCCTGTTGCGCAAACAATGTAACGAAGGGGGGGCTCCGCCCCCCCTCTAACCCCCTGTTTAACTAGGGTCGCTAGTCATGGAAAGAATATAACACAACCCAACATTCTCCCACTTGTTGTTTTCGTTCCACAAGGGGCCACAGGAGAGCTTATTCATTTATCCAACCCTGCAATGCCCATTGTTTCTCTACACCAAGAGAACTTCTCAGAGCTCACAGATTTTGTCAATGCATCTACAATATTCTTCAAAATGTCCACCTTTACTAGCAACACATTTTTGTCTTCTATCATATCCCTCACAAAGTGATATTGAACATCAATGTGTTGTCTTTGAATAGTAAGCAGGGTTCTTTGCTAAGAAAATTACACTTTTCCTGTCACAGCCTATCCTTATAGCTCCCTGCACTAACACCATACTTGAACACAATCTCTGCAACCAAACTGCTTCTTTTCTTGCATGAGTGGTTGCCATGTATTCTACCTTTGTAGTTGATAATATCACTACAGATTGTTTCTTACTCATCCAACTGGCTGCACCTCCAAATAGTTTAAACACATACCCACTTGTAAATCTTCTCCGATCCAGATCTCTAGCTCAGTCTGCATCAACAAAGCCATGGATATCCAGAAATCTATCCAATCCTGGTATTCTTTGGTAGCACAAACCATAATCACTATTTCCATGCAAATACCCGAAAACCTACTTCATTGTTGTCCAATGCTCCTTTTCTGATTTTGACATAAACTTGCTCAATACTCCCACTGCATGTTCAATGTCTGGTCTAGTAAAGACCATCGCATACATCAGGCTACTGACTGCACTTGCATATGGAACACGGGACATGTCCTCTTCCTCTTTTTGTGTCTTGGGACATTGTTCAGCAGATAACTTTACATCAATAGGAATAAGAACCTTCACCTATATTGCATATTAAACCTCTGTAGTATTGTCTCAACATACTTCCTATCGTTTAGCCAGAGCTTCCTCTTTTCCCGATCTCTTTTAATTTCCATGCCCAAAATATAGTTTGCGGCACCAAGATCTTTCATGTCGAATTTGGAGGACATTTGGGTCTTCAAATCTTGGATAATTTCTTTTTCATTTCCAACCAGCAAAATATCATCCACATACAAGACCAGATAAACAACACAATCACCAATTAATTTAAAATACACACAGTGATATGCTTTGCTTCTGGTGAAACCAATTCCCCGTATAAATGTATCAGATTTCTGATACCACATCCTTCGTGACTGTTTTAACCCATACCGAGACTTTTTTAACTTGCATACCAGTGCTTTCTTACCCTTCACTGCAAAACCTTCAAGTTGCTTCATGTAGATCTCTTCTTCCAGATCCCCGTGAAGAAACGTTGTCTTCACATCCATCTGTTCTACCTAAAAATCAAAAGCAACAACAACAGATAACAATAATCTAATAGAAGCTACCTTGGCAACAGGAGAAAAAATATCACCAAAATCAATTCCCAGTGCTTGGAAATAACCTTTTTCTACCAACCGAGCTTTGTATTTCTCCACCTTTCATTTTGCATTTGTCTTCTTCTTAAACACCCATTTGTTGCCAATGGGTTTCCTTCCAGTGGGAAACTCCACCAGATCCCAAGCCTTATTTTTGTGCAAAGATGTCATTTCATCAACCATGGCCTCTTTCCAGAGTTCGCCATCCTCTGAATCTACTACTTCCTTCACAGTTCTGGGATCATCATCAGTAATAGATAAAGAAAAATTTAAACAGAAAGCAGATGGACTATACCTTTCTGGTTGCCTTCTTTCTCGAACTGGTCTTCTCACAACCGGAGTTTGTGGCTCTTCATCTTCTAATTCCTCTTCTACTGTAGAGTTTAATTCTTCCTCCTTTAGCTGAAATCTATCTTTTGAGGTTTTTTTGATAGGACTTCATATTTAATAACATTTTTCACCTCTCTGAACACCACATCTCGATTGTACACAACCTTCCTTGTTACTGGGTTCCAAAGCTTATAAGCCTTTAAACCATCCTTATACCTAATAAAGATGCACTTTTCAAATTTACTATCCAACTTTGTTATTTTCTCCTTTGGAACATATACATATGCATCACATCCAAATACCCTCAGATGTGAAAGAGAGGGTTTCTTACTAGTCCATATGATGCAGGAGCATGAGGCTTGAAAACAAAAGACTTCAAATTTTATTCGAAAAATGCAAAAAAGGTTTACAAGCAAAGGAGTAGGATCCTTTAGCTGTCACTTTACAAAGCTTTTTAGATAGGATTTGAGCTAGAATTCAGGGATTTTAATTATCTTGTAATTAGTTCAAGTATTTAGGCTTAGTTGAGATTCTTGAGGAGAATATCATGCAGATTAGATATTATCTAGGATTAGGCAGATTTGATCCATTGATTTAGAATCTTATTGTTGTATGTGCAGGTATTTATGTAAGTTTTTGAATTAGTAAAATGGGATTTTGGCTGAGGAGGATTGGAATGTAAAATTTGGAATCTCTTTGTATCTCTGTGAATACTATGCATGAATGGTCAAATCCCAAAGGGTTTAATTTCCTTCGAAATAATTCTAAGTTCTGTTGATTTCCAGATTGAGCCCTTTAGAATTAGATTTTATATAATCTTGTGTTGCCGCATATAAATCTTCACTCACTGTGCATTGAAATATCCTACATGTATTCAAAATCACAAAATATAATTTAGAGACAGAGTAAACTTGGCGAAAGTGCTAAGTCTTGGTGGAATGAGGAAACTCTGACAAATTAGTGATAAACCCAGGAGAAGATCTGAATCGTCCGATCGATAAATCCAATAGATCTAATGGTCATCGTGTGCCAACAAGTGCAGACGTTAATCAGAATAGAAGAGCGATCTTCGTAGGTGTAAGCAATATCTCGCACGATATCAAAGTGGTAAATGGTATTTTGAAAATTCACGCGATTAACTTGAGGGGTTGACACATAGCATAGGAAAACCACTTTTCTCGCGCACTCTCGATTTTTTATGCATCACGCAAGATTTCACGTGAGATTATGCGATAGCCATTGGATCAAGCGGGATTGATTAACGATGGAGATCAGCCAAGCTAGTTGGCGAGCAAGTGAAGTGATAGTCGTTCAATTAGACGGGTTAGATCTGATGGTGATCACATCGGAAGATGCACATGATTTAATTTAAATTTTGGACTTGATAAGGTTACGAACTCCTTTTGGTTTCGTGGAAAATTTGAAAGTTTGCCATATACCGAGGAAATTAAATAGTTCTACTATTTTTGCAGAATAACTAAAATTGAAGGTTGGTGACTAATACTCCAAAGGAAACCCAAGAAGAAGTTCCACCCGAACTTGAAGGAATAGTTTCTCATTTTGAATGATTATCCTTAACACCTGCAACTAGCCCACGATTAGTGGTATCAAAGTAGCCTACTGACACTGAGCAAGATCTCAAAGATCAGAAAAAGAAATCAAACATGGCTTTCAGAGTTGGAGGAAGACGTGGTGGTGGTCAAAGAAGAGGAAGACCAGTTGCAAATGCTGAAGTGTTGGAGGCTATGCAATAGATGCAAGCTAGATTAGAAACAGTGGATGGGAAATCAAAGAGATGCAGGTGTTGGAGATGTCAGTGAGCCTGAAGTTGAAGTTGCAGAAGAAGAGGAAACTGCAAAAGTTACTCCTAAAATGAGATTCTTTAAATCAATGTTGGGATCCACATCTAAACCCAAACTTGAGGTTTCAATTTATACAGGAGGTTTAAAACTTGAGGAGTTGATAGTCTGGATTAATGACATGGATAAATTCTTTGATTATGAAGAAATGGAAGAAGGAAAGGGAGTGAAATTTGCTGTCACAAAATTGAAAGGACATGCAGCACTTTGGTGGGATGGAGTGCAGGCAGAAAGAAGGAGACTTGGTAAGCAACCAATTAAAAATTGGAACAGGATGGTGGCAAAGTTGAGAGGTAAGTTTTTGCAAAGTGATTATCAACTTTCATTGTTTAGACAGATGCGAAATCTTAGATAGAGGTCTTTGACAGTGAAAGAATATAAAGAGGAATTTTACAAAGTGAGCATAAGAGCTGGACAAATTCAAGATACAGATGAGAAGGTTGCAAGATATATAAATGGCCTCAGAATGGAGATTCAAGATAAGTGTGTTATCTCCTAAAACAGTAGAAGAGGCTTATCAGATGGTACTGAAGGCTGAAGAAAAACCCATGAGGAAACAATTTGCCAGAAGTTGAGGTACTTTCCGAGGAAGAGGAAGTCAAGGTGGTAGAGGAAGATCTACAACACCTAGATATGGAGCTAGCAACAACTCGAATCAGCATACACCCACAGAAGGTGATGCAAGTGGCAGAAGGAGTTTTTCCGGAGGAAGAGGAGGTAGAGGCAGAGGAAGAGAAATCAGATGTTACATATGTAACAAGCTAGAACACAGAGCCTATGAGTGCCCAGAAAATGTAGGGATAAATCAGAGAAATGTAATTGTTGCTCAAATTGAAGAGAAAGCAGCAAAGGTGCCAGAAGAAGAAAATGTACCAGAGAAAGGGGAATCTTTGGTAGTTAACAAAGCTTTGTTAAAGCTAGCAAAGGAATTTGTTGAACCAACGCAAAGAAAGACTTTGTTCAGGATTGTGTGCAAGGTTCAAGTAAAATGTTGTCAAATGGTAATTGATAGTGGCAGCACCGATAATTTGGTCTCTACAGAAGTGGTGGAAAAGTTGAAATTAAAGACAAAGAAACATCCAACACCTTACAAGGTGTCATGGCTTCAAAAAGGACATCAGTTGTTAGTGAATGAACAGTGTGAAGTGGAGTTGCAATTGGGAAGATACAAAGACAAAATTTTGTATGATGTAATTCCTATGGATGTGTGTCACATATTGTTGGGAAGACCTTGGCAGTATGACAGAGGAACTATGCATGATGGGAAAAAGAACACATACAAATTTGGTAAAGATGGTATTAATCATACATTGTTGCCTATGGAAGAAGAGGATGCATCAAGAAAATCTGGTCCAAAGACTCTATTGCTGAGTGGAAACGAATACTTGCAGCAGATTGAAGAGAATGAGATAAATTTTGCATTGATTTGCAAACCCAAGGTAATAATTACTTCCACTAAAATTTCTGATTTTCCAATTGCAATTCAAGAGATGCTGGAAAATTATTGCGATATCATTGTAGATGATTTTCCTAACGAGTTACCACCCATTAGAAAAATCAATCATCATATAGATTTGATTCCAAGGGCAAATCTGCCAAATAAAGCAGCTTACAGGATGACTCCCATAGGAAATGAAGAAATCAGAAAACATGTTCAGGAATTGTTAGATAAAGGACTGATTAGAGATAGTTTGAGTCCTTGTGCAGTGCCAACAGTGTTGAGTCCAAAGAAAGATGAAGGCTAGAGAATGTGCACTGATTCAAGAGCAATCAACAAAATAACAATCAAGTACAGATTTCCTTTACCTAGAATTGAAGATTTGATGGATTGTTTAAGTGAAGCGAGATATTTTACAAAGTTGGATTTAAAAAGTGGGTGTCATCAAATAAGGATTAGAGAAAGAGATGAATGGAAAAATGCTTTTAAAGCACATGAAGGACTGTATGAATGGATGGTAATGCCTTTTGGGTTATCAAATGCTCCTAATACATTTATGAGGCTTATGAATGAAGTGCTGAAAGAATTTATTGGTAAAATTGTAATAGTGTATCTAGATGATATATTAGTTTACAACAGATCTAAAGAGGAACATATGAGACATCTAAATTATGTCTTACAGAAGCTGCAACAAGAAAAGTTACTGCTAAATTTAAAGAAATGTTCATTCATGAAGGAAGAGTTGGTATATTTGGGCTTTGTTGTTTCTGTTGATGGATTAAAGATGGATCCAGAGAAGATAAAGGCAATCATAAAGTAGCCTTCACCAAAAAGTGTTTTTGAGGTAAGAAGTTTTCATGGTCTTGCTAGTTTTTATAGAAAATTCATAAGGATTTTTAGTAAGATCAACGCTTCTATTTTTGACACTATAAAGAAGGATAAACAACCATTTAAATGGACTGATGACGCAGAAAAGAACTTCTAGCTGTTGAAAGGAAAGATCACTGAAAAACCTATTTTTATTTTGCCTGATTTTAATAAACCTTTTCAAGTGAAATGTGATGCTAGTGGAGAAGCTATTGGTGTTGTTTTAAGTCAGGAGGACAGACTTGTAGCTTATTTCAGTGAAAAACTAAATAAATCGAAGAAGAAATATTCTACTTATGATAAGGAATTGTATGCAGTTGTGCAGTCATTGGAAAAGTGGAGACATTACTTGATGTCTAAGGAGTTTATACTTTATTTAGACAATCATGCATTGCAGTACATTATGCAACAACTAAAGCTTAGTCAGAAACATGCAAAATGGGTAGAATATCTCTAAAGTTTTATTTTTATACTAAAACATAGAAATGGCTAATCAAACAAGGTAGCAAATGCCTTAAGTAGAAAAAGCATTTTAGTTCAAGAAAGTCCAATTCAAGTGTTGGGTTTTGATTTTCTTAAAGAATTATATGAGAAAGATTTAGATTTTAAAGAGGCATTTGAAGCTTGTAAAAATCTTGTTTTGTTAGACAAAAGGGAGTGGCTAGATCTTTTCTTGTAAGAAAGGTTGTTGTTTAAGAGAAATCTGTAAGGACCATATCCAGACTGTATACATTTTTCTTAAGCAAATTCAGCCAGAAAAGAAACGCATTGAAATTCAAATTTATTTAACACACACATTCCTGCCACTCATTTCAGGAAACATATCATAACCTTTTCATACCTTTAACTAAGATCAATAGTAATGAAATACATATGTACCGTTCACCAGAAGGCGAGACTCCACTTGCTCTGTTGTTGCTGGTATTCCCTTGTAGCTAGTCACCTCCGCGAATGAATGATGACGCACTTGATCCGAATGCGAAGACCCACCGGTTAACCTCCCAGCCTACTCCTTGGGTACTCTTCTTCCCAACGGACCCTCGAGCTGCAATGGGGTTGTATAATGGAGGAAAGCACTAGTTGGTAGAGGAGAGCACAACTTGGCTCCAGAGTCCCCTCTCTAAAGTCCTCTACCTCACCAAACTCACTATAGCTTCGTAATCACTGCTCTGACATCATCTCATCCATCCAATAATAGGGTTCCCAAAAGTCCCCTCTCCCATGGCTTGCCCCTTCTTTTATAGGAGTCCTCATAGGTGACATTTGTCATGTCATGCATAATTAATTATTTTTTTTATGATTCAATAGCTTGATTATTCACCCACCCATGTGTCATTCTCACATCAAGGGTCTCCCAATATTATTTACTTAAATTTTTATTTAAAACTAATATTTTCCTCACCTCAAAAATATTCCTATTTCTTCTCCTAGTTGTCTCTTTATTTCCCCCTTTTATTCCTTAATTTTTGTTCATTACTTGAATTCAATTAATGAGTCAAGATTTTATTCCCAATCTACTCCCTAATTTAACTCAGGTTATCTCCTAGATGGATATTCTCATGTTGGTTGTTGACACATGGAGCTTCTCTACATTTCTCTAAATTTAATTTATTATTCTCATTTTAATTCACCTTCCTCTTTCTTAATTAGGTTTAAATTAGTTTAGGATTAATCTTTATCCTTACAATTATGTTTGTCTTTCCCCTTTTTCCTAATTAAACCACATAATCTTCCTAGTATTTTCCAACAAGGGAAGGGTAGAATTTTTAAGGTATTCTATTTTAATTCTTCCTATGATCCTCCTTATTCCAAGTTTCATTTTTGATTTAATCATCATTTACCCTTGATGTAAATTTACCTAGTTTTCATTCCTTGCTTATATTTATTTATTATTATTTATTTTTAATGATTCCAAGGATGCCAAGTTTGGTTGTGCCCTTCAAAAACTTCCCTAGAAGTTCCAAGGGTGCCACACCTAATAGTTTATTTGTGATGCCAAGGGTGTCAGTTTGGTTGTGCCCTTCAAGAACTTCCCTAGAAGTTCCAAGGCTGCCACACCTAATAGTTTATTTGTGATGCCAAGGGTGCCAAGTTGGTTGTGCCCTTCAAGAAATTCCCCTGAAGTTCCAAGGGTGCCACACCACTTGCCCTTCAAGCATCCAGTGACTACGAGGGGAAAGTATAGTGCAACATCATAGACCACTATCATCTCCTATGTTGCCTGCTATAGTGAGACTAATGGTGTCGGGGATCAAGGAATCCGCCTTGATGCGCGCCCCCCGGTAAAGTCCTCATGAGCGACCCAACTTTGGGACCTGCCCTCATGGCATTGTGATCTTCAAGGCGAAGGTGTTTCAACCCTTCCAGCCCAAGTCACGGCGGGAGTGCTAGTGGGTGAGATCAGGGACTCTGTCCCACCCCTCCCATGTAGTTCCATCCACCTGTACAACCCCATCACCCATATGTGGGTCATTCAGCCAAGAAACTAATCTGTTCCTGCAACCATTAACATATCCTCAGAGTATAGTTAAACATATATGGCAGATTTCAAGATCTACTTAGACTTTAAAAGATAAAATAATATGAATTTTCATCAAACCAGGTGTCATCGACATGTCATATGTGAGTGCCTCTGATGGTTTCCTGCCATACTCAATAATCATCAGTAACAAGGTTTTTCAATGTTAGTCATTATCATAATAGCATCCTTAACAATTCCTGGTCATTCACATCATTGTCCATTGTAAGTCTGAACTAAAGGAAGTAGGTAACATAGGGGACACATCCCTCATGGCCATCATCAATAATCATCAATGGAAACATACATATTCATTAAGCTATAAACATCGTAACATCGTAGAAATATACCTATCCATCAAATTTATCATCATTATGCTTTTAGTAGAGCGCATACAGATTCTTTACTACCCTCATCATAAATTCAAATAGAGACCAAGTTAACTATTTAATGTTGCAATCATCAGAATACTGATAGATAAGATACATAACCATTCATGCTATCATAATATCAATGGAAAACATTCATAAACATCACAACCATGAATATCTCAATCGCTAATAATAGTGTCATGTGTCCAAATCCTCAATCTGAGGTCCTCAAAGAATAAAGTCTCTAAGATAATGTCATATTAAGGTCAGGAAACTAGAGTGGGCACTACATACACCCCCTCTTAACAATGGACTTCATCCCGAAGTCCTCGAAACATAAAGGAAAACGACGACACATATCCTAGATATCCTTCCTGAAACTCTTACTAACCTTCTGGTAACAGGTATCTCTGTTTTTTTTTGTTTTTTTTTAAATTAAGCTCATTTCTCTTTTTTTTTCTTCTCAGAAATTAAAATCAATTAACAAAATTGTTTTCATCTTCTGGATTAAGTAATTTTCTCAACTAATTTATTTATTTATTTATTATTATATATTTTTTCATTTTTGCCTAATTAGTTCTATTAGGCCGTCATGAAACATTGTCATAAAATCTAATGCTTCTCATTTTCATTCCTTTAACCTCTTGAATATTCAAGAGTGTCTGTCAAGTATAGTTCCTTCGAACATGAGCTTGAGATGTAATGCCCAACAATTGTCCTTGTTATGATCATCCTTCATACTTTGTTCATAATGCAAGTCCTTTTTTTCTTTTTTTTTGCATAATTTAACCTTAAGTAAAATGTCAATAAGTAGATTTACTAGCACAAAAATACAAATAACAACGCACCAATGAAGAGAATAACATGCCTTAGTTTTCACTAGATCAAAACATATTAGACTATCATATATCCAGGAAACATGATATCAAGGTCCACACAAACTAATTGCTTTGAATTTACAAACTAATTGAATTATCATAGCATTACACCTCTTACTTACTATACAAGTCCATGCTGACACTGATCATTTCAAAAGAAGCACGTGTTACTCACACATCTCAAGGAAAATAACTTAGCGCAATGTTTTTTTCAGACTATAAAAGCTTAAGGCACATTGCTTTTGCCATTGGTAGCAATAACATATTCTTGATCAAAGAGACTGGTTGAGGATTTTGAAATTAGTGAACCAAAATTCCCATTTCAGGTTCCAATTCATCATCTTAAAAGGAGATATCACTACAAAAGCTTTGATATAAATTTTCATTCTGCAATACAAAATTTATTTCCTCAGGCACTCAAAAATAAGTAGAATGTTTGTATCATATTTTAATAACCACTCCCAATGGTTACTTTGTTGTCTGAAATAATATGTCTATTTTATTTTTCATTTATCATCTAACAACCCAAAAATTTGTACAAGGAACAAACCAAAAATAGATTGCTTCAGTTGATAACTCTAAAGCACTGGGGTAGAGAATTGAAGCAAGAAAATATAGATTCAGACTATAATAGTTAAAAGCATAGAAAGGATTTTTAACGATTAAGGGTGTTATTTAATACTAACATTGTTTTATTCCCTACTACTGACTGTTTGGTTCTTTGCTTGAAATCCGGAAGCAATCTTTTGACTTCTGATATAACTCCTGGAAATCTGTTGTCTTTATCAGGTTAGATGCTCTACCACTTGTCTTTCCACTGTCAACTATATCCATATATTTAGTTGCCTTCAAATCGAACCTAGATTTGCTTTATCATTCACTGCCATCTATAATCTAATTGCTTGAAGATATTGAATCTGTACACTTTTCTACCCTTAAATCTGGCTCTTCTTTCTTAAATCACTCACGTACTAGTGACTAGAGGAATAATACTTGTTACCTGCCACCTCACATCCCAACATTCCTCAATTGTATAACTAATCCTTGAATCTTTGAATTGACCCTCTGAAAATGATCTTTTGCCATTATGACAGGTTTGATTTTAAATCTGCTACTGGTGCATAATGATGCTTTGTGTCCATACTTTCAACCAATATAGATATAGATATATATATATATATATATATATATATATATATATATATATATATATATATATATATATATATATATATATTATTTAAATTGTCACATTTGATTTGGCTTTGCCTCGAATCTTCCTTGTCTCTATCCTTAGGCTTCTTTACAATTTCAAAGAGCACCAAGTGCCAATATCAATTGAGAATTCTTTGGTGTCGGCAAGTCCTAATCTATTGAACTTGCAGGTTGCTCTATTGAGTTATAAAAACCCTGATTCTAGGGAGCATTCAACTGCTCTTCTTTTGCCATGCTTACACTTAGATGATTAGAATTAGGGAAAAGAAGCAAAACAAGTATGGAAACTACTCTTAATGACTATTTAAGAAGTCAAGTCCTTGTAAATTCTAATTATATTAGATGAAGGTTGCTAGACACTCCATTTTCATACTTCTGAGGAGGCTGTAAATCATATTTGGAAACAAAATTACTGTCTTCGAGTTTTGGATAAGTAGGTTCCCAAAACTTTTCTTTTTCATCTTACAACAGTGTTGCATAAGACACTTGAAACCTATAATTATCCTGAATATCCTTTAGGCTTATGGCCCAAAATGCATGATTTGAAATTCTGCAACTGTGCTTTTATTTATTTATTTATTTATTTTTTTAGTTTAATTCAAGGTTATCTCCATCAGCTTCACTGCAACCTCTTTCCCATCGTAAATTCTTCTGCAGACAGACCCAAATGTTCTTTGGGCATGTGCACTATTTTGGATTTTTCTGTCTGTAGGAATAATACGATGCCACAGAGAATTCAGAGTATATGAGCTTCTCCAATGAAGGCCAGCATGAGTTAATGTATAGCTTTTAGAATCTAATGCCGCAAATTTTCAAATGCAATGCATATCTTTCGACTGACACCTTGGTATTCTGTTTTATTGATCGACATTCTAAAAATTGCTTACCAGAAGCATTCATTCAGTAAAATATGATCAGTTATTTTGTGATATAGTGGAGTACCTGGAAAAATGAAGGTACTGCTTTTCACTATTTGGCATGCATGCTCCACGCTTTTTCGAGTTTCAACAAACAGCTTTTCGGTTGGATACAGAGCAGCAGTTTCCCACAATATAATATCTGGATTTAACTGTATCAGGATCATAATAAAGGAATGCTTTATAAGGCTATAAATGATCATGGACACTGTTCTTCTGTTCAAGCTTCACTGCAGAATTACTTGAAAACCACATTTTGAGAAACTTCCACTTCCTCTGACTTGAAGACAACAAAACTTGCCTACTGGGCCACATACCTAAATGAAAAATCTGTTTGAAATAGGAAGAGGACATCAGTTGAAAGCGAATAATGTAACAAATGTCAATGCATCTAATAAACATGACAAGATTCAGTTTAATAATACTGTTGGATATTTACATTGTGGAAACGTGGTTGCCGAACAAGCATGTAGTTATGTTTGAATGTTGGTGCTTCTAGCTTAAATTCAAAATCAACAGTACAAGGTCTAAGTAATCAAATAATCATGTAGTTACGTTCGAGTCTTGAGATTTCAAACTGAAATTCAGAACCAATTGTGCAAGGTCAAAGTAATCAAATTCTAAAGCCACCACAGCTCAAATTGAGAACCAATTGTACAAGGTCAAAGTAGTCAAATTCTAAGGCTAACTGCAGGCAATTCAATTGATGTAGCCCACATACTTTTCAGTTCCAAGTAAGGATTCAGTTAAATACTAATGGATTCTACACATTGTGTGAATATGGGTGCCTAAATAAGCATGGCGTTATGTGTGTCCCGAGCTTTGCCAACAAATACAAAATCATTGTGAATATGGGTGCCTAAATAAGCATGGCGTTATGTGTGTCCCCAGCTTTGCCAACAAATACAAAATCATTGTACAAGGTCAAAGTAGTCAAATTCTAAGGCTATCCACAGGTCAAACTCAAAATCGAGTAAGCTATTTGCAGGAAATTCAATTGATGTAGGTCGTCCAGATACATTTCCATGAACGGGTGGGTGCCCAAGTTCGACCCCTGAGGCTTTTCCCCGCTCAAATTCAGATCAATTGCACAAGGTCAAAGAAGCCAATGGCTATCAATAGGCAATTCAATTGATATAGTTCAGATACATTTCCTGGATCAGCAGATTTTTTTTCTAACACATCGTTGCACAGCCGATGATCTGTTTTCAGATTCTTCGCTTTCATTTCCATCAAAACGTCATGGGCTTCTCGGTAATTACCCAATTTGGTACAGGTCCTTATCAGAAAACTATAGTTGTTCACGTCTAAAGAGTCATTTTTTCCACTTTCCTGTCTTACAAATGCATAAGCTTTCTCAAATCCATCGAGCTGAAAAAGAACCCATTGATCAGATTTGTATAAGTGCAATGCAAAGGTTTCAAGCCATCTTCTTTCATTCTGCCAAAATGCCTGGTGGCATCTTCCATTTTCCTAGCCCTACAAGCCTCAAGCACCAGTATATCATAAGTAACGTGATCAGGCTTGCACCCGTATGTATTAACCATCATTTAAAAAAACTTATCTGCCTCTGCAAATTGTTCATTCTGATGGAGCTTTCTCAGCACAAAATTGTAACAGGTCACATCTGGAGGGCAACCCATTTCATTCATGAACTTGAAAACCTCGTGCACTTCTACCATCCGGTTGTTCCGGCCATGAGCGACCAGGAGAGGCCGAAATGTCAAGGGAGTTAGAGCGCACCCAGCCTTGTACATGTCCTTCAAGACAGATATGGCAGAATCTACATAATCCTCCTTACATAGTGCAAAAACCATCATATCATATGCATTTTTTTTGCGCCAAATTCTCCAACTGTTTAATTGTTTCAGTGACTTTCCCCAGCATCTCTGCATCGTCATGCGAAGCAGTGGCAAAGGAGAATGTTTTTGCAGAATTAAAACATGTGTCAGCTACTCTCTCTGTAAGCAACATCTTTAGGGCTTCAAAGTCTTTACAACGGCCAGCAATATTGACGAGCTCGTCATACATGGCAGAGTTCGGCTTGAACCCTGGTTGAGCTTTGGCCCACTGGAAAAATCTCAGAGCCAACTGTAGGGAATTTAAACTAGACAACACCATCGTCACGAGCTCTGATGTTAAACGAGTACCCATTAGGGTTAGGGCTTCTTCCATACTTTTCTCAGCATTTTCAATTATTTTGCAAATCTCGTTTCTCGTTTCTTCCAGTTGTTGCTTAATCTCGTTCCTTTTCGCTAATTTTCGCACGGTTGCTTCCTCTATAGGCGTATTTTGGCCCTGTGATCTATGGTCTTCATCCTTACCTTCGGCCCCTGAGACCTCTACCATTGTCTCTGAGATTCGAACGTTGGGCACTGCATTCGATAAGCAAAAATTTGAAGCATGAAAATGGGCAGAGTACATACCGTTTACAAAGATTTTCGGATTGAGAGTTTCAATCGGTTGGAGCCGCTGTAAGTTCACAAGTTTGGAACGACGTAATGCTATCGAAGCCGCTGCTCTGGTGGCCATTCGGATCACTGAAGCCATTTTTTATGTTCTTGTCTGGTAGTTTTGCCCTGTGAGCTTAGTTTGATTGTACCCACAGCTGGGATTTAAGCGTGCTAAGTGCAGCCAATGTTGGTTTAAGCCTTCAGGAAAAATGATGTGCGCTGAGGGTTTTTTTTTTTTCCAATTCAATTCCTCATTATGCAAATCACCGAGATACGTGATTGATGATTTCTCTTTCCCATGAAAATTTATATTGTAACTAAAGTAGTATTGTGCGAAGAACCTGAATAGTTTGGGTAAACAATTTGCTTTTCCAATTGTATTTAGAAATCCATATTGTTACTGAAATAGTCATATCTGGTATTGTGACTCATAAAATAGTTATATCTGATGTCTAGCAGGGTTTCCACCCACAGGTTATTAGCATTAGAAGAGCATAATGGAAATAATAAGTGACCATAGAACGAATACTTAAGATCTGAAGAAGCCAGCAGCGTTTGGCGAAGTGACTATGAATGATCGGCTTGTTGATGAGAGCAAGACTGGTGGATTGAGGAACGCAGTGAAGGATTTTCTGTTCCCTGACGAATTTGTGAGTAGATATTATTTAAAATCCCCTGCCAGAGGAAATTGCAAGGGATAAACGAAGGAGGAGGTCAGAGTTTGTCACATTAGTTAGAGATTTTCATCATATTATTTAACAAAACTAGCCATACATGCATGGGCCCATAGGCCTCAAGGGTTCAACATAGCTCTGATACCAAGTGTAAGTACCATATCCAGACTGTATACATTTTTTTTTAGCAAATTCAGCCAGAAAAGAAACGCATTGAAATTCAAATTTATTTAACACACACATTCCTGCCACTCATTTCAGGAAACATATCATAACCTTTTCATACCTTTAACTAAGATCAATAGTAATGAAATACATATGTACCGTTCACTAGAAGGCGAGACTCCACTTGCTCTGTTGTTGCCGGTATTCCCTTGTAGTTGGTCACCTCCGCGAATGAATGATGACGCACTTGATCCGAATGCGAAGACCCACCGGTTAACCTCCCAGCCTACTCCTTGGGTACTCTTCTTCCCCGCGGACCCCCGAGCTGCAATGGGGTTGTACAATGGAGGAAAGCACTAGCTGGTAGAGGAGAGCACACCTTGGCTCCAGAGTCCCCTCTCTAAAGTCCTCTACCTCACCAAATTCACTATAGCTTCGTAATCACTGCTCTGACATCATCTCATCCATCCAACAATAGGGTTCCCAAAAGTCCCCTCTCCCATGGCTTGCCCCTTCTTTTATAGGAGTCCTCATAGGTGACATTTGTCATGTCATGCATAATTAATTATTTTTTTTATGATTCAATAGCTTGATTATTCACCCACCCATGTGTCATTCTCACATCAAGGGTCTCCTAATATTATTTACTTAAATTTTTATTTAAAACTAATATTTTCCTCACCTCAACAATATTCCTATTTCTTCTCCTAGTTGTCTCTTTATTCCCCCCTTTTATTCCTTAATTTGTGTTCATTACTTGAAGTCAATTAATGAGTCAAGATTTTATTTTCAATCTAATCCCTAATTTAACTCAGGTTATCTCCTAGATGGATATTCTCATGTTGGTTGTTGACACATGGAGCTTCTCTACATTTCTCTAAATTTAATTTATTATTCTCATTTTAATTCACCTTCCTCTTTCTTAATTAGGTTTAAATTAATTTAGAATTAATCTTTATCCTTACAATTATGTTTGTCTTTCCCCTTTTTCCTAATTAAACCACATAATCTTCCTAGTATTTTCCAACAAGGGAAGGGTAGAGTTTTTAAGGTATTCTATTTTAATTCTTCCTATGATCCTCCTTATTCCAAGTTTTATTTTTGATTTAATCATCATTTACCCTTGATGTAAATTTACCTAGTTTTCATTCCTTGCTTATATTTATTTATTATTATTTATTTTTAATGTTTCCAAGGATGCCAAGTTTGGTTGTGCCCTTCAAGAACTTCCCTAGAAGTTCCAAGGGTGCCACACCTAATAGTTTATTTGTGATGCCAAGGGTGCCAGTTTGGTTGTGCCCTTCAAGAACTTCCCTAGAAGTTCCAAGGCTGCCACACCTAATAGTTTATTTGTGATGCCAAGGGTGCCAAGTTGGTTGTGCCCTTCAAGAAATTCCCCTGAAGTTCCAAGGGTGCCACACCACTTGCCCTTCAAGCATCCAGTGACTATGAGGGGAAAGTATAGTGCAACATCATAGACCACTATCATCTCCTATGTTGTCTGCTATAGTGAGACTAATGGTGTCGGGGATCAAGGAATCCGCCTTGATGCGCGCCCCCGGTAAAGCCCTCATGAGCGACCCAACTTTGGGACATGCCCTCATGGCATCGTGATCTTCAAGGCGAAGGTGTTTCAACCCTTCCAGCCCAAGTCACGACGGGAGTGCTAGTGGGTGAGATCAGGGACTCTGTCCCACCCCTCCCATGTAGTTCCATCCACCTGTACAACCCCATCACCCATATGTGGGTCATTCGGCCAAGCAACTAATATGTGCCTGCAACTATTAACATATCCTCAGAGTATAGTTAAACATATATGGCAGATTTCAAGATCTACTTAGACTTTAAAAGATAAAATAATATGAATTTTCATCAAACCAGGTGTCATTGACATGTCATATGCGAGTGCCTCTGATGGTTTCCTACCATACTCAATAATCATCAGTAACAAGATTTCTCAATGTTAGTCATTATCATAATAGCATCCTTAACAATTCCTGGTCATTCACATCATTGTCCATTGTAAGTCTGAACTAAAGGAAGTAGGTAACATAGGGGACACATCCCTCATGGCCATCATCAATAATCATCAATGGAAACATACATATTCATTAAGCTATCAACATCATAACATCGTAGAAATATACCTATCCATCAAATCTATCATCATTATGCTTTTAGTAGAGTGCATACAGATTCTTTACTACCCTCATCATAAATTCAAATAGAGACCAAGTTAACTATTTAATGTTGCAATCATCAGAATACTGATAGATAAGATACATAACCATTCATGCTATCATAATATCAATGGAAAACATTCATAAACATCACAACCATGAATATCTCAATCGCTAATAATAGTGTCATGTGTCCAGATCCTCAATCTGAGGTCCTCAAAGAATAAAGTGTCTAAGATAATGTCATATTAAGGTCAGGAAACTAGAGTGGGCACTACAAAACCAGTTGTGCATACCAAATTTCTCTGTGATAGAAAATTTAATCAAGGAGAAACATAGCGGTGGACTTGGAAGACATTTTGGTGCAGACAAAACTTATGAACAGATGAATCGGTTTTATTACTGGCCGAAGATGAGATCTGAAGTGGAGAAGTATGTAAAAAATTGTAAAGTCTGTCAGTATGGAAAGGGAAGGAGCCAAAACACAGGTTTCTATGTTCCATTACCTATTCCAGATAGACCTTAGGATATGGTAAGTATGGCTTTGTTTTGGGTTTACCAAAAACTCAAAGAGGAAATGATTCAATTTATGTTGTGGTTGACAGATTTTCTAAAATGGCACATTTTATTCCATGTTATAAAACCAATGATGCTACTCATGTTGCTAATCTATTTTTTAAGGAGATTGTAAGGTTACATGGGTTATCTAAGAGCATTGTTTCAGACAAAGACACCAGATTTGTTGGTCATTTCTGAAGGACCTTGTGGAAAAAACTAAACTGAGTTTCAGCTCAACTTATCATCCTCAAACTGATGGGCAGACTAAAGTTGTAAATAGAAGCTTGGGTAATCTTTTGAGGAGTCTTGTAGATGAACATCCAAAACAATGGGATCAAATTTTGGCATAGGCTAAATATGTTTATAATGATTCTCTTAACAGGAGTACAAGGCAGAGTTCATTCAATATATTTTATGGAATGCACTCAAGAGGAGTGTCTGAATTAAGAGACTTGGGAAACGCTAAAATGAGAAGTGTTAAAGGATAAGATTTTGCTTCAGAGATTCAAGTAATACATGAGCAGGTAAAACAAAAATTATAGGATAGCAACATAAAGTACAAGAGAAAAGAAGATTTGAAGAAGAGAAGTTAATTTTGAGGTTGGAGATTTGGTTTTAGCACACCTAAGGAAGGAAATATTTCCAAAAATGGAGTATAACAAGTTAAAATTTAAGAAAATTGGACCATGCAGAGTCTTGAGGAAATTTTCTGCAAATGCATATGAAATTGAATTACCCCCTGATATTGGAATATTTCAAATTTTCAATGTTGTTGATTTGTACAGGTATGAAAATAGAAATGCAGATGATACAACAAAAGATAAAGAAGAACAAGAGGTTGATTGGGTAAAACAGTTACCTACAACATAGGCATTACAACCGGAAAAGATTTTAGATAAGAGATTGTTTAAAAAGACAAGAGGACAGGAGTATTTTCAATATTTGATCAAGTGGAACGATCAATCAATTGCTTATGCTACTTGGATGACAGATGCCATGCTACAGAAGTTGGGAAGCTCTATAGAAGAGCCCATGAAGAATTTTGTCCTCAGGAGTATGATGCAGGAGCATGAAGCTTGAAGACAAAAGACTTCGAATTTTATTTAAAATACAAAAAATGTTTACAAGCAAAGGAGTGGGATCCTTTAGCTGTCACTTTACAAAGCTTTCTAGATAAGATTTGAGCTAGAATTCAGGGATTTGAATTATTTTGTAATTAATTCAAGTATTTAGGCTTAGATGAGATGTTAGAGGAGAATATCATGCAAATTAGATATTATCTAGGATTAGGCAGATTTGATCCATTGATTTAGGATCTGATTGTTGTATGTGCAGGTATGTATGTAAGTTTTGAATTAGTAGAATGGGATTTTGGTTGAGGAGGATTGGAATGTAAAATTTGGAAACTCTCTGTATCTCTGTGAATACTGTGCATGAATGGTCAAATCCCGGAGGGTTTAATTTCCTTCGAAATAATTCTGAGTTCTGTTGATTTCCATAATGAGCCTTTTAGAACTAGATTTTATATAATCTTGTGTTGCCACATCTAAATCTTCACTCACTATGCATTGAAATAACTTGGATGTATTCGAAATCACAAAATATAATTTAGATACAGACTAAACTTGGCGGAAGTGCTAAATCTTGGCGAAACGAGGAAACCCTAACAAATTTGTGATAAACCCAAGAGAAGATCTTAATTGTCTGATCGATAGATCTTATAGACATAATGGTCATCGCATGCCAACAAGCACAAACGTTAATCAAAATAGAAGAGCGGTCTTCGTAGGTGTAAGCAGTATCTCACGCGCTCTCAAAATGGTAAATGGTATTTTGCAAATTCACGCAATTAACCTGAGGGGTTGACACGTAGCACGGGAAAACCACTTTTCTCGCACGCTCTCAATGTGTTATGCATCGTGCAAGATTTCAAGTGAGATTACGCGATAGCCATTAGATCAAGCGGGATTGATCAACGGTGGAGATTGGCCAAGCTAGTTGGAGAGCAGGTGACGTGATAGTCGTTTGATTAGATAGGTCAGATCTGACGGTCATTGCATCGGAAGATGCACGTGATTTAATTTAAATTTCGGACGCGAAAAGGTTACAAACTGGGTTTTTAATTCCTTCTAGTTTCGTGGAAAATTTGAAATTTTGCCATATACCAAGTAAATTAAATAGTCTACTATTTTAGCAAAATAACTAAAATTGGACGTTGATGACTAATACTCCAAAGAAAACCTGAGAAGAAGTTCCACCCGAACATGAAGGAATAGTTTCCCGTTTTGAACAATTATCCTTAACAGCGGCAACCAACCCACCATCATACCTCTTGTGGAGTCTTATCCTCCAACGTTGATGAAGGTGATCTGTTGACCAGGTAACATGTTGTCTCCACCGCCTCTACCCAGAATTCTTGTCCTAACCCAACACCACTACGCATGCTTCTTGCCCTTTCCATTAATGTTTTGTTCATTCTTTATGCAACTCCATTTTGCTCAGGTGTGTATGGAGTAGTCTTTTGTCATGCTATACCACACTTCTTACATAATTCTTCAAATTCCTTGCTACAAAACTCTCCATCGTTATCTGTCCTTAGCACCTTTATCTTCTTCTTTGTCTGGTTTTCCACCAGAGCCTTAAATTCTTTAAACCTGTCAAAGACTTAGATTTCTTCTTGAGGAAATATATCCATGTATTCCTTGATAAGTCATCTATAAATGATACATAGTACATAGACTTACCCAGTGATGGAACCTTCACAGGTCCAAACACATCACTGTGCACAAGCTCTAATATATGTTTCGCCATTTTACCACCAGATGGGAAACTCACCCGATTCTGCTTCCCATATACACAATTTTCACAGAAATCAAAATCCAGAGAGCTATTAGTCATACCTTCTACCATACATTTTACCATGAAGTATTCGAAGGCCCTTCTCTCCAATATGTCCAAGCCTTTGATGCCATAGCATAGTCTTTTCTCCAGAGACCACTAGATTCTCTGCTCCACCTATTGCACCCATCAATAACAGTGCTACCTTGTAGCTTGTATAGAGTTTCAATCTAAACACCCCGCATCAATACTAGTGCTCCTCGAACCATCTTGCAGGTATATTTCTCTAACACTGTTTTTACACCTACATCATCCAGCTTGCTTACAGAAATCGTATTTCTGGCTAATGCAGGAATATGCAGAACCCCTGGAAGTGTTCTAACCCTTCCACGTTGCAACTTCAACTTTACTTTTCCACGACCAACGATTCTAGCCTTCATGTCATCCCCCAAGAAGACATCACCACCATCATATTTCTCATACTCGCAGAACCACTCTCTATGGGGAGTGAAGTGAAAGGATGTGCCTGATTCAATCAACCATGCATCATGATCTACATATGTACTTAAAAAAGCCAACTATACATCCCCACCTTCATCTGAGGTGGTTTTCGCCTCTGCAGAAGGAGTATCATCAGATCCCTTTCCTTTGTCAGGACCTTTAGATTTACAGTCTCTTTTGTAGTGCCCTTCATTTCCACATTTCCAGCACACCACCTTTCCAAGCTTTCCTGGAGATTTAGATCTCCCTCCAGATTTAGATCTCGCACTCAGTGACTTATTTTTGTTTCTGTTCTAGCACCGTCTTCGTACAGACAAGGCATCACCATTCTCGCTCTCCATATTTTTCCATCTCATCTTCTTTGTCAACAAGGAAGAGACTATTTCGTCAAACTGCAAGGCAGTTGCATTGCTACCTATTGCAATAACCAGACTATCCCATGAATCTGGTATAGAACACAACAAACTAATGCACTTATCTTCATCTGATATTTTAATATCAACAAATAATAATTAGCTTACCACAGTGTTAAATGCATTCAGATGCTCTGTCACCAAGTCTCCATCTTTCATCCTCAGGTTATACATCTTTTTCCGCAGGAACAGAGTATTCACTAGAGACTTAGATTGGTACAAAGTCCCTAACTTGTCCCACAAAGCTTGCACCGTAGCTTCCCCTGATACATTCAACAATATTGAATCTGAGACACACAATTGTATTGTGCTCTTTGCCTTCCGATCCAACTTCTTTCATTCTTCATCGGACAATATCGTTGGTTTAGTATCCGGATTTACCGCAATCCACTGATCTTTGTCCACCAACAGATCCTCCATCTTGAGTTTCCATAACTCAAAACTTTGACCATTAAATTTCTTGATCTCTATCTTTCCACTGCTCGCCATCTTCTTTCACCACCAGAATCGATCCCGAAGATCTCCCACTGAACAGGGTCTACCACGGGCCCGAGTGAAACCCCTCGGCAACAAAGGCATCCCTGTGAAGTCAAACTTTCTCTGATACCAAATTGTAGTTTTTAACCCCGTACATAAATTACCTGCATACGAATTCTAAAACACAGAAAATAAACAATAGCGAGAGCACAACACATAAAACACATATATAGAGAGATTTTCCACTGGATCCCAAAATCAGGACTACCAGCTTGACTTTTCATTATATTCCTTTCAATTTTACAATACATATTAATACATGCCAAAGCATCCAATACCATGAACCGAAAACCATCGCGCCCAATGCCATGTGTGAAAACCATGCACAAAACCATAGGTGGGTCCGCCCATCTAATATAGGGTCCAAAAACCATTTCCTCAGGGCACTGCCCCGGACCCCATAAAGGGGGGCTACCCGCCCCCCTCAAACCCCCTATGACCCCCTCGCTGCACAATCGGCGCAACGAAGGGAGGAGGCTCCGCCCCCTCTAACCCCCTGGTTAACTAGCGTCGCTAGTATTGGAAAGAACATAACACAACCCAACATTCTCCCACTTGTTGTTTTCTTTCCACAAAGGGCCATAGGAGAGCTTAGTCATTTATCCAGTCCTGCGATGCCCATTGTTTCTCTACATCAAGAGAACTTCTCAGAACTCACAGATTTTGTCAACGCATCTGCAGTATTCTTCAAAGTGTCCACCTTTACCAGCAACACCTTTTTTGTCTTCTATCATATCCCTCACAAAGTGATATTGAACATCAATGTGCTTTGACTTTGAATGGTAAGCAAGGTTCTTTGCCAAGAAAATTGCGCTTTGGCTATCACAGTCTATCCTTATATCTCCCTGCACTAACCCCATACTTGAACACAATCTCTACAACCAAATTTCTTCTTTGCTTGCATGAGTGGCTGCCATGTATTCTGCCTCTGTAGTTGATAATGCTACTACAGATTGTTTCTTACTCATCCAACTGACTGCACCTCCAAATAGGTTAAACACATACCCACTTGTGGATCTTCTCTAATCCAGATCTCCAAGCTAGTCTGCATCAACAAAGCCATGGATATCCAAAACTTTGTCCAATCCTAGTCTTCCATGGTATCACAAACCATAATCACTAGTCCCACGCAAATACCTGAAACCCGCTTCACTGTTGTCCAATGCTCCTTTCCTGATTTTGAAATAAACCTGCTCAATACTCCCACTGCATGTGCAATGTCTGGTCTAGTAAATATCATCACATACATCAGGCTACCGACTGCACTTGCATATGGAACATGTGACATGTCATCTTCATCTTCTTGTGTCTTGGAACACTGTTCAGCAGATAACTTTACACCAACAGGAATAGAAACCTTCACTGGTTTATTATCCTGCATATTAAACCTCTGTAGTATTGTCTCAACATACTTCCTCTGGTTTAGCCAGAGCTTCCTCTTTGCCCAATCTCTTTTAATTTCCATGCCAAAAATATAATTTGCAACACCAAAATCATGTCGAATTTGGAGGACAATTGGGTCTTCAAATCCTGGATAATTTCTTTGTCATTTCCAACCAACAACATATCATCCACATACAAGACCAGATAAATAACAAAGTCACCAATTAATTTAAAATACACATAGTGATCTGCTTTGCTTCTGGTGAAGCCAAGTCCGTGTATAAATGTATCAAATTTTTGATACCACATCCTTGGTGACTGTTTTAACCCATATAGAGACTCTTTTAACTTGCATACCAGTTCTTTCTTACCCTTCACCGCAAAACTTTTAGGTTGCTTCATGTAGATCTCTTCTTCCAGATCCCCGTGAAGAAATGTTGTCTTCACATCCATCTGTTCTACCTCAAAACCAAAAGCAACAACAACAGATAACAGTAATCTAATAGAAGCTACCTTGGCAACAGGAGAAAAAATATCACCAAACTCAATTCCCAGTACTTAGAAATAACCTTTTGCTATCAACCGAGCTTTGTATTTCTCCACCTTTCCTTCTGCATTTGTCTTCTTCTTGAACACCCATTTGCTGCCAAGGGTTTCCTTCTAGCCGGCAACTCCACCAGATCCCAAGCCTCATTTTTGTGCAAAGATGTCATTTCATCAACCATGGCCTCTATCCAAAGTTTGCCATCCTCTAAATCTATTGCTTACTTCATAGTTCTGAGATCATCATCAGTACTAGATAAATCAAAATTTGAACAGAAAGCAGATGGATTATACCTTTCTGGCTGTCTTCTTTCTCGAACTGATCTTCTCACAACCAGAGTTTGTGGCTCTTCATCTTCTGATTCCTCTTCTGTTGTAGAGTCTGATTCTTCCTCATTTAGCTCAAACTTTATCTTTTGAGGTTCCTTTGATGGGGCTTCATGTTTAATAACATTTTTCACCTCTCTGAACACCACATCTCGATTGTACACAACCTTCCTTGTTATTGGGTTCCAAAGCTTATAACCCTTTAACCATCCTTATACCCAATAAAGATGCACTTTTCAGATTTACTATCCAACTTTGTTCTTTTCTCCTCTAGAACATGTACATATGCATCACATCCAAATACCCTCAAATGTGAAAGAGAGGGTTTCTTACCAATCCATACCTCTTGTGGGGTCTTATCCTCCAATGCTGATGAAGGTGATCTATTGACCAGGTAACATGTTGTCTCCACCGCTTCTGTCCAGAATTCCTATCCTAACCCGGCACCATTGAGCATGCTTCTTGCCCTTTCCATTAACGTCTTGTTCATTCTTTCTGCAACTCCATTTTGCTCAGGTGTGTATGGAGTAGTCTTTTGTCGTGCTATACCACACTTCTTACAAAATTCTTCAAATTCCTTGCTGCAAAACTCTCCACTGTTTTCTGTCCTTAGCGCCTTTATCTTCTTCTCTGTCTGGTTTACCACCAGAGCCTTAAATTCTTTAAACCTGTCAAAGACTTTAGATTTCTTATTGAGGAAATATATCCATGTATTCCTTGAGAATTCATCTATAAATTATACATAGTACACAGACTTACCCAGTGATGGAACCTTCACAGGTCCAAACACATCACTGTGCACAAGCTCTAATATATGTTTCGTCCTCTTACCACCAGAGGGGAAACTCCCCGAATCTGCTTCCCATATACACAATTTTCACAGAAATCAAAATCTAGAGAGTTATTAGTCATACCTTCTACCATACCTTTACCATGAAGTATTTAAAGGCCCTTCTCTCCAATATGTCCAAGCCTTTGATGCCATAGCATGGTCTTTTCTCCAGAGGTCACTAGATTCTCTGCTCCACTTTCAGGAACCACGGAACTACTGCACCTATCAATAACAGTGCTACCTTGCAGCTTGTATAGAGTTTTAATCCGAACTCCCTGTATCAATACCAGTGCTCCCTGAACCATTTTGCAGGTTTCTTTCTCGAACATTGTTTTTACACTTGCATCATTCAGCTCGCTTAGAAAAATCATATTTTTGGCCAATGCAGGAATATGCAAAACACCCGGAAGTGTTCTAACCCTTCCACCTTGCAACTTCAACTTTACTTTTCCGCGACCAACGATTCCAGCCTTCTTGTCATCCCCCAAGAAGACACACCAGCATCATATTTCTCATACTCGCATAACCACTCTTTATGAGGATTAAAGTGAAAGGACGCGCCTGAGTCAATCAACCATGCATCATGATCTACATGTGTACTTGAAGAAGCCAAGTATACATCCCCACCTTCATCTGAGGTGGTTTTCGCTTCTACAGAAGGAGCATCATCAAATCCCTTTCCTTTGTTAGGAGCTTTAGATTTACAATCCCTTTTGTAGTGCCCTTCCTCTCCACATTTCCAGCACACCACCTTTACAGGTTTTCCTGGAGATTTAGATCTCCCTCTAGATTTAGATCTCTCACTCGATGACTTATTTTTGTTTCTATTCTGGGACCGTCCTCGTACAGACAAGGCATCACCATTCTGGCTCTCCATATTTTTCCATCTCATCTCCTCCGTCAACAAGGATGAGACTATTTCATAAAACTGCAAAGCAGTTGCATTTCTACCTATTGCAATAACCAGACTATCCCACGAATCTAGTAGAGAACACAACAAATTAATGCACTTATCTTCATATGAAATTTTAATATCAGTAGATAATAACTGATTTACCACAGTATTAAATGTGTTCAGATGCTCTGTCACCGAGTCTCCATCTTTCATCCTCAAGTTATACAGCTTTTTCCGCAGGAATAGTTTATTCACCAAAGACTTAGATTGATACAAAGTCCCTAACTTGTCCCACAAAGCCTTCGCCATAGCTTCCCCTGATACATTCAACAAAACTGAATCTGAGACACACATCTGTATTCTGCTCTTTGCCTTCCAATCCAACTTCTTCCATTCTTCATCGGACACTCTTGTTGGTTTAGTAGTCGGATCTACCATGATCCACTGATCTTTGTCCACCAACAGATCCCTCCATCTTGAGTTTCCATAACTCAAAACTCTGACCATTAAATTTCTCAATCTTTATCTTTCCACTGCTCGCCATCTTCTTTCACCACCAGAATCGATCCTGCAGATCTCCCACTAAACAGGGTCTACCACAGGCCTAAGCAAATCCCCTCAGCAACAAAGGCGTCCCCTTGAAGCCAAAACTTGCTCTGATACCAAATGTAGGTTTTAACCCCGTACATAAATTACCCGCATATGAATTCTAAAACACAGAAAATAAACAATAGCGAGAGCATAACACATAAAACACATATACACAGAAATTTTCCCCTGGATCCCATAACTGGGACTACCAGCTTGATTTTTCATTACATTCCTTTCAATGTTACAATACATATTTATAGATGCCGAAGCATCCAATACCATGGACCGAAAACCATCGCGCCCAAAACCATGTGCGAAAACCATGCACAAAACCATAGGTAGGTCCGCCCACCTAATATAGGGTCCAAAAAAATTCCTGGGACGTTGTCCCGAACCCCGTAGAGGGGGGCTACCCATCCCCCTCTAACCCCCCAGTTAACTAAGGTCACTAGTCGTGGAAAGAATATAACACAACCCAACACTTTTTTTGTTGAAATTTATTAATCAATTTTTTTAGCTTTTATTGTTTTTCTAACATACACATGCATTTATTTTCTAATTGCATTGTCAATCTCTCAAAGGCTACATTGACATCTAATAGTTTTTATTCTATTCAACACCCTTGACAATTTACAAATACAAGCCAATCAACATATCTGGAAAAATGTGTGTACTATTTTTTTAACGAGAAATAGAAGTCTCTTTTCTTTTTAATATTAGAAAAAATTGCATCAAGAGAACACAACAAATGTACAAAATACATGAGCACCATTTAAGAAATTCCAAACTAAAACAATGGACTTTATGATATTTCTAGACAAAACGATAATAGGAAAACTTGCAAAGGTCTAGAGAGAAAATTTTCAGAGTAGTCCCGAAGAAAAGATTCCAAGTATTAAGAGAAGAAAACACTGCATCAGAGTGGACTTGGGGAGTGGAGGAGACTGGAAAGAACATTAATTTCTTAAGTCATTAGAGCTAGAGCATTAAGATCTGGGATGGTTGATTCTACTTGGGCTAAAGAGGCCATTCCAGAATAAGCTGAAGGAGAGAGGGTCTAAATCTCGAGTGGATTTGTGGCCTAAAGATCCTTTATCCATGACCAAAGCACCCCACATTCATCTTGAACCTAGTGAATCACTTGCCTATGTTGTATTAAAATGTCCATTGATGTTTCCACTTGGAATTCTAGACTCGTGGATCAAATTTGGAGAAGGTGGAGAGAGGATTGAAGCTCTTCAATTATGCTTGCTCACTGGTGGAGGGTTATCTTGAGATTAACAACTTCTTGATCGACCATGGGGACAAGGCTAAGAGAATGAATCTGAACCAACTGGGGAAGCGACTTGCAATGATAAAGAACAACGAAAATGGATGGGAAATAGGGGTGACAAAAGCAAATTAACTTGCAACCACAATCCATCTAGTAGGTGCCCACACTTCAATTGGCCCAATAATTTCATTTTCAATTAGGGATTGAGGCCACATTCTTCAATCATGGCACCTCTAGACAAGGAAACCAACCATAGCTCAAAAGATCTTACAATGATCCAGATGAAAGCAACCAACCATAGCTCAAAAGATCTTACAATGATCCAGATGAAAGCATAGGAGAGATATAAGATGAAGGATGAGGCATGATGAAATAACAAGGAGTGATAGAGGGCACGTCACATGCGTGATGCAAGGAGGGTGGAAGTATACCATATATATATTTTGTGAGTGACCATTCTTTAAATGAGGAAACCATCGCAAAATTAGTTGAATGAGACATTGGTTGTTAATCAACCCCAACTTTTTCCTGAAGTGCCTTGTTTGCCTAATAATCTACTCAGGGATTATTTATATGAAGAATATGGAATATTGACCTTAACATAGCATCAAAAGGATTTAAGCCTAGGTGAAGTTGCCAAATTCAGCGTTTAGAATCTCTCACTACAATGAATTTTTAGATAGTGAGGGAAGAGGCTAATTTGACCCCCTGGTACAAAGCATAAGCTTCAACTTGGTTATTAGAGGCCAAACCTAAGCTTCATGGAAAGGTAAACTCAATGTTTCCTCTTAGGTCAAAAGAAAACCCTGCCTGCTCTTACTGCCCTAAGAAGAAATGCATTAAAATAAATAATAATTTAATGATGGTCAATTAAATACTAAACATAAGCATTAATAAAGTCATTTAAACTTTAGTTTATTTTATTCATTTTGATGTCTTAATTCACTTTAATGTGTATTTCAGTCTAATCCCACATTCATAAAGTGAATTAACTCAACTCCCAATCATAAAGTGGATTAACTCAACTCCCAACTTAAGTGAACTTTATGATTAAAAACATATGCTTCCTTCCCTCTAAAAAAATTCCCATATTCAAATCCAGAATAAAGATAATTCAATCCAAAGAGAAAGTATATACCCCTCTTGTGTGGAGACAATTGCGAAAATATACATGAATGTGTGGTACCAATAAAATTAAAATATATATATATGCCACTATAAAATCCCCTTCTTATCTTATCGTCTCTCTCATATTTTCGAGGTCCAACCATTCTCCAGCCTAGGATCGAGTTCACCTGGTTCTCTTCAGGTAATTAATTTCTCTTTCCCCTGTAGCACGCTTCTGGTGATTCAGAGATGATGTCCATTCATGTTCAGTTCATATGGAAACTACCTACAGTGAAGGAAACCCCCTTATTACTCCATCACCAAGCCATATCAAATTTGCTGCTTTCTCCTGTTTTATTTCCTGCAAAACACCAGATAAAATCCGCCAGATTCTGCACCCAAAGAGCAACCCAATCCACAATTCCACCAGACAGGACTGTTGCCACAGAGTTTCTCATCAACAAGTGCGGTTTGACAGCCGAAGATATCACAAAAGCATTTAAGCATTGCACTAGCCTGCATAATAAATCTAGCCACAACTTAGAAGAAGTTCTGGAATTGTTAAATGGCTGTGGCTTGACCTCCCCTGCCCAGATTCGACGGGTGGTCCTTTGCAACCCCAGGTTTTTCTTTTACAGGTCCACAAGAAACGTAAAGTCTAAGCTCAGATTCTTTAGGAGTTTCATGAAGGAAGAAGATATCGCCAAACTACTTATCACCAATGCAAGAATATTTAATCACAAAGAAGAGAAATTCGAATCTGCGATTTCACTTTTGGAAAGATTGGGTGTTGAAGGTGATGCGTTGTCGGAATTAGTGGCTAAGCAGCCCAGTTTTCTCATGACTTCAGAGGAAAACGTTCTGGAGTCATTTAAACAGGCCGAGAGTTTGGGCATCAGGAAGGGATCAAAGATGTTTTCAATCGCTATGCGTGCTATATTAAGAGCGGGGAAAGGAAAAATAGAACAGAGACAGCAGTTTTTGAGAAGTTCAGGTTTTTCTGAAAAACAAATTTCGGATTTATTGAGGCAGCAGTCATGGCTTTTGGTGAGTTCAGAGGAAAAGCTAAAGCGTAATCTGGGTTTTTTGGTCAATTCCGTGGAGCTTTCATTGGATGATATTGTTAAGTATCCATCTCTGCTTGGATACAGCTTGGAGACGAGGATTATTCCACGGTATAGAGTACTGAAGGCATTGATGTCCAAGAAAATATCAAACAGAAGGATGAATTTTCCATATATTGTTTATTTGACAGAAAAACGTTTCTTGGAGGAATATATTGATTCGAACGCCGAATCCTCGGTTCTGTGGGAAATCTACTATGGAGGGAAAGATGGAAAGTTTATAAATGACAGTGAGTGTGTCTCAGGTCAAAAAGATTCTGGAAAACTGTAAAATTTTATCAACGGCATCAATTTGATTTTTCATGTGCCTGTATTTTGTTCCTGAAATTCTTTTCTTCAGCAAGAGAGATGGGGTTGAAATGAGTTTAAATTGAAGTGAAGTAGATCAAAGCTCAAGTTTATAACAGTTCTATGGATTCCTTGGCACAAGAAGGGTCCTACAAGGATGCTTGTAACCTCAAAATCATACAGTTGCCTGTTAACATGTTTGGAAAGCAAATTATAAAAACAAGGACCAATTCAACAATATTGCTTCATTCTTTTCTAACCAAGATACAACTCACATTTGTTTTTGTCGTCCATCGCCTTTAATGAGTAATCACGCTTGTTATGCCAGCAAGAAAAGACAGAGACACACATATATATATATGAAATTGTTTTGCACACAACACCTTCTGGTCTGTCGTGAGCTCTGAGGCAACTTGATATTTTACTTAAAAGTATCCAGGCTGCCCGAGAGTATATTTGGCTGGTTGGAAAAGGCACCATCTTTGCAAAAACAATCCAATTTATATCCTCATATCAATGAAGACTACTGTAAATTATTTGCTTTTATAATGTTCAAGAATTTTATTCTCATTGTGCTCTACAATGTCTGCTTCATTTGTTTAATGCCATGGTTAACTATCCTTACGAATATATATGTGCATTTTCAATCGCAAACAGGGTTCTTTGATCCTCAGTACATTTTGGTCTGTTTTTTCATCTCTGTGCATGCTGTTTAATGTCCTGGTTAATTATCCTTGTGAATAAATGTGCATTTTCAATCGAAAACAGGGTTCTTTGATCCTCAGTACGTTTTGGTCTGTTTTTCTATCTTTACGCATGCAGTTATACGGGGCACATAGAACTCCTCACTTGCATGACTCAAACTAGAGTCTAGCAATTCACATGATATAATATCTAAAACTTTGATTGTGTACCCTTGAACCAATTTAAATGCTTTATGTGATTGGAAAAAGTCATGGAATGCAAGCCCCTTGTGCCTTCCAAGCACACAATTTCCATTAGCTTAAGGGATAAACCTGCATTAGTGATTTAGTATAGGGTGTAGAATTTTTAATCTTTCAAACAGTTTTGGATCTTTGTTGAGCAATTTTAACTATGTTTTGATTTTTGTTTTGAAGCATAGTTTGGAGGGGTGGTGGATTTCCCGGAAGGATTTTTACTTAATATGAAGTATTTTTTTTTGGGGTGGGGGTTATATTTGTGAGCTGATAGAATCTTATTAGGGTGGTCTTGTACTTGTGTAACACAAGGTCAATTTCAATCACTACCACTATAATCTCTAGGCATACTAGCATGGCCCCTCTCGCAACACATAGGGCTAGTTGGGGGCTTGAACCAATGATATCACAAGGGGTGCCTTAATAGTGCACCCTATCGCCAACTGATCTACACACTAGGGACTATCATAAAATATTATGTGTATTTTTTTTTGTAGCTAGAGGAATCAGCAACTAGGCCAGTTTCAATTTCGTACTCATGTGACACAAGGTCGATTCCAACAGCTACTACTATAACCTCAAGTGACTACGTATGCACCTTCCACAAACATGGTTAAATTGGGAGATTTGAACTGAATCTCATGATACAAAACACCTCATTATCATAGCGATAACCAATTGAACTGCCCCTCAGGAACTAACATAAAATATTACGTTATTGTAAGTTTTAATGACTTTTATTCAAACAATCAAATGCTTGGTCATGTACTATTTGGCTACTGCTTGCATGAGGAAAATGAAGAAGTTACTTGGAGATGAGCTTAAAAGTACTTAGATGAATGGAATTTATTTAATAACATTTAATGACTCTTCTCGAGGTTGGAAGCTGCTTCTTCAATGCCTTTTTCCTTAGAATGGTGAGCTTTAGTTTTGTATGGATAATTGTTGGGCCTCCATGAATTCATCTGGATATTTGGATAACAAAGCCATAGGCAACTTCTTGAAGACGGATGGTGATTTCAAATGGGATGATGAAAATAATTTCGAATGATAAAAGAAACCATAACATCAACTGTAATTTGTTAAGTTCTAATTATTCCAAAGAATTTCAGAATTTTTCATTAGAGGAGTTCTGTTATAGAAAAATAATTAAGGAATGGAATAGCCAGTTGCCTTTACGAGTAAGGCATTGCGAGATTCAGAACTAAAGCACTCAACTGTGGAAAAGTAGGCATATGCCTTTATTCAATTCTTAAAGCATTATGAAGGTTATGTTGGGTATTCAATGATTATTGCATATATTCCCCATGTGGTTGTGAAGCATATATTGTCTCAACAAGATTGTCTGGGGAACTGAGGAAAATGGATTTCAAGGATTCAGGATTACAATAGAGAAATCAAACTAAACAAAATTATAAAGGGGCAAGTCTTGGAAAATATGTCAACTGAAAATAATTACTCTCTTTCCCCTCTACCACGCTTCTGGTGATTCAGAGATGACGTCCATTGATGTTCAGTTGACATGGAAGCTACCTATGGTGAAGGAAACCCCCTTATTACTCCATCGCCAAGCCATATCAAATTTGCTGCTTCCTTCTGTTTTATTTCATGCAAAACACCAGATAAAATTCTCCTAATTCTGCACCCAAATGAAATAGCAACCCCTTCCACAACTCCACCAGACAGGGCTGTTGCCATAGAGTTTCTCATAGACAAGTGCGGTTTCACAGCCAAAGATATCACATAGACGTTTAGCCATTGCACTAGCTTGCTTAATAAATCCAGACACAATTTAGAAGAAGTTCTGGAATTGTTAAATGGCTGTGGTTTGACCACACCTGCCAGATTCAAAAGGTGGTCCTTTGCAACCCCAGGTTTTTCTTTTTTAGATCCAAAAGAAACCTAAAGTCTAAGCTCAGCTTCTCTAGGACTTTCATGAAGGAAGAAGATATCGCCAACTAGTTATCACTAATGCTGCATGCAAATTAAACTCAAATCTGCAATTTCACTTTTGCAAAGATTGGGTGTTGAGGATGATGCGGTATCGGAATTACTGGCTAGGCAGGCCTGTTTGCTCATGACTTCTGAGGAAAACGTTCTGGAGTCATTTAAACAGGCCGAGAGTTTGTGCAAAGAAGGGATCAACGATGTTTGCAACAGCTACGCATGCTATATTGGGGGTGGGGAAAGGAAAATTAGAACGAACACTGCAGTTTGAGCAGTTTAGGTTTCTCAGAAAAACAAGCTTCGGATTTATCAAGGCAGCAGCCATGGATTCTGGGGGTTTCAGAGGAAAAGCTGAAGCGTAATTAGGGTTTTTTGGTCAATTCTGCGGGGCTGTTATTGGATGATCTTGTTAGGTATCCATCTCTGCTTGGATGCAGCTTGGAAACGAGGATTATTCCTCGGTATAGAGTATTGATGGCATTGAAATCCGTGAAAATATTGAACAGAGGGATGCATTTCCCAAGTATTGTCTATTTGACAGAAAAATGGTTCTTGGAGAAATATATTGATTCGAAAGCCAAATCCTCAGTTCTGTGGAACATTTACCGTAGAGGGAAAGTTGGAAAGTTTATCAATGACAGTGAGTGTGTCTAAAATTGTAAGATTTTATCAAAAGCATCAATATGATTTTTCATGTGCCTATTTTTCGTTTCTGAAATTATTTTCTTCACTGACAAAGATGGGGATAAATGAGTTTAAATTGAAGTGAAGTAGATCAAGGCTCAATTTTATAACAGCTCTATGCATTCCTTGGCACAAGAACGGTCCTAAAAGGATGCTTGTAACCTCAAAATCATACAGTTGCCAGTTGACATGTTTGGAAAGCAAATTGAAAAAAATTGCAGCAATTCAACACTATTGCTTCATTATTTTCTAATCAAGGTACAACATACATTTGTTCTTGTCCTCCACTGCCTTTAATGAGTAATCACACTTCTTATACCATCATTAAAAGATTATATATATATATATATATATATAATAAAATGTTATTCACACAACACCTACTGGTCTGTCGTGAACTCTGAGGCAACTCTTGACATTTTACTTCAAAGCATATAGGCTGCTCGAGAGTATACTTGTCTGGTTGGAAAAGACACATCTTTGCAAAAATAAACCAAGTTATATGCTCATATCAATGAAGACTCTTGTAAATTATTTGTTTTATATGTTCAAGGAATTTATTTTCATTGTACTCTACAATGCCTGCTTCATTTGTTTAATGTCATGGTTAATTATCCTTACTAATATATGTGCATTTTCAATAGAAAACAGGGTTCTTTGATCCTCAGTACATTTGGGTCTGTTTTTTCATCTTCTTGCATGCTTTTATACGGGGCACATAGAAGTCCTCATTTGCATGACTCAAACTAAAGCCTAGCAATTCACATGATATAAATATCTAAAACTTTGATTGTATATCCCTGTACCAATTTTAATGCTTGATGTGCTTGGAAGGGGTCATTTGAGTGCAAACCCCTTGTGCCTTCCAAGTACACAATTTTCCTTAGATTAAGGGATGACCCTGCATTACTGATTTAGTAATGGTGTAGAATTTCTAATCTTTCCACCAGTTCTGAATCTTTGTTGAGTAATTTTAACCATGTTTTGATTCTTGTTCTCAAGCATTTGAAGGGGTGGTGGATTGCCTAGAAGGTTTTTATATAACAATAGTATTTTTTGTTTTTGTTTTTGGTGTTATATTCGTGAACTGATAAAATCATTTTATTAGGGTGGGTTCGTGTTGGTGTGACATGGGTTGATTCCAATCACTACCACTATAATCTCTAGGCATACCGACACGGCACCTCACACAACATATAGGGCTAGTTGGGGGCTTGAACCAATGATATCACAAGTTGTGCCTTAATAGTGCACCCTATCACCAACAAATCTACACTTGTTAGGGCATAGAGTTGGGGGAGCTTTTACCCAAGGCATGCACCAAGGGCAACATCCCCATCTCACCATTTGTGACATTTATATCACAATTAATCCAACATTATGGAGGATTCGGTCAATGGTTGAGTTGTGGGCCAAGGCTTCAACAAAACTAAGACGGTGGCAAATAACCGAGAGGTATGGACAAGAGCACGCCCAATTGAGTGGCAAAACACTAAGACTTGGGGTTTCCACTTGGGAGGGAGCATGTGGGTTGGCACGAGGATGGCTTGGTGGCACAAGGGGCATGGCACAACCAAGCATCCCAACCAGTTCAAGCAAAGAAGAAACCAAGATGGGTCAAAGTGCATGCAGCTTGGTGGAACGTGCACTATGACGGTGCAACGTGACCAAGGAGTGCAAAGCCTAAGATGAGTAGAAAGAAGTCGACCTGAGTGTCATTTAATTGGATGCATGTTGGAACGAGTTAGCTAGAGGTGTTGTGGGACTGAATGTCGAACGAGTGGGTGCAATGATAGAGCAGATGAGGGAACGAGCATGGATGAGTCAAACGATAGGAGGTCAGCCCCATCCAAAGTTATATTATAGAGAGCCGATGAGCCAACCCAACTGAGATGGAAGGGCCATGAGGGCAAGTTGAACACAAAGGTAGGTTTCATATATATAAAAGGAATGCACATGATGGAGAGCAAGAACTAGGAAGTTCAAATCACACAAGTGACAAGTGAAAAAGTCGTAGAAGAGGATGAGTAGCCGAGGAGGAAAGGAGAAGCTGAGAAGAGAAAAACCGAGGGCGAAGGGGACTCGAGTGAGTCTACACTTGGTAGATGAACCGAGCAAGTTGAGGAAGAACCGAAGGAAGTCGCGATTAGGGTGGAGACAACCCGTCGCGTTGATCAAGCCGAGTGGCACTAGTTCTTCTGGCAAGTTTTTATTGGCTTGTTCGTTTATTTAGGGCTGAGCCATTGTCTTAGACCCTTATGTAAAGAAGTTTTACATTATTTAATAAAAGAAGAAGGTCAATGGGCTGTTCCTTACAAATTGTGCATTTGTGTTAATGACTTTGATGATGTGAACTCTTTACGTGTTGCTCCTGAATGAATGATGTGAACTCTTCACATGTGTTGCTCATGAATGAATGATGTGAACTCTTCACATGTGTTGCTCAGGAATGAATGAAGAGTTTGACCAGTTCATCCTTGAGGGTGAAGCTAAAATAACTAGAAATGTTGCACTTAGTGTTATCATTGATGTCAAAGGGGATGAATGGGACAACAACAATACCACTCTTTATAAGGTGATATAATAGTTAGATCTTTCACAAGGTCTCATCACATGAAGATATGGGTGCTTGAATTTATTTGAATTTTTGATGTAGTTATGACGTCCCAATGATCCCAAAAACTACACGGTTGCGTAGGTTTCGTTGATACCTTTCCAACATTATATCCTTCTTAGAGAAACTCCTCTTGTATGAGAAGTTATGGCTAGTTAAAATTTCAGTATTAAATCGAACGAACAAACTTTAGGGCAAAGACCCAGATATTTAATATGTGAACTAGGATGCAACTTTGGAGTGGATCAACAGCCTCAAGCACACAAAGATGCACACTATTTAACATTGTTAAATGATGTGCATGTTTCAAACAGTTCAATGACACCTCCAACAGATCAATGACACGTGGAAACATTTTGTTGAATGATGGCATCAACCTATTGACGAGTGACACATTGCTCATTAGCAAAGTCAACATGACATCTTAGCTAGTTGATGTTAGTGTGATGATGTGTCGCCACCAGAGGTTGCCATGTGGCAAGGTGATTTGGCACACTTCAGTTGGTGAAAAGTTTAAAACAGGGTGACACATTGCACCCCTCAGGCTGCCACATGGCTTGATGATGTCATCAAGGAAATGACCAATGATTCTTGGGTCTTGGTCATATGGGCATGGTCACATGGACATGGAGCTCCAGACATTTATCGACCTTGGTCATATGGCATGGCCACATGGAACCATGGCGCAAACATTAACAAGACTTGGGTCACATTTTGTTGGTCGACCAGTTATGAAGGTGAGTTTCACGGATGCTTAGGGATGGCCCCATAAGGCCTGGGACCACTAGCCAAATATATATACGAACCATACTCAACCCCTAAACACATCATTCTAACTCCAATTGTGGGCATCCAACAAACTCTATGAATAGAATTCAAATTGTTTGCAAAAACATTTTTTTTTGGTTTTGAAAGGAGTTTTCATTCATCGCCAAGGTTATGGTTCTAGTTTCTCACAGTGAACGTCTAGTTATCCTTTTATTGTGATTCGTTGTGGTTCTAAGAACTTGTCGGATGGCTATGGCTTGACCATAGACTTGTTATGGTTATGGAGTGACTACGTTTGAAACTATCCATCACACTTGAATTTTAATACTGAAGTTGGAGAAACTATTATGGTTTGGGTAGAGCTAGGCTTTGAACGAAGCCACGTAATCGATTCCCTCCTTTAGATTGGCGATTTGAACTATTGCATGGCCACCATTGTGGCTCATTGGCAGGAGGTGATTGGTGACACATCAAATTTGACCAATTTAACTTAGCATGAGGACACGTCCATGGGGATGGTCCACATCCTCAACCCCGTTAGCGCTGCGACACTCAAAATAAAAGGAAGGCGAATGGATGGCTTAACAGGCCATAACGTATAGCAAAGCTCGTAAATGATGAGGATTGTGTAGCAGAGGTTGTGCATTTGATCTTCGCCGATTAACAGGTCCAATATTTTTTATTTTTTATATACTGTCATTTTATCGCATAGTTTGTAGTATCTGATCATTAGCGCCAAAATTCAGCAAGGCGCCCAGAAAGGTGTTTCTATAGAATACTTAACTTTTAGTTTTATTTAGTTATTTCGAGTTTCTGGTGTCAATATTGGTCCAAATTTGATTCCGAAAGAAGTTGGACAATCAGGAACCAAAGATAGATATAAGAAGAGGTATGTCGTGTTTTTGATAGTTATTTGATGACCATAATCTCTTGTATTTGATTTGAAGGTCCGTGAGCATGTTAAAGGTGTTTTTGATACAAGAACAAGTTCCAAAAAGGGGTTTGAATTGTTGAAGTATGTGACTAGGTTTGGTATTCATATTATACATATGTCATTATATACTTATTGGAAATTGTAAAAAAAAGAAAAATAAAATTATTTTTTAAGCATGGGTTTCATGCTCCATTTATATGGTCATCTAGGTCAAGCATCCATTTGATGCTCCTAAGGTTTTTCATGAGTCAAGAAAGTCAATTTTAATTGTATAAGACCCATTTGGGCATATTGTATCATGCAAAAGAATTTATTTTTGAGTCTATAAAATCAAGAAAGCGTCCAAGCTTGAAATGGATGTAAAAGGGGATGAATCGGATAACAACAACAATACCATCTCTTTATGAGGTGATATAATAGCTAGATCTTTCACAATCATATGAAGATATGGGTGCTTGAATTTATTTGAGTTTTTGATGTAGTTATGATGTCCCAATGATCCCAAAAACTACACGGTTGCGTAGGTTTCATTGATACCTTTCCAACATTATATCCTGCTCAAAGAAACTCCTCCCATATGAGAAGTTATGGCTAGTTAAAATTTCAGTATTAAATTGAACGAACAAACATTAGGGCAAAGACCCAAATATTTAATGACACCTGGATCCCTATTGAAATGGTGTCTTGGCAGGTAGCCCAGATGTTAAATTTGGCAACTAGGGCCAAACTCCATGCGGGTCACCTTATTTATGGCTACTGATATTTTTCCTAGATCCCTCTCGTCGAGAAGTGTCAGATTGATCTAAAGATCATCCGATTCCGACGAGTATTTATGGAGATATGAATTTTTCTAATTACTTGACAAATTGTCAAGGTCGACCAGCAACTAAGTGTGTGGCACACATGCCCAACGTTTCATATAAATAGAAGAGAGGTTGATTCATTTGCAACTCATCTCATCACTCATCTTCTCTCTCTCCTACGCATTAGATGAGCCTCTCTCTCTCACACGTGTGGCTGAAGAAGGAAGACACAGATTTTTGGTTAGGGCAGTGTTGCTTGGGTTGACCTAGCTGCAAGTGGGCAGATTGGATAGCGTTGACTAGCGTGGAGGCTTTCTTGACTGCGGATTGGGTTGGGCAGCCTCTCCTAGGCTAGCCGCAGTTCTGTTCAGCAACTTTGACCAGGTTTGACCACCCATTTGACCAGCGTTGATTGTCAAGGCACTGCTTGCAGGTTTGACCAGACTTTGACCAAGTGTTGACTGCTGGTTGACTGAGATTTGTGGACTGTTTTGGGTTGTTGAAGATGAGTCCTTCAAGTTGACTAGAAGTTAATCCGGGGTTGTTTTGACCAAGTTTGACTGTGCTGATGTAGGGCTCTCTGTTGCTATTATAAAATTATAGCATTATGCATTGTACTATTTCTCTCTGCTGAACTATTGAAGATAAAAGAAGATTTGATCAAAGGGTTTCCCCGCATTGGGGTTTGTCCCTGGCTAGCCACCACATCCTGTGTCTCTTGTCTTGGCTTGTTTTTTGTTGATCTTTTAATGTTCTATCTGCACTTTACTTTATGTTTATGTGATTGCTAATTTGTGGCTAATAAGAAGAAAAGAAGTAAATTGCTCTAAGCATAGAACATACCATAATTTAACATGGTATCATAGCTGAGGTAAAGACAAAGCCCAAGCAAGAGCAAGAGCAAGAGAAATCACTGAAAGTTGTTAAAGCTATCTTAAAGAAGTCATGGGGTCCTCAACACACTTCCCTGTTGAAGACAAACTCTGTGAGAAGTCTGACTATCACGAATGGAAGATGTCTCTCGATCTAACATTAGAAGAGCAGGAAGTGTTGGACCATGTGAGAGGCAGGATTGTTGAGCCTCCATCAAATGCATCTGTTGCTGCTAGGAACAAATGGACCAAGGGAGAAGTCAAAGCAAGGAAGATCATCTGGGACTCTATCGACAAGCACCTAGTGGCCTATGTTTCTGATCTGACCACCTCCAAGGAAATCTACGATAGACTGGTGAGTTTATTTAAAGTTAATGATGCAAATCATGTTTTTTTCCTTAGAAATAAGCTAAAGGAAATTAAGAAGGGCAAAGATGAGAGAATGCAAGTATATTTCTTAAGGATCACCGAGATAAAGAATGATCTCCTATCCATTGGAGAAGTAATTCCTAACAGGGAAATGACACTCACAACTCTTGGAGGATTGCCACTTGAATGGTATATATTCAAGACTACTCTTCTCAACAATAATGTAATTCCTAGATTTGAGGAATTGATGGCCAGATGCATTCAAGAAGAAACAAGGATGGAAGAGCAAGAAATACCCGTACTTAAAGGTCATCCCTCTGCCTTTTCTTCTCATGCTATAAGAAACAATTCCGGGGCTAAATTCAAAGGAAATGCTGGACCAAAGGGTGGAAGAAAAGGACGATGTTACAATTGCAATAAAATGGACCACTATGTAAGGGAGTGCCCTGATAAAAGGGACTCACACCATGATGATGATCAAAATCACTCTCACGGCAATCAAAGGAATGGCAGGTCCAATGGCAGAGGTAAAATAAATGACGGAAATCAAGGAAGAGGACAACCCTTCAAGAAGGCAAGAAACTCCAGGTATGAATCTAACATTGTTAACAATAAGCAAGATGAATATTATCTACCAACGACCCTCTTTACTACTGCTCCCCCGGACTCGCTGGGAAATTGGCTTATTAATAGTGGTGCCTCAAGGCACTTCACTAGTTACAAAGAAGATCTCTCTAAACTGGTAGAGAAGGAGACCAACCTGGAAATTGTTCTTGGGGACAATTCAAAATATCCCGTGAAGGGCATAGGGAATGTCACTCTTCAATTGAATCAGGGAAATACAATCCATTTACAAGATGTATTATATGTACCTGACCTCAAAAAGAACCTGGTGTCCATTTCGGCAATGGAAGACAAAGGCTACAAGGTGGCCTTCAACGATGGCAAGGTGTACAGAAAAAAACTTTAAAGATGCTTTCACTCTTGGGTTTCGAGTTGATTCATTATATCAGGTCGGAGGAAGTCCACTGGCTGTCATGTCTTGTGACACATCTCTTCAGTCCGAACTATGGCATTGGAGGTTTGCTCACCTTCATTATAAAGCTCTACCCGATGTGAGAAAAATGGTGACCAAGATGCCCGAGTTTAGATTAGAGCAAGAAGGTGTATGTCCAGGATGTGCTGAAGGAAAGCTCAAAAGGGGGCCATTCCCCTCAAGCCAAAGCAAAACCTCTGATATATTGCAGTTGGTTCACTCGGACATATTCAGTATGATGCCTGTGAACTCCTTGGGAGGATATTTATATTACCTCACTTTTACAGATGATTATTCTTGCAAGACTTGGATATACTTCTTGAAAAAGAAGGATGAAGTGTTCTCCTGGTTTCGGCACATCAAAGCCTTGATCGAGAATCAAACCGAAAAGAAGATCAAGATCTTAAGCACTGATAATGGGACTGAATATGAATCCAATGAGTTTGATGACTTTTGCAAAGAAACTGGCATTAAGAGGGAGACTACTACACCATATACTCTTGAGCATAATGCTATGGCGGAAAGGAAGAATCGTACGATTGTGGAAGTTTTCCATGCTATGCTCCATGATCAAAGAGTTCCAAAGTTTGTATGGGACGAAGCTGCTAATACCGCCGTATATGTACAAAACCGATGCCCTCATCAAGCATTGGGTTCCAAAACTCCCGAAGAGATGTTCACTGGTAAGAAACCTGATGTATCTCATTTTAGAATTTTTGTAAGTCCTGTATATTTTCATGTGCCGAAGGAGAAAAGGAATAAATTGGGTGCATTTGGAAAGAAAGGAATCTTCGTGGGCTATAGCAAAAATACTAAGGGCTATAGAATCTATGTGGCTAGTCAAAGGGAAATCGAAATTAGCCATGATGTCACCTTTGACGAAGATATGGCTCTTAGCAAAGTTGACAATCTTCCTACTCTAAGGGGATCTAAAGAAGCTGACACCAGGGAACCGAAGGAAAAGGAAGATGAGACGATGCCCGATGTGGAAGAACCTATGGATCCTATTGATCCTCCTCCGCAAGAGCCTTCCTCTTCTAGGAAGAGGCCTTCATGGCTTAGGGGGACACTTGATGATGCTGAAGGATACATTGCACCCAGAGGAACCTTCCGAGAAAGTAACAAGTCGAACAGGTATTAGGGATACCTGACCATCATGAGCACGATCATCCAAAATGAGCCTTCGTCATTCACAGAAGCTGTCAAGCATCAAGTATGGAAGGATGCTATGACCGAGGAATATGAGTCCATCATGAAAAACGATGTTTGGGATGTGGTCCCCAGACCCCAGGGCAAAGCGGTTGTCACTTCGAAATGGCTTTACAAGATAAAGCATGCAGTTGATGGAAATGCAGAAAGGTATAAGGCTCGTTTTGCCGCTCGTGGCTTCTCTCAGAAGGAAGGTATAGACTATGACGAGATATTTGCACCTATTGCCCGATATACCACCATCCACTCGATCATAGCCCTTGTTGCTTCGCAAGGATGGAACCTACATCAGATGGATGTCAAGACTGTGTTCTTGCATGGTTCGATCAAAGAGGAAGTCTATGTGGAGAAACCCGAAGGATTTGAGATTCATGATCGAGAATCACATGTGTGCAGGTTGAAGAAAGCCCTCTATGGGCTAAAGCAAGCACCCTGAGCGTGGTATGAAAGGATCGATAACTACTTGATGAAGCTGGGATTCACTAGGAGTGAAGTCGACCCTAACCTTTACTTTAACGTTGAAGATGACAATCCTCTCATACTGGTGTTGTACGTTGACGACCTCTTTCTAACAGGGGCAAACCCTCTCATTCACAAATGTAAGAGGGAGTTGGCTTTTGAGTTTGAGATGAAGGACCTAGCACTGATGCACTATTTCCTAGGACTCAAAGTCTGGCAGAAGCTAGGGGATATTTTCCTATCTCAAGGAAAATATATGGTGAAGATATTGGAGAGATTCGTTATGGTGGACTGCAAACCCATAACTACCCCAATGGAGCTTGACTTCAAGAAGTTAAGTGGTAATGCTTCCGGACCTGTTTTACGAAATGCTACCGAGTATCATCAACTCGTCGGAGCATTGATGTTCTTGGTGAACTCCTGTCCGGATATATGCTTTGTAGTCAACACGTTGAGTCATCATATGGTTGAGCCTCACCACACACATTGGATTGGTGCCAAGAATCTGTTGAGATATCTTCGTGGCACGATCACTCATGGGTTGAAATACACTGCCGGAGATGTGAAACTACTTGGATATACCGATGTTGATTGGGCAGGCAGTGTGGTGGACAGAAAGAGCACTTTCGGGTGTTGTTTCTCTTTGGGATCTGCCTCGATATCCTGGATGAGCAGGAAGCAGAAGTCGGTGGCTTTGAGCACCGCCGAGGCAAAGTACATTGCTGCTAGTATGGCCTCCTGTGAGGTAGTTTGGTTGCGAAAGCTCTTCAGTGAGCTGTTTGGATTTACATTGGATACCACCGTGATCCTGTGTGACAACCAGAGCGGGATTTGTTTATCAAAGAATCTTGTATTTCATGATCGCTCCAAGCATATCAATATCAGATACCACTATATTCGAGATATGGTGCAGCGTGGAGCAATAAGGCTCCAACATATCGGTACAGATGAACAGGTCACCGAAATTTTGACAAAGCCCCTGGGAAAGGTCAAATTCTTGACTTTTCAAGAACGACTTGGTGTCGTTCAAAGACCCTCTTATGAGGGTCGAGTATGATGTATTGAGCTCTGGGAACTCCAGGGTGGTGCGGGGTACTTCTTGGAGCGACATGCCACCACAAGGTGACTCACCATCCCCTGGTGGTACACTATGTACAGGGTGAAAGGTTCAACCTTCCCCTATGACACCCCGTGGCGACTGTGGAACAAGATGTTTAGTTCTCCTATGTACCAGGATGATTAGTTCTCCATGGCATCTATTGGACAGGATGATTCGTTCTCCTGTGGACAAGATGATTAGTTCTCATGTCGAGGCATCCTGCCCATGCAATCTGGGACTCATCGGAAGTACCTCCCATCTGATCAATGAGCAGGGAAATGGGGTTAGCGACCATAGTAGTACTATCGATGGACGCATCGTTGTATCTACCGTACTCCCTATGCTAGGATGACCTCCATTGATCTGGGATTGGTGAGAGTGGTATGACACACTCTGAGACTGACTTCGGGCCAATGGAGGATGGTATAATACATCCTCGATCATTTCTTCTTCTTCATATTTTGAGCAGAGCAGAGCAGGGCCAAGTTGTGCAGGGCAGTGCATTTGATGGCTAGGATAACAGCAACGATCAGACGGGTTGCAGATGGAGTTCTCCCTAGTTGAGAGGGAGTGTTAAAATTGGCAACTAGGGCCAAACTCCATGTCGGTCACCTTATTTATGGCTGTTGATATTTTTCCTAGATTCCTTTCATCGAGAAGTGTAGGATTGATCTAAAGATCATCCGATTCCGATGAGTATTTATGGAGATATGAATTTATTTCTAATTACTTGACAAATTGTCATGGTCGGCCAGTAGCTAAGTGTGTGGCATACATGCCCAGTGTTTCATATAAATAGAAGAGAGGTTGAATCATTTGCAACTCATCTCATCACTCATCTTCTCTCTCTCCTACGCATTAGATGAGCCTCTCTCTTTCACACGTGTGGCTGAAGAAGGAAGACGCAAATTTCTGGTTAGGGCAGTGTTGACTTGGGTTGACCTAGCTGCAGGTGGGCAGATTGGATAGCGTTGACCAACGTGGAGGCTTTCTTGACTGCGGATTGGGTTGGGCAGCCTCTCCTAGGCTAGCCGCAGTTCTGTTCATTAAATTTGACCAAGTTTGTCCACCCCTTTGACCAGCGTTGACTGTCAAAAAGCTGTTGCAGGTTTTACCAGAGTTTGACCAAGTGTTGACAACTGGTTGACTGAGATTTGTGGATTGTTTTGGGCTGTTGAAGACCGAGTTCTTCAAGTTGATTAGAAGTCAATCTGGGGTTGTTTTGACCAAGTTTGACTGTGCTGATTTAGGGCTCTCTACTGCTGTTATAAAATTACAACATTCTGCATTGTACTATTTCTCTCTGCTGAACTATTGAAGATAAAAGAAGATTTGATCAAAGGGTTTCCCCGCATTGGGGTTTGTCCCTGGCTAGCCGCCACATCTTGTGTCTCTTGTCTTAGCTTGTTTTTTGTCGATCTTTTAATGCTCTATCTGCACTTTACTTTATGTTTATGTGATTGCTAATCTATGGCTAATAAGAAGAAAAGAAGTAAACTGCCCTAAGCATAGAACATACCATAATTTAACACTAGATGACACCTGGATCCCTATTGAGTTGGTGTCGTGGCAGGTAGCCTAGATGACATCTAGATCCATGTCGGGTTGGTACCTTGGTAGGTAGCCTAGCCAGTGCCTAGATCCATTGATGGGTTGATACCTTCGTAGTTAACCTAGATGGGATCAAGATCTCTAGCATTGTATATGTTGATACACTTCTTAGAACATTTCAATTTGAGAATATTCTTGTACCAGTTGTATGAATACCTCCCTAGTCACGAGGGAGTTTTGAAGTATGTGACTAGGTTCGGTCTTCATATTATACATATATCATTATATACTTATTGTAAATTGTAAAAAGAAGAAAAAGAAAATTATTTTTAAGCATGGGTTTCATGCTCCATTTATATGGTCATTTAGGTTAAGCATCCATTTGATGCTCCTAGAGTTTTTCATGAGTCAAGAAAGTCAATTTCAATTGTATAAGACCCATTTGGGCATATTTTATCATGAAAAAGAATTTATTTTGAGTCTATAAAGTTAAGAAAGCCTCCAAGCTCAAGTCGGCCTTATCAAGTTGAAGTCGGCTTTGTAATGGGCTATTAAACCATATGTGAATGGTATATAAAGTAGACAATTTGATTCAGTGGAAGATACACACAAGATTGTTCTGGAGTTCGTTATGTACCTAAATCAAGAGAAAAGAAGAGCGAAGGCAAGAAGGAAGAAGGATAACCCAAGCAAAGAAGTGAAAGTTTGATTTATCTCCTAAATCAATTCACACATGTGAGACCTTTAGGGTTTCAGTTGTAGTTGCAAGTCCGAAACTACAACTCGAAGTTGTAGAGATGATCTATAAGGTTGTGACCTTGGAAGCTGCAGAAGGAAGGCACCTTGACCTTTACTCTTTTGGAAAAGAATCTTGAAGGACTGACTTGAAGCTTGGAGGAAGTTTGACTTTGGCTTTTGGGTCTTGGAGGTCTCATTTTGATCTGATTCTATAAGAAGGAGATTGTTGACCTTAGAAGTTGCAGAAGGAAGGCAGTTTGACCTTTACTCTTTTGGAAAAGAATCTTGAAGGACTGACTTGAAGCTTGGACGAAGTTTGACTTTGGTTTTTGGGTCTTAGAGGTCTCATTTTTATCTGAATCTATAAGAAGGAGATTGTCCAGGTTTTCCCCAAGTTGTGGGGTTTTGCCCTGGTGTAGAATCTATATCTTGTGTCTATTGTCTCTTGTGATTTTCATGTTTACATTTTGATAATTGCTTGATGAAATAAAACATAAATAATTTAATAAGAAGCCAACAAAATTTACAAGTAATTATCATGTCAAGGAAAATCAACATTAATCTACATCCACTTTGATTTTCCAACATGGTATCAGAGCTAAGGTTGACAAAAGGAGGCTAGAAGATCACCAAGTTGTTGGCATTATGGAAAGAAAGGAGGCCTACTACAAAAGGATCTGAATACAAGTCTGACTGTGGGCTGATATAAAATTTTTGGCATATCAAGTAATCTGTGTTCCATCTAAAATGAAGACAAGTTCATCTATGTTGAAATTTCTAAGCATTACCCGTTAGAAATTTTATCTATATTCTCTAGTTTATTTAGCCTACTTGTTTAATTACTAACAAGTTATATACTCATATAAACACTGAAATAAACACAATACAGTCTCAACCATCTACAGATCAACAGTTGAAAGAAATAGACAAACACACCAGTGACACCGTTATTTTTGGACAATTGTCCCCAAAAAAACCCAACTTGGGAAAACCGATGCAGCAATTTTGAGGGTTATATTATTATGCAATCTTTCTGAGTACAACTAGGTGCCAAACTGGCTCACCCGATAGAGAAAATAATCTGGCAGTAATACCTCTCTATTCGGAAGCAGATATTCGAAAAGTCTACCCCACAAAACCCTCTCCAGCACAATCTGAAGCTCAGTGTCATCCCTCCTGGCCTCTGCGTCAACCTGAAACCCTCTGTGTCAGCCTTCTGAGGCTTTGCGCAGCCTCTCTGACCCTCTGCATCACTCCTGCAGCCTCTGCGTGGATGACACGTGCCCTTCTAGCCTCTGCACAATCCCTGCTAGCCTCTGTGTGGCTCCCTCTAGCTCTGCGTCTGCCTCTCTGCTTCTGCGCTAATCTTCTGACACTATCTCTACCTCTCTGCCTCATACTCACTGCCCCTCACTGCAACTTGGATCACTAATTTGATTTCTCTCAGTAAACCTTGCTCTAGAAAATCGAATGACTGATCACTCTGGGGTGTTCTCCAACTAACCCTCAAGCCTCCTCTTATACTTTTCTTGTTGGTCCTTTAACGGATGAGATTAGATCTCTAATCAACGGCTAAGACTAGATTTGGCTTGATCCATGTCATTTAGAACCTTCTAACCCAGTTTTATATTAATACCCATTAATATTTTATTTTTCCTAAGTTTAGACTTAGGAACTCCATTAAAAATGATGATTATTTTAATATCTCCTTAACTGGGTAGAATTTGCCCAAACCATTTTTGGGTCTTGGATATCTCATGTGCTTTAGCCTCTCTACCAATTTTCATCGCTAAAGCACATCCGATCCTACCCCAAATCAACACTATGAGATCTAGAAATCTGAAAAATCCAAGTATGTTGATGCATCGATCTCCTACCTTGATACAGAGTTCCTTCTTATATGACTAACCCAAAGTTATTGATATCCAAATAACATTGATCCGAAATCATCAAAAGAACTGAAGTATAGTTGAAAAATGATGATGCGAGTTCCTTATTAACTATGAAGAGGTTAACATTCAAACACAATCTATGAAATTGTTCGATGACTCAAAATATTCATGTGAACAATGTGAATATTCCCTCAATTATGATGTGAAAAAGACATAACATCTCAACTACACCATTGATGTATGACATCTCCTCCAAGATATGACGAAGATACAAGATTCAAAAGCAAGTAGTAATTGATGTCCAAACTGTGACAATGATTTGAGTTACAATTCAAAGGTGAAGTTCTCTTGCCTGTTGCAAAGCTTGGAGAGATGAGCTACTAAGGAGAATATAATCTAATCCATCAACCAAGTGCAAATCATCATAGAGAAGAACATTTGTAGCAGCTGAGCTCAAGGAGGACTAGAACAAAGGTATTTGAGGACTAGTTTTGGGTCTATCTGTATCTATTGCAGGTTTGGGAAAGAGCAGAAGGTTGACCAATTGAGAATGAGTTGTTATGGGCAGTTTTGTGCCAATGTTGTGGTTAGTTTCCTTATGATAACAAGTTCGGACTTCCTGTGGTTACCCCTGAACAAACTAAGCACATGTAGGTGATCTTCTGGAGGGCTGAGAAGGCCTACTATCGATTGGCAAGAGAATTAAGGGGCAACAAATGGAAGGAACTTGTAAGGGAAGGCTACCTGCAAATAATATTGTGGAGATTTGAGGGCAAGTTTGGGGTTGTAACATAAAGTCAGCCGTAATAGCAGACCGAAAAATCTCAAAATTGTGCACAGAGGCTGAGGTTAAAGAAGGTAGTGTCAACAAGTGAAGTAGGATTAGATCCTTTCAAAAGGAAAAGGTATGCTAAAATCACAAAGGCATGTACAATTCCTATATGCATTTCATGTTAAAGTATCAATGTCTTTAGGTCACAATGGTCTTTTGAAAGATAAAGGGTTTGCATAAACATAAAGACATATTGTTGTCTATATGATAGCATTCCAAATATTTAGGCCTTGAGATCAAGAAATGAAATGCATGAGATATTTGCATAGTAAATCTTGATATCTAGGGTTTGGTTGAAAAATTGTTGATAACTAGGGTTTGTGATCCAAAATGGATTTTGGATAGACTCCTAAGTCTAAGTGTTCCTCACAGAGGAAAATGAAAGTCTAAGGAATTTCCTAGAAATAGCCCCATTGCAGAGATCTTTTCCTTCTGAATCTACTGCAACTTGAATGGGATAAAATGGACTTAGGATGCAGAAGTTATCACAAAAAGAATTTGCCCTTTGTTTTTTGAAAAAAGAGGCAAAATACCCTAAAATGGGCAAAAAACCCTTATAAAGGGAAATCGCATCGGAGGAGGTCCAAAAGAGCGGACTTAAGTGGAAAGGGGAGAAACCCCTGATCGTCGATCCCCGACATATTGGGTCGGAGGTAGACATGCCAAATAACAAAGGTAAGGACCGGGCCGATGCGACATTGCGATCGTCGAAATCGCCAAATCGGTGTCGGCGATGCCACGAGGCAAAGGACGGACCCCCCGGGCCAATGCGACTTGCGATTGCGATATATCACATTGCAACGTCGCCTCGCAATGATGTAAAAGGGTGATATACATGCAACTAGCGATTCGTGAAAGCTGGACCCGATGGGCTTTATAAACCCAGCTGATAAAATTTGAGTTCCGCCTTAAAGGGACTTTCCTGTGTATAAGCGTGTTTCGGTGTAAAAACCGAAATGCAAGGGAAAGACGCCCGAAGCGATAAAGCGGACCCGAAGGGGAATTATAGGCACGATCTATAAAATTTGAGTTCCATAAGCAGGATTTTGGGCAGGGCTCAAGCGGTAAATGGTATTGGGCCGGCTCCACCCGATCCCATACAATGAACAACTCGTGGCTTTGCAGAGGAGCAGAGAAACCGCCTTTTCGGGCGGGTAACCTCTGTACCCTTAAGCCGCCCGAAACCACATGTTGACAGTTGGATCGGAGATCACCCAGATCGACGGTGGAGCTTGTGAAAGCGACCCAAGGCGGACCCGATGCGATGTTAGGGCAATTTCGATAAATTTTCAAGTTCGATAGAAAAAGTTTTGTCGGGTTTTTCATGTATTTCCCGTGTATTTGGGATCTCACCCAATACGTTAATGTGATGTGATATAACGCCTAATGGTAGACCCGATAGGGATTTTAGGGACGATTGAATGGGATTTCAAGTCTGAAAATCATGCCCGATAGTGTGTTTTGCATACATTCTTTGTGTAATGGGATTTTCTCAATTTTTCGGTTTTTGTTTATGAGAAGGCCCCGAAACCTCTGTAACCGCTCCTGATCATCATGCCATGCTGCAAGTAGGCGTTTTTATAGGCAATGATGCATTTTGAAGCCATAGAGCTGCAGAGCAGATGGCCAGTCTAACTGGCAAGAAGGAGAGAAGCCGCAGAAGGATAATGAATAGCAGAGAAGTGGCTGAGGTAGCCGAAAAGCCAAAAAAATGCCTCAAAGAAAGCCAAAGGGCCAATTGACGAGGGAGCGAAGGCCAAGAGAGCCGAGAGCCAAGAACCAGAGCCAAAGGCGAAGAGCCGGAGCCCAAAGCCCAGAGCCAGAGCCAAAGCCAAGAGCCAAGAGCCAGAGCCAGAGCCAGAAAGCCAAAGAGCTTCAAAGCCAGGGGATAAGATGGTGTTCTGAGCCCAGTGAGTTCTGTGTAAACCAGTGGAGTTGAGCGTGGAGCTTGTAAAAGAATTATTGCCATAATCCCAGAGAGCCTAGTTGAGTTGACTAGAGCTCAAGGAGACGTAGCCATAGAGTTATGGGTGAACTCCAAATTAATATTGTTGTTCTGTGTGTTTGTTTTATTGCTAGATTATTTACTGTTATATGTATTTACATATCAACATAAGCAAATCAATTTACAGCACATGAACAGTTTAAAACAGACGTAAGCATACACCTATATTTTCAAGCATATTATCAATTCCGCATTGGTTAATCAATAAGACTTGGGAATATTTAAAGCTTTGGAAGTGGGAGAGGTTCTTGTAAGTTAGACAAGAAGCGTAAGTGCTCCATTTTCAGATCAGGTGGTATCAGAGCCAGGTTGGTTAACCCCACCTTCAAGAAGGTGATATCAAAGCTGGTTATACCAGAGCAAGTGGTATCAGCTCAGAATGCTTGATTGACAAAGCAAAGATTGCTTGTATGAAAGGTGTTTGGGTAGTCAAGGATTGATTATCAGATTGATGTATGCTTGTTTACAGACTGACTATTTTATGAGTTTGCAGAGGTGAAGGAAAAGCTATTGATCGCTTAGTCCAGGAAGGACAAGAAAGAAGAAGCACTGAAGGCATTCTTCTATCCCAAAGGACCTCAAAGCAATCCTTGAAGCACAAGAGGTTTGTTGCAAAAGGTTGCTTAAATAAGCTCCTTATTAATCTTGTTGAAGTTCTTTTGTTCATTGGCATAATGACAACTTCTACAAGTGTATCCTCAAATTCCTCCATCACAAGACTCTTTGATGGAGACATGAAGCAAGACTTGTTCATCATGATGGACAAGGTGAGAGAAATGTATGAGGGATGGAAGGAAGAGCAACATACTTAGAGAGCAGTTGAATTCCATGAAGGAAGAGAAGCAATTGCTTTCTGACAGACTGCAGGAAATGGAAAGGCAACTTCATATTGCAAATATGAACTTGAAAGGATGCACGAGTTGGAGTCACAGCTCTTTGTTTCCAAAGAAGCCTTGGTCAAGTATCAGCTTGAAGAAGAGGTAAACCATTCCAGTTTGTCTTCAAATTCCTCTAAGAGTGCTTATATTTGTTCTTTTGAAAAACATACTAGAGGCATAGGTTCCAAGCTAATGTCCAAGATGGGTTATGAAGGAAAGGGCTTGGGAAAGCATGCATAAGGTATTGTTGAACCAATAATGGTTGAGGAAAGGCCTAAGTATTTGGGTCTTGGCTATGGGCAGTCTGATGGAGAGAGTTCCAAAGCTGCCATGGAGGCCATTGAAACAGTTCCAAGAAGGAGTTTCATTGCAGGTCCTCTACCTCAAAAGTGTGAGGATTGTATTCACGAGGAATGCAATAGCTTGAAACATCACTTACAAGATGCGGGTATTCAGAAGCACACACTTGAACCAGAGAGTTGTGGAAACTCTAACAGCCTTGAAGAGATTGATGGTGTTCCAAAGGGAGCCACTTCTTCATTTGCTTCACCTCCTCATGAAGACAATAAAGGTGAAAGAGAAAGGTATAAATCTGGTTCTAAGCATCTTCCTTTTGATTTTGTAAAGCATGGTAAATTTCCATATAAGCATGGGAAAATAATTGCATGTTCCTTTTGTGGTTTGGATAACCATCATGTTTCTAGATGTTGGGAGAGAATGGCCACATACAGGAAACTTTTGAAGGAAAAGAAGCAAAAAGCCAAAGGTCCATTGGACAAGGAAAATCATTCTGTCAAGAGGATGCACATGTGTTGCACTTACTGCCATAAGCAAGGGCATCTCGCTGAAAGGTGTTGGACTCTGAATCCAACAATGCTCCCACAAAAGCTAAAGAAAGTGGAAAGAGAAGATGGCAGAAATGGAAAGGAAGTTTCCATGGATGATGTGTCTCAGGATGATTCACATGTTGATGCTGATGTGCAGACAAAGGAAATACCTTTGAACTGGATTGGTAAGAAATGGTTAGAGTTCTTCTCCAATTAAGGATTGCATGTCTATTGACGCATCTATTTGCATTTCTTTGTTGATGAGATGCAAGTTGCAAGTTTCTACCAAAATGGTGAATGGAAAAGTTGAGTAAGAGGCTCACTTTGTTGCTGCAACATTATATTTCATTTCAGCTTCGAAAGTACAGCGTGCTTAAGCGAAAGTTGAAGAATGAAATGCATGCATGAGCATGAGATGCATGAACACAAGGTGATGATGATTTCCTTGTATTTGAACATGATGTGTAATTAACTTGAAGGGTTGATTTCTTTGTTGTAAACATGCATGTAATGTTGACTTGAGAAAAGTTAACTTGGTCTCCAAGATGGAGATAGTGATGAAGTGTTTCATCTTTTGAAAAGGAGTCCTGATGGTCTTTTTCTACATGCTTGACTTGAAGGATCATTTGTTTTAAAGGCATGTTTTGTGGGCTTGTTGTCTAGTCCATCATTTGTATGCAGATGTAAGACATGGAGGTGTTCACAAGATGTGAAATCTGTTTCTTTTGTTGAAGCAGGAGTTTAGTCCATCCAGTTGTTGTCTGTATTTTTGTTGTTGTTAACAGTTGTTGTTGACAGCTTTTCAAATAGGTACAAATGAGAATTTTGTGGAGCAGGTGTACTTCACATTTGTTTGAGCCACTTTGGATCAATGATCAAGGCAGAAAAGTTCAAACTACCTTCTGTGACCATCTAAGCAGGAGTTCTGCAGGAAGGCAAGGAGGAAGACAGTTCTTCCCAAGAGGGCTAGCATACCCAGGAAGGAAAGTGATCAAAGGCTTTGGTTCAAAGGCACTATGCAAGGCAAGTGTATGGAGGTTGAAAGAAGAGGGTGTTGTTACTCTCATCTACTGTTCAGATCAGTATATCAGTCTTTTGGAGACCAAAAGTTCTCTTAGTGGGAAAGCATGATCCAAAATGGATTTTGGATAGACTCCTAAGTCTAAGTGTTTCTCATAGAGGAAAATGAAAGTCCAAGGAAGTTCCTGGAAATAGCCCCATTGCAGAGATCTTTTCCTTCTGAATCTACTGCAACTTGAATGGGCTAAAATGGACTTAGGATGCAGAAGTTATCACAAAAATAAGTTGTCCTTTGTTCTTTGGAAAAAGAGGCAAAATCCCGTAAAATGGGCAAAAAACCCTTATAAAGGGAAATCGCATCAAAGGAGGTCCAAAAGAGCGGACTTAAGCGGAAAGGGGAGAAACCCCCGATCACCGATCCCCGACATATCGGGTCGGAGGCAGACATGTGAAATAACAAAAGTAAGGACCGGGCCGATGCAACATTGCGATCGCCGAAATCGGCGAATCGGCGTCGGCGATGCCACGAGGCAAAGGCGGCCCCCAGGCCAATGCGACTTGTGATTGCGATATATCGCATCACAACATCGCCTCACAGTGATGTAAAGGGGGCGATATACATGCAACTAGCGATTAGTGAAAGCCGGACCTGATGGGTTTTATAAACCCGACCTAATAAAATTTGAGTTCTGCCTTAAAGGGACTTTCTTGTGTATAAGCGTGTTTCGGTGTAAAAACTGAAATACAAGGGAAAGACGCCTGAAGTGATAAAGCGGACCCAAAGGGGAATTATAAGCATGATTTATAAAATTTGAGTTCCATAAGCGGGATTTCGGGCGAGCCTCAAGCGGTAAATGGTATTGGGCCAACTCTGCCCGATCCCATACAATGAACGACGCATGGCTTGGCGGAGGAGCAGAGAAACCACCTTTTAGTGCAAGTAACCTCCGTACCCTTAAGCTGCCCAAAACTGCAAGTTGACCGTTGGATCGGAGATCACCCAGATCGATGGTGTAGCTTGTGAAAGCGACCCAAGGCAGACCCCATGCGATATTAGGGCGATTTCGATAAATTTTCAAGTCCGATAAAAAGAACTCTATCAGGTTTTTCACGTATTTCCTGTGTATTTGGGATCTCGCCCAATACGTTAATGCGATGCGATATAATGCCTAATGGCAGACCCAATAGGGATTTTAGGGACGATTGAATGGTATTTCAAGTCCGAAAATCATGCCCGATAGTGTATTTTGCAGACATTCTTTGTGTAATGGGATTTTCTGAATTTTTGGGTTTTTGCTTATGAGAAGGCCCCAAAACCTCTGTAACTGCTCCTGATCATCATGCCACACTGCAAGCAGGTGTTTTTACAGGAAATGATGCATTTTGAAGCCACGGAGCCAGATGGTCGGTCTAACTGACAGGGAGCAGAGAAGCCGCAAAGCCACAAAGGGATAATGAATCGCAGAGAAACAGCTGAGGTAGCCGAAAAGCCAAAAAATTCCTCAAAGAAAGCTAGAGGGCCAATTGACAAGGGAGCGAAGTCCAAGAGAGTCGAGAGCCAAGTGCCAGAGCTAGAGCTAAGAGCCAAAAGCCAAAGCCAGAGCCGAGAGCCAAGAGCCAGAGCCAGAGCCAAGAGCTAGAAAGCTGAAGAGCTTCAGAGCCAGGGGATAAGATGGTGTTATGAGCCCAGTGAGTTCTGTGTAAACCAGTGGAGTTGAGCATGGAGCTTGTAAAAGAATTATTGCCATAATCCTAAAGAGCCTAGTTGAGTTGACTAGAGCTCAAGGAGACGTAGCCCAAGAGTTTTGGGTGAACTCCAAATTAATATTGTTGTTCTATGTGTTTGTTTTATTGTTGCATTATTTACTGTTATATGTATTTACATATCAGCATAAAAAAATCAATTTACAACACATAAACTGTTTAAAACAGACATAAGCATACACCTATATTTTCAAGCATATTATCAATTCTGCATTGGTTAATCAATAAGACTTGGGAATATTTAAAGCTTTGGAAGTGGGAGAGGTTCTTGTAAGTTAGACAAGAAGCCTAAGTTCCCCATTTTCAAAGCAGTTTGTAAGCCCTAGATGGGACTTGGATTGGAAAACCATAAGAAAGGAAACCCGAGCCCTTGACATCTAAGGCCTGCAAGAAGAATCTAGGGTATGTAGTAAAACCATAGCAAGGGTTGAATTAGATAATAATCTAGGGCTTGAAACCCCAAGGCTAGATGTTTCTGCTAATAACCCTACTAAGGGTTGGGTCATGGGATATCTAAGGTTTGTAACCAAAACCCTAGAAGCACACTTTTGAAATATCATGGAAACCCTAGATTGACAAAATTGATATCATGCTCTAGTATTTGTATATTTTGCTTCGTTGTACTTGTTGTCAAAGAATTGTAGGTAAATGGTGGAAGCAAGAGGAAAATGATGGAAGCACAAAGCAAGGTAAGCTTTGTGCTTGATGATGACTTCTTAATAATGATCAACATAATGGAAAAATGGAAATGTTGCTACTCATAAAAGATAAGTGCCCCATATCTCTTATGCTATTATTGATTCCTTTAGTAAATACTTTATCTTTCACTATTTGATCGTAACTATTCTTTTGTGATCTCCCCAAATGAGATTGCAGGTACATGCTAAAAATTGCTTGGGCTAGAAAAGTCCTTGATTTAGAGGTAGCTTTGAATCTCGAAAGAACTATGAATATAGAAAGAAACTTTGATTCAGAAGTTTTGAGGTATGTTGGTTTTTTTTTTTTTTTCAAAACTAATTTGTAAATCTTGAGAAGGCAAAGAACAACCGACGAAGAAGGCAAAGGGTAAACTTTAGGATCAACTGGAGGTTGATTTTGTCCAGTTGTAGGAATATTCAGTTGCGGGGCTAAGGAGGTTGAAAACAACCATATTGGCAAGCCGATGGTAAGTCTCAAAAGGGACAATGTAGCCATATAAGGAGCACTAATATTTCTGAAAGGAGGAAAAGGACTAGAATTCCCATTAAAAGGAATTCCTTGATTGGTGGACTCCAGAGTTGTTGCCATATGTCTCAACCTAAGATCAACTAAGGAGCGACGTGGAGGATGTTATCCGTGGTCAATTAATTTTCTTTTAATCAAAATAACATAACAAAACAAAATAGCGATAATCTAGGCAAAAGGATTACCAAGTAACTGTGAACTGCAATATACTGCCTCAGTAAACCAAGGACTTAACATACATGCAGGAAACCTCCCGGAATGTTGTTTTCGGTGTATCACAGTATACAAGGCAGCCGACTCGGTTAACTATGGATGGATAGCAACCTAATGTAGTCCTCCCATATATACCCGAGAGTACGTCAAGGCCCAATCTGTGTTAGCGCTATCTAATGTGAAACAGCACAGTGAAAGCATTCCTTTATACTTTTCGTACTATAACACCGCCCTATATACCCAAAGGTACGTGGATGAGCTACGATATACTTACGTATGTGGAATGAGGTATCACACTTGAAATGTATCGTGGACCATTAGCGACATGTTATGTTTAACAACACCGGAACACGTCTCTAGCCTAAACCTCTAAATGTTATGCATTAAGTTACAATGCTCCATTAGGTTAATTGAGATAACTTTTAAGTTGATCTTCTTAAGAATTTGCCTTTCAAGATTCACCACGTGATATATGTTTGCAATTCCTAGAATGCAACTAACATGAGAAACATTATTTCATTCAATTAATAATGAAAACCGTAGCTAGTAAGGGATAGAGCAATTAGATCTTTGACAAATGGCAAAGAGCACTCCTAATGCAATTTCCGTAGCTATTCCTAACAAGCATTCACAAACTACAATATGCACAATGCAAGTTTTTCTTTTTAGTCCCTTTAGTGTTTAGATGAACAAAAATGAACTAAATGCACAAACAATCAATCAATAATTTTCACAAGAAACGAAGACTTTACGCCAGTTCCTTTTTGAAATAAATGAAGACTTTACAACACTTCCTTTTCAGAAAAGATTAATCGACTATAAGCGAGCTTTGACAATGAATTGATAATGATAAAGAAATCATTTAAGAAACACTAAACAATCAAGGCCAAAGTAGGGCTAGGAGAAGAAATACAACTTGATTTCAAAACCATAAGAACCATTGATCTTTCAGCAAACAAAAACAGAAGCAACTTTGGAAAAATCAAGCCAAAGGTGGATTTTTTAGTGTTGACACCTAATCCTTATGATTGGGTGAATTATTGTAAATAGATAGATAGGAAATATGAACAATCATTGGGAGACGAACTGAACAGTCTCTCCCTCATGTATATAAAGAGGACCTACCTGATGGAATAATACAGTCAAATTTATTTCTGCCCTATGGAGTTACTGCCTGGCCTGACATCGTATCAAAGCCAACTCTATTTAGCCTTTGTGTCCCTTGTAACTCCCTGTCTACTCTCCATATAGCTTAGCAGCTCCATAAAATTAGTTGCTCCTGACATGGTAGCTGCCCCACTGTCCAAACTGCCCATATTGCTCCACTATCCAGCGCTGTCCATCCTGTCTGATTGTTCATAAACGTTTCAAAAAAAGGGGCGCTGTATTGACATAAGATAAGCACTATCCTGTAAAGAGGGCGTTATTGCACTTGCCGCCTCCATTGCATGAATTGCTTCACCGCTCTCCACCAGAACCTATTCTGATTACTCGCTATTCTGGTTTCAAGTCTTGGTTTGTTCAATTTCAAAGTTTCCTGCAGTATTGGCGTACTGCGTAGGCTGCAGTATTGGCGTGCTGCTGTATAGAAACGTATTTTGTTTCATGATTCTTTTCATGAAAGTCTTGGTTTCATTTGCATTCGTTTGCATTCGTTTATATACGATTTTTAACGCTGCCTGAGATTTAAGGAACCCCCGCAAACTCCATTCCACCATGTCCATGACGATATAAATCTCGTTAAAATTTCAGAAATAGTTCCGGGGCTCTGAATGGCGCAGTAGCCACAAACGTGGTCATTTCGGGTGCTCTTCTCCTTGCAAGCCCAAAGTCACATAATTTTGTTCTCGTGGTGTCGAAATCGAACAGATTTTTAATGCTGGCCTGGCCTATAAGCCGAGATTTTTAACGCTGGCCTGGCCTGAACGCAAGCGTTTTGAGCTGAGATTTTTAACACTGTTATGGCTTGACTGTAATCATTTTCTTGTGCTATGATTCTCCTCGCACCTTATGTAAAAGTCGATCCCGCCATCTGTAGAACAGTGAAGAAGTTTGCGAGCACAAGATACCTCGTTTCTGTGGTCGTTGTGATTTCAGTTTATTTGGTTGCCAGCGCTACCACCCCAGGGGCTCTGGGATACTGCCAGATTCAACCTTGTTATACAGGGTTTTATAACTTGTTTCTTGCCACTAGCCAGCAAATTCAGTTTGCTTAAATGTTCCCCAACAAGCATTTTGTCTCTTCACTTGTTTGAATCTAAAGATCGGCTCGATTTCTCTTTCTCTGCAACGATACCAGAAGTTTTGGCAAAATGGCACTAATATGTTAATTGAGTTTTGAAGAAGTGGAAAGGGTATCGAGATCGTGGAATGATTCCCAAATTGTGATGCCGTTGCTGCTCCAACTTTGTAGAGCTCGCGGTTGATGCCGTTGCTGCTTTAACTTTGTAGAGCTCGCGGTGAATGATTGATTATTGACTGTGATATGAATTAAACAATCAAAATCGTTTCCCACAAACAGCGTCGCAATGTTTTCTTTGAAGTATTTTTCTATCAGCAGAAGTATTTTTTTTACAGAATGCATTCGATCATATCCATGGTGGGAATAGTTCTTACTGGCAAGGAGAACTATCCTGAATGGTCCCGGATGATAAAACACACCCTCATTTTCAATGAGTTGTGGAAAGGAGTTTGTGTCGGAGAATGAGACAATGACCCAGTATAGCCTACCTCAGACAAAGAGCTCGTCATTTGGGAAAACAAGAACAGCAAAGCTTATGCATTAATCGCAGCATCTGTAAATGAAGAGGTGAGTTGCCATATTTCGTCATATTCAACTACCTTTGAAGCCTTACAAAAGCTGAAAGAACTCTATGACTCACATTCTGCACTTGAATTTGTCCAACTCATGATTAAACTCTTCACTCTTGAACTGCAAAATAATGATCCTCTTGCTCTTGCATCTGAATTGAAGTCTATAATGCATGATATCAAATCTACTAAGGTTGAATTGGATATTTCTCTTATCGTTTTTCTCAAGGCACTTTATCCTACTTACTCCAATTATCTTGAGTCATTGCAAGCAAATGGAAATCTCAAAGATATAACCTTTGACTCTCTTGTGAAAAAGTTTGCTGAAAGAGAGAAAGCTTTTGGAAAGAAGACAACCCCTGAATCTTCTGAAGAGACTGTGTGCCTTGCTCATAAAGAAAAGCATTCTGCTCAAGATACTACAAGAGAAAGAGGTGGACGAAGAGGAAGAGGAAGATATTTCAGAGGCAGGGAGGCAGACATTCTCAAGGAGAAAAAGCAGATTTGCACTGTATTCGCTGCAAAAGAAATGGATCACATGATGCCTCTACATGCAAGCTACCATGGGACAAAATTGAGCAAAAAAGAAACCAACAGAAAGGTAAAACTGATGATATAGACAAAGTTAAAGCACCCGAATCCGCTCACTATGTTGAGGCACAATGTAACATTGGAGTAAATGAAGATTTGTTTAATGCTTCACTTGCTTCTTGGAAAAATGATTGGTTACTTGATTCAGGAGCAACCTGTCACATGACTCATAGAAAAGATTTTTTTGAAGATTTCACTAACAATGTTGATGGAGCAGTATACTTTGCAGATCAATCAAAAATCAAGCCATCGGGGCTTGGCACAATCAGGCTTAAACTGCCTAGTCTTCCAGACTTTCTTCTGCATCATGTTCTATATCTCCCACAACTGAAGAGAAACTTGTTGTCCCTGGTCCACATCAGCCAGCAAGGTCACTCCATTCATATGTTTGATGGCAAGCTTGAGGTAAGAAAATCATCTGACCACTCACTTGTCATGAGGGGAATAGAAGAAGAAAGGCTTCTCAAGCTGCAAGGAACCTCTGCTCATGCACAACATTTCTCATACAATTGTCATCATGAAGAAGGTATACTTCCATCAAGTTTATTATGGCATGCTAGATTTGGACATTTGAACTATGATAGTCTCCGCTTATTGAAGAAAAATGGTGTTGCTGGTTTGCCTACAATTCCTAGGAAACTTAAGCAATGTGATGCTTGCATTCTAGGAAAGCATAACAAACAGTCTTTTCATGATTCACATTCAAGAGCACATAGGAAGCTTGAACTCATTCATTCACATTTATGTGGTCCAATGCCTGTTCCTTCTGCAAATGGAAATAAATATATCATGACATTTATTGATGATTACACCAGAATGTGTTGGGTTTATTTGTTGAAGAACAAATCTGATGCTTTTCAAACATTCAAGAATTTTCATAAATGGATTGAAAATGATGCACAATTTCATATTGGGTCTATTCGCACTAATAATGGAAAAGAATACACAACAAATGAATTTAAAAACTATCTTCGCCAACATGGGATCAAACATCAAACAACTGTGCCTTATAATCCCCAACAGAATGGTGTAGCTGAAAGAATGAATAGGACAATCTTAAATATGGTACGATCCATGTTTTTCTTCAAAAATGTAAAGATAATGTTTTGGGCTGATGCTATTCTATGTGCTGCTATATAAAGAATAGATGTCCATCTAATGCTATAAGAAACAAGACTCCTTTTTAAATGTGGTATGGACATGTTCCTTCGGTAAAACATCTCAGGGTCTTTGGTTCCACCTGTTATGCTTTGATACCAAAGGCACATAGAAATAAACTTGGTGCTACAAGTCGTAAGTGTATCTTCCTGGGGTATTCAAACACCTCCAAAGCATACCGCCTCTATGATGAAGTAAATATGAAGTTTGTTGTATCTAGAGATGTAATTTTCCTTGAATCATCCAAAACTGACAATGTTGTTGAGCGGCAACTTGATCGCTTGAATAGATTCGCAAAAGCAAAATCATTTCAAGAATTTGATAATCAGATTCCGCATCTTGAAGGGGGGATCCATATACTAGATCAACATGTGGAATCTTCTTCTGAAGAACACTCTCCCCCACATGAAACTCCAACAACGGATGATGCTTTAAGTCATGTAATTGATAGAATTGGGAGACTCAATCTTGACTCAGTCCCAACTCAATCAACGGAGCAGCGTGGACCATCTGAGAAAGGTCCCCCAACGTGGCTAACAAAGACACTTGAAAGTGTTCATCCTGATGAAGTTGGAAAGACAAGAACCAGAAATTCAAACCAGCAAAATGGAGGTGATGTAGATGACTCTAATTCACCTGTTGATATGGATGTTTTTTATGATTGTGAATTGAACTTGTCTACAGATTTTGAACCAACTTCCTTCAAAGAAGATGCTTCTCATGATGAATGGAAAGAATCAATGCAAAAGGAGTATGATGCCCTCATAAAGAACGACACCTGGAAGCTGGTTGATCCTCCATTTGGAACCAAACCAATTGGCTGCAAGTGGGTCTACAAGAACAAGTATAAAGCTGATGGCTCACTTGACAAGCACAAAGCTAGGCTTGTGGCAAAAGGTTTTGCACAGAAGGAAGGGGTCGATTATGAGGAGACTTTTGCCCCCACAGCAAAATGGGCTACCATCCGGACACTCTTTGCACTAGTAGCTCAGAATGGTTGGAAAGTCCATCAAATGGATGTAAAAACTGCTTTCTTGAATGGAGATCTAAAAGAGAATGTTTTTATGTCCCAGCCTGAAGGTTTGTTGTGAAAGGACATGAACATAAAGTATGCAAACTTGTGAAGTCCTTGTATGGCCTCAAACAAGCACGACGAGCCTGGTATGAAAAACTAACTGAGCATCTTCTGAAACTCAATTTCAAACATTTTGATCTTGATGATGCAACTTTATTTGTCAAGAAAGTTGGCAAAACAGTTGTATATCTTATAGTATATGTAGATGATCTTTTGATGACAGGGAACAATGAAAGCTACATTGCATCCATAAAGAAGGAATTGGGGAAAAGTTTTGAAATGATTGATTTGGGCTATGTTCACTACTATCTTGGCATTGAAGTAACCCAACATCCAAAGTCCATATTTCTTTCTCAAAAGAAATACATTGGAGATCTATTGAACAGGTTTGGCATGACAGAGTGCAATCCTCTTACTACTCCAATGGAACAAAACTTAAAGCTCACATCTATTGAAGGAAAGGAATTTGAGGATGCAACAAAATATAGACATCTTGTAGGAAGTCTCAACTACCTAACTACTACCAAACCAGACATTTCATTTGCTATTGGAATCCTCTCCAGGTTTATGCAAAAGCCTTGTGAGGGACATTAGTTTGCTGCAAAAAAAGTTCTAAGGTACTTGAAGGGAACTCAAGACTTTGGAATCAAGTATACACAGGTGGACGACTTCAGCTTGATTGGATACTCTGATTCAAACTTCGATGGAGACAAAGAAACTGGGGTATCTACTTCAGGATATGCTATGAGTCTTGGATCAGGAGCTATCTCCTAGAGATCACGCAAACAATCAGTTCCAGCAGATTTCACAACAGAAGCAGAATACGGGGCAGCAGCTGAAGCAACAAAAGAAATTGTGTGGCTCAGGAAAATTCTTGAAGATTTGCAAGTAAAACAAGTACAATCAACTCCACTCATGATTGACAATACCTCTGCAATAAAGTTGGCCAAGAACCCAAAGTTCCATGATCGAACGAAGCACATCAATACTAAATATCATCTGGTTCGACATCATGTTGAGACCAAAATAATCCATCTCCGTCATCGTTCCACAAATGAGCAAATTGCAGACATCTTCACCAAAGCGCTTGGAAGGGAAAAGCTTGAACAATTCAGAATGATGCTTGGACTCACCAACATCCCTTCAGATTAAGGGGGGGAATGTTGACACCTAATCCTTGTGATTGGGTGAATTATTGTTAATAGATAGATAGGAAATATGAACAGTCATCGGGAGACGAACTCAGTAGTCTCTCCCTCATGTATATAATGAGGACCTACCTGATGGAATAATACAGTCAAATTTATTTCTGCCCTATGGAGTTACTGCCTGGCCTGACATTTAGCCTAAGAGGGATCAGCGCAGGCCAGAGTGGGAGACAATGCATTGTCTCTAAGCTAGGGCTGCTCTGTAGCGCACTGTGTCAAGACCAACACTGTGCTAGTGCCAGAGAGTAAAATTAGGAGACATTCAAGCACAATTTTTGACTAAAAACACTTCAAAAAGACTGAAATAAGATCAATAAAGTCGATCAAAGTCTACTAGGTTGTAATATGATGAAGGTAAGTCACCAAGAACAAAAATCGTTCCCCAATATGGTCGCCAATTTTTTATATGGAATTTGCATCTATGGATAAATACATTTTCCCTAGGTGGGTGGCTACACCTAGAACAACAAAAAGAAAGTAGTTTAACCTTTTCCTATAGTAGATAGATGAGATGAAGAACTTACTTGTAGTCTTTCACTTCCTTGATCTCTATTGAATCGCTCCCGTCGCTCCCACTTGAACTAAATCTGCCAAAAGGTACCTGTATCAAGAGAAACAGAAACAATAAACGATCAAAGCATACACGATCTAGCTACTATAAAACAATGGAATCGAAGACATTGAAACACATAATCATCACATATATGAACAAGAATATGAATAAATTCTTCATTAATGTAGAAGGAAGAGTATCGCCCAATACAGTTCGATCATGTGCCACTCCTCTAGCTTCAATCCAACCCTTGCCACATCAAAAGCACACCAATCCAGCAGCATAACATTGCTTAACATGAACTTAATTCTCAAACCAACAAAATTACCTTAAAAACTTCAGATTCTAGCCCCCTGATCACTATGATGAGTGCTCAATTTATAGGAAATGGAGGTGGTTTTGTCATAAATGAGGGTATTGAATGGCCTTCCAAACTTGGAGTTAGTTTCCATGGAGTAAGGGATGAGAGCATAGGAAGTTAATGGATCCTTAGCCTATCCAATTTCGAGCTCATACGAGGAGATAAGAGATGGGATCCTTCTAGAATCATCTAGAATCAAGGAATATTCCCAAAACCCTATGCAAATTTCTCTCAATCTCGCCCAGCGCGGGTCAAAGAGGGCCTAAGTGCACTGTAATGCAGGCCAGAATGGGCCTGCCTACTCTGCAGCGCAGGCCAAAATGGGTCTGCCTGCTCTGCAGCGCAGGCCAAAATGGGCCTGCCTGCTCTGCAGCACAGTTACCCCTGACCAAGGCTGCACTGGTGTCCCAAGGAGGTATTTCAGCAAGGCTTCAGGCCAGGAAACTTTCTTAGAAGGAAGCATTCAATGAGTTGACTTATCTAGAGCATGTAACAACTAAATTAGGGTTTGATGAACCCTAATTGTACTGATTTGAATGTCGGGAGTGATGTGCCCAAATAGACCTGTAACAGGTAGCCTAGATGACACCTGGATACCTGTTGAAATGGTGTATTGGCAGGTAGCCTAGATGACACTTGGATCCTTGTTGAGTTGGTGTCTTGGTAGGTAGCCTAGATGACATCTGGATCCCTTTTGGGTTGGTACCTTAGCATGTAGCCTAGATGGCACCTAGATCCATTAATGGGTTGATACCTTGGTAGTTAGCCTAGATGGGATCAAGATCTCTAACATTGTGTATGTTGATACACTTCTTAGAACATTCAATTTGAGAATATTCTTGTACCAATTGTATGAATACATCCCTAGTCAAGAGGGAGTGTTGAAGTAGGTGACTAGGTTCAGTCTTCATATTATACATATGTCATTTATACTTATTGTAAATTGGGAAAAGAAGAAAGAAAACTATTTTTTAAGCATGGGTTTCATGCTCCATTTATATGGTCATCTAGGTCAAGCATCCATTTGATGCTCCTAGGGTTTTCCATGAGTCAAGAAAGCCAATTTCAATTGTATAAGACCCATTTGAGAATATTGTATAATGCAAAAGAATTTATTTTTGAGATTATAAATTCAAGAAAGCCTCCAAGCTCAAGTCGGCCTTATTCCGAAGTTCGATCTGCACCTAAATCAAGAGAAAAGAAGAGCGAGGACAAGAAGGAAGAAGGATAGTCCTAGCAAAGAAGGAAAAGTTTGATCTCATTTTGATCTAATTCTATAAGAAGGAGATTATTCGGGTTTTCCGTAAGTTGTGGGGATTTTCCCTAGCGTAAAGCCTATATCTTGTGTCTATTGTCTCTTTTGATCTTCATGTTACATTTTGATAATCGCTTGATGAAAGAAAACAAAAATAATTTAGTAAGAAGCCAACAAAATTCACAAGTAATTATCATGTCAAGGAAAATCAACATTAATCCTCATCCGCTTTGATTTTCCAACACGAATGACCATATTGAAGATCTAGTTGAGGTAGAATATGGACAATAGTATGATAGCCAACATGAGTGATTGATATGACCTTTTGGGTAAGGTGTATAGCAATATAATGGGTGCAGATTGTGTGGTAGTGCAGTGGTTGCAGGTTGTGTGGCAGTGTAATTGCAAAGGTTGTGATTGCAGTTTATAACAATCCCTTTGATAGCAGATTCAGTGATATGTGATGAAAGTGGATCTAGTTTGAAAATGAGATGGAGGTGAGTGCCTCCACTAAGGTTGGAGCCTCTATTAGGTTGTTGCCTACAATGAGCAACTACTTACATTTTCGAGGTTGGTAGCCTCAATAAGTTTGTAGCATACAACAAGTGGCAGCTTGCATTTCTTGGGGGTAGTTTCCTCCAGCAAGTTGGAGCCCGCAAATTGATATAATGAATTGAAGATTAATAAGAATAAATTTGTTTATTTTCTCCCGTATGGGTTTCCACCAAAAAATTGTGTCTCCTTGTGATGTGATGTCTTTTAGTGTTGTTCATAGTTTGTTCACATGTTATTGATATGATGATGCATTGATATAGCTGATGATATAATCCTTATGGTTCATTGCTATATGATTGTGTGATTAAAAAATGTTGTGACATTGTAAAATTGATCTCACACTGATTCAACCCCCCTTTCTCAGTGTGACCTTTGGGCCAATAAGTGGTTTCATAGAATGTCATCTTTAAGAACAATTAAATATTGCAAGATGGATCAAACCAATATGGACTTAGATGCAACATCAGTTATGCTTATGGAATTTGGGCTGGAGGAGGTTAAGAGAAAGAATGAAATGTTGATAAAGCAACTTGATGAAGTCAAGAAGTAGTTGGGCGAATCAGAAAGTTGTTAAAGGAGGAAAATAACATGACCATCTCAAGAAAGAGGCAAATGTAGCAAAGTAGTCAGCCAAGGAAATTCAGGAAGATGCTCAGACCACAACAAGCAGCAAGAGGCAAACATCTAGGTACCATGGATTCCTTTATGGTTATTGTTTTCTATGTCATTAATTTGGTCACAAGGCAATTACTTGTAGTCATCTTCCATACCATCATTACAAAGAAAAGTGCCCACCTAAGATAGGGAAGAAAGAAATGTGTGGTCTTATATCATATGTTCATAAGCAAAAGGATCAAGAAGACTCTAATTTCGATGAAGCAAAGTTCGTTCTAAAGTTCAAGAGAGGAACCTGCAAGTTCAAAAGTAAGATTCCTCTCAAATGTTTTGAATGTGGAAGAATTGGTCAATATGCATCCAAATGTCCTAATGCCAAGATGAATGATAGTAATTATGAATCAATATTCAAACCCAAGTAACAAAAGAAGTAGCAAGCAAGTAAGAAAAATATTTTTTACCCAAAGGAACAAAGTGATAGTGAAAGCAATGAAAGTGTAACTAATGAGAAAGAATGAAATACTATTCATTGTTGATACTAAACTTTAAAGAACCCGAAGCAGAATTTGATTTTGAAGGAGAATTTAAAAGTGCATTGAAGGAAATCATGATTCTTAGGAAAAGAGAAAATCAATTGATGCAGTAGCTTCAAGACCAGAGTCTAAATGAATACACCATTCTTGCTCTCAAAGTTGAACTAGAAAAAGCAAAAAGGGAAAAGGAGTTTTTGTTTGAAAATCTAAATGAGAAGGAACAAATATGTGAAAGACTAGAAGAGGAAGTTTTCCTCTTAAGAGAATAATTAGAGCAACTTGATTCAAAGTTCAACAAAGGGACTAAATCCCTAGATCATATTCTCAGCATGTATAGGTCTCCATTTATCAAGACAGATCTTGGCTATCAAGAAGGAGAGGAATCTAAGAACAATGGTCCCCCAAGCTCATCAATAGAAAGTCATTCCAATAAGATTGATCAGACATTCAGAGCATCTAGTAACAACTCACTTGAAGATCCAAAGCAAGCAAAGCATGTTCACTTCAATGAAACTCAAGACTATGCAAGGAATCAAAATGAAGAGAAAGGATCCACGAGCAGAAATAATCTAGAGCAAACTCTCAATATGGCTCATCACAAAGCATCCATAAACAAAATTGGAACATATGTTGGTAATCAAAAAATGAGTATGGCTCATGCAAGGGTTGAATATGAAGGACACGTGGCTTTTCCAAGAAGTATCTTCAGAAGGTCAAGGTCTCCTTGTATGCCTATGTATCAAAGTAAGTTCTTAGGTTATTGTTTCTCATGTACAAAGTTTGGACATAAAGCACAGAATTGCGGAACCTATGATATGGTAAGGTATAGAGGATATGATCAGGTACCTAAATGGAGACATATGGACCAAGTTAGAAGAATGACTCATCCATTTCCGCAAGTGTTGAAGTCCGATGATAAATGCCACCTATGTCACAATGAAGGTTATGTAGCATAAGATTGCAGAATCAACTGTGGATGGTACAATAGAGAAGGACCTCCTATCAATATTAGTAGGATGGAGAAGAGGTCAAAGAAGGCCTCGATTAGGTTTGATCCCTCAGATCTAATCCTTTGGAGAAAGCTTCTTCAAGATCACTATTTGTCAAATCGGAACTTGAAGAAGAAACTAAATGTACGAGGGCAATATGTGGATGATGATATCTCAAATGTAAAAGTAGATGCAGAGAAGAGCATGATCTCAGGGGGAGTACAGGTGTAGCATGAACAACAATAGATGTTTGATCTCAAGGGGAGTCTGGCAACAGTAGAAGCATCGTCTCAAGGGGAGTATAGCAACAATAGAAGCATCGTCTCAAGGGGAGTATAAAAATAGTCATGAGCAACAGTAGAGACATGGTCTCAATGGGAGTATAGAATGTGAAAATTCCTCAACAGGAACCCCTACTGCAGCAACTAATGATATTACTCCTATTTGTTGAATTCCTTTAAACAAATTACTTGCAGTTTCCTACAGTAAATATCGTAATACATACACTGGAACCTTCACTTAGTTAATTTATATGTGGAAACAAGAGATTGAGCAAGAAAGAAAATACAACAGAATAACACCATTATTTTTGGACAAATGCCCCCAGAAAAACCCAATGTGGGAAAACCAGTGCAGCATATTTGAGGGTTTTATTATTATGCAGTAGTAAAATCTGAATACATGTCTAGAAGCCTTCCCGACAATCCAGTTATAGAGAATAATCCTGACAGAGAGATTTGTGAGATTACCTCACACTATCACTGGAAATCTTGGCTGATCCAGCCCCAGAAAAATTGCCCTCGGCTTTTTTGGTTGCCTCTGTGCTGCCTTTGTGCAGTGTCTGCGTCAACCCAACGCAAAGCTCACTAGGGACAGCATCAATCCTCTGGCTAGTTGATTTGTTGTCCAGGTGATTCGATTCTGCCTCCCGGTCTCACACCCCAGCTCCCAAAACTCGAATTCCCTCTGCAAATTTTGGACTCCCTCTTCACTTATGCACTGCCTCTGCGTATCTCTGCTTCAACCCCTTTGGCTCAGCGCTGCCACTGCTGGATCTCCCTCTACCTTCTTTGTTGAGTATCCTCCGACTGGGAAAGATTTCCCTTTGAATACTATCCCTGCCCCTCACTGCAAAAGCTCACTTCAAATCTCTCTCCGACAATTGTTATGCTTCAGAAATTCGATCTTCTGAACTCTCTCGATATGTTCTCCAAGTGCCCATCAATCCTTCTCTTATAATCCTTTCGTTGATCAATCAACGACCCAAATTAGATTCTAATCAATGGCTAGGATCATATTGACATGATCTCCGCTTTCTTCTATAAGTTACACCCACACTTTAGATTAATACCCATTAATTATTTTAATTTCCTAAGTTTAAACTTAGGGTCCCATTAAAAATAATTATTTTAATAAAACTGTCTCCGGGTGGAATTTCCCAAAACGATTTCTGGGTATTGGAGAATGCATGTGTCTAAGCCTCCCTACAAATTTTGAGACTTAGATCACATCCGATGCTGCCATAAATCAACATAGAAATAGTCATGAGCAACAATAGAGGCATGGTTTCAAGGGGAGATAGTATATCAATAGGAAGGAAGTATAGTTCAATCGGGTCCACAAGATCATCTAGGAACACATACTCATATAGTATCATCAACATGGTAGTTTTTCTACAGATATCTGTCAACCTTTGCCATTGATGTCAAAGGGGGAGAGATTTCAAACATTGATGTAGACATTAACATTGACAAAATAAGGCATTTGAACAAGAAGAGATTGCAGATATTACACTCACTTGAGTAGGGAGAGATTGCAGACATTACACTTGCACATGAGGAGTTCTTGATTTGTTTGACATCAAATGACCATCAATGTCTAGGGTTTTCCCATCAATGACAAAGGGGGAGATTGTTGCACTTAGTGTTGTCATTGATGTTAAAGGGGATGTATGATACAATGGCAGCAATACCATCTCTTTATGAAGTGATATGATAGTTGGATCTTTCACAAGGTCTCATCACATGAAGATATGGGTGCTTAAAGTTATTTTAATTTTTGATGTAGTTATGATGTCCAAATGATCCCAAAAACTACATGGTTGTGTAGGTCTCATTGATACCTTTCCAACAGTATATCCTACATAGACTACTCCTAGATGAGAAGTTATGGCCAGTTAAAGTTTCAGTATTAAATCGAAGGAACAAACTTTAGGGAAAAGACCCAAATATTTAATATGATAACTAGTGTGCAACTTTGGAGTAGATCCATCATTGGCAGAGCATATCAATGACCTTAGGCACACAAAGATGTGCACTATTTAACATCGTTAAATGGTGTGCATGTTCGAGACAGATCAATGATACCTCCAACAAATAATGGCTAGATGAAGGTGAAGTTGCATGAAGTTTAATCATCCCTATTAGATGAACAAGATGTCGACACATGGCAACGTTTTGTTGAATGATGACATGAACCTGCTGACAAGTGAAACATGGCTCATTAGCACATTCAACATGGCATACCAGCCAACTGACATTAGTGTGATGATGAGGCACCAACAAAGGTTGCCATGTGGCAAGATGATTTGGCACGCTTTAGTTGGTAAAAATTTTGAAACATGGTGAAACGTGGCACCCTCTCGAGCTACGATGTGGCTCGATGACATCATCAAGGAAACAACCAGTGATCCCTGGGTCCCAGTCGTATGGGCACGCTCACAAACATTAACAATACTTGGATCACATTCCGTTGGTCAGACGATTATGAAGGCAAGTTTCATAGGCTCTTAGGGTTGGCCCCATAAAACCAGGGACCACCAACTAAATATATAAATGAACCATACTCAGCTCCTAAAGACATCATTTGAACTCCAATTGCGAGCATCCAATGAATTTTGTGAATATAATTCAAATTGCTTGCGAGAAGGTTTTGTTTTGCTTTCGAACGAAGTCTTCATGCATCGCCAAAGTTATGGTTATGGTTTCCCGTGGCAGATGTCTAGTTATCCTTTTGTGGTGATTCAGTTAGGTTCTTAGAACTTGTCGGATGGCTATGGATATAGACCTGTTGTAGTGCCCCGCTCTAGTTGACTGACAGTGATATGACATTAACATTTATTTAGCCCCAAGGCCAGCACTTTATTCTTTGAGTACCTCAGGTTGAGGATCCGGACACATGACTTTATTATTAGTGGTTGTAATCTTTATGTATGTTCTCCATTGATATTATGATGTTGATAGCATTAATGGTTATGTATGTTCTGTAGTGATATTATGATGATTGTAGCATTAATGGTTATGCATGTTCTCTATTGATACTATGATGATTGTAGCATTAATGGTTATGTATGTTCTCTATTGATATTATGATGATGATAGCAGTAAAGGATATGTATGCTCTCTATTGATATCATGATGATGATAGCTTTGATGGATAGGTATGTTTTATATTGATGTTACGATGATGATAGCTTTGATGGATATGTATGTTTCCCATTGATGTTATGATGATGATAGCCATGATGGATGTGTCCCCTATGTTAGCTACTTACATTAGTTCTGGTTCACAATGAACAATGATGTGAATGACTAGGTGATGTTGATGATGTTATTATGACAATGACTAACACTGAGAAACTTTGTTACTGATGATTATTGAGTATGACAGGAAACCACCAGAGGCACTCGCATATGATGAGTTGACAACACCTGGTTTGATGGAAATTAATATTTTGTCTTTGAAATTCTAAGTCAATTTTGAAACTTGCTATATATGTACGTATATATTCTAATGATATGTTAGTGGTTGCAGGCACAGATTAGTTGCTTGGCCGAATGACTCACATATGGGTGATGGGGTTGTACAGTTGGATGGAGGAGTTGTAGGGGAGGGGTGGGATACTGTCCCTGATCTCACCCGCTAGCACTCCCGCCGTGACTTGGGTTGGAAAGGTTGAAACACTTTCACCTTGAAGATCACGATGTTGTGGGGGCAGGTCCCAAATTTGGGTCACTCATGAGGATTTTACTGGGGGGCGCGCATCAAAGCGGATTCCTTAATCCCCAACACCATTAGTCTCACTATAGTAGGCAACATAAGAGATGATAGTGGTCTTTGTCGTTGCACCTATACTTCCCCCTCGTAGCCACTGGATGCTTGAAGGGCAAGTGGCGTGGCACCCATGGAACTTCAAGGGAAGTTCGTGAAGGGCATGACCAACTCAGCACCCTTGGCATCACAAATAAACTGTTAGGTGTGACACCCTTGGAACTTCAAAGGAAGTTCTTGAAGGACACGACCAACCTGGAACCCTTGGAATCATTAAAAATAAATAAATTAATAAATATAATCAAGATATGAAAACCTTGTAAATTCACATCAAGTGGTAAATGACGTTAGAACCGAGGTAATTAAATCAATAATAAAACTTCGGGTAAGTGGAGAGTAGGAAGAAATAAAATATTTTACCTTGAGAAATCTACCCTTTCCATGTTGGAAATTATTATGTAGATAATGTGCATAAGTAACTTAATTAGGTAAAAGGGGGAAAGAAGGAAATAGATGTAAGTATAAATATTTTCCCTCGTAGCACCTATAGTTTGTCGTTGCATCTATACTTTCCCCTCGTAGCCACTGGATGCTTGAAGGGCAAGTGGCATGACACCCTTGGAACTTCAAGGGAAGTTCTTGAAGGGCATGACCAAGTCAGCACCCTTGGCATCACAAATAAACTGTTAGGCGTGACACCCTTGGAACTTCAAGGGAAGTTCTAGAAGGGCACGACCAACTTGGCACCCTTGAATCATTAAAAATAAAGAAATTAATAAATATAATCAAGATGTGAAAACCTTGTAAATTCACATCAAGTGGTAAATGACGTTAGAACCGAGGTAATTAAATCAAGAATAAAACTTGGGGTAAGGGGAGAATAGGAAGAAATAAAATATTCTAACTTGAGAAATCTACCCTTCCCATGTTGGAAATTATTAAGTAGATAATGTGCATAAGTAACTTAATTAGGTAAAAGGGGAAAAGAGGGACATAGATGTAAGTATAAATATTAATTCTAAAATAGTTAAACTTCATTAAGAGAAGAGGATGGTGAATTAAAATAAGATTAATAGATTAAATTTTAGAGAACCTCCATGTAGCAACAACCAACATAAGAATATCCATCTAAGAGGCAAATTGAGTTAAATTAGGAAGTAGTTAGGGGACCAAATTTGAGACTTATCAATTGACTTTAGTAATGAACACAAATTAAGGAGTAGAAAAGGGGGATCAAGAGACAACTAGAAGAAATAGGAAGTCTTTGGGGTGAGGAAAAATATTATTTTTAAATTAAAATTTAGGAAATAATTTTGGAGTTCCTTGGTGAGAGAGTGACGCATGGGTGGGTGAATAATCAAACTATTGGATTAACAAAAATAATTAATTATGCATGAAATTCCAAGTGTCACCTATGAAGCCTCCTATAAAAGAAGGGGCAAGCCATGGGAGAAGGGACTTTTTTTACCCTATTGTTGGATGGATGAGACTATGTCAAAGTAGTGACTACGAGCTATAGTTGAGTTTGGTGAGGTAGAGGACTTTAGAGAGGGGACTCTTGAGCCAAGGAGTGCTCTCCTCTACCAGCTAGCACATTTCCTCCATTGTACAACCCCATTGCAGCTTAGGGGTCCGCGGGGAAGGAGAGTACCCAAGGAGTAGGCTGGGAGGTCAACCGGTGGGTCAATACATTCAGATCAAGCATGTCAAAATTCACACTTGGAGGCAAATGACAACAAGGGAGTGAAAGTAGCAGCAAGTCAAGATTGAATCTCGTCTCCTAGTGAACGGTACCTATGTTATTATAATGTTCTTTTATATAACTTCATTGTGACTATAGTTAACAGCATGTAAAATAGATGATATGTGTAATGCAGTGAATTTCATGGATGTTTTATATAAGTGCTTAATATTTATGAGTTCTCAATGCTATCTTTTTATGGTTGTATTCTTAGTTCACTGTATTATTCTTTAAAAAAATTATATATATCATAGGGTGGATCTCTACACCTGTTATGGTTATGGCATGACTACATTTGAAATTGTTCATAACACTCGAAGTTTAATGTTGGAGTTGGCAGAAGTATTATGGTTTGGATAGAGTTTTACTTTAAACGAAGCCACATAATTGATGCCTCCTTTTGATTGGTGATTTTAACTGTTGCATGGCCATGACTGCAGCTCATTCGTAGGAGGGGACTAGTGACGCATTGAGTTTGACCAACTTAACTTGGCACGAGGACAATGTTAAGAAAACAATACACTAGCAAACTAGGGTTTATTTCCCTTACTTGATAATTACTTGTGAATATACGGTGGCTTCTTATTTCTTTTATTATGTTATCTTCATCAAACCATTACCAAAAGAAAAAACATGAAGATCACAAAAGACAATGAACACAAGGTATAGGCTCCAAGCCAGGGCAAAACCCCACAAGGGGGAAAACCCAACCAACTTCTCTTCTTATAGAATCGGATCAAAGTGAGAAATCCAAGACCCAAAAACCATGACCAAAACCTCCTACAAGACCCAAGTTAACCCTCCTTCAAACCTTCCTCAACCAAGTCAACGATGGTCAAAGCTCTTCAAATCTGGTCAAACTCTTATTTTCGACCCCTGCAATTGTCTAATAATTTCACGCATGTGGCAGAATTAGGGCACAAGATCACAAAAATTTCCTTCTTAGACCTTTGCTCTCTCTCCTTGGACTTTTGCTCTTCTTTCCTTGCTATTTCACTGGTTTTTCTTTGTTGGCACAAAAATTGATGAGATGAATTGGTGCTACAATGAGGTCGAACTTCCCTCTATATATGCACATCCAAGAGGTCGAATTTGTCCCTTCCAGGGTCGACTTGTCTAGGAAGGGCCAACTTGGCCTTGTGGGTGACAAAATTATTCTTTTGACTCAAATATTTTTTTTCCTTTTCTTCCAAAAGTCCAAATGGAACATGACTCAAGTACAATAAATTGGCTCTTCTTTCCTTGTTATTTCGTTGGTTTTTCTTTGTTGGCACAGAAATTGATGAGATGAATTGGTGCTACAATGAGGTCGAACTTCTCTCAATATATACACATCCAAGAGGTTGAATTTGTCCCTTCCAGGGCCAACTTGGCCTTATGGGTGACAAAATGATTCTTTTGACTCAAATAAATTTCTTTTTCCTTTTTCTTCCAAAATTCCAAATGGAACATGACTCAAGTACAATAAATTGACTCATGACAAATTTTCTTTTCACTCAATAAACCCTAGAAACATGAATAACATGCTTAACTAATGAAATAATAATAATAAATTATTTTTCTTCATTTTGCTTTTTACATGAAATACATATTGATACAAGTACAATGATATTTATGAAGATCCAACCTAGTTACATTTTTCAACACTCCCTCTTAACTAGGGAGGTATTCATAATTACACACCAAAATACAAGGATACTCTCAAATTGAAATATTATCATACAAAGGTTTCCGATTGATAAACATCATCAAGAATCATTATCATAACCAACATTGTCAATTACAAAATAGCAAGGCCTTGACTGGCAAGCTCTAACTCTCCACTAGATTAGAGCACAATGCTGGGAGGCACACATTTGGACACCACCATCATCGCCTCTCAAGGCACATACCCCATCTGGATGTTCACCATGTATGCCCTTACAAGACTATCTTTATCTTGGAATTCCCAATCCTTAAAGAATATCGGTCCTCCTTAGGACTACTCTTATCTTGGATATGTAGCCCTATCCTCAAAGAGTATTGGTCCTCGGGACTACTACTATCTTGGATTCCAAATTCTCAAGGAGTATCGGTCCCAAATGCTTATCCAATCCTCCGTTCTCCCTACCAGTGCCTTCAATAGGGTTACGATTGTTAGTCCTGTCCATAGTGCATGACACTTGGAGAATACGGTGTCCTCCATCACTCCCTCTCAACTCGGGAGACATAACCACAATCCTTAGCTTGTCTCATTCATCACCTACTTGTTTTTCCATGGAGATCTAGTTGTAGTTGCAGGGATCCTATCTCACATCACATCATACTGAGATTTGACCTTCCTAGATCTTTGTCAATCTTCACATAGCTCTATCATGTCATCAAGTAGTTCATCAAACATCTTATGGAACCAAACTCTTTCAATGTTGATCACACAAGCCTTCTATTTTTGTGACGGGGTTTTGTCTTCATCCCTTTTCAAGAAATTATATGATCTTCCACTAATCATCAATAGCATTTTTTTCAGTATTAGTACCTGTCAAGCCAGCTCCCTCTTTCCATCTGAAGAAAGTGAACTTCTTCTAAATCAATATCGAACTCGTCATATCATCAAGTGATCAACAAACACACTTTTGCTATATATTCTTCCTGGAAGTCATACCATATCCCAAACATTATGATGTCATTCCTTAACATCAGAGTTGCCAAAACAAGTGATGTTACTTCAAATTTCAAACTTTGAGATCCTTTAAGCCACTTTGTGCTTCTAGCTCTGTTTGAAGTAGTCATAACTTCCTTTCTCACATCATAATGATGTTAACAAATTTTCTACCTATCTTGTTTTGTTGCTATATATCAAAAAACCATACAGAAGAGTCCGATTTATATGCATTGTGTTCTTACTTTCAACTCATTCTGAAGATACGCATACCTCTTCCTTTCATACTGTCCTTTAGTTGACTTCCTTTGAACAAACTGTTACTTTGATCTTCTTTGAAGATGATGTCCATGAATGATGAAATTCCTTCTTTATGATAAGAAATGCTTCTTTTCATGTTGTTACTAGACTATCTTCATACCTTCAAACTTCTAGACTGCTTCAATGTTGCTTCCATGTTCTTCTAGTGGAATATACTTTTGCCATGTTACTTTGATTCTTCCATTCAGATTCCAGAATATCATACTCATAGAAACTTCTATAATTCTGCATAATGACCTTGTCTCTGCTAATGGTTTTGCTTCTATAGCAGATCCTTGTTGTCCTTTTCTGCTAAATGACTGCTTCCAGATCAACATGATAAAATTGTAGTTGTTGCATTAACTGTAAAGTGCTTGATGGCCCAAATCCTTCTATTCTTGCTTGCTAGATGATTGTGATAAGAAGCAACTGACTATGTACACTCTAATTCTTCCAATGCTCATGTTACCATAATTTGCAAATTCCAAGATTCTTCTACAAATGTAACTACAATTGCTACTCTAGCTGCCATCTTCTAATAAAAGAGAAAAACAAACTGCTTGCAAACCTGGTAGTAGTAGAATCCTTCAATAGCAGAGATCGTTATCATATTCAGTGTTCGATTTCTTCTCAGGTTCTTCATCTTCTTCTGCAATGTGGGCTCCACTTCTTTCTTTCCTCTTGTTGTTCTTCCTGTTCTTACGATCCTTGGTACAATCCCTTTTGAAGTGTCCATATTCATTGCACCCAAAGCATTGTACTTTGGATGGCCTACACGTGGCTGATTGTTGTTGTTGTTGTTGTATTTTTGACAAATTTCAAATTTTCCAAACATCTTCTTTGAACTAGTAGCAAAAGCTTGAGATTGTTCATTGTTGGGTTCAGTGTCATCATTGGCTTTCAATCTTGTTTGTTCCAGAACACATAAAGCACATAGTTCATCGAATGATAGAGTATTTTTTCTTGAATAGATGTTGGTCACAAAACTGCTCCAATCTGGAGGTAGAGCATTGAGTACACAAGTAGTTAATTCAGAATCAGATATGACTTCTCCAAGCCCTTGAAGTTGATCTTTCAATTTCGATATTTTCACAAGGTATGAGGCCAAGTCTTCATCTTTTGACAACCTTGTTTTGTAAAGTTGATTCCTCAAAGATATTTTCTAACCTGTAATATTGACAGCATATAATTTTACCAATTTGTCATAGACCTCTTTTGATGTGGCCAAATCTGCAACAAAGGGGATAAGGTGATCTTTGATGGACTCAATGAGAATTCTTTGAGCCCTAATTTCTCCTTTATTGTACTTGGCCAATTCTTGAGTCTTGTCCTTGTTTGGTTCTGAAACTTTGCCTAGAATGTGATCCATGACTTCATTTTCTATGAGAACCAAATCAATTCTCTTCTTCCAAGCTTTGAAGTTTGATGACCCATCAAGTTTGTTGCCTTCCTTACAAAAATATGCCATTTGATTTGAAGATTGAGACATGGAGTGTAATAAAGTACTTACTTGTCAAAGGAGTGAAGTGCTTGAATGAAGATGATGCCTTCAAGTATCTTGATGCTTCCAAGAATTTTTTATGATTCCAAGGATCTTCAAAAGATGACCTTGAATGATGACTGTACTAGATATTTCTTCTAGGATGGTTGGTACAATAATATCTTCAAGTCGCTTCAAAGATGGATGATGAGTGAACAAGAGCCTTTATTGATACTTCCAAGAATGTAGATGATGTTCCCAAGAATATTGATGCTTCATGTTGTTATGATGACTTCAAAGATGAGTGATAATACAGTCAAAAGACAGAGATTGTTGCTACAAAAATGATGACTGCTAATGATGATGATCCTTGTGCTTCCTTAAATATAGTTGTTGCATGTAGTGTCTTCCTTTGTAGTGAGATGATTGGTGAGATGTCTTAACTTATGCCAACAAAAGTAATTTCAAGCTGCCTTCTCCTCATCTTAGCTCTGATACCATGTTGAGAAACCAACAGGCTAGCAAATTAGGGTTGATTTCTCTTACTTGATAATTGTTTGTGAATATATGTTGGCTTATTATTTCTTTTATTATGTTATCTTCATCAAACAATTACCAAAACATAAAACATGAAGATCACAAAAGACAATGAACACAAGATATAGACTCCAAGCTAGGGAAAAACCCCACAAGGGGGAAAACCCAGCGAACTTCTCTTATTATAGAATCAGATCAAAGTGAGAAATTTGACACTCAAAAGCCAAGACCAAGACCACCCACAAGACCCAAGTCCGCCCTCCTTCAAACCTTCCTCGACCAAGTCAAATCCAACCAAGTCAACAATGGTCAAAGCTCTTCAAATCTGGTCAAACTCTGATTTTCAGCCCCTACAACTGATCTGAAATTCTCAGCCCCTGCAACCGCCTAATAATTCCGCACGCGTGGAAGAATTAGGGCACAAGATCACAAAAGTTTCCTTCTTAGACCTTTGTTCTCTATCCTTGGATTTTCACTCTTCTTTCCTTGCTATTTTGCTGGTTTTTCTTCCTTACTTGGCACAAAAATTGATGAGATGAATTGGTGCTACAATGAGGTCGAAGTTCTCTCTATATATACACATCCAAGAGGTTGAATTTGTCCCTTCCAGGGCCGACTTGGTCTTGTGGGTGACAAAATGACTCTTTTGACTCAAATAAAATTATTTTTCTTTTTTCTTCCAAAAGTCCAAATGGGACTTGACTCAAGTACAATAAATTGACTCATGACAAATTTTCTTTTGACTCAATAAACCCTAGAAGCATGAAGAACATGCTTAACTAATGAAATAATAATAATAATAATAATATTAAAAAAAAATCTTCATTTTGCATTTTACATGAAATAGATATTGATACAAGTATAATGATAATTATGAAGACCAAACCTAATTATACTTTTCAACAGACAAGTCCAGGGGGATGGTCCATGTCCTTGGCCCCATTAGAGTTGAAACACTCAAAATAAAAGGAAGGTGGATGCATGGTTTAACAAGCCACAACATATAGCAAAGCTACTACATGACAAGGATTGTGTACTAGAGGTTGCGGGTTCGATCTTCGCTGATTGACAAGTCCAATCTTTTTTATTTTTTATATATCGCCATTTTGTCACATAGTTTGCAATGTTTGGTGGCCAACACCAAAATCTAACAGGGCGCCTAGAAAAGGTGTTTCTATAGAATACTTTACATAAAGTTTAATTTAGTTATATTGAGTTTTTGGAGTCATTATTGGTCCAAATTTGATTTCGAAAGAAGTTGAACGATCAAGAACCATAGACTGATGTAACCAGAGGTGTGCCATGTGTTTTGGATTCTTATTTGATAACCAAAATCTCTTGTATTCAACTTGAGGGTCTATGATCATGTTGAAGGTGTTTTAGGTACAAGGAGGAAACAGGTTTCGAAGAGGGGTTTGAATGACTAGATTAAATATATGGTTGAAGCAAAATATGTGCAACAATATGATAGCCAGCCGAAGTGATTGATGTGACCTTTTGGGTGCAGGTTGTATGGGAGTACAATGGTTGCATGTATTATGGTAGTACAATGGTTGTAGGTTGTGTGGTAGTGCAGTGTTTGCATGTTTTGTGGTAGTACAGTGATTGCAGGCTATGTGGCAGTGTAATTGCAGAGGTTGTGATTGCAGTTTATAATAGTCCTTTTGATAGCAGATTCTGTGATATGTGATCACAATGGATCCAATTTGAAAATGAGATGAAATAGAGGTCCACAAGGAAGTTGAAGAAGGAGGTGGGTGCCTCTGCTAAGGTTGGATCCTACTCATTCTTGAGGTTGAAGCCTAAATCAGGTTGTAGCCTATAGTGAGAAACTTCTTGCATTTTTGAGGTTGGTGCCTTAATCAGGTGGTAGCCTATCATAAGTAGCAACTTGCATTTCTTGGGGGTAGTTGCTTCTAGCAAGTCGGAGCCTGCAAATTGATATAATGAATTTAAGATTAAGAAGAAGCAGTTTGGTGTTTTTCTCCCATATGGATTTCCACCAAAAAATTTGTGTCTCCTTATGATTTCACGGCTTCTTGTGTTGTTGATAGCTTCTTGATATGTTACTGATATAATGATGAATTGATATAGTCGATGATATAATGCTTATGGTTCATTGTTATATGATTATGTGATTAAGAAAAGTTGTGAAATTGTAAATTGGATCTCACATTGATTGACTCCCTCCCCCTCTCATTGTGACAAGAAATGTAATATGGGACACCAAGAAATGTAAGATGGGACAAGAAGTGCTAACATACCTGGGAATTTCTTTTGGGATGTGGAGCAAATGTTGGAACAAATGAAAGGGGCAAAGGTCAATGATACTACCATGTATCTCACAAGTGCAACAAAGCTATGGTGGAGAACCCGAGTTTAAGAATTAGCAATCGGTCACACCACAGATAAGATTTTAACTTGGACAAAGCCGAAGGCAGCTTTGTATGCACATTTTGGACTAAGAAATCAAGAGTGGGTGGCAAGGGGTTGTCTAGAAGTTTTGAAGCATATTAGGAAGATCCACACCTATATCAAGGAATTTTCAAGTTTTTGTTGGAAATCAAGGAAATTCATGATAACGACATGATGTATAATTTTATCAACAATCTCCAATCATGGTCAAAGAAGGAAGTCATCAAGCAGGGTATCTAGACTCTTACAAAGGCTATCACTACAACGAAGAAGCTTTTGGACTACTAGATAGATAAAAAGGGCAAAGAGGAAGCACAGAGTGATAAGGGAAAGAAGAAGGATTAGGAAAAGGGCAAGACTTCCAAAGAACGTAAGCAGCAGGTGCAACCAAGGAGAAAATGCCCATATCAAGTTGGATCTATGGAGAAGATCATTTGGCAAGGAATTGCCCCATTAAGTAGAAGGTGGCTACTTCAAAGCAGCAAGATGCATCAAAGTTAGGAATGATGCAGGTAATGGGTACCTCAGACTCAGAGAGGAGACCTGGGTGCAACAGTGAAGGTGGCCACCATCTTCAAGGAAGAGCAACAGTTTTGTGGAGTTACATGTGGAGGTATGAGGAGCTATGAGGTAGAGTCAGTTCTCTCATAGCATGTAAAGATTATGACCACTCTGACAAACATGGTGGAAGATTTCGAGAAGAGAATGAGCAATTTGGAGCAAAAAGGGGAGATTGTGATGGCATCAACAGTTCATAGTTGTGACTAGGGAAGTATGCCTTGGTATGTTGAGGCCAAGGATAAGTTGGTACATCGACATTGAGCCCAGGAGGATGGCCACAAAATCTTTAACTAGAGGAACTTGTTGAGGAGGCAAAGGGTAGGATTGGTTCATATTCACCTTGGTTAACCTATGTGACATGGAAGTATGGAGGAATGCTTCTAGGCAAACAAATGAGATCATTGAGCCATGAGTATATGGCTCGTTGTTGCAGTTGGATGGCGAGTCAAGCTCATGAGGGTGCCTAGGATGGTACCTCTATAGATGAACTTGGATGATCTGAGGTTGAGGACATTGGACTGTGTTGACCACTACTGGTCAACTACCCATGCAGTACACCCCCCTTTTCTTTGCAAAAAGGGGCAGCGCCTGATCAGCGTTTCCGTGCCAGCCTGCAGTCATCAGCAGCTTGATCATTTTGATTGTAAACCCGGTCTGCATGTATGAATTGTAAATAATCTTAGCAGACATGAGTTGTGTATGTGTATTGCCTAGGTGGACCTAATTTTCTAGTGGTAATCTACGTCCCGGAAGTTTTTTCGTCTCACCGATCCATGGATCGGCAGAGTTTTCCTTCAAACCTGATCCCAAAGCCGGGATGGATTTTGTCATTAGAACTTTAGGAGAATCCTAGTGCGTTGATCTGCTAGATTTTAGTTGTGTCGCAGAACTGGATGTTTTGTGAGGGTTTGTATTAAGTGGGTTTGTCCCCTTGAGATGTAAATTGTAAAAAGTCATCATGAAATGTGCCTTGAGGGTTGAAAATGTTTTAAATCCCCTCGTGAGTCCTAAGTCCTAGGTCCTAGGTGATGTTTCCAAAGGCTTAGTTCGATGATCCATTTAAGAAATAAAATAATAAATAATAAAAAATTTAAAAATTTTAAAAATGAAATAAATAAAAAATAATAAAAAATTTAAAAAATAAAATAAAATAATAATATTTTAAGTGAATAAATCGACGGATGAGATCAAGAGATGTCTTGATCCTCATCAACGGTCGAGATCATTTCTACATGGATCATTCGAACTAGCCGTTGGGATCATTTCCTTTATATAGGGTCTTAGGTGGTCATTTCAAATAATTAGATCTGTGAGTCTGATACTGAAGAAGCTCTCTTGTAAATCTGTTTCTGGTTAATAAAAGAAGACTTTGGGGTCCATATCTTGCTGGTGTTACTCTCTTAAAATGCTGTGAGATTGTTTCATTTTCTGCATATGTTATTTTCAGCCGTTAATAATAGTTTTTTGTTGAGTATTGTGAGCACAGGTATCTTGTTCACTTGTTGGGGTTTGGGTGCTGTTAGGGTTTCTGAAGTAATGGCAGGTATCTCCATTACTTCCTGAGATCTAGCAGCATTTTTGCCCTCTTTATTGACAGTTGTTTTGAGCTGTGCAGAAAACATCATTTTCTGAAGGAATTTTGTGGGCGTTCGTGGAAGTTCTCGGCTGAACCAACCAACTTCCGCAAGCATTTTGTGTTGAGCCCAGTTGGATTTGATCCTGGGTCTATCATTCGGTTTATTTTTTTTAAATTTGCATGAGAGATTTTCTGAAGTTCTTCACAGTGAAAATCTGAAAATCTTTATTCTTTAAAATATTTCTGTGCTTACTGCTAAATCTGGCTGTTAAGGGGCTAAATCTGTACATTAATTTTCTGATCTAGGGATTCAAATTTAGTTTTGCTTAGGTCAGTTTTATTTAGGGTTTTGATTTTGGTTTAATGTACATATTTTTCTCCTTGGGTGATTTTGTCTTTTTCAGGTTCCAAGGCCATCATCCGTACCCTATTTCGCCAGTAGCCACAGTTTTCCCACACTCAGAGGATCAAGTTGCTTGCAGAATCCTTGCTGCTGCACATACGGGGCGGGACTTGCAAACGTGTCCAGCATCCTATTATGCTGCCATCAAATTTTTGCTGTGATTGAATCACGTATCTCTGCGTCTTCACAAACGTAGAACATTGAAGCAATACCAGCCGAATTGGGTTGACAAACAGTGGACACCAGGTTTATAGACACGCATCCACGCTGTTGTCTCAGGTAAAAAAAAAAAATCGTTTTTTTTAGCAAGTCATGAAGGCGGCTCAGACAAACAGCGACTTATTTTTTATCCATCTATGATCTTCATTCACGGCGGCTCAGGTAACATTTGTAAACCACGAAATGTTCAGTGCTCATTTCAAACTGAATCATATTTCTCTCTGCCATCACCTGTGTCTGCCAAGTATTTTTCTGAGATTGATCATTTCGTTCTGATGCCAGGCCAAGTCACGATTTCATTGTTATGATTGATTTTCGATTTGATATGCAATACGTGGTTATATCGTAGATCTAGGGTTTAGAAGCCGTATGTCATCGCAGTTTTGTCTGGCTGATCCATTTTAAGCTTCATTCGTCAGCCGTCCGGAACTGGAAAACCGCAGGTAAGCGTTGATCCCATCACGCAGGTAACAACGCAAATCGTTTTTCGAATTCTACTGAGAGATATAGCGTAACCCTCAGATTGATTTCGGGTTTCTATCCTTCTGCCGTCGACTGTAAAATTTCTTCGCTGAGCTTCGATGCTGGGTTTTCCTTCCTTCGGTGGCCAAGAGACAGTCGTTTTGCGGTTTGCAGGTAAGTCGATTTTGGTTCTGGTCATTCTGCGCAGTCACGTCTATTCGGCTAGGGTTTCTCTGTAGCTTTGGTTCTCATTTCCGATTTGATGAGATTTCATGTTAGCAGCTTAGATTAGTGTAGTCTTTTTTCATGTTTCGATTAGGTTTAAAATTTGTATAGTTTTTATATTTAAAATAGATTTCTATTTAGTCTTTTTAACGTAGATATTTTTTATGTTTATTCAGATTTTAATTTGATTTTTTTTGGTTAGTTTAGATTTAAAAATTTCGTATAGTTTTGTTTTTATTTAAAATAGTGTTTAGTCCTTAGATTTAGATATTAGTTAGATTTTATTTCTAGAGTTTTAAGGTTATGTTAGATTTTAATTAGATCTTAATTTTTGTTTTATTTTTGGTTTTGAAATAAAAATAAATAAAAAAATAAAAAATAAAAAAGATTTATTTATAAAAATTTTAAGCCTTAGTTTTATTTTTTTTATATATTAGTTAGATTTCTAATTTTCATTTTTTTAGATTTTTTTTTTTTTTTTTTTTTTTTTTAAATTGAAAAAAGTATAAAAAATATTGTGGAAATTTTTAGATCCAGTTATTTTCGGGAATTGTCATATCTTTCATGCTGAGATCTAAATTTTCAAGTCGAGATGCGAAATTGATATCTGGTTAATGGTTTATGATTCGTGGTGGTTTAAAGCATTTATTTTTTTGAAAATTTTCAATTGCTGGATATCGTTTTGGTCATTCTAAGAGCATTGTGATTTAGCTGATAATAGATGATTGTTGTTCATGGCCCATATTTCTATATCATTTAACAAGTAATCGTTTTAACCACAATCTCTTAAGGCACTGGTCTGCTCAATTAATTAAATCATTTTAGTGCTTATCTTGATCGTGTCTCGTGTCTCCCACCAACTGGTCGACAGTTGGTCTCATCATCTCACAGGGACTACCCCCCTTAGCCGCGGGAGACAGGCTTAAACGGAGGGATCGGGCATCAGAGTGACAGCCCTCGATCTGAGCGTTGTCGTGTCAATCCACGCGACAACATTTTTTGGCGCCGTTGCCGGGGAATTTGTTTTCTCGGCATTTCATCATCTTTTCATCATTCATCGTTCATTTGTTTATCATTCGTTTGAGCCGGAAACGCCAACATTTTTTGGCGCCGTTGTCGGGGATACTTTTTCTCGATGTTTCAACGACAATCATCCTTCTCTTTTTTATCTTTTCATCTGGCCTGGCAACGCCAACATTTTTTGGCGCCTTTGCCGGGCACTTTGTTTTCTCGGCATTTCAACGACTTTTCATCATTCATCGTTCATCTTTCTATCATTCGTTTGAGCCGGCAGCGCCAACATTTTTTGGCGCCGTTGCGGGGGAAATTGTTTTCTCGGCGTTTCAACGACAATCTTCCTTCTCATTTTTTATCTCTTCATCTGGCCCAGCAACGCCAACATTTTTTGGCGCCGTTGCCGGGGATAGAGTTTTTCTGTTCCTGGAGTTTCATCTTCTCATCTTTCTCATCTCTCATTTGAGCTGGCAGATTCGACCTTTGGGGGTTATCATTTGGATCTTTCATTGCCTCATCAGCATATCTTCGGTGTGTTTCTTGTTTGGGTGGCGACTCCATTTTCTTATTTTTCCCATACAAGAAGCCTCCCGCATATCTGCTTGTGGTTACTTTTTGGATCCTAGAATCAGATTCATTGTTCAAGTGGCGACTCCACTTCTTTCATCTCTTAATTTTCTTGAGCAAAAATCTCTTTCTATCATCCATTTGATCCCTTACTGTTCATCATGGATTATTCATGTAAACCATGTCATTTTACTGATAATCTCCATGATCTTCCGAAAGAGGCCATTTCTAAATTATTTAAGTTCTCGGGTGGTGATTCGGTCACTGTTAAATAGCATTTAAACATGTTTACTTGTGTAATGATCTTATATTGTAGATTTCCTCAATATAATCATGAAGATTTCAAGATGCGTCTATTTGTCCATTCTTTAGAGGGTGATGCCTTGAATTGGTTTAATAATTTTCCTAATGATTTTTTCACTTCTTTACAAGACATTCTCAATGCTTTTAAAGATAGATATGATAGTCCAAACAGCTTGCTTTCTACCTCTAAAATTGTGCAAACGAAAGAAAGTAATCTTGTAAAAAATCCAGCTGTTGAAGAAAGTCTTCAAGATCATAATGTGTCATCAACCGAAAATATTGCAGATCAAGTTCATGATAATGAAAAATCAGGGACAAATGACAATGAAAGGGAAGAGCAAAAACAAATTTTACGAGATCTAATGATGCTGGTGAGAAATATGGAAATCAATCAAACTAATTATGTCAATGATGTGAAAACTTTATGCACCCACCTGGAAAAACGTAATAGGGAGATTGAGGTCACGCAAAATCAGCATGCTAAAGAAATTGAGGCCATGAAAACTAAATATGAAACAGAAATTGGAAACATGCATAGCAAGATGTCAGTCTTAGAGGAAAATATGGTGACCATGAAAGTTGATCATGATAGGGAAATTGACTCTATGCAAAACAAGTTACTAACTATGGAAGAGGAAATGATTATCATGACGTTCAATCATAATAATCAATTGGCTGACATGCAAGCGAATCATAAAGAAGAAATAAATTTCATGCAGCATTGCTTGATGGACATAAAGGAAGAGAATGTTAAAGTAATAAAAGACATGCAAGAACACCATGCCAGACAAATCAGTGCTATAAAGGTTGAACACTCTAGTCAGATGGATGCCATTAAAATACAAGTTCAAAGGTTTCAGCAATTGGAAGATGAAAGAAACCAGGTAACATCAACAGATCAGGGGTCTTCTCATTTGCTGCAACAAGCTCCATTTTATTATGAGGAGGTTATTGATTCGATTGAAAGATGGTTGATTGAATGTGATCCAGACAGACTTAAGAATGATAAAGATCAGATGCAAGACAGACATATCACGCATACTTCATCTGATAGTTTTGAAACAGAAAGTTCCAAGTCATCAGTAATTCAACCTGCCAGAAAGAAAAAACGTAAGAGAAAGAAAATAAGAAGAAGATTTGATGCATCAGACGGCCGTGAGCAGCTTGATTTTCGGATAGGAAAGAGTCATACCATATGCAAAATTGGACATGGCACATCCGACAAGCAACCGACAGATTTGCCTGAAAGCAGGCAAATGCTCAGTATGCACTATATTGAACACATCTGATGCCGTAGGGCATTTTTTGTATCGTATTTCTAACCCTACTCCTGGTTTTTTCCACATTTTCGTTTCTGCTTTAGATAGTTAATAAATGAAGAGCTTTTATCTTTACTGTGCTTAATGTATATGATGATTTTGGAATGGACGCTACTTATTTTTATCTGTGTGTTGTATGGGTGCAGAGTCTGGATTCTCACATTCCTACAGTGCAGCAACGTGTCCCCAAGTAGAGCCAGATGTTGACCACTATTGGTCAACTACCCATGCAGTACACCCCCCTTTTCTTTGCAAAAAGGGGCAGCACCTGATCAGCGTTTCCGTGCCAGCCTGCAGTCAACGGCAGCTTGATCATTTTGATTGTAAACCCAGTCTGCATGTATGAATTGTAAATAATCTTAGTAGACATGAGTCGTGTATGTGTATTGCCTAGGTGGACCTAATTTTGCTAGTGGTAATCTACGTCCCGGAAGGTTTTTCGTCTCACCGATCCATGGATCGGCAGAGTTTTCCTTCAAACCTGACCCCAAAGCCGAGATGGATTTTGTCATTAGAACTTTAGGAGAATCCTAGTGTGTTGATCTGCTAGATTATAGTTGTGTCGCAGAACTGGGTGTTTTGTGAGGGTCTGTATTAAGTGGGTTTATCCCCTTGAGATGTAAATTGTAAAAAGTCATCATGAAATGTGTCTTGAGGGTTGAAACTGTTTTAAATCCCCTCGTGAGTCCTAAGTCCTAGGTCCTAGGTGATGTTTCCAAAGGCTTAGTTCGATGATCCATTTAAGAAATAAAATAATAAATAATAAAAAATTAAAAATTTAAAAAATGAAATAAATAAAAAATAATAAAAAATTAAAAATTTAAAAAATGAAATAAATAAAAAATAATAAAAAATTTAAAAATTTAAAAAATTTAAAAAATAAAATAAAATAATAATATTTTAAGTGAATAAATCGACGGATGAGATCAAGAGATGTCTTGATCCCCATCAACGGTCGAGATCATTTCTACATGGATCATTCGAACTAGCCGTTGGGATCATTTCCTTTATATAGGGTCTTAGGTGGTCATTTTAGATAATTGGATCTGTGAGTCTGATACTGAAGAAGCGCTCTTGTAAATCTGTTTCTGGTTAATAAAAGAAGACTTTGGGGTCCATATCTTGCTGGTGTTACTCTCTTAAAATAATGTGAGATTGTTTCATTTTCTGCATATGTTATTTTCAGCCGTTAATAATAGCTTTTTGTTGAGTATTGTGAGCACAGGTATCTTGTTCACTTGCTGGGGTTTGGGTGCTGTTAGGGTTTCTGAAGTAATGGCAGGTATCTCCATTACTTCCTGAGATCTAGCAGCATTTTTGCCCTCTTTATTGACAGTTGTTTTGAGCTGTGCAGAAAACATTTTCTGAAGGAATTTTGTGGGCGTTCGGGGAAGTTCTCGGCTGAACCAGCCAACTCCCGCAAGCATTTTGTGTTGAGCCCAGTTGGATTTGATCCTGGGTCTATCATTCGGTTTATTTTTTTAAAATTTGCATGAGAGATTTTCTGAAGTTCTTCATAGTGAAAATCTGAAAATCTTTATTCTTTAAAATATTTCTGTGCTTACTGCTAAATCTGGCTGTTAAGGGGCTAAATCTGTACATTAATTTTCTGATCTAGGGTTTCAAATTTAGTTTTGCTTAGGTCAGTTTTATTTAGGGTTTTGATTTTGGTTTTATGTACATATTTTTCTCCTTGGGTGATTTTGTCTTTTTCAGGTTCCAAGGCCATCATCCGTACCCTATTTCGCCAGTAGCCACAGTTTTCCCACACTCAGAGGATCAAGTTGCTTGCAGAATCCTTGCTGCTGCACATACGGGCCGAGACTTGCAAACGTGTCCAGCATCCTATTATGCTGCCATCAAATTTTTGTTGTGATTGAGTCACGTATCTCTGCGTCTTCACAAACGTAGAACATTGAAGCAATACCAGCCGAATTGGGTTGACAAACAGTGGACACCAGGTTTATAGACACGCATCCACACCGCTGTCTCAGGTAAAAAAAAAAAAATCGTTTTTTTTAGCAAGTCATGAAGGCGGCTCAGACAAACAGCGGCTTATTTTTTATCCATCTATAATCTTCATTCACGGCGGCTCAGGTAACATTTGTAAACCAACAAATGTTCAGTGCTCATTTCAAACTGAATCGTATTTCTCTCTGCCATCACCTGTGTCTGCCAAGTATTTTTCTGCGATTGATCATTTCGTTCTGATGCCGGGCCAAGTCACGATTTCATTGTTATGATTGATTTTCGATTTGATATGCAATACGTGGTTATATCGTAGATCTAGGGTTTAGAAGCCGTATGTCATCGCAGTTTGGTCTGGCTTATCCATTTTAAGCTTCATTCGTCAGTTGTCCGGAACTGGAAAACCGCAGGTAAGCGTTGATCCCATCACGCAGGTAACAACGCAAATCGTTTTTTGAATTCTACTGAGAGATATAGCGTAACCCTCAGATTGATTTCGGGTTTCTATCCTTCTGCCGTCGACTGTAAAATTTCTTCGCTGAGCTTCGATGCTGGGTTTTCCTTCCTCCGGTGGCCAAGAGACAGTCGTTTTGCGGTTTGCAGGTAAGTCGATTTTGGTTCTGGTCATTCTGCGCAGTCACGTCTATTCGGCTAGGGTTTCTCTGTAGCTTTGGTTCTCATTTCCGATTTGATGAGCTTTCATGTTAGCAGCTTAGATTAGTGTAGTCTTTTTTCATGTTTCGATTAGGTTTAAAATTCGTATATTTTTTATATTTAAAATAGATTTCTATTTAGTCTTTTTAACGTAGATATTTTTTATGTTTATTCAGATTTTAATTTGATTTTTTTTGGTTAGTTTAGATTTAAAAATTTCGTATAGTTTTGTTTTTATTTAAAATAGTGTTTAGTCCTTAGATTTAGATATTAGTTAGATTTTATTTCTAGAGTTTTAAGGTTATGTTAGATTTTAATTAGATCTTAATTTTTGTTTTATTTTTGGTTTTGAAATAAAAAAAATAAATAAATAAATAAATAAAGATTTATTTATAAAATTTTTAAGCCTTAGTTTTATTTTTTTTATATATTAGTTAGATTTCTAATTTTCATTTTTTTAGATTTTTTTTTTTTTTTTTAATTTGAAAAAAGTATAAAAAATATTGTGGAAATTTTTAGATCCAGTTATTTTCGGGAATTGTCATATCTTTCATGCTGAGATCTAAATTTTCAAGTCGAGATGCGAAATTGATATTTGGTTAATGGTTTATGATTCGTGGTGGTTAAAGCATTTATTTTTTTGAAAATTTTCAATTGTTGGATATCGTTTTGGTCATTCTAAGAGCATTGTGATTTAGCTGATAATAGATGATTGCTGTTCATGGTCCATATTTCTATATCATTTAACAAGTAATCGTTTTAACCACAATCTCTTAAGGCACTGGTCTGCTCAATTAATTAAATCATTTTAGTGCTTATCTTGATCGTGTCTCGTGTCTCCCACCAACTGGTCGACAGTTGGTCTCATCATCTCACAGGGACTACCCCCCTTAGCGGCGGGAGACAGGCTTAAACGGAGGGATCGGGCATCAGAGTGACAGCCCCCGATCTGAGCGTTGTCGTGTCAATCCGCGCGACAACAGACTGTGTGAGGCATGAGTTCTTATGGAACTTGGTGCGATGATCAGATTAGCAACCTGATTAACCGAGTGACATGAGGGGATTCAACACATGGTGATGTGCAGAGGTGATTTCCAGATATGTAATCAGAGACAACATCCAGAGACGCAGTCTAAGACAACATCCAGAGAAGCTATACATCACGACTTCGATATCCAAGGAGATATGACCGCAAGGTTATGGTTGGACAATTGTCAGGACTGCAATAATTTTGAGATTAGGGCCTAGAGTTGGGCACACCTTTAACCAAGGCACGCGCCAAGGGCAACATCCCCATCGCACCATTTGCAATGTTTATATCACAAATAATGCGATTTTATGGAGGATTCAATCGATGGTTGAGTAGTAGGACAAGTCTTAATGAAGTCGAGATGGTGGCAAATAATCGAGAGGCATGGGCAAGAGCGCACCCAGTTGAGTGGCGAAAAACCGAGACTTGGGGTTTCTAGTTAGCCAGATGTGGATTGGTATGAGGATGGCTTGGTGGCACGACCAAGCATCCCAACCCACTGAAGTGAAGAAGAAACTAAGATGGGCAAGAGTGCATATAGCTTGGTGCAATGGGCACCACGAGTGCGCGACACAACTAAAGAGTGTGCCTCCTAAGACGAGTAGATTAAAGTTGACCCAAGTGTCATTTGATCGAATGCACGTTGGAATGAGTCAGCATGATGTGTCATGGGGGCGAATGTGGGATGAGTGGGTGCAATGACCAAGCGGATGGGAAAAAGAGTGTGGATGAGTCGAATGATGGGAGGTTGGCTCAATCCAAAGATATATTGTGGAGAGCCGACGAGCCAACACAACCAAGATGGAAGGGTAGTAGGGGCAAGTCAAACAGAAAGGAAGGTCTCATATATATAAAATGAAATGCACACGATGGAGAGAAAGAACGAGGGAGCTTGGATCACACAAGTGACAAAAGCAAGATTTGTAGAAGAGTATGAGCAACTGAGGAGCAGGCAACGATGAGCCAAGACGAGAAGAACTAAGGCCGAAGGGGGCTCGGGTGAGTCTGAGCTTGGTAGAGGAACTGAATAGGCTAAGGAAGAACCGGAGGAAGTCATGAGTAGAGTGGAGACAACCCATTGAGTCGATTGAGCCATGTGGCACGAGTTTTTCTGGCAAGTAAAAGTTCTATTGGCTTGTTTATTGTATTTAGGGTTGAACTTTTGTCTCAAACCCTTATATAAAGAAGTTTTACATTATTCGATAAAAGAAAAGGTCGAAGGGTCATTCCATATAAATTGTGCATTTGTGTTAATGATGTTGATGATGTGAACTCTTTAAATGTGTTGTTCATGAATGAATGAAGTATTGTGATAAAAAGATTTATTTGCACTATATTGAAGGGTTACGAGATTTTGCTAAGTAATCGATAATATATATATTATATAATTAATTTTATTGTGAGGTATAGTCTGAGTGGAGTAACATTGTACTACACTAGGCAGTTCCGAAACATGTTAGTGCCATCACTCAAGGGGTCATGATGCACCCATTGTTGAAGAAAATGTAACTAGGCTAGGTCTTCATAAATGTAATTTTGATATTTGTATTTATTCAAGAAAAGAAAAATTATTTTTATATTATTTGTCAATGAGTTTCTTGCTCATTGAAAATAGGTCAAGCACATTTTAAAGTGCTTCTAGAGAGTCAAAGTCAAAATGTAATTATGATGAGACCCTTTGAGGGCATGTTACATCATGTATGTCAATGTACAAGGTCATGGGAACACCTCCAAGTCAAGTCAAATCCTCTCCTAGCTTCAACGAAGTCTCCAAGCAGCCAAATAATGAATAAAAGATGAATTATGATGAAACAGTCAAGTCAGCCTAATGAACAGTCAAGTTGGCCTGAAAAGGAGGGACAAACCTCTATTTATAGAGGTTGTCCACTCCTCATTTGAACATCAATCATATCTCTCTTTCAGCGCAGAAAAGGAGCCAGAAACTAGCCGAGAATAGAAGAAGCAGAAGTCGATAAAAAAGAGCCTTCTAAGGCAGCGAAGAAGCAAGGAAAAGACAGCGAAGATAAGGGCACTGTTCTAGAATTTTTGTCCACACGTGCAAAGATTTCAGCAGTGTACTTTTTGCGGATTTGACAGCAGTTGAAGCCAGCACATTCAGAAGCCTCATTCGGATGTGTAACTAGGTCTACAAGGTCTCCTAAGGAAAGCGGAGAAGGTTCTCTCTAAAGCAACGAAAAGAAGCCCTAATTTTCTAGGGTTTCTCCTAAGAAGAAGAAAGTCTAACTTAGAGAAGCAACGGAAGAAGGACGAAGTGCTGAGGAGCAAAGGGCTGGAAGAAAGAGGTCCATGTGCCGGAACTTATAGTGCAGAAAGAGGAAGGATTTGACTTATGCTTGGAGGACATCCTAGTCAAGGGTCTAGGGTTTGGCAGTTGTTCAAATAAGAAGCTTCAATAAGAGAAAACTTACCAAGGGTTTTCCTCTCAAGAGTCGAGAGGTTTTTTCCTTGGCAGAGAGCCAAACTTTTTTGTTCCTATTATTTTGTTTTTGTAGCAGTTTGATGAAACACACACACTAATAAGAAGAAGAAGATAAATTGTCAAAGTGCATCACAAATTGTTATCAAGTGTGAAGAATATTAATAAACACCATTGCCCTCCATTCTTCAACACCCATCAAAGTGCCTTGGTTGCCCATCAGAGCCCCTAGGGTCATGATAACACCCTATGGGCTAACATAAAATATTATGTTTTTTTTGTAACTAGAGGAATAAAAAATTGGGCCGATTTCATACTCATGTGACATGAGGTCAATTCCAACCGCTACCACTATAAGCTCTAGGTGCTTATGTATGCCCCTTCCACACACAGGTAAATTGGGGAGATTTGAACCAAATCTCATGGTACATAACATTTCACTATCACAACGATTGCCAATTGCACTGCACCCCCCCTCCTCCCCCAGCGACATAAAAATTATGTTATTGTAAGTTTTAATGACTACTATTCAAAGTATCAAATGCTTGGTCATGTACTAGTTGGCTACTGCTTGCATGAGGAAGATGATGAAGTTACTAGGAGATAAGCTTTAAAAATATTAAAATTTAAAGTATTTAGATGATTGGAATTTATTTCATAACATTTAATAACTCTTCTCAAGGTTGGAAGCTACTTCTTCAATTCCTTGTTCCTTAAAATGGTGTGTATTAGTTTTGTATGGATAATTGTTGGGCCTCCATGAATTCATTTGGATATTTGGATAACAAATCCAATATGCAACTTGTTGAAAAGGATTGTGAGTTCAATGGGGTGATGAAAATAATTTCCAATCATAAAGGAAAGCAAATATCAACTCTAATGTTGGTAAGTTCTAATTATTTCAAAGAATTTCAGAATTTTTCATGAAAGGAGTATTGTTATAGAAAAATAATAAAGGTGTGAAGCAGCCAATTGCGCATGTAAGCGATTGTGAAATTCAAAACTAAAGTACTCAACTATGTAAACGCAGGCATATGCCTTTGTTCAATTCTTAAAGCATTATAAAGGTTATGTTGGGTATTCAATGATTATTGCATACATTCCCCATGCAGTTGTTATATATATATATTGTCTCAACAAAATTTTCCGGGACTAGCAGAAAATGGGTTTCAAGGATTCAAGAGTACAATATAGAAATCAAACCAAACAAAATAACGAAGGGGGAAGGCTTGGAACATATGTAAACTGAAAATAATAATGTTTCAAGTATTGGTTGTGTTGACATGATTGCCTTAATTTTGAATAAATTAGAGCATCATCTTTGGTATTTAGATATCGTATATTATTTGAGGAAGAGTATCTAATGGTTGATTAATTTCAATGATCATAAAAGAAGAGCACTTAGATTAAAGTCAGATATTGTTCGATTCAAGGAGGCCTATGATGGAGAAATCCTAATGGTTTGGTGCTCAAATGTGTTGATGAGAATAAGTTGAAGGGAATCATGACACAGTTACCTATAAGGTTTTGTGGAGGACATTAGGCTACTAAAATGACAACACATAAAATTTTGACATAGGTTATAAATTGCCAACATTGTTTACAAATGGACATTATTTTGTCATTTGTTTTTGGCAACTTTACCCTTGCAATGAGTGGTTGTAGAGGTGCCCTTTTAGTAATAAGGCATGGATTTCATTGGAGAATTCAAAGAAAACATTAGCAACATTTTTCTATGGATTTTCATGGCCACAGATTATTTTACCAATTGGATTGACACCATTCCCACAATAAAGGCAACAAACAAAGTAATGATTGAGTTTTTGGAGGATAAGTTAATTTAAACATATTTGGTGTGCTAACAAAAAATATCACAGAGAATGTCAAGGCTTTTAGTACATCAAAATTTTCAATTTTTCGTTACGAATATAGCATTATCCTATACCATTCATCAAATTATTACACTTGAGGAAATTGTTTCACAAATCCATCGTTGCGGTCTCTGTAAGAGTGTTAAAAATAGCAATAAGCTATCTATGTATAAGCTGGGCTAGAGAATATGGCTGTCTGCATAAATGTTTGCTGTTGATATTGATCTTTATGATGAATGAATACTGTGGCGAACTCATAAGTGAGAATTATTTACATACATATTTGTATGGTGTGCAACCTTAGCTTCGCTATAGTGAAATTGTTGTGTGAATATGGAATTCTGGACTGTGGTTTTGCATTAGCATCCTTCATGCAGGGAATAGATGTATCAATACATATATGCATTCATGTGAGTGTTGTTTGCACTGTTGACATAATTGTGCTTGGGCACGGAGAATTACTACACAAGGATACGAGGATCCATGGCTATCTGACTAAATGTGAGCTCAGTCCTTTTGGACTGAGTCAATGATAACTTAGAACCACTAGAGGTCTGTTTTTGGAAACCTATGTTACTCCCACGATACCAGTAAATACATGGTGTAATTGGCCTAAACAGGTATATCAACCTCATTAAAAGAAATGCAAATATGCATAGCAGTTTCCAAGCCCTTCGTTGTGTGATCAAATGAGAATCCATTTAATCTGTAAGGTATATACTATATATCTATATGTGGTTATATGTATATCTATTGTGGAGTATACATTGAGAATTTTGGGCTTAATGCCTGAGTTTTGCTATCATAGGCCATGATATATAGTAAGGGCAGAGTAAAGAAAACGTACAACAGTCTTTGCAATGGCAACTCGATTTATAGGCCTACACCAAGGGACTCTTGGTTAAACTACGGGTGTAACAAAACTCGTATGGCGATGGCCTATCTATCAACATGGATATATATATTTACATATATGTTCAATATGATGAATATCAGTTGCACACCACTTAATATCTCAAGTCAATTTTATTAGCCATTAGGCAGAGTTGGGGTCGGAAGTAGAACCGCGTCTCTAAGATTTCAAGTTGTGGAGACAAGATGGGCCGACCTCCAAGATGAGGACAGTTGGTCAGGGATCAAGGCAACGAGGATGGAGGCATTAGTCGTTGGGAGGAAGTCAGGCCGACCTCATGGTGGCTCGTTCCCATGATGGCCCGAATCGTTGGTTGGGGCCAACCCCATAATAGCCCATTCTCTTGATTACACAAGTCAGGGGCCGGGGCCGACATCATGGTCATCGGTATAGGCTCAAAGGCCAAGAAAACCATGTGTCCACGCGCCATGGCTGAGGGCAGAGGTCAAAGACTTGGATAGCGGGATGTAACGGAAGGATCGACATATGGGGTTGTTGCGAGACCTCCCCTTCTATGATGTCAGCAAGGGGGAGAGGAGCCCCGCTTAAATCCCAACCGTCAAATATCTATTGGATGATCAACGGCAAATGTCATGGCAGAGACCTTTCCTCGTGACGTCGACAGAGGGAAGTCGAGCCCCCTCCTACCATTGGATGAAAGGAATAACTATGAGTCGTTGGATTGTAAGCATGAGGTCAGTGGACTGAGTGCATAGTAGTAATTTATAAGGTCAGTGGACTGAGTGCATAGTAGTAATTTATAATGCGGGCATGAGACCTTTCCTCGTGACGTCGACAGAGGGAAGTCGAGCCCCCTCCTACCATTGGATGAAAGGAATAACTATGAGTCGTTGGATTGCAAGCATGAGGTCAGTGGACTGAGTGCATAGTAGTAATTTATAATGCGGGCATATACAGATATATATATATATGTCCCGTGCATATATACATACATATCATATGTTAAGATATGAATGCGCGTGGTGATTGGTGCATAAGGTTAGGAGTATGGAAATATATATATATATATATATATATATATATATATATATAATGATAATGAACTACATCTGTACACTAGAACCATTGTATTGGGAGATGGTTTGTTAGGCATGGGTTCTAGCAATTACATGTGCTCATAATATGGAGTGTCGCTCAACCTATATGCATAACCACGTATAGGACCCCCAATGCATCGCACAAGGGTCAAGCAACTGCCACAACTAATGGGCACGGTTAGTCATATGTAAATGTATATACAAATACGTACAACATTCGCTATATAACGCACGAAGCATATGAATGTATGTACATATAATGGGACACAATTATGCATATATAATATGAGTATACACATATGATGTATAAAGGGCACCAATGTGTAAGCTTTGGGTCAGCGACTTGGTCGTGAGCCATATGGTTCGTCGGTACACCACAACATAATTAAAACATATACATATGTATGCATTTAGTATGTGTTAACCACAAGGGCTCCAAGACCATACATTTCATTGTGGGCATATACATGCGAACTATAATGGCACTATTATGAGCCAAATAAACAAGAATGTTATTTGAGACGTGAAAATTCCTTGAACTGCAATAACTGGGTATTATTCTCCTAATTGAATACAGTTTATTTGTCTTTTGTTAAATTATTAATGGCAAATAGCAAACAATTCACACTGCAATCCTTCACCAATAAAAATACACTATGGAAATAAAAATACGGAACTGAGAAATAAACGCACACACAATAAAATTGACACCGTTATTTTTGGACAATTGTCCTCGAAAAAACCCTAAAGGGAAAAATGGTGAAGCAGATAGGGTTTTTATTATTATGCAGCAATTTGAGAGAGATTACAACTGGTTGCCTAACTAGCAAACCTTCGGAAATATACTGGCAAAATATGTAGCAGACTCTTTGTCTCTCTATGCAATCACATTGGCCTCTCTCTAACCACTCGCACCTCCTCCATGCTATTTGCACCTCTGCCCAGAATGTGCACTAGTGGCTCTGGATAAACTCGCACAGCTCCTGGAACCCTTCACAGTGAGTCGTACTACCTCTAGAAATGACTTTCTCTGCCTCTGGGATACTGATCCAACCTCTGGCAAATGAAACGAACCTCTTCCGGCTACTCGCACTAGGATTTATGGCTAACTCGCACAGCGTGAATTGGCCTCCTCTTTTCATGCCTCCTGGACACTATAAAACTGAGGAAAATCACCTACAGATCTCTGTTGCTCCATCTCCTCGATGCTCTTCCTTGGCTCGAATTGTGTCCTCGTTGTATACAACGAACTGGGGAATTTGAATTGCCTTACTCACAAACTATATAAACAATATCGTCTCCAAGCCCCTTCGACTTGCTCTTATAATCTCTCGCTGGAGCATTGTTAGGTCCCTATAATACTAGCGATTCCCCCATTATTATTGTCATTGTATCCCTTATTGTTATTATTGTGCCCCATAGAATCCCACTATTGTTATTTTTGTGCCTTTATATTATTATTGTTAGGTCGGCTTGGTTATATTGTGACCCCTTAGACTCCTATATATAGAAAGGAGGTTTTGTCATTTGAATCATCAAAGAATTGTTCATTTGTGTAATGTAAAGGAGGTTGCCCCCTCGAAGAGGCTAAATTCTAAGGCGTTGATCTATCTTTTCTATCTTTTTTTGAGCTGGTTTCATAACATTTGGTATCAGAGCTTTGGATTCTAGGGTTTTGCTGCTCCAAACAGGTCATTGTGGCATTTTCGCTATCACTTTTTTCTTCGACGTTTCAGAAGCGAAAAAAAACCCATTTGAGACGAAATCTTGCTGAATCTTGGGTCCGAATTTCATATATTTTCTCACTATAGTTTCAGAGATATGATCTGAGGAAGTTAGGGTTTTTTCAAGCTCCAAAATTTCATCTAAAACAGGTCATCGTGGAATGTTCGCTATAATGCTTTCTCTACGAAGTTTCAGAAGATTAAAAAAACCCATTTGAGAAGAAATCGGTTTGAACCTTGGATCCGAATTTCAAATCCTGTCTCGCTATATTCGCAAAGATATAACCTGAGGAAGTTAGGGTTTTTACAGACCCCCGAATTACATTCCAAACAAGTCACCTTGGGAAAATCATCATAACTTTCTCTATGAGCATCAGATTGAATTTTCGTAAGAAATTTCAAAAAGAGAACGGACTTTAGTTTTTTGGGTACCATGTTCAGAACCTAAGGTTGAAACAGTGACCAGTGGCATGTCGTACAAGTCCGCCCTACTGAACAAGTCTACACTTAGGTCATCATGGGAGAACTGGCATAACTCTTCATTGGAGAATCCAATCTTGATCAGACTTGCGGAGTTGGAAATATTACTTAGAGGATTACCGCATGAAGAAATTTCAGACCTTGGAGATCCAAAATTATAGAAATACATCAGATTCAATATCGAGCTCCTACAAAGTGAAGAAAAAAAAGGTGTGTAGTTTTTTTTAAATTTTTGCATAAGCTTGGTTTGAAAAATTAGTTTGAAGGAATTGAAAGGGCATAGTAAAGAATTATTATCGGTAATTGATGCCCCAAAGAAAGAAAAAGGAAACACCTAGTAAGCAAATTGAAAGCTCTAGCATGACTCATGAAGAAGAGGAAGAAATGCAACATGATATATCAAAATTACGAGACCAAGTGCAAAAAACGTCTCTCGCACAAAAAGTAACAGAATCTAAGATGGATGGTTTAAAGAAAGACGTAGAAACTAAGATGGAAGGTGTGGAAGCTAAGATGGATGATTTAAAGAAAGGCGTAGAAGCTAAGATGAATGATGTGAAAGCTAAAATGGACGGCATGGAAGCTAAGATGGACGATTTGAAGACAGATTTGAAAAAGTTTCTACAAGAAATGCTTACTAATGGCAAAAGGGTAGTAAAGGAAAGTCATGATGAGAACAAAATAAATGTTAATCATGATTTCATAGACTCTAACATTGGATCGAAGAACCACCATGTTCCAAAGATCGATATGAGGAAGTTTGACAGCAAGGATCCCAAAACATGGATACTACAGATGGAGCAATTTTTCGATCTCCATAATGTGCAAAACACACAAAAGGTACACATTGCAACTTTATATTTGGAACCAAATCAGTTTGTATGGTATCGATGGCTTTGCTCTCGTAAACAAATTGTCACTTGGGCTATTTTTACGGATGAAATGATAGCACATTATGAGAATACAAAAAGCAAAACTTTTTTTAGCCAATTGATAAATCTCAAACAAAAGGGTTCAATGATGGAGCACATTGAGGACTTCCTAAAATTGAATATAAGGGTAAAAGATATTCCAGAGGAGCATAGGATTGATGTGTTCATAGGGACTTTAAAAGATAACATCCAACATAAGGTTCGCCTTTGGGAACCAAATTCATTGGAGAAGGTATTCAGGTTAGCAAGAAAAATGGAAAGCAAAATTATGGCAACAAGGAAACCTACCACTCACAATCATAAAGATGGAAGTGTTGTTGCCCCTAGCCATCCACAACCTACAAGGTTGACACCACAACAATTGGAAGAAAAAGGAACAAAAGGGCTGTGTTATAGTTGTGATAGAAAATACACTAAAGGTCATAATTGTGCTGAGAAGAAATTATTTTACATTGATTGTGAAGAGGAGGAAGAAAAGGAACAAGAAACGTCAAAAGAAGAGGATATACACCAGGAACAAACCCTAGAAAAAGAAGAAATGAATCCGACCAAATCTTGTAATGCATTGGCTGGAATTACCACTTCCTCAAACTATCAAGATAGAAGGGCATATCAAGAAGAAAAAGGTAATGGTGTTGATTGATTCGGGAAGTACCCATAATTTTATCCATTGTAAGATAGCCAAGGAATTGAATTGCTTCCTATATCCAGCACCAGAGTGTCAAGTGATGGTTGCAAGTGGAGGAACCATAAATTGCTCAGGAAAGTGCCATAATATCAAGCTATCCATGGGAGAATATGTATTGAATAGCCCAATGCTTTCCATTCCAATAGGTGGTGTTGATGTTGTACTAGGAGTCCAATGGCTACAATCCTTGGGTACAATAGCTTTTAATTTTCAAGAACTTTTCATGAAATTCTCTGCAGAAGGAAAGGAAGTTGAATTAAGGGGTATCGCAGGGAAACCGGGAAAGATAATCAGCTCTAACGGAATGACAAAGCTTCTAAAGAAAGAACAACACTGCATAATTACACAATTATGTTCACTAGAGGTTCCCACATCGAAACCATCCATTTCTCCAGATCTCCAAAAAGTCTTGGACAATCATTCCAAGGTATTTGAGACTCCCAAAGGCCTCCCACCTATTCGTGATCATGATCATGCTATCAATTTGATTCCAGGAAGTGTTCCTCCAAACATCAGGCCTTACAGATATCCCTATGTCCAAAAGAGTGAAATTGAATGTATGGTTGCAAAAATGCTAGAGGCTGGTATAATTCAACCTAGTCAAAGTTCTTTCTCTGCTCCAGTAGTATTGGTTCACAAGAAGGATGGATAATGGCGCATGTGTCCAGATTATAGGGAGCTCAATAAGCTCACTATTAAAGATAAATTTCCCATTCCTATCATTGATGAATTATTGGATGAATTGCATGGATCAATTTACTTCACCAAGTTGGATCTTCGTTCAGGATATCATCAAATCAGAATGAAGACTGAAGACATTCCAAAAACAACATTTAGAACTCATGAGGGTCATTATGAGTTTTTGGTCATGCCTTTTGACCTTACTAATGCACCTTCTACATTTCAAGGTTTGATGAATTCCATTTTCAAACCCTTCTTTAGAAAATTTGTGTTAGTATTTTTTGATGATATACTAATCTACAGCAAGTCTTGGAAGGATCATGTCCAACATGTTGACATGGTGCTCAAACTATTAGAGGAGAAACAATTATATGCAAAAATCTCCAAATGTTTCTTTGGAGTACAAGAGGTGGAATATCTAGGTCATATTGTATCTCATGAAGGTGTTAAGGTAGACCCTAGCAAAATTAAAACCATTAAGGAATGGAAAATCCCCACATCCATAAAGCATATACGAGGATTTCTCGGGTTGACAGGGTATTATCGCAAGTTTGTTAAGAATTATGGGAGAATAGCAGCACCTCTAACAACATTATTGAAGAAAGATGCATTCTCATGGGCTCCAAAAGCAACAAAGGCCTTTGAACATCTTAAAGAGGCAATGTGCCATGCACCAGTCTTAGCTACACCAGACTCCACAAAAACCTTTATTATGGAATGTGATGCCTCTAGAAATGGTTGGTGTTGTTTTAATGCATGAATAAAGACCCATTGCTTTCGAAAGTCGTCCAATCAAAGAAAGACACTTCAAGGTAAAAACAGATCATGATAGTTTTAAATACTTTTTAGAACAAAGATTATCTTCAGAAGAGCAGCAAAAATGGGTCACAAAGATGTTAGGCTATGACTTTGAAATCCTCTAAAAAAAAGGGAAGCAAAATGTTGTGGCAGATGTACTCTCAAGAAAGGATGAGGATGTGGAAGCATTTCTTTGCACCATTTCTATTATGCAACTAGATTGGATAAACGAAGCAAGGGATGAATGGAAGAATGACGAGGAAGTGTGGGCACTCATTCAAAAGATACAACAAGATCCCAGTAGATCTGATACATTTAGCTAGAAAAATGATTCGTTATGGTACAAGGATCGGTTATACCTATGTAAGAATTCCCAACTCAAACAAAAGATTCTTAGGGAATTGCACACCTCTCCCTTAGGAGGGCACTCAGGATTTCTAAAAACCTACCACAGGGTTAAGAGGGATTTTTTTTGGGATGGCCTTAAATCAGAGATTCAAAAGTTTATGACGGAATGTTTGGTTTGCCAACAAAATAAAGTTGAAACAATTAAGACCCCAGGACTATTACAACCTTTATCGATTCCAAGCCAACGTTGGGAGGAGGTTTCAATGGATTTTATCACAGGTTTACCCAAGTCCGAAGGAAAGAGTGTTATCATGGTGGTAGTTGACAGGCTTACCAAGTATGCACACTTTTGTGCATTATCTCATCCATTTAAAGTGAGTACAATTTCTACTGCATTTATGGAAACAATTCAAAAGCTACATGGAAACCCAAAGATTATTGTAAGCAACAAAGATCCCATTTTCACTGGAAATTTTTGGACAGAATTATTTTCTTGTCTTGGTACTCAGTTAGCTCATAGCTCATCTTATCATCCTCAATTTGATGGGCAAACTGAGATAGTAAACAAATGTTTGGAAGGATATCTTCGTTGCTTTGTATCTGATAAACAGACACAATGGGTCAAATGGTTGCCTCTGGCTGAATGGTGGTATAACACTTCCTTCCATACTGCAACAAAAATGACCCCATTTATGGCACTTTATGGATATCATTCACCATCCATCACATCATATTTAAGAGAAAATTCTAAGGTTCAAGCAGTGGAAGATCACATCGAGCATCAACAAGAAGTTCTCCAACTCTTAAAGGATAACCTCACCTTGGCGCAGAATAGAATGAAACAACAGGCAGATCAACATCGCAGCGAAAGAATTTTTGATGTAGGTGATTGGGTATTCCTACGGCTATAACCATATAAACAAATGTCCCTCAAGCAAACTAAGAAGTATAATAAATTATCACCAAAGTATTATGGTCCGTACAAGGTGTTGCAAAAGATAGGTACTATGGCATACAAATTGGAGCTTCCTGCAGCTTCCCGAGTGCACCCAATTTTCCATGTTTCATGCTTAAAGAAGGTTATAGGTGACAAGATTCCAGTTCAAACAATATTGCTAGAACTTGATGAGGAAGGAAAAATCATATTGGAACCTGAAGCAGTCAAAGAAATAAGAACTCGACAGCTATGAAATCGATCAATTTCAGAGTATCTCATGAAGTGGAAGAACTTATCCATTGAAGATTCCACATGGGAGGATGATAATTTTATACAGAAGCATCCAGAACTACTCAAGCGTTGAGGACAACACTTTTTTGAAGGAGAGGGGCATGTTAGGTCCCTATAATACTAGTGATTCCCCCATTACTATTGTCATTGTATCCCTTATTGTTATTATTGTGCCCCATAGAATCCCACTATTGTTATTTTTGTGCCTTTATATTATTATTATTAGGTTGGCTTGGTTATATTGTGACCCCTTAGACTCCTATATATAGAAAGGAGGTTTTGTCGTTTGAATCATCAAAGAATTGTTCATTTGTGTAATGTAAAGGAGGTTGCCCCCTCGAAGAGGCTGAATTCTAAGGCGTTGATCTATCTTTTCTATCTTTTTGTGAGCTGGTTTCATATCAAGCATCAACAACCAAGATCTAATCATGATCGATGGCTCAGATCATCTTAGACTCTGCCAAATGACTCTTCCGGAAGTCTCTAGAGAAAAATTGATTTTCTCAATTAATAGCCATTAATTAATGAATTTTCCTAAGTTAGACTTACGCATTTTAAATTATTGATCAATTAGTTTAATTGAGAGGTTTCTAAGTGTTTTCTATCTAAACCTTTTCTAGGTTTTGGAGTCCTTGTGTTCCTTAGCCTAGAGACTAGAATACCTGTCTGATGCTACCATATCCATCAAAAACTAACACTCCCTCTTAGCGAGAAAGGTGTTCTCCACTCTACCCACTTGACACCATCACTTCAAGTATACCTCAACCCATACTCGATTATGCCGTGCAAGTACCTCAATATATGCCTCATCGTTGTACAATGCACTCTCTTCGGCCCCACCATAAACTGGCTGAGAGTGTTGGCTGCAACGCAGATATCTAGTATGGTGTTGACTGGATACATGAGTGAACCAATGAGTTGTCTATACAAGGTCGGGTCCACGTCCTCGTCCTTTGATGCATCGATCTTCCTCCAGTTAGTAAACATAGGCATGGACATGGGCCTACAATCCTGCATCTTGAACTTCTTCAGAGTATTTGTAGTATATCTCCCTTGACCAAGGAAGATCTCCCCATCCCTCTACCATACCTCCAAGCCTAGGAAGTAATGCATTAGTCCCAAATCCTTCATGTCAAACTCTACTGCCAAGTTCCTCTTGCAATATTCTATGAGCCCTGTGACCCTGTCAGAAAGAGGTCATCCACATACAACACTAGGATGAGTAGCTCACCCTCTACCATCAGATAATAAAGGTTGGAATTTGCATCACTCTTGACAAATCCCATCTGCTACAAGCAACTACCAATCCGACCATACCACACTTTAGGATCCTATTTGAGCCCATATAGTGCTCTCTTCAGTTCGCACACGTGTGTGCCCCTCTCATGTGTCTCGAAGCCCTTTGGTTGTTCGATGTATACCTCCTCCTCTATCACCCCGTTCAAGAATGTTGCCTTGACATCCATCTGGTGAATTTGTCATCCCGTCTGTGTTGCTAGAGATATAACTGACTGGATGGAGGTATATCTAGTAGCTGGAGTGAAGGTCTCATCATAGTTTATGCCTTCCTTATGTGCATACCCGTTTGCTACGAACCTAGCCTTGCACTTCTCCATGCTACCATTTGTAGTGTACTTGATCTTATAGATCCACCGAGAGCCCACAACCAACCTATCCATAGGTCTCAGCAATACCTCCCAAATATCGTTAGTCATGATGGAGCTATACTCCACCATGGCATCCTGCCATACCTAATGTTGTGCAACCTCCTGGTAGCTAGAAGGTTCAACAACCTATGCCACCAAAGCTTGGTACCTGTCTAGTTGTCTACATTCTCTCTTGCCTGTCCTAGGAATTCCCAAGAACTCCTCTGCATCCCTGAGCATATGACAAATCTCTCTGCTGGTGTGACTATTAGTGGTGGGTGGTTTGACCAGCTCCTCATCCTACCTTTGTTGCTCCGTCTGCTATAAACTCACTAAATTCCCTGCATCTGAACTAGTGTTGTTACTGGTCACTGTACTAGAACCCTGCAATTGTTCCTATGGCTATCCCTATTGTTGGACTAATGGAGCTTTTGTTGGCTCACTCTGATCACTTGTCAGCTATTCGTGAGATCTCTTGAAGGCTCTGTCCTCCATGAACTTCACGTCTCGACTCACGATAATTTTCCTACTGCTAGGAATATAGATCTTGTATGCCTTTGGGGTTTCGATATACCCCACGAAAAACCCCTTCTCTGCATTCTAATCTAATTTAGTGTGCTTCTCATCTACTACATGGCAATAGGTTATACTATCGTTATACTGCCAAAGATCCCAAAGTGACTAGCCTCTAGTTTCTTCCCTGAGAAAACCTCCTATGGTGTTATCTTCCCCAACCCCCTATGAGGAAACCTATTTTGTATATACACAGTTGTGTTACATGCCTCTGCCCATAGAAACTTGGGCATGCCCTGGCCATACAACATAGCTCTTGTTGCCCCAACAATAGACTCGTTTTTCTGCTCTGCTACTCCATTCTGCTATGGATTATATGGATTTGCCCACTCCCTCCTTACGTCGCCCTTCACATAGAAACCCATGAAGTCACTATCTGTGTACTCTCCTCCGTTATCCATGAGAAGCACCTTGATCTTCTTTCCTGTTGCATTTTCCGCTAGAGCTTTGAACTCTTGGAAATGACTGAAGACCTCATCCTTGGTCTTCAAAAAATAGATCCACGTCTTCCTGGAGTAGTCATCAATGAAGGTGATGAAGTACTTGTACCCTTTGAGAGATCGATTGGACAATGGGACATAAATATCTAAGTGTATAAGTTGCAACAAACCATCTAATCTACTGTCACTTCTTGGGAATGTTGCCTTAGCGTATTTCCCAAGTACGCACCCCCTACACACATCATCATGTTCCGTGCTTAATTCTGGAACACCTATCACTGTCTCATTGAGAATCCTAAGTGCTCCATGGTGTAGATGACCCATTCTCTTATGCCACAATTCGTTCAAGTCTCTCCCACTGCCACTATTGCTAACGAGTGCCTTTGGAGAGTCAAGACTCGAGCTGCAACTTATACAACCTGTTGCTATGAACTCCAATCTGTTTCACCTTCTTCTAACTCCGGTGTTTGATGAACACCTTCCCTACGAAGTAGACATCATATCCTTTCTCTTGTAGTTTTCACTGAAAATAGGTTCATACCTAAGCCAAGCACATGCAGCACATCTGTAACACTTGTGCTTGCCCCCGACTCCCTTTGAATCTCGAATCTCGATGGTACCTCTCCCGATTGGAGTACATTTACTTTTATTTCTCATCTAAATCTAGAAGTCCATCTCCTCCTCCCTATAGTTGGAGAAGTAATCTCTAACTCCTGTCATGTAAGTTGACAATCCACTGTCTATATACTAGACACCCTGTGAAGTTGAGCTAAAGAGGCAAGCTATCTGAGCGAATTCATCTTCCAATCTGGAAGACAAACCCATAGCCTCTTGAATGTTGAATCTCTCTGCAACCATACTAGAAAAATGAGAACTTCAAATACATTGGAGAAGTCCTGGGTATAATTCTGTGTGCTTTTCTCTTCTTGCGCTGATCTACTACTTCAAAACCCTTGCTGCAAATATTTTGCGCTAGATCTACTCTGCGAAATCACTGATAGCCCTCTCCGACAATCCCACTGCCTGTTGCTATAGATATGAGACAAAATCGGACTTTTCCTCCACCTAAACTGGAAATCTGTTGACACCTAATCCGAAACGGATGGGTGAACTGGACAGTCATCTAGAAGATGAACTGATCCGTTTTATTTTTGTATATAAACATGAGTTAGTTAATGAATAAGATCATCAGTTCTTTTCTCCCGCTCATCCTGGAGTTACCCTGGCCTGACATGGTATCAGAGCTCAGGTCCCAGTCCCTAAAATAGTTGTAACTCCTGTCCTGAGAGCTGCTCAGTCCTGAGCGCTACTCTGACCTTGATTCCCTGGCTCTGCCTCTGCCTGGCCTGACTGCCAGAGACTGCGCTCTCTGACTGCCAGAGATTGCGCATTATTTTTTTATAAACGTTTGCCTGACATATCAGAGTTGCTCCTCTCTGCGCATTATTTTTTATAAACGTTTGCCTGACATATCAGAGCTGCCCCTCTCTGCGCATGAATCCATGAATGTATCGGTTATGTTTTTGAGAGCTCCCTTGCGCGTTTCAGATGAGAACGATTGACCTTCTCACAGATTCGATTTGATGGTTCTCTCATCCATATTCTTCTGAGAATTTGAGCTTAACATGCTCTGAGGACCTGAGAGAGAAACTTGGGCGTTTGCCAGTTCTCCCAAACCCGACAAACCGCAGTCCGTTGCTCATCCGGAGGCCTATCTCGTCTCCCTCTTCGAGGACTCAAATCTCTGCACCATTTGCATCTGCAACTTCGCCCCTCATCTCTGATTCAATTGGCGTTACAACTGCAATCTTTACGCTCCAGGAACAGCCAGCGCATGGAGGCATGTGGCCCATCTGGAGAAGATATGAAGCCTGAAGCGTTGATGCGTTGAAGGTTTGCTCTACGCTATATTATTTCTTTATCGTTTCTATATTGGCTGCTCCAAAGGTGCGATTTTTGACAAAGATATACCATCCAAATATTGATAAGCTAGGTCGGATATGTCTAGACATTCTAAAGGATAAATGGAGCCCTGCTCTTCAAATTCGAACAGTTTTGCTGAGCATCCAAGCGTTGTTGAGTGCTCCCAATCCTGATGATCCGCTTTCAGAAAACATTGCCAAACACTGGAAAGCAAACGAAGTCGAGGCTGTGGAAACAGCCAAGGAATGGACAAGGCTTTATGCAAGTGGTGCCTGACGGTGTTTTGAGGCTTGTTTCTTTGAATAACACGTTTGTAATGTGCAAGCTGTCATCCAGCAGCGGAACAAGTTATTGTATGTGACTCATATTATAGTATGCAATATCATGCTTATACTTGGAGCGGAGTTTTATATATTGCGCTGTTTTTTTAACAGTTTTTGCATTGATATATATTGAAGTGATATATGTTGAAGAGATCCCTTAGCGCCTTTTTTTTTTCTCAAAACACAGTAGTGTGGCAGTGATATAAGAAATGGTGATGCTGATGCAAATGTTAGAAGAAAAATAAAATGCATAAGGCTATGGCATAAGGATTTTTTTTTCAACAGAAGTTTTTTGGCAGAGATATTTTTTTTTTACAGAATGCATTCAATCATTTCTATGGTAGGAATAGTTCTCACTGGCAAGGAGAACTATTCAGAATGGTCTCGAATGGTAAAACACACCCTCATCTACAATGAGCTGTGGAAAGGAGTGTGTGTCGGAGAAGAAGACAAAGACCCTGTGCAGCCTACATCAGATAAAGAACTTGTCATTTGGGAAAACAAGAACAACAAAGCCTATGCATTGATCGCAGCATCTGTAAATGAAGAAGTAAGTCGTCATATTTCATCCTATTCCACTGCCTTTGAAGCTTTACAAAAGCTGAAAGAACTTTATGATTCACATTCTGCACTTGAAGTTGTTCAGCTCATGATTAAACTCTTCACTCTTGAACTGAAAAATAATGATCCCCTTGCTCTTGCATCTGAAATAAAGTCTATAATGCATGATATTAAATCCACTAAGGTTGAGTTGGATATCTCTCTTAATGCCTTTCTCAAAGCACTCTATCCTACCTACTCTAATTATCTTGAGTCTTTACAAGCAAATGGAAATCTTAAAGACATAACCTTTGAGTCTCTTGTGAAAAATTTTGCTGAAAGAGAGAAAGCCTTTGGAAAGAAAACAGTCCCTGAATCTTCTGAAGAAACTGTTTGCCTTGCTCATAAAGAAAAGCATCCTGCTCAAGATTCTACAAGAGGAAGAGGTGGAGGAAGAGGAAGATACTTCAGAGGCAGGGGGGGCAGACATTCTCAAGCAGAAAAGGCAGATCTGCATTGCATTCGCTGCAAACGAAATGGATCACATGATGCTTCTACATGCAAGTTACCATGAGACAAAGTTGAGCAGAGAAGAAATCAGCAGAAAGGTAAAACTGATGACACAGACAAAGGTAAAGCACCTGAATCCGCTCACTATATTGAGGCACAATGTAACATTGGAGTAAATGAAGATTTGTTTAATGCTTCACTTGCTTCTTCGAAAAATGACTGGTTGCTTGATTCAGGAGCAATGTTGCACGAAGCGGGAGCGAAGCGGGAGCGAAGCGCGAGCGCGGAAGCGTCATTTTCCAAAAATCTAGGGAGCAAAGCGTCCGCGGAAGCGTCTGCTATATATATATATATATTTTTATATTTTTTTGCATTTATACTCAAAACAAACATCCCAAATACCAAATTAATTGTAGAAGACATGAAAACATGCATATTTTTGCATAAATCAAGATAGATATGGCATCCATGATTCCATTGTAGTTACTAGTATGTACAACAATCATCTATATTCTAGCTATTACAAACATACATCAAATTTTTAAGCATATTATAAAACATAAAACATTTAAGCATATTATAAAACATAAAACATAGAGCATATTATGATTTATCTAGCAAGTGAGCAACTGTCAACATTTGTCATGTCCAAAATTCAAATAATAATGTTTACAAAATATGTCACTTGGTCACCGCCAAGCCAAAAAGGTTCAAAATTCAAATTCACAAGTCTACAAGTCTAATGAGTAATCTATGACAAAAAGAAGTAGATTGTGAATATATCTACTAATCTCTCCTCCTTCCACCACGAATAGAACGTGATGGCGGGCCTCCACGTGGTGGCAATGAAGAAGATGGTCCCTGTGTAAGTCGTGGCACTGGAACTGATGAAGAAGAACCCCCTGCCGTTGGTGTTGAACCATGGAATCTAGAAACCAAGGGACCAGATGGGGGTGGGGGTGGTGGCATATCAACACCCGTGTCATCATCCTAGAATCGCTCAAAAAATTCATGCAAAAAAAAAACACTAGTTAACAAAAAAATTAAAAACATGAATTCTTTATAAGGGAAAATTGGAAAATTCATACCACAATGGACATACCTGGATAAGAGAATCCTCTAATTGCTCTAGTCGCAACACTCCATCCTCCAAATTGGGCTCCTCTGGATTCTTGTCCCAAGTCAACAAGTCTTTATTAGACTTTGCATCTTCACAGTAATGGGACAACAATCGCAAGTTGTAATGAACATAAACCAAGCTCTCTGCCCGGTCTAAATTCAACCTGTTCCTTTTAACACTGTGGATGAAAGAATAAGAGCTCCAACACCTCTCTGCAGAAGAAGTGTTTACCACCTGTGATAGCACCCGCAATGCCAAACTCTGTAGAAGTGGAGTAGGCCCTCCATGCATGTTCCACCACTCAAGAGCAGAAAAATTCTCTCGATCTTGAATTGCATGCATGCTCGAAAATGGACCAGTGCTGCTCGTATAGTTGCTCACGTGTCTCCGTACCAATGCAGCCTCCTCCTCATCAGGGATTAATCTACTCAATGCAGCCATATATTTTTCGTGAACCTCTTTATCTTGGTGTGGTTTTCTCCTGACTCCCCCCCCAGGTGCTGGTTTTGAAAGCCATGATGGATGATAGTATTTAGGTGTCAAAACATATGCTAATGCATGCAATGGAACATTTAGCATATCCCATCGTTTTACCACCTCTTCACGAATATAATTGTACAAGGTGGTATCTCTAGGCTCAACAATGTCTTTAATCTGCCCCAACATGCTATCCATTTGCTCATACACCTCCCCAATTACTGGTCGATCTGAATCTGCAAACTTGATCATGTAATAAATTGGTTTGGTGAATTGCAAAACATATTTAACCTGTGACCAAAAGTAACTGTCAAGAACAGTGTCCTTGACTTCATTAGCACCATCTGTGTCATTGTTAATTTCATCCCATGTTTCAGCACACACCAGATTAGTTAAAGCTTGTCTCACCCTCACTAGCCGCCTAAAGGTGAGGTAATAACTAGCAAATCTTGTCTTTGCAATTTTAAGCAATTGCAACTTGGAGTAAGTGCCATAGAAGTAGTTTACCCTTGTATGCCCTGTGATGAATTTAATGAGCTGCTTCCCTTTCCTGTAAACCTCAGCAATCCACCCACAATCTTTGTGTTTCACAATATCATGCATCAAAAGGTTCAATGTGTGAACCAGGCACCCAGACCAAAAGATGTGTGGATGAGTACGCTCAATAATTTTTCCTGCTAACTTACAATTTGCTGCATTATCTGTGATCACTTGAACCACATTATTCGGACCAACATCTTTGATTGATTTCAATAGGAGATCTGCAATGTTTGGTGCAGTTGCACTGATGGAGGAGGAGTCATGAGATGCAATAAATACTGCACCACTAGAAGAAACACCAAAAACATTTATCAAATGTTGGTTTCTAATATTTGTCCACCCATCTGATACAATGGATACCCCAGAATCCACCCACTCATGTGTAAAACGTGTCAAAGCTCTTTGAACCTTAGCTTTTTCTCTTTCTAATAACACTGTTCTAGCTTTCTCATAGTTGGGGGCCTTGTATCCTTTTGGGGCTTCATTGATGGCCTTTACCATGTCATGCCAATAGGGAGAGTGAAGCACATTGAATGGTACACCGCAAGCACAAAGAAAACGGACTATCTTTCCATCCACATCATCCCTCCCAGCAACATTAAGGAAATCCCCTATTGTTTTTCTACCTCCAGAGGTTGCAAAAGTACCATGAGGAGATGGGCAACTACCAAATTTAGAGGTTGCACTTGATTCAGAATGAGTTTTTTGTTTCTTGTTTTTTCGTTGTGCAGCCATCTCTATTTTGATGTATTTTTGTCTTTGTTCACTTGAAATGTTTGGGCAAATGGTTACCCCCACGGAACCCTTTTTTTCATCACTGTCTAGCACCCCACAAAGATGCCTCCTCAGACGGGTATATGAACCCGTATATGGTTTTCCTCCATGACAACCATGAGGGCACATCCATTTGTAAGATCCACCACCCTTTCCCCCTTCAAGTTTGGTCACATAGGTCCACAAGGGATTTGATGTACCTTTCCCATCTTGTGCTTCAGTGTCCTCTTCAAGTTCATCCCCTTCCTCTTCAAACCCTTCCTCCTCATCATACATTGGGTCACTACTATTAGGACCAAGTTCATCCCCTTCCTCTTCCCCTCTATTCCTCACCCTTGCCATCATTAAAACCAAGAGTGGAATGATACATAGAAGCCAAAAGAACACCATCTTGGAATATGGATATAGGTGGTGGACAACCTGTAAATAAAGGAGCAAGTAGAAACAATGGGAAAGAGTAGGAGAGGGAGGAGAAAAATACAATTTTTTTTTCAAAAAAACAAGGGAGTTTGGGGTTTGAACTTACCTCTTTAGCTCTTGTAGATGAAGTCCTCCAAGCTCTTGCTCCAAGCTCCTCCTCCTTCTCCTAGCTCCTCCTTCTTCACTCCTCCAAGCTCTCCTCTCTTCTCCTCTCCTTTCCTCTCTTCTCTTCTCCTCTCCTCTCTTCTCTTCTCCAACTCTCATAAACTCAAAGTGAGAAAATGAGAAGAGAATGGGGGCTTTATTCTTTTCTAAAGTCACCCTAGACTCACCCTAAACTCACCTAACCCACCCCCTCATGCTAGTTAAGTTACATTTTAAAACAAATTAAAAAAAAAAAAAGTAAAAATCGCTGGCCCGCGGGGTTGCGTCCGGGTTGCGCCTGGGTGGCGTGCGGGTGGCGTGCGCTTCCGGGCAGGTTGCGTGGCGCCACCCCGTGCCCGAAGCGTCCTCCGATCCGCGGTTCCGGGCGGCCGCAACAGCAAATGGCAGGAATCGTTATTTTCTGCCGGAATCGCGCCACCTCCAAATCCGATCCGCGCTTCCAGGGTGGATTCCGGGACGCTTCGCTCCGATCCGCGGTTCTGGGTTTGGATCCGGCGGGGGGGGGGCGATTCCTGCAACCCTGTTCAGGAGCAACTTGTCATATGACTCATAGGAAAGAATTTTTTGAAGATTTCACTGACAATGTTGATGGAGCAGTATACTTTGCAGATCAGTCAAAAATCAAGCCATCAGGGCTTGGCACAATCAGGCTTAAACTGCCTGGTCTTCCAGACTTTCTTCTGGATCATGTTCTATATCTCCCACAGCTCAAGAGAAACTTGTTGTCCCTGGTCCACATCCGCCAGCAAGGTCACTCCATTCATATGTTTGATGGAAAGCTTGAGGTAAGAAAGGCATCTGACCATTCACTTGTCATGAGGGGTATAGAAGAAGAAAGACTTCTTAAACTGCAAGGAACTTCTGCTCATGCACAACATTTCTCATATATTTCTCATCATGAAGAAGGTACACTTCCGTCAAGTTTATTATGGCATGCTAGATTTGGACATTTAAACTATGATAGTCTCCGCTTGTTGAAGAAAAATGGTGTTGTTGGTTTGCCTACAATTCCTAAAAAACATAAACAATGTGATGCTTGCATTCTAGGAAAGCATAGCAAACAGTCTTTTCATGATTCACATTCAAGAGCACATAGGAAGCTTGAACTTATTCATTCAGATTTATGTGGTCCAATGCCTGTTCCTTCTGCAAATGGAAATAAATATATCATGACATTTATTGATGATTACACCAGAATGTGTTGGGTTTATTTATTGAAGAACAAATCTGATGCTTTTCAAACATTCAAGAATTTTCATAAGTGGATTGAAAATGATGCACAATCTCATATTGGGTTTATTCGCACTGATAATGGAAAAGAATATACATCAAATGAATTTGAACACTATCTTCACCAACATGGGATTAAACATCAAACAACTGTACCTTATAATCCCCAACAGAATGGTGTAGCAGAAAGAATGAATAGAACAATCTTGAATATGGTACGATCCATGCTTTTCTTCAAAAATGTAAAGACAATGTTTTGGGCTGATGTTGTTCTATGTGTTGCATATATAAAGAATAGATGTCCATCTAATGCTATAAGAAACAAGACTCCTTATGAATTGTGGTATGGACATGTTCCTTCGGTAAAACATCTCAGGATATTTGGTTCCACCTGTTATGATTTAATACCAAAGGTACATAGAAACAAACTTGGTGCTAGAAGTCGTAAGTGTATCTTCCTGGGGTATTCAAACACATCTAAGGCATACCGCCTGTATGATGAAGTAAATAAAAAGTTTGTTTTATCTAGAGATGTCATTTTTCTTGAATCATCCAAATCTGACAGTGTTGTTGAGCGGCAACTTGATCGCTTGGATAGATTCACAAAACCGAAATCATTCCAAGAGTTTGATAATCAGATTCCACATCTTGAAGGGGGGATTCCTATACTAGATCAACATGTGGAATCTCCTTCTGAAGAACAATCTCCCCTGCATGACACTCCAACAATGGATGATGCTTTAAGTGATGTAATTGATAGAATTGGGAGACTTAATCTTGATTCAGTCCCAACTCAATCAACAGAACAGCCTGGACCATCTCAGAAAGGTCCCCCAAAGTGGCTGACAAAAACACTTGAAAGTGTTCATCCTGATGAAATTGGAAACACAGGAACCAGAAATACAAACCGACAAGATGGAGGTGATGTAGATAACTCTAATTCACTTGTTGATATGGATGTTACTTATGATTGTGAATTGAACTTGTCTACAGATTTTGAACCAACTTCCTTCAAAGAAGCTGCTTCTCATGATGAATGGAAAGAAGCGATGCAGAAGGAGTATGATGCCCTCATAAAGAATGGCACTTGGAAGCTGGTTGATCCTCCATTTGGAACCAAACCAATTGGCTGCAAGTGGGTCTACAAGAACAAGTACAAAGCTGATGGCTCACTTGACAAGAACAAAGCTAGGCTTGTGGCAAAAGGTTTTGCACAGAAGGAAGGGGTCGATTATGAGGAAACTTTTGCTCCCACAGCAAAATGGGCCACCATCCGGACACTCTTTGCACTAGCTGCTCAGAACGGTTGGAAAGTCCATCAAATGGATGTAAAAACTGCATTCTTGGAGACCTAAAAGAGAATGTTTTTATGTCCCAGCCTGAAGGATTTGTTGTGAAAGGACATGAACACAAAGTATGCAAACTTGTGAAGTCCTTGTATGGCCTCAAACAAGCACCACGAGCCTGGTATGAAAAACTAACTGAGCATCTTCTGAAACTCAAATTCAAACATTTTGATCTTGATGATGCAACTTTATTTGTCAAGAAAGTTGGCAAAACAGTTGTATATCTTGTGGTATATGTAGATGATCTTTTAATGACAGGGAACAATGAAAGCTATATTGCATCCATAAAGAAAGAATTAGGAAAAAATTTTGAAATGACTGATTTGGGCTATGTTCATTACTATCTTGGCATTGAAGTAACCCAACATCCAAAGTCCATATTTCTTTCTCAAAAGAAATACATTGGAGATTTGTTAAACAGATTTGGCATGACAAAGTGCAATCCCCTTTGTACTCCAATGGAACAAAACTTGAAGCTCACATCTATTGAAGGAAAGGAATTTGAGGATGCAACAAAGTATAGACAGCTTGTAGGAAGTCTCATCTACCTCACTACTACCAGACCAGACATTTCATTTGTTGTTGGAATCCTCTCCAGGTTCATGCAAAAGCCTTGTGAGGGACATTGGTCTGCTGCAAAAAGAGTTCTAAGGTACTTGAAGGGAACTCAAGACCTTGGAATCAAGTATACACAGGTGGACGACTTCAACTTGATTGGATACTCTGATTCAGACTTCGATGGAGACAAAGAAACTAGGGTATCTACTTCAGGATATGCTATGAGTCTTGGATCAGGAGCTCTCTCCTGGAGATCACGCAAACAATCAGTACCAGCAGATTCCACAACAGAAGCAGAATATGTGGCAGCAGCTGAAGCAACGAAAGAAATTGTGTGGCTCAGGAAAATTCTTGAAGATTTGCAAGTAAAACAAATACAATCAACTCCACTCATGATTGATAACACATCTGCAATAAAGTTGGCCAAGAACCCAAAGTTCCATGATCGTACTAAGCACATCAATACTAAATATCATCTGATTCGACATCATGTTGAGGCCAAAACAATCCATCTCCGTCATTGTTCCACAAACGAGCAAATTGCAGACATCTTCACCCAAAGCGCTTGGAAGAGAAAAGCTTGAAAGATTCAGAACGATGCTTGGACTCACCAACATCCCTTCAGATTAAGGGGGGGAATGTTGACACCTAATCCGAAACGGATGGGTGAACTGGACAGTCATCTAGAAGATGAACTGATCCGTTTTATTTTTGTATATAAACATGAGTTAGTGAATGAATAAGATCATCAGTTCTTTTCTCCCGCTCATCCTGGAGTTACCCTGGCCTGACAAAATCAATATTTTGCGTCTCTACTACTTGCACTGCCTCGCTAGCCTGCGTAGATTTGGAAACTGGTTCTTCAAATCTCCCTCTAAAACTGCACAATCTCAATTCCTTTGCCTCTGAGCCTCTAATATGATCTTCAATGCTCTCATACCATGTGAAAATTCCTTGAACTGCAGTCACTAGATATTATTCTCCTAACGGAACCATTCTACCTAGGTTGATTGGATTGGGCCGAGGGAAAATAAGGAGGAGCGAAAAATAAGCGACGGACCAGGGTTTCGAGTTGCAGAGGGAGTTTTCATCCATGGAGGGAAGCCCAGGAGGGAGATCTCCTCCCTCCTACAAGGAGGTGGTGGCCAACAAGGGCAAGAAGCCCCCAGAAAAAGTCAGAAAGGTCTCGGGAGAAGGAACGAGCAACTGGGAAAAGGAGGAAGAAGCTGCAAAAATAAATCAGAACTGTAGCGCTAAAGACAAGGAGGAAGATGACAAACAACAGGGAACAAAAGAGAAAAAGCATAAGGGACCTTGTAAACCCAAAGCTGACATAACTCCCAGAGTTGTATTAAATAATCCAGCTCTGCAAGCGCACAGGGAGCACATGCAAACCTACGCAATCATCTGCAAATTCATGGGACTATGGCCCACAGAAAAAGCTTTACAAACTTGGATCAAATACCACTGGAAACCTAAAGGAAGCATTGAGCTACACCTTGGGTCAAAGGGTTTCTTTACCGTGGTGTTCACTAGTCTTGAGGATAAGGACAGAGTGTTCGAAGGAGGGCCCTACTTCTATGCTGCAGCAGGTCTCTATATGAGGCCATGGAAGATGAACTTTGTCCCGGAACGAGAAACGTTCACTTCAGTCCCGGTCTGGGTAAGACTCTATTCTCTACCTCTGGACTACTGGCAACCTGAATCGTTTGCAGCCATAGGCAATAAAATAGGTAGGTTTGTCAAAGCTTCAGAAGCCACTAGAAGGGGAAAATACACTTCCTTTGCCAGGATATGTGTTGAAATGGATCTATCAGGAGCTCTTCCGGATGAAGTTATATTGGAAGTTTTTGATGAAGAATGGATTCAAACGGTGGACTACGAGCATATCCCGTTCAGATGTCATAGATGCCATGAACATGGCCATCTTCTCAGGGATTGCCCTCTAGGCAAAACAGAGAATAAGAGCAAACCTAATGCAATGAAAGACCCGGACAGCTTTCACAAGGTGGTACATAAAGGAAAAGGCAGCAAAAGAGGGCAAAAGCTACAGCAAAAGGAGGGACAACAGGTGAGGCAGAACCAGTTCCAAGTTCTGGAAGAGGAAGAAGAAAGAACAGCAGAAGATCAAGCAACTGAAGGAAGTACGGGAGAGAAGGAAAAAGGTGAAAATCGTAACCATACACAGGAAAATGATAAGCAGACAGGGACCATGTTGAGTGATACAGAACCAGAGATGGACCAAGATATGACTCAAAGTGAGATGGAACTGGAGGAAACTGAGCTACAGGAGATCCTGGAAAGAGAGCACCTGGATCTGGAAGGATTCTTAATACAGGGTACTTCTGGTGGGGTAGAATCATTACCTCAAGAGGAGCTCAATAGAATACAACAATTATATTTATGGAGAACTCAGGAAAAGGGTCCAGAGGGAACTAATAACAGGAGCAGGCTGAGTAGCGAAGGAGTGAAAACGTTAAAATCTACTCCGGGTTTAGCACCCAGAAATCCAGGAAAAAAGAGAGGCAGAAAAAAGCAGAATGAACTACTGATGGAGTGTGGGAAGCTCATGATAGATTCAGGTAAGATGAAAGACCTTACCAGTTACTCCTTCACAAATATTTAATCATGAAGTTTATTTCTTGGAATATTAGGGGACTAGGCAGTAAAAGAAAACAGAGATTGCTCAGCAATAGAATGAAACAGGCGGCTCCAGATATAATTTTTATCCAGGAAACGAAATGCTCCATTCAAAAGTTAAGGCAACTACACAGCAAATGGCTCAGTAGTTTTGAATATCTAGAAGTTAAAGCAGAGAATACGACAGGAGGTATTCTCACTCTTTGGAACCCGCAAAGAATTGAAATAATTGATGCAGAGGCTGCTAGGAACTATTTATCAGTAGTAATTCAGCCTGTAGGGGATAGGAGTAATTATCTAGTCACGAATGTGTATGGCCCTCAAAGGATAGAGGAGAAACTCAGGCTAACAGATTCCCTTGAGGATCTCAGGGAGAGACATGCCGAAATACCCTGGATCTTGGGAGGGGATTTCAATATGATAAAATCACTTTCGGAAAAGAAAGGTGGAACTAGAGCACTTAGTAAAGATTCTTTAGCATTTCAAATCTTTTCAGAGAATATGAAACTAGTGGATGTGGAAACCAACAATGGCCTCTTTACTTGGAATAACAAGAGAGGTGGGGAGTCTCAGGTAGCATCCAAGTTAGATAGATTCATTATCTCTGAGGATCTAATGCTATTAGATAAGGAAATAGCAGCAAGTGTTCTTCCCGTAGGAGGCTCAGACCATAGTTGCAGGAATCGCCCCCCCCCCCCCGGATCCTAGGCCAGAATCGCGTCCCGTACGGAAGCGTTCCGGAACCTCCAGGCGAAGCGCGATTCCGGTTTTCATGAAGCGCGATTCCGGTTTTTTAAAACGATTCCTGGTTTTTGGGTTGCGTTGCCCCGGATCCGCGCTTCGGAGGGCGCTTCGAGCCTCCGGAAGCGCACGCTTCCCGAGCGCTTCGGAGCGCTTCTGGAAATTTCCGCGCGGGCAGCCAATGAAACTTAAATTTTTTTTAAAAGTTAACTTAACTTAGCATGAGGGGGTGGGTTAGGGTGAGTTTAGGGTGAGTTTAGGTGAGGAATGAAAAGCATAAAGCTCCCATTCATTCCTCATTTTCTCACTTTGAGTTTATGAGAGTTGGAGAAGAGAAGAGAGGAGAGGAGAAGAGAAGAGAGGAAAGGAGAGGAGAGCTTGGAGGAGTGAAGAAGGAGGAGCTAGGAGCTTGGAGCAAGAGCTTGGAGGACTTCATCTACAAGAGCTAAAGAGGTAAGTTCAAACCCCAAACTCCCTTGTTTTTTTGAAAAAAAAATTGTATTTTTCTCCTCCCTCTCCTACTCTTTCCCATTGTTTCTACTTGCTCCTTTATTTACAGGTTGTCCACCACCTATATCCATATTCCAAGATGGTGTTCTTTTGGCTTCTATGTATCATTCCACTCTTGGTTTTAATGATGGCAAGGGTGAGGAATAGAGGGGAAGAGGAAGGGGATGAACTTGGTCCTAATAGTAGTGACCCAATGTATGATGAGGAGGAAGGGTTTGAAGAGGAAGGGGATGAACTTGAAGGGGACACTGAAGCACAAGATGGGAAAGGTACATCAACACCCTTGTGGAACTATGTGACCAAACTTGATGGGGGAAAGGGTGGTGGATCTTACAAATTTGTGTGCCCTCATGGTTGTCATGGAGGAAAACCATATACGGGTTCATATACCCGTCTGAGGAGGCATCTTTGTGGGGTGCTGGACAGTGATGAAAAAAAGGGTTCTGTGGGGGTACAAATTTGCCCAAACATTTCAACTGAAGAAAGAAGAAAATACATCCAAATAGAGATGGCTGCACAACAAAAAAACAAGAAACAAAAAACTCATTCTGAATCAAGTGCAACCTCTAAATTTGGTAGTTGCCCATCTCCTCATGGTACTTCTGCAACCTCTGGAGGTAGAAGAACAATAGGGGATTTCCTTAATGTTGCTGGGAGGGATGATGTGGATGGAAAGATAGTCCGTTTTCTTTGTGCTTGCGGTGTACCATTCAATGTGCTTCGCTCTCCCTATTGGCATGACATGGTAAAGGCCATCAATGAAGCCCCAAAAGGATACAAGGCCCCCAACTATGAGAAAGCTAGAACAGTGTTATTAGAAAGAGAAAAAGCTAAGGTTCAAAGAGCTTTGACACGTTTTACACATGAGTGGGTGGATTCTGGGGTATCCATTGTATCAGATGGGTGGACAAATATTAGAAACCAACACTTGATAAATGTTCTTGGTGTTTCTTCTAGTGGTGCAGTATTTATTGCATGTCATGACTCCTCCTCCATCAGTGCAACTGCACAAAACATTGCAGATCTCCTATTGAAATCAATCAAAGATGTTGGTCCGAATAATGTGGTTCAAGTGATCACAGATAATGCAGCAAATTGTAAGGCAGCAGGAAAAATTATTGAGCGTACTCATCCACACATCTTTTGGTCTGGGTGCCTGGTTCACACATTGAACCTTTTGATGCATGATATTGTGAAACACAAAGATTGTGGGTGGATTGCTGAGGTTTACAGGACAGGGAAGCAGCTCATTAAATTCATCACAGGGCATACAAGGGTAAACTACTTCTATGGCACTTACTCCAAGTTGCAATTGCTTAAAATTGCAAAGACAAGATTTGCTAGTTATTACCTCACCTTTAGGCGGCTAGTGAGGGTGAGACAAGCTTTAACTAATATGGTGTGTGCTGAAACATGGGATGAAATTAACACTGACTCAGATGGTGCTAATGCAGTCAAGGACACTGTTCTTGACAGTTACTTTTGGTCACAGGTTAAATATGTTTTGCAATTCACCAAACCAATTTATTACATGATCAAGTTTGCAGATTCAGATCGACCAGTAATTGGGGAGGTGTATGAGCAAATGGATAGCATGTTGGGGCAGATTAAAGACATTGTTGAGCCTAGAGATACCACCTTGTACAATTATATTCGTGTAGAGGTGCAAAACCGATGGGAAATGCTAAATATTCCATTGCATGCATTAGCATATGTTTTGACACCTAAATACTATCATCCATCATGGCTTTCAACACCAGCACCTGGGGGGGGAAGCAGGAAAAAACCACACCAAGATAGAGAGGTTCACGAAAAATATATGGCTGCATTGAGTAAATTAATCCCTGATGAGGAGGAGGCTGCATTGGTACGGAGACAGGTGAGCAACTATACGCTCAACACTGGTCCATTTGGGAGCATGCATGCAATTCAAGATCGAGAGACTTTTTCTGCTCTTGAGTGGTGGAACATGCATGGAGGGGGTACTCCACTTCTACAGAGTTTGGCATTGCGGGTGCTATCACAGGTGGTAAACACTTCTTCTACAGAGAGGTGTTGGAGCTCTTATTCTTTCATCCACAGTGTTAAAAGGAACAGGTTGAATTTAGACCGGGCAGAGAGCTTGGTTTATGTTCATTACAACTTGCGATTGTTGTCCCATTACTGTGAAGATGCAAAGTCTAATAAAGACTTGTTGATTTGGGACAAGAATCCAGAGGAGCCCAATTTGGAGGATGGAGTGTTGCGACTAGAGCAATTAGAGGATGCTCTTATCCAGGTATGTCCATTGTGGTATGAATTTTCCAATTTTCCCTTATAAAGCATTTCTCTAATTCATGTTTTTAATTTTTTTGTTAACTAGTGTTTTTTTTTTTTGCATGAATTTTTTGAGCGATTCTAGGATGATGATGACCGTGTTGATATGCCACCACCCCCACCCCCATCTGGTCCCTTGGTTCCTAGGTTCCATGGTTCAACACCAACAGCAGGGGGTTCTTCTTCATCAGTTTCAGTGCCACGACTTACACAGGGACCATCTTCTTCATTGCCACCACGTGGAGGCCCGCCATCACATTCTATTCGTGGTGGAAGGAGGAGAGATTAGTAGATATATTCACAATCTACTACTTTTTGTCATAGATTACTCATTAGACTTGTAGACTTGTGAATTTGAATTTTGAACCTTTTTGGCTTGGCGGTGACCAAGTGACATATTTTGTAAACATTATTATTTGAATTTTGGACATGACAAATGTTGACAGTTGCTCACTTGCTAGATAAATCATAATATGCTCTATGTTTTATGTTTTATAATATGCTTAAATGTTTTATGTTTTATAATATGCTTAAAAATTTGATGTATGTTTGTAATAGCTAGAATATAGATGATTGTTGTACATACTAGTAACTACAATGGAATCATGAATGCCATATCTATCTTGATTTATGCAAAAATATGCATGTTTTCATGTCTTCTACAATTAATTTGGTATTTGGGATGTTTGTTTTGAGTATAAATGCAAAAAAATATAAAAATATATATGTATATAGCAGACGCTTCCGCGGACGCTTCGCTTCCTAGAATTTTGGAAAATGACGCTTCCGCGCTCCCGCTTCCGCGGACGCTTCGCTTCCTAGAATTTTGGAAAATGACGCTTCCGCGCTCCCGCTTCCGCTTCGCTCCCGCTTCGTGCAACATTGGCTCAGACCACTCTCCAATTCAAATGGAGATCCAGGGTATAGGTACCCCCCGAAACAGACCTTTATTTGAAAATATTTGGCTCTCACACCCAGATTTCATCAATAATATTGGAAAATGGTGGGCATAAGATCTTCAGATTCTATGTCACACGGTTCGAGTTCGACAACGATTAAGTTCGATTCGAATTCAAATTTTCCGATCAGGTTTGGCATTAGGTTCGACTATACATATTTTTCAATATATATATATATATATGACAAAATAATAGAAAATTCAAAATTGATCCATAAACACATGAACACAAATTCTTATTAGTAAACATACATGAATAATGTAATCATTCTAACATCTAGTTAAATGTAAACATACACAATAGTAGTTGCAAAAAGAAATGACATAATTTTCAGTGTTCAAAATTTAAATGAATTTCGAATACTAGTAATCTTTTAAAAAATCACATAATCAAAACATGATCAAAATTTAAACATACACATCATTGTAGGACATCTTCAAATTTCAAAATTTTAAATATCATCAAAGTCATCAACACATGGAATTCCATCATTTGGCTCATCTAGTGAGTCATCATCAATGCTAATATAATAAGGAATTCATAAAGACCATTGCCAAATAGTTATAATCCATAAAATATTTCTAGGAAATTCAAAAAACATAGATAATCTATACTTATGGCCTACTAGACTCTAGTATGATCAAAAGGCTCTCAATCATCATGTGCATATGGCATAGTAAAGGCACTAGAATGCTGATCATCAAAGTCATCAATAGATGGAATTCAAACACTTGGATCATCTAGTGAGTCACCATCAGTGCTAATATCATCTTCTTCTGGCTCTAAATCAGCATCAAACCATGGCTTAGAGGAACTAGATGCATCTTTGGCCACACTACTCAAGGCCAACTTCAAATTACTGCGAACATAAACACAGTCTTCCAACCTTGTAGACAATAATTTGTTTCTTTTCTTGGACTGGATATGGTTAAAGCTACTCCAGTTCCTTTCACAAGCAGAGGCACTTGATCCCTAGCTCAAAATACGAACTGCAAAATGTTGCAATTCAGGAGTCTCTAATCCATAAAACTGCCACCATCTCCCTGGCGGAATATTGGGCCTATCTTGTACTGCACTAGACCCTGCAAATATTCCCTCTTCCAACCTGTATGATTGGAGTTGCTCTCTAATTCTCCTGCATTCTTCTAGATCAGGGACCAACCGTTCAACTGCATCATAAAGGCCATTCATGACTTCTGCATCATTTGTTCTTTCTATCCCAAAGAGTCTAGGATCCAAATAACAAGCTGCTGCATGTAAAAGACTATGCAACTTCTTCCATCTTTCATCAATCATCTCCCATATTGCAATGAACTCATTTTCCTCATTATTAAAAGATTTTGCAATGGCTTCTTTAGCACAATCCATGCCCTCATAAACAAATCCCATGGAAGGGGTATCACTATCAACCATGCGAAGCATATCAACAATTGGTTCACATACTTTTAAGACCTTCTGAGCATTGTCCCAAAAAGCATTCCCTAAAATCACCTATTCCAACTCCTTTCCTTTAGCTTCCTTTGAAAGATGAGACTTTTCCCACTCATTGTTGCAAAAAACACCTCTTACACTCCCTTTTTCTTCAACTAGCCTTTTGATAGTAATATAATATGTGGCAAACCTGGTGTCACAAGGCCTGAGCAACTCTCTAAATATACAAGCTCAATGTGAATTGATGGTTAAATATGAAGTGAGAAATTTGTTTCCCCCTTCGAACTGTCTCGTTAATCCATGGAAACTTTGCCAAGTCATGTAACAATAAGTCAAGACAATGGGCAGCACAAGGTGTCCAATATATTTTTTTGTATTTATCCATGACCATTTTTCCTGCTCCAACACAATTTGAAGCACTATCAGTTATAACCTGGACCACATTTTCTTCTCCAACCTCAAGAATAGCTTTCTCTAAAATCTTGAAAATAAATTCAGAGGTCTTCTTATTCCCTGATGCATCAACTACTTTCAAAAAAAGTACCCCTTTAGGGCAAGAAACCAACACATTAATAAGAGGTCTATGATTCATATCTGACTAGCCATCTGATAAAATTGTGCACCCTGTTTCCTTCCAAGAGTCTTTGATCTTCTGCAAATTGTTTGTAACTCTTTCCTTTGACCTCTTCAAAATAGTGGTCTTTAAGGTCTCAGAACTAGGAGGGAGATATCATTTACCAAAACCTGCCATCATCTTACATGCGTTGATGAAGTAAGGGCTTCTTGCCACATTAAATGGAATTGCACATTCAAAAAACATATCACCTACAACATCATCAACTTCTTGTTTCTGCATGGGCTTTCAAAGAGTATTTAATGTAGTTGTCCCACTTGATTTACTGATCTTTGACTGAGATGAACTCCCAACACCAACCATGCTTGAAGAAAGTGCAGATAATGAATTGTAATTCATTGCAATTTCTGTTTGAACATGTTGTCTTTTGTTTTCATTCACTTTCTTAGCCTTTTGTATATTGTCATAATCTTTCTGAAGTGTCTCCTTGAGCTCTGCAGACACATTCTTGCAACCTTCAACACCACCTCCTTTGCCATTAGTGACAGAAAGTAAGTGGTCCATGACTCTAGTTAAAGATCCAAAAAATTTATTATTACATAACTTTCATTTCAAATGCCTCCCATGAGGCCTATCCAATTTCTCCACATATTTCCATCCTTCTGCCGTTGACTTTGGAGGTGCCATGAAAAATATGTCTGCATTTTTGTTGGCAATGGCATATTAAAATTCGAATTTAAATAAATGATAAAATAGTGAAATTCAATTTTCAATTGATTAAAAAGTAAAAAGTAAAAAAATCTATTGAATCATACTAGGTCCTAGAACCCTGATAGGGTGTTTGACTTATCTTTTAATATGGATCACTTCTAAATCTTATTACAAGCATATAGAAGTTATCAAAACTGAAACTGTATTGCAGCTGGGGAAAAACAGTCATATATATTATAAACAATGCATAAAATACTCAAATTTTAATAAAAAGATTATACATTTAATGATTTATGTACATCATTGTGTAAAACCAAATCATTGGACTAAAGATTTAACATTTTGAACTGTATTGGGCAGTTTTTCATTGGACTCACTAACTGTTGTCTGGCAGAATGCTGTCATAATAATTGAAGATGCCCATATGAGGCTCATTCTGCCAAAATTAACAGTGAGATATATTTACGAATGACACTATCTTCCAGAGTTCCACTTCTAAGTTCTAAGTTAGCAGGTAAGGTCTTGAGGCAATTCTATTGTTGTCTTCTATTATTGTTATAATAATCTGACCTTGTATTTCCATTGGGAATGAACTTGTATGACAAATTATTCCTAACATAGGATGGCTCTACCCTGTTAGATTGGCAGGCAGAAAACAAGGTCGTCAGATATAATAACATTTTGTTTATGCCGACTAGTTTGAGCCCATATGCTCAAGCCTCAAGCAGTGGCCGCATTATGCATAAGACGGAGAAGGAGAAGAATTCTTTGGAAACAGTTAAGACGTAGCAGATAGGAAAATAGCCATTCAGATTCAAAATTATGCAAGAGGAATGGGTTGTTTACAAGAAAGGGTAGACAATTTCTCATTTAATAGCATGAAAAGTTAACATAACATGCGTTTGGCGAGAAAAGTTGTCACTTTGAATAAGAATCCCAGTTGAGTAGAGAAATAAGACCAATAAATTCAACACAGCACAAGGAGGATTTGAAATTTGTATAGCAAATTTTTGGACTTGGAGAAATCTTTAGCAGGTAAGTCTGTAGCTAATCCAATGCCACTCTTCCGTTTCCCCTGCCCCCAACTAGGAATAAAGGGAGAGAATATGTAAAAGACGCATTTGTGGAAATGCGAGACAGTTTGGGTTTTGGCTCGACAGATGAGGCCAGAAAGATTGTTGAATTTGCTGCAGATTTCAATGAAAGAACATTTGCTTGGTGTAAGGAAGAAACGTTAAACAAAAACAAATTGAATTTCTTAGATGATATAAAAAAGATGGTTCCCTTTTAACATCTTACAAAATATGCATTAGCATATCATAAATCTAAACAAATTAAAGAAGAACTACGAGAACCAGTGGACTGTAATAAAGATGTGAGACACACTGAGTCACGACTCACAAGTAAAACTCACACTGGGTGTGAATCAACATATGGAACAGTTCAGACTCTCCACTACCTGGTTAACCATTCAGAGAACAGAAAATGCACCACGTTCTTTAAAGTGAATTGAATTGAAGATTAATACTTGTATTTGCTCATGAGGCCTGGACGGGATACAATTTCTAGTGTGAAATTATACAAGTTTGAAGGACTGCATTTTCCTCTGTTTATGGCAGACGGTTCCGGTTGGTGAACAAAGATGGCTGTAGCCTGTAGGTGGAGGAAGAGATAGAAACAAAAACAAAAATACAAGCAAAAACAAAAGCAAAAGCCAGAAAGGATGACCTTTTGTCACAGGTTGCTCAAATGGGCATTATAGAATTGTTGGGTGTTGATTCTTGAAGAAGAAGAAGACGCTCAAATAGCTTGTGGGATTGACATTTTATGAAAAGCTCAACAGAATCCTGAGTATCCACAATTCACTCATTGTGAATTGGATCCATCTTTTTTGTTAAGCCTCAACGCTGGGCTCATCCCATTTGCAAATCGGAATCTTGCCACAAGAACATTATATCAACCTGAAAAGCATTCAAGGCAAGCAATAGGATACTATGCAACAAATCGACATGGAAGATGTGACACTACTGCGCATCAGTTATTTTATCCTCAGAAACCTTTGTTTAAGACTATGTCGTCTGAATGCGTCAATAACATGCACTGCTATAATGGTCAAAATGCAGTAGTCGCTGTTAATGTTCACTATGGATAACTTGCAGCAGCAAGAGAGGAGGTTGAAGAGGTCAATAAAGCTAAACAAATGACAACAAACTTCCAATTGAGTGAGAGTGAATGTTAAAATTGTAAATACCTCTGAACAGTGAAGACTGAAGGTGCTGCGTGCACACTGTGACATTAGTGTCGCGGTGCGTGCAGCGTCGGTGGTCTGCGTCGTGCAACTGCTCAAGGCCTCAGTCCTCATGCGGCAAGCCTCGGCCCTCAGACTCACTGTCTCACACTGCGTGCCCACTGCCCACTGCCTCAGGCCTGCATGTCTTCAAAGTTTCAAACTCACTGCAAGTGCAAAGTTGCAAACGCAAACTGAACTCCACAAATGGCACAAACAAACGCTCAGCCGACAGTGTGTGCCAAAACGCTAGCCAGCGACGGTTTATAAAAAATTATTTGGCGGGAACAAGTGCTAAAAGGCGGTATGCGGCCCCTGGTTTTCTTCTAAAATCGTCAACAAAACCGTCAAGGAAAACCGTCGAACCTGAACAAATTCGTTTAAGTTTGCGATTCAGTTCGATCAAGTTCGTGAGGTTCGTTGAGGTTCGATAAAATTCGATTAGGTTCGAGTTCGCCTTGAGGTTCGAATTCAGGTTTGGCGAACCTGAACGAACCTCAAATTTTTTTTACAGGTTCGCCGAATCCTGTGACTTAGTTCAAATTCAGGGAACCAGAATGTTCATGCTTCATAAAAGATTAAAGCACATAAAAATGAGGCTCAAGGAATGGAATAAGAAAGAGTTTGGCAATATCTTTGTGGAAAAGAAATCAGTCGAAATCAAAATGCAGATACTCAACCAAGCTATGATCTTGAAAGGCTTCGATAAAGATAAAAATGATCTAGTGGAGAAACATCACCAAGACTGGGAAAACTTGTGTAAACAAGAGGAAATATTCTGGAGACAAAAATCTAGAGTCCAATGGCTAAAAGAAGGGGAGCGTAACACAAAAAAATTTCACAGATCCACCATGGTGAACAGAGCACACAACAGAATTTCTGCAATAAGAAAGGAGGATGGACAGCTCCTTCAAACCCATGAGGAGATAGAGGCGGAGCTAGTTCAACACTTCCGAGAAATAGCCAGGGAAAGTAATCCAGAAAGAGATCATCATATCAAGGACTTAATAAAGCATATACCCAAGCTGGTGTCTAGAGAGGACAATTTCAACCTCAACCGACCAGTGACTGAAGAGGAGGTTAGTGAAATTCTCAACGAAATGCAGAATGGAAAAGCACCAGGCCCGGATGGCTTCAATGTTGATTTCTTTAAAGCTTGCTGGAACATTGTTAAAATGGACATTTTGAATGTTGTGGAAGACTCCAGGACAAACAGAACTATCTTGAAAGCTCTCAACACCTCCTTCATCTCCCTGATCCCTAAACAGGAAAATGCTCAAACACCAGACAGGTATAGACCAATAGCACTTTGCAATGTGGTATACAAGATAATATCCAAGGTTGTGGCCAACAGACTTAAACCTCTGTTGCCTGCTCTGATTTCGGGGGAACAATCAGGATATGTTGAAGGCAGACAAATTCTGGACAATATTATTCAAGCTCATGAGGTGGTTCACTCTTTAACTAGCACAAGGAGAGCGGGTATGATCCTGCAACTGGATATAGCAAAAGCATATGACAAAGTGAACTGGTCCTATATCAAACAAGTGTTAAAGGCATTTGGTTTTGATCACAACTGGATCAGATGGGTAATGGCCTTGGTAACCTCCTCCAGCTTTTCAATTTTGGTTAATGGCTCTCCTTCTGAGATTTTTCTTCCTTCAAGAGGGCTGAGGCAGGGGGATCCGCTTTCTCCCTTCCTATTCATACTCATGATGGAAGGTCTTGGCCGGTCTATCAAGCATGCCAGAGTCACGGAAAAATTCAAGGTCTTCCACTGAAGGAGAATGGTCAGGCTTTGACTCATCAACAATTTGTTGATGACACCATGTTACAAGGTATCCCCACTGTCAAAGAGGCTCGGGCATACAAACAAATTCTGTATGATTTTGCCTTGGCTTCAGGTATGGAAGTTAACCTCTCCAAATCAAAAAAAAAATTCTTTAACACTCATATTGCTATTCAGAGAAATATCTCCAGAATTCTTGGCATTCAGAGGGACTCCCTCCCTTCAAAGTATTTAGGAATTCCCCTCACGGCAAAGCCCCTGCACAAAAGCATTTGGGAACCACTGATCAACAAAATGCAGGATAAAGTCAAAAGTTGGACGAGCAGATCCTTAAACCTAGCAGGCAGACTCGTGCTGACAAAGGCGGTGCTCCAATCAATTCCAGTTTTCATGCTTTCAGCACTTCCAACCCCTCTGGGAGTTCTGCAACAATTCAGAAATATCCAAAGAGACTTTCTCTGGGGTAGGGAGGAAGCGAGAAAGAAGTGGGCCTTAGTCTCTTGGGAAAAAATCTGTAAACCCAAGAATCATGGGGGTCTCGGCCTAGATGACCAGGAGATCCTAAGTAAGGTCCTAGGAGCCAAACTCTGGTGGAGGTGGGTCAAAAATCCCAAGGCTCAATGGGCAAGCATATGGAAAGAAAAATACGCTAACTCCTGGCATCACTCTAATCTCATAAGGATGTCTGGTAACATTAAAGGCTCTGCCATCTGGAATAAAGCCTGGGGGAACAAAGGCCTCGTTCAACAAAATAGCTTTTGGGAAATCAGAGAAGGAGACCTTGCTCTTTTCTGGGAGGACAAATGGCAACAAGAACCGAAACTATTAAGAGAGGAATTTTGGAACCTTAAGCAGGAAACGGACACCCAAGGTCTGACTAGAGTGAAAGATTTTTGGGATTATTCACACAACAACGGGAAATGGAGGACTTGGAAGGAGATAGACTGCAGGAATGATGGATTGCTGGAAACAAAAGCTGAGGCTCTTGGACAAATATTGGAACAACGTATGATCTTGGTGTCTGAAGGGCAAGACCAACTCAGATGGGGAAACAACAGTAAAGGCATCTTCAACATTAAGGAAGCAAAAAATATTCTCCTTGAGCTGGTAACCCAGGCTCCGAATAGAACCTGGCTAAACCTCTGGAGACATCAGGGTTGGATAAAGATCAAACTCTTCATGTGGTTGGTTCTGCAAAGGAAAATCTTGACTTGGGACAACATCCGAAAGAGGGGAATAGTTGGTCCTTCTATATGCCAGCTCTGTAAGGCCCAAGAGGAAACTATGGAACACCTTCTCAATAGCTGTAATTTCACTTCCAGACTATGGGATGCTTCTGCCAATATCTTTCAACAGTTTGACAGGGATAAAGAGAGTATTACCAACACCCTTACTAGATGGAGGAGAAATTTCTCAGATAATGAAGTTCTCAACCTAGCCTGGGCTCTCATGCCAAGTTTTATTATTTGGAACATATGGAAAGAAAGGAACAAAAGAATTTTTAAAAATGAAAAGAATCCCGCTTCTCACCTGTTTGATCAGATCTTAAAGCAGATCAAGGAGACGGTCAACTCAATAGTCAAAAATCTTCCTAAAAATCCCCCCACAGGAGCAGACTTGAGAACTCTCAGGCTGTTAGGTCTGCAGGGGATCACCCCTATAAGCCAGTACAGAAGTGTAAGAAAAAGGGAGTCTGAAAAAGAATACTGGCAACCTCCTCCAAGAGGTTTTTTGAAATTCAACATAGATGGAGCCTCCAAAGGCAACCCCGGAACAGCGGGCTTTGGGGGAGCTCTTCGGGATGAAGCAGGTAACATCCTCTCTCTGTTCCATTGTCATTTAGGAAGAGCGACCAATAACATGGCGGAATTAATGGCGATGGAGCAATGCTTAGATTTGTTGAAGCGGGGCAACTACTACAATGTGATCATCGAAGTTGACTCGGAGATGGTTATTAACTCGGTTAAAAGAATCAATTGTGGTTCAAAGCTGGAGAAAGTATCTCAGCACTGGAAGTTAATCCGGGTTTTCCAGAGAATTCAGAGTCACCTGCAGGGGCTTTTCTCTATCAGGTTCAACCATGTGCGCAGGAAGGCTAATAAGCTGGCGGATTTCTTGGCCAACCAAGGGGTCAGCTGCAAGGAAACCAAAGTGGTGACAGGGTGGCAAGTAATGCCATTTGACAACCTGAAAACTCTTTGTCTCAAACTTGCGGAAGAGGACAAAGAAGTGTTTCGGGTTTCTACTGAAAAAGAAAGAACTCAATGAGCTATCCTCAGTTGAATCTCCCCTCTTTAAGCAAACAGGTAGACGGAAACATATGGAGGCAGGCTTCAGATGCTCTGACAATACCAGTCTCCGGATTCACCAGCTCAAGCCAGGCAACTGGCTTCGTTCCATCAAGATTCAATTCAAATCCCGGGTGCAGACACTTTACCCTCGACAAGGCGGAGTGGATCGATGCGCTCAACTTTCCTATGGTCTTGAATGGGGCTCAGAATATTGAAAACTACTATTGTTACCATGGTTCCGCCAGGAGAAAGGAAAAACCGCGTCCCAAGCGGTTTAAGGGCGATCGCACCACTTTCGATCGTAAGGTGGTTTATGGCAATCGAGAGCGACTCCATACATCTGACGACACGTGGAGGAGAGAGGAGGAGCGAAACCGCCCTCATCGCACAGTAAAGCTCGGGCATGTCCGCGGTGCGAAGTGGGGCTCGTCCGTCAATCATCGTGGTGTTGATCAACGGTCAGATTTGACCGAGCATTTTGGTTGGGGTGGAGCGTTGTCCAATGTACGGCTAGCCGAAAAAGTCAATTTTTTGCCGAAATGGAACTCCAGCTTATGGGGCAGAGAGATAGGTTTTTGGGCTGTCGGATGTAATTGCAGTTGTGTGGGAACGGGGAGGTCAAGTCAGCATGTCTCCGAAAGACAATTCTCTCTTCCACTGTTGGGTCCTTCGGTGACTGGGATAGTCATGGTTTTTAGGTTGGTGGTAGGGTCTTGAGGAAAGCCTTGGCTGGTTTTTCTTTGGCCCGTCTTCCTTTGTCGAGTCTTAGTCATAGGTTTAGGGTCATGCCGCAGGGGGCGAGAAACCCTGCTTGGGGTCCACAGGGTATGTTGGACTGTTGTAAATTTTGTAAATTATTTTTCGATTAATAGTAATGAAAGGATTGTCTCTTGCCTTAGCAAAAAAAAGATATTATTCTCCTAACTGAATACAGTTTATTGTCTTTTGTTAAATTATTAGTGGCAAATAATGAACAATTTACAATGCAATTCTTCACCAACAAAAATACATTGCGGAAATAAAAATATGAAACTGATAAATATATGCACATACACAAGAAAATTGTCACCATTCTTTTTGGACAATTGTCCCAAAAAAACCTCGAAGGGAAAATTGGTGCAACAAATGGGGGTTTTATTATTATGAAGCAATTTGAGAGAAAGATTACAACTGGTTGTCTAACTGGCAAACCTTCGGCAATATATTAGCAAAATATGTAGGAGACTCTCTGTCTCTCTCTGCAATCACATTGGCCTCTCTCCAACCACTCACACCTCCTCCACGCTATTCACACCCCTACCCAAAATGGGCATTGGTGTCTCTAGATAAACTCGCACAACCCCTAGAACCCTTCCAGGTGAGTCGTATTGCCTCCCTCTGCCTCTAGAAATGACTTGCTCTGCCACAGGATACTAATCCAGCCTCCAACAAATGAAACAAACCTCTTTCGGCTAGTCGCACTAGGGTTTCTAGCTAACTCGCACTACACAAATCGGCCTCCTCTGCAATCAATTTGGCCTCCTCTTTTCTTGCAACCTGGACACTAGAAAACTAAGGAAAATCACCTCCGGATCTCTGCTCCCAAATCTCTACTACTCCCTCTCCGATGCTCTTCCCTGGCTCGAACTGCGCCCTCACTAAATATTGTGAACTAGAGGAATTCGAAGTGTCTTTCTCACAAACTGTGTAAACTATATTGTCTCCAAGCCCCTTTGACTTGCTCTTATAATCTCTCATTGGAGCATCAACGGCCAAGATCTAATCATGATCGATGGCTCAGATCATCTTCGACTCCGTCAAATGACTTTTTCGTAAGTCTCTAGAGCAAAATTAATTTTCTCAATTAATATGTATTAATCAATCAATTTTCCTAAGACTTGGGCATTTTTAATTATTCATCAATTAATTTAATTGAGAGGTTTCTAAGTGTTTTCTCTCGAAACCTTTTCTGGGTTTTGGAGTCCTCGTGTTCCTTAGCCTCTCTGACACCTTAGAGACTGCAACACATATCCGATTCTACCATATCCTTCAAAAACTAACAAGACAAGCCACATAAGTTCTCGTGAGACTTTGTTAAGTAGTGGTATAGTATAGTGCCACGTGGAGACCACGTGATCACCACATGGCAGAAAAGAGGAAAATGATAATTTTTGAATAAATAAAGTTTTAAAAGAATATAACATAAGATCCAAGGGTTCGAATTGGATGAAATTTGGGTCACTGGAATTGCCTCGTCGAGGCAACCATAATGGCGACATCTAAAGCAAATTCTTGAGATTCAAGGTAAAGGTCAAAACAATATTATCTTGTTTCTCTAACCGCATGTGGGAAGTTGGATTAGCAAGTGAACACTTCACCGAAATTAAGGTGTGGTGTTCACAGAAACCCATTACTTGATGATATTGAAGTAACATTAAGTAATTTGGGGTAATTGGAGGAAAACTTGTGTTAAAATCCAGTTTGGGGTAAAAAGAGGGAAACTTGCTAGCCCCTCAATTTAAAATTAGGAGGGAAGTGTTAGAGAATGTAGTAGGGTAGCTATTAATTCAATTCTCCTTAACCTTAATAACTGTTTGTGAACTTTATTTATCTTCTTATGTTTTTTTATTAGATTTTTTCAACAAACAATTATCAAAAGCATAAACAATAAAGACAATGGACACAAGAAGTAAGCTCCAAGCCTGGGCAAAACCCCTCCAAGGAGAAAACCCAGAAAATCTCTTTTCTTATAGAATCTGTTTCAAATGAGAAAACCAAGAACCAAAACCCTAGACCAAGTCCTCCAAGCACCAAGTCAGCCCTTCAAGAATCCCTTCCAACGAGGTCAAAGATCAACCAAGTCAACAAGGGTCAATCCTTCTTCAACCAGCTTCCAGCTTTAGCTTCAGCCCCTAGCTTCAAGTCTGCAACTTCGGTCCTTGGTAAAATAGAAATACTTCTTTCTAGCACGTGACTATCTTCAAAGAAGTCTTTCCTCAAGCAAGACATTGTCTCCAAAGTCAACGAGAACCAAAGCTAGGTCAAGACAATATTTCAGCCCTCTTGCAACTTTGATATGAAATTCTCGGCCTCCTGCAACTTAGACCTGCAATAGCCCTAACCCTCGCATGTGTGGACCAGGGCTGCTGGAGAACGCCACCCCCTCGAATCCACTCCCAAAGCGCTCTCCGAGCGGGGGCAAATCGGAAGCACGCTCCTAAAAAAAAAAAAAAAAATCAAAGAAACAAGAGCCTATGGCCTTAGTATTGATATGCAATTCATGGTAATGTTAAATTTTTAAAGTAAACATGACACTCTCCTTTATCTTTCACTTTCATCCTTTTACTTAAATTTTTATCATTACCATAAAAAGACTCAGGATGTTTGAGAGTGGTTTTGACCTCGTTGGATTTCATATGGAGAAAGTAGAATTTTCGATCTCACTCAAAATCCAGTAGATTTAATAGTTTTCAAGATTTCAGAATTGGGAGGGTTGCAATGTTTCCATTGGATTTTGTCATGTACTAGGGTATGGAACTCGTATTTAATCAAGATCACCAGGCCCTCTATGTACCTTGATGTTAGTGACATTGGTTGTCAAACTCCTCTATCATGACCCTACTAAAAATGTACCCATCATTCAAACAAAATCTTGACTTTGTTAAATTATGCAACTAGGGTTAAATTCCACTATGGACAGCTCAATTGATGGAGATAATGATTGCATTAAATTCCTCTTTTTGAGAGGACCAAAATTGACCTAAAGATCACTCAATTCAAATAAGGAAAAGTGGATTTTTTAGGACAAGCCCACAAATTCAAAATTGTCAAGGTCGGCCTTGGGTCAAAAGACACATCTCAAGGACAATATGGCACCCCTCAAGTTCCATATAAATATAAGTGCCCTCATGCCTTATTTGGACATCACACAACACACATCCTTCTCTCTCTTCATTTGTTTGGTTCGTACAGGTTAAAGGGCAGCTCTCTTCTCTTCACACGTGCAAGGATCTTGGAGGCAATCTTGACTTTCCTTCGTCGACTTTTCAGCTAGATAGTATGACTACAGTTTGACCGAGTTTGACTTCACATCTTGATCTCCTTTGACCTGAAAAAGTTTGATTTATTAAGGCCGAGTTGACTGGAACTAAAACCGAGGCAACCTGGGCAAGTTTGATTGGAGTTGATTTTCTAGTTTGACCACAGAAAATTGTAGACAGGGATAGTAGACTATCTCTCTCCTTTGACCGAGTTTGAATACATTTTTTAACACTGTTTTGGGCTAACTGTGATCAACATTTGAGGCCGAGTTTGACTAAAGTTGACCGAGCTCCTAAAAGGTTGTGCTGACCATTGACTGGTTAGGGTTGACTGCACTGTTGTTGACTGTTGTTGACTTGGGAAGATTACAGGAGGTTCAGATCTGACCATTGACCACATATCTCTACTTTGTCTCTAGTTTGAATAATTGTTTGATATTGACTATTGACATTGGATGTTGGCTATATCAAAGTTTGACTTTGACTCTTGGATGATGTACTCTTTCTTCTGAACATTTGAAGAAAATCTAATAAGAAGATTTGCAAGGGTTTTGCCCTGGTCTTTGACAAAATTTGTGTCTCTTGTCTCTTGGTTGTCCTTCTATATGCAATTGTTTATTTTTTCTATGTACTATTGCTCTACTGTCATTGGAAAGTTGAAGAAGTGAAATGGAGAAATTGAATGTTATTAGATATTGTTGAAGTAATAGTTGCAGCATACAACAAGTGATGAAAAATTAGCATGGGATCGGAGTTGAGGTGAAGACAAGCCCAAGAGACATAGAGCAAGAGCATCCATCTCTCAAGACATTAATTGAAAAAGGGAAAATCATTTTGTAAAATATGTCTTCCTCTTTCTTCAAGGAGCATGAAAAGTTGGGAGATTCATCTAACTTTGCTACATGGAAAGTCAAGTTGGAGATCATAGCTGAAAACAATGATGTGTTGGACTTCGTTCAAGGAAGAGTAACTGAGCCTCCAGAAAATGCTTCCACTGTTGTAAAAAAAAAGCATAAGAAAGGTGAGTTAAAGGCAAAGAAAATTATAACTAATGGTTTACAAGATAATCTACTTGCTTATGTTGGAAATTTGAAACGGTCCAAGGACATGTATGACAAGATTGTTGGCATGTATGAAGTCAACAATTTAAATGAAATCATCTCTTTGAAAGATCAACTCAAAGACACAAAGATGAACAAATGAGAATCTGCGCAATCATATATTATGAGGATATCTTGTATTAGAGATCAATTGCTAAGAGTTGGGGAAATCTCACCTGACAGAGAATTGGTGATCATAATTCTAAGAGGCATCCCTTCCATTTGGGAAACTTTCATTACTACTATAAGCAATAACAACAACATCCTGACATTCAATGAGATTATTGGTAAACTCACACAAGAAGATTCGAGGATGATATCTAGAGGAAGAATTCAAGGATCAAACAAAGGAGAGCCCTCTGCCTACATTGCTCAAGGAAAGAAGAAGAATGCAAAGAAAGGGAATGGAAAGCCATCCAAATAAAGAAAACCTCCTCAATCCAATCAAGATTCCAAGGAATCAAGAAGGTGAAATAGAGATGTTGAGTGCTACAATTGTCATCAAAAGGATCACTCAGTTCAAGATTGTCCCAGAAAGAGAGATGCTCCAAGAAGGAACTCTTCAAGGTCCTATAACAATAACTGTGACTTCAACAACAAAAGGTCATATGAAAGAAGAGATGATAGATGAAGGAATGAAAGAAGAAGAGGCTCCCCCAATGATCATGATTATAGCTACTGTCCTCCTAAAAGGCCAAGAAACTCCAAGTATGAAGGCAATGTTACTAAACAATCTGAATATATTCTTATTTCTACATTAACTAGTTCATCTCCTCCAGACTCTTAGGATAGTTGGCTAATAGCGGGGCTTCTCATCACTTTTCTAGATATAATGAGGTTCTCTCTAATCTGGTAGAGAGGGAGACAAATTTGAACATTATTCTTGGTGACAATACCACTCATCCCGTAAAGGGCTTTGGTTCTGTCAAATTTCACTTGAACTCTGGGGAATCTGTTTTGCTTCATGATGTACTATATGTGTCGGGATTGAAGAAGAATTTGGTTTCGATATCTGCCTTGGAGGATAAAGGAATGAGGGTTGCATTTATTAAAGGAAAAGTACTTACTTGGCCTGTTGAATCCTACATGAGAAATGCCTTCACATTGGGAACTAGGTTTGAAGGACTCTATAGAGTCACTGGAAGACCCCTTCTAGCCATGGTCCATAATAAAAATCTTCAAAGCGAGTTGTGGCACCGAAGGTTGGCCCATCTACACTATGATGCACTTCCAAAATTGAAGAAGTTGGTTTTCGAGATCCCTGATGTTCAAGCTCAACATGATGGAGTATGTCCTGGGTGTGCAAGCGGAAAGAAGACAAGGGGACCATTCCCCTCTAGCGAAAACAAGACGGAAGAAATTCTCCATCTCATTCATTCTGATATATGTGGTCCAATCCCTGTGCATTCACTTGGGGGTCATCTTTATTACATCACCTTCATTGACAATTTCTCAAGGAAGACATGGATATACTATTTGAAGTACAAGGATAAGGCATTCGAAATATTCAAGGAATTCAAGGCTTTGGTGGAAAATCATACAGGGAAGAAAATAAAGGTCTTTAGGTCTGACAACGGCAGGGAATACATCTCAAATGAATTCATAGACTTTTGCAAGAAGGAATCAAGAAGGAGACCATTGTGCCTTATACTTCCAAACAAAATGGAGTGACTGAGAGAAAGAAAAGGTCCATTCTGGAAGTTGCCCGAGTTATGCTCCATGATCAAAAGCTGCCAAAGTTCCTCTAGGCTGAAGCAACAAACACAACGATATATGTTCAAAACAGGTTGCCTCATCAAGCTTTGGACAACAAGACTCCCGAGGAAGTATTCACAAGTGTCAAGCCCAATATTGGTCATCTTCAAATTTTTGGTTGCCCTGTGTACTTCCATGTATCGAAGGACAAAAGAAACAAGCTAGAAACTACAAGAAGAAAAGGTACGTTTATTGGATATAGTGAAGATTGTAAAGCATTTAGAATATATATTTCTGGTCAAAGGAAGGTTGAAGTTAGTAGGGATGTGACATTCGATGAAGATGCTACCAATAGAAAAGCAAGGGACCTCCCTCCACCTACTCCTCCTGAAGACAATAGTGATGAGATGGATATTTTAGAAGGTCCTTCTATGCCTGAATCCGAGAAGGAGATCGTTGATGATCCCATGGAGCCTATGGACCCTTTGGATCCTCCTCCATGTGATCCCCCTACAAGGAAAAGACCACTTTGGCTCAAGGACACACTACAAGATGCTGAGAAACATGCTGCTACTTGGGGAACTTTCAGGGAAAGCAAGAAGCCATGCAGGTCCCAAGCCTATGTTGTAGCCATGAGCAAGATGATTCAAGTTGAAAGCCTAAACCTAGTACCTTTGAAGAAGTTGTGAAGGAACAAGTCTGGAAAGATGCAATGGTCAAAGAATATGAGTCCATTATGAAAAATGATGTATGGGATATTGCGCCGAGACCAAAGGGAAAATTTGTGGTAACCTCCAAATGGCTCTACAAGATCAAGCATGCATGGAAAAATACAAGGCAAGGTTTGTAGCCTGCGGTTTCACTCAAAAAGTGGGAGAAGACTATGATGATATATTTGCTCTTGTGGCCCGATACACAGCCATTCGTTCAATAGTGGCCCTTGCTGCAAGTTGGTGAGCTCCAGTATTGTAGCAATAATGCTACAACTCCTGGGGCTTCCTGTCTCTCATTTTATCAACCCGGTAGTTCGTACAAACTTGGAAGCGACGGTGCTGTATGCACAAGTACTAGCTCTTGTCGCAGCTGTCACTTGGTCAGCTGGCACAAGTCCGCTAGGGCTCAAGCCAACTTCTATAGGCTCACAGAAGAAGCTTTATCAATGATGGACGAAAGCTAACTCAGAGAAAACTACTCTACTTGGCGAAAATGATCTGAAAGCAAATCAAAGCATGTAAACCTAGGAAACCCTAATTTAACTAGTCTAACCTCTATACTGCAAGGAATGTGAAGGAATGCTGATGTTACCTCTAATAAGTGGAAATGCATGGATCTAAGCTGTTTGCATCATAAAAGACATGTTTTTGTATTTTCTCTTTAAATGTGTGGAATGATTGTGATTGTGTGCTAATTAGGGTTTGGTTGTGCAGATGGGATGGAGAAGGAAGGAAAGCGTGGGACAGATTGGGAAGGCTAGGGGAGGTCCCTAAGGATCCTTAGCATCCATCCACAGAGGTTCCTCGCATTCAGATGCTCAGCAACCGAGAGAGTGGCCTCCTACAGGATGGCTGTGGAGGATCCTACAGGATACTCTGTTTTCTACAGGATGTCTACAAATGGCTACAGGATGACCTACCGTGAGTGGTTGGAGTGATGGAGGAGTAATGGAATGGTAGGGGGAGATGTGCAAGGTGGGGATGAGGCTGGTGATGGATGTAGAAGTGAAGGAATGGGATAGGGAGTGAATGAAGGGAGTAGGTTGGAAGATGGAGGACTAGGTCAACAACGAGGGCTAGAGAATGGAGCTATGCGAGGAGTGAAAGTCTTTGGAGAGATAGCAGAGCGGAGTGAAGGTCGAGAAGATGTGTGTGCATGTGTGATCAAGGTGGAGGAGAAGGTAATGGGCCGAGAGGGAGAAGTGTAAATGTAACAAATGCTTATGACTGTTATCAAACCGAAAGTGCATCAACCTAACTATCTGTGCTCATAATTCAATGATCAACAATCAAAAACGCGAAGGAGAATGTGCATGAAGCTGTGGTAAAGGAGTGCAGTGCATGAGTGGATGACAAGGAAGCATCTAACGTAACAGTGACTGTATTGCAGCAATCATCAAGTGAAGAAATGCGTGTTTTTGGTGGCTAACTATGGGCTGCACCCCAATCTTCAAGAAAGATGGCAGTGAGTCCTAACAGCCTTTTTGTTGGAGCTCCAATGGACTCTATCTATCCTCTGCTACACTAAACGACTGTAAACAAACTCACCATAAGCAAATCCTATCTACTCATGAAAAAGACCAACTCAACAACCTGTAATTCGAATTGCATGTACAAATGAAAAGCTCAAAGTGCTGGAAATGAAATGGGAACAACACTACAGCAGAGGGGATCTATGGCTCTCAGGTTGGGCCCTAACCTGAGAGCTATAGTCTCCTTAAGAAACTCAGAACTAGATCACAAACTGTCTTCTTTATTCATAATCTGATATCATGCCAAATTGGCTTACAAAAGAGAACGAAACTTGAGCTGTGCTCCAAAATTACAATAGTAACACGAGAGTTTCAACAACCTAACCAAGGCTAAGGCCTCTATACTTATACAAAACGATGCTCCAACAAGTATCCATGATTCTAGGAGCTCGGCTGTTCAATCTATAGTTTAACTGCTGATCCTGTAGGATGATCATAAATGTTGTTTCCTGTAGAGCAGTTTTGAACTGTTGTTCCTGTAGAACAGCTGGCCGTGTATTAAGCTCGGAGGGAGGATGGAGTGGGGCTCGGAGTTCTTGGTGAGGATCCCGAGGAATGTCCCCCAAGACCATGGACAACCTCTCCTTACGTCAGCAATGCCAACTCGTTGTCTCCTTGCCACCTTTTCGTTGTCTTTTGCTCCCTTTTAATGCCAAAACCTGGAATCACAATGCATTAGCTACGTAGATAAAGTGCCTATCCTTTCTCCTACAAACAACATGAATAAACTAAGAAGTGTATGCATAAACAATAAAAATGAATGGTTTGAGCAAGCAAAATAGGCCAAAATGAGCCCAAATTGTACCAAAATTGGGGCTCATCATCACCCCCCAGCTGAACCATTTGCTCATCCTTGAGCAACCTTGCCCCTGCTCCTCGTCCTTGGCCGAGGACTTGGGACCGGAACAGGCTGTTTCTTTTCTGCTTTTGATGGCCCTGCCTTTTCTGCCCCTGATGGTGATGAGGGTGATGCTTCCTTCCCTTTTTCTATTTCTTTGAGTCGGGCTTCAGAAGGCGACTGGCCTATCTTTCGTGTCCAGGAAGTTATTTTTGGGCTCCCCTTTTCGGGGGTAGCTGATGGTTTAGAGGGGGTTCTTGCACTGGGTGAAGTAGGTACATCCCCTGAAGTGGTATGGCTGTTGGGTGAAGGCTGTGGCTTGCTCGGGGACATCCTCTTACTTCTCCTGGCTTCAGGTGGCAGAGGGGTCTCCCTCTCCCTTTTCTCTTTCGGTTTTGGAGGTGTGCTGAGGGCAGCCAGTGCCGCTGCTGCCTCCTTATCGAGGATGTCAGCCTTCTCTTTCTTGTGTTTTGCTCCCTCGGAGCTCCTTGTAGAGGGTCCCTCCTTTTTTGATTTCAGGTTTCCTGTGGAAGACCCTACTTTGCCCGCTTTCGGGCCTCCTGTAGAAGATTCTTTCTTTGTCTTCGGGCTCTCTACAGGAGGCTGTTTCGCAATGACCGTCGGGCCTCTTGTAGAAACCCCTCTTTCCAGCCTTGTGATTCTTGTAGGAGCCCCTGTCTCTGTCTTCGGGCTTCCTGTAGAAGCCTGTGGTTGTACTGTCGGGTTTCCTGTGGAAGCCTTTGTCTCCGTCTTTGGGCCTCCTGTAGAAGCCTGTTTTCCAACAATTTTCGGGCTTCCTGTAGAAGCCTTGGTCGTTGCTCTTGGGCTTCCTGTAGAAGCCTGCTCCTTACTGATCTTCGGGCTTCCTGTAGAAACCTTTGTCTTTGTTTTCGGGTTTCCTGTAGAGGCCTGAGTTTGCGTTTTCGGGCTTCCTGTAGAAGCCTGTGATTGCGTTCCTGCAGATGCAACTCTCACCACCTTCTCTTGCCTTGTTTCGTGGCTTTTGCGTTTGGCTTTGACTGCAGAAGCTGACAAGGTGCTTGGGCTGGCAGGGGCCACCTCAGCTTTGACTGCCCTGCTTTTCAACCTCTGTTCCCTTGCTGATAGGATGGGGGTGTCCTCTTTGACTTTGTCATCTTTTCCCTCTTCCTTCTTCTTTCGTTCCTTTTTCTGTGCTGGAGCCGGAACTTTTTGGCTTTTTCCTTTCTTACTCCCGGCTGCTGGCTCTTCTTCTTCTCCGTTAGAGGATTCCGCTTCTTCAAGCAACATTTTTATGTTCCCCGTTCTGGATAAGTTCCTAAATGATTCCCAAGCGAGGGGGACTTTATATGAGCGGAGAGCATCCTCCACGAGGAGCTTGACTAGCCCATGGTGGGCTATCTGGTCCGGAATTCCGTCCTTGAGCTTGGTGGAACACTCCATTAAGGACTGTAGTAGAAAGTAAGGAATGCTCAACCTCTGTGCTGCAGGGAGGTCAATCTGGTGTCTTAGTTCGTTAAGCAGCCTGAAGTGATACGCATATACAATGCTATATCGACCCTCACAGGTGATATATTTCATAATTTGTAAACTGACTTCGTTCCATGGCGGCAACAGGCTTGCCCTTTTGACTCCATTTTTGTCTTCGGTGAATGACTCTTCCGGTGGGAAGAACTCCTTCTTTGCTTGCTGGCTCATCTTCCGCTCTTCTTTGTCCCACGGCAGACCCATGGGCAGCTCTGTAATCCGACTGATATGCTCTGGGGTGAGTTCGAGGCTGAGACCTCTGAAGGTTACCATGGCCAATGTCTGTGATTTAGGCTGCAGAGCCTGCAAAAATTCCTCGGCTACTTCATCATCGTAGCCCTGTAGTTTATCACAGAAAGGCATCCATTGCGCTCTAGTGAAGAGCTCAACCACTGCCGGGTTTCTCCTTAATGCATTTGAATTAGTGGGCTCTCGCCTGATAAACCCGCCAGGCATGATGAACACAGTGGTTTATACCAGAGGTGGTGGATACACAGGAAATTCGGTCTTAAAGACAAAACATGCAATGAATTTTCAGACCACAGTTGATTATACAGCTATCCTGTAGGAGCGATAGTATAGGCACGGCAATCCAATTTTTTTATGACCAGCTGGTGAAAAAATGACTTTGCCACCTTTGGAAAAACAATTGCGGAAGGAGTTGCAGGGTTACCTCTTTTCTGCCACCTTTTTTTTACGTGAAGACTTCACCTTCCTGTAGAGCCGCGTTCCTGTAGAAACTGCTTCCTGTAGGATGGCGTTCCTGTAGAAACTGTTCCTGTAGGAGCAGTGCGCAGGCCTCGGGAAGAGCTTTAGTTGGCTGGCGGTCGAGAGGTGCTTTACTAGCGTTCAGGTAGCCGAGAGCTCGGCGTATCAACATGCAGAGGTAAGCAGAGGATCGACTCGAGTTTTGAAGTGAGGTTGATGGAGATACACGCTTAATCGAGCCGATTAGATTTTGAATCGGCGCAGCTCGTGGCGCGGGGGTGAGCTGTCCCCGCCGGACCGTTGGGTGACGTCACCCATCATCCGCCTGCACATTCGTTTGTTGCCGCATTCATTCCCACAGATCTGCCGCCGCCCTTTTCGGTTAAACTTCACTTCTCGGTTGACGGGACTGATCTTCACGTGCTTGCTGCGTGTTTCTTTCGTCGTGGCTGCCACCTCGTCCTCTGACTATCCCTTTACTAACCGACGTGGCCAATCACTGGCCTTTAGGCCGCTCAACCATTCACCTTTATGCCATGCAAAACAAATCGAAGTAATAATCATGCAGTTTGATGGAGAGAAGGATTAGAACACTCACCTGCGCGCGGCTGCACATGATTTCCAGTTTTTTGAGCGATGGATCTACCTGCCGCATGTGGCTGCACATTCCTGTAGGCTCGTGGTTACAGGATGCTGGCGATGGAGTGAATGGTTCTGCGTTCATGCGCCCGTGTTTGATCTCAGATGGCGGTGCTGTGAACGGTCTTCACTTGAGCAGGTTGAACTGTTACAGGATCCCCGCGAGGGGTCTTGTCACCGTTCTTTCTCCTCGGGTGTATGCTGCATGCTAGCGGTTCTGGCTTCTCGATCACGATCCCAGCGCTTCTTATGTATCAACGTGGATGTGGTATGGTTCTCGGTGCCTAGTTTTTCTTTGACAGATGCTTTCTCACGAGAACTGATTACTTTGTTGTGCTGCTGCAGGGATCTTGGTTGCATGGCGACGAGGATGGTGGAGGACGATAATGGCAATGTTCAGGGGTGCCATCATTGGCATGCATGCATTCAATCCACTCCTCAGTCGCTAGATCTTCATTTGAAACACATTTCGGCCATCGTAACCTTCTATAGGAAGTTTCCTGTAGAACACAGAGCTTCCTGTAGAAAATTGGCGCTCTCCTGTAGAAGATCCGCGTCTTCCTGTAGGAAGACTGTCTGTTCCTGTAGAAAAACTGTATCCTCCTGTACAAGATCCAAAGCATGATAATAATTGCACATACCTTAAAAAACATTGCTGTTCTTGGAGGAGGTGCTGATGACATCCTTTGCTAGCATGATGAAGGCCCCTGGCTTGGAGTGGAGAGGCTTCTTCTCCTCCATAGAACATCTGCATGCAAACCTTTTATGGTGCTGATTGCTTTTTCCTTTTTTTTCTTTCTTTTTTTTTCTTTTTTTTTTTTTTAGAAAGACAATAGGAGCGCCTCAATGAGGTTTTTCACCCCTACTGCCTGCCTTGGGCGCCTCAGAGAGGTTTTCACCCAAGGATCTTCATTTTTCTCTCTTTTCTTTTTCGAAAGACAATAGGAGCGCCTCAATGAGGTTTTCACCCCTACTGCCTGCCTTGGGCGCCTCAGAGAGGTTTTCACCCAAGGATCTTTATTTTTCTCTTTTTTCTTTTTTTTTTTTTTTTTTTTTTTTTTTTTTGTGTTTTAGATCCTTCAAGGTATGCCCAAAGTGGAGGCAGAACCCTTCTCTATGACCAAAACAGATTTCTCCATAGTGCTGATAAACTCTTGTCTTGAGAGAGGTCTTTTGTAGATCTTCAATCGGTGCCCATTGACAAGCATGGGAATGGCTTCCTCATCAATGGTTCGAATGAGGATTGATCCATTGTCATGGCATTGTTCCACCACATATGGTCCTAGCCATCTGGTCCTCAACTTCCCCTTGAAATCTTTGAATCTGGAGTCATACAACAAGGCCCAATCTCCCGGCTGAAATTGCTTGTCATGGAGATGTTGGTCATGCCACACCTTCCTCTGAAGTTGAACCACTTCTGAGTGAAGGAGGGCCTGCATGCGGTGCTCATCCAGTCCATTCAGCTGCAATAACCTTTCTTGTTGTGCATGGCTGAGATCTAGGTCCAGCTGAGCTGCCATCCTCAAAGTGTTATACTCAAACTCAATGGACAACAAAGCTTTCTTCCCATAGACCAGCTCATAAGGTGTGAAGCCGGTGGTGGTCTTCCGAGTGGTGTTGTAAGCCCATGTGGCCTCAACTAGGCGATCTGCCCAGTCTTTTCTGCTGCTGCTCACCACTTTGGTCAAGATCCCTTCTAATGCTCTATTGGTGACTTCCACCTGCCCATTTGCTTGAGGATGATAGGGGTTGGAAGTCCTATGCTTGATCTTGTGATGAGCTAGTAGATCTTCAACCAAGTTGGATGTGAACTGGCTCCCTTGATCGGTCACCAGCTCTCTTGGGTAGCCAAACTTGTAGAAAATGTTCTCTCTTAAGAACTCGACCACCTTCTCTTCTGTTGCTGCTTTGATTGCTTTAGTCTCTGCCCACTTGGTCAAGTAGTCAGTACACACAATGATGTAGGATCTCTGCCTCGAAGAGGGATTGATTGGACCCACAAAGTCCATGCCCCACTTCTCAAATGGCTCAAGAGTCACTTGAGGTTGGAGAGGCATCTCATCCCTTTGGGTAGGTTTCCCCATTCTTTGGCATTGGTCACACTGGCTGACATATCTTCTGACATCTTGATGAAGTGTGGGCCAATAGTAGCCTGCCTGCAGGATCTTGAAGGCAGTTCTCTTTGCTGCAAAATGTCCTCCACAAGGCCCATCATGACAGGTGAGGAGAATGTCAAAGACTTCCTCCTCCCTTACACAACGCCTTAAGATCTGATCAGGGCCAAGCTTGAACAGGTTGCCCCCGATCCAAGTGAATGAGGCACTTTTTCTGATGATTTTGCTCTTCTCCTTTGAAGAGAGGTGCGGAGGAAACTGAGCTGAAACAAGATAGTTTGCTATATCAACAAACCATGGAGAGAGTACTGAAATAGCAAATAGATGCTCATCAGGCATCTGGTCATCCACCGTCTCATCTTCACCTGCAGACAAATCCAATCTAGATAAAAAATCAGCAACAACATTTTCTCTTCCTGGTTTATCAACAATGGTTAGATCAAACTGCTGCAATAAAAGTAACCATCTAATAATACGAGCATTCACATCTGGTTTATTCATCAAATATCTAATAGCAGCATGGTCAGTATGTACAAATGTTTGATATCCGGTAATGTAATGACGGAACTTGTTTAGTGCATGGACTACAACTAAGAACTCTTTCTCGGTTACAGTGTAATTCAGCTCAGCTTTGGACAAGTTCTTACTAACGAAGTAAATGGCATATGGAAGTTTTTCCTCAATTTGTCCTAAAGCTGCCCCTATGGCTTTGTTTGAGGCATCAGTGTGGATGTGGAAAGGTAGGGCCCAGTTTGGACCTCTCAAGATTGGTGCTGACACCAACTTGTCCTTTAACTCATTCAAACTCTTCTGACAAGCGTCAGTCCACTTAAACTCCACATCTTTTGCCAACAAGCCAAACAATGGCGAGGCGAGCTTGCTGAAGTCCTTAATGAATCTCCTGTAGTATCCCGCTAATCCCAAAAAACTCCTAACATCCCTTACTTTTTGAGGAGGTGGAACCCTCTTGATGAGAGCAATTTTGTTAGGATCCACCTGCAATCCTTGGGAAGAAATGGTATGGCCTAACACTGTCCCTTCAGTCATTAGGAATTCACATTTCTCAGGGCTAAGGGACAAGTTCATCTCGATGCACTTGGTTAGGACCTTTCCCAAGTTGGACAATGCTTCCTGGAAGTTGGCCCCATAAGGGGTAAAGTCATCCATGTAGATTTCCACTGCATCATGGACCAACTCCGAGAAGATGCTCAAGACAGCTCTCTGAAAAGTAGCAGGAGCATTGCATAGCCCAAAGGGAAGGACTCGGTAGGCAAAGGTACCCCAAGGACAAGTGAAGGTGGTCTTATCTTGGTCTTCCGGGCTGATTTGGATTTGATTGTACCCGCTGAACCCATCCAGGAAAGAGAAGAACTTCTTTCCTGCCAGTCCATCCAACACTTGATCTATGAAAGGTAGAGGGAAATGGTCTTTCTTGGTAGCTTTGTTCAGCTCCCGGTAATCTACACAGATCCTCCACTTCCCATTCTTCTTGGGAACCAACACTAGAGGGGACACCCATTCACTATCTGAGATGGGGTAGATGAATCCGGCATCTAACAGTTTTTGCAATTCTTCCTTGACAATGTCTTTAAGGGCTGGATTCATTCTCCTCTGCGGTTGCCTAACCGGTTTACAGTCCTCTTTGATGTATATATGATGAGTACAAACCGAGGGATGGACTCCTTTCATCTCCTTATAGCTCCAAGCAAAAGCATCTAAGTGGCTGGCCAACAGGTTGCACAGCTCCTTTTCCTGAGAAGGAGATAGGGAGGAGCTGATTTTCAATGCTCTCTCAAGGCCGAACTCCACATTCTTAACTCTGGGAGTGACAGGGTTGGTTGTACAAAGATCCACTAAGGTGCTGGCTTGGGCATCCTCCACCAATTTTTCTAAAGGTAGTGCACTGGTAGGTGGGTTTTGGATCAAGTTCTCGATCAAATCATCCTCGGTTGGGGGATTTCTTCTATTGGTTTCTATGGTACATAGAGGTGCTGAATACACCTCGTCTTCTTCTCCTTCTTCCAACCAGAGTGGTAAGTCATGCTCTAAAGAGGGTTGGGCAGGAGGGTATAGGACAAGTTGCTTGGACATAGGACCATTTTTGATGGTCATATTTCCGGCACGACAACTGATATAGGCATCTGCAGTGGCTAACCAAGGCCTTCCCAAAATGAGGGGATATCCAGTAAGCTTTGCCTTTGGTTGCAGAACCAGGAAGTCTGCAGGATACTCCCAAGAGTCAATAGAGACCAAGACATCCTCCACAATTCCTTCGGGAGTCACAGTGGAGCGATCTGCTAATTGCAGTACTGTCGAGGTCTTCCTCAAGGAACCTTGAAGATTGAGCTTGCACATGGTATCCCTGGTCATTACATTAATGGCAGCCCCCAGATCAATCAGAGTGTGGGGTATGATGGTGCCATTGATGTGGACATCTACTACAGGACTTCCAGGATCTAAGTACTTTGGGCAGATGACTTGTCCTAGCATAAGGTCAGACAGTTGTCCTATGACATTGATAGTTGAAGCATCTTTCTTCCGTCTGCCTGGATGTTTGAAACACTTCTCCTTAACCAGCTTGTTATAGATTGGCACATCCTTGATGGCCTGGAGAAGGGGTATCTTCACACACAACTGCTTGAGCTCTCCCAGAAGCTCATCTTCCTCCGGGTTGGGTTGTGTGGTGGCTGTAAGTCTCTCAGGAAAGGGTGGAATAGGCTTTGGTTCACTTTCCTGATGGTCTTCCTCCTCCTCTGGGGGAGGAGGTTGGCGATCTGGAAGAGTCTTTCCAGATCTAAGATTGATCTCCTGGATCTCCACAGCATAGGTAGGGCATGAGGTCTCCCCAGTATATACCTGCTGAGCCTGTCTATTGTTGGGGTTCGGGTTCGGTTGAGCAGGCATTTGAGGTTGCCTTGGAGGAGCAGGAGGTAATGGTTGTGGCTGAACTGGAGGTGGAGGCAGAATGGCGGGAGGATTGTTGTATTGAGGCCTCCACCCCGACTGAGGTGCACTCCATTGAGGCTGCGACTGGGTATGTGAGTGATATGGATGAGAAGTAGGTTGAGTAGGTTACTGAGGTGGATAAGACCATGGAGGAGGCATGGACCAGGAAGGATGAGCAGGGGGACCCCAGGAAGGCATGGGAGTCAAGTGGTTGGGGTTGTAATAAGCTTGAGATGCCCCTTGCATCCCCTGCTGATAAGGTCTAGATCCTTGAGGCCTCCTTTGGTTGATGAAGTAGAGAGGTTCAGTGGGGGCTTCAGTTCCTTGGTACATGGCTTTAAACCCAGGCAAGGTTGGACACTGATTTGTTGGGTGGTCCTCCTCACAAACGAAACACACTTCAACCGAATGCAATGGACATTCGTTCTTAGGGTGTCTTCTGGTGCACCTAGGACAGAAGACAGCCAAGGCTCTCTCAGCTTCCTCTTTCTTTTGCTGGATCCTGAATGTGTCCAGCTGCATGGCAATGGTATGTCTCACCTCACTCTTAAGATCTTCTAATTGGTTTGTAAGCTCATGTTTGGAGAAAGGGACACCGGTGGAGAGGAGGTTTCCTCTACCTCGTTTTCTAGCTGCCCTGGAATGATTTCGAAACACAGTCTTGATGTCCTCATAAGGCAGTTGGTAAATGTCCCCCCCAGCTAACATGTGAAGGGTATCTAAGAGATCTTCAGGTACTCCTCGGAGCAGAACCAACTTAAGGGATTCAGGGTCAAGTGTGCACCTGGCCCGCTTGTAACTAAGTTGGAACCTTTCCTCATAGTCCTCTAAAGATTCATCGTTTCCCATGGTCATCCGAAAGATTTCCCCCTTTGTTTCCTTGGACCTACAATAATCCCGGTACTTGGTGTTGAAGGCTTGCTGCATCTGAGCCCATGTGGTGATACTATTCCCAGGCAAACCCATGAACCAGCGTAGTGCTGCATCCTTGAGAGTAGAAGGGAAAAGTTTTAGCTTTTGTTCATCCTCAGTATAGTCATAGGTTCTACAGAGGACAGCAAACTCAAATAGGAAGGTATCAGGATCCTCAGTGGTCATTCCATGGAAGTGAGGCAAAGCAAAGGGGCTAATGTTTTTCATTTTCATCTCACCATTGGTCTCTCGGATGGGGAAAGCTCCTTCTATCCTCTCATCCTCTCTATTGTCAGCCATAGCTTTAGGTGGAGTGGTCTCTAACTCTTCTTCTTCTATAGGATTTCGGTATGTCTTGGGATGTTCACCTATAGTTTCCTCTGAATCACTGTCACCACCGAAGAGTGAAGGGTGACTAAGTGATGTGGTGGGGGTGTTTGGTAGGAATTTGCCTGATCTATCTCGGTTCCTACGAGGCATGAAATGGAAAAGAATTCTCTTTTTTGATTGCTTTTGTTTTTCTCTGTGCACCTGCAAAAATGAAACAGATTGATTGCAAAATTTGAAATTCTAATCTACACTTGCAGAATCGAAAGTCTAATCTATGAAAGCAGGAAATGCTAAGCTATGAAAGCAGGAAATACTAATCTATGAAAGCAGGAAATGCTAATCTATGAAAGCAGGAAATGCTAAGCTATGAAAGCAGGAAATGCTAAGCTACTTTTGCAGAAGGGAAATGAAATAAACTACTACGCAGAAGTAAGAGTACGAAAGTAGAAGAAAAGCAACAATTACTAATACTCTGACGCTTCCCCGGCAACGGCGCCAAAAAGATGGTGAGCTCCAGTATTGTAGCAATAATGCTACAACTCCTGGGGCTTCCTGTCTCTCATTTTATCAACCCGGTAGTTCGTACAAACTTGGAAGCGACGGTGCTGTATGCACAAGTACTAGCTCTTGTCGCAGCTGTCACTTGGTCAGCTGGCACAAGTCCGCTAGGGCTCAAGCCAACTTCTATAGGCTCACAGAAGAAGCTTTATCAATGATGGACGAAAGCTAACTCAGAGAAAACTTCTCTACTTGGCGAAAATGATCTGAAAGCAAATCAAAGCATGTAAACCTAGGAAACCCTAATTTAACTAGTCTAACCTCTATACTGCAAGGAATGTGAAGGAATGCTGCTGTTACCTCTAATAAGTGGAAATGCATGGATCTAAGCTGTTTGCATCATAAAAGACATGTTTTTGTATTTTCTCTTTAAATGTGTGGAATGATTGTGATTGTGTGCTAATTAGGGTTTGGTTGTGCAGATGGGATGGAGAAGGAAGGAAAGCGTGGGACAGGTTGGGAAGGCTAGGGGAGGTCCCTAAGGATCCTTAGCATCCATCCACAGAGGTTCCTCGCATTCAGATGCTCAGCAACCGAGAGAGTGGCCTCCTACAGGATGGCTGTGGAGGATCCTACAGGATACTCTGTTTTCTACAGGATGTCTACAAATGGCTACAGGATGACCTACCGTGAGTGGTTGGAGTGATGGAGGAGTAATGGAATGGTAGGGGGAGATGTGCAAGGTGGGGATGAGGCTGGTGATGGATGTAGAAGTGAAGGAATGGGATAGGGAGTGAATGAAGGGAGTAGGTTGGAAGATGGAGGACTAGGTCAACAACGAGGGCTAGAGAATGGAGCTATGCGAGGAGTGAAAGTCTTTGGAGAGATAGCAGAGCGGAGTGAAGGTCGAGAAGATGTGTGTGCATGTGTGATCAAGGTGGAGGAGAAGGTAATGGGCCGAGAGGGAGAAGTGTAAATGTAACAAATGCTTATGACTGTTATCAAACCGAAAGTGCATCAACCTAACTATCTGTGCTCATAATTCAATGATCAACAATCAAAAACGCGAAGGAGAATGTGCATGAAGCTGTGGTAAAGGAGTGCAGTGCATGAGTGGATGACAAGGAAGCATCTAACGTAACAGTGACTGTATTGCAGCAATCATCAAGTGAAGAAATGCGTGTTTTTGGTGGCTAACTATGGGCTGCACCCCAATCTTCAAGAAAGATGGCAGTGAGTCCTAACAGCCTTTTTGTTGGAGCTCCAATGGACTCTATCTATCCTCTGCTACACTAAACGACTGTAAACAAACTCACCATAAGCAAATCCTATCTACTCATGAAAAAGACCAACTCAACAACCTGTAATTCGAATTGCATGTACAAATGAAAAGCTCAAAGTGCTGGAAATGAAATGGGAACAAACTACAGCAGAGGGGATCTATGGCTCTCAGGTTGGGCCCTAACCTGAGAGCTATAGTCTCCTTAAGAAACTCAGAACTAGATCACAAACTGTCTTCTTTATTCATAATCTGATATCATGCCAAATTGGCTTACAAAAGAGAACGAAACTTGAGCTGTGCTCCAAAATTACAATAGTAACACGAGAGTTTCAACAACCTAACCAAGGCTAAGGCCTCTATACTTATACAAAACGATGCTCCAACAAGTATCCATGATTCTAGGAGCTCGGCTGTTCAATCTATAGTTTAACTGCTGATCCTGTAGGATGATCATAAATGTTGTTTCCTGTAGAGCAGTTTTGAACTGCTGTTCCTGTAGAACAGCTGGCCGTGTATTAAGCTCGGAGGGAGGATGGAGTGGGGCTCGGAGTTCTTGGTGAGGATCCCGAGGAATGTCCCCCAAGACCGTGGACAACCTCTCCTTACGTCAGCAATGCCAACTCGTTGTCTCCTTGCCACCTTTTCGTTGTCTTTTGCTCCCTTTTAATGCCAAAACCTGGAATCACAATGCATTAGCTACGTAGATAAAGTGCCTATCCTTTCTCCTACAAACAACATGAATAAACTAAGAAGTGTATGCATAAACAATAAAAATGAATGGTTTGAGCAAGCAAAATAGGCCAAAATGAGCCCAAATTGTACCAAAATTGGGGCTCATCACAAGTCAGGGATGGACTCTCCACCAAATGGATGTGAAGACGCCCTTCTTACATGGTTTGCTACAAGAAGAAGTGTACATTGAAAAACCTCTAGGATTTGAAGTTCATGACAGGAAGACCCATGTATGTCGATTGAAGAAAGCTCTCTATGGATTGAAACAAGCCTCCCGTCCTTGGTATGCTCGTATTGATAGTTACTTGATAAAGCTGGGATTCACAAGGAGCAATGATGATCCAAACTTGTACTTCAAAACGGTCCAAGGTATGCCTCTCTTTTGGTATTATATGTTGATGACTTGTTCATGACAGGTTCAGACCCTCTCATTCTAGAAAGTAAGAGGAAGATGGCTTCCGAATTTGAGATGTTTAATGCACTATTTCCTGGGATTAGAAGTATGGAAAAAGTCGGGTGAGATTTTCCTTTCACAAGGAAAATATGTTGTGAAGCTCCTAGAGAGATTTGGCATGGTTGAATGCAAGTCCTTGCCTACTCCTATGGATATGAATTTCAAGAAGATGTGTGGAAAAGTTGTTGGACCGAACATAGCAAACCCTTCTGAGTATAGACAATTGGTTGGTGCCCTGATGTTTCTCATCAATACTCACCCCGACATATTCTTCGTAGTTAAAACTTTGATCCAATTTATGACCGAGCCTCACCATGTACATTGGGTTGCTGCCAAGCATGTTCTAAGATATCTACATGGGACTATTAACTTTGGACTGAGATATGTCATTGGAGATATTAGACTACATGGATATACCGATGCAGAATGAGCCAGTAATGTTGTCGACAGGAAGAGTACTTCCGGATGTTGTTTTAGTCTGGGATCTGCCATGATATCATGGATGAGCAAGAAGAAGAAATTCGTAGCCCTTAGAACTACTGAGGCCGAGTACTAGCATTGCGAGTTGTGAAGCAATTTGGTTGAGGAAGCTCTTTGGAGAGTTATTTGAGCAGGTTCTAGACATGACAATCATCTTTTGCGACAACAAAAGTGGGATTCTTTTGTCTGAGAATCATGTATTTCATGACAAGTCCAAGCGCATATTGAGATCAGATATCACTACATCCGTGATATGGTGCACAGAGGAGCTGTGAGACTCCATCACATTTCGACAGATAAGCAGATAGCCAACATTCTCACCAAGCCTTTACCGAAAGGGAAGTTCTTGATCTTCAGAGAGAAGCTTGGACTAGTTGAGATGACCCTTTCGAATAAGGGTCCGAGTTGATCACGAACACTGAGCAGTGCTCTTCCCCCTTGGTTGAGCTCCCAGGGTGTGGAATGGAGCTATAGGGCTCTTGGGTATGAGAAACCTCTGACCACTAGGATGTTGAGACCTGAGATCTCCCCTAGTCAGAGTATGCCCCAGTTAGCGTCCTGCCCACTCTGTGGGATAACCTCTCCCATCTGGGCAATGGGTTGAGAGACTTGGGATAGAGTGTGATCCCTACCCCTTGCAGTAGGTGGATCTCACCCAAGTTGGTGGATGCATGTGTTCTACCATCTAACTCTTTAGGGTTAAGATGGATGATCAAGGACAATAGGGTAGAGTGTGGTCCTCGTGTTGATCTCACCTATTGTTAGGGATTTTGGGATAGATTGTGATCCCTAAGTTTGAGGTAGGTCGGTCTCGCCCATTGTCTTTAGATTCGGGTGGTAGCTACGGCTCCCTAATGATGATGATGATTACGGGTGGTAGAAAAATCTCCCCAATGATTATAGAGGCAACGTGGTAGTTGGAGCTCCCCTGCAACATTTATTCTTCTTTAGATTCAAGAATGTTCAGCATGAGATGAGCAAAGACAAACAAAGATGGTACATGATGACAGGAAGATGTGATGATCGATGGACAGATATTGACAGGTGGAATTCTCCCTAGTTGAGAGGGAGTGTTAAATTATGCAACTAAGGTTAAATTCCACTTTGGACAGCTCAATTGATGGAGATAATAGTTGCATTAAATTCCTAGTTTCGAGAGGACCAAAATCGACCTAAAGATCACTTAATTCGGATAAGGAAAAGTGGATTTTTGAGGACAAGCCCATAAATTCAAAATTGTAAAGGTCGGCCTTGGGTAAAAAGACATCTCAAGGATAAGATGGCACCCCTCAAGTTGCATATAAATATAAGTGCCCTAATGCCTCATTTGGACATCACACAACACACATTCTTCTCTCTCTTCATTTGTTCAGTTCGTACAGGTTAAAGAGCAGCTCTCTTCTCTTCACACGTGCAAGGATCTTGGAGGCAATCTTGACTTTTCTGCGTTGACTTTTCAATTGGACAGTGTGACTACAGTTTGACCGAGTTTGACTTCACATCTTGATCTCCTTTGACCTGCAAAAGTTTGATTTCTTGAGGCCGAGTTGACTGGCACTAAAACCGAGGCAATCTAGGCAATTTGACTGGAATTGACTTTTTGTTTTAAGTTTTAACCGCAGAAATTTGCAGACAGGGGCAGCAGACTATCTCTCTCCTTTGACCAAGTTTGACTGCATTTTTGAAGACTGTTTTAGGATGACTGTGATCAACATTTGAGGCCGAGTTTGGCTAAAGTTGACCGAGCTCCTAAAAGGTTGTGTTGACCATTGACTATTGACTGGTAAGGCCTGACTGTACTGTTGTTGATTGCTGTTGACTTGAGCAGCTTATAGGAGGTTCAGATTTGGCCATTGTTGACCACATCTCTCTACTTTGTCTCTGGTTTGAATAATTGTTTGATATCGAATATTGACATTGGATGTTGGCTAAGTCAAAGTTTGACTTTGTTTCTTGGATGATGTACTCTTTCTGTTGAACATTTGAAGACAATCTAATAAGAAAAAGATTTGCAAGGGTTTTCCGCACAATGGGTTTTGCCCTGGTCTTTGACCAAATTTGTGTCTCTTGTCTATTGGTTGTCCTTCTATGTGCATTTGTTTACTTTTTCTATCTACTATTGCTCTATTGTCATTCGAAAGTTGAAGAAGTGAAATTGAGAAATTGAATGTTATTAAATATTGTTGAAGTAATAGTTGCAGCATAGAACAAGTGATGAAAAAATAACAGACTTAACATGTTATGTTTTTTCTATCTTATGTTAATTGCTTAGAGGGTGTTATTAATGACAAAGATCCCAAGATAGGCAATGATTTTGCTGATATGTAGGTATTTGTTGTAGCATGATTTTTTTGGATGCTAGAGGCCATCTAGAGCCTATTTGTTGATATATTTTCGGTTCAGAGATGGATTTCACTTGATGTTATTTTGATTATGTGCACCTTTACATGTTATATAAATGAGAACTTGTAACTTGTGGACATGTAGTTAATGAAAATTATAACTTATAGATGATTGATGTTATATGGTTTAATCCATGTTTTCATGTTCTTGATATCTAATTCATCATTCTACATGCTTTTGTTGATATATATGCATCAAAATATATAAAAATATATAGTAGATAAAAATTTGCTCTCGATTTGCTCTCGACCCAGGGGCTTTTGAAAATGTTGCTCATCGCTCCCACTTCTGCTCTTGCTCCCAAGCAGCCTTGGTGTGGACAGAAATAGATAGAAATTAGGTCTTTCTCTTTTGCTTGGTCTTCTTCCTTGTCTTCTAGCCTTCTTCACTGCTCTTCTTGCTTGATATCGAATTCTTCTTGACGCAGATCGAATTGGTGATGAATGAGGTCGAAGTTGCTTGTATATATAGGCTTTTCATGAGATCGAATACCCTTCTTTAGGTTGACTTCTTGCTAGTAGGGTCGTCTTGTGCTAGGAGGCTCATAAGGGCTTTCTAGACTCACAATAATATATTTTTCATGTTACAACTTGCCCAATAGGGTCTTATACAAATGATAAAGACTCTTTTGACTCAAGAAAAATATTATTTTGACATGACAAACCCTAGAAGCATGAAGAACATGCTTGACCTAGATGACCATCAAAATGGAGCATGAAACCCATGCTTGAAAATAATATTTTTTCTTTCATTTTCTTGTAACATAAGATATACATAATGGCTTGAGTACATTGACAATTAGGAAGACCAAAACTAGTTACATTTTACAACAGGAAGACCCCAAAGGGAATCTATAAAAGGGAGAGAGGAGAATCATTTTTCTTATCATGGTTTGTGGATATTTTTGTTTTGTAAGTTGAGGCTCTTGGAGGGTTTTAAGTGTTGGAAAATCAAAGAATTTGTAGATTATAGTTGACTTTCCTTCCTTGAAGATCTTGTTGGAGGGCTGACTTGGTGCTTGGGAGGAATCTTGGCTTTGGTCTTTGGATCTTGGAAGTCTTATTTTGATTTGATTCTATAGGAAGAGAAGTACTATTTTTAGGTTTTCCCCCTGAAGGGGTTTTTCCCTGGCTTGGAGCCTATATCTTGTGTACTTTGTCTTTCTGTGATCTTCACAATTTTGGTAATTGTTTGATGAAGAAGAAATAAAGTAATAGAAGGCCAACTAATATCACAAGTAATTATCAAGTACGAAAAGTCAACCATAATCTACAAATTCTTTGATTTTCCAACATGGTATCAAAGCTAAGGCGAAGGAAGGAGATTGAAGATCACATCTTAGTTGGCACCTTTGTTGAAGAGCAATCTAGAAGCAATCATCTACTCTTTCTTCTCAATGGCAAGATTTATGAAGAAAGGTCATAAACCTCTTCGGAGCCTCCTTGCAAACATCAAAGGATACATCTTGAAGTATAGCTCCAAGCTAGCAAAAGAAGTGATGGATGGAAGTTTTTTCTTCGTTCTCTCAAGTACTTTCAAGGATGACAATGTATGGGCTATTAACAGTGGGCAGCTTCTAGGCATATGACAACGGAATGTGGTGAACTCCAGACTTTATAAAAAGAAACCTCTTCTCATTCAGTCGAACTTGGAGACAAGAAGAGCATTCTAGTGAACGATGGAAGCCTTCATCTCAATAATATACTCTATGTTCCAGGGTTGGAGAAAAAATTACTTTCTATTTCTTGCCAAGAAGATAAAGGTGATAGGATTGCTTTTGTTGATTGCAAAGTTTTGGTTTGGGGAAGGGCTCTAGTATTGAACATGCTAAGATAACTGGGATTCATGAGGGGATGTTGTATAGACTTCTTACACCTCTCTGTCAAGCTCTACTACACTTAGATGTTAGCCCTTATGAATTATGGCATAGAAGGTATGTACACCTTCACTATAAGATATTGCCATCTCTAAATCAAATGGTTAATGACATCCCCAAATTGAGGGAAGAACGTGAAGAAATTTGTAAGGGATGTGCTCTAGGCAAGAATGTGAAGAAACCCTTTGCAAGAAGTGATACAAGATCCCAATACATCTTAGATCTCATACACTCTGATGTATGTGGACCTATAGCAGTAAAATCTCTTGGAAGTCATCAATAATATGTAACATTTATTGATGATTACTCTAGGAAAACATGGATATACCTCCTCAAGAACAAAGATGAGGTATTTAAGAAATTTCAAGAATTCAAGAATGAAGTAGAAAATCTAACATAAAGGAAGATAAAGACCCTAAGGTCAAATAATGGTGGATAATACACCTCCAAAGAACTTATAGCATTTTGCAAGGAAGCAGGAATAAAGAGGGAGTTAATTGTTCCTTATAACCCTAAACAGAATGGTGTGAGGAAGAATAGATCAATTGAAGAATGTGTTAGAGACATGTTTCATGACCAAGATCTCCCTCAGTTCTTATGGGGAGAAGCATATGTAACATTTGTCTAGCTGCAAAATCGAATCCCTCATAAAATTCTCAACAACATGACCCCAAAAAAAGCATTTACAAGAAAGAAGCCTAGTGTGGATCATCTTTGAATATTTGAATGTCCAATTTATATACAAATTCGAAAAGACAAGAGGAATAAGTACAAAAGGCATCTTTGTTGGTTATAGTGCTTCATCAAAAGCATACATAATCTACATTAAAGAGGATCGTCATATTGAAGTAAGCAGAGATGTCATCTTTGATGAAAATGTAGCTTACAAGAGATCCAAAGATATTTTGGTTGATTCTGATGAAGAAGAGGTACCCATTTTTGAGGAAATCTCAAAGGATGACAATGTTCAAGATTCTATATCTATTCATGAAAATGTTAAAGGACCTAGTGAAACGGTGCAGCATGTTGTTATTCCATAAACTCGTAAGAGACCTGCTTGGTTGAAGACAACTCTACAAGAGGCAAAGGGGCATGCAGTAGCTAAGGGAACTTTCAAAGAAAGTAAGAGACCTAAAAGATATTATGGTTATGCAACTTATATGACTAAGCTCATTTAGGTTGAACCCTCCTCCTATGAAAATGCAACTAAACGTCAAAAATGGAGGAATGCAATGCAAGAAGAATGCCAGTTAATTATGTAGCAACTAAGGGAACTTTCAGAGAATGTAAGGGGCCTAAAAGGCATTCTAGTTATGCAACTTATATGACTAAGCACATTGAGCTTGAACCCTCCTCCTATGAAGATGCAACTGAACATTAAGAATGAAGGAATGCAATGCAAGAAGAATACCAGTCGATTATGAAGAATGACATCTGGGAAATTGTTCCTAGACCAAGTGGCAAATCTATTGTTACTTCCAATTGGATATACAAGAGAAAACATGCAGTGGATGGGATCATTGATAAGTATAAAGGCTTTTCAAAGAAGGAAGGAATTGATTATGAAGAAACCTTCGCTCCTACAGCAAGATATACAACTATTAGATCGCTTGTTTCCTTGGTTGCCACTATGGAATGGAACATCCATCAAATGGATGTTAAAACAACTTTTCTGAATGGGGCCATTGATGAATAAGTGTATATTGAACAACCTCAAGGATTTGAAGTCCATAAGAGGGAAACACACATCCGCAGATTAAAGAAGGGTCTATATGGCTTGAAACAAGCACCTAGAGCATGGTATGGCAGTATGGATGCATACCTATTGAGAGTTGGTTTTGTCAAGAGTTCTGCATATCCTAACCACTACATCAAAGTGGTCAAAGATGACCTGTGATCATACTTTTATATGTGGATGGTTTACTTCTTACAGGTGTGGAACATCGAATTCAAGAATGCAAGAAGTAATTGGCATCGAAATTTGACATGAAGGGTCTTGGGCTTATGCACTATTATTTGGGACTAGAGGTTTGGCAAAAACCTTGTGAAATATATATTGATCAAGGAAAATATGTGATCAAGATATTATTGGAATATGGCATGATGGATAGTAAGCTAATGACAACTCCTATGATTACTAATTTAAAGAAGTTAAGGAATTCAGAATCTAGTCCGATGGATCCTACATGTTATAGACAGTTGATTAGCCCCTCAACGTATCTTGTAAATACTAGACCTGACATTTGTTTTGCAGTAAATTTCCTTAGTCAATTTTAGATGGAGCCAAAACACGACCATTGGATAGGAGCTAAACACATCCTAAGATATCTTTGTGGGACTATGCATCACTGCCTTAGATATGCTAGTAATGAGATTCAGCTATTGGGATATACAGATTCTGATTGGGGTGGCAGTGAAACAGATGGTAGAAGCACTACTGGTGGATGCTTCAGTTTGGGATCCTCCGTGATCTCATGAATGAGCAGAAAGCAAAATATTGTTGCTTTGAGTAGTGTTGAGGTTGAGTACGTTACTTCAAGTGAAGTTTGCAAAGAGGTTATTTGGCTTAAAAAGTTGCTATCAGATTTATTTAAAGGACCATTAAGCCCTAAATTATACATTGTGACGACCAAAGTTGCATAAAGTTGACTAAGGACCCAGTGTTTCATGATAGGACAAAGCATATTAACAATAAGTACCACTATATCAGAAGCTTGGTATGAGATGGGGTCGTGAAGCTACATTATATTCCTACAGATGAACAAGTAGTTGATATTCTAACAAAGACACTTCCAAACAAGAAGTTTGAGTTTGGTAGATATCTCCAACCTGATTGAGAGGGAGAGATGATGGATATTATATTATCCTCTTCATGTGTCATGCACTAGGCTAGGACTAATAGTCGTACGTCTAAGTGAAGGCCATGAAGAGAGAATGGGGTTCGAAGGATTGGATAAGCATCTGAGATTGATACTCCTTGAGGATTGGAAAATCCAAGATAGAAGTAATCTCATAGACCGATACTCTTTGAGGATTAGAATCCAAGATAAGAATAGTCCTAAAAGGACATACCTAGTGAACATCTGGATGGAGTATGTGCCTATTGTTGAAGAATCTAGGGCAATTAGGTGTAGTGTGATTCTTCGTGACTTGATAACAATTTGTGAAGTCTTTTTACAATTTGTTTTGTTAGCTTAATCTTCTTCTTCTTATTATTAATCCATGTGTGTGTACTTCACCAAACTACTACCAAAAATATAAGAACAAGAACACAAGATGTTGGCTCTCTGCCAGGGCCAAAACCTCTCTTCTTTTGAGAGGAAAACCCTTCAGTAAATTTCTCTTATTGAAGCTTCTTATTGATCAACGCCAAACCCTAGACCCCTAACCAGAGTATCCTCCAAGCAAAAGTCAAGTCCTTCCTCCTTTCTGCACTTTGTCTTCCCGGCACTTTTTTCTTCTCCTTCCAGCACTTCGTTACCCAGCATTCATCCTCCTTCTTCCAGCACTTCGTTCTTCTTTCAACTATTGATAGACCTTGTTGTGCTTGCTCTAAAAAGAGACACCTTTTGATGAGTTCCTTTCTTTGTGATGATACCTTCCTTCTTTTTGACCAAATGAGCTCCTTCTTCAAGGTGCAGGTGGAGACTTGATATGACTGTCCTGCAGCCCTAAATTCTCGCACGTGTGGGAGGTTTAATTGATGTTTATAGGCTCTTTCTCCTTCTCTTGAGGTTCCTTCTTCGCTTGAGTAGGAGGCCTTATAGGCCTAGTTTTAAGCCCAAACAATGAGAGATGTTTGACTGTGAGTTGTTGTTGTCATAACCGTAGGTAGCCCTCCTTTTTCTTGCATGTGCAATTGTAGCTTTCCCTAGAAACAGTCCTCGTTTACTTCAGTTTGTGTCTCTCCTTCTTCGCTACACTAGAGGTTTCTTCTTCATCCTTCGTTCACCCTTTTCTCGACTTCCTTTACTTCGTTGATTTCAGAGATGAGTTATCACATTATGAGGGAGTGGACAACCTATACATTATGAAGGAGTGGACAACCTCTATATATAGAGGATTGTCCCCCCTTTAGGCCGACTTGACTTCTTTGCTTCGAATAGGTTCTTTTGATGGTGCCTTTGCTTGGAGGAGACTTGACTTTGCTTGGAGGTGTCTTCTTTGACTCTAATACATGAGTATACCTAGTGTAACATGCCCTTAAGGTCTTCAACATAATTCTTTTGACTCTTTGACTCACTTATAGCACTTAAACATGTGCTAGACCTATTTCAATGAGCAAGAAACTCATTGACATATATAATAAAAATAATATTTATTTTCTTGAATAAATACAAATATCAAAAGTACATTTATGAAGACTGAACCTAGTTACATTTCCTTCGACACCTTTAGAGGTAGTGTATTGTCTCACATAAAGCCTCCTAGCATTAAGCTCTCGTATAAGTAGAGCTTGTCAGTTAAGGCCTTGTCGACAATGCTAGTTGTCATACAGATGCCTAAAAGATGGCTTATCAATCTAACTCTTCTATGAGAATACTTCAATTTGAGAATCCTTGTACCTCTTGATGGGATTATGAATACCTCCCTAGTTAAGAGGGAGTGTTGGAAAACGTAACTAGATTTGGTCTTCATAATGACTTTTGCAATCATGACATTGTATATTTTATGTAAAAAGAGAAAGAAAAAAAATATTCAAGCATGGGTTTCATGCTCAAAGTCTAGGTCAAGCATGTTCTTCATGCTTCTAGGGCTTGTTTAATCAAAGAAGAATTTTTTCATGAATTATAGTCCCATTTGGACTTATTGTAACAAAAGAAAATTATTATTTTAAGTCTAGAAAGCCAATTTATCCTCCAAGACCAACTCGGTCCTACCAAGGAGAAGTCAGCCCTACCAAGGAGAAGTCGGCCTAGAAGAGGCCTATTCGACCCCTCAAGAAGACTATAAATAGAAGGGACTTCGACTCATTTGGAAAAAAAAGCATTAAGAAGTTCAATTTGCAATAAGAAGAGAGAAAACAAGAGCAAAGGACAAGAAGACAAGGAGAAAGACCAAGCGAAGGAAGGAGACCGAAAAATATGACCTATTTCTGTCCACACGTGCAAAAATCTAGGGTTTTTGGGCTAATTGCAAGGCCGAGAGTTGCAGACTTGAAGTGAAGGGCGAAACTTGATTGGAGCAGATTTTGGAAAGGTTGATCTTCATTGACCTTACAAACTTTGTCTTGCTTGAAGAAGATCTTGTTGGAGAGCTTACTCGGTGCTTGGGAGGAGTCTTGGCTTTGGTCTTTGGGTCTTGGAAGTCTCATTTTGATTTTATTCTATAAGAAGAGAAGTATTTTCTTGGGGTTTTCCCCTTGGAGGGGTTTTGCCCTGGCTTGGAGCCTATATCTTGTGTACTTTGTTTTTTTGTGATCTTCACTGTTTTGGTAAATGCTTGATGAAGAAGAAATAAAAGTAATAAAAAACCAACTAATATCACAAGTAATTATCAAGGAAAGTCAACTATAATCTACAAATTCATTGAATTTCCAACGTTAAGACCCCTTATCTCTGATTGGTTTCGGTGGTGAAAGGTTCCACCCTAGCCAATCCCTTTTTCTCATTCTGTTTAGCATAATTTCTGAAGCATCATTTATCTGCTTGTGGAAGAAAAATTATGTGGTTCTGTGGCTTTGTTTGGGTGGTGAAGGGTTGATTTGCGACAGCAAGGAACATCCAGTGAAGTCTGGGCAGCAAACAGCCCTGAAACCCTATCTGACGCATGCAATCTGCCTTGAAGAGTCCCTCTGTGGCAATAGATTTGTCTAAAACATAAATCTTTGGGGTAGCGAAGTAGCCCTGAGGCCAGTTCTGAGGCAGCGACCCCTCTTCAAATGATAGCACAGTTGTTGCAAGGCTAAATCCTTGACAGCGTAGTCTCCTGAAGTTTGGCCTGAGGTTCATTTATACCTCTGTGACAGCGGAAGGCTTGAATAAAGCCCTATGGTGGCAGTGGACCCCATCTGTCAATTAATTTTAGTAGTGGATCCTTGTTGAAGAATCAATTGTGCGGCAGATCCCTTCTGAGGGCAATCCGTGATAGCGGCACCTTTTGCTGAGTAGCCCATTGAAGTGATGGATCCTGTTTGAGGATCGATTGTGGCAGTAACCCATTCGGAAGTCTGATCTGGGCAATGAGGCCTACTGGGGCATTTCTGGATAAAGAACGAAGCGTAATCTGAGTATTGAAGGGCATTGCCAGGGGTTTCCTGAGGCAGCCATGAAATTGGTGATCTTGTAAGTTGAATTAGCAAAATGCACAGTTTGCTGGTAGGATTAACTGGTGTTGAAAACCCTTGTGTAAATGGCTGATGCATCCAATATAGATTGCCACTGTTTATAAAGTTATGAGCACTGTACAGTGTAACAGCACTAGGAATGAGAATGTAAATTGGCAATCTGTTACGTATTGCTGGTGGAATTTACTACTTGTTTACATTCCATATCATTTCTATTTGAAATTAGAAGTAATTCTGTGTTACTGGTATAAATTTATCATGTGCTGTATTAAACCCCAAGGGATATTTCACTGTCCCCACATGCGTGCAGGACAAAATAATCATGATTCAGGTGATTCATTGACGTCGTACAGTGCATTCTCTGCAGCTGCTATAATGTGACTTGCTCTCCTTATTTGCCACCCACAATCCATGAGGATCCTCCGTCTCTGCAGCCTTGGGCTTCACTTATCCGGCATGGCAAGCTGGTTGTTTCCTTTCTTATAGACTTCCTGTGATTGGCCATTGGGTTTAGTATCTGGCCTTTCAGTGTCCCCCCCTCTTCTTTTGGGGCACCACCGCACTGTGTCGGAGGCCTCAAGAGTATCAGAGCTCGCTTTTCATTTCCTTGCTCTTCTTCTACCTCGAGTGTTTTCCGGCCTCCCTTATTCTGTGCCTTCCACAACCCACTGCGGCACCAGCTTCCAGTTCTAACCATGACAAGGCAATGGAGTCGCAGCAGGAGAGGAGCTGGTTACTATGAAGGCGGAGGAGGCTCGCGAGCACGTTTCAGAGCTGAGTCTTCAGCCTAACAATTCAGAGCTCAAATTCCCTCCAATATTCAGCAAGAGTTCCAAGAGGCAGAACACGAAGCAGTCGAGGAGAGAGGGTGTTTTTCTGATTCGGAGATTGTTTCAGAGGTTGCTCATGTCTTTCTAAATTCAGAGATTGTTGCAATGGTTGCAATGGTTGCTGCTTGGGTATCGAATGCAAGGCATACCAGAGGTAAACAAAACCAATATGTGCACATCATTGATCATGAGTGGCAATTGAAGACGTTGCTAGACAAGGTGCTCTTGGATCATAATGATGCCAAAGCCGAAATTCTATTCATGCTGGAAGAGATGCAGTTGCATATGAAAGACTTAGCCAGTATAGCGGAGCATATTGAAGCACACTTCGTACCACCTCCTCGCCCAGGGGCCACCAGCAATCATACTGACGGCCTCATTGAGGTAGAATCCTTTGTCTCTTCATGTATAATAGTGTTTGTATTATTTTATTTTATTTTTCTAAATTCCCTTATTCCTCTAGTTCGTAGTATGATACACAACTTTTATTTTGTTCAAGGACAATATGTTCTTTTTTGTTTAAATTTTGCTTTCAAACTCCCCTAGTCCGTTAAAATTTGACTTATTCTGTTTTCAAACTAAAAAAACTCTCACGGTCGGTCAGAGAGCATATTGCATTGCCATTGGTCTGGTTTCCTAAATGAAAGAATGGGGAACAGGAGCAGGAAGGAACTCACTGGGCATGTGATCTTATGAATTATCAACATTAATAGAAATTTTAGCTTATAAAAAAATAAAAATAAGGTGATGTGTTAATCGCAAATCAATATCTGTTATGTCTCATGCTAGCATAAAACAGCCATTAACGCATTTAAAGGCAATGAAAGACAGGGACGAGGGTTGATTATACCTTGAATCGAAAAGAATGAGGCAACACTGCCGAATTGCTCCGATTTACAAATCCGATAAAAATTTTGAAAATTGTTTTCTCCAGGGAAGTAAAATTTCTCGAACACCGCACTCTTCCATCTACGTTTTCTTTCCAGCCCTCAAAACATATGCAGACATCTTTAATGTCATGTTTAATTGCCACTGATTCTGATAAGTCTTCCTCGTCAATACCCAATCTTTACAAAAGTGGAATCGTAGATTTGAGCCTACGCTCACTGTCATTAAAATTCTTTGCATCAATGTTTGTGAGTTTGCAGATATTTCTTTTCCTTAATGAAAATCCCAAAGAATCTGAGTCCATGAGCCTTATTATCCATGTCGCCGCACGCACTGTGCATGAACCACACGTTCCAAAACCCTTCTGGAATCTCCGTGCACAGATATTTAATACCAGTGAGGATAAGCTTAAATCTCCAATTTGAGAAAATTGATCAATTGGGCACTGAGGGTGAAACATTAGCAGAATCATTGGCAAAGAGCGTTGTAGTTCAAACACTTCGGCGAGGTGGAGTGTTGAGGATTTCGGAGTTAAAATGACAGAAGGATTTGCGTTGGCGTGTTACCTTGGGGTCAGGGGATGGATAAATTAGGTTTAACCACAATACAACACGTGTTATTATGCTCATAGACACTAACGCGTGAGCTTCTTTACTTTCGAATAGTAATATGTAAATATAATAGAACCAAAAGTTATATATGATGTATAACAGCAATCAAGTTTTTGGGACCGTAAATTCATGGTTTAAACAAGTCTAAATCATTACGAAAATTATAATTATTTTTCCAATATACTTAAAGTGTTGGATATTATTAAATATATAAAAGTAAGATGTATTGGTTGGTAGCAATGGGTGTGACATATGCAGCAAGCCAATGAAGGTGTATGAGATGTTCTAACACACGGGGTTGAGATGAGTGCGTTTTTTGGAAACCTATAACAGCACGGAGTTAAGAAAGGAACACACGAGCAAAGATGCATCACAACATGGAAGGCAAGTTAGCAAACAATCCAAAGTGATGGTTAAACCAACAACACATTTTAGAAAGATTCATACATACATACACAGAAATAGTTATACATGCATGCGTAAGCAAACAAATACATATATTATTTAGAGTAAACAGATCGCTGAAATACAATACAACATACATCCATGTCCAATCGCTATAAACGTGTTGGCTCTTGTTATATTAAGAAGTGTAAGTTCTAGTCATACAATACATCCATGTCCAACCACTAGTTCCGACAGTAGAATGTTACAACCACAACTGCCTGCTCCTCCAAAGAGATGTACTAGCTCTACATAGTGGAGAAGCCAAGGTTCGTTACAATATTATCCAAGCTCTCTCTAAGATAGTCCTATCGGAAGCTTGGCTGACCAAAGGCCTTTACAATGAGTTATGAGGTTCTGTTTATAGCAAAGGGTGGGTGACCCTTGACATTCCCCTTTGTGACAGTTCATCTACCCTTGTGACTCTTCATCTACTCTATGACTGTTACATCCAACTATCGACACTTGAACTTCCACTTGACAAGACGTTACATTACAATGCACATGTGCCCATGTGAGACAAAATGGCTTGAGCAAACCATGCAAGGCATCACTAACACTAGGTCCGTTGTGATGAGACCAATTCTTTGACATGCTTGTGATGGTGATCGTGGTGAGCTGATGCTAAGCTTGGCCATCCGTGATGGTGTGCATGCACTCCATGGTGACATCTTGTTGAAGTGAACTCTTACCTCATTGCATCTTAGTGCATTAGTGTGGCTCCTCCATCCAACTCGTCTGCTAACATGTGCATAGTCTTCTTGGGTGCGGTTGAACCAGCAACACACTGATGCATAGTGTTCATGCTGATCTTCCAGTGTGTGTTGGTGGTCATGCGCACCAACTGTCAACTGCATGTTTAGCTCCAGTCGAACTTGCTTCTTGTCTCTACCTCGGTGAGTGTGCCAAATGGGTTAGATCGCATGCATACGCACAACGACATGCATGTTACTGAATTCTCTTGCATGCGATCAACAACACTACTCACCATGTCTACTCTGTGCCAGTTGTTGGGATGGATCTATAACATGTACGGGCGCAGTTTCATCCGTGAGTTCAAGTTGGGCTCGTTGACGTACATGTTCCCGCTGCAACTCATTCTCTCGTCTATGCAGCTCATGTTCTTCCTTGAATTGCTACTTTAGCACATGCAACTCATTCTCTATTCCATTCTCTATCTTCGCGTGATTTTCATGTCGCGTCGTCACCTCATAGCCTGAGTCTCCAAAGTTTCTTTTATCACAAGTGAATTTGCTTGGGCTTGTGACATTGTTTCGCCTCTATGTTGTTAACAACCTTCATCTTGTGTTCGTTGCATCCGGTATGTTGCCTTCAACTGCTAATGATGGTGTTGCTTGTTGTGATGTTGCTGCCGTCACATCTTGATGTCCTTGTCTACGAACAATTTGATGTCTTTGCGGGTAGGCAAGTTCATAGTCCCCAAATGTGCTCTAAATGGTGTCTTCGACTCTGCTCTCCTGGAAACCATTGTACCTATGTTGCTGAGAGGCAAATGAACACCTGCGATACCTAGAGACATGGTAACACTCATGGCAAGCAATCTGTCAGTCGAAAACCAAAATGAACTTGAGAATTGACTTGCAACATACCTTTGTGATTGGTCATGAAGGTCGCACAATTTCCGCCGGGAGGTTGGAAGACTGACTGCCAAAAATGCGCAAGGCACAGTCTGGGCTATCAAGAGGTTGGCTTACTATTGGAACAACGTAATGCATAGTCCAGCCTGGCCTGCTGAGGACTAAAACTGCGCAATGCGCAAGTTCAGTGAGTAGTTACATGCAACCAGCAAATTGCATTGTGCATTTTCTAGGGCCAACAAGGCACTGCCTCCAAGAATTGCACAATATAAGCCTGGAGGTCAGTGCCTGGCTAGATTTGCACAATTTTTGGGGGGAAGGCAGAGCCTTTACTTCCGGAAATGCATAGTGCTAGCCGGGAAAGGCAGCCCAGTCCGGCCGACGGGTGACTGAAAACATGAAAAGTGTGAAAGCATGATGATATGAGTGCAAACAAGAGTGAATGATCATTCATGCAAACAACAAGTGCAGGATTTGAGAAACGAGAAATCATGCATGTGTGTGAAGCAAGTCGCCGCAATGGCGACCGTCCGTGCAAAACAGTGTCATGCATGTGACAATAGTGAGATGTTAATGAAAACTGAAACATTGTTAGTACAAGCTAGTATGCATGTAAATGACAACAAGCGCTCATTGAAATCAAGCAGACAGCACTCACACAAAGCGAAACACAAAAAGCGACAGAAACGTAGCGCAAGTCATGAACAACGGGCTTACCCCAAGAAAACTGAGTTGAATGTGCCAATGACTCCTAGATGGAATGTGGGATGTCAGAGCTACGAGGTCGATGTGAGGAAAGAGCTTTGCAATGTCCGATTCATGAGTTTTGATAAAATCGAAGATGTGACGCGCATGCCACAAATCTAGGAAGAGCGACACTTGGTGGGAAGTTTCTGAAATGATCCTTGCATGCAACCTCTTGCTGCTAAAAGTAAATCCCTGAATCAAAGGATGCCTTGGGAGGAACAACCGATGTATGTAAATCAGTTTTTCTCAATCCTGGAGGGAACTGGTCAACTCAACTGCACATGCAACAGTCTGCTCAACGAGAGGAAAAAAATGCGCATTTCTGGGAGGAAGCTAGGTTGGCTACCCAAAGGGATTGCGCAATTGTTGGGCAGAGCAACTGACTGTTGCCCAAGATTGCACAATTTCTGGGCTAAGCAGTCCTTCTGGGAGGAATTGCGCAATTTTTCTAGTGAATAGTGACAGGCAGATTTGCGAAATTCTGGAGCCCAGTAGGCTGCTAGACAGAATTGTGCAATTTCTGGAGGGAAGGCTGGTTCCCCTCCAGAATTGCGCAATTTCTTAAGGGAGATGCTCAACTTGTAGCTGGACTAAGTCCAGCGGAACAACCTATGGGGGGGATGCAACAAGATTTGATGGACAGGTTGTCATTTTGCAAGAAAAACACTGAAGCTTGTGTACTTGACAAGGCAAGACATGCTGCTGTGAAAAGTTGGTAGGGAGGCTTCAAAATGAAGCTAAGGCAAAATTTTGGAGGGTGGTTGTAGCTGTTACAACAACACCTTAATTAAATAATTACGAGTTATATTTAAGATTTTTAATTATTTTTTTTAAAGTTGAAGAGTAATAAATTTGATATTTTCTAGGAATTAACTCCACAATTTATCTAATTAATCATTTACTAAACATAAAGAAGTATGTATAAAGTTTTTAAGATGATTTAAAAAAAAAAAAATGTTTATATTTAATTTTAAAATGAAAATATAAAAGAAAATTTTAATATGTAATTTAAAATATATATATATGTGTGTGTCTGTGTGTGAGAGAGAGAGAGAGATGTAAATTTTGATATAAAATTGTTATGTAAAAAGATAAAAATAAAAATAAAAATCTTGATTTATAAATAAATTGAAATAGTATAGATATAATATTTATATAAAATATTGTTGTTTTGTTTTTGTTTATTTTGAATAATTAAAAACATATACATTCCCAAGGGTTAGTTTAAATGGTCTATACCTAGATGTGAAGTTTTTTGATATTGTTGTTAGTTGTAGATGATCATGGGTTCACTCTCTTTGATTCCCTTAGGGCAGGGCCTCGTAATCAAGGTCAATAATTTACCTAGTTTATCATCCACAATGTGGGGAGGTACTATGAGGCTTCCATGCTTTCATTTTTTTATTAGGTTTTCCAATCCTTAATGTTTAATATTTAATGAACTGGTTTGGTTTATACATTCCAGCGTTGACTAATTTAATTGATTTACCCAATTAAAATCATTATAATTCAATTCTAACCTTTTTATTTGATATTTTATTTGGTTAATTATTTAATGAATAATAATTTATTTAATAATATCAACGGACTCATCTTCCCTCCTACCCTAATGGCTATATCCCAACTCTTTCCTCTATTTATATTGCTCTACCACTCTTCACATCACCAACTTGTGTTGTGTCCCTGAAGATGAGTGAAGTGTTCACCTAAAACATCAGGCACATCAAACACAACACATAGCTTACTAAAAGCTTATATCAACATTACATATATATATATATGAAATATTTCAATTTGTTTAAACAAAAACTATAACTTTTGGAGATTCAATAACTTCGAGCCTTTGACAAATTGATTGCCACTACTACACCAAATACAACTATTTCATATATGTCATAAACGAGTCAGTTACAACATGTCTCCAAAGACTTAAACCCAGTAAATTGATGAAATGAAGTGTTCACCAAACCACTAGAGCTAAGATCATTGACTAATATTTCAAAATTTTGAAAGTAAAATAAATTTATGTTTATTTTTAAGACTCACAATAATTTAAATAAGATGATCATGCCCACATAATAATCTTGATGAATTTATTTATATATGTAAATAGCTGATTATATCAATGTGTAATATTTTCGTGTATATGAATTTAGATATCTAATTAAATAGAATGTGTTCAAATGGTGTAAGATGGTATGTGGGCCCCATTGGTGTAAGATGGTATGTAGTCACCACATCTCTTCTCACAGATAAGTTACCATCGCCTGAGCTAGTTTATTTCCATTATGCATGTAAACAATTTTCAATGCTCTGTTACTAATGAATTAAAGTTCTATTTTTGTTATATATCTATGTTTTGTTTATATATGTATTTTATCTCGTCCCTTCATAAATCTAGATAAGTGATATCATAGCGGTCTTCTCTTTCTTTGTTTTTATGTGCATGTCCCCAACAAGGTCGGGGTATAAGGAGTTAGGGCTTGAACTAGTTGAACATTTGCAATATCATCCTCGTCGGCCCTGACACCCTCCTATGGCAAAAGAAAAGAAAGATGAGGGACTCGGAGATCCTTTCAAAATATTGCTCGAAGAAACCCTTGAGCGACAAAGGAACGTAATGATGGACAAATTTTCCCAGATCCTTCGGCAAATATCCACAAGCAACGCATCTTAATATGGCAATTGTAACACCCTCCTCCCACATCTACCCAAGCAACCATCTAGTCGGGGTAAAAATGCGATGAGAGGCCACTATGATATGATTCGACCTCCTAAGTCACGTTAAGGAAGTGGAACCAACGGAAACACAACATACAGACATTCAACATCAGCTTCAGGACCCTCAGGAACTAATCCAACACTTTAGACAGCTTACCCTTGGGTCCCACTGAGCTTTTGGACAACTTAAGCCTCAGTCGCTCTCATGTTATATGCATGACAACGTCCAAAAACCCAGAGTTGCTCTCACAAGCTTGCCTACCAGCATCCAGAGACTCATTTGCTCAATTTTGTGCCAACATCCCCAAGATTTAAGCCACATTTTCAGGTCTAGAGCCCAGATCACTGCCCAAAATTGAATGACACTTTCAAAACCATAAGATAACATGGAAATAATAGTACTAATTCAATCACTTTTATAAGACCTTAACTGGACCCCTACTAGCCATGACAAACATTTCGTCGAACATACCACGAATATGTAATCTACAGGTGTAAATAACATATCTGAGCATAGGGGTCTCATACTTATCTGAGATTCTCCATGAAGCATTTATGCATCAACACATTAATTGCCATTCCATCCATTAGCTCATAAATACACCATTCATTCATATACAAGTAGAAACAGGATGAAAGCCATACATAATTATTGTCATAAAACATATGCATAACCAACATAATAGGGACAAAAATACCAATGAACTTACCACCATATAAACCTCATATAATCCAACATAATGCTCATAGAAATGCCATGAGAAATAACCTCTTATTGATGATGCAAAATCCAACCCAGGATGGGACTTCCACGTTCCACCCTCCTGTAGAATGGTTGAGCCAAATCTCTCTTCAGCCATTCACCCCCGTGCCATTTTCCAAGCATGAATGTGGGATCTCATAGAACACATCAATAAAAACTCATCCAGGGCTTCTAGAGGCCATCCACCTCAATTCATCAAATAGTGATTCCACCTCACGATCGGACATTACAAAACCATCATCAGATTGGTCTCCATCCAATATTTCTAGGGCTTTTAGAGCGTTTGTTCCAACTAAGGTTTCCAGGACTAGTAACTCAACCCACAGCTTATATAGGGTTTCTAGAGCGTTTGTCCAACTAGGGCTTCCAGGACTAGTAACTCAGCCCACCAAGGGCTTCCAAAGCATTTGTCCAACCAAGGCTTCAAGGACTAGTAACTCAACCCAAGTTGTTACAAGGCTTCTAGAGCGTTTGTCCAACCAGGGCTTTTAGGAACTAATAACCTAACCCAAGCTAAGGAAACATGAGAACCAACCAAAATCAAACAATGGGAGTAAACCCATAATGACCATGGCTATCCAGGAAATGGCAAGGCTAGGCAATCCACTTTCAATCCAGGAAATCCTCCATGCCAATGACAAATCATAACCAAGAAACCATATGCATGTGCATGCATGCCGAAAATAGTGAGGAAAAAATACATGCAACTCGGTACATGCAAGAAAAATTGGTGTAGCTGCTAATGTTGATGCCGTCTTGCGCTTTCCTACTCTTCCTTTGCCTTCTTGCTCCAAGAATCCAAGTATGCCACACCCTCCAAGAGTGCTCCAAGAAACTCTAAGTCTCCAAGAGTATGAGAGAGAGAGAATAATGAGAGAGCTCCAAAACTGAACTGACCAAGTATGAGCCAAAAGCTTGCCATCTAATCCTCATAAGCCTTTTTATTAATTAGGCCTATGTTTTCTTCATTTTCCATTATTTTCCTTCATTTTCCTCCTCACATGCAACTTGTGCCCTCTCACCTTCCTTTTCTCCTAATTTTCATTATTTTCATAAATAAATGTGTAAAAAAATCCATTTTTCCTTCCCAAAGCCTTAGCCATTGCCTTTGCCAATTTCCTAAGCCATAATAAACTGAATCAACACCCATTAGGATGTTTCCCCCACCATTTAGCTTGGAATGCGTGTCCCATCAACCATGGCCTTATATATATTTTTACATGAATTTTCACTAGGGCTGTTACAAAACCTTCCCCCTTGGGGGAACACCATCCTCGGTGTTCAATGACACCTATAACCAACAAGACTGTTGAAAACAAAACATACTACCCATGGAGCTTTATAACACAGTTTGTTGCAGTATTTACAATGATCACTGCTAAAACGTGACAAACATATCGTTTACTGGAGCTTTATAACACAACTCATTACGGTATTTACAATAATAACCACATATACTTATGCACATTTGCTTCAACCAACAAATAACCATATTGTCTATGGAGCTTTATAAACTAGCTCGATATAATATTTACAATAATATACACATATACATTTGCTCAACCAACAAATAAAAGGATATGATACCTGCATCCGCAACAAGGGAATCCAGAGGCTCACACCTCCACCCTCAAAGTAATACTAGGATTCACTTCCTTCCCAGGAAATCTAGAATCCACTACAAAGTCAAATTTGCATCTAATGTCCAGCACTATAATCCACCGCCACTTGTCCTCTCAGTGAACAATTACCGACTCATTGTTCCAGGGCATACTCCCAATGCACAATATCTGATTCCATCTGACAATGTTAATGACCAAAACAAATATATCCCCCGGCCTTCCCTTCTCTGCTACATAATCGCTTGAGAAATCCAGTCAACCCCTTCCATGCAATCACTCACCTTCCAATTTCCACTAGCACCCCCATCACGGGCAGTCCATCCCTTAGCAAGGCTTCCTCGCATCGGAATATACAAAAAACAAGGTATATCCCTTCCTTAAAACCATCATACTGGTCACAACATGCTCATGGCAATCAATGGACACTATTGAGTACCAGTGTGCCACAATGGCCCTACTCCTGAAGTGTTCTACCAACATACTGCTGCATATTCCAATTTATTTCATTGTTGCGACTAATTCTTGCAGTCGATTTCGGCCACTCAACCGAGCATGTCCATGCATTCTTGTTCCAAGCACATAATTTCTATTAGATTCAAAATAAATTGAAATAACTTCAAATCATACCTCATTAGTGACTCGTCAATAAGGTACTTTTGCAATTCTATTTACTTCCTATCACAACAAGTCAAACTATTATCTTTGACCAAATCATCATGTATAAACATATCACATCAGGTTAGCTAAAAACACGACCATCAAAGATCAAAATCACAAATCACATGTAACCATCATAAACCATAATCATAAATCACATGCATAATAAAACTAAAGTACAATATCGTTGCTTGTCCTTCATTGATCTTTACTTTTGCCTTTGTTCTTTCTGTACACACACTGGATCAATTACCACACCTGAAAAATGCCCAGTGCATTTTCCTCAACCGTGTGCGCACACACATAGTGTACATCCCACACATACAACCACACATGACATACCACACCATGAAATACATGCATCTACACCTGACATACAACACATACGCCTACACCCAATGCACAACACAACACAATATATACACCTACACTCGATGTACAACACAACACAACACGTATCCGTACATAATGTACATCACAAGAGATGCATCTGCACACAATGTGCGACACCACAAATACATACAGATACACTCGATATACAACGCAACTCATACATCTATACTTGATGTACAACGCCACACAATACATGTACCTACACCTAGCGCACAACACAACAAAATACATGTACTACATAGAGTACCACACAACGAGCACGCATGTCACGATCCACAACTACACAATACACATACATAGTACCACATGTACACAACACAACATGTGCGAAATGAACACAATACCACATGTACACCAGTAACATATGTAGAACACATACACAGTACCACTGTACAAAGCACTACCTGCACAACATGTGCTCAACATCACATGTACACGACACCACCTGCACAACGTGTACACAACGCCACATGTAAATCGTACCAGCTATACAACGTGTACATAATACCACGTGTACACAGTACCACATGCACAACATGTACACGACACCACATGTACACAACACCACATGCGTGACATGTACACAACACTACCTGCACACAATGCCACTTGTACAACATGTGCACATCACTTCATGCACATGATGCCACTTGTACAATCATGCACACGACACCATATGTAAATAGCACCATATGTACAATATGCACACAATGTCATATGTACATAGCACTGCATATACAACATGTACATAGCACCATACACAACACTGCATATCCAACCTGCTCACAACACCATATGCACACAACACTGCATGCGCACAACATCACAGATGCAACATGTACAACATATACAACATATGCACAACAATAATACCACACATCCAAACCACATTGTCTCTACCAGGTAACCTTGCTTCTAGTGTCTCTCTGTCATCCATGCTTATCCTAGCATGCCACAGACCAGACGACTTTCATTTTGTTGATGCATCCCTTGGTATAATATGTCCATAACATAGACATAATATAATCACATAATATCAGCTTATAACCACATGATACTGACCTCATAAATCTGTTAGGCTACTCCTCCCAATTGATTCCTCGTAAGGTCTGCAACCTCTTCACGTCATTCACCTATGTAAGCAATCATTCCTCCATAAGAATGATTCCTAACAACCATGTCAGACAGTGACATGCATACATACATACATACATACATATATACATATATAAATTAGCACTGAACAATCATGATCCATGATGACACTATCAAACATGACATACATACATACATACATACATGTATACATATATAAACATCAACATAGTCATGATCACACAAAATTACTAAATATCATAAGGTAAAGATTAAGACAACACCCTTATTCATGCACAACATGTACAACATTGAGAACAATCATTTCCAACATAGCCAAGGCATCTAATACCTCAGGTCCATTTACTTTACCGTTTTTTTTTACCCTTCTCATGTATGTACTGCCACCATCTATTTACCACCATGGACCCAACCAATCCAATCAATTGTCATAGTCTTACCTTCCGTCGTGCTTACTCATGCACAAAGCTCCATCTAAGTCTTACATTACCTGTCGGGTACCACATAGCTCTCTCTGAGCTCCATTAACTTTCCTCTTTCCCAAACAATTCCCAAGACTCAAAACATAAAATGCAATACCAAGAAACAACTAAGAAGAAAACCATGAAAACCAATAACAACATGACACCATAATAAAGTGGCATAGTTATGCACTAGACACATGCAAAATTGAAAATCAAGTGCAACAATTGCAAGATACCAAAAGCACAAGACTAACCACAGACACCATGACTCAATCCCCATGGTTCCCAAGGAAAGCTCAACCAGAGCCTTCTTCAAAATTTCATGGAAATTTCTTTGCCATGCAATCCCCTGCATCATACCGCCATAAACACATAACTATCAATGCATAAATAAATATAACCATACATTAGATACCTTATATTGTTGTGCCAAGCATATTGCCTTGTAGTTGAACACGTCCATGCCATCTCTCAAGGGGCTCCAATTCCCTTGACAAATCTACCTATAACTAGAGACTAGCTAATATACATGTCAATTACATGTCCATGAATATAGCACATATCCATGTAGTTTTAGACAAATCAAGGTTAAGAAGACTTCCTGTGTGCAAGGTGCTCATTCGTTTGGAATTATAGCCAAAGGAATTCTTGTCCAATTCCTTTCTTTTACCCTTTTTAACCTTGTTGCAATCGAGATTTACTATGTACTGCCACATCACCCAACTATTAGTTATATAAACATATCAACTATTACCTTGTCATGCCAATACCAAACATTTTCCCTACAACTGCTCACACATGTCAACCACATGTTCCAAATATCAAGACAATCATATCTATAAATTTGAAATCAACAATTACAAACAATCATGTCATAACTCATAGTCAACTCATAGTCATTAGACATAATGCTACAATTGTCAACTACATTCAAGTACATATCAACTGTCTCAACACATATGTGTTAGTACAATCATCTTAAAACAAGATCATTGGAACGCATATTCATATTATGAAATTCATCAAACATTCAACTAACTTGCAAACATATCATGTTAAATAAATCAACTAGACGATGTAATAAACACCAAACACTCGAACACCAAATAGATGACATAATCAAACAATCAAACACCAAATATATGAAATAAGCGAACTCATACCTTAATGTATCTCAGGGGTGGCTATCTTGTATGCACGATCAATCTAGTTAGCATAATATAACTTCACAACATATCACCTCAAACATAAATAAGATCATGATATCCTTAATAGTCACTAAAACTCATAAACAATTATCATTCATACATAATAATCACATTTGCACAATCAATCTAGATTAATATGAAATAATAGCACAACATATTAACTCATATTTGAATGTCATCACCCTAAATATTTGCATAGACCAATCCAACTTAGTATGATACATATAACATCAAGATCTTAATGTAATAATCCTAATCACCAAGTTACTAGCATATAACAACAATAAGCTATATATCATGCCCATCAATAACATATAACCTAATCATCAAGCTATATAACATAAAACAATCAACAATAGCAATGCATCCAACCACAGATTACTATCATCATTCACTATCTGACACATGTGCATATGACTACACTAATCAACTATCATCTATCATGTACGTAACCATAACATCAAAAGACATGTACATAAACCTAATGTATATAAACCTAATGCATATAACAATCCTTAACTTACTTACTTGCATGCCCAACATGCAAACCTATATGATGATATGCTCTTATCCCAAAGTCTAATGTTGCAACCTCATTATGATGATTTTCATCTCCTGCTCTATCTCAGCCAACACATTAGCATCATAACAACCAATAGCATCATGATGACCTAAATTGCATACAATGACTTCACAAGGCATGTTTGACCTACTATTCATGCATAACTATAACCAAGACCATACATGCATAACAACTGCATATAGACATATAAAACATGAGTACAAAACCATATACACATCATTATAACTAGGGTCTAGTAATCAATGCATGACCATATCAACTACACAAACCATGACCTCATGCATGCAAATAACAACCACATTACATGCACTTAAAAACATGTGAACGCTGATGTGCATATCAATGCATAATCAACCATACACATATGAAGACATACTCCACGACAACACCTTCAACTTTCACGTGGCGACATCACTACAACCATGATTAACACCATGCAAATGAAACTCTCACATGGAATACAAACATAAGAAACACACATGCAATCCACATGAATGCATGACCAACACACAAGTCCGAGGGGTGAACCATGCTTTGATACCACTCTATAACACCCTCCTCCCACATCTACCCAATCAACTGGCCAGTTGAGGGAAACATGTGACGAGAGTCCACTATGATATGATTTGACCTCTTAAGTCATGTTAAGGAAGTGGAACGGATGGAAACACACCATACATACATTCAACATCAACTTCAGGACCCTCTAGAACCAGTCCAACACTTTAGACATCTTGCCCTTGGGTCCCATTGAGCTTTTAGGCAATTTAAGCCTCAGTCACTCTCATGCTAGGGGCATGCAACATCCATAAACCCAAAGTCGCTCTCACAGGCTTGCTTGCCAGCGTTCAAAGACTCATTTGCTCAATTCTATGACAACATCCCTGGGATTTAAGCCACATTTTTAGGCCCAGAGCCCATGTCAGTCACTACCCAGAATTGAATGACACTTTCAGAACCATAAGATAACATGGACATAAAAGTACTAATGCAATCACTTCAACAAGACCTTGACTAGACCCATACTAGCCATAATAGGCATTTCGTCAAACATATCACGAATATGTAATCTACACGTGTAAATAACATATTTGAGCATAGGGCTCTCATACTTATATGAGATTCTCCATGAAGCATCGATGCCTCAACACATTAACTGCCATCCCATCCATTAGGTCATAGATACATTGTTCATTCATATACAAGTAGAAACATGATGAGAGCCATACATAATTGTTGTCATAAAAAACATGCATAACCAGCATAATAGGGACAAAAATACCAATGACCTCACTGCCATATAAACATCATATAATTCAGTATAATTCTCATAGAAATACCAGGAGAAATAACCTCTTATTGATGATGTAAAATCCAACTCGGAATGGGACTTCCACGTTACACCCGACCGTAGAATGGCTAAGCCAAATATCTCTTCAGTCATTCCCCCTGTGACATATTCCAAGCATGAATGTGGGATCTCATAGAACACATCAAGCAAAACTCATCTAGGGCTTCTAGATGCCATCCACCTCAAGCCATCAAACAATGATTCCACCTCACGGTCGGACATCACAAAACCATCATCAGACTGGTCTCCACCCAAGCCTTCTAGGACTTCCAGAGTGTTTGTTTCAACCAAGGCTTCCAGGACTAGTAACTCAACCCACAACTTATACAGAGCTTCTGGAGCACTTGTCTAACTAGGGCTTCTAGGACTAGTAACTCAACCCACCAAGGGCTTCCAGAGCATTTGTCCAACCAAGGCTTCCAAGACTAGTAACTCAACCCATGCTGTTATAGGGCTTCCAGAGCATTTGTCCAACCAGGCCTTCCAGGAACTAATGACTCAACCCAAGCTAAGGAAACATGATAACCAACCAAAAACAAATAATGAGAGCAAACCCACAATCATCATGGCAATCCAGGAAATGGCAAGGCTAGGCAATCCATTGTCAATCTAGGCAATCTTCCATGCCAATGACAGACCATAACCAAGAAACCAAATGCATGCCGAAACTAGTGAGGAAAACAAACATGCAACTCGGTACCTGCAAGAAAAACTGTTGTAGTTGCTGATCCTGATGCCTTCTTGCACTTTTCTGCTCTTCCTTTGCCTTCTTGCTCCAAGAATCCAAGTATACCACACCCTCTAAGAGCGTTCCAAGAAAACTCTAAGTCTCCAAGAGTATGAGAGAGAGAGAGAGAGTAATGAGAGAACTCCAAAATTGAACTGACCAAGTCTGAGCCAAGAGCTTGTCAACTGATCCTCAAAAGCCTTTTTATTAATGAGGCCTCTATTTTTTTCATCTTCCACTATTTTCCTTCATTTTCTTCCTAACATGCAACATGTGAACTTTCAGCTTTCTTTTCTCATAATTTCCATTATTTTCATAAATAAATGTGCCAAAAATGCCATTTTTCCTTTCCAAAGCCTTTGCCAATTTCCTAAGCCATAATAAACCGAATCAACGCCCATTAGGATGTTTCCCCCACCATTCAACTTGGAATATGAGTCCCATCAACCGTGGCTTATATATATTTTTACATGAATTTTCACTAGGGATGTTACAGCAGCCACCCTGGAGGCACCCTCCTTTTAAGGTACAATTCAACTTTGACATTTTCATATTTGAAGGCTAGATAGATTCAAATGCCATAGATAAATGGTTAAATCTATTAGAAGGATATTTTTGGTCCATGATTTTTCCAATAGGGTGAATATTACTTTTGCACTCACAAAAGACGCCCACAATGTCAAGGACTGGTGGGAAACCTATTATGAGCAGAGGGAGGAGAGGAAACTCTCATTGTTTTCAGCCGCACCCACTTGGAACTATTTTTGAGACACCATCAAGGAATAGTATTACCCTGTCGAGAGCTATGAAGATAAGTACATAAAGTGGACCACGTTGTGGCATGGAAGGGACCAAGACGTGTCAAAGTTCACAAATATTTTTCATACCCTTCACACAAATTTGCATATCAAGGATTACGAGTGACATATGGTACTCAAGTACCATGACTTTCTACACAAGTACACCCAGGACGAGATGGAGTTTTTGGACATCTCCTCCCTTGGAACCGCCTATTGATACGTTGTGAATATCGAGTAGAAGTTTAAACAGAAGAAGTGAGACTTTGGATCTACGAATCTGAAGCAAGGGAAATGTGCCCCCAAATCGCATAACAAAGGACAAATCCAAGTTGAGGTGACCTACGACAACCCACTAAAGCTGTAATCAAAGAACACTACCACAAAGATAATGACACAAGAAGGTGGTGTGAGTTCCATAAGAGCCCCACTCACAACACAAGTGAGTGTTGAGTCAAAGAATCACTGGTGGTCAAGCTAAAGGCTTTAGAGTCAGATGCATGTTCCGACTCTGAATCAGAACCCAACAAGGGGAACAACAAAAGGAAGAACATTATTAATGCGAAGCCCAGTGCCACTAAGATCTAGAAGATTGAGCTCGAAGATCCAGAAGAAGGGGAGCGTCTCTTCCACACACAGATGTGGGTGAAGGGGTCCCCACTGCATTTCATTGTCGACAACAGGATCCAAAAGAAATTAGAAAAGTTAGTTAAGTGGGTGGGCCTATCGACCACACCACACCTACAACCATACACCATCGGGTGGCTCCACCAAGGATGAGATATTTGTGTCAACCAACAGTGTCGTCTTCTCTACAACATCAAACCCTTCATGGATGAGGTATTGTGTGACATTTCTCTTCTTGAAGTTTGTGATCTATTATTAGGCCAACCACACTTATGGAAGCGTCATGTTTTATATGAGTCGAGGCCTCACACTGTTATTATCTATTTGGGTAGTAAGTTGTACAAAATACTAGAGGTAACCCCACCTACCGACATCTCTTTGATCTCTACTAAGCAATGTAGTAAGATAATCTCCTAGACCAAGAAATTTGTTTTCTTTCTTATTTGCGCTCAAAGTAAGGGGAAGATCATGGCCACATCCATGGCCCCCGAGAAGAGTTCCCCCATGCAGCAAAAGTAGGTCGATAATATCGTGGAAGAATATAGGGACATCTTCTCGTCACCCACAAGGATACCCTTACATTGTCAAGTCAAACATTTGATCGATCTGATTCCTAGAGCACCTCTACCCAATGGGAATATATATTGTTTTTCAATTATGGAAAATGAAGAGATCAAGCAACAAATCTAGGAGTTGTTGCAAAAAGGGCACATCAGACCAAGTTCCTCACCTTGTGGGTTCCCAATTGTACATGTACAGAAGAAGGATGGGACCTAGAGGCTTTGCATTGATTATCGGGCACTATACAAAATCACTGTCAGGAACAGGTATCCAATCCCACATATTGATGACATGCTGGACCAGCTTAAGGGGGCCAAATATTTTAGCAAGATCGGTATGAAGTTTGGCTATCACTAGGTTCCAATAGAGCCCACAGATTTATGGAATATCACCTTCAAATCTAAGGAAAGCCATTTTGAATGGTTGGTCATGCCCTTTGGGTTGAAAAATTCCCTTGCTAATTTTATGAGGTTTATGGATGACATATTGTGACCCTTCACAAACTCATTCGTGGTTTTTTATCTAGATGACATCCTTATCTTATAGGTCCCTCAAACCCTTAGACAACACAAATTGCGTTCCAACATGGAGAAATGCACATTCGGCATGGGTCATGTCTAATATCTAGGCTACATCATTGATGAGCAAGGTGTGCATGTGGATCCGGATAAGACTAAAGTCATTTGGGATTGGCCAGCCCTGACCACTCTAATAGAGCTTTGCTAGTTTTTGGGCCTTGCCAATTTTTATCGTAGGTTCGTGTTGGGATTCTATGATATCTCTTGGCCTTTGAGTCAAGTTACCAAGGGCAGAGCGAAAGAAAAGTTTTTTTGGTTTGAGTCCCAACATAAGACATTTGTTGATATGAAGCACTGCCTCTTCTCTGCACCAATACTTACATTTCCTGACTTGCAACAACCATTTGAAATTGAGACAAATGCAGATGACTATGCTTTGGTGCAGTTCTCACTTAGCAAGGGCATTCGATGGCCTATCACAGTGAGACACTTTCTGACACCATTCAAAAATACCCACCTATGATAAGTAAATGTACTCCATCGTGCAGGGTTTCTGACAATGGAAACATTACATTCTAGGGAAGGAGACATTCATCCACACAGGTCACTGACCCCTGTAGTTTATACAGATCCAAGGGAAGTTGCATAATGATCGCTATCAGAAGTGGTCCACATATATATAATAGTTTCATTTGAATATCAAATACAAGAAGGGAAACACCAATCATGTTGCCTATTATCTTAGTCGACCACTGGTTGCAACACTAACCATTGTTCTCAACTCTTATGGCCATGAGACCTATGGATGGTCGCAACTATATAAAAATGATCCAAAATTAGCCACCACATACCAGATGCTAGTGGATAGCAAGCAAGTTCCAGACTTCCACCTTCAAGGTGCATTATTATGCTACTTGGGCCACCTTTGGGTTCCTTCAAGCAAGTGTGCCAAGCTGATTTGGGAGGCACATTACATTCAGGTCGCAAGACACTTTAGTGTGGAGAAAATTGTGGCCATACTACAAAAGTGCTTTTATTAGCCAAATCTCTGGCAGAAAGTTGGAAAATAAGTCAAATAGTGCACTGCCTGTGTCATTTCCAAGCCAACTATTAAGAATCAAGGCTCGTATACTCCTCTTCCTACTCCTAGCTGGCCATGGGAATCGATCTCCATGGACTATATGTTCAACCTTCCTTCTACCAAGCGTAGCAATGACTGTGTATTTGTGGTCATAGATTTTTTTTCTAAGATGGCCAACTTGGTTGCCTGCAAGAAGAGTATCAGAGCAAAGGACACTGCTAGACTCTTTTTTGAGCGAGTGTGGGTACATTTTGGGATCCCGTACACCATTCAATCATATTGGGATAATATGTTCCTAAGCATGTTTTGGTCAAGGATTTGGTATTTGTTGGACACCAAGCTCACCAAGTCTACTGCATTCCACCCCCAGACTGATGGTCAAACAGAGGTCATCAACAGGATGATTATGCACATACTACACCATGTATAACTCTAAGCATCCACACAAATGGGATGAGAGTCTTCCCTATGCACAACACAACTACAACAGATCTATCCATAGCTTGAGTGACCACAAACCCTTTGAAGTGGGCCTGGGATTTCAACCATTATGTCCCCTTGATGTTGCATTGCCTTTTGCAACTACATAAGAAGAATTTTCCCATGTTCAGTCTGAAGCTGATAAAGCCACTAAGTTTATTGAGCTCATTTAGCACAATTTCCATCAGGTTCACGACATCTTAGTGAAAGCCAATGTCAAATATAAACAACGACATGATCAACATCGGGTGCCCCATAAGTTTCAAGTGGGCGACAATGTTTGGTTACATCTATAGAAAGAGTGCCTTGCTAGATTCTATCGTAAACTTCAACCATTTTGATATGGGCCTTACACCATCACCAAGGTTGTGGGAGAAAACACTTTCAAGCTCAATATCCCCTCATTCTCACACACCGTATTCAATGTGAACCGCCTTTGGCCATACTTTCCACCATTGTTTGACACATCATACATTATTGAGTAGTTGACACCAACAGAGCTACTTGGACTGCCTTGAACATGACACAACTGGTCGGAACATGGACACACATAACAAGAGCACTCGAAAACAAATGATCCAATTGTATCGAGTTGTCAAAGCTGGCCAACTCTTGCACTAGGAAAAGTGGCTCACTCGGGACCAAGTTCAGCAGAATTTTCCCCATCTCATAGAACCACTCAATGCCACGGGGACCATTGCTTTCTAACATGGGAGGACTGATCCATGTGGATATTGGTGGCCACCCACTTATTCCACTTGGACCCCCACCATTGTTTCTTTTAGTTTCCTTAATTGTAGCATAATTTACTATTTTTGGTAGTGTTCTGGGTCGTGAACTTCCAAAGTCATTTTGAGGCCTTAAACAAAGTTTGTTTTGTTTTGTTTTGTTTGTTTGTTTTTTAAACGAAAATGGGAAAACCCATTGCTTAGTACAAGGGTTTGTAATTGAAGGTTGTAGTCCTCAAATAGATCTTTCTCATGAGGTGTCGTAAACATAAAACGAAGATCATATGCCTAAGTTAAGACCCTGGGAAGTTGATGTACCAATTTACCCCAACAAGATTCACAAACTTTTGGCACTTCATCTCCCAGGGTTAGGTTTTTGGATGTTTAGTGTTTTCCATGATTTCTCAATAATAAATAGGCCTTCGAGCCTCATTGTAACATAGTTCAGAAGGCATGTAACTATCACATCTCTTCTCAGAGATAAGCCACCATCATTTGAGCTAGTTATTTTGATTATGTATGTAAACAGTTTTCAGTACTTTGTTATTAATGAATTGAAGTTCTGTTTTCATTGTATATCTGTCTTTCTATTTATATTTGTATTTCATCTCTTTCCTTCATAAATTTGGATCAGTGGTATCAGGGCGGTCTACTCTTTCTTTGTTTTTTTGTACATGTCCCCAACGAGGTCGAGGTATAAGGAGTTAGAGCTTGAACTTGTTGAACCTTTGCAAGACCAGGCTCGTTGGCGCCAATGACCTCCCATGGTGGAAGAAAATAAAGACAAGGGAGTGGGAGATCCTTTCAAAATATTGCTCGAAGAAGCCCCCAAACGACAAAGGAGCACGATGATGGAAAACAATTGTCCAGATCCTTCGACAGATACCCACAAAGAATGCATCTTCATTGAACATACACCCTAGAGGTGCCACTCCCTTTGAGGTACAAGTCAACTTTGACATTCCCACTTTTGAAGGTCAGATAGATGCAGATGTAATACATGAATGGTTGAATCTATTGGAAGCATATTTTTCGGTTCATAATTTTTCCAATAGGGAGAAGATTACTTTTGCACTCCTCAAAGTTGCCTCGCACGTCAAGGACTTGTGGGAAATCTATTGTGAACAGAGGGAGGAGAGGGAACCCTCACTATTTTCAGTCGCACCCATTTGGAATCCTTTCGGAGACGCCATCGAGGAACAATATTATCTTATTGAGAGCTATGAAGATAAGTACATAAAGTGGACCACACTACAACATGGAAGGGACCAAGACATGTCGAAGTTCACAAATATTTTTCATACCATTTGCATGAAGTTGATATCAAGGATTCTGAGCGGCATCTGGTACTCAAGTATCGCGACTATCTACACAAATACATCAAGGATGAGATGGAGTTCTAGACATCTCCTCGCTTGGCGTCACCTATCGATATGCTCTTGAGATCGAGTAGAAGTTTAAATAGAAGAGGTGAGACTTTGGATCTGTGAATCCGAAGTAAGGGAAAGGTGCCCCCAAATCGCAGAACAAATGACAAAGCCAAGGCAGGGTGACCCAGGACAACCCACTAAAGCCGCAAGCAAATAACAACACCAAGAAGACAAAAAAGGACACAGGAAAGTGGTGTCAGTTCCATAAGAGCCCCACTCACAACACAAGTGAGTGTGGAGCCAAGCATCCACTGGTGGTTGAGTTGAAGGCTTCATATTCATATGTATGTTCCAACTTTGAATCAGAACCCGACAAGGGGAGAAAAAAGGGAAACAAATTATTAATGCAGATCCCAGCATCACCGTTGCCACCACCATGATCTAGAAGATTCAGAGCAAAGATCCAAAAGAAGGGGAGCGTCTCTTACACTCACAGATGTGGGTGAAGGGGTCCCCACTGTAGTTCATTGTTGGAAATGGGAGCCAAAAGACCCTCACCTCAGCCTAGGTCATTAAGTGCTTAGACTTACCGACTGCACCGCACCTGTAGCTATACACCATTGGGTGGCTCCACCAAGGACGAGATCTTCACGTCAGCGAGCAGTGCGATCTTCTCTATATCATTAAACCCTTCATGAATGAGGTATTGTATGCTGTTTCTCCTCCTGAAGTTTGTGATGTATTATTAGGCCAACCATACTTGTGTAAGCATCATGTTGTGTATGAGTCGAGGCCTCATGCTATTATTATTTCTTCGGGAAATAAGTTGTACATAATACCAGAGGTATCCCCACCTACCACCATCTCTTTGATCTTGAACTACCTTGAACATGCCACAACTGATTAGATCATGGATACACAGATCAATAGCATTAGCAAATAGAGGATCCAACTGTATCAAGTTGTCAAAGCTAACCAACTCTTGCACCATGGCAAGTGGCTCATCAAGGAACCAAATTCAACAGAAGTTTCCCCCTCTCATGGAAGCACTCAACACAATGGGGACCATTGCTTCCTGAGGGGAGAGGACTGATCCAGGTGGATATTTATGGCCACCCGCCTATTCCACTTGGATCCCCACCATCGTTTCTTTCAGTTTCCTTAATTGTAGCACAATTTACTATTTTTAGTAGTTTTTTAGGTCTTAAACTTCCAGAGCAATTTTGAGGCCCTAAATGACGTTTGTTTGGAAAAGGAAAAAATCCATGGCACCATAAAAGAGTTTGTAGTGGAAATTTGTAGTCCCCGGATAGATCTTCCTAACGAGGTATCGTACGCATCAAATGGAGATCATATGCCAAAGCTACGACCCCATAAATTTTATGTACCAATTTACCCCAACGGGGCCAACAAACTTTTGGCGCTTCATATCCTAGGGTTAACTTTTTGGATGTTTAGGGTTTTCCATTGTTTTTCAATAATAGATATTCCTTTGAGCCTCATTATAACACAATTTAAAAGGCATGTAGCCACCACATCTCTTCTCATAGATAAGCTACCACCGCGTGAGCTAGTTTATTTCCATTCTGCATCTAACTATTTTAAGTGCTTTAATATTAATGAATTGAAGTTATTTTTTTATTGTATATTTGTGTTTCCATTTATATTTGTATTTCATCTCATTCCTTCATAAATTTGGATTAGTGGTATCAGAGCAGTATGATCTTTCTCTGTTTTTCTGTGCCTCGTCGACCCCAACGATCTCCCATGGTAGAAGAAAAGAAAGATGAGCAAGCAGGAGATCCTTTCAAAATATTGCTCAAAGAAGCCCCCGAGTGACAAAGGAATGTGATGATGGATAGCTTTGCCCAGATCCTTTGGAGGATATCCACAAGTGACACATCTTCATCCAACAACCAAGGCGCCACTCCATTTAAGGTACGTCAACTTTGACATTCCCATATTTGAAGGCTAGATAGATGCAAATGCCATAGGTAAATGGTTAAATCTATTGGAAGGATATTTTTAGGTTCATGATTTTTCCAATAAGTAGAAGGTTACTTTTGCACTCCTTAAAGTTGCCCCCCATGTAAAGGACTGCTGGGAAATCCGAAGGGATAAGAGGGAACCCTCATTGTTTTCATCCGCCCCCACTTGGAATTCTTTCTGAGATGCCATCAAGGAACATTATTACCCTATCAAGAGCTATGAGATAAGTACATAAAGTGGACCATGCTGCGGTAGGGAAGGGAACAAGACGTGTTGGAGTTCACAAATATTTTTCATACCCTTCACACGAAGTTTTGTATCAAGGATTCTAAGTGGCATATGGTACTCAAGTACCGTGGTTGTATACACAAATACATCCAGGACGAGATGGAATTCTTGGACATCTCCTTGCTTAGCATTGCTTATTGATTTGTTTCCAAGATTGAGCAAAAGTTTAAATAGAAGAAGTGAGACTTTGGATCTGTGAATTCAAATCAAGGGAAAGGTGCCCCCAAATTGTAGTACAAAGGAACAAGTCAAGTCAATCATTTGATCGATATGACTCCTGAAGCACCTCTACCCAAAGGGTCGATATACCATCCCTTCATTCTGGAAATTGAAGAGATCAAGTGGCTAATATAGGAGTTGTTACAAAAAGAGCACATCCAATCAAGTTCTTCACCCTATGGGAGCCTGATTGTACTTGTATAAAAGAAGGATGGGACTTGGAGGCTCTACATTTATTATCGGGAACTAAACAAAATCACTGTCAAGAATAGGTACCCAATCCCACGGATTGATGACCTTCTGGACTAGCTCAAGGGAGCTAAGTATTTCAGCAAGATCGATCTAAAGTCTGGTTATCGCCGAGTTCCAATAGAGCCCACATATGTATGGAAGAACACCTTCATATCCAAGGAAGTCCTTTTTGAATGGTTGGTCATGCGCTTCGGGTTGAAAAATTCCCCTACTACTTTTATGAGGTTGATAGATGACATCTTGCGGCCCTTCACCAACTCATTCGTGGTTGTTTATTTGGATGACATCCTCATCTTCAACAAAAGTTGGGAAGATTCAGTAGGTCCTTCAAAGCCTGCGACAACATAAACTGTGTGCCAACTTGAAATGTGCAAGGTACAATATCTGAGCTACATCATTGATGAGAAAGGCATGCATGTGGATCCAGATAATATCCAAGTCATTCGGGATTGGCTAGCCTCAACCACTCTAATAGAGATTCACTGCTTTTTGGGCCTTGCCAATTTTTATCGGAGGTTCGTGTTGGGATTCTCTCATTTCACTTAGAATTTGAGTCAAGTTATCAAGGGTGGAGTGAAAGTAAAATTTATTTATTTATTTTATTTTTTATTTTTTTTTGTTTATGGTCCAAGTCCCAACAGAAGGCATTTGTTGAGTTGAAGCACCATCTCTAATCTGCACCATTAATCACATTTCCAGACCTGCAACAATCATTTGAAAATGAGACAGATGCCTCTGACTATGCTATTGGTGCAGTTGTCACCCAGCAAGGGCATCTGATGGCCTATTACAATGAGATACTTTCCAACACCATTCAGAAATACCCCACTTACGGTAAGGAGATGTACTCCATCATGCAAGCTTGTTGACAATGGAAACATTACATTATGAGAAAGGAAATGGTCATCCACATAGATCACCGACCCCTACAGTTTATACAGACCCAAGGAAAGTTGCAGAATGATCACCATCAGAAGTGGTCCACATACCTGCAACAGTTCCATTTGAATATCAAATACAAGAAGGACAACACCAATCATGTTGCAGGTTTCCTCAGTCGGCCACCAGTTGCAGCACTAACCATTGTTCTAAAATCTTGTGGCCACGAGACCTATAGATGGTCGTAACTATATAAAAATGATCCAAAGTTCACCATCACATACTAGATGCTTGTGGATGGCAAGCAAGTTCTATACTTCCACATTCACGATGCATTATTATGTTACGTGGGCCACCTTTGTCTTCCTTCAAGCGAGCGTGCGAAGTTGATTTGGGAGGTGCACTAGAGTCAGGTTGCAAGACACTTTGGTGTGAAGAAAACTATGGCCATACTATAGAAGTATTTTTATTGGCCAAATCTCTGACTGGATGTTGGAAAATACATCAGATCATGCATTGCATGTGCCATTTCCAAGCCAACTATTAAGAAGCAAGGCTTGTATACTCCTTTTCCTACTCCTAGCCGACCCTAGGAATCCATCTCCATGGACTATATGTTCGATCTTCCTTCTACCAAGCATGGCAATGACTGTGTATTTTTGGTCATCAACAAATTTTCTAAGATGGCCATATTAGTTGCGTGCAAGAAGAGTATCACAACATACACCACTGCCAGACTCTTCTTTGAACGAGTGTGGGTACATTTTGCGATCCCGTAGATGATTATACCATATCGAGATAGTAGGTTCCTAAGCTGGTTTTGGTCATGCCTTTGGTCATTTTTAGACACCAAGCTCACAAAGTCGACTACATTCCACCCCCAGACTAATGGCTAGACAGAGGTCGTCAATAGGATGAGTGTGCACATACTATGCATGTACAACTCTAAGCATTTGTGGACATGGGATGAGATTCTTCCCTATGTACATCACAACTACAACAGAGCTCTCCATAACTCGACTAGCCACAAGCCCTTTGAAGTGGGCCTAATATTTCAACCATTGTGTCCCCTTGATGTTGCACTACCTTTTGCAACTACATAGGAAGAATTTGCCCATGTTCAGTCCAAAGTTGATAAAGCCACTAGGGTTATTGAGCGCATTCAGAAAATCCACTAGTAGGTTCATGACATCTTGGAGAAAGCCAAAGCCAAATACAAACAACGCCATGATTAGCATCGAGTACCTCATAATTTTTTAGGTGGGCGACAAAATTTGGTAACATTTGCAGAAAGAGTGCCTCGCTAGACCCTATCGTAAACTTCGACCACTTTGATACAGGCCTTACACCATCACCAAGGTTGTGGGATACAATTCTTTCGAGCTCAGTATCCAACCATTCCTTGGACTGCACCCCATATTCAATGTGGATCGCCTTCGACCATACTTTCTACCATTGTTGGACACATTAGACATTGTTGAGTAGTTGACACCAACAAAGCTCAACTTAGACTGCCTTGAATATACCAAAACATATCAGATGATGGACACACAGATCAAGAGCACTCGCAAATAGAGGATCCAACTGTATCTATTTTTCAAAGCTCACGAACTCTTGCACTAGGGCAAATATCTCACCAGGGACCAAGTTCAACAGAAGTTTCCCCATCCCATGGAAGCACTCAAAGCAATTGGGACCATTGCTTCCTGAGGGAGGAGGATTGGTCTAGGTGGATATTGGTGGCCACCCACCTATTCCACTTGGATCCCACCATTGTTTCTTTCAGTTTCCTTAATTGTAGCACAAATTACTATTTTTGGCATCTTTTTGGGTCCTGAACTTCCAGAGTTGTTTTGAGGCCCTGAACGATGTTTTTTTGGAAAACGGGAAAACCCATAATTTGTAATAATGGTTTTTAGTCAAAATTTGTAGTCCTTGAATAGATATTGCTAATGAGGTATTGTACGCATCAAATGAAGATCTTATGCCAAAGTTATGACCTCAGGAAGTTGATCTACCAATTTACCCCAACGGGGCCCATAGACTTTTGGCGCTTCATCTCTTTTTGCTAAGGTTTTTGATGTTTATGGTTTTGAATTGGTTCTCAATAATAAATAGTTCTTCGAGCGTTATTGTAACACAGTGCAGAAGGCATGTAACCGCCACATCTCTTCTGAGAGATAAACTACCATCATTTGAGCTACTTTATTTCCATTTTGCTTGTAAATAGTTTTCAATACCTTGTTATTAATGAATTGAAGTTTTGTTTTCGTTGTATATATGTGTTTATGTTTATATATGTATTTCGTCTCATTCCTTCATAGAATTGGATCAATGCCAAAGTGCTCTAAGAATGCTCCAATATTTCTCTAAGTGTCCAAGAGTATGAGAGAATGAGAGAATGAAATGAGACCTCCAAAACTAGACTGACAAAAGCCATGAACTAATCCTAAGAAGCCTTTTATCATTGGTGTCTCTATTTTCTTAATTTTCTTTCATTTTTCCTCTAATTTCTTTTGCTTGCAAATAAGTGTCTCTTCACCTTCATTTTCTCATATTTTCCTTTATTTTCATAAATAAAATGTCAATTATTGTCTCTTTGCCTTTGCCAATTTCCATATCCATATATAAACTAAGAGTAATCCCCACTATAATATCTACCTCCCATTCATCTTGGAATACATGCCCCATGGCCTTGGTCTTATATTTTATTTACATGGAAAATCAACTTAGGGTTGTTACAAACCCCTCCCCCTTGGGGGAACACCGTCCTCGATGTTCAATGGCACTTATGACTAGAAAACCACTAAAAATAAAACATACCACCCATGGATCTTTATAACCCAGCTTGTTGCAATATTTACAATGACCACTACTAAAAACATGACAATCATACCATTTACTGGAACTTTATAACACAACTCATTACGATATTTTCAATGACAACGACATATACTTATACACACTTTCTTCAACCAACAAATAATCATACTGTCTATGGAGCTTTATAACCACAACTCGATAAAATGTTTACAATAATATACACATACATATGAAGATTTTCTCTAATCAGAAAAAAAAAAAGATATAGTGCTTGTATGAGTCAACAAGGGAATCCATAGGTTCACACCACTCTCAAAAGTAGTACCAAGATTGACTTCCTTCACAGGAAGTCTAGAATCCACTGCCAAAGTCGAACCTGCATCCAATGTCCAGCACTACGATCCTTGCACTACTTGTCCTCTTAGTTGTCGATTCATTGTTTAAGGGAACACTCCCAATGTGCTTCTGATTACATCTGGCAATGCTAATGACCAAAACAAATTCATTTCCCGACCTTCCCTTATCTGCTACACAGTCCCTCGAGCAATCTGGTCACCCCCTTCCGTGTTGTCACACACCTTCCAATTTTCACTAGCATCCCCTTCTATACTACAAAATCCCTTGGAAAATCCATCCCTTGGCAAGGTTTCCTCGCATTAGAAGGTCCAAAAACCTACGCATATCCCTGCCTCAAAACCATCATACCAGTCATATAATACTCATGGAAATAAATGGACAATATTGGGTAGCAGTGTCCCACAATGTGCCTGCTCCTGAATGCTTTACCAACATACTGTTACATGTTCCAATTCCTTTTTTTGTTGCTACTAATTCTTTGATAGCCAATTCCAACCACCCAAACAACAGAATTTTCCATGCTTTCCTATACCAAGCACATAATTGCCATTATATTAAAAATGAATTGAAATATATTCAAATCATACCTCATTGGTAGCTTCTCAATAAGGTACACTTTCAATTATGTTTATTTTTTGTCACAACAAACCAAACTAGACCTTTGATCAAATCACCATATATAAACATATCACGTCCGGTTAGCTCAAGATGCAACCATCATAAATCAAAATCATAGATCATGTGCATAATTAAAACTGAAATAAAAAACAAACACTTATCTTTCAATCAGTTCTTTGCTTCTGCCTTTATTCTTGTCCTTTCCATACACACACTGAATTGGTTGCCGAAGTGAGCTAGCACCTAGTGCCTTCTGTTGGAAAATAAAAAAGATAAAAATATATTTTCTTTATGTTGATAATTACTTGTGATATTCTTATGTTCCTTTTAATTTTCTTATGTTCTTCTTTTGCTTTAGTTCATCAAGCAATTATCAAAACAATAACACGAAGATCATAGACACCAGATGTAGGCAGATAACGAGGGAAAAACTCCTATCTAGGGGAAAACTCAGTCAACAACTCTTTAATAGTTTCACGAGATGATTCAAGACTTCTTGACCTAGACACAAACTTCCTCCAATTGCCATGTCAATCCTTCCTTTCTTCTACGGATGATAACCTTCCAGTAACTTCGACCTAGAACTTTGATCTTCAACTTCCCCAACAACAGAACTTTGACCTAGTAGAAACTTCAACCTAGCAGAAATCTCGACCCAACAGTAACTTCGACCCAACTGAATCAAGACCTTTCTAGCAGCAGAATTTCGACCCATTAAATAGCCTAGTAAATCCACACGTGTGAGAGAGAGACAACCCAGAAAACTTCGATTTGCCTTCTCTAGCAAATCTCCTCCTTCTTCTACAAATTTGCATATTTTTTGCTTCCTCTTCTTGGATATCGGACTTGTGTGAGAGTGTCTTCCAAATGAACCGAATTGCTTGTATATATACCCTTTTCTAGAGGTCGAATTACCCTCATGTAGGCCAACTTCACCAGGTAAGGGCCGACTTGGTGTGGAGGTGATAAGTGACTTATTTTACTCAATATTAATTCATTTTACATGATTCAAAAGCCCAAGAAAGGTACCTTTAAATGGACAATGACTCTAATGACTCAAGACAAAACCTAGAAGTCCTCAATGGGGACTTTGACCTAAAACATGATGACCCAAGCATGAAACCCATGTTTTAACAAGTCATAATAATAATAATTTCTTTTTCTTTCTTTTGATAAATACATTTTATTATGACTCAAATAAAATTTTGAAGAAAGAACCTAGTTACATTCTTCAACACCTTCTCTTCTCTTCAATCACGTACACATACACACAATGAACATCACATGCATACACCCACACACGGTGTACCACACAATACATACACCTACACCTGATGTACAACACAACACATACACCTACATAAAATACAACACAACGAATACACATGTCATGATACAACTACACAATACATTACCACATATACACAACATAGCATGTACAACATGTACACAATACGACATGTACAACATGTACACAACACCACCTACACAAATGTACACAACACTACATGTACGACATGTACACAAAACCACATCTACACAACACCACCTACACAACATGTGAACAACACTACATGTACAGAACACCACCTGCACAACATGCACACAACACCACATGTACACAACACCACATGTACAACATCACCACATGTACATCGCAGTAGTCCTGCGCATCCGGAGACCAATTTGTCTCTACCAGACAACCTGGCTTATAGTATATTTCCCATGCCTTACTGCGTGCATCCATAATCCAAATTTCGGGTCTATTCCATTATCCATGTTTGTCCTAGCATGCCACAAATCACACTATTTTCATTCTACTGATGTATCCCTCAGCATTACCTATTATAGCATAAACATATGCATAGTAAAGCATATAGTATCAAATCATATCCACATGATACGAACCTCATAGATATGTCTGGGCTACTCTTCCCACTTGTTTCCTTAGAAAATCAAGAACCTATTCATGCCATTCACTTGTATAAGCAATCATTCCTCCATAAGCATGATTCCTGAAGACCCTATTAGACTACAACATACATACATACACGTATACATATATAGACATCAACATAATTCATGATCACAACATAATTACCAGATATCATAAGGTCAAGGTTAGGAGAACTTCTTGTATTTGTGCATACCATGCACAACACTGAGAACACAGTTCCCAACACAGCTGAGGCGTATAATACCTTAGATCCATTCACTTTACCTTTCCTATTATCTTTCTCATGGTTGTCTTGCCATCGTCCATTTACCCTAATGGACCCAACCAATCCAACTGATTGTCATACTCTTGCCTTCAATTGCCCTTATACATAGATCGGGCTTCATCCGAGTCTTAAATTACCTGTTGGGTTCCATTCAACTCTCCCTTATCTCCATTAACTTTCCTCTTTCCCGAATCGATTCCCAAAGCCCTCATAACATAAAAGGAAAGAACAAGAAGCAAACAAAAGAAAACCAGGAAAACCAGTAACAATATGACACCACAAACAAAGTGGTATGGCCATGCACCAAACATAAACAAAACTGCAAATCAAGCGCAAAAAAATCACAAAGCACTGAAAGAACAAAACTAGCAACAAACACATGACTCAACCCCATGGTTCCTAGTGCTTCCAAAAAAAAGTTCAACCCGAGCCTTCTTCAAGATTTCATGGCCGTCCCTTTGCCATGAAATCCCTTGCATCATATTGCCATAATCACACAACTGTCAATGCATAAATAAATATACAATATACTAATTACCATACCTTGTTGTGTCAAGCACGCTTCCTTGTAACTGAACACATACACATATCATCTCTCAAGGGACTCCAATTCCTTGACGAACCCAACCATAATGGGAAACCAGTTGTTAAACCTATCAAATACATGTTCAAGAATATAGAACATATTCACATAATGTCAAACAAAATCAAGGTTAAGAAGACTTCTTTTCTGTAAAGCACTCATTCATTTGGAATTGTGGTTTCCAAACATAGCTAAAAAAATTCTCACCTGATTCCTTTATTTTACCTTTTTCCTTGCTGAAATTGAGTCTTATTATGTATTTCCACATCACCCAACTGTTATTTATATAAAAAAATCAATTGTTACCTTGTCACGCAAATACCAAGCATGTTTCCCTGCAACTGTTCACACATGTCAGTCACATGTTCCAAAGATCAAGACATTGTTTCTATTAATTTGAAGTCAACATTTACCGAGATTAACAACCATGTCATAAATTGCAATTAACTCATAGTCATTAGTCATAATACTACAACTATCACCCACTTGCACTCAAGTCCATATCCACTATCTTAGCACATATTGTGTTAGTATTGTCGTCTTAAACAAGGTCATTCCTTCATGCAATCTTATAGACACATATGCATAGCATGCCATTAATCAAACATCTAGACAATCTATAAACATACCCCATTACTTTCCATGGTCCATACTAAGGTATAAGGAGGCATCTACTATAATGGCCCGATGTCCAATGCTCAACTAAATTTAACCACACTTACTAAAATTTTATTTTCATTTCTCATACCTTTGCACCTGAAAACATACCACATAATCATGCCACTTTCCCATTCCCTAGATTTCACGTCAGGCTTGTAAAGGGAGACATGTGAATCATATTCCACTACTTTGATCTTTATCCCTGATCTTATATTTCGTGAAAACATACCATGTTAGATAAACCAAATAGATGACATAATCAAACTCACGCCTTAATGTATCTCAGCTGAGGTTATCACATCTGCACAAGTCAATCCAAATTAGTATGACACAATATCACAAATATATCGAATCATACTTGAGTATCATAACCATAACCATCTGCACATCCCAATTCATATTATCATGATACATATAACATCAAGATCTTAAATGCAATGACCATAATCATCATGAATATCACCATAATGCATATAACAAGTTAACTACCATACATAGCTAATTGATGCACATGCATATGACTATATTGATTAACTAGTAGCTATCATGCATGTAACCACAACAACAATAGAATGAAAGACATGTATATAGACATAATGCATATGACAACTATTAACCATCATACGTGCATGCTAAACATACAAACTTGTACGACAATTTGCTTTTACCCTGAGGTCCAGTGTTGCCTCACTTTGATAATCTACATCTCCTGCTCCATCTCAACCAACATATGAACATCATAACATACCAACAACATCATGATGACACAAACTACATAATTACCACTACGTTTCATGTCTGATCTACTATGTATGCATAACCATATACATTTATCCCATCCATTCCATGTGTTTGAACCTAGAATCTCTGATACCACCCTATGGTATCAAATATCACCCAAAGGGAATGGATCCCACTCTAATACCACCATGTGGTATTAGATATCAGCCAAAGAGAACAAAGGTCACTCTAATACCACCCTGTGGTATCAAATATCACCCAAAGAGAATGAAACCTGCTCTGATAGCACCCTGCAACCACCCCTTCATGTATTTACCCAAATTCACAAGCTCGTTAGGGTAAACATGAGACGAGTATCACTATGACTTAAACCAACCTCCTAGTTTCAGTTAAGGAAGTGAGGCCTACAAATTGACCACAAATTACCATCCTACAGGGACTATAGAACACCTAAGAGCTGAAGAAACACTCCAGGTGGCCAATCCCTGAGTTGGAACCTTGTTTCACTAACCTATATTTATAAACTCACCCTTGACACTACATGCATGCGGTTGTGAGCCTCCAACCATACTCACAAGCCTTGCTCCATATGGCTATGACCCTATATTTCCAGTTTTGTGCTTGTGATCCATGGATCTAAGCCATTTTCCTAGGCTAGTCTCCATATCACTACCCAAAACTTCCTTTAACTTTCCAGAATCATATTTCTCATAACGACAATGTTAATCATTCAAACTTGAAGGAAAAACTTGACCTAGACTGCCTAGAACACACTAGACATTTCGTCAAACACATGGTAAACATGTAAGCTATAGGTCATGAATGCATATATGATCATAAGATTATGAGATTCATCTAAGAATCAATAGAAAGACTCTAAACAACCAAGAATGAAGCCCACTATGATACCACCTTGTGATATCAGATATCACCCAAAGAGAAGAGAATCTACTACGATACCACCCTGTGGTATCAGATATCATTTAAAGAGAATGAAACCCACTCTGATGCCACCCCCTCCCACATTTACCAAAATTCACAAGTTCGTCAGGGTAAACATGAGATGAGTGTCACTATGACCTTACCTAACCTCCTAGTTCTAGTTAAGGAAGTGAGGCCCACAAACTGGCCACAAATTGACATCCTACAGGGACTACATATCACCTAGGAGTTGAAGAAACACCCTAAGTGGTCAATCCCTCAGTTGGAACCTTGTTTCACTGACCTAACCCCAAACCACACCCATAAGAAGGCATGTATGTGGTTATGAGGCTCCAACCACACTCATAAGCCTAGCTACCAGCAATTATGACCCCAGATATCCAGTTTTGTGCCTACGGTCCTAGGATCTGAGCCACTTTTCTAGGCTAGTCTCTAGATCATTGCCCATGACTTCCTGTAATTTTCTAGAATCATATTTCTCATGACAAAAATGTTAATCATTCAAACTTAAAAGGTAGAACTTGACCTAGACTACCTAGAACACACTAGACATTTCGTCAAACATATGGCAAAGATGTAAGCTACATGTCATGAATGCATATTTGATCACAAACTGGGAGTCTTCATCTAAGAATCACCGAGAAGGTTTTATGCTCTTTTCACATAACTGCAACAACACTTGTTAGTCCATGCATTCATTAACCATTAGATAAATCAACAAATCATAACAAGAGCCATAGATAGTTTACATCATATAACCAACAAATAACCAACGAATAACCAACATAGAAACCATGGAAATTCAACCATAATATCACCAACCTAATCACTACAAGTATACATAAATCACAATAGGAAAAATAACTCTTATTAATATACAAAAATACCAACCAAGTCAGGGACTTCCATGTACCACCCGACCATAGATTGGGTTGAAAAATATCTTTCTGCCAATAACCCCTGCGCCATATTCCAAACATGAACGTGGGATCTCATGGAATAAACCAAGAAAAAACCAAACTAGGTCTTCCAGAGGTCAAACCACCTCAACTCTCAACCATAGTGATTCCACCTCTATGGTCAGACATCACTAACACCAACCAGATTGGCCTCTACCCAAGTTGTCCAGGGCTCTAGGAATTAGTAACTCAACCCACAACCTTCTAGGGATATAGAGAATTTATCCAACCAGGCTCTAGGGAATAGTATCTCAACCCACCAAATGGCTCCATAGTGTTTATCCCATCCTAGGCTCTAGGATTAGTAACTCAAACCAAGTTGTTCCAGGGCTTTCAGAGCATTTGTTCCAACCCACATCCATAGGGAACCTGAGAACCATTAAGAAAAACAACAAGTGGAAAAACCCACAACACCATGGCTATTTAGGAAATGGCAAGGCAAGGTTAAAACCATTGTCAATCTAGGCAAATCTTCATGCCAATGATAACACATAACCATAAAACCACATGCATATACCATGCATCAAGAAATAAACAAGGAAATTGATGAGCCTCATCATTGGGTAATTATATGGGCCTTAATTGGCCTTAATTCACCTCCTAGATTAGTCAAACCAACTATTCTCACAACTTATTGCATACTTTTGATTATATTTTGTTTATGAAATGAGTTAGAGTTGGATATTTGACTTTGTGGTCTAATGTGCATGTAATGTAGGAATAAAGGATAAAAGAAAGGAAAATGCAGGTATAAAGGATAAAATCAAGGAACTATGGAAAAGACCTTGGTAAACACTCGAATGGGACAAGGGAGAGTAATTATATGAGGTAAGTCCTCCTCATTTACTACCCCTCCATTTGAATATTCCTCCATCAGCTCGGAGTGCAAACATCCATCACTATGAGGACTAGAAGACAACTGAGCAAGTGAAAAGGACAGAAAAAATTTTATCTTAAGTTGGGAGCCAAGCCTCCCTAATGGGAAGGAAGTTGTTAAAGACTTCATATGTATAAATAGAGAGGCTTAGGACCTCAGTAGGATTCAGACTTCTATTGTAAAAAATCTACTTTATTTTTGAGCTGAAGACTTGTGACAATTTGTTCTGTAACCCATGGTTTTTTTATAATAGGAATGAGTTATGTTTAAGCTATCTCTAAGTTAACTTCGAGGGCTGAAGCTCTTGGGTTAGGGCCCAACCCGAGCAGCCAAAGCCCCTCTTTACTGTACATGTATGCTAGCATAGAGTTCTATTCTGTTTATTTGCTTAAGTAGCTTCCTGGTTTTGTTTATCTATTTAAGTAGCTTTCTGGTTTACTTGTTCATTTGCTTAAATAGCTTTCTGGTTCTGTTCATTTGTTTAAATAGCTTCCTATTTCTGTTCATTTACTTCAGTAGCTGCATTTTCTTTGAGTTTACTTTCATTTGTGCCTTTTCTTTCAGTTTACAGGTTAGCTAGAGGAAAAAGATCACTATCAGGTTGTGCACAGGTGTCTTGGCCTCATCTCCTTCCTCTGGGACCATGAATTGAGGAAGAGACCCTTTAGCAAACCCAAAAACATAGGTCTCTGATTCTCGTATGAGCTATGGAGTTCGTTGTTTGATGTAGTTATTTGTTCACCCTCACTGGTTTTCTCTATCGTTTTTGTTTGAAACTGCCTTCAACACGTTCTCCATGCATTGTCTCCTCGTCGTCCGATCCACAACAAACCTTCACAATCACTGTCTGATTCATTATTTTCTCCAACTGCCACCTCACGTGGAGTCTACCACTTACTTTATGCACTTTAAGTCCCCATCATCAATCTACCTTGCCTAATCCGACGGCTGTCGCTTCACCCAATCGCCAACTAGCTTGGCCGATCTCCACTGTTGATCAGCCCCGCTTGATCCAACGGCTATTGTGCCATCTCACGCGGATTATTGCACGACCGTTATCCACCCAAGAGCACATGAGAAAAGTGGTTTTATCATGCTACGTGTCGCGCGGTAAGACTAATCGCGTGAAATTTCAGAATTCCTCTTACGGCCTTGAGGGCATGCGAGAAACCACTTACTGCCTTAGAAACCCACTCCATCATTTCTGCACATTTTTTTTTCCCTGCCATGTGATAAGATCTCATCCATTCATCACTCCTGCTAATCTCATCTGTCCATCTCTTGACTTAATCTCCGCGATTAGATCTCGGCCATTCATCTCCTATTAACCTCGTTCGTCCATCCACTCACTTAATCCCTCGCGATATGATCTCTGTCGTTCATCTACTTTGTTACCTTGTTTGTCCATCCATTCACTTAATTCCTCGCGATACAATCTCTGCCATTCATCTTGTTCATTAACCTCGTTCATCCATTTATTCGCTTAAGCCCCGCGATAAGATCTCCACCATCCATCTTCTGTTCATTGATCGATCCAACGGTCCCTATGTGCTATTGCATCTTTATGTCCTTTCGTTGATTTCGACCTCCGATTACTCTTCCGCTTGAAAACCGATTTAGTCTAAGTTCTTTTGCTTACACCTTAGTATAGTTTAATGCTTTTTACTTCTGCAACTTAGATAACAGCCTTAGGTTAGTGATTGTTTTAGCAATTCTGCTTAGCATAGCTGTTTAATTGGTTAGTTAGGTTATGGTGTGATTTAGCATTATATGCTTTTTTCTTCATTACTGCAGTAGAGTAGCTCCCTCTTAGAATAAGTTTGCTCTCCTTCCATCAAAGAATTAAGCTTCTTCTGACCCTATAGAAGTCTAGCTTGGAACCCCTGGGGTCTCTTGCCAGATAAATAGTGACAACAAGCAAGACCTTCACTTCTACTTGTGCATATAGCACTGTCACCTCCAATTTTGTACGAACCTCGGGTTGATAAGTAAAGCTGGTAGCCCTAGGATTTGCAACATTCTTGTTGCAATACCTAGGCTCATCACTTTTTGGTGTCATTTCCAGGGAGGTGTCTATGTAGAATGTGATTACCGCTTTCTTCTATTTCTAATCTCCAACTTTCTTTTCTTCTACTTCTAGTCTTCAACTTTCTTCCATTAGTTTATTTATGCAAAAGTAATCTAGTTTTTTCCTTTCTTTCATTTTTCATTATCTGTTTTCCTTTCCATTTTGCAAGTCCTTTCTAGCTTTAAATAAAATCTTACAAAAACCAACCCAAAAACATTTCCTTTCATGCCTCGTAGGAATAGGGACAATTTAGGGAAATTCTTGACAAATACCCCCACTGCATCCAACAGTCAACCTTCTCTCTTCTTCGGTGACTGTGAAGTGGAAGAACCTTTAGGTGAGCAACCTTACATATTTGAAGAACCTACAAGGGAAGAAGGAGAGGAAGAACCTATTCCTATTGAACCAATGGCTGGAAACCAAAATGACAGGGGAGATAGAGAAAGAATTGAGAGTGCTTTCCCCATCAGGGAAACCAATGGGGACACTAAGACAAAGAATATAAGCCCCTCTACTCTACCTCATTTCCATGGCCTGACCATAGAAGACCCTTACACTTTCCTATTTGAGTTTGTTGTTATATGTCGAACCTATGACTATACAGATGATGAGCAAAAGTTAAAATTGTTTCCATCTACCCTCAAGGATGCAACATTACACTGGTTCATGGGTTTACTTGGTGATAGCATCACAACTTGGGCTCAGATGCAGGATAATTTTAACAAAAAATATAGGGACTACTGTAGGTCAAAGGATACTAAAGAAGAGATTTTCAGGATGACCATAGGCCAGGACAAATCCTTAGAAGACTATGAAGAAAGATTCCAACTCGGTTACAAAAGGGCCAGGTGCACACTTGACCCTGAGTCACTAAAGCTGGTCCTGCTTAGAGGAGTAAGGGAAGATCTTTTGGATACCTTACATATGATAGTAGGAGGAGATGTCTACCAATTACCCTATGAGGATATTAAGATTGTCTTTAGAAACCATTCTAGGGCAGCTAGGAAAAAGGGTAGGGGTAGTCGACCTATGGCCAGTACATCATCCTCCAACTTATCCATCAAGGGTGAAATTGGAAATATGCTAGAAGATTTTAAAAGTAATATGTTGCAAACCCTTGCCTTGCAATTGGACACCATGAACATCAAAAGGAAGCAAGAGGAAGTAGAGAGAGCATTGGCCATCTTTTGTCCTAGATGCACCAAGAGGCATCTTAGGAACGAATGTCCATTGAACTGTATTAAGATTTTCTCAGTCTATGAAGAAAACCACTCCACAGACAAATGCCCTTCTTTACCTGGACTCAAAGTTGTATATCACGAAGCTGAAGGGTTCACTGAGCGGCTTTGCTACATCAACCAAAGGAGACCTCTTGGTCCTAAACCATACCAACAGGGTATGCAAGGGTCATCCCATGCATATTACAACCCCAACCAAACCACAACTATACCTTCTTGGGGACCCTCTGCTCATCCTTCCTGGTTCACACCCCCTCCTTGGTCCTATACTTCTCAGTATCATTCCTAGCCAACCAGCCAGTCATTTCAACCTTATGTTCAGCCACAACATCAATGGAATACACCACCTCAGGGGTGGAGGCCCTAATTCAATAATGTTCCAGCCCTATTGCCTCCACCACCTAACCAACCACAACTCCCGCACTCTGCTCCACCTAAGCAACCCCAGATGCCTGCCCAGCCAAATCCGAACCCAAACAATATGCAGGCTCAACAAGCATACAATGGAGAGACATCATACCCAGCTTATGTTGTAGAAATCCAGGAGATCAAGCTAAGATCTGGGAGAATTCTCCCAGACAACCAACCTCCCTCTCCACATAGGGAGGCTGAGGAAGAAAGAGAGGAAAACAACCTTAAAGTAAATCCACCCTTTCCTGAAAGACTAGCCCAACCACTCCAGCCTACCCCAGAAGAAATTGAACTTCTGGGAGAATTGAAAAACATGTGTAAAGATCCCCCTTCTCCAGGCAATCAAAGATGTTCCTATTTACAATAAGTTGATTAAGGAGAAGTGCTTAAAGCATCGAGTAAGAAGAAAAAGGGATGCCCATACCATTAATGTCATTGGGCAGTTGTCTGACTTAATGTTGGGGCAGGTAATATGTCCAAAATATTAGACCCTGGAAGGCCTGTAGTAGATATGCACATCAATGGCACCATTGTCCCACACACTCTGATTGATCTTGGGGTTGCCATGAATGTGATAACTAAGGACACCATGCTCAAGCTCAACCTCTAAGGGTCATTAAGGAAGACCACAACAATTCTGCAACTTGCAAACCGTTCCACAGTCACCCCTGAGGGAATTGTGGAGGATGTGATGGTCTCTATTGACACTTGGGTAATTATATGGGCCTTAATTGGCCTTAATTCGCCTCCTAGCTTAGTCAAACCAACTATTCTCACAACTTATTGCATACTTTTGATTATATTTTGTTTATGAAATGAGTTAGAGTTGGATATTTGGCCTTGTGGTCTAATGTGCATGTAATGCATAAAAACAAGGAAAATGCAGGTATAAAGGATAAAAGAAAGGAACTATGGCAAAGACCTTGGTAAACACTCGCATGGGACAAGGGAGAGTAATTATATGAGGTAAATCCTCCTCATTTACTACCCCTCCATTCGAATATTTCTCCATCAACTCAGAGTGCAAACAACCATCACTATGAGGACTAGAAGACAACTCAGCAAGTGAAAAGGATAGAAAACAATTTATCTTAAGTTGGGAGCCAAGCCTCCCTAATGGGAAGGAAGTCGTTAAAGACTTTAGATGTATAAATAGAGAGGCTTAGGACCTTAGTAGGATTTAGACTTCTATTGTAAAAACTCTACTTTATCTATGAGCTGAAGACTTGTGACAGTTTGTTCTGTAATCCATGGTTTTTTTATAATAAGATTGAGTTCTGTTTAAGCTAGCTCTGAGTTAACTTCGAGGGCTGAAGCTCTTGGGTTAGGGCCCAACCCGAGTAGCCAAAGCTCCTCTTTACTATACATATATGTTAGCATAGAGTTTTGTTCTGTTTATTTTCTTAAGTAGCTTCCTGGATTTGTTTATATGTTTAAGTAGCTTTCTGGTTTACTTGTTCATTTACTTAAATAACTTTCTGGTTTTGTTCATTTGTTTAAATAGCTTCCTTTTTCTGTTCATTTACTTCTGTAGTTGCATTTGCTTTGAGTTGACTTTCATTTGTGCCTTTTCTTTCAGTTTACAAGTTATCTAGAGGAAAAAGATCACTATCAGGTTGTGCGCAGGTGTCTCGGCCTCACCTCCTCCCTCTAGGACAATGACTTGAGGAAGAGACCCTTCAGCAAACCCAAAAATGCAGGTCTCTATTTCTTACATCAGCTATGGAGTTCATTGTCTGATGTAGTTATTTGTTCACCCTCACTAGTTTTCTTTGTCGTTTTCGTTTGAAACCGCCTTCAACACGTTCTCCATGCATCATCTCCTCATCGTCCGATCCACAACAAACCCTCACAATCATCGTCCGATTCATTATTTTCTCTAACTACTGCCTCGCATGGAGTCCACCACTTACTTTATGCACTTTAAGTCCCCACTGTCTATTTTCCTTGCCTGATCCGATTGTTGTCACTTCACTTGATTGCCAACTAGCTTGGTCGATCTCCATCGTTGATCAGCCCCGCTTGATCCAACGACTATCGTGCCATCTCACGCGGATTATTGCACGACCATTATCCTCCCAAGAGTATGTGAGAAAAGTGGTTTTCTCGTGCTACATGTCGCATAGTAAGGCTAATCGCTTGAAATTTCAGAATTTCACTTACGACCTTGAGGGTGCACGAGAAACTACTTACTGCCTTAGAAACCCACTCCATCATTTCCACACGTTTCTTTTTCCTGCGATAGGATCTCTGTCGTCCATCTCTTGACTTCACCCGCACGATAAGATCTCAGTCGTTCATCGCTCCTGTTAACCTCATCCGTCCATCTCTAGACTTAATCTCTGCGATTAGGTCTTGGCCATTCATCCCCTGTTAACCTCGTTCATCCATCCACTCACTTAATCCCTCACGATATGATCTCCACCGTTCATTTGCTTTGTTACCTTGTTCGTCCATCCATTCACTTAGTTCTTCGCAATACGATCTCCGCCATTCATCTTGCTCATTAACCCCATTCATCCATTTATTCGCTTAAGCCCCGCGATAAGGTCTCCACCCTCCATCTTCTGTTTGTTGATCGATCCAACGGTCCCTATCCGCTACTACATCCTTATGTCCTCCTTTCATTGATTTTGACCTCTGATTGCTCTTCTGCTTGAAAAACGATTTAGTCTAAGTTCTTTTTCTTACACCTTAGTATAGTTTAATGCTTTTTACTTCTGCAACTTAGATAGCAACCTTAGTTTAGTGATTGTTTTAGCAATTTTGCTTAGCATAACTGTTTAGTTAGTTAGGTTATGGTGTGATTTAGCATTATATGTTGTTTTCTTCATTACTGCAGTAGAGTATCTCCCTCTTAGAATAAGTTTGCTCTCCTTCCATCAAAGAATTAAACTTCTTCTGACCCTATAGAAGTCTGGCTTGGAACCTTTGGGGTCTCTTTCCAGATAAATAGTGACAATAGGCAGGAACTTCGCTTCTACTTGTGCATATAGTATTGTCACCTCCAAGTTTGTACGAACCCCGGGTTGATAAGTAAAGCTGGTAGCCTTGGGAGTTGCAGCATTCATATTGCAATACCTAGGCTCATCAGAAATCACACATGCAACCTATTATCTACAAAGCAATCCAACTGTAGTTGTTGATCCAACTGTTCCCTTGCGCTTTCCTACTTTCCTTTGCCTTGTTTCTCCTAATCAAATGTATGCCAAAGTGCTGCAAGAATGTTCCAATATTTCTCCAAGTGTCCAAGAGTATGAGAGAATGAAATGAGATCTCCAAAACTAGACTAGCCAAAGCCATGAACCTATCATCATAATCCTTTTATCGTTGATGCCTCTATTTTCTTCATTTTCTTTTTAATTTCCCTTACATGCAAATATGTGTCTCTTCACCTTCCTTTTTTACTATATTCCTTTATTTTCATAAATAAAATGCCAATTATTTCCTTTTTTCCTTTTCCAATTTCCGTTTCCACAAATAAATCAAAAGTGATCCCCACTATAATATTTGCCCACCATTTAGCTTGGAATACATGTCCCATGACATTGGTCTTATATTTTATTTACATGGAAAATCAACTCGAGGTTGTTACATTTTTTTTGTTATTTTAATAATGTAACTTAGTTGATTTAGATTTAAAGTTTTATTTAAATTTGACATGATTTTTTTTTTTATTTGATTCTTTTTCTAAAATTGGATTTCATACAAGTATATTGTTTGTTTTAATGACGAGTTTTTCACATGCATCGGTTTTTTCCGCTATTCAACATTGTCACGCTAGGAGGCAACTCCTCAAAATTAATTGTGTTTTTCCATTAAGGTTGATCATAGATATATACATGGAGGGAGAGACTCTTGGGCTTCATCTCCCAATATCTCTTCATATTCCTATTCTCCTTATTTTCTATTTACGCTATTTTACATATATTCATCAAATCCCAATGATTAGGTGTCAACATTCCCCCCTTTAATCTGAAGGGATGTTAGTGAGTCCAAGCATCATTCTGAACCTTTCGAACTTTTCTCTTCCAAGCGCTTTGGTGAAGATGTCTACAATCTGCTCAATTGTAGAACATTGGCGTAGATGGATTGTTTTGGCCTCAACATGATGTCGAATAAGATGGTATTTTGTATTGATGTGCTTCATTTGATCATGGAACTTTGGGTTCTTGGCCAACTTTATTACAGAAGTGTTGTCAATCATGAGTGGAGTTGAATGCACTTGTTTCACCTGCAAATCTTCCAGAATTTTCCTGAGCCACACAATTTCCTTTGTTGCTTAAGTTGTTGCCACATATTATGCCTCTATTGTGGAATCTGCTGGAACTAATTATTTGCGTGAGTTCCAAGAGACAATTCCTGATCCAAGACTCATAGCATAACCTGAAATAGATACCCCAGTTTATTTATCTCTGTCGAAGTTTGAATCAGAGTATCCAATCAAGTTGAAGTCGCCCACCTATGTATACTTAATTCCAAAGTCTTGAGTTCCCTTCAATTACTTTAGAATTCTTTTCGCAACAGACTAATGTCCCTCACAAGGATTTTTCATAAACCTGGAGAGGATTCCAACAACAAATGAAATGTCTGGTCTAGTAGTAGTCAGGTAGTTGAGACTTCCTACAAGATGCCTATACTTTGTTGCACCCTTAATTTCTTTTTCTTCAGTGGATGTGAGCTTTAAGTTTCGTTCCATTGGAGTAGTCAAAGGATTGCACTCAACCATGCCAAACTTGTTCAACATATATCCAATGTACTTCTTTTGAGAGAGGAATATAAACTTTAGATGTTGAGTTACTTCAATACCAAGATACTGGTGAACATACCCCGAGTATGTCATTTCAAAACCTTTCCTCAATTCCTTCTTTATGGATGCAATATAGATCTCATTGTTCTATGCAATCAAAAGGTCATCTACATACACCACAAGATATACAACTGTTTTTTCAAATTTGTTGACAAAAAGAGTTGCATTATCAATATCATAATGTTTGAAGTTGAGTTTTAGAAGATGCTTATTAACTTCTCGTACCAGGATCACGGTGCTTGCTTGAGGTCATACAAGGATTTTACAAGCTTTCATACTTTATGTTCTTGACCCTTCACAACAAATCCTTCTGGATGGGACATAAAAACATTACCTTTCAAATCTCCATTTAAGAAAGTGGTTTTCACATCCATTTGATGGAATTTCCAACCATTCTGAGCTGCCAAGGCAAAGAGTTTCTGGATGAAAGCCCATTTTATTGTGGGGGAAAAAGTATCCTCATAGCATAACCCCTTCTTTTTATGCAAAACCTTTTGCCACAAGCCTGGCCTTGTGCTTGTCAAGTGAGCCATCAGATTTATACTTGTTCTTGTAGACCCACTTGCAACCTGTTAGTTTGGTTCCCAATGGAGGATCAACCAACTTCCAAGTGTCATTCTTTATCAAGGAATCATATTCTTTCTGCATCTCTTTTTTCCATTCATCATGAGAAGTACCTTCTTTGAAGGAAGTTGGCTCAAAATCTATAAACAAATTCAGTTCACAGTCATAAGAGACATCCTTATCAACAGGTGAATTAGAATTGTCTACATCACCTCCATTCTGTCTAGTTGAACTTCTTGTTCCTATCTTTCCAACCTCATCAGGATGGATAATTTCAAGTTTCTTTGTCATCCATTTTGGAGGGCCTTTCTAAGATGGCTCAGGTTGCTCATTTGACTTATTTGGGGCTGAATCAATATTTAGTCTCACAATTCTTTCAATCACATCACTCAAAGTATCATTAGTGGTTGGAGCTTCATGTGGGGGAGAGAGTGCTTCAGAAGAAGATTCCATAGATTGATCCAATATAGGAAACCCCCCTTCAAGATTTGGGATCTCATTATCAAATTCTTGAAAATATTTTGCATGTCCAAATCTATTCAAGCGATCAAGTTGCCACTCAACAACATTGTCAGTACTGGAATATTCAAGAAAGATCACATCTCTAGACACTATAAACTTCTTATTAACTTCATCATAGAGACGATATGCTTTGGATGTATATGAATACCCCAAGAAGATACACTTATGACTTATTGCACCTAGTTTGTTTCTTTGTTCCTTAGGTATCAAGGAATAATAGGTGGAACCAAAAACCCTGAGATGATTTACCGAAGGAATGTGGCCATACCACATTTCATAAGGAGTCTTGTTTCTAATAACATTAGATGGACACCTATTCTTTACATACACAACACATAGAACCGCATCAACCCAAAACATCTATTTGAAACTCTTGAAAAACATCATGGAACGTACAATATTTAAGATTGTCCTATTCATTCTTTCAGCGACTCCATTCAGTTGGGGATTATAAGGCACAATTGTTTGATGCTTGATCCCATGCTGGCAAATATAGTTTTCAAATTAATTTGAAGTGTATTCTTTTCCATTATCAGTATGAATAGATCCAATATGAGATTGTGCATCATTTTCAATGCATGCATGAAAGTCCTTGAATGTTTGAAAATCATCATATTTTTTCTTTAATAAATAAACCCAACACATTTTGGTGTAGTCATCAATAAATGTCATCCTATATTTATTTCCATTTGCAGAAGGAACAGACATTGGGCCACATAAGTCTGTATGAATAATTTCTAGTTTTCTATGTGCTATGGATTGTGAATCATGAAAAGACTGTTTGTTGTGCTTTCATAAGATACAAGCATTCCATTTCTTAAGTTTCCTAGGAATTGTAGGCAAACCAGTAACACCATTTTTCTTCAACATACGAAGGTTGTCATAATTCAAGTGTCCAAGTCTAGCATGCCATAAAAGACTTGACAGAAATGTACCTTCATTATAATGAGAACTGTATGAGAAGCTTTGTGCACGAGTAGAGGTTCGTTGCAGCTTCAAAAGTCTTTCTTCTTCTATCTCGGTCATGACAAGTGAGTGATTTGATGCTTTTCTGACCTCAACCTTGCCATCAAACATATGAATGGAGTGTCCTTGTTGGCGGATTTGGACCAAAGACCACAAGTTTCTCCTCAAATCCGAGAGATATAGAACATCATGCAGAAGAAAGTATGGAAGATCAGGCAGTTTGAGCCTGATCGTGCCAAGCCTTGATGGCTTGAGTTTGACTTGTTTGCAAATATACTGCTCCATCAACATTGTTAGTAAATTCTTCAAACAAATCTCTTCTAAAAGTCATGTGGCAAGTTTCCCCTGAATCAAGAAATCAATCATTTTTCCAAGAAGCAAGTGAAGCATTAAATAAATCTTCAGTTACTCCAATATTGCAATGTGCCACATAATAGTGAGCGGATTCGGGTGCTATACCTTTCCCTTTGTCATTGGTTTTACCTTTGGCTTCATTTGTTTCCTACTCAATTCTGTCCCAAGGCAACTTACATGTGTATGCATCATGTCCGTCTCTATTGCATCGTATGCAATGAAGATCAGACTTTTCTCCTTGGAACTGTCTGCCCCCCCGCCTCTAAAATTTCTTCTTCCTCTTCCTCTTCGGCCACCTCTTCCTCTAGAATAATATTGTGCATGATTATTATCTCTATGTACAAGACACACAAATTCTTCAGAAGACTGAGGAGTTGTCTTCTTCCCAAAATCCTCCTCTCTCTCAGCAAACTTCTTCTCAAAGGAGTCAAAGGTAATGTCCTTGAGGTTTTCACTTGCTTGCAATGACTCAAGATAATTTGAATAAGTGGGATATAATGCCTTGACATAAGCTATGAGAGGAATTTTTATTTCAACATGAGTGGTTTTATATCATGCATAATGGATCTTAATTCTGATGCTAATGCAAGAGGGTCATAATTTTTCAATTCAAGACTGAACAATTTCATCATCAATTGGATAACTTCAAGTTAGATTGTGAGTCATACAGTTCCTTCAACTTTTGTAATTCTTCAAAAGAATATGAGAATGGTGAAATATGGCGACTCACCTCTTCATTTACAGATGTTGCAATCAATTCATAGGCCTTGTTATTCTTATTTTCCCAAATGGTAATCTCCTTATCTGAGGTGGGCTTTGCAGGTTCATTATCTCCTTCTCCTACACAAACTCCTTTCCACAACTCATTGAAAATGAGAGTGTGCTTTATCTTCCTTGACCATTTAGGAAAATTCTCTTTTCCATAGAGAACTACTCCAACAATAGATATCAATGAATGCATTGTAAAAATGTATACTGTGTAAAATGTACTCTATTGCCAATATAAAAAATTTGCACTGCTCGTGTAAAAAAAAATTGCACTCTAGTAGCAATATTATGAAAAATACAATTCTGGTGGCAATATGATAGAGGTATTATTAGGGGGAGGTGTTGTATGAGGGATGTATTACTGTGTCAAAATTTTATTGTAGCGGGTATGGGGCAGGTGGTATATGGGGAAAGGAGAATATGGGGGAGAGTATTAACTATGATATGGGAGTGGATATTATGACAATTGGGATATAAGTTTTTTTTTTTTTTTTTTTTGTTGCAACAAACACAACGTAATACACAAATGTCGTTCAACATTTATACATTATTGTATGGCAGTATGGAAACATGATTGTGGTAGTATACTAGTGTTATGGGAGTGTGGTTTGAGCCACGAAGCGTGGTATAACCGTGATATACGAAGGGTGGTACATGAAGGGGGGAGGAGTTTATACCGAGGGGACAATGTTCAAAGTAATGGAGAGTTCAACGTATGTATGGATTGGGGGACGATCTTGTATGGCAGAGATATATAACCATATGGCACCAATGGTAACGTAATACCTTCATAGAGTAGTGGTATGGGAATATGTTATAAACTAGCGGTATGAGAAGAGTGGTATAAATGTGTTAACTATGGTATTAACCAACGGTATGGCGTTCAACGCAACGGAGTGGGTCGAAAGTTAATGTAATGAGGGTATCATTCAATGCAGGGGATTCAATGAGACATCTAGATGAGTGAACAGTGTTACAAGGCATACATACTGTGATACCAACTAGGAAACAGGAAGGCATACCATTCAACATATTATGGACAACATAACCATGCATGGTGGAGTTTGCAAGGATAACATAACATACCAAATGGTGTGCATGGTACCTCCAATTTCAATGCACAACAACTATGGCGCACACAATTCGACGCACTTCAATGATCCATCCACTACAAGGCACCAAGCAGAGTCACAACAGTGCCATGAATTCAATGCTTCATAGCACCTCCAAAAACTCGCAGTTAGAAATCCAACGTTCAACCAAATGCATGAACTTGGAATTAACACATAGTTAGATAGAATGCAAAGGGACAAAGGATAATGGTAGAGATTAGCAGATATGATAGACTGCAAAAAATGACAGAAGAGACTTACAAGGGCAAAAAGGGATGCCAAAAATAGTGGTTGGGACCTGAGCTCTGATACCACATGTTAGGTCAGGAGGTAACTCCTCAAAATGAATCGTCTTTATCCAGTAAGGCTGATCATAAATATATACATGGAGGGAGAGACTTTTGGGCTTCATATCCCAGTGTCTCTTCATATTCCTATTCTCCTTATTTTCTATTTACACTATTTTACATATAGTCAATCAATCCCAATGATTAGATGTCAACAAAAATAATGGTTGGTGAAATTAACATTTTTTTACTTAATTTAACATTTTTTATTTGGGATTGTTAGCGATAATCATTTTGAATTTAACAAAACATTAATTTAATCAATTCAAATGTACACGTCAATTTAAATGTTGAAGTTTATGGAGGTATACATATTGTAGTCCCTCTAAATTGGAACTTCTAACTTCTTATGAGGAAAGATATGCTCTTAACTGTTAGGCCCACTCAAGTTATACGCATATGGTCTATACTCTTTTATGTATGTGGCCCACTCAATGTTAATTTAAAATTTTTTAAGTTCTTATGGAGTGTTAAATGTTTTAGGGGTTATATTAGGAGGACATCTCCATTGATAACTTGTTTACATGTTTTGTAAAAAAATGGGTACTTGTCTCCTCATGGGACGACAAGGTAGATATCTCACCGGGATGTTATCCCCTCCACCCTATTTCAAATCCCATGGGGGGGCATTATGGCTCGTCATAGTAATGCTGGAGGGATAGGCATCCTGTTGGAGTATAGGATCCCGACTCCAGATTTTGGTTGTCTCTGGACGTCTCGGTCCTACGCTGAACTATGAATTTCTAGTGTATGTATTTTGATTTGTTTAAAATACTCTTGGTGCTATAGTCACAACTACTAGGTTTGATCCCATGACTTTGCCAAATTACCCCAATGAGCTACCGATTCACCTTGGTTAAAAAATAATAATAATAATAATAAATGAAAATTGGGTAATTTTACGTTTCTTGTATATGTGAAGAAAACATATTTGGTTTTTAATTTTTATCAAGGTGCAATATTATTCAATGAAATTTATTGAACAGAGAACAATAATGGTCACCTCAATCTTCATAGCTTTTTGTTGGCATTTCTTCATAGGGAAAGTTTATATGGGTTCCTCTTTAAAAATTGGTCATCTTGAATGTCCTCAAATGCAATATCATCCATAGATATTCACATAAAAACAATTTTCACTTCTCTTTTATGCATGACAATCTATAAATTGTGCTATGTTTTTTTCACCTAAACAATCATTAGAAATGTAGAATTATGGAAATATGACGAAGAAGCTTGAGGGGCACCATAATTATTGCTTTATCAATTTAATATGTACTAATTCCACATCGATGGCATTCCAACTATGTTTCATGTTTTCCGTAATATATAACATGGTCATTAGGACACACATTAATGGCTTGATATGTTATTCCTATTTCTTCATAATGAAAGACAATTCTTGGTATGTGTGAGGCAAAGTATTTGATGGTGGTAGGAAAAAATAAATTATTGTAATAAATATCCATCAATATTACATCTTATAGACAATTAACATTAAAAAGTAAAAGAGGAAATGGTATTCATGTATAAAAAATCATATTGGATACGTTAGGATCTATGGGGCAAGTGTTTAACAATGCATTTAATACTCGAAGTTCACCAATAAAATGGTTTACATGCCTTTACAATCAAAATTATATCATCAACATCGCAAAGTTATCATCCATCAAGTAAAGGTGTCATTAATCAATTTGTTTATCCCATCATTTTCCATTATATCAATATCAACATTTTACTTCATCTTATTAATTTCATGATCCGTATCCACTCCATGATCTCCATTGGCTTGTTCACAAACATTTCTACTATAATTTGGCATATCCTCAATCTATAATTCAAGCCTAGGATCCCTTGTCTTTGTAATTATGAACAATAAAATATTTTAACGCATATGTCAACTATTAAAATGATAAAAAGCTTTACAATGTTGATACAAATTAAATGTGTAACGAGTAACTTGCCAATGGACACAATATGTGCACCACTTCAAAGTGCCCATAATTCCTACAAGATTTTAGCTTAAGGATTTAACATTCTCCACCTTTGTAATTTCGTGCACTTTTTGTTAGAAAATAAAAAAGGTAGAAATATTCTCTTATATTGATAATTACTTGTGATATTCTTGTAGTCTTATCAACTTCTCTTTATTTATCTTCTTTTCATCGAGAAATCATCAAATCAAAACATGAATATCAACGATACAAGATATAGGCACTCTAGAAGAGCTAAAACCCCTTTATAGGGGAAAACCCAGTCAAACTCTTCCACTGGAAAATTCAAATTGAGATAGACCAAGACCTTAGACCAAAAGACCTTCCTCCTCCACCAAGTCAGCCCTCAAACTATCCTTCCAAACTTCGAAGCTCAATTGCATCAACACTGCATCAATATTGCATCACAAACAAAATTTCGACCCTACAGCTTCAGAATTTTAGCTCAACTTCAAGTTTGCAACTTCATAATTTCAGTCCTGCAACTAATTCAGAAAGTTTGGCCCCTAGCTTCAGTCCAGAAACCCTAGCAAACTTCACATGTGTGAGAGAGATGCCCTAAAAACTTATATTTCCTTTTTTCATTTATTATTAAGTCTTCTTGTCCTACACTTCACTCTCCTTTTTCGTCCTCTTTCTCTATGAATATCGAACTTGAGTGTGTGTGTCTCCAAATGAATCGAGCTCCCTCTATTTATACTGCTTCCATGAGGTCGAATTACCTTAATGAGGCAAACATATCCTTCTTTGAAGCTGACTTGGTGGAGGAGGCCTAAATGACTTATTTAACACTAAAATAAATTTATTTCTTGACTAATAAAGCCCAAGAAGGGTCTGTTACATAATGACAAGGACAAGGACTCTTGACACAAACCCTAGAAGCCTGCAATGGAGGCTTTGACCTATTAATAATTGAACCAAGCATGAAACCCATGCTTTAATAAGCCAATTTCCTTCACAATACATTTTATTTTTCTTTCTTATTACACCATGACTCAGATACAATTATGAAGACCAACACTAGCTACATTTTTCAACACTTTTTGCAAGGGAAAAATCACTTACCAACACCATATTGATATGCTAACATAGCAATAGTACTCAAACTTCCTCTTTTGATATTAACATTGTTAACTATATTTACAAAAACACTTATTGAAGAAATATCAATACCATACAAAAACATATTTGAATAATTCCATACATATATAATTTAAGATATGCTTTCATATTACTTAAAGAAAATTTCAAATATATAAAGAATACAAAGTTTGTAAGGAAACAAATTGATGTTGAAAGTAGATAGTAAAACATTGCTATAATTGTTGAAAGTATGAAAAAAAATCTATTATAGATGTTGAAAGTATCACATAAGTGAGACCTTATATCTCTAGGTTTTAGTAGATTTAATATGTACATTAAAGCTCTATCATTGTCAACTTTAGAAAAATCAATTTTATTGTCTATGTTAATAGGTTAGCAATGTTCAAATGGACTTACTACCCACCCATATATATGGGTAAATGTAAGTGGAATTTTTTCTCCTCCATTGCAACTTTCCAACCAACAACCCTAGCACGATTTACAAATAGCTAGCCTCATATTCCTCTCATCCATTTTTTGAATAATGCACTCTTTGACCTAGATTGTTCATACGATGAAGGTGGGTCATCTATTGTGAGGTACTTTAACCTTTCTTGCATTCAAGCGCTTGCAATTAATGTTTAAGGAATTCTAGTATAGATCATAGGTTGAAATTGGATTATAAACCACCATTTATTGTGTACATGTCCCCTTCACCTTGGTGGTTGTGTGACCTTCCTTTGGCTCTTTCTTTCATTGTTTAAAAGGGGCACACATAAGAGACTCCAGTGATTGTAGTGCCCCATTTTATTCATACCTAACACTTGTCATCATTCTTGTATCTCAATATTACATGTTTTAAGTAGTTGTTTTCAATTTCTCGTACCATTTCCCAATTGGCCTTGTCCTATGAGAAAAAGGGGTTAAAAATACCCAAGTTTGATGCAACTAAAAGAAAAGAAAAATCACAATCCAAATGTTAAAATGCAAAAGAATGGCAAGGGTTGTAAAACAATCAAAATTTAATCACAACTTAAGCTCTACCCCATGTTATATAACCACTTGTCCATAATAGTATCCATGCATATCATGCCTATTAAAGTAAAAGGAGATCTCTTTAAATATCCCGACCTCAATGAAGCAATAAAGTGCCCATTATCAAAGGGGGATTATATCATAATTATTACTTAATAAATCAATTAATCTTGTTAATAAAAGAGCCATATTAAAACAAGAAATAAAAAGGCAAATATGGGGGCTTAGAAAAACAAAGACAAGGGAAGGCAACTTAAGCAACTAAGTGCTCCCTCTACAAAGGCACTCATGGACAATTATTGGCATAATGTAGTATAAGATTATGACACCTTTCATGAAGTAAATCGTAGGCCATAACACATATCACTTGACCTATCATTTGAAAGAGTTGGCCTAGGAAATTTTCCTCCCCTCAAAGTTGGAACCACCTAATAAGGTTATGCGATAACCCTCCCATGCCTAAGTAAGGTAGCTTGTGCACAATGATAGTTTGAAGATGATCCTTGTGTGAAGTAATTTGATGGATTTAACATTGAATATGATCCACCTTGACGCTTTTACGATTATTATACCCATGACATTGATTTGGCTTGATTCCTTGAGTATGTGTTAGATTGTTCATATAAGTGTAGCCAAAGTTCCTTGAGGGTTAAGATGTTGCTTCTCTAGCACTTTTGAAGATGTTGTATAAAGAAATTCGTTGATGACACATGACACTTAAAGATGATCCCTTTTGAGGAAAGTTGGACTTAATCAGTACTTAACACTGATGTTGTGACCTTCCTCTTGCCCATGCACCTTGGGTGTTGAGCTTTGGTGATAGCATATTGACATGAGAGATGGTGCACCCTAAGATGATTGGGCACCCCTAGGATGGAATTGTACCTTCTTTATGGATGTTTCACTTCTCTTAATGGTGCTTGATGGTGTTGATCATGTGGGACCCTCTTAGAGGCGTAGATTCTCCTTCTACCTTAATGACATCATGCCCTAGCTATATGAAGTCATCCTAGTTCCTTATTTGATGATGATGTGAGCCTTTTGGAGGATGACGTGGGATTTGGAGAGCTATGTTGATATGTGTCACCTCATTTGGGAGGAGATTGATGAGTATGGGATAAATACATCCCTTAAGTTATTCTTTGCACTTTTCATGGATATGCACACCATTTGGATGATGTTGTCACCCTTGGAGGACATTAGACTCGTAAATGTGGGCTAATTGAGGCTTAATTTTATGTTATTTCATTGATTTGGCAATCACCGTCGGCTGGTTTATAACCTATCCACCTTGTATCATGGATTTTCATTATTTTTAAGGATTTTTAGTCTAATTGGAGGAAAATCAACTTGGCTACCCTCATATAGATAAGGGGAATCAATTTCATTTGGAGCACGATTGTAGTTAGATTATTACAACTCTTCATTAGTAATCTTTATCTAGTGTGCAATGGAGACCTAGTTAAGTTTCTTTCTTGGGTGGATGATGTGATTTGATGTGTTTTATTTTCATGGATGCATGTGTTGGATCATTGATGTTGCGTGGTGAAGTAAGTTAGTTTATTTTTTTTTATCTTGGTTTATGTTCCACGGGATGTATGTTCTTGTGCTAAATTGGTTTATTTTGTATTTTCTTCCTTATCCATTGTTGACCTAATCCCTTCCTCTAGGTATTTGAGGAATAAAGATATGTTTTTCTTTCCTTAATCATCTAATAAATTTAGAACATGAATTGAAAACCATAGGGTAAGATAGTTTATTTAACATAGTTTTGTTTGGATTTAAAATCACTCCAAAAGAAGCCCTAAAAGAGTTTGTATCCTAAACTCCATTTTCCCTAGATTGAGAAGGCACTAGTCTCTCTCATTTGTGGTATTTTTTTAAACCCTAAAATCATTGTTATTTTTGTTTCATGGTAAATTAGGGTTAAATTGAAACAGAATATCATGTTTGTAGCATTTAATGAATTGTTGATCTATGCCCTACCATTAGGTTTTGTTTAAAGGTGCATTAGAGAAGTTAATTCAAAATAATTCATACATTTTTGAAGCATTTTCTAGGGTTGATGTTACATTTTACTTGTTACTAATGCTTTATTAACATGTAATTTTGACATCAAATTATTCCTAAATTTAGCCTTCACCCCATATATTTTTTACATGATCTTTTCTTGTTGTAAACTATTTTTTTGCTACAATTTGTTAGCCTAAAACCCTTTCTTATAGTTGCTTTGAATTTTTCTTGACTTGATGTGTTTGGGAAATGTATGAAGATTCCTTAGGCTAACCATGACCTTTAGTTTGACACATTTGTCCTTTTAAACCAAATCTTGAACTTACTCCTTCATCCATTCCAAACACATTTTTCCTTTTAACCCAAATCCCGAACTTACTCCTTCATCCATTACAAACCCTGGTTTGTTATACCATTGTCCAATGAATTTTTGTTGCGAGATCCATATGAGGGATTTAACTTAAGATCCTTGGGTTACTTGAACCTTATTCCCTACCAGAGAAGCCAATGTTATGTTGGATTGTGTCCTTCACTAGGGAGAGGGGAGTAGTTGTTGAAGTGACAATGTTAAGACTCCCATGTGTTGCATGTTTTCTTGGTCACCTAGTGAGGTTTGGCACTATATGCTATATTTTGTTGTAAGATTTTTGGCACCATTACCAAGGTGGACTTGAGTCCTACCCCTCGAGATCTAAAGTCAATGCTTCAAGAATTTTCCTTGATAAGTATATCTTGAGGCCTTCTTTAGTGTGCTTATCTAGTAACTCCATTGAAGGAATGAAGTCCTCATTTCTCGTAGATCTTTAAATATTTTATGCTTGTAGGGGGAACAAACATATTTTGAAAATGCATTTAATATTCAACCTAGGGACTCCACAATTCTTATTTGTGAGAATTGAATGCGACATGAAATGGCCCCTTGAGACATGTATGTGTGCTTTATATGTTTAGGATATTCTAGGATATCCAAATCACTATAGTCTGAGTTGCTACATAAATTGTCAAAATTTAATGGCAATCCTTCTCTAGCTATTATTCATGTGGGGTAAATCCTAAATTATAATCCAGAAATTAATATTGTATAAGAAGACACATGTATGAGATTGTTCATTAGTTCTCTAGGTGAAAATCATTCCAATTGGTTTAAATGTTCTTACAAATTGAAGAGAACATTTTCCACTACAAAACTTATTGAAGATTTCTTAAGCATTGGGGTCCAATATTCCAAAATTATAAATATGTCCTTCAAGACTTGGCCAAATCTCTTCAAAAAGTGGCTCTTATAGATATTCCCCCAAAAGAAGCATTTGTAGAAGCGGAAGAGTTTCCTTTTGAATATGATGAAGACATCCTAAAGAAGAAGAATTTGATGAGGAAAGCTACCAAGAGCAAGAAAAGGAGACCTTAGTTGATCCAATCAAAGATGAAAGCATTGATACAAGTATAAGGAAGATAATGATATTAGAGGACATGAAGCCACTAATATTATGGATCATGTCCATGGAGGAGATCATGTTGAAAAAGAATTCTTCCTCATGCATACAAGAACAAGGTTCCCCTTAAATATTTTGAGTTCCAGGATGCATATTTTAAAAACTTTGAAATGTAAGAACCCTTGGAAATTGAGGATATTAATGATTTTATATGCATTGGAACATGTAAGTGGGATGTGAGTTATTGTTTTTGTGATGGAAACCATGTTTATGATAATGACAATGATGCTAAATAATTATTGGGGGAGCCATCTTTTACAAATGAAATTTTGGAAAATTCTCATGACCACTTCAAGCCTTTCACATATGGTGATGATCTTGAGCATCACGAGGAGGGTATGATCACAAATTTGTTTCTACCATAATTTCCTCCTTCTCATGACAATTTTTAGCCATCTCTATACTTAGATTCACAAGACTATCCATATGTTAAATCAACATTGAATTATCGTTTGAGTTTGATTTTTATGAAGGGAATCAAACTTTTCAGAGCATGAATTTTTAGCCTTTCCTCTAATTCATACTCAACTTGACATTGAAAATACACTTGAAAGTTATATGCTTGGGACTAAAATAGAAATGGGATAGAGTTGTTTTCAGTTTGTATGTTGTTGCAAAGATTTTAGGCTATTGAAATGTGTAACTAGGTTCGGTCTTCATAATGACATATGTAATAATGATTTTATGTATTTGATGTAAATATAAAAATAAATTTATTATTGACATTCTTGAGGCATGAGTTTCACACTCAAGATCATTTGTTTTGTAGGTCAAGCACCCATTGAGTGCTTCTCGGGCTTTTTATTGTGTCTACAAGTCAATTGATTCGTTATCATGTATGGAAGACCCTTTTGTGCATGATGTATATTGTAAAGAAAATTTATTATAGTCAAAGGCCCTCCAAGACCTCGTCATTATGCTCCTAGACAAGTCAGCCTCTCCAAGTGTCAAGTTGGCTTAGAGACAGTGATAAGTCGGTCCTCAAACTAGGAAAAAAGCCTATATATGAGAGGCTAGTTGACCACTTTGAGGGACATGCAAGAACTCACAAGTAGTTCAATCTGAAGCACATAAGACACTAGAAAAATCAGCGAAGGAAGGAGAAGGCTGAGCAAAGAATAAGTCAGATTTCTAAAGGTCTATTTTTGGTATCTCTCACACGTGAGGACTATATCTAGGGCATCATATCACATACAAAAAAAAAATTATATTCACATTAAGAATCCAAATGAAGGGCATCATATCCCAAGTAAAGGAGAATATAAACCATCTTCACCACAATTCTGTCACTCGTGAAAGGTAGGGTTGCTGAAGGAGGGCTAAGAATCATAGTCTAAAGTGCAAGTTTAAAATTGAGGTCGAAGAGGAAGCAAAAAATTGTTGCAAGTCTAATTTGACTATCGTTGACTTTGTGGAAGAGGAGCTCATCCATGAGAAGTTTGACTTGGTATTGGAGGGGTCTAGGTCAAGGGTCATAGGTCTTGGATTTCATAAATTGAAGTTTTATAAGAAGAGAAGAGTTCTTGTGGGTTTTCCTTTCAACATGAGAGGTTTTGGCCCTTGATGAAAGCCTATATCTTGTGCCTTCTTGTCTCATTGTTCTTTATGGTTTGGTAGTTGTTTAATGATAAGAACATTATTTATGGTTAAGTGAAATAATAAGCTAATCAAGATAAGTAAAATACATCACACATTTATCAAAGTAAGAGAAATCACTTAATTTGTTGCCCCTAGATTTCTCAACATGGTATCAGAGAAAAGGTGACTACATCAAGGGAAGGAAACTTAAAGAAGGATACTTAAGGGTCAAAGCACAAAAAAATTATCTGGGAAACATCAAGAGCATCAATCATCAAAAGAATAATCCTCTCATCATCTTGAAGTAAGGAATACCAAAGAAGACCTCAAAACCATAGTTCATCCAAAGAAGGGTTCCACATTCTTGAAGCTCACATTTTACAATCATCATCATAAGGAAAATAAGACCTTAAGGACCCTACATCCACTTAAAGAAAGAAAGCCGACACAGTGAAGCATCTTGAAGCCTCTACATCAAAGGGACGTAGGAAGAAGCATTTCCATCATCATTAAAATAATCAAGTTGATCTCCCTCTCTTTAAAGAAAATATCACATCTCAACCATATTTGAAGAAGGACATCTCTAGAAGAAGTATTTTCATCTTCAAGGAATCTATCATCATCAAAATCAAGAAAATAATCAAGTTGAAGATATCACCCTCAAAGGATCAATCTCACTTGACAAGTAAGTATATTTATATCTATGTTTGAATCTATCAAATGACTTCATTTTGCAAGGAGAACAACAAATTAGTTGGGTCATCGAACTTCCTTGCGTGGAGAAAGAGGACATATTTGATCCTCATAGGGAATGAAGTTATTGGTCATGTCAATGGTAAGGTCTCCAAACCATCACAAGAAGAAGCTCAAGCACTATCGAAATATATGAAAGAGGAAATAAGGGCTCAAAAGATGATAATCGAATCCATCAAAGATCTCCTCATTCCATATGTATCAAAGTTCGAGACATCAAAATAAATATATGAGAAGCTAGTAGAACTGTTCTCCGTAAGTACTGTTGGAGAAGTCATATTTTTGATAATCAATATATACAAGATGAAGGTATCAAAATAAGAAGGAATAGCCTCATAATTTATGAGGGTGTCACAAATAAGATATCAACTGCAAGAGTTGTGGGAAATAATGTCTAATAAAGAAATGACCACAGTTGTGCTCAATGCACTATTGGAGGAGTGGGGAAACTCCATATTAAGCATTTATGGAAAGAAGGAAGTTAACCCATTCAGTGAAATTTGGTCATTATGTAAAATTGAAGAAACTAGGTTGAAGGAAAAAAAAAACGATGTTGGATCGAACAAACAAATTCAAGAATTTGTTGCCATGGCCAAGAGAAAAGGAAAGTTTGGGGCGTTTGGTCCTGAGAAAAAAAAAAGATCGATATGTCGAAAATTCAATGTTATGGTAGGGGCATTTCAAGAGAGATTGTTCTAAATTCAAGAAGGACAACAAGAAAAGGAAAGAAATAAATGAAGCCCATATCACCGAAGAAGTGGAAGAACCCGATGAGAAGAAATCCAAAGGGATATATCTTCACTATTAAGGTTTCTCATATGCATAGCAAGGATAAGTAGGAGGTGAAAAGAACTATACCATGGCAGTCAAAATGAAGCATTGTAAGTATGGCAAGATGCATCTTAGTAATAATATGGCATCATATTAGAAAAACATACAGTTGAAGTAAAGAAAAAGATCATGACATCATTATGAAATCATGAAAGAATAGTTGAAGCAAAATTCTACATGATTGTAGCAGTCATGATGATAGTAGCTCATACCAAAGTAAGTAATATGGTTGGAAGAAATTAATCTAGCACAGAAATAAATCATCATACATCATCTATAGGAAGGAGCATTTATTGGATGAGGATAATCAAGATCCACTATTGGAATCATCATTAGAAGGTTCACCTCTACTTGTGAATGTCCTGTTAATGGTCTACATTCCACCTTGTGTTGGATCCTTTGTTTAAAATGATGATGGTATGATGACATAGGAGTGCATCATTGGTAAAGTACTTTCAAGCAATGAAACAAAGCTGTCGAAGGAAGTCTAAATGACCAAAAGAAGAAAAGAGGTATGTATGTATGTATTTGATAGAATAAGTCATGTTATAATATAGTTGTAGATAGCATGGTTAAATTCTCTCTCTCTTTGGAGCATGATCAAATAAGAGGGATATCTTCCTTTAGAAAGATGCATGAAGGCATATACTGTTAGAAAATTATATATTATGGAGCAATGGAACACATAAAATATTGCAGAAATATAAACACAGAAAACGCACAAAACAAGAGAGACACAAATATACGTGGTTCACCCAGTTTGGGCTACGTCCACCCCGAACAGCCAGTCCTTCCTTTTTATTATCCAGCAAAATGAAGAGACACAACCTACAACAAATCCGCTGTAATATCCTCTGTTTTCTCTCACAGTCTCACCTCTCTGTTTCTCGCTCACAGAATCACCTCTATCTCACAGCCTCAAATACAATACCCCTTACAAAGAGAGGGGTTGCCTTCTAGGGCAAAAAAACCTAAACTAAACATAAGTTCTACCGTCAGATCATTCGCCTAATGAACGGCCCAGATTGACTAGAAATTACTATACTTTTACAAGGCAATTTTACCCCCCCTGCAGCGAATATTTTACGGGCGGCGTTGCCGCCCCCATTTCGAACTGGGGTCCTATGTGGCGATACCTTTGAATATAGAAGATAATCAGGCTCCACACCCAACATATACCTTGAACTAGTTCACATATTTATAAGATGAAGTCAACATAATATGTCCTCATATGGAATATCAGGCGATTGAAAAGATGAAGGAACTATGTATAGAAGTTCTTGGGGGACAATATGTGAAGAAAGAAAGGGAGAGTTCGTGAAAGATATGGCCACATAAGATAAGGAATCGACATATGATGACTAGAAGGATCTGGTATAGCATCTCCATGGGAAGGTATGAATACCTTGATAAAGTCCCCCCCCCCACCCCCCCCCAACCCCCCCCCAAAAAAAAAAGACCCTTGACATTGGAAATCTTGGAGATTATTTTATGAATGTGCAAGATGTTGATGTTGCACGGAGCATATGTCATGATGAAATACCATCTTAAAAGGTAAATTTAATTTGATGTTCATTTTGGTTTTTGAACAACATTTGATTGGGTTGTAACAGGGTTACCAAGAGAGAATTGTAGATGTCACCTACAACTGGTACTCATGAGAATGGATGGAAGATCTCGAAAGTAACATGACTTGGAAAAGGTAGTTGGATGAATAAAATGCAGATGTGGACTAAAAGATCACTTTTTGATGAAGAGAAAGATGACATGACTAATTTTTCAACCTTATGGTTTTTTAAAGGAAAGTGATGGATGGATGATGCCCTACAAAGAAAAACCTAGAAGATGAAGGCTCTATAATGATGAAGATTAAATTCATGACATCAAAAGGAGGATCCCTACAAGTGGCTAAAAGCACCATGATCTCCACTAAAGAGCAGATAGATGTTGTTGGAAACAAGTCCCTAGTTAAGAGGGAGCTTGGGTATATTCCTTTATAGGAGTGAGTATATCTTCCTTAGTTGAGAGGGAGAGATAGACATGCCATTCTTGTCTTCATATTGTGAAGAAAGAATGGAGGATTGGGTAAGCATATGAAACTGATTATGATACTCTTTGAGGATGAGGTAGGGAATCCAAGATAAGAGTAGTCGAAGAGGAAATTCCTTGAGGATCTGTTATTCTGAGATAAGAACTTTCCTAAAAGGACATACCTTTTGAACACCCGGGTGGGGTATGTGCCTTAAAAGACAATGGTGATGGTGTTTGTCAATCATTGGTCTTGCCAGCATTGTGCTCTAATCTTATGGAGAGATAGAGTTGTTAATCAAGGCATTTCTATGTGACAATGCTAATTGGTATGATGAGATGACATAGCATAAGATAAGGGACTAGCTTATGAGATGGCTTACCATTCCGACTCTTCGTATGAGAATTCTTCAGTTTGAGAATGTCCAAGTACCTTGTATGGATTATGAATACCTCCCTAGTTAAGAGGGAGTGTTGAAATATGTAAATAGGCTTAGTATTCATAATGACATACGTAATCATGATTTTATGTATTTTATGTAAAGAGAAAAATATATTTATTATTGTCATTCTTGAGGCATGGGTTTCATGCTCAAGGTCATTTGTTTTATTGGTCAATCACCCATTGAGTGCTTCTAGGGGATGTTATTGTGTCTACAAGTCAAATGATTCATTATCATGTATGGAAGACCCTTTTAGGCATGATGTATATTGTAAAGAAAATTTATTAGAGTCAAAGACCCTCCAAGAGCTCGTCATAATGCTCCTAAACATTCGGCCTCTCTAAGTGTCAAGTTGGCCTAGAGACAGTGATAAGTTGGCCCTCATGCTAGGTCATGAAGCCTATATATGAGAGGCTAGTCAACCACTTTGAGGGGCATCCAAGCACTCACAAGTAGTTTGATATGAATCATATAAGACACTAGAGAAATCAACAAAGGAAGGAGAAGGCAGAGCAAAGAAGAAGTCAGATTTCTAAAGGTATGTTTTGGGTAATCTCTCACATGTACAGATTGTATCTCGGGCATCATATCACCTACAAAAAAATAGAATTGTAGTCACAGTAAGAAGCCAAAAAAAGGGTTAAAGAAGCATCTATATTCAAGAAAAAATGTTGGAAAGATAATTGTTTCCCAAGCAAAGAAAAATAGAAATAATCTTCACCATATTTTTTTCACTCATGCGAGGTAGGGTTGTTGCAAAAGGGCCGAGAATCATAGTCTAAAATGCAAATCTGAAATTGAGGTCGAAGAGGAAGCAAGCAACTATTAGAAGTCTAATTTAACTATCATTGACTTTGTGGAAGAGAAGCTCATCCATGAGAAGTTTGACTTGGCCTTGGAGGGGTCTAGGTCAAGGGTCATAGGTCTTGGAATTTGTCAATTGAAGTTTTATAGAAAGATAATAGTTCTTCTGGGTTTTCTTGTCAACAAGAGAGGTTTTGGCCTTAGATGATAGGTTACATCTGATGTCCTCTTACCTCATTGTTCTTTATGGTTTGGTATTTGTTTGATGATAAGAACACCAATTATAATTAAGTGAAAGAAGAAGTTAATCAAGGTAAGTGAAATACATCACAAGTATTATCAAAGTAAGAGAAATCACTTAATTTACTGCCCCTAGATTTATCAACATAGGCCTTGCAAAAGGATGCAACAAACCTTAAAAATAAGAGTAAAATTTCTTTTCAAGACATAATTTCATCCTTCCTTCATTTTTGTTGAGAAATGTTTGTGAATTTCTGATGATCCTTTCTCAAGACTTTGGGGATGATGTTGAGCGAAGTCATAGAGGCTATTTCCATGGAAATATGGATAAATCTTCTGAGGTGATAAGGTCACGTCATAAAAACCTTTCTTGGGGCAAGGATGAGTAAACTTTGTCTTATTCTAACCATATTCTAGCCCACCCTTATCATTTTTATCCCTTCCTTGATCATAATGTGGTATTGATTTTAGGTTTTGATCACCTTATATTTGATACACCTTCATTTTGTTTCGTAATCAGGAATAGAAGTAGATTTTTCATGATGATATCTTAGTTTCATTGGTTGTATAACTATACTTGATCGAATATGATATGTTAGAGTAGGTTAAGGTAGATTGCGTGTCATGCATAGTGATTTTACATCCCTCTTTCTTGTTATCATATTGATTCATTACATAGTTATGTTGAAGAATGTAACTAGTGTCGATATTCATAATTGTATTTGAGTCATGATGTAATGTATTTATCAAAAGAAAGAAAAAGAAATTTTATTATCAAATAAATTGACTTATTAAAGCATGGGTTTCATGCTTGGGTCAATGTTTTTAGGTCAAAGCCTCCATTGTAGGCTTTTATGGTTTATGTCAAGTTTCCTTGTCCATGTCATAATGTAAAAGACCCTTCTAGGGCTTCATTTGTCATAAAAGGAATTTATTTTAATGTAAAATAGGTCAATTAGGCCTCCTCCACCAAGTCGGCCTAAAACTAGACAAGTCGGCCTAACTAAGGGGGAAAATATCCTATATAAAGGCAACAACTCAACCTTATTTGGAGCACTCACTCACCAAGTTCAATCTGCAGTTGCTGGGGGCAGTAAAAAGTGTGAAATTCAAGGAAGAAGGTGGAAAGGGCTAGCAAAGGAGAAGGAGGTCTCTATCAAGCACAAGAAGTAGAAATTATCTCTCTCTCTCTTTATCTCTCTCACATGTTAAGCTTTTGAGCTATTAGAAGGGCCGAAGTTGCAGAAATATAGCTGGGCGAAATTTTGGATTTGTCAGGGCCTGGAATTTTGAGTTGTTGCTGGGCTGAAGTTGCTTGACAAGAAGAGACTATTGAAATTTGCTGAATTGTTTTGGAAGGCTAACTTGGTGGAGGAGGAAGGTATTTTGGTCTAGGATATTGGTCTATCGACTCAACTTGATTTTGCTAGTGGAAGAGTTTGACTGGGTTTTCCCCTAAAAAGGGGTTTTATCCTTAGCAGAGTGCCTACATATTTTGTCTTGATCTTCATGTTTTTCTTTTGGATAATTACTTGATGAAACAAAGATAAAAGAAGGACACAATAAAGTTAATAAGAACACAAAGATATCATAAGTAATTATCAACATAATAAAATCTTTCTGCCTTTCTCATTTTCTAATATTTATCAGAGTTAAGGTGAAGAAGAAGAAGGGAAAAAGGTAGGATGAAGTTCTATTAAAAAGAGAGATATAAGAAAAGGGTTTTAAGGAAGGTCACAACGAATTTAAGACAACAATTATAAACTCAATGAAGTCATAAAACAAGCTAGAAGGAGCCACCAACTACAGGGCATGGAATAAGAGAATGGATCTTATTCTCAAAAGACATAAAGCATTGGATTTTTGTTCAAGAAAAAGTCAAGGAACCAACATATGAAGCATGAAAATAAAAATAAAAAGAAACATATGTCTTGGCCATGAAATTAATTGTAGATGGAGTGAAGTATAATATCATCCCTTACATATCTAATAGAGAATCTACAAAAGCAATCTATGAAACCCTCTCCAAGTTATTCACTATCAAGAACATTGGTCAGATAGCTAACCTCAAGAATGAACTAAGGATAATAAGGATGACAATAGACAATAATGTATCAACATACTTTGTAATGATATATAGAATAAGAGATGAATTCCATGCAATAGATGAAGTTGTACCAAAAAAGGAGCTTGTAATTTCTGCTCTTCTAAGACTACCAAAATCTTGGAGTGCTTTTGTGTCAGGAATTAACAGTTGGAAGGATACTCTGTCATTTGAACAAATGTGGAATGCATGTAGTCAAGAAGAAGCCCGAATATCATTAGCAAACAACAAGAAGGATGAAGAATACAACACCTCTAATGCATATTCTGCTCATCACAAGAAGAAAGGAACCCTCGAGAAGTTCAAAGGACAAAAGAAGAAAGTTCACCTATTCAAGGCTGAATGCTACGACTATCATAAGATGGGTCAATATAAAAGTCATTGTCCTGAAGATACAAGGAATAAGAAAAGAGAAAGAGAGCATGAAAATGTTGACAGTGAAGCTCCACCTAAGAGAAACAAGACTGAAGAATCCAAAATCAAAGATCCATTCGCCAAAGTCTCTTAGGGAATAATATCCCTTGCATATCCTTTTATCTTAAGTTTTGAATTATTTTCCTTTATGTTTTGATTTCTAAAATTTGTAGGTCTAACATATATTGTTAGAATAATTTAGAATAATTTTGATAAGTTGTAGGTATCCCTCAAAATATCAGATTAAGAGGGAGTCTTCACCATTTTACCAAAAGATAATTATATTGTTCCTTGTCTCCCCTTTTATGTTTGGTTTCCCTTTCATATCAAGATTTGTTTGTATTATATGCTAATAACCTTTTATGTTTTCCTTGGTAGGAAAGATTGCATAATACATAAAGGTTATGGAGGATACTTCAAAGGAAAGACTCGAATCATAAAATAAGTTTTGCTGGAAAGAAAACTCTTCAAGTCCCACGCGGTTTGTTAAATAAAATCTCAAGGTATCTTGTGTCACAAGGTTCTCTCCATATGATAGGTATGATCATTCTCTTTTGAAATTTGCTTTACATTACTAACATTGTTATGCCTAGAGTTTTGAATCTTAAATATTCTTGTTAGGATGATTATTCATTAGATTGAATCTACCCTCATTGTACTATCTATTGTCATTTGATCAATTTTATGAAACCCTAACCCTTAGGGATCACTATAAAACCCTAACCTCTTGTTGATAAGGGTATGTCATTGTTAAAATAACGAAATCTTATTCTACTTAGGGATTGTTGATAAAGTCTAGAACATATGATGAAATCCTATTATTTTGAAGCTTAGGGTTTTGATTATGTTGTGGTAAAAACCCTAGTCCTTTCAGGTTTGTTGTTAATATCTAGGTTATATATTGAAACCCTAGATTTTTAGGGTTTGGTTATTTAGGGTTCATGAACAAAACCTTTATAGTAAGATCCTAGGAATGAATCCCTAGGTGTATGTTTGTATGTTTGATCGAAACCGTGCCTGGTGAAAATTGTTGTATATCTAACTTCAATGTATTGATGTTTGTGTCTTGGGTTTACCTAATTGATATTAATGTGAAATGCTAGTGCATCCTAGATATGTATATGTGATTATTCTAACTTAATATTTTAGTTTGTGAAATCTAGGGTTTGTAACAAAATCCTAGTAATGATTGATATTCTAGATAAGATGATGTTGTTTTCATGATGATTTAGCTTTTATGATAAAATATAGGGTTTTCAACAAAACTTAGTAGAAGTTTGACATGTAAAAGAATATTGTTGAAACCTTAGATGTAGAGTAGGATTGTTATTTGATTAAATTGTTGATATCTAAGACTTTGTGTCTCGAAGATGGAGTATAGGGTTTATGACAAAACCCTAGCAATAAGTTGAAGTCTAGTATATAAAAAGACGTGTCTCTTGCTGATTATGAACCTAACTACGTTTAGGTATTTTATGTCTAAAGTTTGAATGCTTCCGTTGTAATGAAAAAATAAACATATTATAGTTGTCTTCATGTTTCTGTATATTTGGTGTTACTTCTTGTTGAAGATTTGCAGGCACATACTCTCCAAGATATCCATAAGTTGAAGATGATAATGATGAGCATGCTGAAGGAAGCTATAACAATAATGATGATCAAGATGACCTTGATGCCATAAGAAATAAAGAATGAAGTTTCTCCAATGTTATGAAGTTGTTGATCTCCCTAAGTTGAGAGGGAGCCTAGATAGAAGGAAGGATATATCTCTCTAGTTGAGAGGGAAGGCATATCATGACAATCATAATGAGTACCTTTAAGTAAGAATGAAACTAAATGAATGAAAGTAATACAAGATGAATGTTTGTAATTCATGAAGTTATAAACAAAAGGCTTGAGAAGAATTGAAACTGTATTTGGTGTTGCTAAAGAAATGGAAAAAGGAAAAGCTTCCTATAAGATTGAATATGTTATAAGCAACATCTGAATAATTGAGGACCCCGAAGGTTTGTATTTAGTTGTATATAAACATTTGAAATATTATTACTGATTGGGGTTGTGACTGTGCAAGATATCTCCGTAAAAAGATTGAATGATTGAAGCATGATTGGATTGGTGGATATATTTGATTTAGTTGATTAGGTGAGATGAAGCATCTTATGGCCAGATGCTTGGGAGGACATCTGGATGACCTGTGCTGATGTCGAGATCCTGATGTAGGGAGGGGGTCATTGGGAGATTTGACCTTGGATACGCCCCTCGATCCTTGGGTTGGTGGTAGATATTAAAAGATCGATGGTACCTATAGTGGCTAAAGCTTCAGTCCACCTTAGCTACACATGATTAGAGTACCCTGGTCAGGTATCTAATTTGTAGCATGGTGTGTGTTGTGGATTTTCATAGAGCATATCATTTTGAGATCTTCTATGTACCGCTGTATATATATATAATTATGAATACCTCCCTAGTTAAGATGGAGTGTTGAAGAATGTAACTAGTACCGGTCTTCATAATTGTATTTGAGTCATAGTGTAATGTATTTATCAAAAGAAATAAAAATAAATTTTATTATTAAAGAAACTGACGTATTAAAGAATGGTTTTCATGCTTGGGTGAATGTTATTAGGTCAAAGCCTCCATTGTAAGATTCTAGGGTTTATGTCAAGTGTCATTGCCCATGTCATAATGTAAAAGACCCTTCTTGGGCTTCATTTGTCACACACACACACACACACACACACACACACACACACACACACACATATATATGTAAAATAGGTCAATTAGGCCTCTTCCACCAAGTCGGCCTCAAACTGGACAAGTCAGCCCCTAACTGAGGGGAAAAATATCCTATATAATGGCAATAACTCAACCTCATTTGGAGCACTCACTCTCTAAGTTCGATCTATAGTTGTTGGGGGTAGTAAAATTGCAAAAGTCGAGGAAGAAGGTGGAAAGGTATAGATAAGGAGAAGGAGGTATCTATCAAGCACAAGAGGTCGAAATTCTCTCTTTCTCTTACACACGTGTGAAGCTGTTGAGCTGCTCGAAGGGCCGAAGTTGCAAAAATATAGCTGGGCTGAAATTCTGGATTTGGTGGGGGCCAAAATTCTGGGTTGTTGGCGGGATGAAGCTACTCGACTAGTAGAGACTAATGAAATTTGTTGAATAGTTTTGGAAGGCTAACTTGATGTAGGGGGAAGGTATTTTGGTCTAGGATCTTGGACTATCTCAACTTGATTTTTCGAGTGGAAGAGTTTGATTGGGTTTTCCCCTATAAAGGGGTTTTAGCCCTGGCAGAGTGCCTACATTTGGCGTCTTGATCTTTGTGTTTTTCTTTTTGATAATTGCTTGATGAAACAAAGATAAAAGAAGAACACAAGAAAGTTAATAAGAACACAAAGATATCACAAGTAATTATTAACATAAGAAAATATTTCCACCTTTCTGATTTTCTAACAAGTTATTCATTATTTGTTTCAAAAAAATAAATACAAAAATAAATGGTAGCTTAATTCATATTTTGGTATTTATTTTTTGTAACTTTTCCTATTTTAGGGTGATAGTATCACCCTCCTACTATGTTACTAATAATTTATTATAACATAGTAACAAGTGCATTGGGGAAATGAAGTGGTAGAATGCATGTAATTATACTAGGGCATATCTAATAATGTTTGTTGATTCAAAAAGTTCATGGCACATATTGTGATAGACATGATAGCTAATATTATTGTGTTTGTAATTGTATGTGAAGGGGTGACTGAAGATATTGATAATGTAGTTACTTTCAATAGACAACCTTGTGTGAAGGACAAAGACAAGAGGATGCTTGTTGAAAAGCCAATGAAGGGATCATGTGAGATCCCAAGAAGTATTAACTAACCATAAGAATATTGACAACAAATATGCATGTATAAAATTGGTCATGCCAAAATAGTAGGCGACTTGAAAGGAATTAGGTAAGAATTCCTTCAAGTATATTTGGTATCTTTATTGATAGGAACATGATTGAATTCATGTATGATGTTGATACTTGGGTAGGGCATGGTTAAGGCAATAAGTTTCCAATAGATTACAATTGTAAAATAATCATACTGCATCCATAAATTGACCTAATATCATGATTGACAACAAATAAATGATATAAATTATATATATGCATTACGGGAATGCCTGGTTAGGTGGTATACATGTTGGATGCATTGAGTGGAGAGCTGTAAAGGGTTAGAAGTATTGACTAGAAGGTGGAATGAATGAGTCGAAAACAAATTGTTTCATTTACCCACCCACCAATCCTTACCATCCTTCTCCAGTCCCTTACTTGTTTGGTTGGTCCATTCCATTTAAGCATCTCCCTCACTTTTCTTAAGTCTGGGAACCACACTCTAGCTACGAGTAAAAAATATGATGAATGTGTGAGCATTATCCCAACCCGTTTTCATTTAAGTACACATTAAACAATGGATCAAACGTAAAAACGTCAAATCAAGGTACCCCAACCCCATTCAAATATTTCCCAGATCTAGTAAAACCCTTAAATCATTATCAATCAATAGAGGTTGTAATAAGAGAGGAATAGGACATTATTACAAATAAAATATTATTCACCTTGGTGAGTTGGGATTAACAACTATAGTGGGATTTCATAGTCAAACACAAAAAAATGAGTGAAGATGGATGAAAACAGAGCCAAGCTGTGTGCGAAACCACATCGATGATGGATATTGAAAGGTTAAAATGTCACACAAGTGTCCAATGATCTCCTTGCTTGAATTACGTCCTGGACTGCAAACTTCTTTTCAATGTTGAAGAACACCCATAATAAGGATATGATTCTCAAGGGACTACGTGGCAGAGAAGGGGTATGTGCCTAATGTTGTGTTGAGCTAAGGAATAAGGTGTTTAGAGGGTTAATAAAGTGTTCAAGAGATGGTAGGATGATGTGTCAAGGTGTTGGATTGACCTTCCAAATTCACCATGGTGGAACACATGACATAGAGATGTGGTATTCTGAGAATCAATTAAAGTGTGGATTATGTGCATGTGCCCATGAGTATTAGCACATTAGTTATTCACTGAACTTGATTGCATTGTGTAATTACAAGTATGCTAGTAATGCACACAAAATGAATGATCATTTCATTATGTATTTTGTGGAAGACAATGGAAAGAGATAAATTGTTAATGTGTGGAAATTTTGAGGTTTGGTACAAACCTTTGGAAGTGTTGTGTTAAAAATATTATGTGTGTAAATGCTAACCTTTTTTTTGGTTGGTTGAAAAATTATATGTATTAAAAGTAAATTGGTCTTGGATATGGTAGGAATGTAATCCACAAGGAAGAGTGACAACTACTACAACAAAGGGTAAATGTTATGGGGAGGAACCCCATATTTTGGAAATTTGATTTCCTATACAAAACAAATTTGGAAGTGGAATGCGACAATCTACGAGACACAAGTGTAAACCCCTTCTAAATCAAAATTTCTATAATAATATATCACAATAATTGTATGTATATGATATAGGTGAGACGATAGATTTGTCTGGGAAGGATAGATGATCATTGTTGAGTTGGAAGGCACAAAGAAGAGGTTGGACACAATAACCCTATGGTATGCCATGATCGCCATTGTGATGAGTTATGATGTGGTGGATCAAGATTATGGATGTCTTAGCTATAAGACTCTATAAGTGTTAATACTCTTATGTTGCGAGGAAGCCTTAGCAAATGATGGATTGTCTGAGGGACTATGTAGCAAGAAGGGGATACTTAAGCCGAGAGAATGAGTGATTGCAAGGAAGAGGAGACTTGAATGAATAACATGCTAGTTGGGGTCATGAGTGCATTGAGTATGTCCAAGAAAATAGTGAGTTGAGTTCAAATTTATGGCAACCATATGGATGTAGATCAAGGATCATACAAATACTTGTGCTAAAATGTATACCTTATCTTAAATTATGAATATTAATGGAATATCTATGCGTATAAAATGGTTCTAATATGCATATTACATGATAATTGTTGTAATCATAGACTGGAATGCCAAAAGTTGGAGGTGGAACAAACAATGAAAGGAGTGGCACTTCTAAAGTAGAAAAAGGAGGAAGACATTGTGAGTGTTGCTGATATGAAGAGAACAATGAGGATGATGTTATTCCAGACATGAAGGGATTATAACATACCCATTTTGATCCCCTAATTAAATGTGTAATAAATAATGCTAAGTATTGTTTTAATTTTGGAATGGACATGTAAATGATGTAAATATTATATCCTTTAGCTAATAAGAAAATGTCAATAGTTGAATGGGGAATGAGCATCTATAAGGACTATGATACAATGAGTGAGGAGTAGTGAGTAGGCCAAGAAGGGGTTCAATATGCCTAATAACACATAGCCACCTTTGTCAAATTATTTATTGTGACGTCAAATTAATTTTAGGAGTTGTGCCTCATTTCCCTTATTGTCTTGATAACCTAATCTTTGAATATAGTTGGTGGAAGGACCAACTTCCATAATTATGAAAGTAATGGATTGAGTACCATCACCCTCTAAAAGCTTATTTTTTGGAAATTGTGCCCACCATTGAAGGGGGGATAATTGCATGAGTGAGGGGGTCATTTGATGGGAGTGGTAGATGTTGAGTGATAAAAGGTGCCTTTTTAACTCCTAATTATCGTCACATTAATTATCAATCCGGGCAAGTCTTTCTATTTCAAGAGTGTACACAGTATGTGGCGGCCATTTAACTCAGAGAGTAGTGCTTCTAAATTGCAGTATAGTTCTTTCAAATACAAGAGTAAATGGATACAACAAGTAATTTCTAATAGAAATTAAAAGGAAACTTAATCCTCTAATGAAACTAAATCAGACATTCATCAAAGTAACAACAATCATTAGTCAAGAATACAGTGGTAATATCTCATTCCTCTTTTAACTGATTTATTCAATCAAACACAATTCTTAATATAAGTAGCAGATGATCTCAATCTGAGAGCTTCGACAACAGTAGTCAATACTCTTTACAGTAGATGATCTCAAAACAAAATGCTTAACTAAATAACTAGATCTGAAATAACAATAAACTGTATCAACGATATTACTACAAAATATATGAATAGAACAATTTCGTTGAGATTGGAAAACAAGAAATAGCAAAGCGATACAATTGCAGAAAGTAGAAATTCAATCAAACCATCACATCACAAGAATCATAAATGCATGATATAAGAATAGCAAGTGAATCCATCAGGGTCGGGCCCTTAGCCACTAGTGAACATTGCCGGATTACTTCAGGAGATGCGAAGGAACAACAACTATTTTATATATTAATCATTGCATAAGTATTACAATAAGTTCTTGCACTGCTCAATGACGAGAGTCGGTGATAAAAGTTACAATTTCTCAATAGTAATTCTCCTCCCGTTCTGCTTACAATCGTTGCCTTTTATAATGGGAAAGAGGTAAAAATATAAATAGTAAAAGCGATCCCTCAGGATCAAGAGATCCTGAGGGATTCACGCAATTTTCCAACTTCAATCATTTTTCCTCCTTGCGCTGATCCCTATGATTTGTTTTGTCCTTATCTATAACTGTTGCGCTCCCTCCTTGGCTTGCTGCTTTTTCGTTGTTCCTTGGTTAGGGAACAACAGTTGTCCTTTTCGTATTTTTCCTGCATAAAGAAGGATAATGATCAGCTAAATTGTAATTACAGATAATTTCCTCATTCTTACCATAATCCTTTGATATATTAACATTTTAGGATATAAAAGGGATATAACTAAAGGAAAAGGATGATGAAATAAATAACATATGCATACCTTTTCCATGACTCAACATACTCCCCTGCTTACCCTTTTTCATGTCCTCATGAAAACCATGTAGTTCGTGTGCAGAGCAGTCAAGGAATAAGCTAGAGAAGGAATGTCATAAAGCGGTCTGAAACCATGATTTTTGGCCAAGAGCTCAAGGATGGGCCCTGTTTGCCCTTCAGGTAATTCATATATAGCTTTATAACCTTCGGCAGGGTACCAAACAATAGGGCTATAGAACCAACAACCCAGCCAATAAGGACCTTCCCTTAAGATGAGGTTGCTGTAAGTAACAAAGCGTTTTGCAGCAAGCTTAAAGTTTTTATAATTGAATGGATCCCTGTTTTATAAATTACTATTAGAAATTGTCCACCTAAACTTGGCTGTAGCCAAGGAGCTTTCCTAAATAGAGAGGAAGTATTCTACTCCCTTATGGATAATCTCTTTGTCAATAGGCCCCAGAGTTTGGATTACTCCATCCCTCTTTATCAAACTTTTGTGGTTGGCCAACATTTGTAAGGGGTGTTTTGGTTCACCTCTAACACAAAGGTCTAGTCCATTTTCCTACCTCTGGAAAGTGTTATGGGCCTTGAATCATTTCAATTGATTAACAATGAATGAAATGAAAGCCTGAAACTGTACATCTCCTATAAAAGAACTGGGGTCCTTTTCAAGTTCTTCTTCTAATACAAAATTGTGTAAATAAAATTCACACAGAAGCCTCTGTACTTTGACCCCATGATGTTTGCAATAGTGTATGAAATCCTCAACTGTTTTCAATTCTATGGGTTTTCCAGTTTTGACAGTTTTGATCTTCAACTGTAAGTATCTTTCCATAAAAAATAGGGCATAGTTATTGGCAGGAGATCTGCATGCCAATATGTCAGTATATAAGGAGCAAATAATATCCATTTGACTCCTGGACTTTTCCAATCTGAGCTTTATTTTCTCAGTCCTCTCTTCTGCCTTTCTGTATTTATCAAATGCCTCACTTTTTGACGCATTCATATCCCGTAGTTGCCTTTGTAATTCTTGGTATCTCTGTTGGGGGACAGTTTCCTCCCCAAGCCGTTCTATGGTAAGCCGAGCCCGTGTCAGATTTTATTGAAGATTTACTATACTAGGGTTGCTGCTTGTCATAATATCTTTGGCTTGAATATATGTCTGCGTATTCTTGCTATGAGAGTGGATTTTTATTGTCTGCGCATTCTTATTATGGGACTGAATGCTTATAGTCTGTGTACTTTTATTATGGATAGTCCATTCTTCTATCTGGGTGGCCATGTTGTCGGAGGGTACCACTTCCGTTTGAACAGCTACGTTACGAAAATGTATACTCTTCGTTTAGGCAGCTTCTTTTGCAACAGTGACATGATGTTCCTTAACAATCGGAGTGAATATGTGCTCAGTTTGAGTCCCAGTAACCTTTGTATCATGAAATTCGGTTTGAATGGTTGCGTTCATTGTTTCTGGGGTTCTGCCTGAAACTTTCCCCCTTGTTAATGTCCTTATCCTTTCCCCGAGTCTTTTTATTAATTTCTGTAGCCTCTGTTGTTCCTTTTTAAGCCTTTTAATTTTGTTTTTCTTCTTTTCGGAAGGAAAAAATGTTCCACTAATTGTTTCTACTCTTAGCAAGCTCGGTTTCTCATCCGGGTTTTGTTCTACAAGAGCTATGTCCTTACCCTGACTTGTTCCTATTTCCCTTGTTTGTCCCACATCTTGTGTATTTAAACCAACCCGATTGGGTTCTCCTAGAGGTGTATTACTAGTTTGGTCCACCTCTTCGTGAGTGACTTCTGCCCCTATTTCTTCTTCACTGATTACATTTTCTGACATGCTCCTATTATGGGCAGAGTTTTCTTCCGATTGTGTTGCTTCAACATTAAAGTTGAGCGGGCTTTCGGGCTGTATAAATTCATTCATATTGGCCAAAATCTAGGCCAATTCAATATCAAATAAGTCTCGTAGGGGATTTGTGTTGGGTGTTAAGGGGAGTTCTGTTTCATTCCTCTCCTCTTCACTAGAGTGCTATGTTTCCTCCTCAAGTTCTGACTCCTGGTCATACTGTCCTTCCAGCTGTAAATGTTGCTCATTTTCTGGACTATATAGTTCTAAAGGTTAGCTGCTGCTACCCTGGGGATTTTCAGCTGTTCCCAAGCTTGTCTTGGCAGAGTGTCTATGTTTTTGTGGAATGTTTGTTGTGTTGGTAGTCCTCTTCCTTTTTGGAACATGGTTAGGAGCAGGTAAAGCTAACCCCCCTTCTATGGTAAATACTAATTCTTCCCAACTTGTTTGCTTGGGCAAGGTTGTAGCTTACTATACGCCTAATTAAGCAATGATGACTCACTACAGTTTCTATATGCCGAGATTTTTTTATGCTTCGAGCAGCGTCATGCAATAAGAAATTCAAATACGCAGGCAAGTTTACAGAACATTTTTGTTTCATAACTGCTAATAATTTAAGGTGTTGTGGCCTTACCACATCTTTTCTTCTGTCGCATGTGATATAGCTCTGAACGATTATGGCCAGTTCTGTCCATGGTTCTCCAAGGGATGAATGTTTCCTTTTCCTTTGACAATTAGGTCCTATCCCTCATCCTGAAAGACTGCAATAGCGTCCTACAACCTCAATTTTTTATGAGTCCATATGGGTCCGACTATTGGTAATTTGGACACTTTAGCTATTACTGCATCTGTCATGATAATTTTCCTTCCTCTTATCATAGAATGTTCATTCTGTAAATTCTATAAGAATTCGATAGCAATGGCTTCATTGGGTTGCTGTAGTCGTGTGAAATATGCAACCCATCCGGCTTGGACTAGAATTTCTTTGGCGGCATCAGAAACAGCTAGTACCAGCAGCTCCCTGCGCACTGTTCTTCCTCCCATTTTGCCTGAATTTTGCACACTGTTAGCTTAACACAACTAACACAACAATAGACAGAGCCATCAATGGAACAACAAGTTGTTAATATCAGAGGATACTTGTTCAACATAGATACCGTTAAAGACTTGCTATTATAGAATGTCGTATAGTCTGGTATAACCAAATAAAGGACTGACACGCATGCATGAGTGCTTTGGGAGTCACCCTCGCCCCCCTTAAAATGATAGGTCGCCTTTGATTGGTTAAATGAAGGAATGACGTACTGGCGGCGACGTACAGAAGTGGGAAAAATGGCAAGGTATACATATTTATGATAGGATCACAAAAAATATCAGGGTACTGAAATCGATGCATAGAACAATAATTGTGAATAAATGTGGAGATGCCGTGGAGTGATTCGAAAAGGGAGAAAGGACATCTGACGTGGAAAAGATTCTTTGCGGTCATTATTCCACTTAAACCACTATGCTTTATTTCTTAAAATATATCTCATGCATAAAGGTTCAAAAATGAATTAGGAACATAATCTCTCTGTAGTAAAGATAAATAATAAGGGAGTTATAATCACTATTGGTGTTGAAAATATGACTCCAATACCATCTGCAGAGCTTCTGTTGCCCGCAGTTGTTTATAACCTTGACATAGTTTCTTTTTCACCGTTTGGAACCATGATCCTTTATGTATAATTAGGAAAGTGCCTTATGATGTCAGAATGGAGGCCATTGTGCTGGCTTGGTGTCTAGATGAATCACAATGCCATTTACTAGGGAGGAGCGAAAAGTGGGCAGGCCGGCTCGTGATGAGACCTCCTGTTCCAAGGACTTTATTTTTCTGATGCATCCATTGGATCATATCCTTGGTGTGGTGGCCATAGTGGGAATGCCACTTCGCTGCTTCCTTATGATCATGGTAGGCTGGCTCATGATGAGACCCCCTATCCTCCATCTGACAAATCATAAAATTGTTAGTAAACATATGTATATGTATATATATATATATATATATTTCTTTTTAGATAACACTTCCTATTTATATATAGAGGGTGGCTCAACACTCCTTAAGAGTAGGGATGGTGGAAGAAGTCTGAACATACCAATAGAAAAATATGCCCTTACTCTTATTCAATGACAATGAGTAGAAAGAATTATAGGGGTTAGGGAAGAACTAGCATGGTGCAAATAATCAATCAATTTGATTTATAGTGAAGATAAGGACAACGAAGTGATATAGATGGTTGTGTCATTCCCTTTTTTAATCAATACAAAGCAATCTCATTAATGATGATAATATTCTATTTGCTTGTTCCAGTAACCTTCAAATTTGTATCCTTATAATTCTTTCCCTATAGAGGATCATAGAGAGTGAAATAATATTCACAAGGTGCTTATTTTATAAATAAAACCTTTCACAAAAATTACAAGGAACAACAAAAAAAACACACAAAAACGTGTTGTTCCTTAAAGGGAATTGCAACTGTTCCATAGGAGGAACAACAAAAAGAAACAAAACTGCACACTGAAACTGTTGTTCCTTAGAGGGAACAATAGTTGTTCCTTAGAAGGAACAACAGTTGTTCCTTAGAAGGAACAAAAACTGTTCCTTATAAGGAACAACAAAAAGAAATAAAAATAATTGGAGGCGAAGTTGTTGTTCCTTAAAGGGAACAACAGTTGTTCCTTAGATGGAACAATGGAAAAACAAATGCAAACGAAACTGTTGTTCCTTGGAGGGAACAACATTAAAACAAACCCAAACGAAACTGTTGTTCCTTAGAGGGAACAACAATTGTTCCTTAGAGAGAACAACAAAAAGAAAATACACACAAAACTGTTGTTCCTTAAAGGGAACGACTGCTATTCCTTAGAGGGAACAACAAAAACAAATGCACACAAAATTGTTGTTCCTTAGAGGGAACGACAGCTGTTCTTTAAAGGGAACAACAACTGTTCCTTAAATGGAACAACACAAACATCAAATATACAGGGAACTATTTTTCCTTAGATGGAACGACAACTATTCCTTAGAGGGAGAAACAACTATTCCTTAAAGGGAACAACAAAAACAAATGCACACAAAACTGTTGTTCCTTAGAGGGAACGACAGTTGTTCCTTAGAGGGAACAACAACTATTCCTTAAATGGAACAACCCGAAAATCGAATATATAGGGAACTGTTGTTCCTTAGATGGAACAACAGTTGTTCCTTAGAGGGAACAACAGTTGTTGCTTAAATGGAACAACAAAAACAAGTACACATGGAACTATTGTTCCTTAAAAGGAACGACAACTATTCCTTAGAGGGAACAACAACTGTTCCTTAAAGGGAATATCACGAAAATCAAATAAACAGGAGACTGTTGTCCCTTAAATGGAACAGTAGCTGTTCCTTAGAGGGAATAGCAATTGTTCCTTAAATAGAACAACAAAAGAAAGTACACACATAACTGCTATTCCTTAAAGGGAACGACAGCTCTTCCTTAGAGGGAACAACAGTTGTTCCTTAAAGGGAATAACACGAAAATCAAATAAATAGGAGATTGTTGTTCCTTAAATGGAATGGCAGCTGTTCCTTAAAGGGAACAACAGTTGTTCCTTTAAGGGAACAACACAAAAATATGTACACAAAATTGTTGTTCCTTAGAGGGAACAACAGTTGTTCTTTGGAGGGAACAACAACTGTTCCTTAGAGGGAACAACAAAGGGAAAAAAAGAGTTTATTTACAGTTTATACAAGCAAATTCAATAGAAAGAAAAATTTATGTACAAAATTAAAAAACAAATGAATTATTCACTGGGTCAATCTTGAGGATGGGTTGTCCTCCTCAACGAGAATTTGTATGGTGGAATCTTCCCGTAACTGTTGGAAAAAGGACTCCCTGGTAAGCGGTTTGTGATAAAGTCGTACTCGATGTCCATTCGCTTTAAAAGAAAAGCCAGACCCATTGATGGTGGCTAACGTGATGGTTCCATTATCATGTACCTTTTGTATCTCATAAGGTCCTAACGATATGGCCTGGAGTTTTCCGAGGAAATCCTGGAACCTAGAATCGTACAAGAGTGCCCAATTAACTTCGTGGAAGATCTTACTTTTAATAAGGGCATCATGCCATTTCGCTCTTTGCTGTTAGATCAGTGTAGTGTGCTGAAGAGCTGATAGCCAGATTTCATCCAATTCATTGATTTGATGTAGCCTATTAATCTATGCCTCGTTTAAGTCCAAGCCTACGTCCTGAGCTATCCTCAATGTCTAGATTTCAAATTCAATTGGGAAGATAGGTTCTTTGCCAAACACTAATTAGTATCGGGAATATCCCGTGGTATTTCTCCATGTCGTACGGTATGCCCACAGGGCTTCTAGCAATCGGGTAGCCAAGTCACGTTTATGTGATGCAACTGTCTTTGTGAGTATTGCCTCGATCACTTTATTGGTGCTTTCTACCTGGCCATTTTCCTGTGGGTGGTATAAAGTCGTGATTCTATGCATGATATGATAATTCTTTAATGTTGCAGCGATTTTATGGCCTATGAATTGTGGCCCTCCATCTGTAATTACCTCTCTAGGCAAGCCATATCACATGAATAGTTGGAAAAGAAAGTGGATTACCGAATCCTCTGTTGCCCTTGGTAGTGCCTCTGCCTCCACCCATTTAGTCACATACTTTGTTGCAACTAATATATATGTCTTTTGATTAGAGGATGGGTTTATTGAATCGATGAAGTCTAATGCCCATCCTAAAAAGGTTCAATGACTATCTGCGGGTGCAAGGTCATCTCATCAGACTGCCAAGGGCGTCTCATTCTCTGGCAACTATCACATGCCTCGACAAACTTCTTGGCATCTTTAAAAATGGTAGGCCAATAATAGCCCATCTGTAAAACTTTGTGACCAGTGTTACGATCTGCAAAATGTCTACTGCATGACCCATCATGGCACACTTTCGAAATGTCGAAAACTTCATCTTCCCTGACGCATCTTCTAATGTGCATATAAGCTCCTGTATGAAATAAATAGCCCCCGATCCAAGAGAATCGCGTGCTGTGCTGTACTATTTGTTTTCTTTCATTAGGCATCAGGTGCTTGGGTAATTTGCCCACTGCCAAATAATTTGCGACATCCGCATACCACGATGTTTTCATTGTTACAACAAATAAATGTTCATCTGGAAACTAGTCTTCTACTGCTACCGAGTCATCTGTCTTTGGCATTTGTGAAAGGAAGTCTGCTACTAGATTTTCTTTGCCTAGTCGATCTTTAATTGTTATATCAAAGTCCCGCAAAAGAATCAACCATCTTGTCACTCTTCCATTTGTAAATGTTTTATTGGCTAGATATTTAATAGTAGAGCGATCAGTGCATAAAACCACAGGGTATCTTGTTATATAATGTCTAAATTTATTGATAGCATAGATTACAGCTGTTAGAGTTGGTCTTGTCAGTCCTCCGTTAGAGATCAAAACTCTTTTTGCATTTCATTTTTAGGTGTCTCGCTCCATTCACTTAGTTGCATTCCGCTAGAGGCATGCCATAATCTGACGGAAGGGTTTAGTCTTTCATTTCCCTCATGTTTTGTACCTGCTGGCTTAGGTTTTTCATCAACATTTTAAAGTCACTTACATTCATGTTTCAGTCTCTTGATCAGTAAAGGTCATTTCAGTCACTAGGTCTAGGGTTTCACAAAGTGTGTCTTCAAGTCAAAATAATGCCAGAAGGCCAGAGGGAGGTTCAACAAGTTTCATCTCTAGATTTTCACTCAAATGATGTTTCTGAGCAATAAAATATGAATTTGGGAAATTGAGAGAGGTTTTTGTCCAAAATAAGCCAAGGAAGAAACAAATCCTTCACTTTTTACACAGGTGTCATGGTTTAAGAGAAATGTCAAAAATACCGTTGCCTCAGGGAATTGAATGCACCTCTGGAGTGACCTTGGGAAAATCAAGTTTTCTCCTACCTTGGTTGTCCAAATTACTTGCTTGATGAGTCAAATGATAACTAGACACAAAGAGCTTTACAATGAGCTATCATATGCTCAATTTGGAGTTGAGGAAGGTCTTCAAAAGTTGACCGCAACATCACTCTTCCTTGAGGCAGCCTCATTCTGCACATTTTGACCAGTCTTGGGATATTTGACGTTTGATAGGGAAAATGAAATCCAAATTGAAAAATTCTAGTTGGGTTGGAAAGTATACTCAAATACCTTTCTAACGAGCTATGCTGCACCCAATTTGGACATGGGGAAGGCCTCCAAAATTGGTCTGCAAGAAGGCGCAACGCACTGAGGGTCCGCACCTTTAACACACAAAAAGTGCGGTCAGTTCCGCTGGAGTCATGACTAATAGGTGCGGGACTGCAGGTAATACAAAGAAAAAGTGCGGACCTAGACAGTTGAGTGCAAAAAACATGGTTTTTCTCCTTGTGGTGTGCCGCTAAAAATCTAGAGCTCCAAATGAGGAATGGTTTGAATTTTTGGATTCAGCATGGAAAATCACGACTACTGGTGCTCGGACAAGAAATTTAGGCAAGGTATGAGTCTCCAAAAGGTCAAAAAACACCCAAAAATGGCCTCTCTACCCCTTTTTTGACACACAGGAAGCAGTCTTGGGAGAATGGATATTTGGAGGGGCAAATGAGAACCAAATTTAAAAATTCCATTGGGGTTAGAAAGTAGACAGGACAAGCTTTCCAACAAGCCCACTTGGGCATATTTTGGACACCTGCAAGTGCCCAAAAATAGGCCCCAAAGTAGCACGGCACACAGAGGAAAAATTGCCAAATTTGCTTCCGTTTCGCGAAATTTCGGTTCGCAACTTCTCCAAGTGGGCCCACTCATCTACACTTCGGTTTTTTGGCACCAAAGGCAACATTTAAAGTATTTTTTCTCTAGATTGGATTCTATCCAAGTGGCGAAGGAAGGCAAACGGCCACCCAAGCCAAATATCATGTTTGTAGCGCTGCACCTGTAGCTGATGGTTGGCTCTTCATCTCCATTTTGTAATGATTCGAGTAACTCCCCAACCCTTGGGCGTTCTATCTCTTCCTTACACATTCTATATATTGTATGCAAGCTATTTGCAAATGGTTGGTTTTCTTGTAACTTCTGGGAGACTGTGGGAAAGAAACTTTGTTTCTTCACTGTGTATTTTTGACAGAGAATTAATGAAAGGCAGCGGCTCTGTTTCATGAGATTCTTGTGGTTGTGAGTGTAGAAAATGTGTCTCTTATGTTTTCATATGTATTTCGTTATGTTTCATAATTCAATTCATGTTCATTTCCAGTGAAATTTTATGAGTGAGATTAGGTAGAATTCAATTTTATTGCTCTACATGTGGGAAAATTTCATGTTCAGTGTTTTTCTTCTGTTGAAAAGGATTCATGTAACTATGCCCTTTTCACTTTCTTCAACAATCTATTCATTCCGCGTTATCTTAAACTAAATTGCCACATTTTCCGCTTGCCTTGCCTCACGGAATAATTTGTGCCTTGGTATTAAATTCTCTGTTCCTTGCTGATCGTTGGTCCCATACCATCCCACAAGCTCGGTCATTCATGAAAATGATTTCTTGTATCCCTATTCACTTACTAGCTTAAGATCAATATTTCATTGTAAGTCATCTCAGACCGTTTTTGCTTATATATTCACTGAGCGTGACTCAGAGAGAGCCCTCTCCTGTCCTGGTAGGGATAGCTACCAGACTCAGCGTGGTTTGTGGTTACCCTAATTTTTGCCTTCCTTCAGCCTAAGGCAGATTTAGGTGCTAACATAGTGGCGACTCCACTGGGGAAACGAAAACGGTTTGTTTGAAGATTGTTTTGCCCCAGTACATCTATCAAGCTCAGATCTGATGGTTGATGGTGAACAATGATCAAACATAAGAAGATGGCTGAAATCATTCACCTGGCGAATCCATTCACTGAAGAATCCAACAATCGGTGTTTCATGGTGACTCCACTGTAGAGAGGTCAGTAACTTTGAGATTTTCAAGATGGATCGGGTTGCAAGAAGATACGCTCCCATGAGCCGAGATCACATTCCAGGCTTTCCAAATAAGATTCCGAAAGTAGATTGGTCAAGGAATTTGCCTACGTTTAAAGATGATGGTAAGAAGGACGCTGCTTTACATCTAGTTCGATTTCACATGCATATTCGCAAGTTGAAGGTTGATTTTCCTGAAGATTGCTTAATGAAGATATTCATGGCCACTCTAGAAGGTGAAGCCCAATCTTGGTATGAAAGTTTGCCGCCTGCTTATATTTACTGTTTAAAGTATTTTCATGCCATGTTCATTGAAAGATATAAAGACTCTTATCGATCATTAAATCTACTTCATGACTGTTGCAAACATGCTTCTACTTTTATTGAAAGCCTTGAAAAATACTATGAGGATGATAATTTTATGGATGATGAGATCATGGAAGCCCGAGATGAAAATCCCTTTCAGCAGCGTAAAGACGATCATGAAAATTTGCACCATGATCAAGATTGTAGTACGGTGGAAGAGGAAATAATTTTTCATCTTGACAGTTAACAGGAATTACATGAAATGGATCAACAGTATGAGGAATATTTATATACACCTTCACTTGAAATTAATAAAGACAATCACTGTTTGAGCGAAAGGAAACAAAAGGTCTTACCTCCTTTGTCTGAAGACGAGATAGGTCAACTCTTGCACGGTTATGTTCCAGCTCAAGCTAAAGCGGATCGCAGTGCACACATGGTCAAGAAAGTGTTGGTGAAACTTCTTCCTCTTTTGAAAAGGATGACAGTCCGGTGAATAGCTCTATAGATCAGCAGGTTGAAGAATTCCATATGGTTGAAAGTGATGAAAGAAAAAGTTTCGTTTCGGATCTGTCCATAGAAGAAGACAACATGCAGGGAAGTCCAGTGCTACTTTCAGAATGTGATAACGTTAAGTCAACCCTTTCAGATCCAGATTCGGATTATGGTGACCAAGAAAACCTTGTACTAAGTCCCATGAAAGAGAAATCTGCTACTGAAATCATCTGGGATGAAGAAGACAGAGTTTTGGATCCAAATGTTCTCATGTCATCAGAACACAGTCTTCATGAAGAGGTAATCCAGTCAGCTCATGAACAACAAGATGAGAATTTTGTTCAAGTAAGTGAAAAAGGTTCCTTGGATGAATCGTTGGTAGATGATAGAAATGTCATGCTTGGGTTTCAAGAATCATTCGAAGTTTCTTTTCTCATGATTGATGAATGCAAAGACAATCTGGCTGTCATATCATATGAAGATAACCTACAATACATTCAGGCTACCGAAAAGCAGAACATTCAGGATTGTCTTTCAGATTCTTCTTCCTATGTTTCATGTTTTGAAATGTTCCTTGAGGAGGAAATCTGCTCATATACTTGTTCAGAATTTTTTGAGGACCAGGGACATACTCTTATTGAAGTACAGTGTGAAGAAAGATCAGTATCAAAGGAGAAAGACACCTTTCTCTTTCAGCAGGAGGTCAATCTTCATGTTTTTCAAGATCCAATGGCAAATCTGTTGCAGTCAGCAGTGAAGGTGATTATTGCAGTATTCAGTGATGAAGGAGATCATGGTCAATTAGCTTTTTGGATGCCTAGTTACAAGTATCTACGGTTGACCAGGAGATCTGATCAGGAGAATCAGTCAGCAAGGCATCTTCTTGATTGGTTACATTGGAAAACACATTACACATGATTGTACATATTGCATTAGTATGCAGGTGGCTGTCATCATGATTTGGAACCCTCAGATCTTGATGGACTGCTGCCATTGAAGAAGTTTTGTGAGTTCTTGTTTTAGTTAAGTCAGTCATGAGTCGTTTCCTTTTGTTAGAGTCAAGTTTTTTTAGTCATGTCAGTTTGCATTAAGTCAGTTTCAGTCAAGTTTCAGTCAATAAATTGAGTCATGTTGGTTTGTCAAAATAATGACTCCATAGCCCAATGGACGAAGGCACTGTCTAGCTCTTCCAGAGATCTGTCGTTCTTGGCATCTCCAAGGAGCTACCATCCCCCGTTGGAGCCAATGTTAGAGTTGGTCTTGTCAGTCCTCCATTAGAGATCAAAACTCTTTCTGCATTTCATTTTTAGGTGTCTTTCTCCATTCACTCAGCTGCATTCCGCTAGAGGCATGCCATAATCTGACAGAAGGGTTTAGTCTTTCATTTCCTTCATGTTTTGTACCTGATAGCTTAGGTATTTCATCAACAGTTTAAAGTCACTTACAGTCATGTTTCAGTCTCTTGATCAGCAAAGGTCATTTCATTCACTAGGTCTAGGGTTTCACAAAGTGTGTCTTCAAGTCAGAATAATGCCAGAAGGCCAGAGGGAGGTTCAACAAGTTTCATCTCCAGATTTTCACTCAAATGATGTTTCTGAGCAATAAAAGATGAATTTAGGAAAACTAAGAGAGTTTTTTGTCCAAAATAAGCCGAGGAAGAAAAACCTCCTTAACTTTTTACACAGGTGTCATGGTTTAAGAGAAATGTCAAAAATACCGTTGCCTCAGGGAATTGAATGCACCTCTAAAGTGACCTTGGGAAAATCAAGTTTTCTCCTAGCTTGGTTAGCCAAATTACTTGCTTGATGAGTCAAATGATAACTAGACACAAAGAGCTTTCCAATGAGCTATCATGAGCTCAATTTGGAGTTGAGGAAGACCTTCAAAAGTTGACTGCAACATCACTCTGCATTGAGGCAGCCTCATTCTGCACAATTTGACCAGTCTCGGGAGATTTGATGTTTTATAGGTAAAACAAACTCAAAATTGAAAAATTCTAGTTGTGCTGGAAAGTAGACTCAAAGACCTTTCCAACGAGCTATCCTGCACCCAATTTGGACACCGGAAAGGCTTCCAAAATTGGTCTACAAGAAGGCGCAGCGCACAGGCGCGGCGCACTCAGGGTCCGCACCTTTAACACACAAAAAGTGCGGTCAGGTCCACTGGAGTCATGAATAATAGGTGCGGGACCGCAGGTAATACAAAGAAAAAGTGCGGACCTAGACATTTTAGTGCAAAAAACAGGGTTTTTCTCCCTGTGCGGCGCGGCGCTAAAAATCTAGAGCTCCAAATGAGGAATGGTTTGCATTTTTGGATTTAGCATGGAAAATCACGACTACTGGTGATCGGACAAGAAATTTGGGCAAGGTATGAGTCTCCAAAAGGTCCAAAAACACCCAAAAATGGCCTCTCTACCCCTTTTTTGACACACAGGAAGCAGTCTTGGGAGAATGGATATTTGGAGGGGCAAATGAGCACCAAATTCAAAAATTCTAGTGGGGTTAGAAAGTAGACAGGACAGGCTTTTCAACAAGCCCACTTGGGCACATTTTGGACACCTGAAAGTGCCCCAAAAAAGGCCCCAAAGTATCACGACACACAAAGGAAAAATTGCCAAATTTGCTTCCGTTTCGCGAAATTTCGGTTCGCAACTTCTCCAAGTGGGCCCGCTCATCTACACTTCAGTTTTTTGGCACCAAAGGTGGCATTTAAAGTATTTTTTCTCTAGATTGGATTCTATCCAAGTGGCGAAGGAAGGAAAACGGTCACCCAAGCCAAATGTCATGTTTGTAGCACTGCACCTGTAGCTGATGGTTGGCTCTTCATCTCCATTTTGTAATGATTCGAGTAACTCCCCAACCCTTGGGCGTTCTATCTCTTCCTTACACATTCTATATATTGTATGCAAACTATTTGCAAAGGGTTGGTTGGCTTGTAACTTCTGGGAGACTGTGGGAAAGAAACTTTGTTTCTTCACTGTGTATTTTTGACAGAGAATTAATGAAAGGCAGCGACTCTGTTTCATGAGATTCTTGTGGTTGTGAGTGTAGCAAATGTGTCTCTTATGTTTTCATATGTATTTCGTTATGTTTCATAATTCAATTCATGTTCATTTCCAGTGAAATTTTATGAGTGAGATTAGGTAGAATTCAATTTTATTGCTCTGCCTGTGGGAAAATTTCATGTTCAGTGTTTTTCTTCTGTTGAAAAGGATTCATGTAACTATGCCCTTTTCACTTTCTTCAACAATCTATTCATTCTGCGTTATCTCAAACTCAATTGCTACATTTTCCGCTTGCCTTGCCTCATGGAATAATCTGTGCCTTGGTATTAAATTCTCTGTTCCTTGCTGACCGTTGGTCCCATACCATCCCAGAAGCTCGGTCATTCATGAAAACGGTTTCATGTATCCCTATTCACTTACTAGCCTAAGATCAATATTTCACTGTAAGTCATCTCAGACCGTTTTTGCTTATATATTCATTGAGCGTGACTCGGAGAGAGCCCTCTCCTGTTCTGGTAGGGCTAGCTACCAGACTGAGCATGGTTTGTGGTTACCCTAATTTTTGCCTTCCTTTAGCCTAAGGCAGTTTTAGGTGCTAACAACAACCAAAAATTCTTTTTCAGTAACAGTGTAATTTAATTTAGCAGGAGATAGATTTTTGCTAATATAGTATATTGCATATGGCTTTTTATCTTCTTCCTGGCTAAGAACTGCTCCTATAGCTATGTTTGAAGCGTTGGATGAAATCTGGAATGGCATATCCCAGTTTGGGCCCCTTAATACTGGGGCTGTTGATACAAGTCGTTTTAAATCTTCTAAAGCGCTGTCACATTTAGCTGTCCAAATGAAATCAATATTTCCTGTTAGTGCATATAACGGTGCAACAATCTGAGAAAAATTCTTTAGAAACCTTCTATAATAACCAGAAAATCCCAAAAAACTGCGTACCTCAGTTTGTGTGGAAGGGGTAGGTATTAAAAGAATTATCTAAATTTTTGCTAGATCTACCTGGATTCCAGCAGCTGAAATATAGTGACCCAAGATGAGGCCCTCGGTCATCATCATGTGGCATTTTTCATTGGTTAAACAGAGTCTAGTGGCAATGCATCTTTGCAGAACTTTCTCTAATGTTTGTAATGCTGGCTCGAAGTCATCTCCGGAAGGTGTAAAGTCATCCATGTACACCTCGAGCCCTTTATTTATTAGATCTGAAAAAATGCTAAGTATGGCCCTCTGAAATGTGGTAGGTGCATTGCATAGCCCAAAAGGTAGGACCCTGTAAGCGAATGTTCCCCAAGGGTAGGTAAAGGTAGTCTTATCCTGATCTTCAGGGCCAATCTGAATTTGATTGTATCTGCTGAAGCCATCTAGGAATTTTTTTTTTTTTTTTTTTTTTTATTATTATTATTATTATTATTTTCCTGCGAATGTGTCCAAGACCTCGTCAATGAACGGAAGAGGAAAATGGTCTTTTTGGGTTGCTTTATTAAGATCTCTGTAGTCAACACATATACGCCACTTACCATTCTTTTTCAGCACCACTACTAATGGAGAGACCCATTTGATGTTAGATATTGGGTAGATAAAGTTTACATCTAGCAATTTTTGTAGTTCAGCTTTAACAATATCTTTAAGATGAGGATTTAACCTTCGTTGAGGTTGTCAAATGGGGTTGGTATCCTTCTCTATATAAATGTGGTGCATGCATAATTAGGGATTAATCCCTTTCATGTCCGGGTAATCCCATGCAAAGGCCTCTTTATATTTTCTCAGGAGTTGAACAAGCTTCTGCTCTTGGTCAGCAGTCAGGTTTTTGTTAATATTCAAAGTTTTTTCTGGCTCAATTTCTATGGTTTTGCTGTTATAAACAAAGGTAGTTGGTATTGATTGATCATTAATATATTTCAGGGGATCTTCTTCTATTTTGCTATCAAATGTTGCTTCGATCATGTGACATTTTAGATGGGATCCGGCATCTGGTTGGTTAATGTAGGTGTTGATGATGTCATCTTCTGTTTGATCTTTAAATTCGAGAGCATCTTCTATGGTTAGCAGTGATCTAATGTTTTCAGTTAGATATGATACAGGTTGTTTTCTGGTTTTGATTATTGTTAAACTTGGCTGAGCTGGAGGATATAAGGCTAAATTCTTTACATTGCTTCCTCTTACTATAGTCATGCTGCCTATTCGACAGCTTATGTAAGCTTCCGTAGTTGCTAGCCAAGGTATACCTAGAATTAAGGGATGTCCATCAAGTCAGTTTCTATGATTGGTGATCAGAAAGTCTGCAGGGTATTCCCAAGAGTCTACAGACACCATTACATCCTGTAATGTGCCTTCTTTCTTGACTACTGATTGGTCAACCAATTCCAACAAGGTCATGGTTGGGTCCAAGGATGTAATGCCAAGCTTTTGACAAGTTGTGCTTGTAAGAATATTGATTGTTGCTCCTAAATCGACTAAGGCATTGGAGAAGGAGTATCCATTTATTTGCACCGTGACTATAGGATTTCCTGCGTCGTCATATTTTACAGGTGTTTCTCTTCCTGATAGTAAATCAAATAAGGTACCGAATACATGGACAATTGGATTTGTTTTTATTTTCCTCTTTGGATTTTTCATACATAATTCTTTAATAGTTTTTACATAAATTGGGATGTCTTGAATAACCTGGAGGAGTGGTATTTTTATACACAAATTTTTCAATTCTCCCAGAAGATCGAAATCAGGATGTTCAATTGGGCGAGGTATGATTAATCTTTTTGGGAATGATGGAGAAGAGGTGGTTGCTTGATGATGAGTTTTTTGACCATGTTCTCTTCTTGTGGTGCTTGTTCTACAGGTAACGAATCTTCAATTTGAACATTTTTATCCCCCTCTGATTCTATTATTCGCCCAGATCTTAATTGAAGTCATTTCTCTCCCTTAAATTGGTTTCTAGCTTTGGTCCTTCAATAATTTGCACAGATTGAACCGGTCTGTTGTTGGGGTTCGGGTTGGGTTGGGCTGGGAGCTGTGGTCGTAAGTTGGTTTGAGGGTTTTGTTGCAATGTGTAGGGTGCTGGAAGTGTAGGTTGAGGTAGGGGGATTGTTCCTGCTGGTTGATTTGTAGGTCTTTGCCAGCTTGACTACCAGTTCTGATTTTGTGAAGTTGAGGGTGGCCATTGAGATTGATATACATTATTTTGCCAAAACGGTGGGAAGTGAGAGGAATTTGGCCAATTGTTATTTTGATTTGATTGGTTGGGCCAAGGTGGCATAGGGAATGGTTGTTGTGACCAATTGGAAAAAGATGGCTGGTTCTGCCACATGGTTCCCGGGTATTGTTGTGAATTATATTGTGGCAATTGAAAGAAAGAGGATGGATCAGTCGACGTACCTGTTTGTCGTGGTTGCCATTGGCGATGCTGATTTAGCAAGTAGACTGGTTCTATATCTTCTTCTGCCTCCTTATAGACTGCTTTTAGCCCTGGGAGTGATGGGTAGCTTTCTGTAGCATGATCTTTTTTACATATAGCGCAGGTTTGCACCACATCCAGCGAGCACTCTTTGTGACTATGCTTCTTTCTACATCTAGGACAGAATATCACCAAGTTTTGTTATGCTTCTGCCTGCTTTTGTTTGTCTTTCATAATGTCCAATTGCGTTGTCAGAGTCCCTAAAATATCAGTTTTGAAATCCTCTAGTAGATTGCCAATTTCTGCGCGAGTTATACCTCCACCAGAGATTTTGTTGTCCCTTGTGGTCATGTCGCGTTCCGCTGGCTTCAATCTCGTGTTGCCTCTTGAACACCTGATACACAAATTAATGATGTCAGCATAATTCTCTTGATATATATCACCTTTACCCATAATAATTAATGTTTCTACCCATTGTTCTTTCATCCCTTTAATTAGTGTAGTTTTCAGCACGTTATCAGGGAAAGGCAGAGTTGCATAGGGAGATCGTTGGAGGTTTTATTGAAATCGTTCCACATATTCTTCTAATGTTTCACTTGGTCTTGCTACCATCTGGAATATTTTGTCTTTCAATTCACTAGATCTGCGATAATCGTGATATTTTTTTAAGAAAACGGTTTTCATTTGTTCCCAATCATTTATTGTGCCTCCACCTAATCCCATAAACCATCGCAAGGCTGCTCCTTTCAATGTAGAGGGAAATAATTTTAATTTTTGGGGGTTTGTGGTATAATCATACCCCTGACACAATACATCAAACTCAAACAGGAATGCGTCTGGATCCTCTGATGTCAGCCCATGAGAGGTAGGAATATTTTGGAGAGGGATGGCATTCGTAGGTGCGTTGACCGCTGTGTCAATGATGGGATACTGCAAGGTGGAGGTTTGAGGTGTTTTTGGGTTGTTGGCCATTTGATCAAATATGTGCCAATACCCTTCTGGGATCTCTAGAGAGTTATTCCTAGGATGACTAAAAGGGTTGGCAATGAGCTTAACAACACTCCCTTGGTCTAGGGTAATGAGTGTTCCTTGCTGAACTACTACCTGGGGGGATCTTGGCTCCTTTGTTTCCCCTGCTTCTTCTTGAATGAACTTAACGACACTCCCTTTATTTGGGATACTGAGTGTTCCTAGTTGAATTATTACCTGAGGGGATCTTGGCTCCCTTGTGTCCCCTGTTTCTCCTCCTCCTTCACGAAGATTACTAGAATTCCCTTCTTGTAAATAAATTAGGCGAGAATTTTCAATTTCTTGAAAACTCTACTCAGTCTCTTCTGTTTTGTTGTGGACCTCAGCGAAGGCTACAGATGGTGAGCCTGTGGCCCGAAGGGAGCCAGTAGGTTGTCTGGAAGAAACTTTTCTAGGACCTACTGATGGCTGAGATTCAACTTTCTTTATGATGTCGTCTATGAAAGTTGATCGTCAAAGGGTCATAGGTCCCTTAGCTTTGTCGAGTTTGGGTAGTGGAATTGGATTATTTTCAGTTTTTTCTTCGTACTCATACACACAATTCAAATATTTACCTCTACCCTAAGTTCTTAACAATTCTGCTGGAAAGCGGGCAAGGGAGAAAGCATTTTACGTTCTCCGTACGTAGGTTCTTACCTTTCATTTTTAATACCCAATTCTCTCCCAACAGACAAGCAGCAAATAACTATTTCAGATTTCTGTAATTGTGCCGAAAAGCGGGCTTGGGAGCAAGCACTTTACTTGCTCGTTCCGTAGGTTCTTACCTTCCGTTTTCAAAACCCAATTCTTCTTCAACAACAATCATCAGATGTACACTACTCCTTAGAAATGGCTACACTCTCCCTAGTAATGGAGCCAAAATTTTGAGGGATAAAAGGTGCCTTTTTAACTCCTAATTATCTTCACATTAATTATCAATCCGGGCAAGTCTTTCTATTTGAAGAGTGTACATAGTATGTGGCGGCCATTTAACTCAGATAGTAGTGCTTCTAAATTGCAGTATAGTTCTTTCAAATAAAAGAGTAAATGGATACAACAAGTAAATTCTAATAGAAATTAAAAGTAAAATCAATCCTCTAATGAAACTAAATCAAACATTCATCAAAGTAACAACAGTCATCAGTCGAGAATACAGTAGTAATAACTCATTCATTTTTTAACTGATTTATTCAATAAAACACAGTTCTTAATATAAGCAACAGATTATCTCAATGTGAGAGCGTCGACAACAGTAGTCAATACTCTTTACAGTAGATGATCTCAAAATAGAATGCTTAACTAAATAACTAGATCTGAAATAACAATAAACTGTATCAATGATATTACTACAAAATATATGAACAGAACAATTTCGTTGAGATTGGAAAACATGAAATAGCAAAGTGATACAATTGCAGAAAGTAGAAATTCAATCAAACCATCACACTGCAAGAATCATAAATGCATGATACAGGAACAACAAGTGAATTCACCAGGGTCGGGCCCTTACCTGCCAGTGAACATTGCCGGATTACTTTAGGAGATGTGAAGGAACAACCACTGTTTTATATATTAATCATTGCATAAGTATTACAGTAAGTTCATGCTCTGCTCAACAACGAGAGTTGGTGATAAAAGTTACAATTTCTCAATAGTAATTCCCCTCCCGTTCTGCTTACAGTCATTGCCTTTTATAATGGGAAAGAGGTAAAAAGATAAATAGTAAAAGCAATGCTTTAGGATCAAGAGATCCTGAGGGATTTGCGCAATTTTCCAACTTCAGTCATTTTTCCTCCTTGCGCTGATCCCTATGATTTTTTTTTTCCTTATCTATAATTGCCATGCTCCCTCCTTGGCTTGCTGCTTTTTTGTTGTTCCTTGGTTAGGGAACAACAATTGTCCTTTTTGTATTTTTCTTGCATAAAGAAGGATAATGATCAGCTAAATTGTAATTACATATAATTTCCTCATTCTTACCATAATCCTTTGATGTATTAACATTTTAGGATATAAAAGGGATATAACTAAAGGAAAAGGATGATGAAATAAATAACATATGAATACCTTTTCCATGACTCAACATACTTCCAATGGAGCCATTTTCGAAATAAGGCTTCAAGTATGCACATACCCAAATTTGAAAAATGGATGTTAATAAATATTGGGGTATGAGAAGCCAACTTCCCTTGAAAAGATGGTATTCAAACCATCATACTGCAAGAATCATAAATGCACGATACAGGAACAACAAGTGAATCCACCAGGGCTGGGCCCTTAGCCGCCAGTGAACACCGCCATATTCCTTTAGGAGATGCGAAGGAACAAAATTTGTTTTATATATTAATCATTGCATAAGTATTACAGTAAATTCGTGCTTTGCTCAACAATGAGAGTCGGTGATAAAAATTACAATTTCTCAATAGTAATTCTCCTCCCCCTGCTTACAATCGTTGCCTTTTATAATAGGAAAGAGGTAAAAAGATAAATAGTAAAAGCGATCCCTCAGGATTAAGAGCTCCTAAGGGATTCGCGCAATTTTCCAACTTCAGTCATTTTTCCTCCTTGCACTAATCCCTATGATTTGTTTTTTCCTTATTATAATTGTCGCGCTCCCTCCTTAGCTTGCTGCTTATTTGTTGTTCCTTGGTTAGGGAACAACAATTGTCGTTTTCTTATTTTTCCTGCATAAAGAAGGATAACGATCAGCTCAATTGTAATTACAGATAATTTCCTCATTCTTACCATAATCCTTTGATGTATTAACATTTTAGGATAGGCCAATATGAGTGTCCAGCAATCTAAAATTCCTTGGGCGAACTGGAAATAATGTGAGGAAACTTCTTGAGAACATTAGAACATGGGACTATAATCTACGGTCTTACTAGGCATGTGTGAAAGCACTGGCAGAGGAACTACTTGAGGGACTATGGAAAGAAAAAGGGCTTGCTTTCATGTTGTGTAAAGCTAATTTAAGGGGCACCTAGATTTCATGGGGTTCCTCATAGCTTGCAAGTAGTTTTCTATGACGTTAAATATCAAATAGTTTGTTGTATGTCCACAATGGCTAAGAGTTATAGCTAGGGATGGCCAAATGTACAAGGACATAATGCATATAGGCCTAAAGTTGTGTGGAAAATTTCTCATATTTAGTTACCCGATAGACTTGGTCTATTTGGGAATAGGCCTTCCATACTTTACATTCTTTAAAAAATAAAAAAAATTATGGACCATCTAGATTTATTTATATAAGAATATTCTTCATCATATACACAATCCAACGAATGAAATTAAGGGTTTCCAAACCATTTTTCTCTTTCCGACCTCCAATATTTCCCTGGAATTACAAATTATGAGGGTTACAAATGGTACATAAGTATTTGAATGCTATCAATGTTTATCAGCCACTTAATTTATATAGTTGTGCTAGTTAGTTGTTGGGAATTTTTATTTCAGATAAGCCTTGTAAAATTTGCACTAAAATTTCCATGAAATTAAGTTGATGTGTGAATTTTTCATGTATAAAGGAAGATGTGATACCAATTATGGATTTTCATGAAATAATACTTGTTAATGCGAAAAATGTTAATTTTCATTTTGGAATGAACTTCTTTATGGGATGGATTATATACTAAAGAATTATGTTACAACTCTTAAATTTTTTAAACCTAGAATGGCATTGTTTGGGGGTGTTTTGGGAATGGGATGTTGCATGGAATAAATTAAAGGTGTATATGATTTTTTACTACATTCATAAAGTGCCTCATTTTATCTTATTCTACATACTCTTAAGTTATGTTACAACACCTTTGAAGTTTGGTCTTGGTTGATGGATATAAACCTCTCTCTCTCTCTCTCTATATATATATATATATAGAGAGAGAGATATAGAGTGTGTATATATATATACTCTCTCTCTCTATATATATATATGTGTGTGTGTGTGTGTGTACACACACACACACACACATCTCTCTCTCTCTCTCTCTCTCTCTCTCTTTTTTATAGATGTAACTCTACATACCATGGATGTCTTTAAGAGGTGAGATCATACTACAATTAGGATTTGTTTCAAATCTTGACTATTTGTAATTCTATAAGTGTTTATTATGAGAATGTCTCTTTACAACCCCTAGATCAACATCGAAATGTTGTATATTGAGTTTAGAACTTAGAGAGAGAATCATGGCTTAAAAGGCATGGTATTTTACTTGTCATGCAAAAACCCCTTATAAAAACTAAAAGTTTACCTTATGACCTTGATCATCATTTATATTTGACTATTAAACTGTTGCCCAAGAAATTGTATTAATCTATTTGTTGTGGAAAGGAAAGTGTATGATGTTGATTTGCATGTTTGCGAATCCTTGAGTCAAGGAAACTCACACCTTACCACAATAAGCCCATTATACCTCGATGTAGGTTAGTTTTTATGAGTTCCTTGGCGAAACTTTTACCTAATTGGATATATATATTTATCTATACATACTTCCTACAATGAAAGTGTTAAATATTGAATAGGAAAAGGAGTATAATTGTGTAAATGATGGAAGTATTTTTAGATGGAAATGGGCATGGAAACCCAATAAGGGTTAAGCTCTCAAAATTTGGACTTATGTGAGTTTAGAGACCTAAAATTCCCTAAGTTGGAAGGCCACTTTGAACCTCTTAATTTAATGAAAATTTGGTTAATAAGAGATACGGTTTAAGAAAATATTTTTATGAGCTTTGGACCCTTAGCATTCTAGGCCCACCTTTAAAGGACACACACACACACACACATACACACACACACACATATATATATATAGATGCTTAGGATTGAATATTTAGCAATATAACCTTAATATGATCTTAGAATTTACTTCTAAAGTTGAACAATTATGGTTATGAGGCTTAAAGACCCCTATGACGCCTTACGTAAGTCAAGGGGAGCATTAGAAGAGTGTTTTCCCTTAAGGAAAACACTTATAAAACTTAAGAAGAAGTTTTGGACTTATTGGTTAGGGTGAGTTCAAAATTTTAAGCATATTTCATGGATGTTTCTTCATGTGATACATCATGCATCACAAGAAAAAATCTTCACGTGATATAACAATGATAGCAAGAATGATTGGGGAGGAATCCCTTATCGTAGTTAGGAATATTTTCAAGGTTGTGACATTCATTTTTTTAGGAAAGAAAAAACAACAATCTTTTATATTATATATAACCAATTGTTTACATTTTACAAATATTCTGTAATCACCAAAATCAGATGTCTACCAACATGTATAAAAGGTCTAATACATAACCAAATTATGGCCAAAACTATGACATTAATATAGGTAATAATCACACTAATAAAAAACCATAAAGTCCAAAAATAATTATTATCACACAAATTGATATATGTCATCAAGAAAAGGTTGTCTGCCAAAAAAATAAAATAGTATTCCTCTGAAGCACAACAATATATACCAACAAATATATGTATGATGTGTAGAAATGTTGCCATTTGGGAGAGAACAACTTATGTGTAGAAGATTTTTCCAGTGCACTGCATAATATTTTTAAGGAAGAATATATGATCAGGAGCTCAAAATTTGCCTAAAAATCAAAGTTTTCAAAATGGTGTGGAACTTGAATGACTGCGTAGATCTCTTCGTCCTAAATCCGACGCAATTCGTTTCACACAAAATGAACACCATATGCTCCTAGAAACTTGATTTGTTCACTTTGTCAAACATGTAAAAATTTTGCAAGTGGCTGACTAGGATGTTGACTGGGCATCCATACCGCCTAGGTGGAAAAAGGAATATTATTGAAATATTATGTTGAATTGGCGATGTCTGATTGGTCCAAGTTTTTTGGGTTCAGGCCAATTAGGAGGTGACACATGTCTAAGCCGAAGGCCGTCACGTGTCCTCCTAATGGCCAAGTAAAATTTTGTATGGCAAAACATGTCGAAGGCCGGGATCGACCCCACAACCTCCCAGAACACATGACAACACTTTACCACCCCACCTGCAGGTTATTTATTACTTAATAAACTATGGTTTCGGGTCTATATTAAAGATTGCTAACCGCAAGGTTGGGGGATGGGAATACCTAACTAACCCCCCATGTGACCACCTATCTGCCAACCGAAAATGGTTATGTTACGGTCACCATCACTATCGGAAAAACCACATTTGAACACTATACCACTAACTGCTAACATTAAACCATGACCGACGGAGGGAAGACCACCACCATTAACTGCCAGAACCTAACTACATCATGTGACCGATAGGGCTGACATTTTTTATAGCTGCCAGTGGAGTTATGGGTGGAATTAACCTTCCTACAATTTCGCTCGACGGTGGGTGAAATTTTCCCCCACTTAGCGCTTTTTGGGGCGAAATTGTAGGATCAGTGCCAGTTTTTGAGCAATTTGTGGAGCGAATAGTGACCTAACTAGGAGAGGTCATATCTTCTCTAGGTTTTGATCAAATTGGGTGAAAAAAGAGGTTAGATAGCCATTTTTGGATATTCTGGACTCATTGGAGTAGGTCTCAGGATCAAAGGAGCACTTCTGGGTAGGATTTTTGAAAATTGAAGCCTATGGGTGCCATTGTCAACCAGAGTGTTGATTCAGTTTATGGAGAAGTTTGAAGATGGAGATGACCTTGCAGGGGTTTTATAGCCTCCATGTGCTTTCTGTAACAACCATTACATCAATTCTTTATCTTTGATTCCTCTTTTCTCTATATGTGTTTTTGAGAAGAGATTTGTTTATGTACTTCAAGTGGATTGTGGTACTGTTTATGCTCTTTGAAGATGGAGTACGAGGTCTTGGTGTAAGATGCCCATGTTTGCTGAAGGTTATCATGTTTGACTATAGGTTAACATGTGTATGGAGTGGGAACTCTTGCAGAAGTTGTTTCTTTGAAGGAGAAACTAGCCATTCCATTTCAACAGTTTATGTACTCTTCTTTTTTAGACATTTAGCATAATGAGAAGGGGTCATGCCTTTAGAGATGATCCAAGGAGATGTAGCCCAGGAGGGGTGAACTCATTTAATAATGGTTGTTGTATTACTGATTGATGCAGGCTTCATTCAATGTTTTGATTTCACGTTTAAAATTTTGCATGAAACTAACTTAAGAAAACACACATAAAAACTCATGTTTTTACTTGTTATTTTTGAGTACAAACCTCAAGCACATTTGTGTATTCTGATGAGGATCTTAGCATAGAAAACTAATATTCCAAATTCAGATCATGTTGGTATCAAAGCACTAGTTTGCTTTGTGAAAGGAGGAATTGACTGTTGTTCGCAAGTGAATGTGTTTTGAAGCTCAAGTAATGGATAGGAGAGCAAGATTGTTACAATCTCTACCACCAATTCTACCTCAAGTTGTAGAATAAGATTTAAATAAAGCATGTCCCAAGGAGGAGAGCTTGCAAGAATGTCAGAGGATGTGAATGATTTTAGAAATACTTTCTTAGTCATGGCAATAGAAATGGTGAAAATCCTCTATGAAGAGAGGAATACCAAATTGCAAGGTGAAATATCTAGACCTCTAAGAGGAGAATGTTCTCCAAAGGAAGAAGGTAACAAGAATGGTGATAAACCACCATCTTCTCCTCAATCTTCATGTTTTTCTACAATTCTTATGCAAGATGCTAGTGTAGAAACTCCCTCAAAGAAGGAAGATGGATAAGCTTGTACCTTTTGTCCACATGATGTGGAAGATGAGGTTCTATCAGCACCCAAATTCAAGGAGTTGAAAGAAGAGAGCCAAAGAGTCCAAAAGGACACATAAAGAATCAAAATAGAGTTTGAAAACATCTTTGTATGTCAACCAAAAGATGAGGCAAATGGTAAGCATTTACATGCTTCTTCTTTACATGAAATTTTTGATGTAAATTCATTTTTAGCCTTTGAAAAACATAGTAAAGGAATTGTATCCAAGCTCTTGACCAAGACGGGTTACAAGGGAGGAGGCCTTGCAGTGAACCACCAAGGCATTAAAAATCCAATTGAGACAAAGGAGAGGCCTAAATATGAAGGCTTAGGCTATGTTGCAAAATAATAATGGTCTTCTAGCGACAACTCTTGGGTATCGTGTTCCTTTTTCCATAAAAGAGGACACGAGGAGGCAAGATGTTGGGATTTGCATCTAGAATTGGTACGCACTTGGTTCCTCAAGAATAAGGAGGATTTGAAGTGAAAAACACCTCAAAATAAAGATGAAAAGGTTGAAGAAGAAACAAAGTTAAGTTCTTCTTTCCATGCAAGTTCCTCATGCAAGAAGCGTAAGCCAAAGGACAACAAAAAGATTTATAATCGTACTATTAATTAAAATGCTTTTCATAATGGAAAACAACATGCTGATTTGAATAACATGTTGAGGAATGTGTTTCCATGCACCTTTTGCCTTTCATCTAACCATTGTGTAGATAAGTGCTATAAAAGAAAATCAATCATCAAGAAGATGTTTATGTCTAATGGAATTGAGACCGAAAAGGGAAAATCTCATCCAAGGTTTAAGACATGTGAGCCAAGAGAAGCTCAAAAGAACTTTTGCACTCACTGCAATATCAGTGGGAATTGGGTTGAGAAGTGTTGGAAATTGTTTCCACAACTTCATCCTGGTAAGGGCAAGCAAATTATGCAAGCACCAGAAGAGGAAGCGACAAAAGAAAAAGTGGCGCAAGATGCGACCATCCCTGAAGCAGCTTCAAAAGAAGAAAAAGTTCAAATAGAGGGTTCATTTACCTGGTTGGGTAAGAAATGGGTAGACTATTTGTCCAACTGAAGTTTGTAAATCTTTGTTTTGCACTAGTTTCATATCCCCATAGTTGGGTAATTTGTAAAAGTGATGTTCATAAATAAATCACTTATATGCAACAATGTTTTCTTTGAGAATTAGTATGCTAGTTTGGCTTGTTGATGGTCAATTTGAATGGAAAATTTGGGAGTCAAGTTTATTCATCTTGTAAAATGCATTTCTATTTGTAGTTTAAGAAATCATTTTAAAACTGTTGTATGAGTAGTTGCAGCACATTCCATATGTTACAAATGTGTTAAGCCCTCAAGTTATACAAGTATTCACTATGTGAAGCTTGTTTTGATTCATTTGTTAAAGTCTTTTGGGATCTTATCCTCGATAAGGATTTTGCAGATGAGCGCATTGGAATTCTTCTTGGGAAGGATGTTGTTGTGGATGGCCATAGCCACATGGACAAGCCGAGAAGAACATCAGACTTGAAATATTTGGTCAAGTTATTTATCAAGTTCATCTTGAGAAAGAGCCAAAATAAGTACAATTCAAGGCACTACAAACATCGATTCGATCAAGTTTAGAAAAATGAAGGAACTGTACCTTCAAATGCTGAACAAATGAAAATGAAATTTTGGAGACCAAAAGTTTTTCAGTGGGGAAGAGTGATCAAGAGCTCAAAATTTGCCTAAAAATAATTTTTTTCAGAATGGTGTGTAATCTGAACGACCGCATAGATCTCGTCATCCTGAATCCAACGCAACTCGTTTTGCGCAAAATGGACATCATATGCTCCCACAAACTCGATTTGTTCACTTTGTCAAACATGTAAAAATTTTGCAGGGACTGGGCATCCATACCGCCTAGGTGGAAAAAGGAATATTCTCATAATATTCTTGAAATATTCTCAAAATATTTCGTTGAATTGGCGATGTCTGATTGGTCCAAGTGTTTTGGGTTTGGGCCAATTAGGAGCTGACACATGGCCAAGCCGGAGGCCGCTACGTGTCCTCCTAATGGCCAAGTAAAATTTTGTATGGAAAGATAGGTTGGAGGTCAGGCTTGACCTCGCGACCTCCCACAACACACTACAATGCTTTACCACCCCGCTTGCAGGTTGTTACTTAATAAACTATGGTTTTGGGTCTATATTAAAGATTGCTAATCACAAGGTAGGGGGCGGGGGGACTTAACTAACCCAACCCCCCCCCCCCCCATGTGACCACCTATCCGCAAACCACAAACGCTTATGTGACGGTCACCGTCATCAACACCGTGACTGCTAGACAAACCACATGTGAACACTATGCCACTAACCGCTAACATTAAACTGTGACCGTCGGAGAGAAGATCGCCACCATTAACTGCCATACCCTAACTGCATCATGTGACCAGTAGCGCTGACATTTTTTATAACTGCTAGAGGGGTTATGGGTAGAATTAACCATCCTACAATTTCGTTTGGTAGTGGGCAAAATTTTCACCCAATTAGTGCTTTTTGGGGTGAAATTGTAGGATCGATGCAATTTTTGAGCAACTTTTGGAACGAATAGTGGCCTAACTAGGAGAGGTCACAACTTCTCCAATTTTTGACCAAATTGGGTGCAAAATGGGGCTAGATATCCATTTTTGGATATTCTAGACTCATTAGAGTAGGTCTTAGGATCAAAGGAGCACTTATGGGTAAGAATTTTGCAAATTGAAGCCTATGGGTGCCATGGTCAACCAGAGTGTTGATTTAGTTTATGGAGAAGTTTGAAGATTGAGATGACCTTGCAGGGATTTTCCAGCCTCCATGTGCTTTCTGCAATAGCCATTACATCAGTGTTGTGGCTTTTATTCCTCTTTTCTCTATATGTGTTTTGGAGAATAGATTTGTTTATGTACTGCAAGTGGATTGTGGTACTGTTTATGCTCTTTAAAGTTGGAGTACGGGGTCTTGGTGTAAGATGCCTATGTTTGCTGAAGGTTATCATGTTTGACTATAGGTTTGTTGAAAATAACAAGAAGAAATTATAAAAATAGAATCCATAAATTACAGTTTAATTTGTCCTTGAATTAAACTAAGAATTAAAATCGAATTCTATTCTCATAGCACCTTGTAATTGTTAGCTAGAGTGAGTTGACTTAGTTAACTTAGGAATTTAGAGTTGGAAGTCTTTCTGAAGTAATGTATATGTTATCCCTATATTATAGGGGTTCAGGATGAGTTAAGTATGAGTTGTAATTAGTTAACTCAGTTTACTCTGTTAAGTCTAATTAAATTAGTTCCAAACTGTTTGAGGAACTAATAGTGAGTTAATAGTTAGGTGGTGCACTAATGCACTCAACTAGTGCTACTCCAGTTAACTAAAGATTCCCTCATCAGAAACTCATCCAGGTCAATTATGAGAAAGACCCAGTTGAGACTAGAGTGCAGGGACAATGTACTATTTGTTGTATAATTTTCTGAGTTGTACTGATAGTGCACGCAATCAAGAACTGATCCTTGAAGGGATTGTGCAGTTTTGGATGCAATGATTTCCCTTTAAGATGGGTTAATTAGCCATAGGAATTGCGTAAGGAAGTAGGAGGCTTGGAGAGAAGAGAAGAGGCTTGGATTTGGCTTGAGCTTTCTTGTGAGCTCGAGATTGATTTTGTTGAGTGCTGACATTGTTATTGTGAGAACAAGCACTGTATTATCATCTTGGATTCCTGATTAGAAATACATATAGTGGGGTTTTGAGCTCTGGCTTTCCTCGGATATTTATTGTGTTATGTGCCATTGATGTTCTTCCTCTTGTCGATTATTGTTTTGCTTGATCTTTATGGGCTTCCACTATAAAGATTAGAAGTATATTCTTGTCTCTTATGTATATTACATGAGCTTGTGAATCTACAGGAAAATCTACATGGTATTAGAGCTAAGAACATTATACTAGAGGAAATTTCCAACTTTTTGAGTTCAGGGTTACAGGGGAATTTCAAATTTTCAATACATATTTTAGAATCGACAGATGTCGTTCTACGATTTACGGCTCGAGTATGCCTTGGATGATAGCTCAAATTATATAGCCTGGAAGGACGAAATGGAGGTCGTGTTGGAGGATAATGGATTGAAGGAATTCATTGATCAAGAAATTCCTAAGCTACCAGCATCAGATGAAAAAGATCTGGCTGAATGGAAGAAGTGTGTTGCAAGGGCGAGGTGGATAATCCTTGAGGGAGTTCGAGACCACATTGTCTCAATTCTCCATGGGAAGGAAACTCTGCATGCTATGGGGAAATCATTGAAGGACCTTTTGTAGAACAACAATTACCAAAGGAAATTTACACTGAAAGATAAAATTTGAAAAATCAAGATGGAGGCAGGTGACTCAAGTCCATGATGAACTTGGAGTGTGGGAATCATGGTTGTCGAGGATGATATGGTAAGTCTTGCTCTTCTTGGACTCCCAAAGAGTTACATAGTTATTAGGACTCTCTTAATGGTCGAGAGAAGATGTCAGATTGGGAACGACAGTGGTTGGACTTAATGCAAGAGGAGATTAGTAGGAGCACCAGAGATGGGACCCCTTCGAAGGAAGTGGAAGAGTATTGTGCCTAAGCGAGTAAGGAAAAGTGGGCCAAGGGAAAGAAGTCCCAAGGCAAGGAGGGAAGAAAGAAGATGGACTTGACGAAAGTCAAGTTTTTTCACTGTCACGAGCATGAGCACTATGCCAAGAAATGCCCACAGAAGAAAGCAAGCACGAAGGAGCCGCCAATAGCGGCAACAAGTGAGGCTCTAGCTTCATAATTCAAACTTGATTTCTCTCTCATTTCTTGCATGGTCAACATTGCCATGGGAGGCGTGTGGTATCTTGATAGCAATGCCTCATTCCATATGATGGGGAATAAAGATATCTTTTGTGATTTTTAGGAGAGAAACCTCAAGTAGAGCATAGAGTTTGGAGATAACGAGAGGTATAGAGCTACCGGGATCGGTAAAGTTACTTTTAGAGGTAGTCTGGCTCCCTTCTCAAGATCACTAATGTGATGTATGTTCGAGGACTAAAGAAGAATCTTGTTTTAGACGCAGTATTGGAATACCATGGCTATGACATGGTTTTTAGTAAGGGAAAGGTTTTCCCTAGACACATCGCCATGGGACAGGTGAAACAGATTGATGCATGGGTCAAGAACCTGTATGCTCTTGAGGTTCATGATGCATGCAAAGCCTTGAGGGGAAAGGAAAAGGTTAGAGACTTGGTGGTTAAGAGGGAGGGTAAATTACCTCTCAACATGCAACCCCATAAGAAGCCTTTGAAGCATCTTCAGGAAGTTGTGGAGCAGTCACAACTAGAGAAGTTGAGAGGAGACCAAGTGGAGAGATCCACTCAAGCAGTCTCAGAAGCAATCTTAGACAATTATGGAGCAACCACAATTGGAGAAGCCAAGAGGAGACCGAGTGGAGGCATCCATTCATGTAGAGACCTCCAGTAGGGGGACATTTCAAGCCAAGTGGGCAAAGGGATCACATGCAACCATACCTCCAGGTGTGAGGTGGGGCAATTTGAAGTGATAGTCACAAGAGTGCTGAAATTGGGCAGGGTCCATTAAGTGGTTTTATCTCATGGATCGTACCTTGCTACGGAAGCCCAAAGCACATAGTAGTGGGAGGACTTAATGGGATTGATGCAGTCAGAGATCAAAGTGATAGAGGCTAGAGTAGTCAGATACTGAGGAATCATAGAGAGGGTTGAAAACAATGCAGAAAGGTAGAGTTAGCAGAAGCACAGAGTTTTTAGTCGATAGAGGCAATAGTAGTCAGAGACTTTGATGACAGAGGCATCATTCTGATTCAGTTTGGATGTTTTTTTTTTTTTTTGGAGTTGTTGGAGCAACAACACTAGAGAGTAGTTTTGCATGCAGAACATTCTAAACGTTCACGATCAGGATCAAGTTGAATTCCTTTCTTGTTGAGAGGGAGTGTTGAAAATAATAGAAAGAAATGATAAAAGTAGAATCGAGAAATTCCAATTTAATTTGTCCTTGAATTAAACTGAGAATTAAAATCGAATTCTATTCTCATAGAAACTTGTAATAGTTAACTAGAGTGAGTTGACTTAGTTAACTTAGGAATTTCGAGTTGGAAGTATTTCTGAAGTCATGTATATGTTCTCCCTATATTAGGGGTCCAGGATGAGTTAAGTATGAGTTGTAATTAGTTAACTTAGTTTACTGAGTTAAGTCTAGTTAAATTAGTTCCAAACTATTTGAGGAACTAATAGTGAGTTAATAGTCAGTTGGTGCACTAATGCACTCAACTAGTGCTACTCAAGTTAACTGAAGATTCCCTCATCAGAAACTCATGCATGTCGATTCTGAGAAAGACCCAGTTGAGACTAGAGTGTAGGGACAATGTACTATATTTTGTATAATTTTTTGAGTTGTACTGATAGTACATGCAATCAAGAAATGATCCTTGTAGGGATGGCACAATTTTGGATGCACTGATTTCCCTTTAAGATGGGTTAATTAGCCATAGGAATTGCGCAAGAAAATAGGAGGCTTGGAGAGCAGAGAAGAGGCATGGATTTGGCTTGAGCTTGCTTGTGAGCTGGAGATTGATTTTACTGAGTGCTGGGATTGTTCTTGTGAGAACACGCATTTTATTAGCATCTTGGATTTTTGATTAATGCAATGCCGATAGTGGGGTTTTGAGTTGTGGCTTTCCCCAGATACTTATTGTGTTATGTGCCATTGATGTTCTTCCTCTTGTCAATTATTGTTTTGCTCAATCTTTATTCTTAGCATCCAATTAGTAAGCATGGGTCGTTCAAAAGTTGCTCAATCCATAGCCCAATCAATAACAACCTTTGAATCACTAAAATCATTCAATGAATCGATGGATAACCACTATGCGCAATATAATGACCCCTAAAGAGCAATGATCTTTGCTCGGGTATTGGATCCCATCTCATTATTCTAGCAAAAATGATAAAAATGACTTGACTTTAAAACAATGTAAACCCCACTTCCACACATATACTTACTTGACGCCTCATTGAAAAACCCCATAGGAAATCTGCACCTAATATTTGAAATTTTGATATTTATCGACGTAGTCTTATGGATCATTGGCATGTCTCATTGAAATAAGTGAAAATATTTATGCAAATACCCTTAATGCTCAACAAACAATTTTCAAAAATATTTTTATTTCTACTTCTCCAAATACTCCAAAAAATGTAGAGGGGAAGTGTTCGATATTCTTTGTATCCTAACATCTAATCTAGTAAACAACACCTATGGTCGAGGCTGCTTCAATTGCTTTATCTTTGTTATCACATGTTTCTTGCCAGCTTAGTTCTGTAGGTTTCTCCATGGAATCATGTCTTCTCTCCTTGTATCTTTTAACAATTGATTTGGTTTTTGAATTATAGGAATATTCATTCAAAGATGCAATGGTTTCAACTACTGGCTCAGTTTCAGGAACTGGTCTAAAAATTGAAGAAATGAATGAATATTTGTTGAAATAGGAGTAATTGATACTCCTTGAGAGACTTTATCTATCACCTGTTCAAAGGACATAATGGTTTGAAAAATTCCTTGAGCTAGCTCTTTTGTAACATCTCGGGAAGTTTGTGTTGCTTCAGGATCAATAGTTGATTGAGGAGGAATAATTTTAGTTTCTTCAGTTGAAACTTCTGGGTTGGGTTCTTCTGAGTTTCTTCATTGATTGCCTATACAATTTTCTAAATAGTTTTTTGAGCTTGATTTAAATCCCAAACTTGCTCTGCATTAGAAAGATCAATATCCATTTTATCATTAGACTGATTTCATTTTTCAAGAGATTCTATGTGTATTATTACTTTTTTCTTGCAACATGATGCTCACTGCTTGTTCTTGAGTTGTCGATTGTTATGTTCCCTATAGTTATTCAAACATTTGTTCTTGAATTGATTCCTCATATGATTTTTCTTGACTTGATTGAGTAGGAAGTTGTTCTGTTAGACATTGTAATAAAGGTGATTTTGATATATCCATATTCTTAACATTTTATTCCAATGTAGATTAAAAATTAAATTATGTAATAATATCTGCAAAGGACAAATTTATTCCTTATAGAAGTTGTAGTTTTGCAAGAGAAAGGCTAGAAATTGTACTTCTCTTCTTGAGATAATCATCATAAATATCTTGCCTAAACTTCTACAACTTCAATTTTTCTTCCATGCTAATAAGGTGAGATTTTGCAATAACTTGATCAAAATTATCACAATTTACAAAGACATGGTGAGAAGGTGGTTGTTGATGAACATAATTCTTTGATATTTAACTAAGTGATAATGATCAATAACAACATTTTTAGGGTCATATATGTAATAGCGAAGAGAATACAACCAAACTTGTTGTAGGCTTTTTGCTTCTACTTTAGCATGTCCTCTATCTTTTAAAATCATTTGGCCAACTTTAACAGGAAAATTGGGCCATAACTTCTTCTAAGCTTTGTGTAGGAACCTATTAATTCCATTAAGAGTTGTTTGATTTGCAATTTCTCTTAAAATAATTCTATTTGGAATATATTGAGGAAAGGCATGCGGTCCTAATTCACTACCATATGCCCTAAGATAGGAAAATATTTCTTCAATAAACCAACATCTAATTTGATTCAACACAGACTTGACTTCCTTACTGATCCTAGGTGTAGTTTGACCAAATAGAACTTCATGAAAATTCAAGATAATGTTATTACAAATATTATAAAAATGATTTTTGTATTGATTCTCCAATAAGATGGAACAAAATTGTTGAATAAGTATGTCATGGCTTGGATAATAGCTCCATTCCATTAAAGGAAAAGGAATGGATACAATAACAATAGCTAGAAGATAGGCTGACATGAAAAATGGTTGACTAAACCATGGAGGGGCAACTTGAGAATGCTTGATGGCTTTTGTTAGGTTTTTGTATAGGATATCTACCCAATAAAACCTTTTGGTTTTTTTTTTAAAGATTATAAATGAGTGGTACCTACTCCAATTTGCAATGTTCAGGGTTCTTCTTGTCATACAATCTTGAAAGCATTTAAATTATAAAAAATTGTGCGTTCCTGAATATCCTCGTTGGATAGATTTTCATTGATTTCGGCTTGAAGCTTTAGCAACCTTAAGCCATTGTTCAATGAATGCAACATAATCTTTTCCCTTTCCTTTCAGTACCTTATTCTCAAAATCATTCAAAAAATCTGTATTGAGGAGAACCTCGGGGGAATTGAGTTTGTACATAGATTGTATAACGTCAGGTTTTCAGTAAGCAATAAAATTTTGTGTGTGATCAACAACTAAAGAATACTAGTAGGCCTAGTAGCAATTTTATGTAACTTTGTCCTTCTAATTCCTTCATAATTTGTGTCAGAGTCTTCATCTATGTATTTTGATACCTTCCATTGACTGTTTTCAAAGAAATCATAAATCCCCTCCCAAGAAGCTGAGCCGACATTATGTGCTTTACAGCGTGTCTGAAAAGAAATTATAACTGGGAATTTTGTCTTATGGTATTTGAGTTTCCTTCATCTTCCTTTTCATCTTAATTTTCTTAATTTTTGGTTTAGTAGCCTTTGTGTTCCCTTTCTTTCCCATTATTTCGATGCAAATAGCAAAGAAAAATTTAGAAGAGGCACGACTTTAAAACAACGTACGAATCACAAATATATTGCAGGACATTACTAACTAGAGAAAGTTAAATTCTTTAACTAACTAGCGATTCTTTCAGAATCTCGAAACATTAAATTCTTTAACTAACTAGTGGTTCTTTCAGAAACTTGAAACTTTGGAGCACAAACAACACATAAAACAATTATATATTTAAAAAAACCCTTTATTGCATTGTAATTTGAATGCATTATGAAAGAGGAGCATAAAATTCTTTGGAAATTTTCTAAGTTAATAATATATTTTTTTTTCACTGTAAAAACTAATTCTATTAAAAGGAAAGAACAATATAGTTACAATGAGGCTGTAGCCTCAACGAGAACACCTGAGTTTCTTCTGGTTATCAAAACTGTCCCATGTTTGGGAAACTAGTTACACTTTGCAAAAACCATGCAGAAGATCGGGAATACAACAACAAAACCAAAATGAAAACTTGAGACAAGACCATTTGAAGCATTTGAGACAACATCATTTGACAAAATTGCTACACATGTCAGCAACAGAACCACAAACGCCAGAACCACAAAACTACAAGCAGTACCAAAAAAACCACTAACAACAGAACCTAACCAGTCAGCAACAAAATTCTGAGAAGGCACATGGGAGTCCATGTGGCATCACATAGGGAAGTCCGGGTCCAGTGGCTCCTCGATGACGGGGCAAGCATTCCCATACCATATCTCGCCTTCCGTCGCCACGCCGCCCTCCGCCCCGCCACCTAGAGGTTCAGTAGCTTGAAGGATGTCGCTCGAGCTGCCAGTAATGGCCATCGAAATTGTGGCGCCATGAGAGCTTCTAACTGGTTGCCGAGTTTCTCCTGCAGTATCACCTCCCTCATGTTGTCTACCACGCCTTGCTGCTCTGCCTTCATCCACCGAGAGCTGCTCTGAACCATGACTACCATCAATTCTGCGTCTGTCCTGAGGTTGTTCTGCTAGGTTACACTCCGGAGCCCTGTGTTGTTCTTCTTCTTCAGAGAAGATGATGGTTATATTAGCAGTGATAATGGGCCGGTTCAGGTTGCTTTGGAATATGAATTGAGTTGACTGGAAGGCATTGTGCAGATAGACTCTACGGGGCGGACTAGGAGGGGGAGAATTAGTCTGAGATGAAGGCAGAGAGGTAGGTGGTGGTGGCTGCTCCACGCTTTGCGCTGTCTGAGAGCGAGCACGGCCCCCTCGGCTACCTCCATGGCGGCTCCTCATGCGGTGACGAACCATGGTAATATAGCAGAGGAGAAGCACAAGATAATTGGGTGCTTGGATGGGAAGCAGAGAGTGAAAGGGTTCCTGAATAGGGTTCAGAGGGCAGAGCTGGGAATGGGAATAATGAAACCCATTTCCAAAGTCAAGACAACAAAGAAGCGAACATCGATTGCTTGTAACTGTTCTGCTGCAGGGGTTTCCTGCTTGGAGCGGACATATGCTGAGGGAGGGAGGACAGACAATGGGGTTGATGGGCATATGCGCCATGTTTAAACTAACCACATCCTTATCTCGTCCAGGGCATTCATTTATGATGTCCTGCAGGCGGACCTGCTCTCGCCTTAGGTGGGTTTGCAGGTGCCTTAACTGGGCATGGAGATGACCGCTAGCTAGGCTGAGCGCCGTCGTTCCTCTGAAACGTCATTAATAACCTTGAATTTCATCCGCATCTGGGTTCTCTTCTTCTCCCTGTTTCATTTCATTTTTCACCAGATTTTGGTATTCCATTGATTGGATTTCAGTGGTCAGCATAGAGAGTGAACCTGTGTGTAGATCCATTCCACTCTCTACTCCGATATTAGCCAGTAGATCAACCACTTTATTTCCTTCCCGACGTATGTGCTTGAGAGTGATCGCTCTGTGAGAAGAGAGCCAAATTTCAATGAGTTCTAGCTGCTTCACCATTCTCCAGCTATTGCTCACTTTGCTTGAAGGTGTGCCTTGCATAATTTTGTTGACCATATTTATGAGGATCTGAGAGTTGCCTTCTATAATGAGCGGAAAGTATCCCTTTTTTTGAGCTAGAATAAGACAATGCCATAGTCCTTCTAATTCGGCCGAGTTGTTGGTGTCCCATCCATTTGAAACTAAAAAAGTAAGTAGTGGAGTGCCCTTCTGACCTATGTCTTCACCTGTATGAGCCCCTACTTTGGTAACAATATTGATGGTTTGTCTATATATTTCGTCATCCTACCTCAGCTTTGAGTTAATAAGTTTCGCACCCCTCTAGCGGGCACGATCTTCCCACTTGGCGATAAGCTTCGGACATTCCTCCGTGGCATGTGTATTGACCCTGCAATGTGAGCACCAAGGTTTTCGGGGAAGGGGAAAATCTCTTGCGAGATGACCTATCTCATCATAGTTGTAACCACCATGTCGAATATACATCGAGTTGTTATATACGTCCATTTACAATTTTGGAATCGCAAAATACAGTGGGTACACGAGCCAAACTAAAGCCTAGGACCTTTAGCCATTAAACCTTTGCTTTTCACCTCTCAACAGAAGAAGCCTTTCACCTTGAACCTCTCTCCTTCTCTGAATATCCCTCCAAATCCTGCTTTGCCTGGATTTCCTTTCGAGGCCCCATCAAAGTTTAGCTGGACCATATGTTTGGGAGGAGGAAGCCACTTTTCAGGAGTTCTTTCCTTTGGTGTAGTTGTTCTTTTGATTATTAATTCTTGATTCCACTGAAGGTGCCAATTTTCCCAGATATTTTGTTCCTAGGGGAGAGAAGGAAAGTCCTCCTCATGCCAGGTTTGGAGAAGTAAGGTTTCCTTGATATTTTGACAAATCATGTTCCATAGATTTTCCAAGGGTGATGAGTGATCCTTGAAGATTCTCCTATTTCTCTCCTTCCATATTGTCCACATGAGAAAGCCCGGAATAAGCTTCCATAAAAAATTTAAAATATTACTTTGAAATGGGTTCCGATCCCAATTGCAAACAGTGGCTATGATGTCTCCTTGGATCTGTCCTTCCTTTTGGCATCGAAAACTGACTTTTTCCCAAAGCTTGCGAGCCAGTTGACAGGAGTGCATAAGATGCTTAGTTGTTTCCTCTTCTTGCCTACAGTTGGGGCATAGGGAGGGCCCGTGATAGTTTCTTTTCCTAATATTTTCCCATGCAAGGATTTTGTTTTGACATAAAAGCGATAGGAAGGTTGAGACTTTCGGCCAAATTGTTGGGTCCCAGACTTTGTTCCAGAGAGTATCTTTGACCATTTGTTCTTTGATAATGATATTATAAGCCTCCCAAGTAGTGAAGGTACCTTTTTCTTTGTAGCCCCATCTAAGTATATCCCTTTCATCTGAATGCTACATTTTCCTCTTCATTAGTTATGTATCAAGAATTTTTTGATCTTGTACCGTTCTATGTCTTAAGATGTGTTCCGCGCTAAGCCATTGCCTGGTTCCCTGTGTTGTAGAAGGATTCCAGAAACGCTTGACTTTGTCATATGTCTGCACACCCTGCTTTGGAAGTTGAAGAGGTGAGATTGTGTCCTTTAATTTGGGTTGCTGCTGCCAGAAGTCTTCCCAGAACCGAGCTGTATTTTCTTAACTTCCCAGAAACTGTGCTGCTGAATTAGGCTTCTATGTTGCTTGGCCGCATTCCAGATTAGAGAACCCGACCTAGCTTCCGACAGTCGTATTAGTTCCTTTGTTGGGAAATTACTGGAATATTTTGCTGTCCATAGGGTTTCCCAGGGGGTGAATGGCGCAGTAAGCCATTTCCACCAGATGCGAGCCCCCATGACCTCATCCAGTTCCTCCAACACATTTTGGAAGGCACACTATGTCCCATTTGATCAAAGCCCATTTGCGAGTTTGACCTGAACTGCCCCACAAGAAAGATCGTTGGATATGTTTTATTTTTTTTAGAACCCATTTAGGAGCAGCTAAGATCGAAAAAAGGTACAACGGCATTGATTGAAGGACTGCTTTTATTAAGACTAGACGACTGGCCATATTGAGGGCCCTATGAGTCCAAGAGGTTAGGCAAGCCTTCAGATTTTCTAAAAGGATCTTCCAAGAAGAATGCTTCAAGGCCGTGTCAGTCATGGGTGCTCCTAGATATTTGGAAGGGAGGACAGTAATAGAGAATCCAAGAATGCGGGCTATGGAAGCCTGGGTACTAGCAGGGGTATGAAAAAAGAAGATTTGGGATTTGGCTTTATTGATACTAGCACCTGAAGCTTCCGAAAAATCCGTCAGTAAAGTTTTGAGCTGACGAGCTTCCTGGACTGAAGGATGACCAAAAAGCATGTTGTCATCTACAAACTGCTGGTGGGTGAAAGCGGTGGTGTTATGGAAGGACAATCCTCTTAGCTGCTGTGATTGCTGAGCTTTTTTAATGCTGCGGCCCAGACCTTCTGCCATAATAACAAAAAGGAAGGGGGAAAGAGGGTCTCCCTATCTAATTCCTCGAGAAGGATGAAAGGGGGAAGAGGGAATACCATTGATCAGAACAGAAAAGAAGGAGGAGGAAATGAGACTCATGACCCACCTTACCCAGGGGAGAGCGAAACCAAAAGCAATTAGAGTTTTTTTAATATATTTCCAAATTAAGCTATCAAATGCTTTTGAGAGATCTATTTTAAGGAGCATACCTGACTTTTTGGAGTGCTTCAGGGAGTGGATGATTTCATGAGTAAGGATGATGCCATTCGTAATCTGCCTTCCTTCAACATATCCAGATTGCTGAGGCGATATGAGAAGAGGGAGCAACGATTTTAGTTTGGAAGCTATGATTTTGGAGACAATCTTGTAGATGACGCTGCACAAAGCAATAAGACTATATTTGTCAGGGGTGTTGGGTTGAACTTCCTTGGGAATAAGTGCAATGAATGTAGCATTCATGGCTGGAAGCATCCATCGCAAAGTTCTCGATTCCTCAACTACCTGCCAGACTTCCATTTTAATCAGTTCCCAGAAATTGTGGAAAAAATTTGAGGTGAAACCATCAGTGTTAGGCACCTTCCCATCTTTCAATTGATGAATTGCTGTTTCCACCTCCTGTATGTCAACAGGCCTGAGGAGGAGTTGGTTGTGCTCCTCTGTAATGAATTTTGGAATGTTCCTGGTGATTTTTTCTATGGCTTGCATCCTATCTATTTGTGGCTCACGATGAGCCTGCTTGAAGTAGTTTAGAAGTTCACTTTCGATTTCTTCATGTGTTTCCACCTTTACCCTTGCTCATTTTGAATATGAGTGATGTTGTTATGCATTCTTCATTGGATGGTAGTCCTGTGAAAAAAAATTGTGTTTTTTTCTCCTTCCTTAAGCCATCTTATTCTTGATTTTTGTCTCCAGAGTGTTTCTTCCTATTTTTCCCTCTCTGAAATTTGAGACTCAAGATGCTTTTCCTGTTCTAACAGGTCATCTGATCTGCCTTCTGTAATAATCCGTTGCTGCAGTCATTTCATATCTTGATCGAGGGAAATTTGAGCCTGGAAAATATTGCCAAAAGAAGAATGATTCCATTGTTTGATCTTACTCTTGAGGTGTTTAAGCTTCTGCTGAAATTGAAACATTTTTGTGCCATTTGGAGGAGAAAAATTGTTCCATTCTGAGCTTACTAGGTTATTGAAATCTGGATGTGACATCCAAAAATCCTCAAAGCGAAATGGATTTCGGGTTGTATTGCCAGGACGAGACCATTGAAGAGAGATTGGCCAGTGATCTGACCCTGAGAGCGGCAAAATTGAAGCTGAGAAGTCTCCTCCTAGATGGATTGCGTTGTCTGATAGTAAGAATCTGTCCAGACGAGAGGCAATCTGATGCAGACCTGCTCTTTTATTATTCCAGGTATAAAGACCATTATTGAATGGCATGTCGATGAGCCAGTTGTTTTGAATGAATTCTTTTAGATTATTACCTTCCTTTTCCAGTTTGTTCCTACCTCCCCTTTTTTCTTCCAAGTTGGTAATCATATTGAAGTCACCTCCAGTGATCCATAGTGGATGCGATCTTTCAGTATTGACTGCTGAAAGGGTGTTCAAAATTTCTATCTTGTGCATAGCCTCCTGTGGAAAATACACATGGTTAGATGACCATCTATATCGGTCCCTATGATGTGAAAAGTGGCTTGAATAAAATGCTTATTTGCATGTATGTTATTGAGCATAATGGTACGAACGTCCCAAATGATTGCTAGGCCTCTTGAGGCTCCAGAGGCATCCACTGCAGCAGTGAGACATCCTGGCCAAGATTTTGCTGCAATTCTTTCTAAAGAGGTTGAATTGCATTTGGTTTCTTGCAAGAATAGGATTTGTGGCCTCTCTTGTAGTATCATATTTTTAATCAGTCTTCCTTTCCTGGGGCTATTGAGCCCTCTGATATTCCATGATATTAACTTCATTAAGTAACGTTGGGGAGGGAGTTGTAGTGCTTTGTAAGCTTGGAGAACCTGCCTGATTCCACTAGCATTTCCCCGATGCGGATTGTTCGTTGGAGATCTGTTTTCCTTCCACACTTTTTGTTATCTTTGGTTATATGTCTCCCATCCCAGAGGCCTCCAGTCTGAATGCCTAGAGATTTTTGCCTTTGTGCTCGTGAGAGGATCACTTCCAGATTCTCTAGTTGTCTTTCAGGAATTTTGTCATAATTTTTTTTTTTGCATGCTTGTTCAAGGCCTAGAATGTCTAGGTCCCCAATATCTATGCTTTCTGGTTCCTCTTCCATGTGTTGAGATTCATTTAATCCTTACGTTGTATCTGTTGCTATTCTGGAATCAGGCTACAAGTTGTCTACCTCCATTCCTTGGATATTCCAAGCTGAGACTTTGTGTTGGGCAGAGGGGAGAGGATCTTTATTCAAAGGATCTTCTTGGATTTTCTTGGAGTCTTCATGGGCAGATTGTTTGTCCTTCTCTGGATCCCTCTCTGAGGAAGCGGGGTTTTCAAGTTAAGATCATCTTATCGGGCCAACGCTTCAAAGATATTGCTCGTAGAGGACTTGGAAGAGCTAGCTTGAGGAATCTTAGGATTTGAGGCCGGTTTCTTGTGGATTTTCCTACGATTGGCTACTTTAGAGAAGCCATCTGAATCAGGCTTATCGGGGATAGATGGATTTGGGGGTTTCTGATTTAAAGGACAATCCCTAAATAAGTGGCCCAGGGCATGGCATCTTCTACATCTAAATGGAACATGTTCATAGTCAATTAACTGAACCCATTCAACATCGTCATGGTATAGACTTACCGCATCTGGAAGTGCCTTGCTGAGGTGCATATAGACACAGATTCTGGCATAGGAGGTGTATCTTCGGAGTTTTGTTTCCTTTGCAACTTTGATAAATTCTCCAAGACCATTCCCAATGTCTTGTAGAGAAGCTTCATCCCAGTATTCCAAGGGTAGAGAGTAGAGACGTATCCAGACTAGAGCCTAGCTAAGGTCTTCTTTATTAGGGTTGAAATGCTCGACCCAATCCTGAGATATAGGCCAGTTGCGTTGAAAAAATGTGGCCCTCCATCTATGACATTGTTCCGATCCTCTAAGCAGTTAAAGATGGTCGTGAAGAACCCTTTAGGTCCCAGTTGAAGGGTGATGTGTCCCTTTGGTTTCCATTTAGCTTCTATCCAGCCTCACAGTGCTTTCTCTGTTGGCCATAGTCCTATAAACTTGCCTATCAGGGCATGGTCCCTCATATACTGTATCTGAGCATTGATTCGATGACTTGGGAGTTCTATCTTCGAACATTCAGCCGCTATTGGCTTGCAAGTGGTCGAAGTGACTTTGGGTTGTTCTTTGTCATCTATTTTGGCTTGTTGTGAGTTCATATCCGTGTTGTCCTCATTTTGTTCCTCTAGTTTGGCATCTTCCTCATTCGTTTGCCGATTTTCATTTTTATTGGGGGGAGGCTCTGCGTCCTCCCCCTGGGGGGGATTCATGATACTCGTGACTTTCCTGTCGTATATGGATGAACGTGTTGCTAGCCTTGTAGGCAGGATTGCAGAGGTCTGTGTAAATTTGCCGTTGCAGACGCTGTAGAAACCCTAAAACGTTGTTCCGCGCCCCTATCTCTTCGTGTAATTCCCTATCCAAGCCCCCAAGTTAATAATATATTGATGCGAAGGTGAAAAATTAATGATGAAAAATTCTACAATAAATGGCCACCTAACTGTCAGTGCAATGGTATAGGGCTTTAGTTGTTTGGGAGTTCAGGGTATTCACTTAAGTAACGTTTAAAATCTTGATCGAATACTAAATTACTGAATAATGGATTTTATTGAGGAATATATAAATGAGGATTTAATAAAAATAATGCCAAAAACCCAAATTTTTGCAAAAAAAATATAAAATAAATAAAACAAAATTTGCAAATCATGGAACAAAGATATCCAACATAGGAGAGCTCGGTAGCTTGGGAACTCAGAATATTCTGTGAAATAATAACATTGTCTCCTTCGAACTTCGAATTTTGAAAGGACACTTATTTTTTTTAAAGGAATTTTATTGTGTTTTTATTGATTTTTAATGTGTTATGCATGATTATTTACAACATCAAATTACTATAAAAAATTGAAATTTAACAAAAAAATCAAAAATCAAAATTGTAAAAGGGCCCCTATTTTATTTTTAATAAAATGGGGGGTTGTTGTAGGCCTAACAACACAGTCAAAGGAAAAACTTGTATTTTGTTGTATTTAACATTTGTATATGGATTATAAAGGGCCATGATCACTGGTATGGGAGCCCTATGATTTTTTTATTGATGGATTGATAAGGAATATGTTTGGGCAATAATTCTTGTTTATTGTTGAATTCATTGTTGTTATATTCAGTTGTGAAAATTTCTTTGTAGTTGGGCATCTCTAGTGTTTTATGTGCTTAGCTAAGTCATAGACCAAATCTAGGGTGCATGGAAATTTCAATAGTCTTCCCCTATGCATGGATGCAGGGGGATGACAAAGTATTAAGTACGAGGGGTGGAGGATATGATTCTTTCATGCTAAGAGCATTCACGATGGAAAGGGAAACATAACTACTAAATCTCAACAGTGGTGGCAGTCAGGATCATTCCATATTATGCTCAACACAGGGGTTAAAGACTACATTAGGCATGCAAGGACTATACAGACACAAGGTACACTAAAAAAGTGCAACTATATTGCTTTTATTTAGACCATTTGGGAAATTGGTAGTGACATTGGGAGAAGCTTGGACAGATCAAGGCTGGCTCCAATTCAAACATCTGGTAGCTTTCCTCCATTTCACTAGTTTATTTGGAAGATTGGGACAAGCTTGGTACTAAAAGTCCCATTTTTTCAATTTCAGTTTCTAATTTTTGAAACTTATGATTGCAGTTTCCCTGTCATCTCTTAGGGGATAACATTAGATTCTCTTTCTATATCGAGGGTTGCATGATGTTTGTTGATGAATGTAGATATTGGCTGGTGGAAGAGTTGGGTGTTTGGCTCGGGATAGGGGGACATAATTGTCATTATTGGTGGCTCTCCCCTAGATCAATTTTAGCCTTTGTCCCAAAAACCCAAATTTGAACTTTTATTTTGGCCTTCAAGGCTTTGTTTTGAGGGTGATATTCTTGGGTATGTTGGTTTATGTATGTAGTGGAGGCCAAATGATATCGTTGAAAGCTACCTTAGGTTAACCTTTGAGGGGAGTGGATATTATGTTGTCTATTGGAGGCATACTCTTTTATTTTCATGGTAATCGTTACGGGAAGCATTAAGGCTACATGCATGTATAAATTGACATTGTGAAGGCAACAATGCTTTGCGGGGATAAATAATTTATATTATAACACCAAATTTTCTAGTTGGGTCATACCATGGTGCATCTGGTGTAGGCCCTTGATTCTGCCTTGGGAGGAATTCAACAAACTTATTAGATACGTTTGTAACCCGGTGAGGCTCATTGTTTTAAGATTTTCTAGACAAAGGGGTTAGGTAAGGAGAGGAGCATCCTACTACCAGGAGAGACCCCAATGTGGAAACACTTGAATGTATCATTATATTGAAGGGTTTTCCTCTTGATACCAGGTACTCGCCCCAAATCATGTCAAGGTGGAAATTTCCTAGCTAAAAGGGGAAGCCTCTTCTCATAAAACCTCCCTTTCTGACATAAATGTGTTGATGGAATGGAAAAATTGGATACCAGACATTAGGCACATGTGAGTTCAGTTCAACTAGTACATGCAGAGTGTGGACATATACTAGTAAATGAAATTCCAGTTAGGAAGGATGATGTTGTACTGCCACAAATCCCATTAATTTGGACACTCTTCAATCACTGAAGCACCTACACAATCACCTAAGGAACTTGCACTATATGATGGAGTGGATCAAGTTCCACTTGGGCATTCCATTGGTAGCAGGGAGATCCTCAGATGGTTCCCCAAATCCCATATTGGTGGTTGGCTCATATTCAAACCCTATGGCATGATGGCAATATGAATACATTAACTGTTTTTCTTTGTTTAGTTTCTTATTATTCTAGCTAGCTAGGTCTGCATGTTAGTATCAACATGGATGGTTTTGTATTATTGTGCTCTCAGTTGTCTATGTCCTCTTTAAGGATTATATTTTTTTGGCTATTGTCAGGTCTCCCTTATGAGATATTGACTGACATTATGTAATCCTAGTTGTATATTCCATATTTTCACCTAATAGAACTTCACTTCACAACAAAAAAAAGAGTGAAAATACAATTTCAATGATGCCATCCCCAAACTTTACTTCGTTTGAATGCTTCATTAGCATGTGAATATACATATCCATTAAGTATAATGACACTTTAAATGGAGAGATAACCTGAACCCCCCTTCATACAATTGACAAGATGGTTGGTGTTCATACTCGATTCAATTTCTAGTAGCAAAGATCACCCTAGGAAAATGTGTATATCAGATGTTAAAAGGAACCAAAAGATGGCGTTATTTTTATAATGACCCACTAACAAAATTAAAATACACGTGAGATACTTGGCATAAGCAAGTTAAGTCAAAGTGAACATGCTTCTTTATATCAATTGCCTAGCATGTCATATGTTAAACATTACACTTGCATTTGAATTGCAAAGTGGGTTGTGTCTTATGCTTTAATCTCTACATTCATTTACTCAATAAGTACACAATTATTACAAATCTCACTGTATAAGTGAGCAAAGATACCTCCCTCCACATTGAAAATGTAATTAGAAAGATCAATATGGTAAACTACTAATTTCTAACTGTGTTGACCCAATGGACTTATTTATGAAGATAGAATAAACCATTAGCACTTTTTCCATGTAGCAAGAACTTACAATAAATGAAAGTTTCTATTGGTTGGACTTGTATAAAACTATAAAAGCATTAGATATTATCACTTGCATAGACAAAATACCATAGGGGATGAAAACTTACTTTAGGAACCAATTGTCTACACACAATATCCATCCTAATATTCACATTAACACACTAATTCCCTTTAGGACATTGAGACAACTATTTAAGAGTTCACTAGCTTACAATGCTCATTTGTGTCACTAGATCATCCTCTTAAGTTATTGCACTTGTGTAGTGATATACATAAATTTGTAAACTTGAGAGTTTGGTTGCGATTAGTAGGAGTTTAAACACCAAATGCTACTTTAAAATAGAGGGATGTCACTTCTAGCTTATTCTGAAGAAGATTGGAAAATCTCATTTAAATATTAATGAAATAATTTTAATAACTTCTAGTCAAGTTGACTCTTCATCTAGAAGGGAATTGGTTGTAGTTTAATTTCCTTGATGAGACACTTTATTAATAGTTCACCATATTTGTATTGATTCCATAGTATGTTAATCTCTTATTGCACTCAATCCCCAAACTAAATAGCACAGAGGAGTTCATACTTTTTATCGATTAAGTGTTGATCTTCCTAGCATGCACTATATTGGATAGTCATTTACCGCTTCTTCCCGATTGAGAATTTGAGTATGATTACTGGGAGTATCCATGGACCCAATTCAATTCAATCCAATTCATTACACTACTCCCTCAATCCACTATGGTAGTCTTCGGTCTTTAGAGAAAAAATAACTGATTAGCCATCAGAAAAATTTCCAAACCCATAAAGATTGCATCTGATCTGATACCACAACTCTTACCTACCAACTTATGTGTAGGAACATAATTGCTCCTTGTGAGGTCCAAATTACATACACTTACCTGCAAAGAAAGGGTTGACTTATAAGAAAAACGAATTTGGAAAAAATTAAAATCTTATGATGTCATTTTATTGGTAATGAATATTGAAGCCTAAGACCACATAGACAATTTACTCGTGAAGGCAGTAAGGAGAGTGGAAATGTTGAGATAGTTCAAAGTAGGTATAATGTTTTCTATGCTACCATTTAAAAAAAGAATCACCAAGAATGACATGATATGACACACAAATGTACATTAATTTTTTCTTAGATATATGGAAAGAATGACAAGTTTGCATTGGTTATTTTTAGATTTTAGCTAGGTTTCCAATTAGATAGATGATAAGGGATACATATACAAATATGTATTTTGTATGGGATCTACAATGACCTCATTGGCTAATAATAAGAAATGTGCAAGAAATTGCATTTTCTTTTACTGAAGTAGAATATGATAGAGACCCATTCAAAGTTTGAATTTGTGTGATTAAGTCAAATCTTATTATATATTAGAATGAAGCATGAAACTTTACTAGGTTTTGCAATAATCATAATGTAATTCAACTAGCAAAGAATGATTTGTTTCACACAAGAACGAAACTCATAGAGGTACAATATTATTTAAGAAAAATATAAGAAAAAAGGTACATTGTGTTTTATACATATTTATGAATATGTTAATTAATGTTTTAGAGGTTTAGAGCGCTACTTAACATGAAGGAAGAATGTTTTTGAAAAAGGGGGAATGGTGGAAATAATAAAAAACTGCACAATGTTGCTTGTAACTTCATGCAACTTGTCAAGCACTTAAATTCGGTTAAGTATTAAGGTGAACCCATAATTTTATGTGGTAGTGCAGAAGGGACATGGTCCAATGAAGATATTACAAAAGTATTGTAGTTCAAAGCATATGAAGAATTATTACAAGAAGAAGATCACCATGGGTGCAAGACCTACTAGAATATGATAAAATAGTTACATGAGGTTGTCAATGAAATATATTTATGGGTACAATTTGTTGGAGGTTAAGTTTGTGCATTCAATTATGAAATGAAACTAGATGTGTGAAGACATAGTCAAGATTAAATCCAAGTGATCATTTTTAAGCTATAAATATGTAATGCATCGTGAGTTTTTTGGTTACACAATATGAGAATTAGTTTAGAGATATTATGTGCATATTGTCTAAGTTTTACAGGGCAAGAAATCTATAAATATAATGTATGTCATAAGATTCAAGCTAGGTTAATGAAAGTGGGGGGTTGTTATTGCTCCCACCAAGGTTTGAAGCCTAAATAACTTGACATGTTTACCCTTTGCATGTCACTGTGATCTTGCAAGGGGAACATCAATTAGTAGAAGTCACATTGTCATTTAGTCATGTTGAGAATTCCTAGTGTTTAGTGAGTCGTAGAGCTTTAAACATTTTCTTATAATTGGGCTTTGGCCTATGCAATTTTGTAATAAATATTTTGAATCGCAAATGCAACCTATTTTTATACTAGTGTTATACTTGTGGTTGACATGGTGATCAATGTCTTATATGTGTGTGTCTTTTTGTTTTTCAAATTTCAATGCTAGTTGAGATTGCAAAATAGAAATATTAGCATGAACATTCCCTTTTGAAGAGTATGTTTTATGTACTGATAATATATATATCATTTAAGAAGTAACTTCAGGGGTATATGTTGATTGTAGTTTTGTGTGGCTCATCCATATGTTGTTTGGTGCATGATCAACAATAACAATATAAAGTGGTTATTGTTTTCACATTTTTAAGTTTTATCAATTAAGTGAAAATTGGCAAAATTCCCATGTCATATTCAAGTTTGTATGTACATAGTTATATGCCATAGGAAATGAGAGAATGAGGTGAAACAAAGTCTCAATGTAGTGATTTATTTATATTAAGATATTTTGTTATAATGTATAGATAATTGTTAGGATTCCAAGAAAATCTCCTAGGTTGTAGCTCGGAGATGCCTGGTAACATATAAATTCAACTATTGTTGCAAGGTTTAATGGAAGGAATGCTGGTTTGGTTCAAGCCAGATAACCACTTCTACTCTGTTTCACTCCAGACATGCATGAACACCCTCAGACTACAAGGCTTTAGACCACCAATGCTCACAGTTTAGCTATTAGGTGAATATGGAGAATACTAACCACACCAGCAAATACACAAGACCATGTGATGGTCGGCTGCAACTAGAACAAAAACCTGCAAATCTAGTCTATTAATGCAAAGACAGGATGACAACTCTCCTGCATTAGATAGAAAGAAACCTGAGAAACCTATTCAGTGATGCATTCAATATTCTAACACAGAGATAAGATGACAGTTATCTAGTGCTAAACATCAAGAGATCAAGAACACAACATATCAGGTACAAGCTTAGAACAGAGGAAAACAGACAGCGAGCAGTTAACAGAAAAAGGAGCTTGTATTTGCTGAAAATGGAGATGGGACGCTGCAAGTGACAAAATGTCTACAGTCTCCAGAAGTTAAACTTTACATCAAATGCCAACCTTGATTACATCTTTCTTCTGGGTATTTATAAGTTTACATTACAATGGAACTTGGCCGTTTAGGTATGGAGGGGTCTTAATTGACCACAAACTGCATTTAGTTGCCTGATGGAGTCTCTGAACGAGGTTGCTTGCTTTATTGTGTAAATATGCTCTGTAAAACTGTTGTGTTGTCCTTTAGGCGGTTGGAATGCTCGCAGCAGTGAAGTCCATGACTGATAAATTCTGTTACAGTGTCGTGCTATGTCCTTTTCTCCCTTTGGCCATATTTTCTATTTATTGTGGTTGTTGGGGGATCTTAACGTAACTGGTCCTGGCAGAGCTGGTCATCTCCTTCTTCAAGCAACAGAATGGTCATAGGACGTGGGATGCATGGGTAAGTGGACAGTTGGGATGAGCGAGAGAGATGACCGTCAGATCGGGGAGATGAATGGCGGAGATGACTCGATGAAGGCTATCGGCCGAAGTGGGAGCGGGGTGCGTCAGGGTCGTTGGATCTTCAGCGGATAGATCAGACGGTCATCTGGCGATGGAGTTGCGTGGGCGCAAACAGGTGGGGGTGGTTAACTTAGGCGGTAACAGTTTTCATCGCACCACTTTCCGGCACTAAGCGGTAATTGCCTAGGGCAGAGCGATTCCACTCAATGAACGACACGTAGCAGCGGATGAGAGAGAAAAACCGCTCTCATCACGCACTATCGCTCGATCTAGTTGCTCTCGTGATATGTGTGAAGGCCGTCAGATCTGGTGGAGATGATCTGACGGCGGAGAGTGGTAGAGCGGGATGCCTTTATCTGGGGCGATGTGAACCGTTGGATTAGTGGGGGGCTGATCAACGGCAGGGATGCGACGTGATGGATTACGGGCGCGCAAAGACATATGGCAGGGTTTTATGATTAGTTTAGCTTTGTGCTTAGGGTTGAGGCCAAAAGGAATTTTGTCGGATTTGGAAGGTTCATTTAGGAAACAGGGAAGGTTAAAGGTAAGAGGGGTAAGGGAAGAAAGGGAAAAGTGACCAATGTAAGCCTCTTTTAGGACACAACCAAACAGACCAGGCCTCTCTTTGACATTAGAAAGTCAGCGCTGCATAGCAGAGCTAACACTGGCTCCTTCTGGGGATGAAATCCTCCCTGTGAGGTTTCAAGAACCGTAGACCACTGCCTTTTACATAAGAAACAAGATTGGAAGTATTTCCTAGTATTCCGTTGGGCATAGAGTCTAATTAGCATGGAAATAAAAACTTTGACAACAACATATTTACAATACCAAGGCTTGAAAGCCTTAGCTGAAATAAAGTTCGAAGAACAACCCATTGAATGGGCCATCAAAAATATATCCTTCCTTTGATGAATTCCTTTTGAGAAAACAATCACCATACTGAAAATTGACCCTTTTTGCCTTTCTATGAAAGGTTTCTTTCTCTTGGTCAATGTGCATATCGGCCAATCCATCAAAGACTTGCAGAAGCCTATTGATTTGATCACCTACTTCAAAAACTTTACAACATTTGATATTATCGGGCAGGGATGGTCTATATTTCACCTCATCTCTATATACATTCAGCCTTGGATGTTTTGCTTGGAAGGTTTTGTACACCTGCTGAATAATAAGGTCTACTTTATACTCTACTATGTCATTTGTGACCTGAAAAGTTAATACAAAAAGTGAATCAATGCATTCTTGTGTGGGGGACACAAGGACTCCACCTATTCCTCCAGCTTCCTCAGAGCAAGCCCCATCAAATAACATGTCCTAAAACTGTGGGCCTTCTTCCTCTGTGATCTCGCACACTGGTTTTTTAAGCTGCATAGAAGCCAACTAAGAAGGCTTGGTAATGTTAGGACTGGGCTTATCCATGAAAACCGTGGGCATTGGATTATGGCTGACTCCAGTGTCCAGAAGGTAATTATGAAGGATTTTATCATGAATAGACAGAGCAACATAGGATGACGAGGATTTGTCTTCACAATTTTCAATCACTGGGCTGAGAATAACAGCTGGTTGGTCATCTTGCAGATTTACATAGTCATTGGAAGCTTGGATGGTTTTAGGCTCAAGATCCTCAAGGATAGATTTCTGGAAGGACTCATTCTTCACTGGTTCAATCAGGGGCATAGGTATTCTTGACTTCTGGATTTCTGATTGAAAACTGAAAGAAGAAGGGGACTTGTCAAGGCCTCTTACCTTTATGGTTGGAGCTTTGAGGATGATAGGATCAACTGCGGGTTGCTTCTGCTTATTGGCTTGATGTTCTGTAGGAACAACATCTTTATGAACTGGAGTTTCCTTGACATTATTCATTTTTTACCTCAGATTATATTTGTGCTGATCTGCAGTTTGTAGAACAGCCTCACCATCCCATTTTTGGTTGATCTAGTCATTGAATAATGACTTCTCATAGGCAGCTTTGGTTAGAAAAGTGGCGCTGCCTTTGTCTTCCATGCAGTGAATCTCATCCTCTTCGTCAAACTGCTCCTCCTCCATGACTACGTTCTGGAAAGGAGTCTTAACCCTTTGTTCTTCACTGGCCTCTTTGCCCCTCTTAATGATCTGCAATTGTTCATTTGCTCTTCTATATGGATTTGGATTTCTTGGAGCAAATGAATTAGGAAGCCTTGCTTTCCCAGGACTCTGTTCAACCTTCAACGTGGAGATTTCAACAGCCAATGACTCTGTCATTTTAGACAATCTGTCCATTTTGGGATTTGAAGATGAAGAAGAAGAGGAAGACTCACCTCTCTACCTCCTTCTATCAACATGTCCTTTGAGTTTCTCTACAGTGATGATATTGGATTCCACCTCCAAGGTTGCATCTTGCATTTTAGCTAGAGAAACACATCTTCTCTCTCTTAACAGTAGGCAAAAATCAGAGTCAAAGGCATTGGCATAGGTGAGTTTGGCAGAGGTGGGGTAGGCTTCACCTCAGCTGGTATCTTGCTATACATACGATTGAATCTTTTACTAAAATCAAACAATGACTCCCCATTTTCCCTTTTCAGGTTGCCAAACTCAGTATGGTAGTACAACAAGTCTTTCTTATCTCCCCAATGCTTTAAAAACACATCATCTAATGCTTCAATGTCTGTTATAGACCTAGGGGTCAGCTCTCTGAACCACTTTCTAGCCTCTCCATTACGACTTTGGACAAATACTCTCATCCACACATCATCTTCACTGATATCTAGGTTATCATCATAGCTATAAAAAGACTCAAGGTGTTCTTCAACTGTTACTCCCTCTGTCCCAGTGAACTTAGGCATATATTTCTGATATTCTCCTGCAGGCATGGCATTCAAAGGAATAAGCAAGACCAAGGGTCCATACCTAGCAGCTATGATTCTTTCCATTTTGGTGGGTGCTTGTGGACCTACCATGGCTGGGGTGGATGGAAGAGTGCTGGAATTTTGAAAGGTAGGGAGTTGAGAAATGACTGATAGGGCTAAAGGAATATGATGGACAGGAGGGGAGGTTTCCTTTGGGCTGAGATCCAAAGGAGGACCTAAAGAAATGGGAGCTTTATGATTCTCTGAAAATATTTCTTCACTGCTAGTACTAGAGGCTATATTTTCAACATGTAGATGCTCTGTTACAAGCCTTTCTAGCAGAGATACATAAGATTGTTTAGGCTTACCTGATCCTGATGCTCCTTTTTGTGATGTCTTTCTCTGCTTGACAATCTTCTCAGGGTCAGGTACTGGGTCAGCTGGTGATTTCTGAGGATTTCTTCGAGTATGCCTCACAAACTGAGCCAGAACTGTGATGTGGAGTTCCCAAGAGGTTCGGCCTCCAGTAGAGTCGCCAGATAGATGATTACAACCAAAAATGTGTCCAGACTTTGTCTATCATCAAAGCTGGATTTGTGTAGTCCTCCTAGGGAAGCTAAGCTTCAATCTCCTCTCCCCGGCAACGGCGCCAATTATGTTAGGATTCCAAGAAACTCTCCTAGGTTGTAGCTCGGAGATGCTTGGTAACATATAAATTCAACTATTGTTGCAAGGTTTAATGGAAGGAATGATGGTTTGGTTCAAGCCAGATAACCACTTCTACTCTGTTTCACTCCAGACATGCATGAACACCCTCAGACTACAAGGCTTTAGACCACTAATGCTCATAGTTTAGCTATTAGGTGAACATGGAGAATACTAATCACACTAGTAGATACACAAGACCATGTGATGGTCGGCTGCAACTAGTACATAAACCTACAAATCTAGTCTATTAATGCAAAGACGGGATGACAACTCTCCTACATTAGATAGAGAGAAACCTGAGCAACCTATTCAGTGATGCATTCAAGATTATAACACAGAGATAAGAAGACAATTATCTAGTGCTAAACATCAAGAGATCAAGAACACAACATATCAGGTACAAGCTTAGAACAGAGGAAAATAGACAGTGAGCAGTTAATAGCAAAAGAAGCTTGTATTTTCTGAAAATGAAGATGAGACGCTGCAAGTGACAAAATGTCTACAGTCTCCAGAAGTTGAACCTTACATCAAATGACAATCTTGATTACATCTTTCTTCTGGGTATTTATAAGTTTACATTATAATGGCACCGGGCCATTTAGGTATGGGGGGGTCTTAATTGACCACCAACTACATTTAGTTGCCTAATGGAGTCTCTGAATGAGGTTGCTTGCTTTACTGTGTAAATCTGATTTACACAACTGTCGTGCTGTCCTTTAGGCGGTTGGATTGCTTGCAGCGGTGAAGTCCATGACTGATAAATTTTGTTACAGTGTCGTGCTACGTCCTTTTCTTCCTTTGGCCATATTTTCTGTTTAATGTGGTTGTTGGGGGATCTTAACGTAACCGATCCTGGCAGAGCTGGTCATCTCCTTCTTCGGGCAACAGAATGGTCATAGGATGTGGGATGCATGGGTAAGTGGACAGTTGGGATGAGCGAGAGAGATGACCGTCGGATCGGGAAGATGAATGGCGGAGATGGCTCGGTGAAGGCTATAGGCCAAAGTGGGAGCGGGGTGCGTCAGGGCCGTTGGTTCTTCAGCGGATAGATTGGATGGTCATCGAGCGATGGAGTTGCGCGGGCGCAAATGGGTGGGGGTAGTTAACTTAGGCGGTAACGGTTTTCATTACACCGCTTTCGGGCGCTAAGTGGTAATTGCTCGGGGCCGAGAAATTCCACTCAATGAATGACACGCAACAGCGGATGATAGAGAAAAAACGCTCTCATCGCGCATTATCACTCGATCTAGTTGCTCTTGTGATATGTGCGAAGGCTGTCAGATCTGGTGGAGATGATCTGACGACGAAGAGTGGTAGAGCGGGATGCCTTTATCAGGTGCGATGCGAGTCGTTGGATTGGCAGGGGGCTGATCAATGGTGGGGATGCGGTGTGATGGATTACGAGCGCGCGAAGACATATGGTAGGGTTTTATGATTATTTTAGCTTTGCGCTTAGGGCTGAGGCCAAAAGGAATTTTGTCGGATTTGGAAAGTTCGTTTAGGAAACAGGGAAGGCTAAAGGTAAGAGGGGCGAGGGAAGAAAGGGAAAAGTGACCAATGTAAGCCTCTTTTAGGACACAACCAAACAGGCCAGGCCTCTCTTTGACATTAGAAAGTCAGCGCTGCATAGCAGAGCTAACAATAATAACAAAAAACTAAAATGATCCACAAAACATAATAACAATGTTAATTTTTTTTCTCCTTCCTTCATTGATGGCGAGCTTCTCCCCACTTAGGGGATGGGTTAGTGCTTTCTGAAATGTCCAAGAATCACTAAGTGGCATGATATTACTTGAGCATTAATACTTATGTAGAGAGGAATGCTATTATATTAACCTAAAATTAACTTTTCTATTGACAAAAGTCTATCACAAATATAAAATGCTATGAACATATATTATATAGTAGTAACCTCGATCCATCTTAATCTAGATCTATCAAGTATTAAAAATGATTAAATCCTTTGAGATGCAATGATACAAAAATTTAATAAAAAGTTTACACATTTAAAAATATTGGTTTCTCCTAGTAATAATTAGTAAATCTAAAATAAAATAAATTTAAAATAATATATAAATCCTTTATTATTATTATTGTTCTTGCAAATATAATCATCCATATTATACATCTACATTTATTTTCTTATTAAATTATAGGATACATCTCTTAATTCAACAAAAATATTTTTCTTAATTAAATTCAAAACTTATATTTTAAATCCAAAATTTACAAGTAAGAAAATCACTGAAAGTGACTCAGCTAAGGAAAGAGTAAAGAAAATATTTCTCAAGAAGAATAATAGAATCTTATAATCTTATATTGATCTCTCTTTAAGTGTAGATTGTAAATTGAATCACTAATTTATGATTTCCCTAGGATTGAGATATTTGAAGGCATTTACAAAGCCAAGTTCTACTTATCATTTTAACTTTATCATAATATATTAAATATTTTATTAAGAACTTAAAACTCACCATCACTAACACTAATGCAACACTTAATTTCCAACCATCTAAATTATTTCTCTCTATCCTACCAACCCTGACTTGTATTAGGCCCCTACCGACGTCCTCTAACCATTCCTCGCCAACTTTCTCACCATTTGTAAGTCAATATAAATAAGAAAATCCACGTGTACACTCTCAATCATAACCCGATTGTAAGTTCCTTGGATGGCCTATCGACTTTGTTGTCGGGCTGCCCGATGACCCGAATCTACAAAGTCCACGTAAGACTTAGAACGGAAGAGAAATATTGTGTACAGAGCATCAGGCATGTTAGAATATGCACATGTGGAAAGATATTGCCTTGTGAAAAAGATAAGAAAAGGAATATGAAACAAAAACAATGAAAGGTTGATAAGTTCCCTTAGACAAATGTAAAGAGATTTGATGTAAAAGACTGTAAGTTATTTGCCCCAAGAAAGCATTTGATCCATATATAAGATGTTGAGATGTTTGATATCAACACATAAATAATGCGAAGATGGAGGATCCATGCATGGATGTAGGTGTGTAGAGGAACCCCACTGCATGGAAAATATTTGTGAGGAATGGATCACTTCCATTTTTTTAATATAGTTGATTTTGATTTTCTCTGATATCCATCGTATTTTTAAAATATTTTAAAATTTAAAAGTTATATATGACTAATCCATAAAATAGTTTTCAGGGTAGTGCAATTAGTTAGGGTTGTGAAAATGAAGGGTTATGTATCAAGATTGGAGGTTCAAACCCCCCTACTTACTTGTGTCTACGGAAGGGGCATATGTTGGGACCTAGGGATAGTAGTGGTAGTGTATCATGAGAGTACAAAATCTAGGGGTTATAGTGGTAGTGTATCATGTGAATATGAAATTGGTTGCCAATTATGACTCTGTATCATGAAAGTGCCCTAGTTTCCGATTACTTTAGTCACAAACAAAACAAAAAATTCTCATGCCATATCATTAAATTGACCCAGTTACTTATTCATCTAGTCAGATAAAAAACAAAAAAATTCTAAACTTAGTACGAAACCAACCCAATTGCCAATTCCTCTGGTAAAAAAAAAAACCAAAAATCCTCGATTGTGTAACATTGTTGCACTTTGTTGAAGTCAACATCTGGGTTCCATGCCCATGTTTGTTGGGAGAAGACATGGAATGGGCATGTACATTAACGAATAACTAAGTCGAAAAACTTGGCGGTGGTCTTATTCGAACCTTGGAGTGGACCCTTTATCCAACGATTCCATTCCTCACCATTCTTAACTACTACTTTATTGATTCTTCCATTCATTCATTACTTATGATACTTTTTCAATCTCATCTTGATTTTTTTAAAACAAAGTGTCAAGGCCAACAACATGAGCAAACCTCGATTCCGTTCAAATCAGGATTGCAAATTTAATACTAGAATCCGATATAGAAGATTACATGGTTCAATGCATGTAATCCATAATGCAATGAGCTTTGAGTCTTTTGTATCTACCTAGTCGGTAGGCTCCATTGTAACCACTTGCATGCAATATTTATATTGCATAGCATGCACAAATCATTTCTCCAGTCCAGTGCTACATAACAAAATTTAAGACTCAATTGAGTTGAGTCGTTATTGCTAATTTTGATAGACAACCAGTGGTATGTTTGAGCCGACCTAAATCTGTAGATAAATATAAGTATGGTGGTCTAGTTGCAATTGTCGAATGTTGAATCTGCTGCATTATGTTATAAGGTTCGATGAAATTTAAGGTTTTAAATTTGAAATTCGAGTGACATAATTTTTTTTTTTCAACTTTGGCAAATCTTATAGCCATTGACCAGGTACATAACTCAAACTAAAATATAACTGAACCATGGCCAAACCCAAACTCAAACCATAAGACTACACCACCATCATCTCGTGTTGATTCAAAAGCCCAAAATATTTCAGGCCACCAACTCTATCATCTAGGCAACTAGAAACAGGAGGAAGAGAAGATCTCCCTGCCTGTGCTTATGACATAAATATCATGACATAAAGAACTTGTTTTCAGTGTCATGGAAACATGCCCACATGTGTTGATCAATGATGACCTCTTAAGTGGTTCATATTCTCAAAGAAAACAACTGTAACAAAGAGTATAAGCAAGTTGATATAGATGCCACCACCAAACATATATGAGTGTTATTACCGTCTCGTTTGCACACCTATGCTAGTGTGGGAAAAATCCTCAACCCGTGTGATCTTGGTGGAAAACTAAGAGAGGGGGTTGTCAAATAATCCCAACTCTCCCCATTAAAGCTCTCTCCTAGTAAAGCTAAGGGGGGTGGTTCCTGATGAAGGTTAGTGAACGAAATGTGAGTTTCTAGGAGAGTAAGGTTAATGGAAAGCTTATCAAAGACAACTTGATTTCAAGATGTAAACAAGAAAGTAAATATATATGAGAATGTAAACAAGCAAGCAAATGTATTTGAGAAATATTCAATAATTCATTCAAAAGATAAATAACATAGACTTGTGCTTAAACAACTAATTGCTAAAAGTAAATGTCAAGTACTTGCTCAAATGGAAATTCAAAATATGATGACAAATAATCCTACAAAATCAATATTAGATCAAGATGAACTTATAAAATATTACTTGCAAAATATAGATAGAGATTGTACTTGTAAAGGAAATGCTCAAATAACAAGAGATAATGACATCAAATAATAATGAGGCAATTCATCATTAAAATAACAAGTACATGGGATAAGCAATATTACAAGTAAATTTAAAATGCTCCAAGATGATGTGCAACCTATCTAATGTGGAATGCAATCATCTTGGTTAGTTTTAAACTATATGCCTATCCTAAAGTGAGGAATTCTCCTATCAAGTTAATACTAAGGGGTAAATATTGGGGTGACTTGCAAGAAAGAGGGGTTGAGGAGGCACAAGGCGTCATTAACGATACCCTTTCCTTATTCCTTACAAATAATGTGTGTCGTCGTTCTTACAAGGAGACAAATCCACCTTCATAACTTAAGGGTTGCACACTTTGCCTTACTCCGTACCAAATGGAAGAATTTTTTAAGGAAAACTTTGTCCTATCATCTCTATACAACAAAGCTTATGTTTGGAGGTAAGTTTTAAAGATGCAAATTAATACTAAAAATGCTTAAATGAGATGCTTGAGTGAATATTATTGCTTCTAGAGAAAAGTATTGATATCAATGCTTAAAAATGAGAGATAATGCTCAAGTAAATGGTACCATTATCTTCAAAGGCACAATGAAAATGAAAATGAAAATAGTTCAATGTAGCTCAACAAGTTCCAAATAGATTGCTTGAAAATAAATGAAATAGATGTCAAATTTCTTCAAACTAAATGATATAAAAATGCCCTTAAGATACATAAACAATAATCAATATGCCATATAAACATGATTTGGCAATAAAATGGTGAAGCAATGTATTCAAGAGACTTGTGAAACCAATAAGATGGATAATTTAAACTAGTCTAATCTTGCCAAATAAGTGTAAGATACTTGTTTGCTCAAAAAGAATATTGCATGTGTTGTAGTAGATTGCACAATATAAGTATACAAGAAATAGAAATGGAAAACTAAGCCAAGCTCAAGGTATGCAAAAATGAAACTAAATATGAGTGTTATGTTGAGAGACTAATCATGCATGAGTGAGATTAGCAAGGAGATTAACAAAAGAGGGTTAGAGAAAACTAAAATAAGAAGAAAAAATTAATCCACCCATAAGCGAAGATCCTCCCTCTAAATGGAGAGAAGGGATACCATGGGAAAAATCCCAAGTTTCCTCACAAGAAAAAATAATCTTTCTATTAGTGATGTTACAATGAGTAAGAGCCTCTCAAAGGGTTCCCAAGTGAAAAAGGGGATATTTTACAAAAGTATGAATTATGAGAGCTAAATTTCCTCCTTAAGAAAGACAAAATTTATCAATCAAAAGTATAAAAGGGATTTCTCCAAATCTGAAGTATTAGGGACTGTTTTACAGTAGTCAAATCAGCCACAAATAAGGCTGCAAATCAATGCAAAGAAGAGAGGCTAAGCCTCCTAAAGCCCATGATCTAGTGAGAGAAGAATGCCGCCCTCAAATTGAACTCGGCCTTGCAAAAATAGTGTCTAAAATGCAAATGGCCCACTTGAAACTCAGCCTAAAAACAATGCTAAGGTCCTACAAATAGAGAGTAAGTAGTTTCAAGCCTTTGCTCCCTCAATCCTATCAACACAAAAGGTGAGCACAATCATCAAATAATCTGAATTTTCTGCAAAACTACTCAAAACTCAGCGAGATGTAACTCTTATATCAACTCTTAAACTTCTGCAAAATATCACCAAAGTGAGTGGGAAAAAGTGACACAAAATGAGCAAAATTATTCACAAATAGTATACAAGTATTATGTCAAGGCCTTAGAGTATGAATTCTATCCTTGACAAATCAACCACATGCTCTATGCTAGCTTATATATATATATATATATATAGGTTTTGGAGAAATAGTTTTCAAGTAGGTTGCTATTGAATCTTGGGACATCTCCGCATAAGAAATCAAATGATGAGATTTGGAGAAGAACAAATATGTGAGATGCTTGCACTTTATCCTCAAGAGTGGGATAATCCAAACTAGGATGCCCCCTCACACTTGAGATATGGTCTACAAAAATTTCTACACAAGCTCAACACGATTTGCTAGTTTTCATATGGGATTGGATAATAAAATGATGACAAAATCATAGCTCAAAAACTAACTCAAAACTAGTAGAGCAATGAAGCTAATGAAAAATAACAAATATAAACTAGAGCAAGTATAACATAAGCATGTAATCACAAAATCATACCATCAAATTGTAGGCAAGAAACCACATATGAACCCTAACATCTTGTTATTTCATTGAAAGACGAGTATACAAAATGGTAGAACCTCAGCAAGCACGATAACTCGTTTCAAAGATACCATATGAGAGCTCAAACCTCCTTTAAAATTTAAATAGATAAATGGGAGAAAATCCCAATCAGAAGAACCATGTGACAAGTGGAATGATGAAAATACCAAGGAAAACTCCTCCATGCAAATCGAAATCCCCAAGTGGCAAGTTGAATTCCCCAAATCGAAATCCCCAAGTGACAAGTTGAATTCCCCAAGAGGCCCACACATTCCTTGATTTGGTGACTTCATTGAGGTGGAAGGGACATGTGGATAGTGGAGTGGCGTGGTAGGAGACCACTCTCCACTCATCTCTAGTGAAACTCAATTCAAAGTCCACCAAACTAGTGACTCATGTCAATAAACTCGACTTCCCTCGTCAAAAAATGTGTTTTTCTTGAGGAACTCTTGGTCCCCTCCAAAAGAATTTGATTTCCTTGTTTGGCGGCTTAGGTGGAATCCACATCACTTGGTAACTCAAATTTAACTCCTTGATGAATTTCCACCTAATTTCCACATCATTTCCACATGTGTGGATATTTATTTTCTCCAATTTATTTGATCTTTGGCTCAATTTATTGCCACAAATTCCCATAGATTTAGGAAAAGTGGGTTTTGAGGGTCCATAACTTATTTTTCACCCCTAAAAGCGTGTCTTAGTTGAAATTTGAAGAGTATATGTGTAATTTTGAGCACACATAATCCATACAACTTCTATAGACATCACTTATTACAATTTATGTTCATAATTTTTTAAAATTTATGCCCCACGAGAAATAAAAAACAAAAAAAAATGACCGCTAGACCTAATCAAATTCCACGTTTTCTTTAGTGATCTAACATGATAATATACAATTACTCTAGACACTATAACTCACTCAAGGCCTTTCCATCAGGCCACAGTCCAACTTTGGGGTTATAAGTTGGAGAAAAAACTCAATTAATTATTAAGTGCTGAAAAAGTACCAATAATTAACCAAGTAAAAAACACTCCCTAGAGTAAACTATTTGATGACAATGTCCCTAGCTACCTAGGCCTATTAAATGAATATTTTCATCATGCTAGCATCACTTTACAATATCCGCATAGGGCTCATAGAATCTGAGTACAATATAGACAAGGATGATAAGAAGAAGCTAAAGCTAAAAGCTGTGGTGATCTTTGAACTGTGATAACTTATTTTTCACGTCTCAAAGTGTGTCTTAGTATAATTTGAAGAGTAGAAGCGTAATTTTGAGCACACATATTCCATACAACTTCTATAGACATCACTTATTACAATTTACATTACGAATTTATTAAAATTTCCGCCTTGCAGGAAATAAAAAAAAAAAATGATCCCTAGGCCTAATCAAATTCCATGAATTTTTTTGAGTGATATAAAATCGTAAGATATAATGAATCTGGACACTAGGACTCACTCAAGGCCTTTCCATCAAGTCGCACTCTGGCTTTGGGTTTGAAACTGAGAGAAATAACTTAATTAATTATTAAGTGTTGAAAAAGTGCCAATAATTAACTAGGTAAGAAAAACTCCCCAGAGTAAACTCACTTGATGACAATGTCCCAAGCTACCTAGGCCTGTTACATGAATCTTTTCATCATGCTAGAATCACTTTACAACATCTCCATAGGGCTTGCAGAATTTGAGTACAATATAGAAGAAGATGAGAAGAAGAAGATAAAGCTTAAAAGCTCTGAAAAATCCTTGGGCATGGAGTCTTCAATTCTTCAAGTATACTTCAGTGGTCAATAGTTGGCTCACATGGGGATGCATTCTAGATAGGAACATGAGAGCATGCAAGAACTAGAATATGCATCCACAAAACAAGCATACATCAGTTTGCTCAAGAAATCATCATATAAAATCAAGTACTCAAAATGAAATACCAAACTAACATGTTGAAATAAAGAACTACTCTAATAACATGAAATGGAAACTAGCATAAAATTAAACTAAATCTAACAACAAAATTGACAAGGGGTAGGGTTAGAGATACAATAAAAAGATGCCCTATGGCATCAAATGTTTTCCTTGCAGAACAATTTGAGCAACTGGCCATTGATAGGTAGCTCAGGTGGTTATCCATCCAAAGTGCTCAGGTTGTAGGAATTTTGTCTAGTTTCTCCTCTAATGATATATGGCCCAAGCCATAAGCTATCAAATATACCATGATTACCTAGCTTCTCATTCTTGCAGTCCCATAACAAAACCATATCACCATTAGAAAAAGGCCTAACTCATGATTTGTCAAAATTCTTTTTAACCTTGGCTTGATTTTTACAACTATGCTCAAATTCCTTTCTTCTAGTTTCATCCAACTCTACAATTTGATTAATTCTAAGTTGCATGACATCCTTTTCAGATGTAAAACTTTGTAGAAGCTGGTAATCTAGGAGCCTAAGGTGCACAGGTCGGGTAACATCCAAGCCATACACTAATTCAAAGGGACTTTTACCAGTTGAACTCTTCTTTATTATCCTATCATCCCACAACGCATATTTGATATTGCTATTCCAAGCCCTTTTATTGTCCCCTACTATCTTTTTTATGATGGTAATCAAATTCTTATTGCTAGATTATGCCAAACCATTACCTTGGGGATATTAGTTTGAGAAGTGGGACAAGACAATACCATACTTAAAACAAAAGGATGAAAAAATTGAGGAGTTAAAATCCTTGGCATTGTCAGTTGTAATCTTGGCTGGGACACCGAATTGAGTGGTAGTTTTATCTTCAAGAAAAACCATCACTACTTTATTAATGGCATGTTTTGTAGGGATGGATTCTACCCACTTGGTAAAGTAATTAGTAGCGATTATGATCCAAGAGTAGCCATTGCTAGAATTCTCATTAAATTTCCCTATGAAATCCAACCCCCAATGTTGAAAGGGGGCTTCCATGATCACCGACTGTAGGGGAAAAGAAGCTAAATTTTGCTTCCCAATTGAATAATTGGAATGCTTGGCACCCTGTAACAAACTTGTGCACATCAGAAAATATGGTAGGCCAATAATAACCAACCCTCATAATTTTATGGGCAATAGTCTTTGCAGCATAACTTCCTCCACAAAATGCTGAGAGAAACTCAGTAAGAATTATTTTGGCCACATCTTCATCAACAAATCCAAGTATTACCCTCTTTGGATTTCTCCAATCCATACCATCCTTCACAATGCAATACTTAGTTGCCTTCAGTCTTAATGCTCTTCTCTAATGTCCAACTAAATGGCTAGGACATAACAGATTTTGCAAATAATAAACAATGTCACTATACCACTCAAGTTGGCTTAACCTTTGAAGTTTTGGTGAAGTTGAGTCCTTTACGAAATAATTTTGACAAATCAATCCTAAAGTTTTCTCATTTCCCTCAGTGAAGATTTGAGCCAACCCTTGTACCTTTACCAACTTGGTGGGTCTTGTTGAATTTCCATGATCTTGGGTCTAGGATAGAATCTTAAAATCTCTAACACTACCAAACCAAGAATCTCAACAAAACTACTTTGCACAATGGAAAATATAAATCAGTAAATCACATATGCACAAGTATCAACTATTTTTAATAAAATAGTGTACAATGATGTACAACCCAATCTTTGTTATATTAAACCAATCTGAATAATACAACAGCCTATGGAATACAAGATAGAATGACAATCTCCATGCAGTCTGTATGTCGTATCTTGTCCTGCCAGTCCTTTTCTCCTGTTATTCTCTCGAGCTTCCCCTTAGTCCATCAAAGGACAACACATAGAGTCTCTAGGAGGGCTTCCACCTATCACTGCTGCAGGTCGCTTCTGCTACAATGAACACATGCTTATCCAAACTGCTCTCTAGGCTGGCCAATGCCTGAGCTCCAATATGCCAATATCATAGCCTCTTTCGTCCATCAAAGTGCTACACATTGGGCTCAAAATTCACCGAATCACGCACCAATCAGCTTCCTTCTTGTGAGCTTCTCTAGGGCTACTTTGGGTAGCCAACACACTGCCCTCCACTAGTCCAATGGCTCTCAACTCTTCACTGCAATATCTATTCCTAGTTGAGGTCTCCAATTGCCCAAGTTGACCTCAACACATTACTCCAACAGGTGACAACACAAACTGATCCAAAACTGGTCAACCCTTTGACCCAACACAAGACAAACTCAACTCCAATTCTGTTGTACCACTGTTGTCCTTGATTGTTCTGGTTATGGCACCCGACACACTACAAAAACCCTAATAAAATCACCCAAACATCCCAAAATTATCTGCGACCTTTCCTCAAGTGTATCCTTTTCCTCCACGCTAATTTTTAGGGCACAAATTAGCCCCAAAACAATCCCACGCGAGCCATTTATGAGGTGTTAAGGCCTGCAACCTACTACACCAGCCTTGATGTACTCACGACCTGCTCAAAACAAAGGTTCCTCACCATAATTCATGCCCCAACATACCTGAGTTTCTCCTCATCCTACTCAGCCTACCTATAGGTGTAAAACAACCCTTCAACAATCATGAAAAGGCTCCTATGCAACCTCTTTATCTTGTTGAAATGACCTCCTACCTACGGCCCAAATAGAGGTAGTATGTCAAGTTCCTTTAGCTTTTTTTATGCCTTGTGTTGCATGGATGGATGCCTCAAATGATCCTTACTCACCTTGTATTTATACCAAATACAAGGGCTTCCTCAAATGTCCAACTAGGGCTTGACAAGCTGTCACATGGCTTAATATCATCAAGCTGACCCTAATTCTTCTTGTGCAAACCCACTTCTAAGCTCCAAAACTCATAACTCCATTTCTACAACTCTGAATCGGATGATTTTTGTTGCGTCAGATTTGTCTCGACAAGAGCTATCATATTCGTCCATCATGTGTTGAAATGTGTCAATGGTTTTGGCCTAAATGACGATGGGTGCAAAACCCCAAGCTTGGGTTCCAAGCCCACAAGTGACCCTTGTGGTGCTCCATTCTCCAAACCCAAAACCATAGGGATTGGAGTACCTCTTAAGCTACTAAAAAATAAACATGTTTAATATCTAAATCATATTCTTGAATATTAGAGACCCACCTAGCCCTTGTTCCCAAGCAATCAATTTGAGTTACTATATCTTTTACAACAGAGTGTGGGACAAAACAAATCACTCTAGAATATCCCACATATGTCGTGAATTGCGTAAGAAACTTGACTAATACATAACCTTGCTTTTCCATGGTATTATACTTTAATTCTGACCCTTGAAGCAATTTACTCATGAAATCTATTGGATGCTCATACCCTTCATTATTCTTTTGAAGCAACACACCAACAATAGTATCCTCAGATGCAAAAGAGAAAATCATAAACTCCTTGGAGTAATCAAGGCTAACAAGCACATTTTCCTTTACAATGGAATCCTTAATCTCTTTGAAATCCTTCCTACCCTCATTTCCCAAATAAACTTAACATATTTCTTCAAAAGGGATTGGATAGGCTTAGTAATTTCAACATAGTTTGGAGTGAACCTTCTAAGAAAATTGATTTTTCCTAGAAATGATTGAAGTGTTTTAATATTATGAGGCAATGGAATATTTGGAATTGCCTCAAATATTTCAAGGTCAATCTTGATCCCATCCTTAGAGATCATGTGACCAGGTAACTTCCCTTTAGTCACCCCAAAAACAAATTTCGTAGGATTTAGGGAGATTCCATATTCTATACACCTATTACAAATTTTCCTTCGATGATCCACATGAGAAACTCATCTTTAGGAAATATTGTTAGATCATCCTGATATATCTCAATAAATTTCTGATTAGGCCCTTGAAGGCATAGTCGATAACCCTTTGGAAATTTGCTCCAACGTTAGTTAACCTAAAAGGCATTCTCAAATATTCAAATGTACTCTATGGTGTAGTGAATCTAGTCTTATATCTATCCTCCTTTTTCACCATAACTTGGTTATATCCTGAAAATCCATCCAATAAAAACATTATTCCCAATCTTGTTACCCTTTGCAATAAAGTTTCCATGTTAGGCAAAGGATAATTTTCTTTTTTGCAGGCTAAATTAAGATTTCTAAAGTCTACACACAACTTGATTGACCCATTCTTCTTTCTCACTATAACCAAGTTAGAACACCATGTAGAATGCCTAGTATGGGCTATGATTCCAACTTGTTAAATATTTTGCAACTCTTTTTGCACCAAGGGAGCCAGGTTAGGATTAATTTGCCTACGTTTTTGCCTAAAGGGTTTGGCATTATCATCTTTAAGAGGGATAGTATGCTCCATAACATCTTCCCTATATCCTTTCAACTCATCATAAGAGAAAGCCAACACATCCCTATATTCATGAAGTAAGTCAACCAATTTTTTCCTTTCTTCCTCAGTGGTACCCTTTCCTATCTTGATAATCTTTGGATCTTGAGTGGTACCAATGTTTACTTCAATGAACTCCCTTGGGTCAATATTCTTTTCCTCTTTTCTCTTCACAACATCATGTCTATCAAACATTTTCTCCATGGCTACACGATCCCTAAGAGTGGGATTTGACACTTCTATACATTTCGTATAGTTACAACCTTCTTCCTTGTAGCCAACTTTAAAATCTGAGAATTCCTCCATATTATTCAAAAATCAAATCACTTGACTTTCATCATTACAAATTATCCAATTATCAACATTATCAAGAACTGATGGTCTAAAAGTTACTTCCATCCTCACCTTATCATCCATAAATTTCTCTGCAAGATGTAAGGTAGATGCATACACTACAATCTCATTGGCTTGTTTATTTTCTTCTCTAGGAATTGTTTGAAGATATAATGCATCAAAATATTCCATATTGTCCCAAACAACATTGTGATACTTCTTTAATCTATCATTCTTACAAGCAAATTGATTTTTTACTTGAAGAATAATTAAATCAGAATCCCCCTTGATACTAAGCAATTTAATCCTCAAGTCTTTTGCCAACTCAAGACCCAACAATAAAGCTTCATACTCTGCTACATTGTTGGTTGCATCAAATTCTAGTTTATAGGCAAACTTGAATACATGACCAAGGGGTGAGGTAAAGGCAATTCCTGCTCCCTTACCAAATTTTGAATGAGCCCCATCAAAGTTCATATTCCAAATCCAATACTTCTTTAGTTTCCACTTTCTCCTCCAAAGGAGCAATAGAGTTATCCAAGATAACATAATTACCCAAGTCATCAAATTCATACACAATTTCATTATAAGACTTCTTGAGATTTTCCACATGATACTTTCTCTCCTACCCCCTATCCAATCTAACCATGATGCCCTCACTATTAGGGATGGTAGCATAACTTAATTCCATTTGTAAACTAACCCCTATATCAACTCCCCACTTTCTAGACATCATACCCCAAGCATCAATAACATCAATCACCACAATATCCACTACGATCATTATATCAGGGTGCACTCCCAAGTGGACTTGAAAATCATCTATCAAAACACAAACTTCAATAATCTTGGAATCCATAGCACAAATATTGTGGTAAGGTCTAGAAATCCTCAAGATTAAGTGATTCATAACCTTCTTTGTCGTGACACACGATGATTCCCCAAAATCAAACATATAATTATATGCAAAAGTAACCCAGTTATCAATAAAGTAAAAATGAAAGGTTAATGATCCTTGTTACCTCTACACATATCACTACTTTGCAAAATGATAGGGGCATCCACAAATCCATCCTTAGAAAAAATAACATTTCCTTTCCATGAGGTGCATCAAGGGCTTTCAACAACTTAGACTTTTGGGAGGGAATTTTTAAAATTTCAGTCACATGTATATTTTTTTTTGCTTCCAGAGACAACCTTGGATTGTTTACAAGACCAGTGCTTGGTAACATCTATCTTTATGTGTCTTATATGATCTTCAGGAAACCAGAGACATCATATACATCTACACAAAGTAATTACAAATATACAAATATACACATAACAACATGGGTTGGTTCCTTCATCCAAGGATATAAGCCATGTATTTCTGGTATCATTTCACATATACAACTCACAAGAATATAGGTAAAAACTAGTGGAAGCTGAGTAATTTGAGGACTTATAGTTTAATCAACTTTTGCAGAGTAATGAAAGAAGAGAGGGAGAAGACTAACTCGTCACATAGAGCTTGAAACCTCAAGAGTTCTATACTTATCTGAGTTAAATATAGACATATGGATGTAAGAGGATTGGATGCTGTGATTCATGGAGCGCAAATTTAGATATAATCTCATAATTACATACATGCATGTGCATTAACTAGTCAACTCAAATGAATCTGTAAGAACATAAGAGATATTTTTGGCAGCTACAATTCCATGAAATCGGAGAGGAAATGTGAACATAATGGAAGTTTAACAAAGAAAAAACATACTGTAATACTCGAAGGTTGGAATCGCTACTATTTCATTCATATTTAGAAAGATGCAAATCTGGAATCCATACAGTTTCAGAAATCACATATAGTTTTTCCACAGAATTCAGAACTTCTATTTAATGTTTCTTCCTCCCTTTTATAAGGAGAGGGAGAAATGGAGAATTAAAAAATATCTCAAGAGACTTTCCAGTTGTCAACATGGCTAGCTGTCTCGGCGCGTTGGCTCTGTCACCTCCCATATTTACAACAGAAAGATGCCTTTCTTGGAACTCAAACATTATAACAAACTCAATCAAAAACAAAAAAATAGAAATCCTAATGAACTGAAATGATGGCCCTGTAAATATCTCCACACCACTCCTCTTTGTTGGCCTCTGGTTGCGACATGTCTTTGTTAAATTATGCCTCGTAATCTCTCTACTGGTTCCTTTTCTCTTTTGGCCTGAACTACTTTAATTCTTCTTTCACAGGAAACATGAGTGACACACGTGATGGTTGTAACAGACTCAGATCACAACTGTCAACTCATCCGTCCCTTCCAGACTCCCTGTAAAACACTATTAGAGCCCATCCTGCCTCACGGATCAAATTATACAAGTGCATCAAGGATAAGAGAGTGAGGGGGCTTTAATACTGAACATGCTTTAGATATCTACGGTCGCCAATATCCTTTGGCCCCTTTTGGCTTATCCCTCTTCTGTGTTTCTGCATAATAGGACTGGGGGCTATGACCAGGTGTGTAGTCCTCATGCACTAAGGCCTTTGGACTCCCCTCTGGGGGTCTTCTTCCTTTGTTACATAGAATACCACATACCGATGATTTTCCATGCTTTGCCTTTGGCATCTCACCTTGACACTTGCGATCACCAATCTACTGGATTGGGCCCACCCAGGATATCACAATCGCAATATGGGAGGGAGAGTCTTTTACCTCCTTTCATAGCACTGGATGATTTCCTGGACATGAAATTCCCATAAGGCATATCACATAAAATATCATGTCCGGGAGAGTTCCTGCATATCGCAATCGCAATATAATTGGAGTTGTGACTTTTTACCTTCGTCGATTGTTGATCTGTGGGATTGATGACATCATCAGTGCCCTGTGGCACTTCTTAAGTGGTGACATGTGTCACCCAGATATTCCCCCATAGGACCCCTGAAAATGCCAGATCAACATGCCACGTGTCCTCCGTACTGCCATGTTATCTTTGTACTGCCACTTCATCACCATATTGCCACATCAACTACCATGTGCCTTTATCAGGACCAATCTTGCTCTGCCACGTGCCCCCTGGAGGAGAGAGAAAAGGGTCTGCCTACCCTTGCTTTTTCACTAATTTTCTTTGTTAATCATTTTCAGCCCTCCCGATTCTTTAACACTGCATCATGAATTTTCCACTTCACAATATTCTTATCCCCTGTCTCATCCAGAATTCCCGGTCGCCAATATTGTGGGACCTCCGATCGCCGATCGACTATACTGCTTGAGTGCAATATGTGATTGCAATGACTATGGGCCTCCAAAGTTTGCGATCACTAATATCGACGATCGATGATCGCAAGTGGCTCTGTCTTTCCCCACCACTGCTCTTAAGAAATTGCTATTGCGATTAGCCTCCCCTTGATATTTTCCCCTTTGTTTAATGGCTTTCAAAGGGTATGTTCAATCTGTTCTAACTTCTGATCCATGAGTCCATTTTTGGACTTTCACCTACCGTTCGAAATCTTATTCCGAGAAATACCGAGTGGAGAGGGTATGATTTAGCCTTGAGAGCTTTTATTGCTTGAAAAATGGCTTCAAACCTCACTGCTATTTGGCACTTGGAAAAACTGAAAACTCATAATGCAGTGAGTGACAACATTGGCTCCAACTGGGGAGAGTGCCTTGCTGGTAAGGTGCTCAGAACCTACAAACCAATAGCCTTCCTTCCATTAGGCATGGAGTCTTCTTAAACAAGTGAAAATTTTGTGAAAGTGGAACTTTTAAATAGAAAACCAGAAATTTCATATGAGAATTACAACACACACTAGTATTTACAATGAGTGCAAGACAATACCTTTTAATTCTAAAAATAAATTTTAAGGAACTGACCATTTACTGGTAGCTCCAACGATTCACCTTCTAGATTCTTGAGTAGGTAAGTATTGTTTCCTTTTTCTTCTGAAATTTTGAAAGGGCCGAACCAAAGGGAATCAAACTTTCCATGTTTACCCTTTTCCTCCTATTGCACGTCCCATTGGAGAACTAAATCTCCCAGTTGAAGAGGTCGATCCTTGACCTTTTTGTCGAACGTAGATTTCACCTTTTGTTGGTAATTTTCCAATTTAACTCCCATCTGTTCCCGGTTTTCGTGAAGCTCAACCAGTTGGTTTACCCTTCGCATCAAAGCACTTGACTCCTTCTCAGCTTCTTGTAGTAACTTCGCCACTCGCCTTTCTAATTGGATTGGGAAGACTGCGGCCTTACCATATACTAGCTCAAAAGACAATTTCCCAGTGAATGTTTAGGAGTAGATCGGTTGGCCCAGAGGGCAAACTTCAATTGGGTGTCCCAGTTTCTCTGATTCTCAGTGATGGTCTTCTTCATCACTCTCACCATAGTTTTATTTGAGGATTCAACTAAACCGTTTCCTTGAGGAAAATAGGTAGTGGAGTGTCCGATGATGACATTAAACTTATAATAGAAGCTGGTGAACTTTGTAGATTTGAATACTTGAGCATTTTCAGTTATAATTTTGATGGGGCAACCAAAACGCGATAATATGTTCTCCTCCATGAACTTAATTACCACTGAGTCTGTGGCGTTTCTAGCTAGGATGGCTTCTACCCACTTGGTGAAATAATCTGTGGTTGTCAATATCCACTTATGTTGGCCACTGGAAGGTGGGTTTATTTCTCCTATGAAGTCTAGTCCCCGTTGCCTGAAAGGTTCGTCCACATGTACGGGGATTAGGGGAAGAGGAGAGAGTTCTTGTCTCTCAGCAAAGACTTGGCACTTCTTACATGATTTGACTTGTGAATGCACATTTCCAAATAGTGTAGGCCAGTAGAATCCCACTGTAGTTGTGGTCTTCCAGCTGTCATGACCTCCACAAACTCCCAATGAAATTATTCAATTACTTCATGAGTTTCGCCTTCTACCAAGCATAATAACAAAACTCCCACTGAGTATTTCCAGTAGAGTTGACCATTGGAGATGATATAATTTTGATCTTGTAGTCTCAATTTTCTATATTTGGACTTGTCTAGCCCTAGTGGGCACCTCAGGAATAAGAGATAATGGATGATATTCTTATACCAGGGTGATCCCTCATATTTAGCATAAATATTTTTCTCTATTGTTTTAATCCCACTCTATTGAACTTCTGTTCTATCTTCCTCTATTATCAGGTTTATTCGGAGAGCTTAGCAGTTGGACTCTGATAAAATATGAGCCAACCCTTGGCATTTTATGAGCTTAGTGGGCTTTATGTCTAGTTCATATTTTTGTATCTTTGCTATCCATCTACCCCTTTTTCCTTCACTGTCTTCTGGTACAAGGATGTCTTTGACCACTCTTGTTGGGACAAATGCTGTAATTTATGACTATAGCACATGCACTCGAAATGACTTCAAAGCTTTGACTTGTGCATATGCTTGTTTCTCCAAGATGTTATATTTCAACTTAACATCCCTAAAGACTTGACTGAAGAAGGCAATGGGTTTCTGATAACCATCTTTATTTTTTTGTAGCAAAACTATAGCAATAGTATGCAGAGAAGAAAAATAAAAGATATAAAAAGGAGTTGATTAGTCAGGGATGACTAGTAGTAGTGCTTTAGAAAAATCTTCTTTGATTCTAGTAAAAGAATATTGAGAGGTAGGGTTCCATTTGACTTCATTCTCCTTTTTAAGCATATTTGTAATGCTTTTCAGTATTTCAGCGTAGTTAGGTATGAACCTTCTCAAGAAATTGATGCAACAAAATTGCAACTTTGAAACGATCCTTGGGCCTATGGTTTAATCTAGCAAATCTAAGGGGCTCAAAAATAAAATCAACACATAACATTAAAGTCTACACAATATGTATCCGCAAACAAAACTCAGAAATAATTTATTATAAATAAAATATTTACAGGAGAACTTCTCATTCCTTACTCTCACACTCCTCTCCCTTTCATGCCTCATGGGCTCCTCTTAATTTATACAAATGGATTAGAACCCAAGTAGGTTCTATATCCCTTAACAAACATCAACAATATCTCTCTTGATCCCTAAAATCTCTCATCCAAATCGTAAAAATCCTCTAATTCCACTTTTAACTCAACTAATCCTCTATTCTAGGATCCTCTGTTCCATAAGATCTCTATGAGATCTTTACAAGTCTATCATCACTCATATTCTCTCATAATTGAGAATATTTACAATTAAAACCTCATACATGTTGGGTTGTGTTATATCCCTTCCACAACTAGCCTACATAGTTAACCGGGGGGTTAGAGGGGGGTGGAGCCTCCCCCCTTCGTTGCGTAGCGATGGGGTCATAGGGTTTTGAGGGGTGCAGGTAAGCCCCCTCTATGGGGTCTGGGGCAGTGCCCTGGAAAATTTTGTTTTTTGGGCCCTATATTAGGTTGGGCGGACCTACCTATGGTTTTGTGCATGATTTTCGCACATGGTTTTGGACACGATGGTTTTCGCTCCATGGTTTTGAATGCTTCGATATGTATAAATATGTATTGTAACATTGAAAGGAACATAATGAAAAATCAAGCTGGTAGTCCTGGTTTTGTGATCCAGGGGAAAAATCTCTGTGTATATGTATTTTATGTGTTATGCTCTCGCATTGTATATTTTATGTGTTTTATAATTCGTATGCAGGTAATTTTTGTACAGCGTTAAAACCTACATTTGGTATCAAAGCTGTTTTTGGCTTCAAGGGGACGCCTTTATTGCTAAGGGATTTCGCTCAGGCCTGTGGTAGACCCTGTTCAGTGGGAGATCTACGAGATCAATTCTGGTGGTGAAACAAGATGGCGAGCAGTGGAAAGATAGAGATCGAGAAATTTAATGGTAAGAGTTTTGAGTTGTGGAAACTCAAGATGGAGGATCTGTTGGTGGATAAAGATCAGTGGATCGCGGTAGATCTGGGTACTAAACCAACGAGAGTGTCTGATGAAGAATGGAAGAAGTTGGATCGGAAGGCAAAGAGCACAATACGATTGTGTGTCTCAAATTCAGTATTGTTGAATGTATAAGGAGAAGATACAATGAAGGCTTTGTGGGACGAGTTAGAGACCTTGTACCAATCTAAGTTTGTGGTGAATAAACTGTTCCTGCGGAAAAAGTTGTATAACCCGAGGATGAAAGATGGAGACTCGGTGGCAGAGCATCTGAATGCATTTAATACTGTGGTAAGTTAGTTATTATCTGTTGATATTAAAATTTCAGATGAAGATAAGTGCATTAGTTTGTTGTGTTCTCTACCAGATTTGTGGGATAGTCTAGTTATTGCAATATGTAGTAATAAAACTGCCTTGCAGTTTGATGAAATAGTCTCATCCTTGTTGATGGAGGAGATGAGACGGAAAAATATGGAGAGCCAAAATGGTGATGCCTTGTCTGTACGAGGATGGTCCTAGAATAGAAACAAAAATAAGTCATCGAGTGGGAGATCTAAATCTCCAGAAAAACCTGTAAAGGTGGTGTGCTGGAAATGTGGAAAGGAAGGGCACTAAAAAAGGGATTGTAAATCTAAAGCTCTTGATAAAGGAAAGGGATTTGATGATGCTCCTTCTATAGAGGCGAAAACCGCCTCAAATGAAGGTGGGGATGTGTACGTGGATTCTTCAAGTACACATGTAGATCATGAGGCATGGTTGATTGACTCAGGTGCATCCTTTCACTTCACTCCTCATGTAGAGTCGTTCTGCGAGTATGAGAAATACGATGGTGGTGCTGTCTTCTTAGGGTATGATAGGAAGGCTAGAATCGTTGGTCGTGGAAAAGTAAAGTTGAAGTTGCAAGGTGGAAGTGTTAGAACACTTCCGGGTGTTCTGCATATTCATGCATTGGCCAAAAATCTGATTTTTGCAAGCAAGCTAGATGATGCAGGTGTAAAAATAGTGTTCGAGAAGGATACCTGCAAGATGGTTCGGGGAGCACTGGTATTGATGTGGGGAGTTCAGATTGTAACTCTGTATAAGCTGCAAGGTAGCACTATTGTTGATGGGTGCAACAGCTCTATGGTTCCTAAAAGTGGAGCAGAAAATCTAGTGGTCTCTGGAGAGAAGACCATGTTGTGGCATCAAAGGCTTGGACATATTGGAGAGAAGGGTCTTCGAATACTTCATGGTAAAGGTATGGTAGAAGGTATGAGTAATAGCACTCTAGATTTTGATTTCTATGAAAATTGTGTATATGGGAAGCATAATTGGGTGATTTTCCCCTTTGGTGGTAAGAGGGCGAAACAGATATTAGAACTTGTGCACAGTGATGTGTTTGGACATATGAATGTTCCATCACTGGGTAAGTCTATGTACTATGTATCATTTATAGATGACTTCCCAAGGAATACATGGATATATTTCCTTAAGAAGAAATCTGAAGTATTTGACAGGTTTAAAGAATTTAAGGCTCTGGTGGAAAACCAGATAGAGAAGAAGATAAAGGTGTCGAGGGCAGATAACGGTGGAGAGTTTTGCAGTAAGGAATTTGAAGAATTCTGTAAGAAGTGTGGTACAACACGGCAGAAGACTACTCCATACACGCCTGAGCAAAATGGAGTTGTAGAAAGAATGAACAAGATGTTGATGGAAAGGGCAAGAAGCATGCTTAGTGGTGCCGGGTTAGGATAGGAATTCTGGGCAGAGGCGGTGGAGACAGCTTGTTACCTGGTCAATAGATCACCTTCATCAGAGTTGGAGGATAAGACTCCACAAGAGTATGGACTGGTAATAAACCCTCTCTTTCACATCTGGGGGTATTTGGATGTGATGCATATATACATGTTCCAAAGGAGAAACGAACCAAGTTGGATAGTAAATCTGAAAAGTGCATCTTTATTGGGTATAAGGATGGTTTAAAGGGTTATAAGATTTGGAACCCAGTAACAAGGAAGGTTGTGTACAACCAAGATGTGGTGTTCAGAGAGGTAAAATATGTTATTAAACATGAAGTCCAACCAAAAGAACCTGAGAAGATAGAGTTTGAGCTTAAGGAGGAACAATCAAACTCTACAACAGAGGAGTAATTAGAAGATGAAGAGCCACAAACTCCAGGTGTGAGAAGATCAGTTCAAGAAAGAAGGCAACCAGAAAGGTATAGTCCATTTGCTTTCTGTTCAAATTTTGCTTTATCTATTACTGACGATGATCCCAGAACTGTGAAGGAAGTAGTAGATTCAGAGGATGTCAAACTCTGGAAAGAGGCCATGGTTGATGAAATGGCATCTTTGCACAAAAATGAGGCTTGGGTTCTGGTGGAGTTGTCGGCTGCAAGGAAACCCATTGGTAGCAAATGGGTGTTCAAGAAGAAGACAAATGTAGAAGGAAAGGTGGAGAAATACAAAGCTCGGTTGGTAGCAAAAGGTTATTCCAAGGTGGCAGGAATTGATTTTGGTGATATTTTTTCTCTTGTTTCCAAGGTAACTTCTATTAGATTACTTTTATCTGTTGCTGCTGCTTTTGGTTTTGAGGTAGAACAGATGGATGTGAAGACAACCTTTCTTCATGGGGATCTGGAAGAGGAAATCTACATGAAGCAACCTGAAGGCTTTGCGGTGAAGGGTAAGAAAGAATTGGTATGCAAGTTAAAGAAGTCTCTGTATGGGTTAAAACAGTCACCAAGGATGTGGTATCAGAAATTTGATACATTTATACGGGGACTTGGCTTCACCAGAAGCAAAGCAGATCACTGTGTGTATTTTAAATTAATTGGTGACTGTGTTATTTATCTGGTCTTGTATGTGGATGATATGTTGATGGTTGGAAATGACAAAGAAATTATCCAGGATTTGAAGACCCAATTGTCCTCCAAATTCAACATGAAATATCTTGGTGTTGTAAACTATATTTTGGGCATGGAAATTAAAAGAGACCAGACAAAGAGGAAGCTCTGGTTAAACCAGAGGAAGTATGTCGACACAATACTGCAGAGGTTTAATATGCAGGATAGTAAACCGGTGAAGGTTCCTATTCCTGTAGGTGTGAAGTTATCTACTGAACAGTGTCCCAAGACACAAGAAGAGGAAGAGGACATGTCCCGTGTTCCATATGCAAGTGCACTCGGTAGCCTGATGTATGCAATGGTATGTACTAGACCAGACATTGCACATGCAGTGGGAGTATTGAGCAGGTTTATGTCAAAACTAGGGAAGGAGCACTGGACAACAGTGAAGTGGGTTTTTAGGTATTTGCGTGGCACTAGTGATTATGGTTTGTGCTACCAAGGAATACCAGGATTGGACAGAGTGCTGGATATTCATGGCTTTGTTGATGCATATTGGGCTGGAGATCTGGATCAGAGAAGATCTACAAGTGGGTATGTGTTTAACCTATTTGGAGGTGCAGTCAGTTGGATGAGTAAGAAATAATCTGTAGTGGCACTATCAACTACAGAGTCAGAATACATGGCAGCCAATCATGTAAGCAAGGAAGCAGTTTGGTTGCAGAAATTGCGTTCAAGTATGGGGTTAGTATAAGGAGCTATAAGGATAGACTATGACAGCCAAAGTGCAATTTTCTTGGCAAAGAACCCTGCATATCATTCAAAGATAAAGCACATTGATGTTCAGTATCACTTTGTGAGGGATATGATAGAAGACAAAAAGGTGTTGCTGATAAAGGTGGACACTTTGAAGCATACTACAGATGCATTGACAAAATTTGTGAGCTCTGTGAAGTTCTTTTGGTGTAAAGAAACAATGGGCATTGTAGGGCTGGACAAATGACTAAGCTCTCTTGTGGCCCCCTATGGAAAGAAAACAAGAAGTGGGAGAATGTTGGGTTGTGTTATATTCTTTCCACGACTAGCCCACGTAGTTAACCAGGGGGTTAAAGGGCGGGGGGGGGGGGGCGCGGGTGGAGCCCCCTCTTCAGTGCGCTGATTGCATAGTGGGGGGGTCACAAGGGGTTTGAAGGGTGCAGGTAACCCCCCTCTATGGGGTCCGAGGTAGCACCCCGGAAAATTTTGTTTTTTGGACCCTATATTAGGTTGGGCGGACCTACCTATGGTTTTGTGCATAATTTTTGCACATGGTTTTGGACGCGATGGTTTTCGATCCATGGTTTTTGATGCTTCATCATGTATAAATATGTATTGTAACATTGAAAGGAACATGATGAAAAATCAAGCTAGTAGTCCTGGTTTCTGGATCCAGGGGAAAATCTCTGTATATATGTGTTTTGTGTGTTATGCTCTCGCATTGTTTATTTTCTGTGTTTTAGAATTCATATGCAGGTAATTTTTGTATGGGGTTAAAACCTACAATACAAATATTTTCCACTTAATTTATTAAAAATATACAAATAAATTAAAACATCACACCCCCTAGTCAACCAAATATACAATGATTTTCTGAAGCAGGATGTTCCGGCATCAGACTCCCGATGTAGAAAAGAAAATTTCATAGAGTCCTGTCTATGAGGTCTGTCTCTTTTTTGTAGTAATGTGACAACCACAAGTCTCAATGACTTGCTACCTCCAGGATTCCAAATTCTGTTTTGTTGCTGGTCCTTCAATATTTCTTTCTGATGTCGTTTACAAGATTGGAATAACAATTCATTGTGATTACATTTAGGTTCCATATTTGGACATTTTTCTTCCACATGTGCAATATGTTCATGTTCTAACAACATTTTTATTTCTTCAATTTCAACTTTATTATCATTCTCTATGCTTCTGTTGCACCAAATTTGTTGATTTGAAGGCATATTGCCACATTCTAACTTTGGATTATCTAACCAATCTTCTAGACATTTTAATTCTGCTGCAATATTACTCATGTTGACATTTGAAAGTATTTGATGATTATCAACAACTTTAATTATTTTTTCACCTTCATCATCTTTAACATTTCCTGCATCCACAAACAGGCTATTAGTTTTTAAAATATAGGACCTTTCGGCCTCGTTTGATGCTTCAAGCAACAATCTTTCACAATGGACTTTCTGGGTTTCAACAAATCCTTTTTGTTGTGACTCAATTCCTTTGAGTCTCTCCTTTTCCAACAAAGCAATATATATTTTTTCAAGTTCTCTGAACTTGTTTATCAGCGTGGAATTCCATTTCTTTTGCAATAGGTTCCATCTAATCTGTTTCCTCATTCTCCATCCATGTCTTCGGTCTTCATTCTCTTTTCCTTGTAGCCATTCCGTTAGTATGTCAAGTCGCAATTTCAATTCCTCGATCTCTTTCTTCATCTTCTGTGGTGAAATTTATCCTATTCACTGTCACGTGCAACAACTAACACTTTGGCAAGACTTTGGGTGTCGGGCTCTACCGATCATGCACCCATTACAATCAATGACACTTTTGACTTGACTATAAATTTCCTTTTAACTCCAGACTTTTACATCAACTCTTCATTAATAGACCTTTCCTTAAAAAAAATTCACTTATCACTCCATATTACAATTCACTTATCATTCCAACCAAATATTACAAATTACAAAACATACTTATTCCTCCAAATGTTATAAACGTAATCAATCCACTTATCCCTCCATCACTTTAAAAAAAAAAAAATTATACATATTTACCTCAAAACATTGCTAAAACCTTATATCTCCCTTGCAGGCACATACAATTAAAAATTGTAAAAAAAATGATTCTCCAGTTACATGAATCCGAGTTTCATTTCTTAAAACTTTTGACATAAATTTGATTTTAATAATAAGTGGAATTTTAAGATATCCTTATTTAAAATAAGTGGAAAATTGTATCCACGTAAAAGTAATAAGTAATAAGTGGCAAATTATATCCACGTAAAATTAATAAGTGGAGCATTAACGTAATAAACTAAATATGGAATTGCATGCAAATGAGCTCTAAACAGGGTGCATCCTCCTCTAAATAGATGCTGACTGCGTAAATCTTCTCAAGTAAAGACGGTACATGTAGATTTTTTCCAAGTCAATACTCCATTTCTTCTTTGGCTTATTAAATAACGCTCTTCTCAGGTTACGATGATCCTTACCGCTAATACACTAACGTTGCAACAGGGTCCATTAAACCTTAAATCACGCACATTAAATCAATATGCAGAACTGAATATACATGTGCGCAATGCTCCGTACAACGTTAGAATTGTCGTATATCCAAGACAAATGCAACGTCGAAGAAATGCAACATTTGTAACTACCTGCCAACAATCTAGCAATCATATCTGCACCGCATTCATTCAAATTCTCTGAAAATGATTTCAGGCAGATATGGCATCATTAATAGTGACAGTGTGTGACTATCCTCAAACAACTCTAGGGATAAACTTTCAGGCTTTGATACCACTTTGATGCAGCAAAACTGCAACTTTGAAATGATCCTTGGGCCTGTGGTTTAATCCATTACGCAACAAATTTAAGGGGCTCAAAAATAAAATCAACACATAACATTAAAGTCTACACAATATGTATCCACAAAAAAAATTCAGAAATAATTTATTATAAATAAAATATTTACAGGAGAACTTCTCATTCCTTACTCTCACACTCCTCTCTCTTTCATGTCTCATTGGCTCCTCTTAATTTATACAAATGGATTAGAACCCAAGTAGGTTCTAGATCCCTTAACAAAATCCAACAAAACCTCTATTGATCCCTAAAATTTATCATCCAAATCTTAAAAATCCTCTAATTCCACTTTTGACTCAACTAATCCTCTATTCTAGGATCCCCTAATCCGTAAGATCTCTATGAGATCTTTACAAGTCTATCACCACTCATATTCTCTCATAATTGAGAATATTTACAATTAAAACCTCATACACATATTTTCGACTCAATTTATTAAAAATATACAAATAAATTAAAACATCACACCCCCTAGTCAACCAAATATACAATGATTTTCTGAAGCAAGATGCTCCTGCATCGTAAATTGATTCTCCCCAAAAAGACTTGGACTTCTTTCGTATTTTTGGGTAGAGAGTGTGAATGATAGCTTCAACTTGCTTAGGATCATTTTTCACTCCCTCTTCTGTTACTATGTGTCCTAATAGCTTGCCCTCACTCAGGAAAACTGATATTTCTTGGTATCCAAAGATAGTCCATACCTCCTGCATTTCTGAAAGGTGAGCTTCAGGTGGAGGATGTGCTCTTCATCAGTCTTAGAGAAAAATTTGATATCATCCAGATATACCACTACAAACTTGTCTTGGTCCCCTACAAAAGCTATATCTATAGCTCTCTGAAAAGTGGCCCCTACATTCATAACACTGAAAGGCATGCGAGCATACATGAAAGTCCCCCAAGGGGTGGTGAAAGCAATCTTCTTCTGATCATCGTGGTGGATTGCCACTTGGTTGTAACCATAGAACCCATCCATCGTGGACATTCTAACTGATCGCACCACCTTCTGTAATATATAATCCATCTTGGGTAGTGGGTAATTGTCTTTCAAAGATGCCTTGTTAAGGTTACGAAAATCTACACATAACCTTATTTCGCCATTCTTTTTTTGGACTGGGACTAGGTTGGCCACCCACTCTGAGTACCTTAAAGGCACTATGATTTTTTCCTGTAGAAGTTTCCTCACTTATTTTTCATTAGAGGGGAGTAGGAGCGAATTAATCTGCCTGAGCTTCTGTTTACATGGTTTTATTCCACTCTTCAAAGGAATCTTATGATGCATGATGTTAGTATCAAATGCTTTTAAATCCTCATAATACCAAGAAAAAACATCCTTATAGATTTTGAAAAGATTTAAATACCTCTGTTTGTATCGTGAGGGGATTCCCTTTGATAGCCTGACCATCTGGGGTTCATCTTTTGGGCCGATATTGCAATCTTCTACTTGCTCGTCCATCTCCGGAGCCATTGTTTTGGAGGCTACATCATTCAGGTTAGATAATTTTTGGAGTGGAACTAGCCCACGAGGAATAGTATTCCCTTCCAAACGTAGAATCCGACCACCGTGTTCTCCCATGAAGTTGGTTCTTGATCTACTTCTTTTTCCTCTTCCTGATCAATAGTTGAGTGAGTGAACTCCCCAACTACTTCTATGAACTACTTGACCTGCTCATCATCCTCGAATACATGCCAGTGCTTGACATTATCAGGTATATAGGGTCTGTGTCTGACCTCCACCTCGTACCTCAGAAGTGAATTTTGAGGAGTTTTGAAGTTTCTTGCTGCTACGGCAAGGAGATCAGCCATTCTATTTTCTTCTCGGGGTAGAATTTCGATATTAAAGGCCAGGAAGAAATTATCAATTAAATCCCATACTTCATTTCGATAAGTCCTCAATCTGGGATGTTTGGACTGGCACTTTTTTTGGATCTGCTTTACAATCTACTTAGAGTCTCCATGCACAATTAAGCATACAATATTCATATTCCTCACTGTTTGTAGCCCAAGGAGTAATGCTTCATACTCCGCCACATTATTGGTTGCCTCAAACTCTAGCTTGAATGAGAGGGGTATCAAGATGCCCTCAGGACTTACCATTAATACTCATGCTCCATTTCCTTCTTTTGAATCAGCTCCATTAAAGTATAATTTCCATACTTTGTTTTTATCTATGTGCTAGTCGTCTAACTGCATTGTTATACGTACCTACATTTCTTCTAAGATGGTCTCATCTTCTTTTAAGACCACGAGAGAGTTCACTTTCTTTTCTATATACAGGAGAATTTTGAGAATCTTTAGCTGGGGCCATAGTCTTTACAAATCTGGAATCTCTGTACAATCTCCTTTCTTCGCCTCCAAAAGTAGGAATAGTGGCATAAGTTAGATCTAATTTTATAGAGCCCCTAACCTTGGAACCCCAAGACCTAGCTAGAAGCATGCCGAATCTAGGAGGAATATATGCCACCATTATGTCCATCACTACACTCTTCACATGGATTTGGGCTAGGTTTACCACCAAATATTTTATCATTCCCAAGCATTTGACTCTCTTAGAGTCAAAGGAGTATAGGTCCATGTAGGGTCTAGTGATCTACAAGCCGAGTTTTTCCATCATGAACAAGGGCATTAGGTTATGGGAGGCTCCAGAGTCCAACATATATTTATGCAATAAAAGTTCACGAATTACCAGAGTCACATAGAAGGGTGCAGTGGAAGAATCAAGTTCTTCAACATGAGGCCCCAAGACAACCATTGGTCTCTCTTCTTGAAGGTTTAGACAGTCATGGGTTTGTACTGAAGTGGATGGAAGCATGAAATGAGAGACTTACACTTTATACATGAGCTATTTTAGAGGTTCAATTAGGTGAACATGGATCTTTACCTTCTCGAGTTCCTTCTGGAGAGTGAATGTAGGCTGGCCCTTTGCTACGCCTTCGAGCTCTACTTCTTTTTCTTTATTGCCAGTAGTTTTTATCATAACAGGTACCTTATCTTTTGTATGTTCCTTAGAGTTATGGAATTCCTTATTTAAGGATTCTTTTACTTTGGGTGAATTAATGTTCATCTTCCCTTTTCCTTTATTTAATACAGGGGGAATATTTTGGGGAGCAGTTTCCTCTTGTTGTTCAGTTTCCCTCGACCTCTTTTTTGAAGATCTAAGGTCATACTTTTGATGAATCTGTCCTTGCATGAAATATTCAAATTGTTTACAATAATTCCCTATGACCTCCTCATTTGTTGTTGCTTCTCTATCATGACACATCTCATGGTGAGCCATGTTTTATTGTTCCTCTTCAGAGAAGGAGGAATACAGGCTTCCCCGTGTCTCATGTGTATCTGGTGTTTGTTCATTTGGATCATCTTCTAGATACAAAGGAGGAGGGATATGATTGAGTTGAGATTTTCTTTCCCTTTGCATTATCTACAATGGTGGCCTTTGGTATTGTGGGTTGTACCCTTGGTTGTTACCATGAGCGTTCTGTTTAGGGAGATTCTTGTTCTCGAGCTCAAGCTTCACCACTTTGTGCAATAAAATCTTAATGAGCTTCTCCATTTATTCCCAATTTAGATCTGGTGATTCTTTACCTTGAAGAGAGGAGGATTCTTCTTCTTTCCCCCTTTTCTTCTCATGAGGATTATGCTTTCCTCTTGACTTCCTTGCCGAGGTGAAATTTGGTTCCACCTCAAAAGCATTCACTTGGAGTTGATCTAAAGTACGAGACTTCCTCTCCCTCAGGGTAAAGCCAAATTCAGACTCAAGGGCTCCCAAAAATACTACACGAGCAACAACTTGATGAGGATTTATCTCAATGGGCAAGTTATTATACTGGTTATTGAGTCTTTTTATGAATTTTGATATATCCTCCTCAGGCTTCTTCCTTATAGCATTGAACTTAGTGAAAACATATTCATGATCTCTTTGTTCACCCCATTTTTCTGTGAAAGAGTTTTCGAGTTCTTCCCAGTTGGTGATAGATGCATTGGGTAGAGCTTTGAACCATTTTCTAGCTTCTCCATCAAGGGATTGCACAAAGAGTCTCAAGATCACATCCAACTGTTTTATATTTGGATTTTTAGCAAAGGCACATAAGATTTCAATGTGTCTCTACGCAGTATTTTCGTCTTCTCCATTGAACCTAGGTAAAAGCTTTAAGTAATCCTGGTTCATAGAAATTAGAGGTTGAGGTAAATCAAGAGGGGCATATTTATTGAGTAAGAATCCCATGAAAACCATCTGGATTAATGGAGGGGGATTGAGATTTGTGAGAGGGACTTGTGTTAAAATCACAGGGGTTAGAGTAACTAAATGAAGATCGGTATGAATGAGTGTATAGTATATATGGATTTTATTTAGGATGACCTTTCCTTTTTCAATCTCAGGAGGAGGAGGAAATGAAACAACAAGAGTCGTTACTAAGATTTCTTCCTCTTTGATTTCTGTTTTGGGGGCACGATGCTCTAGATTATCTTCTGTAGGGTATGTAAGGACTTTTGGTGATCCAAATATGGATCCTGGATAAATCTCTAAGTATAAAAGACTTCATTCAAGAGGTAAAAGGTGCCAAAATCCTTTGTAATTAGAGGAAAATGAAAATCGCAGGCTGCTCTCAGACATAGTCTCATGGCAAGGATCCCTCCTTTCTGAATCCAACGCAACTTAAATGGGCGAAAACAGATTTCAGATGGGAAAGACATCATAAAATGAAGTTGTCGTTTTTTCAAGGGAAAAAGAGGAAAAATCCCTTGCGAATGGGTCTAAAAACCCTCTAAGTCTTATAAAGCTCCCTAAAGGGAAAAACCACTAAAAAAGGAGAAGTCTCGAACTTATAGGGAAACACTATTAGGACACTACAAACATAAGAAAAGCCATGAAATGAGCCTCATCGGAGGTCAAAGGAATAGCTGCATAAGGGCTGTCGGATCTGGCCGATCAACGGTCCAGATCCGATCGGCATATCACATCGGCGGTGATCGGTGGGTTAGATCGGAGGCATGGCATGATGGACCGGGCGATGCGATGAAGCGATTGATGAAATCGGCGGATTGCCATCGGTGAACAACGGAGCAACCATATTATATATATATATATATATATATATATATATATATATATATATATATATATATATATATATATATATATATATATATATATATATATATATATATATATATATATATATATATATATATATGCGCGATATCCCGACTGTGATCACCGATATCGGTGTCAGCGATACCAAAGGGGAAGCCAAAGGGCCGTTGCAACTAGCGATGCGATATGGCCAGACCTGATAGGGTTCTGGAATGCAAATATATATATTTTGAAATCCGCCAAATGCGATTTTTAATGTATTTTGCCTGTTTCATTTATTAAACGAAAAACAAAGGGGCAGGCCAATTGCGATTGCGATAAGCGATCCCCAAGCGGACCCGATAGGGATATAAAATAGGATTATAAAACTTTGAAGTCCGAAACTGTGTGTTCTGCAGATTTTCTCGTGTTTGGCAACGTTTCTTTGTGTAAACAGAAAACGACTGCTCAAAGGAATTTTAAGCACCGATTGCCCTCATTTTTGGCAGAGATAGGTGGTCACCTACCCAAATGGCATTATGTAATGATTAATGAATGCTCAGAAGGGGGATTCAAGCAAACATGGCCAGAAGTTGCAGAACTCGAAAGAGAAAACCAACAGGAAGCGCAATTTAGCTTTTAAGCCATGAATGCCAAAAAAAGAGGGTTGTTGGGTTGTAGAACGGTGGCCAAATTATGTTTGTTGCTGAGTTAATGTTGGTGGCCGAGCTGTTGCTGAAGACTGTCTATTGCTGAAAGCTAAGACAAGGCAAAAGGAGCAGCACAGAAGAAAAAGGAGCCGATGCGGGAGCCTTTGGGGTCACTTGAAGTTCAAGTGAAATGCCATAGAGCGTGAAGGTTGCAGAAGGCAGAAAGGAGCTAGAGCAGGAGAGCCAAAGAGCCAAGAGCAAAAACCAGATCCAAAGAGCTAGAGTCAGAGCCAAGAGCCAAAACCAAGAGCCAAAGAGCCAGAGTCAAGAGCCAAGAGCCAAAAGCCAAAGCTTCAAGAGCCAAGGGATAAAAAGGTGTCTAAACCCACTGTTTATTTGTAGAACAGCAGGAGTTGAGTCAAAGACTTGTAAAAGATTTACACCATAATCCCAGAGAGCCAAGTCAAATTGACAAGAGCTCATGGAGATGTAGCCCAAAAGTTGTGGGTGAACTCCAAATTAATTTGCCGTCTTATGTGTCTGTTGTTACCGCTGCTTTATTTACTGTTGTATGCATTAATATATCAGTTTAAGCACATTCACATATCAGCACCAACAACATATTTTAAAGTAAATAATCAGCTGAAACAAATACAAGCATACACCCATATTTTCAAGCATTTCTTAATTCCGCATTGGTTAATCATTAAAGACTTGGGAATATTCAAGCTTTGGAAGTGGGAGAGGTTCTTGTAAGCTAGACAAGAAGCCTAAGTGCCCCATTTTCAGATCAGGTGGTATCAGAGCTTAAGATTGATTAACCACACCTTCAAGGAAGGTTATATCAGAATGCTTGATTGACAAAGCAAAGACTGCTTGTCTGAAAGATGTTTGAACAACAAGAGGTCGATTATATGCTTGTTTGCAGACTGACTATTTGTTGAGTTTGCAGAGATGAAGGGAAAGCTATTGATAGCTCAGTCCAGGAAGGACAAGAAGTAGAAGGGTTGAAGGAATTCTTCTATCCCAACGGACCTCAAGGCAATGTTTGGAGAACAAGAGGTTTGTTGCAAAAGGTTGTTGAATAAGCTCTTTATTTATCTTGTTGAAATTTTTTGTTCATTGACCAAATGACAACTTCTACAAGTGGGTCCTCAAATTCTTCTCTCTTCACAAGATTCTTTGATGAAGACATGAAGCAAGAATTGTCCACCATGATGGATATGGTGAGAGAAATGTATGAGGATGGAAGGAAGAGCAGCATGCTTAGAAAGCAGCTGAATTCCATGAAGGAAGAGCAGCATGCTTAGAAAGCAGCTGAATTCCATCAAGGAAGAGAAGAAATTGCTTGTTGAAAAATTGCAGGAAATGGAGAGGCAACTTCATATTGCAAATATGAACCCGAAGAGGATGCATGAGTTGGAAACACAACCCTTTGTTTCCCAAGAAGCCTTAGTCAAGTACCAGCTTGAAGAAGAGGTAAGCCATTCCAGTTTTCTTCAAATTCTTCTGAGAATGCTTGTATTGGTTCTTTTGAGAAACATACTAAAGGCATAGGTTCCAAGCTAATGTCCAAGATGGGCTATGAAGGAAAGGGTTCGGGAAAGCATGCACAAGGTATTGTTGAACCAATAATGGTTGAGGAAAGGCCTAAATATTTGGGTCTTGGCTATGGACAATCTTATGGAGAGAATTCCAAAGCTGCCATGAAAGCCATTGAAACAGTCCCAAGAAGGAGTTTCATTTCATGTCCTCTACCTCAGAAGTGTGAAGGTTGTATCCAAGAGGAATACAATATCTTGAAACATCAATTGCAGGATGCAGGTGTTTAGAAGCACACACTTGAACCAGAGAGTTGGGGAGACTCTAACAACCTTGAAGAGTTTGATGGTGTTCCAAAGGGAGCCGCTTCTTCATTTGCTTCACCTTCTCATGAAGGCAATACAGGAGAAAGAGGCAGGTATAAATCTGGTTCTAAACATATTCCTTTTGATTTTGCAAAGCATGATAAATTTCCATATAAGTATGGGGAAAGAGTTGCATGTTCCTTTTGTGGTTTGGATAACCATGACATTTCTAGATGTTGGAAGAGAATGGCTGCATACAAGAAACAAAAGAAGGAAAAGAAGCAAGCAGCCAAAGGTCCATTGGACAAGGTAAATCATTCTATCAAGAGGATGCACATGCAGTGCACTTACTGCCATAATCAAGGACATCTTGTTGCAAAGTGTTGGACACTGAATCCAACAATGCTTCCACCAAAGCTGAAGAAAGTGGAAAGAGAAGATGGCAGAAATGGAAGTGAAGATTCCATGAATGATGTGTCTCAAGATGATTCACATGATGATGCTGATGTGCAGGCAAGGGTAGTACCTTTGAAAGGGATTGGTAAGAAACAGTTAGAGTTCTTGTCCAATTAATATTGCATGTCTATTCATGCATCTACATTATATTTCCTTATAACTTCGAAAGTACAGTGTGCTTAAGTGAAAGTGGAAGGATGAAATGCATGCATGAGCATGAGATGCATGAACACAGGGATGTTGATGATTTCCTTGTTTTTGAACATGTATGTGTAATTAACTTGTAGGGTTGATTGCTTTGACATGCATGTGATGCCATGTTGACTTGAAAGAAGTTAACTTGGTCTCCAAATGGAGATAATGATGAAAGTTTCATCTTTTGGAAAAAGAGTCCTAATGGTCTTTTTCTACATGCTTGACTTGAAGGGTCATTTGTTTAAAGGCATGTTTTGTGGGCTTGTTATTTAGTCCATCATTTGTATGCAGATATAAGACATGGAGGTGTTCACAAGTTGTGAAAATCTATTTCTTTTGTTGAAGTAGGAGTTAGTCCATCCAGTTGTTGTCTGTATGCCTGTTGTTGTTAATAGTTGTTGTTGGCAGCTTGTCAAACAGGTACAAATGAAAGTTTTGTGGAGCAAATGTACTTCAAATTTGTTGAGCCACCTTGGATCAATGATCAAGGCAAAGAAGCTCAAACTACCTTCTATGACCATTTCAGTAGACGTTCTGTAGAAAGGCAAGGAGGAAGACAGTTCTTCTCAGGAAGACCAACCCATCCAAGAGAAGGGAAGTGGTCAAAAACTTTGGCTCAGAGGCACTATGCAAAGGAAAGTGTAGGGAGGCTGAAAGAAGAGGATGAGTCACCCTCATTTACTGCTCAGATCAGTATATCAGTCTTTTGGAGACCAAAATTTTTTTTTAGTGGGAAGGCGTGATCCAAAAATGGATCTTGGATAAACCTGTAAGTCTAAAATACTTCATGCAAGAGATAAAAGGTGCCAAATGGCAAAAATCCTTTGTAAATCAGAGGAAAATGAAAATCGCAGGCTGCTCTCAGACATAGTCTCATGGCAGGGATCCCTCCATTCTGAATCCAACGCAACTTAAATGGGCGAAAACAGATTTCAGATGGGAAAGCTATCATAAAATGAAGCTGCCCTTTTTCAAAGGAAAAAGAGGCAAAATCCCTTGCGAATGGGTCTAAAAACCCTCTAAGTCTTATAAATCTCCCTAAAGGGAAAAACCACCAAAAAATGAGAAGTCTCGGACTTATCGGGAAACACTATTAGGAGGCTACAAACATAAGAAAAGCCATGAAATGAGCCTAATCGGAGGTCAAAGGAATGGTTGCACAGGGGTCATCGGATCTAGCCGATCAAAAGTCTAGATCCGATCGACATATCGCATCAGCGGTGATTAGCGGATCGAAGCGGAGGCATGGCGCGATGGACTAGGGCGTTGCGATGGAGCGATCACCGAAATCGGCGGATCGCCATCGGTGAACATATGGAGCAACCATATATATATATATATATATATATATATATATATATATATATATATATATATATATATGCGCGATAGCCCGACTGCAATCGCCGATATCGGCGAATCGACGTCGACGATACCAAAGGGGAAGCTAAAGGGCCGTTGCAACTAGCGATGCGATATGACCAGACCCGATAGGGTTCTGGAATGCAAATATATATATTTTGAAATCCGCCAAATGCGATTTTTAATGTATTTCGCCTGTTTTGTTTATTAAATGAAAAACAAAGGGCAGGTCAATTGCGGTTGCGATAAGCGATCCCCAAGCGGACTCAATAGGAATATAAAGCAGGATTATAAAACTTTGAAGTCCGGAACTGTGTGTTCTGCGGATTTTCCCATGTTTGGTAGCATTTCTCTATGTAAACATAAAATGACTGCTTAGAGGAATTTTAAGCGCCGATTGCCCTCATTTGTGGCAGAAATAGGTGGTTGCCTGCCCAAAGGGCGTTATGCAATGATTAATGAATGATCAGAAGGGGGATTCGAGTAGGCATGGCAAAAATTTGCAGAGCTCGAAAGAGAAAACCAACAGGCAACACGATTTGGCTTTTAAGCCATGAATGCCAAAGAAAGAGGGTTGTTGGGTTATAGAACGGTGGCCAAATTATGTTTGCTGCTGAGTTAATGTTGGTGGCCAAGCTATTGTTGAAGACTGTCTGTTGCTGAAAGCCAAGCCAAGGTAGCAAGCCAAGGCAAAAGGAGCAGCGCAGAAGCCCAAGGAGGCAGCGTAGAAGAAAAAGGAGCAGCTGAGGGAGCCTTTGGGGTCACTTGAAGTTCAAGTGAAAAGCTAGAGAGCGTGAAGGTTGCAGAAGGTAGAAAGGAGCCAGAGTAGGAGAGCCAAAGAGCCAAGAGCCCGAGCCAAAGAGCCAAGAGTCAGAGCCAAGAGCTAGAACTAGAGCCAAAGAGCTAGAGTCAGAGCCAAGAGCCAGAACCAAGAGCCAAAGAGCCAGAGCCAAGAGCCAAGAGCCAAAAGCCAGAGCTTCAAGAGCCAAGGGATAAAAAGGTGTCTGAACCCACTGTTTATGTGTAGAACAGTAGGAGTTGAGTAAAATACTTGTAAACGACTTACACCATAATCCCAGAGAGCCAAGTCAAATTGATAAGAGCTCACAGAGATGTAGTCCAGGAGTTGTGGGTGAACTCCAAATTAATTTTCTGTCTTATGTGTCTGTTGTTACTGCTGCTTTATTTACCGTTGTATGCATTAATATATCAGTTTAAGCACATTAACATATCAGCACCCACAACAGATTTTAAAGTAAATGATAAGCTGAAACAAATACAAGCATACACCCATATTTTCAAGCATTTCTTAATTCCGCATTGGTTAATCATTAAAGGCTTGGGAATATTCAAGCTTTGGAAGTGGGAGAGGTTCTTGTAAGCTAGAAAAGAAGCCTAAGTGCTCATTTTCAAATCATTTGGAGTTAGATCTGAGCCATGACTAACAATGTGTTGGGAGATGGATGAGGAAGCTTCAAAGAATGGTGAGACAATAATATAGGTAGTAGGAGTTTTCTCCTTCTAGACTCTCTTGGAAATTAATTTCTCTTGATTAGACACTAGAGGGTTTTTCTGCTGAGAGGTATTTGAGCGAGAGCGAGGCTTTCTAAAATCTAGGATGATAAATGATAATAAGATTTGTGGAGTCGCCAAGGTGATGAGGATGCAATCATAACGTATTTGCTCACCTACACAAAGAGTTCTTCACTTGTCGTATCCCATGGGAAAAATCTTTCTGTAAGTCCCTAGCAATGACACCAAAATATGTTGTTGCTTCCAGAGGCAACCTAGGATTTCTTACAAGACCAGTGCCTGGTAACATCTATCTTTATGTGTCTTCTATGATCTTCAGGAAACCAGAGACATCATATACATCTTATACACATAGTAATTACAAATATACAGATATACACATAATAAGATGGGTTGGTTCCTTCATCCAAGGATATAATCCATGTATTTATGATATCCTTTCACATATACAACTCACAGGAATATAGGTAAAAACTAGTGGAGGCCGAGTAATTCGAGGACTTACAGTTTAATCAGCTTTTGCATAGCAATGAAAGAAGAGAGGGAGAAGACTAACTCATCACATAGTGCTTGAAAACTCAAGAGTTCTATACTTATCTGAGTTAAAGGTAAACATATGGATGTAAGAGGATTGGATGCTATGATTCATGGAGCACAAATTTAAAGATATAATCTCATAATTACATATAGGCATGTGCATTAACTAGTCAACAAAAATGAATTCGTAAGAACATAAGAGATATTTCTGGCAGCTACAATTGCATGAAATCAAAGAGGAAATGTGAACATAATGGAAGTTTAACAAAGAAACAACATACTGTAATACTCGAAGGTTAGAATTGCCATTATTTCATTCATATTCAGAAAGATGAAAATCTGGAATCCATACAGTTTCAAAAATCACATATAGTTTTTCCACAGAATTCAGAACCTTTTTTTAGTGTTTCTTCCTTCCTTTTATAAGGAGAGGGAGAAATGGAGAATTACAAAATATCTCAAGAGACCTTCCAGCTTCCAAAATGGCTAGCTGTCTCGTGCGCTGGCTTTGTCGCCTCCCATATTTACAACAAAAAGATGCCTTGCTTGGAACTCAAACAACATAACAAAATCAATCAAAAACAGAAAAACATAAATCTTAATGAACTGAAATGATGACCCTGTAAATATCTCCATGCCACTCGTCTTCGTTGGCCTCTAGTCGCGACATGTATTTGTTAAATTACGCCTCGTAATCTCTTAGTTGGTTCCTTGTGACTTTAGGCCTGAACTGCTTTATTTCTTCTTTCGTGAGAACCAGGAGTGACACGCGTGATCGTTGTAACGGACTTAGATCACAACTGCTGACTCATTCGTCCCTTCTAGATTCCCTGTAAAATACTATCAGAGCCCATCGTGCCTTGAAGATCAAATTATACAAGTGTATCGAGGATAAGAGAGCAGAGGGCTTTAATACTAAATAGGCTTCATATATATGTGGTCGTTCATATCCTTTGGCCCCTTTTGGCTTAGGCCTATTCTGTGTTTTTGTGTAATAGAACCAGGGGCTATGACTAGGTGTTTAGTTCTCGGGCGCTATGGCCTTTAGACTCCCCTTTGGGGATCTTCTTCCTTTGTTACATAAAATATTGAATACCAGCGATTTACCATGCTTTTCCTTTGGTATCCCACCTTGACACTTGCGATCGCCGATCTACGGGATTGGGCCCACCCAGGATATCGCAATCAAAATACGGGAGGGAGAGCCTTTTTACCTCCTTTCATAGCGCTAAATGATTGCCCGGACGTGAAACTTCCATAAGACATATCACATAAAATACCGCATCTAGGAGAGTTCTCGCATATCACAATCACAAGTCGGAAGGGACTTCGGCGGAGGAGGAACTTTGACTTGTGCGATCACCAATTTGAGGGATTGGCCCCTTTTGTGCTTGGCCCTTGGTCCTTCGACCCTACATGTGATCGCGTTCCAACCCCCTTATTGGAGCACCCTTTACCACAAATCGCAATTGCAAACTTATAATTGGAGTTGCGACGTTTTACCTTCGTTGATCGCTGATATGCAGGATTGATGATGTCATGAGTGCCACATGGCACTTCCTAAGTGGTGACACATGTCACCCGGATATGCCCTCATAGGACCCCTTAAAATGCCAGATCAACATGCCACGTGTCCTTCGAACCACCATGGCATCTCCGTACGACCACGTCATCACTGTACTGCCACATCATGATGACATCAACTGCCATGTGCCTTTATGGGGACCAATCCTGCTCTGCCACGTGCCCCCCTAGAGGAGAGAGAAAAGGGTCTGCCCGCCCTTGGTTTTTCACTGATTTTCTTTGTTAATATTTTTTTGCCCTCTTGGCACTTTAACACTATATCGAGACTTTTCCACTTCGCAATCTTCTTATCCCCGGTCCCGTCCAGAATCGCCGATCTCCGATATTGCGAGACCTCCGATCGCCGATCGACCAATAAACTGTACTTCTTGAGTGCGAAATGCGATTATGATGACTATGGACCTTTGAAGTTTGCTATCTCTGATATTGACGACCGCTAATCACAAGTGGATCTTTCTTTCCTCGTCGTTTCTCTTAAGAAATTGCGATTGCGATTAGCCTCCCCTTGGTCTTTTCCCCTTTGTTTTATGGCTTTCAAAGGGTATGTTCAATCTGTTCTAACTTCTGATCCAGGAGTCCATTTTTGGACTTCCACCTACCATTGAAAAGCTTATTCCAAGCACTACCGAGTGGAGGGGGTCTGATTTAGCTTTAAGAGCTTCTGTGGCTTGAAAAAATGGCTTCAAACCTCACTTCTATTTGGCACTTGGAACAACTGAAAACTCATAATGTAGTGAGTGACAACAGGTACCAAAACCTTTGCTTTATTTATCCATCCGCCCTAGTCAAAATTAAACCCATATGTAGGTGGAGTGAAATTTTTAGGGGCAGTTTAATTTTTCTCTTGTTCCTTTCCCTTTCTTTGATAAGTCAAACCTTTATCTTTGGCTATCTTTAAAATCTGATTTGGTGAAGGCTTTTCTCCATATAATTTTGTGATCTTATCCAACTCACCAAAGTTACTCACACTATTTGAGGATGGAGACCTATTATTAACCTTTTGAATATTCTCCATAACTTCTATGCAATTTTCCATGGACAAATGATGCTCCTTGCCAACCAAATTTATTTGCTCAATTTTCCTAGCCATTCCTCCTTCTATAATCCTTCTCACATGTGGATAAGTGGCTTCATCGTGCATTTCCTCACATGAAGGTCTACAATAAGGAATATAATCATCAACTAAATTAGTAGTCTCAAGTGGGTTTGGTGGGCTATTCTCATTGGGAGGTCTTGTTTTTTTCCATTGATCATTTCCTCTATTTTGGAATCTCCTAGCTTGATTCCTCTCCATGGCCACCAACCTGTTTTGGATGGCATTCATTTGATTAGTGTGATTAATCTCCATGGTTTTGATGAGTTGAGGTAGTTCCTTAATAGGATCATGGGCACTTTCCTTTGCCTCAACCTTCCCTTTGGAGTCATGAGACTTCAATGGCTTTCTACTATAACCAGGAATTTATGACTTTCCTGATTCATTTCTAGGCTTTTCCATGTCAAAGGCTTCAATTGTGCTAAATTTAGATTTGCAAGTTTCTCTCTTCTTATCTCATAAGATGTTTCAACACCAAAGGCATCCAAATAAGAACATAATAAAAAAATTTCTATAGGCTTAGCATCTTGAGGCATTCTCTTTACCAGGTTATTGAATCCCTTGTTGAATTCCTCCACTGTTTCATTCTCATTCTTCTTGATACAGATAATGGTGTTGATCAAGTGCCCATCTTCTTTCTTTTCTCCATACTTATCTGAAAAGGAATTAATGATAGATTGCAATGAGTCATAAGAGTTAAGAGGATGCTCAATGAACCAATTAAGAGGATCCTCTTCTAAGGAGAGGACAAAGAGTCTCATCTTTACATCCTTATAGTTAGCACAATTACACCACTTAATGACACAAACATTGAAATTATTTATGTTCTATGCAACACTAATGACATTTTTACCTTGAAAAGCAGAAAAATTCTCAATAGCCTTGTCATGGATATTGTGTGGATAGTCATTAAAGTTAGTAAAGTTACAGGGAGAAAAAATATCATTCATGATGTCTTGTTCTACTTGTCCTTGAAAAAGCAAATGGACATAATAAATATCATCTTGCTCAAGATTAACAATAATTCTACTAGAAGAGATTCTATTTAACCTCACTCTAAAAACATTTTAGGTATCAATAATGGGGCCAAGTAGACCACTTGGATTCCTTCTAGTAGAAGTCCTTGCATAAAATGAACCAAGTGTTGTTGCCACTTGAGCAGGAATCTTACTCTAAAAATGCAATATGGAAAAACCAAAAGTTAGTCGTATTCTAGGTACAAGAGGACTTGTCCCTGGCAATGACGCCAAAAAAAGTTGTCACCTCGCTTGCACACCTAGGTTAGTGTGGGAAAAATACTCAACCCCACAAGGTGTGATCTTGGTGGCAAACTGAGAGAAGGGGTTGTCACCTAATCACAACTCTCTCTGTTAAAGTTATCTCTTAGTTAAGCTAAGGGGGGTGGTCCCTAATGAAGGTTAGTGAATGAAATGTGAGTTTCTAGGATACTCAGGTTAGTGTAAGCTTATCAAAGATAACTTGATTTCAAGATGTAAACAAGCAAGTAAATATATATGAGAAATATTCAATGATTCATTCAAAAGATAAAGAACATAGAATCGTGCTTAATCAAATAATTACTCAAATTAAATGAAAAGTATTTGCTCAAATGGAAATTCAAAATATGATGACAAGCAATCCTACAAAATCAATGTTAGATGAAGATGAAAGAAAATTTCTAGGAAAACTTGTCTTATTGTGTATATACAACCAAGCTTATGCTTGGAGGTAAGTTTTAAAGATGCAAATTAATACTAAAAATGCCTAAATGAGATGCTTGAGTGAATATTATTGCTTCCAAAGAAAAGTATTGATATAAATGTTTAAAAATGAGAGATAATTCTAGAGCAAATGGTACCAATATCTTCAATGGGAAAATGAAAGTGAAAATAGTTCAATGTAGCTCCACAAGTTCCAAATAGATTGTTTGCAAATAAATGAAATAGATGTCAAATTGCTTCAAATGAAATGACATAAAAATGCTTTAAGATACATCAACAATAATAAATATGCCATATAAATATGAATTGGCAATAAAATTGTGAAGAAATGTATTCAAGAGACTTGTGAAACTAATAAGATGGATACATTAAACTAGTCTAAGCTTTCCAAATAAATGTAAATTACTTGCTTGCTCAAAAAGAATATTGTATGTGTTGTAGTAGAGTTCACAATACAAGTATACAAGTAATATAAATGACAAACTAAGTCAAGCTCAAGGTATGCAAAAATGAAACTAAATATGAGTGTTATGTTGAGAGACTAATCATGCATGAGTGAAATTAGCAATAAGATTAACAAAAGAGGGTTAGAGAAAATTAAACTAAGAAGAAAAGATTAATACACCCACAAGAAAAGATCCTCCCTCTAAATGGGGAGAAGGGATATCATGGGAAAAATCCCAAGCTCCTCACAAGAAAAAATAATCTTTTTATTAGTGATGTTACAATGAGTAAGAGCCTCTCAAAGGGTTTCAAAGTGAAACAATGGGATATTTTACAAAAGTATGAATTATGTGAGTTAAATCTCCCCCTTAATAAAGAAAAAATTTATCAATCAAAAGTAAAAAAGTTATTTCTCCAAATCTAAAGTATTAGGGGCTGTTTTTCAATTGTCAAATTAGCCATAAATAAGGTTTCAAATCAACAGAAAGAAGAGAGGCTAACCCTCCTAGAGCCCACAACTTAGTGAGAGAAGAATGCTACCCTCAAATGGAACTCGACCTTGCAAAAAATAGTGTCTAAAATGCCCATGGCCCTCTTGAAACTCAACCCCAAAAATGATGCTAAGGTCCTGCAAACAAATAGTAAGTAGTTTCAAGCCTTTGCTCCCTCAATCCTGTCAACACAAGAGGTGAGCACAATCTTCAAATAATATGTTTTTCTGCAAAACCACTCAAAAATCAGCGAGATATAACTCTTATATCAACTCTAAAACTTCTGCAAAATATCACTAAAGTGAGTGGGAAAAAGTGAGAGAAAGTGAGCAAAATTATTCACAAATAATATATAAGTATTACGTCAAGGCTTTAGAGTATAACTTCTATCCTTGATAAATCAACCACATGCTCATGCTAGCTGATATGTATATCAATAAAAGCTCAAAATAAGTTTTGGAGAAATAGTTTTGAAGTAGGTTGCTATTGAATCTTGGGATATCCCTGCATAAGAAATCAGATGATGAAGATTTGGGGAAGAACAAATATGTGAGATGCTTCCACTTTATCCTCAAGAGTGGGATAATCCAAACTATTATGTCCCCTCACGCTTGAGATATGATCTATAATTTTTTTTACACAAGCTCAACACGATTTGTTAGTTTTCATATAGACTTAGATAATAACATGAAGAGGAAATCATAGCAATTCCACCAAAATTTAACTAACATGTCCCATTCTAGATTAACTCTCTAATCCAAATACTGGTGAAAGATGTCTCAACACTAGTAGATCAATGAAGCTAATGAAAAATAACAAATAGAAACTAGAGCAAGTATAACATAATCATGTAATCACAAAATCGTACCATCAAAGTGTAGGCAAGAGACCACATATGGACACTAAAGTCTCGTTATTTCATTGAAAGATGAGTATACAAAATGGTAGAACCTCCGCAAGCACAACAGATCATTTCAAAGATATCATATGAGAGCTAAAAGATCCTTTATATAGAGAAATGGGAGAAAATCCAAATGAAAAACCATGTGACAAGTGGAATGATGACAATCCCAAGGCAACATCCTCCATGAAAATAAAACTCCCCAAGTGGCAAGTCAAATTCAATAAGAGGCCCACACATTCCTTGATTTGGTGACCTCATTGAGGAGGAAGGGACATGTAAGTAGTGGAGTGGAGTGGTAGGAGACCACTCTCCACTCACCTCTGGTGAAACTCAAGTCAAAGCCCACCAAACTAGAGACTCATCTTAATAAAATTGACTTCCCTCCTCAAAAAATGCAATTTGTTTGAGGAACTCGTGGTCCCCTCTAAGAGAATTCAATTTACTTGTTTGGTGGCTTAGGTGGAGTCCACATCACTTGGTAACTCAACTTTAACACCTTGATGAGTTTCCACCTCATTTCCACATGTGTGGATATTTATTTTCTCAATTTTATTTAATTGCTCGCTCAATTGATTGCCACATTTTCCGATAGACTTAAGAAAAGTGGGTTTTGAGGGTCCATAACTTATTTTTCACCCCTCAAAGCGCATATTAATAGAAATTTGAGGAGTAGAGGTGTGATTTTGAGCACACATACTCCATACAAATTCTTTAGACATCACCTATTAGAATTTACATTCAGAATTTATTAAAATTTCTACCCCACGAGAAATAAATAAAAAATAAAAAAATTGACCCCTAGACCTAATCAAATTCCAAGTTTTTTTTTTTGAGTGATCTAGCATGGTAATATACAGTGAATCCAGACATTGGGACTCACTCAAGGCCTTTCCATCAAGCCACACTCTGACTTTGGGGTTATAAGTTGGAAAAAAAATTCAATTAATTATTAAGTGCTAAAAAAGTATCAATAATTAACCTAGTAAAAAAAAATCCCCAAAGTAAAATCATTTGATGACCATGTCCCTAGCTACCTATGCCTATTACATGACTATTTTCATCACGATAGCATCACTTTACAATATCCCCATAGGGCTTGCAGAATCTGAGTACAATATAGACAAAGATGAGAAGAATAAGATAGAGCTTAAAAGTTGTGGTGATCTCTGAACTCTGATGGTACATGAATCCTTTGACATATCCTTAGGCATGGAGTTTTCAATTCTTCAGGTATAATTTAGTGGTCAACAAGTGCAATAAAGACAACATAAGAAACCACCACAAGCACAAACGAAACTAGTTCTTAACCTGATAAACCAACAAATATTTCTAAATATTTGCACTTGTATGATGACCACATCCCTTGATTTGCTAGTGACAAATGAATCAAATCCCTAAATCATCACATCCACTCACAAGTGCTTCAAAATCTTAAAAAACTACAGTGGATGTTTGAACAAGGTTAATTTAATTATAATTAATAATGAGGTGTACGTTCAATTTACTCCTCGGAAGCTTTATCCAACATTTGATAAACAAATTTAGGTTTAGTTTACTCTTCAAATTTTTTTTCCAACATTTAAAAAATAAATAAACATATCTTAGGACAACCTTTCCAAAGCTCTGAATCATTTTATGGCTGCCAAATACATTCTTCCCCCCACTCCCCATTAAAGAGAACTCTATGTGGCTTGTGTCTTCTGTCTTGCCCATCCCATGTTTATAGATTATAAATATCGTTAAAATGATTGCATTAGTAACGGCTTCATAAGTATTAATTAAGATTCTGGAATTTATACTAATCAACCACCCCAATAGAAAAATACAAAGGAATTTGAAATTATCGAGTAGTTTTAATAGATTGTATTTATATTTGAGTTATTATTATTTTTTTAACAAAACAAATTTTGGAGTGCCATGGATTACTATAATTCTTTGATTATTGCCAATGTGAGAACTAAATATCTTTTGAAACCTACTCACTAAAACATCTTTGCTTATTGTGACCTTTAACAACGGGTATGTTATTTGAAGGATTGTAAATTCATGTATTTGTTGTAACAATTAGCATTTTAATCTTTAACACTCACCTTCATACATATTTATTTTTATCTTTTTGAAATATTTTATAATAAAATTGATATATTGTAATATTTAAATAATAAAATAAAAATAATAGCATTTTTCTTTTTATTTTAAGTTTTTTTTCTCCCACATATAAGTCTATATATTTTATATGAGGAATATACATATTCCTTCTATTATATCAAAATTCATCATGTCCCTTAAGAGAATTAAACTTCAGTGGGAAAGGTTCCAATCATTCCTCCCAAAGACTTGATAACCCCAATTAACAACCTTTTTACTCTATGTACTTGAGTAGGAAAGGTTCCAATCATTTCTCCCAAAAACTTGATAACCCCAATTAACAACCTACACGTTGTATATTTAGAAAACAAAAATTATTATTAATTTTACTCCATTCTCACCGATATGTCTATAATTAACCTGACTAAAAAACCTATAAAACCTAGTTAATCATGATATTTCCTCATTTTCATTAAATACAAATGAAATGTAATTTTGATGTTCACGACACTAGATATAGTCAACGAGACCAATAGCTTCCCTGCTTTCTACCTTTTGCAATTCAATCCTCTTATTATTCAAATTAATGATGAGTTGACACAACCTTCTAACAGTCCCCTTACTTAAAAGAAAATGGAACCGAACATATGTTAAAATACTACTGTAACTATCTCTGATGTCTCTGAAAGCATCACATTTCAAAATAAAATGTTTTTCCGATTCCACTGCCCCTAAAAATGCAAAAATAACATCACATCTTAAAATACAACCAATATTCAACCATTCACTTTTTACCCATTCCCATTGAATCGAGATAAGCTTTAGCATTTCCTTCCAAGTTTCCTGTTCCTCTTTCGGGGTATTGTTAATTGTAATTGATCATTTTGAACATTGCATTGGACAATAACATTTTCAATAATTTGTACTCTTGGAAGATTGATTGATCTTCTATATGCACTCTTCACCACACATGCTCGCTTATTGTATACCAACCCAATTATGCTATTCTTTGCTTGGGTATCTGTTGAGCCTCAACCTTGCACTCATTTACCTATCCTCCCAACAGCTTTTCCCTATTCACTTCTCTCTTTTGTCATCATTTCCTCCATCAACTTGTTCAATTCATTGCATTATATGTCTTTTTAACATGATTTGTTGACTGTGCTAATGATTGACTGTTGGTTTAGAATTTTGTTACAAATGCTGCAATTCCGCAGCTAATACAGCGTTTCCGCAGTCGATCAGAGATTCCGCAGCCATTTTCTTGTTTGCTATGTTCCACGTGTCCTCCAAAGGAAAGGGCGACATGGGCAAGTTGGTATGACTGTGTACATGGTTCGTGTGCTATTAGCTACGCCAACTCGCTCATATATACCCCCGGTCAACGCAGATGTAACCACGGTCAAACAGCAAAGTTCCAAACGGTGGCACGACTCTGCGTGAGCAAATGAGACACGGAACCACAACTGGCACTTCCTCCACGCCACGAAGACAGCAAGGGGCAGGATCTAACCATAGATTTACTCCCCATGATGACCATTTCCTCCAAACGTGCACGGAGTTGCCTGCGTGTTGCTGCATAGTTAATTAGTCAAGACTGTAGTTTCTTAGTTTACGCAGAGGACAGTTTGTCCCTGTGCCTATAAATAAAGCGTTTGCCAACGCTTAGAGATTAGCTTTTTAATATTGTAATTGCTGTAATTATTTTGGTTACCAAACTCTGTTTTAAAGACTGTTTTTACAACACTTTTTCACTGTATTTTGACATGCTGATATAATATAAGAAGACTATTCCTGTTCATCTCTACGTAGCTGATCTTTAGCTGGTTGAGTGGATGGAGGGCCCCCATCTGCCACAACCTATGTACAGTAGCATTTAACTTTATTTTTCTGCCTTTCTTTGTTTTCATTTTCACATGTACAGTAATGTATAGTTTGATTTCTGCAGTTTTTCATTTCTTTGAACATGTATAATAATGTACAGTTTGATTTCATGCCTTTACATTTCCAGCACTTTTCAGAACTGATCAGTTTGTTTATGCAGGTGTGTTAGGAGCCCGGGATAGTGTGTTTTTATTTCTTTTTATCACTGATGGTATTTGAAGTTGTCTTGTCTTAGCTGCTGATTTTTACCTTGCTTACTTAGTTTCATTGCTAGTTTACTTTATCAAGTTTTTGACAAGTTGCTTACTAACCTTTTGATGGTCTTCTCATCATAATTGACTAACCTTTATTGGACCAAAATATCATTGAGTGGCAGCTTGGTTTGATTAGCTTTTGGACTCATATTACTGATTCCTTCTTAACTATTTTTCACATGAACAATTTCAGCTAGAGGCAGAATGTTAAGGAAGAATGAAGTGTTATGATTTGTCATTTAAGTTTTGCAGTTAAAGTAGTGTTTTTCACTTTCCATTGAGTTAACATAGATGCTATTTTTGTTCTTATCAGCAACATAGATAGTGGACTAGTGCCATTAGTCACTTTGTTTAATGCTTTGCTTTCATTTGAAGTTTCAATTCCATTGCAAGTCACTTTTCAAGCTTTCTCTTTAAAAAGTTCAAGAAGCATTTAGAAATCACCACATACACACACATTCACTCACTTGTTTATAACTTCATCACATCATATTAGGAAGATAAGTCAAACACAAACTAAAAACGACAAAAAGAACTAGGAAAGGCTGCTTAAGTATATATTGTACACTTCACTTCATCAGCTTACGAGCCCCGGGTTGACAATTTATGATAGCAATTTAGACAACACTAAATTGACCAAACATTTTGGCGCCGTTGCCGGGGAAGTGAAATTAGGTAGCCAATTTCTAAAAAAAAAATTAAGAAAATTTCAAGAAAGGGAAATTGATAACCTCTCAAAGTATGCTCTCCTCTTGCACCTAGAGTGATCTGGAGGATCAAAAAAGAGAAAGTTATTGGTTTAATAGTTTCTTAAGTATGCTCTCTTCTTGCTCCTAGAGTGACCTGGAAGATCAGAAAGAGAATTATTAGCCTGACTTGAAGAAAAAAATAAAAAAAAAATGACATGCATAGAGCTAGAGATTCTAGGGGAAGGTTTTTAGCTAGAGCCAAGAGTTCGATTTTTACAAGTCCATCTACTTCAAGGAATAGACAAGAGACACCTCCCTCATCTCCAACTGACACTCCTAGCCCTAGGATTCCTGGAATTCAAGAGGAAAGAATTGACTCTCCCACACCTTCTATTGAATTTGAATCAGAAAGAGATCCTCTCCTTTCTTCTACAGAAAGACCAATTGTAATTGAAGAAGTAGAATCATCTGAAGAAGAGGGAGAAATTCCTTCTCATTCACCCTTTGTAGAAGAACCAGAAGATTCTGAAGTCTGTAGGGAAACCATTATGACAGAGGAAGGAGGTGGTAGAGGTAGAGGTAGAGGAGGAGGAGGAGGAAACAATGGAGGAGGTAGAGGTCACATTGGAGGAAATAGAGATGGGGATAACTCATTCGGGTTTCCTATCGTTGATGAAGATTCTCAAGCCACTATGAAAAACATATCACCATCTGTCCTCCCAAACTTCCATGGGTTAAGAACTGAGGACCCTGAAACATTTTTATTTGAGTTTGAAGTCGTATGTCGAACTTATGACTATCTGGATGACACTCAAAAACTCAAATTGTTCCCTTCCACATTGAAAGGACAAGCTTTGAAATGGTTCATGGGGTTACTCACTCAATCCATTAGGTCTTGGAATGATATGAAACAGACATTTTTGGATAGGTACCTGGACTATTGTATGCCCACCAATCACAAGGATGAGGTATTTAAAATGGTACAAAGAGAAGATGAGAACTTAGAGGATTTACTCGAAAGATTTCAATATAACCTGAAAAGAGCAAAAATGAGTAGCTTGGATGAGGAGACCTTGAAAGCCCTCCTACTAAAAGCCATTAGAGATGAATGGATAGACATTCTGAACATGATGGGGAAAGGAGATATATCTCAACTTTCACTCAATGATATAGTAGAGCTATGTATCCATCTCTCAAGGGGCAAATCAAAAACTCAAAAAGGGCCTAGAGATCCTTCTCTCCTTAGAGCAAATAAATCTGCAACTGGATCGGTAAGTAGGGCTGAGATCGGCAATATGCTTGATGAATTCAAAACCGACATCTTAGGGAGTCTTAGTGAACAATTAGACACCCTTAAGATCCACAATAAACAGAAAGCAGAAGCCGAGGCCTTGGCCATCTTTTGCCCGAAATGTAGGAAGAAACATGCTTTAAGGGAATGTCCCTTGGAAGCACAAGTTGTGGAAACATGTGTGATTTGCTCAGAAAACCATGAGACCAAGGATTGTCCTTCAATCCCTGGGCTCAAAGCGGTCTTTCAAGAAGATCCAAATACACTTGAATCTCTCTGTTTTGTTGCAAGGAGACCTTGGCAGGGGCAACAAAATCAAGGGTTTAACAACTCTATGAATTTTCAACCCCAACCAAATTGGAATCCTTGGCAACAACCTTCGCCTCAACCTCAAAATCCTTTTCAATCATGGATGCAAAGCATGCAAAATCCTTATGGAGATTTGCTCAATTCTATCAATATCCTCCATCTTTTCAGAACCAGCAAGCTCCACAACTTCCAAATCAAAGTCAACAACTATCATTGCCATTCCCTCAACAACAACAACCTTCTCCACAAAATCAAAATTCTCAACTCTTGCTTCAATCCCAACAGAAGTCAAATCAACTTCCTTCTCAGCCATTGCCAAACCCCAATAATAGGAACCCTCAAAATGCTTACATGATGGAAGGTCAACCATTCCCTACCTATATGATTGTCCCTCTCAATGAAGTACAACTCAGATCAGGTAGAATCCTAGATCAACCTTCTATAAATGTTCAACAGCCAAGCATTTCTGAGGAAGAATCTCTTAAAGCTAATAAGGGTTCTGAAGCATCCCTTCAAAACCCAAACACTCAAAAAGAAAAAGAAAAAGAATCAACCCCCACAACTCCCATAGTTGAACAACCTACATCTTTGGCCACACCTCCTTTTCCTGAAAGGTTACAAATTGACAAAGGAGTGGAAAAGCAAATTTGGTTGCCTGACTATAATTTTCTAGATGAATTGAAGAATGTCTGTATCAAGATTCCCTTGTTACAAGCCATTAAAGAGATTCCCATTCTAGCAAAAACAATAAAGGAGTTGAGCCTTAAAAGACCAGGAAGGAAACCAAGAGATACCAGAAGGATCCACCTGGTAGGAAAAATTGCAGATATCATGATGGGAAAGATTACCATGCAGAAATATGTAGACCCCGGTAGTCCAATTGTCAAAACACATATCAATGGGGTAGAAATACCAAATACTTTGATTGATTTAGGGGCTGCTATCAACATTATGAGTAGACAGACCATGGACCAGTTAAAACTTCCTAACCTTCTCTTTACACCTACTTTACTGCAACTTGCAGATCGATCAATCATTAAACCTGATGGTGTATTGGAAGACATTCCAGTCTCCCTAGACTCTTGGGAATATCCAGTTGATTTTATGATTTTAACTCCCAAGAACAATCTAGGAGGACATCCTCTTATTTTAGGAAGACCTTGGCTAGCCACAGCTGATGCTTTCATAAGTTGTAGGTCTGGGGATATGTATATTTCTAATGGCAATTCAACAAAGAAGTTCAATCTGTATCCTCCAGCGAAAGCAATTACAGAAATAGGAGATAATGAGTGGGTTGATGATGAAGATACTATACAACCTGTCTTTACCATTTCTGAAATTAGTGAAGATAGTCAAATTCTGAATACATTAGAAAATTTTGAACCATCTTCAGAATATGACTCTACACAATTTCAGTTAGATTCTAACATAGAGTGTCTATCATCTAGACAAATGTCTCTTTTCTCTATGGAAGAATTTGGTAGTTCTGCCATTGAGATCTTTCTAGGAAAAACATTAAACATTAACAAAAACTTGGAAAAATCCCAACAAGAAGAGCTAACCAAAGTCTTGCAAAGACATTCTACCGCTTTTGCATGGGAGTATACTGACATGAAAGGTATTGACCCTAAGACTTGCATTCATCACATCTACATTGAGGAAAACATTAGACCAATCAGACAACCTCAAAGAAGGATGAATCCAAACCTTAGGGAGATAGTGAAAGAAGAGCTCCAGAAGTTACTCAATGTAAACTTCATTTACCCTATTTCAGATAGCCGATGGGTTTCTCCATTGGCTATAGTACCTAAAAAGAATGGTAAATGGAGGGTTTGCATTGATTACAGAGAATTGAACAAAGCAACCTTGAAGGATCACTTTCCTTTGCCCTTTATTGATCAAGTATTAGATACTTTAGCAGGTAAAAAGTTTTTCTCATTTTTGGATGGTTTTAGTGGTTACAATCAAATTCAGGTAGCACCTGAAGATCAGGACAAAACCACATTTACTTGTCCATGGGGAACTTTTGCTTACCGAGTACTTCCTTTTGGATTATGCAATGCACCCGCTACATTTCAAAGGGCTGTGCTAGGAATCTTTTCAGATCTAATTCATGATTGTGTAGAGGTCTACATGGATGATTTCACAGTTTATGGTAACACATTTGAAGAAGCATTAGAAAATTTGGAAAAAGTCCTAATTAGATGTAAAGAAACAAATCTTTCATTAAGTCATGAAAAGTTTTTTATGATGTTTACTGAAGGGATTGTTTTAGGACATCATATTTCAGGAGATGGAATTAAAGTTGATAGATCCAAAGTTGAAGTTATCTCCAAGTTACCTGTTCCAAATTGCCAGAAAGATGTTAGAAGTTTTCTTGGGTTTACTGGGTATTATAGAAGATTTATTGAAAACTTCACCAAGATAGCATCTCCTCTTTTCAAATTACTTACCAAAGACTGTGAATTCAAATGGGATCCTGAATGTCAGTCTGCATTTGAAACTTTAAAGACTAGAATATCTGAAGCACCCATTTTGAGAGGGCCAAATTGGAAACTCCCTTTCCACATTTCTACTGATGCTTCAGATACAGCTCTAGGAGCTGTCTTGGGACAAAAGGATTTGGTCCCTTATGCCATTTATTACACCAGTAAAAATTTGACTCCCACTGAGTTAAATTACACTGTGACTGAAAAAGAATTCTTAGCCGTTGTTCATGCAATCAACAAGTTTAGACATTATATAACCAGCTATGAAACTTTCGTCCATACTGATCACTCTGCAATTAGATATCTCATGAACAAACCTGTTACTAATGGCAGAGTTACAAGATGGCTTTTACTTTTACAAGAATTCAACATTATTGTGTTAGATAGACCAGGGAAACAAAACACAGTAGCTGATTTCTTGTCTAGAATCCAAAACACTAACGAAGATTCTCCTGTAGAGGATAGGTTTCCAGATGAATACTTGTTTGCAGTAACTACCAAGACTCCTTGGTATGCAGATATTTCTAATTATCTAGTTACAGGGAAGCTACCTCCACACTTATTTCCTAATGAGAAAAGGAAAATCATTCAGGAGGGTTCACATTATTCTTGGATTTCTAATGAATTGTTCAAAACAGGGCCAGATTGTATGATCAGAAGATGTGTTCGGGAAGATGAAATGCCTGACATCCTTAAGGCATGTCATGATGAACCATGCGGCGGACACTTTGCTGACAAAAGGACGGCCTATAAAATCCTTTCTTTAGGATATTATTGGCCTTCTCTCTTTAAAGATGCAAAGCAATATGTTAGAAGGTGTGACAGGTTCCAAAGAGTTGGGAGACCAACTCCTTCAAATGAAATGCCATTACAGCCACAGGTATGCATCGAACCCTTTGAGAAATGGGCTCTAGATTTCGTTGGACCTATTAATCCACCATCTAAGCAAAAGAAGTATATATTGGTTTGCACTGATTATGTTACTAAGTGGGTAGAAGCCAAGGCATTGCCTTCTGCCACTGAAAATTCAGTTGTTCAATTTCTTTTTGAGGATATTTTTACTCGTTTTGGTGTCCCAAGAGAAATTGTGACAGATCAGGGAAGTCAATTTACATCTAAATTGATGGAGAAGCTGATGGAGGAATACAAAATCAAGCACAGAACATCTACTCCATACCATCCGCAAGCAAATGGTCAAGTGGAATCTACAAATAAAGTTCTTGAAAGCATCATCACCAAGACTGTTCATCTTCATAGAAGAGATTGGGCAGAAAGGCTTCCTGAAGCCTTATGGGCCTATAGAACTATATGGAGGAACACAACAGGACATTCTCCCTATGAACTTGTTTATGGGAAAGAAGTCCTGCTCCCCATTGAGTTCCAAATCAAGACCTTCAAGATGGCAGTTCAATTGGGGATGAGCCTATCAGAAGCCCAAAAGCACAGAATGGACCAGCTAAATGAGCTAGATGAAATAAGACAAGATGCAATTCTAAGGACCGATCTAGTTCAGCACCAAAGAACTAAGTGGCATGATCGACACATCAAAGAAAGAAAGTTTCAGAAGGGAGATTGGGCACTATTGTTTGATTCCAAGTTTAAGGACTTCAAAGGAAAATTTCAAACTCATTGGCTTGGGCCATATGAGATTGATGAAGTCTTTAACAATGGAGTAGTTCGAGTGAAGACCATTGATGAGCTTCAGACTCCTCTCATTGTGAATGGCCACCGATTGAAAGTCTACCATAAGCCACTCTCAAAGGAGGAATTTGTTAAAATGTTCCAAGAAGATTCTGCAATGAGGCTGGTGGAGAAGGATTTTTTCTCCTCCATCAGCCTAGTCTTTGTTCCTTTTAGATAAAAAAAAAAAAAAAAAAAAAAAGAAAAAAAAAAAAAAAAAAAAATCTCTTGTATAAGAATGAAAACTAATCTTGGATTGGCGGTCTTATGCAGAAAATATGAAGTGAAAATCAGGGTCACCTGACACTTTATATTTTCCAAAAAAAAAAAATCTCTCTTTCTCTTTCCATCTTATTCGCCATTTTTTTCCATCTCATCCATTTCATCCATCTCATCATTTTCATTCCACTTCATTTTCTTCCAGTCCATTCATTCCATCTCATTTTCACCAATAAAGTCCCTCTCAGGACTACTCCATTCAGTCAAGTTGTTTTAATCCTCTTTGTGCAGGCAGAAAGGTGTTGCTGCAATTTCTGCAGCTAGGAGCCAATTCCGCAGCTGATATCAAGATTCCGCAGCCAATACACTCTGTTCCTGCAAATAAAATTCTGTTTTCAAAAGGAAATTTTCTTTTTAGCCAGAAGCACCATCATCATCAAAGAGCAAGGACACCTACAAAGTCAGCAACAAATCAAAGGTTAGCCACCATAATCAACAAAGGGATCAAATGCAAATGCATGAAGGTATGTTCCAAACTTTTAACCAACAGTTTGATATCATTTACGTATGGTTTTCAAATTATGGTAGGAGGCACTTAATGTAATGATTGACAAGATCCTCGTCCACTCCTCGACCATGATTCTGCGTAATCCACCTCACCACCTTCCTAACGGTTCCCTAATTGCTGTTGATTCGAACTTAATACGAACTGCTCTTCCATTAATTACTCGTACCTCAGTGACGTGTACTGGTGTACTACGGCTCTACATGTGATCATTTCCGCAGCCAAATGTACGCAGCCACCCGACGTTCAGGGATTTGGCCGTTGTATCCTCTACTCATAACTCCACTTCTCGCATGCATAACCTCATCTTCGTATTGTTATTTACTCCCTCACTCCACTGTTTTCACCCTCGTTTCCATACACCACTCTCGTTCTATCGTAAACCTCTCTGTTCTATTTTCCTCACCACTCCACTCAAAACCCCGATCACCAGTCCTGCACCTTACAGTCCATTGCATCACGACCACTCTGTTATAGCCGTAATTCCACTCTGTTATAGCCGTAATTTCTGCTGTTGAGCACTGTTTTCCCGTAAAGCTTTCTCCTCCAGCGTTCAAACACCACAGTCAGAGCTGCAAGTGAACTGATAACCGAAATGGGAAAATTGTTGAGAGCAGAACCGGAAGGTTCGAAGTTTTTAGAGGGTTACCCACAAATCAAGGAAGCCCTACAGAAAGCCAAATGGGTGAAATTCATTCAGAAGTTTAAGGGGTATAACAAAGAAGTTACAAAAGCGTTTGCCTGATCATTTAAGGACAATAACGTGGAGGTAGGCGACCTACAGTTTACCATCACAGAGAGCAGCTTGGCCCAAGCAACCGCTTTACCTCAGACAGGAGAATGCTGGTTCAAAAACCGAACAGTTGAACATCAAGAGTGGAAGAATATGCTAAAGAATCCAGGTATGGATACATCCATTTTCACAAAGGGAATTCCTGTACGTGTTATTAAAGAGGAATGGACTTCATTACTGTTGCTTGTTCAGAAATTTTTAACATGTGAAGGCCGTTTTGGTGTCATGTATGTATATCATGCAAGAATCATGATGCACTTCATGGATGAACATGCTATCAACCTACCTTATTTCTTGCTAGCTAGTCTAAGAAAAATGAGTGCCACTGTTCAGAAACATGTGGGAAACATTGAGTCCCACTTATACCACCATGGACTCATTAAAATCTTGATTGAGGAGCAGTTAAAAATTAAAAAGGATACATGGGAGAAGTTCCTTGTTAGAAACCATTTTCAAGAGGCAGCTGAAGCCTCTAGTAGCTCTCCTAGGGTACCAAAGAGAAGTAGAAGAAAAGGGAAAGAAATGGTTACCCAAGAAACTGCTATAGAAGAAACTGCTATAGAAGAGACTGCTGCCCAAGACATTGCTGTAGAAGTTGAAGAAACTGCCCAAGAAATTGTTGCAGAAACTCTTCAAGAAATTGCCCAAGAAACTATCCAAGAAACTGTTCAAAAGGAAAAGAAAAAGGAAAGCAGAACAAAAAGACAAAAGAGGGATAAAGGGAAAGCCATTGTGCAAGAGTCATACCCTTCACCTGAGCCCTCAATTGAAGAAGATACCCAAACATTAGCTCATAGGCTTGCTCAGCTCCATGAAACTGCCATCTCCAAAAAGAAACAAAAGCAAAAACAATAAAAGCCAAAGAGTACTAGCCTGCAAGTGAGAAGAAGCAGTAGACTTATAGAGAAGAAGAGTGTGACTAAAGAGAAACAGTCCCATTTCATTGATTTGGGCACACCTAAGAAGACTCCAATTCGACTAGATATTGAGCTAAGTCCTCCAAGAGAGGAAAGTCCTTTCCAGCAAGAGAGAGAAAGCAGTTTTCAAGGATTTGAATTTAGGCCAAGACAAATACCTGACATTGACCCTGTCCAACAGGAGGCATATGATTATTTGGAAACATTAGAGCAATCTGTTGCTGGTCCTAGTACTGTCTTGCCCCTTGAACAACAGGTTCAATCTCTGAAGCAAGAAGTATTTGAGCTAGAGGTCCTAAATCGCCATATCAAACAAGAAAACGAAGCATTGAGACAACAGAGCAAAGTGGACAAAATGGTCCATGACAACACAATGCTTCATTTGGGTCTTTGGCAAAGAAAGAACAGGAAGTTGAAGAGGAAATGCAACAAATTGAGCAGGGCCTTGGTTAACTTGAAATTCAGGTGCTTGATTAGGAAACCAAGAGAAAATTTGGCAACAAGAAAAAAAGGAGAAGGTTGGATGTCTTGGCAGAGGCATCTGAACATGTGGACTGAAAGTTTATGACAAAGTTTTGGTTGCATGAGGAGATGCAACACCCTCACAGTGGGGGTATGTTGAGCCTCAACCTTGCACTCATTTACCTATCCTCCCAACAACTTTTCCCTATTCACTTCTCTCTTTTGTCATCATTTCCTCCATCAACTTGTTCAATTCATTGCATTATATGTCTTTTTAACATGATTTGTTGACTGTGCTAATGATTGACTGTTGGTTTAGAATTTTGGTACAAATGCTGCAATTCCGTAGCTAATACAACGTTTCCGCAGCCGATCAGAGATTCCGCAGCCATTTTCTTGTTTGCTATGTTCCACGTGTCCTCCAAAGGAAAGGGCCACATGGGCAAGTTGGTATGACTGTGTACATGGTTCGTGTGCTATCAGCTACGCCAACTCGCTCATATATACCCCCGGTCAACGCATATGTAACCACGGTCAAACAGCAAAGTTCCAAACGGTGGCACGGCTCTGCGTGAGCAAATGAGACACGGAACCACAGCTGGCACTTCCTCCACGCCACGAAGACAACAAGGGACAGGATCTAACCATAGATTTACTCCCCATGATGATCGTTTCCTCCAAACGTGCACGGAGTAACCTGCGTGTTGCTGCATAGTTAATTAGTCAAGACTGTAGTTGCTTAGTTTACGCAGAGGACAGTTTGTCCCTGTGCCTATAAATAAAGCGTTTGCCAACGCTTAGAGATTAGCTTTTTAATATTGTAATTGCTGTAATTATTTTGGTTACCAAACTCTGTTTTAAAGACTGTTTTTACAACACTTTTTCACTGTATTTTGACATGCTGATTTAATATAAGAAGACTGTTCTTGTTCATCTCTACGTAGCTGATCTTTAGCTGGTTGAGTGGATGGAGGGCCCCCATCTGCCACAACCTATGTACAGTAGCATTTAACTTTATTTTCCTGCCTTTCTTTGTTTTCATTTTCACATGTACAATAATGTATAGTTTGATTTCTACAGTTTTTCATTTCTTTGAACATGTATAATAATGTACAGTTTGATTTCATGCCTTTACATTTCCAGCACTTTTCAGAACTGATCAGTTTGTTTATGCAGGTGTGTTAGGAGCCCGGGATAGTGTGTTTTTATTTCTTTTTATCACTGATGGTATTTGAAGTTGTCTTGTCTTAGCTGCTGATTTTTACCTTGCTTACTTAGTTTCATTGCTAGTTTACTTTATCAAGTTTTTGACAAGTTGCTTACTAACCTTTTGATGGTCTTCTCATCATAATTGACTAACCTTTATTGGACCAAAATATCATTGAGTGGCAGCTTGGTTTGATTAGCTTTTGGACTCATATTACTGATTCCTTCTTAACTATTTTTCACATGAACAATTTCAGCTAGAGGCAGAATGTTAAGGAAGAATGAAGTGTTATGATTTGTCATTTAAGTTTTGCAGTTAAAGTAGTGTTTTTCACTTTCCATTGAGTTAACATAGATGCTATTTTTGTTCTTATCAGCAGCATAGATAGTGGACTAGTGCCATTAGTCACTTTGTTTAATGCTTTGCTTTCATTTGAAGTTTCAATTCCATTGCAAGTCACTTTTCAAGCTTTCTCTTTAAAAAGTTCAAGAAGCATTTAGAAATCACCACATACACACACATTCACTCACTTGTTTATAACTTCATCACATCATATTAGGAAGATAAGTCAAACAAAAACTAAAAACGACAAAAAGAACTAGGAAAGGCTGCTTAAGTATATATTGTACACTTCACTTCATCAGCTTACGAGCCCCGGGTTGACAATTTATGATAGCAATTTAGACAACACTAAATTGACCAAACAGTATCCACATAGTCCTTGGGCGTTCTCCAGGTAATTGGCAATTCTCTCTTTTTCTCCTTTTTATTGTAGAAAAAATGATGTTAATTCAGTTAACATGGAAACCATTCATCATGACCAAAACCCCAATGCCAATTTCCCTGCTTCCATTCAACGCAAAATCCCACTTAAGATTTCCAAATTTCTGCACCCAATTGACAGCCTCATCCACAACTCCACCAGATAGGGATGTTTCCATGGAATTTCTCCTCAACAGATGTGGTTTGACAAACGAAGATATCACAAAAAGCTTTAAATAAGGCAGAAGTGGCAAGGGTTTGCTTTATAAATCAAGTGAGAGTTTGGAAAAGGTTTTGGAGTTGTTTAATGAATGTAGTTTGACTAACCCTGAGCAGATTCGAATAGTGGTCCTTTGGAACCCTCGTATTTTGTTATATAAATCCCAAAGAAGCATGAAGTCTAGGATTAACTTCCTGAGGACTTTCATGAAGAAATATGATATCGTCAAACTTGTTTGTATTGATTCAAGTGTTTTTAATTACGGTGAGAAGAAGCTTAAATCTGCGATTTCTCTCTTGCAAAGATTGGGTGTTGATGGCGATGCATTATCGGAATTAGTGGGAAGGGCACCCCGTTCGCTCAAGGTTTCAGAAAAAAAAGTTATGGAGTCATTTAAACAGGTCGAGAATTTGGGGTTCAATAAGGGGTCAAAGATGTTTGCATATGCTTTGCATGTAATATTGATAGAAGGAAAAAAAATATATATATCGAAAATTGCGGTGTTTGAACAGTCTAGGTTTCTTCGAAAAATAAATTTTAGATTTATTGAGGTTGCAGCCGATGATTCTGGGGCTTTCAGAAAAAAAAAATTGAAGTGTAATGTGGATTTTCTAGTTAATTCTGTGGGACTTCCATTGGATGATCTTGTTAGGTATCCATATCTATGTGCATTCAACTTGGAGAAGAGGATAATTCCTCGGCATAGAGTAATGGAGGCATTGAAGTCCATGCGAGTGCTGGAAAAATAGGTGAGTTTCCCAGAGGTTCTTAAGTTGTCAGAAAGATGTTTCTTGGAGAAATATGTTAATTCCAATGCTAAATCCTCAGTTCTGCGAGATATTTACAATGGTGGGAAATCTAAAAGTGTTATCATTGACCAGGAGACTTGCGGTGAGCCTGTCTGAGAAGGTCATGATATTTCATCAGCAGCTTCAATATGATTTTCCATGTACAATATTTTTCTTTTTAAAATAGTATCCTTCAACCTAGGAACCCGCGGTAAAGAAATTTTAGCCTGAAGTGGTTAATAATGGTTGTGTGACTTCCTTGGCACAAGTAGAGAGAGTCCAAATAGGGTGCTTGCAACGCCAACGTCATAAGAAGATTTGAGCATAGGGATGGTTTGACCATTTTGCTTCCTTCTTTTTAATGCAAGGTACAAGACACCCTCCTTTCCATCCTCCATTAGTGGCACCATTGCTTTTACATGTCTAACTAGACTCTTTGTACCAAAATAAGAGACAAATAATGGATTGATTTGTTATTAACACATCTTTTTCTGTTCTTTATCATTGAACTTTTGCATTTTTAGAGAAAAAATGATATTTTACTTAATATAAGCCCGACCTTCTTGTCAACAAAGATGCATTTTTACATAAAATTTTGCTACTTTACTTAATATAGCCCGGGCTTCTTCGGCAAGCATACTTGTCAACAAAGACCCAGTCTCTACAAAAACAAACCAAGTTATCAAGCATATCAATGAAGAATATTGTGAATTATTTGAGCTTAAAATAGTGAGTGATTTTATTCAGTGTTAATGAGGAGTCCAATTGTAATCTAGTGTGCTTCCTTCATGTGTTTGACTTGGTAGATGATTTTCCTTATTGATATGCATTTTAGGGAGAAACCAACATTCGTGATTCATATTGATGCTATTGTTTCATGAGGTTACTTGTTACAAGTGTCAATCTTGGAAGTGAGAGTTGTTGAATTTGTAACTATGTTCGGTCTTCATAATGTATATTTGGTCACTTGATGTACTTGTATTTATTATTGTAAAACATATTTTAAATGCTACAGTCAAGAAAATTTGTTTTGAGTCAAAGTTATTGCGACTTTTAGAAGAAGAAAAATTGAATTTTTGAATTGTAATTTTTGGCTCCAAAAGTTGTCAAGTCGGCCTCACTTCAAGTCAAGTTTGCCTTGGCAGAAGACACACCCATTCAACAAAGACATATCACTATATAAAGACAATTTTACCTCCTCCACTTAAGAAATTTGCATCTCTCATACAAGACAATTTATGGGCAAGCAAGTGAAGAACAAGATGGAAAAATAGGATGAAGAAGAAGATGAATTGGCTCTCTTTCTCTCTCTCATTAACTCCTTTGTGTGTATATAGTCTCTCTCTCTCTCCTGGTTCACAATTTTTCTGGGCATTCTATTGTAGGGGGCAGAAATTTGGCCAACTGCACAGGTTGGAATTCTGGGGCAACTGGCAGCTACAAGAGGGTCAAAATCTCTAGGTCAAATTAGGTAGAGTGAATTTCTGGATCAGATGGGGAGGCTTGACCTAGAGGGGAAGACCAGGTTTGAGCATAGGTCTAGGTGTGTCTCTTGTTGAACAAAATAATTTCTCTATTGAAAAGGTTGCTAGGTTTTTCCCCTTGGTGGGTTTTCCCAGGGTAAATCTTGTCTCTTTTTTGTGCATTCTGATTTCTATTGTTCTTTATGGTTGAATTTCTGAAGTATAATTACTGAATGATATTGGAATAAAAGTAAAAGAAGATCTACATAAAAATTAATTATCAATTTTTCAGAAATATCTTGTTAGTTTATATTGCACTTAGAAAATCAACATAGTATTAGAGCCTTGGTGAAGGAAGGAACACTGAGATCACCCTTTGAAGAAACCCTACTTTGATATTCCATTGTTGAAGTCCTTCTTGTTGATTCACATCCATGGCCTCCTCTATGAAATCTAAGAACAAGTTGGCAGGAGCATCCAACTTCAGAGCTTGGAAACTTAGGATTGATCTTTTTCTTGCAAAGAACAAGGTTTTGGATATTGTAATAGGAAAAGTTGTAGAACCAAAATATGCTAAAGGAAAGAAGTTCGAGGAAGATAACATCACTGACATGAGTCTTATCGTAGACTCCATTAGAGATCATCTAATTCCTTACATTACAAAGCTTGATACTTGCAAGAAGATGTATGAAACCCTAACTAATTTATTCACTATCAAGAATGTTGGTCAAGCCATGAGTCTAAAGAATGAGCTTCGTGATGTAAGGTTGACAAATAATGACATTGTGGCTTCATACTTCGTAAAGATTTCACAAATAAGAGATCAATTTTCAGCTATTGAACAAACTATATCTGAAAGCGAACTTTTGAGTACAACACTCAATGGTCTACCTAGATCATGTGATGCATTTGCAATAGGCATAAGTAGCTGGAAAGAATCTCCTACATTAGAACAATTATGGACCTCTTATGCTAAAGAAGAATCAAGGATCATATCAAGAGATAGGAAGGGTGGCTCAAGCATTTGCAGCTCGCTTCAAGAAAAATAGAAGAAAGAAGAAGGGTGGCTCTCAAGGTAAAGGATCGGGAAAGAAGAAGGACATGTCAAGAATTCGATGATATGGTTATCATAAACATGTGTGATATCCCTTGGTTAATATTTTTCTCTTGTAAATAATTGTAATTATTTTAATGGGGATGAGATAGGGACACAAATTCCATTGCTTGAGGCAGGAGATTTCTTAAGGGAATTGTTGTTTTAAATATCAGTCCTCGTTGGTAGAGTGGGCTGACTGTGCCATAAATAAAAAAAAAAAAAAGGACAGGGGCAAGTGTTCTTTGAATCTCTTAGCAAGAAAAATAGGACAACATTACGGTAGCATGGGTTGTGCTGTCCACGATGAAGGGACAATTGCGAAACCGTTGAGAAGGAGGGATGTTAATCGTGGATGGAAAAAGGGGGAGGACTGAGAGATTAATTAAACATTGACACATGTGTTCTAGGGAGAGGGATCAAGAAGAGCTTATACCCATGTAGAATATGCAAAGGGAAAAGAACCTCTTGCCACACAGAAGAGGTAGAACAAGTAGCAACTCAAGCTGTGTTGTTGGGCGTTGAAGAGTGCCATAAACCAGTTGAAGAATCCTATTGAAAACTTGCTGGGCATAAGCATTACCAAGAGAGAAATGGCCTATCCTTCGAAATGAAGGCAGGGTTGCTTGGTGGTATTTTGGTTCAATTGTGCATTTGTTGAAGCCTTCCCTCTAAAAGCACTCCATGTCAAGCTTTGAGTTTTGGCTCGGTGATGATAGTTACAAGTAATAGTGGTTGTAGCTTGTCTATGGTTCGGTGGAGAGTTGGAGTCCCAATCTCAGCTACTGAGCACATTTTAATAAGATAAGTATATTCATGTCTTTATGCATTGATTGTCATGCCTATGTTTAATGGGTTGGGTTTAATGCCTGTGATGGTATTGGTTCATTATGTTGGTTTAATACATTGATATGTTGGAGAAAAGAATTCACGTGTAATGTTAAGCTCTGTGCCATGGATAAGGAATTATACATCCCTGGACGACAAATATACTTATGATTGCTTATGTTTGCATTTATTAATTTTTATATGATGGCATTAGGCTGAAAATCTACTCAATTTAATGACTGGGAGGTCAATTTGGCATGGAAATGTATTGTGGATGCCGAGAATATAATATTAAGCATGGTTTATTCCTGTGTGCATTGTTGTTGTGATGTTGTACTAATGCCTTCTACACAAAAAACTCTCATATATAATCGTATGTGCTAGTGTTGTATGCACTGAGTAATGCCATCATATGTGGAATGGGCATTGGATGTTCAACTGTGTTGGCTTCGTCCCGTGGTAATGCTTATGTGATGACCAGTTGTGTGGCTATACTTGAAAATTGCATTGGCCTGAATGTGATGACTGTAGGCTTGTGATATTCTTAATCTTGAGTCGAATGAATGGTTTATGCTTATAAATCGAAATGGGAGGGAGACTTCATGTTTATCAATGGGATGATGATTCCCTTATAGCCTTCTTGGGCATTATATGCTCTTTGGTTGCCTTTAATTGTTCCTTAAAAGATACTTTGTAGGTCTCTGGAACAATATCGACCTGTTTCCCACAAATCATTAAGTTTCAGAGGGGCCATAAACCTATGAGAGGTTGAATGGGTAAGTCCCTAGACTACGTTATGCATTTTTGGTCATTGAGAACCCAGGAAGGCGATTTGGTTGTAATCTCAAGAGGGGATACCACTAGTGCGTGGTTCATAAAACTGTAATGGCCATGATTGAGTTTTGGCGCAAGTCCAACTACTTGCAGAATATTTGTGTCTATTTCATGTGAGATGTTTTCATCATGCATTGTTATGTATGTTTTGATTGAGATCCCTTTGTTGCCATGATGGCAGGATACTCATTGTCACCATGTGTAAGATTGTGTTATTCTGATAGGAGGTCTATTGTGAGTGATAGTTCCTGTAGCGGAACGTTTCATGGAGAGATTTTGCCACTCATGTAGAAGGCACATGTCCTTGTATGAAAGAAAACATAGTCCATGTACATCTTCACCATTTCCAACACTGAATGAAGTGACCAACACCATCTTGACACCGGGCCCGGAGACGTAGTCCACATTGGACGAACTCCATTATCAATGTCTCTTGTTTATGATTTGTTGATCGTCATTATGTTTCAATTTGCTTAAGCATGCACATATGTTTATTTATGCTCTTATGAAATGCAATTCTAACTACATCATGAAAGTAAAAGATCTTGGTAAAATCCAGAAGTTGAGTCAACTCGGATCACTTAGGTGGAGTCCACATCACTTGGTAACTCAACTTTAACTCCTTGATGAGTTTCCACCTCATTTCCACATGTGTGGATATTTATTTTCTCCAATTTATTTAATTGTTGGCTCAATTGATTGCCACATTTTCCCATAGACTTAGGAAAAGTGGGTTTTGAGGGCCCATAACTTATTTTTCACCCCTCAAAGCACGACTTAGTAGAAAGTTGAGGAGTAGAGGTGTAATTTTGAGCACACATACTCCATACAAACTCTTTAGACATCACCTATTAGAATTTACGTTCAGAATTTATTAAAATTTCTACCCCACGAGAAATAAAAAAATAAAAAAAACTGACCTCTAGACCTAATCAAATTCCACGTTTTTTATTTTAATGATCTAGCATGGTAATATACAATGACTTTAGACACTAGGAATCACTCAAGGCCTTTCCATCAAGCCACACTCCGACTTTGGGGTTGTAAGTTGGAAAAAAACAAAATTGATTATTAAGTGCTGAAAAAGTACCAATAATTAACCGAGTAAAAAACACTCCCCAATGTAAACTCATTTGATGACAATGTCCCTAGCTACCTATGCCTATTACATGACTCTTTTCATCACAGTAACATCACTTTACAATATCCCCATAGGGCTTGCAGAATCTAAGTACAATATAGACAAAGATGAGAAGAAGAAGATTGAGCTTAAAAGCTGTGGTGATCTCTGAACTCTGATGGTACATGAATCCTCTAACATATCCTTAGGCATGGAGTCTTCAATTCTTCAGGTATACTTCAGTGGTCAACAAGTGCAACAAAGACAACACGAGCAATCACCACAAGCACAAACAAAACTAGATCTTAACCTGATAAACCAACAAATATTTCTAAATATTTGCGCATGTATAATGACCACCTCCCTTGATTTGCCAGTGACAAATGAATCAAATCCCTAAATCGTCTCATCCACTCACAAGTTCTTCAAAATCTTAAAAAAATACAGTGGATGTTTGAACAAGGTTAATTTAATTATAATAAATAATGAGGTGTAGGTTCAATTTACTCTTCGGAAGCTTTATCCAACATTTGATAAACAAATCTAGGTTTACTTTACTCTTCAAAAGTTTTTTCCAACATTTTTTTTCAAAAAGAAACATATCTTAGGACAACTTTTCCAAAGCTCCGAATCATTTTATGGCTGCCAAATACATTCTTCCCACTCACTCCCCATTAAAGAGAACTCTATGTGGCTTGTGTCTTCTGTCTTGCCCATCCCATGTTTATTGATTATAAATATCTTTAAAATGATTGCATTAAGAATGACTTCATAAGTATTATTTTAGTTTCCACAATTTATACAAATTAACCACCCCAATAGAAAACAAATTTTACAAAAGATTTTGAATTTATCGAATAATTTTTATAAAATGTATTTATATTTGAATTTATTATTATTTTTAAACAAAACAAATTTTGGAGTCCCCTGGATTATTATAATTCTTTCCTTATTACCAATATTAGAACTAAATATCTTTTGAAACCTCATTCTTCTAGACTACTAAAACATCTCTACTTATTGTTACCTTTAACCATGCTGGTATCTTAATTGAGGATTGTAAATTCATGTATTTGTTGTAATAGTTAGCATTTTATTTTTCAACATTCACTTTCATACATATTCATTTTTATCTTTTTTAAATATTTTTATAATAAAATTGATATATGGTAATATTTAAATAATAAAATAAAAATAAGAGCATTTTCTTTTTATTTTAAGTTTTTTTTTTTTCTCACACATAAGTCTATATATTTTATATGAGGAATATACATATTTCTTCTATTATATCAAAATTCATCATGTGGCTTAAGAGAATTAAAATTGAGTGGGAAAGGTTCCAATCATTCCTCCCAAAGAGTTGATAACCCCAATTAACAACCTTTTTACTCTATGTATTCCGAAAACAAAACTTGAGTAGGAAAGGTTCCAATCATTTCTCCCAAAAACTTGATAACTCCAATTAACAACCTACACGTGGTATATTTAGAAAACAAAAATTATTATTAATTTTACTTCATTCTCACCGATATGAATATCTATAATTAACCTGACTTGAAAACCTAAAAAACCTAGTTAATCATCAACTTTCCTCATTTTCATTAAATACAAATGAAATGTAATTTTAATGTTCACTACACTAGATATAGTCTACAAGACCAATAGCTTCACTGCTTTTTGCTTTTTTACAATTCAATTCAATTATTATTCAAATTAATGATGAGCTGACCCAAGCTTTTAACAGTGCCCTTATTTAAAAGACAATGGAACCGAACAGATATTAACATACGGCTGTAATTGTCTCTGATGTCCCTGAAAGCATCACATTTCAAAATAAAATGTTTTTCCTATTCCACTGCCTCTAAAAATGCAAAAATAACAACCAATCCTCAACCTTTCACTTTTTACCCATTTCTATACCCATTCCACTCTTTACCCATTTCTATACCCATTCCTATTGAACCAGGGTAACCTCAAATACGCTTTAGCATTTCCTTCCAAAAAGTTTCCTGTTCCTCTTTCGGGGTATTGTTAATTGTAATTGATCATTTTGAACATTGTTTTGGATAATAACATTTTCAATAATCTGTACTCTTCGACGATTGATTGATCTTATATATGTACTCTTCACCACACATGCTCGCTTATTGTATACCAACCCAGTTCTGCTATTCTCTGCTTGGGTATCCACACAGTCCTTGGGCGTTCTCCAGGTAATTGGCAATTCTCTCTTTCGCTTCTTTCTATTGCAAAAAAAAATGATGTCAATTCAGTTAACATGGAAACCATTCATCATGACCGGAACCCCATTGCCAATTTCCCTGCTTCCATTCAATGCAAAACCCCACTTAAGATTTCCAAATTTCTGCGCCCAATTGGCAGCTTCATCCACAACTCCACCAGACAGGGATGTTTCCATGGAATTTCTCCTCAATAAATGTGGTTTGACAGACGAAGATATCACAAAAGCCTTTAAACAAGGCAGAAGTGGCAAGGGTTTGCTTTATAAATCAAGTGAGAGTTTGGAAGAGGTTTTGGAGTTGTTTAATGAATGTGGTTTGACTAACCCTGAGCAGATTCGAGGGGTGGTCCTCTGGAACCCTCGGATTTTGTTATATAGATCCCAAAGAAGCCTGAAGTCTAAGGTTAACTTCCTGAGGACTTTCATGAAGAAAGACGATATCGCCAAACTCTTTTGTACTGATTCAAGTGTTTTTAATTACAGTGAGAAGAAGTTTAAATCTGCGGTTTCTCTCTTGCAAAGATTGGGTGTTGATGGTGATGCATTATCGGAATTAGTGGGAAGGGCACCCCGTTCGCTCAAGGTTTCAGAAAAAAAAGTCATGGCGTCATTTAAACAGGCCGAGGATTTGGGGTTCAATAGGGGGTCAAAGATGTTTGCATATGCTTTGCGTGTAATATTGATAGAAGGAAAAAAAAATATATATCGAAAATTGCGGTGTTTGAGCAGTATAGGTTTCTCCGAAAAACAAATTTTGGCTTTATTGAGGTTGCAACCGATGATTCTGGGGCTTTCAGAAAAAAAATTGAAGTGTAATGTGGATTTTCTGGTTAATTCTGTGGGACTTCCATTGGATGATTTTGTTAGGTATCCATATCTGTTTGCATTCAGCTTGGAGAAGAGGATAATTCCTCGGTATAGAGTAATGGAGGCATTGAAGTCCATGCGAGTGCTGGAAAAACAGGTGTGTTTCCCAAAGGTTCTTAAGTTGCCAGAAAGACGTTTCTTGGAGAAATATGTTAATTCCAACGCTGAATCCTCAGTTCTGCAGGATATTTACAATGGTGGGAAATCTGAAAGTGTTATCATTGACCAGGAGACGTGCGGTGAGCCTGTCTGAGAAGGTCATGATATTTCATCAGCAGCTTCAATATTGATTTTCCATGTACAGTATTTTTCTTTTTAAAATAGTATTCTTCAACCAGAGAACCCCAGGTAAAGAAGTTTTACCCTGAAGTGGTTTATAATGGTTGTGTGACTTCCTTGGCACAAGTAGAGTCCAAATATGGTGCTTGCAGGTAAAGAAGTTTTAGCCTGAAGTGGTTTATAATGGTTGTGTGACTTCCTTGGCACAAGTAGAGAGTCCAAATAGGGTGCTTGCAACGCCAACGTCATAAGCAGATTTGGGCATAGGAACGGTTTGACCATTTTGCTTCCTTCTTTTTAATGCAAGGTACAACTTTCCATCCTCCAATGGTGGCATCATTGCTTTTATATGTCTAACTAGACTCTTTGTAACGCAATAAGAGACAAATAACGGATTGATTTGATGTTAACACAACTTTTTCTGTTCTTTATCATTGAACTTTTGCATTTTTACAGAAAATTTTGATATTTTACTTAGTATAGCCTGGCCTTCTTGTCAACAAAGATGCAATTTTACAGAAAATTTTGGTACTTTACTTAATATGGCCCAGGCTTCTTCGGCAAGCATACTTGTCAACAAAGACCCAATCTTTGCAAAAACAATCCAAGTTATCAAACATATCAATGAAGAATATTGTGAATTATTTGAGCTTAAATAGTGAGTGATTTTATTCAGTGTTAATGAGGAGTCCAATTGTAATCTAGTGTGCTTCCTTCATCTGTTTGACCTAGTAGATGATTTTCCTTATTGATATGCATTTTAGGGAGAAACCAACATTCGTGATTCATATTGCTGCTATTATTTCATGAGGTTACTTGCTGCAAGTGTCAAGCTTGGAAGTGAGAGTTGTTGATTTTGTAACTATGTTTGGTCTTCATAATGTATATTTGGTCACTTGATGTACTTGTATTTGTTATTGTAAAACATATTTTAAATGCTAGAGTCAAGAAAATTTATTTTGAGTCAAAGTTATTGCGATTTTTAAAAGAAGAAAAATTGAATTTTTGAATTGTAATTTTTGGCTCCAAAAGTTGTCAAGTCGGCCTCCCTTCAATTCAAGTTGGCCCTGGCAGAAGACACACCCATTCAGCAAAAACATATCACTATATAAAGACAGTTTGACCTCCTCCACTTGGGCAATTTGCATCTCTCACACAAGACAATTTATGGGCAAGCAAGCGAAGGACAAGAAGGACAAATAGGACGAAGAAGAAGATGAATTGGCTCTCTTTCTCTCTCTCATCAACTCACGTGTGTGGATATAGTCTCTCTCTCTCCTGGTTCGTAGTTTTTCTGGGCATTCTGTTGCAAGGGGTCGAAATTTGGCCAATTGCAGGGGCTGGAATTCTAGGGCAACTGGCAGCTACAAGAGGGTCAAAATTTCTAGGTCACATCAGGTAGAGTGAATTTATGGATCAGATGGGGAGGCTTGACCTGCAGGGGAAGACCAGGTTTGACCATAGGTCTAGGTGTGTCTCTTGTTGAACAAAAGAATTTCTCCATTGAAAAGGTGGCTAGGTTTTTCCCCTTGGTGGGTTTTCCCAGGGTAAATCTTGTCTCTTTTTTGTGCATTGTGATTTCTACTGTTCTTTATGGTTGAATTTCTGAAGTATAATTTCTTAATGATATTGGAATAAAAGTAAAAGAAGATCTACATCAAAAGTAATTATCAGTTTTTCAGAAATATCGTGTTAGTCTATATTGCACTTAGAAAATCAACATAGTATTAGAGCCTTGGTGAAGGAAGAAACATTGAGATCACCCTTCAAAGAAACCCTACTTTGATATTCCATTGTTGAAGTCCTTCTTGTTGATTCACATCGATGGCCTCCTCTATGAAATCTGAGAACAAGTTGGAAGGAGCATCCAATTTCAGAGCTTGGAAACTTAGGATTGATTTTTTTCTTGCAAAGAACAAGGTTTTGGATATTGTAACAGGAAAAGTTGTAGAACCAATAGATGCTGCAGGAAAGAAGTTCGAGGAAGATAACATCACTGACGTGAGTCTTATTGTAGACTACATTAGAGATCATCTAATTCCTTACATTGCAAAGCTTGATACTTCCAAGAAGATGTATGGAACCCTAACTAATTTATTCACTATCAAGAATGTTGGTCAAGCCATGAGTCTAAAGAATGAGCTTCGTGATGCAAGGTTGACAAATGATGACATTGTGGAAGATTTCAGAAATAAGAGATCAATTTTCAGCAATTGAAGAAACTATATCCGAAAGCGAACTTGTGACTACAACACTCAATGGTCTACCTAGATCATGGGATGCATTTGCAACAGGCATAAGTAGATGGAAAGAATCTCCCACTTTAGAACAATTATGGACCTCTTATGCTCAAGGAGAATCAAGGATCATATCAAGAGATAGGAAGGGTGGCTCAAGCATTTGCAGCTCGCTTCAAAAAAAATAGAAGAAAGAAGAAGGGTGGCTCTCAAGGCAAAGGATCGAGAAAGAAGGACATGTCAAGAATTCAATGCTATGGTTGTCATAAACACGTGTGATATCCCTTGGTTAATATTTTTCTCTTGTAAATAATTGTAATTATTATAAAAGGGCTTAGAGAGGGACACAAATTCCATTGCTTGAGGGATTTGTTGTTTTAAATATCAGCCTTGGTTGGTTTAGTGGGATGACTATGCCATAAATTAGTTGAAAGAAAAAAAGACAGGGACATGTGTTCTTCGACTCCCTTAGCAAGCAAGTAAGTAATTTTCCCTTAATGAAGGCAACCCTCATCCCTTTGTCCCCCAAAGCATATATAGATACCAAATTATTTTTCAACCCCAACATATATGTCACATCATGAAGCAAAAAAATTTCTAGAGAATCCAAGTGAAACTTAACATAACCAAATCCCTTAATGGGATGAGTGGAGTTGTCTCCAAGTATAATGTTCAAACTTGACTCCCTTTCCACCAAATTAGAGAGAACTTCCTTATACCCATAGAAATGATGAGAGGCACTACTATAAACCAACCAATTGTCCCAAGTATGTGGAGGAGAGGAACTAGAAAGTGCAGAAATAATAATATGTTCATATTAATTTGCAGCATTACTTTCATACTTGGTATTTCTTGAATTCTTTTGAGGATGATGGTCTTCTTCATGATCACTCGAAGCATCTCTTCTTATTTTTTCATCTCTTCGATTATGATCATTCCTTCGATCACATATTCTTATTCAATTATTAAACTTGTAGTTTTTGCTTCTAGTGTTGTAGCATGGACCATTGTTCTTCTTCAAGCAGTCTCAAGCACGTTGACAAATCTATAGGGAAATGCTTAGAGTGATTTCTCTTTTCTTGATAACTTCCTGTGATGCCTTTTTACTTTTTCTTACTTATTATCTTCTTCACTTATTATTATGTTTTTATATCATCAAACAACTACCAAAACAAGAATAACAATAGTAAACAAGAACATAGAATGTAGGCTGCAATCCAAGGCCAAAACCTCTCCACTTGAGAGGAAAACCCATAATTATTTTCTCTTCTTATATATTCTTCAATTAACGAAGTCCACGACCTCTAGACCAAAACCAATACCCTCTAAGACCAAGTCCAACCCTTCTGGATGATGTGATTCCTTAGATAAAGTCAAGCCTAGTCAAATCTCTTCCAACATCGCAACTTTGAACTCTAGCTTTTCGCCCTCTACTACGCCAGGAATAAAATTTCAGCCCCCTAGTAGCAGTTTTTGCCACACATGTGAGCTTTTTCTTGCCTCCTGTGGTTTCCTCAAACCTTCTCTTGTATTTTCTCCTTCTTCTAGTGCTTGAGGATGACTCAATGTGACCTTTGTTGGCCTTCTTTCTCTTCCTTATTCAAGATTGAACCTATAGAAGAAAAACCCTAGTCCAACAACAAAAACCATAGCTTTCCTTCACATGTGTGAGAGAGAGAAATAGCCCATAACAAGATTTCTTCATCCTCTTACTTCTTCACTTCATTTCTTGCTCTTCTTCTTCACTTGGATGAGTAAATGATGAAATACAATTATCTAAAAGAATAATCAAGCCCTAAGAAAAATTAACATGGTATAAGAGTTAGGCTAAAGAAAATTCATGGATATCGCCTCTTGAAGACACCAATGTATCCAGTAGAATGAAAGATGTTGGAGTTATAAAAGAATCACAAGGTTTGAAGGAAATCCTAGGAAACTTTGTTCTAACAAGGGAAATTAGGGTTTTGTGGATAACATGAGGTTAGGGTTTGGAAGAAACCCCTGAAGTATGTTTGGAAGAAAGGCCTAGATATGATGATTAGTAAGAAATTATTTCATCACTTGTGACATATTCAATGTAACCGTAGTTGGGCTAGTCTCATTTGGACCTAGCTGCTTATGAAGACACTTGAAAAATATTGAATACAACATTGACATATGGATGATGGATAACAATGACTCTTGAAGGCTAGTTCAAAAGGGAGTTAATCACCTCTCGTTAAAGATAAGTACCTTATAAACTTATGTTATTTCTTTATGACACTGTTCTTGTTTAGATTTATCATGATTATTTTTCCTTATCCTTTCTACATGAACATTTGGGCACTTCTAATGAAGACGTGATTGGTTGATCCTTCTTGAGGATCATCTGGATACTAAATGATGCAAAAAAAGGGAACTAGTGCAGGAAGAGAAAAGTTGGTGCATGAAAGAGGAAGCTTGAGCTAGAAAAGGAACATGGCATAAATATATTATGGGAGAAAGTGAAAGATATTCTAGGCATATGCAAATTATCAAAGTAGTAGCTTCCAATGAAAAAGTGTATATACTAATCAAGTAGCTACAAGTTGCTAGGGTATCTGAATATTACAAGGTATTTATAATTGTTATGTTTAGATTTAGTTGTAATATCAAGATGGAAAGTCAAGCCCTAAGGTATGACAAAAATATCACTTTCGGATAAGCCTTTATTCATACAATATTATTGAGTGATGCATGTCTGAGTAAGTTTGATTCCTGGTACATGTATAGTAATAATTAATATCACTTTGATATATGTTATCTTGATAATATTGACAATGCTTATAATTAGTATGGTAACCCTGATGGCAATAATGTGTTTGTGAAGTTGATACTCATGATCTACTAACTATCTTCTTGTTGATCTTGATAAGTTGTAACTCCTAAGATGACTTAACAACATAGTAAATTTGACAATGTGACAAAATGGATGCCTTGACTTGATGATGTTAGACTCTGATGAAAATGATTGTATAATGTAATAGAGATGTGATATTGTGACCATGACCTTTGAGATATGGAGTGATATTGTGACATTAACCCTTGATGAATGATTGATGACGTATACATATATGACATTGAATAGTCGATGATGAATTGTCATAATAGTGATATATATATATATATATATATATATATAGAGAGAGAGAGAGAGAGAGAGATGAGAACGTGATATAGTTTGACTTCATGATCTGATGTATGACAGTCATGTGGGAATAAATGTGGCTATGCCCCGAAGAAACAATGATCTTGATACATGATAGTAGCATAATAGACAAGTTTGAAGTCTCGATTGATGATGATTGAAGAGGCTTCCCATTTAGAGGGAGATACTCTTGATGAGATCCCAACACTTATTATTATTTGTGGTGGATGAATAGGACACTCTTGATTGCAAAATGAAACAAGTCTTCTATATATGATTGATGAACATCTGATGTTGTTGAAGGTATGCCATTGCTAATTAATTCTATGTGCTAATATCTCATTGTTGGCAGGTTTGACTTACCCCAAGCAGTTTCAAGATCCACTTCTCATATAAAAGTGTAGTACATGACTTCCTTGCTAAAGGAAGTGTATTTTTAGAAATGTGGCATGTTGGATTGCATTGATATATTATTTTTGCTAGATCCCGTAATGAGAAATCAATCAATTGCAACCATAAAGTCCAGATATATAGCTGGGAAAAAGACATCTTTATGGATTGAGATAATGTTGTTGTATAAGACAAGCTTAGGTTTGTGGTTGTTGCTTCTCCGTGTGAGAGGGAGAAAGGATGAATATTATATTCTTTTCTTTATGTCATGAATTTTTTCTAGCATAATATTTGATTTGATGTCCTGCATGAACATAAACATAGGATTGCTACTCTAAAGAACTGCATAAGGCAGTTTGATTGAACTCTTCAGTGAGTTGTTTGAGCGGGTGCCAAATATGAGCACCTTGATATGTTGAAGAAAGTAGTAGTAATGCTTCTTCATATTCCTAATCTTCATAGTGAAGCTTGTATTGATGGATGTGGCCCTCCCGGTTAAGGGTCCCAACTGATCGAAAACATTAAGCGTGCTCTTCCCCCCTATTGAGCTCGCAGGGTGAGGAATGGAGCAATAAGGGCTCTTGGGGTTGAGGGAGCTCGCAGACAATAGGTGTGTCTAATCCTTACCTCATGGTAAGTGTGTATCTCCCCTATTTTCATCTCATGGTTGTGTCTGATCCTTACATCATGGTAAGCGTGCATCTCCCTCTGCCAATTATACCCCAGTATGCATCCTACCCACAAGATGGGATTGTTGGGATTGTTCCTCCCCATCTGGCCAATCGATTGAGAAGTGAATTTGGTGCATTTGATACGTACCTTGCAGGGTAAGTGTATTTCCCCCCCCAGGTGCGTTCAGTTGTGTATGATCCTTACGACGAATAGTAAGTAGGTATCTCCTCCCAAGGTAGTGGATGCAGGTGTTCTACCATTGATTCTTGAGGGTTAAGATTAGGACGATCAACATACAATAGGATAACTGTGATCCTTGCCTTTCGATGAGTCATATCCTGCCTATTGTCCTTTGATTAAGGGTGGTAGCTTTAGCTCCCCTATGATTTCAGATTCTTCTTCTTTAGATTCAAGATTTTTCAACAGATGGATATGAACAGAAATGAGTCGAGACGAAATATGACTTAATGATGATGATGATTCTACTTAAGATGACAAAATTGATTATTTGATATGGGGTGGAAGCCGGATGCTCCCCTATGATTATGTTTGAGGATATAGGGTGGAAGTCAAATGCTCCCTATGATGATGATTGAATTGATAGGGTGGTAGATGAAGCTCCCCTATGAATCTTCTTCTTCTTTAAATCGAGATTGTTCAACTAAAGGTAAAAGGAATAAAGTTGAGATAAGATATGATGAGATGGGTTTGTTGATGTAGCTAAGATAGAAGTCATATTATTTGACTTGGATTCTAGTAGGGTTTTGAAGATTGATCCCCACTACCTTTGTTTGTGCATTATTATTCTTCTATGAGCCAAGATGAAATGTAATGTTGATGAAGCTACTTGCCTTCTTATATATTATGACATGTTCATCATAAATGAAGTTATGATGCAGTTGGAATTCCTCCCTAGCTGAGAGGGAGCATTGAATTGGCAGCCAGGGAGAAATTCACAAAGTAAACATCACTGCCCTAAAGAGAATTTGTAATGATCAATTTAAATTAAATATTATTATTAATGTGTATCAAAGGTTTGGATTTAAATTTGTAATTCCCTCAATGTGATTTCATGTCGGCCTCACATATCCGAATTCGTCCCTCTCAAAGGTGGTGACCCTTCATACGTGAAAACAACTATATAAACCCTATTTTATTGATCTCTAATGAGAAACTCAGATGTCTTAGAGCACTCTCAGATTTTTGTATATACATTTCTCTAAGGAATTTCGTAAGGGTTTCTCAAATCTACTCTCTCGCTTTGGGATTGAATGATGCATTATGGTCTCACTCTCACAAGATTGGAATCAATCTCATTCTTACAACATTATGATCTCGGCTCTATAGTCTCGAAGGCTTTGTGTTGTAATGGCCTCGACTCTATGGTTCTACGATTTATATAGGCTCATTGTATCGTTTGAATAATGATTGGTATGTTCACATCTCTATAACAAAACTATGGATCTCACATTGATGCGCGACCCACATTGGTATGTTCACATCTCTGCAACAATACTATGGAACTTGCATTGATACAAAATATGCATTATACTTTGGAACCCACACTGAATCTCACATCAATGTAATTCTCGCTCTTTTGTACCATGGTCACATTCCTATAATGAGTGCATCACATCTTTGTATAGTCATTATAATGGTGTCTTTGTAATGGCGTTTTAATCTCAATAACATGGCTTATCATCTAGATCTTGGTATGACAATAATCACACATGATTCTTTCTCTTTGTATGTTTTGGGCATTGATGTTCAAGGTATTGTTATATCATGGTACAACATGGGTATCGCTACAGTTAAAGGCATCACATAGACATCTCACTATGGCATCCTTTGTGTTAGTTATAACATTCTCCGTGTTTAGTATTGACACCATGTTCCTATGCAATTATATATAGTTCATCTATGTTATATGACATAATTGTATGTGTATTGGGGCAGTATGGCATAGTATTGGTATGGAAGTGAATACAGAGCAGTATGTCACCATATGAAATTGTATGCAGAGCATATACCATTTTATATATGTATGGTCATATATGTGAAAGTACCTTGTCTCCAGTAACCTTGAAGTAGAGCCCTAACTATTATATGTGTAGAGGCCTTGTTATGATTTTTCTGAGCAGTGAGCAGTAACTTCTTTGTCTGGTTGATGTATCTCACTATGGATGTCCTTTGTATCTCAAATGAAAAATTGATGAATATCTAATAGAAGAAGAAGAAGAATAATTGATTGCAGATGTTCCCCCTTGTGGGTTTTTTCCCTGGTCTCTGACCAAATTATGGTGTCTCTATTTGTGCATGATTTTCTTCTGTTGTTCCTTTATGTTCAACTGCAATGTTGAAGTTATTGTTCTTTCAATATAATTGCTAAGGATGTTAATATGTTAAGGAGTAAATGTGATATTTAAATGATGAAATGTAATTATCTAAAAGAATAATCAATCCCTAAGAAAAATTAACATATTGAAGGTTTAAGACTTGATTTATCTACAAATTACAGTATACCTCCACATTATCACTGAAGTATTAAAATAAGTCTCTTTAGAAGCTCATGTGGCATGTTTCATTTGTGTTAAGCAACCATGTATCTCTCCACGGAGAAATGAAGTGTGAAACAAACCTTCAATCATCCAATATTGCAATGGGCAACAATGTAATGAGCATATTCATGTGCTTTACTTTTTTGCTAGATAATGTGTTTTACGTATGTCTTCTTTCAGGTCTTGTTTATATTTTATCTATTCCTTTGGGATTCTACATGTTGATGCATCATATCCATTTCTATTGCAACAACGAAATGGAGATCAAGACTCTCTCCTTGATTAAGTTCAAAAGTTAGATTTTAAATCCAAAGTTTAGTGAGAAGATTATTGCGAGTGACTCAATAAAGGAAAGAGTAAAGGAATTATTTCTACTAAGAACAATAGAACCTTATATTGAGCTCTACTAAGCAGAGATTTGAAATTAGATCACTATTATTAAGTTGAAGGTATTTTTTAAGGGAATGGTCAATAACTAATTTTAGTTGTCTACTTATAAAGTACTAAAATTGTCATTGTTAAAAATTATTATGTTTTCTTTGTTATAGGAAATCAATAACTTTAAAGTGCTTGAGGCTACTACTATAATCTAAGAGAATATTTAATAATTAGTAAGTTACATATTAAAAGTTTACTATTTAGCAAGGATTAAAATATTTGAAAAGACTCAGAAGGGGAAGTCCCACTTGAAATTTCCATTGTTAATATTATTGTGTTTTTTTAGCCACCAGAAATCAATAACTTTGGCTTACTATTATCGTCTAAGGGTATATCCAATAGCTACCGATAATTTATGATTTAGTAAGGATTGGAATGTTTAATGAAACTTACAAGGAGAAGTGTCACTTTCCCTTCTAAACTTATCACAATAAACTAAATGTTTTATCCAAAATTTAATCATGTTAATGTGAGTCCAAGACTTACCTCCCAACCATCCAAATTAAAAATCAACATAATTTTTTTGCTATTTAATTTAATCAAATTTTAGATAAAACCAATTTGCTACCTAATTATTTTGTCTGTGTAACCTCTCCTTCATCTTCCTCACCCACCTCTCTTATCCCCTTCCCAACATCCTCTTCCTCGCCATTTTATTTCAATATAAGTAAATATATGAGAGAATCCATCAATGCCTTATTGTATATTCAAAGTTATCAAATGACCTATTAACTTTGTTTTCAAACCCTCCCACGACCAAAATTTATAGTGCTTGGGTAAGGGTAAGACTTAGAATGGAAATGCTTCAGACATGTTATAATATGCACCTGTGGAAAGGCGCCTTGTGAAAAATATAAGAAAAGGAATATGAAACAAAAATAGAGAAATGTTAATATTTCCTTTCACAAATTTAAAGAAATTTGATCTAAAAGACAGTAAGTTGTTTGCCCCAAAGAAAGTATTTGATCCATATACAAGATGTTGAGATGTTTAATACCAACACAGAAATAGTGTGAAATATGGAGGATAAACTTCCATTGGAGCAACCCCACATGGTTGTAATCATCCATATTTCTAGAATATTCCAAAATTTGAAAGTGATCAAAGTACCAAAAATCATTTAATTATGTATTTTCTATAATTAACAATGCAATGCTACACTTTGTTCAGTAAGTCTAACATCTGGGTTCCATGCCCATGTTTGTTGGGAGAAAACATGAAATGGGCATGGACATCCACGAATAATTTACTTGAGTAGCTTGGTGGTAATCCTATCTAAACCTTGAAGTCGGTCATTTATCCAATGATCTGTTCCTCACCATTCACGAATTACAATACCTTTTCAGTCTCCTCTTCATTTATTTAAAACAAAGTGTCGAGGCCAACAACATGAGCAAACCTCGGTTCTATTCAATTCAGGATTGTCAATTTACTAGTACAATCTGATATAGTATATTACATGGTTCAATGGATTCAATTCATAATGCAATGAGATTTGTGTATTTTCTATCTACCTAGTCGGTAGGCTTCCCTGGAACCAGTTGCATGAAATATTTAAATTGCACAACATGGACATATCATTTCTCTAGTCCAATGTTTCATAACAGAATTCAAGACTCAATTGAGTTGACCCGTTGTTGCTAATTTTGATTGAGAACCAGTGGTATGACTGAGTCGACCTAAACTTGTAGAAAAATATAAGTATGGTGGTTGAGTTGTAATTGTCTAAGGGTGAATTTGATGCATCGTATCACAAGGTTCTATGAATTTCAACCTTGAGGTTTGAAATTTGAGGATTTTTTAAAGTTTAACTAACCTCATAGCCATTGATCAAGTCCATAACTCAAACTCAAATTTATTGCCAAAGCCAAACTAGAACCCTAATCATACTTCATCATCATCATCATCTAGTGTTTATTCAAATTCCCAAAGTGTTTCAAGCCACCAACTCTATCATCTAGGTGACCAGGAAGAGGAGGAAGAGAAGACCCCCCTCCCTATTCCTATGAACATAAATATCATGACATAAAGGACATGTTGTCTGTGTCATGGAAACATCTCCATATGTGTTTATCAACAACGTCCTCTTACTTGGTTCTCATTCCCAATGGAAGCAATAGTAACACAAAGTATAAGCAAGTTGCTGCAACTGCCACCACCAAACATATATGAGTGCAATAAATACATCATGAACAACCACCATAAGCACAATTGAAACGAGATCTTGACTCAATAAACCATAAAATATTTCTAAATACTTGCACATGTATGATTGTCACACCCCTTAATTCACCAATGACAACTTAATCAAATCCCTAAATCGTCACACCCACTCAAACTGCTTTAAAATTTTAAAACGCTATATTAGATGTTTGTGCAGGGTTAATTTAATTATAATAAATAATGAGATCTAGGTTCAGTTTACTCTTCAAAAGGTTTATCCAACATTTAATAAAGAGATTTTGGTTTAGTTTACACTCCAACAACTTTATCCAACATTCCCCAAGCTTGAAGTCATTCTATCATTATTAAATACATTATGCCCTTTCACTCACTATAAAAGAAAACTCTATAGAACTTTAGTCCAGTCCTGTCCCATCCCATCCCATCCCATCCCATATTTATAAATTATAAATAACTTTAAAATGATGGCATTAAAAATGGCTTCACAAGTGTTCTTTTAAATTTTGAAATTTATACAAATCATAAGAATGGCTTCCTTTTAAATTCTGAAATCTATACAAATCACAACGATGATGGCTCCATTGTTTTACAAAGCGTAAGAATGTCTTCCTTTTAAATTTTGAAATCTATACAAATCACAACGATGATGGCTCCATTGCCCTGAAAAAAACAATTTTCTAAGGGCCTTTGAAATTATAGAGTAGTTTCCACATTTTTTATATATATATATAAATAACTAACAAACAAACATATTCTAAAGTGTAGTGGATTATATATAACTATTTCATTATCGTCAATATCATAATGGAAGATCTTTTGAAACCACATTCTTCTAGATTTGCTAAAACATTTATGCTTATTGTTAAATTCATGTATCCTTATAATAGTTAATGTTTAACGCTCAACTTCATTCATAAAGATGGAACACATTTTCATTTTTTATTTTATAAAACACTTTATAAAAAAAATTATATCTAGTAATATTTAAATTTAAATTTAAATAATAAAATAAAAGTATAGAATTTTTTTTTTTTTTTCATAGTTTTTTTTACATATATAAATCTATATATTTTATATGAGGAACATACATATTTTATTTATTATATTAAAGTTCATCATGTTACGTATTAGAATTGAACTGGGTAGAGTTCCAACTTATAACCATTCATTCCAATTAACGAGATAACCCTAATTGACAACTTTTTAATCATTCCTTCCAATCTTTTGAGATAACACCAATTGACAACCTTTTTACTTCATTCTTTCTCACCCTATAAGAATATCTATAATTAACATAAGAAACTAGACAATCATAGACTTTCCTCATTTTCATTGAATACAAAAATATAACATCACATCTTAAAACACAATCACTTTTAACTTTTTACTCCATTCTTATTGAATGCTAAAATTTGGCACTATCTACTTAGGCCACAATTTTGCAGGAAAGTCGTTTTTCCTTTTTTTTCTTCAAAAAATCTAACCATAGGAGTGTTTGGATCGTTTTTTTTAATGGTGGAATTATATTCAACGTCATCAAAAGCCCTAAAACACCCGAAATCTTGAAACGTTATAGTTGTAACCCAAATTTCCCAAAGTTTTTGTTTGTCAAAATCTTGCCTAAATTTTCAGTATTTTCCTGGCAAAATTGTGACCTGGTTAGGCTATTCTCTAAAATTTGCAATCAACCTAACGTCAAAGCATCTGCGGTTAGATCTGAGGGCTTTGGGGTTTTTGGCAGGAGCAGGAGGAGCGGACGGAGCGAGGGAGGAGCGGTCGGAGCGGGGGATCATTCGAGGTTTTTTTGGAGGGGAGGTTTTGTGCGCAGGTGTAAGGGAGCAGGAACAGGAGCAGGAGCAGGAGTTGGAGCGGGCGAACTGAGAGGGACAGGAACAGGGGATCCGACAGGCGCAGGGGAGCGAAAGGGAATAGGATCAGGAGCAGCGAGCAGGAGCAGGTGCAGCGAGCAGGAGATCCAGGAGGTGCAGGAGATCCGGGAGGAGCAGTAGCGGGTCGTGAGGAGCGGGCTCCCCTGAGTAGGGCGGCGAGAGGCTAGCAGAGCGGTTTCGTCCTATAGGCTTCTTTTCTTCTTCTGGTCTCTTAGTCTTCTCCGAGCGGGGGCGAGGTGGCTTCCCATGCCGCCTCTGCCCCCGGTTCTCGCCTCTGCTCTGGTGGGTCTTCACCTTCTCGGTGGCAGTTAGGCTTGTTCTGGCCGCGGAATATCCTTTGCAGCGTTGAGGGAACACTGGGCTTTGCTCTGTTTCGTGCCGCTTCTATGGATTTTTCCGTTGATCTTTTCTGCCGGCAGATGCGGTTGATTGTGGCAGTGATCTTGTTTCTCGTCTGATTTCGAGTGGAGAGTTTGAGGGGGCGGGGAAGGAGTGGCTTCTTGTGCTTCTCTCTTCCTCATTTCGTGCCTCTCCTTTTTGTATTGGGCGGTCAGATCCTGCGCTGTCTTCCGTTGCTTATCTGCTTTGTGCTTTGGTGCCATTTCTGCACCTTATAGATGTGTTTGCCATGTTTCTGGGCATATTTGGTCTTTCGGGGCTATATTTGGTGATCTGTTTATACAGATTTGTATGTGGCTCGGTCCACTTTATTGCATATGCTTCTTGCATTTTGCATCATGTAATCTCTTTTTATATGAATATATTATGATTTTTTCTTCTGAAAAAAAAAAATCCTTCCAAGTTTCATGTTTCCCTTTCGTGGTATTTCTAATTACAGTTAATCATTTTGAACGTTGTATTGCATAATAACATTTTCAATAATTAAGTCGATGGGCTTTTCTTTTAAATCAGTTCACCTCAGATTTTTGTCTACCTTCTCCGTCTACGCATGACATCTGTGCACCATATGAATTCACATTTTAAGGTTAACATTTGTGCACCATATAACCTAACCTTTTATGACTGACCTTATTTACCACTGATCTTTTCGTGCAAAACTCCCAAACCTCAGGGATGGGGCAAGGGTATCCTTGTTTTTATGTCGAGCTTGAATAAACATTGCTAGAACCACTTGGAGCAAAGAAAACAACATATATAGATCCAAAGGTGGTTGAACTCGCAATATGATATCTAAATCTAATTCCATACCAAATAGAGATCGAGATCGAGTAAAAGCAACTTCCCACTGTTACGCCATGCTTGCTTTGCGGTAAGGTCCGGTCAAAATAGACTCGAGTCTTTATTCCCTTTCAACAACAATCGCTTCAATTTACACATTTGGGAGGGAGTTCATAACATATTTGTATTTATGTCGGTGGGGAATTTGCAAGGCAGTTGGCTGGGATTCTTATGGCTTCATAATATAAAACCCTGAAATGTTCTTAAAAAAAATTCTCGGACATTTTTTCTACAAATAATCTTGTGAAACTTTGCAGAATCTTCGATTGTTAATTAGAAGAGGTCAATTGTACAATATTTGTTAATTACTTTACCATCCACCTAATAATTCTTGATAATTCTAAAAACTCTATTAAAAAATATAAACGTATATTAACATAACTATTAATAATTTATTTTCAAATAATTAATTGACTTAATTTGATTTACAGAGTTCTATCATTATATTATTATATGGTTTTCTTGTCTAGCCATCAAAGTGATATCAAAACTCTAGATAACAACCATGATTACACCATAAATTAAAATTCGAAAAATATAAATATTTTTTTTTTCTTTTAATATTTTCAATTTTTGGTAGGATCTTCAACAACTCTTTTTTCCTTTTCAACAAGCCAAAAATGTATGGGGGATTTACGCAGTGCGTTATATTAGATATCATTTTTTGGGATTCAACTGCGTTAAGTAAGTCATTCAAACGTAGTGGGATTGAAACTAGTGAAAAGTGGAGAACGAATCACATAGCATCAATCATCACTTCCGGGGCTTGCACCCGGTAACCAGGACTTCCCAGGAGGTCACCCATCCCAGAAGTCCTCTGGCTCAAGCGCGCTTAACTGTGGAGTTTTTCCACAATCAAGCCCACTTAGCTTGCTACCCCATTTGCAAAACCTTAGCAAGTATTGTGCCTCATGAACCATTCAAGTAGAGATCCCTTGACTCTTTTTGAATTTAAGTATGGGGGATTTACGCAGTGCGTTATATTAGATATCATTTTTTGGGATTCAACTGCGTTAAGTAAGTCATTCAAACGTATGACCATTTCCATGAGAGGTAGTCGTAACTGACTAATTTCTCATGATTTTTGAATAGTTCACTTAGCACTCATTGCATCGGGTGATGCTCACATGGGTGAAGAAGTGGGATTGAAACTAGTGAAAAGTGGAGAACGAATCACATAGCATCAATCATCACTTCCGGGGCTTGCACCCGGTAACCAAGACTTCCCAGGAGGTCACCCATCCCAGAAGTCCTCTGGCTCAAGCGCGCTTAACTGTGGAGTTTTTCCACAATCAAGCCCACTTAGCTTGCTACCCCATTTGCAAAACCTTAGCAAGTATTGTGCCTCATGAACCATTCAAGTAGAGATCCCTTGACTCTAAGGGCTATGAGACACATGAATAAGTATCACATTTAGAAAGTTCAATGGTTGTTGTTGTATGTATCGATAACATAGCAAGCAACAACATAACAACAGAGATACACAATGACATTATTGACAAAATCAATCATTTCATTAAATATTGATAAAACAACGTTGTCATAACATTGACCAATGTAATTTATAATATTTAACATTGCAAAAATAATTATTTCAATATGAATAACTACCTCATATATTTTATGTCATTATTTCTAGATATTGTAGTGCATGATTTTTAAATAGGTGTAGTGATTTTTTATTCTTAAGCTTTGCAAGAAAATCATTCAAAATATAAATCTTTAAAATATTTGATACATAGGTAAATAATATATTTTCCATCATTTACTTCCCATCATAATTTAAATCTTTGCATAAGGAAAAAAACTAGAATAAGAGGTAAATAAAAGAACATTATCGAGGCCTCGATCCCAAGGCCTCGGCAGAAAGTAATAGTGTGAACCATGACTACAAGCATCATCCTCATAAAAGGAAAAAATCAAAAGCTCTGTGTCCGTGGATAATCAACATGGTGCGAAACTTGCGAGATCACAAGCATCATCCTCAAAGGGAAAAAAATTAGAAGCTTTGTGTCCATGGATAATCAGCAGAGTACCAGACCTGCTAGATCTATAGAGGGATGTCAGAGTGGGGAAGTGAAGGTGAAGGACTAGCCATCAAGGTACTCGTGTCATTCGTTTAATGGGGGGCACTAACATTGGTGAAACCTTGTAATTTAGATGGAACAACACGGGTTTACTCACATGTTTTTATCACAGAATATAATTTTTTCTATCGCTTTATCGTTTAATATTTTATAGTATTGCCTAAAAATGGGAAGGAAAAATGTTTGTAATGAGATACTTTGTTTATACATTTGATTTAATTAAATGGTAAAAAATATTATTATAATATTAATTATAATTCATGAATTAAATGTTTTTCAAATCCCAACTCCAAGAAAAAGCACTCTTTGATTTGTGGTAAGGATCTTTTAAAAGTATTTAATTTGGATTAAAAAAATAGATTATGGGCTAGATTTTTTTGGTTGAATACTAAAAATATTTAATTTGTTTTTTTTTTTTGTCACGGTTTATGTTTTTTGGTTTACTATTAAATAATGATGAAAAGATAAAACCTAGGTAAATGATTTCCAAAGGGTGTCTTTGCTTATGAGTGGAAATATGTTCCTCTTACCTTTGAAGTGGCAAATTATTTTGTTGGTAGTGTAAAACATTAGGTGAATACCATACTAGAGAGTTCTTACAAAAGTTCCATGCATTTGTGAGTCCATTGAATGATGTAAAATTATAAAAGTTTCTATTGTTGGCAATGTAAGAACCATCTCTTGAATAGTTGCCACATCTTATATTATAGATTGTAGGTGACAAGAAAATCTCATTTGGCATTGTTAAGAAAAGTGTGCATGGCACCACGGCCTATTTGATTGATATGTATAGACAAATTATGAGAGTTTCATCATCTCAATATTTCAATTATTATTTTAATTTTGTATTACCAACTTAACACAAACACACTAAACAACCTATCTAATATAATCTAAGGATGGAAGGAAGTTCAATTCATCACATCAACAGGGCTCAAAACGAGCAGGTAGACTTGTTGTCAAAGGAAGGTCTTCAATCGGCTCCAGGTTTTTGGTTTATGAAGGTAACTTCTGATGGGAAAATTTTTTCTATCCAAGAATTTTCTCCTCCCAATTCCTAATATCATTAAAGCTGAATCTCAGGTATGCACTGGTTTACTTCTCTTTTGTCTTATGATCCCTCCGATTTTGTTTAAAAATGATGATGTATCATGTGATTTTACTATGTAATGCTTCCCTTCTCCGGAACTTTTCTCCTAGGTCTTTTTCATGAACAATGTAAATTTTTGAATCTGGATGACAATTTTCTGAGCTGTCGTTTCTCTCAACAAATCTGTCTTGCCGCTTTTTTGGATTATGCTTCCCACTCATATTAGCGCTTCAAATGATCCAGACCTTCTGGTCATATACAAAATTACAAGCAAATGTACTATTCTATCTTTTTATATATCTTAAATAATACGATCTTACTTTTTTTCGCCATTTGGAAAAAAACAATTATCATTTCAAAACAAAATACATTTTTTCTATAATTTAACCATGCTAATACAACTTTTCTTTTCCAATTTAACAATGCTATGGTCGGATCTATACACTTGTAAGCCAATGGCTAATTGTTTGATCTGCTATCTGCCCTCCACCACACGTGCTCGCTTATTGTATCCAATCCATTTCTGCTACAGACTGCTCGGGTATCCACACAGTCCTGCAGTATTCTCCGGGTAAATTAGCAATTCTCTCTTTCGCTTCTTTTAATTGCAGAAAAGATGATATCTTTTCAGTTAACATGGAAACCATTCATCACGACCGAAAGCCCAATGGCAATTTCCCTGCTTCCATTCAATGCAAAATCTCACTTAAAATGTTCAAATTTCTGCGCCCAATTGGCAGCCTCATCCACAACTCCACCAAACAGAGATGTTGCCATGGAATTTCTCCGCAATAAATGTGGTTTGACAGATGAAGATATCACAAAAACCTTTAAACAAGGCAGAAGTGGCCAGGGTTTGCTTTATAAATCAAGTGAGAGTTTGGAAGAGGTTTTGGAGTTGTTTAATGAATGTGGTTTGACTAACCCTAAGCAGATTCGAAGGGTGGTCCTTTGGAACCCTCGGATTTTGTTCTATAAACCCCAAAGAAGCCTGAAGTCTAGGATTAACTTCCTGAGGACTTTCATGAAGAAAGACGATATCGCCAAACTCATTTGTAGTGATTCAAGTGTTTTTAATTACGGTGAGAAGAAGCTTAAATCTGCGATTTCTCTTTTGCAAAGATTGGGCGTTGATGGCGATGCATTATCGGAATTAGTGGGAAGGGCACCCCGTTCGCTCAAGGCTTCAGAGGAAAAAGTCATGGAGTCATTTAAACAGGCTGAGGATTTGGGGTTCAAGAAGGGGTCAAAGCTGTTTGCCTATGCTTTGCGTGTGATATTGACAGTAGGAAAAGAAAATATTTATCGAAAATTGTGGTGGTTGAGCAGTCTAGGTTTCTCCGACAAACAAATTTTGGCTTTATCGAAGATACACCCAATGATTCTGGGGCTTTCAGAAAAAAAATTGAAGTGTAATGTGGATTTTCTGGTTAATTCTGTAGGACTAACATTGGATGATCTTGTTAGTCATCCATTTCTGTGTGGATTCAGCTTGGAGAAGAGGATAATTCCTCGGTATAGAGTAATGGAGGCATTGAAGTCCATGCGAGTGCTGGAAAAAGAGTTGAGTTTCCCAAAGGTTGTTAGGTTGTCAGAAAGAGATTTCTTGGAGAAATATGTCAATTCCAACGGCGAATTCTCTTCAGTTCTGCAGGATATTTACGATGGTGGGAAATCCGTAAGTGTTGTCATTGACCAGGAGACATGCAGTGAGCGTGTCTGATAAGGTCATGATATTTCATCAGCAGCTTCAATATGATTTTCCCTGTACAGTATTTTCCATTTTAAAATACTGTTCTTCAGCCAGAGAACCCCAGGTAAAGAAATTTTAGTCTGAGGTGGTTTATAATGGTTGTGTGACTTCCTTGGTGCAAGTGGAGTGCTAATAGGGTGCTTGCAACGCCAACGTCATAGTCCTAGTTACCATTTTACAAGCAGATTTGAGAATAGGAACGGTTTGACAATTTTGCTTCCTTCTTTTTAATTCAAGGTACAAGACATCCTCTTTTCCATACTCCATTGGCAGCATCATTGCCTTTAAATGTCTAACTAGACTCTTTGTACCATGATAAGAGACAAATAATAGATTGATTTCTTGTTAACACACCATTTTCTGTTCTTTATCATTGAACTCTTGCATTTTTACAGGAAAATATAGCCCGGGCTTCTTCTGCAGGCATACTTGTCAACAAAGACCCAATCTCTGCAAAAACAAACCAAGTTATCAACCATACCAATGAAGAATATTGTGAATTGTTTGAGCTTAAAATAGCGAGTGATTTTGTTCAGTGTTAATGAGGAGTCCAATTGCAATCTAGTGTGCTTGCTTCATTTGTTTGACCTGGCAGATGATTTTCCTTATTGATATATGCATTTTAGAGAGAAACCAACGTTCTTGATTCATATTGCTGCTATTGCTTCAGGATGTTACTTGCTGCAAGTCTCAAGTTTGGAAGTTAGAGTCATGCTCCTTTATTGTGTTGCTCCGTAGTATGGAGAGAATCAATGTCAGATGGGTAGTTGTTAGTGATCCATTTGTTTGGGAATTTCACTGGATAGAATAATGGTAGGTCCATAGTCACAAGATACAACGATTTTAAAAAACTACATCCTTCATTTTATAGTACCAGGCATTCATTTGTTTGATATGTTTACATAACTAAATAAAAAAGAATGGTAGTCCGAGACTCCGATAGTCACTATTTTATCATCTTATATGCAAATTTTGCTACAGACAATAGCTTTTTCTTCTTTTGTAGTGGTTGGGGACACTCTTGTACCAAGCCTCGACTTATTGAGCCTTCTAAATTGCCCTAGATCCTCATCCCTTCAAATCTCGAAATTGCAGTGACACTCGTTGTTTGAGAATTTCACTGGATAGAATAATGGTAGGTCCATAGATAGAACGATCTTAAAATACTACATCCTTTATTTTATAGTACCAGGCATTCAATTTTATGATATGTTTACGTAACTAAATAAAAAAGAATGGTAGTCACATAGTCACTATTTTATCATCTTTTATTCAGGTTTTGGTACAGCCAATAGCTTTTTCTTCTTTTGTAGTGGTTGGGGACACTCTTGTACCAAGCCTTGACTTATTAAGCCTTCTAAATTGCCCTAGATCCTCATCCCTTCAAATCCTCATCCCTTCAAATTTTGAAATTGCAGTTAGTAGGCACCTTAATTCTACCTTGATTATTATATTCTATTTTGATAGATTAAGTATTTACTACCTACATATGTGCCCTTAGACTTGATTGTGTGTTGTCTTAGGGACCCCAAGCAGCTAGGGAAGCCTCCTTCATATAAGATCTATCCTTCACTAAAATGAGGGAAGTTGTTGCATAGGTGACAGTGGTAACACTTATGTGTTCCACTAGTCTTAGTATTGTTGAGAATTCAAGGCTTATAGGAATTAGGATTTGATTCCTATTTCTTGATAATTACTTGTGAATTATGTTGGTTTTTTTTACTTTTTTATTAGTTTATCTTTTATCAAGCAATTACCAAATTATATGTATATGAAGATCACAAGCACAAGAGACACAAGATGTAGGTGCTTAGCAAGGGCAAAACCCTTATAATGGGAAAACCCAGTCAAACTCTTCCTTCAGTAGATTCAAATCAAGATAAGACACTTCTAGACTTTTAGACCTAGACAAAGACCTCCTCCAACCACCAAGCCAGTCCTTCCCTTTAGTAGATGAGCCCTGACAAAATCTCCAAGTGACAGGTCCCCAATAACAGCTTCAGTCTAGAATTTTGGCCTCCCATTAGCATAAATTTGACCCCCAACTATAGAATTTCAAACCTGCAATAGACAGAATTTCGGCCCTAGTAATTGCCTAGAAACTTCACACTTGTGAGAGATACATAGCCCATAAACTCGAATTAGGTCTTCCCAAAAAAATTCGTCCTTCTCCAACTACTTCGCTCTCTTTTTTTGCCTTTCTTCCTTGAAGATCGAACTTGTTGAGTGAATACTCCAAATAGGTTGAATTGCCTCTCTATATATAACCTTTTTGCTGGGTCGAATTGCCCTAATGTAGGCCGACTTCATGGGGACAGGGCTGACTTGGTGTGGAGGTGACAAATAACCTTTTTGACTCAAAAATAATTCTTTTTACATGATACAAAAGCCCAAAAAGGGTCTAATAAAAATGACAATGACTCTAATGACTCAAGACAAAACCTAGAAGCCTTCAATGGAGGCTTTGACCTAGAAAACATTGACCCAAGCATGAAACCCATGCTTTAATAAGTCATTTTCTTTAATAATAAAATTTCTTTTGACAAGTACAATTATGAAGACCGAAACTAGTTACATTCTTCAACACTCCCTCTTAACTAGGGAGGTATTCATAATTACATACATATAAGAGTACATGGAAGATTTCAAAATGAAATGAACTACAAAGAGTTCTAGCACACTCAGTGTTACGAACTAGATACCTAACCAAGGTATTCTATCCGAGTGGGACTAAGGGGACTCAAGCTTTAGCCATTCTAGGTACCATCAAGCTTTTAAGCTCTACCACCAACCCAGGGATCTAGGTGTTATCCCAGGTTGAAGCCCCATGACCAACACCACCCTCCCTTTTTGGGATCTAGACATCAACACATAGGCTGACCAAATGTCCTCGCAAGCATCTTGCCATAAGATGCTTCATCTCACCTTATCAACTAAATTTGTAACATCAACCAACCTAAGCATGCTTCTAAAATATTCAAATTTCTTATTCGGAAGAGATTTCGTTGGCACATTAGCTACCTGTTCATTTTTCAAGATATATTGTAGCTTCACAACCCCATCGTGTACCAAACTCCTAATGTAGTGGTACTTGTTGTTGATATGCTTCATCCTTGCATGGAATACATGGTCTTCAGACATCTTGACACTGCTTTGATTATCACAATTTATCACTGTAGGATCTAGAGGTTTTCCAAACAAATCTGACAAGAGTTTTCTTAACCAAACAACTTTCTTTCCTAATTCACATGTAGCAACATATTCTGCTTCAGCACTACTTAACACAACAGGATCTTGTTTTCTACTCATCTATGAAATCATTGCATATCCCAAACTGAAACATCCACCAATAGTGCTTCTTCCATCAGTCTAACTGCCACCCCAATCGGAATCGGTAAAACCTGTTAGCTTGAATTCATTTCCATCATACTTTATAGACAGTGATGTATTGTGCCATGTAGGTATCACAAAATATGCTTGGCAGCGATCCCATGACGAGGCTCCAATTGAAATTGACTAAGAATATTTACAGCGAAATATATATCAAGTTGTGTATTTACCAAGTACATTAGAGAACCCACCAACTTACGATATCTAGTAGGATTGATGAGACTAGAGTCGGAACTTCTCAACTTCTTAAGATTGGTGATCATGGGAGTAGTCATAGGCTTGGAATCCATCATATCGAATTTCTACAACATATTGATTATGTATTTACCTTGACCTAGATAAGTCTCACCGGGTTTCTACTAGACTTCCAAGCCTAAGTAATAGTGCATGAGTCCCAGATATTTCATCTCGAATTCAGATGCCAACATTTTATTGCATTCTAGTATTCTGCACTCGACACCTGTAATAAACAAATCATCCACACATAGTAGTATAATGGCTGGTTCATTCTTTACCACATTAATGTAGAGATTTTCATTGGCAAAACTTTTTATGAACCCAATTCTTAAGAGATATGCACCCATCCTTGCATACCATGCCCTAAGAGCTTGCATCAAGCCATATATGACTTTCTTGAGTTTGCAAATATGTGTATCTATGTTATTTATTTCGAAGCCTTCCGGTTGTTAATGTATACTTCTTCATCAATGGTTCCATTTAGAAACGTTGTTTTGACATCCATTTGATGGATATTCCATCCCATAGTAGCAGCTAGCGAAAATGTTTCTTCATAGTCTATTCCTTCCTTTTGTGAGAAACCACTTGCAACAAATCTAACTTTGTATTTGTCTATGCTTCCATCAATAGCATGTTTGATTTTGTAAATCCATTTTGAGGTGACAATCGATTTGTCACTTGGTATAGGAACGATTTCCTAGACCCCATTCTCCATGATGGATTGATATTCTTCTTACATCGCCTTTTTCCATTCTTTATGATGAGAAACTTCTTCAAATGTAGTTGGTTCAACTTCTATCAATTTTTTCATGTATGTTGCATATCCTAAATATCTCTTTGGTCTTTTGCTTTCTCTAAAAGTTCCTTTAGTAGCTCCATGTCCTTCAACATCTTCAAGTGCAACTTTTAACCAATTTGGCCTTTTCTTTGATTTGGGAATGATTATAGGTTGAATAGGCTCACTTGATCCTTCTTCTTCTTCTTCCTCTTGGTTTATAGTTGTCTTGTCATGATGCTCTTTTTCTTCAAATAGTGGTACATCTTCATCATCAGATTCAATTGGTATATCCTTGGATCTTTTATAGGCATGATTTTCATCAAATATAACATCCATGCTAACTGCAATTTATCTTCCTTGATGTGGATTCTATTTGCCTTTGAAGAAAGGTTGTAACCAATGAAGATCTCTTTTATGCTTGCATAATCCAATTTCTTTTGCTTGTCTTTTGGAACATGGATGTATGCAGAACACCTAAAAATTCAGAGATGGTCTACACATGGCCTCTTCCCTATGAATGCTTTTTTCGGTGTCCTATTATCAAGGATTCTATGAGGATTTCTATTTTGTATATATACTATTGCCATTGATGCTTCTCCTCATAGAAACTTTGGTAGATATTGATCAAATATCGTAGTTTGTATACATTCTTCAATTGTTCTATTTTTCCTTTCTGTAACTCCATTTTGCTCGGGATTGTAGGGAACAATGAGCTCCCTCTCAATACCTGCTTCTTTACAATATGAAATTAATTCTTTTGAAGTGTATTCTCCACCATTGTCAGATCTCAAATTTTTTATCTTTCTTTCAGTTAAGGTCTCCACTTCAAATCTAAATTCCTTGAACTTTTCAAATACTTCATCCTTTGTTTTGAGAAGATTGAGCCATGTCTTTCTAGAGATGATCATCAATGAAGGTCACATAATAAAGATGGCATCCAAGAGATTTGTTAGACATTGGCCCACACACATTAGAATGAATGAGGTCTAATATCTCCTTAGATCTTGTATCACTTCTTGTAAAAGGTTTTCTTGTATTCTTTCCTAAAGTACATCCCTTTCATGCTCCTTCATGATCTTCCTTGATGTTGGGGATGTTGATTTTGGGTAGCATCGAATGTGCTCTAGCCATGAAAATTGGTGGAGATGCTAAAGCACATGAGATCTCCAAGACCCGGAAATGGTTTGGGCAGATTCTAACTGGTTTGGGAGATATTAAAATAATTAATAGTCTAAACTTAGGAAAAATAAAATATTAATGGGTATTAATATAAAAATGGGTTAGAAGGGTCTAAAAGTCATGGATCAAACCAAATCTAATCTTAGTCATTGATTAGAGATTTAATCTCGACCATTGATGGACCAAAGAGAAAAGTATAAGAAGAGGCTTGAGGATCAGTCGGAGAACACACCAAGAGAGATCAAGAATTCGATTTTCTGGGGCAGGGTTTGCTGAGGAAATTGAATGAGTGATCTGAGTTGTCGCTGAGGGGCAGTGAATACATAGCAGAGAGGAAAAGTTGGTACCAAAGAGGCAGTGTAGAGTCCAGTGAGGTTGACGCAGAGGCAGCCAGGAGTTGTGCAGAGCCAGAGAGGCCAGCGTGTGAGACACAGAGGGTCTAGGGGCTGACGTAGAGGCTAGCAGAGTTGACGCAGGGCCTAGAGACAGCGCTGGAGGATTTCATGGGATAGGCCGGGAGTTGGTGAGCCGGATAGGGTGATGCAATCCCTATGAGAGTGACACTGAGCAACAGAAGTTGCAATTGTTGTTGTAGGATTGTTCATCTGGTGAGGGTACTATTGATGAGGGCATTCTCTGTTAGGTGAGGCATTTCTGGCACCCTAGTTGTATTCTGAAAACTGCATAATAATAAAACCCTTTGAATAGCTGCACTAGTTTTCGCGCATTGGGTTTTTTGGGAACATTGGTCCAAAAACAACGGTGTCACTTGTGTGCTTGTTTACTTTCAATTGATGATCTGTAGATGTTGATATTGTACTTGTATTTATTTTCAATATTTACATGGTAAATAACTTGTTAAGTAATTGAACAAGTAGGAATAAATAAATTAGATAGTACAGGAAGAATTCCTAACGGGTTAAACTTAGAAATTCCGACAGGGGATGCCCTTTACCATTTGACTAAGTGAGGTTATTATCTTGTAATGAATATACCCATATCTTTTATGCCATAGTTCGATAGGATTGATCTCCATGTGAACTAGGGCTTGAGGAGATGGTACTATGACTCTATATAGCCTTCCTTCACGAACTACAATTACTTTTGCCTTATCAATACTTGAATCCTTTCCCCAAACCAAAACTTTACCATCGACAAAGGCAACCCCATCTCCTTTATCTTATAAATAAGAAATGGAAACTAAATTCTTTTTCAACCTGGTGTAGCTTTGATCCACTTTCCACCTTCAGTGATGTAGATCCAAAGACCTTAATTGTATAATTGTTGTTGTCTCCTAGCTCCACTACATGTGATGATGGTTCCCTTGATAGAGTATGAAGTTGTCCACTTTCTCCCGTCATATGTCTTGAGGCCCCACTATCAATGATTCATGTGTTGTCATCATCAAGAGTACCTTTAAGTGCAACCAAGAATCTTTCACTCTTGACTCTCCTAGATAGATTGTAGATGATCATTCCAATCTAGCTTCCTACAATTCTCATGATATTGAATCTCATCTTCAAGTAACTTGCCATAGAGGGAGTAACTTTTTCTTCCAAGCCAACAAAGTGATCTTCATCCTTTTTCGTCCTTAGCTCTGATACCATGTTGATAAATCAAGGCTTATACGAATTAGGGTTTGATTTCTCTTTCTTGATAATTACTTGTGAATTATGTTCACGTATTTTACTTCTTTATTAGTTTATATTTAATCAAGCAATTACCAAATTATATGTATATGAAGATCACAAGAACAAGAGACACAAGATGTAGGTGCTCAGCCAGGGGAAAACCAAGTCAAACTCTTCCTTTAGTAGATTCAAATCAAGATGAGACACTTCCAGACTTCTTAGACCTAGAAAAAGTCTGCCAACCACCAAGTCAACCCTTCCCTTCAATAGATGATCCCTAACAAAATCTCCAAGTGACAACTCCCCAGTGACAACTTCAGTCTAGAATTTCAACCTCCCAATAGCAGAACTTCGACCCCCAACAAAAAAATTTCAGACTTGCCATGGACACAAAATTTTGACCCTAGGAACTGCCCAAAAACTTCACACGTGTGAGAGATAGATAGCCCAAAAACTCGAATTAGGTCTTCCCAAAAAAAAACATCCTTCTCCAACTACTTCGCTCTCTTTTGCTACCTTTCTTGCTTGAATATCGAACTTGTTGAGTGAATGCTCCAAACAGGTCGAATTGCCTCTCTATGTACAACCTTTTTGCTAGGTCGAATTGCTCTAATGTAGGCCAACTTCATGGGGACAGGGTCGACTTGGTGTGGAGGTGACAAATAACCTTTTCGACTCAAAAATAATTCTTTTTACATGATACAAAAGCCCAAAAAGGGTCTAATAAAAATGAAAATGATTATAATGACTCAAGACAAAACCTAGAAGCCTTCAATGGAGCTTTGACCTAGAAAACATTGACCCAAGCATGAAACCCATGCTTTAATAAGTCATTTTCTTTAATAATAAAATTTCTTTTGACAAGTACAATTATGAAGACCGAAACTAGTTACATTCTTCAACAAGTACCTTGTGCAAGACTTTAGACTAAGGTGCTAGATTTTGTGATAACAGTCACATGATTGGTTTTCAACGAAGTCATTGTATATTCTTTACCATTTAGGAGAACCATATAAATTTAAGAGGACAAATTTATAGTTGATCAAAATTTATTTTATCAAATATATTGATTTAGAAAGCCTTCAATTTCAATTTCTTGAGTATAGTTAAAACCTTTAGTGTGCCGCATTGTTATACTTTTTTATTTTTGTTTGCTCTTACCTACTAGTATCCTAGTCTAGACACACCATCCATGCTATCCATAAATATGGAGATGTCTCTAACAAGAATAACTATGGTACCATCATGAATGGACATGCATTTTCCAAATTTTGTGCAACAACTATTGATATGTATCTTTTCAAATGCCTCGAGAGATGTGACTTTAGGGTCAGAAGGCAAGCTCATTCCAGGAAACATGATTAGATTAGAGACCACATACTTACCCTTAAGCTATTATTAAGGAAGATAGAAAAGGATCTTCAAAAGTCTTGTTAGAATTTTATGAACCCAACACCCGGTAATTGGTTCCCAATGATTATTAACTGAACGAATACATGGCTAAGTTCCTAACCAAAAATATTTAGTGGAAGAAAAATTACTCGATTTGAATCACACACATTAACAAATTTCTGCCCAATCACTAGTTCTTTATTAATAAGTTAAACACAAAACTTATTTGGGCTCCCGTACTAGGGATAATGGCCCTGCTGACAAAATACAATACCGATCACAAACCTCCCTGCACTCTCTCGGACCCAACACACGCCTACTGAGAAGCCTTTCTCAATGTTGTACCACTGTTGTGTTTTAGCTCCTCACTTTAGGCTCAATTTATAACTTTCATAAGCTAAGATTGGCGGCCAAAATTAGCTCATCAATTGAAGATATGTGATTTTACTTTAGTTAACTATCATATATTTAGTTTTTTTTTATATATTTTAACTCAAGTACAAGTCATAAATTTAGCTTTCTTTATATGCACATCTCATGCATGTCACATGTAACACATTCACATGCGTGCAACTAACCTGCACACTTTGCATGTCGCATGCAAGCTCCTAAAAATGCAAATCAAGGTTCTAGTCAAGATACAAGAATAGAAGTACCTTTTGAGCTACAAAATTCAACACTCCCTCTTAGAAAGGAAGGTACTTTTGGAAGAACCTCCTCCAACTGGTTTAGTCTCCAACACCACCATGTTATTTGTTGTCGTAGGCGTTCCCTCTGAACTAGAAGACTTCCCTGCTACCTGCTTCAAAATTTGATTTGAAGACCTGCTCCTCTCAACCATACTCCTGGGATCTTGATCCTGAGCATCTAACAATGTCATATCATCCCTGCTAAGGCTCCTAGCAATTTTTGAAGAATCACTCTTCCTCGTCACCTGCTCCCTCTTAACCACTGACACTAATCATGTATCTGAGATCCCCTCGGATACACCCATAGGTTGTCCCAACAACTTGTATGATTGCCCTCGTCTAATTCCAAGCACTACAATTGCATCCAAGGTTGCTCCCTCTGAATATAGAAGCATTTGTCTATCCCGGAACAAAACTCTATATCCAACATCCTCCAAGGCTGATAATGAGGGTGTTAGTTTTTGTAGCATCGGACAAATGTTCTAGTTTCAATCTATGTATAAGAGACTAAGGAACACGAGATCTTCGAAACCTAGAAAAGGTTTCGCAAGATAAGCTTGCGAAATACCTTAAAATTAATTAGCCATCATTTAAATTTTTCCTAAGTCTAACTTAGGAAAACTGGTTAATTAATAACAATTAATTAAGGAAATGTGAGAAAATTGTAGAAACTCACACAGATTGTGTTTGAGATGATCTTACTCATTGATAAAATTTTAATCATGGTCGTTGGTGATCCAACGAGAGATTATAAGAATAGGTCGATGGGGATGGAGATGAAACACACTTGAGCATAGCAGTGAGACATAGGGAGAGCGAGTTCCTTGGCAGATCGAGCTATCCAGTTTCAGAAATCGAGCAAGGAAGAAGAGTTTGAGCCAGAAGGAAAGGAGGAGTGAGATTGAGGGAGCAACAATAAAAATTCCCAACAACAGAGCAGGGAGGCCGAAATATATCTGAAGGAAGGCCGATTAAACCTGTGTGAGTATCTAGAAACCCAATGCGAGTTGCCGAAATAGGGTTTGTAGTGTTGTTGGAGGTTAGATCGATCTCTAGAAGGCCAACGAATTTCATCCAGTAGTAGAGGGAGGTAGGATGTCTCACTTGGAGCTAGCTAGCAGGTCATACGATTTTCTTAGGCCAAGTAGTGTGAATTCCTAGAGGCTGAGTTTTTGGGGTTTGAGCAAGTCAGAGGGAGGCTAAGATAATTTGCAAAAGGGATAAATTTTCTCCAAAATTATTTGGCTAGATTGTTTTGCTAGAGGATAGCGAGATTGGCATCTAAATATTGTACTCAGGATTTTTACTGCTGCATAATAAAATAAACCCTCATTTGCTGCACTGGTTTTCCCTTTGGGGTTTTTTCGGGGACTTCAGTCCAAAAATATTGGTGTCATTTTTATTTTGTGTGTGCATCTATTTTCTTAGTTCCAATTTATTTTCTGCAACGTAATTTTATTGTGAAGAATTACAATGTGATTTATTTGTTGTTTGCCGTTGCAAATAAATGACATAATTAATTAGTTAGAAAAATAAATTTCCAGTTGTTGCATTTCAAGGAATTTTCCATGGTATTAGAGCATAAAGATTAGATTGGGGACTCAGAGTGAGAAGGAGAAAATTTTGCAGCTCAGAGGGATTTCTGAGTGATTTTTTTCCAGTTTTGCGCATGCCACCAGGGAGTGCGAATTGCAAAGGTAGAGGGTTTGATTTTCAGATGCAACCAACAAAAAAATTCGATCAGCCTCAGTACCAAAGATTTCCAGGTGTGGATTTGTTGGATAGAGGGTTCTGGTAAGTAGATCAGTCAATTCGTTGAGCAGATCTGGACGTAGTTAATTTGCAGCAGGTTTTGCAGCACCAGATCAACGTTGGGTGGAAGAGAAAAGCACACACAAGAAGAAATTTCTAATTTTCTTAGAGGGTTTCCAAATCCAGGATCAAGAGGAATGCCACAAATTCCAATTGCAGCAAACCTTGCGAGTTGGTAAGGCCACAAAAATCTAGAGATAGGAGTGTTATTGAGAGACCTTGGAAGGGCCATTTTCTCTAAGCACCCTGACGATAGAGGATTGTTTCCCATATTGGAATTTCAAAGTTAATTAGTTTTTGCACCTTGAAAAGATGAGATTTCTAATTGCAAGAAAATGACAGGTGAGGGAGGTCCACCAGTGAACGCAATCCTCTGGGCTCATATGGAATTATAGGAAATAGAGGATATAGAGGAAGGGGAAAAGGGAGAAGACCCGGAGGTGCAGAGATTACAATGAGGGGTAGAGGAAACCAAAGGGGGTTTAGAAGAAGGGGGAGGGGGATCCTAAGAGGGGAAAATCAGGGATGGACAGAGCGGAGGGGGCAAGAGAAAAATGAGTTTAGGGAAAAGGGGAAGAGAGACCAATAAGGGTTTTGAGAGCCCCCTCAAGAGGAAGAGAAAGTGAGTGGGAATGAACATAACTCAATGGAGATGAAATAGATATCAAATAATCATAAATTATAGGTCCTAGTGGGGGAAGGGAAATCGTACATGTGGAGGATGAGCTCTTGAAAACAGAGGAATTAGCGTCTTTTTTTCGACAAGACCTAGAGACTACTTCAAACCAACATTGTCCTTGCTTGGCGAGAGAGTATTTTCTAGGGGCTTCATTGCTCTTTTGACTGTTAGAAATACGGAGGGGGTGGATGAATCTGTATTTCATTACTTTTAACAATTAATCTTAAACTAAAATCTCATCACATAATTAATTATCAACCCTATGCATGAACATGGAGATTAAAATGCAAATACAAACTTGAAGAATAAAGACTTGAATTCTTTTCAAAGAATATTCAATTTATTACAACCACTTGTGAGGACACCAATCCTCTATATGCACCGAATTACAAAAATTGTAGGCTCCAACCTATCAAAAAGATGAGGACACCAATCCTCAATAAGCACCAACTATAGTTATTCAAAAGGCAACATCTAAGCTTGGAATTTAGCCTCCTAGAAACTTGTGCACATCTTAATCTAGAACTTGGCCTCCAACTAGGACTCGACCTCCAAGAAGTATATAATGCAGCCTCTAACTAGAAATACAACTTGGCCTCCAACATGGATGAAACTCGACCTCAAACAGGGCTGAAACTCGACCTCCAACAAGGTTGAAACTCAGCCTCGAAAAAGGTTGAAACTCAGTCTCCAACAAGGTTGGAACTTGGCCTCGAAATCAAACTAGAATTCAGCGTCCTTCAAACCATAACCAAAAACCTTCCCAAAAAATGTGCCAAAAACCCTTTTACGACCCAGTTAGGGAAGCGAATATATCCCACAAAAAATCCTCCAACTCAACTAGAAGTCAACTTCACTTCATTTCCCTTTGGTTCATGAGATATACACCTCAGAACTACTACTCTATTTCCTTAAAACAAAAGCAATTTTCTTGAGTGAGTGGCTAGAAATTCTCCTTCTCACACCTATTTATAGTACATTTGGGGTCTCGGGTAGGGCCGAGTTTTCCACTGGTTGGGGCTGACTTGTGTAATGTGAAAAATGTATAATGCATATTCAAAAAAAATACTCCTTAATTGGGAGGAGTTAGAGGGAGTTAAAGGCAAAAAGCCATCCTGCCAATTTCCAATGAAAAGGGAACAAAAAATTGCCCCATTGACCCATTGCAAAATCAAGTACACCAAAATTTGGTCTTAATGTCATGTTTTCTTGCAATGGAAGAACCAAGGGAAGCCTCCTTTGGTGTTTTGAGAATCAATTACATTTAATGTTGCTTTTAGATAATTAGTAACATGTTTTCCTCTCAAAGTATGAATTAATAAGTGATACATCCTTGTATAACAGAATAATGAGGTTTCTTAGCAAAGATAGTCAGTGATAGGTGAACTAAATTTAGATACAACTTGTATCCTCAAAGAATTGATTTTGTTTCTAAAACATTTCTACATAACATGAGATTTTACTCCATTTGAATTCAACTTCTTGTCATTAAAGGATACGATCCAATGATTTTTGTTGCAGGTGGGTGGAGGCTTTATAAATATGAAATGAGTCATTGAAGTCTTGAGTTTCTAAGTAACTTGTCCTATAGGTGAGCTAACATCCCATGTTATTGTCTTTTTCAATGAAGTTGTATCAAAGATTCATAGAGCACCTAGATACTTCATAGGTATACCATACTGGTTACCATTACCATATTAATCTATAAAATACCTTATTGATTCAACATGGTGTCAAAGCAAGTTAACGATTGAGCACTTGTTTAAGGTACTATTTCACTATTGAACATAACTCAATTGCTAACTTCAAAAATATTCCAAAAGTTAACGAACAAGAGCCAAGTCAATTGTTTGACCTCATTCCTCTTCATTAGATTCTAGAATATTCTTGAAATCTACGATGGGGATAAGGATATCCCCCAATTAGTAAATGTATTTAAGCCAAGCACTAAATTTTGCAAAGGGAATTTGTATCACATAGTGTATGTATATCAATTGCTTTCCCCCAGAACTTTATTAAATTCACTTCCAATATGAGTTTTGAGTCGTTGGCTTGTCAATATATTTTCCTCATTCAGAATGTAAATGTGATATCAATATTTCGAATTTTCGCTCCAAAATTTGAAAATATTATTCAAGGATTAGTTTAAATGAAGATGCAATTGTTGTAAATATATAATATTTTTCTTTGTGATGATTTTGTGTAAGTACATGGGCACAAGGTCAAAGTATAAAGAAACTGACAACCCCATAGGTTCATATATGAATATCATCTAGAGTGACACTACTAGCATTGGCAAGCCATCAAAAAGGACCTATGAGGACTTGTTCGAAATGTAATGATCAACTCAACCTTGTCCAATATTTTCCAATGACAGGATTACAATACAATATGGACTACATGTTCATATGCCATAATTATAATCAATAAATCTATTGGTTGTCATTATAATCCAAGAGTATATTCAACAATATGCAAGTTAGATATACTAGACACTTGTGATGTAGCATGGGTCAAGACATCCTTAGGAACATCAAAGTGGACCTCTATCTTTGGGGCATCTACCCTTTTAGCCTTATCACAACATGTCATTTGTGGAAATTGAAGTTAGGTGAAGAGGAGAACAAACAATCTATAGTTTCCTTTCTTAGATATGATACAATGAACTATGAAAGAGCCAAATCAATGACAAGAAGATATATTTAAACATGGGAAGTCCAACTGGTTTTGACACACCAAGTGTCATTCATTCCATCTACAAGTTTTACCTACCTAACAAGGCACTCATGGAAAATTTGGTTGAGAAGAATAATCTAGTTGCCATTAGAGAAAGTTGCGAGCAAACTGAGAAAAGATTTAGTAAGCACTAAACCATATCATACCCCACTTTTTACATCAAGAAAAAATTAACATATGTAATTATGTTAATAAATTTATTTTTCAAAGAAAACAATTGGAGACATATGTTGGATCATAAGGTGCAGGTTATGCATCAAGTGCTCTAGAATGGTTCAATCCTCAAATGGATAAACAGTCACTATTGATTTTAGTGCAACCATCGAAAAAATGTGGAATGCAATGCATTTTTAGGCACATGAGTTACATGTGGAATCTTATATAATGGATATAGTGTGTATTTCCAATACATTCTTTGGGATAGTATGCCCCTAGAACTCATTTTCCTAGCTAGCCCTTGTGTATTGTCAAGAGTTATGAAATACAAGTATCCATCTTATAATGAGTATATATGTGGTCACTTTCTCAATCCATTGTGTAATATCATATGTTGTAAACCTTATTCCAAATTCTTAAAGGAAGCACTCAAGGTGATAGAATAGATAGGTGATTGTTACATTGAAAAGAATGGAAATTACATGCAAATTTATGACTACATGAAAGCTCCCCATTTATTGCATATGCACATTTAGGACTTATTATTCTCAGGGGAATTTTTTTATCAAATATCTAGACATAGAGAATGTGAAATTGAAGGAACGAAAAAAATAGCTCATCTTGATGTAACTATCACCATCAAGGATTACACTCTTATGAACATTGTGTTTGCGCAACTAAAAGTGAGTGAGATAGATTTCTACGAGTTATATTTTAGTGCTTTCAAGGTTCATGGTCCTTTCAAAAATATGGCTGAACATTTCCAACTACAATGCCTCACTTTGGCCTTTTTTCCATATAGATTGCTTAGAAGATGAAGTGTATTAGATTTTGATCAATTTCTTGCAAGAAGAGAAGACACTATATAAAAGTAGTTTGCCCTCAAGAGTTTGCTTCAATTAGTTTTAGATAACGTGCCGTTGGGACAAGGGAAATTTTCCATGTTAGATCCAAAGAGCACCTTCTTTATTGATTCAAGTACATGCACAAAGGGGGGAGATCCATCAAGGAATCACCCAAGCAAAAAGAAATAAGAGTAGTTGATACTATTGAACAATGTGATACCATTAACAAATGTACAAGGCAAAGACAATGGGAAAATGAGAGCCCCAAATGATGATATCATTCCAAGGTCATCCATGCAAGTACATGTGAGAAACATCACACAACCACCATCCCTTGTACTAGCGAAGAGCCAAGGGAGAACATGAGTGTAGGCATGGGGATGAATGATTATAGAGTTGGTAGTTCAAGAAAATATTCATGCAGTGAAATATTGTTTAATGTTAAACAAGTTATATCTTTGTAAATGAAGACATACAATTGTACCTAAGGCTTTTTGTTTTGATACGAGGAAAGAAAGTACTCAAGAAACAAACACACAAATGAAGGAAGGTGGAAGCTAATTATGGAAATCATCGAAGTAGTAAGTGCTAAGTTTATTGCAGGAAAGTGCTAAGTTTTTGCAAGTCACGTAAGGATCCAAAAGGTCAAATATATGGATGGTTGATTCTCAAAGTCAAATTTTGAAAATTCATACACGAGAGTATGAAATACAAATATTCAAGTCAAGCCAAGTGGAACATTATTTGATGTTGAATTTATCAAGGGAGCTCAAAATCCTTGGAGCTTGCGATGGGTTCTCCCCTCTCTCTAGTGGTTGCAAAAATTTTTATGGAAGATTTTGAATCTAGAGCTTTAGCTTAAGCTCAATTTAAGCCGAAATTTTGGAAACAGTTTGTTGATGATACCTTCAACTTATGGCCCCATGGTCAGGATAAATTAGTATCTTTTTTCGAGCATCTCAACAATCAATCCGATTCCATTAAATTTACCATGGAATGTGAGGTTAATGGAAGCTTACCCTTCCTTGATGTGCTTATCTCAAAGAAAGATGATGGTTTTTTCTCCCACCAGGTTTTTCGTAAGAAAACCCACATTGAACAATATCTTCATGCAAAATCTCATCACTTTCCGGCCCAGAAACTAGGGGTTCTCAACACTCTAGCTACTAGGGCTTTAAGGGTTTCTGATGAAGACCATTTGGCTGATGAGAAAACCCATCTCATGAATGTTTTCAAGAAGAATGGTTATAATAAGTTCCAAGGTTTTTGAGCCTTTTTAAAAGCTATTCAGGGACCTAGGACTAAGAAAGAGCCAGTTGAGGTGGCCTCTAGTGTCCAACTTCCCTTTATCTAGGGGATGACTGACAAGATTACTAGGATTCTAAGGAAACAAAGATTATCTCCACCTTTAGACCTTTAAAAACCATTCGTGGCTCTTTAAGATCTGTCAAAGACCTTATTGATCCCAAAAACATGAATGGTGTTTATTTAATTCCATGTTCTTGTGGAACCCCCTACATTGGAGAGACTGGTCGTTCCATTTCTCAGAGAATTCAAGAGCATGCAGTGGACCTTAGACATTGTAAGACTCACTTGTCTTCTCTAGCAAAACATGTTGAATTGTCAAAACGCCATATTTGCTTAGAGGATTCTAAGTTCCTCACTAGGGTTGATCATTTCCATCACCGAAAATTAAGAGAATCCATCGAGATTGAGAAGAGAAGTAATACTCTTAATAGGGATGATGGATGGAAGTTAAGCAGCTCATGGGTCCCTTCCCTTTATTCTTAACCCCCTAGGTTTTTCGCCCCTCCTTTGTTTCCTTCTCTGGTCTTGGTTTGTGTTTGTTCTGTTCTATGATCTCTTTTCTTTTCTTTGTTTTGATTTTATTTTGAATTTTGTTTTATTATTGAATTTAATGGGTTTTATTAATAGTTTTAGTTTATATTTTTTTCCTTTCTTATTAGATAGATTTAGTTATTAATCAATCAATTATTTATTATTTATATAATTTTAACTGATAGCGTTGTAGATAGTTGAATCTTAATATATTATATGTTAAAATATTAAAAATTGTCAAAGTCATATAATAATTTTGAAAAATAAAAATAAAAATAAAATAAATTATATTAAATTCAAAAATAACTAATAAATAGTCAGCCTTGGGTAGCTCAAGTGGTGATGGTTGTGGAATGAAGTCTCACCGAACTAGAGATCTTGGGTTCGAATCTCGTGCTACCCTCCCCCCATAGCGGGGTGAATAATGGACATGTAAACTCGAAAATCTAAGGGTCCTACCAAACTTACAAAAAAAAAACTAATAAATAAATTGTTTTTATCCTTTAACATTTCTTATTATTTATATTTTTTTTTTACTATTAGAAATTTACCGTTGCATCTCTGATATAAATTAGTGATCTATGGATCTTGCTCCCCATCCTTGTCCTGATAATGAACCTCGACAGAGGTTCGAAACACGTCGACCCTAAGTTTTCTAAGTGATTTCTCCGGAAGATCTTGGCTCAAATCATGAATCACAGAAGCATCCACCCTAAGTTTTCTATGTGATTTCTCATGAAGATCTTGGCTAAAATCATGAATCACAGAAGCATCCAATCTGAGAACCCTACAATGATTAAAGATGTGTCAAGATCAAGGAAAATGATGTAGAAGAAGTTAACTTCCATACCATGTCAAGTTACATCTACTACTAAAGAAGCCTCTCAAAATCCCTACTATTCATAATGCCATCCATCAAACATATTGTACACTAAGCTTCACAGTGATACACATTGAAGTCTAGACCTTTTCTCTATTCATCCATCTTACTACTAGAGTATGACTTCGATCCATTTTTCATTTACAATCCTCCCATACTTCCTTACTCCATTCACCCCCTCTTTTATCATTCATATATATATTTATATAAAGAAAATAAGAATAATAATGAATTTAGTTGTGAAAACCCAAGATTTTGGTACAATTTAAATTCAATTTTTCATTGGAAAACCAAGAAATTGGTCAACAAAAATTCTTAGTTTGAAGATCTACCAAAGGTATCATTATCATACAATTCATCTCTAAAAGGTACAAAACTACTCCCATTTTGGAGGAAAAAATTAGAAGCATTTTCAAATTGCTGGAAAGAAGAAAGTCAAAAGTTATTCAAATTCTTTACATCAACCAAAACATTAAGGACTCAAGCTACTAAACTTGTCACACATCAAGAAGAAACTTGTCAGCATGGAAGAACAACATAAAGCTAGCCACAAAAAAGGAATGGAGGTTTGATAAATTTTGGGATGATTTAATTGTTTCATTAAATTTTATGATTAAAATTTTCATATTGCATAATTTCACTTGGATTTTAGTTACACAAAATTTTGGTGGTGTGGGAAACCCCAAAATTTTGCATTTACCTTGAACATTTCAATAAAAATCTCATTCTAGTCTATTTTTTCCAAATATACCTTCTTTAAAACTCAAGGCCTTAGTGTACATTTGATACAAAGTCTAACCATTTTTCAAAAGCTATAATATTCTATATTTTTCTTATATCCTTCCAATGTAGTATTTGCTTTACTCTACTATCATTTTATCATTTCATACCAAGCCATTTCTTAAGCCTTAAGCTACAATCAGAATAATTATCCAATGTAGTATTTGCTTTACTCTACTATCATTTTATCATTTCATACCAAGCCATTTCTTAAGCCTTAAACTACAATCAGAATAATTATTTCCAAAATTAAGGATATGACAATGACTTCAAAACAAAGACTGACGAAGTAATCAAGCTCAAAAATACAGATAATAATGCTGGAAAATTCCATGCTAGAAAGGACACAGTCATCAAAATTGAATGATATTTGGTAATATTGCAGAGTAGTGGAATTAAAAAGATAATGACAATGATCAGGCTGAGTGGTATTGCAAGTCTATGATGAATGGAATGACAGTCAAGAGGTGGTAAATCAAGTTTTCAACTTATGGAAATGACATGTGAAATCATAAGCAATTAGAACTTGTAGTGACGAGTGTGAATCGATTCAAGAAACAAGGAGATCAAGCTCCCAAAGAAGACCAATTTAAGTTGTCATGAGTGAATGTTTATGAGCAAAAAGGGACTAAGAGCAATACTTTGTTTTATCATTTCAAAAGCTTCTGATACTCTGTTTTTAGAAATGCTCTTCAATACACTTACTCTGCCTGAAATATTGCATTCAAAGTATATGCTGGTTTGAAGAGAACTCAGGAACGTTATTTTAGGTTACTTTCAGGAAAGTATATGCTTTGTCTGTCTCTGTTACTGCCTTTCTTTGTACTTGACATTTTAGGTTCCCATCCTTGAAGATGAGCTCAGGAACGTTACTTTTTCTACGGTGAGAAACAACTCCCATGGTGTAATGGTTTCCCCATTCAATATATGACATGTTAGAAAATATCTATTAAGCACAGTGGAAAAATCAAAGGTTTCAGGGAAAATCCCTAAATTCTGCATTCATCACTCTGATTCCTAAAAAGGAGAATGCCAGGGACTCAAATACCGATCCCTTTGTGACACTCAGTGTACAAGATTATTATAGAATTATACCTTCTGGGCTGAAGCCTATTCTTCCAAAAACAGAATTCACAAGGATATCCAACGCATCAACATTTTATGCTCATCTACAAGTAAACTCCCGGACTTCCTAGAACAAGTACCAGCGAAACAAATCAAATCAGAGCATCAAAATCTACAAATAAATGTCTGCGTATTTATTGAGCAAATAAAAAATGCTAATAGCATTACGCATTATGATACATCATAGGTCCCTTAATCGGGGGCAAGCCATTATCCATTCAAAGTATGTTTGAAAAAAGAATGAAAAAGAAAATCTTAAAGTTGTTAGATCGCTTTCCAAAATCCGTTGAAATATAAGAAAACTACATAAGAAACTAAAACAATGATGTGGGTTGATTCATCCCTGCATATAGCCATTCATCGAAAGGATCCAGGGGTGGAACCGAAAGGCACAAACAGCCTGCAAAGCATGACCCCTTACAGATCCACAAGAGGCAAAGATCAGCCCATGGATATATAAACAATCTTAAAAGGATATTATCTCACTTAAAAGAATATTATATCTTAAAGAATCTAAAACAATAATTGAATGGGTTTAACTCTGGCAAATGAGGATTCAAGTTTGATTATTTTCCCCATGCCCACATAATCTAGAAAGAGAATGCGCACAAAGATAACCATAAAATAGTAAAAAGTAGTAGAGTTCAAAAAACACCGTTTTCTGGCATTTATCTATAAGCAGAAACAAATTCATGTCAAACAAATTCAATAGGCATTAGAGTATACCTGGACTACTCATTTAACTCCATGAAGAAAATCCCTGAATATATTAAGTACAAATAATTCACAGCATTCTTCATTGATAGAAGTTGATAACTTTGCTGACAAGACAGGTATGCCTTGAGTAAGCCCAACCTCTATTAAGCAAAATGACAAGTTGCATGTGTAAATGCAAGATTCAATGATAAACAACAGGTGTTGTGTTAACAACTCAAATCAATGATGAACAACAGGTGTTGTGTTTACAGCAACTCAATTCAATGATAAACAACAGAAGGTGGTGTGTTACCTGTTATTATGATTCTTATGCAAGTCCAAGAAGTCTAATTACGCATTACAGCAATGAAGGGCCAGAAAAAAATTAAACTGTACCTTGAATTAAAATTAAAGCAAATTGTCAAATCGCTCTTATTTATAAATCTGCTTCTAAAAAATAGTAAATACTGGGATCTGTATTGACTTTGATGCTACAAACACTCTTTTTGGACTCTTCTTTTGCCAATGAAGTCATGGATGTTATAAAGTAGAATATTTACTTACATCACACATCAGTTTAAACCCCCTGTACCCGGGGGTTTGAAGAAAAAAACTTTAAAAGAAAATAAATGCACAGGAAAAGTCATATTCAAACTGCCAACAGACTCTTGCAGTGTTCCTGGATAAATTTGACAGAAACATACTCACTGCACGTGTCCTTGTCAATAATCAAGTTTCCAGCTTTGCATTGTGGTTAATACCCCAGGGACCGAAGGATTTGGCATTCGAATTAACATATTTATCTAAGAAACGTTTTTCTGACAAAATAGCAATGCTTGAAAAACGCCCCTCTTTTCACCCCCTGTTCTTGCATGGACTTTAATGCCTCCCACACTCTAAACCTGGGAATCATCCTCTTCTCCAAACTATATCCAACGAGAGTCGGATACTTAACCAGTTCAGCCAATGGAAGCCCCGCAGATTCGACCAGAAAATCCACTTTACGCTTCAATGTTTCCTCTGAGAGCGAAAGAATCGATGGCTGCCGACTCACGACAGTATATTTACCTCGACGACGCCTGAGGACTCAATGCTCGGAGCTCCTAGGTTTGGAGATGCAGGCCACTACGGTATCATCGAGTAAGGTTTAATGAGGATAAGTGCATTAAACAGGTTCGCATATTTTCCCTATCAGACAGGTTATAGCCGCAATGGTCCCAAAAGAGGTGCAAGGAAAGGTTTTTTAAGTTAGAAATGGATTGTTAAAAGTGGTTGGAATCTGTGAAAAAAAATAAAATATCTGTAATAACAGTGTTTGAATCATGTGTTTGATTATAAAAATAGATTTAGCACCATTAAAAATCTCTGGGATACCCAAAATATTGAATTTTGACAACTGTAATTTTGTAATTTGGATTTAGAAAAATTCCTGCCAGATTTTATCAAAATATGGCTGGAATTTCCATAATTTTCATGGCAAAAAAGCAGTCTAGTTAGACTAAGGCTTTATAATAAGCACATAACACTTGATATATTAAATTTAAGTTTTTTTAGTATATATTTTTAATGTTTATAAAATTATATTTTTGGTTTGAAAATTTAAGTAAATGTTAATTTTGTTTTCAATTTTAATTTATTTATATTAGCATTTATTTTCTTTATATTAGGATGTAACATATTAATCACAACATGTAACATATTACTTAATATTTCTTTCAACAATGTTTATTTATAACATCAAGTTGTCAAAACATCTTATAAAGTTGCTTGTGGCACATATAAAAAACAATTCAATATCTGCATATGTCCATTTCCCCTAAGTTCACCACCATATCGAAATTTGGATAAATCCTATTGCAAAGATAAGACTCATACCAAACTTGCTATGTGAAAGACCTCTATATATGGAAAGAAATCCAGAGTCTATTTTGTATCTAAAACGGAGAATGGGGTAAGACAATTTATATTGGAACCAGACAATCATAAAATAATAAATAAGAAAGTAGTTGGTGGAAAGTCTCTTGTTGAATTAAATCAATTTTCTAAACTTACTAGTTGGAGGCAACTCTCGAACTTTATTCTTTTATGAATTAGGTAAGATGTAATAGCACCATATTTGAAACCTAGTACAACAAAATACAAGTGTGAAAAATATTAATTGCAATCTCAAGGAGATGAGTCCACTATGGATGGTTGATGCTTGGGATATAAGAGAAATGTAGTGTGATAGAAGGAAACTACCTGGGGAGTTTCAACCATTTAGATGTAAAAGAATGCCTAGAAGGACATGACTAGTAGAACAATGTACCATGAAGATTGGCACAAGATAGGGCAATGTAAAGATAGAGTTTTTATCTGATTCTATTTGGATTTACTAAAAATATGATAAGCAAGAAGGAAACAATTACCCAAATGAAGGAATATATCATATGTTAAATGTGAAATATGGGGTTCACAATATTAAGTTTCTCATAGAGCAAGTAATGGCTAACATGAAGTTAGAATAGTCCCGAATTATGTGGTGGTTATTATCTTTGTTTTGGAAAACATTTTCTTTACTTGAAATTGAGTTGAGTAGAGATGTTTGAATTAAAGTTGGACTCCAACACGCTTGTCTAGAATGTCTTTATAGTTGGGATTTGACAAACTGTAAAATTTCACATGAAAACTATTTTTCAAAAGGGGAGAAAGATATTCCTATCTTGTCTGCAACTTCATCTCTGATATTTCTTCTTTCCCACTGATTTAGGACCTCAAACAGAGTTGAAACCATCCTCAAGATTGAAGAGTTGTAGAAGGGATACTTTGCCTTCTTTTAAGTGCCCCTCAACACTCAAGCACAATGATGGTAATAGGAATCAAGCATGTCTCTAGACTGGATTGCAATGCTAAAAGAACTAATGGCTAGACACTTAACTTTTGGGAGAGGGTTTTAGTATTGGCTAAGGGTCACCCAAAATATGAGTTCGCTTGCCAACATTAGAATATTTCTGGAAAAACATAGTCTAGTAATCTGGGTAGAATTAGAGGGCAACAAGGTATGAATTACTTGCAGAGATTGAGTCGCAAGGCTTACAATTGGTAGCTTGATCATCAAATGGACAAACTTAAGACCAAGTAAAGTCACTAAGATACTAACACATATTTGACTACTTAAATATGTGTTTTTGTGTTTTATAGATGCTTTTTCACTTCAACAACTTTGAATTCAAAAAATAAACAGAACTGTCATTTTTTACTTGTGTAGAAATTGTAGTAAAATACAACAACCTCATCCTTTGTTATTTTCCACATATTCTAGGCTTTTTCACTTCAACAACTTTGAATTCAAGAAATAAACAAAACTGTTATTTTTACCATGTGTAGGAATTGTAGTAAAATACAACAACCTCCTCCTCTATAATTTTCCACATACGGTATGTTCTTTTCATCGGATAAAGAGGGAAAAAAATATTTGACATAGTATATTTTTTAACATCTTTGTGTTTCAAATATATTAACAATGAAAAAAGATAACATATGTAATTTGATTAATATAATGGGTTAGCTCAACCAGTATGAATGATTGTTTTAAAATAGATCCAATAATGACATCTTTGGTTCTAGTTTCATTGATATTTGACTTAAGAACAATCCAACTAAGTTGAGCCATTGTCTATCTAAATATTGCAGGGAAAAAGGGGGAATGCAGTTGTCTTTGTTTGCCCTACCAACATTTGAAATTGATTGGTCAACATGATCATTCATTATCCCTGGTCTTCAATATCCCAAGTCTTCCTACACTAGTTTGACAAGATAAGTTGCATCAATTACATTTGTGTTATGACACAAGTAAATAATCTCCAGCTAAACACTAAATTGGCATCATGTGTATTCGAGTAATAAATGGCAGCCTAAATTTCCATGAAAAGGGAAAAAAAATAATATGAGAACACTAAATTGGCATCATGTATATTCGAGTAATAAATGGCAGCCTAAATTTCCATGAAAAGGGAAAAAAAATAATATGAGAAAGACACAGACAAAAATCAATATTCTACCAAGTTTAAGGGATATAGGAACGTCTGGATAGTTCTTAGGACATGCAAAATGTTCCTCCAAATTTTGAGGATGTAACAGGCGAGCATGCCCCAAGTAATAATTGAAAATCAAAACAACATACATTAAATTGATCCAATTTACACTTACATAAATGAATATTCGAAATAAGAGAATCATTTTATTTGTCATTGTAAAACCATCAATATCTTATACAATTAGATCCATCATTATTTAAACAAAAAAGAGTGAAGTATGTTTCTGAGTAGATGGGTCCTTCTCACTCTATGTAGAACTCCACCTCTATAGAAAGTATCATTTGTTTATGGACATAACATTTTTTAGCAAATAAAGCCAAATCATTTCTCGAATGTCCAGAATGTTTCCCGTGCCAGATCGATTCAATGTTAAGACCAATTTCTTCAATGTCATTCGATCTGCACTAGCAAAATTCCATAGTGGACTTATTATTGAAGTTTGTGACAAATTCTCTTCAGTCCTTTATCTAGGAGCAAGTTCCAATCCTTTCTAAAGACCAATGTGTCTTCCTTTACTTAGTACCGATTGGAATCCCAGTCACTCTATCTCCTCTTCTGCTTGGAATGCAAGACCAAGAAATTCAACAATTTTTCGTTGCAAAGAACAATTTTCCTTCCATATTTCATGCAACCATCATTTCCACATGATGATTTGATTGGTTGGCAGTTGCACTTGTGCAGGTGATCCATGGTTATCGAGAGAAATGGGTGATGTGGCATGCGAGGATGGGGAGTGAGAGTTCATGCAGAGATGCAGAATGAGGGGGAAGGCAAGGTGGGTGCTTCACACTCTGTCTTCCTCCACAATTCCAAACTAATGCAAAGTGTGACACTATTTGCTTCCTCCACATCTAAGGCAGAGTGCAGGGCCATGTGCTACTTGTTCCAGTTGTACTTTTTCTTCCTCCACATTTAAAACTTGCTAAGGACTCCTCCAGAAACTAAACGAGGATTTGTATAAATGATTTAAAGCCTACTTTGAAGACTTTTTGTAGATACTTTTATTCAAGATACTTGGTAATATTTTCAATCCAAGATTTCAGACTCAAATAAAAACTTGATCTTGGACATAGGGGAACCTTATGAATTAGGAGAGAAATCATGAATTCTAAAGCTTATGGTGCCCAAAGGATTTCACTTTCTTTGGAGAAATTATGTCCTCTTTTGAAGAATACTTTGCTACTCTCTTGATTGTTGGCTACCGAGAATTTACTTGATATGTCATGTCTTAATTATTCACATAGAAAAGGCGTGCATTCCTTAAAAATATTTTGCACCCTTTTAGACATTTGCATCATTGTCTATCCTCCTTGCACAAAATTTGGATGATTTCTTCCCTTGTCTTCAACTCCAGCCTTTTGTTGTGTATTATTCTAATTCCCATGAATTGTTGGCTAATTTAGCTTGGAAACTTAATCATTCCTTTGGATAGATTTCTTCTCTTATGTCTTCAACTCCAAGTTTTTGTTGTCCATCATTCTAGTTCCCATAAGTTGTTTTCTAATGCGGATTTTGCTATGTTATTTGCTAACCCATCATCTTTTGTATCAAGGTGGCTTGAAGCTTCAAAATGGCAAGCATCTCAATGTCTGCATCATAGTCTATTTTTGGCAACCTTGCAAAAACTCAATCTAGGATTTTAGAGAAGATCTTTTACCATGATCTACTTGAAGGTCAACCATACAGGCATATTGCTTCATGTTGGGTTCAATTTGATGCTCTCGACTCATGCAATTGAAGTAATCCAAACCTTCTTCCGCCAAGCCTACATGAATGTAAGCAAATATGACAGAGGTGAATGTAATGTGATTTGGCTTTATGCTTGTTTGTTGGATTTGGGAAAACAATGCAAGGGCATCTTTACCATGGCCATGTAGACGATAACATGTGATGATTATAGTCCCAAAATTATAGGACATAAAATTTACATATAGGGCAATGCATACTTACCTTGTCTTGTGCATTCCAAAACACTACATAAGTTTCTAATCCCTTTTGAAACAATTATGATAAATTATATCAAGTTTTTCCATATCATTGAAATATACCATGAGTTTTATGTCTGTGATAGACTACCATTGAGCCAAGATACATAATTTATATCACTTTGCAGTATGTTGGACAAACTCATATGCATTGCCTGCAAAAACCCAGCCCTTGTTGGGTGCCTCCTAGCTAAAAATCAACCCAATCCACTCCAACCCAACTGGAAAATTATGCATCCTCGACATGCAATGTAGCCCTAGAATTCACCCATTTAGCTTCTTGGCCTCCAATTCTCTCTCCACATCCAAAACCTCGACTTGGTGGACACCATCCTCACTCTCCACCACATTAGTCTTGTGCTTCCTCACATCAACAATAGCCACATCCATGGAAAACCCAATATCAACAACACCAGACACCATATGATACCCACGTCACTGAAGTTCACTGGGCGGATCATGCAACATTGTGAAGCTAACCAAGAAGGCTTCGTTATTAAGCCCCAAAGCACCCTTCCCTTCCATGTTGTTTTCCTTAACATGTAACCAAATTAAACCTTCTACATTTTCTCCCACAATCCTTCCTCACATGGTAACAACTTACAATGGTCAGTGATTCAAAATTGCAACTCCACCATATTAAGAACATTATTATATCCCTCATCGAAGAGTTTGAATGAACATTCAAACATAATTTTACAATACATTGTGAGTCTTATGTTTTCTGTAACTTCTCTTATGGAGAAACTGGAAATGTCTGTCAGAATAGAGCTTTGAAGCCACCCTGTTAGGGATTTGGCACCCAAGCTCAGCTTCCCCCATGCCGCATCTGGTATGGTGTGCCCATTTTTCACTGCATTTAAACGTAATTCGTCAATTGAAAACGCAGGCAGACACACAAGAACCTACAAGAAACTACTGAAGTTATACTTACAGTCGGTCCACACATTTGAGGCCAAATTCTAAAACTTCTTGGCCCATTTGTTGAAGTTGTGCAGCACCGAGTCCAAGGGATATACGAATAGAAAATCTAATCAGAGAAAGAATAGATAAATCAAAAAATTCCTCCTCGATCAAAGATTTCTTTTGTGAGAGCATACTCTTTGAATGTTGTACTGCAGATGGTTTCATGATATACGAGTTGGGGGTCAAGTTCTCCACTGGGGTTGTCCACATCACATCCTCTTGATTGTAAGGATTGGCAGAGAGGGTTGCAGCAACACTCATGATTTTTGTGCCCCATTTTCAGCTCTCGTACTCCGAGACAGTTGAATCGAACCCTCGACCTCCACAGCAGGATAAACGATCTCCTTTGTCGCTCTAACTGTGGTACCGTCCTTGTCTACGTAATTAGATTACAAAAGTTTCTCTTTGTGGACTTCTTCTCTACTCATCCTTGAAATCCTATGGTCCAATAATGTCTTAACAGTGGATATACAATTCAAATGCGAGTCACAGTTGACAGAAATTCGGATTATGTTTGGGAGTTTGTGAAGTGAAGTGGATAAGATTGCAGATTTATATAAGGCGTTGCTTGCAGTGGAAGAAACAGGTGTCCATAGATGTGGATAGATTGAGTAAAATTGGAAGCAGTTACATACTGCATTGTCCGTCTTCAATAATCTTCGAACAAAAAAATAGTAATTTATTAACGTCATTACTTTTTTATTAAATTTTTAACACATATAATTTTATATTTCATAAAGATAATTTGAATTTTATATTTTATATAATTTTAGATGTCATATTTTGAATTTTATTATATATTATATTTAGTAAAATATTTTTAATATTAAATAAAATTTTAAAATGTCCAAAAGACTTGTAAGACTCCCCTAATTATCAATTCCTTTAATAAAATAAATAAATTCTAAATTTTATATAATCATAAATAATAATATTAATAAAATTCAAAATTATTATAAATGTTACATAATCTTTAATATATATATATATATATATATATATATATATATACATATATATATTTTTTTTCTATGTAAAGACTACTGCTATATTAAAGAAAAAAGATATGTACAGAGGTTTACATCCAGCGAGGAGACCGAAGCCAGTCCTCAAGCTGAAGAAGCTTTAACTGAATCATGAAACCCAGTCCATTATAGTTTCTGGACGTCAAAAAGTCTGGACTTAAGCTGACAAAAACTTCATATCTGCTGGCAGGACAGTGCTAGTTTACATCATGAACCATTAAACAAAAATTACAAATTGCTGATTCCTGAGACTTGCAGCATTGGCCTAACCGAGCCCTAGGACTGAGTTGGACACAAAAAAGGACCCAAAGACACAACACAATTTGCATAACCATGACAGAAAGAAAAAACAAAACAAAGCACCCGAGGACTAGACTGGTTGGTCGAACGACGCCTCCTGCTTTCCTTTGTCTGGGCTTGGCGAGTCGAGCCAAATCACCATCTCGTCCTCGTTCTGAATCGGCTCTCCTTGTTTTGGCTGAGCACGTGGACTGAAGACCTCCACCTCCATGTTTGTATTGGGTGGCGGCAGGATTTCTTGCACAGAGGCGGCGTAACCAGGGTTGCCCTGTTTCGGAGCACAGGAGCTGAAGACTGCCATCTCCCCGTTGGAGTTAAACGGCATCAGGACCTCTTGAAAAGCTTGCTGGGCCGGAGCAGGTTGAAATGGAGCAACCGCATGACGCCGAGTTCGGTACACAACACCTTCCATATCACCGAGGAGGATATCGCTTCCTTGGACGATTTCAGCAGCAGGGGAACTAGAGTTTGACTGGCCAGGCTCTTCTTCTGAGATGAAGACGGTGAAAGTGACTACCACTTCAGGTCTAACAAGACGGCTTGGAAATCTGAATCTGAAGGTCTGGTAGGTGCCCTGAGGCAGAAGACATTCTTGCTCCGAACTGGGAGATGAAGGTGGCTCTGCAGCAATTGGCTCAATTGGGTATAGGTCTTCCAGAACCACGCGGGTACCGGATCTTCCTCCACGCCTAGGAACCCCTCGACTGCGCGGCATGGTTTGTAACTGTAACGCTGCTAAACACTCAATAAGCTCTGGAGAATTTGCAGACAGAGAGCCCTCTCTCCGTGCACTGGAAGCAACAATGGAATGGGTCTGCAACATAACTAACATTTCCCAAATAATATAAAGCGTCACCTGCAATCGCAGCACGGGGGAACGGCCTTGGGCTTTCCTCCCCTTTCGCATCAGAGCCTGAGCAGCCATGCTCGGCTTCAATGCCGCGTCCCGCCTTCCTTGTCGCAGACCAAGAACATTAATGCTATACATTAACTGTCTGAGCGCTGTACAGGCTTCCTTGTACATGCGCCGACGCTCCATCCTGCCTCCAGGTGTCATGGCGCATGCCATCGTTAAGAGCTAGTAAAGACACCCGCATCCGGGTTATATATATATACATATTCATTTATGTTGTTAATTTTTATTTTTTTTTATTAATTTTTATTTTATTTATTTTTATTAATTATAGCAAATTAAAATCACCACTAATATTTATAAAAAAATAAAATTAAGATTTAATAATATGTACAAAATTTTTTTCGTCCTTGATAAATGTTCACTTCTTATAAAGGCATTGTCCTCATGCTATGAAACACCACGAAGCATCAGTCTTTGAGATAGAGTGGTGGCGCAAGTTATAGTGATAAATCAAATGAAAGACCACCCAAATTATCAGTACGACTAGTTAAAAAAATTAAAAATCAAATTTCACTTTCAACCTATAACATCAACCCAAATACTTAAACTTCAAAACTAATTTCCTTAAAAATAATATTTTATAAATTACAAATATCTTTATTATTTTATAAATTACAAATATCATAAAGAGCATTATAATACAAATATCATCACAGTAATGTACCATGAAACAAGCACATCAAAACTTTAATTCACATGAATGTTACCAAATGGGATTGTGACAAATAAACATGATATTACCAATATCATTGCATTAACTTGGACATGTAACAAGCACCTCTCAACTTTGATAAATCCGAATTTTTCATCCTTGATTAGATTTGATGGAATTTTTTAAAGCTCATTTCAAAGATAATGTAAAAAATGTGATGAATAATAATGTTTTTATATGTATACAAAAACATCTAAAGAATGGAATGGAGTGGATATATTAAAGAAAAAATAAATAAGTATGGACTGGAAGAGGTGGAGTCCACAATGGTGACAAAAGAACATGTTTGTAACTTTGTCAATGTCAGCAATGCGAACACAATGAGTATGTTGCCACACCCCACACACGTCGCAGAGAATCAATCGCTCACTGTCATCATCCTTGGCGCCACATGGAAATTTGACCGACCAGTCGTCTACATTGGCAGTGGTACCTCCTTCTCCGCCTTCGTACCGAAATTCGCTCAACGTGTCAATTTCGATGCCTTGGACTACGAAACTCAGCCCCGATTCGAGGGCTCCAAACAAGAGATCTTCGTTGTCGTTTGTTGAAAAGTAACAAGGTTTAGTCTTCATAATGACATGTGTAATTGCTATTTTACGTAATTGATGAAAAGAAGAAAAATAAAATTATTATTGTAATGCTTGTCTCATGGGTTTCATGAGCAAGGAATTTTATTTTTAGTATGACTCCCATTGTGAGTCCTTAGGATTGGTCATAAAGTCAAATTGAGTCAATGTCATGTATGAAGGACCCTTCTTGGGTATGTTACATTTTGTATGAGTCATTAAATCATATATAAGCCCTCCAAGACCAAGCACTAAACAACTCCTTCAAGTCGGCTACAAAATGGAGTAAATAACCTACTCTAAGAGACATGTCGGCTCAACTCTCTCATGTCGGCTAATTTACAGAGGAAAACCACTATAAATAGGCAACTCGGCCTAAGTTCAGAGGACAAAATTTCAGAGATTTTCGGTCAAGGAATAGTCTGCAATAGGAAGTGCGAGGAAGGAGTCTCATGACTAGCGAGGAGTAGGAAAGAAAAGGTGAAGTCTATGGTAATATTTTTGGGTCTATTTTGGGATAATCCACTTCACAAGTGCGAGGAAAGGGTGTTGTCCACTGTAGAAGAAGCTGAGGTTCTGTTGTGATACTTGAAGGTCGAATCTAGGAGAAAATTGAGGTGAAACACAAGCTGAGTTGCCAAAGAGGAATCCTCCACCTCAAGCAAAGAAAATCAAGGTAGAAAGGACAGTCATCTACACGTGCTAGGGTTTCTAATTTAGGGCCGAGAAGTTGCAGGCTTGAAGAATAGGAAAGGAAGACGAGATCTGAAAGGAAGTTGAAGTTGAAGGAAGGAACAGGCAGTTGAATATCGTTGACTCAAGAGGAGAAGATAAGAAGATTGGTGTCTTGGTCTTAGAGAGGTCAAATAGGTCTTGGTCTTGGTCTTGGTATTCGTCAATTGGAATCTCTATTAGAAGAATAATTTGTTTAGGTTTTCCTCTCAAAGAGTGAGATGTTTTGTCCTTGGCTGAGAGCATATATTATGTGTTTCTTGTCCCTTTGTGGTTTATGCATTGGTAGTTGTTTGATGAAAAATAACACTAATAACCTAAGTAAAAGAAGATACTAATCTAAAGAAGTAAAAATCACTCCCAAGCAGTTACTAATAGAAGAGAAATCACTTAATCTCTATGCCCTAGATTTCTCAACATAGTATAAGAGCTAAGGTGACTAAGTCAAGGAAGGGCATCTTATCAATGGACACTCAAGGATCAAATCTCAAGGAAGGCATCAAAGTGAAGATCATCTTGAAGTCAAAAGAAGCATCATAACCCTAGATCAAAGAAGTCTACAAAGAATTATTGGGATCATCATCAAGAGGAAGAAGGCCAAAACCCTACACCTACTCAAGCTAAAGTGTTTTTAAGACTAAACATCCAAAGGAAGCTAGATCAAAAAACAGTGCCATCTTACTCTTTGTGGGATCAAGGATAATTCTTGAAGAAAACTACCTTCATCAAGGGGAAGTTTTCTATCCTCTATATCATCATCAACATCAAGACGAAGGTTGGCTTGACCATTTTCAAGAAGGGACGTCTATCAGCATAATTATGTGGTTATAATTTATGTTATAAAAATTTATAAATTTATTTTAATAAAATATTTATAAAAGCATTCATTATTTTATTACTAATATAATAATTATTTAAATTTAATGTGAATATATATAATTTATATATAGAAAAAATAACAAATAGTTAACGATACTAATTATTCGAGTAGTCTTTAAGTGTGACTTTTTTGAAAAAAAAAATGGTTTATTTTCTGATCTAATTTGTCTAGAATCCGACAGGGATTCATTGAAATCACAAGTTTGACAGGTAAACTCTTCACAATTGAAGTGCCCAGGGGTTTTTAAGGGAGTTGAATCCATATGTGCAGTCAAAAAACAAGTTTAAGCAACACAAATCAATATTTGGCCACATTGTTTTGCTGGACTTTGGTCAAAAATCTGTGAGAAACTCCAAAAAATCGCACTTAAAGACTACTATGTAATTATTAGTTGCTCATATGCATTGAATTATCAAAATCACATTAAGTGCATAGGTTCACTCCCACATTTCCACCAAATACCTTTAGCTTTTAGGACTTTTTTATTATTTAAAATATGTTCCTTGGATTATGCAATTTGCAATTCAATTTAGCGTTTCCAACCAATTACTACAAGGAATTAGAATACCATATTTCTTTACACTTAGTGTTTTGAAACACATTGACTCGAGAATTTGAAATGTGATTTACCAAAAGAATTATCATGAGAAAAGACTCTTAATCAACTAAAAAATAATTTTAATTGTTATTCCAAAATCAATTTATTTTTTATAAAGGACATAGATAATATTTTTTTTAAACCCAGTAACTCGTAATTTGGATCAATCCTATTAGTTGTAATTATGACACCAAGAGTATATCCAACATCCCACAAGCAATTAATCTCGATAACATGACTTATGGTTGAGATAATTGTTGTTATCCTTGCATAACTACCATTTAGTGAAATGTTGTTATTCTCCCCACTTGAGTTCAATTCCTGCGTTTAACATGTTGAGCTCATAATAAAATCCATAAATAGGAAAATGTCGAGCCTGGGAGAGTCCTTGTCACATCAAAATTAGATAACTTTACATTTGGGCCAAGAGATGTTGTCACATTAGAGTTAGATAATGTTACATTTAGGTCCAAAGGGAGGTATATATATATATATAGGGATCAAATCTCTTGAGGTGTAAAGTTAAATCCATCTTAATCTCAACAAATCTACCTGGGTGGATTGTTGAGATAGATTTGTCAAAATTAAGATGGATTTAACTTTTGCACCTTGAGAGATTTGATCCCGCTCGATGTTAGATGTAGATTTGCACCTAGATAGATTTGTTGAGATTAAGTAAACATTTGCCTCTTTGTTAATGTACAAGATTACACAAGTATATTTTTTGTGGTATATCAAAATTGATTTTTTTTAATCATTTAACTTCATTGGAAATAGGAAAAAATCTAGAAAAATAACTTTTTAAACTAAAAAATGCAGTAATCACAAAATAAATAAACAAATTTCAAAATAATAAAAAATTTAAATCCTAATTTTTATTTATTTATTTATTATCATTATTAATCTGATAAAAATGGCATAGTCTAATTTATAGACGAAATAGCCTTTTTCATTGGAATTGAGCAATACAATTTCAAACAGGACTATGATTTTTGGTTGTTTAAAATAGATTTTTGAATTCATAAATGGATTCAACACTTTGAAAAACCCCTAGGGCAATACAATTTCAAACAAGATTGGGACTTTTTGTTATTTAAAATAGATTTTTGAATTCATAAATAGATTCAACACCTTGGAAAACCCTTAGGGCATTTGAATTCTATAGATTTAAAATCTCTGCAAGATTTTGATTAAAATTAACCAAAAAAAATGCAAAGGCCATTTAATCTATAAACTAGGCTATGTCAATAAATATAAATATATATATATATATAATCAAATTTTAATGAAGAAACTAAAACATTAACACAATCATATTTAAACCATATTATATAAGAACGGAATCTCACAAAAACTTATATAATCAAATTTTAATGAATAAAACAAAACACTACCACAATTAGATATCGTATATATCGTGTGTATATATATATATATATATATATATATATATATATATCATATACTTTGCCTCTTACATTATCAAATTAAAATTCCTTTTAACTATGTTATTTGTGAGTATCAAGTGAGACAACATGGAATTTTTATCTTTGAAGTTGGGCTAATTAAACCCATTTCGCTTAAAGCTAAATTGAACAAACAACTAATGTTATATCACCCTTAAACCAACGCCATTGGTTTCATGTGGATCTATATTGACGCCCACCTGTGTGACAAGAGAGTTGTTTTGACCAAACAAATATTTTAATCTTAATATCTGGATGGTTCTAAACCAATTATGCACCATTCATTCAATGAATGAATTGGATACACACCTTAGAATTTTCCTAGGAAAACTTGATGAAGGAAATTGTGGATTTGTGTGTTCTCCCTTCTGTTACTCCGCTTTTTGGAGCTATGATTCACCCCTTAAAGAAGTTGCCTAGGCACTTCATTCAACCTACAAAGAGAGGAAGTTCTCAAATCCCTACTTCTGGAAATGGTTTTCACAACTAACCTAATAATAAATAAACTAGCATTTTCACTAAGACATGCAAAGCAGCGCCGATAAGACATGCAGACTGTGAGTTCATCCGTGTTTGATGTTAGGATATTCCGACACATAGAAAATAGTTAAGTATAACTTGGTCTAGTGTAGATTTAGCTAAAGTGTGTTTCTTTACTATGTACATTTGTAACTCACAATCCGATGGTCATGATATGTTCTAGACATGAAGTGATCTGACCGTTCATTCTCTCCTCGGTAATATTGACACTTGATCCGTGGCTTAACACCCGATTGGTCCATGATCTCTATTTAAAGAGCATGGAGGGTCATTTGTAGGGTAACCGTTCATGAGAGAAGCTTATGTAAATTTTCATTCTTTTATTAATAAATTGCCTGAAGTGGTCACGTTGGCTCAGGTCGTGGACTGTTTCCTTCTTTGAGGGTTTTCACCACGTCAAGAATATTGATGTATTGATCTGTGATTTGTTTGTGAGCAGTGTCCTTTTGGTGTTCTATCTGAGTAACTTATCCTGTAAATTCCTACATGGTATTAGAACTATTTGGGGGCCACATCTGTTGGTCATCCAAATCTAAAGACGGTACAACTACATCTGACTGTCGTTTCCTAGATCTACTATTTCTAACTGCTTTCAGGCTGAGAGGACTGCTCTATTGTGTTAGGAGCATATGTTCCAGTCAGGAACCCCTTTCGTTTCACGCGAAAGGGTTTCCGGTAGCCCTAGCTACGTCATTTAAAAGATCTGGAGGTACACAATCTTTATTTGCAATTCTAGCTATTCATCTCTCTGTTTATTTCGATTTATTTAGCTCTCTGTTTTTATTACCGGATCTATACCTTTCATTTCTGCGTATGCTCTTTGCCCCACGACTCTGTGTGATCTGGGAAAATTAGAAACATAATTGAAGGATTTTTCTCATGTGTATGCTCTTTTCGACCGCGCCTTAGTGTGATCTCGGAAAATCAGAAACATTGAGGAAAATATTTAGTTTCCGGCTAAAGTTAATTTCAAGCCGTAAAGTTTGTTTCTTTTGTATGTCTGTGTTGGGTTTTGTAGTTTTTGTTTTGTAAACAAAAAAGAGTTTTTTCAAGTAAGCACGCACCCCAAAGCTTCGTGAATAAAAAAAAAAAACCTTTCCTCTTTTCCAAAAGTTACTAACCTTTCAAACTAGCTCACTTGGTCCAAAGTTACTTTATGAGAATAGATGTCTTGAGTTCAAGTCTTTATTTTTGTTGAGTTATTTTTTCAAAAAACACATGTAACTTATGTTTTAAATTTACTTTATGTAGAAGTGTTATCACCCATTATAAAAAGTGAGTCACTTATAATTTTAAAGTCTCTTTATCTTTTATTTAAGTTAAAATTTAGTGGGTAGCTCATAAAGTACCATTGTAAAAGTGACTTTCATTTATTTATAAAAGTGAGTCACATAAAATCTTTTTTTTTTTAAGTGAGCTAATTAGATTAATCTTGGAAAGGGGAGATTTTTTAAATATAACAGTATCATTCATTTCCGCACATTCACGCACTTCGTCAGCATCTTCAACAACTTTCTTTAAAAAGCCATAACTTATTTATCCAGAAGCCATTTTCAGAGCCATTTTTTTTAATCAACCTAATTTTTCGAGATATTTCCATTGGAACACTTAGTTTCAACATCTACAATTTTAGTTTCTATTAAAATGGAAATTCCATGCCAAGTTATTCTTGACAGCACCAACTACTTCCAATGGTGGTCCTACATTGTGGATTTACTTAGAAGTAAAGGTGTTTACAGAATAGCCTCAGGCCAAGAAACCAAACCTCAAGATGAAGATAAGGCATCCAAATGGGAAAATAGGCAAGATTAAGCACTTGGGTTGATAGGGATGTCTATTTCTCCAGACCTTAGATTCCATATCAGAGAACTTGATACTCCTAATGAAGCAATGAAACAACTCACTAAATTTTTTGGAATTAAAAATGATTAGAGCCCATCAACTCGAAAATGAGTTGCTTACATTGGACCCCAATAATTTTTCTTCCATTTAAGATCTTTTGTCCAATTTCAAGCCCTTAGACTTCTCTTGGAAGGTTTTAAGGTTAAGAAAGAAGATGGTAGCCTTATCTATTCCATTCTTACTAAGTTGGGACCAACCTACTCTGTGTTTGTTTCCACCTTCCATTCTACTAGAGAAGCCTTTATTTCTCAAGGACAAGACTACAAGTCCCTCCTCTTTTGATGCCTTTTGTGATTCTTTAATAAGAGAACAAGAAAATCTCTTATATCTTGGTCTTCCTAATATTGGAAACTCTTCTAAAAAAGCCTTAGCCGCCTAGCAGCAACCAAATTCAAGAATCCTAAGAATAGTATCCTAAAAAGAATGGTCCTAAACCAAACAAGGGTCCTAAGCAATTTCAGTCTCAAAATGAAAAATCATTTCAACAAAATGATAAGGCATATAAAAACCAAGGAAAGAATACTGATAGACATTGCCAATTTTGTAATCGAGATGGCCACTTAGAATCCAAATGCTTTAAGAAGATGGAAGCCTTGGAAGCAACAATGAAGAAGCATAGCATCCATTTGGAGCACTCTTCAACTTCAGGAATAACACTTTCTACATGTGGTTGTCAAGCATATCAGTCTGGTTATGCACTAAATGTATCTTCTTCTTCTCATTCTCATAAGTAGCTCATTGATTCTGGAGCTTCTTATCACATGGAAAAAAACAAAGCCATGTTTTTTTCTTTAAATGATTGTAACACCAAAAATATATATGTTGGTGATGATAGATCTCTTAATGTTGTAGGGACTGGAATTGTTCATCTAGACAATGGTCAATTTAATGATGTATTATGTGTTCCAACCTTATCCTGCAACCTTCTATCTGTATATCAGATAACTCATTCAGGTGAAGGTAAAATTGTTGAATTTTCACCTCACGATGTTGTAATTAAGGACCTAAGAGATCTTAGATAGATTTTAGCTACTGGCATTGCTGATGATTCTACAAGGTTGTATAAGTTTAACAACTTTGGGTCATCAAATCTTCCCTCGATATTTGTTGCTCATAATGATGAAGTGAGCAAACTTTGGCATGAGTGATTTGGTCACTTAAACTATCGCTCCCTTCAGAATCTATGTAAATAAAATATGGCGACAGGTCTTCCAATGGTATCTTGCAGAGATGGTGTTTGTTATGGATGTGTTCTTGGAAAACATCATCGAGATAGTTTTGAAAAACGTGCCTCTTGGCACGCTTCAGCCCCTTTACAGCTTGTGCATAGTGATTTATGTGGTCCACTTCTAATTGTTTCATTCTCTGGCTACAAGTATTTCTTAACTTTCATTAATGATTTCTCCAAATGCACTTGGGTATACTTCTTAAAACTCAAGAGTGAAGTATTTAACATGTTCTTGGCCTTTAAGGCCTTTGTTGAAAAACAATTTGGACATCAAATTCTTAAGTTAAGATTTGATAATGGCGGAGAATATGTTAACAACAAATTCATCAACTTTTGCACTAAGAATGGAATTCAAATGCAACATACTGCTCCATATACTCCACAACGACATGGTGTAGCTGAAAGGAAGAATCGCACCTTAAAGGAAATGGCTAATTATATGCTTCAATCTAAAGGACTTAGACTTAATTTTTGGGCAGAAGCAATTAACTGTGCAAATTACATAGTAAATCGCACTCCTACTAAGGTTTTAAAGAATATCACTCCAGAAGAAGCGTGGAGCTTAATTAAACCAGCTGTAAATCGCTTTCGTGTTTTTGGAAGTGAAGCATGGGCCCATATTCCAGATGAGAAACATAAATCTTTAGAACCTAAGAGTGAAAAATGTATTTTTGTTGGATATTCTGAAGATGTCAAAGGATATAGAATTATTCCACTTAAGTTCAAAAATGTTATCATTAGAAGAGATGTAAAGTTTGCTAAAAATATATCGACTTACGAGCCTAGTTCAGCGGATGTGCCACCTCTCTCTATCCCTTCTACTTCTGAAAATATTTCTTCTTCAGATGATGATAGCTAGGATGACAATCCTCCCCCACCTTCTCAGGATCCTCCTTCAGCTCCTTAGCTTCCAAAATGGGTCCATGCTACTCGGGATGCAGCAGGTGCTCTTGCAGGTGATCCTACAGACCAACGACGTACACGTTCTCAGTTCGATAGAGCCTCTTTTTTACTGGCTCAAGATTCAGTGAATCATGATCCTGACACCTTTGCAGAAGCTTCAGGCCATCCAGATTGAGACACATTTATGAATGAAGAATATCGATCATTATTGGCAAATGATACATGGGATCTTGTTCCTCTTCCAAAGGGAAGAAAACTTGTTAGATGTAAATGGTTTTATAGAACCAAGTTTGGACTAGATGGAAAAGTTGATAAACACAAAGCTCATCTTGTTGCTAAGGGTTTTTCACAAGTTGAAGGCATTGATTATACTGAAACCTTCTCCCCTGTTACCAAAATGAACTCTATCCGCCTTGTTCTTTCCCTTGCTGCGTCTTTCAAATGGGAAGTCCATCAGATGGATGTTAAATCTGCCTTCTTGCATGGAGACTTGCATGAATAAATATATATGGAACAACCTCCTGGCTTTATACAACCAGACTCCACCCTTGTATGTCGACTTAAGAAATACCTTTATGGTCTCAAGCAAGCCCCTCAAGCTTGGTATGCCAAAATGGATAACTTTCTTTTAGATACTGGCTTTTCTAGGTGTCATTCTGACAATACTGTCTACACCAAGAAAGTGGGTAAGTCTCTTATCATTCTTGTTCTTTATGTTGATGATCTTATCCTTACTAGTAGTGATTCCAACCTTATAAACCATTTGAAGTCCAGCCTTAAAAACAAGTTTGAAATGATAGACTTAGGACACTTGCATTATTTTCTTGGTCCTCAAGTCTTGCAATCCAAGGAAGGTATTTCCATTTCCCAGTCCAAGTATGTCTGTGATCTTCTATGCCACTTTCACATGGAAGACTGCAAGCCAGCCCCTTCTCCCTTTCAGTCTGGAGCCAAAATTTCAGTCACTTATACTTCCCCTGAAGTTGATGCTACCTTATACCATCAGCTTGTAGGAAAACTTTTATATCTTAACCATACCTGTCCTAACCTTTCCTTTGTTGTTGGCCTCGTTGCTCAAAAACCCACATGAAAGTCATTAGAAAGCAACTAAAATAATACTTCGTTATGTTCAAGGTACACTTCAGTTTGGGATTCATTATAGTGCAGAAGCATCTCCTCTATTGGTTGGTTTCAATGATTCCTATTGGGCTGGTGACCCTGATGATTAGAAGTCTACTGCAGGTTATGTGTTCACTCTTGGTTCAGGACCTATTACATGGGCTTGCAAGAAACAAAGTGCCATTTCTCTTTCTTCAGTAGAAGCAGAGTATTGTTGAGTCCCAAACTTGCATCTTTCCTATACACCTTTCTAGACTTTTTTCCATTTACCTGGACCTCCTAAGCTATAAACATCATTGCATATTAGTTTAAAAGAGCATATAAAGTGGTTTCCTAACTATGTTTTGTGTCTGCTGTTTGAATTAGATTTTTGCTCATTGAGTTGCGGAATCTTGTCACTTTCCGCAGCCTTTTTGTTAAAGTCTATATTGCAAGTGTCTTCAGGCAAATCGAGCCACATGGACAAGTTGGAAACAACATGGACATGGACCGAGTCCTATTGGCTCAGTCAAATTCACCAAAGAAGGCCGTGGTCAAAGGTAGTCAAGCGGTGGTCAACATAAGAGTCCTACAGTGACAAAACTCTGTTTTTCACCACGTGAAGACTTGCGTGGCCGTTCCTAAATCTTAGGGGACATATCAACACCTGTGGACTGCTCCATAAGCCGAATCCAACAACCACCCTCCATAGATTTAATCTTCACGGCAGCCATGATGCTAGATTCCTGGACATGGTTGTTCACGTGTCTTTTATCTGCGTAGTTTTTAGGAAATTAGTTATGTAGTTTTCTGTTATAAATAATGCGTTCCCATACGCATGATAGCTAGCTTTTGTAATGTAATTTTGACTGTTAACGAGCCCACTGTGCTGTAACATTATTTCTGTGTTATGACAACATTTTGAATACATGAGAAGACTCTGTTTATAAGCTCAATTCGTGGTTGATAGATGATTGCCCAAGGTTGTGCAGAGGGCCCCTGTACACACCCAGGTTTTGTTAATTGCTATATAGTTTCATGCTTTATTCTTTACGTTCCTTATGCCATAATCATTCACTTGTATATATTGCACTTCTTATGGTATTAACGTTTGGTTCTGTCCATAATTTTACATGTTTTTATACTGTTGTTAACTGATCAGTGTCTTTGTTCCATATTACAGTAGGGAGCCCGGGCATTTGCACATAGTTTTACAATGACTAGTGACATGGAATTATTCTTGTCCTTTCGCTGATTTATTTTTCTTAGTTCTTAGTTCCAGCACTGTTTTATTTATTTCAGTTTTGCTCATTTACTTTTCTGCAAGATAGATAGTAAAATGCTCATGTCATTTTCAGTTACCTCCGAAAGCCATAGCGAGACTAATGGTGAGGGATTGAAGTATGAGTGTGTAGTTTGATATTAGTTTATTTTTATGCAAATTAGTTATTGAATTGCTCATGTCATTTTCAGTTACCTCCGAAAGCCATAGCGAGACTAATGGTGAGGGATTGAAGTATGAGTGTGTAGTTTGATATTAGTTTATTTTTCTGCAAGTTAGTTATTGAATTTCTCATGTCATTTTTAGTTACCTCCGAAAGCCATAACGAGACTAATGGTGAGGGATTGAAGTATGAGTGTGTAGTTTGATACTAGTTTTATTTTCTGCAAATTAGATATCAGATTGCTCAAGTTGTTTATGATTACCTCCGAAAGTCAGAGCGAGACGAATGGTGAGGGGTCAGAATATGAGTTGATGTAATTTGATTTTAGCCTACTTTGCTTGCAATTTTTGGATTTATTTGAGTTCAGTTTCTTTTATATTTAGACAGCAGCAAGGATACTGAGTTTCATGATCAATAGTTCACTGTTTGTTTAATTAGTATAGTGGCACATTTTCATTCTCTTTTAGGAATTAATTTCATCATTGCATGTTTTGAAACCTTTTTGAAAAGTTTGAAGTTTTGGAAATCATTTTAAAGGACAGCATTGCCTTGAACATTTATATCCATACTTGTCTTTTAAGATTGCCATCTCACGTTAGGGAATCAATGAAAATAAACCCAAAAACAAACTAAAAATCAAAAACGACAAAAAGTAAGAAATAGGTTATCTTGCACATATAGTGCACCACACTTCAGCAGTTTACGACTCCCGAATTGACAATTAATATAGCAATTTAGGACACTCTAAATTAACCAAACATTTTGGCGCCATTGCCGGGGAAGTGTAACTAGGTAGCCACTTTCTTAAAAAAAGAAGAAGAAAGAAATTTCAAGGTAAAAATTTATAAATTCTCAAAGTATGCTCTCCTCTTGCACCTAGTGTGTTCTGGAGGATCAGAAAAGAGAGTTATTTGTTTAATAATTTCTTGAGTATGCTCTCTTCTTGAACCTAGAGTGATCTCGAAGATCAGAAAGAGAATTATTAAGCCGACTTGAAGAAAAATAAAAAATGACATGCATAGAGCAAGAGATTCTAGGGGAAGGTTTATAGCTAGGGCCAAGAGTTCGATTTTTACAACTCCATCTACTTCAAGGCATAGACAAGATACACCTCCATCATGTCCAACTCACACTCCTAGCCTTAGAATTCCTAGAATTCAAGAGGCAGCAGCTGAATTAGGAGACTCTCCCACACTATCCACCGAATCTGACTTAGGAAAAGAACCTTTCTTCACTTCTACAGGAGGACATATTGTAATCAAAGAAGTAGAATCACCTGAAGAAGAAGAGGGAGAAATTCCTCCTCGTTCGCCATTAGTAGAAGAACCAGAGGACTCTGAAATCTCTGAGGAAACTGTCATGACAGAGGAAGTAGTAAACGGATTTGGAGGAGGAGGTAGAGGTAGAGGTAGAGGAGGAGGAAACAATGGAGGAGGTAGAGGTAACGATGTGGGAAATAGGGATGGAGATAACTCATTTGGATTTCCTATAGTTGATGAAGAATCTCGTACAACAATGAAAAACATCTCACCATCTGTCCTCCCAAACTTTTATGGGTTGCGAAGTGAGGATCCTGAAACATTTCTATTTGAGTTTGAAGTCGTTTGCCGAACTTATGATTATATGGAAGACTCTCAAAAACTCAAATTGTTTCTTTCAACATTGAAAGGAGCTGCTTTGAAATGGTTCATGGGATTAGTCACTCAATCTATTAGGACTTGGAATGATATGAAACAAACATTTTTGGATAGATACCTAGACTATTGCATGCCCACCAACCATAAGGATGAGGTATTCAAAATGGTGCAAAAAGAAGATGAAAACTTGGAGGATTTACTTGAAAGATTTCAATACAACCTGAAAAGAGCAAAAATGAGCAACTTAGATGAGGAAAAATTGAAAGCCCTTCTATTAAAAGCCATTAGAGATGAATGGATAGATATTTTAAACATGATGGGAAAAGGAGATATTTCTCAACTTCCACTTCATGACATAGCAGAACTATGTGTCCATATCTCAAGGGGAAAATCTAAAACTGGAAAAGGGCCTAGAGATCCTTCTCTCATTAGAGCAAACAAATCTGCAACTGGATTAGTAAGTAGGGCAAAAATTGGCAATATGCTTGATGAATTCAAAACTGATATTTTAGGGAGCCTTAGTGAGCAACTAGACACCCTTAAAATACAAAACAAGCAGAAAGCAGAAGCTGAGGCTTTGGCCATCTTTTGTCCAAAATGTAGGAAGAAAAATTCTCTAAGGGAATGCCCCTTGGATGCAAAAGCTGTAGAAACATGTATGATTTGCTCAGAAAGCCATGAGACCAAGGATTGTCCTTCAATTCCTGGGCTCAAAGCTGTCTTTCAAGAAGATCCAAATTCAATAGTCTCTCTGTTTTGTTTCAAGGAGACCTTGGCAGGGGCAACAAAATCAAGGGTTTAACAACCCCATGAACTTTCAACCCCCACCAAATTGGAATCCTTGGCAACAACCTTGGTCCTAACCACAAAATCTATATCAATCATGGGTACAAGGTATGCAAAATCCTTATGGGAGATTTGCTCAATTTTATAAATATCCTCCATCTTTTCAAAATCAACAAGCTCCACAACTTCCAAATCAGAATCCACAACTTTCATTGCCATTTCCACAACAACAACCTTCTCAACAAAATCCAAATTCTCAACTCTTGCTTCATTCCAACAAAAGACAAATCAACTACCATCCCAGCCATTGCCAAATCCAAATAATAAAAATGCTTAAAATGCTTACATGGTAGAAAGACAACAATTTCCTACCTATATGATTGTTCCTCTTAATGATGTACAACTCAGGTCTGGTAGAGTTTTAGAAAAACCTTCTATAGATGCTCAAAAGCAAAGTATTTATGAGGAAGATTCTCTTGAAGCCAATAAAGGTTCTGAAGCATCTCTTCAAAACCCAAACACTCAAAAAGAAAAAGAAAAAGAATCAACCCCCACAACTCCTATAGTTGAGAAATCTGCATCTTCATCCACACCTCCTTTTCCTGAAAGATTACAAATTGATCTTGTTGCCTGACTATGATTTCCTAGATGAATTAAAGAATGTCTGTATCAAGATTCCCTTGCTACAAGCCATTAGAGAGATTCATATTCTAGCAAAAACAATAAAGGAGTTGAGTCTCAAAAGAGCAGGAAGGAAACCAAGAGATACAAGAAGAATTCACCTGGTAGGAAAAATTGCAGATATCATGATGGGAAAAATTACCATGCAGAAGTATGTAGATCCTGGTAGTCCAATTGTCAAAACACATATAAATGGGGTAGAAATTCCAAATACTTTGATTGACTTAGGGGCTGCTATCAACATTATGAGTAGACAGACTATGGAACAACTAAAACTTCCTAATCTTCTTTTTACACCTAATTTACTGCAACTTGCAGATCGATCAATTATCAAACCAGATGGTGTATTAGAAGATATTTCAGTCTCCTTAGATTCTTGGGAATACCCAATAGATTTCATGATTTTGACTCCCAAGAGTAATTTAGGAGGACACCCACTCATCTTAGGAAGACCTTGGCTAGCCACAGCTGATGCTTTCATTAGTTGTAGATCCAGAGATATGTACATTTCTGATGGTAATTCGACAAAGAAATTCAATTTGTATCCTCCAGCAAAAGCAATTACAGAAGTAGGAGATAATGAATGGGTCGATGATGAGGACACCATACAACCTGTCTTTACCATTTCTGAAATCAGTGAAGATAGTCAAATTTTGAACACATTAGAAAATTTTGAAACATCTTCAGAATATGACCAAACACAATTTCAGTTAGATTCTGACATTGAGTATCTATCATCTAGAAAAATGTCTCTTTACTCTATGGAAGAGTTCGGTAGTTCCGCCATTGAGATTTTTGTAGGTAAAACATTGAATATCAACAAAAACTTGGAAAAATCACAACAGGGAGAGCTAACCAAAATCTTGCAAAAACATTCTACTGCATTTGCATGGGAGTATACTGATATGAAAGGTATTGACCCTAAGACTTGCATTCATCACATCTACATCGAGGAAAACAGTAGACCAATCAGACAACCTCAGAGAAGGATGAATCCAAACCTTAGGGAGATAGTTAAAGAAGAGCTCCAAAAACTATTCAATGTAAACTTCATTTATCCAATTTCAGATAGCCGATGGGTTTTTCCTTTGGTTATAGTACCTAAAAAGAATGGTAAATGGAGAGTATGCATTGATTACAGGGAATTGAATAAAGCAACCTTGAAGGATCACTTTCCTTTGCCCTTTATCGATCAGGTATTAGATACACTAGTAGGCAAAAAGTACTTTTCATTCGTGGATGGTTTTAATGGCTATAATCAAATTCAGGTAGCACCTGAAGATCAAGATAAGACCACATTTACCTATCCATGGGGAAATTTTTCTTACCGAGTGCTTCCTTTTGGATTATGTAATGCACCCGCAACATTCCAAAGAGCAGTACTAGGAATCTTTTCTAATTTAATCCATGATTGTGTAGAGATTTATATGGATGATTTTACAGTCTATGGTAATTCATTTGAAGAGGCATTAGAGAATTTGGAAAAAATCCTTATAAGATGTAAAGAAACAAACCTTTCATTGAGTCATGAAAAATGCTTTATGATGTTTACTGAAGGTATTGTTTTGGGACATCACTTTCAGGGGATGGGATTAAAGTTGATAGATCAAAAGTTGAAGTCATCTCCAAGTTGCCTATTCCAAATTGTCAAAAAGATATAAGAAGTTTTCTGGAATTTACTGGGTACTATATAATATTTATAGAGAACTTCACTAAAATAGCATCTCCACTCTTCAAATTTCTTACAAAAGACTGTGAATTCAAATGGGATCCTGATTGCCAATCAACATTTGAAGGTTTGAAGACAAGAATATCTGAAGCACCTATCTTGAGAGGACCAAATTGGAAACTTCCTTTCCATATTTCTACAGATGCTTCAGATACAGCTCTAGGAGCTGTGTTGGGTCAAAAAGATTTAGTTCCTTATGCCATTTACTATACCAGTAAAAACTTAACTCCAACTGAGTTGAACTATACTGTGACTGAAAAAGAGTTCTTAGCTGTTGTTCATGCAATCAATAAGTTTAGACATTATATAACATGCTATGAAACTTTTGTCCATACTGATCATTCTACGATTAGATATCTAATGAACAAACCTGTTACTAATGGCAGAGTTACAAGGTGGCTCTTACTTTTACAGGAATTCAATATTATTGTGTTGGATAGACCAGGGAAACAAAATACAGTAGCTGATTTCTTGTCTAGGATCCAAAATACTAAAGAAGATTCTCCTGTAGAGGATAAGTTTCCTGATGAATATTTATTTGCAGTAACTACTAAGACTCCTTGGTATGTAGATATTGCTAACTATTTGGTTACAGGGAAACTACCTCCACATCTATTTCCTAGTGAAAGAAGAAAGATTATTCAGGAGAGTTCAAAATATTCATGGATTTCTAACAAATTGTTTAAAACAGGGCCAGATCTTGTGATCAGAAGATATGTTAGGGAAGATGAAATGCCTGACATCCTCAAGGCATGCCATGATGAACCATGCGGCGGACACTTTGCTGAAAAAAGGACAGCCTATAAAATCCTCTCTTTGGGATATCATTGGCCTTCCCTCTTGAAAGATACAAAAGAATATGTCAAAAGGTGTGACCACTGCCAAAGAGTAGGGAAACCGACTCTTTCAAATGAAATGCCATTGCAACCACTGGTACTCATCGAACCCTTTGAAAAATGGGCTTTAGATTTCATTGGACCTATTAATCCACCATCTAAACAAAAGAAGTATATATTGGTGTGTACTGATTATGTCACTAAATGGGTAGAAGCCAAAGCATTACTTTCTACTACTGAAAATTCAGTTGTTAGTTTTCTTTATGAGGATATTTTTACTCACTTTAGTGTTCCAAGATAAATTGTGACAGATCAGGGAAGTTAATTCACATCCAACATGGTGGAGAAGCTGATGGAAGAATACAAAATCAAGCACAAAAAATCTACTCCTTACCATCCGCAAGCAAATGGCCAAGTGGAGTCTACAAACAAAGTTATTGAAGGCATCATCACCAAAACTGTTCATCTACACAAAACAGATTGGGCAGAAAGGCTTCCTGAAGCCTTATGGGCCTACAGAACTACATGGAGGAATACAACAGGACATTCTCCCCATGAACTTGTTTATGGGAAAGAAGTCCTGCTCCCCATTGAGTTCCAAGTCAAAAATTTCAAGATGGCAGTTCAGTTGGGGATGGATCTATCAGAAGCCCAAAAGCACAGAATGGAGCAGTTGAATGAGCTAGATGAGATCAGACAAGAAGCAATCCTAAGAACTGATCTAGTTCAGTATCAAAGAGCTAAGTGGCATGACAAATACATCAAAGAGAAAAAGTTTCAAGAGGGAGATAGGGCATTACTATTTGATTCTAAGTTTAGAGACTTCAAAGGTAAATTTCAAACTCATTGGCTTGGGCCATATGAGATTGACAAAATCTTTAGTAATGGAGCGGTAAGAATCAAGACCATTGATGAATTTCAAACTCCTCTTATTGTGAATGGCCACAAATTAAAGATCTATCATAAGCCACTCTCAAAAGAGGAATTTGTTAAAATGTTTCAAGATAGTTTTGCAATAAGGCTGGTGAAGAAGAATCCTTCTTCTCCACCAGCCTAGCCTTTGTTCCTTTCTGTTAAAAATAAAATAAATAAATAATATATATATATATATATATATATATATATATAGCCTGAAAACGAATCACTGATTGGCAGTCTTATACAGAAAATATAGAGTGAAAATTAGGAACACCTGACACCCTATATTTTCCAAAAAAAATAAAAAATATCTTTCTCTCCCATTTTCATTTCACTTCACCTCATTTTCATTCCACTCCATTTCATTTTCATTTCACTCCACTCCATTTCATCCCACTCCATTTCATCCATTTCATTTCATTTCATCAATAAAAGTTTCTTTCATGACCATTTTCACTCAATCTGTTATCATCTATCCATCTTCATTCAGTCAAGTGGTTGTTGTATCAATTTTCGCAGCTGGAATCAGTTTCCGCAGCCAGAAGAAGTTTCTGCAGCCACCACTCTGTTTTTCAAATTGACAGTCAAGATGTTAGTTCAATAATCATGAAAGAAAATGCAGGTGTGACTGAGGACATATTATGAAGACATGGAGCACCTAAAGACATCAATAAGGAGCAGTTGATCATGGACAAACAAATGGAAAAAATTCCAAGGTATGAGTAAAAGTTTATTTCAAATAGCAATTAAAACACATTTTGCATAGCTATTAAACCATAAAGCTCCACTATATGCAATGATTGCCGTGATAGCTCCATAACCATTCGACGACATTCCTCCACGAACCATGCATTTATTTTCCAAACGGTATTATGATTAGCCTTCGGATTTAATTTGTGTTGGCTGCATTTTAACACTCCACCTGTAATCATAAGGACGTGGTCGATTTGACTACGACTCTTCTCAGCCGCACAAAATCCGCAGCCGTTTCATGAACGTGTTTGCATCTACTCTATAGCCACCCATTTTAAAATTTCGCCGGATGCATTGTACTCTCCCTACTGTTCTATTAACATCACGGCTGCATTTCCACCGCGCTCACATAAGCCTTCACTCCATTTTACGAATTCACCTCCGCTGCCTGTCCTCTGTTTTTTTCCGCTCACAATCATTGTTTTTTTCCATAAACTCTGTTCACTCCCATAACCAGCCGTCTCACTTCCACTAAACCCTCCTCAAGCAAACGAATTTTAAGAACAGAAGGAAGGATGGGTCGGTTGTTGAGGGCAGAACTAGAAGGGCCCAAGTTTTTGGAAGGATACCCGCAAATGAAAGACATAGTGAAGAAGGCAAAATGGCTACGGTTTACTCAAAAGTTCAAAGGCTACAACAAGGAGATTACAAAGGCTTTTGCGAGGTCTTTTAATGGCCAGGTGGTGGAAATTGGGGACCTTAAGTTTACAATCACCAAGGCATCCATAGTAGCTACTACAGAACTTCCCTAGGAAGGTGAACGCTGGTTCAAGAACAAGAGCTTGGACGAGCATGCATGGAGAGTCATATTACACAACCCAGGTATGGACATAACTATATTCAAAAGGGGAATTCTTGTTCATGCTTTAAAAGAGGAGTGGGCCAGCTTACTGTTAATCATTCAAAAGTTCATTACTTGTGAAGGCTGTTTGGGGCAATTGTACATGTATCATACTCGGTTATTGATGAACTTTTTAGAGAACCAAACTCTCAATATGCCCTACTTTTTATTGCTGAGCTTGAAAAAGATGTGCACAATGGTCCAAAAGAATATAGAAGACATAGAGCCCCATTTGTATCATCATGGGCTTGTGAGAATTCTAATTGAGGACCAATTGAAGAAAAATAGGGATACCTGGGAACGGTTTTTGGTGAGAAACTACTTTCAAGAGCCATCCGAGGCACCTGAAAGCAGTACACCAAGAAGGAGTAGGAGAAAGGAGAAAAGTGCAATAATTCAAGACCCTCCTATTAGCAAAACCAAAGAAGTTGATCAAGAAGAGAGGCTAGAAAGAACAAAGGATAGAAACCAAAGAAAATCAAAAAGGAAACGAGACATAGAAGCTGTATCTCAAACTGCAGAGCCTTCTCAAAAAGAAGATCACCAAACACTGTTTGAAAGGTTAGCCTATCTTAAAGAACAAGCAGCTTCAGCCAAGAAGAAACGAAAGGAAAAACAGAGTAAGGAGGAAGATACTAGTCCACAGCATGTGAGAAGAAGCTCTAGGCTTAAGGGGAAATTAAAAACAGTAAAAACCAAAGGGCCCCACTTTATTGATTTGGGGGAGGAAACCCCAGAAAAGCCTCCAGCAACCTCTCCTGACCGTAGCCCACACCATACTTCCATTCCACAGCCAGATGTTGACATGAGTCCTTCTCGGCCAGAGTTTGAAATCAGCCCTTCTCAACAGGATTTTGGGGTCAGCCCAAGGAAAGCTACACCTGAGGTAGACCCAAATCAGCAGGAGATGTACGATTATATAGAATCCTTAGAGAAGACAGCTGCAGGTCCAAGCACGTCATCCACTCAACCTCACACAACACAAGAAGCTCTAGTCCAATCACTGAAACAAGAAGTCTTTGAATTGGAAGTTTTAAATAGACATATTAAAAATGGAAATGAAGCATTAAAGGAGTAAAGCAGATTGGACAAGATCATTCATGACAACACTATGTTACATCTGGGACTATGGCAGAAAAAGAACAGGAAAATAAAGAAAAAGTGCAGGAAGTTGAGCAGGGAATTGATCAATCTCAAATTCAGATGCTTGATGAGGAAGCTCAGGCTGGTAGTAGTACCAAGGAAGAAGAGAAGAGGACTGGATGTACTGGTAGAAGCTTCAGAGCACATGGACTAAAGGGGAGGATGATCAAAATTTTGGTTGCATGGGGACATGCAACACCTTCACAGTGGGGGTATGTTGAGTCCCAAACTTGCATCTTTCCTATACACCTTTCTAGACTTTTTTCCATTTACCTGGACCTCCTAAGCTGTCAACATCATTGCATATTAGTTTAAAAGAGCATATAAAGTGGTTTCCTAACTATGTTTTGTGTCTGCTATTTGAATTAGATTTTTGCTCATTGAGCTGTGGAATCTTGTCACTTTCCACAGTTAGTTCAAATTTCCGCAGCCTTTTTGTTAAAGTCTATATTGCAGGTGTCTTCAGGCAAATCGAGCCACATGGGCAAGTTGGAAATGACGTGGACATGGACCGAGTCCTATTGGCTCAGTCGAATTCACCAAAGAAGGCCGTGGTCAAAGATAGTCAAGCGGTGGTCAACATAAGAGTCCTACAGTGACAAAACTCTGTTTTTCACCACGTGAAGACTTGCGTGGCCGTTCCTAAATCTCAGGGGACATATCAACACCTGTGGACTGCTCCATAAGCCGAATCCAACAGCCACCCTCCATAGATTTAATCTTCACGACAACCATGATGCTAGATTCCTGGACGTGGTTGTTCACGTGTCGTTTATCTGCGTAGTTTTTAGGAAATTAGTTATGTAGTTTTCTGTTATAAATAATGTGTTCCCATACGCATGATATCTAGCTTTTGTAATGTAATTTTGACTGTTAACGAGCCCACTGTGCCGTAACATTATTTCTCTGTTATGACTGCATTTTGAATACACGAGAAGACTCTGTTTATAAGCTCAATTCGTGGTAGATATCTGATTGCCCGAGGTTGTGCAGAGGGCCCCTGTACACACCGAGGTTTTGTTAATTGCTGTATAGTTTCATGCTTTATTCTTTACGTTCCTTATGCCATAATCATTCACTTGTATATATTGCACTTCTTATGGTATTAACGTTTGATTTCTGTCCATAATTTTACATGTTTTTATACTGCTGTTAACTGATCAGTGTCTTTGTTCCAGATTACAGTAGGGAGCCCGGGCATTTTCACATAGTTTTACAATGACTAATGACTAAGAGCATGGAGGGTCATTTGTAGGGTAACCATTCATGAGAGAAGCTTATTTAAATTTTCATTATTTTATTAATAAATTTCCTGAAGTGGCCACGTTGGCTTATGCCATGGACTGTTTCCCTCTTTGAGGGTTTTAACCATGTCAAGAGTACTGGTGTATTGATTTTTGATCTATTTGTGAGCGGTGTCCTTTGGTGTTCTGTCTGAGGAACTTACCCTGTAAATTCCTATATTTAAGCCAAAAAGACAGCTTATTAGGTATCAAAGGTTTTGATATTGGAGGTTTTAACATGACAGGAAACCCTAATATGTGAAATTAGGTAGAGTGAAATCGTCAAGAATGGGTCGCTAGTGTTAATATGTCGGGATGGGGGATAAGAAATTAACAAAGGATTTGTGTGTTAAACGAAAGAAGTTGGGGTGTTTTCTTTCTCCTCTCGAAGGGACATGTGTTAGAAAAAGATTGGATCCTATAATAGACATGTGGAAATGACATGCCAACATGATTGATACGAGGCAGATGGATTCAGTAGTTTCAAGGCTCACAGTAGGCCAAAAATGGGTAACACGTGGCATTACTTACAAGGCGACAAGTGGCAGATATGTGGCAACAATGGCATCACGTATGGGAGATTAGAGATCGTAGGTTGAGGCGTATTGTGCATCAAATTGAAACCTCTGATTGAAGGGTTTTGATACGAGGGCTAGACTGCTGTCACGTGAAGAGCTACAGACCAAGGGCCAAACACAGAAGCTGATCGATGATCGGAAAATTGACATGTCGTCCATGAAGGTTACACCTCCAAATGGAAATGCCCGATAGAGAGGGCTCCGATTTGGGGGCTAGCACGACGGTCACAAAGAGTTGAAAGGAGGCAAGGTCTATTGGCATATCACAATCGGAGATCGGTAGATGCAAGCGAAGGTTTCATTCCAAAATATGCGATGAAGGGCAAATGCGATATTATATTAAAGATGTTTTGATGAAATAAACCGGGTCTAGAGATAGACACGATCACAAGTTTTTCCAGGACAACCATCTTATTTTTCTAATTAAAATATTTGGTAAAGTTGGTGTGTACAGTAAGACATATCGCAATTGAAGATCAGTGGGTCTAAGCGAAGGTTTCATTCGAAAAGTTGCAATGAAAGGTGGATGGGATTTTATACTAAATATGTTCTCATAAAAGTAATTGGCTTCGAAGATAGAGGAGATCGCAAGTTTTGGTAGGAAAACGATGTGATTTCTCTGATAAAAATGGTCGTTAAAGCTGACGTGTGTCGAAGGCCACCTGGATGCACGTTTTGTCAATTAAAGGTGAAATGCAGTGAATTCATGGTTTTCAATATTGTAAATGGTTTCATTAATACTAAGGATCCCTAAAGATTTCGCTCATAAAAGTATTGAATCCATGCATAATTGGTCATTTTCTCTAAGTGCAGGTGCTGGTCATTCTTGTGTTTTTTCCTTGCAGGCTAGTCGAGATAAACATAATTCACGAGAAATGTCTCGATCGACTAAACCCAGAAGGAAAATTCTCGTTCAACGATAGCCAATTGGTCCTGCTCCTAAGGTCACAGAAATCCCTGGGCTATTTTCCGACCCGACATGCACCCCTAATGTTGGGGTCTCTAGCTGGGAGGCCATGTATAAGATTTTTTAAGATGAAGGGCCGAAAGTCACATAAAGAATCGTTACAGCAAAGGATAGGGTTCATGTTTTAGAAATTACATACAATGATGTGGCCAATTCGTTTCTCCATATAATTGGTGCTCACCCAAGCATCTTACCTTATATGTGTAGAAATTTTCAATAATAAACACTTATTCACAGATATTATCCCGATTATACACTATTGTGGAATACATGCACAATACATAATCTCCTCTACGTTGATCATCAATTTAGCAGCATTAAAAATCATGAAACATCAATCGCATGCACACATTAACACAGTATGTAACCCGGGGAAAGCATACAACTGAAAACCCCACACTATCTATATATTAATGATTGAGAACATGTAACAATACATAGTACAATACTTCTCACAAGTACTCAGTACTATCTCCACCTGTTACACATAAAACTAGCTCAGATCCGAACAAGTCACAGGTTCAAATCTCCTCTGCTGCTTTGCCTACCTCCACTGCACAATCCAAAGTGAAAATCACGTGAGCATAGGCTACAATTGCCTTGATATTGGCCCACACCACGCAATCCTCATTGGCATTACTCAATCCATGCATGTGCAAAATCTCATGCACAACTGATAGTCACAACTCACCCTTTCACTTACCTCTAACACTTGTCTCTGTTGAACTGTCCATGCACTGAGTTAACTGATGTATTCTTTAGTTTCTTTATGAGTTAATAATTAGTGAATTAATTAACAATAAATTCACACAACTCATCACTGGTGTATTCTTTAGTTAGACTAAATACAACTAGTTCAACTAAGTCAAACTGAACACAACTCCATCAACTCCACATCCAACTCCACAGAACTCACATGCATGAGTTCTAAATGAAGTCCTCCATGCAATAGCTCAACTAACACATAAGAAACCATGTGATTCCTTTTGTCAGCTGCATGTGCCACATCCGTAGCTCGAACTGAAGTGCTCCAAGAGAATAAGATAATGTTTAGAGCCCAAATATTACTAAGGGCTAATAATATTTGATTGTTTCTATTTTTAGCCTGGAAGTCTAAAAATAGACTCTGATCACTCCGCTGTGAACCAAAAATAGAAGTCCATCTAGTTTTCCCAACGTGACCAATCATCCATAAACAACATCCTGCAACTCATAGACCATGATCCATATGTCTAAAAATAGACTTTGCGCCAAAAATAGCCTGCGGGCCCACTTAGTGAAGGCGACTCCTTTCCATTAAGCTCCATCATCTTGTTGCATTTTCAACACTCCCTCTCAACAAGATATGGATTATCTGCAACCCCTATCCTACAACTCTGGAATGTTGTGCATGCAACACATTTGCCCGATCCACTTTCTCCACCAACACTTGGAACAAAAACACTCCCAACTGACCACTATGTTGGGCTAGGAACATACTTTGATGCTGAAGCTCTACCTACTGCTGACAAGTTCTTCCTCTCTGACATCTGCGCTACTGCAACATCTCCATGCATCTCACACCATTGCACACTTCTCTGTGCCACCTAGCACTGTGCAAAACACTTGTGCCTCTCGCATTGCTGCAGCCTGCTAGCTATGCGCTGTCGTGGGATTCCCTACACTATCGCTTTCTCTATCGCTCCATCCGCATCTATCTCTACCCAATCAGTCAGTTCCTGCTACTCCACATCGAGGCTCCCGTAGCAAGGTCTCATCCAAGAGGTTGGGTACCTCAAGGATCCTACCCCTCGTCCTTGGGATGATCAATCCACATCACCGCACCTCCTACCTGGAGGTATGGCTGCATGCGATCCCTCAGCCCACCTGGCTCGAAGTTTCCCCCCACTGGAGGTCTCTGCATGAGTAGATGTCTCTACTCGATCTCCTCTCGGCTTCCCTTGTAGTGGCTGCTCCACAACCTCCTGAAGTTGTTGCACCAATCGTGGCTCCTCCACAATCGTTTGAGACTTCTTCTGGCTCTGCATGTTGAGAGGTAATATACGCTCCCTCTCAACCACCAAGTCTCCATCAGTTGCCTCGCTGCTCAAGGCTTTGCATGCATCTTGAACCTCAAGAGCATACATGTTCTTGACCCGTGAACCAATCTGCTTCACTTTTCTAGTGATGATGTGTCTAAGGAAAACCTTTCCCTTACTGAAGACTACATCATAGCCTTCGTCTTCCAGCATCCCGATCGACACCAAGTTTCTCTTCAATCCTGGTACATACTTGACATCGGTCAAGGTAAGGCGAGCTCCATGCTCCCTCTGAAAAATAACCGTGCCTACACCTGAGACACTATACTTCTCATCATTACCCATCGCTATGAGTATCTGGAAATCTTTCTCCTCCAAAGTACTGAACAAACTCTTGTCACCGGTCATGTGGAAAGAAGCTCCACTGTCAAGAAAACAACCACTTCCCACCATGGATGAAACCATGCATGCGAAGAGTGTGAAATCCAACTCAAACTGTGAAGCAAGTGCCTCACCTTCAGATCCTTCCCTGGATCCCTTCTTGGATTTCTTCTTTGGGAAATTAGTAGCATAATGGCCCAACTCATGACAACGAAAGCATCTCACCTTTGACTTGTCAACCTTCTTCCCGTCATTGGAAGAATTGGATTCGGAAAGAGAACCCTTCTCCTTCCCCTTCTTTGCTTTGGCAGCCAAAGCACAATTTTCCTCATCAGATGCCTTTGATGAAGATCCGTCCCTGGTATTATGCATGATCTCCTCTTGCACAAGATCTGACCAAAGTCTCTCCCATCCTGGCAATTTCTCCCAACCATTGATAGAGTCCTGATAGGAATGCCAACTCTTTGAAAGACCAAGGGGAGCCAAGCTCACCAAGTCCTCATCATCGACAGTCACCCCCACACTTCCCAGCTCATCCCGACATTGGGTGAACTTCGTGAGATACTGGGGCATATTGTCTCCAATCTCACACTTAGATGTTTCTGAGTTTATCCTTGAGCGCCATTCCACCAGCTCAAAACTCAACCGCTTCTGATCTAAAATTCGTGAGAACAAAGTATTTATTGTACAGAGATCGACTGTATGGGCATTCACCAGATATCTCACCTTCCAAAAGAAGGATGAATCCAGAGGCTACCTGGCCCGATTACAGACTCTGCCTGAAGAAATAAAATGTAAACATTTTCTGAATAATAGATCTGATGATCAATCCTCGCTTTGATATCCTGTAGAAATTTTTCTACAAATCAACCAGCTCTGATACCGTGCAGAAATTTTGAATAATAAACACTTATTCATAGAGATTATCCCGATTATACACTATTGCGGAATACATACACAATACATAATCTCCTCTACGTTGATCATCAATTTAGCAACATTAAAAATCATGAAACGTCAATCACATGCACACATTAACACAGTATGTAACCCGGGGAAAGCATACAGCTGAAAACCCCACACTATCTGTATATTAATGATTGATAACATGTAACAATACATAGTACAATACTCCTCACAAGTACTCAGTACTATCTCCACTTGTTACACACAAAACTAGCTCAGATCCGAACAAGTCACAGGTTCAAATCTCCTCCGTTACTTTGCCTGCCTCCACTGCACAATCCAAAGTGAAAATCACGTGAGCACAGGATACAATTGCCTTGATATTGGCCCACACTACGCAATCCTCATTGGTATCACTCAATCCATGCACGCGCAAAATCTCATGCACAACCGATAGTCACAACTCACCCTTTCACTTACCTCTAACACCTGTCTCTGTTGAACTGTCCATGCACTGAGTTAACTGATGTATTCTTTAGTTTCTTTATGAGTTAATAATTAGTGAATTAATTAACAATAAATTCACACAACTCATCACTAGTGTATTCTTCAGTTAGACTAAATACAACTAGTTCAACTAAGTCAAACTGAACACAACTCCATCAACTCCATAGAACTCACATGCATGAGTTCTAACTGAAGTCCTCCATGCAATAGCTCAACTAACACATAAGAAACCACGTGATTCCTTTTTTTAGCTGCATGTGCCACATCCGTAGCTCGAACTGAAGTGCTCCAAGAGAATAAGATATTGTTTAGAGTCCAAATATTACTAAGGGCTAATAATATTTGACTGTTTCTATTTTTATCCTGGAAATCTAAAAATAGACTCTGATCACTTCGCTGTGAACCAAAAATAGAAGTCCATCTATTTTTCCCAACATGACCAATCATCCATAAACAACATCCTGGAACTCATAATCCATGATCCATATGTCTAAAAATAGACATAGTCTAAAAATAGACTTTGCGCCAAAAATAGCCTACAGGCCCACTTAGTGAAGGCGACTCCTTTCCACTAAGCTCCATCATCTTATTGCATTTTCAAAAATATGGATATGATCAGGTGGGTCATTGATCATATGAACATCACAGATAGGAACTTCATGACCCAGAGGCGGCCATCAGCTCTTTCACTGCAAAATACTTGTCTGCAATGTACCACCTTCCAACACCTCAAAAGAAATATGATAAGCAACTCATTGAGAAATTCATGCAGGAAAATGAACACAAATCTGAGGCCATTCACGGATGGAGAAGAGACGATAGTAAGCATAAGTGAGAAGATAAGGGTATGTATGTTATAGCCTCTATTAATGCACCCTATTGTTTTGCTGCTGCAATGATGTGTAGATTATTTGGCTATGAGAATACCCATAAGTTTTTAGACCAATGGGCACCCCTGATTGAAGTTGCCTCTGATGGTTATGTAATGGATTAGGGAACTATTATGTCCAACAACCTAAGCAATGTAATCCTAGAATATAGGAAAAAGTGTAAGTTTATTGAAATTGTTGTTGTCCCATTCTACATGAGTGCCTACATTATGGATTGTATTTGTTTCACTTCATATTTTCCATCCATGGGATGGAAATGGACTATTGAAGACCCTTTTCCTATTCACATTTACCATGATATTCTATGGGAGTCAAAATACCAACCCCATTTTTACAAGATTAGCCATGGCATCGTCCTTCCTATTTACTAGTTTGTTTTCAATGAGAAGTGCCCTAGAATCTCTATTGAAGTCAATATTGACCTATTATCAGTTGGAAGATGGTTTGGGGAGGAATCATTTAACTATGTTTGATTTTTTGGTAGCCTTGCAAAGCCTCATGTGTTGCCCTTGTATGTCCCCGATAAGCTCCTTGCCCAAAAAATATCCTACATGACTGTGGGAGATGGCTTGTCTTAAGGTCATGAAAGAAAGAAAAAAGATAATGTGGCTTGTTTTTCCGTATCGATGTGGATTCTATTCTTTACAGAATTTCAAACATGCTACTAAGGAGATGGAGGAAATCCAACTGATGAACTTTCAAACCATTCCAAATCGGCAGTATGATCCAATAGATACTGTGAAAATTGTTACAACACAGGCAAAGATCAAGCAGTTTACAAACGAGGCTGATAAATTTGATGATTTCTTTCAATCGATGTTAAATTATTTAGAGGTTGAAAGAGAAGCAACTGGATGGCCCAACCATGAGGAATTAATGCAGTTTCATCAATACAGGGTTAAAAGGATTTCCCATTTGCCCAATGAAATTTTGAATCTAAATCACTAGAACACAGAATAAGACATAGGAGCAAGCACATTTCAGAGTCAAGATGCAATTCATGTAACTGAAACATTGACAACTAGCAAATCAAAAGAAGAGAAGGTGGAAATTGAAGAAAGTCTAGATGGGATTTGGGAATAGTTTATTAAAGAGAGTGACCCTATAAAATAAAAAAAATCGTCACAGACACAGATTACTCAGACTTCTGTCACCACTGAGAAGAGCTCGTTCACTATTGAGCCTTATAAGGAAACTATGGGCAATGATGATCTAGAAATCATCCCAATTTTTCCAACCTCTGAATTTGTTCTCAATATTGAGGAGAATCGTCATCTGGACATATTTTACAGTCTGAAACACAGAACAGTAGTCAGCAGACAGAGAAAGAGGAGAAGTATTGAACAAAGGCAGGCTTTGGTCACTACAAATACCTCTTTTGAAGTACCGTGGAAAGATGCCCAAGTGACCCTTGCTGAAAATCTTGGGAGACTATCACAATATGCAGGAGCCTATGCTAGTGAAACAATTGACAAAGCCACAGAAGTGCAACAACTTCTAAGGGAGAAAGATGATAAAATAAGCCACCTTGAATAAATTTACAAAACGAAAAGCAAGGAATCGTCCAGTAATGGAAAGCTCAATTTTCACAATTGAAAACCAGTTTCTATGGGTTGAAGATTCAATATGAATCTGACATGAAGAGTCAGAATGTCCACATACATGAGCTAGAGCATAGGATTGGGCAACTGAAGGCTAATCCTGAGACGACAAAATTCATGAAAGAAGCAGGGGAGCTAAATAACTTTCTTGCTCATCAGCGGGTTCTATTTTTCCAAAACCTTGACATTATCGAAGAGATGTTCCAATCAGTTGATGCACTTGTGAATCGACTGTCTGATTTGATGACATATGGCATGGAATTTGAAGAGAAAATCTCTTATTTCATTGACTAGAAGAACAACTATAAGGGATGATTAGCAAATCTGCCCAAGTTAGAAGAATCTCAGAAATATATTGTCTTCCAAGAATGGGAGATAAGGCTTAAAAATTCAGAGATGGAAATCTATAGTTCTAGGGACATATCTAGCAACATGATTCAATCAATCAACGACAGCCTCTTGGAGGAAAATTTAATCTCCGAGTGCCCAGAAGATACATTGCCTGATGTTAAAATATTGAGAAAATCTTGGCAAGAATCATTAAAGAAGAAGGTTGAGTAAATAAAATCTCTATAAAAGATTGACTTGGAATTCCATTGGCATTAATAGTCAAACCACATGGGCAATGGTTGATGATGAAATGTCTTCTAAATACAATCAGTTAGGTGTTGCCAACTCTCCGTGATACGTTATTCACTGCACGGATGCACATTACGCTTGAACATCCACCTGAATTGAAGGCGATGATAGATAGATTGGAACTTCAACAACAATTCCCAGAGAAATCTTCGTATGAGTCTTAATCAACTTGTTGTAATAGGACTATACTATTCGTTTGTATTTTTATTTTAAGTGTGGCTTGTTTGGACCATCACAACATTTTATAGACTTTTCTATATTTGAGTTTTTACTTTAAACTTTAAATCCCCTCCATTGTTATGAATAAAGGGGCTTTTGAAATTTTACGAGAAGTATTTTGGTTTTTACTACTATAGTTGTAAACAAGTCTTAATAGAAAGAAGAACAACAACGATTTTACTTATGAGCAGAGTGAATGTGTATCGAGTACTATTATCATTACGTTGATGCTATGTTTTTGGGTTGAAGTACTATTTTAATTGAAGTTTGTCATATATGTTATTCTATGTGATTAGATCAATATCACCATTGATGTGTTTAAATCGAAATGTGTTAAGCATACAGACGACAAATGATATGTGCAATTTATGATTTAGTATTTTTGTTATATGATAGCACTTGAAACCCCCCGATGTCTGACTTGCGATAGAGAAATTCCTCCGAGATCCATATCTCGTTGATATTCTTGAAGGTATGTGTTGTGATATGTGATAATCTCTGACCTCATATTTTATCTCATCCCAGATATGGAGACCCAATATGGTGTATTAATTCACTTGTAGACCCTGCATAATTACAAATTTGGATTTAATCTAAGATCACATCTGTTTATTGGAACTTTTTTTATGTGCCATCATCTAAAATGGCCGACAAGATGGATGTGATATTGATATTAAAACGAGTTTAATTGTAATTTTACGTCCACCGTATAAAAGCTTTATTATAGTGCAAGTTTGAAAACCGTGGAATGTCGTGATTATCTCTGATATCAAAACCTCTGATATTATGGATCCGATACATTAATTAAAATGAGTTTATTATGTTATCACATTCGTTCTAGATCGGAGGTACCCATATCACAAATGTTTTGTGTTTTGTCATTTTGAATGTTCTGATGAGTAAACCTATGATTCCACTATTGGTTTTGGATTGAATGACTGCATTATGTTGATTATGTTTCCATATGTGGTACATCTATATACACACACACACAAACAAACATATATATATATATATATATATGCGTGTGTGTAAAAGCTAAAGGCAAAGATGTGTGTAATAACTGCCAAAGGTAAACATAGAATGTTTGATGCTTAAGAGGCATAACAAATCACATGCTATAACAAACCACATGAAAACAAAGAGTAATAACTTATTAAGGAAGAGACATAACTCATTACATGTCATGGTCGCCCCACGAGAGGTTCGATCAAACTTGAAAGATAGTGGGTTCTGAGACCCTTTTATTAATATGAAGATTACATGGCAGGCTCGCTGGATAGTAGGGTTTTTATCCACTTGCACACATTTTGTTTTCCAAGTTACAAGTTGTTGTGTTGCATGGGAAGCATTGGATTAATGTCAAGGGGAGTTTCCCCTTGGGATCAGACAAGGCGCCAAATTTGCTTAAATGGCCTGTGAATTGGCCTTCTCAGTAGGTTGGATACCTATTATTGGCATGTTAGGATGGTTCTCAAGGCACCAGAAGGTTTCTTCAAGTGCCATGGAGCTACTTGCAGGCTCAACATAGGGTCTCGCACCATCAGCGTGTAGGAGGAGAGGCAGGAATCTCTCAGGAGTCCATACCAAAACCATGGTAGATAAGCGACGTAGGAGTGCCTATCCGCCTTCCATAGGATTAATTCCAATGGGAAGGGAAGACTCGTCAGCCACGAATCCATTGGAGAACATATCACCCAAGCTCATGAGGGATGACGTAGATTGTCTTAACTAACCAAAGGTATCATCATCAAACCGTGAAGCATGTCTGGTAGTGTACGAGATTCCTGAGATAAAGACATAGTCGACAAGACTGGGTCAAGGAAGTTTTTTCAACAACAGAGCTTATAACTGGGGAGGTTCTAGAGCTCTTTTGCTAAGACACTACACGATGCAGAGGTGAGGTCCATTGGCCGAGTCATGACAAGAATCAGAGAGAAGGCTTTGTTGTGGTGCATAGGAGTGAGGCTATGAACTTAAAGGAAATTTTGGGATAACCTTATCCTTTTGATGGTCAAAACCCTAGTCAAGGGAGGCTTCTAATTGGTGGAACCATATTTCCCCTCACGTGATTGGTCGGAATGACGTGGCAGGAAAGCCATAGAGTGGTTGTAGTCTATTGGTGGGAGGAACCTTTTGATAATAGAGTTATATCAGAGTTATGACATTGGAGGAATTATTTTAGAAATCTCTGATAGTAAAACTCTAATACATATAACATTGGTTCTTTATAATAATAAGAAAATATCTAAACTCCAAAACACATAAGTGATAGTGCTTTTAAAATTTTTCGGTGTATTATAATAAGCATTATTGGAGGAGGCCACATGGCATATTAGACTCCGCTTTAGCAAATCAGAGATTCCCTATCGACATTTTTTGTTATGTGACAAGATTCAAAATCCCCACTCTCCGATATGCGATAAAGGGTTGGATTTCGATATTGTGATATGCTAATCTCGCAGGTTGTCCGATATCGGAGGTCAGAGGCAATCACATATCGGAACAGACGCCTTTAAGGATGAAAAGAGATTTGCGAGTAAGTGAGAGCAATTTCTTTTTTCTTTTTTTTTGCTGTCAAACATTTTGAAAGTATTTTATTTGAATTAGAGTTGTAAAACCATGTTCATATCAATCACCGAAATGTGACCTTGTAAAATTTGTCCATTTTTTTTCTATTTTAAAATTGAATCAAAAGTATGCTTATTGAAATGAAATCGGAAGGGGTTAGTTCAATATAAAAGGGCTAAAGTTGCACAGCAATACAAGTGTTGGACTCGGGGGTTATTTGTTTCATTTATTCTAATTAATGAATAGTAAATAAGGAAGTTGTAAAAAAAAGATTAACTCAAACTAAAAAATAAAACATAATGATAGGATAAGAAAAAGTGGAAGAACAAATGATCCAAAAGGCAGTTACAAATACATAGGGGTCCCCATTACCAATATGATAACTTTAAACTCAAGTTGAGAGTGTTGTCATTTTTACCACAAGAGTTTGGAAAGTTTGTTCATTTTGAGTCCTTTTTCTATTTGGAAAAAACATTGCGAACTTTTGTTGTAAGTCACTCCCTAGAGAGCTGAAAAGAGATTTGGAAGCAAGTGAGAACACATATTTTAGTTTCTATTTCACTGTCAAGCATTTTTGAAAGTATTTGATTTGAAGCAAAGTTGTAAAAGTATGCTCATATTAATCAGCGAAATGCGAACTTGTAAAGTTTGTCTTTTTTTTGGCTAAAGACAAATGCACACAATATGTTATTTTGTAGAAAGGGGAAAATGTACGGAATTTTAACTGCGTTTCACAAAAACTACCTGTAAAAGAAATAAACTATTGTGAAATTGAATGCAAAGTATGCTTACTAAAAGTGAATCAAAAGGGGCTAGACACAACGATCATATTGGAGGTGGTTGTAAAGACTTTGATGCTAGTATTGATTCCTCTTGCTGCCTACGCTTGATGTAAGCATTGCCTTGCATGTGGGAGTAGTGGCTGAAGGAAAATGGTGGAGAGATGCGAAGATCAGCCAACATTCGAACTCTGGAGATAACAGTGAATGTTAAGCCTAGTCGGTCTATGTTGAAAATGTCCACTGTTTCCTTTTGTAATGTCATTTCTTGTGATTTATGTATTGTCAAACCCCATGTCATTCTAAGGGGAATTTGCCTGCGAGACCCTCATGCTACTAGGGCAAGTTGAACATAATATGGGTTGAAGGCATCGCATGGCAGACCTTTGTATTGAAAGAAATCAACAACAACAAACAATGGTAATTGGGGGGGGGTTGATCCAGCTGCATAGAAATTGGAAATTACTTTTCCAAGTCATCTGTTTACGAGACCTACTTCAACCCACAAGTTACATGTGAGGAAAACATGTTGTTCATTGAAAATAAGAACTTTTTCATCCAATTGTTCAGCTTCTTCGTGTGCATCAATAGGATGGTGGTTCCTTTTCTTTGTGTAACAGCATGCAATTGGCATATTCAATTTTTTTAGCATTTGTTTGTTTGTAGTTTGATAGCTAGGTTGGTTGGATATAGGTGGATCTAATTGTCAAATTCGTATTGCTCATCCTTTGACAAAAAGGAATTTTTCCTTGACATGAGAAGGTTCTAGTCTTTAACTGTTGGAGTTTCATTTCTGAGAATCGTGAGTAATTGTCAGAATGCAATTTGAAGAGGGTTCATCCCTTGTTGACAAAAGATTGTAGATAGTGTGACGACTGTGTCAAAGCTGCGCCACATGGAATTTCTGCGTGATATATTGACATACATGGGGATGTCCTTCACCGGAGGTAGTTTACCAAGATCAACAACAAGTATGATAGATAGATTGTCGAAAGGAACATTTTGATACGAAGGAAATACCTCCCTTAACCCATCATCTATCTGTGAAACAAGTTTAGGGCCAATAAAGCTCATTCTATTGATTAAAATGTATTTGACGTGACAAAGTTTTTATTGGAGATGCAAAAGTGGTTGGCCATCAAGAGGATGCATTGACACTAAAGGAATTTGAAGGGAATATTGGATTGTAAGCACCTTTATGTTAAACGTTGCAACACTTGTTGGAGCAAGTAGGAGAAATGGACTTAAATTGGGAAGAGATTCAACAAGAAATGTATATTTTAGGAAATCAATTAAATGAGACTTCCCCATTTCAACGGTGCCTTGGATGAGCATTCTAAGTTGAGGAATGGAGGAAGTGATCCTAAAGTGGGAGAGGACAATGGTGAAAGCAATTTGTTGGGTGGGCAATAGTGAGGTGAGTGAGCGGAAAACTGAAGATGGGGTAGAATGGATTTGGTTGGATGAGAAACTAAATTATATGAAACATATGGTTGTCTCTTGCAAAGGGAGAGGGATCGTAGTATGGGCCCAATTGTGGTTACAGTCAATGATCCAAGAGGATCTAGGAGGATTGATCTTGGAGGATCCAAGAGGATTGATCCAAGTGGATCTCTAAAAAGTACTAGTGGCATGGTAAAAAGGTTGAAACCTCAAAGTGGCATAATCTCAATAAAATTAGCATCAAATCGAAGTGCTTGTCATCTTGATTCCAACGATGCGAATGACACTCGAATCTGAGCTCATATGAAGAAGTTAGAGCAAGTCAAAGTACAAGTTTGACTTGGACACGTGGCATACAAAATGACATGGCAAAGTCTTAAGTGAATGGGGAAGCGCCAAGTAGCAGGCTGCCATTGGCCAGGTAGTTCGCTGATTGCAGAACTCAGAGGGTCTGTGGGTAAAGAATCGACCCCTAGTGTATCGTGTTGCGATTGTGACATCGCAATCTTAGATCGGAGTGTTATGAAACCAGCTCAAGAAAAGATAGAAAAGAGATATCAACGCCTTAGAATTCAGCCTCTTCGAGGGGGCAACCTCCTTTACATTACATAAATGAACAATTCTTGGATGATACAAATGACAAAATCTCCTTTCTATATATAGGAGTCTAAGGAGTCACAATATAATCCAGCCGACCTAACAATAATAATATAAAGCCACAAAAATAATAATAGAGGGATTCTATGGGGCACAAAAATAACAATATGGGGGTAATAGGGGCACAACAATATAAATAAGGGGTATAACTACAATAGTAATGGGGTAATTACTAGTATTGTAGGGACCCAACATGCCCCTCTCCTTCAAAAAAGTGTTTTCCTCAACGCTTGAGCAGCTCTGGGTACTTCTGCATAAAATTCTCATCCTCCCATGTGGAATCTTCAGCGGATAAGTTCTTCCACTTGATAAGATACTCTGAAATTGATCGATTTCGTAGCTGTCGAGTTCTTGTTTCTGTGACTGCTTCCGGTTCCAATATAATTTTTCCTTCCTCGTCAAGTTCTGGCAATATTGTTTGAACTGAGAGCTTGTCGCCTATGACCTTCTTTAAACATGAAACATGGAAAACTGGGTGCAATCGAGAAGCTGAAGGAAGCTCCAATTTGTATGCCATAGTACCAATCTTTTCCAACACCTTGTACGGACCATAATACTTTGGTGATAATTTATTATCCTTCTTAGCTTGCTTTAGGGACATTTGCTTATATGGTTGTAGCCGTAGGAATACCCAATCACCCACATCAAAACTTCTTTCACTGCGATGTTGATCTGCCTGTTGTTTCATTCTATTTTGTGCCAACATGAGGTTATCCTTTAAGAGTTGGAGGACTTGTTGTTTATGTTCGATGTGATGTTCCACTGCCTGAACCTTAGAATTTTCTCTTAAATATGATGTGATTGATGGTGGTTGGTACCCATAAAGTGCCATAAATGGGGTCATTTTTGTTGCTGTATGGAAGGAAGTGTTATACCACCATTCAGCCAGAGGCAACCATTTGACCCATTGTGTCTGTTTATCAGATACAAAGCAACGAAGATATCCTTCCAAACATTTGTTTACTATCTCAGTTTGCCCATCAGATTGAGGATGATAAGATGAGCTATGAGCTAACTGAGTACCAAGACAAGAAAATAATTCTGTCCAAAAATTTCTAGTGAAAATGGGATCTCTGTCACTTACAATAATCTTTGGGTTTCCATGTAGCTTTTGAACTGTTTCCATAAATGCAGTAGAAACTGTACTGGCTTTAAATGGATGTGATAATGCACAAAAGTGTGCATACTTGGTAAGTCTGTCAACTACCACCATGATGACACTCTTTCCCTCAGACTTGGGTAAACATGTGATAAAATCCATTGAAACCTCCTCCCAACGTTGGCTTGGAATGGATAAAGGTTGTAATAGACCCGGTGTCTTAATTGTTTCAACTTTATTTTGTTGGCAAACCAAACATTCCGCCACAAACTTTTGAATATCTGATTTAAGGCCATCCCAAAAAAATTCCTTCTTAACCCTGTGGTAAGTTTTTAAAAATCCTGAGTGCCCTCCTAAGGGAGAAGTGTGCAATTCCATAAGAATCTTTTGTTTTAGTTGGGAATTCTTACAGAGGTATAAGCGATCTTTGTACCATAACGAATCATTTTTCCAGCTAAATGTACCAGAAGTACTGGAATCTTGTTGTAGCTTTCGAATAAGTGCCCACACTTCTTCGTCATTCTTCCATTCCTCCTTTGCTTCGTTTATCCAATCTGGTTGGATAATAGAAATGGCACACAACAATGCTTCCATATCCTCATCCTTTCTTGAGAGTGCATCTGCCACCACATTTTGCTTCCCTTTTTTGTAGATGATTTCAAAGTCATAACCCAACATCTTTGTGACCCACTTTTGTTGCTCTTCAGAGGATAATCTTTGTTCTAAAAAGTATTTAAGGCTATCATGATCCGTTTTTACCTTGAAGTGTCTTCCCATTAGGTAGGGTCGCCATTTCTTAAGTGCATGGAGTATTGCCAACATTTCCTTCTCATAAATAGCTTTGCTTAAAAACTTTCCCTTGATTGGACGACTTTCAAAAGCAATGGGTCTTTCATCTTGCATTAGAACAGCACCAATTCCATTTCCTGAAGCATCACATTCCACAATAAAGGTTTTTGTGAAGTCCGGTGTAGCTAAGACCGGTGCTTGGCACATTGCCTCTTTAAGATGTTTAAAGGCCTTTGTTGCTTCCGGAGTCCATGAAAATGAATCTTTCTTCAATAATGTTGTTAGAGGTGCTGCTATTCTCCCATAATTCTTAACGAACTTGCGATAATACCCTGTCAACCCAAGAAATCCTCGCAAATGCTTTATGGATGTGGGGATTTTCCATTCCTTAATGGCTTTAATTTTGCTAGGGTCTACCTTAACTCCTTCATGAGATACAATATGACCCAAATATTCCACCTCCTGGACTCCAAAGAAACATTTGGATCTTTTTGCATATAATTGTTTCTCCTCCAATAGTTGTAGCACCTTGTCAACATGTTCAACATGATCCTTCCAAGACTTGTTGTAGATTAGTATATCATCAAAAAATACCAACACAAATTTTCTAAGGAATGGTTTGAAAATTGAATTCATCAAACCTTGAAATGTTGAAGGTGCATTGGTAAGGCCAAAAGGCATGACCAAAAATTCATAATGACCCTCATGAGTTCTAAATGCCGTTTTTGGAATGTCTTCAATCTTCATTCTGATTTGATGATATCCAGAACGAAGATCCAACTTGGTGAAGTAAATTGATCCATGCAATTCATCCAGTAATTCATCAATGACATGAATGGGGAACTTATCTTTAATAGTGAGCTTGTTGAGCTCCCTATAATCTGGACACATGCGCCATGATCCATCCTTCTTGTGCACCAATACTACTGGAGCTGAGAAAGAACTTTGACTCGGTTGAATTATACCAGCCTCTAGCATTTCTGCAACCATACGTTCAATTTCACTTTTTTGGACATATGGATATCTGTACGGCTTGATGTTTGGAGGAACACTTCCTGGAATCAGATGAATAGCATGATCATGATCACGCATAGGTGGGAGACCTTTGGGAGTCTCAAATACCTTGGAATGATTGTCCAGGACTTTTTGGAGATCTGGAGAAATAGATGATTCCAATGTGGAAACATCTAGCGAACATAATTGTGCAATTACACCTCTTTGCTCCTTTTTTAGAAGCTTTGTCATGCCATTAGAGCTGATTATTTTTCCTAGTTTCCCTGCAATACCCCTTAATTCAAATTCCTTTCCTTCCACAGAAAATTTCATGAAAATTTCTTGAAAATTAAAAGCTATTGTACCCAAGGATTGTAGCCATTGGACTCCTAGTACAACATCAGCACCTCCCATTGGAATGGAAAGCATTGGGCTAGTCAATACATATTCTCCCATGGATAGCTTGATATTATGGCACTTTCCAGAACAATTTATTGTTCCTCCATTTGCAATCATCACTTGACACTCTGGTGTTGGATATAGGAAGCAATTCAATTCTTTTGCTACCCTACAATGAATAAAATTGTGGGTGCTTCCTGAATCAATCAACACTATTACCTTTTTCTTCTTGATTTGTCCTTCTATCTTGATGGTTTGAGGAGTGGTAATTCCCGCCAATGCATTACAAGATATGGTCGGATTTATTTGTTCTTCATCTAGGCTTTGTTCCTGGAATATATCCTCTTCTTTTGACCTTTCTTGCTCCTTTTCTTCTTCCTCTTCACAATCTATGTAGAATAATTTCTTCTCACCACACTTATGACCCTTTGTGTATTTGCTATCACAATTGTAACAAAGCCCTTTTGATCTTTTTTCTTCCAATTGTTGTGGTGTCAACCTTGTAGGTTTTGGAAGACTATGGGCAACAACACTTCCGTCTTTATAGTTGTGAATGGTATGCTTCCTAGTTGCCATAATTTTGCTTTCCATTTTTCTTGCTAACCTGAATGCCTTCTCTAATGAATCAGGTTCCCAAAGGCACACATCATGTTGGATATTATCCTTTAAAGACCCTATGAACACATCAATCCTATGCTCCTCTGGAATATCTTTTACCCTTATGTTCAATTTTTGGAACTCCTCAATGTGCTCCATTATTGAACCCTTTTGTTTGAGACTTATCAATTGGCTAAAAAAAGTGTTGCTTTTTGTATCCTCATAATGTGCTATCAATTCTTCCGTAAAAATTGCCCAAGTGATAAATTGTTTACGAGAACAAAGCCATTGATACCATACAAACTGATTTGGTTCCAAATATAAAGTTGCCATACGTACCTTTTGTGTGTTTTGCACATTATTGAGATCGAAGAATTGCTCCATCTGTAATATCCATGTGGCAGGATCCTTGCCATCAAACTTCCTCATATCGATTTTTGGAACATGGTGAGTCTTTGATCCAACATTAGAGTCTATGGAATCATGATTAACATTTCTTTTGTTCTCATCATGAGTTTCCTTTAGTACTCTTTCACCCTTAGTGACCATTTCTTGTAGCAACTTATTCATATTTATCTTCAATTCTTCCATCTTATCATCCATGCCATCAATTTTAGCGTCCATTCCATTCACCTGAGCTTCCATGCCCTTTATCTTAGATTCCACGCCATTTATCTTAGCATCTGTTAGCTTTTGTGAGCGTGACATTTGTTGCACTTGTTCTTGTAATTTTGATATATCATGTAGCATTTCTTCCTCTTCTTCATGAGTCATGCTAGAGCTTTCAGGTTCCTTACTAGGTGTTTGCATTTTCTTTCCTCGGGGCATCAGTTACCGATAATAATTCTTTACTATGCCCTTTGAATTCCTTCAAACCAAGCTTATGCAAAAATTTAAAAAAAAACTACACACCTTTTTTTTACTTTGTAGAAGCCTGATATTGAATCTGATGTATCTCTGTAATTTCAAATCATCCAGTTCTGAAATTGTGACCTGTAGTATCCTTCTATGTCCTCTTTCCAATGCCACTAGTCTGATCCAAATTGGATTCTCCAAGAAAGAGTTATGCACAATCTCCCGCAGTGACCTGATTATAGACTAGTTCAGTAGAGCTAACTTGTATGAAGTGCCACGTGTCACTGTTTCAACCTTTGACTCTGAAAAATATATAAAAGAAAACTAAAGTCCGTCCTCTTTCTGTACCTTCTTACGAAATTTCAATCCGATGCTCAGAAAGAAAGTTATGACGATTTTCCCCAGGTCACCTGTTTTGAGTGTAATTCAGGAGTCTGCAAAAAGACCAACTTCCTCAGATCATATCTCTGAAAATATCACGCGAAAAGCTCTGAAATTCGGACCCAAGGTTCAGCGCAATTTCTTCGCAAATGGGTTTTTTTTGAGACTTCTGAAACGTCACAGAAAAAAAGTTATAGCGAAAATGCCACGATGACCTGTTTGGAGCAGCGAAACCCTAGAATCCAAAGCTCTGATACCAAATGTTATGAAACCAGCTCAAGAAAAGATAGAAAAGAGATATCAACGCCTTAGAATTCAGCCTCTTCGAGGGGGCAACCTCCTTTACATTACATAAATGAACAATTCTTGGATGATACAAATGACAAAAGCTCTTTTCTATATATAGGAGTCTAAGGAGTCACAATATAATCCAGCCGACCTAACAATAATAATATAAAGCCACAAAAATAATAATAGAGGGATTCTATGGGGCACAAAAATAACAATATGGGGGTAATAGGGGCACAACAATATAAATAAGGGGTATAACTACAATAGTAATGGGGTAATTACTAGTATTATAGGGACCCAACACGGAGGCAGGTCGGTGGTTACAAATTAGCACCAAGCAGGAAAGGGGGTGATGCGATAATCGCATATCGCATATCGCAAAGGGACAATGTTTAAAGAATCAACCCCTAGTAGAGTCAGGGTTGTGATTTTGATATTGCATCACATATCGCACAACACAACGTCCAGTGAATAGTAACACCCTCCAGCTCCGCCGATTGCGATACGTCAATTTCCCAGATGCGATACAATTATAGGGTGTGGTTTTTAAACCCGTCGGGTTCGTCGGTTCACAGATCGCATATCACACAACATAGCATCTTATGAACAATAACACCCTCCAGCTCTGCTAATTGCAATACGTCAATTTCCCGGATGCGATAAAGTTATAGGGTGTGGTTTTTAAACCCGTCGGGTCTGCCGGTTCGTAGATCGCATATCACACAGCACAGCATCCTGTGAACAGTAACACCCTCTGACTCCGTCGATTGTGATACACCGAAAGGCCTATGGACACGACACAGTTATACACTGCAGTTTAATAGTTCCATCATGTCTGCCTTTCTTGTTTATCGCACAATGCTCAGGTATAGGGTCTGTGCACCAGTAGTATGTGAACTGTTGGTCGATTGTGATTTGCGATGGGGCTATCGACGCCGATAGATTATGGTCGCCACTGATAAAGTTGTCGGGTTAAGGAGTAAACACTGAATCTTTGTGTGAAGTCCATGAGATGTCTTCGGACTAATATGTTGATTGTTGAAACGTCCTGCTAAAACTTATCATTTTTTAAAATTGGCCATATTTTTAAGGATCCTGCCCACTAGAATATAAAGTGGGTTATCCACACAACAAGAGGGGGGCAGAGTAGTGTGGATTTACAGAGCAAAGTAGTAGCACCTTCTCTTGGCAGGTGGTCGGAACCTTACCTTAGAAATCAAAAGGTTCCGAGAAGGTGCAGAAAGCCCTTTTATCAGAATTGGGCGTTTGGATAGGCGATTCTGCACGATTTTTCACCAGGAAGTCAATGGTGCTATTTGTTTCTAGAGTTGGGCTCTCCATTTTTCATCTATCTTCCAGATTGGAAGTATAAGGGTGTTTATGTAAAATATTCATGTACTTGTTCTCTTTTCATGCCATTTAATGAATGAAGGCCTCCCCACTATTGAGTAGGCCCAGAGATGTAGTCCAAATTGGATGAACTCCGTAATCAATTCTCTATGTCTTGATCTCATGCATGATTATGTCTCTTTTATCTTTGTTTTATATGCTTATGTTTCATGGTTTTTAAGTGCTCTGTTACATGTAATGTAAAAACACATCCATAGCAAAAAAAATCATGGATCAAGTGGTATCAGAGCAGTGATTAGTTGATGTGAATTACATGAGTACGCTAACTAGAAATAAGCCTCAAAGGTCGTGCAACACAAAGAGGAGATATGGAAGATGTTGAAGCTCATTGGGAAGAGAAGCAATCTTGTTGTTGTTAAGAATTGCTAGTGTGAATGACCAAGTGTGCAGCCATGGAGAATGATAAATAAATGCATAAGACCTTCCTGTGAATGTCCAAAATGGTGGACATCATGTATGGCGCATATGAGAAGAGAAGAGAGGAGGAGACAAAGAGATCGGAGAGTGATGCGCCACCCACATCTTTCGGTGCTTATGCATCTTATTCATTGTCTTCTTGTCATTCGAATGAGGAGATTAACCAGAGACTTCAAGAAGAGAACGCTGAATTAAGAAGGATATTGTGAGAAGAGAAAAAGGAGAAGCAACGATTGTAGCTTCAATTGCGAGCCACGGATGAGGCCATGGAAAAATTGAAGCACAACGACCAGAGTCTTCAAGCAGGGCTTGTTGAATTAAGGAGGCTTCTACATGAAGAGAAAGAGGAGAAACATAGGTTGCTACGCCAGCTGCAAGCTACGGACGAGGACTTGGAAAAGTTGCAGCGTGACCCTCATGAGGTAAAAAGAAATTCTTCGACTCCGTGTATTGTTCCTGATGATGATTTCGTTGTTTTTGAAACCCATACTACAGGAATCGGGTCGAAACTATTAAAGAGAATGGGGTATCAGGGAAAGGGCCTCGGCATTAATGGCCAGGTCATCATAAACCCCATCCAAGTAGAGGAATTACCCTGACATACAAGACTTGGACATGTCAGGAAGGAGGTTGGGGAATTCGCCAAAACAGCCAGCGAACCATCAACGATAGATGATGAGAAGCCCTCATCAGTTCTTTCCAAATCGACAGTGGAGGTAAAAGATGTTGATTTCTCTTGAGTTTCATCTTCACATAGTATAAGTTTTGTTTGAAATGTGGAGATATCCATTACAGGGACAAACATGAGACTCCTTACCAAGATGAGGTACAAGGAAGAAGAAGGACTTAATGTTAATGGCCAGAGCATAACTCAACCATTGGAGGTTGAGCAAAGTCCTCGATTCACAAGGTTGCGGTGCACTAAAGGACAATGCTCAAAGATGTCAGAAGATTCCACGACATTGTTGAAACTGTCGAGGAAAGAGGATGATGGGAACACATCACCATCAACCTATGGCAGTATGCATTGCAGAGAAAGAGCTGAGGCAAGCTCTCGTTCCCATGATCATACCAGAGACCAAAAAGAAAGGTATAATTAGTCTCGGTATTCTAATGTTCATTTTTATTACAATCATATTGTTAATAATGAACGGAAATCATGCCATAGAAAAACTTGCAGTATTTGTGGATTGTATAACCATGTGTTTGTTGAGTTCTGGAGAAAAATAACAACACGAAAAAGAATGAGGCGTGAAAGACCCTTTCAACAGCAGGCAAGGAAGAAGGTTAAGTAGATCTAGAGGAAGAATACTTATTGTGGTCATTGCGACAGAGGTGGTCATCAAAGAGCCACGTGTTGGAGGCTCCATCTAGAGCAGTGTTGCAAGGACAAAGCATCCATGCATGAACCAGGAAAAATAGTTATTCGACCAACGAATGTGCCACAAAGGGACAACCCAGACACTTTGATAAGTGAGAGATGGTTCTTTAGGTGTGGTAGTATGTCATGGCCTTATTTTTTCAAATCATGTGTTGCATTTTAAACTGTAAAAGTGATGATTTGTTTTCCATCACTTGTTGTAGCAAAAATTACGTTTGGCCTTCTTTTGTGTTGCATTTTAAACTATGAAAGTGATGATGTATTTCCATCACTTGTTGAAGCAACAATAGTGTTTGGCCTTATTTTTGTAAGTCATGTGTTGTAGTGATGATGTGTTTTCCATCACTTGTTGAAGAAACAATGATGTTTTGCCTTGTATTGATAGCTGGGATATTGTTTCCATTTTTATGTAAACTTGACCACAGAGTATGTGTTATAAACTCGTGGCAAGTATGGGATGTTTGGCTCATTTTTGGTCATATATCTAAACATGTAATTTGCAAGATATTGTACTACAAGTTTGCAGGGGATGCAGGTGTCAACTGATTGTTTATGGCTCTGAAGGAAAAAGGTGAAGGAGAAGGAAGGATGACCTGTTAGGACACTTGTGGTGCAGACAATGTACAAAGTAGTTGCAGATTATTTAATGCTTTTGGAGGACCAAAAGCTTCTCTTAGTGAGGAGTGATCCATGAGGATTGATCCAGGTAGATCTCTAAAAAGTACCAGTGGCATGGTAAAAAGGCTCAAAAATCAAAGTGGCAGAATCTCAGTAAACTTAGCATCATATCGAAGTGCTCGTCATCCTGATTCCAACGATGTGAATGACACTCGAATCCGAGCTCATATAAAGAAGTTTGAGAAAATAAAAGTATAAGTTTGACTTGGACAGGTGGAAGACAAAATGACATGGCAGTCTTCAGGGAATGGGGAAGTGCCAAGTGGCACGCTGCCATTGGCCCCGCAATTTGTTGATCGCAAAATTCAGAGGGTTCATGGGTAAAGAATCGACCCCCAGTGTACTGGGTTGTGATTGTGATATCGCAGTCGCAGATCGGAGGCAAGTTGATGGTTACAAATCAGCCCCAAGCAGGAAAGGGTGCGATGTGATAATTGCATATCGCACATCGAAAAGGAACATTGTTTAAAGAATTGATCCCCCAACTGAGTCAGGGTTGCCATTATGATATCGCATTGCATATCGCACAACACGGCTTCCTGTGAATAGTAACACCCTTCAACTATGCCGATTGTGATATGCCGATTTCCCGGATGCGATATAGTTATAGGGTGTGGTTTTTAAACCCGTCGGGTTTATCGGTTCGCAGATCGCATGTCGCACAATGCAGTGTCCTGTGAACAGTAACACCCTCCGGCTCCACCGATTGTGATACACTAATTTTTCCGATGCGATACAGTTATAGGGTGTGGTTTTTAATCTTGTTGGGTACATCGTTCACAGATCGCATATCACACAACACATCATCCTGTGAACAATAACACCCTCCGGCTCCGCCGATTGGGATACACCGAAAGGCCTGCAGATGTGACACGGTTATACACTGCAGTTTAATAGTTTAGTCGGATCCACCTTTCTCTCTAATCACTCATCGCTCAGGTACAAGGTCTGTGCAACAGTAATATGTGAATTGTTGCCGATTATAATTTGCGATGGGGCTATCGACGTCGATAGATTATGGTGCCACTAATAAAGTCGTCAGGTTAAGGAGTAAACGATGAATATATGTTTTAAGTTCATCGGTTTAATGTATCAATGTGAAACGGTTTGTGTCAACTATTTTTTGGTGGATTTTCTAAGAATTCAAAACAACCATGAGCTATCTTCAAACTAATATGCCGATTGTTGAAATGGCTTGCTAAAACTTGTCATTTGTTAAAACTGCCCGGATTGTTAAGGATCCTACCCACCAGAATACAAAGTGGCCTATCTGCACAATGAGAGGAGGGGAGAGTAGTAGAGAGTAGCTTGGATTTACAGAGCGGAGCTGCGACACTTGCTCCTAGCAGGTGGCCGGAACCGTACCTCAGAAATCAGAAGGTTTCGAGAAGGTGCAAAAAGCCCTTTTATCAAAATTGGGCATTTGGATAGGCGATTCTGCATGATTTTTCGCTAGGAAGTCAGTGGTGTTGTCTGTTTCTAGAGTTGGGCTCTCCATTTGTCGTCTATTTTCTAGATTGGAGGTATAAGGGTGTTTATGTAAAATCTGCTTGTACTTCTTCTCTTTTCATGCCATTTAATGAATGAAGGCCTCCCCACTATTGAGCAGGGGCCGAAGATGCAGTCCAAATTGGATGAACTTTGTAATCAATTCTCTGTGTCTTGATCTCATGCATGATTATTTCTCTTTTATCTTCATTTTATATGCTTATGTTTCATGGTTTTTAAGTGCTCTGTTACATGTAATTTGATAATGAATTCATAGCAAAAAAATCTTGGATCAGTCAAAGTCGCGATGTCTAAGCATGTCAATATCAACTATTTCCATGTTGTTTCTAGGGTGTAGCTGAGAAAGGAGTTTCCATTCATCGATATCTACAGATTCATGGGGTTTCGGCATATCATTAATGGAGATGTCATAAGAGAAAAGGTAAAGGGGGGTTTCAGGGGCTCTATGAACATGCCATGGAACATACACATATTTTTTTCGTTCCCAATGCGAAATTATTGCTTCATCGGTGGAGACTATGTCTGATGGGAGTGTGCGGAAAGGGAAGTATAGAAGTAGTTCACTCCAACAGAAAGAAGTGTAGGATGCATCAACAGGAGAAGGGATTGAGGAATAGGAAGGGAGGACATCAACAATCTTGCAAGGACATATTTGTTTCCATTGGTTATGTTTTCGACGAGCATAAAAGGACCAGGAATGTGCAACTTCAAGAAGAGTTAGTGTTTCAAGTGAAGCAGGTATACTCATGTATGCTACACTGAAGGGTGTTTTCGAGAAGGGGGAACCTAGACCATGAGAAACACGTCGAAAAATAGTTTTAGTAACATTGATGGAAACAAATGAGTGGCTACAAAGTGAAAGGGGAAGTTTTTTTAGCATGTGGCATGTTTCTTTTGCATCGATGTCCCTATCGAAAATTGTTTCTGTTAATTTTTTTTGGACAACACTACCAATAAGTGTTTCATGGTGGACAACTTGGGAGACACGTGACAACATTTTCCTATAAATTTCTAATTTTGTTTCTAGTTTCGATGCATATTTCGCGATGTAGCGCATAACAACATGCCGAGAGAAAATCGGTTTGCAATGGATGTTTGCTCTCCAAACGTATAACATGTCAAAGTTGTGTAAATTTAACCTATCATCATTATGAGTGGGGACATATTTCTTTCATCCACTATCATCAATGATCAAAGAGGAGTTGGGATTCAAATCCCATGGAACTTCATAAGGACAAATAAGAGTAGGACCCTTTTTGAGAAGACATGAAGAGGGGCGGCATTTTGTATGTCGTTGAACACAATTAAGAAGTTTCTCGTAGTATCGAAGGTGAGAGGATGCAAATATCAATGGCGATGGGAGGATGCATGGGTCATTCTCTATAGAGATGTGTACATAAGGTCCACATTGTTCAAGAGCACAAGGATTCCAAGCAAAAATGTGTTCATCAAAAAACATCTCGCTCTATCCATCGCGACTTGGTCATCCCAATCGAGGTTGTCCATATCAGGTGCGTTTTCTAGCCAAAGGAAACCATGTATGTGTACAGAGCCCCTATTTTTCCACATACCTACAAAGATGAAAAATGAAATTTTGTGAGGCACCTGCACATCCAGACAAAGAAACAAAAAGGAGAAGGATGGTCAGGGAAATACCTGCACCAGAAGTCCTTTGCATGTAAACCTTTTTGCAAGACCTCTTCGAGGAAGATTGTGAATCGACAATGAATGTACTACGCTGCAAGATGTGGATTGTTGACTATATTCTTGAATTTGCATAGAGACAGGTTAGATAAATCCTGGGGGGGCTGACAGGCATGACCATGTGCATGTCATGCCATTTGGTGTCAGCTGCACTTAGGGTGAAGAAGAAAGTAGGGCTACCTATTTTTATGATCATATTAGTGAGTTCACCTCTATGTTTGTTCCAGAATGAGCGTGTCCCTCTAAGGCCTGATCCGAAGTGCATAATCTGGTCAGGAAGCATGGAATCAGGCATGTCATGGAGGCGTGCACGAAGGTCTGCAACGGTCATTGGAAAGCCCTCTTCAAGGTTTATCTTCACGAAAAAAACAACAGTTTCTTGACTATGATGCCACAACATAAGATTGTACAAGTAATACCAGAATCTTGGATGCTGGGCAAAATGATTATCATAGTAGCGTATGAGGTGAACAACATATTCTTGCATTTCAACTTTTCTAAGACGTGGCTAACCAATCATAGCAGCTCCTATGGGGAAGAGTGTGGGGAATGGCATAGCAAGGAGGCCTTTTGTGGTATATTCATTGATAACAGAGGGGGAAGCAGAGGGTTGGGAAAGTGAAGTAGTGGAATTAAGATGGGGAGACTATAGGTAGTTGCGTATTTCTTCAAGGTCAGTATGCGAATTAGAGAGTGTTGATATAAAAGAGGATTGTTGGTAGTTTGTTGGTGATTAGGTGCTCAGTATTTAGCTCAAAATTAAAAGTTCTCAGATTGGCTCGAAAACTATACGGTTGCGCCTGTCTCGTCAATACGATTGCAACGCAATTTGTTTCATCGAAAACGGAGTCCAGATGAAGGAGAAAAGGCCTGTTGTTCATTTTCCTAAACAGCTAAAAAAATTGCAGAATGGGATAGAATGATGACATGGCAGTCCAGTCAGCAATCCAGTCAGCAAGGGGAATCTTCTTCAGTTTTTGCCCAATGGGGCTGTGACAAGTGTCACCTTCGGTTTCGCCAATTTGTCACAGGGAAGGTGAAATTGCCTAATTGGTCTTAATGTGGAATTTGAATTTTTTTTAATTATTTAAATATTATATATAATTTTTATTTTATATTATATAGTTTTCAACTATATATTTTATTATAATATTATCAAAATTTAAATACATTCACACTAACCAAATTTTGGCATATATTAAGGTTTAGTGGCATATATAAATATTGCAAAGTAATGCAATGGGGGAGGGTGGGTTTGAACCCATGACCTCCCCTCCTAAATCTTGTGCCTTATCATTCAGCCAAAAGCACACATTTGAAAGGAGACTGCACATATTTGTATTTAATGCTGAATTCATTGCTGACAGCGAGGAATGAGGGCCAACCCCCACCCCATGCGACCACGCGCCAGAACCGAGGGCTAGGGCCAGCACTAAGCATGCCTCTAATCCTGCTTAAACTATTAATTACTTCTGATTAGCATTTAATTAATCTATAATTAAGTTGGTAGAGGATTTGGCGGAGCCGCCAAATCTGGAAATACCACCAAATTTGGCGGACTTAATTGGTATCTCTCCAGATTTAGCGAAGGTTTCCTAGGAAAAATTGAAAGAGGCATAACTTACTCAATTTTCAACCAAATTGAAATCAGAAAGAAGTGGATTTAGCTAATTTGGACCTTTTGAAGGTTCATGTATCAAGAGCCATAGAGCTTTGTAAAGAGAATTTTTTCCACATTTAGCTAATACAGAGGTCCAAGCCAAGGAAGCTGGACCAAGGAGATGTAGCCCAGGAGGGGTGAACTCCATCAAAACACTGTGTTAATGTGTCTCTTTGATGGTTTGTTGTACTATACATTTTTGTAGTTCATTATTCATTTTTGAAGCTATTTTTCTCATGAATGTCTTGTTTAACTTAAGGAAATTTACCTATTTGTAAGCACTAACAACTAAGGAAACCTCAACACAAAAAGCAAGAAGCAAGCACATGTTTATAAATCTGTACTTGTTATTAGCACAACAAAACTAATCATACAAATATAGATCAAGTTGGTATTAGAGCTCAAGGTTAAATTTTTTGATTGCTTGAGTTTGTGCAATTAGGATTTTAATGGTTGCAAAATTGTGACGCTTACAAGGTTAAAGTTGCAGAGAGGAGAAGGGAAGCTATTGGTTGCAACTCCTGAGGTAATGCCCAGAAGAAGGAGAGCCACAAGGCCACAATCTCCACCACCCAAAGTTCCAATTCCAGCTGCACTTGAAACTCCTCAAGTTTTGCCTTCAATTGAGATTGAAGAGGTACAATTAGTACAAATTTCTGAGCCAGAATCCATAGCCATTATGTATAGAGAAAGAGAGCCTGAAGATCCCTCTTCAGAAGAGGAAGAATTCTAGAAATCTTTCTATACTTTGACTGAGATGGTTAAAGTCCTCTATGAAGAGAGGAACACTAGAATGGTTGGAGAGAATTCTAAACCTCCACATGGAGAATGAAGCTCAGAGGACAAAAAAGATGAGAAGAAGGATTCCAAAGGGAATGGTGGAAAGCCACCTCCATCTCCACCATCCTCATCACCTTCCTCATCATCTTCACCATCTCACACATCATCATATTCCACTACCACCACTGCCCATACTCATTCCAAAACCCCAAAAAGAAAAACTCCATTACTGAAATTGGACATAAAATTTGAACTTCCCATGTACAATGGAGAAGTGAATGTAGAAAGGTTGGAAAATTGGATTTGACAGTTGGAGGTATACTGCAGAATTCAAAACCTTCAAGAAGAAAACATAAAGATCTAGTTGGCTTCACTGAGGCTAGAAGGAACTGCACTAGTTTGGTGGGAAGCAAAGACTCGAGGAAATGAGAATCCATGGTAAGATATCCATCACTTGGGTTGAATTTATTTATGCAATTAAAAGACAATTTTATCCTTTAGCCTATATGAAAAAAGCCATTATGATTTGGCAGAATTTTAGGGAGCTTAAAGGCCAAACAATCCAAGATTATACACAGGAGTTTATAAAAAGGGCTTTGTTATTAGGAGGGAATTTTAATTCTCAAGATACACTGCCGAAATATATTGGGGGTTTACATTCCTATCTAAAACATACTATTCTTATGTTCAATCCAACTAATTTGGATGAAGTATGTGTGCAAGGCACACATCTTGAATCTAGAGGAAATAACACTTATGAAGAGGATAGTAATAAAAATCCACCTAAGGGTAAGGAGAAAGAGAAAGGAGGAAAATGGAAGGGAAAGAAGGATGTAAGTGTGAAGAAAGAAGGGGATAAAATCACATGAAAACATTGTTCCAAAGAGGGGTATGATGAAGGCCACTGCTGGAAATTGCATCCAAAAGTGAGACCAAATAAGTTCAACAATAAAGGGAAACAGAAAACCACTGCTATCACTCAAGAAGATTTAGGTTCTGAATCAGGTGATGAAAACAAAATCACTGTCATGGGAATCAAAGGAAAACAAGATATTGCAAGCACTAGTTCACAAAACTGTAACACTACTACTACTCTAGATGAAAAGAGACAAATTGAGTTATTTCATGTTAGGGTCATATCTAAACACACCAAGATTGACACACTCTTTGATAGTGGGTCACAAGCGAATCTAATCTCTGAAGACTTAGTCAACAGATTGAATCTTGAAACTGTACCTCACCATAAACCATACCCTTTGGGATGGATAACAAGAGACACTAGTTTACAGGTTACAAGAAAATGTTTGTTTAAGTTTGCAATCACTGCAAATTTTGTTGACGAAGTAGAGTTAGATGTGGTATTGCTTGATATTTTAGGTGTGGTGTTGGGTATTCCATATTTGTATGACCAGAAAACAACCTTTTACCACCATGAAAACAAGTATCACTTGTTCAAGGATGGTGTGGAGTACATAGTGAGATCCCATTGCAAAAAGCTGAACATTTCTTTGGTTAATGCAGGGGAGGCAAAAAGACTAGTGAATTCAAGTAAAAGTTTAGTACTTCTCATGTTCAAGCCAAATGATGATATTGTTTATGAAAATGTTGTTGCATGTAATGCAAGTTTCAATTTTGATTTGGTTGGTTCAGTTCATCAAAGTGATGAAGTATTTCAGGTTGTGAAAGAATCGTCCTTCAACGAGAAAGAAACTTCACATGAAATATCTTTGTAGTAAGAGGTTTCTCTTTGAGATGTTAGCATGCAAGGGTTGACAAAATTTCAAAGTGTAGAGACACCAATGCAACACAAAAGTTTGTTGAACAATGGGCTCATTTAATCGTCCCTTATACCATGTTGTGCACCGATGGTTATGGTGATAAAGAGGAATGGTAAGTATTTCAAGAAAGAGGACAAAAGGAGTAGTTTTCGCCAAAGAAAAGTTGTAAAAAGAGGTCAGTGCAAGAATATACATAACACCAAACAAGAATGGTTTGTATGGATTTTAATGTTGTATGTTCTTTGTAGCACTTCTATTACATACATGCATACATGTATTTGAATTATGGCAAAAAAGAGTCATTTCTTGAAGAAATTGTCCACTTGGGTGACATAAACATGTTTAGAAAGTTTTCTTATGCACATGTCATCTATGAAGGAAAATTGTTTGATGTTTTGAAGATATCAAAGTACAAGTTGGGTTTCACTTCTTTGATGCATTTGGGCCATGATATTGGAGGAGGTAAGTTGAAGGCAAGCCTCTCCAAGTTGTATACAATTGTTGGTTGGTCAATGCCCAAGATCAACATTTCGATAAGAGGTTTGTTGGGAGCAGCCCAATCTTGGAGGAGAGTGGTTGTTGACATTTCTTCTTTTGAAGCTCCTTGGCATGCATTGGCATGTGTGTGCAAACTCTTCCAGTGGGGAGGCAAACAATAAGAGGCATGTGTTGCTTCAAACCAAAAGATCAGTTCAATTCTTTTTTATGCTCTTTCAAACTTGAATGGTTCATTTGAGTTTCAGGTTTATGCAAGCAACTTCACCATCTTATTTCATTTAGAAGATTTCTATGGTGTAAAGATTAAGTTGCACTTTCGTTGGATGGATACTTGTCAAAATTTTCACTTGGTTCGAAGGTACAAAATAGGTATAAGCAACAAGTTCATTGTTATGCCTTTTAGGCATATTGGTTATGTAACTGTTGTATTCAAGCGTTATTATGTTTTAAATGAAAGTTATGTTCAGAAAATTTCATACTTTCAAGATGTACAATTGGGCTTGAGTCATGTAAACCAAGTAGTGAAATTTGTTATCCGTTTGCGTTATATTTTTTTATGTCGTTGTTGTAAGAAGGATGTTTCTTTTGATGGTGATATGGACAAAACCATGAGTTTCTATGAACGACTGAAAATGGTGCAACAAGCAATGCAAGATCATCTTGAAACGAGCAAAGACAATTACAGGTATTATGTCAATCATAGGACTCAAGTCGACGGTGCAAGATGGTTTTAGTTTTGCAAAAAGAGGCTTCAAGTTGTTGAACAAAGAGAGAATGTTCATATTTCACATTCTGAATGCATTCCTATAGGATTTTTGAATTGATTTCAACAAGACACAATCCGTGACAGAAGAACGGGGTCCTCAAGGCAAGTGAATGTTGATTTCCTTAGAGAGGAGCTCAATGAAACAAATTCGTCAAAGCCCAATTGGATCAAGCTTGGAAAGGTGAGGGGTTGGTACCTTCATCTACTTATCAGATAATAGTATCTTTTGGGGTCCAAAGGGATTCTAGTGAGGAGGAATGATCAAGTGCTCAATATTAAGCTCAAAATTCAAAGTTCTTAGATTGGCTCGAAAATTATATGGTTGCGTCTGTCTCGTTAATAAGATTGCAACACAATTTGTTTCATCGAAAACAGAGTCCGGATGAAGGAGAAAAGGCTTGCTGTTTATTTTCCTAAATGACGAAAAAAATTGTAGAATAGGACAGAATGATGACATGGTAGTCGAGTCAGCAAGGGGAATATTCTTCAATTTTTGCCCAATGGGGCTGTGACAAGTGTCACTTCCGAATTCGCTAGTTTGTCTCAGGGAAGGTGAAATTTCCTAATTGGCCTTAAGGTGGAATTTGAATTTTTTTTAATTATCTACACACACACACACACACACACACACACACACACATATATATATATATAATTTTTATTTTATATTATATAGTTTTCAACTATATATTATATTATAATATTATATATATTTAATATTAATTAAATTGAAATCCACATAACCATTGAAATTCGCATTCACCAAAGTCCGAATTTAAATTCATTTGCACTAACAATTTTGGCGTCTATTAAGGTTCAGTGGCATATATAATTATTGCAAAATAATGCGATGGGGAAGGACAGGGTTGAACCCATGACCTCCCCTCCTAAATCTTGTGCCTTATCAATAATCCACAAGCACACATTTGATCGTTGACGGTGGGGAATGAGGGCCAACCCCCACCCCATGCGACCATGCACCAGAACCGGGGGGTAGGACCAGCGCTAATCAAGCCCCTAATCCCACTTAAACCATTAATTAATCATGATTAGCATTTAATTAATCCTTAATTAAGTTGGTGGCGGATTTGGCGGAGCCACCAAATCCAGAACTGCCACCAAATTTGGCAAACTTAACTGAAGTCTCTCTATATTTAGCAAAGGTTTCCTAGGAAAATTGAAAGAGGCATAACTTACTCAATTTTCGACCAAATTGAGATCAGAAAGAATTGTTTTTTAGCTAATCTGGACCTTCTGAACACATTGGTGTAGGTATCAAGAGCCATAGAGCTTTGTAAACAACATTTTTTCCACATTGAGCCAATACAGAGGCCCAAGCCATGGAAGCTGGACCAAGGAGATGTAGCCCACGAGGGGTGAACTCCTTCATCAAAACACTGTGTCAATGTGTCTATTTGATGGTTGGCTATACTGTACATGTTTTCTATTCATTATTCATTTTTTAAGCTATTTTTCTCATGAACGTCTTGTTTAACTTAAGGAAATTTACCTGTTTGTAAGCACCAACAACTAAGGAAACCTCAACACAAAAATAAAGAAGCAAGCACATGTTTATAAATCTGTACTTGTTATTAGCACAGCAAAACTAGTCATACAAATACAAATCAGTTGGAGTGGGGTGTGTAGGAATTTTATCATTGAATGTAGGGAAGTCAAGCCATGGTTCAGGAGAGGAGGGGGAGATGCGATGAACGACATAAGACATATCGGTAGGGTGAGTCAGTAAGGCAGATATTGCAGCTTGGTCCAGTTGGACATCCTTGTAGAAGGGATCATGGGCTAGTTTGTATGCTAAAGCCGCAAGAACACACCTCTCGCTAACAATGAAATCATATGTTTTGTGGTCATAGCCATGCCTAGTAATAACAATGATGTCCAATTCAGAAACCAAGCATGGTAAAATGTTGGAGATGACAGTGATGTCTCGTGGGAAACAAATAATATGACCAATGTACTTGTATTGTCTACCTCATGCATGGGTGACTTTCAAGATTAGGATGACACATGATAGGAGCATTTATTCTATTTGTGTTAGAGCAACAAGGACAAACGGTTGGTCGCTAGGGTCCATGCTTTTTGCAAGGGAGAAGCAGCGGGTGGATTTTTTAGTTACACACCGGGAGCAACATAGGTTACCATGTAAAAATTTTGTTTTCATATTTGGGTATGATTCTTTGCATATGGAGCAGATATGTAAGGGATAGAGGTCATCTGTCCTTTCACAGAATCGTTGGTGTACATGGTTAAGGTTAGCGTTGACCAAAATATGGGGATGGGAGGTTGAAGGAGGATGAGTTGTTGGTGGGGTGTGCGATGCACATAGGCAAGAAGTAGCAGTGAATGGAGGAAGTTGAAGGGTAGGTACAGTTGGAGCGGGGAATGTTGAAGGAGATGGGTTTGCAAGTGAAGCTTCAGGATGTTGGGGAAGAGAAACATTAGACGAGGGTATAGCTAGAAAGGTTTCGGTGTTTAAATCAGCTTTATATTTGAGGCATCTTTCTTTTTGGACTCGTCTTTATTTTGTGCGTAAAGGAGTCTCTTCCGAGAATTTATTGAGGGGTTTTCAGAAGACGTTGGCATGTCCATCCTGATACAAACATGGGGAGACAAGTTCAAGTGATTATAGGAGACCAGGAAGAGTTGTCTTAAGTTCAAAGATAGAGTACATAGCCCACAAAAGAAAGAACTTCATTAGTGGGTATATTTTTGAAGTAGTGCCTTCTAGCTTATAAAGTAGATGTGTCTTTTGACAAAGTAGCTGAAGTTTAGTGGCCAGAGAAGCCTTTTTTATAATAGAGTTTATGTTTCTTTGATATTATGTACTAATGTCGTGCGATTCAAATTTTGTTGTTGGAACTTTGTCAAAGCTATCTTTGTAGCGTAGAACAAGATTAGAATCAAACTTATTTCAATGAAGCATTTTTGTGATGATGGTTACTATATTTTATTCATTTACAAAGTAAATTTAAGGAAACCAAATGACAACCCTTTGTAAGAATCCAGTGTTTGTATTCAAGTGCACAAAGAACAATATAAAAGAATGTAAATATTCTATTTTGTTTAGAAGTAAGAAGAAAAAAAACATATATACTATATGTAAAAGTAAAAGATGGAGAAATATACAAAGGTGGAAGTTGCAAAATTTATCATAGGTGTATATACATAAAGAAGATAAGTACAATGATGAAGTGAACGAAAATAATGGGAGCAAGAAGGGACAAAACGACAATGAACGAAAAAGCATATAGAAGTTATTGTTTACACTTCACAGTGGCATGGGGAAAATAAATTGACTTTCAAAGATGTCGAATGATTGGAGCTGTAGACATTTTTTCAATTTCCTAGAGGAGAACAGAACATGCAAAACTATAGGTGATTTCCTCTAAATTTATTAGTACAAACTTCAAAGAGTCCACACGATTGAAGATATATGTTTTCACACACGGTGTGAAGAGGAAAGGACGGCATGAAACCTTGCACGAAGCTTCTGGATAGCACAAGGATCACTGGAGAGTATGAAAAAGTCTTTTGCTTTGACACCCATGATTTCAATTGCAACATTATCAAATGCGATGACATTTTCCAGTATGCATGTGTGGTAATGCATTTCAAATTTCAGCACGTACCAATAGTCACATTCCGGGAAGGCCCCACCACATTTTGTGCAGTGCCACATTCCATTTGAGTGGTTGAAATTTTTTTTCATGCATTGCATGGCATCATATGAGAGAGGGCATGCAAGGAAGTAGAAATATTGGATGTCAATAGAGGTGATGGTTCCACAAACAAAGAACCATGTTGGTTTTCCATTGGGATGTGAGTCTATGAGGTCAACAATTGTACGTTGTGGGTAGCCCTGCTTGGAAATTCCTGAGAATTTTCTACTTAATGATGGTGAAGAGGCCAAGCAGTCTCTTTGATGAAACCATGATTGGAATTTTTTAGTCTCTGGAATGGTAGGATCTAGCACAAATTTGGTGGTCGAGATAGTCCCAACAATTCTTCCATTTAATTCAGCTATGTGAGCCCCTTTGATTGCAAGCACGGTCTAAGCACTAGAAGAGGCGATTTCAACGAGTTGTTTGCCCAAGGTGTGGCAATGCTGCCCCCATAGGGTGATGTCGATACTACAGCCAAACATGTCTTTCAAGCTGACAATTTTCCTAGGTGTTTCAGAGCCATCTCTTCAAAAAATGGTGGAAGTTGGAGAAGTGGACCTAACAATGGAAATGATGTCAAAAATTGAGCCGAGGTTTGCAGATATGATTTCATCTATAGATTTAAAATGGAAATGGTGGAAAGGTCGAAACATCATCTAAGGAAGGTTCAATAGTGGAAGTTGCAGAGAGGCAGAATTCCCATTTTCTATTCAGATGGTTATAATTTGTGTTTGTTAGTTTCAAAGTTCCATTTGAAACCATGTAAAGCTTCCCAATTTGGACAAGGTCATGTAACGAATTTGCGAGATCAATGAAGGCAGAGAGACAGATTGTATCATTGGAATAATCAATGAGGTCAAATCCAAAGACCTTTCCGGACCCTCGAGCATTTTTACAAGAGCGAATGAATGTTTTTACAGGCACCCTCCCATAGATCAACCATTGTTTATGATAGGGGATTAGCGCCATGAATGGAATGGCAACAGGCCAAGCAGAGGACAACTAAGTTGATGATGATGCAGAATCCTGTGTTGAAGTAGTAGTATATGAGGCAAGGGTGTGTGATGTTGAAGAGGTCAGTTGGTATGTCGACGTTTGCACAATTTGAAGAAGGTCTGGGGCCCCAATCAAAGTTACATGACGTTTGAGAACTTTGAGTTCAATAATTTGCAAACTCTTGAAAAGAAGGAAAGAAAGAGAAAAGCAACACGGAATTGGTCGGAGTGATAGTGGTGAAGAGAGGGAAGGAACAAGAAAACATCAATAATATGATGAAGAGTGAACATACGCATAATTTTGCAAAAAAGTGCAACTTACTTATTTGAGAATGATAATCGAGCCCAACTAGAGGGCACCGAAGATGACATGGGAATTGTAAGTAGACGAAAGCAAGGTTCTATGATGAGAGGTACCTTCAAAGAGAGAAATGTGGTAGCATTGGGAAGATGTCTTTCTTGAAGTAAGAAGGTCGAGTTCAACGATTTGGAGTGATGGTTGGATTGTTATAGAGCCAACGAGAAACAAAGTGATGGCATTCATTGTCAAGGAAACTTCCATGATGACGAGGAAAGGAGTTGTCCTGAAAGGTGAAAGCTTGTAAAATGTTGTCAACATTGAAAGAGAAGCGAAAATTAAGCAGTGAGGGCAGTCATTCACAATATTGGCATACTTGGATCCAAATGAAAGAAGAAAGATTTGCAATTTAGATTGTTGATAATAGTCAAAGGCAAAGGGAAAGAAAAATTGAAATGTTTAAACATAGAAATTTGGTTGTCTATATATGGTGTTTTAGGAACTCAATAGGCGAGTGTGTTGCATGTCGTGACAAAGCACATAGTATTCTAAGCTATACATGTAGTATGAAAACATTGATACTTGCCATTTGAGTGTAGAAGATGATATGGTTAGCAAGTTCTCAATTCTCACCTGTTTGTTATTGAAATTCTAGGGTAGTTATCTAGTTGAAGGCAACAACATAATGTGCAGTAGCAACAACAAGAGCAATAGAAAGAGACCAGCAATAACACAACAACAACAATAGAAAATGTAACTTTAAAAATCAGCAGAATAGTGCGACGTGAAGAGGCTAAATAGAGCACACACCCATCTATCGGCTAAGTAGAGGGACCAATAATCAGGGTCAGGACACGTGGCAAAGATCGCGAGGTTACCAATGACAGAGACAATGACATAGATGTTAGTCCGAGTGAGAGTAAAGTGAGAATAAATGCACATAGGTGGGACATTAATTAGATTATTGAATAGAATAGTCATCGACGTCAGGATGTGTCGATAAGTTTCAAACCTTAATCAAGGGAAAATGTCGCATATTGATTAGATATACATGGGAGTTTCGGGATTTTGAAACTTTGACATGAGAAGAATCTTTTTTGAAAGCTTGCATGTCAAAATTCCGCTCCAGAATATCAATGTGGCTCATTTGAATAAACGCATATAGTAAAGTGTCCACGGCATAAAACATATCAATTTCGTGTGAGTGAGAATAAAGCGAAAGTAAATGCACATGCTCAATCCATTAATTAGATTAATGAATAGAGTAGCCACTGAGACCAAGATGCATATAGAGGTTTTAAGTTGCAATCATTAAAAAACGTGGCATATTGATTAAATATATATAGGAGTTTTTGGTCATTGAAACCCTGACAATAGAAGAAATATTTTGAAAATTTGTGGGAAAAAATGCTGATTTATTATATTAGTTTGCTTGTGTACAAGGGCGTAAGACATTAGATCTCCATACGAGGGAGAATAAAATGACAGTAAATGCACATAATCGACTAACCGGCGGTAATTAATGAATAAAAATAGACATCGAGAGCAAGATACATGCATAGAGACTGGATCTTATCGGAGGTCACATTCCAAAAGCAAAGATATGGGGAGGATGTGATTTTACATTTAAGTTTGGTATGATAAAACAATCGAGGTTACATACTAGTGGTTGGAGGTGCATAACACAATTTGGAGATTCAGAAATTAGATATTTGTTTATTATTACACAGGACCAATGCTACATGTATCAGAAATTTAGAAAATAATTTCCGAGATGTTATTAGTTCAACATAACTCTATTATAAAGAGGTTCGTCCAACCAATAGGCTAATTGGAATGTCGCAGAGGTCCGAGGTGTCAATGCCTTATTTCTTTCAGATATCTAGTGATCCTTGTTTGCCTCCAAAAAGGCGATTTTTCAAGTTTCGACTTCCAACTGTGGATATTTCTATTCCTTTCGATATCCGGACCCTCAAGAGGTATGAAAAAGAATTCAATAGAACATCGCATCTGCTCTCAAGAGGAAATTTCTAAGAAGCATCCACATCTTAAAATTGTCGATATTGCAAGTTGCGATATACAACTGGATGCGTTTACGGACACGTTGTAGGGAGAAATTGGTTATAACAAGGGATGCTGGGAGGTTGACGTCATGATGATGTGCCAAAAGGGTTGACACATGGTAGGCGGATTCGACAGTTTCAAGGCTCACAAAAAGCCAAAAAAGGGCGACACATGGCATTATTCAAAAAGTTACATGTGGCAGATACGTGGTAGTGATGTTGTCACGTATGGGAGATCAACAATCAGAGGTTGAGGCGATTTGAAAAATCAAAGTGAAATCTCTAATTCATAACCCCCAATGGGAGGGCTTCGATACGCGAGCTAGACTGCGGTCACGTGAAGAGCCACAAGACCAAGGCCCATATGTAGAAGGTGACTAACGATCACCAATCAACGAATTGACATGGTGTACACTAAGGTTACACCTCCCATTGGAAATAGTTGATAGAGAGGGATCTGATAAGCATTTTTTGGTGCTTAATCTCTAAATGGTTTTGAGCTCGATGCGTTTAGGGATGCGTTGCAGGCAACAATTGAGTACAACAAGTGACGCGGGGAGGCTGATGTCATGATGATGTGCCAAAAGGGTTGACATGTGGCATGTAGATTCAATAGTTTCAAGGCTCACAACAGGAAAAAAAGGGCGACACGTGGAATTATTCAAAAGGCTACATGTGGCAGATAAGTGGCGGTGATGTCATCACGTATGGGAGATCAATGATCAAAGGTTGAGGTGATTTAAAAAATCGAAGTGAAACCTATGATTCATAACCCCCGATGGGAGGGATCTGATATGGGGGCTTGACTGCGATCATGTGAAGAGCCACAGGACCAAGGCCCAGATGTAGAAGGTGATCAGTGATCGCTAATTGATGAATTGACATGGTGTACACCAAGTTACACCTCCCATTGGAAATCGTCGATAGAGAGGGCTCCGATAAGCACTATTTGGTGCTTCATCTCTAAACGGTGTCGATTTGGACACCTATAATGGGTTAGAGATCCATCTCTCTATCTCTGAATTATTGTGACTGTTTTGATAAATATTTCCATCACAGGATGAAGGCCCAAACGTAGAAGGTGATCGATGATTGACAATCGGCGAATTGACATGTTGTGCACCAAGGTTACACCACTGATTGGAAATCTTCGATAGAGAGCGCTTCGATTTGGGGATTCACTCATTTCTTCTCCAAGTAGATCAGGCCATGTCACTCATCAGAGGTCACAATTTTTGGGACTGCAACCAAATGCTACATTGTGGAATTGATGATTGTGTTTCTGCGATATTATAAAGGCCTAGGCGCGTGTGATGTGGTCCCACAATCATGTCAAAGAACCTCAAGTGGAGAAAATCGTAGATCGGAGGCCCACAGTCAATATCACCGTTCAAATGGTATATTCTTTGAAGGTCGACGAATCTACTACAGTGTTATGACGAGGAAACTCACCATAAAAAGTCTATCGGCTTAATAATATTACCAAACATGACCGCTCGAAGGGGCTGAGATGAGATCCTGTATGCAGTATTCCAGGACTCTGGTGCTAGGATTCATGGCCCTACGCACAATGCGACCTCTGACCACATGCTAATGTCTCCTATATAAGCCCTCATAGTATCTCTAACGGCCTGTCGAGGAACCCATTTGTGGGCACCCAAGGTTTTCAAAGATTCCACTATAACCTACATCATGAGTTCAAATCTCCTCGCCGACCACCAGCAAGGCGTGTCTATAGCATGAGGCAGCGACACATTCTCAACACTGGAGTTTAAATGCATGCAAGCCTTCAATTCCATCATGACACTCATCAGATTCTCAACAGTGTACACGACAATGCTTAAGGTCATTCTTTGATTCAAGGCAATGATGGAGACAATTTCCTTGTGGTCCACATAGGAAACAATGTCGTTGTCAGAGCACTGGATAGATTACAACCCAAAAACAAATAGGTAGGCGAAGGTTGGCCTGACCATTTTCAAGAAGAGACGCATATTGGCATAATTAGTGTTTTAAGAGCATAATTGTGGTTTAGGTGGTACTTTGATGTGAAGTTTGGACAATTGAAAGTTTTTCAATTATGATTAAAAAAAATTAAACACATAATTATGTCGATTTTAAAAAAAGAAATCAGAATTTCAATTTAATTACCAAAAATATTTATAGGAATTTACACGGTAAGTTCCTTAGATAGAACACCAAAGGACACCGCTCACAAACAAATCACAGATCAATACACCAGTATTCTTGACGTGGTTAAAACCCTCAAAGCAGTAAACAGTCCACGCCCTGAGCCAACGCGATCGCTTCATGCAATTTATTAAGGTAAAAGAAAGGAAATTTACATAAGCTTCTCTCATGAACGGTCACCTAACAAATGACCCTCCATTCACTTTAAATAGAGATCATCGACCAATCAGGTGTTAAGCCACGAATCAAGTGTCAATAATACCGAGGAGAGAATGAACCGTCAGATCACTTCATGTCTAGAACTTATCATGATCGTTGGATTGTAAGTTACAAAAAGTACATACTAAAGAAACACACTTTACCTAGCTATACACTAGACCAAGTTATACTTAATTATTTCCTATGTGTCGGAATATCCTAACATCCCCCCTTAAGAACAACTTGGGATAGGATTGAAGGATGTACAAATATGACAAAATAGGAGAAGGAAGGAGGCATTAGAGCCTATTCCCCCTTAGTGACAACTTCCTAAACTCCAACCATAAATCAAAGTTTAGGCTAATTGTGGAATTTGTCTCTATTTTAAGGCTAATTGTTGCATGCATTTACTGCTTTAAATTGTGGAATTTGTCTCTATTATAACATCTCTCGATGTATGGGCCATGTAATATGAATGAAATATCCTAGGGGTAATTCTATTAACAGATTGACCTTGATAAGCCATCTTCTTTCCACATCGAAGTATAAAAGCTGCAAGATTACTTCTCTTTGACCTAGAAGGCTAGTGAAGTAGTCTTGAGGCCTCCTTGACCAAGAACCAAATATCGTCACGCATATTCATCATAGAATCCATTCTCCCAACACTAAGGCACTAATCTACCAAGAGGTGGTCACCTAAAATCACACATTTTTTCACCTTCTCCTAGGTCTAGCCAAATTGGGTCACCTAGGGCATCATTTTCCCGGCAAACTATCCCTCCAAAAAGTTTGATCTCCTAGCCTCTCGTACGCTGGTGTCTCCTCAATACCTCCTCCAAATTTGAGGCTATTTTGATGGTGGAGTTGTGAGAAAAGTTAGACCTTAGCTCCGAGATCAAACTTTTTCCTAGCATCTCCAAGGCTAGTTCCTTATAGGATCAAATCAAAACCTTTAAGTGAAAATTATTTCTTTGATCCTTTCTCCCACCTTGTCTATGGTAAGAATATCATTGGTTGCCATACTCTTTCCCCCTACCCTAGACTGGGTCCACTTGGTCCTGTGTGGTCCCGCTCTTTTGAAAATTCAATCCTTCAAGAACCATCCATGGTACCAACTTCAATAACGATTTTAGGGATTGGAAAACTCATTCATAAGTCATATTCCATAAACCTAACCCTCAAATCCTCCCTCCCTTTCCCTAGAAGATATTGTACCTTGCTTCGAAAACAAGCAACCTCCATCCTTCAAACTCTTCTGGGAAGAGGATTACTTGGGACACTCATATCCATTCATTGATTTATCCTTCATCAGTGACTCCATAACATACCGCGTCTCCTCCTATCGGTGAAAGTTTGTAAATAGAAGGGAGCCTTAGCTGGGGTGACAGTAGGCGAAGTCTCCATTTGTTGCCCTTGGCCTAACATTTTCCCTTTAGGGATCCCCTTCAGGTCTCGTGCTAGTTTGAGTTGTAACAGGTGCCATGAAGGAGTCAAAGCGGAGTTAGTCGGTTTCCGAGAAGGAAGAACATCACGAATTGTCTGACATTTTCAACGATGTCATTGTTAAGACTTTCCTAGTGCCCTCTACCACCTTCCTTGGTACATGAGGCATAATAAATTTTAGCTTGCATGGTGGCATGCAAAGGGGTGGGATGACGGAAGGCTCCATCCTATTAGTGATCCAGATATTGGGGGGAGCCCCTTAAGATCTAAAAGATTGAAATGGATTTTGGGGGAGAAACCCCCAAGATCTGAAAAATTGAAATGCTAGAAGAAAAAAAGGAGAATGCCCAATAAACAAAACCACAAAGAAATTTTTTATTAAAACAGAGAATAATTGTAAAGGCTACATTATGGGGGACAATCTGTCCTTTTACAACATGTGACTTGTTACTTATAGTATTTTTCAATTACAATACCACAGGTCAATTCCATGGGCGAATGAATACCATGGATGGATGTCACAATACCATAGGCAAATACCATGGGTGGATAAATACAATGGGTGGATGCCACTTACAATACCATGGGTAAATTCTATGGGTGGATGAATACCATGGGTTGATGCCATTTTCTATTTATCAATGAGTCCATGCTCCCATTATGACTATGTTAACACCCCCATCCAGGTAAATTTATTATTATTATTATTATTAATTATAAAAAGAATTAATATATGAATTAAACATACACACATTTAAAAAAATATGTAGCAAGATTTTTAATGATGGAGATATACCTCCACTTTGCCATGCAAATATTTAACATGTAAATAAACTTTGTTCTAATACTATGGGTTATCAATACCACATGCGCAAAAAACCATAACTCATTTCATAGTCTATATATATATATATATATATATATATATATATATATCTTACAACATATTTTAATTAAATTGAAAAGCAAAAAAAGCATAACTACCTTTATGATAAATCTCAACTCTCTATCTTCACTACTACTAAAAATATTTCTTAGATATTTGTTAAATCATTATCATTCATCTATTAGTTAATAATAAAATTTTGGAAGTCCTATTCTAAAATAAAATACTTATTAACATATTTAAAATATAAAGTTCATATCATAATGAATATCAACATATATTATTTCTATAATAAATATACCTATCTCTCCATCAAATATCTATAAACAAAGGTTACTTCTATCATTTCAACGAGGAAATCACCCCTAAAAATTGATAGATTTATTATAATAAATTAAAAATTGATAGATTTATTATAATAAATATAATTTGGAGTTATGTCGAGCTGATACACTTTAATACAATAATTTAGTACAGGTTTTGTTTTCTTGCAAGGCTATAGAGCTCCCTCTTCCACTTTACTACTTAAAGTTGCACAACTTTCTTCCATGGGGAATTAGAAGAATTAATTTTTTTATGAAACAAGAAGTATCCACTATCCATTGGGAGAGCAATATTGAAGACTCGGCCAATACCAAATATCCAATAGCAGAAGTCATCAAAAACAAAGGAAAATGCAATTTTTTTGTTGTTGTTGTTGAGAAGTCATCAAATGCAAATGAAAATGTGTAATCTACATAATATGAATGCGTAATCTACATAATATGAATGCTTTAAGAATTTTGCAGAGTATTAAATCTATTTACACATTAAAAAAATCATATTTTTTCGCAAAATTATATCACTTTATTCTGAAGAAAAAAATACCAAAAATAAAATAGTTAGAAATTTCCAAGCATAAAATTTAAAAATTCATAATAAAAAAAATAATTAATTCATAAACTTATTTTCATTTAAAAAAAAGTATGAAAATTTTATTATTTCAATTATGCATACCATAGATAGCTATTACATTAGCAAGATCATTCAAAACTCAAGACTTGGACTAGATAATGTTTTTATGGCACCAATTTCTCATAGGACCCTTTTCCCCAAAATTGAATAGTTTTTTCCCATAATTTCCTATCATGCCTATAGGCATAAATGCGGCCACAAACTAGCAGAATAAAACGACATTTACAAATGAGCATACATAAAGTTCGATTATGAGGGGCCACCTTCCATCTTGTTAAATTAGGCATCTAAATTTATATATGGAAGTAGTTGTGCTACTATGGGCCTCTCACCGCTTCACTGTGATGATCATGTCCATCCTTTAGCTAGGGATTAGTGGAGATTTTCTATTTATTGGTTGACAAAGACTAATCATCTCATGTTCAATTAATTGAATGATAATTTGGTGCTCCACTAAATATGTGTTGTTATGCTCGAGACAATTTGATTGTGTTTCAGTGGTAGGTTGTAGTTTTTTAGCTAGTTAATTGTGTATTGAGCAAATTTTAGATTTGCATTTTTTATTCTTTTATTAAATAAAAATTCAATTGAAGTTTTGTTCTATTTATCAATATAGACTTATCTTTAATACATATTTAACTTGCGTTGAAAGGAATTAAATTTCTTCATGTACAAATTTTTTCGAGTGCAAAATACAATGTGTTATTTTTCATTGTTTAAATTTTATTTTTGAATACTAAATAGAATATATATAGAACCAGATAAAAATTTTAACCATAAAAACTTAATTATTTTTTCTATATATAAATATATATGAAGTTGTTATAGACATAAATTAGTTAACATAGATATTCAAATAGTTTATTTAAATCTTTTGTTGAAATATTTTTGAGAAGTATAAGATTTAAATATGTGATTCACACATTTCTTTTACTTCTAATTATTTTAGAGCATTTTCATTTTTTTTAATTATAACAACATTATTTTTCTATTTAGAATATATATATATTTAAATGGGCATAGACTTATACATCCTCTCATACTAGGCAGTGGAGTGAGCCTCTCGGCTCAATCATATTGGCTATAGAGTAAGCCTCTAGATTCAATCAAATTAAATACCCCATTACTGAGAGTGTGGGAGAAAATGAGGAGCTTACTTGGATTGCTGAAGTTCCAATTTCATGAATTGGGAGAATACACCTACATCTTTGGGCCTGTTGCTCAGTGATACATCCCTGTGAAACTCAAAAGGAGCTAAAAGAGACGAACTCCCCTAAAGTAATACAAACGATAAAATATCTTTGCCTCTCCCTTCTCTAAGGGACAACAACAAAGGAGATGAGTCTCTTACTCCTTAAGTTCGAAAGCCTAAGATATGGAGTCAAACTAATTCTCATTAATGCCGAGAAATTAGTTCCTTCTACTACTCTCAAGATCAAGAGGGATGCAGAGAAAGCCCAAAAACATAACGATTTAACTAGCCCCTCGAAGTCTACGCACACGATATCCCCATCAAAAAAATAGGATTGAATGTGTTTAAGCACAGGATGCAACGTGTCAGCATTACCTTCAGCCACCATGATTGTGCCTAAACATCATGCCAACGTCATGGTGTAGTATGATTACTCCATGCCTCATTTCGCTTTAGTGTGTCTCAAGAACTGAGAGAAAGGGTGGCTCCAAATTCATATACTATATTTCTTCATACTCTTGCATGATAAGGACGAAGGGAGACTAATGTTTAGGGATGGGTCCCCTTTATATTATAACTTCCATTCATGGTATGGCACATAAAGTGATGGAGTGATGCCTTCTTAGAGTTCTGAGGGGTAGTGTTATTCCCTCATTAGTCATCAAATCCACAATTTGGTTGTGATTCTTGAGAATATGGAAGGTTTCTGTTGACAGTGTTGGATCCGCCAACATTCAGGGGATCACCCCGGTATGAAGTCCCAACTAGACCTCACACCATTTGGTGTGGGAGTCTCATCTGGTATGATGGCCTAGTTGCCATTGTCTTAAGGATTTGCCTCAACTCTTACTTGTTAGCACAAGAGAATGGTTTGCTTTGTCTTCAAGAAGTGAGGTTTGCATGCCTAGTGATTGCAAGTGTACTTGTGTCAATGGTTCTTTCACTGTAGAGGGAGAGCGTGAGAGTGAGCCCCAAGTTGGTTGGGATGAAGTCCCAACTCGGCTAGGGGCACACAACACAATAGGATGTGCACAACTTCTAGAGGAGCAGTCCACATGGATGCGACAGTCACAACACACAAGGTAAGATAACACGTACAACACTCATCGGATGAGTCTGCATGAGTGCAACGGTCGTTACAACAAGTTTTATGTGAAAAGTTTGTTTGATGTCCGCGAGGGTAGCCACCATGGGCAAGACAATTTTAATAACATATACAACACATTTCCATTAACAGATTATGTATTACAACAAGTGCAATAGTTCAAGTGTTCAAGATTAATACATGTGAAAACGTGTTGGCTTGTTAGCAGGCTTCTGAATTAAGCAAAAATTCGAAGACACATCGTTACACCGTACATCACTAACCCCGAGCGCGGGGCATTGGAGCCACTACTTACTCCTCAAAGGAAATATTACAGACTCTCTTGGCTATGTGGGAGGAGCTGAGGTGAAAATTCCTTTGCATGTACAAATGAGGGGGTATTTATAGCCAAGGGTGAAATTGACCCTTGTGGCTGTTCGACTACCCTCATGATTGTTTGACTTCCATGACTTTTCGACTTTCCATGACTCTTTGTACAACAAGTGGGTTTCTTGGACTTCCACGTTATATTACATTGATTGACAACATGGCCCACAGTAGAGATGTGGACAACATGACTCGTGACACAACTTGACATGACAATGTTGGTACATTTGTGCTACTGTTGGAGTGCATGTCGAGCTGCAGTGTTGCTGGGTGATGGATGTCTTCATGGCGTTTTACAACTGCACCTCCGCATGGCAAAGTGCGTGGAGTCTTCGATGGTCATTGGTTCACTTGATGTTGCTTTGGCACGTTGCTTCTTACTTATATGTTGGAAGGCTTGACAGGCTCATCTGTTCGCGAAAGGTGCATGTTCGTTTGTCCGTCTGTTGGTGAGCACATCTTGCATGTTTTCTCATCCGTCCGTCCAAAAACACATCTTTGCATGATCATCTGTTCGCGAGCACATCTCTTCACATGCATCGTTCGTTCGTCTGTTGGTGAACCTGTCCTTCTGCATGTGCTCCCTTCGTTCATCCCATTCGTTGTCGAGCCATGTTTGTTGGTGTACCTATACTTGCAGTCACTCAAGACAAGACGACATTAAATCCAAAAAAACCTCCTAGTCTACCATGTCACATGATCATTTTGAATGTAGGTGACCAAGAGAGGCAGCAAGGTTGTGAGGTGGGATGATGGCTTCGGGCACTGCTGATGAAAACTGTGAAAGAGTCACTGGGTGATGAAGATGGGAAAACTGAGTCAACAATGACTGTTTGTGAGGTCTGTCTCAGCTGGAAAGCAAAACTGCGCAAATTTTTGGAGGGACAGTCCGAGCTACAGGAAGGAAAGGCAGGCAAAATTTGTGCATTTTCCAGAATGAGCAGGTAGTAGGATCTGGAACGCAGAATTTGCGCAATTTTTTGGCGGAACAAGCCAGGCTGCATGGAGGATCAACAGTCAAAAGTTGCACAGTTTTTTGGAAGAACTGGTCGGGAGCTTGGCAGCCAAAGCTGTGCAATTCCCAGAGGGAACTAACAGTTCGTTGCTAGGTCACTAGCAGTAGAAACTACGCATTTCCCAAGGGGAAACATCATTTAGCTACTAGAAGCTTGGCAATAGAAATTGTGCAATTCCTGGAGGGAACTGGCAATATGCTGCTAGGAGTTGTTGGCAAGGAAAACTTCACTGAGGTTGGGAGGTCGGCCTGCTGATCATCTCTGCGCAATTTCTAAATTGAGTGCACTGCTGGGCAGTAAAAGGCCTTCTCATGAAAATTGCGCAATTTCCTGGATGAGAAGTTGGTCGACTATTGGGAGGACTGACTAGGAAAAGTTCAGAATTTTCTAAGGGAGTCAGGGACGGGAACTTGGTGTCTGTTCGGCATGTCTGCATAATTTCCTCAGTCAACAGAGTGGGCAGGGTTAGCGACCTCTGTGCAATTTTTGAGGGGATTCAGTCCCAGGGTGACAGCCGAGTCCGACTCTCTAGGTGGACAACATGAAATTTGATTGAATCGTTTGCGATCAGCGCAACTTGGAAAGACTTTCTTGGTGCTTCTACATTGTTCTGGGTGACATTCAATCGAGTCGATGGCGAGGTGATGGTCCAGCTATCAGAGGGAAGTCCAGTCATCATAACTGATAAAATTGACTAAGTGTGTGAACGAGTGAAAGATGCAAATGTGATCTTACAAACACACACCAACATGACTTGATGACGTGACGACTCAAACCAACCAGACACACATGTTTGACATGACTGACCGACAATGCAAACGACAAGCACAACACTCGTGATTGATTGTTGATCGACAATGACGACACTTACATGATAGTGAATGTGACTCTATGTGTGAGTGCAACAAATGTTTTCATAGCGAACATAATATGTACACACGAAGCGAAGATCTTGAGCATGACCAGAACATGGTCGCAAACAACATTGATATCAACATGCAAAAGCTTGGGTGGAATAAACAAGCAAGGCGGAAGCGAAGACTCCCATGAGCCCATAGAGTGAACCTAAGGGTGTGTAGTCATCAAGGGAAAATCTCAAGGGAGGCTTTGAAATTGGGTGCAGGCCAAAATTTTGGAGGGTGGTTGTAGTCGCTACAACAGTTTCCTAATTCTCAATACTTGATAGAAGGCTCGTCACTTTTTAAAAATATCCTTGATATAGATGTTGTCTTGAGATGATCACTTCCATAGGTTCTAAATAATCGTTTGGGAATTTCCCATGATTGTTAAATTCTGAATCTTTAGCTTATTTGATATTTGCAAACCCTAATAGAGGACATAGGCTTCCACCTGATTGTTTGATATTTTCCCAAGTCCCTGAACAAAGGTTATTTCTATCATTTCATCGGGGTGAAGAATAACCCCTCCTGCTTCTTCCACCCCTAAAAATTGATAGATTTATCACAATAAAAATAATTTGGAGTGATGACGAGTTATTGCAATTTAATACAAGTCATGTTTTCTTGCAAGCTTATAAAGTACTTCCTCTTCCATTTTTCTACTTAAATTTACACAACTTCCTTCCATATGGAATTAGAAGGTTTAGATTTTATCAAGCAACAAGTATCCACTACCCACTAGGAGAGCAATGTTGAAGACTTAGTCAACACCAAATATCTAATAGTAGAGGCCATTGAAAACAAAGGAAAATGCATTTTTTGTGTGGAGAGTCTAGTTTTGATTCCTTCCTCATTTAAGACTCCTAGCTAAAAACCTCAAGCATGTTATAATATCTCTCTTTTTCATTCACTTCAAAATAAGGTAGAAAGTAATGTAAAAAACACGAGGATGGAGTTAAATTGGATTTTGAACAAAATAATCAAAATATAGAGTACACAGGATGAGGGACGAGTACTAAAATGACTAGTGTATTCAATATGTGAGAAAAAAAATAGCTTTTGTCTCTCATTGATTCATAACGATGCTTATTGAAATAAATAAAGTATTATTAATACCAATTCAGGGTTTTGATCAAGTTTGAATTAGTTGACTATGCAGGGATAAAGAGAAATTGCAAACTCACAAAATATCTTACTAAGGTTGGTTCATTGACATATATCTCTAAGCCCCTTAATGTAGTTAGACACTCTTAGTTTTGTCTAGGGAAAATTTTAAGGATGAAAACTTATGTTAAAGTTTAGAAACCTTTGTGGTTGAACTAATTCAAAAATGACCTTGTGTCAAACAATTCGAGAGTAAGAAAAAAATGGTTGATTCTTTGCGATCACCTATGCCTGAACAACGAATCGAGGAGGCTAAGCCCGATGAGGAGACTACATGGCATTATCCATCACCTCTGTAGGAACATGGAATTGGAAATCCTAAACCCAACGAGGAGAGTGCATGGCACTAGAATTTCAATGGGATTTTGAGCCCTGAAACTCCTAAGCATTGTTGGAATGTGTCTAAGAGCATGAAGGTAGATGTGAAAAGGGAAAGCATACACAAAGATTGATAAAAAAACCATCAGATATGCTAACAATCCGTGCGGTTGTGGGAAGGCCATGTCTATAAAGTCAGTGCCCATGTCACAAAAGGCTAGCTTGCAGTTCACGATAAGAAGAACCACCAGGTTCCTTAAGGACAGATCGAATGTAGACCACATGGGGCCTAGCGCTCTGGTGTATCTTGTCATTGCACTTGAATATCTAGTTACCAAGAATGATTCCTTCTATCAGGGGAAGAGATTAGGGAAGGGTATGGGGTTTGAGTCGAATAAGGGTCACGGTTTCATAACCCCTGGTGATGGTAGGGTGGACTTGTTGGTCCATCAGACTTCATTTCATTCCAATGGGTTATGATCATAGACCTAGGAAGAGGTTGTCAAGTGCAAGATCGAGCATGAGAAAGGAGGAAGATGCAACGCCTTAGATGTTGTTGGGTTTGATGGAGTCTTGGTCCAGGGTAACAATGGAGGCGGTGATGGATGCCAAGATGGAAGTAGGGGCAGAGGTAGTAGTGGCTACAACAGTGGTAGCTACGACATCGATAGAAGGCCGCTACCCTACTCTTTCTTTATCCTGTGCCCTCAACCCCGACTCCTCAAATTCATTTTCAGATATTTTTTAAACTTCTCTCTATGCATTCACTACTCCTTGGGGATTTCTCCAAAGATTTGGTATGTGACCTCAAGCTTTCTCCAGAGCTTCGGTTGGGTATTCCCTTTGTCATGCAATGCCTACTTTTTGAAGGTAAGAAATTGGACAATATTTCCCTGCTTCAGGCTACAATATTGGAAAAGATGTCATTGCCTTTATGACACTTCATTTATGACGGGGAGCTAGAGGTAAGCCTTCCTCCCTCTCGATATTTTTCTTATAAAGCTATTGTGCATGCATATTCCTCCCCAAAGGAAACTTAGTCTTAGGTAGCTCCTAGGTTGTTTCTAGTCGAGAAATATAAGGAAGTTCCCTCTGTAGAAATATCTCACCATACTCTTGAAAACCTCCATTGTATCTATGTAGAGTCAACCCTAATGTGTCATTTTAATGGTTTACGACCCCTGTTGGTCGATATTTTCCAATGGATCCATTATTCATGGACCAATAATTGCAAGGTTATTTTATGCTCCAAAGGCTTCTTCATTGTGGCGTTTGGTTAATAGGAAGACAACCATAAAGTTTTATCGGAAGGGCCCTGGTTTTTGGGAAATGTTGGATTGTTCCTAACCCCCCAGTTTCCAAATTGTAAGCCTTCTTCAACAGTCATTACCAAGTTTCCATGATGGTTCTGGCTTCCTAATCCGTCTACTCACTTGTGGCACTACCTAGTCTTTCAGCGCATTAGAAATACCCTAGGTCGTTTCCTTACAATTGATACTTCTCATGGGCAGCTTGGCATCTAGACGTATGGCAGAATCTAAGTTGAAATTGATATCAATAAAGGAATTCCAAACCAAATCAATTTAAAAATAGGTGTTTTTTATTGGACCTAGGCTCTAGACTATGATAATACTATTTTTCGATGTCGCTTGTATCAAAAAATTGGCCACTTACAAAATTCTTTCCTTCTATTCAAATCTCGCCATAAGTGCAATATTTGAAATTCCAGAACTACAAGTTGGAATCCCTATGACCTGCCTCATATGGAGGACGAGGTTTCCTCTAGTTCAAATAAGGATGATGAAGGATCTAATGATGAAATGAATTTGACGGGCAAGGTCCAGACTCCAGATCCTCAAAATTCTCATGAGGATCTTGTTGTGAACCATGCTCCTTCTACAAGCACATAGATAGTGAATAATAACGCTTCTTTGGGCACATTGAAGCGACCTCATGAGTTGGCTTCTTCAGAATCAGACAAGGATTCTCCTTCTGCATGCAACGACAATATTTATATTTCCTTAATAAACCTTCCTTTGGAAGGCTGAGTCACAGTTTCGAAAATGAAAGGAAAGAAAGGTCACTTCGAGGAACGACCCCTATTTGGATGATTCTCTTTTGAAATTGTTTATTTTGTTTCTCTATGTCTCCCATGGTATTCTAAGTCTCATACATTTTGGATATGTCCCTGTCACTATATGGCACACTGTGCCAAGAAAATAGACATGATTGTATATGATGTTTTTCATTTTTTATCGATCAATAGAATTCACCTTACACAAAAAAATAGAAACCTTGGTGAATATTACTAGTCCCTATTATGAAAACTATATAATGTTTCACAATATTGTTGTAAAAACATTCATATCTATAATCATGTCATATAGTATTTATAAAAAAAAATTTGAAATTTTATAGGTAAAATAATTTTATACTATAAAATTTGGGTGAATCATTTTTAGGAAAAATGGAAATTGGCGAATCTTTTTTTTTGAAAGACCTTGGAATATTAGCCCCTAAAATTTTCCCTAGAAATTTTACACTTTGTATTATGCTTATGCAAAATTTAGGAAAACCTCATATTGATGTCATCACCAAAATCTTGTAGTCTATGAAAATACCCAAAACAATTATCTCTTTGGATTATTTCAACCACTCTAAGATTGTTGTTAGCTAGAGAAACGATCCATGAATGGTACCATGTTATGAATGGAAATCTAACTGGATTATCAATGAAGAGTACCATGGTTAGCATTCAGACTGACATAATTTGTCAAGTTCGTTTTAGAAATCAACAAATCAGTGCAATCAATTAGTAATTTATCCATATACAATGGTGATCCTCAAACAAAAAATTATCCTTACATAATTTGTCCATCTTATGTGATAAATATTTTAAGGGAAAGGCTAGAAAGAAATTTTAGAATATAGAGTTTCTTTTTCATTTTAAAGGTATTGAGCTCGACCATAATCCATGGAAGATGAGCATGTAGAATTCAATAGTTTTCTCATTGTAAAGGTCCTAAACTTGGTCATAGTCCATGGAAGATAATCATACCTCTATTTAGCAAGTTTGTAATGCCCACTCCTTGATCCTATTATGTTATGCTTAGTTATTAACATACATGTTCAAAGATTTATCATTGTGTTAATTTATTGTTGGTGTTATTAGTATATATATGAGGTATGCATATGTTAGCTACATACCCACACCTCACATGAGTATGCTAGTATTTTTATGGTACTATGCTAAATGAATCTTAAATGGAACTTATGTTAACTCAAGTTTAATTGATCCTTATGCTTATTTAATGACTAATTATTGTGCTTGAATATTAAGTGGAATCTTATGTTAAAATAATGTTAATTAATCCTTATCCTTGTCAATGATTAATTAATGTGGTTGAATAAAGTAATTATTATCATAATTGGTTCTAACATGATAGATTGAATTTTTATTTGACCTTGTGAATTATTTATTAATATTTGGTGGAGTTGTTTATTGTGCCTTATTTTATAAGAGGAGGAAAACTTGAAACACTTAACCATGGGTCAATGAAGTAGATAGAAATGTATGAGTGCTTGAGATATTTTTGGTGGGGTGTGTTATTGAATGGAGTTAAGTGAAGCATTAATGGGATCAAGACATATTGGAGAGTGGGGGACAAAGGCAAGGGGTTAGAAGTTGAAGGGGTCTTCTTTTCTTTTCTTGTTTTTAGGGAGTCTTTGGAGAGTGGGGAAGGGTTTTGGAACTTGGAAGTTCGAGTTTTCTTTTATTGGAGTTGTTTCCATTTGTTGGAATTCTGGAAAATTTTTGGTACCTAGTGGTTTGGGACATACATTATGAGTTGTGGTTCTAAGGGCTTCGACACAAAGGCCCAGGGAATCAAAAAAGCTTTCTTGGGCTAGGAAGCCAGATAGGTTGTTCCTAGTTAGCTAGGTGGAAAATTTAATTGGGTGGTTCAAGGAATAGAGGAAGGAAGGAAGCTTCAAAATCTAGTGAAGGATATATTATACAAACCTCAAGGTACTAGTCTCTCTAATCTATAAATTTATCTTCTATAAATTCATATTGTATATGATGTTGAAAAAAAATATGTTATGCAACATGTTGTTTAAATGTAAATGATTATGTTATTAAATAAAAGACACACAAAAAAATGGAATGATTAATTTCTTTTTGTTTATGTCAAATCAATGGATTATAATCTTAAGGCCCTGTGTATGGGAATTCTCACGTGGTATCAAAGCCCAAATTCAAAATCTAGGGCCTAGAACCCACCAAGACACCTGTGCAACAACCCCAAGCGGAAAATTAAGCTCAAATCTACTGAGAAAAGAAACCCAGATACTAAAATGCAAAAAAAAAAAAATTGAATGAAGGAGAGGGTACAACAGGAGAAGATTCATGCCTAGTCCAACCTCTTGTTCTTGTTCTAGTCCCTAATGCAACTTGTAAGCAAACCTAACCTGTAGACAACAACAAAATTCATAAATAATGCAAAACACAATGGGGGTAAGGATAAACTAATTGTATTGGATAAAAAGATCAAGAAAAAATCTAATTCCATAATAGCCCTGCAAAGAAAGAAACATATAGCCAATTCATAAATGTAATGGCTTTCAAAGAGTATCCTAAATTAATACATTCTTAGTAGGTCGTGAAGTACTTTAAAAACTACATAACTTAAACAAAAAGCTTAATAGGTAATTGCACACCTTATTTTAGTAGGTACAATGAAAATTAACTTCACATCTTATTTTAGTAAATATTTTTTTGTCCTTTGCATGCCACTTTAAGATTAGAAAAAAGGCAAGATATTTGTATTTAAAAGTAATTTTTAAAATCGCCCCAAGGGGGCAACTCAATTGGTGATTGAAGTAATGTGAGTCCTAAGAAAACTAATAGATCCAAGGTTCAAATCCCTTCGGTTATGACCCAGTTTATGGATAGAAGGACAGGTCATAGACCCCCAGAGATTTATTAATAGCTACGTGTCGGGCAGGTTGTTGGGTTCCTATGGGATACAAAAAAAGAGTAATAATTAAAACCAATTAGATATTGCATTTTTCCCTCTTGTATATTAAACATATGCTTCTTGTCCCTCAAATTTAACTAAATAGACATTTAAGGGTTCAATGAAAAGTCTATGTCACTCTAAATGAGGTGAAATCTCCATTCTATGCACTTTTAGGGATATTAAATTGTGTGCAAAGTTTGTTTTATACACTTCTAGAGATATCGTATTGTCTACCAAATGGGATACAAATTTAGATGGCAAACTTTTCCTCAAGATCTCAATCATTCCCCCATCAGAACAAAACAATTGATAATTAAGCTAGAGTGATATCTCTTCATTACTTTGTTAACCTTGTTAAATAAAATTAGCCAACCTTTTAGCAAATCTACAAGTGATTCTCCACAATTATATGTTATATTTCAACTCTATCTTAGAACCTTTAACTAAATATAATTTTTTATATCTTGGAATAATTATTTTCATATATGATCTTTAGGGAAAATTTTAAGGATGGAAGTTTATCTTAAAGTTTAGCAACCTTGGCGAATCTTATTAGCCCCTAATATCCAAATCTTAAAATGTTTTATGGTAATTTTGTAAAAATGTTTAGATTTCTAATTATTTTATATTATACAATATATAATATTGGTGATTTTTAAGGTAAAATAATTTTATACTATAAAATTTGGGCGAATTCATTTTTAGAAAAATGGAAATTGGTGAATCTATTTTTGGAAAAAGCATGGAATATTAGCCCACCTGCGAATATTAAGGTTAAGCACCTGATGCTGGATGACCCCTAAACCGGTTTGGTTAGAGGCTTGGAACACGAAAAGGTCGGTTTAGTATAGAACTAACATTTTCTCACCCGACCATCCAATTTTGTACAATGCAACCAAGAACCCTTTGAACCCAACTTTTTAAAGAAAGCAATAATTTATGACTAAAAAACCTAATATTCAAACCTTTACTTAAATTTTTAACACTACCATTAATTGTTTCAAAGTGTTTGAGAGTGGTTCCAACCTCATTGGATTTCATATGGAGAAAGTAGAATTTTAGATCCCACTCAAAATTCAACGAACTTAACAGTTTTTAGGATTTCAGGATTGAGGGAATTGCAATGTTTCCATTGGATTATGTCATGTATGAGGTTATGGAACTAGCATTTTATTCAAGAGAACTAAGTTCTTTGTGTACCTGGGTGTTAGTGGCATTGATTGTTGAACTCCTCTATCATGACCCTAGTAAAAGTGTCCATCACTGAAACAAAATCTCCATTTGACATGTTAAGCTTTTTCTATTTTATTTTAATGCTTAGAGGGTGATTATATGGATGATGAAGATCCTGGTATATGCAATTATTTTAATGATATATAGGTATTTGTTGTAACATAAAATTCTGTTTAACACTAGAGGTTATCTAGAGCCTCTTTGCTTGTATATTTTTGGTTCAAAGACATATTGCACTAAGTGCAATTTTGGATATATGCACTCTTAGTTTGCCATATCAATGAGAATTTTTGCATATTTGTGTATAAAATATTTAGATTCATAGGTATGCACATGAATATATATGTTTTTCTTTAAAATTTAAATATTTAATATATTTTTCGAGCCTTTTTTTCTAGTTCGAGTATGGTTCCGGTCGATTCTTGGTTTTGGTGGTCGACTAGTTCAGTTAGTAGTTCAATTTTGATAACATTATGTACTACACATTTCCAGGCAGAAAAATAGGGTAAATGTGGGGACATGTTTGACACACATTACATCAAAAGTGGTCTACAAGAGGACATGAACAAAGCCCATGTTTTAGTTTCTTATGTACTTAAAGGGCATTAAATATCTCTTGTTTGGGCGTGATGAGGTGACATTGACCAGGTTGATGTGGAAATAAAGTGGGATTATGGAGCTAACAAAGCATATGATAGGTTACAACAAGGTAAATATTTCTTAAATCATGTGAAATGCTTGGCCAAATCAGCTAGGCATTGGAGAGCTAAAGAAAAGGTGGCAAAGTCGAACTACTATGCATGAAAGTCAAGTTAACTACCTGTTGGAATGGATAAGGTAGTTGTTAGAGGATCAAAGTGAATGTTGAAGGCATATTGGACCAAGAGGATAAGTTTGTGGACTAAATTATAGTTATTGCAAGTCAAGAAATGGGTCTTCTTCAACTAGTGCAAGTTCTAAGATTGGAAAGTTGAATTCCAAGGTCAAGTTGAACTTTCCAAGGGGAACGTTGGGGCAGAAAATACTACTATTCTTCATCTTTTTTTGTTTATGGGAAGCTAACAATTGGAATTTTGGATTTCCTTAGGTTGTGAGAGTTAAATTTCAAACCCTTTTAGTAGGTAAATTATATGTAAAAAATAATATCATTCATGAGCTCAATTTCATATCCGACTTATGGATGACAAGTCATAACGTAATATTTTAATGGAAGGAGGAAACTAGCCATTAGAAAAGTTATAAATTTCTAGCTCATACTCCCATTTAAGGTTGTTAACTATGAGATCATTCAATGTCATACAATAAATAAACCATTTACAAAAGTACTCTTGTGTATTGAGTTGATTATTCTATGTTTTTTCTTCATGACTTTTGCCTATAATTTGTGCTTGGAGAACTAATTTGCAAGTATACTTTATCATCATAAGGATACTATATGGATCCATTGAGGAACAAATAATGGCATGGAAGGGGAGATCTAGGTCCAAGCCATATTGTGGGTTATTGATGCTATTGTTGATATAGTACTTGGGGCATTTTGAATGAATAGATTCTCCTAGTGAGGATGGTTTTCTTGTAGGTTGTTCAAGGATAAGAGAGTGGGATATTTTTACCTCCAAGTCCTTGTTCATCTCTAGTCCTAAAGAGAAAGTTGACAAAGAAAGGGTTGAGATCGCAACTCTGCAAATTGGTAAGTTAAAAGACTAAAGTAAGCTTCACTTCTCATCCATTTTTATTTCAAAAAATCTACAAATATTTTTTTTTTACTAGCCTACTCCAAATTTGTCTTTCATTCACAGCTGGAAATCCTTGTGAAAAAGAGAAGATATTTCAATATCTAGATCAAGAAAATAATACATCTAATTTTGAGGTTATTTTTCAAATATTTCATGGATGTACTTAGCACAGTTTGCATATTTGGAGTAAGGCATTGCTATAGCAAACCATTTTTTGCAAAATTTTCACTCTAAAAGGTGTCGTTTTTAAAAGTAAGTATCTTAATTCACCTTTTTTCAGCTCAAGTTTGTTTTGCAAGTTTCTATCTTTAATATATACCTTAACTTTAGTTATTTTAACCCTTGTAATTTCTTGTTTTCCGCCAAAATAATTTTCTGGGTTTTGTGCCCAGGGGTTTTGACCCTAAGACCTCCAAAGGTGAATTTCCAACTTGCTTGAAATTCAAATTTGTTGCAGGTTTAAGGCTTAGAAGTGGTATAAATTGACTAATCTTTTACCTTCCAGCCTCTCCACTCCTAGAACTTGAATCTAGAAGTGTCTAGGAAATTTTGGGTGGTCTTTTAAGGGGTTTGTCTTGATATTTTCTATATATTTTGCAGAAATTACAGACTTGAAAAAACATGATAGCAACTTGATTTACACAACGACCCTCTAACCACGTATTTAATTGCATAAATGATAATATGTTTGGCTAGTATATTTTATTTACACTCAATTTGACTACTTACATACAATATTTTGTTAGATTACATAACACTTCTTTTTTGATTTAGTAATTTTTTTTGTACCCAGCAAGGTAACGACATTAAATCCTCCGTTTAACCATTTGATCCCATTAAAGGCATTGGTCTTGTATTAGTTGGCTAGAGTCATCCAAGAAAAGCCTCCCATAGCCATTTTGATATGAGTTGGGCTTAAAGAGTGGAGACCTAAATTGAGGTGATAGTGGGCATTTGTCCTCGATGGTTTGTCCTAGCAAGTTGTAAGGATATTCAATAACCCAGCTAAAAGGAGCGGTAACAGGGTCAACTATGACCATTGTGCCAAGTCAATGAAGAAAAATGTTAATTTCTCAAAATAAGTCAAGTTATTAAGGAAAAAGGTAGAAGCAAGCATTGTTAAGCCTTAAATCACAAAATCAAGCAAAGTTTGGACTAAGAAAAAGAAATAAATTGCATCCCAAGAAAACATTGAACAAGGAAAACAAGTTGTTGGACCTCCTAATTTTCCTCCAAGACAATTCTAGTAATATTTCAAGGGAACAGTGTACACTCAAGCCAAATCATCCTCTTTCTATGCTTGACGTCACTTCGCTGTTGGGGTTTTTGTAACCCATTTTTGGACTTGGAAAGTAATTCCCCTACTTCATGAATGTGCCTTGACTTGTAGTATGGGCATGAGCCTTCATTTGAGACATATTTTAAAGGTTAATAAGCATTATTTGAGGTTTCTATAGGAGTTATTTTTTAGGGTGTTACCCCTTTTGGAGAATTGTATCACCTCTCTTGTGAGGGTTTCAAGCAATGTAAAATTAATTGTTGTAATGAATTAGTCTCCAAATTGTGGATGGCAAGGAAAATCATTATTTTGGGGAAAGTGTTTCAAACTAGCCATTAGAAAGAAAATTATATAAGGCTAGTCCCTTATCTCATTTGTGTGTTGTGAAAATGTGAGATCATTATGCCATAATAAGAACTTCATTTGGAGCAAACAAATTTTCTTATGGATTGGTTCTTCTATTCTCTTTCTCCTTGTCCATTATTAGGCATTGTGCATTCATATGATTTTTGCAGGTAATTCCAAGTCACACAAAGCTTGTAGGTTGATCTATCAAGGGTTTACATGGTGATGTGGAAGAGGAGCCCTAGGACATTAGGCCTCACTTTCCATAGTTGATCCATTGGTTAGAGGTATTTTGATAGGAAAATCACTCCTAAATGGATTTGGACATCGGTATATATCTTAGACAAGAATAAGAGTAACTAGTCCTAGACTTCAAACTCATTTCTTGTAAAAAAAAATAATGTATATTTAAAGAGAGTTGTGATTACAATCCGTCACCGAAGGAGGTAATTTTCAAGGCAAATGTAAGTCTCATCTCACCACCACTTTGTTCAAAATTCTCAAAATCTTTTTCCACGTAAAAATAATATAAATACCTTTTTTTTCAAAGAAAAATAAAAATGTCAATCTTCTTAATCCCAATAAATCTTATCATGAATAATTAAGAAATATTTTCATAAACCTTATCATGAATAATTAACAAATATTTTCATATTCTTTTGAGTTGAGGCTAACCTTCTACTTGAGCCACAAACTAATCAAAAAATGATATCTTCATAGGCTAGAATTTACATAAAAGCTTAAACAACGATTTGGAAAAACATATTAAATAAAACAGGGGAAGAATTAAAGAGGTACCATGAGTGATTATGAAACCAATTTAAGCTATATAATTAAGTTAAGAAAAACATGACAAAAGTTATGTGTTTCTCCAACAAAAATGAGAAAAAAAACAAGGGCTACATAGTAGCTAATATCTGCCACTTAGCTTAAGTATAGCTTAATTAAATAAAAAAAGTAGCAAAGACAAAGATTTCATCACAAAAATAAAACAACTAATAAAATATTGTATTATTGAATGCCATCACCAAAAACTAAGACATGTGATTAACTAATATTGTTTATATTAACATACATATACCTATATGTGTTTGTGTTTTATTTTTATTAATATATATAATTGTTTATAACTAGCAATTGTCCCAAAAGGTACAAAGAGAGGCCGATAGGATTATTAAATTGGATTTGTTGAATTTTTTTAGAAGAGATATTGGTTCAATCAGCCTAGTCGCCTACACTGCCACAACTCTTCTCGGTAAACCCTGACAGCGATTCTGCTTTTGTGAAAAATTAAAATTTGCACCAGTAAACGTCACACATATACCTATACAGCTGGATTGTTGATTGATATCTTTGGACGTTGAATAATTTAAGGTAAATCTATTCGCTATTATGCATTTGTGGAAAAATGAAAATTTGCACCAGTAAGCATCACAAATATATACAGTTGGAATGTTGATTCATACCTTTGGACATGCTCGATTAATGAATAATTTAGGGTATAATATATTACGTAAACAAAGGATCAAAGGGGGATGGGGTGGGGTTTGTGTACTGGATCAAGCCTCTGAGATTCATGGGAGAAACGAAGGAAGAATCCCTGCCCAAAACCTCCTCTGCAATCATCCACTGTACCCTCTCAGTTGGATGAAATTTGTCCCAGTAAACATATTCCTTGGGATCCTTGCAGATTGAGCACCCTGGAACCAACCCACAGCCTACATGGCCATTGTATGGACCATCTCCACAAAAAACTTGTTGACCCACCCCGTACCTCCTAGTCTTCGTCATCCAAAATGAGGTCTAGTCTGCAGCACCCTAGGCCGATGGCCTAGGCTGCCCTGGTTCGAGTCCTCCTGCCGACGGAACCCTCCTCGCTCTCTTTTTCACATCCCCCCTCAGGTGAGAAAGGATCCATAACCCTATATAATCTTATTAATGAATATTATTATATATAATATTATATTAATATTAAGGTTTAATCCTATTCATATTACCAAGAATAATTTAAGAGAGTCATAAACTAAGCAATATGGGGATTAACAAAAAAAATTAATTAATTAATCTATAAATAAATAAAAATAATTTTTTAGGAAGAAAGTGCAGGAATCTAGCATCTGTTGATACTCCAGCTGTCATCTCTATTTAAATTAACAAGTCTTTTTCTCAATTTCTAAGGCCTCTCTAAATTTACGATAATGAAAATGGTCAATCCTCGCAATGACCTTAGCCTCTTCATGGAGATGTGATGATTGGTTTTTTCTGCATGCTCTACCAAAGCGGAGGAGCGAGACCTTCCATGCCTGATGTCGCAGCATGTTCACAAATCCTTTGGTTAATGGATCGACCGGTCTCACCAATATAAGGAGCTCGACAAGAATAGGGAATGATATAAACACCCTTCTAATCCTTGGGGTTAATCGGGTCCTTAACAAAATGAAGAGAACTTCATATAGTGTTAAGAGGTCTAAAAGAAGAATGAATCTTATGCTTCCTCAAGATCCTAGCGATTTTATCCGTCGTCCCTAGAATAAAGGGAATATGAACACTGGAAGACCAATCCTTGGGGTCAATCTTACTCTTAGGACCCTTTTCAGCATTTTGAAAAGCCTTAAGACCTTGAGACCTACTATAACCATTCTTATTAAAAACTTCCAGGAGGTCAGTTTTCTCATCTTCAAGGTGATTTTCGTCATAAACTTGCAACGCCCGCCGAAGTAGCTAAGGTGTTGAGAACGCCTATCTTTTGAGCAGGAAAATGATGGGAGCTAGCATGGACTTAAATTGAATTTAGTTCTTTTAGAGAGATGTTACAATGTTTAACATTTTGACTTAGTCAAATTAAAATTAAAATATAAAATATAAAATTTTCCAACCCATGGTTTTTCCTTATTATATTTTTAATCTATGGTTTTTTCCCATGGTATTTTTCTCTAATGTGAGTTATTTAAAGGTTAATATTTAAACTAATCTAAATTCATTTTAACTCTACATCTACCAAATGCCAAAAAAATCAAATCTCTTTTCACACTTAAAAAATCAATACCTCAAAAAAAAAGTCCCTCTTAACACATAATAAACTTACAACTAAAAATAAATCTAAACTAATTTTTAAATTTAAAATTTAAAATTTATATTTCAATTAAATTATAAAAATAAATTAATAATACATTGCACTTAAAAAATAAAAATAAAAATAAAAATCCTCAAAAATCTTTGCTTTTCTGAGCTTTTTTCTTTCGATCTTTGATTTTTATGATTTTTTCGTGCTTTCTTGATTTTTTTTGCATAGAATCTTTTTTGAGCTTTTGTGCTTTCTTGACTTTCTGTGCTTTCTTGATTTTCCATTGTTTTGTTTTCTGGTTCAGATCAACGGTTGAAAGTGTTTCATCTGATCTAACGGATCAGAGTAAAAGTGTTGACGAAAAGTTGATGCATAGGAAAGGCCTATCGGCCTAACAAGAATAGGGAATGATATAAACACCCTTCTAATCCTTGGGGTTAATCGGGTCCTTAACAAAATGAAGAGAACTTCATATAGTGTTAAGAGGTCTAAAAGAAGAATGAATCTTATGCTTCCTCAAGATCCTAGCGATTTTATCCGTCGTCCCTAGAATAAAGGGAAGATGAACACTGGAAGACCAATCCTTGGGGTCAATCTTACTCTTAGGACCCTTTTCAGCATTTTGAAAAGCCTTAAGACCTTGAGACCTACTATAACCATTCTTATTAAAAACTTCCAGGAGGTCAGTTTTCTCATCTTCAAGGTGATTTTCGTCATAAACTTGCAACGCCCGCCGAAGTAGCTAAGGTGTTGAGAACATCTATCTTTTGAGCAGGAAAATGATGGGAGCTAGCATGGACTTAAATTGAATTTAGTTCTTTTAGAGAGATGTTACAATGTTTAACATTTTGACTTAGTCAAATTAAAATTAAAATATAAAATATAAAATTTTCCAACCCATGGTTTTTCCTTATTATATTTTTAATCTATGGTTTTTTCCCTTGGTATTTTTCTCTAATGTGAGTTATTTAAAGGTTAATATTTAAACTAATCTAAATTCATTTTAACTCTACATCTACCAAATGCCAAAAAAATCAAATCTCTTTTCACACTTAAAAAATCAATACCTCAAAAAAAGGTTCCTCTTAACACATAATAAACTTACAACTAAAAATAAATCTAAACTAATTTTTAAATTTAAAATTTAAAATTTATATTTCAATTAAATTATAAAAATAAATTAATAACACATTGCACTTAAAAAATAAAAATAAAAATCCTCAAAAATCTTTGCTTTAGCTTTTTTCTTTCGATCTTTGATTTTTATGATTTTTTCGTGCTTTCTTGATTTTTTTTGCATAGAATCTTTTTTGAGCTTTTGTGCTTTCTTGATTTTCCATTGTTTTGTTTTCTGGTTCAGATCAACGGTTGAAAGTGTTTCATCTGATCTAACGGATCAGAGTAAAAGTGTTGACAAAAAGTTGATGCATAGGAAAGGCCTATCGGCCTAATTAAATTTATTAAAATATGTTTTTAATATAATAATAAGTCACCTTAAATTGAAAATATTGTGAAAAAAATATAATTCGTGAAAATAGAAATAATCAAAAATCAAAAATAAAAATAAAAAGTTAAATAAAAATGAAATAAAACATAAAACAAAAAAGTAGCAACTAATAGAAATGGAAGTTACTAAAAAAACTCATAATAAGACTTCAACCAATCACTTTACAAATAAACAAATCTAAATAATAATAATAAATAAATTTTTAATGTTAAATTATAGATAAACATCATAATTTTTTAGTCAAAGACAAACTAAAACCCAGTCAAAATAAAATTGAATACTTTATACCATACTTACCGCAATATAAAAAAATAAACTTAGTAAATAATAGAATCCATGAAAAATCCTAGAGAAAAGAAAGCAAAGGCATTTAATCATAGAATCCATGAAAAATTCTAGAGAAAAGAAAGCAAAGGCATTTAATCTTTAAGAAATGCTGAAAGGTCTTGTCACACCAGCCACAGGGACATAGACACGACAATAGAGTATCCAACTAAATATCATTATGTGATGAAAAGGTGATATGATATCATTATGTGATGAAAAGGTGATATGATTAGAATAATTCAAATCTAAAAAGGTAAATGATCCCATTGCCAAAGAAGTATATAATCGTATTTTTATTTCAAAAGAAGTATATAATGTTAAGCTCCATTAATTTTGCACAATTGCTGCCTACAATTATGGAATTGCAGTCTTTCCTTAACTTATGGAAACCAACTGCAGTAGTTTCCTTAAGTTAAGAAAATCAACTGCAATTACTAAATTTATAATTGGGAGCTACTAAAGTGGTCCATCACTTTGATTCGAGTTCTCTGCCTTGATTTGTGGGACATCTAACACATAGCTATTAGAAGCTTGATGGAAGCTTAGCTATATGTTCATCTGTTTGGTCCCCAAGCTCATATCTCAATCCCCTTCAGTTTTACACCATCTAGCTGAGATAGTAGAGCTTGGAAGTGCCTTCAGAATTTTGTGTGTTTTTCTTTTGCTTGGATTGAAGCTGGAGTGCTGAAGAAGAAGCAAGTGGACTGTGGCCTGCATCAAAACATCACCAATGGCTGGAGATAATTCGTATCCCTGGGCATTAAGTTTCAACGATTCTTTTCAGTTCTTTCCGCATGCAGAATCGCTGTTTAAGTTTACGATTATCTAACATATAATAGTAATTTTTAATTAAAAAAGTTTGTGAAAAAAACAACCAAACCCTTCGTAAAATTTAAAATAAATAAATTTAAGAATACATAATGCAATGTTATATATTCTCAAATAAATAAGTTGGAAAACTTATTAGAAAAAGTGTGCCATTTAAAATATAATAAATATGACAACAGAATTACAACTAAATATCCCTGAAAAGGTGAAAATAAGAGGATGTGAATAAAATAATTTCAAATCTGGAAAGGAAAATCATTTTCTTTATAATCCAAAAGAAACAAAGAAAGTAATGAGACGTAGCTTTATCACCATAAAATTTATTAATTAAATAAAAAATAATTTTTTTAATATATAATTTTTTAATAAATAAATATGAGAATATATAATATAAAATAAGTTTTAAAAATGATATTTATTAATAATTATTATTTAATTTTTAAAGTTAGGATTAAGTTAGATAAATTGATGTATGTGATTTTTTATTTATGTTTTGGATTTACTTTTGTGTATTTATTTGATTATTAGAGCTTATATTTTATGCATTTCAATTTAAATTTATAAAATTTTAAGGAAGAATCACATATTTTTAACCATTAAATTTATTTAAATTTTCTAAGTGATATTTAAATGAGGGTTATCTTTAATGTTTAATGGGAAAACAATTTATCCACCAATTAGATGTTGTCACCAAAATTTTGTAAAATTTGCTCTAGTTCAGATGTAACATGAGATAGTTTATTTCTTATACAAATAATTCTCACCCTCAGCCTCTTTCCATGGTGATTGAACCTTAGACTTATGAGAACTTGTAATGCCCAACTTTTTAAATAATAATAACAATAATAAATAAAGTGAAAAGTCATAATAAATAAATAAATAAAAGAAATTGTTGTAATACTAAATAAATAAAAGAAATTGTTTTACTAATAAAAATAAAAGAGTACAAATAAGTAAATATAAATTTATTGAAAAAGTTAAATTAAAAAAAAAAAAAAAGATAAAAAAAAAAATTACATTATGACAAATAGATTAGGTGGAGTTCTATTTAATAGACAAGGAGAATGATGTGAAAAATCTGTTTTCAATATAATTTTGGGAAGCAAGGATTAGTCATTAGTAAAGGTGGTTAATTAAGAGCTTTACGGCTTGCAGTTGTTTGTGAGGGGTTGGATGGGTGGAGAGTTGTCCTTCACATGTTGATTGCAATCAACTAAATAAAGGTAGTGCAACAACAGAAGTAAACTAGTTTCTTCATTTTGCAAGTAAGTTTCTCACCACTCACTACTCTTGTGAATTATGTATTCATTTATGAAATATTCTTTATGTTGGTTAATTAATGACATTGAATTTTTTGAAGTATTTCTTATATAATTATATTTGAAATTCAAGTCATTAAAGCTTAGGTTTTACTCTTAAAGTTTGTGGGCTTTTCCAAATAGAAGATCTCGAAAAAATATTATATTTGTTAACATACTTCAATTACTAAAAATAAGTTTCTCATCAATTTAATAAAATGTCTCTTAAATTGTACTCTTGAATCATACCCCTAAATATTTATTGTTTGACACAAATTCTATTTATATAATCAAATTCATCCTCCCTTAAACATTGGATAAGACAACAATTAGAAAAAAATATTTAAGTTATGCACAAAAATAATTACAAGTACTTCCAATTATCAAAACACTTCCACTAATCATCTAAATATTGTAATCTTTTTAGAAACTTTGGAAATAGCAAACCTCTAAAAAGATAATAAAAAATAAAAATAAAAATTTATATTAATTAATAAATAAGATAATAATTATCAACAACTTTTAATAGTCATCTTAACGAGCTTTAAAATCTTTTTGAAAACCTGGTAGATACCAAACCTCTATATAAATTAATCAATTAAAAAAATAAACAAACAAACAATTTAAATCAAATGACAAACTAATGTACTAAAATGATTGTAAAGAGAGTAATATTTTTCTCAAAATATATTATTGAATTCATTATTTTGAAAATTTTATTGAATTCATTATTTTGAAAATTTTGCTCAAAATAATAATCTTCGGACCAAAATTCACAACCTTGGGATTATATAGCGAAAAAGAGATGGAAATATTTTCAAAAAGTGAAGACCATATAGCGAGAAAACATTAATTTTAAAAAAATCATTTAAGATTTGAAATATGATACGATAGATAACACAATGTTGAACAAAGCTGTCAAGGGTTTGTTTAACAAATAACAGCGTGCAGACAGACAGACAAACAAACAAAAAAATAACTTAATAAAGTATTCCAAATGTTATACCTACATAATAAAATCAAATCAAAGCGTATTACATGCTTTATGAGGCTCGTGAAACGTAACAAAATTAACCATGGCAATGTTAAGAAATAACCAAAGTTATGATGTATGGGAAAGCATATAAATATTTAATATTATTTTTAGGAAATAAAATTATTGATGTAAGGTTATTTTATTTATTTATTTATTTTGGTTTGTTAAGATAGGTGAGTTTTGAAATAATTTATATATTTAATTTGTAGTTTGAGTAGTTGTATTTTAAAGGTATTTAAGTTGTCAAAATTATTGGGATTGATTTAGTCTAGGCCACACTAGTCCTTAGTATGATTGGATTTTTTTTCCACGAAGTTTCGAAACAATGACCTTTATACCATGTAGTGCCTTAACAAAACACCTTGTCACCATTTGCTCTATTTATTTTTTAGAGAGTGATTTAATGGTTAGCAAAATAAGCTATAAGAAGTACATAACCCATCCTATAAGTAGTGATAAGAAAGAATATGCTGGTGGTGAAACCATATTTAATAAGAAACAAGGGGCTCCATTGCGATGCAACATAGTCCCTGCCTCTTCCACTATTTAATTTATTCTTTGGCATAAAGTTTTTCGCAAAGTGGAAGCTATCTACGTTGGCATTAAAGATTTGTATTGCTGATATTTTAGGAAGCAATTGACATATATGATATTATTGGTGTTATTTTAAGTGTATGTTTATTTCTGAATATCTTTTTGCATTTCCATGTATGTTTCAAATTAGGCATATGTGCGGCAGTGCAGAAGAACTATGTTGTGCAGAGAGTTCATATTTCATTTAATTGATTCTTTTGCATAAAGATTTTCACGGAGTGGAAGCTATCTATGTTGGCATTAAAGGATTTTATTGTTAATATTTTAGTAATCAATTGATGTATACAATATTATTGGTGATGTTTTATGTGTAAAGTATGCTTATCTTCGTATTTCTTAATATCTTTTCGTATTTTTGCGGAAAGGTTCATATTTCATCCACATTTTTGTCTCAGCCCATGCTTGTGCTGCACTGCTTACTTCATACAACGATGACTGTAAAGCTTCTTCCGTACACGTTATATCTAGACACATAACTCTATTGTGCAGAGAGGTCCACATTTCGTCCACATTTCTGTCTCAGTACATGCTTGTTCCACACTACTTGGTTTGCACAATAATGTCTGCATAGCTTCTTTGATACATGCTATATGTGGAGACCCCACTAGAGCGAATAGTTATTTTAGTATACGTTGACTTATACAAAGTTATTGCTAATATTTTGAATATTTCAAACATCTGCTTGTTTAGTCTCTTGTGCGGAAGTGTTGTTTGTGCGGATCTCCACACTTTGCACTAAGTTTTAACATTATTGCTAATATTTTAGTTATAAATAATGCATATTAGTAGTCAATTGAGTAAAAGTTGTGCAGAGTGCACACAAAGTTGTGTACAAAATCACATTTGATTGAGAAGAAGCTTTGTTTATAGGACATGTAGAAGTGTGGAGAATGTTCATTGTGTGAAAGAAGCTTTCATGTTTTCATTTTATGGATTATAACAATGTTTATGTTTATATTATTGATAATATTTTTATTGTAAATAATGTTTTGAATATCTATCTGTTTATGCTCTTATGCAAAAGTTTTTTTTGCATGGATGTACGCAGTTTGCACTAAACGCTTTTATTGCTAACACTTTAGTTATAGATAATGCATATCAATAAGCAAGTGAGTAAAAGTTGTGCAGAGTGCACACAAAGTTGTGTACAAAACTCCATTTCATTGAGCAGAAGCTTTGTTTGTAGGACATGAAAAACCTGATTGAAATGAGAAGAAGCAACCTAACACACCCTTCTTTCTATTGCAGAAGAAGCTTTCAAGTTTGTATTGTGCGGATAATAGAATTGTTTATGCACATATTATTGATAATATTTTAATTGTAAATAATGTATACTACTACTATTTAAGTAAACAACATGTCATTGAACAAAAACATTATTTATGGGATGTGCAGAGGAAGTTTTCAGGCTTTCATTGTGCAGATCTTTGCATTTGGCATTGAACACTTTCATTGCTAATGTTTTAATATCAAAACATAATCCATATTTTCTATATTAATGATAATATTTTAGTTGTAAATTATTATTGTTGTTTAATTGATTCATTTTACGGAGAAAGCTTTGAAGCCTTCATTGTGTGGATGTGCACACTTTGCATTACAGGCTTATGCTTATATTATTGATAATATTTCAATTGTAAATAATGCATATGTTTGTATGTTCGAATATGTTTCAAATTATGCATATGTGCAGAAGTATGGAGTTCTATGTGTGAATCGCCACACTTGATACTAAAATCTTTTAATGCTAATATTTTAGTACTAAACAATGCATATTTGTTGTTCACAATAAAATTGAAGCAATCATTGGGTTTATACGATTGTCACAAGTATCGTAAATAATGTGTATCTCCCTGCCTGTATAACTAATTAAGTGGGGTCTGCTTTTTGCCCACATTTCTGTCTCAACCCATGCTTGCTCCACACAATGATGTTTGCACAACTTTCTCTGTACACGCTTTCTCCATAAGCGCTCTAAGCTAAACTCCACCAACCCGAGTAGCTATGATACATCCTACCCTTTTATTCAAATAGGCTAAGACATGAGTGCTATTACTATAAGTATTGAGGTTGTTTTACTATGGCCCCAATTATGCTTATAAATTCATTCAATCTATTGCTTTTGCTAAATGCATAGTCTATAGCAAAAGAATATAGTTAATTATTATAGTTAATATATTTAGTATGTATTAATGATTAATCATTACAAGCATTAGGATTTTACATGCATTTATTCTCTTCCTTGTAATTATATAATAGAGTAGAATGAGTACATACCAATGATGGCATAGAAAACAGAAAATAAAACATGTTTTATTTAAGGCAAATGGAGTTTATATTACAACACAATTAAAGAATTAGGCCTAAATAACATAATCAAATGTATTATGTTAAAGTCAATAAAGTATATAATATTAAAAATAAAGTTTAAGTTTAACATCTAATTGTTGATTGCAAGAGAAATCTTTCCTTACAATATAAATGATCGAAACATTGAACAAAAGCTTTGTTTATGGTTATTTCTAATGAGGAAAGCTATTAAGCTTTCATTGTGTGAATTTGTGTATCTTTGGACTTTGTATGGAAGGCTTTTATTGGTAATATTTTAGTATTAAATAACCCATATTTGTTGTTCGCAATAACACCGAAACAAGCAACAAACCGATATGATATTATTGCTAATATTTTAATTATAAATAATGCTTTTTATTATTAATATTTTAGTATTAAATATTATGTATTTGCTTTTGTAATATTTTAATTATAAATAATGTGTATCTCCGTATTGTCAAATATTGGAAGTCAATTGAGTAAAGGTTGTGTGTAGTTCAAAGAAAATTGAATCATTAAGCACAAGCTTTGTTTATGGTTATGTTGTTGAAATGAAGGAGATGTGCGGAAGTACGGATGTAGTCTATTCTGCGGAGGGAGCTTTCAAGCCTTGTTTTTACAAATTCTAGCATTTCACATTAAAGGCTTTTGTATATTTTTTTCCTGGGAACTGATGCATAAGTGTTGAGTTTGGCTGCAGAAAAGTTCAAAGCTAACGTACAGTATCAGTTTTCATTTATCAAATTTGATATCGCATATTGTAACCATTATTTGTGTAGTATGACATTAGTGTGTATAACATATTTTATTACGTGATTAATGTAGATTTTGTCTAGGTGGTTGGAAGCGGCAGTGAGACATCAATGAGACACAATTGTTGGAATCCCATGTCTAGCTATCTAATTTACTTATTTCAGTGAACATAGTTCATTTAATATTTGCATAATGCAACAAAGGCAAAAAGGCATTCAAGTGGCAAATTGACATCTAGGTTCTAAAATTAATTTTGCAAAGTTAAAGTTGGTTGGTAGCAGTTAAAGTCTACATAGTAAATTTGTTGGATACACGTTAGTTCGGTGAATAATTACATAAAAGACTTTTATTTATTGGCAAAAGAGATTTAGTTAATGAAAATAGAACGTGGTTTACGTTTTTAATAAAATAATATATTGACATTGATTTCTAAAGCGTGTAAGGTGGATTAATCATGAAACGTAATTGTATCAATTGCACCATGTCAAATTGGAATTTAAGTAAAATGTATATGATTTAAAGTAAAAAATTTTATAATAGTCATTTCTGATTAAAGATTAGGAAAATCAGTACTATCCACATTGATAACGATTATTGGTTAGTGGATATCATTGAAATCGATAGTAGTTAAATGTCATTTTAGAACTTAAATGTCAATTCGTGATTTAAATTACTTATTGCCTCTTATGCGTTATATATACGCCTATTTCCTATAAAAGCAATTTGTCAATGTTCATTTTGTTCTAAAATTGTTAAGTGTTTAAGGTATTGCTTTATAATTTTTCTAATATTTTTTTGCATTTGTTACTAACAGCAAAGAAATGGTTCAAAGAAACAATGGAAGGGGCACAGAGGAAGATGTACATGCAGGGAGTGAAGATATTTTAATGCTCAACCAAGATATCTTAATGCTTAGCAAATATATTTTAATGTTAATGCATAAAATACTAGAACTCCAACAAATGTTTAGGCATCTTGAAGATGAACTAGATACGGTAAGAACGTTATTAGAAAAGCTATTGCAAATCATGAACAGATGAATTAGTTCTCAATTCAGGTAGCATAATCAGTACAATCATTAATTTCCATAAACAATGGTTAATTAATGCAGAAAACGATACCAGTTTTTTGTTATTTTCTTAATATATTTTGAAATTCAGTTTATGCTAAAGGCTATGTATTGTAATATTCTCGATAAAGTTAATGCAAATAAACATATCAAACTATTATGGATTACATCCCTATTTATAAATGCAATATGTTTATAAGTCATATCAGTTTAGAAACTCGTTTTAGCTTTGTATGACAGCGACTTATTTAGATATTTGTTTAAATCTTGTATGGAATAGTTGTTTAAATAGAAAATAAATATTGAATTTGTAAACAAATAAAATTGTTATTGTAAAGTAATGTCACCGAAAATTGCATCATAACAAACTTATATTGCCTGAGTAGTTATAAAACTTGCAAATTTGATAAATCAAGAAAAAAATTTAAACAACGACAATGGGAAGAAAAGGAAAAACATAATAGTGTAATAAAAGATTGATGAACCACACTGGTTGGTTCGAAACGCGTCGACAAAAGATTGATTATTTGATTTTGCCGAAGATTATCTAAACAATGCTATGGATCACAAAAGTCTAAATTCCTTACAAAACATATAGTCGAAAAAAATAAAATAAAATAAAAAAATAAAATGTTCATTGGATTACATTTATGTACAATGTCATAGTCACATTTGCATTGGTAGAAAAAATTGTCTTGTTGCTCTCATGAGTAGATTGCTAATCTTTTTTGCATGGGTATAGTATATTGATTGATAATGTGAAATCAAATAGCAAATGTCAAGTAAAACGAAAGAGCTATTGGGATGTCTGGAAATGCAATGAGCGAGCATTGTGTCGTTGTTGAATTGCTTAACAACGTAAACAAGAAACTTGTCATTGTATATGTACAACTACGTTTTGATAGTCTATTGTAAATGTGCCATGCGTTTCAAAGTTGCTCAATATTTCAATAGCATTTGTTTTGTCTGAAAAGTAATGGTCGTATGAAATTTGTCGTAGTTCAAGTAATACTCTTTCCAATTCGACACCCCTTAGAATACACTATTTTTCAGTCATGTCAAGTGCATGTATGATGCAATTTAGGCAATGAAAATAAAGAAAGTGAGAGTGCTTCTTGCAGGTAATGTAATAAAGCATAATGTTGTTTATAGTTCTAGTAGATGTAATCAGAGTATTACATTTTGTGCATATAGTTTCGAATGACATTGTATATACGCTAACAACTTTTATATATCCTTGAAAATGTTGTAAAATTAATATAGAAAACAAATGCTTAGTAACATGAAATCAAATGTCTTTCTTATTTTTGTTCTTTATCCATGCCGATTTAAGGAATATGATATAGCTTGTTGTGCATATTCTGCTTGGAGAGGAAAGAAAGTTTCTTAGACTGTCGGATTTCTTTCTTCTGTTCAGTACAAAATGAACGTTAACTATGAAGTACGGAAAACTCTTTCTTTTTTTTTAACTATATTTTTTAGCAAGATCAATGGAAATACATTTTGTTGGAAATCTCTTTGACTTGAAACACATGTCGAAACAAGTTTATCGTGTACTTGAACCTGTTACATATGCAACATTTGTAAAACAATACATGAAAACTGTACAATATATGATGAATAATTTTTTCCCCAACTATTAGGATATACAACCTACGCATACGTAACTTGTTTTCTATTTCAATGAAAATTGGGTTTTCTGGTGGGGGGAATAAAAAACAAGCAAATGGACAATAACTTCATAACAATAAAACTTTTAAATAAAACAATGCTTATTGTATCCCTGTCATGTTCTCCATTGTTGTCTTTTATTTCCTGAACATATTGCATTGTTGTTTGTGTTACCGGAATTGCATAGCAGCGATTGTGCATACTGTGACATATTTGCAATTGTCATGTTTGGAAAAAAAGGTACTCTGCACAAAGAGGACAAATGTTTTCTATGATGCTAAAACCATTTAGAAAAATAGTTTCTCACAATCACCAATATTGTATTTATGCTTTGGAATAATTTCGAAATCTTTAATAGAAACACCGACATTTGCAATAAGCTTTGACTTACGTTGTTCAATTAACAATGTTGGCACAAGCAATGTTATTGTTATTTTTTCTTTCTTATATGTTAATTCTGCATGGAATATTGTTTTTGACTTATTTGTTTTGTCTAGAAATGTTTGATATGTGACCAAAGCAACACTATGAAAAAATTTCCCAGTTATATTGTTATTGATATCTTCGATCAACAATGACGTTGACTCAACTTTTTTTGGCCTAACAATGAGAATTGAATTCAGATAAATATTGTGTTTCTTTTTAAGAAAAAAGAGAGTAAAGAATAGAAAATCAAAGACGGGTAAAAAAAAAGGAAAAAAGGGAAAATTCGATACAGAGTTAATTGAATGTGCGCAGAAGTACCTATGTGCGTTTATTTCTTCGCTAGTTTCCATTGATATTGTTTTTTTTATTGCAATATATGTTTATGTGGTACTACTAATTTCTATCTCCACACTATCGTCCATGTCTATTATGACATCATTTGAATCTTATAACTTTTGTTTGTTCACAAATATTACACTGAAATTATTGCTTAAAAAGACACTATAATTGAAACTAAGTAAGAATTATTTAATGAAAACAGAATAAGATAAAGCAAACTTATTAGTAAGGTATAAAAAATCTAGATAGATTTTACTTTTAGCAAATACAAAAGTTTTATAGAAATGTTGAAAATATTTTTTTCCTTGTAATTGTTGTCCTGAATCTGAATCTCTAGGTGCTATATGTTTCCTAGAAATTTAAAATATATATATATATGTTTTTAGTTATAATGCATTTAAAAATATGGCCCAAAAGTAATGGGAGCACACAGCAAAAAAAACAATTGTGATGTGTAATGCAAATATAATCAAAGTACAATAAATAACACAAAAACATGCATCTTAGAAGAGTTATTATTGTCCTTAATGGTATTTGTTATGCTTGTATTCATTCTTGCTGCTATGATGATATGAGTTAGATAAAATATACAGAAATAAGAAAAATAAGAGTTTATGATTCCATAGCATGGAAGTACTTCAAAAATAATAACTATATGACAATAATGTATTTTATCCAAACGTGTTTAGAATTATAACAGCATATACTATTTAAACTTTTTACATCATTGTCATAGGAATCTACCATATATTGTGTAAATGTTATTATTACTCGCATATAGAAATAATGCATTGTTAACATATCACTGATGCCACACGTTTTGCACTTTTGTTCTAAATGATAGTCACTCATGGTCTACAATTCCCAGAACAATATCGTACATCCAGACGACGATTATATTTGTAACCAACTCGTCTGAAAACTAGTTTTACATGCATTTGTAATGTGTATGCTAAAAATATTGCATGATGAACACCTAGTGAATGCTTCTACGAACAACACAATCAAAATTAGTAAGTAGTATTGTGACGTTAGCATATAAATATTAAACATATGTATTAGACACTTAAGACAGTTGGACTAGTAGATAGCAGAAATTGTAATAATAATAATAATAATAATAGAAAAAACTAATGTTGGACTACAAATGTTTAAGTTTAATGCCTTCCTTTAAAAACTAAAGAAAATAATCAACATCACGTGTTCCTAGATGAATTTACATAGTTGTTTTATTTTTTTCTCCTGTTAAGAAAGTAGATTAGTTTAGAATAACTTTTATAGCCCAATTGTGAAGAGTGTCATTGCTTTTTCGAACTTTTGAACAGTAAACGTTTATCTATAATAGTAAACTGTTAGTGATTTTCCTTTGCAACTAACGTAAGAATTTATTTGGCGAATCGACATAGATACCTAATATTTTGCATAGTCAAAATTCTACACAATGAAAAATAATAATAGAAATAATAGGTTAGCACTAATAGTACATTAATTTCCTTGTGCACCCCATGTTTTCCCGAAAATATTGTGTTCTATTTTCGTCCCTCCCGAATAAAGTTTCAAATATAAAAGCTCAGGACAATGAAGTCTCTTCACAATAAAATGTTCAACACATACCCTGTTAAGAGGAATAACACACTATGAGAGCAGTCGTAAAACCACCCACTTTCTCGCACATAACTCGTTTTCCATGTATTTTATCGTTAATAGAAAAGACATATACTTCTAATATAACACAAATGTTTTTCTGCCACATTTCATATTGAATCTCTTGCACAAATCCAAAGTAAAAACCCTACTCATTTTGGTCGGCCGTGTTATTAATTGATAAATTCGTTGGTATTAAAAGCTTTTATTGCTAATATTTTAGTAAGTGATTGACATATACAATATTATTGGTGATATTTAAGTGTAAATAATGCTCATCTTCGTATTTCCAAATATATTTTCATATATCCAAATATGTTTCAAATTAGGCATATGTGAGGAAGAAGTCTATTGTGCGAAGGAAGTTTTCAATGTGTGGATCGCTGCACTTAGCACAAAAGGTTTTTTTGGCTAATATTTTAGTATTAAATAATGGATATTTTCTCAATAGCATTATCTATCCTTAGATTATTGAAAATATTTTAGCTGTAAATAATGCATACTATTGTTATTTATTTGATTATATATTTTAGTATTAAAAATGCATATTTTATACTTATATTATTAATAGTATTTTAATCATAAATAATGCATATGTTTGTATTTCTGAATATGTTTCAAATTAGGCATATGTGTGGAAGTGCAAAGAAAATCCATTATGCGGAGGAAGCTTTCTATGTGTGAATTGCCGCACTTAGTACTAAAATATTTTATTGCTAATATGTTACTATTAAACAATGCATATTTGTTGTTCACAAAAAAAGCAAGCGTTGGGCTTATATGATTGTCATTAATACTTTATTCATAAAAAATGTGTATCTCCTTACATGTACAACTAAGTAAGTGGGGTTTATATTTCGCCCACATTTCTGTCTCAGCCCATGCTTGCTCCACACGATGACATCTGCTCAACCTTCTACGTACACTCTATCTTTGGACATGCTTCCTCCATAGACGCTCTGAGCTAGACTCCACCAACATGAGTAATTATGATATATCCTACCCTTTTATTCATATAGGTTAAAACGTGAGTGCTCTTACTGTAAGTATTGAGACTATTTTACGATGGCCCTAATTATGCTTATAAATTCATTCCATCCATTTCTTTTGCCAAATGCATAGTATATGAATATTATAACAAAAGAATATATTTAATGGTCATAGTTAATATGTATTAATGGTTAATCATTACAAGCATTAGGATTGTACATCCATTTATGCTCTTCCTTGTAATTATATAATAGAGCAGAATGAGATATATGGAACATTATAAAAATTGAATCATTGTATGGAAGATTGATGTGTGGAGGTCGACACAATGAACTTCTGCACAATGGAAATGTGAATGTCGAGGAATATGTTGTGTAGGGACCACTAATTGGAAGTGAGATTGGAAATATTGAGTTGAAGTCAAGTTCCTAAATATTTAAATATTTCAAGCTTCGAGAACTGTGAAAACAATGATTTTAACGATATTATTGGTAATGTTTTAGTTATAAATAATGTTTTTGTCCTTACTTTACACAACGATTTCTGCAGAGCTTCTTCTACACACATTATATCTGGACACGCTTCCTCAATTCATACTCTACACAGTAAAAGATTTGCACAACGAAACATAATAATATTCCTTGTTCTACCACGCATACCATGTTCTCTGTAAACATTCATATGATATATGATGTAAGATCTAGGAATTTGCAAAAGTATCTCCGCAGAACGAAATATTAAGTATAGACTTATTCGGGAAATCGACAAACATATCCCATCTTCCGTGTAGTCAAAGCTCCTCACAATGAAACATAAAAGCTCCACACAACACTTGGGGCTGAGAGACCCCGAAACTCTCAACAGGGTCCTGGGAGCCAAGTTGTGGTGGATGTGGCTCAGGGGGGGCAATGATTTGTGGAAGAACATATGGAAGACTATATATAACATGCCGGATTCAACGTTAGAGATCCTAAGGCATCAGGAAACGCCTAAAGGTTCTTCTATTTGGGACCTGGCTCGCCAGAACCGGGATCTGGTGGAAAAACATGCTTTCTGGGAGATCCGTGGAGGAGCAGAGGCAAATTTTTGGGAAGATAGGTGGCAACAGAGAGAAAAACTGAGTAGAATCCAAGATCTTAATCAAATCCGAGCCAGAATAGAAGGAAACAGGACTTGTGTTAGAGACTATTGGAAAGGTCATGATGTGGAAGAAGGGTGGAGAGTTTGGATTGATCCAATGGAATGGGACAGGGAGATTGAACAAGACCTGCAAGACAAATACAAAAAAGAAGTTGGATCCAGGAAAATCAGAGCTCGGGATGGTCAAGATATCCTTAGGTGGGGGAATTCTATGAAAGGTCTGTTTACCACCAAAGAAGCTTATTACTTAATTGATCCTCAGAATTGGGATGCGGGAAACCTGGATTGGAAAGTCGTATGGGAAAATAATTGGTGGCCAAAAGTCTCTATATTCGTATGGTTGGCAATAAAAAACAAGATCCTAACCTGGGATAGAATCCAGAAAAAGGGCTTCAATGGGCCTTCGATATGCTGTCTCTGCAACAAGGAGGGGGAGACCAGAGATCATCTTCTGATTAATTGTCCGTATTCTAAGAATCTGTGGGTGAATATTAAGCAGACCTTCAATAAACCAGGATTTGTCATCAGTGATTTTAATGAATTGGTCTTCAAATGGAACAAGGAAGCCTTCCAATGCAAGGTCGTTAAAAGAGCCTGGAACCTTATTCCAGGGTTTGTTATGTGGATGATCTGGAAGGAGAGAAATCGGAGGATTTTCCAGAATTTGTCAAAGGATCCGGAGACAATCTGGGTAAAAGCTGTAGAGCTCATGCGGGAAACAGTTCTGGTGGAGAGATGGTACGAGGATGATTGGAAGACAAATCAGGAGGAGCAAGAAATTTTGAGTAAGTTAAACTTAAAACTGGAGATGGTCCATCACAAGCTATCTGTCCCCCAGGACATGAGGAGTCAGAGCCCTGACAAATTCAGTTACCCCAGGGATACCTTTGTTAAGTTAAATTTTGATGGGGCTTCGAAAGGAAACCCAGGAGAAGCAGGCTTCGGAGGCATCTTCAGAGATAGTAATAAACAGGTCAGATGGATATTCGCAGAAGGGGGAGGAGAGATGACTAATAATGAAGCTGAATTCTGGGCCCTCCATCAAGGATTAAGGATTGCAGTTAGAAATGGTTATCCTAACCTGGAAATCGCGGGCGATTCTCAGATTGTAGTGGACATGGTGAGGAAATTAAATAATGGCAAGAGCTGGGAAAAAGCCACCAGCAGTTGGCGTACTGCGGGTATCGTTCAGGATATTGCAGTTCTCTTAAAAAAGATTGAGTATAAGGTAGTAAGTCATGTTCGCAGGAAAGGTAACCAGGCGGCTGATTACCTGGCCAATTGGGGCAGCAGAGGGAGGGGTAACAGGGTTGACCAACAATGGAAGGTTGTGTGTGGAGACAGCGAGTGGAAAGAGTTGGCTGAGATTATTAACTCGGATTATGACCAAGCCACGTAAGCACCTTGTTGGATCATTGAGCTGGAAAAAACAAAGGACGTGGAGATCCAGGTTTATGATCAGTGATCAATCGGGGAAGCTTAATGAAATGATGGCTGAGTACAGAGCTGTACTATGGCAGTGTGCGAAGGTAATGGCACTCGATCTTCCGCAGGGTGAGATCATTAATTTATGTATTTTCAGTGGAGGGGATGGTGGGCTGTCAGAAGCCTCGATAACAAACATTAACCAAGGAATAATTACCATTAATATTGCCAACCGTGAAAGCAAATGGCGGCATCTGTTCGCCGACGATAATCGGTATGAGGAGGCCAAAAATCCTATTTATATCAAGATCGGGGAAGGCGACCGGACATCTGGTTGTTTCCAAATTGGGAGAGGAGCGATTAGGGTGTTGGAGTGTCGTTTGGCCTGGATTGAGCGCGTGGAGTATCAGAGACCTCCCAGTAAAGGAAGCAGGCGAATTATGGAGACCAGACAGCGGACTAAGGAGATTGAGGAACACCAAAGGGTGGCGACGGAGGCGCAGGATAAGAAAGGGAAAGGCATAGCCCAAGATAGTCCCCCGACGGAGATTTGGGAAATTGATGATGAGTCGGAGGAGGAACTTCCGCTGGGTGGTGATGAAGGGTGGTCGGTCAAGCAGAAAAGGGCTGCTGCGGAGGGACAGCACCAGCAGTGTGCAGGGTTCTCTGAACCAAAGGGGAAGAAGGAGCGGAGCCCGGGGCTGAGGAACCGTGCGAGAAACCCGGCTGAGGAAACGGAGTGAGCAGAAAAAGAGGATGGGGCCAGAGGAAGCGGACGCAGGGGGAAGGTGAGGCTTCGGGGAGGAAGTCGAATCCTGAGAAAAAGACAAGGCAAACAGTGAATTACAGACTCAGACGGGCGGAAAGAGCGTTCCAGAGGGAGTCCAATCCCGCTGTTCGAAGAGTCATGCAGTTTTTGGAGGAGGAGTCCCTCCAGAACCAGTCCGATGATGAAATGGAAGAATGGGCGTCTCTGCTCCACGACCCTAGTCATACTAGGGGGTGAATGACGCTCTTTAAACAGTCACTTCACATTTACTGGGTGATGAAGGGGTTACTGGCGAAGGCGCTCGAACAGGTGGCAAAAGAGATGGTGGAGCTGGTCAAGGGAGACCCGGACCTGCGCAGAGAGCTCAGCTTCATTCGCGTTGCTATGGAGCGACAAGAGGAAAAGATGGAGGCCATGCACCAACTGCTGAAGAGCATGCAACGAGATGATGCGGGAGGGACAAGTCAACAACCAGACATGGATACTGCCTGATCTAAGATATGCTGGAAAATCTTCACTACCTTTTTAGCTGTAGTTTTTTGAGATCCTTAGAGAAAGATACTTGTTTTTTGCAGATCAATAGCATTAGGAACTCTAATGATTGTTTAGTAATGTTGGCTAAGATTCTGAGACTGTGGGCCTTTTATTTTTGGGCGGCTACCAGAAACTATAGGTGGTTTATCACCCGGTTTCCCCAAGTGGGCGGGTTCTCTATACTTTCCTGATGATATGTAATGTTCTAATTTCTATCGAGTAATAGAATGGGTTCTACCTTAGCTTACAAAAAAAAAAAAACTCCACACAACACACTAAATGCTCTGCACATTGAAATCTCCCACACATATTGCGTCCTCTGCAAACATTCATTTTTAACATTGATGCTCAAAGCAATAACACATTGTCAAAGCACTCGTGAAACCCCCTAGTCCAACGGACATACCTCGTTTTCCATATTTTTTTATCGTCAATAGAAAACACATATGCTTCTAATATAACACAAATGCATAAGTGCTATGCTTCATAGCAAATCCATTGTGCACAAAAATCTCACATATTAACATTAATAATTTAACAATATCCTATGCACCATTCCACACAATGGAAATTAACAATGTTAATAATTATATTCTCCTACACATATTCAATCTTCCACAAAGACTCATAACTTTAAAATCAAAGCTCTATGCAACTGCTCTTTTGCATATACCACGTACTTTGCACAGTAAAATTTCTACATAACAAAAGATAATAATATTCCACATTCTCCAACACATACTGAGTTCTTCGTAAACATTAATACAATATACAATCTGAAAATTTGTAAAAGTATATATGCACAATTCAATTACTTTCGTACTTAATAACACCCTTTTATCAGTAATTGACATTTGAAATTGTTATTAATTGAATTAATATACATGTTTTGACTACACAATTGATTTATTAATCGCTTAGTAGGTAGGTATGTATTGCTACATTTCTAATTCCATACATCCATCCTTGTCACATGCTCCGCACATTGTCTATTCGCACAAGAAATTCTTCATAAACTGCTTTTTCCTCTTGAGTAAACTTAATAATTACGATAAGAACTAAACAATTACATTCACACTATCAACAAGGTTTCATTGGCAACCCAATTCAATATATATGAAAAAATGGTTATCACTTCGCAATGTTATCCGACTTAATGTGTATTCTCAAAATTAATACAAAATGTAAAGGTTTAAAGCTTTCGTTATGATTTTTAAATCATTAAAATTACTAGTTGAGTTGATCAATAGAATGGGAAGGTCTATTCAAATTCGAAACCACAACACATCTAATGTTCATTATTATTAATAGTCTAATGTTCATATTTGTTTGCTAATAGTCTAATGTCAATATGATTCTAATGCAGGTTACAGAAGTACAGTCCAAAGTTTTATTGTATGAAGCATTCCTGTGGATTTTCTTATCTCCGTGTAAGCATGAATGTGAGCAAAGACCTTTTGCAGAACTACTACGGTTTCATCACTTCAACAAAATCAATTTCATTTGCACAAACAAACTTTGATAATTAATTGTTTAAAGGTTGTGCTATTTGCATAGTCAAAGCCTCATTTATAGTTATCTTTGTGTAAATAGGCATATGCGCAGTTGATCCAAAATTTAAAAAGTGAAGGTTTCATGAAATGATTTACAATCAAGTTTATGTCTTTTAGGCAATGGATCGTGATTGCAAAAGCACACAAACTTAAGTAAATTTTGTAGAATTTTAATAGTTAAAAATGGACAAACATTCAACATCAAACACAAAAAATTGATAACGGAGTTCACCCCTCCTGGGCTACGTCTCTGGGTCCAGCTTCCAATGGTGGTCTTTTTTATTATATGCTCAAATTCTCAATACATCATCATAAAAGTTTCAATCTACAAAAAAAAACACTACATTTGTGTCTAGAATGCCCAAAAACTCATATCTAGGCTCTTCTTGAGCTCAAAAAGGTTGAAAAATGAGTAAGATGAGCCTATTTTCTCAAACTATCTACAACTTCTCTACAAGCAGGTCCCACTTTGCAAATCTGGAAACAAAATCATTCTAACCCAATTGGTTGGGTACTTAGGTTACAATCTTGCAGGTCATGGGTTCAATCTAATTGTGTAGGCGAGTTTGGCGCATTTTAATTAATTTAAAATTTTTATGGGTTGTATTCCCCTCTGACTTCCATGCTCCTGGTTATATGGAGACCATGGGACCGATGGGCATAGGAAATAGGCCACGTTCCCTCTCCTGGCCCACTCTTGGTTCCGTTGTAAACCATGTGGCCTGGGGCTGTTGCGCCTTGGGTGCAGGCAGGGTGCCATGCACCCACCCCCTTGTTCTCCTATGTTGGTTACATTGCATGTTGATAATCGTGGGTTGGGTCAGTCAGTCATGTTGGAATCCCCCCCAACCATTCCACCATATGACTTTATATATAAATTGTCGATCATAGTTAATAGGAACCACGTTTGGTCCAATGGTAGAGCGTTGGATTATTTTCCATGAGGCTTGGGGGTCGATTCATGTGGTCGTTGGTTCGACCAACATAAATTTTGGTGTGGAAACCTAGGCCACTTGGCAGTCTCTCATAGGGCCATGTCGCACCCTCTGATTGGCCCACATGGTGGCCTATGATTGGACCACTTCACCAACCGTACATCCCAATCACCGATTACATCATCTGACACATGGATTTATGTGATTCACCCACCTGCTTGTTTGTACACCCAGACAACTTTGCCACATTAGTTTACGGACTACCAGGTCAACATCTGTACCCTACACATTCAACCCTATAAGTTGACTCTTTTTTTTTTGCCAAAAAATTTAGAACGTGATAACTTCCTCATATCGTGTCGGATTGAGGTGATTCAAGCGTCGTTGGAATCAAAACAATGAGATCTACAATTTGGCACCATTTTCGAGAGATTTTGATCACTTTCAGTTTTTAACATATTTTTTATCCCCTTAGGATCACTCCTCCCCACTAGAAGCTTTTGGAACACCAAAAATTTGTTTTTACTCAGTAAGTAAGTAGGGTATAACTCCCTCACTTTCCCAACCTCTATCCACCTTTCTTTTCTTGGATTGGTACCTTTAAGCCCCACACGAAGATACTCCAAATTGTTTCTGCGTGAAGTTCTTATCCTCCTATCAAGAATAATGTCTTCCTACAACTCATTCAAATATTCAGGAGAAAAATATTCTATAGATGGAATCTGAACATTCTCTTCTTGATCAACGATCATAAGAGGCTCACACAATCTCAAATTGTCCACATTCACAATGGGCTAAATTTGCATGTAAGGTGGAAAATCTATTTGGAAAGCCCAATCTTCTCTAAGATTTTGAAAGGACCATATGTAATTGGCTTGATATTTTTACCTTCTCCTTGTAATATTTCCTTGTTGATGTACAACCAAACTTGATCTCCCACTTGGAAATCATAGTCAATCCTATGCTTACCATGTCTTGCTTTGTACTTGGCTTGGATTTTCTCCAGTTTTTCTTGTATCCTTTGATGCACTAATTGGATTTGTTCAACGAAATGCTTGGCTTTGTCCATATCACTATGTCCATCTACTACAATATCTTTACCAAAGACGAAATCCAAAGGAGACTTTGGAAAATATCCCAAATAAGATTCAAATGAAGATACTTGTGTAGATGAATGGATGTAATGCAAAGGCTCATCCCAGAGTTTAGGATGCTTACCAAAATATTCTCAAAGGAGATGTACTATTGTTTTATTCACTACTTTTTACATGTCAATTTTTCGTCATGACACTTGATCAGTTTATGGGTCTTTCTACCATCCGTGAACATGTTTGAACCAGCTCCCTCAAAAGTCAAACAACCCAAAATATCCTGAAGTAGATGAGAAATTTGGGGAAAATAGTTGTCACACCTTGTTAAGTTCCACATGCGCTAATTTTTCTAGAGTTTCTCGTACATTCGCTGGAATTAACTCTGAGAACAGTGCAGAGATACACTTTGTCTACCATTATAAACACTTTATCCCATTGATTTGTCTTATTGGAATGATGAATGGTTCTAATTGTTTATAATGTTTATTAAGGAAAATTCATTTTCTAATTTCCTTGATCATTAAGTTACGTCATTTGGATTATTATATCGCATGTGTTGTTTATCCTTTTATGATCGATGTTTGCAGGTCTTATCAAGCATTAGGAGCTGCATCGAATCACAACAAGGGATCTTCACCGAGCATTTCGTGAAATAGGTAAGAGGCTCATCCATTAGCTTTAATTCTTATAATTCAAACAAGTTCAACTTAGGGAAAGGGTTAGTTCAATTTTCTTGCTTGTTTCTAGTTTTCGTCAAGGATATAGGGAGATTTCTCTTGTCTGCAAGAGGGATTTGTCTGGTGTAACAAATTGGAGACAATACTAGGGAACTTCTTTGTTCTCATCTTTTTCCTTAGATTTTATTTCTAATCTATCCAGACCTGAGCCTTTATAAATTAATTACCTTTCAGATCTGTGTGGTTGATTCTTTGAATTTTTATTTTTTCTTGCGTTTTATACCCCTGCACTATTTTCGTTTGCTGACAGAGTGTAGTTCTGCACTAGTTTAGCCTTAGAAATTGGGTACATGCACTCTGTTTTGTACTATTTACCTGTACATGCCTTGAAAAATTTTGAAATTTTGGATTTTGCTTCAACCCAGACCTGAGTTTGTTTTTCTAGAAGTGTCATTACCTTTATTTAGACTGTGTTATGTCTCTTCCGAACTCATTTGAGTGCTTTGTTAATGTTTTTGAGAATTAGATCTCTTTGAAGAAATTACTTAGGTTTTTGCCTGGTTGATTTACTAATTGATCAAAACAAAATAGGTTGTCCTTTCGTTTATGATATTCTTATTTTGTTCTATCAAATACACCAGTTAGCCTTAGTTTTTTTCTTATTTGTGGTCAAACCCAATTTGAATTGAAAAATAGGGTTTCTTGAGATCTAGTGCTTTTGTGAAGGAATTGTGGTTATTTTTGCTTGAAAAAAGGAAATTGTTGCTTACAATATTGGAAAATTCTCACAATGAAATTGTTATTATCATTAAATCAAAGCATTCATAGGGAAAAGGTGTTTTCTCCAACTCTCTTGATTGATTTCAGTGTACTTGATAGTTTTGAGTGATTAAAGATAAAGAATATTTTGGTTTATTTGACATTTAGGGAAATCTGGAATTTTGTTAGTTTCCTGCATTTTCATTACATTAAAGTGAAATTGGTTGTTTTAGAAAAAACAGAAAAGTTGTGAGTTTTTCATTTCATTTCTGAAAAATCCAAGAAACTCTTTCTTTCCTCTAAATAGGATTTCATCGAATTTGAAAGTTGCTATTGCATTTTTTAGTGCATTAAGATTTTGATTCATGTCATAACATCATAAGTTTCACCTTCATTACCTATTGAGTAAAGAACAACTTAATAATACAACGTTAATTAAAATTCATCTAGAATTTTACATTTTTTAGGGCTTTTTCCACCTACAGCAACTTAAGTATAGGGATTTTGAATAGGGAAGTAATTAAACTTTCCAAAGCTACAAACAAACAATAGAATCTTGAGTTAGGGAGAGAAAATCCAATTATTTCCGTTTTTCTCTAGGAAGCTCATCTTATACATGAGTTAAGCACGAGATCATGTCGAATCTAGTGAAGTGATCGTACCCACTTCATCGGCCTAGATATAGTGAATTTCACGTATTACAACGGTACCAAAAGGTACTTGGCGTCACTTGAAAGTAAATCTCCAATTGATCATGTGGAGGACCTTCAAGGGGATTGAGCTTGTTACTCTGCCCTTGAGTGTACATCCGATCTACGACTGTCCCCCCAGGTAGAATTGTTGTATTTGGTGAACTTAGTAACTATAATCCTAGGGCTCTTCCTAAGGTGACGGTAGAGGGAAGGTCATGTTGTACCTAGAACAGGCATTGACTAGACTCACTGGACTTTTTGGAGGGTAATCTTTGCTCGAGATAGTTTATAACATAGTTTCCTGCACCAAACTGTTTCATTAATCAGGTTGTCAGGGTAACTAGTTCCAAATGCTCATTTCTATAAAGCTTTTCACTTTGATCACTGCGATGTTGGATTTCATCACCAACTAGTAATTATTGATCTCTGTGAAGAGTCAATTTGTATGGATTGAGCTCCTTGATTTTTAGTGTGTGTTACTTTCTGTGTTGTTCTTTTTACTTTTTAGATACTTTAGGTGTAATTGAGAGAATGTCTAATTTATTAATTAAAAAAAATTCATTGTGGCGGAATTAACAAGACAATCATGTGTGAAAATTTCTGAATATTTACAAACAGAAATCCTACTGCATTCACTAGTTTAGCATCTCCTACTTGTTATTTCATTCAACAAGTTATTTAATTTATAAACAGTGATGAAAAACACTATTGCAGACTACACTGACATACAAATCATAAACTGAAACAATAGATGAGACAAACACACAAGGGACACCGTTATTTTTGGAAAATCAGTGTAGCATATAGAGGGTTTGTATTATTAAGCAAGCAGAATCTGAGTACAATAGGTTATCTCTCACACCAACTAACCTTACAGAGAAATCACGACAGCAAGAAATACATACGAGGGTTTACCTCGTTCCTCAAGTCACAGCTGATCCAATGAGAAAACTAGCTCCTCCCTACAAACACTGCAAAGTCCCTGCACAATCATTGCGTGGGCCAACGTCTTGCCTCTAGAGAACTGTGTCTCCTCTTCTCCTGGATCGATTTGTTGGATGATGGTTTTTTTCCATCTCTCCCGTCTCAGAACCTCACCTCTCCAAAAAAATCTTGGACTAATGAAGAATACTTTACACTACCATTGCAAAAGTCCCTCCCAGTCTACGTCAGCTCTGTGTTAGCCCCTCCTGGGTTGCATAGGCCTCTACTATGCCTTCTTGATGCTCAAGTTACCTCTTTGACATGTACTCTTTGGCTCAGAACTTCCTTTCTAATCCAAATATCTGCTTCTACCCCTCTCACTGCAACTCAGATCACTTGTTCGATTTAATCAGCAAACCTTGCCCCAGAAAAAATCGAACTGACTAATTAACTTGGTGTATCTCCAACAGACCCTTAAGCCTCCTCTTATACTTTTCCTATTGATGAATCAACAACCGAGATTAATTCCCTAATCAATAACTAAGATTAAAATAGACTTGATCCTTGTCTCTTAGAAGCTTCTCACCCATATTTTTATTAATACCCATTAATATTTTTATTTTCCTAAGTTTAGACTTAGGAACCCCATTAAAAATATTAATTATTTTAATAAAACACAAACTGGGTGGAATTTCTCCAAACGATTTCTGGGTTTTGGAGATCTCATGTATTCTAACCCCTGCATAAAATTTCAGATCTAGAGCACATCAGATGCTACCCAAAATAAACACTCCCTCTTAGCAAGGAATGTGCCCTAGCAATACTTCCCAATAGAAGCATCACACTGATCCACGACATTGGTCCTCTGTGTTGCCTGCTTCCCTTCATCCACTACACCATTGCAACCTGTACGGTTGCTCGTGACACTGCCACTGCTACATCTGTACTGCAACTCCCTCTTAACATGCTGCATCATGTTGCCCATAACACTGCCACTGCCACTGCTACATTTGTACTGCAACTCCCTCTCAATATGCTGCATCATATTTCCCATAGCACTGCCACTGCTAATTGTTGCACTGCAACTCAGTTGTTTAGAAGTGAGCAACTGAAAAGCCACCCAAAAGATGACATGTTGGTTAGTTTGGATGCCTCGTGATGCTGAAGCTACCTCTGCTGCTAGTCTGTGTTGACCCTCTACTACTACTGCGTTGCTGTAATCTGCTATGTGCCTCCTGCACTACTGCAATATCCATTGCGTTGCTTCAGACTTTGGCACTGTAGCTCTCCCACTATTGCTCCATCATCCCTCACACCAACCGACTCTCGTCATTCTACTACTATCATTAAGGTCTCCTGTAGCCGTATGTGATCCAAGAGTTTGGGAACCTCAAGGATCGTGCCCCTCCATGTAGTCCTCCCAACTACAAATAAATGTCGCCCCACCTCTTCTCTAGAGGTGCATGAGCACTCATGGCACAATCTTCATCCTCTCCCTCTCCATCAGCTTTCGCGGGAGCAACCTTTGAGTCAGACTTCTCTTCCTTGCCCTTCTTCCGAGGGCACTGAGTGGCGAAATGTCCCAGTTCCCCAGACTTTTCTTCCTCTTATGTTTCCCTTATTGTCCCAATGATGACAGAGTTGCATCCTCCTCTTCCTCATTCTTGGCTCTGACTCCTTTGTCGCTACTTCCCACCTTGCTTAATTGCTTGATCTCTTCCTGTCGAAGAGCTACCCAGAAGCCCTGCCCAACTGGGGAGAGAAGCCCTGCCCAAGATGCTCTGGAAAAAGGTATCCTAGTCTTCACTGACTACATTCAGGGCAGTCTTGACCATGAACTCAAGATCTGGTGTAGACCCCACAGAATTCAGCTAGTCTCGAATCCCTTTCAACATGAGAAGGAAGGGATTGATTTCTTCTCCCTTCTGCATTTGGTACTGTCTTATATGATTCTCTAGCAACATCTTTTGTTGAACAGAAGTTCCCTTGTAAAAGGTGGTCAAGGCCTCCCACATTTCCCTTGTTGTGTCCTTTTCAGCAATATGTGGGATTACATTATCCTTGACCCCATCCAAACTTCGCCTTCACTTGAGCCTCCTCGTACTTCTTCAGAGGATCAAAATCGAACGGAACAACAACTGTCTTCAAGGAATAATCCTTAATGTGATTCTTGTTTAAAACTTCCAGGATCCTGGCCTTCCAGATGATAAAGTTGGATGCTCTATCCAATCTATCCTGATCCCTCAGTCCATTAACTACCATCTCTGTAGAATTTCATGCAAATTCTCTACAAATCTACCTCTGAGATCTATGTAAAAAATATGACTATAGATTAACTCGATAATGCAATATACCAAAACAAAATACTATAATCTACTTCTACTATCAAACTTGCAGAAGCTTAAAGATCAAGCTGAATCAGATCTGAACACATATAACTAGAAGAAGAAGAATCAATACACATGAAACACAGAAAATACTCAGGGGAAAGCCTTAGCTAAAAACCCCACTATTTGTATTATCATACAAGGTGTAAATACATTAAGATTATACAAAGCCTTAGCTCTCACAGCTAGCCAGCTCTCAATACAATCCTCTTGGATGCTCATAGGAAAACAAAGATTCTCACAAGCCTTTTCCTCTGCCCTCCAAGCCTCCTATTTCCTTGTGTTGTTTCTCCTGGGTGATCCTACTGTTACCAAGTGTAACACTGATCACTCACATTGATCTCACGCCTTGTAAAACTGCGCAATCCTCAAGGAACCTTATTCCTTCGCATGCATGAGTTTCCTTTATAGGACAAAACATGCAATTGATAATACATTGTCCCTGTCTTTAATCTCAACTAGGTCTTTCTCAGAATAGACATGCATGAGTTAATGATGAGAGAATCTTCAGTTATCTGGAGTACACTAGTTGGATGCATGTATGCAGTAACTGATTGAACTCACAAGTAGTTCCTCAAACAGTTTGGAACTAATTTAACTGAACTTAACTCAGTAAACTGAGCTAACTAATTACAACTCAAATATAACTCAATCTTATCTCCTTAATTAAGGGATAATCTCCTTAATTTAAGGGATAATTGTTGCATGACTTCAGAAAGACTTCGAACTTGAATTTCTCCAACTAATTAATCCATAATGAATTAATTAATTATTTTTCAAGCAGCTAGTGAGACTAAATTCGAATTTTAATTCAAGGACAAATTAAAATTGGAATATTCTGGATTCTATTTTTATCATTTCTTGTTGCTATTTTCAACAATCTCTACTCAACTGAGTATCAAACAGGTTCTCTTCTCCCTATCTCATTTCTGCCCCAACAAGACTCAGAACCTGATTTCTTTGGCACTATAAATCCTTTAAGCAACAAGTTCCTTCTAGACTCCCTCTGAGTCCTGATTTCCTTCACGGAAATCCTCCCGCCAAATAATGTCAAATCACTCCTCCCCAATCCTCCTTTGTTTCTTCTCAACAACCCGAACCTATATTTCTTTGGCAAGAAATATGTTAAGACATTGACTCCCTCTACCTTGGTTCCGTCTCCTTAGACATTATTCTACACCAGCAGTAATAGTGTCCCACTAGCACCTTACATTTGATCTACACTGCTCTCTCTGCCCCAGCAACTGAAGAATCTAAGCTCCTCAGGCTCTGCACAGTCACTATGTGAGCTAGATCAGCTCCTCTTGGCCACTCTGTCACTCCTTCCTGGTCCAGAATGATGATGTGGCTCTACGTGAGCCTGATCTACCCCTCTCTGCTTTTGCACTGGCCCAAAGAGTTGACGTAGTCACTGCATGGGCTCCTCCCAGCTTTTGCGTCACCCTCCCCTGACTCATAATGCTAACGCGGGCACTGCGTTAGCCTTTGCGTCACTTCTTCTACACTACGTCACCCTTCCTCTACGTTTCAAGCTCTGGATCAGTGTTGTCACTCAAGAGAGTTGCCTCTCTGCAACAGATTTTTTGGATCTCCTGGTTGATGGCTTCAGTGTCCTATGATCTACAATCCCTCTGATACCATGTGAAATTTTCTGAATCTTTACAAACATAAATCCTACTGCATTCACTGGTTTAGCATCTCCTACTTGCTATTTCATTTAACAAGTTCTTTAATTTATAAACAGTGATGAAAAAAACCACTGCAAACTACATTGACATACATATCATAAAATGAAAAAATAGATGAGACAAACACACAAGGGACACCATTATTTTTTCACAACACGTCCCCGAAAAAACCCAATGCGAGAAAACTAGTGAAACGGATAGAGGGTTTGTATTATTAAGCAAGCAGAATCTGAGTACAACAGGTTGCCTCTCACACCTTACAGAGAAATCACAGCAGCAATAAATACATACGAGGGTCTACCTCATTCCTCAAGTCACAGTTGATCCAATGAGCAAACTAGCTCCTCCCGACAGACACTGCGAAGTCCCTGCTCAATCACTGCATGGGCCAACATCTTGCCTCTAGAGAATTATGTCTCCTCTTTTGCTGGATCAATTTTTTGGATGATGGCTTCTGTTCAGCCCTCTTGACTCAGAACCTCACCTCTCTAGCAAAATCTCGGACTAATGACAAATACTCTACACTACCACTGCAAAATTCCCTCCTATTCTGTGTCAGCTCTGTGTGAGCCCCTCCTGGGCTGCATAGGCCTATACTTTGCCTTCCTAATGCTAAAGCTAATTATCTGTCACATACTCTTTGGCTTGTAACTTCCTTTTCGATCCAAACTCTACTTCTTCCCCTCCCACTACAACTCATATCACTTGTTCAATTTTCTTAGCAAACCTCGCCCCAGAAAAATCAAACTGACTGATCAACTTGGTGTATCTCCAACTGACCCTCAAGCCTCCTCTTATACTTTTCATGTTGATGAATCAACGGTCGAGATTAATCCCCTAATCAACAACTAAGATTAAAACAGACTTGATCCTCGTCTCTTAAATCATTGTATGGTGGTTTTCTATCAACTGGATATCACTCTATTGCTGGATCTTATTCAGGATATTCTTCCTCGAATTCATCTTCAAACATGTCAACTGGTGTAATTAATCCTACCAATGAAGATTTGACATCTGAATAATTTATTAATATTATTTCAGGCAATGTTGGTAATCCTCAAATCAATCCAACAGGTGGTTATTACCCACCTAGGGGACAACCGTCATATCCTCCACCTGTAGGACAACCTTTAGGCGGATCATACCCTACAAATGCGGGAAAACCCCCTTCCGAAAATTATATTAATTATTCTCAAATGCCTCAAACCGGCTTTGTTCAACTTGTTATGCCTCAACCCGTCGTTGGAATGCCTTACCCTGGAATGAATACAATCTGGAACCATTCGTTAAATCAACAGTCAATTCCAGTTGCTTCTCAAGTGCTCGTGTATCAACTTGTTCAACCTATACAACAATTACCTTTTCAAGGTATGTCTTTTCAAGTCCAACTGACTATCCAGGTTAATCCATCGACACCTACCTAGCAACCACTTCAGCATCTTGTCCCGAGTACTCCTCAAACCTTGGTACAGTCTGTTGTACCAACGACTATTCAGAACCCAGGTTCAGGTTCGCCTCAAACTCCCATTCCAGGAGTATCACAGGTAACTGTCCCACTTATATCACAAGTAACGGTGCAACCCCTTGTTCAGTCTTTACCTCAGGTATCTAGTGTTCAATCTATTCCTACAATTCCGTCCATGCCCCAAATACCTATTGTACAACCTAACATCCCATATATGCAAGTATTGTTTCAAGGGAAACCTTTCTAAGGTCAACCCCAGAGTCAGTTTGTTCAAGGTCCATCCTTTCAAGCTCAATTTCTCCAAGGTCAACCTTTGCAAAGTCAACCCTTTCAAGGACAATTCATTCAATGTCAAATGGGTCTGAGTCTTCCGTTTTAGAATCAACTATACCCAAGTCATACGTTTCAAGTACCTATGCAGCCGCTATACAGTATGGCTCATCCTGGACACTCAGGAGGTATGTATATTCCAACTGCTTGGGATATTCCAAGATATCCTGGGTATCCTCCTCCCGGTACAGGACTCATTCCTCATTGTTATCAGTATCCATTTTAGGATCCTAATCACCAGTTGCCCTTCATTGCAACTTTGGATTTCCCTGACCTCTCTCGGTTAACTAATGGTCCTCTTCTTTATTTACCATTTTGGCCAACCATTCCTAGTAAGTTTCCCAGTGGTATTCCTAAGCTTGAAGGTAATTCGGTGAAGATCCATCAAACCATGTTATGACCTATCATCTTTGGTGCGCGTCCAACTCATTAATCAATGATTCTATTAGATTACGACTTTTTCAACGAACCTTAACTGGTTCGGTAGCCAAATGGTATGTAGAATTTTTGCACACTTCCTTCAGTACATTTAATGCCCTTGCTACAACTTTTTTGACCCATTTTTAGTTACCCATTCGATATGATAATGGAACTAAACTTTTAACTTCTTTAAAGCAGTCAACGTCAACCCATATCTCAGATCACATTCATGAATGGAGACGAAGACGTCACCTGGTTAAAGTTTACATTCTAGACCAGATTTTGGCCGAATGGTTCATAAAATCTCTTTTACCAGTAATAATTGAAGATGTGGCCAAAGGAGGTGTTGTAACTAAGGAGCAAGTAATTGCTCGTGCTCAATACTTTGATCTTGTTTATATTCAATCTAGTAATTTGTATTGAAAGATCTTAGATTTACCTTGCCTTGGTCAAACTAATCCAGCCCTTATAGGATCACATGCCGCGGATGGCATGATTGATTCTGTGAGCCAAAAATCTAAGAATAAAAGGAAAAATTCTAAGAAAACTCAAATTTCAGCTCTATTTGATTCACCAGAAGAAGATCCTTCTCCCGAAATTACTTCAAAAACTAACGTCGTAGAGTCATCCACCGACAAGGGTAAGCAATCCATAAATAAGAAAAAGGGAAAAGGGAAAGATAAACAAGACACTTGTTATAAGGAGAAATCAAACAAGAATGAACCATCTGATGAAGAGAAGAAACCTTGTTATCCTTGCCTAATTTTTGATGAAGATAATTACACCAAGGAGTGCCCACATCGTAACAAAGTTTCTAAATTTGTCAAAGATTCACCCACTCTCGCTATTTTGAAGGACCCCTTTCTCCCCAAGACAAAAAAATTGTTTCTCATGACCAATCCTCCTCATACGCATCGGCAGATATCATGATGATGTCTTCCAAATTTATGGTAGCAACGATATCCAAATATTACACATCAAGGATTCTTGTTGAATATAGAGATGACTCTAGTCCAACTGGTCAAACTTCCACCTCTACTCCTCCTTCTAAACCATTGCATATTGAAAAATGAAACCCTGATATGATAATTCATCCACCTCCTAAGGGTATGCTTCAAAAGTCAGCCTTTAACCCTCATGCTAGGGCTGCTCATAACTATAACATCATCAAAGATTTGGCTATGTCACCTTCGGTAATGTCGGCTCTTGAAGTACTATAGACTTGTCCAACACAAAGGAATTTATTATTATCAACCATGGGAGAAGTATATCCTCATGACTCTAATTTGATTATTTTCGAACTTGAAAATCATGTCCCGCGTCTCCCGCACCAACTGGCTTTTCAGATACCAGTTTATGTCAAAACTCAACGAGTTTTTCGAACAGTGATTGATGAAGAAACATCGACATTTATTATGTCTATTGTCTGTTGGAAATATTTAGGTCTCCAACAATCAGTCAATCTCCCACAACTTTGAAAGCCTTTGATGGAAGAGATCTTCATCCTTATGGACTTTTAAATGATTTTCCAATCGAATTAGAGGTTAAAATGATTGCAATAGACATTGAGGTTGTTGATGCTAAACTTGACTATAACCTTTTGCCTGGTTGGAGCTGGACTTATGCCATGTCGGCAGTAGTCTCGTCATATTTTAGGATGATCATGTTTCTTCACAAATGAAGAATTGTGAAGGTAGACCAATTATCCCCCTATACCTCAAACCTTAATTCCACTAGTAGTGTGCCTTTTGTTGGAATCAACGACTCCATATGAAGAAGTTGGTGTTGGTATTCTCAAAGACTCATCTTTGATGGGAACTTTTGTGTTCCCTCCACCCAATTTCCCTCATAATGATGCCCAAATTAATATGATTACATCAAGTACTTTCGAATTGGGAGATCCGTGGAAAGTACCTTCAGAATCAGAAATGGTCTTATATGGTAGTGAGATGCCTCGTAGCCCTTTTGAGTTAGCTTATGAGGCAATTTAGTCCTTTTCCAACTCATCAACATCTAAAGACAATCGAATGAATACGATTATTGATGAATATTCTCATTTGTCATGCTTGGAACCAATCTCTATGCCTGATCCTTTTAACACATATTTCTTAACTGATGAAGGGATTATGGAAGTTATGACCTTGGACGAAATGCCATGGAATGATACTCATCATCATTCAACCTTCTTGCCATCCTTTGAAAAAATTGAGAATAATTTCTCATCTATGTTTTCATCTAAGACTCTTAGTGATCCTCAATGTCCAATATCTACCCTTTCTTCCAATTCTAAACAGAATTTAGGGAACATATTGGCAACAATACCCATAGATATCTCAGTGAAACCCGGGATAACTGAAAATATTCATATAGGAGCTTCTTGTTCTTTAGAAGAGATTCAAACTTACAAAGCCCTATTTCAGGAATTTTGCGACATCTTTGCCTGGTCATACAAAGAAATGCCAGGAATTGACCCTAGCATAGTTATACATGAAATAAAAACTTATCCGGATGTTAAGCCAGTTAGACAATGATTACGTCCTATACATCCACAAACATCTTACGCTATCAAAATTGAGGTTGGAAATTTGTTGGAAGCAAGATTCATTTACCTTGTTCCTTTGACTGATTGGGTATCAAACATTATACCCATTAATAAAAAACAAGGAACTATTTGAGTATGTGTTGATTACAGAGATATTAATAAAGCTTGTCCTAAAGACAATTATCCAACTTCGTATATCGACTAAATTGGCAATGATTGTGTTGAGAATGAAAATTTTTCATACATGAATGGATTTTTTGGCTACAATCAAATAAACATACTCCATGTCGATCAATACAAAACCGTGTTTATATGCCCATGGGGAAATTTTTCTTATCGCAAACTCCCATTTGGCATGAAAAATGTTGGCGCAACATTTCAGTGATAAATGTCTTATGCATTCCATGATATCGAGCATATTGTTCAGCCCTATTTAGATTACCTGTCGACTCATTCAATGAAAAGGCAAGAGCACCCATTGCACTTAAAAGCAATTTTCATTAGGTGCATGCATTATAATATTCGCTTGAATCCACACAAATGTGTCTTTTGTGCACAATGAGGTTGGATTCTAGGTTTCATTGTTTCGAAATAAGGCATTCGTGTTGACCCCCTCAAGGTGGAGGCAATTCTGAATTTTCCTTCTCCTTCTAGCCTTACTCAACTCCAAAGTTTGCAAGGGAAAGCAAAATTTTTGCGTAGATTCATCCACAATTATGCTGAACTAACCCAAGGTTTTACTCAACTGTTGAAAAGGGGCATTCTATTTTTTTGGGATGAACTTGCTGATAAAGCTTTTGATGCATTAAAACATGCACTGACCAATGCTTCATTACTACATCCACCTGATTATCATCGATATTACTTTTTTTACTTAGCCGCATCTGATGCCACTATTGGCATGGTGTTAGCCCAAGAGAATGATTCTAGCAGCGAACATGTGATTTATTATTTAAAGTAGAAGTCTCAAAAAAACCAAGATTAAATACGCACATGTGGAGAAGCTAACCTTAGCAGTTGTACAAGCTACCCAACAATTCTGTCACATTATACTTCTTTGAAAAATAATTGTCATTTCATATTGCAACCCTATGATGTATATTCACACTAAGAAATTGCTTGGGGGAAAATACTCCAAGTGGATAGTTATCTTACAAATGTTTGATTTGGAATTTGAAAAATCTAAATCAAAGAAATCTTTGGTTTTCACCGAACTATTGTATGACTTTCCTCATACTGATATAAAAGTGGTAGCGGAAGATTCTTTTGTTGACAAATCTCTCTTTCTTATTAGTACGTCAGATCCGTGGTATGGAGATATCATTATATATCTCCAAACACAAACTTTTAGCCCTAGTTATCTAAAACTGATCGTTGTTGAATCCGATACCAATCCCAACAATACAATAGTATTAGTGACACTCTTTACCATCGTGGTATCAATTCTATATTTCAACATTGTTTGACTCTTCAAGAGGCCGAAAAAACATTAAATGACTGCCACTCTAGAGCATGTGGCAATCATATGTATGGGTATGCTACTGCCCAAAAGATATTATGTGCTAGTTATTTTTGGCCTTCAATGTTTAAAGATTACATTACTACAGTCTGCAAATGCCATAATTGCCAAATCTACGATCGCAAAATGCGAGCACCTCCAGCTCCTCTTCACCCTATCATAGTTGTCAGTCCTTTTGCCAAATGGGGCATCAATTTCGTCACCTGTAACCCTCACATGGTCGGGGGGCATGGGTATATTATCCTTGCAATCGATTACATTATGAAATGGGCCGAGGCGATGCCTACATATAGAGACGACAGCGAAATTACAGTAGTTTTCATTTTCAATCATGTGATTGCTCAATTTGTTGTCCCACAAGCCATTGTTACAGACCATGGTAATCGTTTTCGTAACTTTATGATGGTTGAACTATCCGCACAACTCGGCCTACGCCATGATAGCTCTACTCCTTACTATCCATAAGCTAATGGTTAGGTCGAAGTTGTCAATAAAGTTTTAACCAATATGATTAAATTGATAGTTGGCATTCATAAAGGAAACTGCCATTCTATGCTCTTTTCAGCATTGTGGACTTACAGTACTACTACAAAAACATCGACGGGTTTTACTCTTTTCCAACTTGTTTATGGTTTGGAAGCATTGTTACCCATTGAATGTGAAATCCCATCCCTAAAATTAGCTATCAAATTACTGCCTGCTACCTTTGTAGATGAAGAACATTTGTGCATTTAGCACATTTAGATGAAAATCATTGTGATGCTACAATGGCTAGCGAGGCTCACAAAAAAAGTTTCAAAACTTAGTTTTATTAAAACGTTAATCCTTGTTCATATTCAGAAGGTGACCGAGTCTTGGTTTATGATCAATCTCATGACAAGTTATGCGTGGGAAAGTTCGAACTCATTGTTGGCCCTCAATTTTGGTCATTTTTGCATATCCTAAATCCATTCATTTACCATCATATATCACCATATTCCACTCACATATGCTTTATTTTACCCTTATATTTCATATCAAGGTAATTAGATTAAGTTTTTCAATTTTTAGAATTTTTTGTAAAAATTAGGATTCTAAAATTAATTTTAGACTACAATGAAAATTCATGTAATAGCTCCATTAAAGTGATATGTGCAGGACACCTCGGCGCAAGCTGAATGAATATTTGGAAAGCTTATGAACCATGGATGGATGAACATCTATTAGTTCGGTCAAATTGAAAAAATGCAGGCCCAGTCAAAGCTAGTCAAACTTGACCTGTCACCCAGAAATCCCTATTAAAAAGGGGCAGTTTTAGGATTATTTGGAATTATTCCAGATTTCTTGTAACTAATGGATGACTTTGACCTGATGAAGTTGGATAACATTAATGATGGCTGTTTCGGACTTTTTATCTTATATGGTTATTATTTTTCCTATTTAAAGAGAGGCATTCATAGTTGGAACATGTAGAAAAACATGAAGATTATTATTTTGAGATAATTGAAGACAGAGTTTTTGTTTCAGGATTTCTTTGTGATTGCTGGAGTGAATGAGTTGTTGTAGCTGAGTATTTTAACAATGTACCAACAAGGTTGGAAGGCCCCCATACCAAGCTAAGTACACTTTGTTGTATGATGTTCATATTTGTGCATATGCTAGTTTAATTATCCATGTTTATTATATTCATTTGATGTAAATATTTGTAAATATATTTTATGTGAATTCATTTTATGGCATGTGTTAAGTGAAGATTGCTTCCTTTTATTGATTAGCTTGAATGTGGAAGGACAACCAGGTCTCTTAGAAAAGAGCCTCTTCTCCGTGAGCTATGACTAGGATTGAACAAGATTTACTTCTTTCAAAGCTTTCTTAGATTAAATTCTTATGATTTCATTACATTTTCTTATTCTTACTTAGATATTGGCAATGTCATTATATAAATATTGAGAAAAGACAATCAGATCTCTTGAAAAGAGCCTCTTTCTTATTTTTCTAAAATAGTCTAATTTCATTGACCAATCATGTATGCTTTTATGAAATAGACTTAAATGTTTTTGCTTAGTTATGTAGAATGATTTATATTTGTAATATGCACTTCTATTCTCATAACTACTTTATATATTAGTTCTTATCCAAAAATCCATAAATTGTGGTTTGCTTCTAAGATTACCAACTTGGATTGATAATAAAATACATGCCTTAATTTATACAATAAATTGAGCTGATATTTTTGGTGTTGTTGTTGGAGAAGCATATTTGGATATAAATAATTAGGAAGATCATTCAAAAAAACAAACATAAAAACAAAAATATAAAAAATAAATGGGTTTTTTCATTATGGTTATTCATGCTTAGATATATAAATTAGAAAGGTAGATCCCCAAAACAAAACCCCCAACAACTAACAAAAACTCACTAACTACAAAATCCATTTGCAAAACAAAGATCTATAAAACATGATGTTAAAGAAGTCATTTAGAGAAGGAGGGTATGCCACCACAAGGATCTTCTTAAATCCTTGTCCACAATTTAGAATGGTCACTAGGGATGAATCTTCATTTCAAAAGATAGAAGAGGAACAAAGCATCCATGAAAAGGATCCACAAGAAGAGAACCTAGAAGATTCTTCTAGTTATATTTGTAAGGAGATTAATGAGTTATGGATCACATGTGATGAAGTTAAAACAATAAATCTAGAAATTCAAGAATATCTAGCATATGATCCCTTGTGCATTCATGATTTTGAACGCATTCCACAAGAAGAACTTTGTGATATGACAATTAAGGAGGACCAAAGACTTAAAGATCACACTCAAACTTGGTTTCAACTAGTTATTAGGCCACAACACCACTCCATTTTTCAACATTCCTTAGCATCAAATCTTTATGATCAACTAACTTTTCATGTCTAAGCATTCATTAAGGTATATTTTTCAAACTTGGATATGAGTTCACTTATAATCTTATTACGCAAATGGATACATTGGAAATTCTCTTATACTTGAGAGAATGACTTATTTTATATACAATAGAGTAAGATAGAATAGAATAAATAAATAAATAGGTAGAATGAGCTCACAATAAGACTTTTCGTTCAAACTCTCGTGAATAATTCTTCAAACCATTGTTCAATACTCATTTGGAAGGATTTTTATGACAAAATGCAATAAGAACAACCCTATTTTGGGTAACCATCTAGGATCATTTTCAAACCATGTTTTTAAACAAGGTATCGCTTGAAATATAGTTTTTAAATCCATTTTGAAATTTGCAATTTGGATCACAAATATAAAATATGTTCAAAATAAAAATTAGGTCTCAAGTGAAATATTGAGGACAAAGTTAGTACAACCTTGATTTGAAGGGTTTAATGGAAAAATTTTAACATAATATTTATAGGGAAGATATCCCTTGGAATATAGCTTTCAAATCAATTTGAATAACATCAATCCAATATCATATGAAAAAGTTAAACTCAAACAGGGTATTCTTCATCATTTTTAACATATCATTTTAAACCATTTTTAAAACATATTTATACTGGTAGTATCCATATGAATTCACTTCAACTTGGATTTGGAATCACTCAAATTGGACATAAAACAAAGATTTTGTGAACAAAATACCGCTAGAAGGTCTAGGTTGGCCACCATTCCTCAAGGGGTAAACGAAAGTATTTTCTTTGTATATAATATTTGGAATTGTTTTCTAAGCAATGCTTGTAATTATTTTACATATTTCTTGGAAGAATAGATATTGTACATCTCTCTTCCTCCATCATATAATATTGTTAGGTCCCTATACTACTAATGTAACCCCTTATTGTTATTAGTACAACCTCCTTATTATATTGTTGTGCCCATGTAGTCCCCATATTGTTATTATTGTGCCCCATAGAAGCCCACTATTGTTATTATTGTGCCCTTACATTATTATTGTTATGTCGGCTCTGATTATATTATGACCCCTTAGACTCCTATATATAGAAAGGAGGTCTTGTCATTTGTATCATCCAAGAATTGTCCAGTTGTGTCATGTAAAGGAGGTTGCCCCTTCAAAAAGGCTTATTTCTAAGGCGTTAATCTATCTTTTCTATATTTTTGTGAGCTGGTTTCATAACATTTGGTATCAAAGCTTTGGATTCTAGGGTTTCACTACTCCAAACATGTCATCGTGGAATTTTCGCTATAACTTTTTCGCTACGAAGTTTCAGAAGCTAAAACAAAAACACATTTAAGTCGAAATCGTTTTGCACCTCGAGTCAAAATTTCAGATCTTCTCTCACTATATTTTTGGAGATATGATCTAAGGAAGTTAGGGTTTTGGAAAACTCCAGAATTCCGACTCAAACAGGTCATCGAGGAATTTTCGCTACAATTATTTTTATGCGACAGTTCAAACTCTGAAATTAAAACCCATTTGAGCCAAAATCTTGGTGAAGCTCGGGCCCAAATTTCAGATTTTTCTTCGCTATATTTTCGGAGATACGGTCAAAGACATTTAGGGTTTCTGCAAGCTCGTGAATTACATCCTAAACAGGTGAGCTTGGGAAAATCATCATAACTTTCACTCTGGGAATCAGATTGAAATTTCGTAAGAAGTTGCAGAAAGAGGACGAACTATAGCTTTCTGTGTATTGGTTTCAGGTCCTAAGGTTGAAATAGTGACACATGGAACTTCGTACAAGTTCGCTCTGCTGAACGAGTCTATAATCATGTCATTATGGGATATTTGACATAACTCTTCCTTACAGAATCCAATCTTGATCAGACTTGTGGGGTTAGAAAGATCACTGAAAGGGCTACTGTAGGACACAATTTAAGAACTTGGAGATCTGAAATTACAGAGTTACAGTCGTTTCAAGATCAAGCTCCTAAAATCAAGAAAAGACGATATGAGGAAGTTTGATGGCAAGGATCTAGTAAATTGGATACTACAAATGGAGCAATATTTTGATCTACATGAGGTGCAACTATTACAAAAGGTACATATTGCATCTTCATATTTAGAACCTGATCCGGTAAATTGGATACTACAGATGGAGCAATATTTTGATCTACATGAGGTGCAACTGTTACAAAAGGTATGTATTGCATATTCATATTTAGAATCTGATCAACTTTTATGGTGTAAAGGGCTTTGTTCTTGTAAACCACTCATTACATGGTCAATTTTCACGAAGGAAATGATAGCACATTATGAGGATACACAGAGCAACACCTTCTTTAGCCAATTGATAAATCTCAAACAAAAGTGTTCAATGGCAGAGAACATTGAGGACTTTCAAAAATTGAATATAAGGGAAAATGATATTCCAGAGAAGCAGAGGATTGATGTCTCCATAGGGACTTTAAAGGATAACATTCAACATGAGGTTCATCTTTAGGAACCTGATTCATTAGAGAAGGCATTCAGGTTGGCAAGAAAAGTGGAAAGCAAAATTATGGCAACAAGGAAGTCTACCCCTCACAACTATAAAGATGGAAGTGTTGTTTCTCCTAGCCTTCCACAACCTACAAGGTTGACACCACAACAATTGGAAGAAAAAAGAGCAAAAGGGCTTTGTTACAATTGTGATAGCAAATACATTAAAGGTCATAAGTGTGTCGAGAAGAAATTATTTTACATAGATTGTGAACAGGAGGAAGAAAAGGATCAAGAAACATCAAAAGAAGAGGATATACACCAAGAACCAACCCCAGAGAAAGAAGAAATGAATATGACCATATCTTGTAAAGCATTGGAAAGAATTACCACTCCTCAAACAGAAGGACATATCAAGAAGAAAAAGGTTCAAGAAGTGAAAGATCACATCGAGAAAGAAGAAATGAATCCGGCCATATCTTGTAATGCATTGGCCGAAATTACCACTCCTCAAACTATCAATATAGAAGGACATATCAAGAAGAAAAAGGTAATAGTGTTGATTGATTCGGGGAGTACCCATAATTTTATTCATTGTAAGATAGCCAAGGAATTGAATTGCTTCCTATATCCAACACCAGAGTGTCAAGTGACGGTTGCAAGTGGAGGAACCATGAATTGCTCTGGAAAGTGCCTTAATATCAAGCTATCTATGGGAGAATATGTATTGAATAGCCCAATGCTTTCCATTCCAATGTGTGGTGTTGATGTTGTACTAGGTGTCCAATGGCTACAATCCTTGGGTACAATAGCTTTTATTTTTCAAGAACTTCTCATGAAATTTTCTTCGGAAGGAAAGGAAGTTGAATTAAGGGGTATCATAGGGAATTCAAGAAAGATAATCAACTCTAACGAACTGACAAAGCTTCTAAAGAAAGAAAAATGAGGCGTAATTACACGATTATGTTCGCTAAAGGTTCCCACACCAAAATTATCTATTTCTCCATATCTCCAAAAATTCTTGGACAATCATTCCAATGTATTGGAGACTCCCAAAGGCCTCCCACCTATTCATGATCATGATCATTCTATTCATTTGATTCTAGGAAGTGTCCCTCCAAACATCATGCCTTACAGATATCCCTATGCCCAAATGAGTGAAATTGAATGTATGGTTGCAAAAATGCTAGAGGCTGGTATAATTCAACCTACTCAAAGTTTTTTCTCTGCTCCAGTAGTATTGATGCACAAGAAGGATGGGTCATGGCGCATGTGTCCGGATTATAGAGAGCTCAAAAAACTCATTATTAAAGATAATTTTCCCATTCCTGTCATTGATGAAGTATTGGATGAATTGCATGGATTAATTTACTTCACCAAGGTGGATCTTCGTTTAGGATATCATCGAATAAGAATGAAGACTGAAGACATTCCGAAAACAACATTATTGAAGAAAGATGCACTTTCATGGAATCTAGAAGCAACGAAAGCCTTTGAACATCTTAAAGAGGCAATGTGCCAAGCACCAGTCTTAGCTACGCCAGACTTCACAAAAACTTGTGGACTATGATGCATCAGAAAATCAAATTGGTGATGTTTTAACGTAAGAAGAAAGACCCATTGCTTTCAAAAGTTGTCCAATCAAAGGAAAGTATTTACACAAAGCTATTTATGAGAAGGAAATGTTGGCAAGACTACATGCACTTAAGAAATGGTGACCTTACATAATGAGAAGATCCCAATTCAAACAATATTCCCAGAACTTGACGAGGAAGGAAAAATCATATTGGAACCTGGAGCATTCACAGAAATGAGAACTCGACAGCTACGAAATCGATCAATTTCAGAGTATCTCATCTAGTGGAAGAACTTACCCACTGAAGATTCTACATGGGAGGACAAGAATTTTATACAAAATAATCCATAACTACTCAAGTGTTGAGGACAACACTTTTTGAAGGAGAGGGGCATGTTAGGTCCCTATACTACTAATGTAACCCCTTATTGTTATTAGTACAACACCCTTATTATATTGTTGTGCCCATGTAGTCCCCATATTGTTAGTATTGTGCCCCATAGAAGCCCACTATTTTTATTATTATGCCCTTACATTATTATTATTATGTCGACTCTGATTATATTATGACCCCTTAGACTCCTATATATAGAAAGGAGGGCTTGTCATTTGTATCATCCAAGAATTGTTCATTTGTGTAATGTAAAGGAGGTTGCCCCCTCGAAGAGGCTTATTTCTAATGTGTTCATCTATCTTTTCTATCTTTTTGTGAGCCGGTTTCATAACAAATATTGTATTGCACAGAAATGCTATGTTTTTGCAGGTCATAAGAAGAATTAAGGAGTGAACTCCATGGATGAAGGACTTTTTAAAGTCAATTTAAAAAAAAAAAAAAATCATATTTCAAAATATGAATACAAATGTTCAAATCAAAGCAAAGTGAAAATTCACCCGATGTTGAGATCATTCAAAGAAATTCAAAACTCTTGAAGCTTTCTTTCAGTTGCTGACCAACAACACAAACATACCCTACAACATGAATCGAGATCAAGGAAAAAGGCATGAAGCTAATCATCAGAATCCTTTCATAAGCCATATTGTTCATGATTTCATTCATCTACCATATTGTATGCTAAGCTTCACAATCATTCAGATCTACCATGTTGAAGTCCAGATCAATTGTCTATATATCCATCTACTCCTAGATCATGACTTCAACCTATCTTACTTTCATAAGCTTTCCATACTTACACCATTATATCCCACCTCCATCCAGAAAAGAAAAAAAAATCAAAAATAATAAAGGAGATTGGTTGTGAAAATCCAGGATACTAGCACAATACAAACTCGAATTCATATCGGCAAACCAACTTGTTTGACCAATATGAATTCTCTATTTTATGTTTTTCATTTTTTCAAGATCGTCCTCCAAAAACTTAAAAGACTTGAGGACAAGTCTCAAGATCAGCAAGGCGGGAAGATTTATAATAAATCAACAAACCATGCAATGGTTTGATATCAAGCAGTTGTTCTACAGAAGGGACTTGAAACATCATCATCAACAAGTATCAGTAAGGGACCTACACAAGATCAATATTATATACAGAAGGGACCCGCATCAACATTTATCAGTAAGGGACTGAAAAAAAATTAACATCAAATGGACCTAAAGCAACTACAAACATCTATCTATAGTTCAGTATTGACAATAATTAATTTTGAAAGTTAAGTGATGACAAAAGGGTAATGATCTATCAAATCAAAGGAAAGTACTGTAAGTTTTAAATAAATTTTAAAGCCTTTGATTTTGAAATTTGTTTCCTAAGATTGATAATTTCGTTTAAAAACTTGAATATGCAAATTCCTAGCCATATACATATATCATCACCCTACATATTCATTCATTTCATCACTTAACCATACATTCACATCTCATTAATCAACCATATCATTTACAATTTTTGACCAATATTGTTGGCCACATCTCCTTTTTGAAAAAAAATTGCTCATGGAAAATTTGTCTACACAACAAGAAGGATTAGTTTATGTGCCTACAAATCTTTTATGCAAAAATAAGTCATAGAAAACATGGTTAGTGTCACAAAAATAGAAACAAGATATGATTGAAATAAGAAGCTATAATGCATGAAGGACTATGAAATCATGATGCATTATTCTATTTTATTTTGGTTGAAATGACCTTGAAATGGTTATTTCAAAAGTCACTTCAAGAATAATCATTAAAAGAGCATATGGATTACATCATGAAAAAGTAGAAGACATGGAGATATGATATATCATTCCAAAAGGACTTTGAAAGGATCACTGAAATCACTAGAAAGACAACAAGAATGATACATCATAAAAGGCTCATTTTAGCATGCAATCATAATGAAGTTTGTAAAAAAAATCATACAAATGGAATAAAAAAACTTCATACAAAGGGAATCGAGTCCTTTACAAATACTCATGGTTATATAAAATATAATTATTATATATATAAATATAATATATATATATATATATATATATATATATATATATAAAAGACATATGGTACTTATATACCAAATGTAATTATACAAAATCGATTTTTATCAAGGAGCTACAGCAAATTCAAACACACTTGCACCTACAAGCACCACAACACAGTCAAAACATTGTTCAAGAGCGCCATTTCGCCCACGCAGAAGCTCAGGGAGGCAACGACGGTTCAGAAAAAAAGGTATAAGGCAGCCATTGTTACAGCCAAGAAGCAGAAGGAGAAATGAAGTAGAAACTCAACACTACAAAACTTAAGTAGGAATCTTGAAAACCCATAAGTAAAATCGATTTTATAAAAGCAGTCAAGATGAAATCGATGTAAAACAAGGTGAATCAGTGAACAATACTATGAGAAATGAAGAGTTACATTAACCAGAACTCTGAAATCAATCTAGGAGATACAAATCCCCTGAATCACGTGAAATCTCAGTGTTTGAGTTTTGATAGGAGTAAAAAATCCGTTAAAAAAAAACAAAAAAACAAAAAACAGTTGTCAGCATAGATAATAACTCCAACTTTTAAGAGCAGTTGGCAACATAAATTTGAGTTTGAAACTCCAAGTGACAGCGTTGATAACGAGAGAAATGATCTCAAAAAAAATTATGAACAAAGTGTGAGTTGTTAGTGAGTGAATTCAACATTAAAACTAAGAGATATATGTGTGTTTCCATAAATCGATTTCATTGTTGTAGATAGACTATTGTAGTAAAGAAAAAGTCAATTTCAGTGCTAGAGATAGACTGTTGTGGCAAAGAGGAGTCAATTTCATTACTGGAGATGGACTATGTATGGTAAAGAAAAATTGATTTCCTCAAAGATTTTGATTTCTCAAGAAGCAACAAACACCTGTGTAGTCAAAGATAGAAGGAATCGAGCCAACTGCCACTAGAGGTAACAGGTAAGGATTCAGGCACCATATCTTCTTGAAAACATTGAATTCAACTACAGTTTTAAAAATTCGAAATTTTTAAGAAGACGCTATTTTTCGTTGCTTTTTCTGAGCAAATGAAAATGAAAACATGGGTTTTCTTCAGAATGAACCCAATTAGGCTGCGACAGGACAATTTTCTCAAATTCGTTGTTATTTGAGATATTTTCCTAGTTATTTCAACCCTTATTTTGTATATTACAAGGGGGAAATACTTGCTAAGTTGAAAATGAATGCCTAGTCATAAAAAGGATTATGCAGTTGAGCAAAATTGTGATCACCCTGTAGGTTGATTTTCATTTCTATTTTCCAAGAATCGATTTCTCCAATGCTAGATTTCGATTTCTGAGAATGGGTATTAAAAAAAAAATCGATTTCCTTCTAAAAATCGACTTCTGAACAAGCAATGAATGAATGAGTGCATGCAATGGTTAATTTGAGTAATCTCCAGCATTCAATTTCTAAAGAGGCAAGGAGGGTTAATTTGAAGAAATTGTTCATTGATTTCCAGAATTTGATTTTTTAAATAAACAGTAAGTGTTGGTGTTATTAAAAGAAGTGTTAGAAATTGCAGTTGACAAAGACCTGTAGAATGGTTTTCATTTTCAGAATTCGATTTCCAAACAAACGTAAATGAATAAATGAATGCAACGGTTAGTTTAAAGTATTTTCAGTATCCAATCTCTCCAACATAAGAACATAATCATATTTTGATTTCTGAGGTAATAAAAAAAAGTCATTTCCAGAAGTTTGATTTTGATTTCTGAGAAGACAGAGTGGGTTGATTTTCATTCTTATCTTAAAAAAAAAAGTGATTTCTCAAAAACAGGCAATGCATCTCTAAAATCGATTTCTCCAGGAAAGATACTCTTTTCCAAATTCAATTTCTCCAGGTCAGAGACTCTTTTCCAAATTCGATTTCTCCAGGTCATAAATTTTTCATTTTTAAAAATCGATTTTGAAGGACAATATTCATTTCTAAAGTCAATTTTGAGGGACATAGAAGAGTTTATTCCAAAAATCAAAATCAATTTTTGAGGACAGAGAGTAGTATTATCCAAAATTGATTGTTTCAAAACAAAAACAAAAATAGAAAAAATAAAGAGAATTGTTTATTTCAGAATTTAAGGATCTCTGAAGGCATAATAAGATTTGATTTGCAAGTATGGTGTTAATTAGAGGCAGAGAAGGTTAAAATTCGATTTTTGAAACAAGTTTGATTTTGATTTTAAAATTTGAAGGCATAGATATCCTTTTATAAGCAACTCAATAGGAAGCTTCATCTTCAGGGTCAGAGCCATAGGTACATCAACAGGTTAGTCAGAATACAGGGATAAAATATCAAGGAAACGGATGAGGCAAGCATGAGGACATGCTTGAACATCAACAAGGGGGAGATGTTGACCCTCAATTTTGGTCATTTTTGCCTATCCTAAATCCATTCATTTACCATCATATTCCACCCTATTCCACTCACATATGCTTCATTTTACCCTTATTTTTCATATTCAGGTAATTAGATTAAGTTTTTCAATTTTTAGAAATTTATGTAAAAAATGGGTTTTTAAAATTAATTTTAGACTACATTCAAAATTCCCGTAATAGATCCATTAAAGTGATATGTGCAGAACACCAGGGCACGAGCTAAATGCATATTTGGAAAGCCAAGGAACCACGGATGGATGAACATCTATTGGTTCAGTTAAATTAAGCAAATACAGGCCCAATCAAAGCTGGTCAAACTTGACCTGTCACCCAAAAATCCCTATTAAAAAGGGGCAGTTTTAGGATTTTTTGGAATTCTTCCAAATTTCTTGTAACTAATGGATGACTTCGACCTGATGAAGTGGGATAACATTAGTGATGGTTGTTTCGGAATTTTTAGCTTATATGGTTATTATTTTGCTTATTTAAAGAGAGGCATTCATAGTTGGAACATCTAGAAAAGCTTGAAGATTATTATTTTGAGATAATTGAAGACAGAGCTTTTGTTTCATGATTTCTTTGTGTTTGTTGGAGTGCATGAGTTGTTGTAGCTGAGTATTTTAACAGTGTACCAACAAGGTTGGAGGGCCCCCATACCAAGCTAAGTACACTTTTTTGTATGATGTTCATATTTGTGCATATGCTAGTTTAATTCTCCATGTTTATTATATTCATTTTCTGTAAATAGTTGTAAATATCTTTGATGTAAATTCATTTTATGGCATGTGTTATGTGAATATTGCTTCCTTTTAGTGATTAGCTTGAATGTGGAAGGACAACCAGGTCTCTTGGAAAAGAGCCTCTTCTCCATGAGCTAGGACTAGAATTGAACAAGATTCACTTCTTTCAAAGCTTTCTTAGATTAAATTCTTATGCTTTCATTACATTTTCTTATGCTTACTTAGATATTGGCAATTTCATTACATAAATATTGAGGAAGGACAACCGGGTCTCTTGAAAAGAGCCTCTTCCTTGTTTTTCTAAAATAATCTAATTTCAGTTACCAATCATGTATTCTTTTATGAAATAGACTTAAATGTTTTTGCTTAGTTATGTAGAATGATTTATATTTGTAATATGAACTTATGTTCTCATAACTACTTTCTATATTAGTTCTTATCCAAAAATCCATAAATTGTGGTTTGCTTCTAAGATTACCAACCTGGATTGATAGTAAAATACATGCCTTAATTTATACAATAAATGGAGCTGACACCCATGTGGCATGGCCTTTACATCATAAAATGTGTATTAGCTAAAGGATCCTATGAGCTGGTTGATTACGATGGTATCCTCTAGGAAATCTCAGACATGGTCTTTAACTAAAGAAATATTATGCATAAAATTTTGGTGGAGATCTGTACATTATTTACCGTTTTTTAGGTATGTGTGATAGTTAATGTTTTTCGCATTTTCTACTACTTCTCCTGCTTATCTCGATTTTCACTTGATTTTCAAATGTCGACGTTCTCTCAAACTTACATTGGCTTTGTTGATGGCACTAGTCGTAGTACTCGGAATTTATCTTCTGCAACCTGGGTTATCTATTCACATAATGATGAGCTAGTCTCTATTTATGGAATATGACTCGGTCAAACAACAAATGACATAGCGGAATATAGGATAGTCATTGAGCTATTACCTTATGCCATCACATTTGTTATCTAGCGTTTGATCGTTAGGTTAGATTTGTAACTCGTGGTATTACATTTAAACAGTGTCTATACAGTAAGGAGTCCAATAATGTTAAGAGTGTTTTTACGGGTCCATCTTTTGGAAAGGCAATTTGATTATATTGAATATCAACACATTCTGAGATATTTAAACACATTGACATATGCATTGGCAAATCATGTGTTAAATAGACATTTGCAACATTTGTAAATTAAAAACAATATTCATTCATACATTGATCAAGATAAACAGTAGGCAAAAGCAATTTTTTTTTCATTAAAATAGAGTTTGTATAAAAGTGTGTCTACAAAATATGTCATCTAAGGACATAAGGCCTCGTGGCCTTTTATTTTCCAAATATGCTAACACCAAAAATCAAAATGTGGTCCTAGAAACTAGAACATCTAAGCATGATGATGCTCATGATAGCAAGCAACAGCACGAGCAACTCAACGCAGAAAATGTATAAGTGGCCCTGGAACCCCAACTACATGTCTCTGATAAGCATGAGGAATGGCATTCATCCAAATCTCTGGAATATTCAAATTCAACCTCTCAAGGTTGTGTTCCAGCTCCGTTAAGATATCTTCTACCTCTAGGTTAGCTGTCGTTGTTGTTATAGGCTTCTCGCCTTGTCTGTCAAATCAACTTATCCCTACTGGTTGGTTTTGGCCCACGTCTGCACATGCATTTCGAATAATTAGCCTTTAAAGACAAAAACACATAAAAAATAAAAAATTGGAAATATGTCAAATGATAAATTCTCACCTAGATCACCCCATTGAGTTTCGGCTAGGAGTGAGATATCGGGATCACCTATGTAATCCATCCCGACATACGGAAAGTCCTCAATCAAAACAATCTACTGGCCTAGCCAGTCAAAAAACTCTAGAGTATACCTCACTGTTGGTTCATCACCTCGATGATGTTCCATCAGTGCAACCCACCTCATCATGCATGGATCCCTAGGCCCCCCCTCATCTACTAGAATCGATTGTGGCCATAGAAGAGAAATCCTCTCTGGAAAAAGCAATAAGAATGGTGCCATAACCTAAATTCTTCAATTTCCAATTCTTTCATCTGGTCAATTGTCCCTTCATGTTCACCACCACTAACATGCACCAGTTGAACATCGTGGATTACCAGCATTCCACGATCATCTGCATCTATGCCCGTGTGGCTAAATGAAGGGCATCACTGCCACACAGCTTGCTAACAGTGAAAGTAATGGTCCTTGGGGGCAAGAGATCAATGGTATGAATATCAATTCTTCCATCCTTGGGTGGTACACCCCTGCAAAAGCATCGTATATACCCATCAGTAGTATCTCCTCCTGTCCTTTGTCTAGATAATGAAATGTTGACTCCCCGATGAGATAGCCCAGTCAATAAATAAATTTCATCGACGTCAATGCTAACGCAATGATCTGCAATCAAAAAAAATTGTTCTTGGACATTCCAGGTTCTTACCAGCCATGTCATCATATCTATCTGAGCTTTCATCCCAAGAATGAGCCAGTATTTCAGGAGGCCACAAGTTCTTAGAGCCTGCATGGTAGCTGGATCTGCCAAAGCTTCCAAATCATTGGCTTCATGCTCTCTTTCCCTCCACTCCATTTTGAACAATCAAATAGCCTGAAATGACCATTTTAAAAGGATTAGAATCATTTTTGAAAGCCATCTCATGTTTTTGAGGCCCAAAACTTGTTTAAAAATAAACCCTTGCTGCCTGCGCAGTCACCGTTTTATAGATAGGGCGCAGTTATGCATATTTTTCCAGAAAATTCCACACAGGCCGCAATTTTCCATATGCAAAATTTTACTTTCTTGCACGGGCCCGACTGAAAGGAACCAACGCAGGGTCGAGTGCGCATTTTTAAACATAGTTTTTCCCCAAAAAAATAATTGGAAGCTTAAAATGGAATTTTAAATGGATGAAAAGCTAAGTTAAGGAGAGATCTTCTACTTAGAAGAAGTAGTGCGTGATTTCGTCCACCAGTTAGGTCGGAATCAATCATGGAATTCTGGTGGTAAAACCTCCTCTCTCTGCTCTCAAATCGTAAAAATAATTTACTATTCCCACTTTTATAGGGTTTTTGAAGCTAAAAAATATTATTTTTTATATTTAAAACCTTTTGAGATGGGAAATGATATTTTCGAGCAGTTATGACGATTTATTGAGTTTGAATGTGTAGGATAGATTACAAAGTGAAGATGACTCATTTTGACTATTTAGCAGACTTTTATCAATTTTCATGCTCTTAAAAAAATATGAAAAGTGAAAATCAAGGAGTCCACTTTTAAGTCCTTTTCAAACTCTTTCAAAACGAAAAGATTGACGAGTACTTTCTTGTTTGAACTCGTAAAAGTAAATGAACAACCGTCCACTCAATATAAGTTTACCCCTTTTACAGACTTAGTTAGGACTATTTAAAAAAAAGGTATACATTGACCGAACATGGTCAATAGAGTTCTCTCTTGTATTATTTTATCCTTTTTCGAACCTGAGAGACTAAAACTTACGAAAAAGAACCTGATGGAGTCTACTTATGTTTTTCTTCTGACTCTCTAAAATTGAAAAACGTCGAGATTTACTTTCTCCGAGCTCATTAAAATTTTACGGTAAAAGAATTGAATGAGTTTTCTTTTTGTGTCATTTTCAAACTCTTTACAAGAAAATGACATTGAGTTACTCTTTACTGGACTCGTAAAACCTAAATAGTATAGGACCCATTAAGCATAATGAGACCGAACCATTCCTTCTTAGGGTTCATTAAAAATACTTTGATGGACTCATCCGAAGGATGAGCTTACAGTCCAAGCATATGTTATCCTCCTTAAGCTTGTAAAAAATAAATAGGTACTTGTCAGCAATGGTGGGGGGAATTGGGAAAAGGTGTAAATTTTACATTATCATTTTTAAAGGTAGCATGTCGCTCTTGAACATAACACTCTGTAACACTCATGTCCGGGTTGGGAAATCCATTTGTCTTACAATTATTCAAACCTCATTTGAAATTCTTCATGGTTTTTGGTATTATCGTTAAGTCAAATGTTTAAAAGTCAATTGTCATGTCGTTATGTGTTCAAAATAAGTTCAACCTTAGTTCAAAATCCATTTGCAAATTCTATCCTTCAATCTTGTCGAACATCCTTGAGTAAGTCCTTGCAAACTATTTTCAAAACTTGACTTTGTGTTTCGTGTCGTAGGCTTTCCTACGACGGGTTGCTTCCTATCGACTTCGGTGCATGATCTAGGAAGTTGATCTAGAAACCTTCAGTACCTTGAGACCTGCATGCCTTAATAGCAGGTTTCTCGCTTTTGACGACAAGTTCACATCATTGGCCTTCGATCGAATGATTCTATGAGTGTTTGACTTCAGATCACCTATTAACACTTCATAGGTTGTATTGGAAGTACCTTGAGAACCATTGTCATTATCGGTGGTTTCTCTCGCACTTGTTAACGGTTCACATTATTGACCGATAATCAAGTGGTTTCTGCCATGTTCAACTTAGAAACATTCACTCGCATAGTTAGATTCATAATGTAGATCAAGATATGGAGATCAAGACCCTGGATCTAGTTCCATCAATCCAGGTTGCGAGGATATTTTATATTCATGATTATGTAGACCTATTTATGACTTACGGTTGCATCCATGTTGTGTCTACTATCTATATGATTTTGGTTTTTCCATGCTTGTTCATTGAGTTCGATTTACTATCAGTATGGGAATGCCTACCTTAAAGATTATTTTGATACATATTTGCATTGTAATTCTTGAATGTTCCTTACAGGTTTCCGACCATTTCCTCTGATCTGATCCTTGGAATGATAAAGCCCTTCATTTTGTCAAAATTATTTTACAAACTTCGCACTTTAGGGGGAAATCTGTTACATGTCAATTTGTCACCATGACACTCGATTAGTTTATGGGTCTTTTTGCCATCCATGAACATGTTTGAACCAACTTCCTCAAAATTCAAACAACCCAAAATATCTTGAAGTACATGAGAAATTTGGGGTAAATAGTTGTCACACCTTGTTAAGTTCCACCTGCGCTTATTTTTCTAGAGTTTCCCACGCCCCTAGAATTAACTCTGAGAATAACGCAGAGATGCACTCTGTCTTCCACTATAAACCTGTGCAGGTGAATTCAAGACAGTAAAAATAAAAGTACATTCTAGAAACATAATTGGTCGAATATTTCCCAACTAAAAGCTTCCAGGTGGTGTCTATTCGAACTATAACCCCCATATGATGCATCTTAATCCCTTTTCTCATGGAAACATAATCCCCCAATTAAGGAGTGTCATCCTCCTCTTTTGGATCTGAAACTTCTTCCTCTTGGCCTATAAAATGACTACATGATAGAGGGGTTGAGGAGGTCAGAACTCAGAGAAGATAAACTTATGATGTTAGTTTGATATTGGAAAGCTTGTCATCTAAGGAGGAAATTGAAGGAATTTTGGAGGGACCTCATGGAATTAAGGCAAATGTTGTAAGGCTCCTCTTAATCTTTGATTAATAAAAATGAACACTTTCTCACATTGATTTGTCTTATTGGAATGATGAATGGTTTATAATTGTTTACAATGTTTATTGAGGCAAATTCAATTCCTAATTTCCTTGATCATTAGGTTAAGTTGTTTGGATTATTATACCGCATGTGATTTTGATCCTTGTATGGTCAATGTTTGCAGGTCTTATCAATAATTGAGGATCTGCATCGAATCACAACAAGGGATCTTCATCGAGCATTTTGTGAAATAGATAATAGGATCATCCATTAGATTTATTTCTTATAATTCAAACAAGTTCAACATAGGGAAAGGTTCAATTCAATTGTCTTTCTTGTTTCTAGTTTCCGTCAACAATCTAGGGAGATCGCTCTTGTCCCCAAGAGGGATTTGTCTGATGTAACACTACTTCTATCTAATCATCTGTTTGTGGATGGAATGTTGTGCTCTTCTTTAACTTTGTATCCATGAGTTCACATAAACTTGACCAAAAACCTCCTAATAAATCGAGAATCTCGATTAGAAAGAATCGAAGTAGGTAACCCAAAATGAACCCATACAATTTGGAAGAACATATTTGTGGTTTGTTCAGTTGTAACATGTTTCTTACAAGGTATCAACACACACATTTTGGTAAAACGGTCCACTACAACATCTAAATAATCATGGCCTTTCCTAGAAATTGGTAATCCCCCAACAAAATCTATAAAAATGCTTTCCCAAGGACAAGAAGGGATAGGAAGTGGAGTGTAAAAACCCAATTTCCTATTGCTTGGCTTGTTAGTAGCTCACATAGAAAATCATTTTACATATGTTGTTACAGTTTCATTCATACAAGGCCAATAACATTACCTCTGTAACTGAGCAATTGTTTTGCCTACACAAAAGTGACCAACAAGAAGAGAAGTATGGGATTCCCTTGTGACATTAACTCTTTCACCCTGTGGAACAAATAACTTGCTAGGATGATACAACAACTTCTTAGGAACATGATAATCCAATTCTTCAACATGATTTCCTTGACTCAAAGTTGCATAAACATATTTAAAATCTTCATCTTGAGAATATTGTTCAATATAAATTCCATGCATGATTGAGTTATGTTTAAGAATGATAGATGTGTTAACAATAGGCCTTGATAGCATATGTACAACCTTGTTGTATATACCTTTCTTATACCTGATTACGAAATGAAATTGTTGCACGAATCCCATCTTGAAATTTCTAGCTTGTTGTATCTCAGTTTGTGATTGTAAATATTGCAAAGGTTTATGGTAAATATGAATAATCATTTCTTTTCCCATCAAATAGTGCTTCCCTTTCTTCACGCTTTGTTCCAAGGCATACAACTCTTTATCATAAGTTGGATAGTTAATCACTACATTGGAAAAGGTTTCAGAATGATAACATATTGGCTTACCATGTTGCATCAAAACTGCTCCCATAGGATATTCACTTGCATCAGTTTGAATTTCAAATGGCTGCTTAAGATCTGGAACTACTAGAACTAGTGTTGTACTGATTTTCTCTTTCAAAGTGTCAAAGGCTTTCTGTTGCTTGCCTCCCCACTGAAAGAACTTCTTCACACTTGTCAAATCATGTAATGGTGCTGGAATGAATGAAAATCTAGCGATAAATTTTCCCCAATATTGGGTTTCTCCCAAAAAGCTCCTAACTTTTGTTACATTGTTGGGTTTAGGACGATTCACAATAACATCAACTTTATAGGTATCAATCTTCAATTCACTGCCTCCTACAATATGACCCAAGTAAACCAAAGAGTTTTTCCCAAATTCACATCTAGACATCTTCAAATACAACTTTTCCTTTTTCAAGATATATAGAACTTGTTTTACATGTTTGATATGCTCTTCACAAGTCTTACTGAAAATCAGGATATCATCTAAGTAGACTATGACAAAATCATCAAGGAATGGTCGCAATACATCATTCATAACTCTCATGAATGTGGCAGGTGCATTGCAAATCATAAATAACATAATTAACCATTCAAACAAACCTTGTTTTGTCTTGAAAGCAGTTTTCCAAATAACATCTTCAACAATCCTTATCTGATGATAACCGCTTCTCAAGTCTAACTTAGTAAAATAAACAACATCCTTTAACTGATCTTGCTAATCATCAATGCAAAGGAAGAGGACGACAATTCTCTACCATGATCTTGTTCAAAGCTTGGAAATGTGGAAATTTGATATAATTGCAATTGCTCAAGAAATTTAATCTAAAATCATTAAACATAATTCTACTCTTTTAATCTGCAGAATGAAATTCACAATTTAGAACAACATGCATACACATGAAATAAGCAAAGCCATAAATACACAGTGACTTCTAGGGGAACCCAACTAGGAAAAACCCCTCAAGCCTCTTTATATTAATCCGAGGAATAAATAATCTATTACAATTTCTAGTTACATCTTTGAGCTCAACCTCCAAAAGAATATTCGTTCTGTCTGCTCAATAAACAACTCTGGCCAATACTTAGTTAAATATCAACTCACCTAGCCTCTTATTTCCTTGCACAAATCCTAAGGATATTATTCCCTATGCTTTAGGAATTTCCTCCAAATTGATTGTGCAATTCCCAAGGATTGATCATTCATTGCATGCAACACTTGTACACTCAAGACTAGTCTACAACTGAGGTTACACTACCTTGTAATCTCCACTTCAGCTAAGGAACACGAATTATGTACATGCACTAGCTATTTTAGGTTTATTGATGAGTTAACTAATAGATCTTTGAGTTATATTGTTGTCCCACTACAGAACTGACCTTCAACTGACTCTAACAATAGTTAGAGACCAGTTAACTTAATACAACTGAAAATAACTTAACTAGGTTACTAAAATTTAGAAATCACACATGCATAACTAAAATTCAAGCCCTATAACTCGAATTTACTGAGCTAATTGGGTGAAAATATCCATGTCACACTAGTTATCTACCTCCAAGTTGTCATGTTGATATCGAAATTCGATTTATTCAATTTGACTAAGGCTAAAGTCAAATTGAGCCTTTCTTGCTACATTTTTTCAACACTCCCTCTTAGCAAGAAAGGGATTTTCCACCACCCCTATCCTACACCTATGGAATTCAAATTTACCTCTTAAAAATGCCTTTGTCAATACGTCAGCATCTTTCTCCTTAGATGGAATGTATTGTAGTAACATATTTCTCCTCTGCATATAATCTTGCAAATGATGATACCAGATATCAATGTGCTTGGACCTATCATGAAATACTAGATTCTTAGAGACCTTAATTCAAATATGATTATCACAATATACCATTGTCGGATCCATCTCCTGACTTAATAGTCCCACGAGTATTTTCCTCATCCAGATTGCTTCACATGTTGCTTAACTTGCAGCCATGTATTTAGCCTCTGCTGAGTTGAGCACCACAGGCCTCTCCTTCTTGTTGTACCAGGAAATAGTTGCGGACCCAACACTGAAGATAGCACCAAATGTACTTTTCATGTCGAATGGAATTCTTGCCCAATCTACATCAATTAAGACTTGCAACTTCACTCCCTATGTCCGTATGTACCATAATTCATACTAGGTATTGCCTCTGAGGTACCATAACACATGTTTTGATGCCTTCCAATATAATTTGGTATATCTCACCATAGCTTGGCTAAGTTGGTTTACTGCATATCACATGTTGGGTCGTGTGTTCACAAGATACATCTGTGAAGCCACAAGTTGCCTGTAAATGGTAGCATCAACTTCCTCACCTGAAGAAGCATACTCCTTCCTCCAGTTTGTAGCTAGGTGTGTCCATGGGCTTACAATTCTACCTATGAAATCTCTGAAGCATCTCAGTAGAATACTTTCCTTGAGACACAAACAATTCACCATCACCCTACCATTCTTCCAACCCAGGGAAGCAATCCATGAGGCCCATGTATTTCATCTCAAATTCCCTTACAAGATCCTCTTTGCAAGAGTGGATATGTTGCTAATAAGAAACTTACCATCTACCATAATGTGATAGAGGTTCACATTTGCTTCACCTTTGGTGAATCCCAATCCATTGAGATAATTTTTTATCGAGTGTATGATGCTCGGGGTGCCTGTTTTAGACCATACATTGCTCTCTTGAGTCTGCACACATTCAAATCATGATCATATATCTCAAATCCTTCTAGCTTATTTATGTAATTTTCCTCCTCAACTAAACGATTGAGAAAGGTAGTATTCACATCCATTTTGTGGATTTTCCACCCATCTGCGCAGCCAATGCTACAAAGGATCTGATTGAGGAATATCTTGCAACTGGTGAAAAAATTTCCTCATAGTATGCTCCCTCTACCTAAGAGAATCCTTTGGCCACAAATTTGGCCTTGTACTTCTCGATTCTCCAATCCACTGCATTCTTCACTTTGTAGATCCATCTTGAACCAACCACAGATTTCCCTTCTGGTCTCAACACCACCTCTCATACATTGTTCTTCATGATGGATTTGTATTCTTCCACCATTGCATCAACCCAAACTAGTTGAGCAATTGCTTCCTCAAATGAAGAAGGCTTTGTCTCAATGAGCTTTGTCATGAGAGCCATGTACCCAATGTACCTATCAGGTGACCTCCTCTTCCTGCGTTGTGATGTGGGGACTCCCACATTCTCCCTTGCATCTTGCAACAATTTATCAGCTTCTTTGGTTCTCTTTCTCCCCTCTCTGGAAGATTTTGGTTGAGTGGGTACCTTCACTCTGCCTCTTGTCTTCTCCTCTACATGTGGTTGCTCCACAACCCCCTGAAGCTCATCCCAAGGCTTATCCTTTAGAGCTAGAAGCTCCTGCTTTGGTGGGATACTCAACTCTTGTTTTAGAGAGCATCTCATAGCCTTGTCCTCATCGAACTTGACATCTCTCCTTACAACTATCATCCTTAGTGAAGGAAAATACACTCGGTAATTGTGTGGAATTTTGGTGTATCCTACAAAAACTCCCAACTCTGTTGTAGGCTCAAGTTTCTTCCTCGAATCCTTGGAGACGTTGCAATAATTTGCAGCTCCAAAAATTCTTAAATGAGACACATTAGGCTTTCTCCCATAGAAATTTTCCTCCGATGTGATCATACCAAGTATCCTATGAGGACTCTGGTTCTACAAGTAGACTTCAGTATTTCATGCTTCTGCATATAGATGTAATGGCAGCCCTTGATCATGTAGCATGGCCCTTTCTTCTCCCACTCTACTCTTGTTATTCCTCTCAGCTACCCCATTATGTTGTGGGTTATGGGGTGATGTCAGTTCTCTTCGAATACCTTCTTTCACACAGGAATCCTTGAAGGCATGTGAAATAAATTCACCTTCATTATCGCTCCTAAGAACCTTCACCTTCTTCTTAGTCTCCTTCTCAACTAATGCCTTGAACTCAATAAATTTTGAGAAAACTTCATCCTTCTTCCGCATGAAGAAGATCCAACATTTTCTAGATAAAGCATCAACAAAAATAACATAGTAATTATGTCTTGCTGTGGAGGCTATAGAAAAGGGTCCATAAAGATCAGAGTGGACACACTCCAAAACTGTATCTACTATGCTTTCTCGGTCATGGAAAGTGGAGTTGACATATTTCCCCAATATGCAACCCTTACAGGAATCCTTCTAGTCAAGGGAGCCTTTAGGCAAACCATTGGTAATTTTTTGCACGATCTTTAAGGAACCATGGTGTAGATTACCCAATCTCATGTGCCAGAGTTCTCCAACATTGCGAATCTAAACTCTTTCAACCTTACTTCTCAATGCAATGTAATCTCCCACCTCAAGTTTGTATAGGTTCTTCACTTGAACCCTGATCTGCTTCACTTTCCTGGTAGTTATGTGCCTCAGAAAAGATTTCCCTTTACTAAACATAGCATCATAGCCACAATCCTCCAATACTTCTACAAAGATCAGCTTCTTTTTCAACCCAGGTAAAAACATAACATCTTTTAGGAGAAGATGAGAGCCTTTCTCCCTCTCAAAGGTAAAAATACCAATTCTTATAGCACTGTACTGCCCATCATCCCCCATTTCGATATGCATATATAGATCCTTCTCCTCCAGGCTACTGAAAAACTCCTTACACCCTGTCATATGGAACAAGTCACCGGAATCAAGGTACCACACACTCCCCATAACAGTGTTGTCCATGCATGCTATTAGGGTGAATTCTAATTCAAAACTTGAAGCCAATGATTCACCTGCTTCTCCTCCTAAAGGCTTCTTGTTAGACTTTTTGTGCAGAAATTTTGTTGCATAGTGCCCAAATTTATGGTAGTGGAAGCATTTTATCTTTCTCATGTCTTTCTTCTTGCCATTATTTTGGTTGGACTCGGATTTTCTCTGGGTCTTCTTCCCTTTTCCCTTCTTCCCCTTTCCAACCAATGCAAAATTCTCTTCATCCTTAGCTTTGGATGATGTTCCATCCCAGTTATTTCTCCTAAACTCTTCTTGTACCAAATCGGACCACAACCTTTCCCAATTTGGTAACTTTTCTCTTTTCCATTCACAAAGTCCTTTTAGTTGTGCTAGGATTTTGGAATACCTAGAAGAGCTAGGCTCACCAGGTCATCTTCTGCAACATTCACACTAACCCCTCCAAGCTCATCCCGAACTTGTGTAAATATGGAGAGATATTGCGGAATAGTATCATTCTTCTACATCTTAATGTTTCGAAGTTTGTCTTTCAGGGCCAATTTTCTATGGTCATTGTTATTTTCAAATAGCTTAATCAGTTCCTTCCACATAGCAAATGGTGTCTCTTTTCCATGGATATTTGAGACCACATGGTCTCGCACACCTTCTAGAAGAATTCTCATGGTCTTTGTAACATCCTTCTTCCAGTGGGTTGATTGTTGTGCATCCGACTGTGGAGGTTTTACAATGTCAATTTTAACATATTCTGACACACCATCATCATTGAGCACTTCTTCCATTCAATACTTCCAGGCTATGGAATTCGAGCTACCCTCCATGGCATGCTCCAATGTCAGTCCATTGAAAGACATCCTCATGATCCTGAAGAAAAACTACCGTAGGAGGGCTATAAATTCAAAATTCTTGAGGGACATGTTCTAAATATTGGTTTTAATGTGAATTCTAAGGCTCTAATACCATGTAGAAATTTGATATAATTGCAACTGCTCAAGAAATTTGATCTAAAATCATGAGACACAATTCTACTCTATTGATCTACGGAATGAAATTCACAATTTAGAACAACATGCATCGACATCAAATAATAAAAACCACAAACACATAGTGATTTTTAGGGGAACCTAATTGGGAAAAACCCTCAAGCCTCTTTGCATTAATCAGATGAATAGAGAATCTGTTACAATTGCTAGCTCCAGCTCTGAGCTCAACCTGTAAAAGAATAATTGTTCTCTCTGCTCAATAAAAAAAATTTGGCCAACACTTAGCCAAATATCATCCCACCTAGCCTCCTATTCCCTTGCATAAATACTGAGGAAATTAGCCCCTATTCTTTAGGAATTTCTTCCAAACTGATTACACAGTTCCCAAGGATTGATCATTGATTGCATGCAACACTTGTACACTCAAGACTAGTCTATAACTAATGTTACAGTGCCTTGTCATCTCCACTTCAGCTGAGGAACACGAATTATCTGCATGAACTAGCTATTTTAGGTTGATTGATCAGTTAACTAAGATATGTATGAGTTAGAATATATTCCCACTGCACAACTAACCTTCAATTGACTCTAACAATAGTTAGAGGTCAATTAACTAAATACAACTGAAAATAATTGAACTGGATTACTAAAATTTAGCAATCACACATGCATAATTGAACTCCAAGCCCTCTAACTCGAATTTATTGAGCTAACTAAGTGAAAATATCCATGTCACACTAGTTAACTGCCTCCAAGTTATCTTTTTTATTTGGAAATTCGATTTATTCACTTTGACTAAGGCTAAAGTCAAATTGAGCCTTTCTTGCTACATTTTTTCAGCAGGAAATCCACACACATGCGCCATGTACCATCTTTCTCCGAAACCAAAAGAATAGGACACCCACAAGAATATTTACTAGGTTGGATGACCCCTTTCTGAAGTAGCTCTTGAAATTGCTTCTTAATCTATGCATTCTCCAAAACTGACATTCTATATGTGCCAATATTCGAAAGTGGTGCATCCTGCTGCAATTGAATCTCATGTTCGATTCCTCTTTTTAGAGGTAACCCTTCAAATTTTTGAAACATATTGTCATAAGTGTTAACAACTTCAACCAATTCATGCTTGAATTTAGAATCACATTCTGCGAAAGCTTCAGTGTCTGCAGTATCTTTAGCTTTAATCATCAACAACAACAAAAATCTTTCCTAGCATTCACAAGCCTTTTCATTTGACCTTCACTAACAAGAGATAAGTTCATCTTCTTGCGATGTGCTCTAAAAATATACTCAAGTCCATGTTTGAAAAGATGATATTTGTTTTTATAACGATAGAATATGGCTTTTCGGTCATATAAATATGGACTCCCTAAGACAATCCCACAAATATCAAGTGGTACAACATCAAGCTCTACCTCATCTATAAAATTAGTAGTGATGGAAAATTTGAGTTTACATTTCCTTGTCAGTTGCAATTTGGCATCATCACATACCCAACCCAAGGGGTAAGGTTTTGCATGAGGTGTAGTCTCTAAATAAAGTTTCTTGACAATTTCTTTAGACATAAGATTGACTTGATATCCACTATCAAATAATGTATCAACCTTTGTTGTTTTGTAATGACCCAGATATGAAAATTCTCACTTCTTGATCATTTTGAGATTGAACAAGCATTTTGGAAGAACTAGTACTTGCGTTAGAAATTATACCTTCCATTCCCATGGTTGTGATTTTGTTTTCATCACCTGAATCAGATCCTAGATCTTGTTGAGTTGTAGCAATAGTATTTTGTTTCCCCTTGTTATTGAACTTCTTTGGTCTCAATTATGGATGTAATTTTCATCAGTGGTCTTCATCGTGGCCATCTTTTGAGCAATGTTTACAAGTTTCTCTCCCTCTTTCTTGACAATAGCATTTGTCATAACTTTGCCTTTAAATTTACCCTTTCCTTTGTCTCCAGATTTAAAAGGTTTCTTGTTGGACTCTTGAGGAACATTCTTGCCTCTTGATTCTAAATGAGTAGCCTAAACACATATTTCATCTAGATTGGTGGGCTTAAAAATAAGTATAGTATGTCTCAAATAACTATGTAATCCACCTATATACTTAAGGAGAGTATATTGTGAGGTCAAATCAACACCCATGATTCTTCTAAATTCTTGTGAGTAACTTTGGACCCTCTCACCTTTAACTTCTCTAAAAAAATTCCAATCCATGATTATTTTTTGCATGTAAGCTAATGGATAGACTTTCCTTCTTAATGCAACTATAAAATCATTCCAAGAAGATATAATTTTACCACTTTTCTTCAAATCTTCTTAATATTTGGCCTCCCACCAGATGAGGGTTGCACCCTCCAAGCAAAGAGAAGTAAGATGGATCTTTGTGACATCATCATCAATCTTTTGAATCCTACAATAGGCTTCAATTTGACGAACCTAATTGTCCAACCTTTCAGCATTTAATTCTCCATTGTACATTGGCAATTCAAACATGACATCAAGCTTAATCAAAGGAGACTTAGCATGTCCACTTGGATATGTAGGAGGAGTGGGTCTATGTGATGAAGGAGGTGAAGAAGGAGGTGAGGATGGAGGTTAAGATGGAGGTGAAGGAGGAGGAGGAGGTGCAGGCTTGCTCCCATTACCACCATCACCTTTTGGTTGATTAGAACATTCTCCTTGCAATCATGTTATTCTCTCATTGTACAACACTTTCACCATCTAAGTCATATCAAAGAAAGATTTTCTAAAAGCCCTCTCATCCTCACTCATCATCACTTATCCTTTTCCTTCTTCATGTGCCATAACTTGTGGAGTTTGTGGCCTCCTTGAGCCAATTTGAGGGTTAGGTTATTCAAGTGCCCCATATTCTCTTCTTAATTTAGACCTTGTAAGCATTCAAAAACCTTGCAAATTTTGTTAAACCTTCATAAAAACCATGCTCTAATACTAAACTGATCCAAAATAAAATAAAATAAAAGAGAAGGTTTCATGAAATGATTTGCACAAAAGTATATGTCTTTTAGGAAATGGATCATGATTGCAAAAGCACATAAACTTAAGTAAATTTTGCAGATTTTTAACGGTTAAAAATGGACAAACATGCAACATCAAACACAAAAAATTGATAACGGAGTTCACCCCTCCTGGGCTATGTCTCTGGGTCCAGATTTTGATGGTGTCCTTTTTTATTATAAGCTCAAATTCTCAATAAATCATCATACAAAAATAACACTGTCATTGCATCCAAAATGCCTAAAAGCCCCTTTCTAGGCTCTTCTTAAGCTTAAAAATTTTGAAAAATGAGTAAGATGGGTTTCTTTTCTCAAACTACTTGCAGTTGCTCTACAAATAGATCTCACTCTAAAAATCTAGCAACAAAATCGTTCTAGCCCAATTGGTTGGGTGCTTAAGTTAGAATCTCGCAGGTCGTGGGATCGATCCTACGGTGTAGGCGAGTTTGGCACATTTTAATTAATTTAAAAAATTTATGGGTTGTAGCCATTGTGCTTATGGCTATATGGAGCCCATGGGACCAAGGGTCATGGTCCATATGCCACGTGCCCTCCCCTGGTCCTCTCCTAATTCTATTGTAAACCATGTGGCATAGGGTCGTTGCACCTTAGGCACGGGCAAGGTGCCATGTGCCCGCCCCCTTGTTCTCTGTTGTTGCTTACATTGTGTCCCAATTACAATGGTTCAGTTCAGTCGAGCGCGCATGTCATCCCGCCTATCCCCCCAACCACTCCACCATATGACTTTAAATGTAAACCGCCAACCATAGTTAATAAGAACCACATTTGGTTTAACGTTAGAGTGTCGTATTTTTTGTCATGAGGTCTAGGTATCAATTATTGTGGTCTTCGGTTTGGCCCACTTAAATTTTAGCATGGAAAATTAGGCCACTTGGCAGCCTCTCATAAGGCCACGTGGTGCCCTCTGATTTGACCATGTGGTGGCCTATGATTGGACCACTTCACCAACTGTACAACCCAATCACCGATGACATCAGCTAACACTTGTCTTCATGTGATTCGTCGACCCACATGTCCATACACCTAGTCAACTCTGTCATTTTAGCGTACAGACTGCCACGCCAACATTTGTACCCAACAAGTTGATTATTAATTTTTTGCCAAAAACTTCAGAGCACGATAACTTCCTCATACAGTGTCAGATTGATGCAATTCAAGCATCGTTCGAATCAGAACGAAGAGATCTATGATTTAGTGCCTATTTTAGAATATTTTGAGCACTTTCATTTTTAGCATATTTTTTATCCCCTAGATCAACGAAACTATGGATTAAGTCCATTTTGTGGAGGAAGATTTTAAGCTTTAATCATCTAGATATTTGTACTCCACACAATTAAATCTTCCCATACAAGGAGAGTTGTTTTCAGAAAACTCTGCCCCTAATTAATTCGTTAAAGGTTACATAGTGCAACACAAGGCCAATCGAAATCAAAAATGTGAAAATTGATATATCATTTTCATTTCGAAATACATTAGAAAACTTCCATTATGTACCATAGACAGATACAAAGAAAACGTAATAAAATCCCTTCCTAGAGTACTATCCTCTGGACAAAATTAAAAATATGAAGACAGTAGACATTATTTATGTTTCATAGCAAAACGAACTATTCTCATGTTTCATGTTATTGGCATATATGTATCAATGGCATAATACACATGCTCAAAGCATAATTTTGTCACATTAATCAATACAATTACAGCTACAAGAACAACATCGACTTTCAAATTTCAATCATCATAACTATGATTGAAATAAGTAAACATAATATAAAAGCATAAAAGATCACATTCTAAGCATTAATAACTCTGATTCTTAGCGCGAAGCGCTTGTATCAGTATGAAAATTCTCAATGGCTTAGTTCATTGGTTCATTCATTATGTTATTATGTCATCTTCTCTTTAAATACCTGCTTCTACATCTGCCAAAAGTAAATGCGTGAACCGTAATATGCAAAAAGAAAACTGCAAAAGAAAACAAGGAACTGCATTCAGCAACTAGACTATGTGACATTAGTAAAATTAACAAATCACAATGATTGAATACTAGTAAATAGAAAATAAATATGCAAATATTTAAGGACAGTTACAATTTGTGAAAGAATATATGCTAATTGTTTGACTATCAGCTACCTTTTGAATGCATGGCCTCTTGAACCAATGTCTTCAACTTAGCTTGAATGAATTCTTTCATTGGTCCCATTGTAATCTCTAGCCTCACATGTTGATTGAATAATTGCTTTTCAATCTCCATCACCTCCTCTTGTAACTAAGTAGTTAACACAGATTTCTTGTCATTAATACTAACAAATCCAACTAGCCATTTGTCAATTTATTCTGGAGTAAAATCAGTTATAGCATCAAATTATTTTTCCATTGATTGTTTTCTCTTGTCCAATTCAAATGTTAACATATATTTTGTAATCAATTCAAAATTTTGTATAATGCATGGTTCGTCTAGATCTCAAACAATTTGCATGACATTTAGAAACACATCACTTCTCCTATTGTCTATGCCCTTACATTCAGAAATAATATTTTCTAGTATACTGATTCTTCTAGACCATCTGGCTTTGATTTTCCTCATTTGATTAGCATTTGGAAATTCTTTTTTTCTCTTGTCTAGATCAGACAACGATTCAAGCCTTTGACTAAAAGAAAATAAGTCATTGTTAACGAAATGTTTGTCTTCGGTAACATTACTTCTCAAACAAATCAACAAATGAGTTGATTTCTTGTGCTAATTTTAGCAGAACAAAAACTGCCTATCATGCATGTTAAATGATTTCTAATCTCTAGCATATATTACTGACTATATGACATTTGACTGCATTAACCAGTTGCAAATCTCCAATAGATCCATGAGATGCGCTAGCACTGAGAATTGCATATTGTTGAGTCCGTGTTGCAAGACGAGTCATTAACAAAGGACCTAATTTAAATAATTTTCCAACATCTCTATTGTTGCTTTCAGTACCAGGTTCTTTGTGTTTCATTGCTCAATAGACACTGCAAGTGCATTCCTGGTAGCTTCATGCAATGTCAAAACATTTGTGGTTACAATTCCAAACATATGAAGATTCATTTCTGTTGTATCAATAACTTTTTTACCATGCATCCTTACCTTTTCAATTTTCAATATTTTACTCTGCCTGTTATAATTTTCATCTTGAAAAGTGACAAACTGATCATCGAAAATAGAAAACTCTTTGGCAATTTTCTCTGTTATTTTATGATTTTCATTCAAAGCACTACTGACCCAATCAGGTAATGGAGTTTCAATCTCCTCATTGATAGCTTCTTGACTGCTTCTTGTTTGCAAGGGACTTTTGCATTTTGCCAATCGAAGCTCCTTGTCATCTCCGGAAGTTGATAGTTGATCGTGAATCAGTTGTGCAACTTTGATATCTTTTCCTTTTTGTTCACTTTAAGATGAATCCAAAGCAATTTCGAATATGCAAAAAGAAGATTGTGTAGATTTTCTGCTTATTTGTTTATGCTTTGTTTCACTTCTAATACTTGCTTCTTCAACAATTTCTCTAATAGTCATCACTCCTTATTCTTTATTGCTTGCAGCACTGTGAATATTTTCGGTTTCACTTGCATTTTTTCAGCAAGCTCACACATTTCATGGCAACTAGATGTCCAACAAATAGACCTTTTGGATCAATGTCTCATTAGCCTTCATCTTATTTTAAATTAAAAACGTGCAAATACTTGTAAAACTCTACAAGTTGGCTTCCATTCTTCACAGTTACTCGCCCAACAGTAAATGGCAAAGAAATAAATTGTTTCCTTTTTTTGTTCAATTTTAACCTACTAATTGTAGTATTGTTTGCAAACTTTGGAAACAAAATACCTGTCCATAACAATTCTTGGAAGAAATAGTGGTTTACCTCGAAACCCATAAATTTGAATAACTATATTATTTCCTTTTTATTAATCTCCCTTTCCACAGAGGAAAACTTGTGCTTCGTCAGATATTTGATGGGGTTCTCATCTAGTTATCATGAAAATAACTTGTTTTACAAAAATATCTTGAATTAGACAAAAATTTGAAATAGTTTCTTGCTTCCATGATATGGGATAGTGGAACTGCATCGATTCTTTGTCAAGATTAAAATTACAGTTATGAGTAAATTCATAAAAAGTATGACTCTAAATGAGGTTTGTTATCAGATATGCCATCATGAAGAACCTATTTCTCTTGTACAAATGTACTAATTGAAAACAAAGTACATTTGAAATAAGATCAGACCAATCAAATACACACAAAAAAAATGATATGAGTAATGAAGCACATAGAGAATGGAACTTGGCACAATGACCATAGTTTCTTGGCCCATTAAATGTACCTATTGCCAACAAAACTCTTTAAATGGTTCTCTAAACAAAGTGATATCTAGAGAGGAAATGTTAGAAGGAACGCCAGAGACTAGTGAAGCAAACTCTTGTAGGATTTTCAAGCCACCGACACGTGATTCTTAAGAAAGTATTTGTGTTTGATAAATCTAATCGCATATTCAGAACCAGTTGCTTCAATAATCACCTAAATGTCTCTGAAGTGAAAGAAATACCAGTAATTTTGGTTGATAACCTAATTGTTTTTGTTTCTAAATAAAAATTATCTATGCATAAATAAACAATTTCTCTAAAATCAAATACCTTTGGAACACATGCAACATTCTTTAATCCGGTAGACCAAATCTTATCATTGTTCTTCTACTGCACAGACAGATTCAGATATCGATGATACGCAGTTTACCATTGAAAGATTTGATCAATAAGCGCAAGTGAGTTAATAATATCAATGCAACTAACTTCCTTCCTTCCTCTCGAAGCCATTTCGATATTGAAATTTCAAATTTTTCTGTCAACTAACAATGTTTTCAATGCGCTATAGGTATAGATCAATGATATGCTAAAAAAACTACCATTTGTTACTATTATGGCTGTGAAATCCCTTCTACAAGACACTTCTAACATACAACAATTTAGTGTAAAAAAATATGCATTTACAACAAATAGCATAAATAATTTGCATAAACTAAATGTGCCATAGTTCTAGCCAAAAAAAGTAGAAATTTAGACGTGTTTTTATCAAATTAGGCACAATTTTTTTGAAAATCGGATTACCATTGTCAAATTGTGGGATTTTTGGTATCGGAGTAATCAATTATAGTGTTAAATTTTCTGCCTTTTTTCGTTTCCGATACATGTTCCTATTCCATGTGCGAAATGTGTTTTATGAAATAAATAACAATTTAAAACAACCAAGCAGACATTTCCGAGAAATAGCAGCAATAGTTTTTAAAAAATCTTGAAATTCAGAAACTAGTTACTCCATGTACAAAACAAATTAAATGTGAATCTTTTTTAATAATCACAGCTAGCTTATGGGTTTTCAGCAATCGCATCCACTACTATATCGATGTTAGTTTAGAGGTAATAGCATTTACATTCCTGATTATGTGTCAATCTGTCCATTTTGCCAAAAGATTATTGAATCGTTAATGTCATTATGTCATGTACGAAAATGACAAAACCGCACTTTGCACAATGAAAGTGTTTTGTTTTTGTATTTCTTCTTCTTCTCCTTTCTTCTGCTTCTACATAACGCAATTTTGTAATTTTGCCTCTTTTCCATATGCAATATATGCCTCCCGCATTGATTACAATCACAAGTAAAACTTCACCTACAACATTATTATTATCAATTTATTTTTTTGCAATCAGTAGAATTTATTATTAAACAACATCATTTAATTTAAATCTTACAGTGAAACATGTTTCTGTATATAGCATTATCTATATAAATATTTAATTTCGCAGATGCATTTATTCATTGCATAGACTCCACACACGCGCAACCACTTCCACACAGCTAGTTTTGTATTCAATAACACTTTACAAATGCTCATTTATAATTCGACTATTGTAACTTTTATGACTCACCATATAAGCTTTCGTATGGGTTTCCCACAATAAAACAAGTTTCTATCTTCATTAGTACTTACTTAAATACTCATTTGTTTTAACTAAACAAAGTTTATATGTCTATAAGAAAATTAGTTACAAAAATTGGTTTACAATTGACCATTGCAAAACGAAATATGGAAGAAAAAAAATCACAATGCTTCGAAAAAATAGATCTCATAGTTCAATGTATGATTATTATTATTTATTATTATCATCATATTTTGTTTTCCATAGCTTTCACTCTGGGCAGCTTCCCCTGCATAATTAAAACTCATATCCTAATGTCGGGAGAATGAAAACTCTCTACAATGAAACATTTATGTATGTCATTTTCAATTTTGTACAATCACTCATAAATAAAGACAACTGCAACAGACTTTAGTCACACCTTCTGGCCGAACAAACTTCTATAGTTATCAACATAGTTACAAGTGTAATTGTATTCATATTCAAATTATAGTCACAACAAATGCAATATATACAACTTCACATGTAAAACATTAATTATGAATTATTGAAATAACTGGTACAAATATTCAATATTAGAACAAAGTAAACATAAATGCATTTTAATTATTATTCATTACAGAACATTAGGGAATATATAAAAGCACAAAGCAAATACTGGAAAATAGTTGTTCAATTATTGTTTTTTGTATAATGTTCAAGAACCCAGGTCCATACAACATCCCATGTTACAAAATATCTCATAATTGTTTACATAATTAGTAAACATACTAAGAGATAGAAAAAACAGTAATAAGAATTCAAATAAGTTATGATTATAGAGCCATGGTTCAGGAAATAACCTTTGTTGCATATAGAATTTATGAAAATGTTAATACTTTAATCGCAAAGCTAAATGCATTTGTCTCAATGACAATTGTAATTGCAATCTCGTCAACTGTAATCTCCAAAAGTCATCTGCAATAGGTAACAAGGAACTGCATTCAGGAATTAGACTATTCCATCATAACACACACATAAGATTTAAATAGTAAAATGCTTTGACGACAAAAACAAATGTTCCAATGTATTAAAACACTTATAGTAAGCAAAATAAGACTTTGATATTCTTTAGCCTTCATCTATCTCACGCAATCAGGCTTCGTGCCACAAATTCCTTCACTCTAGCTTCAATTAATTCTTTCATCGGAGCAATGGTAATGTCCTGCTTAACACGTTCATTGAATATCTCATCCTCGATTTCTTTTGTTTTTTTTTGCAATTGCAAAACCAAGGCAGAGTAATCTAAAATCATTTATATCATCGAACTGTGTTGCCTATGATTGTTTCAACTTCTCCAAATCAACCATTAGCTTCTCCTTTGAAATTAATCCAGATTCATATGTAATACACGGACCGTTAAAACCTTGAACAATCACTACCGCCTTGAGATACACATATGTTCTTTGATTTTCTATGTCTCCACACTCATAAATAATGTCCTCCAATGTTCTAATTTTCCCAGACCATGTAGCTTTGATCTACCTCATCCAATCAGCATCAAGCAACCCTTGTTTATCTTTTTCTAGTTCGAAAAGTGAATCAAGCTTTTGACTAAAAGTTAATAGGTCATTGTCCACGAATTCCCTGTCTCCCTACAACTCACTTTTGACCAATTCAACAAAATACCTAGTTCTCTACTTTAAATGTCGTAGATCAAAAGAAACTTTCCATGTAGATTCAATAATATTTAATATTTCAGATATATTATTAATGATAAATGATTTCACTGCACTCAAAAGATTGACAGGTTTCTCAAATCTATTAGATTCGCTAGGAGTAAAAATTTCCAATAACGGTCCACCTATTTCCAATGGAGTATTTAGCAAAGGACGTACGGTCAGAGCATCTTCGAGCTCTTTTATTTCTTCCTTCAGATTTTGATTTTTTTCCTGTTGACGACCAACAGAACCGCAAGCGCCTTACCACTAGATTGATGCAATTTCATTAGCCTAGGCATTGCAACTGAAGACAAATTAGCATTTAATTCTCTCTGATCAACAACCTTTTTGTCAAAAATATGTATCCTTTCAATCTTCAATCTCTTACTACCCTTGTCATAATTTTCATTCTACAATGTGACAAAACGGTCATCAAAACTAATGTCCTATTTAGCAATTTCCTCCCTTATTTTATGATTTTCTTGGAAACAAGTACTAACCAATCATGCAGTACAATGGTATCAACTTCCATGTCCACCATTTCTTCAATGCTCTCCATTTTAGGCACACTCTTGGATCTAAATGATTCAACCATGTGCTCTCTTTCTAGAGTTACTCTACAAGGAGGTCCTTCGTCATCCATGCCACCTAATAGCCTGTTGACGACTGGTTTTTTTCTTCTAGTAGTTCTTTTTATTTTTTTGTTAGCAGATGAATTCACACCAGTACTGTGTCAGCAAGATTGATATTTCCCCATAGGGTTTGCGCCTCTTTTCTTAGATCTTTCTCCTATCGCGATGATCTCATTTTTAGTAATTTGTCCAACATATACTAGCGATTTTTTATCTTTTTTTGATACATTGTGACTGTCCTTCCTCTACTCTCTAGTTCTCAAAAACAAGTTCATGTATCTCATAGACTCAGGGTGTTCCATTAAAGTTATTCCTCTATCAAAGTATTTAATAGCTTCGGCTTCACTTTAGGTTACATCATCTAAAAACTTTTCAAAAACAAGAGCGTGAGCTATATTATTCACAGTCACATTTCCAATAGTAAATGGAAAATAAATAAATTTCCTCTTCTTTTCTATTCAAATATAGATATCTAACGATGATATTTCCTACAGAATTTAGAAACAAAATACCTATCTAGAACAAATATTGGCAAAATAAATGGCCTATCTTCAAAACCATAAATTCGTATAACAATATTGCTTTCTCTTTCCTCATATTCGCCCTTGTAAAGTAAGAAAGCCTCATCTTCTGTAGATATTTGAGAAGGCTCTTGTCCAATTACCATGCAATAAACTTTCCTCACAAACACATCCTAAATCAAGTAAAAATGTAAAGAAGCTTCATGCTTCCACAATATAGGATACCATAACTCCATTGGTTCCTTGCGAAACTTGAATATAAGATTGTAGGGCAAGACGTCAAACACATACCTTGATATGAGAATTGTTATCATATATGACATCATAAAGAACCCATTGTTCTTGGGTAGTCTATGTAACTGAATGGATAATTCATTTGAAATGGCATAAGCCCAATTGAACATACAATTATTTTTGTATGTCTGATAAAGCACATAGAAAATATATTTTGGGACATGTGATGTAGTTTCTAGCCTTACTACATGAGCAAAGAGCCAACAGAAATCCCTAAACGATTGCTTAAACAAAGAAATATCTATAAGAGAAAGATCGGAAGGAACCTCAAAACTTACACAAATGGATTCCCGCACAATGTCAATTCCACGCTCTTTTGCCTCCAGGAAACTATCCACAATGGAAAATTAAATGTTTTTTCGGTTCTGGTAACTTGAATAACAATCTGAATACATTGGTATTCAAAGAAATCTTTATTGCTCCCAGCTTAATTTCCCTCTTTTTAACATCAAAATTATTTACACAGATATGAACAATTTCTCTAAAATCAAAGACCTTTCGAACACACCTAGCATTCGCTCATCCAGTACTCCAAATCTTGTCACATGTTTTCCCTTCCATTGACATATTCACATATCACTCATAAGTTCTTTAGCAGTCAAATATATCATCAATCTCAGCAAGTGATTTAACTGTATCAGTGAAAATAGCTTTTTTTCCTCGCCTACTACCCATTTTTCTTTTTCAGGGGCGAAAAAACTATGTCAATGAATAATGTATTCAAATCCCGTTTCACTCTACAATTCTTTGTTTTCTTCACAAACACTCATTGTTACTATTACTCATGTGAAAATTTGTTACACGCGATGCTCTTAATATAAATAGAAATTAAAGATATCATAGCCAAGTTTAATGGAAAGTAATAGGAAAAAAAATTGAAATTCCAAAAGCATCATCTGCATTTACTTCATTCTTTGCTCCCACTTCACTATCATTGATATATGTGCCATAAGAAATAGAAACTTACGATATGCAATAATAGACATTGTCTATCGAACCGGTAAGTTCGTCCACATGGCTAAAAATTGTTAGAAAATTATATATTACGGAGCAATGGAACACATAAAATATTGCAGAAATATAAACACAGAAAACGCACAAAACAAGAGAGACACAGATATACGTGGTTCACCCAGTTTGGGCTACGTCCACCCCGAACAGCCAGTCCTTCCTTTCTATTATCCAACAAAATGAAGAGACACAACCTACAACAAATCCGTTGTAATATCCTCTGTTTTCTCTCACAGTCTCACCTCTCTGTTTCTCGCTCACAGAATACACATCTATCACACAGCCTCAAATACAATACCCTCATACAAAGAGAGGGGTTGCCTTCTAGGGCAAAAAACCCTAAACTAAACATAAGTTCTACCGTCAGATCATCTGCCTAATGAACGGCCCAGATTGACTAGAAATTACTATACTTTTACAAGGCAATTTTACAGCTGTTTTTAGCTTCGGGGGCGCTGCCCCCGAAACCCCCCGCCAGGGGGGGGCTCCCAAAGGCCGCAGCCGCCCCCCCTGGAACCCCCCTGCAGCGAATATTTTACGGGCGGCGTTGCCACCCCCATTTCGAACTGGGGTCATATGTGGCAATACCTTTGAATATAGAAGATAATTAGGCTCCACACCCAACAATCTCCCACTCGGAGACTGATTGTATTAACTCCACCGCTGCTCCATTTGTTGGACAATGACTCCTCTTTGGACCTGGCTATTTCTCATCTTCATCGTCATCCCCAAAGACCAACTGAAATTGAGCATATTCTCAGTTTCTCCCTGGTTACAACTTTTGTTAGCATATCTGCAGGATTCTGGCTAGTGTGTATCTTTTCCAGCTTCAACTCTCCATCTTCCAACACTGATCGTATGAAATGGTACTTGAGCTGTATGTGTTTAGTCCTGGAATGAAATGCTGAGTTCTTTGCAAGATGAATGGGGCTATCACTGTATAACGTGCCCATATCATGCTCCTTACCCAATTCACCCATAAACCTTTGTAACCAAATCATTTCTTTACTAGCCTCTGTAGCAACAACATACTCTGCTTCTGTTGTTGAAAGTGCAACAACACTTTGGATTTTTGAAACCCAACTGACAGTTGTTCCTCCAACAGTAAATACATATCCTGTAGTGCTCCTCCTGTTATCTTTGTCACCTGCCATATCTGCATCAACATATCCTTGTGGGCAGATGTTTGAACCACCAAAGCATAATGCTTGATTTGTGGTACCTTTCAAATATTTGAGAATCCATTTCACTGCCATCCAATGTTCCTTTCCTGGATTGTTCATGTACCTGCTTACAACTCCCACTGCATGTGCAATATCAGGCCTTGTGCAGACCATTGCATACATTAAGCTTCCAATTGTTGATGCATATGGAACTTTAGACATATAATCCATGTCTTCTTGGGTCTTTGGGCACATTTCCTTGCTAAGTTTGAAATGGCTAGCAAAAGGTGTACTAACTGGTTTTGCATTGTGCATGTTAAATCTTTTCAACACCTTTTGTATGTACTCATTCTGAGACAATGTTAATTTACGATTTTTCTGTCTCTAGTTATTCTCATACCAAGGATTTGTTTTGCAGCTCCCAAATCCTTCATTGCAAATGAATTTGCCAATTTTCTTTTGAGCACATTTATTTCCTGCATGTTAGATCCTGCAACAAGCATGTCATCTACATACAATAACAATATAATATAGCTGCCATCATTTTGCTTTTTCAAATAAACACAATGATTAGAGTGACATCTAGTATAACCTTGTTCAGACATAAACTTGTCAAATTTTAGATACCACTACCTTGGAGCCTGTTTTAAGCCATACAAGCTCTTCTTCAACCTACACACTAGTTTCTCCTTCCCTTTCACCTCATATCCTTGTGGCTGCTGCATATATATCTCTTCCTCCAAATCCCCATGGAGAAAGGTTGTCTTTACATCTAACTGCTCAAGATGAAAATCTTCAGCTGCTACAAGACTTAAAATAGTTCTGATTGAAGTCATTTTAACAACAAGAGAAAATATTTCATCAAAATCAATACCTTTCTTCTGTGCAAACCCCTTCACCACAAGTCTAGCTTTATACCTTTGTTTTCCTCCATCTTCTTCCTTCAGCCTGTAAACCCATTTATTCTTCAATGTAGTTTTTCCTACAGGCAACCTGACTAAATCCCAAGTCTGGTTATGCATTAAGGAGTCCATCTCTTCTTCCATGGCTACCTCCCACTTCTTCCTGCTTTCAACCTGCATTGCTTCTTCATAACATTCGGGTTCACCGGAATCAGTCAACAATAAATAATATAATGAAGGAGAGTATCGTTCAGGGGGTCTACTTATCTTGGTAGATCTTCTAACACCACTTTCAGGTGTTTTGGGTGCCTGTTGTTGTTGTGGTGGTTGATGTTGTTGTGGTTGTTGATTATTATTATTTTCAGGCACCTTTACTTTTTCAGTGATTTCATCAAGAACTGTGTATTCCTTGTTTTCCTTTTCCTGTTTCTTTTCCTGCAACTGATTCTTATACAAGACCTTTTCATTGAATATTACATCTCTGCTCCTAATGATTTTGTGATTTTCGTAATCATATAAGCGATAACCAAAATCATTAACACCATATCCAATAAAGGTACATTTCTTTGACTTTGCCTCAAGCTTTGTTCTATTTTCTTTACCAATATGGACAAAGGCCTCACAACCAAAAGGCTTTAAAATAGAGTAGTTTACCTTTTTACCTATCCATGCTTCCTCTGGAACACCACCATCCAAGGAACTTGAAGGCCCTCTGTTTATTAGATAAACAGCAGTATCTACAGCATCTGCCCAAAACTGTAAAGGCAATCCTGCATGCAATCTCATGCACCTTGAACGCTCCATGATTGTTCTGTTCATCCTTTCTGACACACCATTTTCTTGTGGTGTTCTTGGAACTGTCTTCTCTCTGCGAATTCCATGCTCTGAACAGTACCTATCAAACTCTTTGCTGCAATATTCACCTCCATTTTCTGATCTAAGACACTTCAATTTCTTTCCTGTCTCAATCTCAACCAAAGCTTTCCATTTCTTGAAAGTATCAAATACATCAGATTTATTCTTAATACAATAAATTCAAGTTTTTCTAGTTGCATCATCAATAAAAGTAACATAATAACGAGAGCCACCGAGAGATGATACCTGAGCAGGTCCCCATACGTCTATATGCACAAGCTCTAATTTTTCGTTCTTCTTTTCTTTCCCAACTCTAAGAAATCTGACTCTCTTCTCTTTTCCATAAATGCAGTCCTCACAGAAGTCCAAATCAACATTCTTCAAACCCGGCAACAAATTCCTTGAGTGAAGAATCTTCATCCCCTTTTCACTCATGTGTCCGAGCCTATGATGCCATAATGTTGCATCTGCTCCTTTGGAAGTTAAAGCATTAACAGAGTTAGAAATACCATTGCATAAATACAATGTACCAACCTTTTCGCCTTTTGCTATTACCAGGGCTCCTTTGGTGACCTTCCAAGCTTTATCTGTGAAAGTTGTCACACAACCTTCACCGCCTAACTGCCTTGTTGAAATCAGATTTTTCTTTAGATCTGGAACATGCCTTACCTCCTTTAATAGCCATTGGTTTCCATTCTACTGTTTTACAAAAACCTTACCCATTCCAATGATTTTATAGGGTTTATCATCACCCACACGAACTTGTCCAAAATCTCCTTGAACATAGTCATGAAAGTATTTCTTATCAGGTGTGGCATGGAATGAAGCCCCTGAATCTACCACCTAGGAATCAGTAATATTTTCGAAAGAAAGAATCAAAGCATCTTGTAACACCTCACCTGTCACATTTGCTTCATGATTTTTTTCTTGTTGTGCATCTCCTTCTTTTCCCTTCCGAGATCTACAGTCTTTCTTTAGGTGTCCTTTCTTTCCACATTTCCAGCACACTATCCCCGATCTGGACTTGGATCTGCCTTTCCTTGATTTACTGCGATATCCTGAGCTCGTTCCTCTTTCCATTTTTCTTCCTCTAGACTCTGCACTCAAAGCATTTCCCGATGTCTCACCGGAGCTTTTCCATCGCATTTCCTCGCAAAGGATAGCACCAACAACATCATCAAACTTTAAAGTACTAGATCCAGAAACGGAGTTACTAATGGCCATTACCAAACCATTCCAACTTTCTGATAATGAGCACGAGAATAACAAAGCTCTAACTTCATCATCAAAGTTTACCCCTACAGAACTTAACTGACTTGTAACTGTATTAAAATCATTTAAATGGTTTGCAATAGATCCACCTTCCGACATATTCATATTAAATAAGCGTTTCATAAGAAATACCTTGTTTGAGGCCGAGGGTTTTTCATATATTTTCGACAACGTCTACATCAAACCCTCTGTCGTGGTTTCCTTCGAAATGTTGAAGGCGACTGATGCAGCAAGGCACAACCGTATTGTTCCGAGTGCCTTTCTATTGAGAAGGTTCCATTCTTCGTCTTTCATACCCGTTGGCATCTTTGTTTTTCCGCCCAATGGTAGGTATAGATCTTTCTGATACAGATAATCTTCCATCTGCATCTTCCACAGCAAGAAGTTTTGGCCGTTAAATTTCTCGACCCTAAACTTACCATCTTCCGCCATTGCTCCCACTCGAACCAGGAACCCTTCTTTCCTGCGAGTTTATCAGCCAAATAGACCTTCGGCTCTGATACCAGTTGTTAGAAAATTATATATTACGGAGCAATGGAACACATAAAATATTGCAGAAATATAAACACAGAAAACGCACAAAACAAGAGAGACACAGATATACGTGGTTCACCCAGTTTGGGCTACGTCCACCCCGAACAGCCAGTCCTTCCTTTCTATTATCCAACAAAATGAAGAGACACAACCTACAACAAATCCGTTGTAATATCCTCTATTTTCTCTCACAGTCTCACCTATCTGTTTCTCGCTCACAGAATACACATCTATCACACAGCCTCAAATACAATACCCTCATACAAAGAGAGGGGTTGCCTTCTAGGGCAAAAAACCCTAAACTAAACATAAGTTATACCGTCAGATCATCCGCCTAATGAACGGCCCAGATTGACTAGAAATTACTATACTTTTACAAGGCAATTTTACAAGTGTTTTTAGCTTCGGGGGCGCTGCCCCCGAAACCCCCCGCCAGGGGGGGGGCTCCCAAAGGTCGCAGCTGCCCCCCCTGGAACCCCCCTGCAGCGAATATTTTACGGGCGACGTTGCCACCCCCATTTCGAACTGGGGTCCTATGTGGCAATACCTTTGAATATAGAAGATAATCAGGCTCCACACCCAACAAAAATCATTGTTTTTTTTGTTCGTTTAGTAAAAAAACGACAACACAAGTGTTTAAATCATTTTTGTAATAGTGGAAATGGATTGAAAATCATCAAAAACGCCATCGGAAAATTTTTGATACCTTAAAAAATCACTGCAAAATGTTTTTTTTTCATTGTTTTGTTTTCTTCTATTTACACCCAGTTTACACCCAAGATCATGCAAATTGACAACTGTAACCTCGAATTACAAAAAATCACTGCCATATTTTATTAGAAACATGCCTGAATTCCCTTTATTTTTCTGGTCAATTTCGAAAACTCATAAAGCTATCAATAATGTTATCGTAGATACGAGACCAAAAATTTGCCTTGAAAAAGATGTCAAGCTTCAGAATTTTTGGTGCCCCAGAGATTCTTGATGGTGCTCAATCCATATCCAACATTTAAAAAAAAAAATTGAAACACTCCCAATATTGGGTTTCTTCAAAAAAAATTCACCGAATTCTGTACAGAATTTTGATATCCGAGTAGAATTGTAGCCTCCATAGAGAACGCCATCAATAATAGCTACAAATAGTAAAGTGCACAATGACATTCGCAAATATATATTATGTCAACATGTATTCAACTACTCTCTGCAACGAATTGAATTGACAACTGGTCCCACTACTTTGTAAAACTAAACCAAATTTGATTTACAAATAACCTGACATAGCTATTTCTTGCAAAATTTGACACACATTTATGATGCAGTGCAAACCTTATTCCACACAAACGCATTTAATTTTAAACTCTTTGATTTTGTGATGGACATGAAAATAATTTAATTACTGAAAGTTAAAACTCGTAAAACTATCAATAATAGCCACAAAATAGTAAAGTTACCTTCTATGATGAATTGACTTGACAATTGCTCCCCACTATTTTGTAAAATTGAACTCGTAAAACTATCAATAATAGTGACAAAATAATAAACTTCCCTTCTATGATGAATCAACTTGACAACTACTCCCAAGTGCTCTGTGAAACCAAACCAAATTTGATTTACGAATAACTCGATAAACTCATTTTTCACAGTATTGTACATAAAAACTTGTTGAGTATTGCAGATAAAACCATAGCTTGCAAAGTATTGTAGAGTATTATAAAGAAAATATTGGTGAACCGAAAATTTACAATATTTCCAAATGCGAACAGGAAACCAACAAAGGTAAATCGATTTAGAAGCTTGCAGTATTGCACAACTTTTGTATCTGATATTGCTATCGTCCAAGCACAGCTTCGCAGATAACAATTTATGTAAGGCAACAAAATCTCGAACAATACTCCAAGCTCTTAAATGAAATTTGCAAAGAGAAAATGCTACACGCCCCATTGTTTTCTCTATCACTACAAATAACATTTCTCCCCTCACTATACTAGCTATTTCAAATATTTGTAGTCTTGTTTCCCTAGAAATCACCATATGCGACTATTTTGCATTTGAAACACAACACAAAGATAAAACTGCCATCCATATTTTTCATTGTCTTGATGTCTGCCCTCTGATTAATTGAAAAGATAGTTTCAGATAAATACAAGTCATCTTAGCATTCAATTCACCGACTAATTTTTGTACACTTTCAACATAACACAAATGCACGTGCGAAACTGCAAAGCAATGCTCTTACAAACAACCAGCTCCAGACTCAACAACACCCTTCCATCACTCATTGACATTTGAAACTAATAATAATAATCATCAGTCCCAGATATCATGGGCAGGAAGCATTTGTTCTCTGCATATGCTACCTCCGAACAACACAGTCCATTGTGTGCAAAAATCTTTCAAGCTTTCATTGTATGCACTTTTGCATCCCGCAAAATTTATTAATCAAAAACTAATATCAAAATGCATTAAAATTAAAAGACCCCTCTGCACTTCCCTCATTTCACACAAATTTTGCATGTGCATCTGTTCTTCGCATAACCTCTACACACGCACAACCATTTCAGCACAACTTCATCTTCACAACTACTTTTGTACTCAATAACACCCTCAGTCATTTACATTTGAAACTGATTTTAATTAATGATTATACATTGTGAAATATGTCCCTAATTAGGAATTAAAAAAAGGTATTTGTATATTTATTATCCGGTAAACTTTGCACAAAACATTCACATAACATCCGCACACCTACAACAAACTCCACACAACTTCGTCTACATAGCTACTTTCGCACTTAATAATTCTCTTTGATCAGTCATTGACATTTGAAACTCCACAAATGATACCTTCGAGCAGCTAGCTTCAAACAAGCACCTTCATACACCTACTTTTGTACTTCCGAAAAACGTTCCTAAATAACATTAAAAAAGACAAAGTCTTCTGCACATTCGTTTTACCGCACAACACTTTTTCTTCACAGGGATTGAAAACACATTTTTTTAGCACCCTTGTCTATGCAAAACTCCTTTATTCTCTTGCACATACTCTATCCTCCACAAAATAAATGTTTTACACAATGACCCAAGTATTCACTATGCAAGGGACCTCAGCTCTCCCACACATACTTTGTACTCCGCACAAGAAAACATAATGATATTAATTTGACATTTGTTCAGCCCCACCCCCCCACCCCCGAGACCTATGTAAACAACTTGCAACTGCACGAATTCTCACATCGTTGAATAGAGCATTAACATAACATTGTCCTGCAACTGCATCAACAACTACCTTCGCACAACCACCTTCGTACAACTACGTCTGTAGTTGTGAAAAACATTCCTAAATAATAATAAAAAAAGACAAAACCTTCTACACATTTGTTACACAATTTATTTAACACCCCCATCTATGCAAAAGACCCTGATTCTCCCTTATATAATTCATTCTCCACACAACAAATGTTCTACACAATGAAACCGCACCAATTACCGCACCGTTCATCAGTATCACAACACTCACTATGCAAAGAATCCCATCTCTCCTGCACATACTCTGTCCCTTTCACAAGGAAACATAATAATATTAATTCGACATTTTTTCAGAGCCCTACCCCCCCGGCCCTTCATGAGCCTATGCAAACAACTTGCAACCGCATCAATTCTCACATCATTGAACAGAGCACTAACATAATAATGTCCTACAACTGCATCAATTCTCGCATCATTGAGCATAGTGCTAACATAACAGTGACAGTGTTAGAGCACTCACCAATGCAATAACCACTCACAAAATTACTTTTATTTTAATTTTAAAATGAATTGTCAGACATTGGAAAAAAAATGAAAAATAAAACACTCTCCACTAGGAGAATTATGTCCCATTAGAGCTTCCTCAACCAATCAAAAATTAGAAATAACATTTATTGAAAATTTGAAAATTATTTTTTAATTTATGAAAAAATAGAAATATTAAACATTTTCCCGAAACTTTGGTTAAAATTGCAAAAACACAGCCAAATAATGCACAGTCAATGCAACTTGACCATGAAGCGAATGTTATAGTCCCTGACGAGGCAAGGACTAATAATAATAGTGTAGCAAGTTGATTACATTAATAATCATTACATTACCATAGCGTATTGATTATTGTAATATTACATCTTTATTTTAAGTTACTTCTAGTTTTATGTTATCATCTACATGCACTATCAGTGTCAAGGGAAACAACTTCCTTTAGAATATCTCATCCTATCAAGTAGAAAGAAATATCATGCACTCCTAATCTCCTAGAGAAATTATGGTTTCATTCTAAGTAAATGGTATATTTTGAGATATAATTTGTGGCTATTATAAATGGACTAGAGTTTGGTTTGGAGTTAGAAGATATTAAGAAAGGCTTTCTAATACTCATACCACCTGTCATTTAGGCATAATTTTTTGAGATTTCAGAGACATCAAGAACTTCCTTATAACTACTCTAGGTGAAATATACATGACCCAATATAGGTCTATGTCAACTTAGGAAAGTAAAAAAACCCTAGGTGGAGTGCATTATATGCATGAGGAAGGAAGATTAAACTTGCAGTCATAATACAAAGTTGAAAGATACTGATAAGAATTAAAAGAATAAAAAGTGACTCATTATTGGTCTTTGTGGAATGATAGAACCCTTGGATATGCTCCTTATAACATGTCAAAAAATAATGGAATATGTTGTAAGCATCCATTCATGAGTGCATGAACTATTTGGGTAGCAACAAGATCTGGTGGAGAGGAGATCCTACTCTCACAGATGGACAAATGGAAAATAGATATGGGAGTTGTAGGAGATGCAGAGAGCATTACAATTAGTGAAAGCTTCATGATCGTAAAATCATTTCAGCAAATTTAACCTTATGGTGAGCTTTTTTAATGGTTATTGCATGTGGAAAATTCACTGGCTAGATAGTTTACAAAACAGGAATTTTTTTTATGATCAGTTTCGGCTCGAGATGTTGGTGGTGGTGGTGCTAATGTAGAAATTGTAGGTGGTGTTGGTGTTGGTGATGTTTGGGGTTTAGAGCTGGTGTTTCCTTTGTTTATGTCCAGTTGATGTCGGTATAAATGAATGGGGTATATTACTATCTCAAATTTACATTTTATATGGGTGTTTCGTTGATTCTTAGCTCTTGGGTTTCAGATTGAGGGCAACTATTTGTTTTTCGCCACAAAAACATTACAAAGTTTTGATGGTTAGTTCTTTGGATGTGGGATTTGTTTTTCTGTTGTAAACACTGGGATTGGGATGAATTTACTAAATATATCCCTGGTATAAAGTGTTACTTGGGGCTTTTGGTTGAGGTTTGGATGTTTCTTCTTATGACACTTTTGAGGGTTTTGGGTCTATTATTTGATCCTTATGGGGTGGTGACAATTTGGAGTAGACACCTTCGTTATACATCTTTTTGGAAATTGAAGCTTTCAAGGGGGTGGTTGAATTTAGAGTAGATACCTTCCGTCTCTAAGTATGTATTATTCTTATTCTTCTTTGTGGGATGCCTAATCATTTGTTTTATCTGGCTGTGAGACTTACACAAGAGAGGGATTCATTACCTCTTTGGTAGATTGAAGGTGCTTTTTTAAATTTTTCTCTTTTTAGTAGGAATGGTCTATATTGGCGATATGAACCACTTATGGATAATTAAATTATTATGGCTCCCTCTTAAAGAAATCCTACTATCTATTGAATGCCTTCTTTATTTGGAGATTGACGTATTTGATTTTGTAGAGTTGAGGTTTCTGTGATCCATATCAAGTTGACGAGAGATTTTCGGCAAAAATCACATGAGATGCCATTTGTCGACACGTTTCGAACCAACCAGTGTGGTTCATTGTCAGGACAAGTTGAAGAAACAGATCCAGCTTAGCATGTTAAATAGTCTGAGCAGAGCCTCCAATGGTTAACTTGACAAACGGCTAATTTTGACTATTGGACCAAGGTCAAATTATTATTAATTTTTTTTTAAGGAAATTAGTTATATTAGGTGACCAATCCCGTAAAATATATATATATATATATATATATATATATATATATATATATATATAAAATAATTTTAATTGGTGTTAATAGTTATTTAAAAGGTATTATTTAATAATTAAAAATTATAAGTTATTTAGTATTCAAATGGAAAGTAGTTATATAAAGGACCTTTCTTATAATATATGTCTAAACTAAATGTATATATAAATATAAATATATATTAATGGGTTGTTAAGATAAAAGTTAGTTAGAATTAATAAATATATCAGAACGAGAAAATAAAATTAAGTTAACTTAAAAAATAAATAAAATAAAATTAATTAATTAATTAAAAATAATAATAATAATAATAATAGATAAATAACAAGAAAATAATATTAAGTTAAACAAACAAACAAACAAACAATCGAGAAAATAATATTAAGCTAAAAAAATAAAAAATAAATACATAAGTAAATAAAAGACAAGAAAATAATATCAATAAATAAATAAATAAATGACGAGAAGATAATATCAAAAAAATAAATAAATAAATAAATGACAAGAAAATAATATTAAGTTAACTAAAATATCAAAAATAAATAAATAAATAAGAGGAGCTAAAAAACAAGGAGGGGGGGTAGAAAAAACGACTAAGAAGAGAGTGCTGGGATCCAGCACCTACTGATTTTCCAGCCATCCTCTCTATTGAGATTGCTCGGCCTCTTTTCAATCTCAAGAGCTTCCCTAAATTTCTGATGATGGAAGCGCGAAACCTTAGCAATAACACTAGCCTCCTCAATACAAACATGATGATTGGTTTTTTCTGCATGTTCAGCTAAAGCGGAAGACTTTGCTCTTCTATGCTTAAGATCAGCTATGTGCTCACTAATCCTTTGATTAATGGAGTGACCAGTCTCACCGGTATTTGATTTTCTATATTTTAAGTGGATCTGGAATGAGACAATTTGTATCTATGGTTAGATTTTCTAAATGGAGAGTTGGTGGACTTTTAAGACTCCCACTTTTTATTATTGGTGGGTGGAATTTGGCTTTAAATTCCATATCATATATAGATATATTGTACAACTCTCAGGTCGATCGAAATGAGTTGGACAAGGATGTGGTCTTGATTTCAACACTCGCATTTATACACTTCTGGTATAGTTTTAATTTTTTTATTCTATGGGTCTTTTTTAGTTTCAATGGGCGATTAAGACGTTGAATACTCCTTGATTTTTCTCGTTGTCTCCCTTATAGATGGCTGACATGGATCAACATCGACCTTCCTCTCCGAACATGGAAGAACTTATTTGTGCCACAATTGAGGTGTAGAGAACTCACACATGTTCTTTGGCGGCTACTATTTTGCAAAGGGTGGAAAAATCGGTTCCTCGGGATTATTCAGTCTCTACTATATTGTGTGATCTCAATGTTGCAGGTATTAAGGAAATCACAAGAAGGATGCAAAGTTTTACCCGTTAATAGAAAAATCTCAAATCTGTAAAAGTTTCTCAAGAATTAAAGAAGTTCGTGTTCGGAGAGGACATCTATCGGGATCACGTTGCTGGTATGCAAAAAAGGACTCTAATCGGAAAGTGGGAATTCACAAAAATGGAGGGGATGAACATGCAATACTAGATTAATCGAACATGGATGTCACTTCTCTCATACAAACCAAATGTCATCATTTTGATGAATAGGTGGTTTGGGATTCATTTTTTTTATAATGAGGACGCTACATGAATCTTACAGATCCCCTGGGTGATTGGTACGAGCTTCTTAAATTTATGCCTCTGGTTTGTGGGTTTTAATCCACTCATGACCACTCCTTGTAGACGGCTTGTGTGGGAGAAAACATCCTAAGTTACCACTCAAATTATGGGCCCCCAAGGCATTGGAGGCCATTATAAATTCCATAGGTAGCTTTGTGTACCTCGACAAGGAAGGACCCATTGCTATGGATAAATGAGTTGCATGGATTCTAGGATTGCATGTTTAAATGGATATGGTTTTTGGCACTACTAATTTCTGTTAGCGCATAAACTATTGGGGAATACCCTTTTGGTGCATGGCTTGCCACCAAAGAGGCATGTCTTCTCAAAATTCCCTCTCTTTTTCTACTGACGATGGGTTCAGAAGAGATCGGATTTTGAGAAGGGACCATATTTCTTTCATCAACATTATCAAACGAGCTTAGATCCACAGAAAGGAATAGAAATTTTTATTCTAGATAATCCAGATATCTTGGATTTCTCTCTTTCCTTATCCCCTGCGCACAATTCTCATGTTTGTGAACATGGTTTTGAGGATTCTTGTCTGAAAATTAAGGACCATCTGGTATCATGTAAGACATCCCCTAGATGTATCAATCCATAGATTCACTCAAGGGAGGATGCATGCTCTTCCTTTTTCCAATCCCTTTCATATTTGGAGGTGGGGTCATGATCTGTCATGAACTCCCTCCCTCAACTGGATGTAGACTTGAATTTTGGCCCTCATTCTCAGATTCCTCCTGACATCCCAATTGAACCCTCCAATCATTCAGACTCTCCTCTAGTTGTCCCTTCTCCTACCAACTTGGTGGGAAGTGATCTAGACTTTCTAATCCAGAATCCCAACATTGATTTCGTGCCTCTCACCATTCACAAGGAGAGGGACTCCTCTGCGGGTTTTCCTATTAACCCTGCTTCAGTAATGAATGTTATTGTTCGAAGAAAGTAGAAAATATGTGGCAAATCCAAAAATGACCCACACCTTAAGACATCTAAAGCCTTGGATTTTCTGGGTGAGTTGGAACTACACAACGTTTCTATCTCAGATGTTGATTTATCTCAGGCTCTTAAAGGATACATACATGCAGAGGGAGCTACAAGATGAGGATTATTTTTGTAAACATTCAGGGGTTGGAGGATCCCTCTAAAAGATCTTCCCTCAAGCACCTTATCCTTTCGCCAGGTTCTATTATTATTCTCATATAGGAGACCATTGTTACGTGGGACAAGCCCTGGAATTTTTTTTCTACCATCTTACTTGGATGGTCTATTGTTTCGATAGACTCAATCAGACTATCAGTTGGTATGATCTCTCTGTAGGATCCTTCTGTGGTTAATTTTTCCACTTTCAAATGCTGTGAAATTATTTTCATGATTGGATTCTTCCGTGGTATGCCACACCATGTCCAAATTATAAACATTTATGCGCCAAACAATGATAGAAATGTTTTTGGGATATATTGGATGCTTGTGGCATTTTGAAGATGGGATCCCTTATCTCAACAGAGGATATGAATCTCATTGTCTCTACGGAGGATATTTGGGGATATAATTGCATATTGGAACCATTGGGAGACTATTTCTATGAACTTTTATCTCAAAACAAATTGGTTGATATCAGCCCAAATCCTATTTTTCCTACATGTAAGAATGGTAGGGCACATCCAAACCATATAGCGAAGTGTTTAGATCGCTTTCTTTTGCATGAGAATTTGTTGGAATTGTTTGGGGTTGTTAGATCTGGGGTATCCTCGACAATTATGTCGGATCATGCACCAATTTTCCTCCAATGGCAAGGAGAGAGATCATGGGTCGGTCTTCCATTTAAATTTAACCATTCGTGGTTAGAATATCTAGAATTATGCGAATTGATTGCTAAGACATGGTCGATAAGTTTTGACTCGTCGAACGGAATCTCTGGTATGGACACGTTGGTCACTAAAATGAAGGTTTAAAGGGGGTTTTTTGTAAATGGATAGCTTAAAAGAAGGCTCAACATCAAAAGGAACTTAAGGAGATTGATGTTGAGATGGCTCTGATTGGGGATCCAAATTCAAAGGACTTTTTATCTACATATTTGCACCATAGACTTGTGGTGCTTGAAACTCGCAAAAGACACATATTACTTATGGAGGAAAAAGGATGGAGATTGAAAATTCGTGTGATTTGGATAGCATGTGGAAATAAAAATACTATTTTTTTCTAAAATTTCACTACTAACAAGAGATAACATGATACAATATGGGAGATTGAGGAGGGGGTGGGTGGTAAAGTTTTGAAGACTGATGGGATTCAAAAATTGGCAGTGGATATTTTTGAGAATTTTTATAAAGCCAATGATACATATCAGATAGAGAACTGTAACACCCTCCCCCAACATCCACCCAAGTAACCATTCCAATCAGGGTAAACGTGATACGAGAGGCTACTATGATCATATTTGGCCTCCTATGTGACCTTAAGGAAGTGGAATCAACAGAACATCACACACAGTCATCCAACATCATCAACGGAACCCTCAGGAGACAAGTCAGCCACTCAAGCATCATGTCCCAAGGTGCCACTGTTGTTCTATATCTCTTAAGCCATATTTGTTATGATGTTATGGGCAAGGAAGTGACCAGAAACCCAAAGTCTCTCTCACAGGCTTGCCTGCCAGCAACCAAAGCCCAAATTTTTCAGTTTTGTTCCAGGGACCCCTGGATTTAAGCCACCTTTTCAGGCCCAAAGCCTAGGTCACTGCCCAGAATGGAGTGATAGCTTAGAATCAGTAAAAATATAAGGAAACAATGATGCAAAAGCAATAAAATGAACAAGACCATAACCAAACCCCTACTAGCCGTGACAGGAATTTCGTCAAACATGTCATCAACATGTAACCTACAGGTGTAAACAACCAAATTAAGGGTAGGTATCTCATACTTATCTGAGAATAGCTATGAACCATTGTTCCCTCATGTAAATTTCTACATTATCCTCTATTAGGTCATAGACACATTAACCATTCATATACAAGTAAAAACATGTTGAGAGCCATACATAGCTTCTATCATAAAATGTACGTATAACCAGCATAATAGGAACAGAAATACCATAAATATATTAGCCATCAAAATCCATATATACATCAGTGAATTTACACATGAAAACCAAGGGAATGAATTTCTTATTAATGAATGCAATGAACCAACCATATATGGGACTACCACGTTCCACCTGACCATAGATTGGCTGAGCCAAGTCTCTCTTCAGCCAATCACCCCCATGCCATATTCCAAACATGACTGTGGGACTTATAGAACACACCAAAAAACACCAATCAACATGGATGCCACCGGAGTTCTCCGCCTACACCATGAGGAATTTAAGTGCCTCTTAGTCTCTCAGGCTTTATCGTGCATCCACAGTTTGATCCAGGGATCACTAGGCCCTACACTGAGACATACTCTCCAAGATTTATTGTGCATCCCATCTCGGGACCACTAGGCCCAACGGAGAGAAAATCCACCTCTTGGCTTTACCGTATATCCCGTCATTCACCGGCAAGGATATCTAGGCCCACCAAGGCACACAATATGGCTTTATCGCAATCCATATTCCGGTTTAGGGGTTACTAGGCCAGTGGCTTCTTGATCCTCAGTTTGGTTCAGGTACCACTCAAACCATGTGTTTGTCAATTCGTAGATCCACCCCACTCAACTTTGAATCCAATACGACCATCCCACATAAACAGAATGAGAGAACCCATCTCATCAAATCTATCGGGAAATGGAAAGGCTAGGCTGAAAATATTGTCACACCTAGAAAAACCCATGCCATGGTAGAAAAGAATCGCATGTAATCCCATGCATGCCAAACCTGGCAAGAGAAATAAACATGCAAGTTTACACCTGCAATGAAGCCTGTTGTAGCTGCTTAATCATGCCTTTCCTTGCTTGATATTTGTTTCCTATTTCCTTCTTTGCCTTTCTTGCTCCAATGCCAAAGTGCTCCAAGAAAATCTATGTGTCCAAGAGTGAGAGAGAGAGAGAGAGAATAATGAGAGAGCTTTAAAACTCAACTGACAAAAAGTTACACCGACCAAGTTTTCTAACTAATCCTCAAAATCCATTTTATTAATGAGTCCTTTATTTTCTTCATTTGCCATCATGTTCCTTCAATTTCCTCCTCACATTAAACCTATGACCTTTCACCTTCCTTTTCTCCTAATTTCCTTTATTCTCATAAATAATTGTGCCAAAATGCCATTTTTCCTTTCCAAAGCCTTATCCATTGCCTTTGCCAATTTCCTTAGCCATAAACAACCAAATTAACACCCACTAGAATGTTTTGTCGAACATTCAACTTGGAATAAGTGTCCCATCAACCCTGGTCTTATACATTCTTACATGAATTTTCACTAGGGTTGTTACAAAACCCTCCCCCTTGGGGGAACACCGTCCTCAGTGTTCAATGACACCTATAAAAAACAAGACTGCTAAACACAAAACTTACTACCCATGGAGATTTATAACATAGCTCATTGCAGTATCTACAATGACCATTTGCTAAAACATGAAAAACATATCGTTTATTGGAGCTTTATAACACAACTGATTACGGTATTTACAATAACCACATATGCACATACGCTAAACCAACAAATAATAGAATATGATGCCCGTATCAATCAACAAGGGAATCCAGAGGCTCACACCTCCACCCTCAAAGTTATACTAGGATTCACCTCCTTCCCAGGAAGTCCAGAATCTAGTGCAAAGTCAAATCTGCATCCTATATCCAACGCTACAATCGTGTGTCACTTGTCCTTTCAAAGAATAGTTACAGGCTCATTGTTCAAGGGCACACTCCTAATGTGCATCTGATTCCATCTAGTAATGCTAATGACCAAAAAAAAATCCACGACCTCCCCTTCTCTCCTACACTGTCCCTTGAGAATCTAGTCACCCCTTCTATGCAGTCACTCACCTTCCAAGTTCTGCTAGCACCCCCATCCCAGGTAGTCCATCCCTTGGAAAGGCTTCCTCGCATCAGAAGATACAAAAAAACAAGGCATATCCCTGCCTCAAAACCATCATACCAATCATAGCATGCTCATGGAAATCAATGGACACTATTGGGTACCAGTGTCCCACAATGGCCCTACTCCTGAAGTGCTTTACCAACATACTAATGTCTATTCCAATTCCTTTTGTTGTTGCTAATTCTTGCAATCGATTTTGAACATCCAACTAAGCATTTCCATCATTCATGTACAAAGCACATAATTTCCATTAGGTTTAAAATAAATCGAAATAAATTCACATCATACCTCATTGGTAGCTTGTCAATAAGGTACACTTGCAATTTTTTGCGCTTCCTATCACAACAAGTCAAACTAATTGTTTGATCAAAACATCATGTATAAACATATCACATCTGGTTAGCTCAAAACACAACCGTCATAGATCAACATCATAAATCACATGTAACCATCATAAACCAGAATCATAGATCACATATATTCATCATATACCATAATCATAAATCACATGTATAATAAAACTAAATAAAATGTCGATACTTATCCTTTCATCAATCCTTAGCTTCTACCTTGTTTTTATTTCGTACACACTCTGGATCTATTGCCACACTCGATAAACACCCAGGGCCTTCTCCTCAACCAGGTGCACATATACATAGCATGCATCACACACATACAACCACACACAGCATACAACACCATGAACCTATACCTGACATACAAAAAATACACCTACACCTAGTGCATAACATAACACAATACATACATCCGCATACCCGATGTACAACACCACACAATACATGTACCCACATAGAGTCCAACACAATGAATACACATGTCATGATACCGTGACTACACAATGCACATACATAGTACTGCATGCCCGTGGCACATCATGTACGACATACACTCAATCCCACGCGTACGCCAATGCCACATGTACCAAGCACCACCTACACAACGTGTGCACAAAATCACATGTACACGGCACCACCTACACAATGTGTACATGACGCCATATGTACATTGCACCATTGTACAACGTGTACACAATACCACATGTACATACTACCACATGCATGACATGTACGCAACACCACATGTACACACACCACATTTACACATCGCCACATGTACGACATGTACATAACACCAATTGCACATAGTTCCACTTGTTAAACATGTACACAACACCACATGCATGCAGCACCACTTGTACAATCATGCACACCACACCATATGTACATAGCACCACAAGTACAACATGCATGCAACACCACATGTACAATGTACATTGTACATAGCACTGCATATACAACATGTACATAACATCATATGTACACAGCGCTGCATATCCCACACGCGCAAAGCGCCATATGCATACAACACCGCATATCCATCATGCACGCAGTACAATATATACACAGCACCATATATCCAACATGTACATAGCACCATCTATACCCAACATTGAATATGAAACATTCATACAACACTATTTGTACTAACACATTGTACATAACATTGCATAAACAATAGGTACACACAATAAGTATACACCACACCACATGCACACTGTTGTCGTTCTGTATTTTTGAAGTTGAGGGAGTAAACACATAGGACAGCATCAAAACCACTTTGGAAGCTGGGATCTAGCCCTACCAACTTCAGAAAAGGATCTCTATGTAAAATTTAGCTATGTTTTATGTGAATTTTGGACTAGTTATTACTGTACTGATTGTTTTTTGATTGGATTTCTTGGTTGATTAAATTGCTATAATTAGGGGAAATTTTAAGGATGGATATTTATCTTAAAGTTTAGAAACCTTGGTGAATCCCAATATTCCATAATATGCAATTTGTAAAATATTTCGAGATACTTTCGTAAAAATATTCAAATTTCCCACACGCGTAGAGCACCATATGCATACAACACCGCATATCCATCATGCACACAATACAACACATACACAGCACCGTATATCCAACATGTACATAGCACCATCTATACCCAACATTGAATATGAAACATTCATACAACACTATTTGTACTAACACCTTGTACATCACATTGCATAAACAATAGGTACACACAATAAATATACACCACACCACATGCACACTATTTTCGTTGTGTATTTTGAGTTTGAGGGAGTAAACACATAGGATGGCATCAAAACCACTTTGGAAGTTGGGATCTAGCCCTACCAGCTTCAAAAAGGGATCTCTCTGCAAAATTTAGCTATGTTTTATGTGAATTTTAGGCTAGTTATTACTGTACTAATTGTTTTTTGATTGGATTGTTTGGTTGATTAAATTTCTATAACCTATAATTCCATTGGGCTATGGAGCCTAAAGATTAACTGGATCTGCATCAAACTTTGAAGGAGTTTCACAAGGAAAGCTAGGTTGCACTAGTTGGATCTTTCAGAATTTTAAATGGATTATGAAACAGAAGAAATGTAAGATTCAGTAGAAACTAAGGAGCAATGAAGGATTCCTTAATTTTACTTCAGCAGAAAACACATAAATTACTAACAGCCAGAATAGGGTGTTCTGTATAACATATCCTATTCATCACAGTTTTTGTTATGTAATTAAGCTTTTCAGGAATAATAAAGAAAGGAGACAATGATTAAACACATGAACAAAAGAAAAACATCACCCATTCGTACACCACATGAATCATGTGAAGAATGTCCTTGTATTATTGATGCTTCTAGTAACAAGAAAATTACAATTCGCAGAGGAAATTATATTCAAAAATCAACATCTCTTACTTCAAATGATGAAGTATTTATAAAAATTCTAAACTAAAATATCTTGAAAAAATATCAAGATTTGTTTACAAATATCTCAAACTGTCTTACACAAATAGAACTAAAATATAGGACATTCAAAACTAATTAATCTACTTGGCACTATATTTATGTATTTCTAGTGACAAAGAATAGCAATTCGAATTTGATAGAAAGTCTTATTTGATGAGGTGGCATCTAAGTCACTAACTGTCTTTGAGCTTTTTCCTCCCGAAATTCTGAAAAATAGGGTTCTGTAATACCTTTGTATATCCCAAACCATAATAGTTGTTAGAAAACTGAGAGTGGTTTTTGTAAATTATAATATTGGTAACAAAAATCTCTTTCAATTTTTTAAAATACATTTCTACCTGCTTGGAAACCGCATTTGAAAACACTGACTAAAAACAGGAAAATTCGAGAAAATATACCTACAAAGATTCATCCAAATATTCTGAACCATAACAGTTGTTACAAAACTGAGAGAGGTTTTTTTGCATGAGGATGTTATAAACAAAAATTGCTTTTTGATTTTGAAAATTCATTCGCAGTTGTTTGTAAACCATGTTTGAAATTACTGTGTTGTATAGAGAAAAAAAAAAAAAAAAACATAATTTAACTTACCATGAAACAGACATATGATGGGAGGCGGAAGGTGACATGGAGGTGGGGGATGATGTGGAGGCACATGGTTGATGGAAATATGATTAGGTGTCAGAATAGGAGTGGCATATGAGGAGGCACATGGTGGGTGGATGTTGGCGCAGGAGTAATAGGCGGAGGATACGTGGCGGTAGTGAAGTGGCGGTTGAGTGGAAGTGGGGGGTGACGTAACCGAGAAGGCGGTTTGCGGCAAGGAGTGGATACCGCTTTTGGAGGGGGGTAGAGGTGGATTGTGGTATTAGTGAAGGGGCTCCTAAATTTTGAGGAGTGGACACGTAACAGCGGGAAACCACCTTTTTCGGACCCCCCCCCCCCCCCCCCCCGGCGTTAAATAGAATCATAGCGAGGAGTTCAAAAATATTTGAGGGTCATCAGATGTGGGCAGAGTTTGAGATCCACTGTAGTAATGTGCCCGCAGATTAGTGTTGGTGGTCCCCATCGAAATTTTGGGCGGAGAAATTTAAGAATAAAATCAAAACTTAGGATAAGGAAGTCATACACATGATCTAAGACATATTACATTTCTCCTTTTCTCCTAAACTAATACACCTTAACCTAATTAGGGTGCATTTGAATGTGAAAACCCTTATTTTATTTTCATTTTTCTATCTACTCTTTGGAAATCATTTGCAGTATGAAATATTATTTACAATTTGAAATTTCTGAGATAAAATACTCAATCACCTTGAGATCCTATAAATTATAGGACCCTAACACACACAACATCACAAATGCAACATGTACAACATATACAACATATGCACAACAGTAGTACCACACATCCAAAACCACATTGACTTTACCAAGCAACCCTGCTTCCAGTGTCTTATCCATGTTTGTCTTAGCATGTCGTGGACCACACTATTTTCATTCTGATGATGTATCCTTCAGAGTTACTTGTCATAACGTAAACATAGGCATAATACAAGCATATAAATTCACATTCACATGGTACTGACCTCACATATTTTTCATGACTATTTGTCCACTTGATTCCTCACAAGACCAGGAACCTCTTCATGTCATTCTCCTACGTAAGCAATCAATCCTCCACAATAACGATCCCTGAAAACCTTGTCGGATAGTGACATGGATACATAGATACATACATATATATATAAACATTAGCATAAAACAATCATGGTCCTGTCAGACAATGACACACATACACACATATATACACATATAAACGTTAGCGTTAATAATCATGATCCATGACGACCCTGTCAAACATGACATACATACACACCTACATGTATGTATATATAAACATAAGCATAATTATAATCATAACATAATTACTAGATATCAAAGTCAAGGTTAAGAGAACTCCCTTTATCCATGCACATCATGCACAACATTGAGAACAATCGTTCCCAACATAGCCAAGGCATTTGATGTCTCAAATCCATTCACTTCACCTTTCCTATTACCTTTCTCATGACTACATTGCCAATGTCCATTTACACCAATGGACCTAACTAGTCTAATCGATTGTCTTACCTTCTATTGCACTTACTCATGTACAAAGCTTCATCTGAATCTCACATTACCTGTTGGGTACCACACAGTTCTCCCTGAGATCCATCAAATTTCCTCTTTCCAACCAATTCCCAAGACTCAAAACTTAAAATGCAAGCACAATAAACAAGCAAGAAAAAAACCATGAAAACCAAAAGCAATATAACACCACAAAAAAAGTGGCATGATCATGCACTAGACATAACAAAATTACAAATCAAGCGCAAGTGAATCACAAAGACCAAAATCACAAGACTAGCAACAGACACCATTACTCAATCCCCATGGTTCCCAGGGAAAGCTCAACCCAAGCCTTCTTCAATATTTCATAGAATTCTCTTTCCATGCAATCCCCTACATCATACTACCATAAACACATAACTATCAATGCACAAATAAACATAACAACATACTAGTTACCTTACCTTTTTGTGCCAAGCACATTGCTTGCAACTGAACACATCCATGCCATCTCTCAATTGAATCCAATCCTTTGACAGATCCACTTGTAACTAATTACTAGCTAATATACCTGTCAAGTACATGTTCATGTATCTAGCACATATCCACATAATTTCAGACGAGATCAAGGTTAAGAATAATCCTTGTATGCCAAGCACTCATTTGTTTGGAATTAGGGTTTTCAAACAAAGACAAAGGAATTATTTCCCAATTCCTTTCCTTTGCCTTTTTTACCTTGTTCCAATCGAGGCTTCCTATGCGTTGTCACATCACCCAACTATTAGTTATATAAACATATCAACTATTACCTTGTCACACTAATACCAAGCATGTTTCCTGAAACTGTTCACACATGTCAACCACATGTTCTAAACATCAAGACAATCATATGTATCAATTTGAAATCAACCTTTACCAAGATTAACAATCATGTCATAATCCATCGTCAACTCATAGTCATTATACATAATGCTACAACTATCACCTACCTACACTCAGGTATATATCAATTGTCGCAACACATATGTATTAGTACAATCATCTTAAAATAAGATCATTGGAACACATACTCATATTATGAAATTCATCAAACATTCAAACAACTTGCAAACATACCATGTTAACTAAATCAACTAGATGATGTAATCAAACACTCAAACATAAAATAGACAACATAAGCATACTCATACCTTAATGTATCTCAGGGGAGGCTATCTTGTCTGCATAATCAAGCTAGTTAGCATGATATAACTTCTCAACACATCAGCTTAAACATAAATAATATCATGCTATCCATAACAATCACTAACTAACATGTTCACATCCTAACTCATAAACATTGGTCGTTCATACATATCAATCACACATGCAAAGTCAATCCAAATTAGTACAACACCATATCACAAATATGTCGGCTCATACCTAAATATCGTAACTATAACCATTTGCATATGCCAATCCATCTCAGTGTGATACATATAACATCAATATATAAATTCTAAAACCCTAATCATCAAGCCAACTATCATTTAGCAATAACAATTTAACCTATAAGAGACTTCATCAACAACATATAACATAATCAGTAGGTTATCTAATACAAAACAACAATAGAAATGCATACAACTATATGTTACTATCATTCTTGACTATCTGACACATGTGCATATAACTACACTAATCAACTAACATCTATCATGAATGTAACCATAACATCAAAACACATGTACATAAACCTAATGTTTATAATAGTCCTTGACTTACATACCTACATGCCAAACATACAATACATGTATGACGATTTGCTCTCACCTCAGAGTCCAATGTTGCAATCTCATTATGATGATCTGCATCTCCTGCTCTATCTCAGCCAACATATTAGCATTATAACAACCAATAGCACCATGATGACCTGACTTGCATAACATGACTCAAAAGGCATGTTTGACCTACTATTCATGCATAAACATAACCAATACCATACATTCTTAACGACTGCATATAGACATACAACACATGAGTACAAAACCATATACACATCCTTCTAGCTAGGGTCCAATCATCTATGCATGACCATATCAACTACACAAACCATGACCTCAAGCATGACAACAACAGCGATTACGTCACTATACACATTGACACATGCAATCATCAACATGCATAATCAACTACACATATGCATGAATGCATGTATTCGAGCAAAAGTGATCAATTCTTGTAACCAACCTACCAAACTGATATATGTAATCAAACGTACAAGAATGGAACCTACCATACAAGGATGTAATCAAGTGACATACAAGAACATGTAAGCGACACATAACAATATGTAACCAGTCATATACTCATGATGATGCATTCCACAAAATCAACATCAAGTTCCTCATGACAACCTTACTACAACCATGATCAACATTATGCAATGCAACAAGCACATGGAATGCAAGTGTAAGAGACACACATGCAACTAACATGCATGCATGACCAACGCACACCACCCATCTAGTCCGAGGGGTGAACCATGCTATGATGCCACTTTGTAACACCCTCCTCCCACATCCACCCAAGTAACCATGCCAACCGGGGTAAACATGAGATGAGAGGCTACTATGATCAGATTCAACCTATTATGTGACCTTAAGGAAATAGAATCGACGGAACATCACACACAGTCATCCAACATCATCAACATAACCCTCGGGAGACAAGTCAACCACTCAGACAACATGTCCCTGGGTGCCATTGATGTTCTGGATCTCTTAGGCCATAGTCGCCCTCATGTTATGGGCAAGGGAGCAACCAGTAACCCAAAGTCTCTCTCACAGGCTTGCCTGCCAGTGACCAAAGACCAAAATTGCCAGTTTTGTGCTAGCGGCCCCGGGGTTTAAGCCACTTTTTTATGCCCAGAGCCCAAGTCACTGCCCAAAATGGAGTGATAGCTTAGAATCAATAAAAATACAGGGAAACAATGATGCAAAAGCAATAAACTGAACAAGACCATAACCAGACCCCTACTAGCCATGACAGGCATTTTGTCAAACACATCATCAACATGTAACCTACAGGTGTAAACAACAGAATTAAGTGTAGGGATCTCATACTTATCTGAGAATCGCTATGAACCATTGTTCCCTCATGTCAATTGTTGCATTATCCTCTATTAGGTCATAGACACATTATCCATTCATATACAAGTAAAAACATGTTGAGAGCCATACATAGTTGTTGTCATAAAATGTACATATAACCAACATAATAGGAACAAAAATACCATAAACATATCAGCCATCAAAATACATATATACATCAGTGCATTTACACATGAAAACCAAGGGAATGAATTTCTCATTAATGAATGCAATGAACCAACTGGAGATGGGACTACCAGGTTCCACCCGACTATAGATTGGTTGAGCCAAGTCTCTCTTCAGCTAATCACCCTCGTGCCATATTCCAAGCATTACTCTGGGACTCATAGAACACACCAAAAAACACCAATCAACATGGATGCCACCAGAGTTCTCTGCCTACACCATGAGGAATTTATTATTTGAGTGCCTCCTAATCTCTCAGGCTTTATTGTGCATCCATACTCTGATCCAGGGATCACAAGGCCCTACACCAAGACATACTCTCCAGCCTTTATAGTGCATCCCATCCCGAGACCACTAGGCCCAATGGAGAGAAAATCCACCTCTTGGCTTTACCGTATATCCCACCATTCACCGACAAGGATTCCTAGGCCCACCGAGGCACACAATCTGGATTTACCGCAACCCACAGTCTGGTTCAGGGGTTACTAGGCCAGTGGCTTCATGATCCTCAGTCTAGTTCAAGGACCACTCATACCATGTGTTTTTCAATTCAGAGATCCACCCCACTCAGCTTCGAATCCAATCTGGCCATCCCACATAAGCCGAATAAGAGAACCAATCTCATCAAAGCTATTAGGAAATGGCAAGGCTAGTCTGAAAATACTGTCACACCTGGAAAAACACATACCATGGTAGAAAAGAACCACATGTAATCTCATGCATGCTAAATATAACAAGGAAAATACACATACAAGTCGATACCTGCAATGAAGCCTGTTGTAGCTGCTTGATCCAACGTTTCCCTACTTGATCTTTGCTTCCTCTTGCCTTCTTTTCCTTTCTTGCTCCAATGCCAAAGTGATCCGAGAAACTCTAAGTGACCAAGAGTGAGAGAGAGAGAGAGAATAATGAGAGAGATCCAAAACTCAATTGAAAAAAGGTTACACTGACCAAGCTTTCCAACTGATCCTGATAAGCCTTTTTATTAACGAGGCCTTTATTTTCTTCATTTTCCATCATGTTCCTTCAATTTCCTCCTCAAATGCAACCTGTGACCTTTTCACCTTCCTTTTCTCCTAATTTCCATTATTTTCATAAATAATTGTGCCAAAATTCCATTTTGCCTTTCCAAAACCTTAGCCATTGCCTTTGTAAATTTCCTTAGCCATAAACAACCAAATGAACACCTAGTAGGTTATTTTTCCCAACATTTAGCTTGTAATAAGTGTCCCATCAATCGTGGTCTTATATATTTTTACATGAATTTTCACCAGGGTTGTTACAAGAACCAACTATATTTCATTGAACACTATCCACAAAATTTCAATGAGCAGGAGGATAGGATGGTTGGATCCCCTTGTCACTATGGAGGACTTGCTAAAGGTACTTAAATATTTCTCAAAAGACAATTGTCTTGGCTCAAATGGCTAGACAATCGAGATATTCATTCATTTTAAGGAGATTATGGGTCCTGAACTATTACGGATAGTGGAGGAATCCAAGATACACGAGAGTTTCTGGTGTTGTAAACGTGACTTTTATCATATTGATTCCCAAAGTTTCGACTCTTAAGACATTCAAAGAGTTTAGACCCATTTCACTTTGCAACATAGTGTGTAAGTTGATCTTGAAAATTATTGATAACATGTTGAAGGGGTGTCTTTTGAATCATATATCCCTTGAACAATTTGGTTTTCTCAATAACAGGCATATACAAGAAGTGGTTGCTATTACAAAGAAAACTTTACACACTATCAAAACTTGTTGCAGGGATGCAACAATTTTAAAGCTAGATCTCCATAAAGCATATGATAGTGTGGACTGGACCTTCCTGAGGTTGGATTTACATATAATTGGCCTCTCGGTGATGGAGGTGGAATGGATTATAGCTTACATTCAATCGATGTCATATGCAATTATTATAAATGTTGTTCCATATATTTTCTTCCATGCATACAAAGGCCTTAGACAAGGGTGCTCTTTATTTCCATTGTTGTTGTTATTGGTCATTGAGGGTCTCAGCAGGCAAATTCTAGTGGAAAAAGACTGTGGTCTATTTCAAGGAATTCAAATCACGAGATAGGTATTTATTATGAATTTAATTTTTGTAGTTGATGTTTAATGTTTTTAACAGTTTTCCATTGAAAAATGGACACATTTACAGCGTGTCGTCACGACATTTGGAGAGGCCTCTAGTTTAAAAATGAACTTATCCAAATTAGAGCTTATTTATGCTTTCGCTGAGTTGGAATGGGTTATGATGATTTCTTATATTTTTGGAATCAAGACAATCCCTTTGGAAACGGGTTTCAAGTATTTGGGTTTCAAGATGAAAATTGGCAGATACCTCCTAGTGGACTAGAAATGGATCATAGACAAATTCAGAGCTAGATTATATATGTGGACTCACAAATGGTTGTCTCTTGGTGGAAGATTGGTCCTTGTCTGATATGTCTTACAAAACATCTCGTTGTACTAGATGCACCTGTACAAACTCCCCAGGGCGATTATAAAATGTATTGATTCAATCATAACTAATTTTATATGGTCTATTCCACTGGGGATCAAGAAGAATCACTTGGTTAGTTTGGATAATATTGTCAGAAGGATTTTAGCAGGTGGGTGGGGTATTAATAAAACTGGATTTTTCATATGGGCGTTGTTGTCGTGGAAGGTATTCTTTGTAGAACTTTTCTACAAATCAGATAGCTTTGATACCATGTAGAAATTTTTCTACAAATCAGCTAGCTCTGATACCATGTAGAAATTTCTCGCCTATAGATCAACCTGGTAATGCAATGTACTAAAGCAAAACACTTGATCTACTTCTACAACCAATTTAGCGGAAGCTTAATCAACCATGAGCAACATCAATAAGAACACATATAACTGATAAGAAGGAATCAATCACACATAACACAGAAGAATTTACCCGGGGAAAGCACCTGCCTAAAACCCCATCTCTGTATTATCATACAAGTGGAAATATAGTATGGATTACACAAAGCCTTAGCTCGGAAGCTATCCAGCTCTCAGTACAATCCCTCTGCTGCTCATAGACAGTCAAAGGCTTCTCACAAACCTTCTCCTTTACCCTCCAAGCCTCCTATTTCCTTGTGCAGTTTCCTTGAGGTCCAGTGCTGCCACCTATGTGAATTGGCCTCTTCACACACTCACTAACCTCTGATCTAACTGCACAAACTTGAACGAGATGAATCCTCATCATGGATGAGCTTCCTTTATAGGAAAAATATTCATCCAACTCATAGTACACTGTCCCTTCTCTGATCTCAACTGGGTCTTCGTCTGAACTGACATGCATGAGTTATTTAAGCTATAATATTCAGTTATCTGAAAATACCAGTTGTTACATGCATGCAAGCATTAACAAACTAAATCTCATTAATTTAACAACTTGTTAAATTAATCTAACTGAACTTGACTCAGTTAACTTAGCCAACTAATTACAACTCATCCTTATCTCTTTAACTGATGGATAAATTCACCAATTAATAGATAAACTATTGCATGTCCTCACATAGACTTCAAGTTTGTTTTTCCTTAACTAATTAACTCATGGAAATTAATTAATTAATATTTTAAACTGTTGTTAAGACCAAATTCGTTTTTACTTCCTATTGATAGACCAGGGACTACTATAAATAGGAAGGGACCCAGAAATGCTATTTTTAGAACTTTCTATTTTTAGCAGTTTCACCTCTCACCCAAGGTGGCCAATGACCTCACTGGCCAAACTGCTATTTTTAGACATGTTATTTTTAGGAGTCCTATTTTTAGCACATTCTGAATTTAACATTTCTTGTTGCACATTTTTCAACACTCCCTCTTAGATAGCTCTGATACCATGTAGAAATTTTGAATAATATGACACTTATTCACAGAGATTATCCCGATTACACACTATTGCGGAATACATGCATAATACATAACCTCCTCTACGTTGATCATCAATTTAGTAGCATTAAAAATGATGAAACATCAATCGCATGCGCACATGAACACAGTATGTAACCCGGGGAAAGCATACAGCTGAAAACCCCACACTATCTGTATATTAATGATTGAGAACATGTAATAATACATAGTACAATACTCCTCACAAGTACTCAGTACTATCTCCACCTGTTACACACAAAACTAGCTCAGATCCGAACAAGTCACAGGTTCAAATCTCCTCCGCTGCTTTGTCTGCCTCCGCTGCACAATCCTGCAAGAGAATCACATGAGCACAAGCTACAATTGCCTTGATATTGGCCCACATTGCGCAATCCTCATTGGCATAACTCAAATCCATGCATGTGCAAATCTCATGCACAACTGATAGTCACAACTCACCCTTTCACTTACCTCTAACACATGTCTCTGTTGAACTGTCCATGCACTGAGTTAGCTGATGTATTCTTTAGTTTCTTTATGAGTTAATAGTTAGTGAATTAATTAATAGTTAATTCACACAACTAATCACTAGTGTATTCTTTAGTTAGACTAAATACAACTAGTTCAACTAAGTCAAACTGAACACAACTCCATCAACTCCACATCCAACTCCACAGAACTCACATGCATGAGTTCTAACTGAAGTCCTCCATGCAATAGCTCAACTGACCCACAAGAAAAGCGTATTTCCTTCTGACAGCTGCATGTGCCACATCCGTAGCTCGAACTGAAGTGCTCCAAGAGAATAAGATAATGTTTAGAGTCCAAATATTACTAAGGGCTAATAATATTTTATTGTTTCTATTTTTAGCCTGGAAGTCTAAAAATAGACTCTGATCACTCCGCTGTGAACCAAAAATAGAAGTCCATCTATTTTTCCCAACATGACCAATCATCCATAAACAACATCCTGCAACTCATAGACCATGATCCATATGTCTAAAAATAGACATAGTCTAAAAATAGACTTTGCGCCAAAAATAGCATGCGGGCCCACTTAGTGAAGGCGACTCCTTTCCACTAAGCTCCATCATCTTGTTGCATTCTCAACACTCCCTCTCAACAAGATATGGATTATCTGCAACCCCTATCCTGAAACTTTGGAATGTTCTACATGCGACATGATTCTCCGGTCCACTTGCTCCAACAACACTTGGAACAAAAACTCTCCCAACCGACCACTCTGTTGGGCTAGGAACATACTCTGATGTTGAAGCTCTACCTGCTGCTGACAAGTGCTCCCTCTCTGACATCTACGCTACTGCAACATCTCCATGCATCTTGCACCATTGCACACATCTCTGTGCCACCTAGCACTATGCAAAATAATTGTGCCTCTCGCATTGCTACAGCGTGCTAGCTATGTGTTGTCCTAGGATTCCCTGCACTGTCGCTCTCTCTGCCGCTCCATCCACATCTGTCTCTACCCAATCAGTCAGTTCCTACTACTCCACATCAGGGCTCCTGTAGCAAGGTCTCATCCAAGAGTTTGGGTACCTCAAGGATCCTGCCCCCCCTCCTCCTTGGGACGATCAATCCACATCACCCCACCTCCAACCTGGAGGTATGGCTGCATGCGATCCCTCAGCCCACCTAGCTCGAAGTTTCCCCCTACTGGAGGTCTCTAAATGAGTAGATGTCTCTACTCGATCTCCTCTCAGATTCCCTTGTTGTGGCTGCTCCACAACCTCCTGAAGCTACTGCACCAATCATGGCTCTTCCACAATCGTCTGAGTCTTCTTCTAGCTCTACATGTTGAGAGGTAATATACGCTCCCTCTCAACCACCAAGTCTCCATCAGTTTCTTCGCTGCTCAAGGCTTTGCATGCATCTTGAACCTCAAGAGCATACAGGTTCTTGACCCGTGAACCAATCTGCTTCACCTGTCTAGTGATGATGTGTCTAAGGAAAACCTTTCCCTTACTAAAGACTACATCACAGCCTCTGTCTTCCAGCATCGGGATCGACACCAAGTTTCTCTCCAGTCCTAGTACATACTTGACATCGGTCAAGGTAAGGCGAGCTCCATGCTCCCTCTGAAAAATAACCGTGCCTGCATCTGAGACACTATACTTCTCATCATTACCCATCGTTATGAGTATCTGGAGATCTTTCTCCTCCAAAGTACTGAACAAATTTTTGTCATCGGTCATGTGGAAAGAAGCTCCACTGTCAAGAAACCAACCACTTCCCACCGTGGATGAAACCATGCATGCGAAGAGTGTGAAATCCAACTCAAATTTTGAAGCAAGTGCCTCACCTTCAGATCCTTCCCTGGATCCCTTCTTGGATTTCTTCTTTGGGCAATTAGTAGCATAATGGCCCAACTCATGACAACGAAAGCATCTCACGTTCGACTTGTCAACCTTCATCCCATCATTGGAAGAACTGGATTCGGAAAGAGAACCCTTCACCTTTCCCTTCTTCACCTTACTCGCTAAGGCACAGTTCTCCTCATCATGCATGGATGAAGAACTGTCTCTGGTGCTCTGCTTGATCTCCTCTTGCACAAGATCTGACCAAAGTCTCTCCCATCCTGGCAATTTCTCTCGACCATTGACAGAGTCTTGATAGGAATGCCAACTCTTCGGAAGACCAAGGAGAGCCAAGCTCACTAGGTCCTCATCATTGATAGTCACCCCCACACTTCCCAGCTCATCTCGACATTGGGTGAACTTCATGAGATACCTGGGCATACTGTCTCCATTCTCACACTTAATGTTTCTGAGTTTATCTTTGAGCACCATTCCACCAGCTCAAAACTCAACTTCTTCTGATCTAAAATTCGTGAGAACAAAGTATTTCTTGTACAAAGATTGACTGTATGGGCACTCACCGGATATCTCACCTTCCAAAGGAAGGATGAATCCAGAGGCTACCTGGCCTGATTACAGACTCTGCCTAAAGAAATAAAATGTAAGCACTTTCTGAATAATAGATCTGATCATCAATCCCGCTTTGATATCCTGTAGAACTTTTTCTACAAATCAACCAGCTCCGATACCATGTAGAATTTTGTAGAATTTTTCTACAAATCATATAGCTCTAATATCATGTAGAAATTTTGAATAATATGACACTTATTCACATAGATTATCCCGATTACACACTATTGCGGAATACATGCATAATACATAACCTCCTCTACATTGATCATCAATTTAGCAGCATTAAAAACAATGAAACATCAATCGCATGCACACATTAACACAGTATGTAACCCAAGGAAAGCATACAGCTCAAAACCCCACACTATCTGTATATTAATGATTGAGAACATGTAACAATACATAGTACAATACTCCTCACAAGTACTCAGTACTATCTCCACCTGTTACACACAAAACTAGCTCAGATCCGAACAAGTCACAGGTTCAAATCTCCTCCGCTGCTTTTCCTGCCTCCACTGCACAATCCTGCAAGAGAATCATGTGAGCACAAGCTACAAATGCCTTGATATTGGCCCACACTGTGCAATCCTCATTGGCATAACTTAAATCCATGCATGTGCAAATCTCATGCACAACTGATAGTCACAACTCACCCTTTCACTTACCTCTAACACCTGTGTCTGTTGAATTGTCCATGCACTGAGTTAACATATGTATTCTTTAGTTTCTTTATGAGTTAATAATTAGTGAATTAATTAATAATTAGTGAATTAATTAATAATTAATTCACACAACTCATCACTAGTGTATTCTTTAGTTAGACTAAATACAACTAGTTCAACTAAGTCAAACTGAACACAACTCCATCAACTCCACATCCAACTCCACAGAACTCACATGCATGAGTTCTAACTGAAGTCCTCCATGCAATAGCTCAACTGACCCACAAGAAAAGCATATTTCCTTCTGACAGCTGCATGTGCCACATCCGTAGCTCGAATTGAAGTGCTCCAAGAGAATAAGATAATGTTTAGAGTCCAAATATTACTAAGGGCTAATAATATTTGACTGTTTCTATTTTTAGCCTCACAATCTAAAAATAGACTCTGATCACTCTGCTGTGAACCAAAAATAGAAGTCCATCTATTTTTCCCAACATGACCAATCATCCATAAACAGCATCCTGCAACTCATAGCCCATGATCCATATGTCTAAAAATAGACTTTGTGCCAAAAATAGCCTGCGGGCCCACTTAGTGAAGGTGACTCCTTTCCACTAAGCTCCATCATCTTGTTGCATTCTCAACATTCTCTGGGTCTAGTATCTGGCACGAGATTATTATTATAAATATTTAATAAAAAATAGGCCTATCAAATGGTTGAGATAGGGTGTTATTGCCATAAATAATGGATCATACATTTGGAAAAGTATTATGTCGACCAGGCGGTGGACTATTTAGAATATCAGGTGGTACATTTGATCAGTTTAGATACAATGACTAGCATATACACAATTTATGGTATGATGGGCTCAGATAAGCTACCTATGAAGATCATTTAATTTTTACATGCAAAGGGCATCTTTTACATTACATAAATCCTGAAAGGATGGGATCCCTTACACTTATACCCCATATAATTGAAAGCAAAGGATTTGGGTATGGGATTCAACTTCTCGGTCCAATGAAATAAATATATACAACAATTATATATGTCTAGAATTTCCTTAAATCAAGGTGAGGATGGTCTTTGTTGGAAGGTGGGCACAAGGCATGGGCATAAATCAATCAATAATACATACAATCTCTTGAACACTCTTGGAGGGCGACAAGAAATGTGTTGGTTTTACAGGGTCTGGACATGGCATATGCCCAGGAAATAATTACTCTTTGGTTGACTTGTTTGCAGGAATAAAATACTAACTTGGAAAACTTGGGTAAGCGTGGTTTCTTCATCCTTGGAAGATGTTGTTTACATCAATGTTCTAATGAGAATGCTTTACATTTATTCCTCGAGTGTCCTTATGATGTGGAGACATGGATTTACGTTTCCTAGAATCTCAAGATTAATATTAATTGAGACTTTCCTACAATTGAGGAGGCCTTCAAACATTAGATTTCCTCATCTCAGGTTGACAATATATTACCTTTCTTCATCTATTGGGGAATCTGGAAATGTCACAATGCACATGTCTTTGAGGATCGAATATATAAGATTATTTATATCGGTTGCAGAATTTGTGCTATGTTTTGTGAATATCAACAAGCTTCTAGTTACAAGATGAATCGTATTATAAAGTCATAGCCCTCAAAGATTTTTCCTACAGGCCATTTCGATCGGGTGGCCCAGAATCAAAACTGTTGTTATGGAGCCTACATTACTACTATTACATATCCAATGTGCCATTCTCAATGGAATGGAGGCTATGGCACTAACAATAAAGCGTAAGTTATGGATTTATGGGGTGTATTGTATTGTGTTAGTCATCTGATCCCAATGTTATGCATATGTTTGGAAACTCCTAGATAACAATAGACTCAATTAATGAGGGGACTACTTTCGCCCTTCCACATTTGGGCCATTAGACGCAACACATACATAGGATCAAGGGACTTTTCCAACAGGTCAACTTTTCACATATTCATAGGGAATTCAACGTGGTTGTTAATAGGTTATCAAAGGAAGGACTTTCAATGAATTTGTGTTGCATCAAATTCTTGGTTTACTTGCAAGGACAACGCATTACTACAAGTTCCATCCCTTAGAGTTGATGGATAGACCATATTATTTTGCTTTTTGTGTTTTTTGTTTTTAGGCTTTTGTCCCTGGTTTTAGACCACATCTTTTTCGAGTTATATTTTTTGCCTAAATTTTGATGGACTTATATGATGGATTAGAATCTGATGTTTATTGGGTAGCTCTCTAAGGCTGTTGGTTTTCAAATTTTGGGAAGTCATGGCTAGTGATGGTCGTTGATGAATGGTGATTAGTTATCCATGTGATGATATGATTGATTCTACATTTGGACTATTGTTTACATGTAAACATGGTTCCTTTTAATAGATGCATGTTCAATTTTTCCCTCTTGAAAAAAAACGGATGAGTTTATGGGTAGAATCAAGATGTATCTTATACTAAACTTAAAGGAGAGACTATGGACTATAAAAAATGGCCATAAATAGTAATTAATATACAATCACATAATATGTTAAACTTGGTGAGGTAAGTTGAGGAAGTAAAGAAGACATTAGTTATTCAAGTAAAATATAGAGAAACGATAATGATCAAATTGAGGAAATAGTAGTACAATTACTTGAAAGTACACATCAAATGAAATCAAAACTATAAGAAAAATACCTTGGGATTGCACCCAACTACTCCTAGAAGGATAGTAAACCTATTAATTGAATGAAAATATGGGAAAATAAGTATACATAGATAACAATTCTAAGAAACGAAGGAAAGTTTCTAAGTTTGATCCTCTCTCTCTCTCTCTCTCTCTCTATATATATATATATATATATATATATACCAAATGAAATCATGGGAAACCTTGGAGTACTTCCCCGCATTTCATGGATGGTAAACCGAGTAAACCATTGGTAGAATCAAGATGTATCTTATACTAAATTTAAATAAAAGACTATGGACATTAAAAAAATGGCCACAAATAGTAAGTAATATACAAACACATAATATGTGAAACTTGGTGAGGTAATCTGAGGAAGTTTAGAAGACATTACTTATTCAAGTAAGATGTAGAGAAACTATAATGGTCAAATTGAGAACATAGTAGTACAATTACTTGAAAGTACACATCACATGAAGTCAAAACTATAAGCAAGATACCTTGAGATAGTATGAAACTACTCCTAGAAGGACAGTAAACCTATTATTAGAATGAAAAGGTGGGAAAATAAGTATAAATAGACAACAATTCTAAGAAGTGAAGGAAAGTTTCTAAGTTTCCCTAATACTCATCTCTCTCTCTCTCTCTTTATATATATATATATATATATATACGTGGAATGAAAGCAAGAGAAAACCCAGAGTACTTCCCCAAATTTCATGGATGGTAAACTGGGTAAACCATCAACCCTAATTATTGGGCCTCGCCCCAAGGGAATAGAAGAGAGTCAAACTCGTGATCAGCAACAACTAGCAACATTGACAAAGAACTTCACGTATCTCTCTCTCTCTCTCTCTAGATATATATATATATATATATATATCCTGGAATGAAAGCTTGGGAAACCTTGAAGTATTCCCTCACATTTTATGGATGGAAAATCAAGTAAACCATTGGTAGAATCAAGATGTATATTTTACTAAACTTAAAGGAGAGACTATGGACATTAAAAAATGGCCACAAATAGTAATATGTGAAACTTGGTGAGCTAACCTGAGGAAGTTTAGAAGACATTAGTTATTCAACTAAGATGTAGAGAAAATATAAAGATCAAATTAAGGAAATAGTAGTACAATTACTTGAAAGTACACATCAAATGAAGTCAAAACTACTAGAAGGATAGTAAACATACCTTGAGATAGTATGCAACTACTAGAAGGATAGTAAACATATTATTAGAATGAAAAGATGGGAAAATAAGTATACATAGACAACAATTCTAAGAAATGAAGGAAAGTTTCTCTCTATATATATGTGTGTGTGTGTGTGTGTGTACAACAATTCTAAGAAATGAAGGAAATTTTCTAAGTTTCCCCAATAATCATCTCTCTCTCTCTCTCTCTCTCTCTCGCTCTATATATATATATATAGCTTGGAATGAAAGCAAATGAAATTCCAGAGTACTTCCCCACAATTATGGATGGTAAATTGGGTAAACCATCTGCCCTAATTATTGGGCCTCACCCTAAGGGAATTAAAGAGAGTCAAACTTGTCTGGCTCTACACCACTTGAGCTAACCATTTGGGTGATACACAGACACACGCACACACACACACAGGTATATATTTCTTAGTGTCTCTTATCACCTAAAAATGATCACCTAGCCATTTCTAACTTGGTGGATCAAAATACACCATGTAGGATTGATTTTACCATAGTAAAATCACTTTCACCATAGGAAATAATTAAGCAAACCATTTTTATTAAATTATTTATGTTTAAAAGAAAAATAACTCATGAGACTAATTGAATAAATCATTATTTATTTAATTTTCTCTAGAAATAATTATTAAATCATTCTTTGATAATTATTTATTAACACATTTGACTAAATATAACTGAAATAATTAAATAAACCATTATTTATTTATTATTCTTTATTCTTATATTTTGAATAATTGTTAAACCATTATTTAATAATTATTTCAAATTGACATTTTTCTTAGTCCTTTCAAAGTGATTAATACGTCATTTTATTTGTTAATTACTTCAACCATTTTCTAAATAAAGATATTTAACCATTTTGAATATCTTTTCCCTCTCCAAAAAATATAATAAATTATTCCTAATGGTTAGATCTTGATTTGGTCAATATGATTTTACTATTTTTTAATTCCTAATTGAACCCAATAATTTGTTACAAATCAGAGGGTTTTCCGTTCATTCTTCCCCATGATTATTATCATCGTCACCACTATTGCCTTCCCACATTTGAGCTCCCACTTGAGTTTCATCTTGCTTTCGGGTTTTTCTACATATTGAGAGAGAGAAACAGATCATTGAAGCACAATGACATCAAAGGACCCATCCCACAGAGGGGGATTTTGCAAACCCATGTTGTAAACCCTCTTCACCGGGTGTTTTCTAATAAAAATAGTATTCATTCAAAGCTTCTATTGGGTTATTACATTGGTTATTTCTTGTTATTCTCTGTTTTGGGTTGCATATAATCTTGTTACTGCAGGGTTTTCTTATTTTGTCATTACATATCTGAAGCGTAAACGACCACATCTAGTTGTTAGGTTCACTTGTCACCAGTGACTTAACTAAAGCATCTTTGGTACACATACTAAGAATTTTCATACTAACAAATGACAACTCCATTAGTGTAGTAATTAAGATCCTTGGTGACTGTCGTTCCAATGTTTTTCAGTATTTTCCCAGCATATATATATATATATATATATATATATATATATATATATATATATATATAATAAATAAAAAATAAAATAAAAATAAATAAATAATAAATAAAATAAATAAATAAAAAATCAAATCAAATCAAATCAAATCAAATAAATAAATAAAATAAAATAAAAAATTGTTAGCTTTTTTCATCTTTCTGCGGGTCACATGTACCAGTCGAACAAGAGGCAACAAAATCTAGGTGAAATCTGTCGAGCGAGAGTTGTGGGGGTAAAACGCACTTTTTGGCCCATTATCTACATTCTAGAATGCATTTTTTGGCCCATTTTCTGCATTCCAATGCATTTTTTAGAATTTTTCATATTTGTCGATTGTGTTGCATGTGTACTGGGAAGGGTTTCTATTATTTCCTAAGCCACCCCCAAGCCTAGATTCTCTTAGTAATTTCTCATTAAGGAAGGAAAAAGCAACATAGGGTTTAGAGTACACCTCCATCATTGAGGAAGAGATTTGTTGAGTTGAGGAGCCTAGGGTACAACACTTTAAAGCTCTGATTTCTAGGGTTTTGTCCAATGTTTTACAACCCTCTTGGATATGTTGCTTCATAATTTTACTCCCTTTAGAGTTTGGTGTTGCATTTCCCCCTTAGGATCCCCTCATGTGTCCTAGGTTTTTAGAGCTTCTTGCTTATCATTTGCAACATTTTTCACCTTTGATTTTTGTTTTTTGTCTGCACCATTTACAGTGGATTAGTGTATTTAGATAACATTCCCTTAGACATTAGATCCTTTGGTCATTTATGTGTCTTTGAGTAGCTTATTTGGCAGCTCTCTTTTATTTGCGTGTTTGCCTTCTTGGGTGGGAGTTTGTGTGCTTGGATTTGTTGTTCATTTTACTATCCATTTTCAGCATTATTTATAGTTTTTAAGCACTTTATTTTCAACAGTACATGGCATCATAAAACATGCAAAATTGACCCATCCACTTAACACATCATTTTCTCTCACACACACCTTAAGAGAACGTGAGTTTGGTTAATACCGCCAAGATTAAACCCACTTGGGCACCAAGGCCAAACAATTTGTGTAGTTAGGTGTAGGTTTGGTGAGACAAGCTTCCAATAACACCCATCGATCACTTACATTGAGACATAGAGGTTGACATATTAGGGAGCTTAAAATCCTTCACCATCCCACAGTCCAAAGTTGGAGTGCATCAGAAACCCGATTCAAAGGGGGTTAGGCTAGGACATTGTGCAATCAGATCTCCTCAGGGCTACCCAACCCGTGACAGGGAATCCTATGTGGTGGCTAGTCACCATGAAGCTCAAGACTGGACTACCCTCATGGGACGAAGGTAAACATAGTGACCAATCATAGGAAAACACCATATAGGACTGGTTGTGGGCAATAATTGGTTCTCTACCCCACATTTCTCTTGACAGCTCTGCTTGCAGGGTTTAGATTCCGTCAAGTAAGAAGTTTTTTGGAAGGCCATCTAAAATAGTAGATTTGGGACTTGTTAGATTATTTTTATGACTTATAAGCTAGATGTCATTTTTCTTTGATAGGACGTGTTTTCTTGAATTAGAGTAGCATATTAACTTACTTAGTTTACACTTGGCACCATTGCACTAGATTTTTGCTTGTTGTTTATTTCTCTCTTTATCATATCATCCTCTTTTAGTTTATTGATTCATATTTGTCTTGACATCATTGGGATCCCTAGGCATTTGTCACAGCGATTCCGTGGCCTTCGCCCTCATTTTCCTTTAAGACATCTTACTCCTCCCTGTCTAGTTATAGTTCACCCTCCTAGTCCTCCATTGAGTCCTCATTTTGACCTTGGTTCTTCTGATTCTTCCAGTTCTTCCTTTGATTCTGTGTCTTCCCAGCCTCGTACCGCCACCATGTCAAGCACCAACGTGGGTGTTGGAAACCAAGGTGCTAACCAAGGTAACCCCACAAGTAAAAACTCTACTGGTATGGTCATTAATCCTCCATTGCTTCCCTATATGGCTGGTATGAGCCTCCCTGATTTCATCCAGCTCATCAACGATCCTCTTCTCCATGACCCTAGTTAGCTTGTTATGCCTACCAAGCTTCCTTCTAACATCCCCAAGTTCGAAATAAATCCTTGATAAGATCCCAAAAATCATGTTCGCTCATTTCATATGTCGTGTTCATCTAATTCTATCATTGCCCATTCGTCTTCGTTTATTCCAAATCACATTTACTGGAGTTGTTTCCAAGTGGTATGTGGACCAACTACATGCCTCCCCTTCCACTTTTGTGACTCTAGCCACATATTTTCTGTCATACTTCCAGTTACCCCTCCAATTTGACACAGGTACCGAACTCTTGACCTCTTTCTGTCAAACTTCTACCATCTGCCTATCTGACCATGTTCAACAATGGTGCGGAAGGAGGATAATGTGTAGGGACTTTGAATTTGAAGACCTTGTCTATATGGATTGGTTCCTTAGATGGATTTTTGCCCCCATTGCTAAATATCTCGCTTCCCACTTCCCCTAGTTTGAGGAAGAAGCGCTCCAAGTAAATTTGAAATATGACATGATCTATACACAATCAGGATATGTTTATAGTGTCCTTCTCAATTAGCCTCGGCCTGGTGTTGGTAATGCACTGGGGGAATCTCATGTCGTTGACGGTATTGTCGAATCTATCTCACACCCTCAACCTCTACCATATCTTCAACCTTATATAAGTTATGGTCAACCTGCAGGGGGGACCAATTCCACTTACACTTATCCCCTTCTTTCTCCTTCCCATGGAAACACTTACCAAGGTTCAAGCATGTAATATGCATATCTCCATCTACATCAATCAATGTTAAGGCCAATTATCGCTTTACCTGGTTATCAAAATGTTATCACTAATTATTTCTATCCATATGCACTGCCTAGCACTCCAACCCCACCAACACTAGTTCCCCAACCTCCCATGCCTCCTCCACCTCTGCCACAATAGAAACCACCTCCTCAAGGTCAAGTGTATGCTCAATAGAGTGCAACCAATCCCCCTAACCCTAAGCGAAAGAATAAAGGGAAGGGTAACTAGAAGCATCCATCTCAAGGTAACCAAGGAAACCAGGGTCCACCACCTAATGCCCCTCAAGGTGACCATCTTAATCCTGCAACCCAACAACAAGGTGGAAAGCCCAAGCAAAACAAGGCTCTTTGAATGAATAAACCTTGTGCTTGTTGTGGAGTATTTGGCCATTATACTCGCGAGTGTCCCTTGTTACCTCAAATGCGCCAAACATGGGAAGCTCAAGCACTTACTTTTAGAGGTCCTCAGCCCATTGCTCCACCTCCTCCCCCTCCTGCTTCATCACAACCGACTATGCTTAAAAATCCTTTCCCCATCAAGGATATGTAGTTGCCCAACCCACATAGGGTAATGCAGCTCCTCAAACTTACCAATTTATCTAGAACAATTACTAAATCCTCATGATGCATTCCAACAAAGTCAACACCGAACAAGTCAACCTCCAGACTCGATCACGCCAATACAACAAGCCCCCTGCAAAGTCAACAATTAATTCCCAACCCAAAGTTTCCACTAAGCCTCTGTCGTCACCAAATGACACCTTACAGATCCCTCTACCTAAAGTAGAGGTTCCCCCAAAATCCTCAAAGGTTCATTATGTTGAATGTTGCTTCTTTTAAAGCCACTGATACCTATAACATAGTAGATGACTTGGCGTAGTCCCCTGCTTCCATGTCAACACTTGAAGTCCTCAAGATGTTCCCATCCTAATGGAAATTTCCACTCTCTGCTTTAGGCATTGTGTATCCTTCTGATGATTGTCTGATTGTATTTGACATTGATAAAGTGGAACATCCCCCCTTTCCTTCCTCAATTTCCTTTCAAATACCAGTCTCCATAAAGAATGCCACAATATAACTGTGTTTCATGGACGAAGGCGTCTCCACATGTGTGATGGAAATTAGTGTTTGGAAGCATCTTGGTTCCCCTGACCTTTCCCCATCCACTATCACTCTTCATGCTTACAACGGTCACCTCTCGGTTTGTATCACAATTTTCCTATCACCTTTGCTGGTAAGATTATCTTAATTGATATCGAAGTCATTGATGCCCCATTAGATTATAACATATTTTTGGGCCGTAGTTAGACATATGCCATGTTCGTTGTTGCATCCGCATTCTTTCGCAAGATGTGCTTCCCTCATAACAGAAAGATCGTCATGATCGATCAGTTGACTTACTATGACCCTCAATCTCATACATCTCCTTAGACCATTATCTCATCAATGATTGGAAATAAGACTATCACTTCCCCTATTGATGTGTCTCCTAGAGTCTATAAAGATTCCACGCTGCTTGGAGCTTATTATGGCCCACTGGCTATTCCTTCTGAGCCTAGCTTGTCTAGTGTTTTCATGCTTCAGGCATCACGGCCACCCATAAGTGGTCAGGTACACCTTCATAGTATCCAACTCCTTTGAAACTTCCTTCTCCTAACTCAACCCAACATTCAGGTACAATTCCTCCAAGGTCGTTTCCTTCTACTAGTATCTCTCCCAACCCTTTTTATCCCAGAACCATTCCCCCAGGTCTTAAATCCGGGGGCAGTTCCCCCACGTTGTTACCCTTCTGCTTATATACCCTTTTTATTCCTGCCACACGTAATCTTTTCTACCCCTGTTATGGCTACGTTGAGTCTACCTAATATCACCTTGGGGATCCCAGTCTGGTACATTGATCCTCCCGTAAACACTCCCCCTAATCAACCCAAACCTTACACAATTTTGACCCTGGTTCAACCTATTGTTCCTACCCCTCCCTTTGCTTCAGGTCCACAACAACCTCAACAGGAAGTCAATCCTATTACAAAAGCATCTAGTGAGGGGGGTAAAGGCCAGAAAAAATGACCCAAAAACAAGGAACCCCTAACAACTCCAATTCCTCGTAAACCGCCAAACCTTGCTCCTCCATGCGCTTTATGCGATGTTGTTGAGCATGCCACCAATAATTGTCTTGAGCTCCCCCATATCAAGAATGTGGTGTCTGATACCTTTCCTGACTCTAACATTCCTGAGGTCCATGTCACCTTACCCAAGTCTGCTAAGAAGAACATATCCTTTCATACGAATCACCCTTGTTCTTTGTGTGATAACTATGGCCATTATTCCCATCACCGTCCTTGTCTTGAATATTTTCACGATATGCTTCAAGTGATTCATGAGTTAGATGTCTCTCATAGTGATTCCACTTCTCCTCTACCTATGGGGTTTGGTCCCATTATTATGCCAAAATAGGAGGTTTCCAACCCCGCCATTGGTATTCCCCCTCCTGATGTCGAGATGACAGATAGTTCCACCCTTATTCTCTATGTGTCATCATCCATGGGATCAATCTATTAGGACTCTCTTGACATTTCCTATTGTGATTTTATCGAACCTTCTTCGGAGAACACTTCGGTCTGAACATCAGCAGATGTTACATCTACTAGTCATTTGTCTCCCCTTTTTGATTATGTACATGTGAACCTTGTCTCTCATGAATATACCTCGGGTGTCTCCTCTTCATCATGTGGTCTCTCTTCCTCCGATCCTCCCATATTTCATTCAAATGAAGACATTATGGAAGACATGGCCACCCTTGATTATCCTTGGGATGATATGCACAATCGTGTGTACTTCCTCCCACACCAAACCCATGATCCATATGTTGTGGAGTCCAATGACTTCATCCATGGTGAGTTTGATTGGTTAAATAATCCCTTACTTCAAACTCGTGAATTCAAACCACAACCACCTTTTTTCCATTACATTGCCACTCAAAGTTTGGGTAAGAGGGCCTGCAATTTTGAGAGTCTAGGAGAAGTAATTCTCCCCAACCCTCCTCATGCATCTGGTAGTGTTAACTTTAGTACCATTATTCTTCCCCATTTAGAAAAATCTCTAGAGTCTCTTATGACTTTAGATCACTCTTGGGATGATCCACTTACACATCCCTCCATTTTACATCAAAAAACCAGTCCCTTAGACATTGTTGTTGTTTCACCCATGTGTTCTCTAGGTGAGCATTAATTCATTATATTCAAATCCATTCTTTGGTATTGTGACATCATGTATGCAAACCTAGAAATTCAGTCCATTTGAATCATATATGTAGTGCCAAGTGAGATTGAGAATCCACCATTCATTTCTCATACAACACCCATCATACATTCTTACCACAGGAAGACAACCATAAACAAAATATGGAAAACCACATCATCAAAATTCGTTTAGATTCTAGTATTCTAAATACATTCGAATGTCCATAGCATGCTACATCCATCCACACAAAATTGGGGGGCACATATGCCCCTACACATCATATTCTGTAGGATCCCATGCCAATAGGGATAGATGCTTGAATCACTTATTCAAGCATCTAGAAGACAATGGCACTCCACAAACTCATCCAACTAGGGGCATCATTCCCACCTTTGCATACCAGGTCAGTACCCTCCATCACATATTCCTAGGGGCAGTATCTCATACTTGGGGGCATGATGGTACCGCTGGCCATTTTCTCACTTGATTAACATAAGTCTCGACATATACCCCAAAGATCTAGGTATGGTCTATTATACATTGATTCCTTGGATAGTTTTCCCTATTGGCCTCTCTGGCGAGCCATATACACATCGTATATCGTAGATGATTCATACCATACACAACAACATTCTATTATATGTGATTCCACACTTAACACTCAGTCACCATATTTGACTTGGTATATGGGGATGATCCTAGACCTTCTCTCGTAGTTCATTCATGTGTTCCTCTTTCCTTAATTCTTCACCAGGAACCATCCTTCCAAGTCGCATTAAGGCCATTTTTACATAAGTAAGGTCACCTACCTGAAACTCGCAGATTTGAATTATGATAGTTTGTTTGTCTGCTACGATATTTTCACTATTTAGGGCCTTCTCCTCCTCTCCAAATTATCCAACAACTCACTATGCAAATGAATTACATTTGGGGGAAAGAATCCCTTTTATAATAAATAAATAAATAAAAACCCTAGTTTTTCATCGCTCATTATGACCAAACTGTAGCTCGATTTAACGAACCATCAACATCATTGGAAAGCTCTCACCGAGTTATATAATGGATCTCTTTTTGTATTTGGTAATTTGACACTTCACCAGTAAGCCATTATTTTCCACGAAGTCTCACTTTGCCGCCTATTAAAATCAAATTTCTTCATATGATTCATCTGTACTCTAGTACCACTTTACCTTTGCACTGGTTGACTTACGTGTCGATTTTTGTCATGAGTAACCATTTTTTATTAATTTTTTATGGTCCCCTTTGGGCCTCCCCCCATGTGACAACATCATCGAGTCACCCTTGTTCAGAGCATCAAAGATGAGTTACCCTTGCATTTATGGAGTATGTTCTGAGTCCCCTTGACAGTAGTTATAGTGTATCATCCATATTTGTGTCACAGTTATCCCATTGTGCTCATATTTTACCTCCAGTTATATTGCTCCATCTTTGAAAAGCCTTCGTCTGAGTAATTAACTATCCCCTCTAGAATTTAGTTAGTCACAACCAGGTCAACCATGCATATTATGCTCTGACAAGGGAAGTCATCAATCTGCTTCTCATCTTGTATCCTTCCATCATCATCCCTGGTGTTAGTCCATCAGTCACATTATTATGACCGTCGTGCCTCTATTGAGGAATCCTCATTGCCTCATCTCCAACAGGCCCTCTTTTGTCGACTTCAATGCATTCATTCCAAGAGAGTGGTCTAGAGGGTGATGTACCTTGGTTCTAGCTTTCATCATTATATGGTGCCTCGGATCAAGCAAAGGGATTCATAATTTCCCTTTGACTTGGTTTTTTCTCACATGCTCGACTCCATCTCATTATTGCATGATCGATAATCGTACACTTAATGGTCTGGTGTTCCCATAGATTGTACCAATATTTCCCGGGTATGTATGATATGCTCCAGACCTCATGGGAGGGTAGCCCTTCAAGTAAACCCCCACATGCTCGAATGTCAGTAGATCATGATCCAACCTCAAATGTAGTTCCATAGATTTAACTGGCTCGGTTCCCGCCACCTGTAGTGCCCACAACATGCATGTCTCATTTAGATTACCCATTCAGATCTTCAGAGCCCTTTCCTATGCAACATGGATTCTTTGGTTGTGATTCCCCCTCATCGTGTCACCTTGAGGGGAATGTTATCTCATGTACTCAGATGTCATTATATACAATCCTGGCCTCTGTTTTCGAGGCACATTATGTATATGGGACTCATTGTATTATTGTACTACATTCTAGCCCATTGATGCTAGTGTATCACGTATCATGTACTTTTTAGCTCACTCCCACATTATTGGGCACACCATTATTATTTGTACTCAATTATCTTGGTGGGTATGGGTATGCCTCCCCCACCTCATTTGAGATCATGTACTCCAAAATAAAAGGAGACTTATATCAACTTAGTAGGTCTTGCCCCCTCCATTCCTTAGTCCTTCCTTGCATTGCTTCAGCTCTCTCTCTCTCTCTATCTTTGAATCCCCTTCGGTGTCTCATGGAAGTGTAACCTACAATGTGTTTCGGTCATACGATTTTCTCCAGACACTCGTACGTTGGGGGGCAAACTATTATGACCTAAAAATGATCACCTCGCCATTTTCTTTTATTTGTTAATTACTTCAACTATTTTCTAAATAAAGATATTTGACCATTTTGAATATCGTTTCCCTATTCAAAAAATATAATAAAGTATTCCTAACAAATAGATTTTCATTTGGTCAATAATATTTTATTATTTTCCAATTCCTAATTGAAACCAATACTTTGTTATAAATAAGAGGGTTTTCCATTCATTCTTCACCATGATCATTATCATTGTCACCACTATCGTCTTCCCACATTTGAGCTCCCACTTGAGTTTCATCTTGCTTTTGGGTTTTTCTGCATATTGAGAGAGAGAAACAAATCGTTGAAGCACAAGGACATCAAGTACCCATCCCACGGAGAGGCATTTTGCAGACCCATATTGTAAACCCTCTTCACTAGGTGTTTTCTAATAAAAATAATATTCATTCAAAGCTTATATTGGGCTATTAAATTGGTTATTTCTTGTTTTTCAATGTTTTGGGTTGCATATGATCTTTTTACTGTAGGGTTTTCTTATTTTGTCGTTGTAGATTTGAAGCATAAACGACCACATCTTGTTGTTAGGGTCACTTTTCATCGATGACTTAAGTAAAGCATTTTTGGTACACATACTAAGAAATTTCATACTAACAGAGTCTCTCTCATATATAGAATCCCTAGGGAATAAAGAATATCTCAAATCCCATTTACATGTGTCAACCGTATGGAATGCATCAATAGAATCAAGGGCTCTGTGGCACCCACCCTCTTCAAAAATTTCATTTTTTACTGAATCTCCTCTTCCAAATCACTAGGAGATGTGTCACATAGATTATTGCTTGGAAATGAGTGGAAAATTTTGAACTTGTGCATCCATTTGTAGGAGGGAGGGTGGGTTCTTGAATGACTCTGACATCAAGGTTCTATTCATAGTCTTATTCCCCAATTGTTCCCTGATTGTTGATGGAAAGAGGAGAAAATTATTCATCATTTCTACCTATCTTAGAGTTTTCACCTTCTTTATTTTCACGGATAAAAATTTCTTTTTTCCTATCCACCATAACTTTTTCATTCTGAGTGAGATGAGACTCTTCTTTGTTTTCCTCCTTTTCATTGCATTCTTTAATACGTTCATGGTATTATAGCCATTTCTTTGTCCTAAAATGGTTCTACATGAAATTCGATCATGCTTTCTTCATTGATTTATTTATTCTTAAGATGAATTCTATAGTCTCTTAGTTTCCTCCATATTTATTATTTGCCTCATTCATTTATTTGATCCATTTCCAATAGGACACCCACACATTATCATTTTCATGGGAGGAAAGTGATGGTTGAACCTCTTCATGAAGATCTTCTTCTTCTTCACCTACAAAATATTTTCCCAAATCTAAGAGCCTTTGATGCATTGCAATCTGATTTTCATTTACAGTTATTTGTAATTCCTTCACTTTATGTGTTAGGAGAGTGATGGGATCTGGAATAACCTATGTGATGACTCTTTCTTTGATCTTATACATACAAGGCTCAACATACTCTGCTTTGACATAGTCTGAGAATAAGTTGAGTGCATCCTCCCTTTAATTTATTTCCTTAATGAGATCATTAGAGGGAAGCTCCATATTTTGATGGCACTTTCTTGTGGATATCGATTTTGATGTTTGTGGTCTAAAGTTTTATTTGATGGTGATTATCTTAATGAAATTAAAGATAGTTTTAGTGATTCTAAATAAGAGACCAATTTGTCACCATTTACTTTTCTTTACAACATGAAAACCCTGGCACACTATACATCCAAATCAATACCAATTTAATTTTGCAAAAAAGAAAATATATTTTTATAGTAGCAATTAAAAATGGATTTCAAACTGTGATAAGATTGGCAAATTTTAGTTAAATTGGCCTAACAAAGAAGAAAATGATATGTCTAACTCAAGAGGGAAACACCAATGAATATCACTGCCACTATATAACACCATGAAACTAGAATTTGACCCTATTTCATTTGAAATATAATGGTAAATATATGATCCTGCGAGGTGTTCCTAATAGTCTAACTTTATTTTGCTTTAAGGAGCACAATCATTATTCATTGATTGTGTATTTTAGTAAATGTTAGAAACCTTATTGTTGAGGAGCTTGCCAAAAGGAAAGTGCTATAAAAAAGGATTGTATATAGAAGTAAGACGATGTTGTTGCTTCCATTGATTTTGGACTTGTGAAAGAAATGCCCCAATCAATTTTAAAATTTATGGGGTTGTTAGTTGTTCTTTGTGTGTTTTCATTTTGATTTTACCCTTATATATGTGAATTTATAATGGCAATGGTATTCATCATTCTGAGTATTTATGGGAATACCATTTCAGTATTTGGGGGAATGTCAGTTGCTTCCCATGTGTTATTGGTACTAATTGAGCCCTGTTATTTAAAAATTTGTGATGGAAATGGTTTTTGATCAATTTGTGAATTTATGGATTTACAATCATTATGACAAAATTTATATGGCCAAGGCCATGCACTTTAGACCACCATAAAGATGTACATATGGTATAGATTAAAAAAAAATGGGGTATCATTGTCTTGGAATATTTGAATAGGTATTAGATATGGCAAAAGACAAATTAAACCCAACACATTTGAAAATTATTTGTACATGTGGCACATATCTTTTGTAGGGAATTTCAAAAAAAGAGTTCCATTGCCTCATCCAACTTGACGTTTTTGCAAGGACCATTCATACTTGCATTGTATGTGACAACATCAACACATATGTTGGTGTTGTCCATTTTAAAGAAGAGATTCTCAATCTCGCCCAACTAACCTCCCTTACATAAACCAATAATAAGTGCACTATATATAACAACATTGGGAAATATATTTGTTTTTGGATTTCAATAAGAGTTTCCTCACCTTCTCTAACTTTCCTTCTTTACAAAAACTATCAATAAACACATTGTATGTGACTAAATCAGAGCATATGTTTTTGTTGGGCATTTCTTAGAAGAGATTTCAAGACTCATCAAACTTGCCTACTTATGAAATAACCATCAATAAGTGAATTATATGTGGCAACATTAGGGATATGTTTTTGTTGGGAATTACATACAAGAGCTCAATAAGATGATTCCTAGAATGATTGTATTCCTTTGTTTCAAAACTTTAACATCCATACACATACTACAATATGGTTGACTAGTTTCCTCCACTCCAAAATATAAATTAGAACTATGACAGGTTAATGTAATATGTGGATTGTTATTGATGTAATATATGGATTGTGTTTATGTAATATATATGAGTATGGTTGATGTAATATATGGACTTTTATTCAATGGTTGTAGATTGTATTTGAAAGTGATAGTTTGATGCAATATATGGATTTTTATTCAATGGCTATATACTATGTTTGAAAATGATGGGTTGATGTAATATATGTAATTGCAACACTTTATATCATCTATTTTGAAAACAATTTGTTAGAATAGTACCAAGTCTAGTGTATAACAAATAGATATAACAACTTTGAGTCTTGAGTAAGGTATAAGTTAGATTTCTGACAAAAATAATAGATATTTCATAACACTTCCTTGCAAAAATTATGCTTTCTATGTTACACTAAAGAAAACTACCTAAAATTTATTATTTTAAAGTATAATGTTTTATGTAGAAAGTACAACCAAACTTTTATGTCACTTTCATTTTCAATATTACTCCACAAATTCATTGGAAAGTACTAAGAAGTTTTCAATATTCTTAATTCAAATCATTAGGAAAAGTTTTAGGTGAAATAAAAAAACCCATACGTATATGAAGAATCACTTTGCTTTTTCATGTCATGGAATAAGTCACTAGTTGGGTGGGGGTCCATCCAACCTATTCTCTAGGAAGTTTGTATGAGGAGATAAGATTGTAAGGAACCCATTTAATGCTTTTATGAGGCTTGTTTTGTGGACATTTTCTTACAATACTTCTTTTTACTTCATGTAGAAACTGGCATGCCACATTCATGAGAATGAATAAACTCAAACATGATCATGTTGGAAGCTTCTTGTGGCCATTCAAAGACTTCCTAGTGAGAAGAGAGGGTCTATCAAACAACTAGAGAATCCCTGTCATGAATTCAATCATTAAAGTTATAAAGCATTATCTTATTCATTTTATGCACTTGGATATTATAAAAGCTAAAGAATATTGGTTATGAGGGTTTTCCTTCAATGTAATGGATTATTGAAGATGATGAGGACCCTCATGTTAACATGTTTTTATGGTAGAAAAGGATGTTTCTTTCCTCATACTACTTTATTACCTAGCATAAACATAGTCAACATAATAATAATACATTAACAACATCCAATACACTAGGGGCAAAAAAAAAGAGCAAAGATATCACAATAAACCTAACATATCACCAATTAGACAGTAGTCAACCAACCAAGCATGTTCCAAGGGAGGAAGATCCACAGAAGAAGCTCATATTTCTATAAGATAATAGTGCAATTCTCATCAAAACCTATATTTACATGTACAATAACACACACATTAAAATATGGAATACATCAACTATGAGTCCCATTAAATATATCTGGAATTATAGGGAAACTAGAATGACATTGCATCCATCTATATCCTTGAATTGAAGGAATAATAGTGGGATGTTTCACCTCTGCAAACATTCAAACACTACTCCATTAACAAAGGGTGATGTCTATATACATTAATCTAAATATATTGACCTTGTTGCTCTAAGGAACTTATCTGGAACAATAGCAGATGCATTGTTGGAGAAAAGATGACCTCCCTAGTTGAGGTGTTGAACTGAAACGATCCATCTTCAAATGCAGGGACATTCAAATTAATTTCCAAGCTACCACTTCATTTACTTTCTTTTTTTTATTTTTAGGGCTAAGGAAACTTTTTTTCCTCTTCAAATATGACATAAAGCACCCAACCCAAGGGTGAAGTCATAATCCATAATATGAATATCATTGACAGTATCCATCATTTTTTTAACGAAACCAATCAATTGTTTTGCCTTACTCAAAGTAGTTGGAGGGTTATTTAAAAATAGGTTTAAGTAGCCAAACAAATCCTTTCTATCCATATAAAATTATTCAACACTGTGATCAACCATTATAGTTGTGCTAGTATTTACATCAAGGTTTGGTGCCTCTATACTTATCTTAAGAGGGTAATTGAATGAATCAGGTGTGGCATCCTGATCTAATAATGGATTTAAATCCACTTAGGGGGAATACAACCAATCCATATTTATGGAATGATTGCAAATGTTGCCATGAACAGACCATGGGCAATAGCAAGATATAAAAAATTTGTGATGCTAGGTGTTAAGATATTGCTTATAAAGTTTACTTTGACTCCTCACCCAGTAAGTGTGAGGTACACTCTCATGGGAGCCATAATCACTATCTGGAATTCTTCTATTCTTTTCCATTGATGATTAAAATTACTTCTCTTTCTTGTAAGTGTTCAAATATTCTTCCTTTTCGAAAATTTCCTTGAATCATTAATAGGGTTCAACACTTGTGAGGAGGATATAGAATAACCAATCCATCCTACAAACACATTTCTTTCTTCAATCAGAAATAAATTTTGTCTTGGGTAACTATGGCATGACTCCATGACATTATATGCCTCTTAATTTGCATGAGGAAAGTATTGACAACCTTTTACCCACATCCTTAAATATAAAAATCTTAGTTAATCCAGATATCTTCCCTTTATGAAACACAAATATATAAACACAATAAAGTGTATGTGAACTTACAAATCTTATCACCAACAACCCAATTATTGTGGAAATAGTCGAAGAACTTCTCCTCATTCGAAAATTTTGTGAAAAATCCTATGATTGCATTGTCTGCCTCATCAATAGAACATTTTTTATGATAAAACCTAGCTCATTGAACATCCACTTACTTTTTCTGGACTATTCACCAATAGATTCACATTTTTAGCCATGGCTTCCATACGTGCAAAACACACAAGATTACATCGCACCTCGTGATTCTCCAAGCATATTTAATTCATTTTAAGTGTGAAGTTTCTAGAATAAGTACATGTTGCAATGTAAAATAAGAGTATTGAAATTACCTCAAAGCAGTTATTTCAACCAATGCATCATCGACCATGAAGGCATTGACTTTCCAATAAGGAAGAAGCTAATAACACCTATGCATGAGTTTCTCTAACCATAGTGAAATCTATTGTGATATATTACATGATGGCATCACCCATGTGACTCACACCCCACTTTTTTGCTCATCAAACACAATGATTGTGTACAATTATTACTTTCATATAAAAATAAATAAAAAGTCAAGTTTAGGTCATAAGTTATATTGAACCATTACAACCAAAATGATTTTACTAGATCAATCATCAGCACCACACTCACCCCATATTTATTTTATTGAATGTTGAATTCATGGCTATTAAGTTGTTATAGGATAGCTTAACCATGGTATCCAACATCCATTTCATTTGTATTCCAATTATAAAAGGACCACTCCACCACTGGGATTTTGGTAAAAGATTAAACCATCCTAGTGTTTTTCGTACCATAGATTCACACTCACTTCATCCTTTTCATGCAATTAGTAGTTTCCTTTCATCAGAAAATTAGATATGTTTGCAACATCTTTATTGCATAACAAAAAATCCCTATCTCGAGTTGTCACATCCATATCAACATATTTCTTAATATGTATTTTATATATCGATTCAATTGGTACTCCCCCAAGAAAACAACTTTCTACATAAGAAACCATGTCCATTGAAAACCTTAGCTCATGCAAAGACATACCATCCCCTAAAGTGTCACATTGGCCATGAAAAGGAAATCCCTCTCCTTATTCATGATCATACATGTTATATGTTAATATTACTATGTTAGGTACTTGAACTATAATCTTATAATAAAATGGCAGTGATAACCCCTCTTTTTCACAAATGAGGGCCTTCATTTGATTGTACATTCTCCTCTCGTATCCTTTGGTTAGTATGAGTAAGCATAACTACATAAAATTTAAATTTTTTGAAATGTTAATACATATGACAAATGAAAAGGCAATGTTAGTACCAACATCTAAAAAATGCACTTCTAAATTAATCCAACTAGATCTTAAAATTCTCAAAATTTATCCATCTAAAAATTCCTTGTAAATGGATTCATTGCTTAGAGCTCGAAATTCTGAATCCAACGCAACTTGAATGAGTGAAAAAAGGACTCCATATGACAAAGTTATTGCAAGTCAAAGTTCAGGGTTGACAAGCAAAAAATTCAAAGGTCAAAGTTGACTATCACATGGCAGTTCGTACAATTGACGTCAAAATATGACCGATCATGTCATCATGTTGATGTGGCAATACGACGATGATGTCAACATGTTGATGTGGCAGCAAGAGGAGTTGACACATGTCACTTGGAATTGGAATTTTCAACATCTCATTGAGCCAAATAAATTATGCCATGTGGCATCCATAAGGATGATGTGGCCATTGATGTGGTGTACGATTATGAAATGTGGCACTCACGTGGAGTGTTTACTAGACAGGGTTGAATGGATGGTGACTGGGAACCACATGGCCCGGTGAGAGACCACCACGTGGCCCTATGACAAGGAAACAAATGACAACATCATTTGCAGGCACATGGACAAATCATGTGAGGACACGTGGTAGCATACGGATTTGACAAGTGGCAGCACAAGATTAGTCCAAGTTAGGCAAATCAGATGAGGACAAGTGGTTGTATGGAGGATGAGTTCTTTGCTAACGTTGGCATGGTGACTGGACGTATGAACTGGCCAATGGGTCAATCACAGGGCACCATGTGGCCTTATGAGAGGTCGCCATGTGGCCTCAGGATTCATGTCAAAATTGGTTTAATCGACTGAATCATCCTTCACAGGAATCGAAAACAGAACATATGGAATACCAACCCAACACCCTACCGGCGTGCGACAGGAGTTGCTTATTAACCATATGTTGGCAGTCTTATTTAAATTTTAATGACCCGGTGGTTGGGAGTAAATGGGCAGCCGACAGGTTAGCTCGACTGGCCAAGATCGATGGTTATATGGTGTCGAACGTGATCAAGGTGGACCTGGAGGTGAGGATTAAGTGAAGGTTGATGGCCCGTGGCCATATGTAATACGGTGCAACAAATGGTTACATAAGGTATTAAGGGTACGGGGTTAACAACCACCATAAGTCAGGACCGGCGGGGTTTGAACCCACATCAGCCACAGGCCAGTTCGCCAATCGGTGGTCCGATAAAAATGGGTAACATCCAACATATAACGGGCGTGGGTGCACATTATATTGAATGGGTGGGCCAATGAAATGGCGAGACATCCACATAAAACACCCATTTAAAATATTTAAACCAACAACATAACCACATGCACGGGGAGGATCAAACCCCCAACTTGTGGCCTATTAACAAACGCACCCACCAATTGGGCTATAAGTCATTTATTGCATGGATTGTAGAGCAAGTTGGCTTTGTAGAGCAGGTTACACTTCATGTTGGTAAAGGAGGGTATTTTGCTCATCCCTTAATCTTATCAAGCTCTGTAAGAGCCCAGTTAGGGGTTTTTGAACCTTCTGAGAAGCATGGCAACATCAGAATCGCCATTGGAGCTAGGAAATATGCCATCATTGGTTTTGGTGGCTTAGCGCTATTTCTCACTATTTCCAAGGCAGATTTCTAGAGGGAGACCTAGAGAGCCTGAGTGAAATAGAGTTGAGTTTATACTCAAATGGCTTGAAATTTCACAAGGAATTCATCTACAGATGTTCATTTTCTCATTTCAGCGATTGATTTTCAGGTGATCTTCATTTTGGAGTTTTGAGGGAAGTCCATAGTGACAATTAATCATGAACTATTTATGTTTACAACCATTGGTCTCTGAATTGCGTGACACTAGTGTAGGTGATGAGTGTGAGTATATTCTGAGTAGCGGATTTAAGAGGACCTGTTGCCACTTTATGCGAGAGTGTCATTTTTAAGCCTTATTTGATTGTTGAAAGTGAATGACTCTATGAGTGAGAGATCCTTGTAGGAGAATGTCTCTTTGTAAGAGAGACAATGCCACTCAAGGAGAGAGTCTCTTTCTTGCATTGAAAAATATTTGAATGTACTCATTATCTAGTTGCAGAGATCAATAAAGTGGCCACCCCACTATTGAAGCAAGTCCCAGAGACATAGTCCACACTAGACAAATTTCGTTATCATATGGTTGTCATCTTGTTTCCTTTGCTTGCTCACACTTCTCCATAGTTTAGATTGAGTATAGCATGTGTGTTTTATATTGTCAAGTTCGTTTAATGTAATTGTTTATATCTTGAACATGTAAGAACTAAAACATTTTTTAAGACCCAAATTTTTAAATCTTGCAAAGTCTTACTGATTATCGATTTTCAGATCAAGTGGTATCAGAGCAGGTCTGATCAGATTGCAAGAATGGGCGAGAGTTTGAAGCATGAAAGGATCTAACAATTGGAAGACATTAACTTATCTCTTCAAGAGGAGAATAGGGAACTTAAAATACTCCTTGAAGTTGTGAAGGACGAGAAGAGAAGGTTACATCTCATGTTGTATAATGTTATTGAGGAGAAAATTGGTGAATCTTATGTTATTGAAGTAGTAAAAAGTCCCTCCAAGACTAGACAAGTTTTTGGTCATGGTGAGTATAAAGGATATGGAACTTATCAGGAGAATACTAATGTTTGCACCTTTTGTTAGTTTGAGAATTCTTCCCATGTACCACACCTGATCCGAATTGGATCCTAAAGAACTCTCTAAGTTTTTATAACTCTATAAAATTCATGCCAAAGTTTCAAAGTCTTAAAAAGGTCGAGCTTATCATAAGTATCCTCGAACAGTTGTAATTTGTGAGCAGCGTCGAGCAACGAGGACCCTCAGTCAAGCCGCAGACCATTAGCCCATGGTAACGTGCGCTGCCATGAAACAGCAAAATGGGAAGCCTTTTTTAGAAACGGGGGAGGTTGCTAATCGCATATTGCCGGGCAAACCCCTCAGAGAAGAAAATGCCCCGAGCGACCCGAACCCAAAAAGTCAAAAATCGTACAGAATTCGCCGATTCCGTCAGAGGCAGGCCCCAAACGAAAATCAGTAGGATATTGGAAGGGCTTCGAGCTGTAAGCAGTTTCAACCGAGTCCTGTCCAATGCCACACACTAGGTGCCACGCGTTTGGCGGAAGAGAGAGAAAATCGCTCACATCAGACAAGTAAACGTCATGCAACTTACCCGCCCAATATGGATGGAGACCGTAGGATCTGGAGGCTCAAGATCGACAGCGGACATGCAATCCGATGGATGACTGGATTCAATAAGGTAAACAAGCTGAGTTGTATAAAAGTTTGAAGTCCAGCATGAACGATGAGTTGGCAGAGGAATCATGGTCGCAGGTAATCTGGGAGTTAAACGGAAATAACGACCGTTCAAACATTTTCAAGAGAACTGACACTCAGTTCGTTATGAAACAGGTGGCCACCTCCCTGTAAGGCATTACACAGTGATGATGATGCAAAACAAAGGAATTCAAATGGACAGAGGCAGGAAAACTAGAGTGTCAGGAAGCGGAAACGAACAGTTAGAAAGCAGATTGGCTTTAAAGCCACGAACTAATAGAAACAACGCAAGCAGTGAGAAAAGCGAGTTAAGAAAGCAGAGAACAGAGGGAAGAAGCCGAGCTGACCTGAAAGCAGCATCAAGCCAGAGAGAGTCAGAGAGTCTGTGTACTTCGGAGAAGGCTTGAGAGGTTCAAGCGAACTCCTCTGTACATGCCTATCATGTATGAGTCTCATATTGGGCTCATACTACTGTGACCAATAGAGGTCGAGTTTCAGTAAGGAGAGTCTATGTACTCCAGAGACTTGGGGGATCCAAGTCTAGTCCTACTAATTTATATATGTTGAGTGAGACTCAAATTGATCTCACTGTTGTAAAAAACTGCATTGAAAACATAATAGAGAGGCCACCACTGAAGCCTGGACCAGGAGACGTAGCCCACGAGCATTGGGTGAACTCCTTATTAAACTTGTTATGTTTACATGTTTGCCTATTATGTTTTCTCTAACTACTTCAGTGTCTATGTATTTCGCAATCTTATCGATCCATTGCATAAAGTAAGATAGGCACATCCATGCACATGAGTCTGTAATACCTTTAATTCTTTGTCCTGGATAAATTCCAGATTAAGTGGTATCAGAGCTCTAGGTTACTAAGGTTAGACAAGCTTGTGCTGGATTTTGTTATTGAATGCTAACTAGATCAAAGCTTAAATTAGTAGAAAGAGAGTTGGTTGAAACTAACCCTGAAATTGGAAGAGTCTATCCTAAGAGGAAAATGTCAAAAGAAAGTCCCTTGGAATCAGACCCTCAGTTCATGGATAGTTTCATGACCATGAGAGCCATGGTAGAGGAAATGTATAGAGAATTTAAGAAAGGTAGAGAGGAAGATTCATCAAACTCCAAACAAGATAAAGGAGCAAAAGAATATCTCCTCCATGACCACTCTAAAGGCAAAGGGAAAGAAGAAAAACTTCCCACACCTCCTAGTAGCCCTGAAAACAAAAAGAAGACATCTTTGTTTAAATTAGATGTTAAATTTGATTTACCAATATATGATGGAGATTTGAATGCGGAGAAGCTGGATAATTGGATTAGACAAATTGATGTTTATTGCAGAGTGCAAAGCATTGATTCAGACAGTAGTAAGATTTAGCTGGCTAGCCTACGCCTTGGAGGCACTGCCTTGGTATGGTGTGAAGGCAGGACATAAGCTGACATGAAGAAGCATGGTAAAATTCTTTCTGTCTGGAGTGAATTCGTTTCTGTAATTAAAAAAAAGTTCTATCCACTAGCCTATATGCAGCAAGCCATGATGAGCTGGCAAACTCTTCGCCAATTAAAAGGGCAAAGTGTACAAGGCTACACTCAAGAATTTAGGAAAAGAGCTTTGATTCTAGGAATTTCTTTAGACTCACCTGAAACTCTGTTGAAGTATATAGGTGGTCTACACAACTACTTAAGGCACACTATTCTCATGTTTAATCCCACTAGCATAGATGAGGTATCTGTTCAGGCTACTCATCTAGAGGCTAGAGGCAAGAATGTGAACCCAGAAGTTGGGGGATCATCAAAACCCACTACAAGCGAGAATAAGGAGAAAAAGAAACAAAAATGGAAAGAGAGAAAGACAAATATTGTACAAACGACCAAATATTCATGCACTCACTGTAAGAAGGATGGGTATGATGATGAACACTTCTGGATTCTGCATCCGGAGTTGAAACCCAAGAAGTACGATGGGAAGAAAAAGAAGACCATTGCAGCTATTAAAAAAGATTTGGGGTTAGATTCAGGAGATGAAACAACAATTGCAGCCACAGGTATAAAAGGTAAAAATTCTGAAGCATCTACTAGTAATTATGCACAATCTACTGACAATGAAGAAAATGAGAGGAAAAGACATGAGCTTTTTCATATTCGAGTTGTTTCCAAGCATCAAAAGATTGATACTTTGTTTAATAGTGGCTCACAAGTAAATTTAATTTCTGAAGCAATTGTAAAGAAGTTGGGATTACTAACCACACCTCACAAAAAGCCATATCCATTAGGTTGGTTATGTGATAAAGCACAGCTTCAAGTGACTAGACAATGTAAACTTAGGTTTTCTTTTGGGTCAGCATTTGTAGATGAGGTTGAGTTAGATATTGTTCCCTTGGATATATGTGGAATTATTTTAGGAAGTCCTTACTTGTATGATAGGAAAGTTATTTTCTATAGAGCTAAGAACAAGTATCAAGTCATTAAAGATGGAATCAAATATATTGTAAGAGCTCATAAACTCAAGAATAATTATACTCTCATAAACTCAAGGAAGATGAAAAGAATTGTAAATTCATGCAAACAATTTATACTGATGGTTGTAAAGGAAAAGAAACCTGATAAAACCAATGTCTTTGAGGGTTGTAATGCTAAACAGCAAGCTGATTTAGAAAAAGTTGTTTCAGAATATGATATACTATTTCAAGAACCTAAAGGTCTACCACCCAAAAAGGAAATAGTACATGATATTCATTTGCAGCAAGATGCTTCATTTCCTAACATCGGAATGTACAGGTTGTCCACTTTAGAGAATGCAGAAATCAAGAAGCAGGTACAGGAGCTACTCTAGAAAGGGTTCATAAGACCTAGCACATCGCCTTGTGGGTCTCCAATTGTCTTGATGAGAAAGAAAGATGGCTCATGGAGAATGTGCATTGATTACCGAGCACTGAATAAGATAACGATCAAAAATCATTATCCCCTTCCTCGCATAGATGATCTATTAGATTAGTTGAAAGAAGTTGTTTATTTTTCCAATTTGGACTTGTATAGTGGCTACCATCAGGTCAGAGTTGCAAAGCAAGATGCATGGAAGACTGCTTTCAAAACAAAGCAGGGATTGTATGAGTGGCTGGTTATGCCTTTTGGCTTAACTAATGCTCCTGCTACTTTCATGAGAATAATGAATGATGTACTCGGGCCTTTTATTGATGATTTTGTCATTGTATATTTGGATGACATTCTTATATTTAGTAAAACATGGGAAGAACATTTGAAGCATGTCAAGCAAACTCTAGATGTTTTGAAAAAAGAGAATCTTTATGTTAAGCCCTCAAATTGTGAATTTGGCAAAACATCTTTAAATTATTTGGGTCATATTATAGGGGGTGGTGAATTGAAGATAGATCCCTCTAAGGTTGCAGTCATTGTAAACTAGCCTAAACCCAAATCTGTTACAGAAGTTAGAAGCTTCTTAGGGGCAGCACAGTATTGGAGAAAGTTTATTTCTAGCTTTTCCCTAATTGTAGCTCCCTTACATGCTTTAACCAGATTGAACAAGGTGTTTCAGTGGGGAGGCAAACTGTAGAAATTTTGAATAATTTAACACATATTCAACAGAGATTATCCTGATCATACAATTTAAGCGGAACATGTATAATACATAATCTCCTCTACGTTGATCAAGAATATAGCAGCATCAATAACAATAAAACATCAAGAGCATTCACACATTAACACAGTATGTATCACGGGGAAAGCATCTCGCTAAAAACCCCACACTATCTGTATATTAATGATTGAGTCATGTAACATTACACAGCATAATACTTCTCACAAGTATCTCCACCTCTGTTACACACAATACAGCTCAGATCTGATCTCCAAATCTCTTCCACTGCTTGCCTGCCTCCACTGCTCAATACCTGCTCAAGAACTGATGAGAATTGCTTCCCAAACTCGATTTTCACCTGCAAAATAGTCACTCACTCTTTGTGGACGTGAGCAAAGGCTAAAATGTGGGCCAAATACGTGAGCAAACTCATTGGCATACTCAATCCCTTTGATTGTGCAAGATCTGGTGCACAACTATAGTCACAACTGATAGCAATCTGATTCTCTACCACTTGTCCCTGTTGAACTGAACATGCACTGACATGCAACTGAGTTAACTGATGTATTCTTTAGTTGTATTATGAGTTAATAATTAGTTTAACAACTCATCATTAGTCTATCTACAGTTAGACTAACTACAACCAGTTTAACTAAGTTAAACTGAACACAACTCCATCAACTGTACCTCCAGTCCACTAAACTCAACTCACTTGAGTTCTAACTGAAGTCATGCATGCAACAACTCAACTGACTCATAAGAAAAACGAATTTCCTTCTGACAGCTGCATGTGCCACTTCCGTAGCTCAAACTGAAGTGCTCCAAGAGAATAAGATTAAGTTTATAGTCCAAATATTATTGTGAGATAATAATATTTGACTTTTCTATTTTTGACAACCAGTCTAAAAATAGACTTGATCACTCACACTGTGATCACTCACACTTTCATCAAAAATAGAAGTCCATCTATTTTTCCCAACTTGATCAATCATCCATAAACATAGACATGATCCATATGTCTAAAAATAGACATAGTCTAAAAATAGACTTGCGCCAAAAATAGCCTGCGGGCCCACTTAGTGAAGGCGACTCTTTTCACTAAGCTCCATCATCTTGTTGCAATCTCAACACAAACAACAGAAAGCCTTCGACACCTTGAAAGAAAAGATTAGTACAGCACCAGTACTAGCATTGCCCGATCTTCAAAGACCATTTGAGATTGAAACGGATGCTAGTGACTATGCCATGGGAGCAGTGTTGACGCAGCATGGTAAACCCATATGTTATCATTCTGAGACATTTAATTCTGCAGTAGTTAATTATCCCACATATGATAAATAATTGTATGCATTAGTACAGAGTGCGAAAAAGTGGAAACATTACCTAATGGGCAAAGAGACAGTTATACATATTGATCATCAACCACTTCAATATTTGCATTCACAAACTAAGTTGCAATAATCAAGACACTATAGGTGGATGGGTTTTCTACAATAGTTTCATCTAGTCATTAGATATAAAAGGGCATACACAATAAAGTTGCAGATATGTTGCCCAAACCAATCATAAATGCATCCACTATACTTAAGCATAATTCAGTATTACATGAAAGCTACATTGAACAGTATGCTCAAGATATAGATTTTAAAGATGTATATGCAACTTTAAGTCATGGCAAACAAGTAGAACGCAGTCTTCACATCCATCTGATGAATGTGCCATCCCATCTGCGCTGAGAGAGCAAGAATCGTCCATATGGAAGAATACCTTGCGACAGGTGCAAAGGTCTCCTCATAATCGATCCCCTCAATCTGTGAAAAGCCTCGGGCAACAAATCTTGCCTTGTACTTCTCCACACTCCCGTCAGCTGCCTGCTTAACTTTGTAGATCCATCTCGAACCCACCACTGATTTCCCTTCCGGTCTAGGAACAATCTCCCATGCACTGTTTCTGACAATAGAATCATACTCTTCCACCATGGCGTCTACCCATGCCGGATCCTCCACAGCTTCCTCGAAAGAGGATGGCTCAGTCACAACACACTTGCTCATAAGAGCCATGTATCCAGTGTACCGATCAGGTGACTGTCTCTGCCTGCGTTGGGCTGTAGGTGGTCCTACAACTTTCTCTGCATCTTGAGCCAGTCGCTCAGCTTCTGTCAAGCGCTTTCGCCCTCTGATGGTTGGCGCTGCATGAGTGGTCTCTTCCACTCCATGAACCTCGTCCTATGGCTGATCCACGTCCTGAAGCTCATCCTTAGGAACTAATAGCTCCTCATCTGCATGCAAGTGTAGCTCCCTCTCAAGCGAACACTTCATGGCTTTCTCCTCCTGAAATTTTATATCCCGTCGCACAACAGTTTTACCACTGTCTGGCAAATACACACGATAGTTGTGGGGCGTATCAGTGTACCCCACAAATATCCCAACCTCTGCAGTCGGCTCCAACTTCTTTCTGGCATCCTTCGTCACATGCATGTAAACGTTAGCACCAAAAATCCTCAAATGAGAAAGATCAGGCTTCTTACCAGAATAAGCCTCCTCAGGTGTACTCATGCCAAGTATCCTATGAGGACAACGGTTCTGCACATAAACTGTTGTATTGCATGCTTCCGCCCACAAGTGAAGGGGTAGGCCCTGATCATGCAACATTGCCCGTGCAGCACCCACAATCGTTCTGTTCTTCCGCTCAGCTACCCCGTTCTGCTGTGGGTTATGGGGAGCTATGAGCTCTCTACGAATCCCTTCTGCCTTGCAGAAATCCTTGAACTCGTCCGAGATGTATTCACCACCATTATCGCTCCTAAGAGCCTTCACCTTCTTCCCCGACTCCTTCTCGACCAGTGCTTTGAATTCACAGAACTTTGAATATGTCTCGCTCTTCTTCTGCATGAAGAAGATCCAGCACTTACGAGAGAAATCATCAACAAAAATCACATAATACCTGTGTTTTGCTGTCGAAGCAACTGAGAAAGGTCCACACACGTCTGTGTGAATTCTCTCAAGGATCGTCGTGGCACGACTATCCTTCTCGTGAAAGGTGGCTTTCACAAACTTCCCCAAAGTACACCCCTTGCATTGATCTGACTGCGCAAGTGTGCCTTTAGGAAGCCCTGTAGTGATCTCCTGCAGTATCTTCAAGGCTCCATGGTGAAGGTGACCCAATCTCCTGTGCCATAACTCGCCATCATCCCGGCTCACCAATCCTTCTGCCTTGCCTGCCATTGCTGCGCATCCATCTACATGCAACTGATAAAGGTTCCTCACTCGAACCCCTATCTTCCGGGTCTCACCAGTTGTCTTGCTGCGCAGGAAGGCCTTTCCCTCGCTGAAAACAACATCATGCCCCTTGTCTTCTAACATCGCCACTGAGATGAGATTCTTCTTCAATCCTGGAACATGCATGACTTCCTTCAATACAAAGGGTTTACCAGACTCCCTCTCAAAGGAAATGGTACCGATACCGGTCGCACTGTATCTACCATCATCGCCCATCTCGATGTGCACTCCAAGATCTTTGTCCTCCAGATCAGAGAACAAATCTCTATCTCCCGTCATGTGAAAAGACGCACCACTGTCCAAGAACCACACTGATCCCATCACACTTGAAACCAAGCATGCGATCAATGAAAAATCAAGCTCAAACTGAGAAGCTAAAGCCTCTCCCCCTGCAGATCCAGCAGCTTGCTTGTTCTTCTTCTTCTGCGGACAATTTGTGGCATAGTGTCCATGCTGGTGACAGTGAAAACACTTCACTTTGGACATATCCTGCTTCTTGCCTTTCGCACCAGACTGAGAAGCTTTCTTGCTCTTCCCTTTCTTTGCTTTGGCAGCCAAAGCACAATTCTCTTCATCAGCTCCCTTTGACGAAGATCCGTCCCTGGTACTCCGCCTGATCTCCTCCTGCACAAGATCTGACCATAGTCTTTCCCATCCTGGCAACTTCTCCCGACCATTGACAGAGTCCTGATAGGAATGCCAACTCTTCGGAAGACCAAGGAGAGCCAAGCTCACCAAGTCCTCATCATCGACAGTAACCCCCACACTTCCCAGCTCATCTCGACACTGAGTGAACTTCGTGAGATACTTGGGAATACTGTCTCCCTTCTCGCATTTGATGTTTCTGAGTTTATCTTTGAGCGCCAGCTTCCTCTGATCGCTCTTGCTTTGGAATAATTCTGTTAATGATTTCCACATTAAATATGGAGTAGCTTTTCCATGGAGGCTGGACACAATGTGATCCTTCACGCCCTCCAACAGAATTCTTCGACATTTTGCGATCTTCTTTTGCCAAGCATCAACTTGAGTAGCATCAGTAGGCTTTGGGATATCCGTATCTATGAATTCCTTCAGCCCGTTATCATCCAATACTGCCTCCATCCTGTCCTTCCATGCAATATAGTTTGAGCTGCCCTCAAGAGCATACTCCAATCGCAATCTGTTGAAAGACATTGCTGCGTTGTCACCAAGAAAACACTGCTGCAAATTCGAATTCCACCAGCAACCAACTCAACTGCTTCCGATCAACCCTCGCTTGATATCCTGTAAAAATCTCTTCTACAAATCAAGCTGCTCCGATACCATGTAGAAATTTTTTCTACAAATCATCTAGCTCTGATACCATGTAGAAATTTTGAATAATTTAACACATATTCAACAGAGATTATCCTGATCATACAATTTAAGCGGAACATGTATAATACATAATCTCCTCTATGTTGATCAAGAATATAGCAGCATCAATAACAATAAAACATCAAGAGCATTCACACATTAACACAGTATGTATCACGGGGAAAGCATCTCGCTAAAAACCCCACACTATCTGTATATTAATGATTGAGTCATGTAACATTACACAGCATAATACTTCTCACAAGTATCTCCACCTCTGTTACACACAATACAGCTCAGATCTGATCTCCAAATCTCTTCCACTGCTTGCCTGCCTCCACTGCTCAATACCTACTCAAGAACTGATGAGAATTGCTTCCCAAACTCGATTTTCACCTGCAAAATAGTCACTCACTCTTTGTGGACGTGAGCAAAGGCTAAAATGTGGGCCAAATACGTGAGCAAACTCATTGGCATACTCAATCCCTTTGATTGTGCAAGATCTGGTGCACAACTATAGTCACAACTGATAGCAATCTGATTCTCTACCACTTGTCCCTGTTGAACTGAACATGCACTGACATGCAACTGAGTTAACTGATGTATTCTTTAGTTGTATTATGAGTTAATAATTAGTTTAACAACTCATCATTAGTCTATCTACAGTTAGACTAACTACAACCAGTTTAACTAAGTTAAATTGAACACAACTCCATCAACTGTACCTCCAGTCCACTAAACTCAACTCACTTGAGTTCTAACTGAAGTCATGCATGCAACAACTCAACTGACTCATAAGAAAAACGAATTTCCTTCTGACAACTGCATGTGCCACTTCCGTAGCTCAAACTGAAGTGCTCCAAGAGAATAAGATTAAGTTTATAGTCCAAATATTATTGTGAGATAATAATATTTGACTTTTCTATTTTTGACAACCAGTCTAAAAATAGACTTGATCACTCACACTGTGATCACTCACACTTTCATCAAAAATAGAAGTCCATCTATTTTTCCCAACTTGATCAATCATCCATAAACATAGACATGATCCATATGTCTAAAAATAGACATAGTCTAAAAATAGACTTGCGCCAAAAATAGCCTGCGGGCCCACTTAGTGAAGGCGACTCTTTTCACTAAGCTCCATCATCTTGTTGCAATCTCAACACAAACAACAGAAAGCCTTCGACACCTTGAAAGAAAAGATTAGTACAGCACCAGTACTAGCATTGCCCGATCTTCAAAGACCATTTGAGATTGAAACGGATGCTAGTGACTATGCCATGGGAGCAGTGTTGACGCAGCATGGTAAACCCATATGTTATCATTCTGAGACATTTAATTCTGCAGTAGTTAATTATCCCACATATGATAAAGAATTGTATGCATTAGTACAGAGTGCGAAAAAGTGGAAACATTACCTAATGGGCAAAGAGACAGTTATACATATTGATCATCAACCACTTCAATATTTGCATTCACAAACTAAGTTGCAATAATCAAGACACTATAGGTGGATGGGTTTTCTACAATAGTTTCATCTAGTCATTAGATATAAAAGGGCATACACAATAAAGTTGCAGATATGTTGCCCAAACCAATCATAAATGCATCCACTATACTTAAGCATAATTCAGTATTACATGAAAGCTACATTGAACAGTATGCTCAAGATATAGATTTTAAAGATGTATATGCAACTTTAAGTCATGGCAAACAAGTAGAAGAATTGGATTATCATTTTAAGGACCAAGTCTTGTATTATTTTGGAAAGTTATGCATTCCTCAAATAGAAGGAGTAAAGATAATTCGAGAAGCACACACTTCTCTAATATCAGGTCACTTTGGTATAAGTAAAAAAGTTTCACAGCGGCAAAGATTTTGTTATTGGCCAAAAATGAATGAGACAATTTCTAGATATGTAAGAGGGTGTACCATGTGTGCTAAAAGCAAGCCCGACAATAGAAAACTAGGCTTGTACACTCCACTACCAGTTCCTTCTCATCTCTGGGAAAGTGTTTCTATGGACTTCGTTGGGGGACTGCCTAAATCTAGAAAAGGTCATGACTATTTATATCTTGTTGTGGATAGGTTCAGCAAAATGTGTATTTTAATACCTTGTAACAAACAGATTACAGTTCTATTGGTAAAACGCGCGCGCGATAGGGAATGCGTTCTGCTAGGTTTTCAACCAGCTGCCGCCGCCATGGCTGCTCCAGGGGGTGCGGAGCCCTCTCCCACCCCTCCGATTTCGCTTGCAGAAGCCTTCAAGAAGATCCTTACGCAAAGAGGGAAAAAACGAATGCAGCCTGAAGCTCCGAAGTTTATCAAAAAATTAGAAGAAATCCCAGAAATTGCTCTGCCAGAAGACCAGACAATCAAAATCGCCCTTGCCCTGGCTGACAGAGGTTTAGTAGGGCAGTTTATGGGACGATGGCCAACAACCAAATCGACTGATGAATGGGTGCAAAGAAACTGGAGACCCCTGCTCCCAAACAATGTAATCAGCTACCCGATTGGAAGGGGCTACTTCATCTTTGAATTCACTACCAAGGAAGACCGAGATTTGGTGTTCAGAAATGGCCCATATTTCATGGGAAACCAAGGTCTCTTTCTGAATAAATGGACACCCGACTTTGACCCCTCAGTCGATGTCCCAAAGGAGGTCCCTGTTTGGGTTCAGCTCCCCAATCTTCCAATACACTGTTGGAGCTACCAAGCACTGCAAAAGATAGGAAATGGACTGGGAAGATTCATCGACAAAGCTGATAACAAGGGCCAATACACCTGCGCCAGAATATGCGTGGAAGTGGATCTCGAAGCTGGGCTACCGGAAGCTATCAAGTTGACAGTGGGAGATTGGCATCACTACCAGAAGCTAGACTACGAGCAACTCCCATTTAAATGCAGGATCTGCCATGAACATGGCCATTTTCAACGAAACTGCCCTAAAGCACCATCAGGGGATAAAGAGGAAGAAGAAGGATGGAAGGAAATAAAAAAGGAAAGGTAGTCTCAAAGCCAAACGAGAAGAAGCAGACAGAATCAAAGGGAAATCCCCAGCCCAACGACAAAACCAAACCAGTCTCAAATGAAGGCCCATCCACAGCTGAAAAGGGGGAGGCCTCAGAGAAACATGAAGAAACTGAAGGTCAGCCAAAGGAAAGGAAAGAATCCGAAGAAGAATCAAATCCCCAACTAACCAAGGCAGATCAAGGGGGAAAAGCAGGCGATGACGAACACATTAGTCTTGCCTCCGAATCAGGAGAAGAATCAGAAGAAAGAGAATCTGAATCAGACAGTTCTCAAATCTCTCCTATCAAAACATCCAGGGGCCGAAAATCCAAGAAGAAACAAAGAGAGGAGAAAACCTACATGGATGTTCTCCAAGGTTCCCAGAAAACCCTCAAGGGAATGATGAATACCAGATCCGGGCGCAAGAATAACAAGGCTCCAAAAGGAGCCACTCCCCCCCTCTCCAGTAAATAATGAAATACGTCTCCTGGAATTGCAGAGGATTAGGTAGCAGGCTGAAAGAAGAGGCCCTGAAAGACATTGTAAGGTTGCATATGCCTGAAATCCTTCTCATCCAGGAGACAAAGATGGAGGACTCTCTTCTCCTCCAATCCAGCAAAACATTCTGGCGCAAAGGCCCTGGAAGAGCTGTCAGTGCTAGAGGTGCCTCTGGTGGGATCGCCTCCTTCTGGGACAGCTCCAAATACGACTTGATTCAAGAAGAAAGTGGCCAGCACTGGATTTTCACTCAACTCCTTCACAAAGATTCTGGTCAACAAGTAAGTTTATTTAACCTTTATGCTCCAGTCTTGCCATCGGAGAAAAAAATTTGCTGGGACTCGCTCCAGTCCTTTCTTGTTTTGCACAATCCAGGAAATATCATTATTGCAGGGGATCTGAACGTTACTCTAGCTGCTGAAGAGAAAAAAGGTGGTTCACCTGTAAGGGACCCTGCCAGAGAATGGGTAGAAGACATCATGAACGATTGGGATTTGGAGGACATCAAACCTTCAGCCGGGAAATATACTTGGTCTAATAAAAGACTAGGTCCCAGCCATATAGCAGCTCGCTTGGACAGATTCCTTGTCCAAACCTCCTTCCTCACTAATGGCCTAATGACCTCATCCAAAATTCTGCCCAACTGCACCTCTGACCACAAACCCATAAGTCTGGAACTCTCCGTGGATAGATTTCTTGGTCCCATTCCATTTAGATTTAGCCCTTTATGGATTCAGCAAGAGGGGTTCAATGAGGTGGTTGCTGAAGTCTGGAACCGGAAAATTCAGGGTTCCCCTTTCTTCGTGTGGGAAGAAAAATTGCGGGCTCTTAAGAGAAAGCTCAAGGAATGGGCAAAAGCTTTGAAAACTCCTGCTGCCAATCGAAAAGAGTCTATAGAAAATCTTGCTGCCCTCCAATCCTCAATGGAGAATTCAGATATTACCCAAAGTCTGCTCCAAAAAGAAGTTGAGTTACAAAAAGCCTTTCATAAAGCCAGTAGGGACGAAGAGGAGTATTGGAGACAGAAATCTAGAAACTTATGGTTACAAGCCGGCGACAAAAATACTAGTTTCTTCCACAAACATGTCGAAGCCCGAAAGCAATACAAAAATGTTTCAGAAATCCGATTCCAAGATACAGTGGTTAATGATTTTGAGGGCATAAAGAGAGCAGCATTCTCCTTTTTTAAAGACCTCTATTCAGCTCCTGATTACCAGCCTATAGATCCCCAAGCATATCCGTACAATCTGATCCCCTTCTGTGTGCAAGACCCCGTCAATAATATGCTGACTGCCCCGATCAGCATGGATGAGCTCAAGAAAGCTTTGGATTGCATGGACCCGGATAAAGCGCCAGGGCCTGATGGGTTCACTGCCAGGTTCTTTCAGTCTTGCTGGTCAATTATCAACAAAGACCTTCTGAGAATGGTAAGGAAATCCCAATTTTGTACTAAGATAGGAGGCAGCACCAATTCAGCCTTCCTGGCTTTGCTTCCGAAAGAAAAAGGAGCTTCTGAGTTCAGTAGATTCCGCCCCATTTCGTTGTGTAATACTAGCTATAAACTTATTACCAAAATAATATCCATGCGCCTCAAGAATATATTGCCAGACATCATACCGGAGAACCAAGGAGGCTTCATCAAAGGGAGAAAGATACTGGATAATATTGTACTGGTTCAAGAGGCAGTACATTCAAGTGTCCAGAGAAAAGAGAAAGGAATGGTAATAAAACTAGATCTGGCTAATGCCTTTGACAGGGTGAGGCATGACTTTCTGTTTGCAGTTATGACAAAAATGGGCTTTTCAACAAAATTCACAAATTGGGTGAAAGCCTGCATCGCCTCTCCTTGGATTGCTCCGCTGGTAAATGGAAGATCAACTGAATTTTTTACAGCTTCAAGGGGATTAAGGCAAGGCTGTCCGCTGTCCCCGCTTCTCTATGCCATTCAAGCCTCAGTGTTGAGTTTCCAGCTCGACTACTGTCAGCAAATCCAAATTCTGCCAGGTCTCAGAATGGTGCAAAATGTCAAAGAAATAAACCATGCTCAATTTGCCGACGATACTCTGCTACTAGGTGGAGCGAGTATTATTTCGGCCAATTCTTTCAAAAAGGAACTGGACATCTATAAGGAAGCATCCGGCAGCAAGATTAACTACTCAAAAAGTACAATCTATGGCTGGAATTGCTCAGCTAAAAACCTTGCTGATATAGCTAGGCTTCTTGAAATGAAAATCTGTCAAGACTGGGATTCTTTCAAATATCTTGGGATCCCAATTTTCAGATCCATCCCCAAAGTTTCCCATTGGATGCCCCTTTTGGACAAGCTCAAACTCAGAATTAATGCCTGGGGAGCCTCCTGGCTGAACACTGCTGGGAAAATTATCCTTATAAAATCTGTCTTAACAAGCATGCCTCTGTTTCAGCATTCCATTCTCCTCGCCCCCAAAACCTTTCTCAGTAAAATGGATGGTATGCTGAGAAGATTTATGTGGGAAGGGGGAAAAAACAACGAAAGAAGGCTTCATTTAGTAAATTGGGATACCATTAAGAAACCTTTCATAGAAGGAGGTCTGCAAATTAGAGACTCGGCTGCCCAAAATCTCGCTCTTGGCTCAAAAATATTGTGGAATATTGTGGCAGGAAAAATAAGCTGGAGCAAGAAAGTGTTGTGGAAGAAATACTTTCAAGGTCAACGATTGAGATGTCTTGATCTTCCTCCAAAAAATTCCAAAGGCTCCCCAATATCCAAACTTTGTATCGCTGCTCTGGACAACTTCAGCCTCAACCTCTATTGGATCCCAGGTAATGGGAAAAAAATAAGAATTTGGAATGATCAGATTCTTGGAGACCAGCCTCTTCATCATATAAAAGGCCTGGCAAATATTAAGCTATGGTTGCATTCCAACAACAAGGAAACTCTATGGGACATAACCAACTGGACGGAGGATGCTGAAAGAAGATGGGACAGCTGGAATCTCGGGGAGGTGCCACACCATTTGCAATCTGAAGCTTCTTTACTGTTAGACAATCTGCAAGGGAAATCACCATTATCAGCAACAGCCAAGGATAAAAGAGGGTGGGGCTCCCATACTGGCTCCTACTCGGTAGCTGAAGGATACAAAAGTTTAATTGCTGTCCCGAATGTCCCTCCAGACCCAACGCAATGGAAATTCATATGGAACTTTCCTTCTCTCCCTAAAATAGACTTTTTCTGCTGGACACTTGCTCATAATAGTATTCTCACAGGAGACAATCTGAGAAAACGGGGAATGGAAGGGCCCTCCAGATGTCCATTATGTATATCAGAGGAAGAAACAGCTGAACACCTGTTGCTGCTGTGCCCCTTTGCCAAGGCAGTCTGGAAAGGGGTCCTGAGTTCAAGGGCGGACAAGATTGAGCTACCAAGAAGTGTGCCATCCCTGTTCTACGAGTGGGCCAAGCTTCCTCCAATCTGCACCAACAATAAAAACCTCCTTAGGACTGCTTGGATGTGGACCCCTAAATACATATGTTGGAAATTATGGCTGGAAAGGAACAACAGAATCTTCAGAGGAGAAATCTGCACTGTAAACAATGTTATATCCAAAATTAAAGCTTTATTGGGAGAGACTTTGGAAGCTAAGCCAACCCTAAGGAATGAAGTAAAGCTGGACAATGAGGAGGAGCTGTGGCTAAAAGAAATCGTTCCAAATAATCAACCCATCCCTACTATTCCAACCACTTGCCATGCTAAGTGGGAAATCCGTATGGAAGAACAGGAATTTCTAAAGTGGAGATCGGCACTAGATGACCATTGTCTTTTCTTCGACGGGGCTTCTAAAGGCAATCCAGGAGCTGCGGGTGGAGGTGGAGTGCTGCTGAAACCCGATGGGTCTACTTTACTCAAGTACCATTGGGGTCTGGGAATCGAATCAAATAATAGAGCTGAGGCTCTAGCTTTGTGGCAGGGGCTGACTCTGGCTCTAAAACGGAACATTCAAACATTGACGGTCTTCGGAGACTCTCGGCTCATCATTCAAGCAATGAATTCTCCTTCGAATCAGTGGCAGATTCATTTAGGCCGAATTCTAAAGAAAATAAGACCCATGCTGGCTAAGTTTCAGAAAATCTCCTTCTACCACATTATGAGGCAGCTTAATTCTCAAGCTGATTTTGAAGCCAACCTTGGAGCTGCCAGAAGCCAAAGAACCCTATCAGTCAATTTGGAAGATTCTCTCTGCATCATCCCATAATCGGATTAACCAGTAATTCTGTTTTAACACAGAAAACCCAGAATTTGCTTGCTGGAAATGGTGTTCCAGCAACACAGTTATTTTATCAGTTGCTGAAACTGGTGTTTCAGCAACGCCGCTCGTGGTGTTTCAGCAACGCAAAATTTTGACGTCAGGCTCTGTACATTCAATCGGACAGCTGCCCATTTCGCACGGCTCTTTCTGCTCCAGGGGAAATTGCTTTGACAAAATGCTCAAGCTGATTTTGAAGCCAACCTTGGAGCTGCCAGAAGCCAAAGAGCCCTATCAGTCAATTTGGAAGATTCTCTCTGCATCATCCCATAATCGGATTAACCAGTAATTCTGTTTTAACACAGAAAACCCAGAAATTTGCTTGCTGGAAATGGTGTTCCAGCAACACAGTTATTTTATCAGTTGCTGAAACTGGTGTTTCAGCAACGCCGATCGTGGTGTTTCAGCAATGCAAAATTTTGACGTCAGGCTCTGTACATTCAATCGGACAGCTGCCCATTTCGCACGGCTCTTTCTGCTTCAGGGGAAATTGCTTTGACAAAAATCAAGGCGTTGGAAGGTTAGAATGAAGACTAGAGATGGAAAACGATTTTCATACTCCCAAGTGGAAATAGCTCATATCCGATTCGCTCCTCTGGCAACAGAGTTAGAGGAAGGCTCCAGAAAGGTATACTCAGGTTGTCAGAATCAGCTGGTAACATCAAGGTAAAGAACCATCTGGCAGAGATACAGCGTTGCTTCTCCAAAAGACGACCCTGAATCAAAGATTGATCATGGAATCGTGGACTTCATGAACTCAGAGAGAAATGAAATTGAGAAACTCAATCCAATGTAAATGCAAGCGGCAGCTGTTTTGCCGCCTTTTAAATAAAAATCTAACCGTTAAAGTCAAAAAAAAAACAAACAGATTACAGTTAAACAAATTGCAAAGTTATTCTTTCAACATGTATGGGTTCATTTTGGATTACCCACTTCCATTATATATGATCGAGATACCCAATTTGTTGGGAAATTTTGGTCGAGTTTGTGGGAATTGATGGACACCAGACTGAAGAAGAGCACAACTTTTCATCCGCAAACAGATGGCCAAATAGAGGTAGTCAATAGGACAGTGATCCAGTTGCTCAGAGGCTATTGCAGCAAGCATCCCAAGCTTTGGGATGAACATTTATGTTATGTGCAACATGCTTACAACCGAGCTAAACATTATTCTACACAATGATCTCCTTTTGAGACCTGTTTTGGTTTCACACCAAGGTCTACCTTGGATTTTGTCTTTGGTAAAGACATAGTGTTTGATGGACACAGTGATGTGGACAAGGCAACCAAGTTCATCGAACAAGTCCAAGAGATTCACCAGGCAGCACAGGAACAGCTGGAAAAGAGCCAAGCCAAGTACAAGGCAAGGCATGATAAGCATCGGACTGAGCATAGTTTCCAATTTGGTGATCAAGTCTGGCTGTATATCAGCAAAGACAGAATGCAAGGTGAAGGTAAGAAGCTAAAGCCAACAAGGTATGGACCTTTCAAGATACTTGAGAAAATTGGTGAAAATGCTTTTCACCTTGATTTACCAGCTTGCATGCACATCTACTCAATTGTTAATGCAGACAACTTGAGACTATTTGAACCTCCATTGATTGAAGATCCTGAAGAGCAGAGCTAATTGCCTTCTCTTGATGATCTATTACTTGAATATCTCAATGAGTTTCAGGAAGATACAGTTCTGGACAGGAAGGTGAGAACTACGCGCAGGGGAGATGTTGAGTACCTGAGGATTGGACTCAAAGGTTCAAAACCAAGCAGTGCGAAATGGATAGAAATTGGGCAAAATAGGAATCTGTACCCTCACTTGATTGATCCTTAAAAACCAAGTTTTGGTGGTCCAAAAGATTTTTCAGTGGGAAGGCCGTGATCTGAATTAGATCCTAAAGAACTCTCTAAGTTTTCATAACTCTGTAAAATTCGTGCCAAAGTTTCAAAGTCTTAAAAAGGTTGAGCTTATCATAAATATCCTCGAACAGTTGTAATTTGTGAGCAACGCCAAGCAATGAGGACCCTCGGTCAAGCGCGCAGACCGTTGGCCCAAGGTAATGTGCGCTGCTACAAAACAGCAAAACGGGAAGCCTTTTTGAGAAACGGGGGAGGTTTCTGATATGTGATTAGCGACAAGTCGCTAATCACATATCGCTGAGCAAACCCCTTAAAGAAGAAAAAGCCCCTAGCGACCCGGACCCAAAAATTAAAAAACCATACGGAATTCGCTGATTCCGTCAAAGGCGAGTCCCACACAAAAACCGGCTGGATATCGGAAGGGCTTCGAGCAGTAAGTGGTTTCAACCGAGTCCTACCCGATGCCACACACTGGGTGCCACGCGTCCAGCAGAAGAGAGAGAAAACTGCTCACATCGGACGAGTAAATGTCACGCAACTTACCCGCCCAATATGGACGGAGACCGTAGGATCTGGAGGCTCCAAATCGACAATGGACATGCGATCCGATGCATGACCAGATTCAATGGGGTAAACAAGGCAAGTTGTATAAAAGTTTGAAGTCCAACATGAACAATGAGTTGGCAGAGGAATCATGTTCGTAGGCAATCTGGGAGTTAAATGGAAATAACGACTGTTCAAACATTTTCAAGAGAACTGACACTCAGTTCGTTATGAAACAGGTGGCCACCTCCCTGTAAGGACTTACACAGTGATGATGACGCAAAACAGAGGAATTCAAACAGACAGAGGCAGGGGAACCAGAGTGCCAGGAAGTAGAAATGAACAGTCAGAAAGTAAATTGGCTTTAAAGCCACGAACTGACAAAAACAAAGCAAGCAATGAGAAAAGCGAGTTAAGAAAGCGGAGAACAGAGGGAAGAAGCCAAGATGACCTGAAGGAAGTATCGAGCCAGACAAAGCCAGAGAGAGTCAGAGAATCTGTGTACTCCAGAGAAGACTTGAGAGGTTTAAGCGAACTCCTATGTAAAATGCTTTTTGTCATGCACCTAACCACTATGTAGCCAAGTGCCAAGAAAGGAAATGCACCAGGAAGGACAACTCTCTTCCAAGTTTGAAGGTTTTCTTGCCAAGAAATAAGCGCAAGAATTTTTTTACCCATTGCAATATAAGTAGGCACTGGATTGAAAAGTGTTGGAAACTTCATCTCCAACTGCATCCCAAGAAGACAAGAAGGTTATACAATCACTTGTGAAGGAAGTGGAAAATGAAAGAGTGGGGGACACTGTATCCATCCCTGAATCAGCCCATGAAGAAAGTCAATTGCAAAAAGAGAACTCATTAGCTTGGTTGGGTAAGAAATGGGTAAACTATTTGTCTATTTGAAAGCTATAATTTATTTGTAAATCACATGTTGCATATCCCCATAGTTGGACAATTTGTAAAAGTGATGTCATGTATAAATCACTTATATGAAACATCATGTTTCTTTTGGCTTGTTGTTGAGTCAATGGGTATGGGAATTTCAGATTTGATTCTATTCTATGTTTATACAACTTTTGGAGTCCAAAAGTTCTTTTTGTGGGAAGGCGTTATCCAGGTGGATCTTAAAATGCTCAAAATTTGACTGTCTCAAAATTCCTTGTAGATGGCTCCATTATGTAAATCTCAAAATTTTGAATCCAACTAACTTGAACAGGCGAAAAAAGGACTTTGTATGATGAAGTTATTGCAGGTCAAAGTTAGGGGTTGACAAGTGAAAGAGTCAAAGTTCAAAGTTGATAATCACGTAGCAATTTGTACAGCTGACGTAGAAGTATGACTTATGGCATCATCATTCTAACTTGGTAGTATGATGATGATGTCAGCATGTTGATGTGGCAGATGAAAGAGTGGAGCACATTGTAACCATCCTTGAATGAGCTCATGGAGAAATTCAACTACAAAAATAGAACTCCTTAGCTTGCTTGGGTAATAAATAGATAGACTATTTGTCTAGATGAAAGCTACAATTCATTTGTAAATCACATGTGCATATGCCATAGTTTGGTAATTTGTAAAAGTGATGTCATGTATAACTCACTTACATGCAACATTGTGTTTCCTTTGGCTTGTTGTTCAACCAATGGGTACAGGGATTTGAGAGTTGAGTCTATTCTATGTTTGTACAACTTTTGAAGTCCAAAAGTTCTTTTGTGGGAAGGTGTAATCCAGATGGATCTTAAAATTCTCAAAATTTGACTATCTCAAAATTCCTTGTAAATGGCTCCATTACGTAGAGCTCGAAATTATAAATCCAACACAACTTGAATGGGAAAAAAAAGGACTCAGTATGACGAAGTTATTGCAGGTCAAAGTTCAGGGTTGACAAGCAGAAAAGTCAAAGGTCAAAGTTGACTATCGCTTGGAAATTTGTACAACTGATGTGGAAGTATGACTGATGACATCATCATTCGAATGTGTTAGTATGATGATGATTTCAGAATGATGATGTGTCAATACGAGGAGTTGCCACGTGTCACTCAGAATTAGACTTTTCAGCGTTGGTTAAGCCAAAGAAAGTAAGCCATGTGGCATCTGTACAAATGATGTGGTCATTGACGTGGTGTATGATATGACACATGGTGCTAACGTGGAGCATTGACTGGATATGGTTGACTAGACGATGACTGGGTACCACATAGCCCTATGAAAAGCAGACAAGTGACGACATCATTGAGAAGCACATAGACGAATCATGTGAGGACATGAAGCAGCATACAGGTATGACAGATGGCAGCATGGTATTCATCCGAGTTAGATGAATGAAATGACGACAAGTGGTTGTATAGAGGATGAGTTTTTGGTTGACATCGACATGGTGACTGGAAGTATAGAGTGACTAGGTGGGCCAATCACAGGGTTCCGCATGACCCTGTGAGGGGTCACCATGTGGCCTCTAGATTCGCATCATAATTGGTTTAACCGACCTAACTGGCCTCCCTAAGAATTGAACATAGAACCTCCAATGAACCAACCCAACACCCTACCAACACACTATGGGAGTTACTTATTAACCATTTTTCAGCGATACTATCTAAATTTTAATGACCTGACGATTAGGGGTATATGGTGTCGAACATGACCAAGGAAAATTTGGAGGAGAGGGCTAAGGGCGCAACAACGGCCCGTAGCCATATGTAATATGGCAGAACCAAGGTTTATGATAGGAGTTAAGGGCACAGGTCCAACAACCACCATAAGTTGGGACTAGCATGGTTTGAACTTGCATCAGCCGCAGGTCGGTCCGCTAACCAACAGTCCCATAAAATAGGTAACAACCAACACATAATGGGCGCGACCGCACAATCTGTTGAATGGGTGGGCCAATGAAATGGTGGGGTCACCACATAGAACACCCATTTAAAATATTTAAACCGACAGCATAACCACCAGTGGGTGGGGAGGATCAAACCCCTGAACTATGGTCTAATAACCAAAACGCACACCAATTGGGCTATAACTCATTTGTTGCATGGATTGCAGAGCGAGTTGGTTTTGTAGAGTAGGTTACAGTGCATTTTGGTAAAGGGTGGTATTTTTCTCATCCCTTAACTTTTTTTAGCTCCATAAGAGCCTAGATTGGGGTTTTGGACCCTTCTGAGCAGCATGGTAGCAATATAATCACCATTGGAGCTATACAATGCACCAACATTAGTTTTGGTGGCTCAATGTTGATTTCTAACTATTTTCGAGGTAGATTTCCAGAGGGAGGCTTGGAGGGCCTGAGCGAAGCATAGTCGAGTTTATACTCAAATGACTCAAATTTTCACAAGGAATTCCTCTGCAAATGTTTTTTTTCTCATTTAAGCAACTGATTTTCAAGTGATCTTTAAATTGGGGTTTTGAAGGAAGGCCATAGTGACACTTTATCAGGAAGTAATCATGTTTACAAAACAAGGTTCCATTCGAAACCAATTTCTCTCTCTCTCAGTCTTTGTGTGTGTGTGTATTACGTCGATAAATGAATAAGGTTTCCAAATTTTTAATTTACTTATCAATAATTATAATGTGGATGGTATGGATTTAACCTCCACGAATATTCTAAGATATTCTTAGTAGTATACATAAAAGAAATGTTGTGATTTCTCTCCAAAGTAGTTATGCTCTTTTTTTCCATTTTAATTAAATTAATTAATTTTAAAAAAAGTCATATGGACAAGTGTCATATGAAATGAGTTATTGTTTTTTTTCATGTGGTATTGATAAGCCATGGCATTCTAATAAAGCCTATTTAAAATCATGCAAAGTAATAATCTAATATATTTTCGTGCTTGAGATTATTAGCCCTACCCCACCTACCTCTAAACCCACTACACACATGCATTTATATACCCTCCAGAGACCTCTCGGAGGGGAGTCCATCCCACATCCCCTCCTCTACCTCATTTCTCTTATCCTACAATCTTTACATTCTTCTCATTGATCGCCTCTCTCAACCCTCTACGTGAACATACTATTGTGCCAAAGTTTGTAAAACTATTAGAATCCATTCCAAAAATCAATCTTCCCCTAACAGTTCCTCAAAAGGTAGCTCTCTCCCTTACCAAATGAGGACTTGTTGGGTTGTTAACTAGTCTATGGCCTTCCCCAAAATTTGTTCAAAAATGGATTAAGTGCAATTGGTCCACCAAGATCGAGGGACAAATATCAAATCATTTATGTGAAAGAGGGTATTACACCCACTTTGAATCAAAAGAAGACAAAGACCTTATCTTCCTAAATGGGCCATACTTCATAGATTTGAGAAGACTCTATCTAAATAAATGGACCATTGACTTTGATCTGGAGCTTGATATCCAAAATGTAGTTTTGGTTTGGTTCCATCTCCCCCATATCACTGTTCATTGCTAAGGATACGACTCTGTAAGAACAATAGGGAACACAATATGGAATATATACATTGAAGCAAAACAAAAGTGAACATGGATGAATGCGCAAGGAACTCTATGGAAGTTGACGTAGGCAAGGGTCTCACTGAAGCTGTTAAGGTCAAGATTGACAATTGGTCTCATATTCAACAACTTGACTATGAGAAACTTCCTTTCAAATGAAAGGTATGTCACAAGTATGGTCATTTCACAAGTAGATGTCCTAAACAACCTCTAGTTGAATCACTAGAAAACAAAGAAGAAGAATGGGATACTTCCAGGTGTAAACCAAATAACTCTAGGAAAAATCCAATCTCTAAGGAGTTGGTCTACTCAGGATCCAATCTTTCAGCCTCTTAATCTCTAGTTATTAATCCCAGCCCTTCCATCCCCTCAAGCCCACTAACCACTAATCCACACTCCTCTAACTCCTTTGAAATTCTAATCAATGTGCCCTCTGAACCCAATGACATCCAGAACACCTCTCCAAAGATGGAAAAGGGAAATGTTCAATATGTAGCTCATGATCTATCTAGAAACAATACGATTCCCCCCTTAGAATCCATGAAAAAATCATAAGGCATCATGACTCGAACCATGAAGATCTAACTCTTTCCCAATCAGATCTGATTCTTACCACAGTTTTGTCCACTCAATCTTTTGCTAGTATCTTGACCTGAACCAAGGCTAAAGAGTACTCGACACCTGTTAAGGGAACTCTCAAAATATTTGGTAGGAAATCTAACAACAAAGTTCGAGATGAGTAAGCTCAAATGGACATGGCATTGGGTATTCAACAACCCGTGGATCAATTTCTAGGAAAAGGTCAAGCATCAAAAGAAATTTTGACCCGAGAAGGGAGAGTTAAGGGCTCTACCACACTCTCCCAAGGTAAATGATGATAATGGCCTATTGGAACTATACAAAACTGGGATCAAAACCAAATATTGGTGCAATAAGGTATATAGTTAGAGCAAAAAAACTTATAGTCCTTCTCATTCAGGAAACCAATTTAACTGATGAAGAAATGACATCTACAGCCAGGAAATTTGGTAAAGATTTGAAAGGAATAGTAATTAGTGCTAGAGGTGAATCAAGTGACCTATGTATAATATGGAACCACATAATCCTAGATATAAAAAACATATATCAAGATCAACATTGGATGAAGATCTATTTTAGAAATAAAGAAGAGGGAAATGAATTCACAGTATACAACATTTATGGTCTAGCCCATTACAAAAAGGATCAGTGTTGGCAATACATGGCCTCTAAACTAGAAGTAGAAGGTAGCAATTTATCAATTTGTAGGTGATCTAAATTTGATGATGAACAAAAAATAAAAAATAGGTGGTTGTTACCTCCACGACCCATTTAGAGACATGCTAGAAAACATTATGGTTGAACATAGCTTCATACACATAAAACCTATAAATGGCAAGTTCGTGTGCACAAACAGGCAATTAGATCTAGGAAACATACAAGAACGTATGGATAGGTTCATCATCCACACCGATCTAATAGAAAACTCCTCCACTGCATCCTCAAAAATATTATCTATAATAATCTCAGCTCATAAACCTGTAACTATCACATTTGAAGAAAAAGGCAACCTTGGCCCTCTTCCTTTTAGATAGAATACTTTATGGTCCTTAAATAAGGAAGTATCACAACTAGTTGAACAAGCATGGTACACCAAAATTGATGGCTCCCCAAGATTTATATGGGACTTGAAACTAAAGCTAGGAAAATCTACACTAAAACTATGGGAAAAGAACAATAGTAGATAGCCCTCACAAGTTAGGAAAGCCCTTCAAAGGGAGTTGGAGACAGTGCAATCTAGAATGAATAATAAAGTAGAAACAAAGGAACTCCAACTCAAAGAAAAAAACTCTATTGGAAGATCTACCAAATAAAAAAAAAGGGAGGAGGAAGATTGAAGAACCAAATCTAGAAGACTTTGGCTCCATGAAAGAGATAAAAGCACTTCTTTCTTTCATAACCAAATGCAATCCCGAAGAAATAAAACTAGTGTCCAATCCATTTATAAATAAGGGAAAATTCTTGTACAATGGGTGGAGGAGATAAAAAAGGAATCCCATCAACATTTTAAAGAGCTTCTGATAGTTGACCTAGAGCTAGCTGATTTTAAGGAGGTCTTAAGCACAATTCCAAAAAAAGTAACTAAAGAATAGAATATAATATTAACCCAGTAGATCACAGAAGAAGAGATATAAAAGTCATCCTGGAATTTTCACCCCGATAAAGAGCCAGGGCCTTATGTCTTCTCAATATCCTTCTACATAACTTTTTAGAGGGTTATTAAAAGGGATCTCTACCAATTAGAAAGATGGATTCAAGTGGAACCTTTCAGGGAAAGAATACACTATTAAGAGTAGTTATAAGGTGTTACAAGAAGATCAAATTCAACAACTAGAATTTCCCTACTAGAAAATAGTATGGAAGTCTGAAAGCTTGCCCAAAATCAAACTCTTCATATGGACTCTTCTCACGAGAAAAATATTGACCACTGAAAACATATGGAAGCACAACATTCAAGGCCCCTCTAGATGCCCCCTTTATATGAAATCTGAAGAAACTATGCAACACTTATTTATCCTATGCCCTTTTTCCCAATCTTGTTTGAATACATTGCTCTATCCTCTTCCTATCCATCTTCACTCAATCTCCCTCTACTCGACTTTGTAACTTAGTGGAACACAAGTTGTCCTTCCTCCCTTTCCTAGAAAAATCTTATAAAAAGGTTTTGGCATACCCTCCCAGTAACCCTCTATTGGAAAATATGGCTCACAAGAAACAAAAGTATATTTGAGTAAAAAAACACAACAAAGGATAGTCATGGTGAAGGTTTGGAGCCTCATAATAGAGGTTATCCTCTCATAAGGGAATAATAACTTAGATCAGAGCAATCATTAGGAGAAAAATTTGACTTTGTTACACTTCATAATACAAAATATTGACAATGATATCACCATTCGACAAAAGAAGTCATACTCTTACCAAAGTATAAAATCAAGCTGAAAGATTAGGAATACCAAACATGGTGCAAAGCGCAAAATAAGCCCTCTCTCTTCTTTGATGAAGCATCAAAAAATAATCCAGGTAAGGCTAGTGCAAAAGGGATCATCACCAATCTGGAAGGAACCAAAGGAATCTCCTTCAAGTGGGGTCTTGGGGAAGAAACCAACAACCACGTAGAAGCATACACTCTTATCCTAGATGTCATGATACTTAGAGAAAAGCATGTTGCTTGTCCCATAATTATGGGAGACTTTGCTATGTTTACAGACCATCTCATCAAAGGAACCAGTCTATCAATACTAAACTAAATCAAAATTTAACTCACATCAAACAACAACTTGTGAAAATAGAACAGGCATCTTACTATCATGCTCTCAGACGAAATAACAATGCTCCAAATTGACAATCAAATCAGGCATGACATAGAAACCAGGGTGAAGGTTGCATCAATAACAACATTAGGCATATTTTGATTCCATGATTACGAGATTGGTCATCAACGGCATGGTAGAAATTTTTCCATTGTCTCCAAGTTCCAACATTGACAAATTCAGAATTTGCAGTTTTAATTCTCAATCAAGAAATCATGACAAGGAGGAGCACGCAGAAAAAACAAAAATGCAATTCCAATCTTCAAATTTTTTTTCCTTTAATCATGAAATGCAAATATTTTTTTTGCAATTCCGGTAGATACACTACTATACAAGCAGCATAGCAATCTCAAATGCTAGCATAAGAATCAGATGAAGTAGTATGGTAGCAGTATTATATCAGGATTTAGCTCCCACTCTCAAAACTATATACTCAAGCCTTCAAGCCTCCTTTTTTGGCATTGATGCAAAATACTTGTTTCCATTAAAAAAAAAAAAAAAAAAAAAAAAAAAAAAATCCTATTTAAAATCAAGAATCTCCATGGGAAACTGAGGGTGAATATCCATAGTTAAGCATCTTGTTACATGTTTTTTTGCCATAAGGGAAACTAGATATATTGACCTCCTACAGAGGGGAAAGTCTATCCAAAACAAAACTGATCGTTGTAGATAAACAAGCCTATCAACTAGTGAACTGCAAATAAAATTACTACTATAATACATAACAAAAGGTAAAGAATCTGATGAAGTCGTTGGAGCTAGATCCTAGGTGATGGACCTTAAGGGAGTTAGATTCTTAAATCACATTAGAGATGGCTCTCCAAGTTGGATATCCTAGCCTCCAAACTCTCCAGACATAAACATTGATAACACTAAGCAAACTTGAAATCATTCAAAGTAGGGATAATGTCATTCTAATATTTGAGAGAATTGGGATTTTTTTTTTTTTGCAATTGTGCATATTATTCTAATAGTTTAACATAACACCAAGATCTCATTTGTAGAAAATACGTTGCATAGCTAGAAGTATTATGGATTGTTGGTTGTGTTATTTTTTTTATCTGTGTAGTGGCTACGAATTTGTTTTAATTGAGGAGGATGAAACCCAAGTTCTCAAAGCTACCAGCACATCCTCAGGATACTCAACAAGTTACAATCGATGGGGAATGAAGTGGTGAAGTTGGTAGCAGCTTGATTGGGCTTGCACCTTTGTAAGAACAGGACCTATGTCGAGCTAAATGTGGGAGACAAAGACGGGAGGAAGGAAACTGGGGAAACGTTTGAACTGCGGGAGGCAGGGGCAAAAGGGTGGTAATGCAACCTTACAACATTAATGCACATCAACATAGTTCGGCACAAATGGATGGGAAGGGACTATTGGGTGAGAAATTGATGGATGGGAACCTAGAGGAAAGTGAATAATGGGAAGGGATAGTCAAAGACAAATAAAATGGTGAGATTGGGCACGATTATTGAGGACATATCAAACCACTAGAAAAGAGAAAAAAAATTCATTACCAAATCAAAATCTAAGCTATCAAAATCATTTGGGAATTTGACCTGGCATGGGCCACACCAACCCTTAACATGGTTGGATTTTTGGATGTCTCCTCCTGCCTACTGCAAAGTTTCCAAATTGGGTAGTTATACAAAACAAAGCCCTACCCTTAGAAACCAATCACGTTAATGATATTTGAAAATGTACTTTTATCATTTATAGGGAGAAAATTGTAATTTTTTCCAATGTATATTTATCATTAATAAGGAGAATTTTTTTTATTATTTTAATTAAAATTTTGTAAGATTTATTTTAAATTTATGAAACAGTGAATCTCAATCATTAATATTGCAATATTTAATTGTAATTTTGGGTTTCTTTACAAAACAATGTTCCCTTCAAAACCAATAACTTCTGCTAGATTTGGAAATGTGTTTTTATCATTAATAGGGAGAAAACAACTCTCTCTCTCTCTCTCTCTCTCTCTCTCTCTCTATATATATATATATATATATATATATCGAGAGAGAGAGAGAGATATATATATATATATATATATATCTCTTATATATCGAGAGAGAGATATATATATATATATATATATCTCGATATATATATATATATAAAGATAGAGAGAGAGAGCTTCCAAATTTTTAATTTACTTATCAATAATTATAAGGTGAATGGTAGGGATTTAACCTTCATGGAATATTCTAGGATACTTAAACCAAGGTGTTTCTCTTGCAGTTGGGCTAGGCATATCCTAGCCAATAATATCCTTCAATTCTAGTCATCCTACATCCAATCGTTTTTTACCACGTGGCTCGTGTCGTCGGACTAGGTTCAGCTCAGGTCTGAATCTCTACGTGCGTTGATACTTTGCCCACCCATGTTGAGCCTGTATACATTTTGCACAACATTGGAAAAACCAATGGAGAACATCACCCTGTTTCCGAGCCCAACCAAGATCGGGTCTCTGTCGAAGATATTTTGTATTGATTCAACCTTCATGCCATTGACAAATGCCTAATGGGTCACTAAATTCCTTTCTCTTTTGCAAGCCAAAGGGCCATCTAGAAAACTAGATTCTTGATTGGATAACTTGCTACAATATCACCTTGGGTACTACATGGAGAATTCACTATCTGCATGATAAATTTAGAGACTGCATCATTCATTGTGATATCAAGCCTAAGAACATTCTCTTGGATGTCAATTTTTGCCCCAATGTCTCTGATTTTGGACTAGCAAAACTGGTTGGATGACATTTTAACCATGTCTTGACTACCATTAGAGGAATGAGAGGGTACTTGATGCCAAAGTGGATTTCTGGGATGTGCATTACTGTTAAGGTTGATGTTTATAGCTTCAGCGTGACGTTGTTGGAAATCAATAATGGGCGCCAGAATTGGGACTTCAGCATGCCCTCGAGTCAACTATTCTTCTCGACCTAGGAAGGGACTCAAATGAAGTTGGAAAACGTAATGGGCTTGCTAGGATCCATCCCATTACTCCATCATCCAGTCTGAATGAGTTGGCCATCGATGTAAAGGCAAGTGAAGAATAAAAAGTGTTGGTGAAAAGAAAGTAACCACAGAGAAAACCCGAATGCCAACGTGCTATAAAATTGGTCAAATTTCTTACCCTATTGATGTGGTCGTTGAGCTAATATGATGTGAATCAAAGTATATGTTTAAAGTCAGATCTAAGAATATTCAAAGACATATATATTTATATTAAGAACTAACTAATATGTAATTGTCCATTTGGGTTTTGTGGTTCTCAAGGGCTCTTCAAAGATGAGCCCTCAATGGCTTCTTAGGAGTTTGTTTGCACTTTTCCATTTGTATGTTTGGTTTCAAGTGAAAATTGCTTCTATCTTCTTGGTGTATCCCCCGAGGACTTCAACAAGGTCTATTTTTGTACACTATTAAATCCCCTTTTGTAGACACCATTATTGTTTGTTTTAATGTCAAAAATGGTTGAGCAGATTCGTTATAAAAGTACGTATGTTGAATTAACTTTGAATTTCCATATAGAAAATGAGATATATGTTTAATTTACTTTGGATGGTCGGAAATCAAAAGAGATATGAAAATATCATTGGATCCAATTTGGTTATTGTTCTTTAGGGAAGTGAAAAGCTTTAAGATTGGTAGATATCCAGCCTTTTTATAGGCCTCCCTATAAAAAATAATCTTAGCACTATTCAGCCTTTATAGTATCTGAATTGTTCTTTATATGTCGGTGGCATTTGTCGGCTTTAGTTATTTTCATTAAAATTATCAGAACTATAAATGTTTACATAAATCACCATTTTATTCTTTGATACTTTAGCATATCATTTTTACTTTAGCATATCATTTTTTTTCGCTTTTGGGTTAATTTTAATACTGTGTTTTGCATAATCTACAACATTTGTAATTCATGGGTGCAATCATTTATCTTTCGAATATGTAATTCCATGGGGTGTTATTCTAATTGAAATTTATCTAAATCTGTCTCCCCAATATGACACGAGATCCAATTAGTTAATTCATTTTGCAGGTCTTCTCTTTTTATAGGGTATGGTTATAATTGTGCAATTTATGTGAACGCACGAAGTGCATACTTATGTAGGGTTCCTGATTCGGCGTGTCATGTGTGACAATTCCAGGATTCAATGTGACATTTTGAACATTTTCATGCTTTGTGAAATCCAATTTACTTTTTGTCTCCATTTTTTGTAAGTATTTCTCAGAACTCTAAGACACATTGCAATTGGCCTGAGTACTGAGGGAAAGACAGTCATCATAGGGCGAACAATAAATCACAAGAACTTTCCTAGATCTAAAATGCAATGACAAAAATCACCCAAGACTTTGGTTGACCCCAACCACTTATTTGTGCCTTCAAGGGAATTGAACCTCCATGGATTGCCAAACATACCATTATTGAACCACAACAACCCCATTGGTTATATTCAAAATTTTACCGAAGCAATTTACTTTTTTTTAACATCATTTCTTATTATGCATAATTTCGGCTTTATGACCATGACCAGCAACATTTGTTCAATGCTTATTGATGTTCTATCATATATATTATTTTGATGCTTTTATTTACTATTTCTCTCATCAACACTTAATTTATTTGTGGTGTTTACTAGGGTGATGAGCTCCAGGTTAAACCGAACAAGGTGTCTTCCATAAAGACATCACTTCCTTATGATTATTATTCACTGAATTATTGTAAACCAAAAACAATTGTCAACAGTGTTGAAAATATCAGAGAAAAAACAAAAACAAAAAACAAAAAAAACAAAAGTTTGCGTAGTTTAAGTATTATACTATCCATTCTTGGCTTTGTTGTTCATTGGATTGGTAGTAGAGGACTCATGTCTTTTCTCTTTACGATTGCTTTTTTTTGAAGGTATAAAAGTATGTATGCAAAAGAAAATATGGATTTCTTTAGGCTCTATATAGCATTGTGTGATGGATTGTTGATATCTTGTTAGAATTGGCATTATGGCTACTTATTAGCAAGTCTGCTGGAACCACTAGCCCGACCAACTTTTTCTCACCAAGTATTTAACCGGTTTCTTCTATGGTAGTTCCACATGAGAGAGGAGAAGCTTTGTAATTATGTATGCTAGATAAAGCTAGATGCAAAGTTTGAAAATAACTTCAAGGAGAAAATAGGTGATGAATATCCTATTAATATGTAAGCATTTTCATGTTGTAAATTTCACTTTGCTTTGTGCTTATATATTTTCTTCTAGTTGAACTCATCAAGACTTTTTTGTAGCAAGTTCATTTATTAATATTTTAGTTTGAGAGGATATATTCAAGTGTATATTTAAAGTGTTAAATCTTATCATTGATATTATGACATTTTATATTATATTTATTAATGGTCAAATCCTATTACTTCTATTTATTTACGACATAAGCAAACTCCTTTCTATCTATCATAAGCTTCTTTTGGTCCCATGGTGATGGGTGTAGTGTCCACCCAAATTGTTGGGATGTTTCTAAACTCCTTCATAGTTTTTATCTATAATTTTATCACAAGAATATATCTTCTTTTATATTTGGGATACACATCTTGTTATGAAAGTCACTTATCTAAGTTTGATTTAAATAGGATTTTTGATCATCTACATGTGGTTGTAGCCAGACAAAGATTTGATTAAGCTTTAGTTACTTCATATGTACATGGCTTCTGTGTTGGGTTTAAAGCTAGTTATGTAAAGGTAAGTGAAGATGGGGTGTTGATGTAGTTATACTCTTGAAAAGTTGTATCTTTGGATCCTAATTGTCTATCTAATGTGGAATTCGGTGCAAATATAGAGTACAAAAGAGAGATACTTCATACACAACCATTTTCCTTTTGAGGTAAAGTTTCACAAAGATTCAGAGGTTATTTTTTCTCAGATTGTTGGATTTGAAGTCACATCTTATAGGTATTTTGGAAATTGGATTCATATTATTAGAATTTGTTAGCTATGTAAAGGTCAATTAGTTGTCTTTTTCAATTTTGAAACTAATATGAAATTGGGTATATAATTACAACATCAAGTGTTTGTTGCATATGCATTTGAAAGTATTAAAATTAGTTGTTTTTCTATCAATCAAATTTAGATGCACTAGTTGTCATTTAGTTGCCATAGTGTGATCAAATAGCTTTATTACAGAGAATGACTCACATTTTGAAATGCATTAGCTCTTAACTTTTTTCTTTCCCCTTTTTGTTGGTACATTTTATGTATAAATTACTTTAATTATTGGAAAACAACGCCAAGAATGAGTTTGAGCAACCTTGGTTTTGAGGATAATCCCCATTTGACAACCTGCAACCCAAACAACAAACACTACGTTTCACAAACCAATGTTCTACAAGAAGTTGACAAGGGTAAATATATTATATTTACTTATGATGTCTCATTCCAGGTATTCAATCACTCTTTTGTTCATCAATTTTGTGGTTTCTATTATGTGTTCAACCTTTATATGGTAGTTGTGATTTGCCCATGTCTAAGAAATTGTCATTGCAATCTTGCAGGAAATCCCTATCAAATGGGATTCTCAATGGGATACATATCTTTTCATGATAGATGATTAGATCCATTAGTTCTCTATTATCACTCATTAATGATTGTCTCATTCCTTTTTGGGATGGAGGCAATGATTATGATTAGAAATTTGTATTGAGATATCTCAAATTACAATCTATTGGAAACACCAGATGAAGACCAAGAAGAAACCACATGGAAACTTGTCCATGGAGATGTATTCAAGCCCCCAAGTAATGCAGGTTTACTCTATGTCTATGCAAGAAACGGGGTACAATTTTTTGGGGTGAAACTTGTTACAATGATATTTTCCATGCTTGGGTTTCTTTCACCATCCAATTGTGGTGGACTGATGATAGCTATGTTTCTCTTATGGATCTTCATGGGTTTATTTGTTGGATACTCTTCTTCTCATTGTATATGGATATTGTGACATCATACTTGACCATTAAAAAATTAGATGGCAATTGATATCAATTGAGAAGCTTCTCCCAAATTCTCACTCTTTGTAATATTTGTATTTTCATTTAGAATTGGATTTTCGCACAATTAATACATTTTTTTAAGGCCAATTGTTTCATCTACATAATGTATACATTTTTTAAAACCATTACTATATAGCAATATTTGTGTATTTTAAAAAAATAAAAATCAATTGATATTGACTTGACCAATAAATATGATGGTTACTGATATATAAGCAGCTTAGATCAATCTTAACTCTGAATCTACCAAGTGCAGAGAGAGATTGAATTTCTTGAGGTACAAACCTCTTTTCCACTAAAGTATAAAGTTACTCTTCGTAATAGAGTTTTCTCATTTTTTTTTCAAATAATCTTTATCTAATATTTATTCTATTAAAAAATATATATATTTAGTGATTTAGTCTTCCAAGATTATCTTCCCAAATCTTTTATTCATTCGGTGTATCTTTGCACCTTTAGGGAAAATTGCTAGCCTTAGTACCATACACAAATCAAAGGTTGAGATTTGTCTCCAAATAGTTATGTTCTTTTTGCCTTTTTAATTAAAGTGATTAATTAAAAAAAGGTCATATGAACAAGTGTCATATGAAATGAATTATGGTTTTTTTTGGTATGTGGTATTGATAAGCCATGGTATTGTAACAAAACCTATTTAAAATAAAGAATCTCCATGGGAAAGTAAGGTTGAATCTTCGTAGTTAAGAATCTTGTTGCATGTTTTTTTTTGTATAAAGGTTTAATTTATATATTAATTATTTTTTATAATTAATAGTAATAATATTTTTTTTAAATTTATATCGTTGTTACATCAAAATATCCATGTACTAAGATACACCTGTTAGATACCCATTGTTGTTACTAAGTTCAACATAGGTGGTCTCAATCTACCACAAGGGAAACCATATATATCAGCGCTTATGGAGGAGAAAGTCTATCCAAAATAAAACCAACTGTGTAAATAAACAAGCATATGAGCTACTGAACTGCAAATAAAAGTATTACTGTAATGCATAACAGAAGGTCAAGAATTTGATGAAGTCACTAGAGTTAGATCCTGGGTGTTGGACCCTAAAGGAGCTAGAGGCTTAAATCACACTAGAGATGGCTCCTTAGGTGGGCTATCCTAGTGTCCAAACTCTCCAGACACGAGCATTGGGCATGCTTGATATCATTCAAAGTAGAGATAATGATTCTCCTTCTGGACACTAATCGGGAGGGTTTTTACCTGCCAATGAAGGGTAATAGAGTTTATGTACTATTTCCATTTTCTCTTTGTGTGACCGAGGTCAGGAACCTAGTGGGCTACCTCCTCTAGGATTTTAAAACCTGAGAATATTTAACAGTCATCGGCTAAGAGGGACTCGAGATGGTGAATCCTAATGCGAATATTGGGATGGGTAGTTGAATGGTAAATGGTTGCAACCTCCTAATCTTAGGTATGGGCTTATGTTCTACCTTAGGGGCCACATCCATCTCCCCCCACAAAGACTATGCATGTGTTTTCAAGGCATGATGCATGGGAAAGGGAAACACACATTACATATATCAAGACTCACGAAACTAGAGGAGGGGTTGTGGAAACAGGGGACGTAAGTGGGAGGTTGAATAATATAATATTTTAAATAAAGTTATAAATTAATTATTTTTTATGATTTTTTAAATTTTAGCATAGTGAGATATATCATAAGTGTGTGTTTTGATGCTTATCATGGATTAATGCCTATTGGTGTTTACGAGTTGTGCTAGTTATAATATTTTGTAAAAATTATTTTAATTAATAAAATTGTAAATTTTAATAACTAATATTGTAAAATTAAATTGCAATTTAATTTTAACATTTCAATATTTAAAGATATTTAATTGATTCAATTGTTTATTGAATTTAATTGGAGTAGTGGGAGAAATGATTAGTGTCCTCCCCACTTGAATTCAATTCTCACAAATAACATAATGAATATATTAATAAAAACATTAAAAAAATAAATGTATCAATCAATCATATAAATGTAATAATAAAAATGACACATCAATCTTGAATTATTATATATTTGTGAGTGTGGAGGATAAAAAAATATTAATAAAATTAAAATGGTAAAAAAATCTTGTTATCGAACCGCGGGTAGGTATAAGGCAATCAGAATTGAGTTGACTTTTTATTAATTTACTTTTTCACTAAACATTAAATTAAAATATATAATGTTTACTTTATAAAACATAAATAATTTAATTTCTTAAATATATTAATATTATTTATTAAATATTTGATTGGTTTGTCCATTTTTCTTCTTATTGTGTAATGATGTTTTAGGCAGTTGTTCATACAGCTCTGCAAAGATTTGAGTGGCGCAGGTTTCAGTGTTTAATATAGGGGAGGGACACCATTACCTGTGCGCCCTCCCCGCCACGTCGCCTGCCGCCACGTGAATCCGCCTGAAGTTAGTACGACACCTGTCCGCCGTGGAGGTCCACGTGTTGGGCACCGTGTCATCAGGTTAAAACACCTTTCCGCGCCGTGTTGAGGGTTCATTACGCGTCATTTGTGCGATGTGTTTTTTGCCATTTGTTTTTCTGTTCGGGTCCGGTTGTTGGGCGAAGCCCTCCGCCGAAGATGGCGCGGGACGGCCCCAGAACCTGCGCGCTTCGTCCGCTAACCAAGAGCTGATGTCCGCCATTGTTCGAGGTTACGCGTCCATGGTTGGAACAGGGTTTCTGGCTTTCTTGTGGTTTTCCGCCTGGATTTGTTGGTCATTCTGGACCGCCGGTGGTTTAGGGTTTCTTTGGTGGTGGTTTAATTCGCAGTTTTTGTTGTTTGGGGAGGAGCCAGTTGCAGTTTTAGCGAGTTCGAGGTCGAAGGTTTTTTTAACAGGTAATTGTAGGTTTTTCTGTTTTTTGTTGGTTTTTTTGGTTTTTTTTATTGTCTAATGGCTTATTTCCAACTCGTTGCAGGTGTGGCGAGCTCCAGAGAAGGTCTGGCGAAGGTGTGGCGAGCTCCGGAGAAGGTCTGGCAAAGGTGTGGCGACCATCCATGGCTTCTATCCGGTAGGATTTTAATCCTACAAGCTATTTCTATGTGTTTTTCAACACAAAACACCTTATTGGAATTTTTGTTAACTTTGCATGGCAGGTTTTGAGGGTTTAGGGTTTTGCAGGTTAGGGGTTTAGGGTTTTGCAGGTTAGGGGTTTAGGGTTTAGTGTATTTAACTCATTTTGTTCTTTCTTTGGTCTCTTGGTCTCTGAATTTAGATTTAAATGAGGGTTTTGTTCTTTCTTTGGTCTCAAATTTAGGTTGTAGTAGCATTGTTTGCATGTTTACCTACATAGTGGCTTACAATGTTTCATTGTGGCTGCTGCCATGAGAGGATTCAGGGAGAGGCAGAACCCATAGTGAAGTTTGAGATTTTCTGTGCTGAGCCATGGAAAAGAAAAAGAGGCAGCTACAATTTCCTCTTTTTCAGAGAGCAGTACCCTTATATTTGCTATTGCAAATGCTTGTTAAGATGACATGGCTTCTTCTTCTGCTATTTATGTCAACCCTCATGACCACCAAAACCCTCCATCGCTTCCTCATGCCTCCACTTCCTTCTCAAGCCTCTGAAATGAGTGCCATATATTGTAGTGGAGGGTTGAATTGTCTATTAGATCACTGGTTAGGGCCTTTTTGTATTTTACTTCAGATCAGTCATAGTTCAATCCTTATGAAATTCCAGAGATTCCAGTAACTAAAGGAGATGCACAAATACATCTACTTAACCTTTGCTTGAGGTCATTGTTTAGTGATTATTGTGAGGGATTATTCGTTGCTGACTTGTGAACATGAGCTGCAGAGTATAAGGCCACAAAGTAGCTTGACAACAAGGCTGCAGGATATGTTGAGAAGTCTGCACATATAAGTTTGTCTTCCAGCGATTTCCTTGGCAAATAAATAGCCCAAAGGAAAGTGAATAAATTTAGAGGGTTTGTATCAACGAAGACATACCACTGTAATGTGATTTAAGTTCAGTGTCCATCCCTCGTTTTCTACTTCAGTTTTTTTTCCCTAGTTCATGCCACAATTCCTTATTTTGAAGACCAAAATTATACTTAACCCAAATCAGAAATTTCATCAAATGAGTGTGTCGAGTAGAGAACTTCAATGAGTTTGATTAGGATCTGTGTAAACACTTATGACATCGATCTTCAAATATTTAAACCCATATGAATCTAATAAAAAATGTAAGCCTGAAACCCATACATTTCACAAGGAGAAGTTCCACGTTGCTTCAGGCTTCCAGATCCAAATGAGGGACCTTCATATAATTAGAGCTTTAAAAATTCATTAATTCTAAATTAGGACAAGACCTAATAGGGTAGTAGAGAATATAACTCCAACAAAGCACCAAAAGGATACCTAAGATCCTTAGAGAAAACAATGACCTGCAAAACTGGAGCCCAACGATACCCAAATTGAAAATATAAAACCATAAACTCCTTGACAAAAGATAAATACAGAATATGTTTCTTCAGGAGTATGCATATCACTGTCTTTGTGTAGCTTCGGGTTAGGGATTGAATATTTATGCACAAATATGTCTAAACTTATCACTGAACAACAACGAATTTAGATCTCTGGCCCTCTAGTCAAATCTCAGTCCTTTGCTACTACTGCACAACGCATAAACCTCTGACTTTTGTATGTATTTGACCTTCCTTAGAAAGTTCAAGACTATGTTGGATGAAACCTCCTTAGATAGATCAATACTCACAAGATGCTTCTAGCGACTTCGACCTTCCTTAGGATATCAATTCTATGTTGGTCGCAGACATAAGATTAGAGATAGATCCAACAAAAACTTGATTGATGCATAAGAGGACTATAAATTCCTCCTTGCCTATTAAATTTATGTTATTTCTCTCCCCGCAATTCCTATATCTGGGCCTCTTTGTCCAGTTAAATTTTTGCAAAAAAAGAAAAAAGTTGTTCCTCGTGTGTAGACCTGCAAGTCCAATTTATAAATTTATATAGGCAAATGCTTGTTAAGATGACATGGCTTCTTCTTCTACTATTTATGTCAACCCTCATGACCACCAAAACCCTCCATCGCTTCCTCATGCCTCCACTTCCTTCTCAAGCCTCTGAAATGAGTGCCAGATATTGTAGTGGAGGGTTGAATTATCTATTAGATCACTGGTTAGGGCCTTTTTGTATTTTACTTTAGATCAGTCATAGTTTAATCCTTATGAAATTCCAGAGATTCCAGTAACTAAAGGAGATGCACATATACATCTACTTAACCTTTGCTTGAGGTCATTGTTTAGTGATTATTGTGAGGGATTATTCGTTGCTGACTTGTGAACATGATCTGCAGAGTATAAGGCCACAAAGTAGCTTGACAACAAGGCTGCAGGATATGTTGAGAAATCTGCACATATAAGTTTGTCTTCCAGCGATTTCCTTGGCAAATAAATAGCCCAAAGGAAAGTGAATAAATTTAGAGGGTTTATATCAACGAAGACATACCACTGTAATGTGATTTAAGTTCAGTGTCCATCCCTCGTTTTCTGCTTCAGTTTTTTTTCCCTAGTTCATGCCACAATTCCTTATTTTGAAGACCAATATTATACTTAACCCAAATCAGAAATTTCATCAAATGAGTGTGTCGAGTAGAGAACTTCAATGAGTTTGATTAGGATCTGTGTAAACACTTATGACATCGATCTTCAAATATTTAAACCCATATGAATCTAATAAAAAATGTAAACCTTAAACCCATACATTTCAAAAGGAGAAGTTCCACGTTGCTTCAAGCTTCCAGATCCAAATGAGGGACCTTCATATAATTAGAGCTTTAAAAATTCATTAAGTCTAAATTAGGACAAGACTTAATAGGGTAGTAGAGATTATAACTCCAACAAAGCACCAAAAGGATACCTAAGATCCTTAGAGAAAACAATGACCTGCAAAACTGGAGCCCAACGATACCCAAATTGAAAATATAAAACCATAAACTCCTTGACAAAAGATAAATACAGAATATGTTTCTTCAGTAGTATGCATCTCACTGTCTTTGTGTAGCTTCGGGTTAGGGATTGAAGATTTATGCACAAATATGTCTAAACTTATCACTGAACAACAACGAATTTAGATCTCTAGCCCTCTAGTCAAATCTCAGTCCTTTGCTACTACTGCACAATGCATAAACCTCTGACTTTTGTATGTATTTGACCTTCCTTAGAAAGTTCAAGACTATGTTGGATGAAACCTCCTTAGATAGATCAATACTCACAAGATGCTTCTAGCGACTTCGACCTTCCTTAGGATATCAATTCTATGTTGGTCGCAGACATAAGATTAGAGATAGATCCAACAAAAACTTGATTGATGCATAAGAGGACTAGAAATTCCTCCTTGCCTATTAAATTTATGTTATTGCTCTCCCCGCAATTCCTATATCTGGGCCTCTTTGTCCAGTTAAATTTTTGCAAAAAAAGAAAAAAGTTGTTCCTCGTGTGTAGACCTGCAAGTCCAATTTATAAATTTATATAGGCAATGTCTTCGACAAAAATCCGCCTGAACAGCTTTTGCCAATGGATATACACAAGGAAAAACAAGTGAGGGTGTTTATCACTGAAAGGAAAAGAGATGTGCGTAAAGGGTGCAGAATGAAAACAAACGCCTTTCCTGTAAGATGCCTTCCCTTTGTAGAAGCAATGCATTTTATCGAAAATAAAATGTACAATAAGACAAGTGACACAGAGGAACAAATGGATTCTAGTCAAATCGAACAAGATAGTAGAGAATATGGTAGAATTCCAAAACTTTTCATTATGCCAGCAGCATTTATACCTTGCAAGGAAGACATACAGAAAGCTTATCGTATAGAGATGGCAGAGAAAAACAAATGGAATGCTATCTCACCTTTAAGTTTCTAACTATCTTCTATCCTGAGATAGTGAAAGATCCATTTCTTGACATCTGCTTATTTGTGGAAGATTTCAATATAGATTTGCTAATAAAAAGAGCACTGGTCACAAAGGCTAGTCAAATTGAAAAGTTGTTTTATACAATGTATATAAGATATACCTCAGTTCTCATGACTGATTCATTTAATTTCATTAATTTGGTAATTGCATGCAGGACATTCAAAAGATCAGAGGTTTAGTGAATTTAACGATACATTGCATATCCTGAAAGTATGCGTAATTCATTGAGAATTCTTAAACTCTATTCTTTATGACCCTGAGAATCTTGTAAGATTTCTACATTATAATAGACTATAGACGTTCCTTCTAAAATGGATTTTGGCTACAATGTCACACACATTATGAAATAAAACAACCTAGGTTGTAAGCCAAAATGTTTCTATGATAAGAAAAAGATACAATCCATCCAAAATCCACATCATAATGTGGTTAGAACCAAAAACATATGACACCCCTATTCTTTATGGCCCTGAGAATCTTGAGTGCCAAAACTCCCCGAGTTACCTTCTTGAGCCAGGTAGTTTGGCCTACCAGTCAAGAGTTGATTAGGAAATGATTGATTGTTGCCATATGAGTGATTCCAATTTGCAGCTTCCAACCATGGAGGTATTGAGTACCCATACCTCACATTTGCACTACTGACCCCTGCATTAAGTGGAGGTGTGTAATGAGCATACAGAGAATTGACACCAACTCTGTTAGGAACAAGGCAAGTGGGTAAACCCTCAGTTTGATAGTGAGGCACTTGAATGTTTATGAGATCTTGGAATAATGGTGTATTATCTGCAATGGAGTCCAATGAGTTTGAAATAATTCTGGTTTCATCAGCTATTCTTGTATCATTGATCATCCCTTGTTCATTTTCAAGCATTTGTTGTGCCTTTCATTTTTCCTTTTCCTATCTTGCCATTTGTTTTTGTTGGTCCTTAACTTGCCTTGCTTTATCTCTTTCAATCCTTTCATCTGCTCAACGCTACACTGCAACAATCCTTGCTGCCTTCTTCTCCTTGACTAGATCCTTCTTTTTCTGTTTTAATTCTTGCATTTCAAATTTCTTTTTTTTCAGACTCAACTAACAAGTTTATATAGTCCTCTGAGGTGAGTAACTGTGAGCTTCGGCCCAGACGAAGACTACCCAGTGAACCTTGCTTTTTTTTCATTGATACTCTCTCTTCTGGTAGCTTTAGGAACCGGCCAAGTGTCTTCTCCACCCCTCCCACCTGCATGTCATTGCTTGGTACTTCCCTTTCAGTATCTGATGGAACTGATTGAACTATATCATTATCTTCATTTGATGCCTCATTATGTCCTTCATCTTCTTCCATTGATCTATTGTCCACAAAAAAATGAACAATTTCACTGTTCAATTCTGTTGGTTGTGAGGGCATGTTCATGCTTTCTTCATTAGTTGTTGAGACACTATGTGCATTCATATTGATCATTGGTTCTGCTAGCCATGAAGGTGGGTTTACTTGGCTTGGCAATGTCAATTGGTCATTGTCAGCTGCATTTTCAATAATGCCATTAACTATATCACCAACAGGAGTTTCATGTTCTTGAGTTGGTGGAACGATCTCCATGTTACTGCGAATTTGTTCATGGTTATATTGTGTTTCACATACAGTTTCATCATCTTCAGCATATAAGTGTCCTTGAGATAGGGAAATCATATTACCAGTTGCAACAACATCATATTGGTCATCTACTTCTTGCACTTCAACACCTGTTTGGGCATTCCCTTCTTCCTGACCATCCACATGAAACGCTTGGCTACAACCAGTATCATGCATAAGAGCATCATAGTTCAATGGCCAGATTCCTGTCCTCCTAAAGCCAACCTTGATATTTGATGGTGTCAAAGCCCTTGTAAAAGCTTTACTTGCAAGCTCTACTAGCTCGAACCTTTTCACCTCAACCCCTGGATTCTTTGCCATCCAAGCAGCGCGCTCCGACCTGAAATAGTTCTTGAAAGGGAAAAACACACTAACATCAAGGTGTTGCAGTCTGTGAGTGGTATGAGCGAGCAATGTCAACAGGTCGATGCCTAAATTGTTTGCTTCCTCAATTGTTTGTATAGCCATGTGGCTCCCATGGCCATCTAATATCAATAGGTGTCTGCTATTAGGCGAGACCCTACCTGGTACCGATGCAGCAAAGTGAAAAAGCCAACTTAGAAATAGTTCTTTAGTCATCCATGCATGGGGAAGTGCAGCCATGCATGCACCTAGTTCACGGTTCTGTATATAGTTTTTCAGATGATTTTTACCTTTGAATAGATAAAATCCTGGGATTGAAGTACCACTTGCATTGACACAACATAAAATAGTTATCCACTCCCTGCTCTTAGGCAAAATCTTTGGCACATTTTGGCTCCCTCTCTTGGCAATTACCCGCATGCCACAATTCCTGCCTGCCTGTAAACCTGTTTCATCACAGTTCCATATATGGTCTGCTCCATAAGAATGTTTATCGTAAGCACTAGAAAGTGTGTCATAGAACTTTTGCATAACTGCAAAGCACAAATTTAATGCTCTGTCTCTGTCAAGGCCCTCAGCAGTATGCAATACAAGTTTTAGATGCCTTTTTTAAACCCAAACCACCATGATTTACCAGGAAACCCATCTTTGAATGGATTTGGCCTCCCTTGACAGATTTGAGCAACTGTTGATTTGAGTTGTATCAACTCTAGCCCATGTCCCAATTGGACCATCTCTTTACACCACTCAACCACCTCGGCCTCCTCCTCCCCAGTCATAACTGTAAGAGGCCCTCTACGTTTTGTATGAGTCAGTCCATTTATCCAATAATGTATTGATTAGGGAGGAATACCATGTTTTTTGCAGATGCCCGAACTGGGTATCCATTAAACTCTATGTCGTCAATTACAACTAAAATTTGTTCTTTTGTCCATCCTCTTATAGCACTGATCTTTTTAGTTGAACTTGCCCCTTGGACTGTTGTTGATGGTGGTTCTATGGCTGATGGTTTGTTAACATCAGTTGTTGTCACATGGTCATCCTCAACAATGTTCCCTGGTGCATTGTTGGCATTGACATCGCAGCTGCGCACCCCTTGTCACTCTCCTGCCACTTCTCCTTGTATGAGCAGTATAACTTCCTTTTGCCATAGATGCAACAACCTGTAAAATTATTGCATGCATTTAGACATTAGAATATTTGTAAATTATGCTTTCGTGCAAGGCCAAAATACTTCTGCTTTATTACAGGAAATTATCAACACATATGTTACAGGAAATCGAATTGCATTACTTCGTAGTCTCTCATTGCAAATTACAACTTTCTTTTGCCTCAGAAGATGGGCAGAAAGCTAGGAATAAGCAGGAGAAAAGCCATTACAAATTACAACTTTCTTTTGCCTCAAAAGATGGGCAGAAAGCTAGGAATAAGCAGGACAAAAAGCCAAGGAAAAGAGGAAGGCATGTGACCAAAAAGCGAAAATATCCAAAGCTAGACAAACTTGATCCATGTAGCACAAAAACAAAACGACAGTTAGCACCCATAATTTTCATGACACACACAACATTGGTTTCCAGGTGATAGATCAAGATTAAAGTAAAATCTTGTCCTAGGTCATTTGGAGGATAGGGAACCAAAAGCCAAATTATCTTGAGTTTCTAGCTTAGTCGATTTTGATTATTACATTCTGAGTCTCTCCATTGACCTTTGTTCACCTATTTACACAGTGTTTTAGCTAAGGCATAAGCAAGTGAAATGTGCACATATATTTTGTTTCAAATATCATTTTCCATTTTTTTGTTGTTTGGCATTGCCAAAAATGTCTCAGTATGCCAACTTCTCCATTGCAGTCCATGGCCACCATTCCAGGCATAGTAATTAGTTTGGAAACTCAAACAAAATATGGTCATATGCTCCAGAAGAGTGTTATGCCTATCATAATCACAGTAAGGCTGTGCATAAATTCTATGTTGGGAACAGCTTGTAGCTGTGATCAGCCTTGGAATGGACTTATCGTCACTTTCAACATTATACAAAACAATATCTTTTAAACTACCACGTTATATCCACAATATTTTCAATGGTTGATCCATAAGTATAAGTTTAGATCACATTGTTGGAGCTTGCTTTTCCTAACAACATGGAAATTAAGTCAATTGCCTGCATGTTCATCAGTTTGGCAACTTTTATGTGGATATCTGCTAATGGGCTTCAAGTAGGATTCTATGATAGAAGTTGCAGTGCAGTTGAAGGCATTATTCAGCCATCAATTTCCAAGGCTTTTGCTCAGAATTCCCTTATAGCAGCTGGGCTTATAAGGATGCATTTCCATGACTGCTTCGTTAATGTAAGGATAGGAACTAGCATACAACCATGTATATCCAAGTTGCATGTTTCTAGTTATAAATGCACCCAAAGTACTGTCTAAATTTAATGCATTGCTGCTATAAATTCAAGTTGTCAGTATCTAATTTATAAATGGATCCAAATATTGTCTATTTTAATGCATTATTGTATATAGTTGATAGTGAACACTATCCACTCAGTTACACAGCATTGAATGCTGCTGTCAGTGGTGTATGGAGTCTGGACCATCAGATCTACCATCTATTCAAATTAGACAGTTTACAGACCACTCTCATAGTGTTCAATTAGAAAGTTTACAGACCACTCTCATAGTGTTCAATGTTGCTTAGCCAGATGGATAGTGTTTAATTAGAATTGATAAACTCATCCAAGTTGTAAAAGGTATCAGATAGTGTTCCTGTAGAATTGGTAAACTCACCCAAGCTGTAGAAGGTATCTTGATAGTTGATGCTTTTTAGTTGGCCTTTAGGCATAGAATTACTCTTCTTTTAAGGTTATATCTGTTGTGATGTGCTTTAGGCTTAGAATTACTCTCTTGGTAAGATCATCTGTGTGGTGATTGTTTTTTTAAGAGTATGATAGATCAAGAATTTTGACATTTCATTAGCATTTTTAATAAAAACCTGTTGTTTTAAATTAAGGTTGGTAGTAGTCCATAGGCTTACATTCCATTGCCATCAGTTTTCTTGTTGGTATGCTTTCCATCTGCAAAAATACTGAAAACTCACAATGTTTTAGCTAAGGCATAAGCAAGTGAAATGTGCACATATATTTTGTTTCAAATATCATTTTCCATTTTTTTGTTGTTTGGCATTGCCAAAAATGTCTCAGTATGATAACTTCTCCATTGCATTCCATGGCCACCATTCCAAGCATAGTAATTAGTTTGGAAATCAAACAAAATATGGTCATATGCTCCAGAAGAGTGCTATGCCTGTCATAATCACAAATCATTCTGAGTCTCTCCATTGGCCTTTGTTCACCTATTTACACAGTGTTTTAGCTAAGGCATAAGTAAGTGAAATGTGCACATATATTTTGTTTCAAATATCATTTTCCATTTTTCGCTATTTGGCATTGCCAAAAATGTCTCAGTTTGGCAACTTCTCCATTGCAGTCCATGGCCACCATTCCAGCCATAGTAATTAGTTTGGAAACTCAAACAAAATATGGTCATATGCTCAAGAAGAGTGCTATGCCTGTCATAATCACAAATCATTCTAAGTCTCTCCATTGACCTTTGTTCACCTATTTACACAGTGCTTTAGCTAAGGCATAAGCAAATGAAATGTGCACATATATTTTGTTTCAAATATCATTTTCCATTTTTTTGTTGTTTGGCATTGCCAAAAATGTCTCAGTATTCCAACTTCTCCATTGCAGTCCATGGCCACCATTCCAGGCATAGTAATTAGTTTGGAAACTCAAACAAAATATGGTCATATGCTCCAGAAGAGTGCAATGCCTGTCATAATCACAGTAAGGCTGGGCAGCTTGAAAGCCATGAGAGATCTCGGTGATGCTTTCATTCGGAATTTCGTTCATTCCCATTACAATAGACTTTCACGTAAATCAAGATTCCCGTTTTGGACAAAGAAAACTTAATTGAAGACGCGTGAGAAAAGATCTTAGGTTTTTAAAACATTTATCTCATTGAATGGAGAAATTAGAGTTTGAAATAAGAAACTCTACAAAAACTCTATAAAAAGTAGTTGTGTGGTTATATGGTTTCCAATTTTTATTATCAGTCATAAAAAGTTTTAGAAAATTGAACTGAAAAAATTAAGTATGTTGAAGGCATTCATTTTTTTTATTTTAAGGAATGGTTTTAACTTTTCTAAATAGCTATATTTAGAACCTACTTTTTATTCAATGGTTGTTTGTGAAACCATCCAGCTATCCTTTTAGCAGTTATGGCCAGACAGATCATGTAACCATCAAACCAAGAGAAGTAAAGGAGTATAGAGAGGAAAAGATAAATTCTCCATGGAGAAATTGACGTATTGCAAAGTCTTTAATGTTGTTTTATGAAATCTAAGTACTCTATTTTCCTTACTCGGTTCCCCTTAACAGTGTTTTCGTTACTGTCTATTTTTTTCATATCCTTGTGGTTATATCTCAGTGCTCCTTAACAGTATTTCCCTTACAGTGTGTTTTCGTCTGGTCCTCCTGGTTATATGGGTGAATTGTGAAATTGAACTGTAGGCTGTGTGTTTATTTTCATGAAAGTGAAACTGAATCTGTAAGAATGTGAATTGTGAAATAGAACTATAGGCTGTGTGTTGATTTTCATGAAAGTGAAACTGAATCTGTAAGAACTGAAAATGTAAGAACTCTGATAAATGAAAACAATGAAAATATAATTGTAAGAAGAATGAGTTGTAATTGATATAACTAACCTGGATATATTGGCAACTGTTTTGTGATGTTGTCTTCAAGTTTGCTGAATAGTTTGAAAGCATAAGATGCAACTTCAACAGTGGGTGGACTTCTTTTATAGTTTTTGGCACTTGAATTTAATTGGTGGACATGGATGCACATGGATTGCAATGGCTTCATTTTGAATGTGTGGTCTGGATTTAATTTGATGTGATCTAATGGTTGGGAATTGGTTATTTGTTGATCCATGTGCTTTGATCTGTTTTAATGAGAAATAGAGTGAGTTGGGTGTCATTTATTGCAGTTATTGGGTTTGGGTGTCATTTATTGAACAAAGTGGGTTTAAATGTTATTGGGTTGGGTGTCATTTATTGAACATAAGGGGTTTAGTTGTTGAACAACACAACAGTTATGGCTGACATACATTCCCTTTTATTATGTGCAGGTAGGGATATTTATTTGGGATACAAAGCTTCAGTTTGATGAGTGGGGGTTGAAGTGACTACTACTTTGTACTTCTGGAATATACCATTTTGGAAGCATTTATGGTTTTGGTTGTTTTCTACTTGGGTCAATATGGTTTGCACTCTTAAGTAGTAAGATACTATTTATGGACAGTTGTGGGCCCAGTCAATGTATGGGGAAATTTTGGACATAAATTAATACTTATTTATACTTAATGTTATTTATTTATTTTTAAATATTGGTTTCAAAACTCTCAATTTATGGTGGTTTGGTGGGACCAGTACTATATCAATTACTGGTCCATGCACAACATTAGGAATCTCTCCCCTATATCAAGTCATTCACACATCTCTTCTAGTTCTGACAATGAAAGACTAGTTCTGGTTGTTTCCACTGAATCCGTGTGGACTCAAACAAACTTCCCACGGGCCAACAAAAGCTTCCCTGTGTGGATACCCTTCAACCGAACACAATTGAACAACATCCTTATGGGTAGTTTAATGGTCATTTATTTCTATTTTCAGGGATTTATCTTTCACGTTAATTAAGAAAAAATTATGAAGTTTTTAAATGGATTCATTAAAATTTGATAAACAGATTTTCAATTTTTTTATAGCAATAAAAGCTTTGTTGTGGGTATAATTTTGGGTCAAACAGTAATTAAATAGGTTTAATGGGCATTTATATGGGCCGTTTAACAATTTTTTTAATTAATTAATTAATTTATTTATTTAGCCATACAATTTGTGATTTGATTACAAATTTTAATAAATTTAAGAAAAATATCTAATGATCAAAGTATTAATACTTCATTTGACTTAATACATTAATAAATGGTCAATTATGGCTTAATATATGTACTAACAAGAAATAAAATTGACAATTTTTTTTAATTAATTGACAAAATATATTAACTTATTACATCTAATAATCTTATTAAATAATTTATTAATAATGTATTAATAATAACAATGTTAAGATTAATATTATGATTAAACTTTAATATAAGCCTAATATTATTATTTAAAGTAATACTAAAACTTAATATTAAAACATAAATGTCGTAATCTATATTAGTTTACAAGCTAAACTAATATTAAAATCTAAATTAATATTGAAATGGTAGTTTTAATATATATTTATTTTTTCTCAATATGACTACTGCTATTATTGATACAAAAAGTTACAGCAAGGCCTTGGCCTTGAAAGTTCAGCCTGTTGATGGCATTTTACAAAAAAACACATAAGATCAGTGCAGTTGGAATCTTCAGCTGTGTGTAAACTTCTTCTACGACACATTACAGTTTTGAACAGTAACAAAACCATTACATTTGCCAGACAGCGCCCTGAGACGGACAGAAACATGGACAGACCATGCCCTGAGACAGACATAAACAACTGGTGTATGTAGTAACGACACATTGACAAGCAGGAACCTGAGCCAAAATCATAGCAACGAAGACACACAGAATTATGCTAGGTTAGTCATCATCTGTAGTATAGGCCTCCTCGACAACCAAACACCCATACCGTAGAGAGTCCTCCGAGTCCGAATGAGGAGCCACCGAGCCGGTGGGATCGCCACGCACGGACGCACCTGGGCCAGTGGGGTTGACCGGATTCAGCGTCGAAGAATTCTCCATGACTGGGCTCAAGTGATCCTCCAGATTTACAGTCCGTTGTTCTGCAGTTGCTTCAGCTTGGGCCGCTCCCAAATTTCTATTGTCTTCACGCTTTTCGATAGTGACTGAAATAATGAAAGTAGCATTATCGAGCGAGCAAGGGAAACGATACCGCGCAGTATGGTGAGCAGCATGTTCACATACTGCATCTCCAAATCTGCCACGACACCTTCCTCTTCCGCTCCTAGTAGCCGGTGGACTGCGCCGCTCAGGTTCCAGAGTGTCGGAAGATCGCTGCGAGATTGCTCGACCACCGGAGCCCCCTCTTTTGCTCAGTAAACTGACTCTTTCGCGCAGCATTTTTACTTGCTCTGAGCTGGGTAATAACGGAACTTCCCAATAACCATACAAACTCTGCACAAACCGGTCTATGAACCCCTGCAGAGTGATTCAGAGAAACGCCCAGAACTGGAAGCAAAAACTCGACAGTGGAATGCATTGAAGTTGTTATGCAAAGAGCGTTTAAGGAGTGGCAGGACGCGGCGTGCGAGATGATGGATGAGCGCAGTAATGGCCGCATTAAAGAATTTGTGCAGGCCCATCTCCTTTTCCTTGCGACCTGACTCGTGGCGTATGTGGGCTGACACTTGCCCATGTGATACTGTATGTCCTTTGGACAATTAATCACCCGCATCAGGGAATAGTAGTTTTAATATTAACAATAAAACAAATATTACTTTTAAGATATTAAAGCAAGAAATAATATTATCTTTAAAATTCAAAATTAATATTAAAATATTAACTTTAAAATCTAAAATTAATATTAAAATATTAACATTAAAATATTAATTCTAATTCTATTTTTAAAAATATTAATATTTTATCTTTAAAAAGGCAACCAAATCTACGTAGCAAATGATGAAATAGACATCTTAGCTCGATTGAAAAGCTAGACACAAATGACAAAATAGACATCTTAGTTGTTTCATACCTTTCAAATTTCAATAATTAAATAAAGTGGCTAGAAAGCTAGCTTGGCTAGAAAGTTAGCTATACGACCTTGTTATATATTGTTATTATTAATTTATATTTTTAATTAAAACATGTTGATTAAACATATGCCTACCCGACACTTATTACACATTTAGTTTTAAGCTGGCCACTTATTACTTTGATCAAATATATTAAATAATTTTATAAAGTGAAACTTTACACTTTATTGAAAAAAATTTATTAACATTTATTTAGAATATTATTTATTGCAAAAAAAAATTAGCATTTATTTAGAATATCACTGTTTGTGATTTTCAACATCTTATAGGGTCATACCTTGGACACATGCGAGGGAAATAATGCTCACCCTCTCTCTCCACTCTCCATTCATTTGTTCACAGAGGGCAAACGCTATTTCCCTCGCATGTCAAAAAACATTTATAATACTATAGAAATGAAAATAAAAGTTTCCCACTTAATGTATGTTATTGCATTTATCTACTCTAAGACAATCATGTCTAAATCTGCAGCAGGAGACATGCTTGCTATTGCACTTATCAACGATAGGACAATCATGTTGTTCCTTTCTGGCCGGTTCCAAGTTACCAGGAAGTTAACTTGAGTTCGTGACGTGGCAAATCATTTTTCCATTGAACTAGTTACAGAATTTCTGATTCCACCAAAGTTGAATTATATCATAGATGTGTATGACGTGGACTCCCACCATCGGTTCAAAGTGCGGAAACCCGAAAGACTAAATTGTCACTACTCTTTTTAAGAGCTCCGACTTTTAATTATTTTTGTTATTAATATTATTAATGGTCTCAGTAAATATTCTCATTATTATTTTTAATGGTTTCAATAGAGATCCAATTTGTATTTTAGAGTTATTAAATCAATAAATATATGATTATTTTCATATTTTTTATTAAAAAAATTAAAAAAAAAATTGTAGTTTTTTAATATTATTAATAAAAAATAGGTGAATTTGAATTTTAGTAATTTGAAATAGTTCACGTAATTTTTATATATATATATACATATATAAAATTCTATTTTTTTTCCAATATTTAAATTAGAGATACATCTTATTCAAAAACCTTAATTTCTATTGAATAGGCGTGTAATTTTATTTATCTTTATTTATTTGTTTATTTATTTTACGGAAATTGCAATATTCTTTTAAAAAAATATTAGTTGTTTTGTAATCAATTTGTTTATATATGGAAATATGACTTTCCAACATGTGCGTATGAATACTTTAATTTACAAATAACCAAATACCTCAATTTACCTATTAGAAAAATCTAAATTAACCCAATTCTAAATTTTAATACTAACTTGAATTTAATATTTTTACTTTAATTTATTTACATTTAAACTAAGGGGCAGGCACTAGCTAGTATGTAACCTTTGTTCAATTTTCATAATGTTTTAAAGCTTTTTCCGTATTAAATGTTTATACTTTTAATTAAAATATATTGACTAAACATTAATCAATTTTCATCATGTTTTAAATTTCTATTTTTCCATTGAATTCAATTTTGACAAGTAACCTATTGAATTTTAATAGATATATTGTTAATTAAATTTATTCAAATTTTGTTATTAAGCATTTTTATAGCATTAAGATTTTATTCAATTTTTAACTTTTAATTTAAATAAATAATTAAATATTTTCTTTTTGGATAAATATTTTATTATATTCTAAATTGAAATATACATAAAATAGTATAATATCCTAGGTCATTCTTTGGCTAGGGAGACCAAACCATAACCAAAATTACACTCTACCCAAAGAGGCATTAGATATCAAAATAGTCATAGAAACCAAAAGACTGAGATGTAAACCGAAACCTAGGCCAAGTAGGCTAGCAGAACAAACTATAAGATCAGAGTACAAAATAAATAAGGGTATGACAGTGATTAACCAGAGTGATTAAAATTGGTGGTGATAACTTGAATTGGGCCTTCATTATTTCCAGGATTACTGTCAATCGAAGGAGGAACATCCAAATGTTGTTCGATGCAATCCAAACATTGGTCTAGGTCCATTGGATGTCAATAAAAGTGTTCCAAAGAGTGACGAATCTCAACTATGTGCTTAAATCGATCCATCAAAATGCAAACCAAGAGAAACTTTTAATGCGAATATAAGTCGATGGAATACATGTATTGGTTTAAGTGACCTCAAGTGTAGCCCACATCTGGTACCCAGTCAACCGGCTCAACAAGAATCTTAGTATTTGGGATTTATTGTTGCATTGAGGCTCTTTCACATTCAAAACAAGTGATTTCTTCCCGAATGGGGTCAAGCGTGAGCTCCCAGAATCTAGTGGTTGTTTCTTCTAGGTGTTGGTGGGTACGAGAGTGACCCCGAGAAGCTTGCTCCCGATAAAACGTCTCCCCTTGGAAAACACATGCCTATTGTAAACTGAAACCTAGGCCAACTAAGCCAGCAAAACAAACTACAAGATCAGAATACAAAATAAACAAGGGTATGACAGGCATTAACCATAGGGATCATAATCAGTGGTGATAACTTGAATTAGGCCTTCATTGTTGTCGGGATTAATGCTAGTCGAAGGAGGAAAGCCCAAATGTTGTTCGATGTAATCCAAACATTGGTCTAGGTCCATTGGATGTCAATAAAAGTGTTCTAAAGAGTGACGAAGCTCAACTATGTGCTCAAATAAATCCATCAAAATGAAACCCAAGAGAAACTTTTGGTGCCAGTACAAGTCTATGGAATACACGTATTGATTTAAGCGACCTCGAGTGTGGCCCACATCTGGTACCCAGTTAGCCAACTCAACAAGAATCTAGGTATTTGAGATTTGTTGTTGCGTTGAGGCTCTTTCACATTCAAAACAAGTGATTTCTTCCCTAATGGGGTCAAGAGTGAGCTCCCAAAATATAATGGTTGTTTCTTCCATGCGTTGGTGGGTACGTGAGTGACCTCGAGAAGCTTGCTTCCGATAAAACGTCTCCCCTTGGCAGATGTGTGCCTATTGTTGAGGCATGGGGAAAGAAACAAGGACATAACCCAAAGGTCAAAGGAAAAGGGGAGAAGGCAGGTGGTCAAGAAAGAGGGGCCATGTAAGGAGGGGTCATGAAGAGATGGCAAGAGACAAAATACAACCATAAAGTCAAGAAAGCAAGAGAGGAAAGAAGACAACAGAGAGGGTGAGTTAACAAGTCGTAGAAAAGGCCAAGGGTGACTAGAGTGGCACACTTGTGGATGTGCAATAGTAACAAGGGCAAGCCAAAGAAAGCATATAAGTCAGCAACTAAAAAGAAGCTACAGAGGGAGAATTTAGTCGCAGGAGTACCGAAAGGAGAGTCTGATAATAAAGCACATTCAAAAAAGGAAATGGGACCATGGAAAGGTTTTGTACTAGAGATGAATTTTATGCCCACCAAAGATTATCAACACCTGAAACGATTGGCCATGACCTTGCTTGGAGGATCTACTTCAGAAACCATTGGATGCATAACAATTTGAAGTGTAAAAGGAAATAACAATTTCACCTCAGTGTGCCATAGAGCCAAATGCATCAAGTTGTTGAATCTCCATCCAAGGAAAGAGGAAGTACCAATTAAGAGATGATAAGTGAGGATTCAGAGTAAGGGGATTGGGTCAAGATGAAGCTCACAAAAGTGGGTCAACTAGTGCCCACCGAATGAATTACAAAGACGCATAGGTGGGACAATGAATAGAAGAATCTAGAACCCATGCCATCCAAAATTGAACAAGAGAATGAGTAATAACGGTGGGAGGGAGGTGGTGGATGACATAGGAGGTAAATTAAAATTCACGCGAGTTAGGCCATGGCAGGCCTGGTGATCCTAATTGTAATCAATGTTGGTGGCATAAACGTATCACAATTCCAATGGCTAACAAAGCACTTGCATGAGGTTTCTCGGATGTAGTAGAATATGAAACATGGTTATGGGGACATGTTGTAATATCCCTAGCCACTTGGCTTGGTGAGGCGGTGGAACCTGCCCTTTTTTGCAATCTCATCACCCCATCCAAAAAATACTTAATTTATTTTTATATTAAAATGATAACATTATTTTTTTTAAAGGAACAAGTAGCTCATATTAATCAAAATATGGTATATCGGCCATAACCCTTACAATCATAGACAAAATATCATCTTTCATGCTCCATAATTGTTCAAAAAGAGTTCTACTACTACCCTGCTTGTAGCGTACTATACTTCTAACAAAATTTATGTTATATGATCTCCAGAAAGATCCATTATATAATTATGTTTGACATAACATTCAATAAGGAAAATGATGACTTCCTGGTTTTTCATCTGCAACTTCATTCTCATTTTCTTCCTATGTCTGCATCTGAATTTCTGGAAGTTGCTTCTCAGGCTCGCTTTACGGAATTGTTCCTAAAGAGGATGGCTCCTATAAGCTCGGGACATCCTTCAAAACTCCCACTATTGTTGCCTCTACCGCAACCTTGATTCCATTAACCTTCACAGTCAAATTATCAACTTTGCTGGATAATATTTCCACCAGAAGGCGGATCCACTAAATATCATTGCAAAACGCTTCCATTTTCCTTGAAACCACCAAGAAATAGGCACTGCCTCAAAAAAATTTACTCCTTGACCTTATCCAGCATGCCAATGCGTTCCTCCACCGTGAGCACTGCCTACTCCAAACTTTCACCATGCTCAACATTCAATGACACCATGCTCCTTTGCAAATGAAATTTGACAAATATTTTATGCAACTCCAGCCTCGACGCTTGCCATTTATAGTAGGTGAAGAGTCCCACTCCTTTCGTAACTTCGATTAGAGAGAAATAAATGTTTTCGAACTCCAAAAATTGACTGCAATTACCAGTTCTCTGCAACATATCCCTCACCTGATGCTTGGTCTAATCACATTTACTGCTCAAATGGATGGACGAGGTATAAACCTGAGGAGAGTTATATCCCAATGCACAAGCACAGCGGTGATGACACCATATGTCTTCACTCATGATGATAAATTTGGTAATTAACCACCTGGAGGGACGATTTGTCTCTGTCTCCAAAGCCATGAGCCGTCAAACCATCACCTTCCTTAACAATTCTTCATGAATGATATTTAAAACCAAGGAATGTGTCAAAGCTTTCTCTTGTTGTCTTGTCGTAAGGTATATCTTCCCAACCATCAAATTTTTAATCCTCTCAATCATCATGGAATATAATTGAATGATAATGCACCTTGATCTAAGAGAAGAGAGCCTTGGTTAAGGCCTACCCCTATATTGGCTTGTTCATCTACAATATTATCATTTTCTCTTTAACATGGTAGAAGGATATAGATTCAAGTTTTTGCATTTGAAACCATATTCGCTCATCTATGGGGACCAAATATTTTTGTACCATATATTTTTCTTTATGGAATTTATGAATAACTAGCCTTGAGTCTCCCATTACATTGAGATGATAGATTATCCTTTCTAGCACTATTTTTAATCCTTTCCACAAATCAAATTCTTTTGCTTGATTATTGGTGGTTGTCCCTAAGCCCCATGCAAATTTCATCTTGGTTTCTTCATTGGGGCTTGTTAACACCTCTCCCACTCCTGCCTCCCCCAGATATCCTTTGTTGTGTCATCAAAGAATAATTTATCCCTTCCAAGATTTTTGCACCATATTCATAACCGATCCTTCTCTAGTCTAATTGTTTATCATGGGATTGGAGTCTTAAAGTTGTCATGATGATGAATGAGTGTAATATATTGGGTCCATTCATCGAGGTCAACGCCTTTAGAGGACATGACCTCAAACAATAAATATGTTGCCTTCATAATTGTTGTAGATGGATTAGGGTTAATACTCTAAAATATCGTTGTAATATGCGACATCCAAATGGACCAGCACATATAGTTTGGGAGGAAAACCCAACTTTGGATGATGACTGAGTCAGATTTACATTTCCAAGAGTATAAATACCTCCATCTCTCAAACATATCTTTCCAGTTTTGGGGAATGAATTGAATCGGAATGATTTGTTTTATGGCAAGACTCCATACCTCAACGGTGAAGGGGCATTGGAAGAAGATGTGTTGTATATTCTCCTATGTTGCTTTTCACAACACACGCCTTGAGGGACGTTGGATTTTTCGTTATCTTAAATTCTTTGTTGTCGAGATCTTCCCATGAACTAACTCCCAACAGAAAATATTAACTTTAGGTAATCCATCTTTATTCCATATTTTACTCTGAATCTTGGACAGAGGGGGATGGGGGAGGCATGAAATTAGGATTTAATAACCTTCCTTCACATATAGAAGGTATATTTCCCTCCCTTCCATATTATTTTATTATATTTACTGGTGGAAACTGGTGCCGAGCCTTTTAGAGCTCTTTTAAGAGCTTTCCACTGCGGAAAAAGTTGTGTCGGCACATTGAAACACTGCCAAGATTTAAATGAGCCTTCCTGGTCCCATTTTGATATGTATGCTAACCTTTGAAGGTTGTGATCCTCCATCCAAGTTGCCAACTCTGAAAAATCAGTATCTTCACATAAATATGTGGTGTAGGGGATCTGATATTTCCATAATTGGATGTGCTTCCCATTACCAGATTGTCATCCCAAATGTTGCAAAACTATAGGGGCTACTACTTTAAAAACCTTCCAAATCTTCGAGCCGCCTAACTTCCAGGATTCATTCTTTGGTATGAGCAACTTATTTTTAAGGAAATATTTCCTCAAGAATGCAATCTTCCACCACTATTTCAATTATGAGCGAAGTCTCCATATGAGTTTTTCACCTAGGGCCAAATTTGTATACTCTGGTTCTCTGATTGCTAGCCCTCCATATTTCTTTGGGAGCCTCACTATACTCCAATTTATTAAGCTAAAATAATGTTCATTCCCCTTCCCTCCTTGCCATAAAAACCTTCTAATCATTCTACTTATCTGATGGTATATTCCTTTAGGAGTGAGCAACCCAGATCCAACATACATCGGGAGTGAGGATAGAATCGATTTTATGAGGACCGCCTTCCCTGCTACATTCAACCACTGAGCACCCCACGAGAAGATTATTTTCTTGGTATTTTTTATGACTAATTCCAAGTCTTCGTTACTTGAAGAACCCAAAGAATTTGGAAAACCTAAATAAGTAAAGTATTTCTAGTTTCTTGCTACCGAGAACCCTAACACTCGAGCAATCTCCTATAGGACAACTTTGGAACAATTCCAACCATACAAATGACTCTTTATTTTATTAATAATCCCTCTATACAAGTGAAAATAGGATTCCAATATATTTTTGAACCTTATTTCTATAATTTTGGAGGCCCCTCCAATCAAGATCGTGTCATCTGCAATTTGGGAATGATTTTAATTTCTTTAACATTTCTTGTGATACTTAATCGTGGGACTTCCTTCACTCCTAGCCAGTTCTAAATTTATGCTTAGACTTTCTGCCATTATAATATATAATAGAGGAGAAGGGGGCAACCTTTCCTCAAACCTCTCGAAGCTAATAAGAAAGGGGTGGGTATTCTGTTAAATAGCGGAGCTATCCAGGATGCACCAATATATGCTTTAATCCATTGCACAAATTATTGACAGAACCCCAACTTTTCCATAATGAGAAAGAGGAAAGATTGATTCACCCTATCAAAGGCATTGGCCAAATCAAACTTGATCATCATTCATGTTTCTCCAGCTTCTTTGCTTGAATGAATTGCTACTTGTACCAATACTATATTGTCAATAATATTCATTTGTTGCATAATTCCTCGCTACTTCTCGATGATGAAGGAGGGAAGCAATTTCTTCAGTCGATTAGCTATCACCTTTGTTAAGATCTTGTAAGCTGCATTACATAGAGAAATGGGATGAAATTGTGAAAAAATAACAGGATTTTATTCTTTGAGGATAAGGGCGAGGAAGGTAGAATTTATTCCTCCACCCCATTTTTTTTTAACCCTTGAATTATTTAGCATAGGATATATCTTTTTATCAAAGGCCAAAAGGATCGATAGAAATTTATTGAGAATCCACTTGGCCCTGGAGCCGTATATGGATCTAAGGCCCAAATTACTTCCACCACCTCTTCCTCTTCTATTGGCTTGATTAGATCCATGTTCTCCGCCTGCGAGATAACTGTTGGCATTATGATTCAAGTGTTGTCCTTGATGGCAACTCACTCAGAGGATGGTACAGATGCTCAGAGGTTGGTACAGGTGATGGCAACTTAATCAGAAGACAGATCTCAGTACAGCATGCCAAGGAAGCTCATACACGCCGTTTCGTTAAGCCCAAGTCGCGTGTACACGCTAGTTATATTCATAAAAAGCGCGTGTATGTGGAAAGGTTCCTTTGGTCCATGGTGGTTAGTCCTTGGAAGTTGTGCCTATGGTTTCGGACCATTGTGTCTCGACGGGCGTGTCGATCCCTAGTTTTGAAGTTGATGGTATTGTGTTACTATGGTTTTGGCTCTTGGTATTTAGCTAGGCCTAAGACTATATAAGGAGAAGAAGATCATTAGGCAAAATCATCTTTCGACAAGGGCTTGAATATCTAAGAGTGAAAGAGATCTGATTTGCAGGTGCTGGGTTGCTTGATCTAAGCCAAGGAGAGATCACATTGGTTGATGGAAGACTAGATCTAAGGATAGATCGGGATCTAATGGTTTGAAATGCACTATCATGATATGGTTGATTATGCTTATTTCTAGATCTGGATATTGTCGCAATGCTATGTTCTGGGTCTAACTAATGTCTGGTACAGCTGAAAATTGAGAAAGTTTATTTTTAGATCTGTACGCAGGTTGGATTCGGTAAAAGAGCGTGTATACGCGGGTTTGGCTCCTTGAAGTAGCGTATATCTTTTGAAGCTTGTTTTTGGGTTTACAGTGAGGTCTGACAGTTATTGCAGAGTTCTGTAGTCTGCTCTGTGTTCTGATAACTGGTGATTGACAGGGTTCAGTGGTTCAGTGATTCAGAGTTTGGTTGTTTTATGCTTCAATGATCTGTTGTGGAAATTGAATGAATTGTGGTCTTCAGATTGTAATGTTGTGCTTCAGGAATATTCAAGTCTGAAAATGTATGAAAGGTGATACCTGAAGAAAAGAAGATTGTAGGTCAGCACCTATGTACTAGTATCTTGGCTAGTACAAGAACAAAGGGGGTTGGAGCTCCCTTCCAAGGAAGTTTGGAGAACGAGAGAAGGTTGTAGCCTTCTGCAGGTTGTAGCCTGCGTACTGGTATAAGGCTGCACCAGTACAAAAGATTGTAAACTGAAGTTTCTTAAAGAAGGATAGAGATAACTTGCAGCAGGTGGTTTTCACCCACATTGGGTTTCCACCTTATATCTTGGTGTTCATGTGTGTGGCTTTTGATCCGTTCTGTTATACTGCATCTGCTTACTGTTAATGTGCTGAATAATGTCCTGATGAACTTAACTGAAGAATAAGCTAACTAAGTTATGAGTTTTCTGCTTATACGCTGTTTTATTTAGTCACAGTAGCGTGTACACGCTGTTTTACTTAACTGAAGTAGCGTATATGTTTCTGAGCATTGAAAAGGTTTGATTGATCTGATAATACTGATTCACCCCCCCTCTCAGTATTATTTCCAACAATTGGTATCAGAGCAGGTCCTTCAGGAAGCTTGATCGCTTGAAGGTAGATCATTCATCATGAGCAACTACGAGAAAGAAGCATCAATCAGGCCACCGGTTTTTGATGGAACAAATTTCAATTATTGGAAGGTAAGAGTTACTGCATATCTTCAATCTCTTGGTACAGAAGTTTGGAACATTGTAGAAACAGGCTATGCTTTTCCTTCAGTTACTCCTACAGATCCAGCTGAGAAAAAGACATATGAAACAAATGCAAAAGCAGTCAGTACTCTATTAGGAAGTATATCCCAAACAGAATTCATGAAGGTCATGCACTTCAAATCAGCAAAAGAGATATGGGACAAAATGATCACTAGCTATGAAGGAGATGAACAGGTAAAGGAAGCTAAACTTCAAACTCTCAGGATTCAATATGAGACTCTCAAGATGTATAATGATGAAAGTGTGGCAAATTATTTTCTTCGGGTAGACGAGATTGTTAATTGTATGAAAAATTTGGGTGAAGAAATAAAAGAGACTATAGTAGTTTCAAAGATTCTAAGATCATTATCCCCCAAGTTTGAATCTAAAGTATCTGCAATAGAAGAAAAGGAAAATCTCAAAGTTCTCACTATGTCTCAGTTACATGGAATTCTAACTGCTTATGAAATGAGAAAGGGAGGTCCATCAGACAGAAGGGAAGCTGCTTTTAAGGCATCAGGAAAAGAAGATTACTATGAGGCAAGCCATGTTCCAGAAGAAGAGGAAGAAGAATCAAATTTTGTCAGAAATCTTCAAAGGGGTGCTGGAAGGTTCAGAGGTAAGCTACCTTTCAAATGCTTTGCTTGTGGAAGAGTAGGTCATTATGCTGCAAAATGTCCTAATAAAGATAAAGGAAAAGAACCTGCTAGATGGAATAAGAAACAAAGTGCAAATAAGAAAAGCTACTACACCCATGAAGATAGTGATGGCTTATCAAACAGTGATGAAAATGAACAAGGTAATAAATATAAGCTATTAATGGCATTTGAAGATGATGATTATGAGGATGCTGTAGATGTGGATAATCTCTATAATGAAATTACTAGACTCAAGAGATGCATAGAAGAAAAGAGTGTGATCATTGATACTTTGCAATTTCAAATTGATGAAAAGGAAAAACATCTTGAAAAACTAGAAGGTGAAATTGTTGGTCTCAGAAAAGAAATTGAGAAAACAAAAGCTATTAATCTTAAGTTTGTCAAAGGATCTGAAACTTTGGATGAGATTATCAATGTGCAGCGGTCTCCTCTAAACAAGACAGGTTTGGGCTATAATGGAGAAACCTCTAAAGCATCCACCTCAAAGAGTTATCTTGATGCAGCAAGAAGAAATGAGCAGAAGAACAATGAAGATAATCAGGTAAAACAGGGACGAATTACAAACAGAAACTATCAGGGACAATCCTTCTTAAGGGTGAACAAAAGCTACAACCAACCACAGGTAAAATCTTCTCAGTTTGGCACAAGAATAGATGAAAATAGAAATCACAATCAGTTGGCTGGTAGATTCAATAACCGCAGAAGCTTCTTCAATGGACAATGCTTTTCTTGCCATAACTTTGGTCACAAAGCAGCTCAATGTGTTGCATATAAAACAATCATGACTAGGGAAGCTCAAAAACAAAGAAGTATGACAGGGATTACAAAGAGGACCTATAACAACTTTTCGGTTCTTGAAAATGAAGTTGAATGTTCTATTTGCAATAATTTTGGTCATAAAGAATCTGAATGCAGGAGCAGGTTTCAGGAGAAAAAGGAACAAGCCACGAGCACCAAAAAATGGAGAATAAAAGAACCTCAGACAGAAAGATGTGGGATAGCGTTTTATGCAGAAGGACAGGAAAATCTATGGTACATTGACAGTGGATGTTCGAAACATATGACAGGTGATAAAGAAAAACTTGAATCTTATTCTACTTTAGAAAAGGGAAAAAAAGTTTCTTTTGGAAATGATACTCCTGCAACTATAAAAGGAAAAGGTATTGCTCCTTTGAAAGAAAAGGTCAAGGCTGGAAATGTTTTGTATGTTGATGGATTGAAGCATAATCTTCTAAGTGTCAGTCAGATGTGTGATCAAAAAACCGAGGTTATTTTCAGATCGAATGGATGTCTTGTTCGTGATCTTGATACAGGTAAAACAGTTCTCAAAGGCAAAAGAACTCCAAATAATCTGTACATATTTGAAGAAGGACAACAACAATGCTATCTTAGCAAGGATGAAGAGCACTGGCTATGGCATCGAAGGTTGGGACATCTAAGCTTCTCACAAATAAGAAAAGCATGCAAATATCAGGCAGTTCGCGATCTTCCAGATATCAAAATTCCAGACAACACTATATGCAAATCTTGTCAGTTTGGAAAGCAAACCAGAACTAACTTTCCAGAAAAGGAAGGATCAGCTAGCTTGCCTCTTGAGCTAGTCCATACAGATGTATGTGGTCCATTTAGAAAAAGGACACCTCGAGGAGAAGAATATCTGATATTATTCATTGATGATTTCTCAAGGTTTGTTTGGTTAGGGCTTATGAAGCACAAAGATGAAGCATTCGAAAAATTCAAATCCTTCAAAGCATTGGCTGAAAATGAATCAGGACACAAAATTAAGTGCCTCAGATCTGACAGAGGTGGGGAGTTCACATCAAATGAATTTTTCGATTTCTGCGATGAACATGGGATAAGAAGAGAATTCTCTACAGCTAGAACTCCTCAGCAAAATGGGGTTGTGGAAAGAATGAACAGAACTATCCAACAAATGGCTCGTGCCATGCTCGATGAATCAGGTACTCCTGCAACCTTCTGGGGTGAAGCTGCACATGCTGCTGTTATCATTCTTAACAAAACAAATGTCCGAGTAAACAGCACTCAAACACCTCATGAGCTTTGGAGTGGTAAAACTCCTTCCGTGAAGCATTTCAAAATCTTTGGGAGCAAATGTTATATTAAGAATACTGATGAGCAACTTGGCAAACTTGAACCTAGAGCAGATGAGGGCATTCTTCTTGGTTATTCTCCACATAGCAAAGCATACAAGTGCTACAATAAAAGACTTGGCAGAATTGTTGACAGTATTGATATAGTGGTTGATGAGAAGGGATATATTCCTAGGCAAGTTCATCATGAAGACATTGAAGAAGATGAAGGTTACTCTCAAAGGCGAAATGATGAACCTCAAGAAGAAGAAGAATCTCAAGAAGAACCAGAGGAGCAGACAAGAATAGAAGAGAAGACTCCATCCAGATATGTCCAAAAGAACCATCCAGAAACTCAGATTGTGGGGCAGAAAGAAGCAGGAGTACAAACAAGAAGGACACTTGCAGAAGCTTCAAGCTACTTGGCTCTACTCTCCTCCATTGAACCACAAAATGTGACAGAAGCATGCAAAGATGAATGTTGGGTCAAAGCAATGGATGAAGAACTTGAGCAAATCGAAAGGAACAACACTTGGGAATTAGTTCCTAGACCAAAAGATAAGAATGTAATAGGAACAAAATGGGTCTTCAAGAATAAGTTAAATGAAAATGGATAAGTAATTAGAAACAAGGCCAGACTTGTTTGTAAAGGGTATGCACAGCAAGAAGGAATAGATTTTGAAGAGACCTTTGCTCCTGTGGCAAGACTAGAGGCCATCCGAATGTTCCTTGCTCTCTCAAGCTTTCAAAACTTCAAGGTATTTCAAATGGACGTGAAATCAGCCTTCCTAAATGGAGACTTAGAAGAAGAAGTATATATTGAGCAGCCAGATGGGTTCATTCTTGGAAATGATCCAAACCTTGTATGCAGATTGAAAAAGGCACTCTATGGGCTCAAACAAGCTCCAAGGGCTTGGTACTATCGGTTGGACAAATATCTTCACCAACAAGGCTTTTCAAAAGGATCAGCAGATAGCAATCTCTATATAAAAGTTGAAAATAACAAATTGCTAATCCTTGTTGTTTATGTAGATGATATTATTTTTGGCAGCAATGAAGAGACCATGAGTCAAAACTTTGCCTTGGTTATGCAGAAAGAATTCGAAATGTCACTTCTTGGAGAATTGACATATTTTCTTGGATTGCAAATCCAACAAAATGAAGGAGGTATCTTCTTGTCTCAAACCAAATACCTCAAGCAGATCTTGAAGAAGTATGGCATGGAAGAGTCAAAGCCAGTATGTACACCCATGGTTACAGGATGCAGCCTCAGTGCAAATGATGAATCAGCAGCAGTTCACCAACCCACTTATAGATCCATGATTGGGAGTTTGCTTTATTTGACAGGTACTCGACCAGATATTACACATGCAGTAGGAATGGTTGGAAGATTTCAAGCCAACCCAAAGGAAACTCATCTTCAGGCAGTCAAAAGAATCTTCAAATATCTTCAAGGGACCCAAAACTATGGCTTATGGTATCCTAGAAATACTGATCTCACTCTTCATGCTTACACAGATGCAGATTGGGCTGGAAGTGTGGATGATAGGAAAAGCACAAGTGGAGGTGCTTTCTTCATGGGTTCCAGATTAGTATCTTGGTTCAGCAAGAAACAAAGTTCGATTGCCTTATCTACAGCTGAAGCAGAATATGTGGCTGCAGCATCTTGTTGCACACAACTTCTTTGGATGATGCAGACCTTGTAGGACTTTCAAATCACTTGCACTCCACCTGTCTCTATCTTATGTGATAATACAAGTGCAATCAGCATTTCAAAGAATCCTGTCATGCACTCAAAGACCAAGCACATACCAATCAAGTACCATTTTCTTCGGGAACAAGTGCTTGAGCAGAAGGTCAAGTTGGAGTATGTTCCTTCTAAGGAGCAAGTTGCTGATATTCTCACAAAACCACTGCCCAGGGAAACTTTTGAATATCTCAGACAAAAGCTGGGAGTAGTTGATGCTTCATCCTGTTGTTGAAATTTGTTTGTTCTACAGAAAAGTTGGTATACGCAGGTTACGGAAGGGATATGAGCGTATACACGCGGATTCATGGTGGGTAAGTCGCGTGTATGCTGGACGCTTGTTGCAGAAAGAATATCCGCGTACATACGCTGTTTTATAGAGGATAAAACGCGTATATGAAGTTCTGAACAGCAAGGGAAAACTCTGAAGTTCTGAACAACAATAGGAATGTCAGAATTCTTCAGGCACAGTTTCAGGGAGTGCAACAGGCACAGGTTCAGGGGGAGCAGCTCAAAAGTCTCATAAAGCATTGTTGGCATTCAGATGTTTTGGTTGTTGGTTTCAGGAGAAGGAGCTCAGAAAGAAATTCTGGTTGCTGATCTAACAAGATGTTTATCAGATGCTGCTGGTGTCTTTCCTAAGTCTTGGTCTAGATCTGTTGTCTCTATGTCATGTATCTCTCTTGTCCTATCTCTTTTATGGTGTCAAGGTCATGTAACGGCCTATGTTGGTTTCCCCACTATGCCTGGGATGAATGCTGTAATATAATGGGTTGTTTCTGATATGTCCCCTCTTGGTAGGGAGTATGGATGTATGTATTGAGTCTTTTGGTGATAGGAAGGTCCCTTATGGTGTATAAATCTTGGTTCTTGTCAGCACAGCCAAGCAGAGGTATCAGCATGTCCTCAGGGGGAGCACAGCCCTTTGCCCTTGATGTCAAAGGGGGAGAGTGACTTGGTGTGGTGGTTGCCATCAAGTCCAAAGGGGGAGATTGTTGGCATTATGATTCAAGTGTTGTCCTTGATGGCAACTCACTCAGAGGATGGTACAGATGCTCAGAGGTTGGTACAGGTGATGGCAACTTAATCAGATTACAGATCTCAGTACAGCATGCCAAGGAAGCTCATACACGCCGTTTCGTTAAGCCCAAGTCGCGTGTACACGCTAGTTATATTCATAAAAAGCGCGTGTATGTGGAAAGGTTCCTTTGGTCCATGGTGGTTAGTCCTTGGAAGTTGTGCCTATGGTTTCGGACCATTGTGTCTCGACGGGCGTGTCGATCCCTAGTTTTGAAGTTGATGGTATTGTGTTACTATGGTTTTGGCTCTTGGTATTTAGCTAGGCCTAAGACTATATAAGGAGAAGAAGATCATTAGGCAAAATCATCTTTCGACAAGGGCTTGAATATCTAAGAGTGAAAGAGATCTGATTTGCAGGTGCTGGGTTGCTTGATCTAAGCCAAGGAGAGATCACATTGGTTGATGGAAGACTAGATCTAAGGATAGATCGGGATCTAATGGTTTGAAATGCACTATCATGATATGGTTGATTATGCTTATTTCTAGATCTGGATATTGTCGCAATGCTATGTTCTGGGTCTAACTAATGTCTAGTACAGCTGAAAATTGAGAAAGTTTATTTTTAGATCTGTACGCAGGTTGGATTCGGTAAAAGAGCGTGTATACGCGGGTTTGGCTCCTTGAAGTAGCGTATATCTTTTGAAGCTTGTTTTTGGGTTTACAGTGAGGTCTGACAGTTATTGCAGAGTTCTGTAGTCTGCTCTGTGTTCTGATAACTGGTGATTGACAGGGTTCAGTGGTTCAGTGATTCAGAGTTTGGTTGTTTTATGCTTCAATGATCTGTTGTGGAAATTGAATGAATTGTGGTCTTCAGATTGTAATGTTGTGCTTCAGGAATATTCAAGTCTGAAAATGTATGAAAGGTGATACCTGAAGAAAAGAAGATTGTAGGTCAGCACCTATGTACTAGTATCTTGGCTAGTACAAGAACAAAGGGGGTTGGAGCTCCCTTCCAAGGAAGTTTGGAGAACGAGAGAAGGTTGTAGCCTTCTGCAGGTTGTAGCCTGCGTACTGGTATAAGGCTGCACCAGTACAAAAGATTGTAAACTGAAGTTTCTTAAAGAAGGATAGAGATAACTTGCAGCAGGTGGTTTTCACCCACATTGGGTTTCCACCTTATATCTTGGTGTTCATGTGTGTGGCTTTTGATCCGTTCTGTTATACTGCATCTGCTTACTGTTAATGTGCTGAATAATGTCCTGATGAACTTAACTGAAGAATAAGCTAACTAAGTTATGAGTTTTCTGCTTATACGCTGTTTTATTTAGTCACAGTAGCGTGTACACGCTGTTTTACTTAACTGAAGTAGCATATATGTTTCTGAGCATTGAAAAGGTTTGATTGATCTGATAATACTGATTCACCCCCCCTCTCAGTATTATTTCCAACAATAACATTAGGGAGATCCCTTCAAAAATTGATCACCTGATACATTGGAATGGGGTCGGCCTTATATAATGATTGAAAATAATTATAAGGCTCCAATTTGACGTCTTGAAAGGTGGTGGTCCTTGGTCTTCCTTCTGGAGATATTTCTTTGACTTGATTTTTGGATTATCGAGTCAAGCTTGCTTGTGGAAGAAGGTAGTGTTCAAATCACTAGCCTCCAACCACAAGCTTCTCGACTTTAGCCTCCGTAATTCCTCTTCTTTTTCGCTTGTTGAGAATATATTCCTAGTTAAATCTCGTTCTTTTTTTAGATGTTCTACTTCCACCTTGGTTGATTCCATAACCCTGTGATGCTATTCTAATTGACATACTAGATCTATCCTTTCTTTCCCGATCGGCTTATAATTTTGTTTTATCCATTTTCTTCAAGCATTTTAGAAAGATTAAAGTTTACTTTCCCATACAAATGTCGGAGAGCCTTTAACTAGGGTAAGTTAGGCCTGGTGGATCAAATCCACCACTCCTTCCTCTTGAATCCATGTTGGATTGAGACAAAAGGGAATTGGACCCAAATTTTCTTCTTTCTCCATTTGTAGATATATAGGGTCATGATTTGATTCCCCTTGTGCTATGATGAATTATGTGCACACTAGCCCTTTTAAAAGCCAATTTGAATGCATTAAAAATCTATACATATTGGTCACTATATGATTATCCTCTACTTGACGATTGGTCCAGGTATATTTTTCAACTTTAGGAGCTACATTAAAAAGATCCCATTCTGCTATCACATCCTCCATATGTTCTCTGAAAGGATCTCTTACAATACTTCCTCATATTTTCTTTGTCGAACTTAAAATAGTGTTAAAATCACCTCCTATCACCGCGTTTTGATGCATACCTTTAGATTTGAGCTCCTCCACTGAGTCCCAAAATTCAAACTTCTCGCCATATAAGACAGGAGCATATAAATTTACCACCAGGATGAGTTCTCATGTATCCTTGAGCTCCAAGAGGACCATTATCTAGTGTTGTGATGTCTGTAATTCAACACAAGACAAGTTATCTTTCGACCAAAGGGTGCATAATCCTCCTGACACACCTTTCAAACTTTGAGCTATTCTGACACTTCCTCTCCATACTGCATCCATCATCCTGATAGCCTATTTATCTTCTAACTTGGTTTCCTGAATAAATAAGACCCAAGATTTTTCCTACTTGACCAGATCTTTGATTTCTAGGGATTTTATGGGGCTCCCCAGACCCCTTATGTTCCAGGATAAGACTTTCATTTGGAAGTAGGGATTTGAGCCCCTCCCCCATTTGGACCCATTGAACCTTTACCTCCTTTTTCCTTTGAGAATATCTGAGATTATAGGTTGGCTACCCATTTTCTTATTATGATCCACTTCTCGTTCTTTGAATGTTTTCCTTTGTGGCCTACCAACTTTCTTCTTTGTATACTTTGTTACATGATTGCTTCCTTCGTCAGCCCATACTAAATTCTAGGCCATATGACGAGTGATCATCCCGGTTATTTATTTTGCTACACTGATTTTGAGGATTTTGAGGGGATTTTAGGTTAAGCAAGACCTGGAGTCCCCTTCAGAATTAGATTCAGGGCCTGTGGAGGGCTTCCTTCATTAATCTCCCCTTCTTCAAATTCCTCAGCCTCCTCTTCATTCACATGTTCTTCTACCTCTTCACTTGCAATTGGATATCTTGTTCTTTCCTCATTATGATTTCTCAAGGCATTGAATGGGTTCAAGGAGGTTGAAGCCACATTATTTCCTTAGGAGTGGATTTTGATGCAACATTATTACCTTTCCCACTTTTCCTTTGGGTTTTCCATTGCTCTTTCACAAGAGTGGATGGATCAAGACCCTTATTGTTTGGGATCTTGCTACAATAATGAGAAAAGTGACCATACTCATGGCAGTATCTTCATTTGAAGGGGATCTTCTCATAATCTGAGATCTGTCGATGTTTCCAGTCTCGTAGGGTTAGATTTATTTTTGCAATTAATCATTTCTCTAAATCCACCTCCACACAAATTTTTGCGTAAGAAAATTGAGACCTTTTAGGCTTTGTCTTGTCTATGTAGTGGCCTACTCCATTTTTGATAGCCCTAAGGCAATCGCCACTCCAACACGACAAGGGAAGCCTTGGAAACCTGACCCATACTGGAATAACAATTGGGACATCCTCATTTGGATTAAATTCCAACGCCCATTTATTCAAGTACATTCCCCTCGAGCTGAAGAAATAATGTTTGTTATGGAAGATCACATCTTAGCCCTCTTTTAGCTCAAATAAGAAGGAAAAAATTGTTTTCCTACATCATACAAGAGCTATATTCCCTTTCATCATTGATCTCCAGTTCTTATCTATCCATATTTCCATGGATCTCGATGAGGAACATATACCTATAAATTTCTGATTAGTTCTCACTCTAAATACGCCAGAGATGTTCTTCGGGCTCCAACCAAGACGACAATGTCATGGATATCATTATTTCATTTGACAAAACGTGACTGTTGTGTCACGGTCTTCGACTGTTTTGACAGAGAAGCCACCAGGGCCTGAAAGGTCGGTAATTCTTCCTCTGCCGAGGGGATGAGTGCAAGGGAGGTGAGGGAGAGAGAGGGGGGGGAGGAGCCCCCTCCTCTACAACCATTGGGAGCTAGGGTTTCATATGGCGAGGGCTCAAAGAAGATGATGAAGGTTTCCTAAAATAATAATAATTCTAACCAAATCCAATTTTTAATTTTAAAAATGATTTTATAAAATGTCATTTTATAATTTTTATTATTAATATTAATGTGTATCGTCTTAGTAATGTTTTTTTTTGTAAGCTTGGTGGGATTACATCTTCATCATGTCCAATATATCACCCCGATCGGGACGGGGAATTGAACTGGTGACTTCACATCAAGGAGTGCCTTAACAGAGCACCTGATCACCATCTATCCAAGACCACGTGGACTATCATCTTAGTAATGTTGAATGATGCTTTTAAAAATTTAATGTGGGGAAGAATATGCTATAGAAATTTGAAGTTCATGTGCTGTAAAATGTAAATGTTATTTTAATAAATTTAATAGGCTTTAAAATACAAAATATTTTTAGTTTTTAATATATATATATCCACAAAATTTAAAATAAATATTAATTAATTAAGCAATTATATATCATTTAATGTGTAGGTTAAATTTTTTATCATCTAATCTAAATACTTTTAAACTCAACATTGTAAATATAACATACAAAATATTTAATATTGTATTGATTAATTGTCAAATTCAATTATATTTGTGTTTGAAAGTAACTTAACTAATAGATGTAATGGTTTTTTTTTCAGGCATTTTTCCTTATCAATTTTGCCCAAAATTTATTAGGGATTTTTAACAATTATAAGTTTAAGTTGTTTAATATGCAAAGTTTGAGTGGCTCAAGGGTTTCTTAGGTGTTGAATCCATTTACACATTCACTAGTACAATTTAAACAAGAAAAAATCACAATCTTAATCGAAATTGTATTGTTGATTCCAGCCAAAAAACCATTTCATTTATTAGTTAAACTCTTCCCTCTCTAAATACATAATAATTAAGTGTCAATTTCTTAAATTATTATATTTATAAAATTTTAAATTTATCCTCTTATTATAAAAATGTGGTTTCACTTCATCTTAACAACTTTTCACTATATTTTTATGTTTAATCATAAAGTATTTGAAGATGTTATTTACAACATTATAAAGAATATTTATATAGTATATTTGAGGCATTTTTTTAAACATAAATGAGTAATGGTTATATTAAATATGTGCTCGATCGCAGCAAATACACGAGGAATTTATTACATTGCATCATTTTCAGAGTATCTTTTACTGAGGGATTGACTATCAAATTAAAAAAACTACCAAAAGAAAAGACTATGATATCTAACTGACATAAATATATTCGACGCAATTGAGATAACAAAAGGAAAAACTTTTAGAAAGATCTCATTAAAGACAAAAGAAGACAACTTCCTTTGCAACCCTGTTTAAGTCAAATTTCAGGTTGGAAGAGTCTAAGCTAGAAGTAGAATTGGAAATGTCATAGTTCCCTGGGGCTTGGACATTGAGCTTTAGGTCGTCTAGTTGTATTCTTATAGCGTCAAGTTCATCGTCCTGGTAGGAGAGTTTGTTTTTGAGAGTCTGAAGTTCTTCAGTGATAAAAATGAGAAAATTGTCTTGTTGATAAATTTGACATTTTAATTCCAAATTTTCCATCTGTATGGCTTCTGTATGCTTACTACATGCATTGCAAGATTTGGAACTTCCAGAGGTTGTTGAACCACTAAGACTAATAGACATGATTGACGATATAGTGGGAGTGGTCCAAGGGGGCAAGAGAAGTTGATCTCGAGTTGTGTAGGCCTTCCTTGGCACCCCTTAGGTTCTGGTTTATTCTTATAGGTGAGATTTGGATCTTAACATATATATGTTTACTATATAAAAATTATCCATGTTAAAATAACATATTATAAAATTTACCATAAACATTATTGTCCATCTAAAGATGTTTGCAATTTAAAATTAAAGTCTTTTTATAACAAAGTTTATTATTATTTTTTTTTTATTATTAAATTATTTATGTAGTTTTGAACGAAGTTATTATGTACCCCTAAATTTAGTCTTTTTATTTATTTGATAAACAAAAATATCATTCTCATCCACCTCAATGTTTTATGCTTCTGATCAATCAACACAACCAACATCCTTTTTCTTTTGTAAGTTAGAGAATTTCATTCACAACAAAAGATTACATCGATGTCTACAACTTTGTGAATTTCTATCAGTCTCAATCTTACTAGATTTGTTGGTTGGTTTATAGTTTACCAAAAAAAAATCATTAGCCAAAAAACATTATGCTTTCCAAAACATAAAATTCCCACAAAACCAAAAAACTAGCAGATTTAAACCACAGAAGGAAACCATCTAGGAGTCATACTTCTCTATGTTCATTCACCCCCATTGGGGTACATTTATCCTCCTCTAGAATAGTATTCACTGATCAAACCTATCTAGGTGGTTGGACACAGGAAAATGGGAACTATAGTTTACATCTCTTTCTTGTCTTCTCTATCTTGTTCTCCATTATTTGGGAATGAGAGGTAATAACATATAGAAATGAGGAGAGTAACCTATGAATATGAGAAATAAGCAATTCCAATCGAAATCTCTTAACTAGTTTGGAGGTGGGGGCACCATAGATAAATTTCTATATTGTAGAGATAGCCAATTGAGAGTCCTCGTCCACCTGCAGTTTCGAATAACCTATGTTATTTGCTTGTTGTAGACCATGCTCAAGAGTAAGGAATCAGCTACATTATTGTAGGTTGTGCAACAATTACCTGTATATACCCTTAATGTGTTCCCATTCCAATCTCTAAAAACACCTCCATATCCAACTGATCATGAGTTCCCTTTTAAAGCCCCATCAAAATTTGACTTAATAAAACCTTAGGGAGGGGGAAGGTAAAATGGTTCGAGGAGGAATTTGGAGATGGAATGCCCTAGGCTTGCTAGGGCCAATCATGGATTGATTAATTTCCAAATAATTCACAATGTAAGCCTCTTGTTGGTTAAATTTCCAATCTTCAGGGGACCAAGGCTTAGACAGGACTATCTCCTTAATATACCTATTCACAGTTTTCTAGACTTGTTCATTAGATGCCATCATGTTATTAAAAACCCTCCATTTACACTCTTTCCACATACTCCAAAGAACAAATCCTACCATCAAGACCCATGCTCTGTTAACAAATGGATTGTTAAAGAGAGTAAAGCACCAATTCTCCAAAGTTTCTAATAAACTGTTTGAGGATTTGTCCGAGTGGACAAACATATAAAGGACCTTATTCCAGATATCCTCTATAAAAGGGAAGGTATTTAAAAGGTGTTCCATTTTTTACTGCTGATCCTCGTAGAGATGACAAAATTATGGGCCAAGGAGTCCCTTCTTGCGAATGTGATCCCACGTAAGAAGATTTTTCCTACCCATAAGCCACAAGAAATATGCTACTTTTGGCCATAGATTATGAGTCCAAATCCTATGCCAGATTGGCTGTCTAGGAAGATTTGGATGACCTGCCAATGTGGAATAAGTCTTCTTTAGGGAAAACACGCCTTTCATTTGATGACCCCAACGAAATTTATTAGGGTCTTGAGCAAGATGAATCTTGCGATCCTGAAGATCCTGAGCCAAGATTGCCTGCAAACTTAACGCTTTATTATTCAACCAATGCCCTTGGGATATAAATACTCTCCATGAATTAGAGGTTCCGTTATCTCTCCAACAATCCCCAATTTTAAAAGCTCCTTGATCCCGAGTATAGTTTTTTAGATCCCTGAGGTTGTCCCAGTTGTCCAAGCAAGGATGTTGCTTCCAAGCTTCTTTCCAGAATAAAGTTGTTTTTTCATCTTGGATTTCCCAGAAAGTGTGATATTGGATTAATTGTTTATATTCCTCAGCTAGATTCCATATCGATCATCCATTTAGGAAAGCTCAAGTTCTGAGCTTATTAACTTGGGAGCTAGATTGGCTATATTTTTTGCTCCAAATTTGTTTCCATGACGCTTGTCCCCCTTAGATCTAGCACCCCCATAACCACTTGTTAAGTATTTCTAGATCTCACACCCCAAGACCCCTAGCTAGCTTAGGTAAGCAGACCTTTTCCCATTCCACCAAAACCAACTTCTTAGTATGTTTAGATCCTTTCCACAGAAACTTGCGGAACGTAACGACTCCTCCCCTCATATATACCCACTTTCACCGACTTACCCGGGGTAAACATGATATGAGGAGCTACAATGATAAGACTCGACTAAACTTGTTGATAGGGAACGGAATATAACTTACACTCAACTTGTAGCCTAATGGTTAATCCCTATAGAAAATGAGTCCTAAATAACTAGCTAGTAAGGGCGGGGAGATTTGTTTCCTTCTTCCCACAGGAGTTTTCAGGCTGGTCTTTAAACCCAATTCAGCCTCCTAGGTGACCTTAAGGAAGTGGAATCGATGAAAACCCACAAAACATACCTTCTATACCTATTACAAGACTCTCATAAGCCTTCCCAGTCATCCCCATGACCATTCCCTCAGTCCCACTGAGCTTTTAGTGCATCAAATCCCTGGATGTTCCCTTGTTATAGACAAGGGTGCATCTGGGAGGCTCTAGTCACTCCCAGAGCAAGGCATGGGTGGGTACTTTTCTCCTTAATCTTGTGCCGGGACTCTAGGATTTGTGCCACTTTTCAAGCCCAGAATCGAGGTCACTACCCAAAAACCCCTGTAGCTTCCAAAATCCATAATTTACATGAAAACAAGACTTGCAAGCCAAAAAATGGCTCCAGGACTAGGCCTGACCATCCCCAATCAGGACTGACATTCTATCAAACACTTGGCATCAATGCAATCTACAGGACATGAATACAAGACAAATCCTAAATGATTGATAACTCATATGAGACTTGACAAGAAGGATCACCACCCTCTTCCCTTAACTATTTTGACATTAATTAAGTCTTGCATGCATTATCCTTCCAGTTACAAGTAAATACACGAAATAACCATGGTTATAACCAGTCATATAACCATGCTTATAACCATAATTAAACCATGTAAATAAAAATGAGATATCAACCATTAAGGCCATATAATAATAAGTACAAAAGCAAGATAACTTATCTTTTATTAAACATAGGCAAGAGACAACCAGGTTCTGGACTTCCACATACCACTCGACCATAGACATGGTTGAACCAAATATTTCTTTCATCCAGTCACCCCCGTGCCATATTCCAAGCATGAATGTGGGATCTCATGGATAAATCAATCCAAAAACAACTCAGGGAATCTAGAGTTTGAACCACCTCTACCCTCACCAAACCATGATCTCACCAAAACCGACACCGAGATCACAAAACCAAACCGAGCTTGGAATGCCTCTGGATTCCATCACTATCCTTGAGGATATTTTCATCTCCTTATATCTCAGGTTTTGCCGCAATACACACCAGATCATTAGGCCCTAAACCTAGACTCCACCCACGAGATTTACCGTGTATCCTGACAAAACCAGTCAAGGGATTCCTAGGCCTTTGGGAATTTTCCTGAGACCACCTTTTCCGCGGATTCCAAAACCATCCGACAATTCCAAAGCTTAAAACCGAGAAACAATCCCATCACACCATGGCTATCTGGAAAAAGGCAAGGTAAGGCTGGAAACCACTGTCATAACCCGACAAGACCATGCCACCGACAGCCAGAGAACCAAATACCAAGATGAAAATCCATGCATGTCAAAACCATCTAGGAAATCACACCTGCAATATGTCACCTACAAGTATTCCTACTAAAGTTGCTTGATCCTGCCCTTTCTTGCTAGCTCTTTGCTTTCCTTTTTTTCCTTATCCTTCCTTTGCTTGCTTTTCCCTTCCTTGCTCCAAAGCTAGAATGCTCCAAGAAAACTCTAAGTGTCCAAGAGTGTGAGAGAAAGATAATAATGAGAGAGCTTCAAAACTGAACTGACAAAAAGGTTACAAACTGATCCTCATAAGCCTTTTTATCAATGAGGCCTTTATTTTCTTCATTTTCCCTATATTTTAGTCCATTTTCCTCCTCACATGCAATTTGTGACCTTTCACCTTCCTTTTCTCCTACTTTCCTTTATTTTCATAAAGATATGTGCCAAAATACCTTTTTTCCTTTTAAAAGCCTTAATAATTGCCTTTGCCAATTTCCCTTAGCCATAAACACATCCAGTGATGCCCACTAGGATATCTTTGACAACATTCAGCTTGGAATTAGCGTCCCTTAACCATGGTCTTATTTTACCTTTATTAACTTTTATTACATGAACTTTTAACCAAGGGTTGTTACACTGAACTTGGATGAGATGGATTTGTAGATGTGTTTGGGGGCTGGTAACGCTGAGAGTTGATATACTAGCAAATCTAGTAGAACATATTTTACAAGGGCCACCCTACCTACCAATTTCAATGACCGAAAGGCCCAATTGTCCAATCTAGTTGTGATCCTCTTAAGAATATCTTGCCATTAAGAAGTGTGCAATGAGTTAGCCATAAAAGGAATACCTAGAGAGTGAGCAGGAAGACCTCCTATATGCTACATGATTTTGTACTAGCACTATGGTATTAAAAAAAATATATTTGATTTCTCTCCATTTATCATGCTTCAATAGGCTTCCATAAACTTTGTCAATATAGATTGCAAGGCTCGTTCATTGTGAATGGAAAGCTCCCCAAAAAGCATAGTATCATCAAGAAATTGATGATGTGTAATTGGAAAATCTAGACTGAATACTTTAATTCCTTTTAGGATACCTTGTCTCACAACTGCTTTGATGTACCTTCCAAGACCTTCTGTTGCTAGGAAAAATAGGAAAGGGGAGAGTGGGTTTCCTTGTCTAAGACCATGAGAGGATCAAAAGGTCTGAGTAGGAGAACCACAAAGCAGGATAGAGAAGAAAGGGGTAGAGATGAGGGATTTGATATAGTTGACCCACTGTAGGGAAACACAAAAGGCAGTAAGGGCCCAAGAAGACAATCCTAATTTAATTTATCATATGCCTTGGTGAGATCAAGTTTAATTAACATATCGACCTTTTCCAGTCTCCTTAAGGAATGGATAACTTCATGAGAAGTTACAATCCCTTCCAAGATTTGACGACCCTCCACAAGACTTGTTTGCCCCAAAGAGATAATCTAGTGGAGTAGAGTTTTAAGACAATTTCCAATCATAGAGGGCATGATTTTATACACTTCATTACATAAATCAATTGGCTGAAAGCCACTAGTATCACCAAATTTTCCTTTATTGGGGATTAAAGTGAGAAAGGTAACATTCAAATTGGACCCTACTAGATTAAGTCTCTGGTACTCTTCAACTAAATGCATGTACTTTCACTCTAATGAAAGTCTGGAAAGACTTAAAAATATATATTGTAAAACCTTCAAGACCAACAACCTTGTTGGTCAGCATAGCTTTTATTACCTCCTCTGTTGAATAAAGTGTAACTAGGTTCAGTCTTCATAAATGTAATTTTGATCTTTGTACTTGTAAAAGAAAAGAAATATTACTTTTGTAAATTATAAAATGAGTTTCTTGCTCATTACATAGGTCTATCACATGTTGAAGTGTTATATGAAAGTCAAAGAATCAAATAAAATATTAAAGGTCTCTTCTTGAGCATATATAAATGTATATGAGTCAACCTAGAGTCTAGGTCAACCCTCCAAGACAAGCACAAACCTCTCAAAAGAAGGAAGCCAACAAAATGATGTAAAAGGCAGTCATGTCAGCCTCAAAATATATATAAATGTCAAGTCGGCTCATATATGGAGACACAACAGTTCATTGTGACATGTCAGCTTAATATGTGGGTCAAACCACCATAAATAGGAGTGTGAATTCAAAATTACAGTCAAGGATTTTCGAACATACCTCTGCAACTTCGGATGGCACAGTGAGTACAGGAATTTTGGATAAGTGTAGGAGTTTAGGTTTTTGGATGGAAGGATCTCTGTTGTTTTCGGTGGTGCCTCAACCTCCTCACAGTCTTAATGAAGCACTATCTATGCACACTGAAACACAGTCCCAGTCATAGCATATGTGTGGTGAAATACACTCTTGGCATAACTCTCTCTCAAGCATACTATCTCGGCATTTTTGTGAAGAAGAGGATCACCCTCAATATCGACATACACTTAAGATGAAATTATATTTTGAACATAGAAGTAATCATAAAGACAGTCACAATCATGAAGAAGATCTCGGTATATATATATATATATATATATATATATATATATATATATAACTTGGCATAAATTTCTTTATGTTATATGAATGGAGGAGTAGCAATGATCTCAGTAATGATGATCTAGTTGTTATGAAGAAGAGCTCGGTAAGGATGCAGAAATGATGTTGCGGCAGTAATGAAGACTTCAATGATGCAATAGCGATGGCCTCAATGGTGCGGCAATGATGATGATCTCAAAGGAGGATTTTTTTCTTGGTCTTGGAGTGGAATAATAGGTAAAGGGTCATGGTCTTGGTATTCATCAATTGGAATCTCTATAAGAAGAATTTTGTGCGGGTTTTTCTCTCTAAGAGGAGAGGTTTTGGCCCTGGCATAAAGCCAATATCTTGTGTTCTTGTCTATTTGTTTTTGGTAACTATTTGATGAATATAACAAGACACACTCTAATAATAACAAGTGAAGCTTGTGCTAAGAAGAAAAATTAAAATATCTCACAAGTAGTTATCATGCTAGAAGAATCACATTAACTCTAATTTCCCTAGATTCTTCAACATCATATCAGTGCTAAGTTGTTGAAGTCAAAGGAAGGGCAGCAAAAAGAGAGATTCAAGGATCAGATTCAAGAAGGGCATCAAATCAAGTTGAAAGGCTTTGACAAAATTGAAGGATCAGTCCACAACAATAGTCTACATCAGCAAGGGTTTTTGTCTATGCAATCAAGGAGACAATCTACAACATTAAGATATTTTGTCTCCACAATCATCATCAAAAGGCCACCAAGACTCTCATCACTATTTCTACAAATCAATGAAGCTCAAAGGACCTCAAAATCGAAGACTACATCATCTAGAAGAAGGTCGAAGTCCTAGAAGCAGTCTTGATCTAAACTACAAAAAAGGAAAATTGAAGGCAAATTGAAGGCAATAAGGCATGGACATCTTCAAAGGATCATCTCCTCGCCCTAGAAGAAGATCATCCGAAGAAGCATCAACTCATCCTCATCAAAAGGAGCAACCTTTTCTATTGAGTAAAGGTTCTCTCAATTGTAAGAAGCTCATCCAAGAAGAGGCTCTAATATATCTTCTTCAACCATCATCAAAGCAATCAAGGTGAAGATTTCATCTTCACATGACAAGTAAGTATCTTTTAATTCTATAATAAAGGTTGGTTAAATGAATTCATGATTGCAAGAATATCTATAGGTTGGATGGCTCATCAAGATTCCTTGCATGAATAAGAAGGATGGACATAGTCCTCTAAGTAGCTAAAGTCATTGAACATATCAAAATATCTCTTATGAATTCATGGAAAGGGATACTTATGAAAGATCCCCTCATATAGCAACATTGGAGACATCAAAGAAATGTATATGATAAACTTGTTATGTGAAGGTGCAATGAAGAAGGTCACATAAAATCTGATCTACATGAAAGTAAAGGTATCAAAGGATGTAGGATATCTCTAGAAGGTCTCACCTACAAAATATAGGAAGGAAATCATCATTGTTCTAACTTATAGGCAAGGTAACAAATGTCCATGAACAAGAACGTTACATCATTCAACAATTTGTGGTCTCTATGCTAGATAGAGAAAGACAAGTTGATGGAAAAATTGTTGAAGGTTAAAGGACTCAAACATGTGCAGAAAGGAAAGGAAAGGGAGCTCAAACAATACAGAACAGTGATATGGAAAGATTATGAAAAGAAAGTTCATATCACTGGAAAGATGGAGGAAGTTGAAGAAATGTACAAAGGAAAGAGGGAGTAACAAATTTCCACTAAGGTTGAGATGGTATCCCTCATAAAAGGGTCCTATCATAAGCTCCTAAATCTTTAGTTACATATATGACCATGATATTAAGATGCATCGAGGCATCATGGAAGCATTAGAAACAAGATCTTGGGACATCACCATGGGAATCATGGAGGAAAAAATCCATGGCAGACAAACATGAAGGATATATATCTTGGTAACCTCATTGGACATTGAAGAAAAGGATGAAGTCATATAGGAAAAGGCTCATCATACAAAAAGGAAACATCTACCAAATGGGGATATACAAGATCCTCAAGATTCTCTGAAGGAATCCTCATCGAAGGGTTCACTGATCTAGAGAGGAAGCAAGTGTTTCATCAGGAAATCCAACTTATGGAATTCATTATATGATGGTATGATGACATGAGAAATGAAGCACATCAAGGGATTGAAGATCTTTTAAATCAAGGAAGCTGCTAGAAGAAGCCTAGATGACCTAAACGTAAAATGATATATGTATGCTTGTGTTTAATATTATAATGTCATGTCATATGGTTGCAGGTAACATGGATCATTACTTCTATCTTGAGAAGCATGATCAAGAGAAAAAGGATATCCTCCTCTGAAAGGATGCAGGAAGGCATAAGTCACACTAGATGAAATCAACATAATATGTCCTCGTATGAAGTATGAGGTGGTTGACCAAAATGAAGAAACTTTGATTGAAAGCTCCTCGCAATGGAATGTGTGAGGAAGGAAGAGATCATGACATATGTAACCCTGATGAAGGTGATCAACATCCAAAAGACCAAGAATATTTGACTAGGAAATCTCCTAGAAATATATGAAGACTCTGATGGAAGTCTGAAAAAGATGGAGACCCTTAACTATGGATATGTTTGGGAGATGTGTCAACATGTATGCAGGATGTTTATACCCACAAAAAGATGTCATGATGAAGAGCCATCTCGAAAGGTACAATTTAATTTAATGTTATGTTTTTATTTCATGAATAATATCTAGATGAGTTCATGTAGGGCTATTAGCACAAGACTCGTAAGTATAAGTACAACTATCATTCTTGTGGAGGATGGAATTTCCTGAAAGAAACATGATAAGGAAGAAGTAGCCATATGACGAAGGTTCTATATATGTATCAAGAAGACCACTTTCCATGAAGAAAGGAATGACATGATGAAACAAGAAGGAAAGTGATCAATGGCTAATTCCCTACAAGGAAGAAGCTCGACTGAATTTCATGACATCAAGGAAATTGATTAAGTAGCACAAGGACCCACAAAGAAGAATTTGTTGATGAAAAAGAGAGTCCCTTGTTAAGAGGGAGCTCTGACAAGTCCCTAATTGAGAGGGAGCTTGGGCAAGTTCCTGGTCAGAGGGAACTTGGGTCCATTCCTTTATAGGAATGGGCATATCCTCCCTAGATAAGAGGGAGAGATAGACACAACATTCTTGTCTTCACCTGGGAAGAAAGAATGGGAAGATTGGGTAATCCCCGGCGAAGAGAGTCATTATTTGTGTCACATCCTCGGATTCGACAGAACGCTTTCCTGTTATCTCTCAAATTATAGGCATTGAAGCGATCGAGCGAGAGGGATCAGAAAAGACTTCAGACTGATGGGGAGCATCAGAGTTAGGCTGACATATGGTACTACCTTCTAAAGTTTATAGCAATTACAGAACAGAAGGGGGGTGAAAACTGAGAAGCGACAGGCCCGCACTTCAAGCTAGCAATCACAAGTATCTTGCTGCCGCAGATGTGCACCGGAGGAAGGGAAGAAATTCTTCAAAGAAGGGGTCTACTTGCGGAAAGAGAGTGAGGTTTGAACTGACTCTATTCAGAACATTGCTGGATAGACTGGGTATATAACACTTTTTGTGAAAAGAATGTTAACCTCCGTTTGACAAAAGGAACCTCAAGTAATCTGCTTATGTTCTGACCACCTTTCTTTGAGGGACTGTGTTCTGAAGGTGCGAAGCCGCTTGTCCCTCCGGGGGGCAAGGACACCTTCTCCTTTCCCATAGTGATAGTAATTGCTTCTGAAGTCTGAATCACAGGGTATACAACGGTGAGGAAAGGCTGTCCGACGTCGACACTGAACTTAGGTGCCGAACAAGAAAGATATCTTCGCTGCTTACTGGACTCCTCGAACCTTGTGTGAGATATCAAGGGCCCTTCCGTCGACTCCTCTGATTATCATCTTTTACTTCCTCCATAGTCGTACTGGGACTAAGTGAAGTCTTATGCAGTTTAGATCTGCCCCAATATCTAACACTATAAGGACTCGGACTCTTTTTGGGCTTCCACCAGGCATCTGGATGTGAAGAGAGACTGTCCATGGGTGGGATTTGGCTTACACAGAGAAGTACTCATTGGCAACAACTTATTCTACAAACAAACTGACTAGTCGCCAAGAATCCACTTTGGAAAATGATCGAATTAGGTAGGAAAACTAACTATTCAACAATGATCTTGAATCAGAGAATACGCTAAATAGAAAGGTAGACTGGGAAGAAACATGAACTTGAGCTTATAGCTATAGCTCTGGAAAGGAAGACAGCTCCCGGTAGTAAGAGAGGAAGCAAGCAGGAGCTCAGAGTTTGGTGTATTCATAGACGAAGAATGTTGATTCAGAGAACAAATAAGATTACGAGGGACCTAATGGATTGTCTTTGGAGCCATCCATGTTGGTTACTTAACGAGCATAACTACAGCAGGGCAGTCCATGCAGCTTCATGCTTGGACTAAGATAGTCTCTTAAGGCTGCCATTGACTAATCGAGAAGAAATCTATACATCAATACATAGAGATACATATGATACTCGCATATCTACGTGATACTCGATCCCGTGAAATCCATAAACGAGAAAGAAACATATGCTTTTAGGTTATGCGCCTTTGTTTGGCCCAGGCAATAAGTTGAGTTGGAACAAATTGACAACAACAAAACCTTCTCATTTGCTGGTTTTTTCTATTCAAATCTCCTCTTTGACAAGATTGAACCTGTATCCGCTTAGACCTAATCAATGGGATACATACTAGCTTAGATCTTTATACTAATGTAAGCATATCCCTAATTATAACAATGCAGTTACTACGAATATACATATACCTCAGTGTTCTGGAATATGATTAGGGTAATAGAAATGCTTATGATGATACTGGTTACGTATTATCCCTATCTAATAACATGTATTCTATCTCTATCAGTACTTGCTTACAGTTATGGTATCTCTCTAATCAATTCAGCTTATCCTATGCTTGTAAGTTGATCAGTACACGTGTTATCCCTAATCAATGATCTCTAAGCTTGGTTATGTTCAAGCTCTTCCCTAACTAGTTACACTCATTCAATATGGTAAGGCTTCTACATGATCTATGTTTACAGTGATATAAAGATTACAGTCTTATTCCCATAATGATTATATGGATAACTACCCTTATCAAGCTAAGCTCTAGTTCTACATACAATATGGAGTTCAACTTAGATAAGCACATATGAGCTATAAGTAGTTGCCTAATTATCACTATTGAGATAACTAAGCTGCTTGTATCACTAGCTTTCATGAACTTAGAAGATACAGGTAATTGCATAATTGATTACAGTGAATACATGTAACTAATGTAACAGTACGGGCTTAGATAGAACCAATAAGCATATACATAATAATAAGAGGTTAGTATAAGTTATCCCCATATAATCTATTATGGAGAAAGCTAGAGTGACACATCTTAATAATGTCATAACTCTAATAAGCTAGTGCTAGATTAGAGAATACGATAGGTTACATACTCAATCTATGTGTTATAAGTAAGCTCTAAGGTCCATAGATTAGGGATAGACTGTTTATACAGGAGCTCTAGCTTCTCTACTCATATTGTACAGGTAAGCATTCCATACAAACAAGCTTAACTAGAAACCAAGCACAAACAGCTTAAGTGTTATAGCTATATTATGGATTAGCTTAGACCCTATGTGTTTATGAAGCTATGATGGATAAGCATTACCCTATGACTAAGCATGATGTTCCAGTGTTCACTCTTATTCTACAATAGTAATCAATGGTAATAGATAATGTTCATCTCTTGTGTAAGCTGGTAAAGATAGTACAAGCTCGAACTCACATAGTGAACCAATGCTATGATTGATACTACGAGTAAGCTCTCTACTATTGCCTGTACTCATGATACTTAACCATGCTAACCCTTATTCAGCTCATTACATGGTATTCCAATATCTGTTTTATATACTATGGTATCCGATGCTCTTTGAGGATGTATAGGGCATCCAAGATAAGAGTAGGGAAGAGAGCCTATCTTCTTTGAGGGCTGGGAACCCAAGATAAGAATAGTCCTAGAAGGTCATACCCAGTGAACACCCCGGTGGGGATGTACCTTGAGAGACAATGATGAAGGTGTCCCATTAGTCTCGCCAACATTGTAGCTCATGATCTCGTGGAGAGATGGAGTTGTTAGTTAAGGCCTTGCCCTATGACAACGTTGGTTGATATGATGTTATACATATGGGTTACCAATCTGATTCTTCTTATGAGAAATTCTCCAGATTGAGAATGACCAAGTATGATTATGAATATCGCCCTAGTTAAGAGGGAGTGTTGAAGAAAGGGTAACTAGGTTCGGTCTTCATAAATGTAATTTGATCTTTGTACTTTTAAAAGAAAAGAAATATTATTTTTGTAAATTATAAAATGAGTTTCTTGCTCATTACGTAGGTCTGGCACATGTTGAAGTGCTATAGGAAAGTCAAAGAGTCAAAGAAAATATTAAAGAGCTCTTCTTGAGCATATATAAATGTATATGAGTCAACCTAGAGTCTAGATCAGCCCTACAAGACAAGCACAATCCTCTCAAAAAAAGGCAGCCAACAAAACAATGTAAAAGGCAGTCATGTCGGCCTCAAAATATATATAAATGTCAAGTCGGCTCATAGATGGAGACATAACAGTTAATTGTGACATGTCGAATTAATATGTGGGTCAAACCACTATAAATAGGCGTGTTAGTTTAGAATTACAGTCAAGGATTATCGAACATACCTTTGCAACTTCGGATGGCGCAATGAGTACAAGAATTTCAGATAAGTGCAGGAGTTCAGGTTTTCAGATGGAAGGATCTTTGTCGTTTTCGGTGATGCCTCAACCTCCTCACAGTCTCAATGAAACATTGTCTAGGCATGCTGAAACACTGTCCCAGTCATAGCATATGTGTGGTGAAATACACTTTTGGCATACCTCTCTCTTAAGCATACTATCTCGGCATTTTTGTGAAGAAGAGGATCACCCTTAATCTCAGCATACACTTAAGATGCAGTTATATTTTTAACATAGAAGTAATCATAAATACACAACCACAAGCATGAATAAGATCGTGATATATATACCTTAGCATAAAGATCTTTGTGTTATCTAAATGGAGGAGCAACAATGATCTCAGTAACGATGATCTAATTGTTATGAGGAAGACCCCGGTAAGGGTGCAACAATGATGTTGCAGCAGTAATGAAGACTTCAATGATGCAACAATGATGGCCTCAATGGTGCAACAATGATGGTGATCTCAGAGGAGGATTGGTGTCTTAGTCTTGGAGTGGAATAATAGGTCAAGGGTCATGGTCTTGGTATTCGTTAATTGGAATCTCTATAAGCAGAATTTTGTGTGGGTTTTCCTCTCTAAGAGGGAGAGGTTTTGGCCCTGGAAGAAAGCCAATATCTTGTGTTCTTGTCTCTTTGTTTTTGGTAACTATTTGATGAATATAAGAAGACACACTCTAATAAGAAAAAGTGAAGATTGTGCTAAGAAGAAAAATTAAAATACCTCACAAGTAGTTATCATGCTAGAAGAATCACATTAACTCTAATTGCCCTAGATTCTTCAACATCCTCCACCTCCGAGAAAAATATCTCTCTCATTGGGCATCATTACCTTTTAAATTTATGATCTTGGGATGTGTACCATGATACGACTGATAACATTCCTTCTATTAGGACATGACTCCGTAAGCATCTCTTGGTAATATGAAGCCATTTCATCCTCTACCTCTTCAAGTTGAAGTAGTCTTTGGTCACCCCTTGTTATGAAGGAGAAAATTTGGTTATGTTGATGATGATTAACCATCTCCTTGTGAAATAATTTGGAGTTTTGATCCCCCTCCCATAGCCATTGAACCTGTGATTTCTATCACAACAAAATTTCTTCTTAATTGTGTCTCTACTCCAATCTATGAATTAATTTCCCCTCTTCCAGGAATAATTCCTCAATGCAGTTGTTTTGAATTATTTTTTGTTGAATCTCTTGCACGCACTTCTAGGGACTATTTATCAGAGAATATGTGTCCAAACTCTTCCTTGTTCTGATCCTTTACCTTAGCTTTGAACTCCTTTAAGTTCAATTAGAAAGTGTGCATTTCATTCCTCCCCTGCTTATTAATCTCTTTCCATCACATTCATGCTTTAGATAGGAAATATCGTTTTTGTAGCTAGAATCTCTCAAAGCGAAAAGGGTAATTTCTCAGAGTTGCTTTCAATTTCACATCCAGTAAATTGGGCCAATGGCCGCACCCTAAGCATGGGAGAATGTTCGCGTCCACAAATATATCTCACTCTATAAGATGTCTCGAAACCATAAACTAATCAAGTCGACTAGCTACCTAGTGGCTTTACCCTCTACAATTATTCCAAATAAAAATGTCATTATTGGTATCCACATCTGTGACCCTCGGGCCTTGGAGGAGCTCCCACAAGAGGTGTGCTTCCATATATAATTGGCGAACACCTCCCTTTTTTTCCTCTAGATTTTTTATGAGGTTAAAATATCCTCCCATGATCCAAAGATCCTTGTTGTGGTCGGTTTTGTTTGTCCAAAGATAAGACAAAAAGGATTCTTTTTTAGCTGGAATTGGTGGTCCATAGACTGTTTTGAGACAAGTTATATCCTTCAACCCCACATATTGGAATCTTCTAAATAGAATACATGGGCATGCAATCCAGCCCTGAAGGAAATTTCCTTATGATTCCAGGCCACTGTTATCCCTCCTGTGCTACCTTTAGCATCTAATGCCATTGAATCACAACCCTTCCAACATTAATCCAAGATATCATTGACTTTCTCATTGGATACTTTTGTTTCTTGAAGAAGAATAATCTATGGCTTTTCTCGTGTTATATGATCATGGATGTGTCTTTGTTTACCCTAATTATTGAGGTCATGTATATTCCAAGTGATAATTTTCATTGAGGAAGAGGTTGAGTGGGGGGAAAATACCTCGAAATCGGAACAACATGGCCTGAGTTGATGAGGAACTTGCCCAAATTTTGAATGGCTTCATTGGTTATCTACCGACCTTTCTTAGTGCACTACATGATTATCTGCCCTTTGCCTTTGGTTGTATGGGAGGAACATTTTATCCCCTGTTTGGTCGATATGCTCTCCCCTTCATGTTCCTGTCAGTGCTACCTCCATTGAAAATTGTTGTAGCAGCTACAACCACCCTCCAAAATTTTAGCTAGCATGCAAATTTCGTAGCTTACCGTGGATCCTACGATCGATCGTTCCTTGGCCACTTATTGGTAAGCTGATTATCTCAAGCCCCCCTCCTTGATCTTAAGAGCTATTCACGTTCTCATATTTATGTAGCAGGTGTCGTCTTTGGGCATGGGGATTATCGTTTGTCATGAAAATGGAATTTTGTTAAGTTTCAAGGGGAAATATTTGTGTGTGTGAGTTGTTGTCATTGCATAGACATGTTTCACACTCACTTCATGCACTGTTGTCACGAAGGTTGTTGCATCAAGTATAGTATAGCTTTTATGTTCTAGATGGTCTATGTTGTATCACTAAGTGCTCAAGTGTGTGATCACAGTTAAAGTTCCATTGATCCCACACTTAGCCAGATTCTGGAGTTTCCCAGGCAACCTAGCCTCATCTAGCTTTCTCAAACTCCACACTTATCTTCTGCAACCCTCAAGCTTTTTCCCTTACCTTCTAGAACTGTGCAATGCATAGAGAGCCCAGCTTCCCTTGGCATCCAATCTCGCGCAATGGTTTCCTCCACTGTCCTTCCCTTAACTGGAACCCATTATCTCTAGAAATTGCGCAGAGGTGTCCTCCCAGGACCCTATCCCGCAGCAGTGTCCTGCATCCCAAAACTGTGCAGTGTTGTCCCTAGCTGCCCAGTCTGTCTTGCAACCTGAAATTACGCAGAGGTTTCCTATCAGAACACCATCCCGTAGTAGTGTCTTGCATTCAGAAACTGCGCAGCGTTGTCCTCAATTGTCTAGTCTGCCTTGCTTCTAGAAATTGTGCAAAGGTGTCCTCCCAGTACATCATCCCGGCAATAGTAACTGCCCACTGAAATTGCACAGATGTATCTATCAATGATCACAAGGAAGGATGACATGTTAGATGACTCTCAAGCAGTTGAGGAGAAGGACCAAGGAACCAAGGTTATGATAAAAGATCAAGACCACATGAAAACTCCGTCGAATGCATAACCATCTAGAGGGTAAGTATGGAAAGCAAATCTTATCCTTTTGAAATACATCTCTTAGTGTAGCTTGAAGTATTGTTGATCATCATCATATCATTTCATCTTTAATGACATGCATGGTTGCAAGTAGTGAAATTCATTCCATGTGTTTCCTCTATGTGCCTTGCTCCATGTCGCTTGTTGGACCAATTGTCTTCTTTTGGCATATGGATTTATTTGTCATGCTTGCGATCTTCTTCTGGCGATTTCAAAGGTTTGTCTTTGTGTGCATGAGTTGTCTTCACTATGAGAACATCGGTCACACTCACACACAAAGTTGTAAGCACAGTCGCACAACTGTCGTCACTGAGCACATGTTTTGTCTTGTTGGTCTGTGTTGTCTTGTCATTAAAATATGTTAAGTGTATGATCACATTGTCAGTCTACAAAAACTCACTTGCTTTTGACACTTAGCCTTTTTCCTGAAAATCTGCTCGACTAGACAACCTTCTTCAGTTGGACCCCAACTCAGCTGCATTGCCCAGTCTCAGCCCTCAGTGACCCTACTTTGCTGCCTAGAATTGTGAAATTCTTGAGGTTGTCCTTTGGGTCAGCTGCACTGTGCAATCCTAGAAGTGAGCAGCCTCGCTACCTCCTAGAACTGTGAAGAAGTTGCATCCAACCCTGATCCAAACTACGTTTCCCGTGAGATTAGTTGTCAAAAATCCCTTTGTATTGTGGGAAACTTGCACTGCACTAAGACCCGAGACTACACTTCTCTCCAAAATTGCGCAGACATGCCCAGATGATCCCCTGCTGCCCACCCCGCACTGCCTTCTAAAACTACGCAGAAATAATCAGCAAGGCCTCTACTGACTTGCTCTGCACTGTCTCCAGAAATTGCGCAGTCCTGTCTGGCATGTCCTTTGCTTCCTTGCTTTGCACTGCCTCGGGAAACTGTGCAGAGTTCCCAGCTGGTCTCCTTATGGCTTGTCTTGTCTTCCTCTTGAAAACTGTGCAGTATTTCCTCTGCACTCTGTCTTTTCTTCCTCTCAGGAACTGCGCAGAACTGACCAACAGTCCCTCTGTAGGCCTGTTATGTCTTCCCTTCAGAAATTGTGCATAAATGGCCATAAACCTTGCTCTGTCTTCCCCCTGGAAACTGCACAAAACTGCCCAACAATCCCTCTGCAGCCCCACTTTTTCCTCCCTCTGGAAACTACGTAGAAGTTGTCCCTTTCAATGTCTCATCTCAAAGCCGACACTGGTGACTATCACTGCCCGATTCTGCGCCCCAGTGATCACTACACAGTTTTTCCCGGCAGTGCAAACCGAGCTTCAGAATTCCTCATCCCGACCTGAGTTATGCTCTGTGCAGTTTCAGTGTCCTATCCTCCCTCCCGGTCACCTAGACCCGAAGACGGAAAATAATTCATCATGCTAGACTAGGAGATTTTTGGATTTGATGTCGTCCCGTCATGAGTTAATTGTAGGAATAGGTACATTGATGGAACATGGTGAGACGATGAACATGATGAAGAAGGAGTGCATGCTAGAAGACTTTCTTACAGCCGGACGAACATACAAAGCACATCAAGCAGCAAGCGAAAGGATTACATGCATGGAAGCATCTTACAGGACCAAGACCATTAGAGACCCCACCACACCAAGATATGGAGAGGTGAAGATAAAGCACGTCCAAGAACACATCTATCACTCAGCAACGCAACAGCTTGACATGGACACCACAGTGAGCCAATACATGCCAGCAGTGTCATGTCGAATTGTGTCATGATTTTTCTCAGCACATCACTACTATGAGTCGTATCTGTTGTAATCAAATGTAATGTAAAGTGAAATTCCAAGTGTCATTAGTGGAATACAAATATTCATATGTAATGTAAAGAGTTATATATAATGGAGTTGAAGAGACATGAGGGTAGTCCAAGAGTCAAAGGGGAATGTCAAGGGTCACCCCACCCTTCGCTATATATAGAACCTCATAACTCATAGAACATGATTTTGGGAGCTAAACTTTTGTTAGGCATTGCTTAGAGAGGGCTTGGAGAATATTGTGACGAGCCTTGGCTTCTCCACGATGCGGAGCGAGTGCATCTCTTTGGAGGAGTAGGCGATGTTGACTGTAACGTTACACTATTGGGGCTAGTGGCTGTCATGGTTGTATGTATGGATGGAACTTTCACTTTATATATCTATATGTATATATATATATATATATATATATATATATATATATATATATATCTATATATATATAGTCAGCACATTTTCATGCATATGTTGTTATTTTAGTTGGACTATTATGTTTTCTTTAGCAATGTATGTTATTTAACTTACGCATTCATGTATGAGCTACTTTGTATATTATTGTATGAATCTTGTTGGAATCGTGTTGTTGGTTTAACCGGACACCCTAGATTGTGGACTATTCCGCTTCCAACCCATGATGTCAATCTGCTCTTGTGTTCCTTTTAGGATGTGTACTATTACAGTCTTCTAAGGAACACACTTCCTTTTCCCCTTCGTGTGTTAGAACCCCCATGCATCTCTCTTGACTCGTTGCAAGGTCACACACTTGCCTCCGACAAAGATATCTTGCTTACCTCTACGCGCTACTGTTATGAAACCAACTCAAGAAAATATAGAAAAGATAGATCAATGCCCTAGAATTCAGCCTCTTCGAGGGGGCAACCTCCTTTACATTACATAAATGAACAATTCTTGGATGATACAAATGAAAATACCTCCTTTCTATATATAGGAGTCTAAGTGGTCATAACATAATCAGAGCCGACATAACAATAATAATGTAAGGATAAAGTAATAACAATAGTGGGCTTCTATGGGGCACAATAGTAACAATATGGGCACTACATGGGTACATCAATATAATAAGTGGGTTATACTAATAACAATAAGGGGTTACACTAGTAGTATAGGGGCCTAACATGCCCTCTCCTTCAAAAAGTGTTTTCCTCGACGCTTGAGTAGTTCTTGATGCTTCTGTATAAAATTCTTGTCCTCCCATGTGGAATATTTAGCGGGTAAGTTCTTCCACTTGATGAGATACTCTGAAATTGATCGATTTTGTAGCTGTCGGGTTCTTGTTTCTGTGATTGCTCCAGGTTCCAATATGATTTTTCCTTCCTCTTCAATTTCTAGCAATATTGTTTGAATGGGGATCTTTTGCAACTTTTGAATAAGTGGCCATACTTCTTCGTCCTTCTTCCATTCATCCCTTGCTTCGTTTATCCAATCTGGTTGGATAATAGAAATAGCACAAAACAATGCTTCCACATCCTCATCCTTTCTTGAGGGCATCTGCAACAAAATTTTGCTTTCATTTTCTATAGATGATGTCAAAGTCATAACCCAACATATTTGTGACACATTTTTTCTGTTCTTCTAAAGAAAATAGTTGTTCTAAGAAGTATTTAAGACTATCATGATCCATTTTTACCTTGAAGTGTCTTCCCATTCGGTAAGGTCGCCATTTCTTAAGTGCATGTAGTATTGCCAACATTTCCTTCTCATAAATAGCTTGCTTGAGATGTAACAGTAAAAATACCCAATCACCTACATCAAAACATTTTTCACTACGATGTTGATCTACCTGTTGTTTCATTCGATTTTGCACCAAAGTGGCGTTATCCTTTAAAAGTTGGAGAACTTGTTGTTGATGCTCGATGTGATCTTTCACTGCTTGAACCTTTTTCTTCTTGATATGTCCTTCTATCTTTAGAGTTTGAGGAGTGGTAATTTCTTCTAATCCTTTACAAGATATGTTCGGATTCATTTCTTGATGCTCGATGTGATCTTTCACTTCTTGAACATTTTTCTTCTTGATATGCCATTTTATCTTGATAGTTTGAGGAGTGGTAATTCTGACCAATGAATTACAAGATATGGTTGGATTCTTTTCTTCTTTCTGGATGTGATCTTTCACTTCTTACACCCTTTTCTTCTTGATATGTCCTTCTATCTTGAGAGTTTGAGGAGTGGTAATTCTTGCCAATGCTTTACAAGATATGGTCTGATTCATTTCTTCTTTCTCTGGGATTGGGTCCTAGCGTATATCCTCTTCTTTTGATGTTTTTTTATCCTTTTCTTCCTCCTCTTCATACTCTATGTAAAATAATTTCTTCTCAGCACATTTATGACCTTTAGTGCATTTGCTATCACAATTGTAACAAAGCCCTTTTTCTCTTTTTTCTTCCAATTGTTGTGGTGTAACCCTTGTAGGTTGTGGAAGGCTAGAAGAAACAACACTTCCATATTTATAGTTGTGAGGGGTAGACTTCCTTGTTGCCATAATTTTACTTTCCACTATGTAACAAAGCCCTTTTACTCTTTCCAATTGTTGTGGTGTTGCTCTAAAGAAGGTGTTTCTCTTTGTATCCTCATAATGTGCTATCATTTCCTCCGTGAAAATTGACCACGTAACAAGTTGTTTACGAGAACAAAGCCCTTCATACCATAAAAATTGATCCGGTTCTAAATATGAAGATGTAATACATACCTTTTGTAACAGTGGTACACCATGTAGATCAAAATATTGCTCCATCTGAAGTATCCAATTTACCGGATCCTTGCCATCAAACTTCTTCATCTTGCTTTTTCTTGATTTTAGGAGCTCGATCTTGCACCGACTGTAACTCTGTACTTTTAGATCTTTAAGATCTGAAATTGCGACTTGCAGCAGCGCTCTGTGTTCTCTTTCCAATGCCACTAGCCTGATCCAAATTGGATTCTCCAAGGAAGAGTTATGCCAAATCTCCCACAGTGACCTGATTATAGACTAGTTCAGTAGAGTGAACTTGTACGACGTGCCACGAGTCAATGTTTCGACCTTTGGTTCTGAAAAATATATACAAGAAACTACAGCCCGTCCTCTTTCTGTACCTTCTTACAAAATTTCAATCCGATGTTCAAAGAGACAGTTATGACAATTTTCCCCAGGTCACCTGTTTGGAATGTAATTCAGGAGTCTGCGAAAAGACCAACTTCCTCAGATCATATCTCCACAAATATAGCGCGAAAATATCTTAAATTTGGACCCGAGATTCAGCGTGATTTATTCTCAAATGGGTTTTTGTTTTAGCTTCTGAAACATCATAGAAAAGAAGTTATAGCAAAAATTCCACGATGCCCTATTTGGAGCAGCAAAACCCTAGAATCCAAAGCTCTGATACCAAATGTTATGAAACCAGCTCAAGAAAAGATAGATCAACACCTTAGAATTCAGCCTCTTCGAGGGGGAACCCTCCTTTACATTACATAAATGAACAATTCTTAGATGATACAAATGAAAAGACTTCCTTTCTATATATAGGAGTTTAAGGGGTCATAACATAATTAGAGCCGACATAACAATAATAATGTAAGGGCACAATAATAACAATAGTGGGCTTCTATGGGGCACAATAGTAACAATATGGGCACTACATGGGTACATCAATATAATAAGTGGGTTGTACTAATAACAATAAGGGGTTACACTAGTAGTATAGGGGCCTAACAGTTACCGTAGTTAAAGCACTATTGTACTACCCACTGTTGGGACTCCTTCTCCAAATGATTTGAGTTATATTTGGGTATTCTTACCAGGGAGATCCCCTAACATGTTGGTGGGTCCATCACCATCAACATTTCTTGTGCTAGAAGGAGGGACAGATGACGAGCTGAGCCCTCAAATTATGTTTTGAATCTCTTCATATCTGTCATGACTTACGCTACAGTTAATCCTCCAAGATGTCTATCTTATGGAAATGATTTTGAAGTATCAAAGGAGCCTTGAAATGACTTGTCACTTAACAGAGTTTCCTTCACAGGCTTTTGTGGAAGGAATGAAATCCATGAAGATTACATTGTTTGTTTGTTGTTCACGTTCGCGCTTCATGGGCACCCAATGATGTGGTGTGTCACACTACCTGATGCCTCTATTCACTCTCTTGACCAATTGGTCGAAGAGTTGACACGTGGTTTCAATCAGTATGATTGTAAATAGCTCAATAAGAAAATTCTAGAATTATGAAAAGCACCTGATGAATCCCTTGTGAAATTTTGGGAACGCTTTCGTAATCTCACATATCAAATTCTTGAAGATGAAATTGATTGGAAATGTCTTCATGAAAGATTTCAGTATCTTCTTCACATATATGAAAATCCACAAATCTTAGAATCATTCGAACCCCTCCCAACATACCTTGGTGTTAGAGCTTCCAAATTTAAGACGGACAAGGTTGTCGTCACAAGTGACAGTTCGTCCTCTTCTCATCAAGCAGCTCTAGCTCTGTAGTGCAAGGTGGTAGAAGGTGCGTACCCATCTGTTGAACTGTCACATCTTGCCATCATATTTGGCTTACAACCCTGTTTGTTGTCATGATGTCTTGTCTTCTCAATCTTCGTCTTCTCGTTCCAATGATCATCTGAATTGTACTATGTTGCGTTCTCCTATTTCAGACTCCACATCTTGTGCTCACGAGGATTAATTTTTCGACAGAGTTGATGTTCTGCATCCAACCTGCATTGTATTTATGATGAGTGTGTGTGGGAATATGAAGAAGAACCCGCGGTGTGTTGAAGGAAGTGTAACTAGGTTCGGTCTTCATAAATGTAAGTTTGACTTTTGTATTTATTCAAGAAAAGAGAATTTGTTTGTCAATGAGTTTCCTGCTCATTGAATTAGGTCAAGCACATGTTTAAGTGCTTCTAGGAAGTCAAGAGTCAATATATTTATGTAAGACGCTGTTAGCGCTTGGAATTCACCTAGGCTGAGATAGACAAACTCTCAAGGCTACATCAAACCATTTCACCTCGTAGCTAGCCCTACGAGGTATGAGAAGGCTCTCTCGGGTCAGATTTGATAAATCTTTCAATAGGATTAGGCTGACCAATTAAGAATAAAGATTTTAGGCTAGTAAATTGATAAGGGTTTTGATTTGATGATTTGTGGTGGTTTTTGGTGGCAATTGGTGGAAGTGCAATTCAAAGTGCGGGGATTGAGCACAGTTTTCACAGGGGGATCTAAGGGGCAAGGTAGGAATGAGTGCTGATGTCTTAATCTGAGATGGATGATCAGAGATGATAGAGGAGAAGCTAAAGAGGGCAAACACACAATTCGAATCCTCTCTAGACAGTAGAAAACATTAAAATTGAACAAACTAAAAAGCTGAGCATGTCAAAACATGAGTTCAAACTTTACCACTTCATCTGTCCAATTTAGAAGCATAAGAGAGATGTGAAACACATAAACAAACTTACAAGAACATGTAGAGAACACACCATCAACAATTAGATCCACAAGAATCCTCAAAGATGTCTGTAAAACCCTGGCTTTCCTTGCCTTCAATTGCAGAAATAGATGCACAATATACAATAAAGCTTCCTTACACAAGAGTCCAACCATCAAAATGAGAAGGAGAGAGCATAATATAGACCATCTAGACCATCTAACTCCTTTCCCCACCTCTAGGGGTCGAGCTCAGCTTTCTAGGAGCAGTTTGAACAAATTCTAAACTAAGAACTAGAAAATAGGCAGCCAAACAACTTGCCTCTATTACTTAGCTAACTCATCCATGCATTAATTTTTCACTTTTTACATCATGGAAGCTTCTATAAGGGTAAAGAAAGATAAAATCTACCAAAGTGCCATGAAAATATTACATTTATCCATCATCTACAAGTAAAAATAGTCAACCATAGTCAAAACAGTGTTTTTTGACCAAAAATGTGAATTCTGGCAAATCTGGAAGTTCTGGTCGCGCCCCTTCACAGCTGTTTTTGAGTGGGTTCCACTGGTCCAAATCAGGTGCAAGATGGCTCATTGGAAAGCTTGGCCTGTCTACTTTCCATCCCAAGTGGAATTTCTGAATTTGGTGTTGATTTGACCCCTCAAAAACCATTTCTCCCAAGGTCACTTTCTGCAACTCAAAAAGTGGGCAGAAAGTCATTTTTTTGATGTATTTTGAGCTTTTGGAGGCTCAAAACTCAAAACCAGGCTTCTCCCAAGCATTGGTAATTTTTCTTTTTGCATGCCCTTTCCAAAAATGCCAAGTTTTCAAAATTCCGAGCAGTCCTCCAAAATGGTCTCACCCGGGGTGAGACCAAACCGTGGGCAAAACCTGTAATTTTACCAAAAATTTCCAAAATGCTCCAAAATTCTCAAAATTTTCACATTTTGATGCTAGATCAAGGCTGATCAGTACCATGATGAGTGAGGGATGCCTCAGCCAAGATGCGGAGTGGATTTGTCCTTTTCTTCTTCTTCCGGGCCTCTGACAGCTTCCTTTGGAGAATTTCCTTTTTTGCCTTGCAAACATGTAACCTCTATGATGATCACCTTTGCCACCCTTACGAGGCCTCTGCTGTGTCTCAACCTCTGTAGAAGAAGACCGGTCATCACCTTGCTCATTAGTTTCAGTGGTTGACAAGATGTTATTGAGCAAGGTGGAACAAGATTAGGCAAAGATGACTGCTGCCCTGCCTGCAAAATGCTGAGAAGTATGCTGTTTTCAAGGGGAAACATCATGAGGGATATGTTAGGGGAGGGAATTTACATATAGGAAAGGGAAAAATATATATAAGCAGGGAATTTTGAAGGAAAACATCACATAATGCTAAACATGTCATTCCATCTCTCACCATTTGCAAATCAATACTTTGTTTAGGGAAACTGTGTTATGATCACCAAGGGAAAGGACAATATAAATTTTCATGATGGAGGGAATGAGAGCATTGATCATAGGGGAGGGGAAGGGTTTATATGACAGATTTTGAAAGGGAAAAGAGATGAATGGCATGAAAGGGATTTAGGGAGATAGATGGAGAAAGGAAATTAGATTTTGGGACTAGGAAATACATTAACAATCCTTTGCCAACCATACTCTATAACAGCAGGTCTTTAAACAATACTTGCAGCTTCATGAATGCTTTTTGTCATAGGGGAAATAAAGCTTCATTTAAATGTTGACAAAAGGGAAGAGGGATTTCAATTGCACTGGGATTTTTAGGGAAAGGATAAGCAATTGAATTAGGGTTTTAATGAAGGGAAGGGTAGGAAAACAGAGTTTGAGGTTAGGGAAATATACCATGTTCTTATGCAAACCTCACCACAGCAAAATGTTCATTTTGACAATATGTACAGCTGTATATTGTTAACTTTGTCATGACAGCCACCTAGTTACCTTGCCTCTGATTTTTACACAGCAATATGTCTCTTTTGCTCTTGTCTTGTCTAGGCTATGCATAGTGATATTACTCTGTTTTTTGTGATATTCATATGCATGCATTTGCCATCATATTCCTTTTTCTTTTCACAATGTTTCTTTTTCATTTTGCTGTGTTTTTTATACATAAATTTGCTGTGTGACAAAGTGTTAGGGTTTGAGTAGGATGCATGGGAGAAATTAGGATTTGAAATAGGGTTTAGGAGGGGTTAGGGTTTCTAGGAAATTGGGATGGGGTCTAGCATTAACTTGCAAATGAGATCAATGAAAATGACACTCTAACACATGTGAATTTATAATGGGAAACTAATGAAAGGGAATAAAGGAAAAATTACCTTGAAAAACAAACAATACAACCTAACATAAGCTTGCAAAGACATCAAGTCACTTAACCTATTTTTCATTAATTTCTTGCATGATAAAATGACCATAACCCTCCTTATTCATCCATGGCATGATTATAAACATCATAAGGGAAGCATACCTTGAAGAAATCCGAGCAAATTTGAAAGAAAATTGAAGTTTGGGTGAGTTTTTGTGAAGGCAGACCAAATGGTCGCGCACGCTCTGAGAATGGTCGCGCTCCTCTGTTTGGTCGCGCCCGTGTTATTTAACACTGTGCGTTGGCCTCCGTTTGGTCGCGCCCACCCAGGTGGTCGCGCACACCTGTGGTATGGTCGCGCACCTTCAGAAAGCCCAGAATTTGCTGCAAATTGCCAATTTCGCTCTCTTGCTTCTCTCCTTGTAATTTCTTGCTCCCAAATGCACAATGAGGGTCTTCAAAGAGGGAATTTACCTTTATATGCTTACATTTGAAAAAATTTAACTCAAAAACCCACTTTATAATGTTTCCACTTTGACATTCTTTTTTAACACTGTTTTGGAGTCATTTTGTCCTGAAATTAGCTCTTTGAGGCGTTTGACCCCGTTCTTTTTGCAGGTTGACCGCCTGATGGACTGTAGTGAAGGAACCAGGGTTGTTGCCGGCACTTTTACAAATTTTTGAAAATTTCTTTATTTTTACAAATTCCTCATGGCCTTGGACTTAAAAACAGGGTTTTTTAAATCCAAGGCATAAAGTGAGCTGTAGCTGAAGAAAATGATAATGAAACATATGTACAAAATTCCTTCCGGCTTGCTGGGCACTTACTGACCATGACTCATTACCTTGAAATGATTTTGACTCAAAACCCTAGACCTAAGACCATGGGATCTCAAGACAAAAAATAAGAACAAGCATGACTCAATTACATTGTTGTATGACCTGATCCAGCAAAGCCAAGAAGGGAACAAAGACCAGCTCCTCCATTCAGTGTTATGGCATGCCTAGTGGGATGCAAAATTGACACTGATGAGACACCTATAACTGCATATGCAAAGAGTTATTGATCACTGATGGAGGGCTCAAGACCGACACTAACAGACCCTTTGAGGTCATGTTACACTATGTATAAAATAGTATAAAGATCAAAGGAATACCTCCAAGACAAGTGCAAGTCCCCTCCATGCAGCAACATCCTCCTCAAGAAGAAAAGCAAAGAAAATATTGAAGAAATAGTCAAGTCGGCCTAAGGACATCTAGTCGGCCTACAAGTCGGCCTAAAGGAGGTACAATCCTATATATATATAGGCTATCCACTCCTCCAAAGATAGAGAAGATCATCTCTGAAATCAGCGAGTAAGTGCAGCGAAGTAAAAGGTGGAAAAGTCAAGTTTAATGGAGCCTCTAGAGAAGCGAAGAAGGAGGAAAGATAACCGAAGGATAAAGGATTGTTTTAGGGTAATCTACAGCCACACGTGTGAGGAAAGGAGGGCTAACTACAGTCACTACAAAAGCAACATTAAGGTTTCTCATCCATCATTTTTTAGGCTTCAAAATAATCCTATTAGGCCTCCTATCCAAGTGAAGAGGGAAGGACATCAAGTAAAGTAAGAAGGAAGAAAACAGAAGTATAAGGGATTGTTTCTAGGGCTAGAAACAATCACACATGCGAGGTACAATGAGGCAAACCTGCGGCATCACAGCAGCTAGAAAGAAATTCCTGAATTATCTTTGTTTGGGTGAAATATCAAGTCTACAAAGCCTTCCAAGTCTAGCGAAGGACTCTCATCTATAATGAATGAAAAAAGAGCCTTGATTCTCTAGGGTTCCTACTATACATAACTAAACTAGGGATGTTGTTCAGATGCACCAGTTTGCAGACCTATCTCAAGAAGAACCTCGTTGATCAAGGGAAGGGTGTCTTCATGAGTGAAGATTGTCTCTAATAAAACAGGAATCATATCACATCAAGAAGCTCACATGAGCAAGAACTATCTCTAGACAAAGATCAAGGAAGGAGGATGAAGTGCGGGGAAGCAAAGTGCCATAAGAAGGAAGTCTATGTGCCGGGAAAAAAGTGTAGAACAGAGGAAGGTATTGACTTGTGCTTGGAGGACATCCTAATCAGGGGTCTAGGGTTTCGCATTATTCAATAAAGAAGCTTCAATAAGAGAAACTTAATAAAGGTTTTCCTCTCAAGATAAGAGAGGTTTTGGCCCTGGCAGAGAGCCAACATCTTGTGTTCTTTTTTCTTATGTTTTGGTAGCAGTTTGATGAAGTAAACACACATGCATTAATAATAAGAAGAAGAAGATTAAGCTAACAAGGAAAAGGTAAAAACGATCCACAAATTGTTATCAAGTAACAAAGAATCACACTACACTTATTTTCCCTAGATTCTTCAACACGATGAAGGATGACTTCCTTCCATCAGCGCCTCATCCACTCTATCCTGGCATCTTTTGTGATTCTACCACTTTTGATTTTACTTGTGAAAACTCATCGTTGGATGTTTCTACTTCCGATCATTCACAGGACACAATAGATGTCAGTATGTCATTGCATTGTGGAGATGACACATCTTTCTCTAAAAATCCATTCAATTTTTCATTTTTCATTTCCGAAAACGCAGAGGGTGAACATCCTTGTTTCTTATCAACCCCTCTACATGATTCGTCAGATCATGAGGATGTCGATTAACATCTCGAATTTTCTTATCGTGGTTGTCGTGATATCCTTACTCGTTCATTCGATTGCGATGTTGATTCCCTCGATGTTCATCTTTCTAAGCCACCGATCTTTGATGATCTACCTGCTAATGAAGTGGAAACCCCTCAAGCTATCGAGCCACTTCAACCTGTGCTGATGGTTATGTCAGGCCCTCGTTGTCCTGAGGTCAGTTCCACTTCCAATCAGAAATCTATTGAAACACCCCAGGCTCCTCATCACTCTCCTGTTTGCATTGAAGATCAATCTAGTTCATAGATTTCACTCCCTCCACCAGCATCACACGATCCTATCGCCCATGCACTAGAGGAGTCTTACACAACAAGCACTCTTGCGAAACGTAAGTTTTCTTCCTTTCTCATGTTTTCTCGTTTGTCAAGGTCAAAAGAGTGTATGTGCTCATCGTCCATGCACGGTGTGTTGCAACACCATGGTACATCCGCAAAATTTTTGTCTTCCGTATTTACTCTTTTCTTTTTTGTGGACGCTTTTAAACTTCGAGTGTGTTGGTCGTCACTGCCTTATCTTTTTTTTGTTGGTTTACATTCTTATCTTTCTTATCTACCATGCCTTCACCAACATGAGCCAACAAATGTGTCGGTGGCTACATTGGAAATATCAATTTATGTGAGTAGGCCCATACACTACTTAGTTTAGGAGTAGGAGAAGTGTTTGCTTTCTTATTTTCTTGTATGCATGTTTACTTTGCTTGCTTGTTTTCTTGGATTTCATGTTTTGATTTCATTTACTTGTTCCCTTTGTTTGGTTTTTGTTTTCTTGTTTTCACCGATAGGTTAGCTTCACATGAAACCGTGTTTGGCAGTTGATACGAGTCGAGAAAAAGATAAGAGGACTTATACAACTATCAACATTTGGTTATCTATTTATTCCCTCTCTTTATGATGATCTTGCGTTCTTTAGTTGATGATAACCTGATGGAAAAATACGTTCTGTTTAGAGTGAGTCTTGGTGAAAACACAACGCTTGGACTTTTAACTAGTACCGCCTACACTAATTGGTTTTCTATATTCGATTAACCCTTTCCAGCTCAGTCAAGTAGAGTAAGGTGAGAGGGGAAACCTTCACAAGTATTTCAAAGGTATATATAACATAATTCTATGAAGGTAAAACCTCTTCTGCTCTCAATAAGTCGGGATCGCTCATTCGCCTCATGAAAAATAAATAATGCCTATGCACAGTTCTCTGAAAATGAAAATGAAAATATATATCAGGCGAAATAAGGGAAATGCTTCCTATGCAGAGAGGTGATGCAAGTAACTCTGTCGAGGTACCGATCGGGCTCGTTGGCAGCGGAGCGATGCTTGTGTTCCCGCGTGACTTGATTGGGGTACTGTCCAGGCCTGCTGGCAATAGAGCAATACCGGAGATAAAGCTAAAACTATGACAATTATATTACTTGTGCATCAATATACCCTTGATACCCAATCGAAACAACTCAGTTGACTTGGCTTGGTATATGTGCTAACTAATCAAGAGAATGGTAGGGACTACATCTTTCACACAAGCTAGTGAGGAAGCCATGATGACCAAAGAATCGAACAATACTTTCAGAAGAGTTAGACTCACTTTCACAAGAAAAGGACCATACAGAGAGTTCGAGTTCTACCAGTGCGTTGGCAATGTTGTAGCGACTACAACCACCCACCAAAATTTTGGCTCCCATTCAAATTTCGGAGCCTACCATGGATCCTACAATCGATCGTTCCTTGGTCATTTATTGGTAAGTTGATGATCTCAAGCCCCCCTCCTTGATCTTAAGAGTTGTTCACATTATCATATTTATGTAGAAGGTGTCGTCTTTGGGCATGGGGATTATCATTTATCATGCAAAGGGAAGTTTGTTATGATTCAAGGGGAAATCTTTATGTGTGTGAGTTGTTCTCATTACATAGACATGTTTCATACTCACTTCACACACTCTTGTCACGAAGGTTGTTGCATCAAGCAGAGTATGTTTTATATGTTTTGGATGGTCTATGTTGTATCAATAAGTGTTCAAGTGTGTCATCACAGTTAAAGTTATATCATTGTTCACATTAGTTCCATTGATCCCACACCTAGCCATATTCTAGAGTTTCCCGAGCAACCTAGCCTCATCCAGCTTTCTGGAACTCAACACTTCGCTTCTGCAACCCTTAAGCTTTTTCCCTAACCTCCTAGAACTGCGCAATGCGTAGAGACCCCAGCCTCCCTTGGCATCCAATACTACACAGTGGTTTCCTCCAGTGTCCTTCCCTCAGCTGGAACTCACTGTCTCCATAAACTGCGCAGAGGTGTCCTCCCAAGACCCCATCCACAACAGTGTCTTGCAATCCCAAAATTGCACAGTGTTGTCCCTAGTTGCCCAGTCTGTCTTGCAACCTTAAACTATGTAGAGGTGTCCTATCAGGACCCCATCCCGCAACAGTGTCTTGCATTCAAAAACTTCGCAGTGTTGTCCTCAAATTTCTAGTCTGCCTTGCATCCAGAAATTGCGCAGATGTGTCCTCCCAAGACATCACCCTGGCAATAGTCATTGTCCACTGAAATTGTACAGATGTATCTCTTACTGATCAAAAGGAAGGATGACATGCTAGATGAATCTCTAGGAGTTGAGGAGAAGGACCAAGGAACCCAGGTTATGATAAAATATCGGGACCGCATGAAAAATGTCGAATGCATAACCATATGGAGGGTAAGTATGGTAAGCAAAGATCATCCTTTTGAAATACATCTCTTAGTTTAGTTTGAGGTATTGTTGATCATCGACATATCATTTTGTATTCAATGACATGCATGGTTGCAAGTAGTGAAATTCATTCCATGTGTTTCCTCTATGTATCTTGCTCCATGTCGCTTGTTGGACCAGTGGTTGTATTTTGGCATATGGATTGCTTTGTAATGCTTGTGATCTTGTTCTATAGATTTTGAAGGTTTGTCTTTATGTGCATGAGTTGTCTTCACTCTATGAACATCGATCACACTCACAAACAAATATGTAAGCACAGTCGCACAAGTGTCATCACAGTCATCAGAAGGGCTATCTCAAGTGTCACACTTGTAGCTCTTATCTTTAAGACAATTTCAATGAGCACACATTTTGTCTTGTTGGTTTGTGTTATCTTGTCATCAAAATACGTTAAGTGTATGATCACATTGTCAGTCGGCAAAACTCACTTTCTTTCGATACTTAGCCATTTTCCTGAAAATTTGCTCGACCGAACAACCTCCTTCAGTCGAACCCCGACTGAGTTACACTGCGCAATCTCAGCCCTTAGTGACCTTGCTCTACTACCCAGAGCTGCGCAGTGCTTGAGGTTGTCCTCCAGGTCAGTTGCACTGCACAATCCTGGAAGTGAGCAGCCTATCTGCCTCCCAGAACTTCGCAGAAGTTGCCTCCAAGCCTGATCCAAACTGTGTTTCCCACAAGATCAATTGTCAAGCATCCCTTTAGACTACCAAAAACTTTCATTTCACTTAGACCCGAGGTTGCATTGCTCTCCAAAACTGCGCAGACATTCCCAACTGGTTCCCCTACTGCTCGCCGCACACTACCTTCATAAACTACACATAAATTATCAGCAAGACCTATGTTGCCTAGCTCTGGTCCGTCTCCAGAAATTGGGGACTGTTGTATGGCAGGTCCTCTGCTCACTTGCTCTACACTTGTTGTAGGGAAAAGTATCCGACTCGGATGACCCTATCCCACTCTAAGGGTGATAGTTCCTTAGCAACAACTGTAAAACAAACTACTTAAGGTTTACTTCTTTATGAAAGCAAAAGAGAATGGAGAAATGCACTAACCGTTGCCTTGCGCTTAATGTCGAATCCAAACTCTTCTCTTTGGCCGCTTGCTCCTAGCTCCTTGTTCTTTTGCTTGCCCAGCTACAATGAGATCCTGCAAAATAACAAAGAAGGAAACTACAAGAGGCATGCAATCATAATTGGTTCATGGATTAGTGTAAACCAAACATGCAATCATCACAATATATTATTGAAACAAGAGCACATAGAAGAACCTCAATAGCTTTCATTAATGAATAAGTAAAGGTTCTGAGAGTATTACAACCATTGAAGGCTCCAACCCAGCAACACCTCCCAGCAGAAAGAATTGCTCTTCTTCACCTCTCTCAAACAATCACCCAATAGCTCAATAGTGAAACCAACAGCATATCATTACTTTGCACAAAATTCCAGCCTCCTGAGCTCATAGGAGAGAGCTCAATATATAGATGAATTGAGAAAGGATGAGTCAGCTTGCAACTGATGTGTAGCTGCCTTGTGTCCTCTCTCTCTTCAGTTAATCTTTAGTTGATCTTCAGTTCTTGAGTCCACTTGGAGAACTTTGCTTCCACTTGGAGAAACAGAGCCTCTGACTCATCACAAGGCGAAATACCTGATCCAAGTGTCATTTTTGGAAGATTCCAAAGCAATGACTCACTGTGCCACTTGTCCCTTCTCGCTCAGCGCAGGTGGCCTTTGTCCCACTTGCTTTGCAACGCAGGTACACCATGGAGCAACTGAGTTTCAGCGCAGAAACCTAGTGGAGCACCTGCTTTGATTTCAGGATTGCTTGTTTTTCAGTGTTTTCAGGTGGAGAACTGATCTGAGAGCTGTTGGTTTGCTGACCTTGTTCCTCTAGGGGTAGGAACATCATGTTTAGGGAACTTTGGATCCCCTGGATTATTGACAATTCATGCTTGTTGCTGTAAGGCACAAAATTGTCTATAACAGATGCCCCCTAAAGTATGAGGTCGTTTATCGGGTGAAATGCTTTATTGAGAGGATCCGAAGTTCATTCAATCTGCTGAGAAGTGTCCTGTAATAAGATACAATACAATACATTATTTTTCATACATTTTCATGATCTAGCTGAGGCGGGCATTCCCATGCTCAGCTTTATAAATACATTTTGGTACATAGAACAGACGATCGTTTGATTGTAGACTGATAATTCTCTGCTGAAATTATCATCCTTTGAGAAGGATGATCATCTGTTGTAATGATGTACATATCTAATGTCTTTATGTCCTGAATATATATCGCAGCCCGGATGGATGAAACTAGATCTGGGGTCTTCAATCTCTTCCGATCTTCACTCGATGTACAAGTCGATCCATGTGAGAATTTCTTGAAGTCGAACATGGAAAGACATCGCTTGATTACCGGTCAATGATGTAAACCGTTAACAAGCGCGAGAGGAGTCACCGATAAGGATGATGACCCTCAAGGTACGGCAGTACAATCCACATGGTGGGAATAAAGGACTTGGCGTCGACCACCATGCAAAATCTTCTGGTCAAAGGTCATTGATGTATACCTGTCGCCGGAAGTGAGAAACTTGCCATTGAGGCATGCAAGCTTCAAAGTACTGAGGGGGGTGTTCCTAGATCAACTCCTTGGATAATGAGCTGATGTCGACAAGGAGTGATCCGTCAAAGGAGGGCCTTAATGAATCCCACATCAGTGACACGGAACGGAGCTAGTGATTGTGATGAGGTGAAAACAAACTGTGATGTATGATTCAGGGTGGCGGTCATGAAGTGGATGAAGGATAATGTATGGCAGTGGGTGGAACACGGTTGACTCTTTACAGAACCACATCTCTTGAACATATAACGACACTGATGTGATGGATTGGTAGCATTACCCCAATTGTGGATGGTGTGGCGAGGACCATGGTTATGAGACCGGTGAATGAAACAACCCAACCCGATGTGATACGGAGGACAAAGTGTCATGTTCAAGAGCGACTTGCTACCATTAATGCTGTGAGGTTCTCCCAATTTTTCCCCAGTCATTGCTGACCAGTACCTCTTTATTTTTGTCAAGCTTGAGGAGGATAACATATGCTTGTTCTATAACCTGCCCTTCGGGCAAGCCCATCGCTATGTTTTAACGAGCCTAGCGATAGGGAAACTCGTTCTCGTCTAAAGACAAGTTTGTCGCTATTTAATCATTTTAACGAGTCTAACGACAAAGAAAACTCGGTCCTTTTCATTTTTAGAGAGTCTGAAAAGGTACGAAAAGTTAACTCCAAAATTCCTTTTTCGTCTTCTAATCCCTTAAGTCCGAAAAAGTATAAAACAATACAGAAGGGATGAATTTTCGATTTCTTTAACGAGCTGAACAAAACAAGCGCTCGATCTTTTTGTGTAATAATCCCTCAGGTCCAAAAAGATTAAAATCTAGAGGAGGGATAGCTCTTCTTGTACTTTAACGAGCTGGAAGGCCAAAACTCGGCAAACTTTTCATATTTTACGAGTCAGTGAAAAGAGCTCAAAGAAGACTCGTCTTTTGAGGAACGAGTGATGAACAGGGATAGCAGCAGATTCCAGGTACAGGTTGGAATTCTCCAATCACGGCAGTGTCACAAGGATGGCTAAGTGGAATCACTCTTCGCAGCTGTTCCTCAAAATGGGTAAACAAACATATGGAGGTGAACGATTGGCCAAATGAACGGATGGAGGTGATGGCATATAAACACGACCAAGGGCTTTTAATATGGCTTTCAAAGGTTACATTTCTCGAGGTTGCTTACCGGTTCATTTTTTCTGGATGAGCTTGAACTGTAGGGAAAGATTGCTCACAACTTGTGTTTATTTTTTAACGAGCATGAACTCTGTACAAAACTGCTCGATTCTTGCGTTTATTTTTTAACGAGCATGAACATTGCTAAAACTGCTCGATCTTGATGCCCCCAGCATAAAAAATGCGGGCGAGGCATATGTCCTCTAATTCTAAAGGGGACATTTCATTTTTTAATGAGGTTGACATCGTGAAGAACTATCCTCTTTACTCCTTATTTCATTTTTTAACGAGGTTGACATAATATAAGAACTATCCTCGTAACTTTTAGACCCATTAAAAATAGAAGGCTTCATATTCCGTTGCACCCATCTCCGTAAGATTACTTGGTAGTGGTGGGGCAAAAGTGCCCATTAAAGAAGGGCCTTTTAGGAAAATTACTCCGATATATTGGAGAGGATGATTGCCTCCATGGATCGTCGGAATGCTTCTTGTATTGGATGGCGGCACAACTTCTGTCGAAGTTGTTGTCGAACTGCCTAATCGACCTTTTCTCTCGCCATTCAACAACTGCGGGTTCCCATAATTTTTGTTCATTGTCAAAGTTAAAGCATTGTTTGGTTGCTTAGCACTTGACAACATTAGAACTTGGCACCCGGAAGTGTTTCCACTATCAACCAGATTTTGACTTGGGTCGGGAAAAGGATCAGTCAACACAGCTGGAGTATGCGGATTCTTTACGAATCTTTTAAACTCAGCTTTGTACGGGCAATCTGCCGTCCAATGATCATCGTCACATATGTGACATCTCCTAGGTGTTTTCTCCTTTCTACGAGGAGTTTGTTGAGGAGATGACTTTCTTTGATCTTTCTTCCCTTCGTTTTGATTCTTCTTGCTTCCTGGTTGATTGGTTTCTTTGCCCTAATCTGTCGATACGGCATTTACTTCCGAAGCAAGAACTTTTTCATGCGCATTTTGATTCGAATCCTTACGGGCCTTCTTTTGATTGGTCCTTTTCGGATTCGTGTTTGCCGTGCCAATCACGCCATCGCCGGCATGAGAGTCACTATTTGATTTAGGAGGAGGAGGGATTGAAAATTCTGGTCTAGGGGCGTCTGGTATTTTGTCATAGAGCGTGACGGACTGAGTATATACTAAGTCCAAATATTGTGCACGAGCGATAACCTGCTCTTCTGTTACGACACCCCCCTTTGCCACATCTTCCGTTATGGCCGGAAGTAACGACTTTATAAACCACTCAGCTAAAAGCTGATCGGGAACGTATGTTTTAACCATTCTTCGTCGACGTCGCCATTCATGTATATGATCTGATATATGAGTTGCGGTTGTCTGTTTGAAATTAGTCAATATCTCTGTTCCCGTTTCATACCTTATTGGTAATTGAAAGTGGGTTAAGAATGTCGTGGCAAGGGAGCTAAAATTGTCGAACGAAGCTCTAGGCAATTCTATATACCATTTTGCCGCTGGACCTGTCAATGTCCTCTGAAAGAGGCGAAGCCTTATCGAATCGTCATTTAAAGTGTTCGACGAACACCATAGATGAAATGTCATCACATGATTCGACGGGTCTTCACCTGGATTTCCATTGAATTTAGGAATGTCGGATGGAAGTTTGTGCGGGATCACTGGCCACCATGGGGCGTAAGCAATTGGATCATTGGTTAACCGATGTAAATCAGGCAACTCTAAAGTCGCCACGAATGGTAACTGTTGATTCAAGTTAGGTGAAGCGTAACCAGGGTACGATGGAATCGCTTGAACAGTTGGTCTTTGCATACCAGCATAATGGAGTTGATGTTGGTATGACTGATACGGTTGATGGACTTGACCACTATAAAGTGGTTGATTTTGACCATTTTGGATATATGGTTGTCCCGTATTCGCAAAGATTTGCTGTTCAGAACCCTGGTACACTTGTTGGAATTGCGGCTGTTGGTATTGCACTATCCATGGTTGCGACACCATGGGTTGTGGCGCTATACTAACCATTGGACCAAGATGTGGGGTAGTTGTACCCGATTGTACTTGTGTTGCCCCACCAGTAGGCGATTGTGGTTGGGTCGCAGGGTCAAGGGGCTGTTGCATGAGAGCCTGAGAAATCTGAGGTTGACATACAACAGGCATTGTTTGAACTTGCGGCACGGTCACAATAGCTGGTGTAGTTGGGATGTTTGTCACAGGTACACACTGTTGCATAGAATATACAACTCTTGGTGGCTGGGATAGCATAGGTACCCAACTACTCGTTGCAATTCCACCATAACTTGAATAAGGTTGAGAACTCTCGTATGGGTACCCTCCCGGAGGGGGTAATGAAAGGGCATACTGCCCCCCATACGGTAGCAATCCAGAACTCAGGGCAATTGATTGTCCTGGAGGACTGGATGGCCTAATTAGATTCCCAAAAGGGTCAATTTGATGAGTCTAACCATGAGAGTTACCAGACATTACTCCGGAACAAACAGGAACAGACCATACTGTCGAGATAGTCTCTTGGTGGACTCCTTCTAGCGACTGAGAGCTAGTTGGGACAGATGGTATGCCGGCGAACATTGTTGGATTTGCAGCAGGTAATTCTGCCGTCGCCGTGTCATTTGACACAGTCCTAGATGTCGACGGTTGTTCAGACATTTTTAGTCTATCCAATTGATTGCCTAGTGATTCTACAGGAATTTCCACTGGTGATGGACAAACTTCTGTTGTATCAGGAAATAGAGTGACCCCTACTCCAAAATGAGTTGGAGTGGATACTTGCGGTTCCTCTATAATTTCCTCTATCGCAATCAGACCAGGTGGAAGAGGAAGACCGTCAGGTCCGTAAAAGATTTCCGGTGCCGAAGAAGGGGTTGTATCGACAGCGACAGATGTTTGAGGAACAAAACTCTCTGGACCGGTTACAGATGGAACTGGTTCAGTCATACAAGTATTTGCCCCCAGACTAGGATCAGTATTACTGTCCCTCTGTGGCGGTTGAACTTCTTCTATAGAGGCAGGGTTTCTGGAAATGTTTGGAGTAACCAGAATCTCAGATGTTGTTGGAACACTTGTTCTAACTTTTAAAGGAGATTTTGAACTGGTTCGACGAGTTCGCTTTGCCCGGATTGTTTTCGATTCCGGAGACAAAGACGGTTGACTCGCAAGCCTCCGAGAACGACGGATATTCAATTGACTTTCTTCCACGATTGCGGATTACTCGATCAACTAAAATATAAAGGGGAAAATTTGTGTTTCCGATTTGAATGAATTTTATTAGACGCTTTTAAACATAACTTTGCTTTTTCATGTTTTAAGAGTCGAGAAAAAGCTAAAGATGACTCTAGTCTCCTTCGATGTATTAACGAGCCCGAAGTGACAAATGCTCGGTTGGACTTTTTCCGTTATAGAGTTTGAAAAAGGCCAAAAGAAACTGCTCTGGAGATCTAGGCAGAGGGTGTGCCAAACTTTTCGCGAAACCACAGAATACGTTTTACGGTACGGGTGGTCGATCTTCGTGAATGTTGTGTTCACTGCATCGCGATCAGTAGGGCGGCCGACACGGCTTCCTATGGATAAAGGATAATTGCCTATAGGGGTCTCCCAATATATACGCGACGGTACGTGGCAGCACAAATCCGTATTAGTGCCACCGACTCTCAGGAGGAATCACCCACCTTCGTAGAGATCAACAGTCACTATGTTTAACGACGCCGGAACACGTCTCTACCTAGACCTCTAGATGTTTGCGTTATGTTTCAAATGCGTTGTTAGGTTCATTCAGTATATTTTAAGTTGATCTTTTTAAAGTTTGCCTTTCAAGGTTCACCACGAGATGTATATGACAAATTCCTAAATGCAGCCTAAGATGAGAAGCAAGCTTTTTCAAATCTTTTTGACTGATGAAAATTTTAACTATTGAGGGAGAAGAAAGGCAAATTCTTTTCACACAATTCATACAGCACAAACTAATGCACTTTTTCCTAAATCATCATGCAAACTTTTTCAAATGCAAAATGCACAATGCATGTATTTTCTTTTCCCTTTCTTAATGTGGATGGATTACAAAAAGAAAGTGGTTATATAACTTTGATTTCGATTTAGAGAGAAAACAAACAAGTTTGTCCAAAATCAAAAGACACCTTAAGATTCACTTGCTTAATCACTGGAAATACATGAAATCAAACCATACTAACGAAAGTAAAATGACTAATCAGCTATGGACAACAAACAAGCTAACTCTTTAGACCAGCAAAATGCCTAACACAGGTTCAGATCTAAGAGGCCAAAAGCATGACTAGTTTACTTTTCGTTATGGGAAATTGTAAATGAGTAAGAAATACAAAGAACAAGTACAATTTCGTTATATAACAGAGGCAGAATGATGGCAAGTAATACTGGTTTCAAAACAGGCACAAGACTGACACCTAGCAGCAAAACTAAGTCAAAACAGGCAAGAGAAAGGAGGAAACCCCAAATGCACTAGGCAAATTTGGGCCAACGCAGGCTCTGCACAGCCAAACTGGCTCTCAGCGCAGGTAGCCCCTTCGGGACCTTCGTTGCAAAGCAGGTAGCCTGTGTACTACCTGCTTTGGAAAACGAGAATTGTGTTTTCACAGTTTCGGGGTCATAATTTTCTCAAAAATGCACGGTTTTTGCTCAAATCAAAAACAATCAGTCAAGCACACTCAAAGGGATGATTAAGAAGGTGCAAAGCTATCACTAAGAGCTTACAAGGATCCTTGTAGATCAGCTTTTCAAATCATGAACTTGCTCAGAAATGAGCTAGAGTAGCTGCCCTCTACTTCGCTTTTGATATAGTCAAAAGCTTTTCGATTTGGTACTCTTTTGTTCAGGAAATGAATAGCAAAATACTACAAACACAATCAAACGGATACGATCCCCAGCGGAGTCGCCAGTTTGTTGTAGGGAAAAGTATCCGACTCGGATGACCCTATCCCACTCTAAGGGTGATAGTTCCTTAGCAACAACTGTAAAACAAACTACTTAAGGTTTACTTCTTTATGAAAGCAAAAGAGAATGGAGAAATGCACTAACCGTTGCCTTGCGCTTAATGTCGAATCCAAACTCTTCTCTTTGGCCGCTTGCTCCTAGCTCCTTGTTCTTTTGCTTGCCCAGCTACAATGAGATCCTGCAAAATAACAAAGAAGGAAACTACAAGAGGCATGCAATCATAACTGGTTCATGGATTAGTGTAAACCAAACATGCAATCATCACAATATATTATTGAAACAAGAGCACATAGAAGAACCTCAATAGCTTTCATTAATGAATAAGTAAAGGTTCTGAGAGTATTACAACCATTGAAGGCTCCAACCCAGCAACACCTCCCAGCAGAAAGAATTGCTCTTCTTCACCTCTCTCAAACAATCACCCAATAGCTCAATAGTGAAACCAACAGCATATCATTACTTTGCACAAAATTCCAGCCTCCTGAGCTCATAGGAGAGAGCTCAATATATAGATGAATTGAGAAAGGATGAGTCAGCTTGCAACTGATGTGTAGCTGCCTTGTGTCCTCTCTCTCTTCAGTTAATCTTTAGTTGATCTTCAGTTCTTGAGTCCACTTGGAGAACTTTGCTTCCACTTGGAGAAACAGAGCCTCTGACTCATCACAAGGCGAAATACCTGATCCAAGTGTCATTTTTGGAAGATTCCAAAGCAATGACTCACTGTGCCACTTGTCCCTTCTCGCTCAGCGCAGGTGGCCTTTGTCCCACTTGCTTTGCAACGCAGGTACACCATGGAGCAACTGAGTTTCAGCGCAGAAACCTAGTGGAGCACCTGCTTTGATTTCAGGATTGCTTGTTTTTCAGTGTTTTCAGGTGGAGAACTGATCTGAGAGCTGTTGGTTTGCTGACCTTGTTCCTCTAGGGGTAGGAACATCATCTTTAGGGAACTTTGGATCCCCTGGATTATTGACAATTCATGCTTGTTGCTGTAAGGCACAAAATTGTCTATAACAACACCGCCTCAAGAATCTTCAAAGACTTCCCAGTTGGTTTCCCTGTGGCCTGTCTTATCTTCCTCTTGAAAATTGTGTAGCAGTTCCCCTGCACTCTATCTTGTCTTCCTCCCAAGCACTGAGTAGAACTGACCAGCAGTCTTGTTTTGTCTTCCTTTCAAAAATTGTGTAGAAATTCCCAACATCATTGCTCTGTCTTCCCCTAGAAATTGTGCAGAACTTCCCAAAAGTCCCTTTGTAGCCCCGCTCTTTCCTTCCTCTGGAAACTGCGCAGAAATTGTTCCTTTCAAGGTCTCATCTCACAGCCGACACTGGTGATTGTCACTACCTAATTTTGCCTCCCAGTGATCACTGTGAAATTTTTCCCGACAATGCAGACCGAGCTCCGTAATTCCTCATCCCGACCTGAGTTGTGCTCTGTGCAGTTTCAATTGTCCTCCCTCCTGGTCACCTGGACTCGAACACGAAAAAAAAAATGCATCATGTTATACTGGGACATTTTCAGATTTGGTGTCATCCCATCATGAGTGAATTGCATGAACAAGTACATTGATGGAACAAGGCGATACGAAAAACAGGATGAAGAAGGAGCGCATGCTAGAAGACTTGCTTGTAGCTGGATGGATGTATAAATCACATCGAGCAGCAAGTGAAAGGAGTACATGCATAGAACCATCTTGCAAGACCAAGACCATTCGAGACCCTACAACACCAAGCTATGCGGAAGTGAAGACAAAACATGTCCAAGAACACATCTAACACTCAATAGCACAACCGCTTGACATGGATACCACAGTCAGCGAGTACATGCCAATAGTTTCATGTCGAGTTGTCTCATGAGTTTTCTCGGCCATATCACTGCTATCAGTCGTATTTGTTGTAATCAAATGTAACGTAAAGTGAAATTCCAAGTGTCATTAGTGGGATAAAAATATTCATATGTAATGTAAAGAGTTATATGTAATGAAGTTGAAGAGTCATGAGGGTAGTCAAACGGGAATGTCAAGGGTCACCCCACCCTTTGCTACATATAGAACCTCGTAACTCATAAAACAAGCTTTGGGAGCCAAGATTTTTCTAGGCATTGCTTAGAGAGGGCTTGTAGAGTATTGAGATGAGCCTTGGCTTCTCCACAGTGCAAAGCAAGTACATCTCTTTGGAGGAGCAGGCGGTGTTGACTGTAATGTTCCAGTATTGGGGCTAGTGGTTGTCATGGTTGTATGTATGGATCAAAATTTCACTTCATATATATATGACAGAGCTAACACGTTTTCATGCATATGTTGTTATTGTAGTTGGAATATTTTGGGTTCTTTAGCAATGTATGTTATTTAACTTACGCATTCATGTATGAACTACTTTGTATATGATTGTATGAATCTTGTTGGAATCGTGTTGTTGGTTTAACCCGTCACCCTGGATTGTGGACTATTCCTCTTCCAACATGTGATGTCATTCTGCTTGTGTGTTCCTTTTAGGTTGCGTACTATTACAGGCTTCTAAGGGACACACTTCCTTTACCCCTTCGTGTGTTAGAACCCCCATGCATCTCTCTTGACTCGCTGCAAGGTCTCACACTTGCTTCTGACAAAGATATTTTGCTTCACTCTGTGTGCTACCGCAGTCAAGGCACTACTGTACTACCCACTGCTGCAACTCCTACTCCAAACGGTTTGAGTTCTGGTTGGGACTTCTTACTGGGGAGATCCCTTGACATGTTGGTGGGTCTAGCACAATCAACACAAATATATCTAATAATATCTATTATTTTGCCCCATCGGAATGACTTCAAGATCTACTTGAGCCCATGTCTTTATGGTATCAACCATTGTACACTCATCCTCATTGAGGGTTTCCTAAGTGTCTTCCATAACCAACTCTTTATTTGTAGTTACATCTTTGATCTCTGGTGTTTCTGATGCGGCTTCATAAGATTTTCTTTTATGTGTAGGTTTCTCCTAAGAAGTGTTGCCCGATTTCTTGACTTCCATGAGGGTCTTCGGTAAAGAATTATTCTTGTCTAAATCCACCAGTGTCGAGAACTTGCTTTCCACTAGAGTTTCCTTTGCAACCACTTGTGTTTTTTGTGGTGGCTAATCCAGTTTCAGTTTGGGGTTTTTTCCTTCTATACTAGTGACTTTATATAATCCCTCTGGATTCGCTCAGGCAATATTCTCTTGTGCCTTTGCTTGCGTTATTGGGAAGTTTCTAATTATATGGTCGTATTCATGGAAATGTTAACATTTGAAGGGAATGTGCTCATAATCCAATGGTTGAGTCCAGATTTCATCATGATTTTCAATCTCAATTGACTCAGGTAATGGCTTGGAAATTTTCATATTAACACAGATTCTTGTATATGAGGAATAACAATGTCTCTTAGTAACTTCAAATATTTCACAAAATCACCTATGGAGTTACCAATGCACTCGAGAATATTCGACTCCTATAATTCTTTTGGCAATGAGAACAATCGAATCCAGAATCAATTTGCGATAAAACATTCTTTCTCATGATTATAACACTCCTCCCAAAATCGCACGAATAGACTTGTGTTATTAAAGAAATACAAGCCATTTTAAAAGACCCTCTTCTTATCCTCCAAATTAGAAATATTATTGTAAAAAATTGTTTGGCTATGAGGCAAAGATCTATTTGGCCCTTATGTTGCCACTTTGTTTGAATCCATGTCACCAAATCATGCTTCGTTGGACAAATTCCCATGAATTTTCAAATGAATGTGTGGTCCTTGATATATTGTTGTGAATGCTCCAACCTGTTATTTGGCACCATGAAATTAGGGTTTTTTGTTGCCTTTGGCAAACACCTCCCTTTGAGGTAGGATTACCATTGAGCTCCAAGTACTAGATTTAAATTATTGTAGTTATTGCCCGTAAAGGATTTGTTAGACAATAGGTTCAGTGCTCCTCGTGTGTTCCGCAACATGAACTAACTGCCTCTCTTGGATCCTACCTCTGGTGATTGTAGTGAATATTAATTCTTGTAGGTTTTGGTCTAACAACAATCATGATTGTAACAAGGGGTATCAGAGTGACATGTCTCTAGTTTTGAAACTCACTCAATTCGCACTAGGAGGAGATTGTTGTCCATTGGGTTCGATACTCCCCGTGTGTTCTGCGACATGGATTAACCGCCTCTCGTGGATCTTAACTCTAGTGATTATAGCATAGAATAATGTATGGGGGTTTTGGTCTAATGATAATTGTGATTCCAACAGGATCCATCTCCCCCTACAGTAGGTTTGTGAGAGCCAGTAATAATGTTCTATAGGGGGGATATCATCTCGGCTTCTTCAACTCCAAAACTGCGTATTTGACTTGCTCAGTCTACCTTGAACTGCACATTCTGCAGTCTCAAGGCTTAGACCTGACCCTTGATTGCCTGAGCTACAAAATTGCATAGTCACTGAGCCTCTTCCTCATCCTGCCAACCAATTATGGCTCACTCAGTGGATCATCATGTAGCATCTTAGATTAGGGGTTTATCGAACCGATATTGACTTGTCACGAGTGAATTGCAGATGCAGATACTCTATCATGCTATGAGAAGATGATGATGAAGGAGATGGAGAAGAATACAATGTTATAAGATACTTCATTAGATGAAAAGACAAGTTGATCAATCGAGAGGAAGCAAAGAGCATCAAATTGAGACAACAGTTGGAGATCAAGTTACACTAAAGACTCCTCATCTCTAATCCATTTGGAGGACAAATAAGAAGATCGTTATTCATATTTTAGAAGACAAAAAATAAGAAACAACAAAGAATGGCTTGACATTGCCATGACATCATGCAGTCCATGTCATCGTTCTCATGTCACGTCAAGTCATGAGTCATCGTATGCCACATCACTTTGTGGAATATGTAATTCAATATTGGAGAAATATAATGTAAAGCATAAGTCCAAGAGTCATTCATGTAATGTGAAAAGCCATGTAGGAAGTCAAAAGGTCATAGAGAAGTCAAACAGTCATGAGGGTAGTCCAAGAGTCACAAGGGAGGTGAAGGATCACCCCATTTGTTATATATACACCCTCATTGTACAAGCAAAGGACTTTTCACCTTGGCTCCTCCTACCAGGCATTGGAGAGGAAGATAGTTGTTTTGGAGGAGCAAGTGACTTCTCTAATGCTCCACTATTGGGGCTAGTGATGTTCACTGTCTTGATGTATCTTGGAATTTTTACTTAATTCAGAAGCTTGTTGAGCCAACATGCTTTCATGCATATGTAATGAATATTGTATTACTATTCTTTGAATGTTTTCGATGTATGTTGTTTTCATCTATACTAAGGGAATATAACTATTTCGATGGCTTTGGTACTTATCTTGTTGAAGGTGTGTTGTATTTTCTTTAACAATCGTTGCTTCCTTGTGAACTATTTCACTGGTTGATCAACGATTCATTCATATGTATATGCTCATGTGCCTTTTCTAGATTACTATTATTACTTGTCTTTAAAGGGCCCACTTTTCTCTCCCTTTCGATAAAAGGACCTTGATACTCTCCTCAACTAAACATTTCACAAGGCATACTCACTTGCTGATCCGAAAATAATTGTGTATTACTCTCTTGTGTTGAACTTTGTAGCCACGCCAAATCTATAAGAATATATGGCAACCGGGTCAAAACTCCGGATGGGGCTCCTATTCCAAATGGTGAGAGGTCTAATTGGGACTTCACATCGAGGAGAACCCCTTGGTTGACGTATTTCCAGCACCATCAACAAATGGTGCTAGAAGGAGGGCCAAATGACAAGTTGTGCCTATTGAGTCTATTTTGAATATCTTATCTTAAATGGCTCATCCTAAAATTATACTCCCTGGGTGTTTTTCTAACCTATCCCTTGGTAAAATTTCAATCCCCGATGAGCCACTTTATCACATGTCATAATTGAATTTTGTTGGTGAGGATGGAACGTCCACAAGCGAGCAAATTTCTGATTTTCTTAAATTTTCCGAATATTACGAAATTGGTGATGAAGTTTTTGCATGTGTGACTTTATTCCTCACCCTTCAAGGTCATGTTAATCGATGGTGACATGCCTTACCATCTGCTTCCATCCATTCTTTTCATCATTTACTCCAGGAGATTTATCAAGCCTTTGATAGTTCTCATTACCGATATCTTCTTAAAAGAATTAATCAGTTAAGAATGAAGCCAAATGAATCAGTTGAGGATTTCTCTGATCGATTCCTTCACCTTTGTTGTGAATTTCCTAAAGAAGATACATATTAGGATTTCTTGAAACAAAAGTTTCAGCGTTTGGTTCATATCTCTTTGCACAATGAACTTGAACCTCCTAATGTTTCTACTCTTGTAAATCATGAGACACCTCTAATTTCAGAGGAGGAATTTGCTACTCCTTTTATTCATTGTTCTCCTACTTTTCCAGTTCCAATAAGGGTGCCTTCATGTGATGATACTAAAGTTGGGAAATATTCACGTCAAATTGCTAATCCATCTTCCCATCCTCCTTCCGCTTTTCATGATTCAAATTCAATAGAGGAAATCTCATAATAGATCATCAAGCCTATGGTGAAAGCAATTTTTTCCATTCCTCAAGATGGTATTAACACTCATAACTTTCTTCTTGAATCTGACTTGGATTTTTGATACACTCTATCATCTACGTGTCATGACTCTTTGTACCATGATCCTCTTGATCAATATGATCCACCGGATAGTTTTTCACACTCTCTTGATTTTCAAGTTGTTGGTCCAAATTGTGATTAGGTTCAAGGTAGTCACATTTCGCAGCTAAAGAAGAAAAAAGGTGAAGATTATTTCAATATTTCTTGTCTTTTTCAAAATTCTCTATGTGAAGATGGTGTTACCTCATTCTTGGCTGATATTGAATACGGTAATCTTGGTTGTCAATCAAATAAGACAAGTTTTCTAATCAATCTCAAGTCTTGGGAAACAATCATTTTGATGAAGATGATTTCTTCGGCACATATGATGATGAATGCCCAAGTGCACCAATTGATCTTTCAGTTTCTCAAGAAGATTCTATTTCGAAAGATTTAGATCTTAAATTTATTTCAGTCAAAGAAAATTCACTTATGAATACTTCCTCCTCTTCACCTCCCTATTCTTTATGCTCTATTCTTTACAATGCATCAACTTGTGATGGAGACTCACAATGCTCTTCAAGTTTGTTATCTCACGAGATGAATATTGAGATGACACAGGATAGTGAGAATATCCATGATGAAGAAGAAAGTGAAGAAACTATAGAGTATCCATTTCACCCCTTATCATCTCTTATTTTGTATGGGGGAAACTCTTCGAATTAGTGTGATCACGAGATTTCTTTGATTCATATATATTTAGATTTGTGATCAGAAGAATATTATGACTTGAGTAATATGTTTGTTGAAGTTGAAAAATATGATCAAACCAATGATGTAGATAGTTTCTATCCAAGTAATGGTGATCCTATTAACTTAATCGATATTAGTTGTCCACATGTAATCTGTGATATGACTCCGTTTCTAAAATGTTCTTATCTGTCTTTTCAAAGTTCTAAAACTTGTCACGAAGTCGAGGCAATTCAACTCTTGTTGATGGTTATGTCAGGTTCTCGCAATCCTAGTAAAACTCCTAAACCATGTCAGATATGGATTTTCTGGCACAATTCTTTCATTTGTATTATTTCACTGCATGCAAAATTGTTCTTGATGGATTTTGGGATTTCTCGAAATTGAGTTTTTGATCATACTGTTGTAGTGAATTATCTCCATGGAAGGATTTTGTATTTAACTCAGGTTTGGAATGTGTTTCTCTCATAGAGTTATGGAATTGTGAACCTGATCATTTAAAAGACTATCTTCGGCTAAAGGAATCATGTCTAACAGGCTTATTTCTTAATAGTCAACTCCTGGATTTTCTTGCGAATGTTATGTTGCAAATATTTCCCTTCATGGGACCTGAAATCCTCTTGAGTGATAATGAATGCATGAGTTATCTGGCGACTCAAATTCTTCTTCACTCATTATATCCTGACCGATTTATGTGTTGGCATCCATTTTCACTTATTTTGATGATTATGATGTTAGTGCAATATGTTCACATTGATTAATCTCTATGGTTTTACTCACTATTCGGGTACTTTTCAAGCAGCTGAGGCACTTCATCCTTCACTAATGATTATTTCAAGTCCCCACTATCTCTACAAGCCTTCTGAATTTGATCAGATTAATTTTCCTTACAAGATTCTCATCCTAATGTCGTGCCTTTAATTGAAAATTCATCTTTTCAAAGATTTCGAGATTCTCAAGAGGATTGTTCTGAGTTTCATGATGCAATAATGGTTGGAGAAATCTTATCTGACAAGATCTGTCATGAATAACAAGTTTTGATATTTCCTCATGCTTGCTAAGAAGTACAGTGCAAATGAAGATACGTTCGCAAGAATCTTCCAAGATTTGTTTAACTATGGTCTTCGTAAAAAAGGTAAGAATGCAAACTGGTTAGAAGTAGTGGTTGTGACACATCTATCTACCAAAAGGAACCACCTTATTTTTGTTGTGCAAGTTCTTAAATCTCTTATATTTTATGTTGCACATTATTTCATCTCAGTTTTAATTGATCATATCTTTGTGATTGCAGGTCGAGAACAACTACGATGGCTACATTAGAAATTTCATTATACGTGATCCCGACCTTCTATCTGGTTAGGTTAGGAGTAGGTCTAGTTGCATATTAGTCTACCTACACATTCATTCTGCATTCATTTTTTGTAGTTTGTCTTGTGCTTTCTCATTTTGGTTTTGCATCTTCTTTTTGGTTAACCTCCTTTAGTTTTGTCCTCCTAGTTTTGTTTCTTTGTTGTGCTTTGTCTTTTGTGTTTTGTTTAATGATACTTTGCATGAAGGGTTTCCTATTTGGGCTCGAAAGACAATGTGGCAAAATAGAAAAGGACTTTGTGACACTGTAACATTTGGCTAACCCTTTGTTCTTCTTCCTTGTCTTGGTTAGACCTTTTGGTCGATGATGTTCCAATGAAAAATATGATCTGTGTGTAAGGAAGTCGTGCATCGAACCATGATCCCCGTGTCTATTACGAAAACCTCACGCCTACACTTGAGTCTTTATGTTTCAATGTTTTCAGGCTAATCCAATTAAATAGAGAAGGAAAAGGGGAAAATCTAAACGAGCAAACCAATATAAGTGGTAGTATATATGCTTCTCTGAAGGGACAACCTCTCCTGCTCTCAATAAGTCGGGATACCTCTTCCACCCATGAAATAAATAAGTGTCAATGCATAGTCCTATATAAAATAAATAAATAAAGACTAAAGAAGATAAAGGCTTCTTGCACAAAGAGGTGAAGCAAGCAACTCCGTCGGGGTATTGTCCAGGCCTGTTAGCAACGGAGCAACACCAAAGATGAAAAACTATAAACTGAAACTCTAAAGCTCGCGAACTTCATTACCCTTTATTGATTTGAAACGTTGTGTGATCGTTGATCTTGTGTTTGTATTTAACCGAGTAAAGAAATGAAGGGGACTATGTTTATGCACGGGGTAAGTGGGGAATCCATGGTAATCTGAATGATGAACCCATAATCTCGAGAACTAGACCCTGCATGAAATAATTGACCAAGGCAGAGAAGTTGGAGTTCTACCAATTTGTCCCCAAGTGTTGTCGCTGAAACAAACACCCTCCAAAATTTTTCCTATACTTGAATTTTGGAGCCTACTGTGGATCTTGTGATTGACCTTTCTATATTCAGTTATAGCTTTATTAAGTCTTTGACCTCTCTCTTCGATTGTAAGTGTCGAATTCACCGGCTCACACATGCTAAGTTTGTAATGAATTCATGAGTGCATTCCTTCACACAAGCTCGAAGAAGCCTAGCACAATCCATCAAGACAGTTCTTGCGCTAGGTTCAATCCATGTCAACAATCGGTGTGCACTGACATTGACAATTTCTCACTTATAGTTGTGTTTGTACTTCTATTTCGGTGAGTTTTGCAAACTGTCGCTTTTGCGCACCCTTGCTTTCGTGAGTGTTATTTTCATGCTTTTGACTGTCAACTTTCCTTGCTTTCACTCTAATTAGTGTCATTTTCATGTTATCTTCGCTCTGGCATGTGTCGCTTTCACTATCGTTTTCATATCACAAGTGTCGTCTTTTGGCATTGGAATTGTCGCTTATCATGTAAAGTGGAGTTTTGGGTTGTTTCAAGGGGAAATCTTTATTATAATGAGTTATTCTTTTCATGTATACATGTCTCACACTAATTTCCAAAGTTTCAAACACTGTCGCACAAGTGTCGTCACTTTTGTCGCAAAGTCTAACGTTTGTGTCGCACTTGGTAGGAGCCATCACAAAGTTATTGCATTGAGGTATGTTGTTCATATGTTCTGAGTGTTCCTTATCGGGTCGTCAAGTGATCTAAGTATCTGATCATGATCAAAGTCTCTCTTTTGCTCATCTTCATCTCATTGATCCAACACTTAGTCCAACAAGAAAAACTCCCCAACTAGGCCACTCAGCCTCATTATGCCCAACCTGAATTTTTCACTACGCAGTCTCAGCCTATAAGCAAGACCCTTGTCCCTTGGCACTGCACAATTCATAGTCTCTGCCTTCTAGGACTGTGCACTATGCAATCACAATTCTCAAGCTTAGCCTCTGGCCTCTAAAACTATGCAATCTCTCTCCTGCCCAACCAAAAATACGCATTGCGCAATCTCAAGGCCCAGGCCTTAGCCTTGAGCTCCTGAACCGCACAATCACCTAGCCTCCTTTGCCTTCTAGAACTACATAGTAAATAGAAACATTTCTCAATCCCTCAACCTAGCTCCTTCAACTCCAGAACTGCGTAGTTGACTTGCTTAGTCCAGCCTGAACTGTGCATTGCACAGTCTCAAGGCTCAAACCTGGCCCTTGACTGCCTGAGTTGCGCAATCACTAAGCCTCTTCCTTAGCTTTCCACCCAGTTTTGGCTCAGTTAGTGGATCATCATGCAACATCTTAGACTAGGGGTTTATCGAACTGATATCGTCTTGTCATGAGTAAATTGCAGATGCAGGTACTCTATCATGTTATGACAAGATGATGATGAAGGAGATGGAGAAGGAGACCATGCTAGAAGACACTTCATTAGCTGCAAAGATAAGTTGATCAATCAAGAGGAAGCAAAGGGACATCAAATTGAGACAACAGTTGGAGATCAAGTTACACTGAAGACTCCTCATCTCTAAGCCATTTGGAGGACAAAGAAGAAGATCATGATCCATCTTTTAGAAGACACAAAGCAAGCAACAAAAAAGAATGGCTTGACATTGCCATGTCATCATGTAGTCCATGTCATCAGTGTCATGTCATGAGTCATCATGTGCCACATCATTTTGTGGAATATGTAATTCAATATTGGAGAAATATAATGTAAAGTGGAAGTCCAAGAGTCATTCATGTAATGTGAAAAGTCATGTAGGAAGTCAAAAGATCATAGAGAAGTTCAACAGTCATGAGGGTATTCCAAGAGTCACAAGGGAGGTGAAGGATCACCCCATTTGCTATATATACACCACCATTGAACAAGCAAAGGACTTTCCACTATGGCTCCTCCTACCAGGCATTGGATAGGAAGATGGTTGTTTTGGAGGAGCGAGTGACTGCTCTAATGATCCACTAATGTGGCTAGTGGTGTTCACTATATTGATGTATCTTAGAACTTATACTAAATTCAAAAGCTCCTTGAGCCAACACGCTTACACGCATATGTTGTGAAAATTGTAAGACTATTCTTTGAATGTTTGCGATGTATGTTGTTTTCATCTGTACTAAGGAAATTGAACTATTTCGGTGGCTTTGGTACTTATCTTGTTGAAGGTGTGTTGTATTTGCTTTAACAATCATTGCTTCCTTGTGAACTATTTCGTTGGTTGATCAATGATTCATTCATATGTATATGCTCGTGTGCCTTTTCTAGATTAGTACTATTACTTGCCTTCAAAGGGCCCACTTTTCCCTCCCTTTTGATAGAAGGACCTTGATACTTTCCGCAATTGAAAATTTCACAAGGCATACTCACTTGCTGATCCGAAAATACCTGTGTATTACTCTCTTGTGTTGAACTTTGTAGCCAAGACAAATCTATAAGAATATATGGCAACCGGACTGATACTCTGGATGGGGCTCCTATTCCAAAAAGTGTGAGGTCTAATTGAGACTTCACATTGGGGAGACCCCTTGATTGACAGATTTCCAACACCATCGACACCCTAACAGAGCAATTTTTCACAACATGTCTTAATTTTCTTTCGTATACCATGGACATTGCTTTTACTAACATAATCAACATTCTTGATTTATTAATTTTTATTTTTTTTTGCATCCTTCCGCCCTTCAATATCTTTATTTTTTATTTTAACATATTAATATCTTTATTTTTATCTTAAAATATTTGAAATATACATAACAAAAAAATGGCTATGCAAAAGATTCACAAAACATATATAAAATACATTTAATTTTTTCATAGAAAACACTTTCTATTACACTTATTCATCATTGTTATATTCACGGGCAACCTAGTCTTTATTTTCATCTTGGGAAATACAAATTTAATTTCACCCCGGATATCATCATCATATATGCCAGCACTAATAAAAGTTGAAGAATTATTATGATATATGTTATTAAACACATAACGAGAGAAAGCTTCGCGTCTGAAGCCCCTATAGCAAATTGGTATTAGAGCCAGTAACATCTGGTTCATTACGGTTAGTACTCAAAATCTATAAGTCTCTAAAATGGATAATTCTAGAAGATCAGTCTCTTTCAGAGAGCTTGAAGCTGAAGAACAAGCTGAAGAAAACCCATTAAGAGATATGTTTGCTTCATCATCTAAAAGGGTTATAAATTCTGCAGAACTTGAATATTTTGAAAGTCAGCCTGCACCTAAGTGGTGTCTGCCCAGTATCTCCTCGTCAGAAGTATATGCTGACTTATCTATGTTCCATCTTAAAGTTGTAACTAGAATATCTATCAAAGAAAGTATTAGTCAAATACAAGAGAACTCAGATTCTGTACAAACACTTTCTCTTCTTGACACTAAGAAACTTCAGGCTGAAGCCAAAAGATTGGGAACCAAATATTTGCATCTGGGGTGCATAAGGGTAGGGATCAATCCCTTAGTCCATAGAGGACTGAATACTTTTGTTCTTGTCACAGTCAGAGATCTAACACATAACAAGTATTCAGATTCATTGATAGGAGGAATGGTTGCTCCATTATCAAATGGACCAATATACTTTGATTGCTATCCCAACTTTTCTATATATACATTTGATGAACACATCAAGGATATTTTACAACTACATATTCAAACAATAGGGTTTGATATGAAGAAAAAGAGAAATAATATTGTCATTCAAACTCGTGGTTGTTTTAGACACACAAATACCCTTTATCCTGTAGTTCTCCATGCTCCCAGCAAAGAATCCAAATCTAGTGTGGTTGTTCTAACATATACCCAAAATCAAAAGTTAGAACATCAGATTATTAAATGGGAGGACCTAAGTTTCCCAGAACATTGGGTTGTTGATAACCCAAAACCTCCAACAATGCAAAAGATTACTTCTATTGATATACAAGAAGGACCATCATCTGTTGTAGTATCCTTTCCTAGAAGATCTACAATAGATCGCAGAAGAATCGATTTAGCTTGCAAAGCATCATCCATGTATATTGATCCACAAGTAGTAGATACTGCCAGTTCTTTTACACCATCTGTAAATTGCCCTCATATAGATCTATTTGAATATGCCTAGATTGTAAATTTTTCATCCCTGCAAGTCATTTGCCCAAGCTGCAATCAAAAGATAAATCTCAGTAGCCTTGCTGATTCTGTCATACATCAGAACCACCATCCAAGGACAGGAGTATCTCCTCCTACAACTTTTGTCACTCCGTGTCCAAATCCTAAGTGTTCTGAAATACCTTTCCCTCATGATACTGATCATGTATTAATGATTCATGAGCTTCCATCTTTGGAAAATGAAGACCCCTGCCTCAAAGACATGTTTAACAAAATGCGTCCTGTTGGTATGCCTCGCTATGGTCAAGGATATCTGGAACAACTTGATGAGATAATCCCTCAACCCAGATTTGAAAACTTTGTGCCTTTTTTATTGCAAGAAGCCGTCAAAACCAGAAATGCACAAGTTCTTTTCGGTTATGGAAGGATGTAGGAAGCATACAATTGATCATCAATGGATGAAAAATATGCTTAATTGGGATTTATACACTCATCCTGAGGCTGAAAGTTTTGACCTTACCACTCCATACCTAGAAAAAATATCATCCCATGAATGGAAAACATACATGCAAAAGAACGACGTCTGGTTGTCTTTTTATGAATGGAAGAGGAAGCAAGAAAATACAGATGTACAAATGGCAGATTCTGAATCATCCTCAACAAAATATTCTTGGACTGCCATAGATGGCAGTAAAATTGAAACTCCTACCACCTTCCCTCCTTACAAAGGCATTGTATTAGGAGAAGCACATAACAAATTTATTTCCATCTTTATTTAAAAATCAACAACTTATTACAAAAAAATAAATAAATTTATGTTACATTGTCAATAAAATAAAATATTGATTAACTTATCTATTTTATATCATTAAATGTAATATTAAACCCCTCATTGAGAATACATATTAACAACAATATAGTTATGTAAAATCTTTTCTACATAATTTATTGTGTATTATTTAAATATATTTTGAACAAAATACTTAATGTAAAATCTATTTTATATATTTAATATTTAAATTTATAAAAAAATATATACTAACTTTGTTTAAATTTAAATACTATTCAAAACACACATAATATTATTTATGGAGTTGTTTTTAGTGTGACTTTTTGGATTTAAGGTGAAATCTTGATTTGTATTCTATAAACTTGTTTTTTGACTGTATATATAGATTCAATACTCTTAAAAACTCGAGTTACCGATCAATCTTGTGATTTCAATCAATTCCTACATGATTTTAGAAAAATTAGACAGTAAAAACCCACGGGAAAACTTCCAAAAAGTAGCATTAAAGACAACTCGTACTACTTTTATTCATTTTAGATATATTTTTTGTTTAAAAAAAAAAACAAAACTTAAATTTGGTTTACCACATAAATTAGTTATAATTCATTATTTATTTTCACTCAAATTTATATAGTAAAAATCACTTCTCCAACTCACTATAGAAGAAATGTTGTAATGTCCTATTTTGTCATGTAAAATTTTTTACTCTATCAAATTACATTAAAATTAAATAAATTTAAAATTAATAACGTGAAAACATTTTTACTTAGTCAAAACAAAATAAAATCAATAAATAAAAGTTAAAATAAAAATAACTTCATGGTTTTCACCATGATATTCATGTATAATATAGCCTATTTAAAGGGGGGAATTAAACCATACTAGATCCATCTTGACTCTATATCTACCAAGCCCCTAGAGGAATCAAATCTCTTGAGATGCAAACCTCTTTAAAGTGAAAGGAGATTTGATCCCTCTGGATGCTTGGTAGATCCAGAGTTAAGATGGAATTAGGATGATTTAAAGTGAAAAGAGATTGATTCTCCATCCCAGTATGGAAGAGATGTTGTAATGTCATGTCTTTGTTAGATATTTCCTAAAAAGAATTGTGTAATGGATTTTCTATCCATCCAACTGTTTAGATCGTTACTCCATCCATCATCACAGACCACAAAGATGATGGCATGCTCGGTTCTATAAAGATTTTGACTCACTCAAATTACATAAAAATTAAAATTAAAATTAAATAAATAAAATAAAATAAATTAATACCGTGGAAATATTTTTACTCGGCCAAAATAAAATAAAAATAAAAATAACTTCCTCGTATTCACCCATGATATTCATGTGGAATAACCTATTTAAAAGGGGAAATTAAACATTTTGCCTAGGTTAAATTACACAAAAATAAAACGCAATTAAAATATAATTAAAATTAAAATAAAATAAAGGTAAAATAGTCAATTTATCGTTGGTGGTTTCTTGGTTCTAGTTTTTGACAACACATGGTTTTTCCCAAGTATATATAAAATAAAATAAAATAATTAATAATTAAAATGAAATAGTCAATTTACCGTTCTTGGTTTTTAAGTTGTAGGTTTTGACAACTCATGGTTTTGTCCATGGTATTCTTATTACATAAAAATAAAAACAAAATTAATAACTTGAAAAACCTTTTACTTGGTCAACATAAAACAAAAATAATAAAAAAATTAACGTTAAAATAAAAATAACTTCATGGTATTGACCCATGGTACTCAAGTGGAATATAACATATTTAAAGGGGCAAATTAAACTAGCTTAGATCCATTTAAATTCGAAATTAAGATGGATCTAGGCTACTTTACATATTAAAAACATTTTTTCCTTAAATTAATATTAAGTAATGTATATATATATATATATATATATATATATATAAAATATATTTTTGTTGTCGTTAAAAAAAGTTTTTATTAATTTTTTTAGATTGATACATTTGATATTTAGGATGATCCTTGCTCTGAAGAATAATGCAAAATGTAAGGATAACTTGTCATGCTTTACATAAAAACCATAAACAAATTGGAAAAATAGTTCAAAAAACACATAGAATGAGCATACAACCAACCAACATCATGGAACTCGAGGTAGAGTCGGTGCATGACCAACACTAGGAGCAGTTGGATGATCAAAATTCCGATGGAGATGAAATTCCACATGAGCAAGGCAAACCTCTAACTCGTTTAAGCAACCATTGTTGTGCCTCTAGTTCCTTCACATAGATGTCAAATGATCCAGTATGCCCCATTGATTTTGTTGCAGATCATTCATAAATGTAATCACTTCATTATAATCATCATGACGTTGTTGTCTCATGTCCTCCAACATTTGCAAATGTAGGGAGTCCAAAGTAGTTGGCTAAACAACACGACATGTTGATTGGGCCTGGTCATACTCCAATTTTCCTCCCAGGTCAACTCTCATGGTCCCCTTAACATCCATTATTCCTGCCAGCAAAACCCTCCCCCCTGACGGGTCATGAGGCCCCATCGCCCTACGGGCTTGACCCCGCTGCCTCAACATTGCAAGCTATGCACCAGGACACCAAAATTGATGGTGCGTTAAGGTACTTGACCTGGGCCCTAACACCAGAAACCTTAGTTGAGGGTTCAAACTCCTAACCTCTGCAAATTTTTCAGTGATCTGTAAACTATCGTAGCTATTCCACTCAACAATTTTTCACAACATATCTAATAATATTATATTAAAACTATGAAAAGTCTACACTATTACAGTTTATTAAACTTTAAGATATGTGGATTTAACTGTAATTAGTGAATGCACGCGAATGGAAATTATGTGGAAAAGAAGAGAATGACAAAATAAGTGCATGCACACACATGACACAAGATATGCTCTCTGGGAAACCCTTTCGGGAAAAAACCCAGGTGGAAGGTGAGGTCGCTTCACTCTCTTCCTCTATCTGGAAATATGGCTGTAGGTACAAAGAAGTAATGCATGTGGCCCATGGGCTGCTACAGTGCACATATCCTCTCTGTGTCCTCTACATCCTATCTCTCTTGCCTATATTTTCTCAGTTATGGAACAAAATTCTCTCGAAAGAATGGAATGCCTCTTCCTCCTAGTGGCCCGGTTATAAAACAACCCGATAGCCTACTAGTGGTTAATTTTGACTACATAAACTCTTAAATAAAGTTACAATATAGACTCTTCTAGAGTATTTTACATCACAAACACATGGCTAACCCCTTTTCCATAAATAATGGGGGCTGACGCGACATCCTCCTTGTTGAAGAATCTAGGGCAATTAGATTTGTGAGGTACTTTTATTTTTTCTTATTAGCACAATCTTTGTTTGTTAATATTAGAGTGTGTCTTATTAGTTCATCAAATATTTACCAAAAAAAAGAGAGACAAGAACATAAGATGTTGGCTTTCTACCAGGGACAAAACCTCTCACTGAGATATATATATATATATATATATATATATATAGTTGCACCGAGATCTTCATCAAGATCATGACTGCATTCAGAATGCATGCCAAGACAGAGTGTGTCACTGTCGAAAAACACAGAGATGTTGGTCTATCTAAAATACTGAAACATTGTACTCATCCGAAATTTCAGAGGATCCGAGTTCTGAGCTTATAATTTTGCGCAAACCCTAGCTGGGTATTTATAGTAATTGGTCCTCCATAAATTAGTTGACTTGAACCAACGAAGAGATGTGAGTTTTAACTGTGAGTCAACATGACTTCTTTTTGCATTGTTTGGAGGTCGAATTCTTCAAGAGGGATTGTGCTTGTCTTTGGAGGGTTGTTAGACATTTCTATAGACTTGTATACATTTAACATAGGCTCAAGAAGAGCTTCTTCATATGACATTGACTCTTTGACTCAATAATAAATCCCAAGGCTCTTAATGGGAGCCACTAACAAATAAACCTCTTACTCATGAAACCCATGTAGCAAGGCATACAAAAATAATTTCATTTGTTTTTATTTCATCATTTACAAAGATCGTGTCATTATGAAGACCGAACCTACTTACGCTTTCTTCAACACTCCCTCTTAACTAGGGAGGTATTCATAATGGTACTTGGTCCTTCTCAATCTGAAGAATTTCTCATAAGAAGAATCAGATCAGTAACTCATCTGTATAGCATCATAGTAACCAACATTGTTTCCACAACAAGGCCTTGACTGACAACTCTATCTCTTATTAGATCAGAGCACAATGTTGTTGAGACCAATGACTATAGACACCTTCATCATTGTCTCTCAAGGTACATACCCACCCGGGTGTTCACTGATTATGACCTTCTAGGACTATTCTTATCTTAGGTTCCCAACCCTCAAAGAATATCGGTCCTCTTGCCTACTCTTATCTTGGATGCTCTACACATCCTCAAAGAGCGTCGAATGCCAGATGATTACCTAATCCTCCATTCTTTCTTCCCAAGTGAAGACAAGAATGTTGTGTCTATCTCTCCCTCTCAACTAGGGAAGATATGCCTATTCTTGTAAAGGAATGTACCCAAGCTCCTTCTGACCAGGAACTTGCCCAAGCTCCCTCTTAATTAGGGACTTGACAGAGCTCCCTCTTAACTAGGGGCTCTTATTTTCATCAACAACTTCTTCTTCATGGGTCCTTCAGTTGCTTGATCAATTTATTTTCTTGATGTCATGAAATTCAATCGAGCTTCTTCCTTGTAGGGCATTAGCCATCTATCACTTTCCTCCTTGGTTCGTCATGTCATTCCTTTCTTCATGGAAAGTGGCCTTCTTGGTACATATCTAGAACCTTCTTCATATGGCTATTTATTTCTCATGATGCTTATTTCAGGAATTTACATCCACCACATGAATGTTAATTGCACTTGCGCTTACAACACTTCTTCCAGTAGCCCTGCATGAATTCTTCCAGATACTATTCAACAAATCATAACTTTAAATAAAATAGTACCTTATGATATGGCTCTTCATCAGGACATTTTCCTGTAGGTATCAACATCCTGCATATATGTTGACACATCTCCCAAAGATATCCATTGTCAAGGGTCTCCATTTTTTCAGACTTCCGTCAAAGACTTCATATCCTTTCGAGAGATTTCCTAGTCAAATATTCTTAGTCTTTTGGATGTTGATTGCCTTCATCATGATTGCATATCTCACAATCTCTTCCTTCCTTACACATTCCATTCCTAGGAGCTTCCAATCAAAGTTCCTTATTTGTACTCAACCACCTCATACTTCATGTTACACAGTAATTTGTCACCATTTGTCACCGTCCCTGTTACCCCTTTCCCGTACTTTGGAGGACTTATTCCGGGACCTGTGAGCAGTGACATAACCTAAAAACACTTGCATTATGTTCCCCTAAGTATGTACTTCATGTTCCCTGAAGACACCTCCTGCAAAATATCCCTGAAAACTGCCCTTTTTCCATTAGCGCGGGTCCACAATGTCCTACCCGCGCCAATCAATGAGATCCTCAAAAGAGGGTGCGACCATTGGCGCTCTGTCTTGGAACAACACCCGCGCCAACCAAGTTTGGTAATGATTTTTGACAAACGCGCGCCCAGATGTTTTTTCCCTTCAAGTCACGAAGTCTTTTGAGGATAAAGCTCATCTTCTAGATGTCGAAGAGTCATCATCTATCCTTGACATCTATCTACAACGGCTTTTGGAGATAATGCCAATCCACAATGGGTGTCTTGATGCATTGTATCTTCCTCCCTTCTCCATCTATAAAAGTCTGTCCTCATGCATTTGACAAGCTAGTTTTGGAGTAATGCTAGTTGTGATAATGCTTGTCTTGAGTGATAGTAAGAGTCTTGAAGCATAGGGAGGTTATGCTGCCGGAAGTCTGAGAGAGAGAAGGTCTATTGCAAGACATGTATAGCTGCTCGCCCAGCCAGAGGAGAGGTTCAACGTCAGAACTTTGGTTGTATCTTTCTCTGTTGATTATTCATTAATAAACGACTACTATTATGGTTCCGATCTTACTGTTTATGATGATAATGTTTGATCTATTTCCTTTTTGACTGAAATATAGTTGTATTTTAGTGGATTTTATGCTTGTATTCGCTTCGTTCTTTGCATGTGCAGGTATCCATTCGCGGGGATCGTGAGGATTGTGACCTGCTGAAGCAAGGGAACGGGAGTATCAACTCTTCTTTGACATTAGCATTGGACTCCAGGTTGGTTCTCATAATCCACTTTCAGTTTACAACTAGGAACTTGCATGGTAGCGTGAATTGATTGTTGCTAGACCCATTTTGGGCTAGTGGGATCGCCTCTGTCCACAGAGGGGATTTACCTCTCCAACAATTTGGCGACTCCACTGGGGAGGAGCTATTTGTTGTTTGATTTATAAACCTTGGACGGAGTCTGAAGCACGGCCAGGCAGCCTTTGAAATGTTATTGCTTTGCATTAGCGGAGTAGATCAACGCCACTTCAGTCAATCTCCGGTTTGGTTTATGAACCAAACAACTTGGAGTTTGTCTTGCATGTTATTTTTCTCTTGCTTGCTTGCATAAATGAGCTTTCTAGGTCAGTTTTAAAGTTGTTATTTGCTGTTTGATCTGTCTGAGTACTGTCGGCCAGACCCTGGATTGCTTGATTTATCTTTTGGGCCAGCAAACTGTGTTGGCGCGTTTTTTTACCTGACAGTCGCGCCAGTTGGCGCATGTTGCACAACAGCAACTCGCGCCAATTCCTTAATAGCGCAAGTTACAGGCTGACAGTCGCGCCAGTCCTGTGAACTTTGCCAGTGTGTGTGTTGAAAGCTCTTTAAACTCAGATTTTTGTCTTTTTACATCCTTTGCAGCTTCTGGAAGTGTGTTGGAACTCTGTTTGACTGGTTTTTTACCTTTATCCTTCGGTTGTTTGCCTATTTCTATCGATTTTATATATCGAGCCTTCTGTGGGAGTTTTGGTTCTGTGATTGTCCAGTCAACTTTTTGGTTGTTTTCCGCACCTGTCTAGTGGTTGTTAAAGCTTATTATTCTGTGCTTCGGGCAATTCACCTCTAGCTCGTTTGGATTTTGCTTGACTTCATTTGAGCTTAGATCACATGGTTCATTGAAGGTCTTTGCGATTTTCCTTGTTTTGACAGTTCATCTTGGTGTTTCAGACTTGGTTCTATTTGCATTGAGTGAATTTTGTCTGTTTATGCTTGTTAATATCTCTCGAGATTTGTTTAAATGCATTATGCCATTTTAAAAGAAAAAAACAAATGATCTTTTTGCATTATATTAGTTAGCATTTATTGTTATTGGCAATTAGTCGCTTTTAAAAAGAAAAAGAAAAAGTTTCATTTCTTGTTATTAGCTGCATTAGGATCTTTGTTGATTGTTTGGTGTTCATTTTGTTTGTTTGAAAATCTCAACTCTCCTGTAGTTAGCATTCATTGAACGAAATGATATAATTTTGGCATATAGTTTGCATTTAGGAAGTTTTGAGGGATCACATACGGTAGGACCTAAAAACTGAAACTTAATTGAAGATCAACTGTAAAATAAACCGAATGAATCTAACAACGCATTGGAACCTAACGCATATATTCTAGAGGTCTAGGCTAGTGACGTGTTCCGGCGTCGTTAAACCTAGTCACTGTTGTTTCACATTACGGTTGGGTGATTCCTCCTCTTGTGACTCGATAGTGGTCCACGTATCGTCGCGTATATAAGGGAGACCCCACTACGTTATCATCCTTTATCCACAGGAAGCGTGTTTGCCGCCTTACAAGCCGTAATGCACTGAACACAGCATTCGGGAAGATTGACTGTCGTACGGGAAGTCCTTGGTTTTCATCTGATTGCCAAGGTGTATAAGCAGTTTTACGGATTGTTTGGTAAACCCTTTGCCTAGAGTCTCCAGAGTAGTCACTTTTGATCCTTTTCGGACTCCTTAAAAGAAAAGGTGCCAGTGAGCATCTTGTCACTTCGTGCTCATTAAATATTCGAAGGAGACTAGAGTCACCTTTTTGTCCTTTTCTCGACTCTTAAAACATGAAAAGGTCAAGTTGTGTCTTTGCGTCTTAAAATTTATTCGGCCACGATAACATTTACCCAGTTAGATTTGGTTTGCGTTAGTTTGAGTAGGGCTTTTGTCTCGTTAGATTCCCTAGGATTGTGTGAAGTTTCATCCTGGCGGAATTACCAATTTCGTCTTCCGAGATACCGGTTGTGAGTGCAACTCTTTCTGTTGTTCCGAGTATACAACCGATTAGTTCTCGTGCTCCAGGCGACGAGACTTACGAGTTTCATTGGAACCCTGTTTGGGAACCTTCTGAGGATAGTGTCCCTTTTTGGGACTACACTTCTCCTCGTGTTTCAGTCCCACCTTTCTCCTCCAACATGGAGGACGTGTCCCCTACTACGACTGACGAGTCTGTTGCGACGAGCGGTGAAATTCCCACCGCAACGGAACCCACACCTATCAGTAGTACTCCTACTACTGGGAACCTACCACCAGGCTATAAAGCATTAAGGGATACTATGCCCTCTGGAACTCCTTTCACGGGTTCTATTTGGTCACCACTCGCTTTTCCTACCACGGAGCCTTTTACTCCACAAAGTCGCAGTACGTCTGTCACCTCAATCACAACCGTTCCAACGGTATGTGCAGCCTCTTCGACTCCTATTTTTAGTCGTCCTTCGGCTTCTTTATTCGGAGTCTTTGATCCTACATCAAATGTCCCAACAGAGGGGCCATACGATCGATATTTGTCGTCTCAACCGATTGTTGAGGTATCAGTTCCGTTGTCAATTGATTGGGGTTCCACCTCTTTTCATGGTGGCCAAGTATCGTCTGCGCAATCTCCAAGACAACCTCCTCAATACCAACAAGGGCAATCCTTCCATGGAAACCCTTTTGCCTCTGGTGGTCCGTTTTTCTCCTCTTATGTTCAACCTTCTGGTAACTCAGGTCAATCTTCTGTTCAACAAGCCCAACCTGGTATCCAGCAAGTTTATCCTACTGGAAAAATTGGTCAATCATATGTTAACCCAAACCAACCCAATGTCCAGTATGGTCCAATATCTGGACAAGCTGCTCAACCACATGGTCAGCCCACCATCCAGTATAGTCAACCTTCTGGGCAAGTCGGTCAACCTCAAATCCAATCAGGCCAACCAACTGCCCAGCCCACACATCCATCTGGTCCGTTAGGACAACCTTCAGTTGTGCAACAACAACTCCTTTCCCAGCAGGTACAACCTTCTGGGCAGGGAGGCCAACCTCAATATCAACAAGGTTATCCTTCCGTCCAGATAGCCCAACCTACAGGACATCCTTCTGGCACTGCTCAACCTGGTTTTTTGCCCCAGGCTGGACCCCAGACCCCATCTAGTTTTCAAATGCAAGCTGGAGTTCAATCTCAACCAGCCTATCAAACTCAGCCTGTTTCTCAAACTCAGTTTCGAGTCCAGCCACCATATAATCACCAGCAACCTCAAGGGCAACCTTTGTTTGCCCCCTATCAAAATTACCAACAACTGCAGACGAATCCTTATCAGAATTATCCGCAACCATATGGTGCTCCTGCAGGACCGTTTGGTAATCCGTGGAACGCTGGGGGGCAGAACCCAAATCCCTACGGACAAAACCCTATGGGGCCCAATCCGTCTGGACCAAGCCCTTGGGGGCAACCGCCAGTTGGTTGGAACCCTGGTGCTCCATCCCACCAGCAGCCCCAGATGTCCTTTAATCCTCAATTACCTTTCTTAGCAACTCTAGAATTACCGGATGTGTCCAAATTGACCAATGATCTGATTCTCCATAATCCATATTGGCCTCCGGTTCCAAGGAAAATTCTCGGTGACTGTCCAAAGTTTGATGGTAAAGCTAATGAAGATCCACAATCCCATGTCATGACTTATCACCTTTGGTGCTCATCCAATCCATGGCTTGATGATTCAATTCGGCTTCCCCTTTTCCAAAGGACTCTCACTGGCTCTGCAGCTAAGTGGTATATTGAGCTCAATCGCGGATCCTTTCAGGATTTCAACTCGTTGGCTATGGCATTCCTCACGCATTTTCAGTTACCCATTCGATATGAAACAGGTACACACCTCCTCACATCCTTAAGGAAAACAACGGCTACGCATATCTCTGATCATATCCATGAATGGAGACGGTGAAGACGTATGATTAAATTTTGGATTCCCGACCAGCTTCTTACCGATTGGTTTATGACTTCGTTCGTTCCTCCAATAGCTCGAGACATTACCATGGGGGCGTGTGTCACTGAAGAGAAAGCTATCACGCGCGCTCAGTACCTTGACCTGGTTTACTCTCAGTCAGGTACATTGTATGATTATCTGCCTGATGCCCCGAGACCAGGAACATCCAAAGCCCCGCCAACACCAACTGTTGACGGTATTATTGGTTCTGTTAGTTCATCCTCGAAGAAAAATTCCGCGAACCCTGGGAAGCAAAAACCAACTGCTTCGAGTGAACAAACTTCTCAGGTAGCACCCATTTCGAATGTTACTTCCGAGGTCAATGTCGTCCAATCTACCACGGCAGACAAAGCCTCGAAAGGAAAGAAGAAAGGGAAAGCGAAAAATAAACCAGATCAACCTAAACAGGACTCCCCAAAACCTCCACCCGAGGAGGGTGCCAAACGCAAACCCAAGTATCCTTGTCTTATCTGTGATGAGGATCACTATACCAAAGACTGCCCTAGGCGGTCCGAAGTTAGTCGTTTGTTGAAAGGCGCTCCCAGGACTCCTACGGTGCTCAAAGAACCCTTTCCTTCACAACAAACTCAAATGGTGGTTGACCCTTCTCAGCCTCCCTCTTCCTTCGGTTCTCAAGTGTTTATGGCTGGAACGATACCTGTCAATATCAGTACTCGAACAAAAGGTTATCCGCCATCTGTCGGGAAAGAGCCTGAGATCCCCTCTAGTGCTCCACCGTTCAGTTCAGGTCTGCTCCACATTGAGAGACCTACCACTGAGACGCCTCTTCGACCCCCTCCAAAAGGAGTACTCCCGAAATCTTATTACAACCCAAATGCTCGTGCTGCACAACACTACAACATCATTGAGGACTTAGCACAGACTCTGTCGGCTATGTCCGCTTTAGAAGTTCTCCAGAGCTGCCCTTCTCAGAGGAAGTCCTTGCTATCCGCTATTGGTGGCATAGACCCGGCCGACTCGGATTTAATTACTTTTGACTTAGAACGCCATACGCAGAGACTGCCTCCCCAAATCGCATTCCTTATACATGTTATCATTGATTCCAAAATGATTCATCGTACAGTCATTGATGAAAGTGCTTCAACTTGCATCATGTCTGTCCCCTGTTGGAAAGCTATTGGATCTCCTACGCTGAGCCAGTCTCCCACGACCTTGGAAGCCTTTGATGGAAGAGCATCCCATCCTTATGGTATACTCCAACGTTTGCCCATCTCTTTGGAAGGGAAGACGGTCGAAATGGAAGTTGAAGTCGTTGATTCTACTCTTACCTACAACCTCCTTCTCGGACGTAGCTGGATCTACGCGATGAAAGGTGTTGCTTCATCTTTGTTTCGTATCATCCGTTTCCCTCATCAAGGGAAGATTGTTACCGTCGATCAGCTGTCATTCTTCGCTTCCTCTTCAGAAGGAAACATTCCTTTTGTGGAGCATGCCTCAAATTTATCTGAGAGTCTGGGAGCCGGACTTTTCAAAGATCCCGCCCTTATGGGTGTTTTTCCACTCCCCCCTCCTAACGTCGCTTCTGTCAATATGATTACTACTTGTTCTGATCCGTGGATCATCCCTCCCACAGACCAAGTAGATTCCTGGGGCGACCAGATGCCGTTGAGTCCTGCCGAGCTCAACTATGTCGAAATCATTGCTGCATCGGCTCCCTCTTCTGAACTTGCTCCATCCTCAGGGCTTCTAGAAGAGACTTCTTCGGACTCTTTAAAAGAAACCTTCCCTTCCGACGAAGCCATTATTGAGACTATGTCTCTAGAGGAACCTCCTTGGCATGATTTTCACCATCGTTCCTCGTTTCTACCTGCCCCGCAGGATATGCTTACGTGTTTCGAGCGGTTTGCTCCTTGTCTCCCATCTCAAATCCTTCAAACACCTATCCAAGTTTATCAAGTGTCTTCTGAAGGAAATCTGGCGAACATTACGCAAACCCAACCCATCGACATCTCTGTCAAGCCAGGGATTGTCGAGCATCTTCACATAGGAGTCACTTGTACTCCGGAGGAGATTCAACTTTATTCCAACCTTTTTCGCGAATTTCGTGACGTCTTTGCATGGTCCTATGAAGAAATGCCCGGCATTGATCCCAGCATAGTGGTGCATGAGATAATCACGTACCCAGGTGCTAAGCCTGTTCGTCAACGTCTACGCCCCGTACACCCCCGAAAGGCTGCAGCTATCAAGGCCGAAGTCGAGAAGCTTCTTAAAGCTGGTTTTATTTATCCCATAACGCTCACAGATTGGGTTTCCAATATCGTACCTGTGACTAAAAAACAAGATACAATCCGTGTGTGTGTTGATTATCGTGATATAAATCGAGCCTGTCCTAAAGACACTTTTCCCACACCATTCATTGATCAAATTATTGACGAATGTGCCGGAAGTGAAATGTACTCTTTTATGGACGGTTTTTCTGGATACAACCAGATCAATATTGCTCCCGCTGATCAACACAAGACAGCCTTTATCTGTCCATGGGGCACTTTTGCCTATAAGAAGCTCCCTTTCGATCTCAAAAATGCCGGTGCTACCTTCCAACGTGCAATGTCCTATGCTTTTCATGACATTCGACACATTGTACAGCCATACCTGGATGATCTTCCAGCTCATTCAGCCAAACGTCAGGACCACCCTACTCACCTTCGCGAGATCTTTCTTCGTTGTCGATACTATCGAATCAGGCTTAATCCTCACAAATGTGTCTTCTGCGTTGAATCCAGTCGACTTCTCGGGTTTGTTGTCTCCCAAGAGGGCATCCGTTTGGATCCCCTTAAAGTCTAAGCTATAGTGAATCTTCCTCCCCCTGCTTCTTTACATCAATTGCAAAGCTTGCAGGGTAAAGCAAATTTTCTACGACGTTTCGTTCCAAACTATGCCGAGGTGGCCAAAGGTTTCACACGATTACTAAAGCGAGATGTCCCTTTTCATTGGGATACCATGGCTCAGGAATCTTTTGAGCGTCTCAAGGGTCTCCTTGTTTCTGCTCCATTGCTTCGTCCTCCGAACTATCATCGTGACTACACTCTATATTTGGCCGCCGCCGACACCACTATCGGCATGGTTCTCGTTCAAACTGACGATGATGGCACTGAACATGTTATATATTATCTCAGCCACAATCTTTTAGACACGGAAACTCGATATGCCTATGTCGAGAAGTTGGCTTTGGCCGTCGTTTGTGCCGTCCAACGTTTCCGTCATTATATTCTGCTGCGCACCACTACTGTGATTTCTGATTGCAACCCCATGACGTATATTTTGTCACGCCAGTTGCTGGGGGGCAAGTACTCAAAGTGGATTGTCATCCTCCAAGAGTTCGACTTGGAATTCACCACTGCCAAGTCCAAGAAATCACTTGTCTTTGCTGAGTTACTGTGCTCTTTGCCATCTTCTTCCACACCCTCTAATGTAGAGGATCAAATTCCGGATGAGACTTTATTTCTCATTAGCACCCTCGATCCCTGGTACGGTGATATCATCATCTATCTGCAAACGTCCTCCTTTCGCCCTGGCGTGTCCAAAGACGCTAGGCGAAGGATTCGTCATCAGTCTCAACCATACCGTATCATTGGGGACACACTCTATCGCCTCGGCGCCGACTCTGTTCTCCGCCGCTGCTTAACTCTCGAGGAAGCTGAGCGTGTCTTGAATGACTGTCACTCAGGTGCTTGTGGTGGTCACATGTCCGGATATGCCACTGCCCAAAAAATCCTCCGTGCTGGCTACTTTTGGCCCTCTATCTTTAAGGATTGCATTCTTGCCGTCCGCTCTTGTCATGAGTGCCAGATATACCAGCGGAAGATGCGAGCGCCTCCTGCTCCATTGCACCTTGTTGTCACCATCAGCCCTTTTTCCAAATGGGGCATTGAATATATGACCTGTAACCCTCGCTCGACCGGGGGGCATGGGTTTATTATCATTGCCGTCGATTACTTTACTAAATGGGCCGAGGCGATGCCTACATTAACTGAAGACGGTCACACAGCGGTGCAGTTTTTATTCAATCATGTTATTTCGCGATTCGGCGTCCCTCAAGCCATCGTCACTGATCACGGGAAACATTTTTGTAATCATATGATGTCGGAATTAACAACCCAGCTAGGCTTGTAGCACGATAGTTCAACTCCATACTACCCTCAGTCCAATGGCCAAGTTGAAGCTGTCAATAAGATTTTGGTTACCATGCTTCATCGTACCGTTGGCATGCATAAGTCTAACTGGCATTTGATGTTGTTCCCTGCCTTGTGGGCCTACCGAACCTCCGTGAAGGATGCCACTGGTTTTACTCCATTTCAACTCGTTTATGGACTAGAGGCTACCCTTCCAATTGAATGTGAAATCCCTTCATTAAAATTGGCGGTCGAGCTACTTCCCAACACCACTCCGTTAGAAGAACGCCTTCTTTACTTGGAACGGCTAGATGAGACCCGTCGCCTGGCCTCTTTGGCCATCGAAACACAAAAGAAGCGAGTCAAGACTCACTTCGATCAGACCGTACGTCCACGTTCTTTTGTTGAGGGAGATTTAGTCCTGCTCTACGATCAGGCAAAAGATAAGCTAGGAGCAGGAAAGCTCGAGTCTATGTGGCTAGGCCCTTACATTGTCAAGAAAGTTTTGCAAAAAGGGGCCTATGAGCTAATCGATTATGAAGGGAACTCTCTTGGGAAGCCCCGAAACGGGCTGTATTTAAAAAAGTACTATGCATGATGCTGGTACATTTTATTTTGTACATACATGTACTCTAGCAAGTGTGTTGTGTGTATGTGTGTCGTTTTTAAAGGCGTAACTGCCATTTATTGTGTCTTTCGCTTCTTGTGCAGATGTCTGATGCACCTTATGTTGGTTTCGTTGATGGTGCCTGCCGCAGTACTCGCAACTTGTCCTCTGCGGCGTGGGTGATCTATGATCCTCATGGCGAGTTGATAGATCTTCAAGGTGTGTGTTTGGGTCGTACCACTAACAATGTCGCTGAATATTGTGTTGTAATCGAGCTACTTGTTGAAGCAATTAATCTCGACATTCGTACATTGGTAGTGAACCTGGACTCTCAACTTGTCGTCCACCAGCTCAACGGGCAATATTCCGTCAGAGACCATTGCATTCTAAGGTTGTATTTACGTGTGAGATTGTTGGAAAGGAACTTTGATTTTATCACATATCAGCATATTCCACGACAATTAAACACATTATCTGATGCATTGGCTAATCATGTATTAGATAGACATTTGTGTAAATTGTAATCAAAACATTATACAAGCAAGCACATGAAAAACACAATAATAAACCATAGGCATATGTATATATATATACGTGTGTGTCACAATGTTTGCGCCATGCGCATTACATAATCCAAAAAATAATACATGTCTGAATCTCATATGGCCGCATACAACATGTCTCTCAAAATATGCAAAAATGAAACCTAGGCGTCTAATCACGGTGATGCTCGTGATAGCATGTCACCGCTCGCACCAAACATCTCAGTAGACGGTGGACGCGAGTCGGTACTCCCACTGTGTGCCTCTGGTACTTGAAAGGCATGTCCGCTAGCCTAGCATAGTCCGGAATCCCTTGGGTAAGACCCTCGAGATTCTGCACCAGCAGCTCCTCTCCTCTGGCACCCCTTGCCTGTTGAGGGTCGGCTGCGGGTTGTACCCTCCGTGCTATATGAGACAGACCAGCTGGTGATGGAGGGGAGGATGTCATGGGCATAGGGGGATAGGGCAGCATCACTTATGTACAAGTAACAGGCAGCTCATTTCATTTTGCTTTTGCATGTTCTTGAGGAGCATACTCTGTTTTTTATAACTTTTGGAATGGCCATTTGATGCTTTGGGAAACAGGGAGTTAGGGTATTTGATTGCAAGAGGAAGGGAGAGGGGATTGCTGTGATTATGTTACAATGGAAGGGAGAGGGAATTGGTAATTTGGGAATTAGGGAAAAGAGAGGATATTAGGAATTAGGTTTAGGGGGACAATGAAACCCTTTTAATAATCACTGCCAACTAATTTTCGTAACAGCAATTCATTTAGGACAGTGGCAGCTTCATCATGCTTTTACCATGGGGAATTAGGGTTTCACTATGTGCTTTGATCGTAGGGAGGGACATTCAATTTGCATAAGGAGTTTTGCATGAAGGGAAATGCAATTGAATTAGGGTTTTAATATAGGGAATAGATAGGGAAAAACAAAGTTCTAGGAAAGGGAGATGATACCATGTTACTGCAAACTCTAACCACAGCAAGACTGCTCTTTTTGGATAACTAGCAGCTGATACCTTTAATGAATTTTATCATGAATTTTACACAGCTTGTAACCTTTGACATCATACAGCAAGATGACATTTTTCTTTATTTTTTTTAAGGCTATGCAAATGGTAATTTTCACTGTTTTTACAATCTTGTGTGCGTGCCTTGCCATCGCTTTTCTTTTTGTTTTTTACAATGTTTTCCTTTTTACTTTGCTGTGTATACTAGTGTTTAGGTTTTGAGCATATAACATGGTAAAAAATTAGGGTTTGAAATGGTTTAGAAGGGGTTAGGGTTTCATAGGATTGGGGGTAGGGTTTGGTATGATTAATTTGCAAATGAGATTAACAAATATGACACATTTACATATGTAATTTAATCTTGGGAAAATGAATGGAGGGACTAAGGAAAAAGTTGCCTTGAAAAACAAACATACTACCTAACATTAGCATGCAAAAACATCAAGTCATTTAACCTATTCTATTAATTTCTTTCATGAAATTGTGACTATTACCTTCCTTTGAAACCATAACATCATCATACAACCCGTGGAGGAGGCATACCTTAAAAAATTTGAGCGAATTTGAGGGATATTTGGCGTTTGAGTGAGTTTTTAAGTGTGCAGACTGTTTGGTCGCGCACCTTCCCAGAATGGTCGCGCACCACTGTTTAGTCGCGCCCGTGTATTTTAACACAGCGCACTGCCCTCCGTTTGGTCGCGCACCACCCAGGTGGTCGCGCACCTCCCCAGAATGGTCGCGCACCACTCCAAGCCCTGAAACTGCAGAAACTTGCCACGAAATCGCCTTGCTTGCTTTCTAGCACGAAATTTTGACTTTCATTTGCATAATAAGAGTGATTTGAGAGGGAAATTAGCTTTTATAGGGTCACTTTTAAAAAAATTTAACTTTAGAACCCACTTTCTAATGTTTTCAACTTGCTTTTCTTTTAAACACTGTTTAGAGTCTTTTTGTCCTGAAATGAGCTCTTTTGATGCGTTTGACTCCGTTCTTTTTGCAGGTTGACCGCCTGATGGACTGTAGTGAAGGAACCAGGGTTGTTGCCGGCACTTTTACAAATTTTTGAAAATTTCTTTATTTTTACAAATTCCTCATGGCCTTGGACTTAAAAACAAGGTTTTTTAAATCCAAGGCATAAAGTGAGCTATAGCTGAAGAAAATGATAATGAAACATATGTGCAAAATTCCTTCCGGCTTGCTGGGCACTTACTGACCATGACTCATTACCTTGAAATGATTTTGACTCAAAACCCTAGACCTAAGACCATGGGATCTCAAGACAAAAAATAAGAACAAGCATGACTCAATTACATTGTTGTATGACCGGATCCAGCAAAGCCAAGAAGGGAACAAAGACCAGCTCCTCCATTCAGTGTTATGGCATGCCTAGTGGGATGCAAAACTGACACTGATGAGACACCTATAAATGCATATGCAAAGAGTTATTGATCACTGATGGAGGGCTCAAGACCGACACTAACATTGGCTCCAATGGGGATGGCAGCTCCTTGGAGGTGCCAAGAACCTTAGACCTCTGGGAGAGCAGACCAGTGCTTGCAACCATTGGGCAATGGAGTCATTATTTCAGCAAACGACACAAGACTTTGACTCATTTATTGACTGAAAACTTGACTGAAACTGACTGAAACTTAACTGGAACTTGACTCAAACCGACCCGATGGCAAACTGAAATAACTTGAAAAAACTCACTCAACAGACCAAACACAAATGACTCATGACTGACTTAAAACAAGACTTTACAAAGCTTTTTGAAGGGCAGCAGTCCATCAAGATTTGACATCATGATGACAACCACCTGTGTTTCTTACAAGACAATATACATCAAACTATATCATAATGCCAATGTAACCAATCAAGCAAATGCCTTCTTGACTGATTCTCCCAATCAGATCTCATGATCAACAATGGATACTGGTAACCGGGCATCCAAAAACATAGCTGACCATGATCTCCTTCATCACTGAACCCTGCAATAAACACTATCACTGCTGGCTGCAACAAACTTGCTAGAGGATCATGAAAAACATGAAAATTTGCCACTGCCACCTCCTTCTGAAAGATCAAGGTGTCCTTTGTTTCAAATTCTGATCTACCTTCATCATGTGCTTCGGTAAAAGTAGGCCCATAAGCTTCAAAAAATTCCGAACAAATGGATGAGCAGATCTCTTCTTGAAAAAACATTTCAGCACATGAAACATATGAAGAATCTGAAAGGTAATCCTGTATGCTATGATCTTTGGTAGTCAGACAATAAGGTGGGTCATCTTCATATGATATGACAGCCGGATTATCATTATCTGTTTGCTGATATATAAAACTAATTACAACACTGTCATCATTTTCAAAAGAGGAAGAAGTTTCACCAACACTTTCGTGACCATGTGCACACTGCCGATTTGCTTTAGCTTGGGTTGTAGCATGACCTTTCAAAAGCTGATCTATCTCCTCTTCAGACAAAGGAGATAAGACTTTCTGTTTCCCTTTGCTCAAACAAGTCTTGTCTTCTTGAAATAACATTTCAAAACATGAAAAATCTGAATGATAGTCCTGATCTTCTGACACTTGGAAACATTGTTGATCATCTTCATATGACATGGCAATCAAACTATCCAAATTATGATTGAAAGAAGAATTTTCACTTACTTGAACAAAGATCTCATCTTGCTGTTCATGAACATCTGAATCCAAAACTCGGTCTATGATCTCAACAGTAGAGCTCTCTTTGATGGGTTGCATGCTGCTGTCTTCTGTGGGCAGATCTGAAACAAGCTCTTCTCTTTCATCATCTACAGCCATATGACCATCTTCAACCTGCTGATCTTGACAAATATCCTCTAAGATTTCTGTGTGCTGCTGAAATGGATTCTCATACAAAGCCTCCATGATCTCTTCATCCATGAAATTATCATCTTCATAAAACTTCTCAAGGCTTTCAATAAAAGTATAAGCATGTTGGCAACAATCTTGAACTAGATTTAATGATGGATAAGAGTCCTTATATCGTTCAATGAACAAGGCATGAAAATCCTTTAAACAGTAAATACAAGCAGGTGGCAAACTTTCATACCATGATTGAGCTTTACCTTCCAGAGTGGCCAAGAATATCTTCATCAAGCAATCTTCAGGAAAATCCACCTTCAATTTGCGAATATGCATATGAAATCTAACCAGATGTAAAGCAGCATCCTTCTTACCATCATCTTTGAATGTAGGCAGATTCCTTGACCAATCTACCTTCGGAATTTTATTCGGAAAACCTGGAATGTGATCTCAGCTCAAGGGAGCATATCTTCTTGCGATTAGGTCCATCATGAAAATCTCACAGCTACTGATCTATCTGCAGTAAAGTCACCATGAAGCATTGATCTCTGGATTTTTTCAGTGAAAGGAGTCGCCAGTGAATGATTTCAGCCTTGCAAGTGTCTGATCGTTGTCCACTATCAACAATCAGATCTGAACTTGATACATGTACTGGGGTGAAATGCAATTGAAGTGTTGTATTCACAAGCTCACGGAGATTGACTGAAGCAACGTTTATCTACTTGCGCTGATGTAAAACAAGAGCGTTTTCGAAGGCTTCTGGCGTAACTTCAGGCTCCGTCTAAGACTTATGAAACAAACACTTCAATCAACAAACAATTTGTTCTCCCCAGTATGGTTGCCAATATGTTAGCGCTTGGAATTCACCTAGGCTGAGATAGACAAACTCTCAAGGCTACATCAAACCATTTCACCTCGTAGCTAGCCCTACGAGGTATGAGAAGGCTCTCTCGGGTCAGATTTGATAGAACTTTCAATATGATTAGGCTGACCAATTAAGAATAAAGATTTTAGGCTAGTAAATTGATAGGGGGGTTGATTTAATGATTTTTGGGGTTTTTGGTGGCAATTGGAGGGAGTGCAATTCAGGGTGCGGGGATTGAGCACAGTTTTTGCAGGGGGAACTTTGGGGCAAGGTAGGAGTGGGCGCTGATGCCTTAATCTGAGATGGATGATCAAGGATGATAGAGGAGGAGCTAAAGAGGGTAAACAACCATTTTGAATCCTCTCTAGACAGTAGAAAACATAAATATTGAACAAACCTAAAAGCTGAGCATGTCAAAGCATGAATTCAAACTTTACCACTTCATCTGTCCAATTAGAAGCAAAAGAGAGATGTGGAATACATAAACAAACTTACAAGAACATGTAGAGAACACACCATCAACACATCAATCCACAAGAATCCACAATGATGTCTGCAAAACCCTGGCCTTCCTTTCCTTAAATTGCAGAAATAGATGTACAATACACAATAAAAACTTTCTCCCACAAGAGTCCAACCATGAAAATGAGAAGGAGAGAGCATAATATAGACCATCTAGACCATCTAACTCCTTTCCCCACCTCTAGGGGTCGAGCTCAGCTTCCTAGGGGCAGTTTGAACTAATTCTAAATTAAGCACTAGATAATAGGCAGTCCAACAACTTGCCTCTATTACTTAGCTAACTGATTCATGCATTAATTATTCACTTTTTACATCAAGGAAGCTTCTAGAAGGGTAAAGAGAGATAAAATCTATCAAAGTGCCATGAAAATATTACATTTATCCATCATCTACAAGTAAAAATGGTCAACCATAGTCAAAACAGTGTTTTTTGACAAAAAAGGTCAATTCTGGCAAAGCTGGCTCGAATGGTCGCGCCCCTTTGCAGCACCTTTTGAGTGGGTTCCACTGGTCCAAATCAGGTGCAAGATGGCTCATTGAAAGCTTGGTCTGTCTACTTTCCATCCCAAGTGGAATTTTGAATTTGGAATTGTTTTTCCCCCTCAAAAACCATTTCTCCCAAGGTCACTTTCTGCAACTCAAAAAGTGGGCAGAAAGTCATTTTTTTGATGTATTTTGAGCTTTTGGAGGCTCAAATTTCAAAATCAGGCTTCTCCCAAGTATTGGTAATTTTTCTCTTTGCATGCCCTTTCCAAAAATGCCAAGTTTTCAAAATTCCGAGCAGTCCTCCAAAATGGCCTCACCCAGGGTGAGACCATTCCACGGGAAAAACCTGTAATTTTACCAAAAATTTGCAAAATGCTCCAAAATTCTCAAAATTTTCAGATTTTGATGCTAGATCAAGGCTGATCAGTACCATGATGAGTGAGGGATGCCTCAGCCAAGATGCGGAGTGGGTTTGTCCTTTTCTTCTTCTTCTGGGCCTCTGACAGCTTCCTTTGGAGAATTTTCATTTTAGCCTTGCAAACATGCAATCTTGCCCAATAGTGTGTTTTCATGTTGCGTAGCAGCTCTTTGTCACGATTTGCCTTCTCCAACAATCTCTCCAAGTGTGCATTCACACTGATAAGCATGGACTCTCGATCAGCAGGCAATGGGTCACCGGGCCTCCTACGGTTCAAAGTTCGATCATTGCGGATCCTCCATAGCTCATCAAGTTCTTTTTCTTCTTCTAATTGTTTGGTGCGCTGTTCTAGATAAGTGATGGTCCATTGAGCCATTTGGAGCTTTTGCTGCAACACGAGGTTCTCCTCCTCTCTCTGCCTGATAATCTCATAAAAATCTGAAGGGGGAGAGCGGGCATCACGACCAATGAAATCATCATGTGTATCACCAGCTCTCTCATCCTCAATCATGGGCTGCTTGCCCTCCCGTACTGCCTCTGCTGATGAAGAATGCGAGGCCCCTTCCACTTGGTGTGGAGATAACACTCGCTGATCTGAAGAAGATGACGAGACCCCTTCCACCTGCTGTGGAGAAAATACTCGTCGAGCTGCTGCAAATAAGGTCCTAGGACCTCTCTGATAGGTGACCCGAGGTGAAGAAACCACATGTCTCGGAACAATAATCTCGGGCTGGTGTGATGGACCTCCCACCTCATGAATGACCTCTGGCTCTGGCTCTGGCTCTGGCTGTGTGAAGAACTCATGAGAGATAAAATCTGCCCAAGAAATGCCCTGCTGACTTAGCTGATGGGAAACTACTAGCTAAATAAGACCATGATATCATAGGCTCCGAAGCTGCCGTGCTGGGGTCTGTCTCCGAAAGATAGTGGCCATCCTCTGAGTGTCGTGAAATAAGTATGCTGAGATGTTCATCATCCTCACTCTGGTGAAGTGCATCATCATGCGGATATGACAAGAAAATACTCGTGAGAATCTCCCCTCGCATGTGAGGTAGTGCATAATGAGTCTCATGATATCTATATACTCTGCTCGGAGGAACTTGATAGGAAAGTTCCTTGACAAGTTATGCACATAGGTAGACCTGACATATGGCTCATAGTATACTAGGTCCAGCCACTTGCGCTTCGGCCACACCTCACCCACATTGGGTATCCCGGTAGCCTCTGTGATAGCCTCTGGAGAAAATACAAAATTCACCCCTGCAAGGGTGACCTGCCTGTCATGGAGATGTAGGACAAACAACCGGGCCAACTCTCTGTGATGCTGAATGTGTGACAGCCTCTCACAAAACTGATAACAAGCCATGTGCTGAAAACAAGATACTGCCAATGGGCAAGCCTGCAACTTCGTCAATGATGTGGGCTCTTCCCTCTTGTGGTGACCACCCTTGCCTCCCCTACGAGGTCTCCGCTGTGTCTCAATCTCAGTAGATGATGATCGGTCATCACCTTGCTCATTAGTCTCAGTAGTTGACATGGTGTTATTGAGCAAGGTGGAATAAACAAGTCAAAATGACCGCTGCCCTGCCTGCAAAATGCTGTGAAATATGCTGTTTTCAAGGGGAAACATCATGAGGGATATGTTAGGGGAGGGAATTTACATATAGGAAAGGGAAAAATATATATATAAGCAGGGAATTCTGAAGGAAAACATCGCATAATGCTAAACATGTCATTCCATCTTTCAACATTTGCAAATCAATACTTTATTTAGGGAAACTGTGTTTTTTAAGCATCAAGGGAAAGGACAATGAAAATCTTCATGATGGAGGGGAGGATGTCATGGGCATAGGGGGATAGGGCAGCATCACTTATGTACAAGTAACAGGCAGCTCATTTCATTTTGCTTTTGCATGTCCTTGAGGAGCATACTCTGTTTTTTATAACTTTTGGAATGGCCATTTGATGCTTTGGGAAACAGGGAGTTAGGGTATTTGATTGCAAGAGGAAGGGAGAGGGGATTGCTGTGATTATGTTACAATGGAAGGGAGAGGGAATTGGTAATTTGGGAATTAGGGAAAAGAGAGGATATTAGGAATTAGGTTTAGGGGGACAATGAAACCCTTTTAATAATCACTGCCAACTAATTTTCGTAACAGCAATTCATTTAGGACAGTGGCAGCTTCATCATGCTTTTACCATGGGGAATTAGGGTTTCACTGTGTGCTTTGATCGTAGGGAGGGACATTCAATTTGCATAAGGAGTTTTGCATGAAGGGAAATGCAATTGAATTAGGGTTTTAATATAGGGAATAGATAGGGAAAAACAGAGTTCTAGGAAAGGGAGATGATACCATGTTACTGCAAACTCTGACCACAGCAAGACTGCTCTTTTTGGATAACTAGCAGCTGATACCTTTAATGAATTTTACACAGCTTGTAACCTTTGACATCATACAGCAAGATGACATTTTTCTTTATTTTTTTTAAGGCTATGCAAATGGTAATTTTCACTGTTTTTACAATTTCTTGTGTGCGTGCCTTGTCATCGCTTTTCTTTTTGTTTTTTACATTGCTTTCCTTTTTACTTTGCTGTGTATACTAGTGTTTAGGTTTTGAGCATATAACATGGTAAAAAATTAGGGTTTGAAATGGTTTAGAAGGGGTTAGGGTTTCATAGGATTGGGGGTAGGGTTTGGTATGATTAATTTGCAAATGAGATTAACAAATATGACACATTTACATATGTAATTTAATCTTGGGAAAATGAATGGAGGGACTAAGGAAAAAGTTGCCTTGAAAAACAAACATACTACCTAACATTAGCATGCAAAAACATCAAGTCATTTAACCTATTCTATTAATTTCTTTCATGAAATTGTGACTATTACCTTCCTTTGAAACCATAACATCATCATACAACCCGTGGAGGAGGCATACCTTAGAAAATTTGAGCGAATTTGAGGGATATTTGGCGTTTGAGTGAGTTTTTAAGTGTGCAGACTGTTTGGTCGCGCACCTTCCCAGAATGGTCGCGCACCACTGTTTAGTCGCGCCCGTGTATTTTAACACAGCGCACTGCCCTCCGTTTGGTCGCGCACCTCCCCAGAATGGTCGCGCACCACTCCAAGCCCTGAAACTGCAGAAACTTGCCACGAAATCGCCTTGCTTGCTTTCTAGCACGAAATTTTGACTTTCATTTGCATAATAAGAGTGATTTGAGAGGGAAATTAGCTTTTATAGGGTCACTTTTAAAAAAATTTAACTTTAGAACCCACTTTCTAATGTTTTCACTTGCTTTTCTTTTAAACACTGTTTAGAGTCTTTTTGTCTTGAAATGAGCTCTTTTGATACGTTTGACTCCGTTCTTTTTGCAGGTTGACCGCCTGATGGACTGTAGTGAAGGAACCAGGGTTGTTGCCGACACTTTTACAAATTTTTGAAAATTTCTTTATTTTTACAAATTCCTCATGGCCTTGGACTTAAAAACAAGGTTTTTTAAATCCAAGGCATAAAGTGAGCTATAGCTGAAGAAAATGATAATGAAACATATGTACAAAATTCCTTCCGGCTTGCTGGGCACTCACTGACCATGACTCATTACCTTGAAATGATTTTGACTCAAAACCCTAGACCTAAGACCATGGGATCTCAAGACAAAAAATAAGAACAAGCATGACTCAATTACATTGTTGTATGACCTGATCCAGCAAAGCCAAGAAGGGAACAAAGACCAGCTCCTCCATTCAGTGTTATGGCATGCCTAGTGGGATGCAAAACTGACACTGATGAGACACCTATAAATGCATATGCAAAGAGTTATTGATCACTGATGGAGGGCTCAAGACCAACACTAACAGGTTTTACACTATTTTTTGTATGATGACAGGGGTTGGTGCAACTCAAGCAATGAAATGAGCTCCTTTTTATACTTTTTCAAGCTCGGTAAAACATGTGAAAAGGTTATTTTAAGGTCCGCTTTCAGCTCTTTTCTGACCGTTTAAAGAAGAAAAGATTGCCGAGTTACTCCTCTTGACTCGTTAAACGTTAATAAGGGGTGGTCGTTTTAAGTTCTTTTTTGTCGACCGTTAAAACGTAAAAAGATTAACGGGTTTTTGTCGTTTCAAACTCGCTAATGGTTACGAAACGACGTGGTTTTGACCACTTTTTTACTTTTTCAGGCCGAAATCACTATTTATGAAAAGTACTCCTCGATCGTAATGGTCGGGCGGTTCTTTTGAGCATTGTTTTATACTTTTTCGGGCTCGCGAGACACAACTTTACGAAAAAGGACACCCCTGGAGTTTCCTTTTCTGTTGTCTTTTCAAACTCTCTAAACATGAAAAGACGTCGAGTTCTTCCTTTGTTAGACTCGTTAAAACCTAATGACATCGGATTTTGTCGAAATGACGCACCACAAGCATATGTTATCCCCATCAAGCTTGTTAAAAATAATTGGGGTACTCGCCAGAAATGGCGGGTGGAAAAAAGGAACCATAATTATTGTCGTGTCGGCAGTATGTCGCTCTTGAACATGGAACTTGTCTGCTTTCGTGTCTGGGTGGGGATATCTCATCTCATTTTTCACTTGCCTTCGTGGACTTGGGAAATCCTCTTTGACCTCTCATCTGCTCATTGTCTCGTCACCATGACCTCTGATCCATTGATGTCAAATACTGCCAATTCCACTATCGTGCCGCCGATATGATCAAGAGAAGTTGACCTCTGCAAAGAAACAACCTCCCTCTAATAGTTCACATAATCTTGATTCACAACATTATCTCTCTGTCTCGTGTCGATGATGTGGGAAACATTATGGCCCACCTTCGATCAAGGTCACTTCCTGTCGACTTCAGCACATTATCCAGGAAGCTGATCTAGAGACTCCCTTCTGGTGCCTTGGAGCCTGCATGCCTCAATGGCAGGTTCTTCGTGTTCGACGTGAGGTTTTCATCATTGGCCTACGATCGAATGATTCTACGGGTGTTCGACGTCAGATCACTAATTCGCACGTTGTAGATTGTACCTATAGTACCTTGAGGGCCATTGTCATTATTGGTGGTACCTCTCGCGTCTATTAACAGTTTTCAATATTGACTGGTAATCAGACGATGTTCATGCATGTTCGACTTTAGCTCATATATTCGCATGCTTGAACTTGTACTTTTGTTCGGGTCGAGATGGAGCGCAAGACCCTGGATTGTATCTATTGTAATCCAGGCGTGAATCTTGATACATGACTCATTCACTGGATGGCTGTGACCATACCTGAGTCAATTCATTGATCCTAACCAGATGGCTGCGTCCATACTATGGATCTAGAAGATTATTATGTACTCTCTTATGGATGGTTGCGACCATACCACATACATCATGTACTTGAGCTATCAGTTGTATCTCTCAATACAGATTCTCGGCGGCAGCTACATGTGTTCTTGTAAATCATTTCACCCCTCTCTCTCTCTCGGGCCTCATGCTTTAGGGGGCATCTGTTACACAGTAATTTGTCACCATTGGTCACCGTCCCTGTTACCCCTTTCCCGTACTTTGGAGGACTTATTCCGAGACCTATGAGCAGTGACATAACCTAAAAACACTTGCATTATGTTCCCCTAAGTATGTACTTCATGTTCCCTGAAGACACCTCCTGCAAAATATCCCTGAAAAGTGCCCTTTTTCCATTAGCGTGGGTCCGCAATGTCCTACCCGCGCCAATCAATGAGATCCTCAAAAGAGGGTGCGAACATTGGCGCTTTGTCTTGGAACAACACCCGCACCAACCAAGTTTGGTAATGATTTTTGACAAACGCGCGCCCAGATGTTTTTTCCCTTCAAGTCACAAAGTCTTTTGAGGATAAAGCTCATCTTCTAGATGTCGAAGAGTCATCATCTATCCTTGACATCTATCTACAACTACTTTTGGAGATAATGCCAATCCACAATGGGTGTCTTGATGCATTGTATCTTCCTCCCTTCTCCATCTATAAAAGTTTGTCCTCATGCATTTGACAAGCTAGTTTTGGAGTAATGCTAGTTGTGATAACGCTTGTCTTGAGTGATAGTAAGAGTCTTGAAACATAGGGAGGTTATGTTGCCGGAAGTCTGAGAGAGAGAAGGTCTATTGCAAGACATGTATAGCTGCTCGCCCAGCCAGAGGAGAGGTTCAACGTCAGAACTTTGGTTGTATCTTTCTCTGTTGATTATTCATTAATAAACGACTACTATTATGGTTCCGATCTTACTGTTTATGATGATAATGTTTGATCTATTTCCTTTCTGACTGAAATATAGTTGTATTTTAGTGGATTTTATGCTTGTATTCGCTTCGTTCTTTGCATGTGCAGGTATCCGTTCGCGGGGATCGTGAGGATTGTGACCTGCCGAAGCAAGGGAATGGGAGTATCAACTCTTCTTCGACATTAGCATTGGACTCCAGGTTGGTTCTCATAATCCACTTTCAGTTTACAACTAGGAACTTGCATGGTAGCGTGAATTGATTGTTGCTAGACCCATTTTGGGCTATTGGGATCGCCTCTGTCCGCAGAGGGGATTTACCTCTGCAACACTTCATATGAAGACATATTGTGTTGATTTCATCTAGTGTGACTTATGCTTTCCTGCATTCTTTCAGAGGAGGAGACCCTTTTCCCTTGATCATGCTTCTCAAGATAGAAGTAGTGATCCCTATTACCTACAATCATACAGAATGACTTTATAATATTAAATACAAGCATACCTACCTCATTTTACCTGTAGGTCATCTAGGTTTCTTTCAACAACTTCCTTGATTGAAAAGATCTTCAATCCCTTGATCTGCTTCATTTCTCATGTCATCATACCATCATCCCTTGAATTCCATAACTTAGAGTTCATGATGAAACACTTGCTTCCTCTCTAGATTAGTGAACATTCCGATGAGGATTCCCTTAGAGAATCTTGAGGATCTAACATATCCGCATCTGGAAGATGTTTCCTTTTTTACTTGATGTATAATGACTTCACCCTTTCCTTCAATGTCCAATGGGGTTCGCAAGAGCTATATCCTTCATGTTTGACTGCCATGGATTTTGATCCTTACGACCTTCACGGTTCCCCATGGTGATATCACAAGCTCTTGCTTCCAATGCTTCCACGATGCATCTTATTATCATGGTCATATCTATAACAAAAGATTTAGGATATTATGACAAAGCCCTTTTGTGAGGGATACCATCTCAATCATAGTAGAGGTTTGTTACTCCCTGTTTCCTTGGCCCTTTTCTTCAGCTTCCTCCATCTTTCTAGCGATATGAGCTTTATTTTCATAATATTTCCATAGATTGTTTTGTCTTGTTTGAGGACCAAACTTCCCTTTTTCTGAAATTATTTGAGTCCTTTAACCTTCAACACTTTTGCCTTCAACTTGTCTTTTTATATCTAGCATAGAGACCGCAAGTTGTCGAATGAGGTAACCTTCTTAGTTATGGACATTTGTTACCTTGCTTATCAGTTAGAATGATGATGATTATCTTCTTATCCTCTCTCCTAGATCTCCAATTTAGATCTTATGGAGATATCCCTTCAATTTCGTGTAGATAAGATCTAAGTGATATGACCTTCTTTTCTGCATTTTTAGAGAATATATCTTCTAGCATTTCATATATCTCTTTTTCGTCTCCTCTCATGCTACATAGGGATGAGATGACCTTTGAATGATTTCATAAGAACCCTATGAGTCCCTTGATCCTTTTACATGCATTCAAACAATGCTTGACCTTAGAGACTTTTCCATAGATAGTAATCACTTCTCTTCTGGGGACTATATCTATCCTCCTTTCTTATGCAAGGACTTTCCATGACCCAACCAATTTATATATTTCCTTGTAAACATGAAGTTATATAACCAAACTTGATTATAGAATGAATGATACTTACTTGACAAGTGAAGATGAACTCTTCTACTTGATTACTTTGATGATGGCTGAAGAAGATGTATTAGAGCCTCCTCTTGGATGATCTTCTTTTAGATGAAAAACCCTTTCTTCTTGTTGCTTCTTAAGATGATATTCTTCTAGGGCAAGGAGATGATCATTGCTTGTTTTTATAACCTTGAATATGGCAATGCCTTCTCGCCTTCACTATGCTTTGCCTTCTTTTATAGTGTAGATTAGGACTGCTTCTAGGGTTTCAACTTTTTCCAAGATGATGTGATCTTCGTTTTTTAGGTCCTTCGAACTACCTTTCTTTGTAGACAACTTGATGAGGGCCTTGGTGGCCTTTTTATGATGACTACGAAAACAAAAGCTCTTGTTGTTGTAGATTGCTTCCTCGAACTAGGGTTTGATAAAAACCAGGGTTCGATTCTTCAATGTAGATCTTGATCCTTTTCTTTGATATCCTTCAACTTGTTTTGATGTCCTTCTTCAAACTTGATCCTTGAATGTCTATTTTATGCCCTTCCTTTGACTTCAACACCTTTGCTCTGATACCATGTTGAAGAATCTACGAAAATTAGATTAATAAGATTCTTCTTGCCATGATAACTATTTATGAGGTAATTTTATTTTTTCTTATTAGCACAATCTTTGCTTATTAATATTAGAGTGTGTCTTCTTAGTTCATCAAATAGTTACCAAAACAAAAGAGACAAGAACACAAGATGTTGGCTTTCTGCCAGGGCCAAAACCTCTCACACTTTGAGAGGAAAACCCACACAAAATTATTCTTATAGAGATTCCAATTGATGAATACCAAGACCATGACCCTTGACCTATTAGGCCACTCCGAGACCAAGAGACCAATCCTCTTCTTTGTCACTGTTGAGATCATCATCTCTGCTACTAAATACATCACTGTTGCTACACTGAGGTCATCACTATTACAATTGCACCATTGTTGCACCTTCACTGAGATCATTGTTGCTCCTTCACTCAGACCTTCATCATAAAAACAAGACATATATATATATATATATATATAAGAGTTGCATTGAGATCTTCATCAATATCATGATTGAGATCATGATTACCACTATTCCGAGATCATGACTGTGTTCATAATGCATGCCGAGACAAAGTGTGTCATTCTTGGATCTCCAAGATCCTTCTCATCACAACTATGCCGAGACTGTGACTATGTCTAGAGAGTATGCCGAAAGTGTATTGCTGAGAGATCACATAAATCTTCTCCATCACAAGTATGTTGATAATGATCACCAAGACTATGAGGAGGTCGAAAACTACATCTCTATGGTACCCATCCGAAAAACACAGAGATGTTGGTCTATCTGAAATATTGAACCACTGTACTCATCTAAAATTTCAGAGGATCCGAGTTATGAGCCTGTACTTTTGCGCAGACCCTAGCTAGGTATTTATAGTAGTTGGTCCTCCATAAATTAGCCGACTTGAACCAATGAAAATATGTGTCTTTTAATTGTAAGCCGATATGAATTCTTTTTACATTGTTTGGAGGCTGATTTATTCAAGAGGGATTGTTCTTGTCTTTGGAGGGTTGTTACACATTTCTATATACTTGTATACATTGAATATAGGCTCAATAAGAGATTCTTCATATGACATTGACTCTTTGACTCAATATTAAATCCCAAGGCTCTCAAAGGGAGCCACTAACAAATAAACCTCTTGCTCATGAAACCCATGTAGCAAGGCATAAACAAATAATTTCATTTATTTTTATTTAATCATTTAAAAAGATCACGTCATTATGAAGATAGAACCTAGTTACACTTTCTTCAACACTCCCGAACGATAGGTGTGAAAACAGGAAAGTCAACTTCTGAGTGACATAACTTTTGCATATGGACTCTGATTGATGCGCTTCTTACGTTGTTGAAAAGATATTTGTGTGTAGAATAAGATGAGAAGGTGTGGCACTAAAGTGATAAAGTTTCACCCCCAAAAATGTCATTTGATGCCTCAAAAAGCTCCCCGAAGGTTTCAGACCCCATTTCGCCAAACTGGGTCCCGCCGATAAAAACGATCTCGTGAGCTGATTCCTCCACTTTTTCCACTCCAAATGCATCGAGATGGATGAAAAAAGATATAATGATCCAATTCAAATCACACCTCCCCATTTTGGGAGGCTTTTGGTCCCCAAAATATTTTATTGAATGAGGTGAAGAAAATTTTCCTCCAACTTCTCTCTGGTGTACCATTTAGCTTTGCTTGGAAGTTGTCCCTTCAACCAATTTGCCAAAGGTCATGTTGCCCCTGTGTTGTAGTTTGGGACCTCTTCTACAAAACTGTATCTTCTGTCAACTCTACCTGAGCATCTAGTGTCAGATCCTCCACAGAAGGTAGGACCTGTTCCTCTTCTTGATCTAGTATGGAAGGCTCGTAGAGTTTCAAATTCTCTACATTCACAACTGAGTAAATGAGCATATATGATGGTAAAATGAGTCGATATGCATTATCACCCACATTTTCCAGTATCACAAAAGGACCATACCTTAGAGCCTTTATTTTCTTACCAAGCCCCTGCAACCTCTCCTTGTTCAACTATAGCCATACTCTGTCTCCCACCTTGAATGATGTCTCTGTTCTGTGTTGATCATGCATGACCTTATACTTCTCCTGCGACTATTGCGGTGTTTCTTGTACCTGTAGATGGATTTGCTTGATCTTATTTATAAAATTTTCAGCCCTCAAAGCATCTCATGTAAGATCTTTCCTCACTCCTCCTTACTGCCCATATGCAATATCCAAAGGTGAAGGTGGAAAATATCTAAAACAAGTCTCAAATGGGGACTTTGATGTAGAAGTGTGGGCTACTCTGTTATAAGAATGTTGTATATATACCAGACTTTCATCCCAGGTCTTTGGATGCTTCTAGTTGTATCCCCTTAGAAGCTACACCAAAGTCTTATTGACTACTTCTGTTTATGGATGGAATGTTGTAGATCTCTTCAAATTTGTGTCCATATTTTCCCACAATGAAGTCCAAAATACACTGAGAAATCTTGTGTCTCTGTCTGAAATGATGCTCCTTGGTATCCCAAAGTGCACCTGGACTTGTCCAAAGAATAAGTTTGTTGCTTCTTGTCGGTTGATGGTATTTTTACAGGGCATCATAACACACATCTTGCTGAACCTGCCAACTACCACTAACAGGTAGTCATGTCCCTTCTTGGTTGTCGGTAAACCTCCCACAAAGTCCATGGAAATGCTTTCCCAAGGACGAGTAGGTACATGTAAGGGATGAGACAACCTTGTTTCCTATTGCTAGGCTTGTTGGTACAACAAAGCATGCATCCTCTTATGAACCTAGCTACCTTCTCTTGCATCTTGGACCAATACACATACTTCTGCAAGTTAGCCACAATCTTCCTTACACCAAAGTGCCCAGCAACCTTGGAGGTGTGAGCTTCTCTAATCAACTGCAAACACTCACTTTAGGAACACATAGCTTATCCAGTCTGTAGAGTAACCCATCGTGGAGATGGTAGTCAATGGTGTTTTCACGATCGTACACATGACTCTGACTCTGCAACTGTTGATACACCTCCTTGAAGTCCTCATCTTCTGAATATGCCTCCTTTTATGCATCATGGGTGAATGCTTCCATGTGCATAAGAGTCCCCAAAGCTGTAATATTTGATGCGGGTGGCCTTGAAAGCATATCAACCAACTTGTTTGTGTTTCCCTTCTTATACTTGATCACTAAATGAAATTGCTATAAAAACCCCATCCACTTGTAATGTCTGGTTTGTTGTAGCTTACTCTAGGCCTGCAAGTACTGTAATAGCTAGTGATATGTGTGAATTACTGTCTCCTTTCCCATCAAGTAGTGTTTCCATTTTTTCACAGCTTGCACCATGGCATATAGCTCCTTATCTTAGGTAGGGTAATTAAGAACTGCCCCATGGAATACTTCAGAATGGTAGCAAACAAGCCTTCCTCCATGCATCAAGACAACTCCCATTGCATACCCACTCGCATTTGTCTCCACTTCAAAGGGCCACTGCAAGTTTGGTAATGCTAGAAATGGTGTTTAATTGATCTTCTTCTTTAGCTCCTCGAAATCCTTATGCTGACCTTTTCCCCACTGGAAATTCTTACCACTTGTTGTTATTGCATGGAGTGGTGTTGCTATTGCTAAAAATGAGGCTATGAATTTCCTCAGGTATTGTGTTACCCCAATGAAACTCCTGACCTAGGAAACATTTGTAGGAACCAACCATTTCATGACGGCGTCGATCTTGGAAGGATCTATCTTCAACTCTCCTCCACTGATCATACCCCAGATACACTAAAGACTGTTGCGCAAACTCACACTTCTTGAGATTTGTTAACAACTGATGCTTCTTCAATGTTTCCAGCACCTGCGTCAAATGTGAAATATTCTCCTCCCAGGTAGCACTGGGTACTAGTATATCATCCAGATAGAAAATAACAAATGAATCTATAAAATATCACAGTAAATCATTCATTAATATCATAAATGTAGCCGGTGCATCACACAGTTTAAATGGCATAACTAGCCAATCATAAAAACCTTGTTTGGTTTTGAAGGCGGTCTTCCATGTATCTTCTTCTTTGACTCGAACCTGGTAATATCCAGAGTTCAAGTCCAGCTTGGTGAAATACTTTGCTCACTGCAACTAATCTAGCAGATCGTCTATCTTGGGCAGGGGGTATCTATTTTTTAGCATGATTTTATTCAATTCCTTGTAATTTATACACATCCGCCAAGTCCCATCCTTCTTTGGCATAATGATGATGGGTGACCCACATGGTGATGTATTCGGTCGTATGACACCTTGTTCCAGCAGTTGCTACAATTATTTCTTCACCTCACTTGCTTCTATAACATACTACATGTACAACCCAATATTTGGCAAAGGGGAGTCTGAAAATAGTTGGATCTCGTGCTCCACTTCTCTCTTAGGTGGTAACCCTTTAGTCTCTTGGAACACATCCTTATATGCCTGTAACAACTCCTCTAATAGTTGTTTTTGTTTCTTAGCACACCCCTCTAGGGATGCCTTGCCTCTTATTGACTCTTCTTCAGACTAACTTTCTCTTAAAAACAATAAAACATACTTCTTGCTGGAACTGATCAATTTCTTAGCTTGGTTGGCACTTATCAGTGAAATTTTCAACTTACCTTTGTGCCCGTTGATGATGAACGATTTTCCATCCTTGATGAGCCAGTACTGGTTAATTATCCTCATGAATATTGCATTACACATGTACATGTATGGACTCCCAAACATGACTCTACATACATCAAGGGGAATCACATCCAGATTTACTTCATCAATAAAATCAACATTGATAGCAAATCTATTTTTTCACTGTTTTGTTACCTTCAACTTTGCATCCTTATTTACCCATCTTAGTTGATATGGGTTTGGATGATCATAAACTTTTGACCAACTCTATTACAATGAGATTTGCGTGCGATGCTGAGTCAAACAAAGCATCAATCTTTGTCTTCTTGACCTGTATCTTTATATGGAAGAGTTTGGTAATTTATTTCTCTTCTTGTTGCCGGAGGCTACTTAGATTCACCTCCTTCTACACTGATGTACAAATGATCTTCTCATCCACGTCTAAGATGCTTTCAACTTGGTTCCTCGAATCAGTGGCCATCAAACTCTTCTTCTTGTTCTTCAGGTTTAGCTATGGATGAAAATTCCAACACTTCTCCTATGTATGGCCATCAATGTTGCAGTAGTTGCTAGGATCTTTGCACTAGTGTGTTGTGGCTTCCGTCTTTTTATCTTCCCCCCCTTTTTGCTTCTTCTTCCCCTCCTTAGAAGCTTCCTGTTTCTCCTTCTACTTCGATCCACTTGATTGCGCTCTTTTTAGGCCCATATTCTCCAGGTACTGTGCCTGTACACAAGCCTCGTCCATTGATTTGGGCTTGAACAACATCACTTGCTCACGCAGAAGGTGGTGTATACCCCCCAAATACTTAAGAAGTATATCTGGGTTCTTTGGAGAGATACCCAACATTATAGCCATCTTTCTGAATTTTGTGGTGTACTCCTGCATGCTTTGGCCTGACTTTTGCCTGAAGTAATGCCACCAGATCCACTGGTCCTCCACGTACCCAATGGGATAAAACTGTGACTTAATAAGGGTTTTAAAATCCTCCCACTTAGTCATTGGAGGTTCTCCCTCCAACCTCAGGGTTTCCGTGTGGCTCTCCCACCAAGTCAGTGCATGGCCCTCTAATTTCATCCGTGCAAATGATATATTTTTCCCTTTCTCGATCTGATGGACGCTGAAATAAACTTCCAATTGCTGCAACTAGTGGTTTACCTTCAGAGCATCGATCTCGTCGTGGTACGACTTGATATTGACTTTTGATTCCATTGAACAAGGATTGATTCACAACACTCGAACTGGGTTGATCTTTTCTGAGTTCTTTCTTCGGCTGGTTCTCTGTGTCTTCCCGATCTCCTAATCCCCCTTCTAGTTTTTCCTCTACATTCGAACCCCCATCTTCTCCAAATATCCCTAGCTTATTTCTTAGGGCCACCATGAGGAGTTGTACATTGCAGTTTATATCTGCAACTTATTGTTCGAGCCGCGAAAACCTCACCTCTGCGGGATCATGAGGTTCGTTTACAGATTTGTTGCCCATGATTAGGGTTTTACGATTTTTGACCCTGCCAACCTAGATCTCCTGCAATATCCACAAATACCCAAAGAAACCTTTCTCTAATACCAAATGATCTGTAAACTACTGTGGATATTCCACTGGACAGTTCATCGCAACGGATCTAATAATATTATATTAAAACTTTGAAAATTCGACACTATTACAATTTATTAAACTTTAAGATTTGTGGATTTAACTGTAATTTGTGCATGCATGCGAATGGAAATTATGCAGAAAAATAGATAACGAAAAAATAAGCGCGCACACACACACAAGACACAAGATATGCTCTATGGGAAACCCTTTCGGGAGAAAACCCAGCTGGAAGGTGAGGTCCCTTCGCTCTCTTTCTTTGTCTGGAAATATGGCTGCAGATGCAAAGAAGCAAAGTCTGTGGCCCATGGGCTGCTATAGTGCACAGATCCTCTTCGTGTGCTCTACTTCCTATCTCTCTTGGCTATCTTTGCTCATATATGGAACAAAATGCTCTTGAAAGAATGGAATGCCTCTTCCTCTTGGTGGCTCAGTTATAACACAACCCAATAGCCTATTAGTGGTTAATTTTGACTACATCAACTCTTAACTAGAGTTACAATATAGACTCTTCTATAATCTTTTACAATCATAAACACATGGCTAACCCCTTTTCCATAAATAATGGGGGTTGACGCAACATCCTCCCGAATGATAGGTGTGAAAAGAGGAAGGTCAACTTTTGAATGCCATAACTTTTGCATACAAACTCATACAGACTTTGATTGACATGCTTCTTGTGTCATTGGAAATATCTCTGTGTGTATAATAACATAAAAAGGTGATGCATTAAACTGGGTCCCGACGGTAAAAACGATCCCGTGAGCTGATTCCTCCACTTTTTCCACTCCAAATGCCTCGAGATGGATGACAAAAAATATAATGATCTAATTCAGACCACTCAGCCACCTCCTCAAGCCAATGAAACTGCTCGCAAACTGAGCTAGCCTCTTCTAGAGTGAACCCCCACACCATGAGTACCACCAAACACCTGTTTCCCAACCACCAAACACCCATTTCCCAACTACCAGAGCGCCAGAGCCATAACTATCTTGGTTTGGGTCCCCCCCTTCCCCTCTACAGGTGCAACAAAGCCACACCCAAACTAAGCGAGCCTCTTCCAGTGCGAACCCCCACACCATGACAACCACCAAACACCCGTTTCCCAACCACCAGAGCGCTATAGACATAACTGTTTGGGTTTGGCTCGCTCACAAAACACTGAATTCTTCCAAAATAAATTTAAGAAAAAACAATTGAAACGCACCACCCAAAATTGGGTTGGTAAGAACCAATTACAAGTAGGGAAACTAAAAAAGAAGCTTATCAAAATTCTTCCAAGTGCGTCTGAAACCACCCAATTACCATGCACCACAGGCAGGACTAACACTTCAACTCCCCTCAGCTTTGCGAACCAGCCAACGAGTGGACCTCCGAGTGCCTTTTCTCCAGGGTCCCAGACAATGCGACAATTTCTTCTATCATAGTCACATTGTAATCCCCTCCCTCCAACAACAACTACAAAGAATGAAGTCTCCAAACGAGTGAGCATTCACAGGTTAGCAACATATGCATACTCCACACTAATTACACCACCCTCCTTTTCTCCCATAACCTGAAGGCAAAAATAAATGAAGCAAAAGGAAAAAATAAATGGACCAGGTGAGGCTCCACTCTTTATAACTTGCTTTGCCCTTATCGAGGATTCAAAACCTCTCGTGCCAACTGTCCTGGCCTCCTCCCTCATGCTCAACCGCTGTCATTTGCATGGGTTTGCTTCGTGTTGGACCACACTACATAAACTGAGGTCGTCCACCCCCATCAAGGTTTTTTTAATGAAATTTAGTAACTTTACTATTCAAATAAAAAGGTTACATACAACACATTACATGGGAAGCATAACTTCACAAAATTGGTCTGCACACGCATAAAACCATGTCATCTTCCACATGCAAGAAACATAATTATAATTCTTATAGAAAAGGGATTCTGAAAATGACTATGTCACTGGATGAAACTTAATAAACACATCAAGTAATGTGCTGAGGAAAGTTGAAAAAAATCTGCTAACAATCCTAGTAGAAGTAACTGAAAGAAACTATCATTATACCAAATTCTCTTAGTAGATTGAGAAATCATTTTCCAAGACAAAATATACATGACGTTTAAACATATTTGCAAATGAAAAGACCTTGTTGTGTGCTTGGTCTTGCCCATCACACACTAATATCCTGAGAAATGAGTAACTCTTCAATTTTTTGACAAAAATGTACCTTACCATTCTTCAAAAAATATATACCCTTCTTTTGCAAAAAAATCTCTCTTTGATAAGGTGTCCGCCTAAGTGTTCCATTCCTTGTGTATGTGCTCAAAAGAGAGGTATTAGAAAATTTTCATCATGTCTATTATCCCGTCCTTCCAGTAAGAAAATTTTTATACCTGTAAGTTTGTGGAGCCTAATAACTAGTCAATTATGCATTTAGAGTCACCACATACTTGGGAAAAAACTTTTTTTTTGAAAGGAGCAAAATATAGGAGTGCCCAACAAGCAATGATGATTTCAATGTTAATGTTTGTTATGGATCTAATATTCATCCTAATACGAAAAGAGAGAAGATCATGAAGGAAGATAAATTTCCCCCCACAACATTGGCCTTCTCGGAATGCACCATCGAAAAAGCCAACAATGCAGACCTAAGGTACCAAAGGATGCAAAATTTCTTGATATTTTTGGGATTTGTAGGTCTCATGTATTCCTTTAAAAAACCAATAATTTGAGGTAATATCAGATCAATTTTGATGGTCAAATCTTCAAATAAGTATTTGTTCCTCACCTTCCAGATGCCTTAAGCAATAAAGATTGGCAAGTTTCTAAATCTACCCATCTTTTGATCCCACTAGTGTAGAAAAGTTTTGAAAAAAGAAGTTGATTCAGTGAAGTGAAGTCTAAGAACATATAAGACATCTTTCCATACAACCTTGGAAAAGGAGCAATGAATAAAGAGATGTTCCATAGATTCATACCCACTCATACAAAGACAACAAACATTCAGGCCATTGAATCCCCTTCATTGTTCTTCATACAAATAAATATGTTTATGATTAAAAGTATGGAATTCCTATAATTTTATTTTTATTTTTTCACATACACAAGTCTATATATCCATATGAGGAATATACATCAAAGTTCATAATGTTACTAGGTGATATTGAATGGGGTAGAGAGGGCTCCAATTTTTCCTCTCAAACACCCAAAACAACCCCAATTAACATAAAAGTCCTATACTATATTATTATCATACAGGCATGGTATAACGTATTTAGTTTTCCCTTTGATTGTGTATTATTTTGTCTATTTTGTCTTTGACCAAAAATTTAGTATGCTTATTCATAGTTTAACATTAGCAATTCAATTTTTATTTTTATTGAAATTTATTTATTTGTAAGTTGATTGGTTGAGTTTAGCTGATACTTTAGCCAGATTTTGAGGAGAAAGGACTGTGTTTTTGTAGCAGCTATATGAGAACATCATAACGCAAACCGAATGCCTTTGGCATATACTTGTAACTTTTTATGTTTAATGAAAAGTTCGCTTTTTTCCTTGGAAAAAAAAAGTTGATTGGTTGAGGTCTTATTATGAGTTGTTTAGTAACTTCCATTTCTATTAGTTACTAATTTTTTTTATTTTTATTTAACTGTTTGATTTTTTCCTTTTTTTTTGAATTTCTATTTTCATGAATTATAATTTTTATTATTACATTAAAAACATATTTTAATAAGTTTAAATATAAACAATTATATATTAGTTCTTTAATGCGACTTTTTGGAAGTTTTTGTGGTCTAATTTCTCTAAAATCTGGCAGGTCTAATTTCTCTAAAACTCGCGAGGAATTTCTCTAAAACTCGGGAGGAATTTATTGAAATCACAAGCTTGATGGGTAACTCCTATACAATTGAAGTGTCGTAAGGGGTTTTCAGGTTGTTGAATCCATATGTACCGTCAAAAAATCAGTTTAAATAACACACATCAAGACTTGACCTTAAATTTTTCATACACAAATCAAGATTTGACCTTAGATTTTTCATACACAAATCAAAATTTGACCTTAAATTTTTCATAAGAATTTTGGCACCACTGAGAAATCCAAAAAATCACACTAAAAACAATTCCAATTATATATATTAATAAAAATAAAACACACACATATATAAATGTATGTATTCTAATATAAACAATATTAATTAATCATATTTTTTAAATTTTAAAAATAACATTTAACAATATACTATTTTATTAGTTATTTTATTTTTATAATGAAATCTGTTTATTATTATTTCATTAAACTAAAATATTAACTACTATATAACCCTTATTAATTTTTTAATTTATATATATATATGTATATTTATATATATATATTTTAAATACCATACTTCACATTTTTACCCTAAATAACATTCTTCCCTTTTTTTAATTTGTCTGTTTCTCTTTCTCCAATTCTTTCCTTTCCCTTTTCTTGGATAGTTGGATTTCTCCTTCCCACTCCCATGCATGCAGCTGAAAAGATTACACACGAGCAGGCTGACACGACCCGGCAACCGTATGTACGTCCTGCAGCCAGCGGAGGTGTGTATGTATACGGACTGGAATAAGGGGGTGTGTGCCTCGGTCTGATTTGCTATGCCTTCTGTTCTGCATTTTGCGGCAAATATTCCGAAGTCCGGCTGAAGTTGAACCACATTGTAGCGAAATGGAGGCAGCGCAACGTTAGAGGTACGAGTTTTGAGGGACGGTTTTCTCGCCAGGCAGGAAAAGCGAATTCCATAGTGTGTTTTTAGAAAGAATGGGCAACATTTAAGCAACTTTCCACAAGCACAGCAGTTTCTGTATAAAAACCGCTTCTGGCTGGGTCATGTTATCAAAGTTCTGCACTCGGAGCAGTGCAGACTCTCGAGGCACAGCTGTCATTTTGGTACACTCTGCATTTGTCTATTTATGGTAAAATTTCATTCTTCTTTACCGGCAGCTTATTGTCTGCATTATAATGGCTGGAGCTGGCTCTTACATTTGTTTCTCGCAGGAACATCTCGCAGATTATGGAGACAGCGATGACGATTCGTTCAGTTATTCATGCGATAAAAGGCAGTGCTGCTCTGCAGCTCCTCTTCCAGTATCTTCGGCGTGCATTACAGAGGATAAAGATAAAGGAGAGATCATGCACTGCAAAAGCGTTGAGGAGGTGAATTAATTATCTTACCTTTACTTATTAGGACCTTTGAAGCCACTATAATGTAACACCGAAGCAGACGATAAGTTCGGTTAAATAACCTATTTTCCCTTTTATGGGAGGAGGTCACAAGTTCGAATCCAGAGAATTGTATTTTAAGTTTACAAGTTCGAATCAGATAATTATATTTTGTGAATTAAATAGTTAATTTTTTTTAAATATTATTTTTTTTAATTAAAAAATTATTTTTTTATTTAATAATAAAAAATAAAAATAAAAATTAATATATTTATTTAAATTTAAATTATATAATATAGTATATTTTAGCCGAAAATAGATTATAATTTATTAAAATTAAAATAGTGAAAAGTAATTAAAAATATAGGAAGGAAAATTAAATTTCTAGGCAAATTGAAAGTACAAAAACATTTTAAATGATCTGAATTTTAGCTGGGAACTGCTATTCTTAATTACTAAAAATATTTTAAAATGACCTGAAACTGTTATTCTTAACTACTAAAGCGTTTTAAAATAACCCGACTTTCAGATGGGAATTATTTTTCTTAACTAACATCTTTTCCCTGTGAAATAATTTTACCCTACCTTCACACAGTTTGAAGAATGGTGTGGTGGTATCATGTAAGCTCTCGTCGAATTATTCTCGATTGCTGATAATTTCAAATGATTGTAATGAGATTTGATCGAGAGTCTCTGTATATGTATTGAGCACAGGGGCATATATCAATTGAGCTAGTATTTGTGTTATTAACCTCTTTTCCCTATTTTCTGTTATTAACATCTTTTTCCTATAAAATAATTGTAACCCACCTTCACACAGTTAAGTGAAGTGAAGAATGGTGTGCTCATATCATGTAAGCTTTTGTGGATTTTTTATTCTGGGTTATATGTGGTTGATAATTTCAAATGATGTGATGAGTTTTTTTTGGTGGTTAATAATTTCAAATTATTTGATGAGATTTGATTCAAAGATATATGTATATTGACTCTTCAGCACAAGATATTTTTGGAGTTGATATATTTTAGTTATTTATATATTTAAATTATTTTTTTTAATAAGAAAATTTGGGCAGATTAATTCTGCAGGAAATTTTTTAAAGCTCGTCCGCCAGATTAGTAGGGCCTAACCTCAAGGGCGTCGAGGAGAATTGACCCTGTGACCTCCCGATAAGCGAGGTAGTTAACAATGGGGACTCCACCAGTTGAGCTAACCCTTGAGACTCATATATTTAAATTATTGTTATATATGAAATTAGTTAAATTTAGACAATTTAAATTCCTTCCAAAAGGTTTTTGGCCACTCACAGAAATGTTAATTAGAATTTGGTCTTCAAATAAATTTAAAATTTACAAACTTATGAGGTGTAATAGGGTTTAGTCCCCATCAGGTCACATGTTCAAACTTCATGGGGAGGGGCCGAGGAGTGGAAGTCACTTTGTGGGAATTAAACTTCCCAAAAAACATCCAAGCTTAACTGAACCTTGTATAATTTTGGTGATAAACATCCCATTATAAATGAATCTATCTTCTTCCAACTAATAAGCAAGCTAACCCTAACCTCAACTCAACATAGTTACCACAAAATAAAAAATAAAAAATAAAATAAAATAAAATATACCAGTCAATTAAGAAGAGAATCCATAACGATTAAGAAGAGAATCCACAACGATGTTTAGAAAGGTGAACCTTTAATTACTCATCATATTAATTTCATAGAATCCATGGTATATTTCATAAAATCCACCCTATCAAACATTTATTTTTATTAGTTCCATATTTCACCCTATCATGCATTTATTTAAATGTTTGAACTTGTAAGTGCTTTCCCAAGTGCTCTGTCATCAATATATAATATCATCTTTTGGATCTAATCTTAGCATCCATTTATAAAGCAACCTTGCATTCATATTCATAGTACGTGAATATATGCTCTCATTGTTATTATGATGTGGATTTACATAATGTTTGCTTCCTTTCCCATAAGCAATCAACGTGGCATGTCCTTTTAAAACTTGTATTAAAACCTGAATTTTATTTAAATAGTTTATGAATGCAGATGCTTAGAGTTTGCGTGGATTGTAAATGCAAATGCTTAGAGTTTACGTGGATGGTAAATGCAAATGCACTAGACGCCGTAGAGACTTCTGTTTAGGCAATAATGGAATATTGCAGGATATCATTATATATAATCCTAGTTTTAAAAATCGGTAGGGTCACATTGAAAATTGGTCAAACTGGCTGGTTAGCTCCTTGAGATATCAAACCGGCTTAACAAATCTGATTGGTTGGTGGGTTAGAACCGACTGAGTACTAAATCAGTTGGTTTTGGTACTTGATCGGCTGGTTCGGCCAATTTGATACCTGATCGGCTGATTTTTGTAAAAAACTGACCGTTTAAGAAGTCACATGGTTGGGCATGTGGATGAGAATCCCAGATGGTTTTTGGCAGAACATGGTAGGTTCCCTTCTAAATCTGCCCCAAGCTTATAAAAGGATGCTAAACTCCTATTTGCCTCACATTTGATGTCTAGTGTTTGTGTGCATATGAGAGCTTGGATAGTTCTGCAACAACATTGAGTTTTGGAGCAACAACAAGTTTGGAGGTTTTTTGTCATTTTGGAGTTGGGGGTGTTGATTATTCGGATTTGGTAGTTGAACCAAGAGCTGCAGGAAGTGAACCAACAAGACCAAGTATGACACATGGTGACTCATGAGGGAAATAATAGTCTTGCAATTCGATGAACTTGTGTTTCTAGTTCTGCTAGGCCTAGTGTTTTTGCTCATGCTACTAATAGTATTGTTATTGAGACTGGAGTGGAGTTTGAGGAGTCCTTAAAGTCTGAGATAGATGATGTTTATGTAGTTCTTGGTGATGATCCCATGTGTAGTAGTGGTGATAAGTTTGATGATCGATCATGTGTTCAGTGATTTATAGTACGCTAGTGGTCTAGTAGCTTGAGTTGTAAGATTGTTTTTGGACTCAAGAGGCCATTTAGAGCCTCATTGTAGCATTGTTTTTGGACTCTAGAAGCCATTTAGAACCTCATTGGCTATAAGTTTTGTCAATGATATTATTGACTCAGTGCCATTTTGATATATACACCCTTAAATGGTTTATAGATGAGAAGACTTCCCATATTTTGTCTCTTAATGGTTTGGAATCATGGTTTGTAATCTTAAAAATAATTTTTGCCATTAAAATTAAAATTTTTATGTATTTTTTCAAATTTTGGTTTAATGAATCCGGTTTTATTTAGTTTGATCCGATTCTGGTTCGAATCACGATTAGATAAGCGGCTGGTTCGAGACTAGTTTCCGATTTTTAAAACTATGTATACTTTGTTAGACCTACAATAAGTGGAATATATACATACTCGGTTATAAATCACTCCATGAAACTCAATATATACCACTCCAAGACACTTAATTAGTGGGCTTTCATATTAAGTATTACCTTTAATAATTTTATTCATTTATTTTTAATTATTGAAATATTAATAATGCATTACTACATTTTGTTACGAGTAAGGGAAAGTAAACCTGGAAAAATAAACTGTTTTGAATTCCACCTAGTGGCTTATACTGTCTTTCTATTTTAAAAGTGCAATACTTGAATGAATGCAAAAGCTTTGCGGAGAGATTTAATAGTGTGATTGTGGTAGAATTAATAGGATTGAGATGAGAGACTGGCGATTATCTTTTATTTTTATTTTTTTAATCTTGTTTCTCAAAGAGAGTTCTATGAGAAGAAAGATCTCACTGGTCATGTCGTGTTAAAATTGGTCTTGCATTCCCGCCTCAGGCTAGTTCCACCCAGCTCGCACATTGCTTCAATTTCAATTGATTCTCGGTCTCTTAACCTCTATTTAAGTTCTATCTCTTATACATTGCCATCAAATTTTTTTACATGATTCAATTTGCAAATTCTATTATTTGCTAGAGAGCTTCTTTTGTCAGAGCTTTTCATCTCAAATAATGATTCTCTAAAATAAAAAGAAGTAAAGCTAGCATACGTTCTTCTTTGAGGGCAACATTCTTGAATAAATAAATGAATACAAGTACCTCGGAATTGATTTCAACAAGTTTAACTGGGAGGGCTGCAGAAAGAAGAGAATTTTAGGAGGGTGGAAAGCATTATATGCTCTTCAAAACAGATGTAGAGAGGCAGAGTTATGGGATTGGAAAACGATTAAAGTGCTTTTTGGGCTCCTAGTTTGTCCAATGATATTATATGGGTGTGAACTGTGGGCTAGCAACATCTCTGTCTCAAAATGAAAGCAAATTGAGAAAATCCAAAAATGTTTGATCATGAGCAAGTTTAAAATAAATAGTTCGGTTCCTTACGAGATAATGTTGAGTGAAACAGGAGCAACTCCCATCGAAGCAATTGCTATGGTGCGTCTCATAAGGTACCTACTAAGAATTGAACAAATGGGAGAAGGTGGATGACCTAAGAAATCATGGATGAGACAAAACAACAAATCGATGCAAAAATGGAATATTTACTTCAATGCATGTCCCACAAATAGCAAGGAGTTAAATAATTTTGTTATGGAGATGTTTCGTAAGCGTATGTATACGGGGAAAAGAGTTGGGTAGAAAGAAGAAGTACTATGTTCAAGAATTCAACCCCACTTGTGATCTCCAACAAAAAGAGTACATTGGAGCTAGCATTCCATGGAGAGCAAAGATTCTTATTGCTCAATTAAGAACTAACTTGCATCAACTACGGTGCGAAACGGGTCGGTGGAAAAGACCTAAAGAAGCTTGGGAAGAACGAGTGTGTACTTTTTGCACTTCTGGGGCAATGGAATCGGAAAAACATTTCATTTTGGAATGTGATGCTTTCAGAGACATCAAAGACAGTTACAACAGTATGTTAACATCAGTTCCTTGGCATTGTCTTTTCAGTGAGGGGACTGTTAGAAGGTTGGGTCAGCTCATCATTAATTTGAATAATAAAAGGATTGAATTGAAAAAGGCGAAAAACAGAGAAGTTGGTGGTCCCATAGACTATTTCTAGTCTTGTGGACGTTAAAATTTCATTTATTCTCCCTTTATATATTTCAAGCTTTTCCCTCGTTGCATCTCTAATGAAGTTTTGTAATTTAAAATTAGAAGTATTTAATTAGATGGCATCATTGTATTAAAAATACAATAGGGACTGGAGATGCTTTGGATTGTTGTTCTGCTTGTCCACTATTTTTTTAACTCTTTCTACATATTTAGTTAGTTTGTAATAATGTGAAAAAATTATGAAATTTATGAGAAAATTTCAAGTAAATAATTGGAGTAACAAAAAGATGTCATTGAATATTTCTATATTCATTGTAATAAATAATTATAGGATAAACTAATTTCTTGTTTTTGAGGTTTATTATAAAATTTAAATGACTTTAATATAAGAGTTTATATATAGGAAATCTTACATTTGAAACGCTAATATTTTTGTTTTTTGTTTTTGTATCTAGTGGACTTGGTAACTAGTGGTGATTATGTGGGTGAGGCCTGGTTTAAATCCAACTAGTTGCAACTTCTATCCCTAGGTTAGTGATTTTTGCTGGTGATTATTGTTGATTTGTGTAGCTTGGGAGGTACTCCAAGCCCTAGTGGTCAAGGGTTGGAGGTCAAAGCGCCACAAGTAGGCTTGTGGGCTTAGAACCCAAGCTTGGGGTTTTGCACCCATCGGGATTTGGGTCAAAACCATGATGAATTTGAGCTTGAGAAAATTTGAGGTGATAGAGCTTGGCGAGCCGATTCCAACACTCCAAAGATCACTCAAATCAGAGCTCTAGAAACGAAGTTATGAATTTTTGAAGTTGACAAATTAATTATGGACAACCAAAGTCATGTAGGCTTGGTGAATTTGTCCAAGAGACATGTCTCTTCAAATGAATTCGTGCAACCCTCTTTATGTGTATATATAGAGGTGGAGAGGAGTCATTCTAATCATCCATTTGGTGCAACACAAGGCAAGAAAGATAGCTATGAAATTGCCCTAGCCACAGCAAGAGAGGGAGGCTCTAAGATAGCGTGGAGGAGGTCTGAGCTCCTTGATGGAGGCCGAGTGAGTTGCTGGAGCAGCGGTTTGTTTTTGGGTCACTTTGGTGGAGGCCGAGAGGTTGTCTTGGAGGCCGCAGGCTGTTCTTGAGGGTCGAAGGCATAAGGTGTTGTTTTGTGGGGTTAGACCCTTGGAAAGGGCTGCCGCAACAAGGGATAGGCTTGTTGTAGCAAGCCGCAGTCCCTAATACACCCACAGGTCTGTGTTAAGGCCAACAAGGAGGGCGTAAGGCCTGGTTGTGATTGTTGGGGTATGACAAGACAACGTGGGGTTTAGGAGTGCTGGAGAAGGGTGACCACAACCTTGGGAGGGTTGTTGTAGCTGATGTGTGAGGGCTGGTAGGATTGTCATTGATGCCCTAACTAGTCCATGAATGCAGCAGTCAAGGAGACCACAAACGAGCAAAGGTATGATATTTATGACATTTCTTGTAGGTGTTGGATCCTAGTTTAGGATCATATTTGGATCGTGTTAAGGTATCCTGTGGAAGTCAATGAGGAGAGGAAAGATCTCATGATTAGATGCCCTAGACTAGTGATAGTTTCCACAGTGATAAACTTGGAGCGAGAGTTTGTCGTGTATTGGGTCAAAGTGTTGACTTTTGCATGGATCAGTTGATGGGCAACTTGAGGAGGCCTTAGGAGTTGCTTGGAGGAGCCCACATGGATTGTTGGGAGGCCTACCAAGCAACCAAGGTGACAACAGGCACATCAGATCAAAAAGCAAGAGGACAACAACAAGGTGTGTTGCAGATGGACCCATGTATGATGGATTGATGGTGTCCTAGGCAAGGACATATTGATGGTGCCTAGATTTGTGAAATAGCTCCTCTATTGCAGAGCAAAGGGCGAATTGGTGGAGCCTGTGGGCTGTGTGTAAGGCTCTCCTAGGTGTGGGGATGCCCTAACTAGGAGCAGATGCTACAACATGGACTTGGTCTCTCGTGGATTGTTGGAGGGTAGCGTGAGAGAGGACCAAGTGTGGATGAGATTGGGCACTTATGGTCTGCTGGAGGACAAAGTGATAGTGTCCAAGTTGGAGCCCGGTGAGCAACACCTTGATGGACAAAGGTGGTTGTGAGAGTGATAGTTGATGAGCTCAAGAGTCTGATCAGCCAGGAGCAGTTTGTGTAGCCCGAGACTTGTGTGTAGAGAAGGACTTCTTCAACTGATGATGGGTAATCCTCCTAGCCCGTGTTCATTGTGGGAGATGGACATTTTGCAATGATAAGTAGCAACCCTTCGTGCCCTATGTTGGTCTTCATCGGAGCAGCGCAGGAAGACCATAGTGGGCGGAAGTCACTGAGTAGCTAAGGAGCAACAGTTTGCAGATTGAGAGTTTTTCACAAGTGGAGCTGTGGACAACTCGATAGGATTCTAGATGTGTTGTGCCCTTGATGGACGAAGGGACAACTAGAGAGCAAATTGATAGTCGAGATTCAGTGGCCATATGTACCTGGAGCATTGATAGAGACATGAGCTACAGATCGGGAGCTGAAGGGTCAGGTAGTACACGGTACGACCGAGAGGAGCTGATAGAGGATGCTACAGCCAGATGGTCAAAGTATCTTATTTTGTATCTTGTACTAGTGGATGATTGAGGGCCATTATCCCTGGTACGGAAGCCCTAGACTGTTGTATTATATCAGTTAGATTAATATAACGAAGTTGGGTTGAAAAATTAAAAAGTTGTCTATATTTTGTGCATGTGTGATTTACTGCTATTTTATTCCGCTGTGCAAAGTAGTTTATGGTGGAGATTCTTGGTTTGGTAGCGTCAGTGATTTTAAGACTCTATCCTAGACCCGAGGTCGTGAAAATTCAACATGTGGGTGAGGCCCGGTTTAAATCCAACTGGTTGCCACTTTTATCCCTAGGCTAGTGATTTTTGTTGTTTATTTTTTTATTTTTTAAGTATCTTATAAATATCCACTCAAACCAATTTGGTTCTTGGAACATGTGTTAAACCCCTTAAATAACCAAGGAAAACCAACTCCTGGATATGAAACACATTCCGTTATACAAATAAAGGTTCTAGGTTTGACCTAGTTTGTTTGCATGGCCACAGCCCCATAAGCCACAACTTGACAAATATAGATACAAAGAGAACACACGTAGCTTACGACCATCAAAGCAATAACTATCTCAAACTCAACCTTGTTAGAGTATTCCTAAGCATCTTTGTTAGCAAATAGTCCTTTACGTCGACTTCCATAGACAAATCATCAAAAATAATATTCCTAAATGAATCAACAAACCAAGCACACCTTTTAAGACACATTTACAACACTCATGCCTCAACGCTGTTAATTTTAGATAACAATGGTATGTTATATGCTTTAGAACAATTTACTTCAATGTTCCTTTAGCAACCCAATGACAATTTCCAATTATATCTTGTAGCAATCACATTAACTTAATCACATTGACAGTAAATGCAGATAGAACATAAAAACATGTGCAGAAGATAAGCCAAGACAAGAGGACACAAGATTTGGCAGATGCCAGGAAAAAACCCCAATGTGGGGAAAACCCTTTGATCAAATCTTCTTATTATTATTCAGTAGTTCAACAGAGAGAGAGAGTACGTAGATCAAATTCACTTGTCCAATACATAGTCAAAACAACCTTGTCAAAATCAGCAATGAACAACAATCAACTGTAGCCCTAACTAGAAAGTCAACGTTGGTCAAATCAACACCAAAATGTGCTCCAAGCAACTCAGTCAACAACAATGCTATTTTGCCTTCAAGAAGAGTCAAAGTTAGCCCAAAATAGTTCAGTCAAACCCAGTCAAAGGAGAGAGAAACATTGTTGTAATTTTTTGTGGTCAAACCTAAAGTCAATGCAGAAGTCAACGTTGGTCAAACTGCCCAAAACATTTCGATTTCTGTGCCCAACAACTCGACCTAGGAAAATTGAAATTCTGCCCTGAAAAACGAAGTCAAAGAAGGTCAAATGAGCCCTGGTCAACGCTGGTCTGTTTCTCTAAAATTTGGCTTGCACTTAACCCTGAAATTTTGGGCCTCCTGCCACATGTGCAAAGAAGAGAGAGAGGCTGCCCACGCTATACGAACCAATCAAGAGAAGAGAGAGAAATGAAATGATGTGATGAGTGATGTCCAAATGAGGAGAGAGGTCACTCTTATTTATACAATTCGTTGAGGGTAAGGAGACACATCCATTGGGCATCTTGAGCCTACATTTGACTAAGGTCGACCTTGACAATTTGTGCATTAGAGAGAATAAATTCAAAATTCCACTTCTGCTTGTTAGAATGAGATGATCTTTATATCAAAATTGGACCTCTCGAAAAGAGGAATCCAATGAAATAATCTTCTCCATCATATGAGTTGTCCTAAGGTGGAATTTGGCACTAGTTGCCAATTTTAACACTCCCTCTCAACTAGGGAGAATTTCACCTTCCAATCCATCTATCATCATCGTGCCATCTTGTCATCATGTACCATCTTTGTCATCACTGCTATGCTCTACTGAACCACAAAGTAATAATGAAGAAGAAGTGATTGAGAGTGAGTCATAAGACCTTACCACTCTCCACTGACAGAAGTCAGTCCTTGATCCTAGATCAAGGAGTTGAACACCATGCATCCTAGTCATAGGGAGCACGACAATACATGATGCGTCCATCGATAGTGCTGTGGTCCCTAACCATCTTTTCCCAACTCATTGGCCAAATGAGCGGTATTTCTCATGAGTCTGGGACTCCATGGGTAGGATGTGTGCTGGGGCATCAGCAGGAGAAGGTGAACCACTCATACTGCTCATATGCCATAGGAGAAGGTGAACCACTCAACCTATGCATATAGGGGAAGGTGAACCACTCACCCTACATACATGTGTTCGCAATCGTAGGGGAAGGTGAACCACTCACCCTGTATCTAACACACCACTAGGGGAAGGTGAATTACTCACCCTCTGATTGCACATAGCTCCAAGAAGCACCCCAAGCCCCCAAGAGCTCCAAGAGCTTAGTGTCCAACTCATACGAGACCCTCATAGGAGGGTTGTTCCACGACTCCAAGTCTCTCTCGGAAGGTTAAGAATTTGACCTCCCCAAAAAGCTTTATGAGAATGCCTGTGATCTGCTCATCTGTCCTGATGTGTTGGAGCCTTATTGCTCCCCGCTGTACCATATCTCAGATAAAGTGGTACTTGATATCATTGTGCTTGGAGCGGTTGTGGAACATAGGATTCTCTGAAAGGCAAATCCCACTCTGGTTGTCGCAGAAGATCACAGTGGTATTTAGCACGTGTTCAAATAGCTCACTGAAGAGCTTCCTCAACCAAACAGCTTCACAAGAGGCCATACTCGCAGCAATGTATTCGGCCTTGGCGGTGCTTAAAGCAACCGATTTTGCTTCCTACTCATCCAAGATATGGACACACACCCCAAAAAGAAGTAGCACCCAGACGTGCTCTTACGATCCACCACACTGCTAGCCCAGTTAACATCTGAATATCCATGAAGCCTCAAGTTCCTGACAATGTATCTCAGTCCATAGTGGATTGTGCCTTGGAGATATCTCAAGAGATTCTTAGCAGCAATCCAATGAATATGATGAGGCTTGACCATAAATTGACTCAACGTGTTCACAACGAAGCATATGTCAGGATGGGAGTTCACCAAGAACATCAGGGCCCCCACAAGTTGATGATACTCAGAAGGGTTTGCTAATCCGGGCCCAACAACACTTCCACATAGCTTCTTGAAGTTGAGTTCCATCGGAGTAGATACAAACTTGCAGTCCACCATCCCACATCTCTCAAGCAACTTCATAATGTATTTTCCTTGAGAAAGGAAAATCTCACTTGGCTTTTGCCAGACCTCCAGTCCTAGGAAGTAGTGCATCAGTCCTAGGTCCTTCATCTCAAACTCGGAAGCCAACTCCCTCTTGCATTGATGAATGAGAGGGTCATCACTTGTCAGAAAGAGATCATCCACATGAAGGACCAAAATGAGAGGCTTGTCCTTTTCAACCCTGAAGTATAGGTTTGGGTCAACATCGCTTCTTGTAAATCCCAACTTCGTAAGATAACTATCAGTCCTCTCATACCAAGCCCTGGGGGCTTGTTTCAACCCATAGAGAGATTTCTTCAACTTGCATACATGTATCTTTCGATCTTGAACTTCGAACCCCTCAGGTTGTTCTACATAGACTTCCTCCTTAAGTGAGCCATGCAAAAAGGCAATTTTGACATCGATTTGGTGTAGGCTCCATCCTTGCGAGGCAGCAAGGGCTGTGATTGAATGAATGGTGGTATATCGGGCAACCGAAGCAAATATCTCGTTGTAGTATACTCCTTCCTTTTGAGAGAAGCCTCGAGCAACGAATCTGGCCTTGAAATTTTCAGCACTCCGATCAACTCCATGTTTCATTTTGTAAAGCCATTTTGAAGTGACCATTGACTTGTCCTTGGGTCTAGGAACCACATCCTAGACATCATTCTTCATGATCGACTCATACTTCTCGTTCATCGCATCCTTCCAAACTTGGTGTTTCATGGCTTCTTCGAATGTACAAGGCTTAGATTGGACAATGGTACTCATGGCAACTAAGTACCCTTGGTACCTGTTCGGCTTCTTGCTTTCACAAAATGTCCTCCTCGGTGCAGTATGTTTCTCAACATTTTCAAGAGTATCTTTGAGCCATAAAGGTCTTTTTCTTGAAGTAGAGGCCTCCGGCTCGCTAGGAGGTGGATCAATGGGATCCATCAGACCTTCAACATCGGGTATTGAGTCATCAGTCGGAGGTTCATCCTGCTTTCCTGCATCATCGTCATTGTTCTTCCTAGGGATAGGAAGATCTCATACTTTCCTAAGGGCAAAATCTTCATTGAAAGTGACATCATGACTTATTTCCACTTCTTTTTGACCAGGCACATAGATTCTATATGCCTTTGAGGTTTGACTGTAGCCCACAAACGTTCCTTTCTTCCTACATGCATCTAGCTTGTTTCTTTTCTCTTTCGACACATGAAAATATACGTGACAACCAAAATTTCTAAAATGAGAAATATCAGGTATTCTTACTGGTGAATACTTCTTCGAGTGTCTTGAAGTCCAATGCTTGATGTGCGCATTTGTTTTGAACATACACAACGATGTTTGCAACTTCTCCCCATAAGAACTTCGGTAGACCTTGGTCATGAAACATGGCATGGGTGGCTTTTATGATAGTTCGATTGTTCCTTTTGGCAACTCCATTTTGCGTAGGAGTATATGTAGTAGTGGTCTCCCTCTTAATCCCAACTTCTCTACAATAGTCAATGAATTCATTTGACTCATATTCGGTCCCATTATCGATCCTCCATATTTTGATCTTTTCCCTGTTTGATTATTGACCAAGGCTTTGAAAGAGCAAACCATTTGAACACTTCATCCTTCTTCTTTAAGAAATAGATCCATGTTTTGTGAGAGAATTCATCCACAAAAATTGCATAGTACAAATATCCACCCAAAGATGTCACATGCAACAGACCTGATAGATCAGAATGGAGCAATTGAAGAATATCGATAGTTTGACTTTGACTTGAGGGGAATGGTCCCCTTGTATGTTTTCCAACTGCACAAACCGGACACACACCTTCATGATCTAAGTTGAATTTGGGCATACCTGTGACCATATTGTAATGAAGGTGAGCAAATCTTCGGTGCCATAATTCGGATTGAAGACAAGTATTGCAAGTCATTGCTCCCAACGAACTTCCTCCAACCTAATAAAGACCTTCAAACCTAAATCCAAGAGTGAATGCATCTCTCGGGTTTCTTTGCCAAACAAGAACCTTCCCATCAATGAATGTCACCTTGAAAACTTTATCTTCCATCGCAGAAATAGACACCAGGTTTTTTTTAGATCAGGTACATACAATACTTCTTGTCAATGAAGGGTTTGACCCTGATTTAAGTGAAGAGTAATAGTCCCAATTCCTTTCACGGGATAAGTGGCATTATCTCGAAGTATAATCTCCATATTTGTCTTCTTTTCAATCAAGTTTGAGAGAGCCTCTTTGTACCCAGTGAAGTGCCTTGAGGCAACACTATCAATCAACCAATGATCCAATGCATCTAGAGGGAGAGGCAGTGGTGAGGGAAGAAATAAGATAAAATTCCTTTTGCTTTACAACATTAACTTCTTCATTCTTGGAGTTTCTCGACTTCTTGGGAGGACGACCATTTCCATTTCGAGCAGCTGGAGCATTCCTCTTTCCTTTGTTGTTGACCTGTTGTTCCTTTGATTGCAATTGCCTTTGAAGTTGTTGTTATTGTTGTCATCATCTCTTGGAGTATCCTTCTTGTGAGGACACTCTCTAGCGAAGTGGCCAAACTTGTTGCAATTGAAGCATCTTCCTTTTCTTCCTTCTCTGAATCTCGACTTGAACCCTTGACGTTGTCTTCTTGGACCAACATTGTTCTTCCTCTTAGTATGAGTGGAGAAGGCGGTAGGATTGTTTCCATTTGAGGGCATGTCTCTTTCCATCATCCTTTTTTCTTCTTGAATGCATCGCCAATAATTCATCAAATCTCAGAATCCTGTCATTGCTGAGGATGGTAGTGTTAAACACATCCCATTCTCTTGTAAGGCCTCTAAGTGCAATAAGAGTGAGCTCCTTGTCACCAATGACTTCTCCAATAGATAGGAGATCATTCTTGATTTCGGTAATCCTCGTGAAGTAGGATTGAAAGGATTCTCCTCTATCCATCTTGATGTCTTTCAACTTGTTCTTGAGAAAGAGAACTTGATTTGCATTATTTTCTTTGAACATCCCAACTAGCTTGTCATACATCTCCTTAGATGTTTCCAAATCAGAAATATAGGCAACCAAAGGCTTGTGAATAGAATCAACAATAATTTTCTTAGCTTTAACCTCACCTTTCTTGTACTTTGTTTGTGCAGCTGCGGATGCATTTGAAGGAGGCTCCACTACCCTTCCTTTGACATAGTCCATGGCATCATTTTCTTCCGAAGCCAAATCTAGAGACATCTTCCATGCATGATAGTTGAATTTGTCCTTAATCTTGTCCTCAGATTTGAAGTAAGATGTAGTCGTCATTGAGACTAGTTCCAAGTTTTTGTCCAACAACTTCCCTTAGTGATTGCTTTTCCTCACTCTTGCTTGAGCTTGATCTTCACCTGAGCTATGATACCATGTTAATTTTAGATAACAATGGTATGTTCTATGCTTTAGCACAATTTACTTCAATGTTCTTTTAGTATACCAATGACAATTTCCAATTATATCCAGTAGCAATCACATTAACTTAATCACATTGACAGTAAAAGTAGATAGAACATAAAAACATGTTCATAAGACAAGCCAAGACAAGAGGACACAAGATTTGGCGGATGCCAGGGAAAAAATGTTGAAATTTGGTACCGGAGGACAGGTGGTTCCCTTAGGCTTTGATCTTTGGCCTAGGGAAAAGTGTCCAAAAGAATTTAATTTTTCTCCTAAAGTGACTTTATAATTTTATAAAGTTAAATCTAATTTAAAAGTGACTTTAAGTGATAAAGTTATTAAGTCTAATTTTAAAGTGACTTTTATAAAGTCAATGAAAAATTAGAAAGGAAAAGTGACTTTGGAAATAAATGACTAAGTGGGTCTTTATTAAAGTGGGGTGAATTAAAAAATAGAAAGTGAGATTTAAATGAGCATTTAATCTCAACCATTGATCTAAATCTATTTCAGCCATTGGATTTAGAGATCACCCAAAAGTCACTTGGAGTTATATTAAAGGAGGAAAAGGAGGAAAAGGTCATTCATTCTTTCATGAGCAGATTGGGAGAAGGAGAGCAAGAGAGCAAGAGAGATTTCTGAGCAGGGAGGAGAAGGAGACAGCAGCTTGGCACACATTCCAAGACAGCAGTTGAGCAGATTTGTACAGCTGATTCAGCACATAGTGAAAGGCAGATTTTTGCACAAAAATCGAGGACCAGTTTGCTGATTTTTCTGCATACAAAACGGAGGTCGTACAACATTTATTGCTGTCCTGTTTGTTGTAATTTCCAGATTGCTGTGAGGCACGAGAAAGGAGATAAGTTGTAAATTTGCTTGCTGATTTTTTGCTGAATAATTCTCACTGTAAAAAGACAATTTTCAGAAATAAAGAAGAGCTCTCAAACTGGTTTTCCCCAAGAGTTGTAGGGGGTTTTTCCAGGGTCAAGTTGACCAAAAATATCAGTGTTTTAATGTGTTTTAATTGCTGATTTTTAATTCTGCAATTTCCAGCATTCTGAAAAATTTCCAGAATTTGTGTTTTCAGCAATATTTATTTTTTTCAGTCTATTAAATGTATGGTTATGGGAATGGGCATTTAACTACATGGGAGAAATAAGGAGAAACTGAAAACCGGGGTGGGAAAACAGAAATTTTTACATGGTATCAGAGCTTGAGTGCTGAAGGGCAGTTTGGGACAGCAAAAAGGAAAAATTACAGTTGTTGATTTTTCACTCAGAAAATTCCAGCAAGCTGATTTTTTTCATAAACAACAGTTTTATCTTTACTACAGCAGTGCTATTTTTCAGTTTTAGGACAGCAGGATGTCATTGGGATTGAGGGTGGAGGATAGGCTGGATGGGCATATAAATTACAGCGTTTGGAAGGAGAGAATGCAGAGTATCTTTGAGGATGCAGAAGTCTGGGATATCATGGTGCATACCGCACAGAACCCTGTTGTTGTGCCCACTGATGTTACTCAGTTGGCTGAGTATAAAAAGAAGAACAATAAGGGTAAGAGGCTGATTCTAGACGGAATCAAAGACCATTGCATTCCTCATGTGAGAGGAAAGAGCAATGCCCATGAGATGTGGACAGCATTGTCCAATCTCTACCAGAGTACCAATGAGAACTGGAAGATGGTCCTGAAGGAGAAGCTGAAGAACATTAAAATGGGGAATGATAGTGCAGCTGGATATCTCACAAAGATTACCAATGTGAGAGATGAGTTGGCAGCGATTGGAGAGGCCATTCCATCCACTGAGTTGGTGCGGATTGCAGTGAATGGCCTCCCCCGTTCATGGTTGAACTTTGCTGATGGGGTTTGTGCACGTGAGACCCTTCCCACATGGGAGAGGTTTTGGGATGATTGTATTCAGACAGAGATCAGGAAAGGACAACTTGGGGCAGCCAAGCCAGTTGAGCAGGATGAGGACGTAGCACTGGTGGCAGGAGGCAAGAAAGGCAAAGGGAAGAAGCAGGCTTCCACAAGCGGTGGTGGGGGCAAAGGCAAAGGTAAAGGTAAACAGGGGAACACACAGAAGGACTATTCCAAGGTGAAGTGTTGGAATTGTCAAAAGATGGGACACTATGCAGTTGTGTGTCCGGAGAGAAGAAGAAGAAGGGGAAGAACCAGGACGTGGCAGCTTCAGCAGAGATTGAGGACTTTGCAGGTCGTTTTGACCGGGAGTTTGCGTTCACTATGTGTGAGTCCTCTAGTGCAGGATCACCTGCCACACAGGTTCAGAGGGAGCATGCTTTTCCCTCGATTAGCGGAGCATCTTCAGGTATCTGGTATGTGGACAGTGGCGCTTCACGTCATATGACAGGAGTCCGTGAGTACTTTTCAGAGCTTTCAGAGAGTGGCACTGATATTGAGGTAGTACTTGGTGATGACAGAGTTGTTAGAGCAGTCGGGGTGGGGACAGTGACATTTCAGAGGGAGTCCAAACCTCCCTTGAAGTTGTCAGAGGTTCTTTATGTGCCAGGGATGAGGAAGAACCTCATATCCGTCTCAGCTTTGGAGGACAGAGGATATGAGGTACTGTTCAGGGGAGGACAGGTGTTGATGTATCCCAGGGGCACTCCAGCTGATTCAGCTAGAGTGATAGGTGTACGCCATGCAAAGGTGTACAAGTTTGCATTCCAACCCCTTTTGGCATTGAGCAGTAGTACCGACAGCAGAGCTAGCAGTTCTGAGTTGTGTGAGATTTGGCACCGCAGGATGGGACATATGTATCATGGAGCCTTGAGGACATTGCGGGAGATCACTACAGGTGTGCCAGATTTCAGTACTGATCACTTTGATACTTGCAGAGGTTGTGCGATGGGCAAGTTTGCCAAATCCCCTTTTCCCAGCAGTGACAGCAGAGCGACGGGGATACTTGATTTGATTCATTCCGATGTGAGCGGTCGGATGTCTCATGTTTCCTTGAGTGGATATGAGTACTATGTTTTATTCATTGATGATCACTCCAGGAGGACCTGGATTTATTTTTTGAAGACCAAGAGTGAGGTCTTCAAGCGGTTGCAGGAGTTCAGAGCTCTTGTGGAGACTCAGACAGGTCGAAAGATCAAGTCCTTGAGGTCGGACAATGGAGGAGAGTACACCCTTGGAGAGTTTGTTGACTATTGTGCGGAGGCAGGCATTAGGAGGGAGTTCACTGTTCCTTACAACCCCCAGCAGAACGGGGTTGCGGAGAGGAAGAACAGATCCATCATAGAGGCTGCCAAAGCCATGATACATGATCAGGGGTTGCCATTGTTCTTGTGGGCAGAGGCCTGCAACACAGCTGTTTACTTGCAGAACAGGAGTCCGCATCGTGCTTTGGGGCACATGACTCCGGAGGAGGCTTTCTCTGGGAAGAAGCCTGATATTGGTCATCTTCATATCTTTGGATGCATTACATACTCCTATATACCCAAAGAGAAGAGGACCAAACTAGAGCCCACCGCAGAGAAGGGTATCTTTGTGGGCTACAGTGAGACCTCAAAGGCCTTTCGGATTTACATTCCTGCACAGAGGAGAGTTGTTGTCAGACGGGATGTGAAGTTCGAGGAGGACAGGGCCTTTAGGAGGTCACGGGAGTTAGAGTATTTGGATCAGCCAGACCCTCAGCAGCAGTTGAGTCAGTCGCAAGGATCCAGTGGGCAGGGATCAGGAGGATCCGGAGGTACATCTATGAGGATGTCAGGTCCATCAGTGAGCAGTGGCTCGCCGAGCCAGAGGGGTGGTGCTCGGGGCAGCATGCAGAGCAGTTCACAGAGCAGTTCACTAGGGAGTCCACTGATGGACAGTTCACACGGTACCTCAGCTTCTACAGGTTCAGGTGCAGGCAGGAGGACAGCAGACAGACAGTCAGGAGTTCAGGCTACTGATGGTGATGAGGAGGAGGAGTTTCATTCTCCTATGGGAGAAGCATGCTCAGGGAAGAGGAAGCCCAAGTGGCTTCAGGACACCTTGAGAGATGCCACATCTGTTGCTGAGCCGAAGAGGCTGGTCAAAGAGAGTAGACCACCTGAGAGGTTCTGTAGCTATATGGCGATGGTTACCAGCATCCTTGACTCTGAGCCTTCTAGCTATGAGGAGGCAGCTAGCCAGCAGGTCTGGAGAGAGGCCATGCAGGAGGAGTATTCATCTATCATGAAGAATGATGTTTGGGAGGTGGTGCCGAGGCCTGAGGGCAAATCCGTGGTTACTTCCAGATGGCTTTACAAGGTAAAGCATGCTGCAGATGGCAGCATTGAGAAATTCAAAGCGAGGTTTGTGGCTAGAGGGTTCTCCCAGGTAGAGGGAGTTGATTATGAGGAGACCTTCGCTCCCGTGGCTCGATATACTTCGATCTGCTCCATTATATCGATAGCAGCAGAGATGGGTTGGAAGATCCACCAAATGGATGTGAAGACCGCATTTCTCAATGGCTTCATACAGGAGGAGGTGTACATTGAGCAGCCACAGGGCTTTGAGGTGCATGGGAAGGAGTCCCATGTGTGCAGATTGAAGAAGGCCCTTTATGGCCTGAAGCAAGCTCCCAGAGCTTGGTACTCCAGGATAGATGCATACTTGCAGGGGATGGGTTTCACAAAGAGTGAGGCAGATCCGAACCTTTACTTTATTGTGATTGGTGAGGAGCCTCTCATTCTAGTGCTGTATGTGGATGACTTGATCATTACAGGTGCAGAGAGACTCATAGAGCACTGCAAGAGAGATCTTGCGGCGGAGTTTGAGATGAAGGACATCGGCTTGATGCATTACTTTTTGGGTTTGGAGGTGTGGCAGGAGGAGGGGCATTTCTTCCTGGGGCAGGGGAAGTATATTGTGGACATCCTTAGCAGATTCCACATGGAGGATTGTAGACCCATGTCGACACCGATGATCACCAACTGGAAGAAGCTTCATGCTTCGGATTCCGAGTTGGTGGATCCCACATTGTACAGGCAGCTGATTGGTTCCTTGATGTATTTGGTCAACACTAGACCAGATATCTGTTTTGCAGTCAACACGATGAGTCAGTTTATGTGTGAGCCTAGGAAGGTTCACTGGGTGGCTGCAAAACACATTTTGCGGTACTTGCAGGGGACAGTGGATTATGGTCTGGACTACAGGCAGGGAGATGGAGTGAGATTGGCAGGATACACTGATTCTGATTGGGCAGGTTGTGCTTCCGATAGGAAGAGCACTTCAGGGTGTTGTTTTGGGTTGTGTTCAGCAGTAGTGTCATGGTTCAGCTGGAAGCAGCAGTCAGTAGCACTGAGTTCAGCGGAAGCAGAGTATATGGCAGCCAGTCTAGCTAGTTGTGAGGCCATCTGGCTTCGCAAGATGTTGTTTGGCTTATTTGGTCAGCCGTTGAGACCTTCAGTGATTTACTGTGATAATCAGAGTTGCATTAAACTCACGGAGAATCCAGTATTTCATGACAGGTCAAAGCATATCAGGATCAGATATCATTTCATCAGAGACTATGTTCAGAAGGGAGCTGTGAAGCTTGAGTATATTTCCACTGATGAGCAGGTTGCAGATATCCTTACCAAAGCCTTACCACGGGGCAAGCATGTCTACTTCAGAGACAAGATGGGTGTGGTGAGGAACACCTTCCTCGGTAAGAGGGAGTGTTGAAATTTGGTACCGGAGGACAGGTGGTTCCCTTAGGCTTTGATCTTTGGCCTAGGGAAAAGTGTCCAAAAGAATTTAATTTTTCTCCTAAAGTGACTTTATAATTTTATAAAGTTAAATCTAATTTAAAAGTGACTTTAAGTGATAAAGTTATTAAGTCTAATTTTAAAGTGACTTTTATAAAGTCAATGAAAAATTAGAAAGGAAAAGTGACTTTGGAAATAAATGACTAAGTGGGTCTTTATTAAAGTGGGGTGAATTAAAAAATAGAAAGTGAGATTTAAATGAGCATTTAATCTCAACCATTGATCTAAATCTATTTCAGCCATTGGATTTAGAGATCACCCAAAAGTCACTTGGATCACCCAAAAGTCACTTGAAGTTATATTAAAGGAGGAAAAGGAGGAAAAGGTCATTCATTCTTTCATGAGCAGATTGGGAGAAGGAGAGCAAGAGAGCAAGAGAGATTTCTGAGCAGGGAGGAGAAGGAGACAGCAGCTTGGCACACATTCCAAGACAGCAGTTGAGCAGATTTGTACAGTTGATTCAACACATAGTGAAAGGCAGATTTTTGCACAAAAATCGAGGACCAGTTTGCTGATTTTTCTGCACACAAAACGGAGGTCGTACAGCATTTATTGCTGTCCTGTTTGTTGTAATTTCCAGATTGCTGTGAGGCACGAGAAAGGAGATAAGTTGTAAATTTGCTTGCTGATTTTTTGCTGAATAATTCTCACTGTAAAAAGACAATTTTCAGAAATAAAGAAGAGCTCTCAAACTGGTTTTCCCCAAGAGTTGTAGGGGGTTTTTCCAGGGTCAAGTTGACCAAAAATATCAGTGTTTTAATGTGTTTTAATTGCTGATTTTTAATTTTGCAATTTCCAGCATTCTGAAAAATTTCCAGAATTTGTGTTTTCAGCAATATTTTTTTTTTTCAGTCTGTTAAATGTATGGTTATGGGAATGGGCATTTAACTACATGGGAGAAATAAGGAGAAACTGAAAACCGGGGTGGGAAAACAGAAATTTTTACAAAAAAACCCCAATGTGGGGAAAACCCTTTGATCAAATCTTTTTATTATTATTCAATAGTTCAACAGAGAGAGAGAGAGTACATAGATCAAATTCACTTGCCTAATACATAGTCAAAACAACCCTGTCAAAATTAGTGGGCAACAACAATCAACTGTAGCCCTAACCAGAAAGTCAGTGCTGGTCAAATCAACACCAAAACATCCTCCAAGAAGCTCGGTTAACATCAGTCCAATTCGGCCTTCAAGGAGGGTCAAAGTCAGCGCAAAATAGTTCGGTCAAACCCAGTCAGAGGAGAGAGAAACACTGCTGTAATTTTCTACGGTCAAACTTGAAGTCAATGCAGAAGTCAATGTTGGTCAAATTGCCCAAAACATCTTGATTTCTGTGCCCAACAACTCGGCCTAGGAAAATTGAAATTCTGCCTTGAAAAATGAAGTCAAACAAGGTCAAATCAACGCTGGTCTGTTTCTCTGAAATTCAGCCTGCACTTAACCCTAAAATTTGGGCCTCCTGCCACATGTGCAAAGAAGAGAGAGAGGTTGCCCAAGCTATACGAACCAATCAAGAGAAGAGAGAGAGATGAAATGATGTGATGAGTGATGTCCAAATGAGGAGAGAGGTCACTCCTATTTATACAATTCGTCGAGGGTGAGGAGACACATCCATTGGGCTTCTTGAGCCTACATTTGATTGAGGCCGACCCTGGCAATTTGTGCATGAGAGAGAATAAATTCAAAATTCTACTTCTGCTTGTCAGAATGAGATGATCTTTATATCAAAATTGGATCTCTCGAAAAGAGGAATCCAATGCAATAATCATCTCCATCATATGAGCTGTCCTAAGGTGGAATTTGGCCCTAGTTGCCAATTTATAAGGTCACTGTTCTAACACATTGCCATAAAGCAATGTAATGACTCACAATTAATGTCCTCCAATTTCCAAGAAGATTGGTTCTCCAAATGATGAACTATGTAGGAGTAAATTGAATATGTGATGGACACAATTAGAACAAAACGGTACCCCAAAATAGTTTTTTGATTATGTTTGGCCTCCTACACCATAGGCACATGCCATTTGTAAATTCAACCTTGACAAATTTCAACTCAATAGGCAAGCCTTGATAAATGATTAGCCATACGAATGCTCTCAACTGATAGGAAACCTTATAAGACGAAATGTTGGGCAATTTTGTGATCCACTGAAACTCGTTGTTTGAGGTAGTTGTTGATGTATGTAAATGACTCTCATTAACCACATAGGCTTACTTGGTCAAAGGACCCAATTTGACCTTTGGTTGAAGTACAAGCCTTCTGGTTATTTCATGATTGTACTATGCAAGGTAAGATGTTCTTTAATCTATCTAAACTCATTTAACTAATGAATGTAAATGCAAAAATATATGAGGATGGGTGAATGCAAAGGATGAAATATGTAAAATGTAGCCAACTATTCTAACTAAAGGAGCAAAGAACAAGGTATGAAACCCAATTTGAACTTATAAAGTGAAACAATCCCACTACTAAGATCAATTTCCTGCTACAAAACTATTTAGCAACAAGGCTGAAATGTGATTAAACATGTAGGATTAAGGAGAGAAGTCCACCAACTAAAATTTATGCACAATCAGAGACTCAGAACAATAGAAAATAGTGCACATGCTACTAAGAAACTTCGTTTTTCATATTAGTGATTAGCAAGTATAAGCTAAGTGAAAATAAATATTAATAACAAGAGAATAGTTCACAAGTTAGATGATCATATCCAGGAGTACGAGGAGATCTAGGAAGTGAGAGAATATAACCAATTATAGTTAGGCAAGAGTATAAACAAACTGGTTAATGATGGTCTCTTTATTAACATATGAATATATCTTACAATGTCAAAAAGAGCACACAAGCTAGTATGATCATGTCTAGGAGTACGAAGAGATCTAGGAAGTGAGAGAATATAATCAATCATAGTTAGGCAAGAGTATAAACATATTAGCTAATGATGATCTCTTTATTAATAGATGAATATATCTTACAATGTCAAAAAGATAACCCCCTTGCTTAAGGTTCTATTTATAAGTTTAGCTTGAGGCTTTTGAACTTCCAAGTTCTTGCCTTTTGATTATCGTAGACTCCTCATCTTCACTAGACTTTCCAATTTCTAAACTTTGACTCAAAGTTACAAATGAATTGATAATTAAGTTCATCACACTTGATGTGCAATCACTGAGCTAGGTGAAAATTCCAATAAATAACTTTCCATGTGGAAATGGCAAATCTCCCATCTTTGGTTTAAAGTCTTGTTGACCTAATAAAGATATTGACTCTTTTATCTAAGAGTTTAATAAGTACATTATTAAGCGTTCCTGCTTACTCAGTAGTACATGATCCTCCTCGACTACTGCATCAATGTCTTGGATTACATTGGTAGTGAACTACTTTAATTTATTACTTTAGACAACCTTTTCTCTAAATTGATTGAATGAGGTGTTTGCTTCTTCAGAATAATGATGCAGTGCAATTAGCATGTTTCTCATGACTTGCGTGTTTGATAACTTGTCTAAAATCTTGTTGTTGATAACTTCAACTTGTGCACTTTGAACTCATGCATCTTCAAAAGCCATATGCACATGATGTTTGGCTACCTTGAACTGTTTCAAAGCATATTGTTGGTAGGAATTGGTCAACACTATTCTTGCCATTGGAAGCATAAGATGAGTTGTGATTTCTGTTCACTGATCTGGTTCAAATCCCCCCTCAATTTGTTGATTGAATTCCATCATTGCATCTTTGAATGTATGCAAACTGATGAGTGTGTCAAAATATTCATTTGCAAGTCTTATGAGCTTATCTCTCAATGAGGTAGCTTTCTTGATCAATGCTATCTCACCCGAGGCCTTGATGCTCTGTACTTTGGTTGTTCTTTTAGGTTTTCAATCTCTTTATCTATAGCTAAAAGACCGATATGCATCTTTCTTAACTTTCATTGGATAATTCTGCAAACTATGAGTTAATGTGTATTGTTGATGTTGGAGATGAATTCTTTAGTTGTTTATAGCATCATCTTTGTCTTTTTGTCTTGCTTTCTGCTATAAATTATCTTTTGAAGTCTCAACCCTAAAAATAAAATGTAAGAGTCAAATTGACACTTGCACTATTATATTGCACAACATTCAATTGTTCAATGTACTAGGGTGTTAGTCGAACTGGTCAAATGACTCAATGATAGCACCTTCATCTTGCTTTTCACTAGTACTGCCTCTGCTTGTACATCACATATTATTGGAATGTTTTTGTTCTCCAAAAGAGAATGCTTGATTTTCTTAATATAAGTTCATAGTTATCAGAATCGGTAGACCCTTCGAATCGCGAGCCGGTTAGAACCAGATGAAAACCGGTAAAAAAACTGGACCAAAAAACCGGTTGAGCAAAAATACATAAAATATTCAAATTTTAAAGAAAAACATATATATTCATGTGCATCCATATAAATTCAAACCATTTATACACAAATATGAAAAAGTTCTCATTTATATAGCAAGTAAGAGTGCATAATATGATAATACCAAAATAGCACTTAGTGCAATACATGTCTGAAACAAAATACATCAAGATATAGCTCTAAATGGCCTCTGATACATCAAACTACAATACTATTAGTACTAAATTACTAATCAGAATCAACATCCTCAACCTCCCCCTCATCTTCATCCTCAGAATTAGCAGTAGCAGACTAAGGATCTATAGTGGGATTTTGACTTGATTCCCCTGGCCTTGAAGGTGGAGCTGGAAGTGGGTCCAAGTCCATCCAAGAAAGATCTTCATTGTCAAATGTTGGTTCCTGGGTCTCCACAACCCACTCTGATGATGGATCAAAGTCATCCAAAGTTATGTTGCTTGATTTAGGTGTCTTGTTCAACAACTAGTTTCGCCTCAACCTGAGGTTGTATTGAACATAAGCCATGTCATTCAACCATTTTTGCTCCAAACGGTTCCTCTTCTTGGTGTGTATTCGCTCAAAAACACTCCAATTCTGTTCACACCCTGAAGCCCCAACTAAGAAAAATATTAAAAAAATAAAAAAATAATAAAAAAATCACTTGAATGGGCCCCACGCATGAGTTGTTAGGCAGTTGCACTTGGTTCGGCAAAAGTGGCCGGTTTGGTACCAAACTGGCCAGTTTCATAACAGAACCGGCCAGTTTAGTATCGAATTGACAATTTCCGGTCCGTTGCACCGGTTCGAACCAGTTAGGGCTGAAAACGGTTGGACCAACCAGTCCAAACCGGTTCGGTCCAGTCTTGATAATACTGTATAAGTTTTCCATTGGGCTAGGGAACCAAGGTCCTTTCGGAACAATTAGATGTAGTGGTTCTATTTCTCACACTTGGTCTAGAATCTTTTATTAGCATATTTTCCATTAAGAGTTTTATCATTTTAGGATTAGCCTCTACATGGAAAATGGTGACATTAACTATCCTCTTGAAGGTTTTATGTTATAGTTAAATGAGGGTCTTGGATCCTTTGAGACAAGTGGCTTAAATACTTGCTTACCTATTTGTCCCTCTACCTTTAGTGAAATCTTGACTTTTCTATATAATTCTTCTTAGTCATGATGTTGGTGACAAATTTTCTAAATCAAGAAAGCTCTAAGACATGAAATTTGTTTTGATCACATATAGGGGGTCTTGAGTTTTTATTGGCTTTGATAAGAAACAATGTGCATCAAGCTCTAAAGCATGTTGTTATCCATGGGCTACATTTGGTATTTGGTATTCCTCCATCGTGAGATGAAGCTTAGGCCAAATAAGATAATAGAAGCCAATAGAATTTTATGAATGTCCAATAAATGACTACAAATAGATGCATGGGACTGCGAAATGCAATAGTATCCAAAACTTCTTCTTGCTCTCTTTAAGAGTCCTAGTTATGCTTGGTCGTTTAGAAGGCTATCTCCTAAATCTGTAATTTGACAGACATGTATTTTGGTAACGTGTGGTATGTTGTAGATATCCAATAAGTGTCGATGTATCAACTTTCTTCTTGCACATGCCAATCCTTGATTGGTTTCATTGCTTTGATCTAGTTGAGAGTGAATTGCAGGGATGCTTCATAGTAAGATGCTTTTGTGTCACATCGTACAAATACTTGGTTTTCCACAAGCTCTAGTATTACACATGCAATAGGTTACCACTGTGCTTTAAAGCCTAAAATTTTAGTGTATACACACAAGGTCCATGAGATACGATGTCAAATAAAGTTATTTCATTTCGCCATCCTTAGGTGCCTTGGTCTTCTACAAAGTGCGAATAAGGCTACTCAAAATTAGGTTTACGCAATTGAACACAATGCCATGTTCCAAGATCTAATACATTATCGAAACCTAATTGACCCATAGATATTGAGTACTTGGATAACACCCAAAACAATTATTAAGCTTATTATAAAATATCTGTGAATGGAAGCCCATCTTACCTTGCTTTTAGATACTAGCAATGATCCAAAACAAGCCTTGCAAAAGATTGTTTGGCCATCTCAAAGCAACCTTTTCAATTTGAATATGATTGGTTCCCCCAAGCTTCTAGAATACAATGACATGCATTTTTAATCAACCATTGATATATTCTCTACTACAAACTATTGCTTTAATGAGGCTCTCTCTTATCCAACGTTCCATTATAAAAAGGCATATTTCAAGCACCATTTTTCACAAAAAAATGTCTTGTTGATGAACTATGCTAAAACAATCTCTTATAATAGCAATGGGATTAATAAAAAACCTCGCATTGAAGCTAGAATTTGCTTACAAGAATAAATAGACAATTGTGGGAAAGAACACCAAAGCATAAATTGTTTTCTTCAATCAAGAAAAGTTTTGGAAATCACGTTAGAGATGCATTGTTGATTTGGAGGATGTAAGTGCTATTTTCCCTTGTTGTATTCACCATTGCTTTAAACACCTTTGTTGATTGTAGAGTCCATGTCGTCGCTTTGAAGATTGGGGTAGTTGTTAATCATTGTTTTAGCTCTATAGATACATCTGCACATTTATTTGTCCATTCCAATTTTAACTCCTTTCTTTTGTAGGGTTGTGATGGCGTTTGCAATTTCAGAGAATCGATCCACAAATCTTCTACAGTAACTTGCCATTCCCATAATACTATGTGCTTCCTTAGTATTCTAACGAGCAAGCCAATGAGTTATAATTTCAATTTGACTAAAGCTTACTGCAATACTTGCCATAATGATAATATGCCCTAGATATTGGATTTATTTCTGAAAGAATGAAGATTTAGACAATTTCACATGCAACTCATGTTTTCTAAATCATTGAATTACTATTCTCATGTGCTCTTAATGCTCCCCTCTTTTTGGGAGTAAATGAGGATGTCATCTAGGAATACTTGAACATCCCATCTTAAGAGTGCTTTACCATTGCCCCAATGTTGATCGCAAAATTGAGACTGCCTATGCTTGGATTCAAGATGAAAAGAGAACCGAGTTAGACCTTAAAAGCAAGACACTGATGTTCATTGGGTATACGTACAACCATAAAGCTTACAAATTATGGATGGTGACACCAATCAATTGAGCTTCAATAGAGATGCCATAGTTGATGAGGAAGCTATACCTTTCCAGACTTCTTTAGATATCACAATAAAAGAACAACGCATTGCAACTAAAGATTCAAGGATCAAGCTTTAGGAGACTACACTTGAAAGGGGGGAGGATTTTGAGCTAGAGGAGTCTCTAGGATTTGAATTTGATGATATTGGTAAGAGTATAGGTAGCTTAGATCGTGGTGATAGTTTCAATGGAGAAAACCCCAAGAAGAGACCAAAGTGGGGGCATAACACCATTGGAGATGTTCAGATAGGTGAAATGATCGAGGGATGATCATCAAGAGGTAAGAGTAAACAAAAACCAAACACAATTAACTTTCATTTGATGGTCACTATTTAGGGAGTATATTACCCTCAAGTGTCTGAGGAGGCAATATGGAGACTTTAATGGGAGAAGGTCATGGTGGTTGAACATTAAAGTCTAATGAAAAGTCGAACTTGGGATCTCTCGACTCTTCCACTAGAGAAGAAGCCCATCAGCTACACATGGGTGTACAAGGTCAAGTACAAGGTAGATGGCACACTTGACAAGTTCAAAGAATGGCTGGTTGCAAAAAGCTTCTTTTAGTGAGAGGGAATTGACTATGAGGTAACTTTTGCTCCTATAATAGAGATGAACACCATTTGATTAGTTCTAGCCATGGCAACGTAGTTTCTTGGAAGGTCCATCAAATGGATGTGAAGAGTGCCTTCCTCTATGAAGACTTGGAGGAAGAGGTATACGTATATCAACCAGAGAGATTTTAGGTTCTAGGGAAGTAGCATCTTGTTTGTAGACTTAAGAAGACTCTATATGGCTTGAAGCAGGGACCTTAATTATGGTGCACTAATGATAGGTACATAGATGAGCAGGGGTTCTAATGGAATCCTTTAGATTTCAATTTGTACATAAAAGCTTTGGTAATGATATCATTCTATTGGTCATTTATGTCGATGGCATCATTATTATAGGGAGTGAGGCAAGGGCTAATGAAAAAATAAAATCTAATATGAGTAAAGCTTTTAAAATGATTCATCTATGCTTCCTTCATTATTGTCTAGTTGTGAAAGTTTGGGAAGTGGGTAGTAGCATTTTTGTCTTACAAATGGAATATGCAAGGAGTTAGCTTGACAGGTTCATAATGACAAATTGCAAAAGTTTGGCTACACCTATGAAGAAAGGGTTGAAGCTTTTAGCCAAGACTAACTCTAAGGTAGTTAATTAGTCAATGTAGAGGTAGTTAGCGGGGAGCTTGATATATCTTACAACCACTAGGCTTGATTTGAGTTACACTATAAGCTTCATTTCTAGATTCATGACAACGTCGAAGGTAGGGCATTGGATTGCAACAAAGAAGTTTTTGAGATATGTGAAAGGGGTACTTGAATTTGGCATTCTATAGAACAAAAGAAAAATCCTTAGGTTGTGTGGGTATACAAATGCAAATTTGGTAGTTTGTGTGGATGGTGAAAAGTCAACTTTTGGATATGTATTTAACCTTGGCATAGGTGCAATCACATAGACTAACAAGAAGTAACACGAAGTGGCCCTTTCATTGATAGAGGCAGAATATCGAGGAGCAATGAAAAGAGCATGTGAGGTTGTTTGGTCGACGAGGATGCTTTCAAACATGAAGATGCAACAAACAAGCCAATGCCTCTACATTGTGATAACCAGGGTTTGCTCAAACTAGCCAAGAATCTAGTCTTCCATGAGTGTACCAAGCTTGTTGAGATACATTACCACTTCATTAGACAACTTATAGAGGATGAATCTATTCAGCCACAGTATTGTCCCATAGACTACCAATTGCAAACATTTTCACCTACTCCTTGTGTCCTGAAAATATGTAAAATTCTAACATAAATCTCATGTAGTTAGTGGATTGACCATTAAGGTGTTTAGAGAAAATGATCGATTGTAATTGTTAATTACTTTAACGTTGGCATTAATACAGTCACTTTGACTTTAAGTCATTTTATGTTTTATTTCACTTTAGTGTGTTTCTATGTTTATCCCACATTCATGAAGTGGATTGACTCAAATACCTTGTAAATTTTGATTAGAAAGCCTTTGCTCTATCATTAACAAATTCAATATTTGTTTTCTATATCTCTTCGTGTTATTGTGATAACTACCATTTATCAACTCCCATGTATGCCATTTTTATTTGAGTAGGTGGGTTGTAGCAGTGCCATGGCTTAAAACCTTGGGTACATTCTCTTCGAACTATGATAAGTTATTCGTGAGATCCATAGAGAGTATATCAACTCAATGGTATTAAGCCCCGTTGTCACTCAGATTGTATAGGCACTGTGACAATGACTCAGGTTAGGGGATGTCACCTTGATCCCTGACCTCTCCGTTCTAGCTATCTCCTAGTAGCAGGCTTTGGGGATTAGTCGCTATGGAAAATGGAAATGCAAGACCAATTAGCAACTAACAAGTCCGGGAGACACGGTTGAATGGCCTAGCCACTTGGTTAATTTTAGCAAGATTTAAAGATGTGATTAGATTTAAATGTGAGACTAGTGCCTTATGGAGTCAACTTCTTGCTTTAGATCAATTAAGAACCAAATGACCAGATGAAAAACCGTTGCTTGAATACTTGACTATCTTATGTGCTATGCAAATCCTATGACCTAGGTGTGATGCAAGAATCTTGGTTGCTTTTAATTAGATGCCTATTCTAGGTGTATCCTTCCTCTTAACTATTTTGAAGCTAGTCTCTAGAGTAGGTTGTGAGAAAGAGGCCAAGGGGAAGCAAGCAAAGGCTTGATTAATGATACCTCCCCTTAGGTACTAACCACCCGGTGCCTCTGGTGATGCAGACACTGTAGTTGTGACCACTGCAAGGTCACTGTGTTAACCACTAAAGAGGTGCTAGGCTCCTCAAGCTAGATGAGAAAGGTGGTCCTATTATCTCTATCAACCAAGCTTATGCTTGGAGGTAAGTTATTATTGCAATACTAATCTTAGGACACCTAATGCAAGATTATTGAGTGCTTCTTGAGATAAGATTGTTTATGTTAAGTACTTAGTTATAATTTGTCTTATGACGAGGATTACTTAATAAAAAGTTAATGATTGATCTTAACACAAGATGAAATGTGCTCACTATCACAAATGCCAACAATAAACAAGAGATATCCACGATACAATTGATCAAGTGCTCAAGGTAAAGTTATCATCCACAAGGATACTAACCAATAAATGATGACAATGATAATAAGTAAAGAAACTAGAGCATGCAAATATCACAATGATTATTAGATTCTTAATTAGCCAAGATCACAAATTTGCTCAAGAGACATTCAATGATATTCTTTAAAGACAATTGGAACAAGACACCTTAATGCCAATTAGAATGATAGAAACAATTAGATCTCAAAGGACAAGTGATGTAACACAAGATGCTCAACAAGATATTCTTGAGATTAATGTCAAGTGCTTTAGAGAGTGAGCTTATGTGCACAATTAGGATTTATGGAACTTTCACAAGACAACAAACATTAGCGTTCTTATCCAATATTATAAATGCTAGGCAATGATAGTACTTTAAACAATGAAACAATTCTTTCCCACAATGAATTATTAGAGCATGAACAACAAAAGGCTTATGTTCCAATCAATGTTTTAAAACTCCAACTTGGGTTCGGAACCGGCCGAGGGTCGACTCCGACTCGGACTCCTACTCGGTATTGACTTTGCTGGTTTGATTTCAATGACTCGATTGCTGTAAAAAATACATTAATTATTTTTTTAGTGAAAAAACACAATTTTAAAGATTTTCATTCATGTTTCCAAACACAAAGCATTAGAATATAGTGAGAAGACAACATATGATCAAAGTAGGCTCATGAATATATCTATTATATCAAAATGGAAACTAGTGCACTGTCCAATACATACATGATATAGAGATCAAAACAAAAACACATAACCAAGGAGGCTCTAAATGACCTCTACAACAAAAGTAAAACATCACTAGTCACTACTAGATACTGCTAGAGAATCCAACATCATTTGGCTCAAACTCTGAATCAAAGTCAGACAGGGAAACCCATGGCTCCTCTTCCTCATCACGATCTCCAACTGCAACTATAGAAGTAGTAGCACTAGCAGGCGCAACAGCTGCACGCTGAGATAGACGAGCTATGCGCTTGTGTTGTGGCTGAGTAGAAAGAGTGCGCCTGCAACTGGAGGACTTGGGGCTGGGCCTAGTACTAGTAGATTTGCATTTAACTGAACATGATGTTCAACTATTACCCTCCATCTGTAAATCCAAATCAATACCAATATCCTCATCAGAATCAAACTCTACTGGATGACTCTCCACTACCCAATCTGATGTTGGATCAATAGCTTCCAACACAATGGAATATGTATCAGGCCTTTGTTCAGCAATTGGTTACGTCTTTAGCTAGAGGTTGTATTGGACATAGACTAGATCATTTAATCGCTTTTGTTCCAAACAGTTTCTCTTCTTCGTGTGAATCCTCTCAAAGACAGACCAATTGCGCTCACACCCAGTAGTACTGCAAATTTGACTCAAAATACAGATTGCAAACTTCTGCAATTGAGCACAATGGCTACCAAATGCCTCCCACCATTGTGCTGCAAAAAACATAGTTGTGTAATGAGTTAGCTCAACAAATTATATCCAACTTTCCAATTATAAACAATTTAACAAAATGAGAATTTGAAAATGGAAATTGTTTGTTTACCTGGCTCATTTGCTTCCCTTGCAATCCTTGCTAGGTTCTTGCCAAAGGTACTTGTGGCTCTGGTGAAACAAGTGATATCTTGGTGTATCTCCAGCAGGTCACTCTCCTTAGAGACCATGTAGTCAATAAATCCATCTCTAACCTCCCCAGTCAAAGCTTCTGCCACCAAAGCTTTATAATGATACCTTGGGTTCAGAAAATACCCAACTGCATGTATAGGGCGATGGAGTTGATTGTTCCATCTTTGATTAATGATTTCCCTAATGGACCCATACTTAGCCACTCTATCCTTGTATGCTGCCTTTATTTGCTCCTTTGCTTGATCCATAGCCTCATAAATGAAGTCCATAGCCAATTTTTCTCCATCCACCAACCGCAACACCTTAACCAGTGGCTCAACAACCTTCACAATCTATGTTGCCTTTTTCCAAAATATTTCTTCATTAACTTTCTTTCTCACATCTGTGCCATCCTGTTTGCGAGACCATTGACATTCATTCCATTTATCACTGGAAAACAACCCTTTGCAAATTTCTATGTTGGGAAAACATAGATTGCAATGTCAAAAAATGAGCTACAAATCTAGTGATGGCAGGCCTAACAATATCCTTGCCCCATGTGTGTTTCCTCATCAGGTTCAAAATTCATGAGTGACTGTAGATATATTTTGTTATGCTTTTGACATGCTCTATAGTTTTCTTGATCCAATCTATTTTACTAATATCCTCAAGCATGAGGTCTATGCAATGTGCAGCACATGGGGTCCAAAAGATGGTTTTGTGTTTTTCCTCTAACATTTTACCAGCAAGAACATAGTTAAGCAGTGTTTTACAACCCGACCGAGTCAACTCCGAAACGACCGTTTCGAACCGAGCCATTACCAAAATCTTTGACCCGACCAGCAACCCGGCTCGGTTGACCGAGTCAACTATGACTCGGCCGAGTCATAGTTGACTCGGTCAACCCGGCCGGGTCCGTATTGACTCGGCCGAGTCAATGAAACGACGGCCGGGCAGCGTAAAACATGAAATTTATTCACTTTTTTTGTGATTTTTGGTAAAGTTAAAATCAGTTTATGGATTCCAAAGGGTAATGGTAAATTGTTAAGTGCTTTTGGGGTCCATTTCCCCCTCCCAAACCCTATTTAAGACAGCCAAATGCTCTCATTCACTCACAACAGTCTTATGCATTTGAGTGAGAGTCTTCTTTGAGAATTAGTGAGCAGTTCTTGAGCTTGTTTTGGAGCAGCAGTGAGGAGTCTTGGAGGAGCATTGTAGCTGGAGTGAGGAGCTTCTTGGGCAGCCATTTGGAGCAGCATTGAGGAGCTGATTTTTGGAGCAAGCTTGAGGAGGCAATTTGTGCTTAGAGGTATTTTTTTCCACCTCTACAAATCTGTTTTTGGTTAGTAAATTTTAGGTGCATATCAAGAAAGCTTAGAGAGTGTTTTTTGTCAAATAAATGAACATTGAATCAATTTTTTTTTTTTTTTTTTTTCATTTTCAGATTGTTTTCCTAGTCAAAAAATGGCACCTAGAGCAAAAGATCCTGCTTGGGCATATGTTGAAATGGTTGATAGTCAGATGTGTTGCAAGTTTTGCCATAGGAAAATTAAGGCAGGTCCTGGGGGGATTCATAGGCTGAAACAACACTTGGCAGGGATTAAAGGCCAAATTACCGCATGTCCCTCTGATGAAATTGAGGAGATTAGAAAGAATTTGTTGGCCAGCTTTGAAAAATTTAAAGAAGATAAGGCTAGGCAACAAGAGATACAGGCTGAGATTGGGAGGAAGAGGGAGATACAAAGAATGATGGCTACCAACCCCCACTATGATTTTGAGGGTTCTTCCTCTATCCCTCAAACTGAGGCATCCAACCCTTTCCGTTATGTTCCTCCCTCTTTTGGTTCTGTTCAAGATAAGGGAAAGGGTAGAATGAAGGGTGATGTGACTATCAAAAGTTATTTCACTCCCTCCTCTCCATCAGATGCACATGGTCCTGAAGTTAGTAAAGGTCAAATTCAACCCACTTTAGATGACCATTGGAAGAAAGAATTGAGGGAGACTGCTTGTGACTACATAGCTAGATGGTGGTATGATGCTGATATCCCCTTTAATGCTGCTCGTTCACCATATTATGAGCCTATGTTTGATGCCATACATGCTGCTGGAAAAGGCTTCAAAGGCCCTACTATGCAAGAGCTAAGGGGGTTTCGTTTGCAGAAAGAAATTCAATCCATTAATGAGTATTTGCAAGAGTTCAGGGACTCATGGGCAAGAACAGGGTGTACCATCATGTCAGATGGATGGACTGATCAAAGAAACCGTACCATCATAAACTTTCTTGTCTTCTGCCCACAGGGAACCATGTTTTTAAAATCAGTTGATGCATTTGATAAGGTAAAAGATGGCCACTTGTTGTTTCAGCTATTGGATGAGGTTATTGAGGAGGTGGGGGTGGCTAATGTTGTTCAAATCATCACAGACAATGCCTCTAACTATGTTCTTGCTAGTAAACTGTTAGAGGAAAAACACAAGACCATCTTTTGGACCCCATGCGCTGCACATTGCATAGACCTCAGGCTTGAGGATATTGGAAAACTAGATTGGGTCAGAAACACTGTAGATAATGCCAAAAGCATAACAAAATTTATCTACAATCATACACTGGTTTTGAGTCTCATGAGAAAACACACTGGAGGCAAGGATATTATTAGGCCTACCATCACTAGATTTGCTACACATTTTTTGACATTGCAATCTATGCTTTCCCAACATAGAAACTTGCAAAAGATGTTTTCCCGTGATGAATGGAATCAAACCAATTGGTCTAACAAACCAGAAGGCAGAGAATTGAAAAGGAAAGTCCATGATGAAACTTTTTGGAGAAAGGCAGCAGAGATTGTGAAGCTTGCTGAGCCACTAGTTAAGGTGTTGCGGTTGGTGGATGGGGAAAGGTTGGCTATGGGCTTCATTTATGAGGCTATGGATCAAGCAAAGGAGCAAATAAAGACAACATACAAGGATAGAGTGGCAAAGTATGGGCCCATTTGGGCAATCATTGATGAAAGATGGAACAATCAACTCCATCGCCCTATACATGCAGCTGGGTATTTTTTGAACCCACGGTATCATTATAGAGCTAAGGAGTCAGGAGCTTTGAGGGGGGAGGTCAGAGATGGACTGGTTGATTGCATTGAACGCATGATCCCATCGGAGTCTGATCAGCTGCAGATACATCAACATGTCACATCCTTCAGCAATGCAACAGGTACCTTTGGGAAGAACCTAGCAAAGATTGCAAGAGAAGCAGATGAGCCAGGTAAACAAAAATTTCAATTTTCAATTTCTTAATGGTTTTACAGTTTTACTTTTTTTATTAAAGACTAAAGTTTGTTAAATCATTTATAATTTGAAAGTTAGATATAATTTGTAATTTTGTTGAGCTTCAGCCTTCATCTAACTCATAATTCATTACACTCCTATGTTTTTTGCAGCACAATGGTGGGAGGCCTTTGGTGGCCAGTGCCCTCAATTGCAAAAGTTTGCAATTCGTATTTTGAGTCAAACTTGCAGTGCATCTGGGTGTGAGCGCAATTGGTCTGTCTTTGAGAGGATTCACACAAAGAAGAGAAACCGTTTGGAGCAAAAACGGTTGAATGATCTAGTTTTTGTCCAATACAACCTTCGGCTCAGACGGAACCAATTGCTGAACAAAAGACCTGATTCAGATCCCATTGTGTTGGAAGACATTGATCCAACATCAGATTGGGTAGTGGAGAGTCGTGCACCAGAGTTTGATCCTGATGAGGATCTTGATGAACTTGAACTGGGTCTGGAACATCAACTTCAGCCTGTTCAGTTGAATGCAGATCCCGATCCACCAGCCTCAGTCTCACAGCCAGCAAGGACTCCGAGGAGTAGGACTCTAGTTGTAGGTGCTTCCTCTGCTCAGCCACGACAGAAGCACAGCCGCATATCTACTCTATCTCAGCTTGCATCTGCTGCACAGCCTGCTAGTGGTACTGGCACCACTTCTACAGTTGCGGTTGGAGACGATGATGATGAGGAGGAGGCATGGGGCCCCTTGTCTGACTCTGATGATGATGATCCAGAGATTGGTTGAGATGATCTTGGCTCCTCTGGCAGTAGCTACTATCCAGTAGTACTAGTATTGGAGTCTGGTCACCATCACAGTTTACTTTTGTTGTAGAGGCCATTTCTAGCCTCCTTGGTTATTTGTATTTTGTTTTGAGTCTTTGATCATGTATGACAGTTGACTATGTATTGCCAATTTGCCATTGGGTACCATTTTGATATAATGGATTGGTTCATGAGCCTACTTTGATCATATGTTGTCTTCCATCTATATTATAATGCTGTGTGTTTGGAAACATGAATGAAAATCTTTAAAATTATGTTTAAAATATTTAAAATTATGTTTTTTTATAAAAAAAATAAATATTTAATGTATTTTTTACAACGACCGAGTCATTGAAATCGAGCCGGCCGAGTCATTACCGAGTCGGAGTCGATCCTCGGCCGAGTCGGAGTCGGAGTCGGAGTTGTAAAACATTGAGTTAGAGGCATTATCTGTGATGATTTGAACAACATTAGCCACCCCCACTTCTTCAACAACCTAATATCCTCAAGCATGAGGTCTATGCAATGTGCAGCACATGGGGTCCAAAAGATGGTTTTGTGGTTTTCCTCTAACATTTTACCAACAAGAACATAGTTAGAGGCATTATCTGTGATGATTTGAACAACATTAGCCACGCCCACCTCTTCAACAACCTCATCCAAAGCTGAAACAACAAGTGTGCATCTTTCAACCTATCAGATGCATCAATTGATTTAGAAACATGGTTCCCTGTGGGCAAAAGATAAAAAAGTTTACGATGGCACTGTTCCTTTGATTAGTCCATATCTAACATGATGGTACATCCTATTTTTTCCCATGAGCTTTTGATATCTTTCAAATATTCATCAATGGACAAAACCTCTTTTTACAAAAGAGATCCCCTTAACTCATGCATAGTAGGGCCTTTGAAGCCCTTTCCAACAGCAAATATGGGATCAAACATAGGTTCATAATATGGTGAACAAGAAGCATTGAAGGGGATATCAACATCATACCACCATCTAGCTATGTAATCACAGACAGTTTCTCTCAATTCTTTCTTCCAATGGTCATCTAAAGTGGGTTGCATTTGACCTCTATTAGCTTGAGGACCATGTGCACTATCAGAGGGAGAGGAGGGTGTGAAATAACTTTTGATATCACCTTTCTTTTTAATTTTACCCTTACACTTTTCTTGAATAGACTCCAAAGAGGGAGGAACATAGCAAAAGGGGTTGGATGCATCAGTGCAAGGGATAGATGAAGAGCCCTCATAATCAAAATTGGGGTTGGAAGCCATCATGTGTTTTATACTCCTCTTCCTCCCAATTTCAGCCTCTATTTCTTTTTGCCTAGCTTTTTCTTCCTCAAACTTCTCAAATTTTTTCTATCAACTCCTTCCTAATATCCCCAATTTGTTTTTTTGGTGTTTCACATGGAGCAATTTGGCCTCTAATACCAGCCAAGTGTTGTTTCAGCCTATGAATGCCCCCTCCACCTCCCTTAATTTTTCTATGACAAAATTTGCAATGCATTTGATTATCAATCATCTCAACATATGCCCAAGCAACATATTTCATTCTAGGAGCCATTTTTTGATATTTGGACTTGGAAATGAAAGGAAACAAGTCTGAAAATGAAAAGAAAAAAAAAAAAAACTCTTCAATGTTCATTTCTTTTACAAAAATTACTCTTTCAATTTTCAGATTTGCAAAAAAAAAAAAAACACAAGCAAAGACAGATTTGAGAAGTGAAAAAAAAAATACCTCTAGGCTCTAGCCTCCTCAATTTTGCTCCAACAAACCAACTCCTCAATGCTGCTCTAGTGACTACTCAAGAAGCTCCTCACTGCTGCTCCAATGATTGCCCAAGACTCATCACTACTGCTCCAAAAACCAATTCCACAAGTTTTCACAAACTCCTCACAAATGCTCACACAAATGCAATGAGATAGATGTGAGGAAATGTGAGGGGGTTGGGTAGCTTTTATAGGCTTGGGAGAGGTTAGATGGATAAGCAGAAATCCTAAAACCAAAATTAACCAAGTATGGAGTCCGCTTTCCCTCCCAAGACTGCCGCTGACTGAATTTCACTGATTTGATCGGTTTAAGTCAGACTCGGCCGAGTCGGCTAGTCTGTTACCGAACCGGGCCGAGTCAGTGACTGGCTCGGTCGGTTCAGTAACATACCGACCTTTGGACTGGTTTTGTACCGAGCCGACCCGGGTCGATTCGGAATCAACTCGGCTAAATTTTAAAACACTGGTTCCAATGTTATCCAAATGAGCAATAAATATATTTTATGACAACAATGAGTTACCCTTAGAGCACTTTTAGATGTGAAATGAGATGCCAAATGCAAGTGAAACAATCTACCACCCAAACTACTTCGCCAAGATCCAATTTATGAATGAGTTAAGCCTTCTTATGATGCTAATTTCACTGTTATAGATCATAACTTGTGATGCAGAGATAAAAGAGATAACAATCATCAAAACTTGTAGATCAATGCCAAATGATGAATGCCTAACTCAAGCATTGTTTTGTAGATTTATTTAGATGACTTGTAGATGAGTTATATGTCACTTAAATGGATTTTAATCACCGTTATTAAGAGTTTTTGCTAGCTGTAGGTAAACGATGAGGAAAAGAGGGTTTAGAGATCAAACCCTTAGGCCTTAGGCCTAAGAGATGGCCAGTCTTCTAGCCCAAATTTTCTCCAATAAATATGCCACTAAAAAGCACAAACCTTTAACTAATTTCTCCGCAAAACATACCACGAATTAGCCTCATAAATCAATTCACCAAATCAGAGATGGAAGAGAGGGAAAATGAAACAAGTTTAGGGCTAGGAAAGGGGCACACAAGGCCAAATAGTCCTGCATTAGGGTAGGGGGAGATCAAGAGGAGGCATCGGCTAAGGAGGAGGGCTGCTAAGGGCTACAAAGAGGGAAGAAGAGGCCCTAATGGGCTTGCAGCTCAAGGAGAAGAGCCACAAAGGCTCATGACAAGCCCTTTAAGGGCTGCTGTCAAGGAAAAGAGAAGGCAGAGGCCTCTTTTGGCCTGCGGCAGGGCTAGAAAGGAAACACGGAGGGTAGGAGGAGGAAGAGTAGGGGCAGCAGAGGGCAGGTCGAGGGCTGAAAGAGGCTAGTGGAGGTAAGGAAAGGGAGTCAAGGGGAGAGGGAGGCCCAGAAGGGCTTGCGGCTAGGCCTTAGAGGCCTAAAGAGGGTTGTCGCAGGGCCTAATAGGCTTGCGGCCAAGGAGAAAGGCTCCTAGGTCTTGATGGCTAGGGCAAGGAGGGGAAAATAAATTTGCTTCAAATCTTCAGTTTCACTGCAAAATTCCTTGTTGCTGGCCCTGCAAAAATTCTATATCTTACCGTCAACGGCCTAGATCTAGCTTAAAACCCCAACAAATCCTTTGGAGCTCACCTGCACAAACGAAAAATAAAAATACCCAAAACCCCAATATATACAAAATTTGAAAATAAACCCTAAACCCCAATTTAGCTGCAAAACAAGGGTTAGAAAATATTATTCTACAAAAATTATTTTACAAAATTAATTTACAAATTATATACAAATATGCAATGTTTGAAAGTTTTTTTTGGAAAATATTTTTTATAACAATGACAATGGCTGGGTGTATCTCAAAAGATAGATATTAACCACAGTCTTAGCGAAGTAAGAAAATCACAAATTTCCCGAAGTCCAAACAAGGTTAGCCTGTGCCCATAGTCCGTGAACTTGGAACCCAAGGGTCAGGGAACTTGCAAATTTTATATATCTCTTAAGAAAAGTCGTTAGATCAAACAATGAATCAAATCACCTAAGATAAGCCCAAAACTTACCAATAGAATGTTCCTATCATCTACAAATGAAATAGCAATTCATATAATATTGAAAAACAATACCACCATGAACTGTACCCCAAAGTATTTTATTATGAACTTCAAACATTCCCAACAGAACAGTGGCTTCACACCAACATTTACAAAATTACATCAACCAAAGATGTTGAATAGAAACAAATTGCCTTCTATTTATAGAGAAATTCCCCAAAGTGGAAAATAATGGTTAGTTGGCTTGATCCACGTCAAAATAATCTCGACCGTCAATAAATACTTGATCATTTTTTAATCTTTGTCGTCAAAAATATTTATATTGAGGAATTTTTGAATTTCTCATAAAAACCATTTTTTATTATTCCAAAAATTGTTTTTTTTGGATTAATTTCCTCAAAATTTTGACTTTGACTTAACCACCAAGGTCCAAGGGTTTAATTTTCGTTAAAAAAACCATTTTTACCTTGGTGGGGGACCTCCAAAAATCAATTTCTTTTTGACCCACGAATTTTTCTACTTGGAGAAATTAATTTCTTTATAATTGTTTTTTTGACTGTAAATTAATTAATTTTTTGGCCCAGGATTTAATTTAATTTTTGTCAGAAAAATTAATTAATTGACACGAGGGGATTAATTCATTTTCCACCCTCAAATATTTTAGCCATGGTGTCTAAGTATGTTGGACCATGCACTAAAACATTTTTACATCAGAGAATTACAAATTCACCCTCGAAAGGGGGAAATTGGAATACCCATTCATTATAGACCCTCAAATAATTACCCATTTTTGCGATACAGTATGATCTAGTAGACCAAGTGATCTATACTAAAATAATTTAGCCAAATAGTTTAAATTTTTCCCAAATCACTTTTACAACAGACTTATCATTTTGACCCACAAATTTTTCTACTTGGAGAAATTAATTTCTTTATAATTATTTTTTTGACTCTAAATTAATTAATTTTTTAGCTCACGATTTAATTTAATTTTTGCAGGAAAATTAATTAATTGACACATGAGGGGATTAATTCTTTTTCCACCCTCAAATATTTTAGCCATGGTGTCTAAGTATGCTGGACCATGCACTAAAATATTTTTTACATCAGAGAATTACAAATTCAACCCTTAAAAGGGGGAATACCCATTCATTATAGACCCTCAAATAATTACCCATTTCTGCGATACAGTATGATCTAGTATACTAAGTTATATATACTAAAATAATTTAGCCAAATAGCTTAAATTATTCCCAAATCACTTTTACAATAGACTTGTCTAATGACACTAAGGCTCACCTATGACTTTGTCAATAAATTCCACCCTGGCTTTGGGGTTTAACCTGGAAGGAAAAACTCTGTTGATTATCCGTGTTTAGAAATACACATAATGCGGTGAGAAGAAAAACCTCCTAGGATGAAATTCTTCGCCAAAATCATAGGCTTACCTAGGTTGTTACATAACTACACGGTCGTAGTAGCATCATTTACATTATAACTTGCATAAATTGGGATTATAATGACATGATAATTGGCTGGCTGACGATTCTGAGCTTTGAAAAGTTTTTGTCCAATTGCTTCCTTGGATTTGTGACAAAATGGGTGCAACATCTAGCTGCATATGGGGACACGTTGCTTCATCAAAGTGACGTGAGAATTCAAAATCCTATATCCAAGAAAACAAAAGTCCATCAAATAGATATCCGCTCATAGTCAGAATCGTCATGCATATATAAAATATCTGTTGGAATAGAGAATTCTACTCTAACAAACTGAAATGAAAAGATTCACAACGTAAGTGCATAAAAGGAAAACTAACTAATGACATAAATAAAAGGGAGTAGGGTTAGAGATACTATACAAAGGATGCCCCATGGCATCAAATGTCTTCAACATAGTGCATACTGAGCATCTGTTGACTTTCCGACAAGTCTGTGGGTTGCTTCTTGGATGTACCATGCTGAATTCTAAAAATGTTAGGACTCTTATTTATCCGAATATCGAGCTGCTTCCGACCATCAAATGCATCAAATCTCTTCCTTCTTCTTTTTTGCTTTTTACTTTTGCTTTCGGCAGACTGTGATGCTAATAATGGGACCAATGTAGATTTTCTGTCTTGATCCTGAGAATATTTGGATGAAAGATCTCAAGAATCTAAAGTATGCCCAATCTTACTATGAATATATCCCCTCAAAGGTGACACATAAGCTTGATCTTTCTCAATTTCTTTTTCAATCGTGGCACTTCTAGCTACCTTGTCTTCAATGGGACAAATGACCTCCTCGCAATGAGATGAGAAATTGAGAATCACTCTGGCAGACTGAGGCTTATGATCTATCAAAAGTTCTTTGTTTCTTTTATCATCTGATCTATGCTGAAAAAGCTTATTCTGAAGAGTGATCTTTTCAATTCTCATGGCATCCATTTGCTTAGAATGTTCATCCTTCATAACACCGATTTCCTTGGCATGGTTTTCTTCCACGGTCAACAACTTATACCGAAGACATATCTGACCAACTTCCATATTATTTATCACTTTGACATGATTTTCCTCCATAGTGATCAAATGGTATTGCATTGTGGTCATTTGATTAGAATGATTAATTTCCATTGCTTGTATCCTGCTTTTCATGGCACTCATCTCCTTAACATGATCGATAACTAATTTTGCCTGATTAAGTTCCATGCTCTGAATTACTTGCGCTTGATTCTTTATTACTTGTGTGTATTTTGCTCTCATGATGGGCATCTAATGATTAATCAGAATGATTAACTTCCATGATTTTCATTTCCTAAGCATGTTGCTCTTTTATGGCTAATAACTTGTTTTGAAGACTGACTTCCCTGTCTTGCATAAAGCTCGTTTCTTTCTTATGATTTTCCTTTATGGTGCTCAATTCTTCAACATGCTTTTCTTCTGTAGCTATCAGCTTGTTGTGCATGGATTTCATTTCCTCAGAGTGATTCTCTTGGTTGAGTTTCATGGCCTTCATCTACTGAGCTTGATTGAATTGCATGTCTCTATTATTTGACCTAATTTCTTGATAAGATGTTCATCATTAACACCCCTTTGATAATTTTTTCCTGCCTTTCCACTATCTCAGATTCTTCTTGCAAAGACACAAGTGGTTCATCATGAAATTGGTCACAAGGTCTACAATATGGCACAGTTTGGTGTGGCGCTTTCTCTTGAAATATTTCTACAATGATTGGGTGTTTTGCAAGATAAATTTCATCTTTCTTTATAGTATTAGAGGCACAAGGCGAGCCCCCTTGATGTTCATATCCGTTTTTAAAAACATCATGATGGCTTGTAAAGAATCAAAAGAATTGTCTGGAAAATCACAAAACCAATTCCTAGCATCACCCTCCAACGAAAGGACAAAGAGCTGCATCTTGATGTCTTCATGATTGTATGCAGTCGCATGAGCATATCGTTCCAAAAAAATTGTGAACTTTTTGATGTAACTTGTAACAGTGATTGCATCATTACCCGTTAAAGAAGGTAATTTATTAATAGCCCTTTCCAGAATATCATGAGGAATGTTGGTAAAATGCAAAGGGGTGAAAAGTCATTCATGATGACTTGCTTAAGGGGAAAATGAGCTAATCGATGTCAGAGAGAGAGAGATCCTTGTTCAAGAAAAACAAGAGATCCACAAGAAGCGAGCTTCTAGTAGAAAGTCTTGTAAAAATTGAAAGAAGTGGAGTTGCCGCTTGAACATGAATCTAACTCCGAAATACAAAAGGCAAAAACCAAGAGTTAGCCAGGGAAAAACAAATGGATATCAAGGAGGGATTCCTGTCTGAGAAAAATGGATGCTTACTAGAATATAATTTGTTCAACCAAGTTTTGAGAGTGAGGTTGAACAATCTACCAAGATTTCTTCTAGTGTAAGCTTTTGTAAATGGATGAATAAGTGGAGTCGCCACCCAAACAGGAAACCAACTGAAATGTCCAGGTGCAAAAGGTGCAGATACAGAGGCTATCAAGATTAGTGAGAGGAAAAGGATAAAGTGACGAGAAAATGAAGAGATCACAATGACACCAGAAAATGTGGTGCTGATTGATGGATGAAGAAGATGAGATATGATAAGATGAAGAGAATGTCGTTGAAGCACCGAGAACAAGATGGTCCCCGACAACGGCGCCAAAAAACGTTGTTGCTCAGATTGTACAAGCACTGCGACAACGACTCAAGTCAGGGGCTATCACCCTGATCCTCGATCTCTCCTTTCTAGCTATCTCCCAACAACAGACTATGGGGGGTAGTCCCTATGGAAAATGGAAATGCAAGACTCGATAGCAATCAACAAGTCTCAGAGACAGAGTTGAATGTCCTAGCTGCTTGGTTAATTTCAACAAGATTTAAAGATGTGATTAGATTTAAATGTGAGACTAGCGCCTTATGGAGTCAACTTCTTGCTTTAGATCAATTAAGGACCAATTGGGACAACTACTAGACCAAATGACAACAATGGGACAAAGACTCACTATCACCTCAGTCAATGACCCTTGCTCTTTACGGACTTTCATCGATGGGAGGAGTCTAGGTATGAAGGAAACCACTTGTAATGATGGGATCAATGGTAAGGTATGAAGTGATTCCCAAGGTCCATTCAAGGAGAGATTCAATAAGGGCTGAATGCTTCAAAGAAGTTAATGGCTGTCCAAGAAAGACCTTGTTCGAAGATCTTGACCTAGGGTTAGATATATTCAATGATGATTAGTATGCCTAAAGCTCAAGACCTCCAATGTGATATAGGACCTTTCTAAAAGCTTTGCAAGGTGTTTGTCACTTGAAAAAGGTTTTCACTTCACTAGAGAGACCTAGAAAGAACTTATGCAAGACCTAGGGTTTATGAATAATCGTGGGAGGAGCTCCTCCAATGTACACGCTAGGTCAAGATAGGATAGGGAGAAGTGTCTAGAATGATCAAATCCTTTGAATATTATGTGCAAATGACCCTTAAGAAGACCACTTTATCCAAGGCAATGTTGCACGAAGCGGGGGAGAAGCGGAAGCGTTTTTTGGAAGCGGGGACGCCGAAGCATCATTTTCCAAAAATCTAGGAAGCGAAGCGTCCGCGGAAGCGTCTGCTATATATATATATTTATATATTTTTGCATTTATACTCAAAACAAACATCCCAAATACCAAATTAATTGTAGACGACATGAAAACATGCATATTTTTGCATAAATCAAGATAGATATGGCATCCATGATTCCATTGTAGTTACTAGTATGTACAACAATCATCTATATTCTAGCTATTACAAACATACATCAAAATTTTAAGCATATTATAAAACATAAAACATTTAAGCATATTATAAAACATAAAACATTTAAGCATATTATAAAACATAAAACATAGAGCATATTATGATTTATCTAGCAAGTGAGCAACTGTCAACATTTGTCATGTCCAAAATTCAAATAATAATGTTTACAAAATATGTCACTTGGTCACCGCCAAGCCAAAAAGGTTCAAAATTCAAATTCACAAGTCTACAAGTCTAATGAGTAATCTATGACAAAAAGTAGTAGATTGTGAATATATATACTAATCTCTCCTCTTTCCACCACGAATAGAACGTGGTGGCGGGCCTCCACGTGGTGGCAATGAAGAAGATGGTGCCTGTGGAAGTCGTGGCACTGAAATTGATGAAGAAGAACCCCCTGCTGTTGGTGTTGAACCATGGAACCTAGGAACCAAGGGACCAGATGGGGGTGGGTGTGGCATATCAACACGGTCATCATCATCCTGGAATCGCTCAAAAAATTCATGCAAAAAAAAAAACACTAGTTAACAAAAAAATTAAAAACATGAATTAGAGAAATGCTTTATAAGGGAAAATTGGAAAATTCATACCACAATGGACATACCTGGATAAGAGCATCCTCTAATTGCTCTAATCGCAACACTCCATCCTCCAAATTGGGCTCCTCTGGATTCTTGTCCCAAATCAACAAGTCTTTATTAGACTTTGCATCTTCACAATAATGGGACAACAATCGCAAGTTGTAATGAACATAAACCAAGCTCTCTGCCCGGTTTAAATTCAACCCGTTCCTTTTAACATTGTGGATGAAAGAATAAGAGCTCCAACACCTCTCTGCAGAAGGAGTGTTTACCACCTGTGATAGCACCCGCAATGCCAAACTCTGTAGAAGTGGAGTACCCCCTCCATGCATGTTCCACCACTCAAGAGCAGAAAAAGTCTCTCGATCTTTAATTGCATGCATGCTCCCAAATGGACTAGTGTTGAGCGTATAGTTGCTCACCTGTCTCTGTACCAATGCAGCCTCCTCCTCATCAGGGATTAATTTACTCAATGCAGCCATATATTTTTTGTGAACCTCTTGATCTTGGTGTGGTTTTCTCTTGCTTCCCCCCAGGTGCTGGTGTTGAAAGCCATGATGGATGATAGTATTTAGGTGTCAAAACATATGCTAATGCATGCAATGGAACATTTAGCATTTCCCATCGGTTTTCCACCTCTACACGAATATAATTGTACAAGGTGGTATCTCTAGGCTCAACAATGTCTTTAATCTGCCCCAACATGCTATCCATTTGCTCATACACCTCCCCAATTACTGGTCGATCTGAATCTGCAAACTTGATTATGTAATAAATTGGCTTGGTGAATTGCAAAACATATTTAACCTGTCCCCAAAAGTAACTGTCAAGAACAATGTCCTTGACTGCATTAGCACCATCTATGTCAGTGTTAATTTCATCCCATGAATCAACACACACCAGATTAGTTAAAGCTTGTCTCACCTTCACTAGCCGCCTAAAGGTGAGGTAATAACTAGCAAATCTTTTCTTTGAAATTTTAAGCAACTGCAACTTGGAGTAAGTGCCATAGAAGTAGTTTACCCTTGTATGCCCTGTGATGAATTTAATGAGCTGCTTCCCTCTCCTGTAAACCTCAGCAATCCACCCACATTCTTTGTGTTTCACAATATCATGCATCAAAAGGTTCAATGTGTGAACCATGCACCCAGACCAAAAGATGTGTGGATGAGTACGCTCAATGATTTTTCCTGCTGCCTTACAATTTGCTGCATTATCTGTGATCACTTGAACCACATTATTCGGACCAACATCTTTGATTGATTTCAATAGGAGATCTGCAATGTTTTGTGTAGATGCAGTGATGGAGGAGTCATGACATGCAATAAATACTGCACCACTAGAAGAGACACCAAGAACATTTATCAAATGTTGGTTTCTAATATTTGTCCACCCATTTGATATAATGGATACCCCAGAACCTACCCACTCATTTGTAAAACGTGTCAAAGCTCTTTGAACCTTAGCCTTTTCTCTTTCTAATAACATTGTTCTAGCTTTCTCATAGTTGGGGGCCTTGTATCCTTTTGGGGCTTCATTGATGGCCTTTACCATTTCATGCCAATATGGAGAGCGAAGCACATTGAATGGTACACCGCAAGCACAAAGAAAACGGACTATCTTTCCATCCACATCATCCCTCCCAACAACATTAAGGAAATCCCCTATTGTTCTTCTACCTCCAGAGCTTGCAGAAGTACCATGAGGAGATGAGCAACTACCAAATTTAGAGGTTGCACTTGATTCAGAATGAGTTTTTTGTTTCTTGTTTTTTTGTTGTGCAACCATCTCTATTTGGATGTATTTTCTTCTTTTTTCAGTTGAAATGTTTGGGCAAATTTGTACCCCCACAGGACTCTTTTTTTCATCACTGTCCAGCACCCCACAAAGATGCCTCCTCAGACGGGTATATGAACCACAATATGGTTTTCCTCCATGACAACCATGAGGGCACACAAATTTGTAAGATCCACCACCCTTTCCCCCATCAAAATTGGTCACGTAGTTCCACAAGGGTGTTGATGTAGCTTTCCCATCTTGTGTTTCAGTGTCCCCTTCAGGTTCATCCCCTTCCTCTTCAAACCCTTCCTCCTCATCGTACATTGGGTCACTCATATTGGGACCATCACCACTGTCCTCTTCTGTATCTTCCCTTCTATTCCTATTCACCTTTGCCATCATTAAAACCAAGAGTGGAATGATACATAGAAGCCAAAAGAACACCATCTTGGAATATGGATATAGGTGGTGGACAACCTGTAAATAAAGGAGCAAGTAGAAACAATGGGAAAGAGTAGGAAAGGGAGGAGAAAAATACAAAAAAATTGTCAAAAAAATAAGGGAGTTTGGGGTTTGAACTTACCTCTTTAGCTCTTGTAGATGAAGTCCTCCAAGCTCTTCCTCCTTCTCCTAGCTGCTCCTTCTTCACTCCTCCAAGCTCTCCTCTCTTCTCCTCTCCTTTCCTCTCTTCTCTTCTCCTCTCCTCTCTTCTCTTCTCCAACTCTCATAAACTCAAGGTGAGAAAATGAGGAATGAATGGGGGCTTTATTCTTTTCATTCCTCACCTTAACCTCACTCTAACCTCACCTTAACCCACCCCCTTAATGCTAAGTTAACATAACTTAATTTAAAAAAAAAAGTGTCTTTTTCCCTTGCGCGCGGCCTGCTTGCCCGAAGCGTACGGAAGCGTGCGCTTCCTCCTTCGAAGCGCCGCGCTTCTGAGGCCGAAGCGTCGTACGAAGCGCGCTTCGGAGGCATGGAAGCGGCGCTTTTGTCCAGCGCTTCTGAAATTTCAGGAAGCGGCTAAAAAAGCCGAAGCGGCGCTTCCGAATTCGGAAGCGCCGCTTCCGACGAAGCTTCCTAGGCGCTTTCGTACGGGACGTGCTTCGGGGCTTGGAACCGGGGGGGGGGGGGGCGCTTCGTGCAACACTGATCCAAGGCGCTCAAGGTAGGAGTCTAGAGACACATCTAGGGCACAAGTTTTCTTGCAAACTAACCATGCGAATTCAACCAAACTTTGAGATTCCTTAGAGGAGACACTAGCGTAGATTCTTGTCCAAATGGATTTTAAAAATACCACTTGTAAGGAATTTCATAGGGTGCCCTAGCTAGGTCGTCTAGACTCTAGGGAAAGGCGCTGAAAGGAGAGAAAAGAGAAGGAAAAGAAGGGTGGCCACTAATTTTACTTGGACCAGTGGCTACTTCCCTTGGCTATGGAGCCAATGATGATTCAAAATTTGATGAATTTGTCTTCATGGAGGCTAAAAGCGATGCCCTAGCAATCACTTTTCAACAACTACCTACTCAATATATATGGCTTTTCATGGAAGAATACAAAATCCCATCCACTAGGAACATTCATCTATTGCCATTCAGTGAGTAACATGTGCAATTTGGAATCAAACATTCTTTGACAATGATATTCAATAAAATTAGGGCACAAAATGATCCAGGTGCATATTGGTGGCCACCTGCCTATTCCACTTGGATCCCCACCATTGTTTCTTTCATTTTTCAGTTTCCTTATTTGTAGCACAATTTACTATTTTGGGCAGTATTTCGGGTCCTAGACTTCCAGAACCATTTTGAGGCCCTAAACGATGTTTTTTGGCCCATTCAAAACTTGTAGTCCTCGGATAGATCTTTCTAACGAGGCATTGTGCACGTCTAATAGAGATCGTATGCCAAAGTTACAACCTCGGGAAGTTGATGTACCAATTTACCTAAAACGGGGCCCATAGTTTGGCGCTTCATCTCCTAGGGTTACGTTTTTGGATGTTTAGTGTTTTTCATTGTTTTTCAATAATAAATAGGCCTTTGAGCCTCATTGTAGCACAGTTCAGAGGCTTGTAGCCGCCACAGCTCTTCTCAGAGATGAGCTACCATCGCCCGAGCTAGTCTTATTTCCATTCTGTTTGTAAGCATATTCAATATTTGATATTAATGAAATGAAGTGTTATTTCGGTTGCATCTCTGTATTTATGGTTATATCTGTAATTTGTTGCATTCCTATTTAAATCCGGATCACAAAAGGTCTGGCTAATTGCAACAATTGCACACATTAGACATTATTTCAACAAAATTTTAACAATATAACACTTACAAAATGACAAGAGATATGTCCAACCATAGCAAGAAGTACCTCCAAGAGAGATTGAAATTAGCTTCCAAAGATATTGAAATGCATTAAAGACATCCAATTCATCCAAGGAGTGCGGAATACTTTACAAGAGAGATCCAAGTGATGATGATGATAAAGAAGGGAACCGAGAAGAGCCTATTCTACCTAATTAACATAAAACAAATGATGAAGAGGATGATTCTGAAAAGGAGCATTATGAAAATGTTGATAAGGAATGTTCCTCAGAGAACAATGTTGCAAATAGCCTTATCTTTTTCAAGGACGAGACTACTAACAAAGCCCAAATTGAAAACCTTGAAGAAGGTTTCCCCTTTGACCCTTTAGGCATTGACATTGATGATTACTTGATATTAGAAAGGGAAAGTGGTAGATAGATGGCCATCGTTTTGATAAGGACCCTATCTATGACAGTGACGATCACATCAATAGGGCCCTGTCTTTCCCTACCTTCCTTATGATGCTAGGGATATATTCAAGTCATCTGTGGACCCTTTCCTCACCCGTTTTTACACGATCACTAGTGATGATGAGTCTTTTCACCCTCCTATGTATGATCTTGAGGAAAGACAACTCATTGGTCGTGATCCTTCGTGCTAGCCGCCTCCTTTTCCTTCTAGTCATGACCTTGAAGCAACCATGAAGCGTGACATCTCTAAGAAGGACCATGATAAGGTTGATATGCCTGAGGTAACCTTCATCGAAGGTTGATGAGCTTGATTGTTGATATCTCCATCATTTAGCTGAAAGAGAGGATCCAATGTTGCAAGTTGAATCCCTCTTTTCCTTCGTCATCCATGATCTTTCATACATGGTCACTTTATTTTCTCACTTCCCACCCTTGTGACCTGGCACATGAGTACCATGATTGTCATATTATAATAAACCGTAGGGGTAGGAGATCTGATATTGATTTGATGATATGTTGGTTGCATTGCCTTTATGATTACACTTAGTATTTGCGTTATGAATATGCATGTTAGAGTAAGACACATTGCATTTTTATTTTTGCATAGCTAACATCATCATATCATGTTCTCATCCTAAGATAGATGCATTTAGATTAGGGTTGCATTTTAGAATAGATTTTTTTTTTACTGTATGGTTTATTATTTAATGAAAACATGGGTGATAAAAGTACGCCTAGGACAAATGCTTCCAATAATTGTTTGTGATATGCAGGATAACAAGTCTATGGTCCCGAGGATTGTTGGTGTTCTGATGACCTCCTTGTTCAAGTACATGGTTCGTGCACTCTATAGAGAGCTCATGTGCCAGTTGGAGCCAAATGTTACCCACCACCTGTGGGTGACCCTATAGGAGAATTTTTCTCCTAGATTTGTCTTCAACCGACATCCCCCTACAACCACCAGTATAGCCGATATTGTGCTAGTTGATCTTCCCTGATCCAGTCATGTGTCCCCCCGCGCATCCATCGAGAGTGTATGTTTGAAGGTGGGCCATCCTTAGAGGTATGTCTTTCATTATGCAAATCGGGTGCTTATGCTTGTTTTTCCTTGGGGCACACTTGGGTACAGATTATTGGGTGACTTGGAAGAAGAAAGGGTTTCGACTGTAGTCTTGTTCCGTCACCTTAAATGGGGAGTTAATTCTCAACTCTAGTCTCATGGAATCTCCTTTACTAGCTTATAGCTTCAAGATGTGCACTACTTGGGAAACCTCGATTTTTGTAGCTTGGTCTCATTTTCCCATTCCACATTTTTCACTCCCCTTCACACATTACATGCCCTATTTCATCATTTTCCCTCTTTGGGTCTACAAGGCCAGTAGTCCCCCTCCCCTTCTCCACATGTCCGGTTTAGGATTGGAACAATGCCCCAAAGGTTGATGTAGCTAAAAAAAGAAAAGACAAAAGCATATCATTGTAAGAAATTCTGCAAATTCTCTACAAATCTCACTTTGAGGCCTATGTAGAAAAGCCTTAGCTTTCACAGCTAGCCAACTCTTAGGACAATCCTCTTGGATGCTCACAGGCAATCAAAGCTTCTCACAAGACTTCTCCTCTGCCCTCCAAGCTCCTATTTCCTTGCGCTGTTTCTCCTGGGTGATCCTCCTGTTACCAAGTGGAAAACTCTCAACCAAGTGGAACACTGATCTCTCACATTGATTTGACACCATGTCATAACTGCGCAATCCTCAAGGAACCTTCCCTTGATTGCATGCATGAGTTTCTTTTATAGGAAAACACATGCAACTGATAGTACACTATACTTGACATTTAGCTTAATTGGGTCTTTCTCAGAATAGACACGTATGAGTTTCTGATGAGGGAATCTTCAGTTATCTGGAGTACACTGGTTGAGTGCATGCATGCATCAACTCACTGATAACTCACAATTAGTTCCTCAAACAATTTGGAACTAATTTAACTGGACTTAACTCAGTAAATTGAGCTAACTAATTACAATTCAAATATAACTCAATTTTATCTCCTTAATTTAAGGCTTATCTCCTTAATTTAAGGGATAACTGTTGCATGACTTCAGAAAGACTTCTAACTTGAATATCTCCTACTAATTAATCCATAATGAATTAATTAATTATTTCCAAGCAACTGGTGAGAATAAATTCGATTTTAATTCACAATTTTAATTCAAGGACAAATTAAAATTGGAATTTCTGAATTCTATTTTTATCATTTCTTGTTGCTATTTTCAACAATCATGGCCGCATACAAAATGAAATAATACCACAAAATGCAAAAGATAGCCAGGACAATAAAAGATTAGCATGTGGGAAAAAGCCAAACATGAGCTCTACCCCTTTATCATTATGGTTGTCACCCTGGTTCCTTGGGCCCCTTGATTGCTCCCCTGCATTATTAAGGAACCCATGCATGTTCCAACCCCTAGTGGGCGATGAACTACCCCACCTTAAGGGGGTAATCACTGCTATATCATCACAACATGCTCTCATCCTCTGGACCCCCGAGTAGTATAATAAAAGAAAAATCAATAAAAGGCAAAAGACAAATGAAGAAGGGTGGAAAAACAAAGGCCGGGGTAACTCATGTAACATGATTGCTCCCCCCTACATTCATACACCCAAATATATAGACATTCCTCATCATTACCACCCTTGAGACCATGGCGTTTGGCCTTGAGATCCCTGTGACCCAATCCACCACATCATTATCCACATGACACCTACCACTTGACTGATGTACCTTTGGTATGTCTTTTCCTTTAGAGGTTGGGAACACCTAATAAGGTTGTTTATTAGCCACTCCTCCCTAGGGAGGTGTTGACGGTGCTGGACACGCCAACATTCAGGGGATCTCCCTGGTATGAAGTCCCAACTAGATCTCACACCGTTTGGTGTAGGAGTCCCATTCGATACGATGGCCCAATTGCCATTATCTTAGAGATTTGCCTTAGCTCTTGTTGTTTAGCACATGAGAATGTTATGCTTGTATCTTCAAAAAGCGAGGTGAGTATGCTTGGTGAGTGTGTAATGTAACTTTGTGTCTGGGTTCTCTTACTGTAAGGGAGAGGGTAAAATTGAGCCTTTAGATGAGAGGTAGTAGTACCACCCAGGGAGAGACACACGCGAAAACAACAAGGGTCTGTCCAGCATCTAGCGGAGTAGTCCACAACGGATGTGGCAGTCGTTAAAACCAAAGTGCAAGGGAAAACACGTACACCATCCAGCAGAGTAGTCCACATGGAGGCGACAATCGTTATAACCAAGAAAACAATAATGGTATGTCTAATGTCTTGCGGAGTAGTCCACACAGATGAGACAATTGTGATAAACAATACAACACATCTTTGAAGCGAACAAAGTTCCTTCTATAATTCAATTATTCCAGAAAACTAGGAATATAAAGATATCCATGAGGATACAAGTATTATATATGAAATATGAATAAGAATGATAATGATGATGATTTACAATGAGAACAAGAGGCTTGCTTATATATCACGCAAGCGTCTCTTCATGAAGAGTCATGTCCTATTAGACATGCCTCTTCAACCTAATTATTAGCTTAACTTAACTATTATTTATGATTATTGTCTTTTACATTATATTTATATTATTTATATATTTTATTCTTTACAATCTTCAACAATGTAAGTACTAAAATAACCAAAGTAGTTCAACTATCTTAGTACAGGTTAAGCAAACATGCATTACAAATGTTTAAAGAGTAGTCTTACAAACATCTACAAAACATGCATGAAAATGTATTGGCCTAAAACATGCTTTTGAATTAAGCAAAAGTCCCAAGACACATCTGCAGACCATACATCACTAGTCCCAGTAGTGGGACATTGGAACCACCCGTCGCTCCTCAAAGAATAGACTACAAACTCTCAAGGCTATGTGGGAGGAGCCAAGGTGAAAAGTCCTTTGCTCATATAATGGAAGGGGTATATATAGCCAAGGGTGATGCTTGACCCTTGTGACTCTTGGACTACCCTCGTGACTGTTCAACTTCCCATGACTTTTCAATTGACATGACTTTTCGACTTCTGTGTGCGTCCATTGGACTTCACTTTACATTACATTCAATGACAACGGAGATGGCCCATAATGGTGTTGTGGCCGAGACAGCTTATGACACAACTCGACATGACACTGTTGACATGTACTAGTTGACTGTGGTGTCCATGTCAAGCTGCTGCGTTGTTGAGTGATGGATGTACTCTTGGTGTGCTTTATCTTCTCCTCCGCATGGCATAGTGCTACGGGGTCTTCGATGGTCTTGGTCTTGCTTGATGGTTCAATACATGTGTTCCTTTCGCTTGTTGCTTGATATGCTTGGTACGTCTGTTCAGCGGCAAGCAAGTATTCTAGCATGTGCGCTCCTTCTTCATCCCGTTCATCGTCTCACCATGCTCTACCAGTGTACCTGTTTTTGCAATTCACTCATGACAGGACGACATCAAATCCAAAACCTCCTAATCTAACATGATGCATTGTTCTCGTGTTCTGTGTGACATGGAGGGAGACAACTTACTGAGACAGAGCAAAGCGCATCTCAAGTTGGAATGAGGCATTTTGGGAAGACAACCTGCATTGTCGGGGAAAACTGTGTAGTGATCACTAGGAGGGGAGGCAGGATTGTGCAGTGAGAATCACCAGTGTCAACTGCAAGGTGGGACCTTGAGGGAGGTAGTTTCTGCGTAGTTTTCAGAGGGAAGACAGAGCGGGTTGCAGAGGGACTGCTGGTCAGTTCTGCGCAATTTCCAGAGGCAAGACATAGCAAGGCTGCAGGGGGGCCTGCTAGATATGACTGCGTAGTCTCTGGCAGCAATGCAGATAGTCAGTAGGGGAATTGCCAGACATGTCTGCGCAATTTCTGGAGGCAGGGTAGAGCAAGGCAGCAAGGGTCATCTGCGCAGTTCTGCGCAATTCTGGGGAACAGTGTAGAACAAGGCAATAGATGACCAACTGGGCATGTCTGTGCAATTTTGGGAAACAGTGTAGACTCATGTCTTAGAGCAGTGCAGGCTCCTGACGGGCAAGGAGGAGGGTTGATGGCTGTGCTTGTGAAATGCGCAGTTCAGTTGGACAGGGAGGAAGTTTCTCCGCAATTCTGGGAGGTAGACATGTTGCTCACCTCCGGGATTGCGCAGTGTAGTTGACGTAGAGGACAACCTCAAGCACTGGAAATTTCTCGACAGCAGAGCAGGGTCACTGAGGGCTGAGACTGGGCAGTGCAACTCAGTCAGGGTCTAGTGGAAGAGGGTTGTTCGATTGGGCAGATTTTTAGGAAAATGGCTGTGTCGAAAGCAAGAAAACTTATATAGACTAATATTGTGAACATACACTTAGCATACTCGACAACGAGACAACATAGACCACCATGACAACAAGACAAAACATGCCCTTAGTGAGACTGTCTTGGAGTTGAGAGCGACAAGTGCGACACTTGTGATAGACCTTCGGACGACCGTGACGACACTTGTGCGACATCGTTTACAACTTGGTGTGTGGGTACGATGGATGTTTACATAGCGAAGACAACCCAAACACACAAAGGCAGTCCTTCAAACTCACCAAAATTAGATCACAAGCATGGCAAAGCAATCAACATGCCGAAAGACGACCGCTGGTCAAACAAGAAAAGGTGAAAAAGACTTCACAAGGGCTCATGGGGTGAGGTCGAGTGTTTGCAACCATCCAAATAAAAACTAAGGAAGGCTCTGAAATTTGGATGCAAACCAAAATTTTGGAGGGTGTTGCAGCCGCTACAACAAGAGGTAACACCATTACATGCTCAAAGCGCCAAATTTGGAAGGGAAACCCATTATGAAGTCTCATTTGTTCCCTTGTCTAACAAGCTTGTTTCACTTAGATGGACTTATGAATTATTGTGCTTGAGGGCGAGGAGACAGATTGGATCTTATGTGTAATTGGCAGGTGGTTTCATCATGGGTTGGGCAACTTCACCGGGGCCCAAGCCCACTAGAAGATCATATTGACACTTGTAGGAGATGCGTTGAGAGCCATGGGACTCCATCATGTGATATGGCATTATCTCATCTTATGGGCATCATTAGAACCTTCAACAACTTGTTCATTGGCCCACATTATATGCGAGATGATGCACGTGTACCAATAGGGCCCCCAACTGACTTAGCAATATATGCAGGGTTTGGTGGTTGATCTGAGGCCCAGAGGAGGTTTGTCTCATCCTTGAGACATGGAAGGGAAAACACAATCTTCCGTGCCCTCATTTGGAGCAATCCACAGGCTTATTTTTCATCAGGAGACCCATGAGACCATTGCTTGTGCCCCAGAGCCACTTTGGAGCACCACATGGTCATTTGCATAGAGATTAAGGTGCTATCCCTTTATGCATGATTCATGGAGCCCTCTTTCTCACTATGGCATCTTGAAGACTCAACATGGCCTTCCAATGACCCTGCTACACCATAATTTCATCATTTCGGCTCACTTATGGATGGCTTCATCATCACTTTATGAGCTACTTGGTGAGGTTGTCACCAAGGATTTGTTATTTGCACATTATTTTATAATTTTAGGGGCTCTTAGGCTAATTCTAATTAGGAAAAGGATCATATAATTAGAGATGAATCTCATTGTGAGAGATCATCATCATCATCACTTGGACCTCTCCTGTAAAGAATTTCACACTTGTTCTTCTTGGACGAATTGGATGTCTTTGATGCATTTCAATATCTTTGGAAGCTAATTTCGATCTCTCTTGGAGCTTCTTCTTGTTATGGTTGGATATATTTTTTGTCATTTTGTAAGTGCTATCTTGTTGAAATAATGTCTAATGTGTGGAATTACTGCAACTAGCTAGATCTTTTGTGCCCTAATTTTATTGAATATCATTGTAAAAGATTGTTTGATTGCAAATTGCACATGTTACTCATTGAATGGCAATAGATGAATGTCCCTAGTGGATGGGATTTTGTATTCTTCCATTAAATGCCATAAATATTGAGTAGGTAATTGTTGAAAAATGGTTGCTAGGGCATCACTTTTTAGCCTCCTTGTAGACGAATTTAGCGAATTTCGAATCATCAGTGACTCCATAGCTGTTATATATCTGATCTTCAAATATAATAAAAATACCGAATATGCCCAAGAAATAACAAGATTTGAATATAGAAATGCTTCTCTTTATTAATCAAAACCCTTGAGGTACGGTAACACCATACAATCACTCCTTAAGGAAGGAGAACACTCCACAAGCCATAAGCTTGTCCATACAATATTCCTTGATGTCTCTCAATGGGGAGTCTCTAGCCTCTATATATGATTCATACATACAATACCATGGGTCATTACCATGGTTCTCTTAATACGATATATCTAATACAATGAGATTATTACATTATTGATAACTACTTGTGGTCTCTTACATGATATGGGTTAACCACTTTATTTATTACTATGGCCCATCCCATTATTACATTATTCCCTTGGGTAGCTTCCTCTGTACCCCATACTATCCCCCCTAGGTATACTACAATAGCCAAGGAAAGTATGCACTGACACCCTGCGAAATTCTTTGGAGGGGGTATTTTTCAAATCTGTTCGGACAAGAAACTGCGTTGGTGTCTCCTCTAGCAAATCTCAAAGTTTGGTCGAACTCCCACGAACTCCCACGGCTAGTTTGCTAGAAAACTTGTGCCCTAGTTTTGTCTTTGGAATCCCACCTGGAGTTTCTTGGATAAGGTGGTCTTCTTGAGGGTCATTTGTACATAATATTCAAAGGATTTAATCATTCTAGACCCTTCTTCCTATCCTATCTTGACCTAGTGTGTACATTGGAGAAGCTCCTCCCACGATTATTCATAAACCCTTGGTCTTGCATAGGTTCTTTATAGGTCTCTGTAGCGAAGCGAAAACCCTTTTCAAGTGACAAAGCACCTTGCAAAGCTTCTAGAGAGGTTCTATATCACATTGGAGGCCTTGAGCTTAAGTATATTCATCATCATTGAATATCTTTAAACCTAGGTCTAGATCTTCGTCCTAGGTCCTTCTTGGAGAGCCATTTACTTCTTTGAAGCGTTGAGCCCTAATTGAGTCTCTCCTTTAATGGGCCTTGGGAATCACTTCATACCTTACCATTGTTCCCATCATTACAAGTGATTTCCTTCATACCGAGACTCCTCCCACCGGTGAAAGTCCGTAAAGAGTAGGGGATACTGACTGAGGTGACAGTGGGTCATTATCCCATTGTTGTCATTTGGTCAAGTAGTTGTCCTATAGGCTCCCCTCCTAGGTACCCTGCTAGATTGTGTGGCAACACATATAATGGCGACAAGAAAAACAAAAGAAAAAGCAAAATGCAAAATATGGTCGGGATTGGGCAAAAGCCAAGCATGAGCTCTACCTCTGTCATATGGTCATCATCCGGTTCCTGGGCCAATGTTGGCATATTTGATAAATGACAAGGAACCCTTGCATGTCCCAACCCCTGATGGGCGATGAACTGCCCCATCTTAAAGGGGGTAATAACTGCTATACATCATACAAAAAAAACTCTCATTCCTCGAGCTACGAGCAATAACACAAGGAAAAATCAAGAAAAAGTAAAAGGCAATATAGAGGGGTGAAAAAACAAAGGCCAATGTAATTGATGCTTCTGTGATTGCTCCCTCCTCACATCTATACATCCAGGATGAGGTATTGCATCATAGTTGGTCCCTTTGACCATGGCACTTGGCGATGGAGTTCTTTTTCAATAGTTGTTCCGTCATTATTCACATGGCATCTATAGATTGAAGGGAGGATTGAAGACATGTTTCTTCTTTTGGGGGTTGGAAACACCTAATAGGGTTGTTTATTAGCCACTCCTACCTAGGGAGGTAACACCATTATGTGACTAAGGACCCAATTTTGGAAGAGAAGCCACATTTGAAGTGTTATTATGCCCATTTCTTTCAAACTTGGTTCACTTAGATGCACTAATGAATAATGTATTATGTACCTAATGATGAAAGTTGCAACACTGGATATTGTGTGTAATTGGCAACTTGCAAGTGGTTCCATCTATAGGTCTTAGCAACTAAACTGGGGTCCAGGTCCTCTAGAGGGATATATTGACACCCACAGGTGATGCGTTGAGAGATATGGGACTCCAGAGTCCAGACATTTGTAGAGCATCATTCATAGCTATGGGTAGATTCAACACCCATAATTTTTGCACATTGCCCTATATTATCCACGGGATGATGCACTTGGACCAGCATGCCCCCATTCGACATAGCACTTCATGAGGGTTAGGCAGTTGATCCAAGGCCCATATGATGTTTATCTCATACCTTGAGACATGGGAGGTCTAGCACCATCTTTAGTGCCCTCAACATTGGGGGAGAGACAAAAATTTTGCCACTTGGAGACACATGAGACTAAACTTTGTGCCCCAAACCATATGTAGGGTTCAAGAGGATGATTTGCACCGAGATAGAGGGGCCAATCCCTCCATCATGATTTTGGAAACCCTCTACAATTGACATGGCATTATTAGGCCTCAATGTCAGCCCTTGGAGACCCAATGCATGCATGATGTTAGCATTTCGACCCTCTTGGTGGAGATTTATCTTATGTTCACATTGGTTAGTAGGTCGGCCTGTGACCTAGAGTCTTTGTTGCACATTGTTTTATAATTTTAGGGGCTTGTAGGGAAAATTAGACTTAGGAGGACTCATGTATTTGTGAGATGTCATTTCATCACACATCATCACACTTCTTTGGATTTTTGGCCACATTAGAGAGTCTCACACTTCTTGTTCTCTTGGATTATACTGGATTTTGGATGCACTTTGACATTTGGAGCTGATTTTTGGATATTTTGGGCATAATGGATGGATTTATTGCATAATTGTCTTGTAAGTGCCCTTAATAATTGAAGATTTTTCTTTTTATGTCTAATGTATGGAAGATTAATTCTAGTTCGTGCTAAATTGTGCCCTAATTTCGTTGAATATCTATTGAATGCTAGCTAGTGAAAAATTGCATGCATTACTCATACATGACATTGTAAGAATTGTCTTAGTGGTGAAACTCTTTGAAGCACTTCCCATAAACTCCATTATTCCTTGAGTGGTTAAAATTTAAATGCTTGAAATTGGTGCTAGGGCATCGAATTTCAGCCTTCTTAGGAACAAGATTGGCTTATCTTTGACATCCTTGACTCCATATACCCAAAGGACAAGGCACTAGTCCAAACCATTGGTGATCAATCTATTTTTCATTCATTTTTTCCCTCCTAAAATTCCATTCTTTTAAGTCTAGATTAGTCAACTAGGGCTTGGTGCGAAATTCTAAGGAAGAATATTTTTGGTGGATGGAGAGCCTAAACATCAGTAGGAGTGTCTTGGCTACAAGATCTCTCATTTTGATGGGCATCCACTTCAATTTCGTCCATAAAATCTGTACCCTAGGTCTTTGCCCTAAGAGGGAAACCCTAGTTTTCTTCTCTCAACTTGAGGACTGCCTTGAAGGTTTCATGAGCCTTTACTTTATTCAAATCAATCCGAAGGAACATTTCTCCTTGCCTTGACCTTGAGTTACTCCAACAGTGGTCAAATCAATCAAATCATAGGTCTTGTGCCTCCATTTATAAGAATCTTTTTGGAAAACGAATTGCTTCCTTGTGAAGCCTTGTACCAAAATATTGCCTTTCTAGCAGACCTCCTAGCGAGATCATTTCATACTTTAACCTTAGAAAACCCATTATAAGTGATCTCTTTCCTATCAGGACTCCTCCTATTAGTGAAAGTCCGTAAAGAGCAAGGGTCTTTGTTTGTGGTGACAGTGGTGTTGAAGAATCTAGGGCAGTTAGAGTTAATTAGATTCTTCTTAGCATGATAACTATTTGTGAGGTGTTTTCAATTTTTCTTCTTATACCAATCTTCACTTATTATTATTAGAATGTGTCTTCTCTAGTTCATCAAATAGCTCCACCAAAACAAAGAGACAAGAACACAAGATGTTGGCATCTTGCCAGGGCCAAAACCTCTACCTCTTGGAGAGGAAAACTCGCACAAAATAATTCTTATAGAGATCCCAATTGACGAATACCAAGACCATGACCCTTGACCTACTAGGCCACTCCAAGACCAAGACACCAATCCTCTTCTTATTGTTGATATCATCATTACTGCTGCAACACTGAAGCCATCTTTACTGCATCACTGAAATCGTCATGACTGTTGCAACACCAAGGCCATTACTTCTTTACTATCGAGATCTTTATTAAGATTATGACCTTGAGGATCATGACTGGAATCATGATCACCATCATCCAGAACGCTTGCTGATATAGAGTGTCATTGTTGAACAACCTCATTATATGTATGTCGAGTCTGTGACTGTGCTTTCTCCATGCATTGAGATCTTCGTCATCATAGGTATGCTGATAGTGTTTTGTATGTCGAGACAAAGTATCACAGTTGAGTAACCTCATCATAGCAAATACGCTGAGACATCGTGATTCCTATTATCATAGTTAAGCCAAGATTGTAATTGTGCCAAGACAGAGATTATATCGAGACAATGATCATGATTGTGTGTTTACTTAGATAAAATGTCGAGATTGTATGCTGTGTCAAAGCGTGATGCTGTGAGATAATTATACTGAGACCGAGTGAGCTACGATAGAGTCATTGAGATCCTCTTTATATCACCCATCCGAAGAACTAAGACCTTCTGAGATTGCGAGGTCTTACTTACTGTGATGACCATTGAAGACTTCAAAGATATCTGAGATCTTGTGACTGTACCCACGAAAAATTACAGAGGAATCTGAGTTTTCTTATCTCCCTTTTGCGCAGACCCTATTGGGTATATATAGTGATCTGGCCTGTATATAAGTCGACTTGTATTCATGAAGAGATATGTCACCTTATTTGAGCCGACATGGCTGTTCTTTAATATACATTTTGAGGCCGACATAATTGATCTCTTCATCGCTTTGCTAACTAATGGCTTCAGGAGGATTGTGCTTGTCTTGGAGGGCCTTTTAGACTAGTATACATTTACACATAGGCTTAAGAAGAGTTCCTTGTACATGACTTTGACTCTTTGACTTTCCTAGACCTATGAAATGAACAAGAAACTCATTACAAAAATAAATTTTTCTTGACAAGTACAAAGATCAAAATTACATTTGTAAATACCAAACCTAGTTACACTTTCTTCAACAAGTGGGCCACTACCCAGTTGTTGCTAATAGGTCTAGTTTATACCTTGTAGGGTTTCCCTCTCCAAGGCATGCTAAATTTTGTGCCAATAGTAATTAAATCTGAAACTCCTTTGCATAGTTTCACTTTTAGATGTTCTAAAATGCCCACATGTACTTGCTAAAGGTTTCACATTTTATTTTGTTTTGGCATACCAACAATCTTCACAAACATATGATCTCTAAATGGTGATGTAATGTTCTCACGTGCTCAACATGGTTTAAGATTTTGTTGTGAATAGTTGATGGTTATTTTTAGTTCAACACTAATTTCATTCCATTCTACTTTCAAAGCACCAACATTTATTCTTGAGTCATCTAGAGCTTCACTAACTCTTGGGCATTCATATTTTACCTTTTAATATAACTACGGGGATTGGTTGGGCTTGAAGCTCCTCATAGTCTACTCATATGTCTACTACAAATTGTCCTGCTTCATCATCTTGGACTGGTAGTGCTGAACTCTCTATGGGCTTGGGCTTTATGATCTAACTTTGTTGAGAAATCTAGGGCAACTTAATTAGGATTTATTTGAATCGATTTCTCTTATTTTTGACAGTTTCTTGTGATGTTTCTTATCAATTATTTGTAGTTATTACATTCTAATCATCAAGATCACGAACACAACAAGGAACACAAGATTTAAGCACTCAACCAGCGCAAAACCCCTATGAAATCTTCCACCAAGTCAACTATTAGCATAGATTTCTTTACATCAAGTCTTCTTGCATTTTAGCTCCTTCACTGCAGCTTCTGAAACTGACCTTGTACCTTCGGCCCCTGTAATTTGCTTAGATTCCTTGCATGTGTGACAAAACCTTGGTTCTTGACTATTTACTTGACATTTCTCCTTTTCTAAACTTCACATCCCTTTTGAATTACTTGACATGTCTTCTTTTCTGAACTTCACATCCTTTTGAATTTAATATTGAATCCTCTTTTTTCATCATCGAATTACTTATTGTAATTTATCTTGAATAGGTCGAGTATATATATTGTAGATTGTGACTCTTTTGAGGCCGAATTGTAGGAGATGCATGCCGACATATAAGAGAGGGATCCGACTTGGTGGATGAGTCTCTTTGACACAAAACAATTCTTCTTCTTTGACCTTAGGTGCCCATGAAGGGTCTTTTACATTATGCCTTTGACTTTTATACAAGACAAATAGTCCTACAACACTCAATGGGTGCTTTGACCTATTGACCATTGACCTAAGCATGAAACCCATGCTTTAATAAGTCAATTTCTTTTACAATAAAAATTCCTTTTTCTTTCTTTTGACAAATACAATTATGAAGACCAATACTAGTTACATTCTTCAACAACCTTCACCTTTAGGACATTTGGACTATAGTGAGTTGGTTTGATTGAGCGAGTTCAATCTAAGTTATTTCCCTTTTCATCCTAGATCAAACAATTAGGCTTAGGTTGAGAAAGGAATTTTCTTGTAGGCTAAGATTTCGTTTGCTTGAAAAGTGAAGAAAACCACCAAGGTAATAATAGGTGGCTTGCTTTGCAGTGGTCTTAAGCTCTTCTCGAAAAATGGTAAGGTGTGAAAATTTATAACACGAAATTCTACTGCAGTAACTTATTTATTTCTCCTACTTATTTCTCACAATAAGTTGTTTACAAAACCCTTCAGTGAACATTAAAATAAACTCTACAACAGTTATCACATAATAGCATAGAGAAAAATAACAGTGATAGACAAGCACAAGAATCAATCACATCAACACAGTTATTTTTGGACAATTGTCCTCGGAAAAACCCAATGCGGGAAAATTGGTGCAGGGTCTATTTATTATTCTTCAAAAACAATCTCTTTACAAGGAATGATTTTGCAGTACATAGAGAAATCTTCAAGAAAACACCTGAGATAATTTTCCTCCACAACTAGGAGAAATTCTGACACCCCACAAACCCTTTAGCCTTCATTGCGTCACTCCTGCATCATATGCGTGAGGACTGTGTCATTTGCGTGAGAACTAGTCCCTGCCTGCGTTATCTCTCAGAGCTCTCCCTCTGCACTGTCTCTCTGAGGCACTGCGTCACCTCCTCCTCAGTCTCTGACTCATGTTGAAACTCTCCTCTTCCTTTACCCTGCAACTCTCCCTCTGAAATCGAAATCCTTCTCCTTGAGAATCGATTTCCCTCGGGATACTGAGTATTTGCCCCGTGTGTCTCCAAATGACTCTCAAGTCTTCTCTTATACTTTTCTTGTTGATGAATCAATGACCGGGATTAAGTCCCTAATCAACGACTAAGATTAAAATAGACTTGATCCTCGCCTCGTAGAAGCTTCTCACCCATATCTTTATTAATACCCATTAATATTTTTATTTTCCTAAGTTTAGACTTAGGAACCCATTAAAAATATTAATTATTTTAATAATTCATCACCCGCGTGGAATTTCTCCAAACGATTTCTGGGTTTTGGAGATCTCATGAATTCTAGCCCTTCCACAAAATTGCGGAGCTATATCACATCCGATGTTACCCAAAATCAACACTCCCTATTAGCAAGGAATGTGTTCTAGCAATGCCTTCCTATTAATTTTAGGTATGTTCTATGCTTAGAGCAATTTATTTCAATTTTCACGGTTAGCTCAATATCTTTTCCAGATTAGAAATCACATCAGCATTAAAGTAAACTGCAAATACAACATAAACATAAATCGTTGAAGACAAGCCAAGCCAAGAGGACACAAGATGTGGCGCTAGCCAGGGACAAACCCTAATGTGGGGAAACCCTTGATCAATTCGTCTTATATGTTCTTCAATAGTTCAGCAAAGAGAGAGAGAGAGATAGTACATTTACAACAGAAGTCAACACTTTGACTTATCTAGATAAAAGCATAGATCATCTCTAAGAAGTTGATCCATGAAATCAGTTGAAGACATGTTGCTTCAACTGATTCTCCAAGGTGACTCTTTCACCTATCATTGTGCTGCACCTCACCGAGCTGCACCATGCTACACCCATCATCACAATGCTGGACCTTATGACCATGCTGTACACATCATACTGCTGCACCTTATGCTGCATTGCCGTGCTAGTGTTTAGCATTGTTGTACCTTGTGCCACTGCTGCACCATGTTGTCACCCATGTGCTTGCTGCACCATTGCTGCTTCGTGTACTTGTTGCACCAAGTACCATACTGCTGTCCCAATGTGCTTGCAGCACTATGCTTGCTGCACCTTGTTGTTGTCCCATGTACCATACTATTATGTACAGCGACCGTGTACTTGCTGTTGCTGCTGTCCTAATGTGCCACTGCTGCACAATGTCATAGCTGTCCTAATCATTGTGTTGTCCCAACATGCTGCTATCCTAACATACTGCTGTCCTAACATGCTGCTGTCCCAACATGCTGCTATTGTTGTCCCAACATGCTGCTGTCCCATCATTGTGCTGTCCTATTGTGCCACTGCTGCACAATGTCATAGCTGTCCTAATCATTGTGATGTCTCAACATGCTGCTATCCTAACATGCTGCTGTCCCGACATGCTGCTGTCCCAACATGCTGCTGCTGTTGTCCCAACATGTTGCTGTCCCATCATTGTGCTGTCCAATGAGTTTTTAGCACCATGTACCTTTGCTGCCATGTCACATCTTGCTAGGCTTGCCATGCTGTCTAGCCATGCTTGCCAAGCTGTCTAGCCATGCTTGCCAAGCTGTACATGCTTACACTGATTCTTCTAACAACACTCTCATCATCAAATTATCCTCATACTTGAATGCTGGTGCACTGTTGTAGTTCTGCAACTCTGGTTAGGGCATCAATAGTACCCTAACAACTGCCTCTAAACTCGGCAACAGTCCTTGAAAACAGTGCGGCTTACCTCCCTTGAGAAGCTGCTGTCCATACATCCCTTCACGCTGTCTAGGGCAGCCTCCACGCTGTCCCTTTGACCCTTTATACGACGGCTAAGACTCTGTTGTCCACACAGCCCTTCACGCTGTCTAGGGCAGCCTACACGCTGTCCCTTTGACCCTTCATGCTGCGGCTAAGACTCTCTTGTTTGACTACGGTTAGGGCTGGATTAGATCAGTGTTTAGGGCAGCCTTTTAGGTCTGCATTAGGGCTGCCTTCCATTTGCATCTAGGGTTGTAGGCCTGCTTCTAGACTTGCGTAGAGACCAACGTATAGGTTAGGGCTCCTTCTTGATATCGTTAGGGCTTATCTTCATGACTGCGTCCTCTAGATTAGGGTAGTGTATTTCTTCTTCTTGACTGCGACTAGGGCAACCTCATTTCTCCAATGTCTAGGGCTACCACTCCTAGATTTCTCTTCCACTAAAACCCAAGACAAGTGAGAAATAAAGATAGAAGTGTGTGTAGAAATGACTATTAAGTCATCTCCTTTTATACTAAAAAGTTGAGCACATGTGGGGTTTATTTGGTTGTTGGCCGACCTTGACGAATTGTCTTATAACACAAATAAATTCATAACTCTATGAATACTTATCGGAATCAGATGATCTTTAGATCAATCCTACACCTCTCGATGAGAGGGATCCAAGAAAAATATCAGCTGCCATAAATAAGATGACCCACATGGAGTTTGGCCCTAGTTTCCAATTTTAACACTCCCAATAGAAGCATCACACTGATCCATGACATCGGTCCTTTGCGCTGTTGATGTTTGGCCTGTTGCCCCTCATCTACTGCGTTGCTGCACCCTGTACTGCTGCCCATGACACTGCAATTGCCACTACTACATCTATACTGCAGCTCCCTTTGAACATGCTTCCCATAGCACTGACAGTGTTAATTGCTGCATTGCAACTCCTTAAACTATCTGCTTCTGCTACTGAAACGGATTCTTAACCATCCCCATCTTCTCCCTGAAATAAACAAACTTTGTTCTTCCTAAAGCCTTGGTGAGAATGTTTGGCACCTATTCTCTTGTCGGGGTGTACCTCAACTGTACGGCCCCTCGTTGGACACAGTCTCTGATAAAGTGACACCTACTGTCAATGTGCTTTGACCGATCATGAAAAACAGGATTCTCAGAGAGCTTCATGCAACTCTGATTATCACACAAAATATTGGTCTCTTCCATCCTTCTCCTGAATAGATTCACAAGCAATTTCCTAAGCCATATGGCTTCACATGAAGCTGTGTTGGCTGCGATATATTCAGCTTCAACTGAGCTCAGAGCTACGGATTTCTATTTCCTACTACACCAGGAGGTCATTCTCGATCCAATGTTGAAACAATACCTAGTGGTACTTTTCCGATCTACTGAACTTCTAACCCAATCTGCGATAGTGAACCCACTCAGCCTGATGTCATTGCCTTGGGTGTACATTAGTCCTTGCTCCACTGTTCCTCGTATATATTTGAGAACATGCTTCGCTGCTGCCCAATGCGACCTCTTTGGTTCCACCTTGAACTGGCTGAGGGTGTTCACAGCGTAACAAATGTCTAGCCTAGTGTTGACCAGATACATCAGGGACCCTATGAGTTGCCTATACAAGGTGGGATCGACTTCTTTATCTTTGGATGCATCAATCTTCTTCTAGTTAATGATCATTGGAGTAGCCATAGGTCTACAATCCTGCATTCTGAATCTTTTCAAAATCTCTGTAGCATATCTCCCTTGTCTAAGGAAAATCCTGGCCTTCTGCTGCCAAACTTCCAACCCCTGGAAATAATACATTTGTCTGAAATCCTTCATGTCGAATTTTGTGGCTAGGTTTTCTTGCAATCTTTGATGAGCCTGTCAGAAAAATATCATCCACATATAACACCAGGCTATGTTGCAGGAAACGTGGGGTATGAGGGCGTTTCCTTACGGAAACGGGTACGAAACGCTGAAACGCGTTTGGTACGGCCTTGAAACACGTTTCAGGCCGTACTGCCACGTTTCACGAAACTGAAACGTGGCCAGTACGGCCTGAAACGCGTTTCAGGGCCGTACGACCCACGTTTCAGCATTTACTTGTGTTTTTTTTAATTTTTAATTTTTTTATTTGTTTTGTAATCTATTGTTACGTTAGCCTAGTGTTTCAGGCCGTACTGGCCACGTTTCAGCATTTACTTGTGTTTTTTTTAATTTTTAATTTTTTTATTTGTTTTGTAATCTATTGTTACGTTAGCCTAGTGACTTCTAGTTGCTTCCAGATGCCTGCCTAAAGTTATAAAAGTGAACTTTTGCCCTGGTGTTGATATGCAGTTCATGGTAATGTTAAATTCTTAAAGTAAAAGTGATATTCTCCTTTATTTTTCATTTTCGTCCTTTTACTTAAATTTTTAACATTACCATGAAATGACTCAGGATGTTTGAGAGTGGTTTCGCCCTCATTGGATTTCATATGGAGAAAGTAGAATTTTAGTTCTCACTCAAAATCCAGCAGACTTATCTGTTTTTCAGGATTTCAGGATTGGGGTAATTGCAATGTTTCCATTGGATTTTATCATGTACTAGGGTATGGAACTTGTATTTAATCGAGAGAACAAAGCTCTCTATGCAGGGGAGACTCCCAATAATCAAGAGAATGTAGGGTACTAGGGTATGAAACTTGTATTTAATCAAGAGCACTAAGGTCATTCGACTATGTAGGAGGAGACTCCCAATCAAGCACGAGACAAAAAATTAGAAATTTCTCATGGCTGATTTTGGATATTTCTATTTTCATTATGTGATTATTCATGAGTAAATGTGATGTAAATTTAGATACTTATAGTTTATGCATTGACAATTGACAATTTTATCATAATGTAATAAATTAAAATGTATCATATATGCTTTATGATTGCACATATTTCTTAAATGTCCTAATATATATATATATATATATATATATATATATTCGCATTTCCCCGTTTCCAAAATTTGGGGAGGTCGCGTTTCGTATCGCTTCTCGTTTCGGAAACTCGTCCCCGTTTCCCCGTTTCGTGCAACCTTGACACCAGGATTAGAGGCTCATTCTCTATAATCAGATAGTAGAGGTTAGGATCTGCGTCACTCTTGACGAATCTCATCTTCTGCAAGTAACCATCAATTTGACTGTACCATGCTCTAGGTGCCTGTTTAAGCTCATACAAGGCTTTCTTTAACCTGCATACATGAGATTGCTTCTCATGTTTCTCAAAACCCTCTGGTTGCTCAATGTATACTTCTTCTTCTATCACCTCGTTCACGAATGCCTTCTTGACATCCATCTGGTGAATCTCCCACCCCATCTGTGCTATAAGGGATATCACGAATCTAATAGAAGTATACATGGCTACTGGGGCGAAGGTTTCTTCGTAGTCTATCCCTTCCTTCTGAGCATGCCCCTTAGCCAGAAACCTGGCTTTGTATTTTTCCACACTGCCATTTGAATCGTATTTGACTTTGTAGATCCACCTCGAACCTACAATGGACCTATCCCGAGGCCTAGGTACCACTTCCCAGACATCATTGACCATTATGTAACTGTATTCCTCCACCATAGCATCTTACCCATACTTGATGTTGAACGGCCTCTTGGAAACTAGAGGGTTCTCCAACCTGAGCCACCAAGGCTTGGTATCTGTCTGGCTATGTACTCTCCCTTTTCTCGTTCTTGGGCATATCGTCGAAATCATCTGCATCTCGTAGTTTCTGTTGAAGTTCTCGGCTTGTTATACCAGTGGTAGTGGGTATATCTATTTGTTCCTCCTCTTCACGAGACTCCACCTGTTGTGATACCTCTGGAGTTTTGCCTTTTGGAGAAATATTGGTGCTAGTTTCCGTTGGTCGAAGTGGCAGGACCAATGGATCATCCTTTGACTGCTCTTTCGAAGGCATTTCTTGAGATTTCCTGAAAGCTTTGTCCTCCATGAACTTTACATCTTGTCGAATCACGATCTTCCTATTCCCGGAAGATAGACTCTATATGCCTTAGCATTCTCGCTATATCCCACAAGATATCCTTTTTCCGCAATCTGATCCAATTTCTTCCTCTTTTCTTCGGGTACATGGCAGTATGCCAAACTCCCAAATATCCTGAAATGACTCACCTCAGGCTTCTTACCGGTGAAGACACTCTCCAGAGTAATCTTACCTAATGCCCTATGAGGAGTCCTATTCTGGACATACACTGTTGTGTTGCATGCTTCTGCCCATAGAAACTTGGGCATATCCTGATCATACAACATCGCCCTGGCTGCTTCAACAATAGTCCTGTTCTTCCTTTCTGCTACTCCATTCTGCTCCGAATTATAGGGGGTTGTCCACTCTCTTCTGATGCCTTCCCTTGCGCAAAAATCAGTGAAGTCCTTGTTGATGTATTCTCCACCATTTTCTGAGCACAATATCTTTATCCTCTTTCCTGTCAGATTCTCAACTAGAGCCTTGAACTCTTTGAATCGACCAAAAACCTCATCCTTGGTTTTTAGAAAGTAGATCCAAGTCTTTTTGGAATGGTCATCAATGAAGGTGATGAAGTATTCAGCACCACTAAGTGCTTTTGTGGACATGGGTATGCAGATATCTAAGTGTATCAATCCCAGTACACTCTTAGCCCTATTGTTGCTTCTGGAAAATGCCACTTTGGCTTACTTGCCTAGTGCGCATCCTCTGCATACATCATCTCGTTTGGTACGCAACTTTGGAACTCCTGATATTGTTATCCCAAGAATTCTTAGAGGCCCATGGTGTAAGTGTCCCATTCTCCTGTGCCATAGTTCATTCAAATCTTTTTCCCCACTGTTCCCTATCAATGCCATTTTGGAGATTCTAGTTGTAATCTATACTTGTTTCTTCTGACTCCAATCTGGGCCTTCTTTTTCCAACTCGGGTGCTTGACATATACTTTCTCCTTAATGAAGAAAACATCATAGCTCTTGTTTTGAAGCTGAGATACAGAGAGTAAGTTCATCCCCAATCTCGGCACAGGCAACACATTGGTTGCTCGAAGCTGATCCCCTGCTTCTGTTTGAAAGACTACAGTACCTCTTCCTACGGGGGCACATTTCGACTTATTTCCCATGGTGATTTGGAAGTTCATCCTTTCTTCTAGATAATTCAAAAAACATTCTCGTATTCCTGTCATGTGCCAGGAAGCTCCACTATCTATATACCAAACCTCAGAGGAGGCAGAACTCACTAAGCAAGGGACTTCTTCTTCCAGTCTGGAAGCTAACATAGAATAATCACGATCTATGTTCCTCGTGCTCTCTTCTTCCTCTGGAGATTTGCATGAGTCATTCTGAGTTGATGCCCTGGCACATGCTCCTAACTCATAGCAGGTTCTTTAATTCTGTTGCTCGATCTCTGCTCTGATACCATGTGAAAATTTCTAACACGAAATTCTACTGCAGTAACTGATTTATTTTTCCTACTCATTTCTCACAATAAGTTGTTTACAAAACCCTTCAGTAAACATTAAAAATAAATTCTACTGCAGTTATCACATAATAGGATAGAGAAAAATAACAGTGATAGACAAGCACAAGAATCAATCACATCAACACAATTATTAACTTATTTTTGGACAATTGTCCTTAGAAAAACTCAATGCGGGAAAACCGGTGCAGCAGATGAGGGTTTATTTATTATTCTTCAACAACAATCTCTTTACAAGGAATGATTTTGCAGTACATAGAGAAATCTTCAAGAAAACACCTGAGATAATTTTCCTCCTCAACTAGGAGAAATTCTGACACCCCACAGACCCTTTAGCCTTCACTGCGTCACCCCTGCATCATCTGCGTGAGGATTGCGTTATCCCTGCGTCATCTGCGTGAGAACTCGTCCCTACTTGCACTGTCTCTCAGAGTTCTCCCTTTGCGCTGTCCCTTTGAGGCACTGCGTCACCTCCTCCTCAGTCTCTGACTGATGCTGAAACCCTCCTCTTCCTTCACCCTACAACTCTCCCTCTGAAATCAAAATATTTCTCCTTGAGAATCGATTTCCCTTGGGATACTGAGTATTTGCCTGGTGTGTCTCCAAATGACTCTCAAGTCTTCTCTTATACTTTTCCTGTTAATGAATCAACAACCGAGATTAAGTCCCTAATCAATGGCTAAGATTAAAATAGACTTGATCCTCGTCTCTTAGAAGCTTCTCACCCATATCTTTATTAATACCTACTAATATTTTTATTTTTCTAAGTTTAGACTTAGGAACCCATTAAAAATATTAATTATTTTAATAACTCATCATCCGGGTGGAATTTCTCCAAATGATTTCTGGGTCTTGGAGATCACATGAATTCTAGCCCCTCCACAAAATTTCAGAGCTAGATCACATCTGATGCTACCCAAAGTCAACATAAGGCACCTCGTTGAAGGGAGCGATTAGGAGATTACAACATGTATCCCAATGCAATGCCATGGATTCCAAGAAAAATGACACAGATCCCAATGTAGATATATTTGTCTATTTATTGGTGCAAGGATCCCAAGTCAGTATCATGGATCTCGATGCAAGTAAATGGATTTCAAGGTATTGTGCATAGATCCTAACGTGGGGGTACCCGCCTATAATAACAAATCATGTCTCAACATGACATTAGGAAACATGCAATAAGTAATCCCTTCTAATAAGTTAATAACATCATAGCATAAGTTAGTTTTATAGTAAGCCTAAGTTTACAATGGTGGAGCAACTTTATCCTTATTACATGTCCCAATTTCTAAGCCTAGAAGTATTTCCTAGGTCACGTGGTTAGAGGTGTTGAAATATGTATAACTAGGTTCGATATTTGTAATGGCACATGTAATCATGATTTTATGTATTTGATGTAATGAGAAAAGTAAATTTATTATTGTTGTTCTTAAGGCATGGGTTTCATGCTCAAGGAAATTTATTTTTAGGTCAAGCTCCCATTGTGAGCTCCTAGGGATTGTCATTGAGTCTACAAGTCATTAAATCATTGTCATGTATGAAAGACCCATTTTGGGGCATGTTACATATTGTAAAAGAAATTATTTGAGTCAAAATAAAGTCAAATAACCCTCCAAGACCTCATCAAATGCTAACAAACAAGTCAGCCTATCTAGAAGGTGAAGTCGGCCTAAAGGCAGTTACAAGTCGACCTACAAAGATGGACATGAAGCCTATATAAAGGAGGACTCAACCTCATTCAAGGACTCACTCATAACACACACAAGTTCAATCAAGGAAGAGCAAAAGTGCGAGGAAGAGAAGGACAAAAGGAAAGAAGAAAAATCAAGTTTTGGACTGTTTTTCTTGGGTATTCTTCTCACACATGCGAAGTGAATTAGGGCCTCCTTCTGCAGCAAGTTGCAGTCATCATCAAGGACTGAAATTTGGGTCAAGGAAGGTCTCTCTAGCAAGCCGAATTGTCAAAGAAAGAAGTCAAGTGAAGTGAAGTTGAAAGGAGGCAAATTTGTCCATTTTCAAGCCACACGTGTGACCTAGGGTTTTTGCAAAAGAAGCCGAAATTACAGGTTTGCAACAACAAGCTGAAATTCTGAGCTAGGGCCGAAATCTGAAGCAGTGGAACAAGTTTGACCAATGTTGACTTGAAGGAAGAGAAGTTCATCAAGAAGAAGCTTTGACTTGGTCTTGGAGGGGTTTTTGGTCAAGGGTCTAGGTCTTGGAATTCGTCAATTGAAGATTCTATAAGAAGAAGAATTCTTGTGGGTTTTCCTCTCAAATTGGAGAGGTTTTGGCCTTGGCTGATCACCTATATCTTGTGTCCTTTGTCTTATTGTTCTTTACAGATTGGTAGCTGTTTGATAAAGAAAACACTAATAATAACAAGTAAAAGAAGCTAATGAAGTGAAGTAAAAATACACCACAAACAATTATCAAAGCAAGAGTAATCATTCTATGTTGCTGCCCCTAGAATTATCAACAAGAGGTAATGAAAAGAGATGAAATAAATTATGGATAGGGGAATGGGATTTCATGTATTGACTGTTAAAGTCATATGTGAGGATGTTGAAGGTCTTCTAACTGGTCCAACTAGCTTTCTAGAGCCAGGAATCTCCATTTTGTGTATGTAAGCTTTTTTTAGAGGGGGTTTTGCTTAGAGTTACCTCTTTGACACTTTATTTCATTGTATTCTTTGATTTTTTAGTCCCCTTTTCTCTAGATCTGGTTTTTTAACATAGGAGTTTAGGGATTGGGCCTTTTTAGTGAAGCAATATAGCGCTAGATTGATTATTTTTTAATTTTTACTTTATTTGCTCTTCACCTCTAGCCATTTTTTGGTTTTATTTGACTTTTCCTTAGACTATTTTTAAATTTGCTTAATTAGAGCTTGCTGGATGACAAGTGATTAAGTTAAACATGAATGTGATTAATATCCTTTAATGGAATGGGATGGTACTGAAAGGGAAAGATGGAAAGTGTTAAGTATACTTAAAATGTGAAGTACACTAAACCACTAGAGCCACAGTATCATTGCTTCCCCCATGTTTCCATGATACTTATATAAGGACAATTATGTCGTCCCGTGATACATGAGAAAACATAATAAAATCTTTATCCTTAAGACACGTATCATACCCAAAGTTTGTTATGTTGATGACTTAATAAAGAAATCATCATGGCCATGTCTAAGCAGAAAACCCACACAAGAGGAAGCATGGCACATCAATTGGAGTACATATTATGCATGAAGTATCATATATGAGTGCCTATAACGTCTTGAGGTTAAGGCATAGGAGTTGATATACCATGGCAAATTCATTTAAATAAACTCAGGAGGCATAGATCAACATATATTGATGGAAGAACAGGCTTAAATAAGAAATCTTCGACTGTGATTGTTCATATGTTTTCAAGAAGAAAGGCTCGAGCATGTCTCTAGTTGTAGTTATATGGTATAGCGGAATCACAATCATCATGGGTGCCCCTCTCCAAGGCTTGCTAGATTTTGTAGCAACAGGGTTTAGGGAAGGGCACTTTTGGGGAGGCACTGATTGATATAGAGTGTCCAAGGTAATCCATACTTACCACTTTCCATCTCTTCCTATTATCCATTTCCATTCTTCATGTTAGTTGTCATTAGTCATTTGGATTGGCACCCTATATCCATATCCTTGAGTGAGGGCCTAGCAACTTGGCCCCAAAGGTTGATGCAATTGAGAGAAAGTTATAAGCATATAAGGCCAAAGTGAAAGAAAATGAAAAATGTGAAAGATGGCTGGGACAATAGTTAGTGCGTGGGAAAAGCCTAGCATGAGCTCTACCTCCCCTCATTAGTCATCACCTAGTTCCTTAAGCATTTAGTGCTTCACCTTAAAGAAAAGAATTCTTGAATGTCCCAACCTCGATGAGTAGAAACTGCTACATCTTAAAGGGGTGTTGGAAAAACATAAAGCAAGCTTGGGTTCCTAAGCTATGCACCAAATAAAGAAAATTCATTAAAGTAAAAGGCACACTAGAGGGGTGGAAAAAGTAGGATGAGGAAATGGGTAACTCATGCCACTATAGTTGATCACTCCTTACATCGTTACACTCATGATCTTGGACCCCCATTAGCTGGTCCCATGGATGTGGCACCTTCCTTGAAGTTTCTCCCACTCCATGACCACCATGACACACACACATATGGATAGATGGGCTAACCTAGGACATGTCACTCCCCTATGGAGGCTAGAAGCACCTTATAGGGTCGTTGACCTAATCATCCTTAACAAAAGTGAGGTAACTTGTTCATAGATCCTGATCTAGTCAAGCATTTTGAAGGTGACTTTGTGAAAAGTATTCCTACATCGCTAACATTAAATATGGTTCACTATGATGCTTTAATGGTTTCATGGCCCTAATGAAGATGATCTCACTCGTTTTGGAGAGGTTTTGTTCAAGTGGTTTCACACTGCAGTAGGGATCCCTTGATGGATTGCTTCATTCTTCTTCAACACTTTCCAGCGAGGACTTTTCCTAGTTCTGATGGTAGACCTAACTTTTTGGCCCCAACGTTGCCCCTCCAAAGATGAGTGTTAGGCCTTGAGCAACTTCCACATGATACTGCACATCGTGATGAACCTCTAAATGTTGAAACACTAATTTGTGGTTCATACACCTTTGTGGGTTTTTTAGGGCTAGTTTGATGCTGCTAGGGGTTTTGTATTCATTCGTGTTGATGTTTACTATCAATTTTATATGCTTTGGTAGCCAATTCATGGATCAAAAATTCATTTTCTATTCATTCTAATTTCTTCAAATTGTTAGTTAGGTTCACAGTTCTGAGACACCATTTTATGCTTTGCTTGGATGATTTTGAGATGCCATTTTTTGCTTGGACAGGTTCACCCTATTGCTTTTATGAATTTGAAACACTCAATTTGGATCTTATTTGCTATTGCGCGCTGAAATTTTTGTTAATTCCATCTATGCTCTTTAGAATTTTTATCAATTGATTTGTTTGTGCTCCTTGTATGTTCCTTGTTGAACTCATTGAACCTTGTCTAGGTGAGCGATCCATCTCTAGGGATACTAATACAGCCTTTTTTCCCTCTAGAGTCTAAAACTTTTGTAGTTGCTTTTTTCTTTGTTTCCTTGACTTGTGCTTCTAGAGTTTGCACCTCATGTAATGAATTTGGAATAACCTCTTCTCCTTGACCATCTAAACGCTGACATTGATTTAATGTTCCAATTTGATACTCCCATGTTTTTCTTTTTGTGCTCACCTTGTAGGTCTCTTCCTATAAAGACTTGAACTCCTTTCCAAGTTACCATCTTTTTTAAGTTTTAAACTTCTTTACAAGTTTTACTAGCATTGGTACTTCCTTACCCTATGTTTCAGTTAATCTTTTGCTTTGATCTTTCTTGACAAACAATGTTAAACAAATTACTTCCCTCTTCTCCTTGATTTTTATGATTCAGGACATTAATCAATGTGCAAGATCTCTCAAAATACTAGCTTCTAGATCAATACAATCTAATATCTCCACTAGATTAACAGCTAAACATAGTTTTAAAAACTAGCTGGTCCGAATCGTAACTGGTCAGTTCGGCCAATTAGACAAGGTTGTTAGAATCTCCTTGCAACTCTAGGTCTGGTGTATGCCTTAGCTAGGAACATAAACACACTAGCAGTGCCTAACCTTAAAACATCTTGCGCAGCGGAAATATAACAGCAATGAGATCAATATGGTACACAAAAATTTAATGGCCCTGAACTTATTCTTATTAGTCCTTCGATAAGAAATCCTTAGGACTCTTGTACCAGGGATCATGACCCTTAACTATCCCTGTACAAATGCCAATATCAGGTCTATCTTTTGACCTGTACACCTAGGGTTGAGGCCTAGTTCATTAGCCTCTCATCTGCCCAAAAACAAAACGTACAACAATTAATTTACTTGCTGTACATACTTGGGCAAATCCCTTTAGCCCACTGTCCTCCTTGGCTGTTGCTGTCCTTTGCAACCAACTCACTGTCACTTGACTGAAGAATTCTGTCCACTTTCTGTAGCAAACTCAGGTGCTTCTATCTCTCCTAAAACTACCCAACCAACTCCTTCTTGCTGCTGTAGCCTACCACCACCTTTGGATTCCTTCCTGGTGGCTTGACAACCCTCTTGGCATGCTCAGCTCACCCCTCAGTCCTTGCTGTATCTTCAACCAACTTCCAGTAGCCATGAACCACCTCGTATCAGCACCTTGACCCTGCTGTTTAGCCTTTGGCCAGGTTGCTCAGCCCTGCGGGTGCCTTTGCAACCAACTCACGGTCACTTGACTGAAGACTTCTGTCCACTTTCTGTAGCAAACTCGGGTGCTTCTATCTCTCCTAAAACTACCCAACCAACTCCTCCTTGCTGCTGTAGCCTACCACCACCTTTGGATTCCTTACTGGTGGCTTGACAACCCTCTTGGCATGTTCAGCTCACCCCTCAGTCCTTGGTTTACCTTCAGCCAACTTCCAGTAGCCCTGAACCACCTCATATCAGCACCTCGACCCTGCTGTTTAGCCTTTGGCCAGGTTGCTCAGCCCTGCAGGTGCCTAGCACCTTTGGTCAGCCCTCCAAACAACTGTCTCGGTCCTCCTTCCAACCACAGGAACTGGACCTTCTTTGCTTGTTTGCTGCGGCTCCTTGCTACTCTTCCTTGGCTCTCCACAGACTTTTTCCCTTGCTGTGGGTTCTTGCTTGCTAGCTCACCACACAAGTTATGTCTCTTCTCACTTGATCTCTCTAGCCTATTCTTTGGCTAGTATATATACTTGTCCAAGGGGTGTGAAACCCCAAGTGGTGTGTCCCTTGGCCTTGCTGGCCGACCTGAGCCTACTTGACTCATAATTAAATTAAATTTATTAAATTCATTTTCTTGGGTTTCAAGCCCGCTCCTTTGGGTCCAAAACCCCAAACTCAAAACCACAAATCCCCCAAGGGCTTTTCCACTCGGAAATAACTTCCGAGCACCAAATCTCAACAAAGGCTTGACACCTAATTGACTAATCTGATTCTGATGCTAACCAACCAATTAGCTTACTCACTCGTGTGGTGGCTCACGAGACACAGGACAGGTTTTTTAAGCGGTCTTGGAGGAAGCCAGGAGGGTTGATCCCAATACGGATCTGGTAGTTGAACTAGGAGTTGAAGGAAGCGAACCACCAAGCATGGCACATGCAACTACTAGTCATGCAACTTGGCGAACTTGTGCTTCTGCTAGGCCTGGTACTACTACTACTACTACAAAGGTTGCAGATGTCCTTGAGCAGTTTGGAGAGTCCTCCGACTTTGAGCCATATAGTGTTTATGTAGCTCCTAGTGATGATCCCATGTCTAGTAGTGGTGATGAGTTTAATGAGTGATCATGTTGGTTAGTGATTTGTATTAGGCCATAGGTCCAGTAGCTTGTAGCATTGTTTTTGGACTCGAGAGGCCATTTAGAGCTTCATTGATTATGTATTTTGGTGTTTATATGTATTGCACTCAGTGCCATTTTGATATATTCACCATTACATGGTATATAGATATGCAAATTTTGAATATTTTCTCTGATGGTTTGGAACCATGGTTTAAAATCTTAAAAAATATTTTTTCCTTTAAAAATTAATTTATTAATGTATTTTTTCAAATCTGGTTTGATTCAGTTTCAGTTCAAAACCTGGTTAGATAGGTGGCCAGTTCAAAGTTTTCTTCCAGTTATTAAAACTATGCAGCTAATAGGTTGGTTCCCACTGGGTTCTCGAGGCTTCATACACGAGGCAACTCTCAACATAAATCCCACCAGACTGTCACAACTCCCAGCTCTACGAGACATTAGAGCCAGATCCAACACAGAGTAACAACCCATCAGTTTTCCAACGCTAGCTTTTTCAAGATGACTTTGAGTGTGAGGGGGTTTCAGGGTCCTCTCTGGCCTTTTTGAGTGACACTGCTAGGCTTTACATCAGTCCCTTGACTCCCATCTCAGCCACCAGGGGTGACAGGGCTCTCTCTCAACCCCTACCTGTATTTCCATTTATGTTGCAAACATTGAATTGGGTCTGTGGTGTTATGTCTAGGCCTGACTCCTTTTTCTCTACATTAGTTCTTTTCTTGTGCTAACTCTTACATGCTTGTCATGAATCTTTTTGGATGGTGGGTTAGTTAGTCTACTTTTATGCTTTTGGAGTAGCCTCTGGCAGTCCCGTAGATGCTTTTTTTGAATGTACCTTTGTTTCAGTCCCATGGACATATTTTGTTCATTGCTGGGAAGCTCGACATTAATAAAATTACGTTATCTTATATTGAGGCCTTCTTGTTGCCCATAAAATTTTATTGGAGCTTTCTGATAACCTCTACAAAAATGTCCACGTTCTTGCAAGTGATTACTTTTGAATGGAACTAGTTGATAATCCAAATTTGGTTGATTTTTCATGATTAGGGACATTGAATGTGATAGTTTTAGCTTTTGGAATGGCCTTTTATAGTTCCATGTTGATTTGAATTCTTGCACAGGAGGGAAGCTCTCTTATCTTTCTTTGTTTGGAGGCCATGGAAAGAGCCATTCCTTTCCCTTTGACATGTACATTGGAAGGCATTGTAGTCTCACCTTAACGGGGATTTCATTTGGCACTTTCTCGATTGGATGAAAGTTTAGGCTCCAATAGTCCCTGTCTAAAGCATTGTTACCCATAAATCACAGGCTGCTTTTATATGTCCCGTGTCTCTCATGCATTTTAAAATCCACCAGGGAGAGATCTCTTCTGTGAAAGATGACCTAGATTCCGTTTGATATCCAAAGATTTGAAGTTATGGTTTGGGGTTATAAATGATTAGATTCGCCCGAAAATGTGCAATTGTGAATTTGTGCCACTTTATCTTCGATTATAATAGATTCTAGAGACAGTTCTGGAACATTTTACAACATCTAATAAAATTTTATCTAGATTCAAGTTCCAACTTTTTGTTGCTTTCTCACATGTTTGGTGATGAGTGCTTTAGGAATAGCTGATGAATATGTTGTACTTATTTTGGACATTCTTTCTTTTACGTGAGAGTTGGATTGTAGTGGGACTACTATCCCTTCTCCATTGCTGCAAATGGATTTCCCACCATGAGAAAATTAAAGTTTAAAACAGGACTTCTTCAGCATTTCTCCACTCTACAACCAGTGTTCTCCATGTTCTGTGGACGTGAACTACGGATTCTGGTGGAGGTATTGATATTATTTTGATTATCGTGCTTAAAATATTCATCGGAATCTTCTCCAAATGTTCTGCTACATCAATGAGGCACGTTACATGTGCGTGAATGAATCTTAAGCTTGAAGTTTTCATTTGTTGATGCTTTCCATGCTACAATGTTTCTTATGCCTTGAAAAAATATTCACAAATAAAGAAATCTTTCTAGATACCATAGCTTTGTATTAAGGGGCATGGCTTATATTGCACAAAGTCGAAGAAATAGGATGTTGAATTTCTGAAAGACAAACGAAGGTGGAGTCCAAGAGTTATGTTCTGTTATTTTTCAGCTAGGTTGTTATATTCTGATTCTTAATTTTTGATATTTTGACATGTGCTCAAATTATTATCTGTATTCAATTAATTGGCTCTTTCCCTGTGAAAAAGAATGATGTAGTCAGACAATCTTGCAATTCTTTTATAAGATAATAGCTGTAAGAGATCAGCCAATAGTCAATTTAGTGTATAGAAGAGCAAGCTGTTGGTTGAATTTGTAAAACTGAAAGTCTACATTTTACAGCAGATGTTTCTTGTTTTAAATGAAACGTAACAAACGTATTTTTCTAAGGTCTGAAATAGGTCTCGGTGCAATTATGCTATTGACGAGAGAATGGCTTAGGCATATGCATTCAAGGGACTTTGTGAGATGCAAAGATTATAAAAATTTGTGTTTAACCAGTGCAATATAGAAAAATTTCTTAGACTTGGTTTTTCTTGATATTCTTTTCTTTAATTCACAGGCAAGCTCTTCAAATTCATCTTGGAGCTCAATTAAAAGTCGCTTTATTGAAATGGGATATTCTACTACTACAGTAGAGAAAGCAATCGAAGAATGTGGTATGTACTATGATTACATATTTTCTATATTCCTATTCTTTTTGACATCAAACGTTGATTTGCTCCAAGCTCAAGTTTCTTGCATGCACATTCTCATATTCTTGCCCTTGTTGTTGTAGGCCTAGAGAACGAGAATTCAATATTAGAGCATATATTGAATAATCAAGTGAGTGAGGTATTTCCTTTCTCTGTTTCCATAACATTGTTACAAAAGCATGTTCTCTATGATGATTTTGGTCATCCATCAAATTTGGAAGATTGGGTCCGAAAATTGATCCCTAATGAACTTTAGAAATGATGTGTACACAAGCAACATGTAGGTGATTATGATTATGCACAATATCCGTTTGTTTTGTAGGAAAGTCTGTCTGATTCATCATGTTGCTCAGTTAGAACTCACTTTGTGAGCATGGGATATTCTTCTACTTTGGTGGACAAAGCAATGAAAGAATGTGGTATGAGTACACTTTCAGCATATTTAACTGAATCATGATATTATACTCTGTTTTGTAATTGATGAATCTTTCAGTGGTTATCTTTGATTGCTACCATCATTGTATGCTATTTTGTTATTTTAGGCACAGAGAATGAGACTGCAATATTAGAGTTTCTCTTGAATTATCAGGTAGTTTATTTGCCTCTCCTCTCTGCCCCTTTCCTGGGTACTATCACAAAATAAGTAAGTATTGTCTTGCATTATCGAGTGAGTTCTCTGCTTCTGTGGATTGACTTGAAGAAATATGTTATATGAAATTGGCAATGTTTTTTGCATGTGGTTCGGAAAATTGGAACCATAGTTCATCATTAACATTAGAAATGTGGCAATTGTGTCAATGAAATAAAGATTTTAGCAACTATTATAGCTTAATATGCTATTTTTCTTTCAGGAAGTCCCTTGTGCTTCATCATCGTCTTCAATAAATTCTTATTTTGTCCGTATGGGGTATTCTTCTAGTATAGTTGACAAAGCAATTGAAGAATGTGGTATGTGTATACTTTGTACCTATCTTTTTTCAGAAGAAATACTTTGAATCTACCTGTGTTAAAACTTGATTGTAATGTACTGCTGTAGTTTGTATTGAAAGAATCTTTGAATTGGTTTTTTTCTTTTCTCCTGCCAATGCTTGTTGTTTTGTATTTTAGGCACAGATAATGAGACTGCGATATTAGAGTCTATCTTGACTTATCAGGTACTTTATTCAGCTGTTCTCTGTGAGTTTTTTACATGCTGTTACGAAAGAAATAAACTCTCTTTGTTGGTTTTCATCCTGAGGATTTGTGTACAGGCACTAGAGAACATTTCACATGATGAGGATTCCCTCACTAAGTCATACAGCTCAGATAATGAGGACATGGTTGAAGATGTCGATGATACTGCTGCATATGATGGTCAATTTTATGAGGTATTCTACCTCAACTATATGTTTTGATTGGAAATTTCAAATTCCTTTTCTCTGTTCCAAGCTTTTCATGGTAAAACTTGGTATTTGTTGTCCATACCAAATCGCAGATTCTCATTAGAGCTTCAAAATAACATTTTCAAAACATAGAATGTGGCCTTTTGCTGGGAAGGCTGCTGTAGGGTTGGTTATCTGATTTTCAGTGTATGGCTGGTTTAGTCCAGACCTAGTCTATGCTTATTATCTGAGGTTTCTTAATATGAAGTACAGATTCTACACTACGGATATAAATTTCGTCATTGTTGCAAGTGATTTGAGATTAAACTTTTTGGTTAGTCTTTTGGGATTTTATCTGCTTCTTAAATGAAATTAAATTTTAATCCCCCGCTTTCTATGAGTAAAACCTGTGATAAAGCTAGAAGTTGTTGTGAAAAAACAGAGTTGATACATGTTTAGCCGGTGGTAATTCTACTGCCAAGAGAAAATGCTGTGAATATAATTTCATGCATTGGAGATCAGGCACACACACACGTACAGTTTCAGGTTCATGTGTGTGTTATGTATACATGCACATACATGTATACATACAAAAATGCACTGTTGCAAACATTCGATGATTTAATATGGTCAAAGCTTTTTGATAAGCATGTCCCACTAGATGTCATTTAACTAGTTGACATCATGAAAGACATCCTTTCCTCTTTCCATTGAATAATGCTTTTGTATTCAGAAGGTGGGGAGAATTGCATGTGGCCATAAAATTGTTTATGCAGAGGGTGTTTGTCTAAGTCATTGCACAAAAGGTTTATACCATCACTCAAGTACTATCACCGTGTAGCAGAATGGAAAAGTGATCATGAGAACAACCTCATACAAGTTTTAGTTCCTTTTGAGGCTGTAGAATGTCCCTACATATTTTACAAGCCAAGAATTAATAATGTTGTTTACAAATGGGCAGGTATAGGAGTTTAACCATGTAGGGTTCAAGAGCCCAAAGGGATACCTTTGAAGAGAGAAGTGGAGCATGAAGTGGAACTGCTCCCTGATGCTCCATTGCTAAAGATAGTACTTTATGGACAATACATACTGGATGCAGATGAAGTGAAGACGCACATTTGCAACAACTATTACAGCAAGAAGTCATAAGGCCAAGAACTTCACCCAACATGTCACCATCATCATAGTACCTATGAAGGATGGAACATGGTGCATGTGCCCTGACTACAAACATCTTAACAAGATCACTTTCAAGAGTCGGTATCCATTACTTTGGGTCACTTACTTGTTGGATTAGCTACAACATGCTAAGTACTGTTGACAAATCCTTAGGGCAGCATAGTTAGGGTTTTTATTAATTTCGTTGCTCTTTTTTTTGACACTTTCTTGTGATGTTTCTGATTAATTCTTCTTTCCGATTATTATATTCTTATCATCAAGATAAATGCCAAACAATGAACATCACAAACACAACAGAGAACACAAGATGTAGGCACCCAAGCAAAATCCCTTTCCTAGGGGAAAACCCAAAAAGTTCTTATTCTCTTCTTTAGAATGAAATCAAATGAGACAACCTAGACCCTTTGACCAAGACATACTTTCTCCATTCCACCAAGTCGGCCTCCCAAGTAGACAAGTCAAACTTCAGCCAAAATCTCAAGAGTCAACATAAGTTATGCTTCCAAAAATAGGGTCTCGGCCCTCTCTTCTACTTCTGCAATCTTCAGTCTGTGATCTTAGACATGGTAACTTTGGCGTTGCAATATTTCAGACTTCAGATCATCCGCATGTGTGGGATAAGGATAGGAATTTCGGCTTTCCTTTGACTAGATAAATGTCTCTTCTTCATCGCTATGATATTCCTTCACTTCTAGGCTATTTGTATCCTTTTCTTTCAATTGAAATTACAAATCAAATTCCTTGCTTGGATCCTGTTGTCGCACAAAATATCTAGGCACTACGACAACGACTCAGATCGGGGGCTGTCACCCTGATCCCCAATCCCTTCGGTTAAGCTATCTCCTAACAACAGGCTAAGGGGGGTAGACCCTACGAAAATAGTATGGAGGAGAACTAGTTGGGAACCAACCAGTTTAGGAGACACAATCAATGGACCAAGTACTTGTTTTAGATTTACCAAGACTTATAGGATTCGATTAGATTTAAACAATTGATACTGGTGCCTTATGGAGCCAACTATCTTGCTAGGAAATTTTAGGACCAAGTAATTGATAATCAACTGTTGCTTGGATGAATAACTATCTTATATGAAATGCAGATCCTAAAACTAATGTGAGATGCAGGAATCTTGGTTAATTTTAGTTAAATGCCTATCTAAGTTTTAACCCTTCGATCTTTTCTATATTGAGCTTGATTCCATAGTAAATGGCAGAGAGAAGATAAGGTGAAGCACACTAAGGTGTGATTAACGATACCTCTCCTGAAAATCTAACATACTTGGTACTTCCGGCGCAATAAAGAGTTGTGGCTCTAATGACTGCACTGTTTTAAGTACTATTAAAAGCAGACTTCTCAAGCAAAGATGGATGGGTACCTATCTTTCTATCGACCAAGCTTATGATTGGGAGTAAATTTTAATTATGCAAAACTAACTTAATATGCAAATGCATGAGATGATTAGAAGATGAGATGAAGTTAGATTCAAGGATTGGAAGCACTTATGTTATATGTTAAAGCCCTTAATCACCAATATAAATATTGGACACTACACTGAAAGATAAACTTCTCAACAATATGCTATCACAATATAATGTCTAGTTAAATCACAAGCTTATCACGTCAATCTATTTAAATTCTTTGCAATGCAATTATAGCTCAAAGAGAACAATTTTTTTTTTGTAAATCTTCAATATCACCTTCAAGATAAATGCCAATGTTATAGATGCTCAACTACTCAATTTAGGAAACAAAGGATATGCAATTTATCACAATTCCGATGAAGAATACTTAACAATTACTTGAAAAATTCTCAAAGAAATATGCAATAAATATCCAATAATTCAAGTAATTAAACCACACTTAGAGTTAATTAAATGATGAGAAATTTCAATAGATGTCAAGCATAAAAATGTTTAAAACCCCTAGCATGCAAAAGACTTAAGCAATTATATTTCGAAAATTAATTACCATGAAGAACCATGAAATTCAAATGCTAGACACTTCAAACAATTCCGGATTTAAAATAAATTCCTTAAATGCTTTAATCCAAAAAAATTTCTTATTTTCCTATAAGCAAACTTTAGAGATGATTTCAAAAATATTTAGTTGTGTCTCAACTATAGAGAAATTTAAAATTTTTTAACACCACAAAATTTTCCCCTCTAAAAAATTTAAGTCGCAAACCCCTAACACAAAAAAAACCCCAAGAAGGAACTTTAGATAAAAGATTTAATTATTCTTTTGGCAAATTTAATAAAAGATTTAATTATTCTCTCGACAAATTTAATGTGATAAAGTTCATGAATGAAGAAATATTTTAATGTGGCGAATGTGAAAATAAAAAAGGGACTTAATTAAAGTTTTAATGGGCCAAAGGCCACATAAAAAATTTAAAATTGAAACTTGAAAGATTTTTTTTTTTTTTTTTTAGATTTCAAATCTATTTCAAAGTCGAAAATAAATAAAAAGCGATTTTTTTTAAATTTTCGTTTTGTTTAAAAAAACAAAATCAAAATAAAAATAAAAAAAAGAAAAGCAAGCACATTTAAAAAAAAATCGAATTCTTTTGAAGCTCAAAGCCAAATCCTTAAAACAAATGAGAATCAAATAAAACAAAATAATTTGATTTTATGCTTTGAAACTAACCCCAAGGAACAAAATACAAAAATACAAAGGAAATTGAAAGGAAGAGAACTGTAGGGACGCGAATGGAGAAAGGAGGAAGGAGTCGACGCAAGCAACAAGGGAGGACAATGAATCAGGAAGGAGCCGAGACGCAACAGAAGGAGCAAATGCAGGCAACGACAAAGGGAAGAGTGATGATAGAGGAATTTTGTAGGTCGAGCGAAAAGGGATGAATAGAAGCTGGAGCAATGAAAAGGGAAATAAGAGGCAAGTTGAGGGAGGGGTTCGAGCTATGGCCGCGATAGATTTAAGACGCAGAAAACAAAGAAAAGGAGCAACGCTAGCAAGGAAGAGAAGGAGCTGCGTGTAGGCAGCAAGGAGGAATGTGGAGCAGTAGGAAAGGGCTATTGCCAATGTTCCACCAAGACTCTGGTGCGGGGAGACGCACAGGGGGGACGTGTGGGAGTACCCTCAAATTTTAGGGAAATTTCGGGGGTGCGGGGAGTCATCGAGGTGTATATATATATATATATATATATATATATCAAGTTCATATTCATTGTTCATTGTTCAATAATGAAAGCATAAAAATATTAAATAGACAATTCAAATTTGAATCATTGATCCATCCTCATCATTCATTTTGATACATACATCATTCATATGACATACTCAAGTGACAAGTCTCATTATTGAATTAATTATTATTCATACATACCATGAGATTCGAAAAACAAAAATAAAAATCAATAATAAAATATTCAAATACATTGATCGATATCATTCATCATTCAATGGTTCATCATTCTACAATCTACATTGATTTAAAAACTAAATTCATCATCCATCATTCTAGAATCTAAATTGAAAGCAAAACATACTAGTATATTTTCAAAGTTTGAACACTAAATCTATATAACTCAAAGTTTCAAAGTTCAAACTCAAAAATAGTTAAGAGTGAAATGGAAATGACTTTGGGTTGAAATGAAATGAGCTTTTAACTTTAAGGTTTAGGCTTTTAAGTTTTAGTTATTTAGTTTTAATTTTAATTTTTTTTTTAGACTTTTAAGTTTTAGTTATTTAGTTTAAAAAAAATAAAATTTAATGGTTTTGAGTTTTGAATTTTTGATTTTGAATTTTGAATTTTTAAGTCTTATTAGACAAATTTAAAGGGGGACGCCCAGGCGCACCCTTTTTGGGGAGTCTAGACTCCCATACTGAAGGGGGACGCCCAGAAGCACCCTTTTTGGGGAGTCTAGTCTAGACTCCCACGCTGGGGAAACGCACCCCCTTGCGTCTCCCCAAGACTCCCCAAAAAGGGTGCGTGGGGAAACGCACCCCCAAGAGACTCCCCGTCCCGGGTGCGTGGGGTGCGAGGGGTGCGCGCACCCGACCCTGGGGGACGCGTCCCCGTGGAACACTGGCTATTGCAAAAGGAAAAAAAGTTCACGCAGGCCTGAGATAACCACGAGCAGAGAAAGGAAAAACGTAGAGGGAGAAGGGAAAAAAACACAAGTAGAGGGAAAAGTGACCAAGACAGGTTTTTAACAAGTTAATTTTTTTGCTTCACAAAATTGATGAAGCCCTTCTCAAAATTTCGGTGATTACTGCAAAGAATTCAAGGGTAAATTGACCAAAGAATCAACGCCAACAAATTTAAAACCTCAAAGGGCTTGCGTCCTTAAAATTTTTGCTTAGCCATATGAAAAAGGGAGAGCTTATCTCTCAAAAGTAAACTTAATTTATCCTTGCAAAATGGTATTGAGGCCAGATCTTGCCTCCTCGGGTCTAGATCTGGCTTCAAATTAAATTTTTCCTTCAGATCCGCACCTGCAAAACAAAAACAAAAAATACCCAGATCCCAAATATATAAAAATGAAAGAACCCCAAAATCCAAGTTAAAAGAAACTTCAAATTTATACAAAATATTTACAGATTTATGCACAAAGGTTGCAGATCTATCAGATCTGAGGATTATGAGTCCAATTCTGCTCCCAGATCTGATGATCGAAGGCTCTTCCTAGCTAGATCTATGAATTTTTCCACAAAATATTTAAAAGATAAATTTTGGTTTTTTTAGAGAGGTACTAGCCCAAAAACACCCTGTAGAAAAAATTAATTATTAGATAAATCTTGAAGCTTAAATGAGGTAGGCTCTTCAAAAAATATGTATTAAGGGTTGACTAGTCTAACCGAGGTCTATCCCCAAACACTCAATGAAAACCTAAGAGATCTTCTGCAAACACTATATCAACCATCAAATCAAGTCGAGAAATAGAATAATAATTAAACTCTTAAGAAATAGAGATACCTGCTAATTTAATCAAAATTAAAAATGTTATCCTAGATCCAACAATCTGAATAAGATACCTGTATTCATATTATTTTAAGAGAGCTATTGATTGATAGTTTTCACATAATATTAAGCATAAATTCAAACAATGTTACCATAAATTTATGAAGAGGAACACCAACGCAAGTTGAAACCCCAAAGACTTTTGCATTAATTCCATAAAGTATACAAGAGAGCTTGAGAGCTTAATACATGATTCAAAGATCGGATGAAAAAATAGACTGACACCGACCTCTAATTTATAGATAAATTTTCCAACGGCTAGTTGGCTTGATCCCTATCAAATTAATCTCGACCGCTCATAAAGGTTTAATTAACTTTTAATCATTACTGTCGAAATTATTTATTTTTTGAGGAAAAATCGAATTCTTCATTTAATTGATTTTTAATTAACTCAATTAATTTTTTTGAGTTAATGTCCTAAAAAAATTGACTTTGACTTAACCACCAAGGCCCAAGGGTCCAAAAATTCTTGATTTCTTCGATATTCCCTTGGTTAGGGACCTCCAAAAATTAACTTCTTTAAAACTCACGAATTTCACCTTTGGAGAATTTAATTTATCTAGGACACAATTAATTAAATTTTTGGCTTAGGATTTTTAATTTAATTTGAGCAAAAAATTTAATTAATTGACTTATGAAGGGATTAATTATTTTTTTAACCCTCTAATAATTAGCCATGGTGTCTAATTATGAGGGACTATGCACTAAATATTTTTTACATCAATATTTTACATTTTAATACATAAAGGGGGAAAACCCGTTCGTTATAGACCCTAAAAAATATCCATTTTTGCGACACAAAATATAATCCAGTAGACCAAGTGACTTGTAATAAAATAATCTAGCCAATTAGCTAGGATTATTCCCAAATCACTTTTACATATACTCGATCTAAAACACTAGGACTCGCTTAAGATCTTAGCGACAAAATCCACTCTAGCTTTGGGGTAAGAGTGGAGGGAAAAACTCTGCCGATCATTTGTGTCTAGAGACACAGATGAATCAATGAGACAAAAAACCTCTTAGAATGGATATCGTCACCAAAACCATAGGTTTACCTAGGTTGTTACATACAGACGCGCTCATATTGAGATTATTTACATTTTACATATGCAGAATGGACTGACATATTCATAAAGCTGTCGGCTGATGATAAAGTCTGAATGGCACAGACACTCGAACATGACGGATCCATTTTGCGTAAAAAGAGGTCAGACACTCGAAACTGGGGTCATTGACACAGAGTGGTCAATAGATCCTTTTCATACTAGGTTGAATGCTTTGACTATTTATAGTGGGTTGAAGCTCCTTTTGAGGCCGACTTGAAGAGAAAGAGCAGGCCGACTTGGTGGAGTATAATGTGACCAAAATAATTTTCTTTCTTTGATACAATGAGCCCAAGAAGGGTCAAGAATATATAGACATTGACAATGACTTATGACTCTACACTAGAAACCTTCAATGGAGGCTTGATCTAGAAACAAAATACATAGAGCATGAAACCCCTGCTCATAAAATAAATTTTCTTTTATAATAAATTTTCTTTTCTTTCTTTTGACAAATACATTGCATCGTGACTCAAATACAATTATGAAGACCGGTACTAGTTTCATTTCTAAACACTCCCTCTTAACCATGGAGGTATTCATAGTTGTTCAACTAGTACAAGGTTGACCTCAATTTGAAATGTTCTTAAGAAGAGTAGAACAACATACACAATGCTTGGGATACCCTCACTGCCAAGGTATCCTCCCAACAGGGACTAAGGTGTCATCTAGGCATTTGCCACTATAGGTACCATTAGGCTACAACCCTGGTATCAATCCAACAGGATATAGATACCATCTAGGCCTCCATGCCCTGACACCAACCTTTATAGGGATCTAGGTATCAACACCAAACCGGAGCTCCAACCAAGACCCTCCCTTTGGGATCTAGACATCAATTGAGATCTCAATATTAATTAGGCCATGATGTCCTCCCAAGTACCATCATACATGCAATTTTATGGTACTTCATCTCTCCCTCTCAACCAAACCAGAGACATTTATCAATACACTGAATTTTCAGGAAGAGATCAACCCATCCATCAATCCGAGCATGATCCTAAAACTAACTTTGGGAAGAGATTTTGTCAACACATCAACTACTTGTTCAACCATTGGCACATACTGTAGCTTCACAACCCCAACCAGTATCAAACTTTCAATGCTAGCACAAAATTTTGGGGTCTTCAACTATTTTGATGCTGCTTAGGTCATCACAATATCTAAACACATCTTGATGGAGGCTTCCTTCTTCAACTTCACCAACAACATCAATCTCAGGCTCAACACTTTTCAAAATCATCCAAATCTTGTTCACAACTTCATCAATCATGAATAACTATCTGTAGTGCTTTAGCCTTTCTTTGATCTTGCTCTTTCTTCAAGGTATTTACTATAGCTATCACAATATGCTCTCCCTCTTAACTAGGGAGTTATTCACTTTCTTTATTCGAGTTTCTTCTCTACTAGGGGACAAATCCATCAACTCTTTATCATCATATCATTGGAGAACTTCAACCTTCCAGAATATCATTCTTTCTTTATCCTCACATGGCAACATGGTCATTTATTAATCAACAATGTACACTTCAATGCCATCAAGTTTCTTACAACTCCCTCTTTCTGTCATGCTCATCAAAGCCATCAACAAGTATGATCATAAAGTCATCATCAAGTATGAGATAGGTATCTTCAACATCTTGAAGACTATGTACCTGCAAATCTTCATCAACAAGTACAAACAAGCACAAATATACACGTATAAGAGCATGGAGTGAGCATGGAGTCAACTTTATCAAACTAGGGTTAATATATCATCATAATGGGAGCATCTAGGGTTATCAAATAAGAAATCAACCCAAAACTAAACCTGGTTAGGTTTACAATCAACAAGGGTTAAACTTTTCATACCCTAGACTTTTACAATAGACTTGCTGGGGTTTTGTTACAAAACCTAGACTTCATTATCAAGTCTCAACAACTAAATCAAGTTAGGACTTCAATCATAGTGAAAACATTTTACATCTAGGGTTTCATTATCATGCCCTAGAATCTCACATCAATTTCTACTTGTGTTTTTGTTGTAAACCCTAGATATAAACATCAGACCTTCAATGTTAGATATTCAACAATTTTGACCAAGCTAGGGTTTCAATCATAAAGAAGCACATACACCTAGGATTTCATTCCTAGGATATTATATTGACTATTGCAAGTGTTTTGTCATAAACCCTAATTTATCAAACCCTAAAAATCTAGGGTTTCATCATACAACTTCTACATCAACAACAAACCCTAAGAGGCTAGGGTTTCATCATAACATCAACAAACCCTAAACATAAAAAATGTTAGGGCTTTTATTGTGAACCCTAAAGGTTAGGGTCTCACCAAAGTAAACAAAATGTAGAGAGTATGACAAGGGTTGATTTAATGTAAGGTTAATTACCCTTAAATAAGAATGTTTATGATTAAAAACCCTAGACATGAGAAAGTTAGTAATCTAAAGCAAATTTCAAAATGATCGTACCTTTTTATATGAAGAAGGCTAGCTACAGATAATGTGGTCTTAAACATACCTTAAGTTGCTTCCTTTACAAACCTTGTAGGGTTTCCTTTACAATCCTTCCTTTTAAAATATACCTGCAACATTATCTTGACAAGTACTATCAAGTACAAGACTATGATCTAGGGTTTTTTTCTTTTTTTTTTTGAGTACAAACCTAGAGATCAATTAATTCCAAAGGTTTGCCATATACTTTATGAACCTTAGACATTATGAGATAGGATTTCTAAGAGAGAAAAAGTGAATGAGTTTTTCATATCAACTATCTAGGGTTTACAATTCCTAGATATTAACAATGAGAATTTGCTATCCCTAGAACCATACCAACAACTAAATCTTAAAGCATTTCATACTAGACTCTCAACAAATGAACATGCTATATGTTACCCACCATTCTGTTGGTGATATCCCAAGGAGAAAATTCTTCTCTGAGATGGTCCTCAGCTGGCAACAAGCAGCCCCTTGCAGCCACCAACTAGCTCGTTGTGCCATTTCTCCACCACTTGAGCAGGCCATGCGGTCTGTCACCCATTTGTCATGATCGTATGTTTGAAGTTGGACATCCCGAACCTAGAGGTATGCCTTGTCATTTGGTAATTGAGTATTGTAGTTTGCTTATCATGGATACTTCTGGGCATGGATTAATGGGGGGATTTGGCAGAAAGAGTGGGCTAGGTCTGTGCTCTTGTCCCCTAGACCTATTTTGGATGTTAACTTTGGACCCTAGTCTTGTGGGATCTCTTTACTGACCTTTGGGAAACCCTGATTTTGATTGCATGGTCCCGCTCTCGCATCCACATATACACACCCCCATTCATCATTTCTCCCACCTGGGTACACATTCCTCCACTGGGTCCACATAGGGTTAACTTTCCTCCTCCCCTTGCCCACACCTTGGATTGGGTCTGGAATGATGCCCCAGAGGTTGATGCAGGTGAAAAGCAAAGTAAAAGCATAATTGGCCATATTCAATAGGAAAATGTACCTCAAAAAATGTAAAAGATGGCCAGTTTAGTACGTGGGAAGCAGATACATGAGCTCTACGCAATATCATGGTCATCACCCTATTTCCTATAGGCCTTAGATGAGTCTCCTTTATCATTCAGGAAACCATGATTGTCCCAATCCCCGGTACCTTACGCATCATGCTCTTATCCCTTGAGCCTCGAGTAGTTAATTGAAGAAAAATCATAAAAGGCAAAAGGCATATAAAGAAGGGTTGAAAAATCAAGGTCGGGGCAACTCATGCACCACGATTTCTCCCTCCTATACATTATAGACCCAAGTATGGGCTTCCCTTTTACTAGCTACCCTTGTACCCCAACATGTGGCCTAGGGCTGCCCCTTTCATTCCCTACTCCATTTGTCCCTTTATCACATTTCACCACCCTTTGAAGGATGTACCTTGGACATATTATCCCCTTTAAAAGTAGAAACCACCTAATAGGATACTTGGTTAACCCCATCTGGAGCTTAGAGACTATTAAAATTGGCAACTAGGGCCAAACTCCATGTGGGTGATATTATTTATGGCAGCTGATATTTTTATTGGATCCCTCTCATTGAGAGGTGTAGGATTGATCTAAAGATCATTCGATTCCGATAAGTATTTATGAAGTTATGAATTTATTTATGTTATGGACAAATTGTTAAGTCGACCAACAACTTATGTAGGCTCAGAAGCCCAACAGTCATGTCTATTCAGCCTCTACGTTTTAGTAAAATATAAGAGGACTTCAAGTCATTTCTACACACACTTGGATCTCTTCTTCTCTCTACTTGTCTTTGGGTTTTAGTAGGAGGAGAGATCCTAAGGAAAAGCTGGAAAAGCCGGAAAAGCCGGAGCTGTCAGAAAGCCGGAACTGTCGGAAAAGCCGGAAAAGCCGGAACTGTCGGAAAAGTCAGAAAGGTCGGAACTGTCGGAAAAGCCAAAAAAGCCGAAAATGCCGGAAAAGTCGGAAATACCGAAAAAGTTGGAAAAGCCGGAAATGCTAGAACTGTCAGAAAAGCCGGAACTGTTGGAAAAGCCGGAACTATCGAGAACTGTCGGAACTACTGGAGCATTTGTCTTTGAAGGAAGGCAACATGATGTATGAGATCATGGGCAGCATAATAAGTAGCATGATGATATGAGCATGGGCAACATAATGATGCATGATGATATGAGCATGGGCAGCATAATGATGAATGAGATCATCAGCATGGGTAACTTGATGATGAATAAGACCATGGAAGATGCAGCATGATGAGTAGCATGAAGATGAGAGCAACTCAGTCATCAAGGTTCAACACATGTGACAATACAGCGAGGTGTCACACGGTAATGTGCAACAAATAGACGAGATGTAGCACTATGATAGGTGAACGAGTCGCCTTAGAGAATCAGTTGAAGCAATATGTCTTCAATTGATTTCATGATGATATCAAAAGTCAAAGTGATTGACTTCTATTGTAAATGTACTATCTCTCTCACTTTCTCTGTTGAACTTTGAAGAACATAAAAGAAGAATTGATCAAGGGTTTCCCCACATTGTGGGGTTTGTCCCTGGCTAGCGCCACATCTTGTGTCCTCTTGTCTTCTGCGATTTATATTTATGTTCTATCTGCAGTTTACTTTATGCTGATGTGATTGCTAATGTGGAAAAGAAATTGAAATAAATTGCTCTAGCATAGAACATACCTAAAATTAACATGGAATCAGAGCTGAGGTGAAGACAATGCCCAAGCAAGAGTGAAAGAGCAATCACCAAAGACAATAGGGACAAGACAAAAGGATCAATGAGTTCCACATCTCTCTTCTAAGTTCGCTAAGGGTGAAGTGGAAGCAGAGAATATTATCAGAATGGCACAACGGAAGATCACTTCATTGGGAAGTTCAGATCTAAGGGTGGAAGGAAAGGCAGATGCCTTGGTTGCAATAAGTTCGGCCATCATGCAAAGGAGTGTCCGAATAGCAGAGACACATCTCTTGATGAAGATAACAATCATTCCAGGGACATATTCAATGATCAGAGGAATGATAAGTAATGCAGGTCATCAAGGAAATGGTTGACTCTTCAAAGAAAGCAAGGAACCCCAGAATCTATTTTATGTACCTGATCACAAGAAGAACTTGGTGTCCATCTCGGAAATGGAAGTTTAAGGTTTCAGGGTGGCACTCATCGATGGAAAGGTACGTGTTTGAAAATAGATTTTTCAAAGATGTTTTAGAGTTCATGTCTGTATCAAGTCCACTGGGGACCATGTCCATTGACTCAACACCGGAGGTCTGTGAGTTAGATGGTGACCGGGATGCCTGAATTCAAAAAGAGCATGAAGGTACATGTCTGAGATGTACCGAAGGAAAATCTTACAAGGGGACCATTCCCCTCATGTAGCAGGTCCACAGGTTTGGAACAACCCATGGAGTGTGAGATTCATGAACGGGAATCTCATGTATAGAGGTGGAACAAAACCCTTTATGGCTTGAAGCAAAACACCCTGGGCGTAGTATGAGAGGATTGATAGCTGTTTCATGAAGCTGAGATTCACTAGGAGTGAAACCGATCCAAACCATTACCCGAAGGTTGTGGATGATAGACCTCTCATACTGGCACCTCATAAGGACGACCTATTTCTGACAGGTGCAAACCCTCTCATTTGCAAGAGTAAGAGGGAGTTGGATTCCGAATGTGGAATGATAAACAACAAGTGTTAAAATTGGCAATCAGGGCAAAACTTCATGTGGGTCATCTTATTCATGGCTAATAATATTTTTATTAGATTCCTCTCGTCGAGAAGTGTAGGATTGATATAAAGATCATCCAATTCCGATAAGTATTCATGGAGATATGAATTTATTTTGATTATGGAATTATTATCAAGCCGACCTACAACTCATGTAGGCTTCGTTGTCGTGTCAATTTGCGCGACAACATTTTTTTCGACAGTTGGTCTCATCACCTCACAGGGACTACCCCCCTTAGCCGCGGGAGACAGGCTTAAACGGAGGGATCGGGGATCAGAGTGACAGCCCCCCGTCTGAGCGTTGTCGTGTCAATTTGCGCGACAACAGGCTCAGAAGCCCAACAGTCGCATCTATTCACCCACCAACGTTGTGTATAAATATAAGAGGACTTTTCTTCATTTAGACTCACTCATCTCATCACATCTCTCTCTATCCTGCGCAGATATGAGTCTCTTCTCTACTGCACTGAAATGGGTCTCTCTCTCTCACACATGTGAAGCTGGAAGCTGTTAAATCTGAAGCTGCAACTGTAGAAGTAAAGATTGACTTGCGTGACCTAGAAGATCTCCTCTTTGGAACTGCGTTGTAGGTTCATCTGAACCTCCTTTGAAAGCCGCAACTTTTGGTGGTGGAATGAAGTCAATCCGACGAACGGTTTGCAAGATATCGACTGCCCTAGTTTGAAGCCGGAAACTGCTGAAACTGAAGCTGCAATTGCAGAAGTAAAGATTGACTTGTGTGGCCTAGAAGATCTCCTCTTTGGAACTGCGCTGTAGGTTCATCTGAACCTCCTTTGAAAGCCGCAACTTTTGGTGGTTGAATGAAGTCAATCCGACGAATGGTTTGCAAGATATCGACTGCCCTAGTTTGAAGCCGGAAACTGCTGAAACTGAAGCTGCAACTGCAGAAGTAAAGATTGACTTGCGTGGCCTAGAAGATCTCCTCATCTGAACTGCGCTGTAGGTTCATCTGAACCTCCTCTGGAGGCCGAAACTTTTGGTGGTGGAATGAAGTCAATCCGACTGTCGGTTTGTGAGATATGGTCTGCCCTAATTTGATAATGAAGCCGCTAATGCTAATGCTACTGATCTAGGGTTTGCTACTGCTGATATGAATCTGATTTATTGTACTATTTCTCTCTGCTGAATTATTGAAGATAAAAGAAGATTTGATCAAAGGGTTTCCCCACACATTGTGGGGTTTGTCCCTGGCTAGCCGCCACATCTTGTGTCTCTTGTCTTGGCTTGTTTTCTGTTGATCGTTTAATGTTCTATCTGCACTTTACTTTATGTACATGTGATTGCTAATCGGTGGAATATAATAAGAAAAAGAAGTGAACTGTTATAAGCATAGAACATACCATAACTTAACAACAAGCTTGTGACTACCTCGAGGATATTAACTTTAAGAAGTTATATGGTAGTAATGTCGGACCAGATTTGGGAAATGCCTATGAGTTTCATAAACTCAATCACGTTGATGTTCTTGGTGAACTTCTGTCCGGACATATGTTTTGCAGTTAGCATGGTGAGCTCATATTTGGTTGAGCCTCACTGGATTGGTGCCAAGAATCCTCTGAGATATCTTTGGGGCACAATCTCTCATGGATTGAGATACACTGCCGGAAATATGAAAACTGCATGATTATTCGAATGTTGACTGGGCAAGCAGTGTGGAGGATCATTAGAGCACTTCTCAGTGCTGGTTCTATTTGGATTCTGCTTCGACATCATGGATGAGCAGGAAGCAGAAGTCGGTTGTTATAAGTACTGCCCAGACCAGATACATAACTACAAGTATGACCTCGTATGAAGTTGCCTGGTTGTGGAAACTCTTCAATGAGTACACATGATGAATACCATTGTGATTCTTTGTGACAACCAGAGGTGGGATTCGATTATTGAGGAATCCTGTATTCAATGATTGCTCTAGCTGATAGACATCAGATACTGCCTTATCTGGGATATGGTAAGTCGATGAGCAAGGAGGCTCCATCGCTGAGATGATGTACAGGTTGCTACACTTTGTTCAGAGCCCCGAGGAAAGATCAAATTTGTGATTTTCCCGAACGACTTGGAGTCATCGAGAGACCCTTGTAAAAGGGCCCTGCATGTTGCATACATTGAGCTCTATGAGCTCTGGGGGCTTGCGGTTCTTACTGGAGCAACATACGACTACAGGGTGACTCACCCTCCCCTGGTGGTGAGCAGTGGGACAGGATGATTAGCTCTCCTATGGATAGCATGATTCGCTCTCCTATGGACAAGATGATTCGCTCTCTTGTGGGACAAGATGATTCGCTCTCTTGTGGGACAGGATGATTCGCTCTCCTGTGGACAGGATGATTCACTCTCCTGTGAACAAGATGATTCGCTCTCTTGTGGGACAGGATGATTCGCTCTCCTGTGCAGCAAGATGATTAGTTCCCCTGTGAGGTCTGGATGATGTGTTCTCCATGATGATTGTGTAGCAGGATGATTAATTCTCCTGTGAGGTCTGGATGATGTGTTCTCCATGATGATTGTGTAGCAGGATGATTAGTTCTCCTGTGAGGTCTGGATGATGTGTTTTCCATGACGATTGTGTAGCAGGATGATTAGTTCCCTTGTGAGGTCTGGATGATGTGTTCTCCCTGACGATTGTGTAGCAAGATGATTAGTTCTCCTGTGAGGCTTGGATGATGTGTTCTCCATGGCGATTGTGTAGCAGGATGATTAGTTCTCCTGTGAGGACATGATTGATTAAGTTCTCTTGTCGAGGCATCCTACCCATGCAGTCTGGGACTCATGGGAAGTACCTCTCATCTGATCAATGAGCAGGGAAATGAGGATAGGGACCATAGTAGTACCGATGGATGCATCGCTGTATCTACCGTAGTCCCTATGCTAGGATGACTTTCATTGATCTGGTATCAATGATACTGGTCTGGGACCAGTGGTAGGAGTTGTACCCACTATGACACTGACTTTGGGTCGATTGAGGACTGGTCTGGGACTAGTGGTACATACTCTGAGACTGACTTCGAGTCAGTAGAGTACTGGTCTGGGACTAGTGGTAGGAGTTGTACTTATTGTGACACTGACTTCGGGTCGGTTGAGGACTGGTCTGGGACCAGTGTTACATACTCTGAGACTGACTTCGAGTCAGTAGAGTACTGGTCTCGGACCAGTGGTAGGAGTTGTACGGTGTACCTACTATGACACTGACTTCGGGTCGGTTGAGGACTGGTCTGGGACCAGTGGTACACACTCTGAGACTGACTTCGGGTCAGTGGAGAATGGTATGACACATTCTTGATCAATTCTTCTTCTTTATGGTTCAACAGAGCTGAGTTGAGCAGAGCTGAGTAGAGCAGAGCAGAGCCAACAAAGCTGAGCAAAGCAGAGCAGAGCCGAGCCAGCAGAGTAGAGCAGAGCCAGCGAAGCTGAGCAGAGCCAACAGAGCTGAGCAAAGCTGAGCAGAGCTCAGTAGAGCTGAGCAGAGCAGTGCAGGGCACTGATGGCATAGATAGTACTGTTGGACATATGGATCAGTGGATGGAGTTCTCCCTAGCTGAGAGGAAGTGTTAAAATTGGCAACTAGGGCCAAACTCCATGTGGGTCATATTATTTATGGCAGTTGATATTTTTATTGGATCCCTCTCATTGAGAGGTGTAGGATTGATCTAAAGATCATCCGATTCCGATAAGTATTTATGAAGTTATGAATTTATTTATGTTATGGACAAATTGTTAAGTCGGCCAACAACTTGTAGGCTCAGAAGTCCAATAGTCATGTCTATTCAACCTCTACGTTTTAGTATAAATAGAAGAGGATTTCAAGTCATTTCTACACACACTTGGATCTCTTCCTCTCTTTACTTGTCTTTGGGTTTTAATAAGAGGAGAGATCGTAAGGAAAAGTCGGAACTGCCAGAAAAGCCGAAAAGCCAAAAAAGCTGGAAAAGACGGAACTGCTAGAAAAGCCGGAGCTGCTAGAAAAGCCGGAGCTGCTAGAAAAGCCGGAACTATCGGAAAAGCCGGAAACGCCGGAAATACTGGAAAAGCCGGAAAAGCCGGAAATGTCGGAAATGCCGGAACTGTCGGAACTGCCAGAAAAGTTGGAACTGCTGGAAAAGCTGGAACTATCGGGAATTGCTGAAACAGTCGGAACATCTATCTTCGAAGGAAGGCAGCATGATGTATGAGATCATGGACAACATAATAAGCAGCATGATGATATGAGCATGGGCATCATAATGATGCATGATGATATGAGCATGGGCAGCATAATGATGAATGGGATCATGAGCATGGGCAACTTGATGATGAATAAGACCATGGAAGATGCAGCATGATGAGCAGCATGAAGATGAGAGCAGCTCAGTCATCAAGGTTCAACACATGTGACAGTACAACAAGGTGTCACACGATAATGTGCAACAAATAGACGAGATGCAGCACTATGATAGGTGAACGAGTCACCTTAGAGAATCAGTTGAAGCAATATGTCTTCAACTGATCTCATGACGATATCAAAAGTCAAATTGATTGACTTCTATTGTAAATGTACTATCTCTCTCACTTTCTCTGCTGAACTTTGAAGAACATAAAAGAAGAATTGATCAAGGGTTTCCCCACATTGTGGGGTTTGTCCCTGGCTAGTGCCACATCTTGTGTCCTCTTGTCTTGGCTTGTCTTCTGCGAGTTATAGTTATGTTCTATCTGCAGTTTACTTTATGCTGATGTGATTGCTAATGTGGAAAGGAAATTGAAATAAATTGCTCTAGCATAGAACATACCTAAAATTAATAGAGACATTAGAACATGCCAAAGCCTGCTATGGAAGGGAATGCGATTATGAAGTGCCCACCTGTCGTCCATGGTTTGTAAGCTTTTTAACTTGATTTCCCTTGATGACTTGTTGTACTATAAGGCTAGGGGACACATTGGATCTAACGCAGGATTGCAGATGGTTTCCATTTTGGGTTTGGTCTCCCTATACGGGGTGCTAACCCTCTAGAGGGCTACATTGGCACATGTAGGGTGTGCGTTGAGAGCCATGGTCCTCCACAATAATAGACAACACTCCATGGACCCCTAGAGATGTTTAGAGATTGCTCGAGATTCACCTATTGGATGAGGAAGATGCACCTAGTTCACTATGTCCAACTTGTCTCATAGTTGTATCATGCACTTGGCAGATGACCCAAGGCTTTTATGCTGATGTGGCATCACTTACACCATCATTTGAGCCCTTAGAGATGGTGTACAAGCATCTTCGACCTACTTGGAGGCCCATGAGGTTACTTGTGTGCCCTCACACCCATCGGGAGCACCACAAGTTTATTATTTGGAGAACAAGGGTCCAACCCCTTGTCCACTACTTTTGGGAGTCCTATTCATTATTGTGGCACTTATGGACTTCATCAGGCTTCTTAAAAGGCCCAACGAAGCATATTGTTAATCATTCGACCTCTTGAGAGGCTTATTATCTTGTTTATGAGCTAGTTTGGTGGGCTTGTCACCAGAAGTTAGTTATTTGCACATTAATATTATTTTAGGGGCTAATGTAGGCCCAAGTAGCTAAATCAAACTCATTAGACGTGTATAAATAGAAGTGATGAAGATTCATTTAGGCATCATCACTTGGTTTGGACTTGTATGTCTCTAGAGATTTTCGCTATTCCTTCTTGGTGGACGAAATTTTGGAGCATGGATGAATTTTGATGTTTGGATTATCTCTTATTGTCTTGGAGCTTCTTGATTGGCAATTTGTTGATGGTTGGATATATTCTCTTACATGTAAGTACAAAATTTAATGCTATTCTTTCTTTCACATGCATTGATGATGGGATTTTTGCTATACTAGGGCTAATTGCTGCATGCATTTACTGTGAAATTGTGGAATTATGTTTCTATATAGTATCTCTCTATGTATGGGCCATGTATGTTGAATGAATTTTCCTAGGGATAATTCTATGGTTGAATTTATCTTGATAAGCCATCTCATCTTGCAAAACGAAGTATAAAAGCTTTTAAGGTCACTCTCCTTTGCCCTAATGCTAAGCGAAGTTGTCCTTGAAGCCTCCTTGACCTAGAAACAAAGTCCATTCTCATTATTCTTCTTGACTCCAATCTCCCCGAAGGATTAGGCACTGGTCTACCATAAGATGATCATTTAAGAACCATTTTTCTTCACATCATCTTCTTTATTCTAGGTCTAGCCACATTAGGCTTCTGAGGGCACCACTTTCCTGACAAACCACCCATAGAAAAACTTCGATCTCTTGGCCTCTCCTACACTGGCGTGTCTCCCAGCTACCCTCCAAATTTGAGGAGATTCCAACGGTGGGATTGTGAGATATCCCAAGCCCTAGCTTTGAGACCAATTTTTTCTCTAGGATTCCCTAGGCTAGTACCTCATCAGGATCATTTTAGCACCTCTAAGTGAAGATATTTTCTTTGATCCCCTTCTTTTCCTTGTTTAGGTCAAGTTTATCATTGGTTGCTCAAATCCCTCCTCTTGACCTAACTTGGGTCCATTGGGTCCCATATGGTCCCACATCTTATCAAAGTCAACTCTCCAAAAACCACTTGGGAAACCAAGTTCCACAAGGATTTTAGGGTTTAGGAAGCTCCTTTACAAGTCACATTCCCTAAGCCAAACCATCAAATCCCTATTCCCCTGTTTTAGAGAACCTTGCACCTTGCTTAAAAGGTGAGCAAGCCCCACTCTTGAGTCTCTCCTAGGAAAGGGTCATCGAGATCACTTCACATCCATCTTAGTTTATCCATCCTTCATAAGTGATTCTCCATATACATGGTCTCCTCCCATCAGTGAAAGTCCATAAAATGTAGGAAGCTTTAACTGTGGTGACAATGGTCTTTAGCTTCATCGTTGCTCTTGACCTAGCAAGTGCCCCTCTAGGACCCCTTGCTAGTTTGAGCAGTAACACTACATACCTGAAGATTACATACCTTTGACTTTCATGATTGAAAGGTTGATGTTCCATTGAGCTTGATGCTTTTTCTTGCGAACTGAAGACATATTGTTAGATGATTAAAACATAAAGATTAATATCAATACTTACTTGAGTTGGATGAGTACTTTAAGTCGGTCCCAAAATTCTAGAAGCTTTCTCTTGACCGTTGTAAGAATGAGCTGCTACAGGTCTTCAAATAGCCTTCTTCTCACACTGATATAGATTGCCTCCTTTTGAAACAAAGATATTAGACTTGCTTAATGATAGAATATGCATAAAGGTCTTCTTTCACTTTCTTCAATAGGACTAGACACGTCTTCCACAAGGAATGCAAATTTTGATCCTTTTTCAATGTTCCACAACTTGACTAATAACGCCGCTTCTATCCTTAAATTCTGGTTAGGGTAATTCTGTATATGCTGCTACAATCCTTCAAGATTTGATGTACATTTTGGTAATGACTTCTATGGTCCACTGGTTAGGGCTTCACTAACTGTTATAGTGGACTTGCTTAAGACATGCCGAAAATGCCTTACGCAACAAAGATTCTCATGTTGGCTTCTATATTTCTTGAGATGGTTTGGATCTCTTATATAAGAGTGCACTAGATTTTGCCTTCCTTCATAATTTGCTTTTATAATTATAGGCCTCCAATACATCTTTCAAATTTTGGCTTCCTTCCTTTTACAATCTTATGCAACCGCTGTACTTGAATATACCTACTTGTTTAGGCCTATTCGACACTCTTCAACAGACACTATAGGAGCTCCTTCATTTTGGATCTGTAGCAACCCTTGTTGTGTCCTAATAGGTCCTCCTTTCTCTGTGTTATATAACCTAAGATAACTTGGCCTTGTATTTGAGGAAGTTTTACCCCAAACCATGTATATTTATGCTCTTAAGCTTGTGGCTAGCCTTTGCTTCTATTTGGTCCTGAAAATACAAACAAAATGGACTTAAAAACAATCTTTTTTAACCCTTCGGCCTTGAATCCTTGAGCTTGGCTACTTCGGGTGCATAATCAGTCCCTTCTTTGCTAAACTTGATATCCTTTAGCCTCTAAACAACAATGATCTTCAAGCTGCCAATGCTTCTTGACCTTAGCTGTTATACCATGTTGAGAAATCCTTAGGGCAACATAGTTAGGGTTTTTATTAATTTGATTTCTCTTTTCTTTGACACTTTTTTGTGATGTTTCTAATTAGTTCTTCTTTCCAATTATTATATTCTTATCATCAAGACAAATGCCAAACAATGAAGATCACAAATACAACATAGAACACATGTTAAAATTGGCAACCAGGGCAAAACTTCATGTGGGTCATCTTATTCATGGCTAATAATACTTTTATTAGATTCCTCTCGTCGAGAGGTGTAGGATTGATATAAAGATCATCCAATTCCGATAAGTATTCATGGAGATATGAATTTATTTTGATTATGGAATTATTATCAAGCCGACCTACAACTCATGTAGGCTCAGAAGCCCAACAGTCGCATCTATTCACCCACCAACGTTGTGTATAAATATAAGAGGACTTTTCCTCATTTAGACTCACTCATCTCATCACATCTCTCTCTCTCTACTGTGCAGATATGAGTCTCTTCTCTACTGCGCTGAAATGGGTCTCTCTCTCTCACACATGTGAAGCCGGAAGCTGTTGAATTTGAAGCTGCAAATGCAGAAGTAAATATTGACTTGCGTGGCCTAGAAGATCTCCTCTTTGGAACTGCGCTGTAGGTTCATCTGAACCTCCTCTGAAAGCCGCAACTTTTGGTGGTGGAATGAAGTCAATCCGACGAACGGTTTGCAAGATATCGACTGCCCTAGTTTGAAGCCGGAAACTGCTGAAACTGAAGCTGCAACTGCAGAAGTAAAGATTGAATTGCGTGGCCTAGAAGATCTCCTCTTTGGAACTGCGCTGTAGGTTCATCTGAACCTCCTCTGAAAGCTGCAACTTTTGGTGGTGGAATGAAGTCAATCCGATGAACGATTTGCAAGATATCGACTGCCCTAGTTTGAAGCCGGAAACTGCTGAAACTGAAGATGCAACTGCAGAAGCAAAGATTGACTTGCGTGGCCTAGAAGATCTCCTCATCTGAACTGCGCTGTAGGTTCATCTGAACCTCCTCTGGAAGCCGAAACTTTTGGTGGTAGAATGAAGTCAATCCGACTGTCGGTTTGTGAGATATGGTCTGCCCTAGTTTGATAATGAAGCCGCTAATGCTGATGCTACTGATCTAGGGTTTGCTACTGCTGATATGAATCGGATTTATTGTACTATTTCTTTCTGCTGAATTATTGAAGATAAAAGAAGATTTGATCAAAGGGTTTTCCCACACATTGTGGGGTTTGTCCCTGGCTAGCCGTCACATCTTGTGTCTCTTGTCTTGGCTTGTTTTCTGTCGATCGTTTAATGTTCTATCTGCACTTTACTTTATGTACATGTGATTGCTAATCGGTGGAATATAATAAGAAAAAGAAGTAAACTGTTATAAGCATAGAACATACCATAACTTAACATGGTATCGGAGCTGAGGTGAAGACAAAGCCCAAGCAAGAGCAAGAGCAATCATTGAAGAGAAGATTGGCAAGGCTATCCTAAAAGAACTATGGGGTCCTCAACACTCTTTCCTGCTGAAGACAAGCTCCGTGAGAAAGCTGACTATCACGGATGGAAGATGTCTATCGATCTAACCCTTGAAGATCAAGGAGTGCTGGACCATGTAAGAGGCAATATTGTTGAGCCTTCATCAAATGCATCTGCTGCTGCCTGGAACAAATGGTAAAATGGAGAAGTCAAAACAAAGAAGATCATCCGGGACTCTATCGACAAGCGCTTGGTGGGCTACATCTCTGATCTAGACACCTCCAAGGAAATCTACGGCAGACTGGTGAGTCTATTTAAAGTTAATGATGCAAATCAAGTTTTGTTTCTTAGAAATAAGTTGAGGGAAATCAAGAAGGGTAAAGATGAAAGTATGCAAGCATACTTCTTAAGAATCACCGAGATCAAGAACGATCTCCTATCTATTGGGGAAACCATTACTGACAGAGAAATGGCACTCACAACTCTCAGAGGATTACCATCTGAATGGTATGTGTTCAGGACTACTCTTCTGAACAATAATGTAATTCCTAGTTTCGAGGAATTAATGGCTAGATGCATTCAAGAACAAACAAGGGTAGAAGAGCAGGAAATGCCCTTGTCTAAAGGTCCTCCTGCTGCTTTTTCTTCTCATGCTAAGAAAAGAAATAATTCTGGGTCTAAATCGAAAAGAAAGGCTGGATTTAAGGGTGGAAGAAAAGGACGATGTTTCATTTGCAATAAAGCAGGTCACTATGCAAGGGAATGCCCTGATAGAAAGGACTCTCATCGTGACGATGATCAAAATCCCTCTGATGGCAAATCAAAGGAATGAAAAATTCAACAGCAAAGGTAAGAGGAGAGCTAGGGATTGAGGAAGAGGACAACCATTCAAGAAGGCTAGAAAGTCCAGGATATATTAAATGCACCTGACCTTAAAAAGAACCTAGTGTCCATCTTGGTAACGGAAGACAAAGGCTACAAGGTAACCTTTAATGATGGCAAGGTACGTATATGGAAAAATAATGTTAAAGATGCCTTTACTCTTGGGTTTAGTGTTGATTCATTATATCAGGTCGATGGAAGTCTGCTAGGTGTCATGTCTTATGACACATCTCTTCAGTCTGATCTTTGGCATTAGAGGTTCCCCCCCTTCATTATAAAGCTATACTCGGTGTAAGACAAATGGTGATAGGGATGCCCGAATTCTGAGTAGAGAAAGAAGGTGTATGTCCAGGATGTGCTGAAGGAAAGCTCAAAAGGGGACCATTCCCCTCAAGCCAAAGCAAGACCTCTGATATATTACAATTGGTTCACTCAGGCATACCTGAGGTTGGCATTAAGAGGGAGACTACTACACCACATACTCCTGAGCAGAATGGTGTAACCTCACGATGATGGAAGCTGTCCGGGCCATGATCAAAGACTTCTGAAGTTTCTATGGGCTGAAACTACAATCACCGTCATATATGTACAAAATTGATGCCCTCATCAAGCATTGGGTTCCAAGACTCCTGAAGAAAAGTTCACCGCAAGGTGAACAATCTTCCGACTTTGAGGAGCTCTCAAGAAGCCGACACCAGGGAACCGAAAGAAAAGGATGATGAATCAATGCCTGATGTAGAAGAACCCATGGATCTGATTGATTCTCATCCACATGAGCCTTCCTCTTCTAGGAAGAGGCCTTCATGGCTTAGGGGGATACTTGATGATGCTGAAGGACATGCTGCACCCTGAGGAACCTTCCGTCAAAGTAAGAAACTTAACAGGTATCAGGGATACTTGACCATCATGAGCACAATCATACAAGATGAGCCTTCATCATTCTCAGATGTCATCAAGCATTAAGTATGGAAGGATGCTATGACCGAAGAATATGAGTCTATTATGGAGAATGATGTCTGGGAAGTAGTTCCCAGACCCTGGACAAGACAATTGTTACTTCAAAATGGCTTTACAAGATAAAGCATGCAGCAGATGGAAGTACGGAAAAGTATAAGGCTCGTTTTGTTGCTCGTGGAAGGAAGGTATAGACTATGATGAGATATTTGCACCTGTTGCCAGATATACGACCATCCGCTCGATCATAGACCTTGTGGCTTCACAAAAATGGAACCTACATCAGATGGATGTCAAGACCGCGTTCTTGCATGGTTCTATCAAAGAAGAGGTCTATGTGGAGCAACCTAAAGGATTTGAGATTTATGATTGAAAATCTCATGTATGCAGGTTGAAGAAGGCTCTCTATGGGCTGAAGCAAGCACCCCGAGCATGGTATGAGAGGATCAATAGCTACTTGATGAAGCTGGGATTCACTAGGAGTAAAGCCGATCCTAACCTTTACTTTAAGGTTGAAGATGACAAGCCTCTCATGCTGGTGTTGTATGTAACGTCTTTCTAACAGGTGCAGACCCTCTCATTCACAAATTTAAGAGGGAGCTGGCTTCTGAATTTGAAATGAAGGACCAAGGACTTGAAGTATGGCAGAAGCCAAGGGAAATTTTCCTATCTCAAGGGAAATATGTGGTAAAGATATTGGAAAGATTTGGTATGATGGACTGCAAGCCTGTGACTACCTCGAGGATCTTAACTTTTAGAAGTTATATGGTAGTGATGTCGGACCAGATTTGGGAAATGCCTCTGAGTTTCATAAACTCATTCGCATTGATGTTCCTGGTGAACCTTCGTCCGAACATATGTTTTGCAGTTAGCACTATGAGCTCATATTTGGTTGAGCCTCACTGCATTGATGCCAGAAATCTTTTGAGATGTCTTCAGGACACAATCTCTCATGGATTAAGATATATTGCCTGGAGATGTGAGACTACTTGGATATACTAATGTTGATTGGGCAGGCAGTGTGGTGGACCGTAAGAGCACTTCCGAGTGTTGTTTCACCTTGGGATCTGCTTCGATATCCTGGATGAGCAGGAAGCAGAACTCGGTGACTTTGGGCACCGCCGAAGCAGGATATATTGTTGCTAGCATGACCTCATGTGAGGCAGTCTGGTTGCGAAAGCTCTTCAGTGAGCTGTTTGGATTTACATTGGATACCACTGTGATTCTCTATAACAACCAGAGGTGGGATTCGATTATTGAGGAATCCCGTATTCGTCGATTGCTCTAGCAGATAGACATCATCTGGGATATGGTAAGTTGATGAGCAAGGATGCTCCATCACATTAAGATGATGTACATGTTGATACACCTTGTCAAAGCCCCGAGGAAAGATCTAATCTGTGATTTTCCCAAACGACTTGGAGTCGGTAAGAAACCCTTGTACAAGGGTCCTGCATGTTGCATACATTGAGCTCTGGGAGCTCCGAGGGCTTGCGGTTATTACTGGAGCAACATACGACCACAGGGTGACTCACCCTCCCCTGGTGGTGCACACTGGAACAAGATGATTCGCTCTCTTGTGGGACAAGATGATTCACTCTCTTGTGGAACAAGATGATTCGCTCTCCTGTGTAGCAGGATGATTAGTTCTCCTGTGAGGCCTGGATCGATGTGTTCTCCATGGCGATTGTAGCAGGATTGATGTGTTCTCCTGTGAGGCCTGGATTGATGTGTTCTCCATGGCAGCCTGGATTGATGTGTTCTCCATGGCAATTGTAGCAGGATTGATGTGTTCTCCTGTGAGGCCTGGATTGATGTGTTTCTCCATGGCAATTGTAGCAGGATTGATGTGTTCTCCTGTGAGGATAGGATTGATTAGTTCTCCTGTCGAGGCATCCTACCCATGCAGTCTGGGACTCATGGGAAGTACCTCTCATCTGATCAATGAGCAGGGAAATGAAGTTAGGGACCATAGTAGTACCGATGGACGCATCGTTGTAACTACCGTACTCCCTACGCTAGGATGACCTCCATTGATCTGGGATCAATGATACTGGTCTGGGACCAGTGGTAGGAGTTGTACCATACTATGACGTTGACTTCGGGTCAGTTGAGACTGGTCTGGGATCAGTGGTACATACTTTGAGACTGACTTTGAGTCAGTATGATACATCCTCGATCATTTCTTCTTCTTCATAATTCGGACAAAAGTAGAGTAGAACAGAACAATGCAAGAGCAGAGCAGAACAGATCAAAACAATACAGATCAGTGCAGGGCAGAACAAGACAAAGCAGAATAGGCAAAATAGAGCATAGCAGGGCAAGGGTCAGGTTGTACAAGGCAGTGCATTTGATGGATGAATAGTAACGACCGATAGACAGATTGTAGATGAAGTTCTCCATGGTTGAGAGGGAGTGTTAAAATTGGCAACCAAGGCAAAACTTCATGTGGGTCATCTTATTCATGTCTAATAATATTTTTATTAGATTCCTCGTCGAGAGGTGTAGGATTGATATAAAGATCATCCAATTCCGATAAGTATTCATGGAGATATGAATTTATTTTGATTATGGAATTATTATCAAGCCGACCTACAACTCATGTAGGCTCAGAAGCCCAACAGTCGCATCTATTCACCCACCAACGTTGTGTATAAATATAAGAGGACTTTTCCTCATTTAGACTCACTCATCTCATCACATCTCTCTCTCTCTCTCTCTACTGCGCAGATATGAGTCTCTTCTCTACTGCGCTGAAATGGGTCTCTCTCTCTCACACATGTGAAGCCGGAAGCTGTTGAATTTGAAGCTGCAACTGCAGAAGTAAAGATTGACTTGCGTGGCCTAGAAGATCTCCTCTTTGGAACTGCGCTGTAGGTTCATCTGAACCTCCTCTGAAAGCCGCAACTTTTGGTGGTGGAATGAAGTCAATCCGACGAACAGTTTGCAAGATATCGACTGCCCTAGTTTGAAGTCGGAAACTGCTGAAACTGAAGCTGCAACTGCAGAAGTAAAGATTGACTTGTGTGGCCTAGAAGATCTCCTCTTTGGAACTGCACTGTAGGTTCATCTGAACCTCCTCTGAAAGCCGCAGCTTTTGGTGGTGGAATGAAGTCAATCCGACGAACGATTTGCAAGATATCGACTGCCCTAGTTTGAAGCCGGAAACTTCTGAAACTGAAGCTGCAACTGCAGAAGCAAAGATTGACTTGCGTGGCCTAGAAGATCTCCTCATCTGAACTGCGCTGTAGGTTCATCTGAACCTCCTCTGGAAGCCGAAACTTTTGGTGGTGGAATGAAGTCAATCCGACTGTCGGTTTGTGAGATATGGTCTGCCCTAGTTTGATAATGAAGCCGCTAATGCTGATGCTACTGATCTAGGGTTTGCTACTGCTGATATGAATCTGATTTATTGTACTATTTCTCTCTGCTGAATTATTGAAGATAAAAGAAGATTTGATCAAAGGGTTTCCCCACACATTGTGGGGTTTGTCCCTGGCTAGCCGCCACATCTTGTGTCTCTTGTCTTGGCTTGTTTTCTGTCGATCGTTTAATGTTCTATCTGCACTTTACTTTATGTACATGTGATTGCTAATCGGTGGAATATAATAAGAAAAAGAAGTAAACTGTTATAAGCATAGAACATACCATAACTTAACAACACAAGATGTAGGCACTCAGCCAAAGTAAAACTCGTTTTCTAGGAGAAAACCCAAAAAGTTATTTTCTCTAGAATGAAATCAAATGAAACAACCTAGACCTTTTCTTTTTTTGGTTTTGTTTTGTTATTTCTTCTGAATTGGACTAATTCTATTAATAAAAAATATGGTACAAGAAGGTACATTCAAGAGAGACAGAAAACCGGCAACCGGAAATGATAGGACTGTCAACCTCGATTCCGGAGAAGAAGAGAAACAAGCACGGAGCTACAACATATGGCTGGAAGCAAAAAAAGACTGACTTCTACCCAGAATGGGTAGAAGCCTCAACACGAAGCTTTTTCCCTTTCCTTTTTTTGACTTTGACCCAACTGTCGTGGGGTGAATGAGCAGTAACAACTTGAAGATTGGGGTTCTCCACAGGGGAGCCCTCCTTTTCTGAATCAGAGGAGGAGGTCAAATGGACGCGTTTCTGAGCGGTGGCTGTATCGGAGGACTGCGCCAGACCATCGGTGGAAGGGACCACAGAATGAGGGGCTTGATCCATTTCCGCATCGCTATCTTCATCTTCAGAGCTGGAGGAGTCAGAATCCACGACTGGAGGTGGAGAGCAAGGAGCCCATCGTTTGGACTTGGGCTTGGAGAGATTATCCTTATTCTTTTTTGCCGGGCGAGATGGACAGGTGTTCTGCAAATGCCCTGATTGGTGGCAATGGTGGCAACGGAATGCAGTATTTTCGTAATCCAGTGTCTGGGACTAGACAAAGTCGTTGATCTTGAGATTGATTTGGTCTGGAAGTCCTTTGCTCAAATGTAACTCCACACATATTCTGGCATATGAGTAGAGTCCTTTGGATTCCCGCCAGTAATCTCCCATAATGAAACTGCCCAAGGTGTTGCCTATAGCTCTGTAGACTCGAGTATGCCATAAGTGGGTAGGTAGGTTTGCAAGTCTGATCCATACAGGTGTCCTGGTAATGACTGCAGTTGCTTGATCAAAATCTGGGAACCAAGGAGTCAGGAAGAGCCCCGTAGTTCCCATGAACCAAGGGCCTTCTTCTAAGGCCTTTTCATAATGCTTACTATTATCAAATAGAAGAATGAAGTAACCTTTTGAACAGAAACTGATCTTACAATGATGAGTCCAGTTTGCATGGATCCATGCATAGAGATCCTGAGATCGCGGCCACAGTCCGTTAAATCTGCAAATGATGGCTCTTTCTGCAAATTCTTGAAGTTGGGTTGCAAGATCTTCATGTATGATTTCAACAGAGGGAACTTCTTCTATCTTATCAACCAAAACGGGCTTAGGTTTAAGGGCCTCCGGGGGTATGGGGTTCTCAGAGTGTACTGCATCTTTGTATGAGAAGGGATGAGCAGAGGATGACTGTCCCGCTGCACCTCCTCTTAGACGAAGGGTTACCACCAAAGAGCTGTTCCTGGTAATGCTGTAAGAAGAGAGGGGAAGAAGGTCTTCAAGTTGTTTACCTTGAAAGAGAAGTCTCTGAAGGCCTGAAGGGATCCCAATCCGCCGTTCTAGATCCAGTTTGAGATCCAGCACCAGATCTGAAGAACTGACCCATTGCAGGATGGTTCTGCCTGTAGGCTGAGAAATTTGGATCTGAAAGGAGTCAAAGAAGTGCCTAGACCCAGTGCCAGGGCTTCTTGTGCTTCCTAGAGCAGATCTGCCATGGCGATTTTCCATTCGGGGTGTCAGACCTGCAAGATCTTGGCCGATCTGTCTATTGAGAGCCCGATCTGATTGATCAATGGCGGATCTGGGGTTTTTATCAGTGGTAGATCCTGTTAGTAGACCTGTAGATCCGATATTAACAATGCCTAAACCCTCGTTCCTTTTCTCCCATCTGTTACTGCTCAGCGAAGCCGGCTTTTCTATGCGTTTCTGGAGGTGGCTATCCCTAGCCTGTTCTGCAATGGGCATGAACGCTTCATTATCTTTGATTATTCCCTGGTTCAAAAAGTCTCGTCCTCCAAAATCGAGATACTTCGGAGGTGTGGGCACGTGAAGGGTCAAAGCGCAGACCTGAGCACCATGCATTGATACCTCCCGGCTTGGACTGCCTTTCCCGGCATCTTGTGGATTGAAACGTAGGGTTGCAGAGGCAGTCATGGACGCAGCGTCGAGCTCTCGGCTGAGTTTGGGAATTTAAAAAATACCTTTCTTATCTAACAACCTAGACCCTTTGACCAAGACAAACTTTCTCCATTCCACCAAGTTCTCCATTCCACCAAGTCAACCTTCCAAGTAGACAAGTCAAAATCTCAAGCGTCAACATAAGTTATCCTTCCAAAAAAAGGGCTCGACCCTCTCTTCTAGTTCTGCAATTTTTGTTCTGTGATCTTAGACTTGGTAACTTCGACTCTGATATATTTCAGACTTAAGAGCATCTGCACGTGTGGCATAAGGGTGGGAATTACGACTTTCCTTTGACTAGATAAATGTCTCTTCTTCATCGCTATTATCTTCCTTCACTTCTAGGCTATTCATATCCTTTTCTTTCACTTGAAATTACAGATCAAATTCCTTGCTTGGATCCTCTTCATACTAGGTCGAATGCTTTGACTATTTATAGTGGTTTGAAGCTCCTTTTGAGGCCGACTTGAAGAGAAAGGGCAGGTCGACTTGGCGCAGGAGTATAATGTGACCAAAATAATTTTCTTTCTTTGATACAATGAGCCCAAGAAGGGTCTAGAATATATAGACATTGACAATGACTTATGATTCTACCCTAGAAGCCTTCAATGGAGGCTTGATCTAGAAGCAAAATACATAGAGCATGAAACCCATGCTCATAAAAATGAATTTTCTTTTATAATAATTTTTTCTTTTCTTTCTTTTGACAAATTCATTACATCATGACTCAAATACAATTATGAAAACCGATACTAGTTACATTTCTCAACAAGTACTTCTCCAAAATTAGATATGAATCAAAGAAGAAGATACTTGGAGGATTGCCTTCAAGAAATGATCTATATGAATGGTTGATAACAACTTTCAAATTATGTCATACACCAACTATATTATGGTTTTGATGAATGATGTATTGCATCCCTTCCTAGATTCAGTAGCAATAGTGTATGCTATTGACCAAAATGCGTAACCCCATAGGAGGAAAACTTCTCTTCTACGTTTGTCAACCAACTAGATAGCCAACCAACCATCAATGCTTGACAGTCACTATACGCTGATGATATGCCTTGTGCCTCCACCATCTGCATCAACCACTGACCTCTCACCATGGAATATTTCCTCTTGGATGAAAGTGTGCTGCTATTCAAAAGGTACTTTGATCATTTTGCAATTGGGTGCTTATACTTGTTTGTTTTGGGAATTTAGTATGGATAAAAGGGTGATATGGAAGATTGACCAATCTTTACTGTAAATCTGTTCTCCCACCTCACCAGGGGGGTTAATCTTTATACTTAGTCTAGTGGGAGCTCCCTTGAGGCCTTAAGGGTATAGGAGGAGCATTACTTGGAAAACCCAAATTGAGATAGTGTGTTCATTATGCCCTACACCATACTTGACACTTCCCATGCCACGTTACAAGCCCCATATACTGACTCCATTCTTTAGGTCTAACTTGTCATTGGTTCATTGGGATTTTGCACCTTCATTTCCATTGTCCTTGAGTAGGGTCAAAAAACATTACCCTAGAGGATGATGCAACTAAAATAATGGTAAAGCATATCATGGCCACAACAAAAAGAAAAAGAAGAAAATCAAAATGCAAAAGATGGCTAGGACATAAGTTAGCACGTTGGAAAAAGCCTAACATGAGCTCTACTCTCCTCATTAGCCATCACCCAATTTTTGAGCACTTGATGCTACTTTACATCAAAAGGAACACTTGCATGTCCCAACCTTGATGAGCAAGTAATTGTCTCATCCTAAGGGGTTATATAAAATGCTACATCATAAAGATCAAGCTCTAACCCTTGAGCTATGCACTGTAATACAAAGCATTATCGAGAAAAAGTAAAAGGCACACCAAAGGGGTGGGAAAAGCATGCTGAGTAGGGTTACTCGTGCCTCCATGATTGCTCCCACCTTACATTCGTACAATCTGGATGTGGATTCCTCATCAACTGGTGCCCTTGACCATGGCACGTGGCGATGAAGCCTTATCCTCTTTGTTGCCATGCATTTACAATAACACCTATTGATTGAGGGGTTGACCTTGGACCTTGAGGGTTGGAAGTACCTAATAAGGTTGACCATTAGCCACCCCTAACAATTTAGGGAACACCTTTACGGGACTTGGTCTAGTTAGATATCAGAAGGTGATCCTAGTTTGAAGTATTAATATGCTCTCAAATTCTGAGTTTGGTCCACTTGGATGCTCATATGATCTTACTATCTAAAGGATGGTTGCTTTCATTTGAGTTCATGTTGGTCATGTCAGGTGGTCCATAAAAACCTAGTCCTTGAGGGCACCCACTCCATAGGTACCCAGGCCTTCCAGAGAGATAAATGACTTAGCAGATGCAACGTTGAGAGCATTTGTCCTCATGATGACTTGAGTAGATGTTACATGTCCCAAAGCACCCTCAGGACCTAGGATGTGGGTCTCCTTTGACCAAACTCAAAAGATTCTTGTTGATTGCACTGCTAGATCCAACATACCCCCAGGCTGGCCATGACACTACCTAATGGGCAAACCATGATGCAAAGCTCAAATGAGGATGGTCTTCCATGAGAGGCTAGGGAGGGCTTGTTGCACTTGTTGGAGCCCTAACGCCCAAGAGAGGAGGCCTTGTTTTGACTATTGAAGACCCATGGAGATAACATGGTGATACCCCAGTTAGATTTGGGACCCCAAAGGATGATTTGAGGGACACTCCTGAAATTTTGGATGATCTTGGTGCTCATACACTTTTTTAAATCTTCATCGCACCATGACATGATATTTGGAGCACAAAAAGGGCATGGTGTTCACAATTATGAGGCTAAGACTCACACATGTGGGCATAATGGCATGTTTTAGCATTGAGCTACTGGGTTGGCTTGTAACCTAAGGTTTGTTTCATGTCAAACTTGTTTTAGCAGCTTCATTAGTTAAAATTAATTGAGGTAGACCTTAGATAAGTAGAGGTCACCACATTCTTGTTTCTCATCATCACTTGTGTAACAAGTCTGCCTCCTTAGAGGATTTTGACCTAACTATTGTGTCTTGAATTCTTGTGGAGATGTGATCTTTTGTGGAAATCCTTCTTTTGGAGACATCATTTTGGGAAAATAAAGGGCTTGTTCATGCATTTCTTATAAGTACTCTTATTGTTGATTATCTTTTGAATGATTATTCTGTGGAATGCTTGTTGTTAGGGTTTCTATGTGCTAGTTTTATTGAATATTTTTCTATGAAATCTTGGCAAAGTATTGCATGTATTAACGAAAAGAATGTATGACAATCCCTTGAATGATCTTCATGTTAAGCTCTCTTCATGACTTTATCCCCTCATAAAGTGATAGTTAGGGTTTTGAAAACTAGGGTTTTTCTTGCCCTTACTCCATACTAGGGTTTGATATTTCCATTAGTAGGTTTCCCTTAGACTCCATCACCCAAGGATCAAGCACTGGCATCCACATAGGTGATCACACCATAGAAAAACATCTTTTAAATCTTTTTCTCTCTCCATGACATTTTCGACACTTCAAGGCAAGTCGTTAGGTTAGGGCATAGGGGCGAATTCAACTAGGAGTCTGTTAGACTGTAGGAGGGTTATAAAACGTGGTTTGAACCTCATTGCATGAAAATCTACTCTTTTCCATGGTAAATTCTTACTTTTTAGGGCCGATGTCACAAGTCCTAGGTAATTTTTCCCTAAGGTAAACCCTAACCTCACCCTAGGCTTCAACTTAGGGCTTCTTGAAGGCTTGACCCTCCAGTTGTCGACCATATCTATTTTCAACAAACCTTTTCTTAGCCTTATGCGCCTTTGTAAGCCTTTGTTCTTGCCTATTCATTAAACCCTAGGTCTCTTGGAGTCCACGCTTTGCCTTGTCTTTGTTGGATTGAGCCTTGTCCTTAGGTCGAGTGCCATTCTTGAGCCTATCCTTTGTGACCTCCAGGCCATAGAATTTGGATACCTATTAGGTGACTCATATAGGGAAGCCTACTTTGCGGTGAAAGTCCACTAAAGAGTAGGAGGTAATGAGTTGTGGTGATGGTGGGCCTGTTGCCCACCAAAAAGTGGGTACCCCTAGGGGAACTTTTCTACTGATCATCTTCTTCCAGCTGGCAGCCAACAACCCCTGATGGCCACCTTGTAGCTGATGTGATGTGCCACTCCATCTCCGCCACCTGCATCAGTCATATGTTTCCTAGACCATTTGTCAAGAGCACCTGTTAGAAGGTGGGTAATCCGATCCAAAAGGTATGTTATTCATTGTGCAATCGGTTGCTTATGCTTGTTTTTCATTTGGGCATTTGGCATGGATTATTGGGTGACTTGGAAAACGGATGGGTTTTGGTCGTGCTATCGTGGTTTTGTTCCCTCACCTTAAATGAGTGGTTAATCTTCAATCATATTCCAATGGGACCTCTCCTATTGACCCATGGCTTTAGGAAGGGCACTACTTGAGAAACCCTAATTTTGGTAGCCATTACCGCAAAACCTTGCAGGCCTTGGAGAGGGAAACCTTGCAAGACAAGAAGCTAGATCAAGTGCTAACAATGGGGCAATAACTCACTGTCACCATAGCCAAGGCCCCCTTCTCTTTACAAAATTTGACCGATTGGAGGAGTCTTGATAGGAAGGAGATCACTTAGAAATTAGAATAGATAGGCTAGGTATACGACACAAAGTGATCAAGCTAGAGCTCCTTCGAAAGAGAGGCTCAGTAAAGGTACATGACTTCAAAGAAGAAAATCACTCTCTAAGAAAAGCCCTAGAAAAAAAAGAACAAGACCTAGGTTTTTGAGGTTTTTTGATGGTGATAGGTATTCACAAAGTCAAGGCCTGAGAGAAAATGCTTCGTATGATCTAGTTCAACAAGTACTAAGCTCATTCAACCTTCAAGGAAGTCCTCAAGTTGAAGGGAAAAGAGATTTTATGGATGAAATTTGAGTGGATTCCCACCAAACTTGGAGAATAGGTAGCCTAGACCCTAAGCTTGATGTTTAGTCTCTCAAATCACCAAAAAGTCTCCTCCCTAAAATTTCACTGCAAGCCGTAGATTTTTCCCCTAGCCTTAAAAGGACTAATTTTAAGAGGAAAAATTATGGATGGAAGGTAGAGATGACCATCAAGGACTTGGATTAGTGCCTTGTCCTTCGGGCATATGGAGTCTTAGAATGTTCAAGATGAGCTAAATCGTCTCTAGGGAGGCTTAAAAATGATGCCCTAGGTATCTCGTTTAAGCATTTACCCACTTCAAATATAATGGAGTTTCATGGAGAGTTCAAGAATTTCATCCACTAAGAACATTCATTAAATGTTGTACATTGAGTAACATATGCAATACTCAACTAGAAAGCCTTCCACAATTAATTTTCAATAATTAGGGCACAATTAGCACATTCTAGAAGCAACAATTCCATACATTAAACAAATTTAAGAGAAGAATTCCATCAACATTAAACATTTACAAGATGACATGCAATATATCCATCCGAGATCTAAGAAATAGCTCCAAAGAAGAAATGCGAGTTAGCTCCAAATGTCAAAATGCATTCCAAAAGATTCTCCAATAGCCAAAGAAACATGTGCGAGTTCTTCTCAAGAGATCCAATCCAAGTATGATGATGATGAGAAACTCAAATGAGCTCTGATCTATTTATACATGATATATCGAGTCTAATTTAGCCTAGAAGCCCCTCTTAGTTGTCAAATGGAGGGCTTAACTAAACGTGGTACAAGCCACCACATAGCCAATGAAAAATCATAAAGGTAAACCCACAAGAGGGCTGAAATGTCGACGCCATCATTGCGTGGTCCTCTTGGAGGCATGCGTTGAGCACTTTCTGTGCCAAAATGAGTCAAGGGGGCTCGATAAATGTTCTACTAGGGGTCAGCCCCTAGACATGCATGCAAATCGTTTAGTGGACCCCAATTTTGTATTTTGGGCACAAAATGGGTCTCATGGGTCTCTTGGTCATAAAATAGCTTGCATTTGCTCCAATGTTGAGGGCTTAAAGGATGTTGCTAGCCCTCCCAAGTCTCAATAGCGAGACAAACCTCATCTGGGCCTCAGATCAGTAGCCAAAACTTGTATACACTGCTAAGTCAACTGTGGGCATGTTGGTCCAAGTGCATCATCTCGTGAATAATATGGGGCAAAGTGCAAACTGCTGTTGTGTTGTAGGTGCCCATGGAGTGAAGCAATGATGCTCTGCAAGTATAGGAGTCCCATGGCTCTGAACGCTTTTCTTGGAGGGTGTCATATGCTCCTCTAGTGGACTTGAGCTTCAATGAAGTTGCCCAGCGCATGATGAAACTACCTGCAAGTCACACATAATGTCTAATGCTACATCCTCACCAGGAGGTACAATAATTCATTAGTCCATCTAAGTGAACGAAGCTTGTTAATCAAGGTTACATTGAGACTTCATATGAGGCTTCTCTTCCAAATTTGCGGCTTTAATCTCGTAATAGTGTTACCTCCCTAGGTAGGAGTGGTTAATAAACAACCCTATTAGGTGTTCCCAGACCCTAAAGGGAAAGATAGGTCTATGGTACGTCCTTCGTTTAATAGGTGGCATATGAATGATGATGAAGTAGATGGGGAAACAGGGGTCTCGAGGCCAGATGCAATGGGTACAAGGATAACAATGATGAGGGATATCCACATTGGGTATATCAATGTAGGAGGGAGCAATCGTGGATATGTGAGTTACTGCAACCTTTGTTTTTCCACCCCTCTTTATTTGCCTTTTACCTTTCTTGATTTTTCATTTGTATTATTGCTCGAGGCTCCAAGAAATGAGAGCATGTTGTGAATGATATAAAACAGTTATTACCACCTTAAGGTGGGGCAGTTCATTGCCCACCAGGGGTTAGGACGTGCATGGGTTCCTTTAATGATGTGAGGGCACTCATGGGCCCTAGGAACCAGGATGATGGAGAGCTCATGTTTGGCTTTTTCCCACGTGCTATAGTAAATGTCTCGGCCATCTTTGGCATTTTATAATATTATTTTCTTCTGTTTCCTTCTTGTGGCCATAATATGCTTTTAACTTTTTTTTTTAATCTGCATCAACCTCCGGGGCAACATTTCCAGGTCAGACCCAGATATGTGGACAAGGGTATGTGCCAGTGACTTGTGGACCCAAAGAAGGAAAATGATGAAATAGGGCTTGTAATGTGCAGAGGGGAGTGAAAAAATGGAACAGATAAATAGGACCATGCTACCAAAATTGGGGTTTCTCAAGTCGTGCCCTTTCTAAAGCCATATGCCAATAGGGGAGATCCCACGGGACTAGGATTAAGGATTAACCCCTCATTAAAGGTGAGGGAACAAAACCACAGTCAAAGCTCTTCCTTCTTCCAAGTTACCCAATAATCCATGCCCAAAATACCAAAATGGAAAACAAGCATAAGCATTCGATTGCACAATGAAAAACATACCTGTTGGATTGGATTGCCCACCTTCTAACATATGCTATTGACAAATGGGCGAGAAAACATACAACTGATGCAAGGAGCAGAGATAAAGTGGAAGATCACATCAACTACAAGGTGGCTCTCAGTTGTTGTTGGCTGCTGGCTGGAAGAAGATGAGTAGGAGAAAATCTGTCCTAGGGTCCCTCACTTTTGGTGGGTAACATTAGCATGGTCCTAGGAGCAAAGATAAAGTGGAAGATCACATCGGCTACAAGGTGGCTCTTAGTTGTTGTTGGTTGCTGGTTGGAAGATGAGTAGGAGAAAATCTGTCCTAGGGTCCCTCACTTTTGGTGGGTAACATTAGCATGGTCCCATTTTCTTATTCCATATTTATCACTTCCTTGCTCACATTATGAGCCCTATTCATCATTTCCCCTCTCTGGGTCCATATGACCATTGGGTCCACAGGGTGCTGGCACACGCCCTCCCCTTGTCCACATATCTGGGTCGGGCGTGGAAATGTTGCTAAGGAGGTTGACGCAGCTAAAAGAAAGCTAAAAGCATATCATGGCCACAAGTAAGAAACAAAAGAAAGAAAATTATAAAATGCAAAGATGGTCGAGACATTAATATTAGCATGTGGGAAAAAGACAAGCATGAGCTACCCCTTATGATCATGGCCATCACCTGGTTCCTCATGCCAATGTTTCCCTATTACATCGTTAAGAAGGAACCCTTGCATGCCCCATCCCTCGGTGGGCAATGAACTACCCCAACTTTAAGAGGGTAAATCACTGCTACACATCATTCACAACATGCTCTCATTTACTAGAGCTTCGAGTAGTAATACAAAGAAAAAACCAAGTAAAGGCAGAAGGCAATAAGAGGGGTGGAAAAACAAAGGCCGGGGTAACTCATGCATCCACAATTGCTCCCTCCTCGCAACTATACACCCAATATGTTTACTTCGTTATCATTGCTACCCCTGTGACCATGGCATTTAGGTTTGAGACCCTTTATCCACATTTTGTTCCATCATTATTCAAATGCCACCTATTGATCAAAGCCACACCTACCTAGGGTAACACTATCTTGAGATCAAAGCCCCAAATTTGGAAGGGAAACACCATATGAATTTTCAATTTTTCAATGACTAATAAGCTTCGTTCACTTAGATGCACTAATGATTATTGTACTTGATGGAGAAGATGCAACCCTGGACATTGTGTGTGATTGGTAGGTGGTTTTCATCATTGGCTGGGCAACTTAACTAGGGCCCAAGTCCACCAGAGGAGCATTATAACACCCTACAAGTGAAGTGTTGAATGCCATGGTGTGAAAATTCCTAATCCTCAAGGAACCCCTACTGTAGCAAATCAGAATCTACTTCACCTACTTGATTTTAATTACATTCATCAAATTATTCTTCTGAATATTGAAGCAAACTACTTCTACAGCCTACACTACTTAAAATTTGATTACATGAAACATAAAATTGAGCAAAGAACAAGATACATAGGACACACTTATTTTTGGACACAATAGTCCTCGGAAAAACCCAATGCGGGAAAACCGGTGCAGCAGCTCTGAGGGTTTATTATTATGCAGGAGAAATATCTGAATACAAATCTAGGATGCTCATCTAGCAATCCTTTATAGAAAAAAAACTGGTGGAAAATCTGAGTGAGTTTTACCTCACTTCACCCGACAAAATTCTGACTGATCCGGCACAACACTGGCTAACCCCGGCTATTTCTGTGCTGGTCCTGCGTAGGCCTTGCGTCAGCTCTTCTACCCTCTGCGTCAGCTTGCCCAGTAGTTCTTGACAGTTTTGACTTCTGCGCTTTGCGTCAGCTTTCCCGACTATTCCGATAGTTCCCAGCAGTTGAGGCTGTTACCGACAGTTCCGACTTCTGCTCTCTGCGTCAACTATCCCGAAATCCTATAACTATAAGAGACACCAAGCTCATTTGTACAACATGATCAAGCATTCTTCTCTCTTCTTCTATTGTTTGGTTCACACAGGTCTAATAGAGGATGTTTCACGCAAGGTCCGAAATTACAGGTCTAAGGCTCGCATGTGTCTAGGGTTTCTGTTTTCTGGTCGAACGCACATCACAAGGCAGATTCGATTGTAGTCGCATGCTCGCAGTGCTTTAGAGAGTGACTAGGAAGCTGCAGTGACTTGCATAACAACTTGAAGGGAGCGACCAAGGCTCTAAGATAGTTGTGTGAAGATTAGACCTGAGTCGCTCGCTTACAACGCTTCAAGGAGCACTCAGATAGTTATAACCGCTCGCATACAGTGCCTCTGGGAGCGACCAAGAGTCACAGTTGCTTGCAAAATATCTTCATGAGTGCAACTAGGGTTCTAAGCTAGGGTTAGGCAGTTGACCACAGTTGACTGTAGATGTCTGAAGGTTGGAAGATTTCTCTGCAGTACATTAATCCTGGAAGTCTGCTTCTGATTTGTATTGGGTAAATCTTTGCTGGATGATTATGTATTGGGCTAATTATACTCTCTACTGAAACATTTTATGACAATCTAATAAGAAGAAAATTTGAAAGGGTTTTCCCCCATGGTGGGTTTTTCTCTGGTCTTTGACCAATGTAGTGTCTCTTGTGGTTGTGTTATTGCCTCTGTTGCCATTTCATATATTCTTTTATCTTCAATTATTGTTTATGATTGGAAACATTGTTAATAATTGGATGCATTGCTCAATGAAGAATTGATTTGGGCTTAAGTAATTGAAACAACATAGAACAATCTGAAAAATTAACAAAATATATGGTGTTGGGAAGCGAGACCACGCAACCAAAATCAAGGTTTCCCATGTAGAGCCACTCCTAAATCTGGTAGCCCATAAAGGAGATCCCACTGGACTAGGATACAAGACTAACCATGAGGTTGAGGCGAGTGAACAAGAGTACAATCCAAGCTCATTCTTTCCGTTGAATCCCCCCACTAATCCATGTCCAAATGTGCCCAAGAAAAGCAATCATAAACACCCAATTACATAATGAAAAGTCGTACCTTCAGGGTTGGAAGGCCCACCTTCAAACATATGATCATAACATATGGGCAAGGGCACACAATGGCTAGCTCAGGTGGCGGAGAATGGTGATACATCGAGCTATAAGGGGTTATCGGTTGAAGACAAATCTAGGGGAAAATTTCTCCTATAGGGGTCACCCACTGGTGGTGGGTAATAGTCACAATTGCAATTGCGAGAATCAACAAAATTCCATACATTAGACATGTAAGAAATAAATTTTCAATGTCTAGATACACTTATAAGATAACCTGCAAAGAATACATTCCATTCATCCAAAGAATAACTCCAAAGATGAACAAATTAACTTCAAATGTCAAAGTGTATCGAGATTACTCCAAATCCTCCATAAGGGAAAAGTGTGAATTGCTTAAGAGGGCCAAAATCCCAAGTGATATGATGAGAGATCACAAATGAATGATCTCCAATATATACATGTTCTATTAATGTCTAATTTAGCCTACAAGCCCCTCAAATAATAAAATAATGGGCACACTACAAGCAAGGTCACAAGCCGACCTTGTAGCTGATTTGAAACATAAAAACATCCATGTTCGTCAAGCCTAAAAGCAAGCCGTGTCAAGTTCATCATCCATCTCCAGTTCGCAAGAAGAGATCGACGGGTATTTCTTGCTCAACTAACAGGACCGGAGGGGCTCGACCATAAGCCCCCCCACCCAATAAGTAAATTGAAACTTTAGTTGCTCGACCATAAGGTGCCGTTAGGCCACTCGACCATAAGGGAACAAGCTATAGCACTTGCTCCGGGCAATTACATCGAAGCACAAAATTGGTTAAAGATTACAGGACGCTTTGGAGAATGAGAGCAGGCATATGCCAAACGTGAATACCTCCTGAAGCTACGGGCATAACACCTGGCATAGATACCCAATCTTGAGTGAAGTAAATACCACGACTTCGACTTCAAAGGCGCCAAAAGAGGATTTGGAATGTTTGATGAACAATTGGTTATCTTAGATAAGATCTAATTTTCTTAATTAAGGAGCGAAGCCGCTTGTCCCGGGACGGTACCGGGAAGGGAATGAAGGAAGGCTGAACGGTTACTGCCCTACTATCTGTCTGTAAAGGGTGTGAAGGATGCGGGATGACGCTCGTTATGAGTTACCTTCTCGTTACGAGCCCTCCTTATTGTTATTAGGTAAGGACCAAAGATTGGAATCTTTTGAATATAGATCTTCCATATCTATCTAGAGTTTTTAATGCTGACATCAGGCAATAGTATGCCCTTCTAGGGCATGCATTGAGATCCTCTAGTGCAATGACAAGTGTAAAGGGCTCCTGAAATTAAGGTCTAGGGTTTGGCGCCTATATATCTCTAAAAATAATCCTATAGCCCCCAAGTATGAGTTTGAGGCACAAACCTAGGTCTCATGGGTCTCTAAATGATGAATAAGCCTAATTATGCTCCAACGTTGAGGGAACTGAAGATGGTGCTAGCCCTCCCATGTCTCAAGGCATGAGACGAACCTCTTCTGGGCCCTAGATCAATTTCCATACCACATGATCATTGCCAAACCCACTGGGGGTAAGCTAGTCCAGGTTCATCATCCGATGAATAATAAAGCAAATAAAGGAATGATGTGAGTGCTGAAGGTTCCCATGGCTATGAAGGATGCTCTGCAATTGTCTGGAGTCCCATGGCTCTCAACGCATCACCTGTGGGTGTCAATATGTCCCTCTGTAGGTCCTGGACCCCAGTTAATGACAGTAGTAGAATGACATTCCCGAGAGTCAGTTGGTGCAAGGGATGATGGAGCAGTAGTGGCAAATCTAGAGTGCCAAAATTTGAAGCAACGTGGTAGAGTGTTGTAGCAGTGCGGGAGGCACAGAGGAGATACAACAGTAGCGCAGTAGCAACAGAGGGTCAACAAATTAGCAGAAGAGGTAGCTTCAACATCATGAGGCATCCATACTGACCAACATGTCAGTGTTTGGGTGAGTTTTCAGTTGTTTACTTCTCAGCAACTGAGTTGCAGTGCAACAGTGAGTAGTGGCAGAGCTATAGGCAACATGATGCAGCGTATTGAGAGGGAGTTGCAGTACAGGTGCAGCAGTGTCATGAGCAGTGGTACAGGTTGCAACAGTGCAGTGGATGAAGGGCAACAGGCTAAGCATCAACAACACAGAGGACCGATGTCGTGGATCAATGTGATACTTCTGTTGGGAAGTATTGCTAGAGCACATTCCTCACTATGAGGGAGTGTTGATTTTGGGTAGCATCGGGGATGCACTCTAGCTCTGAAATTTTGTGGAGGGGCTAGAATACATGAGATCTCCAAGACCCAGAAATCGTTTGGTGAAATTCCACCTGGTTTGTGATTTATTAAAATAATTAATATTTTTAATGGGGTTCCAAGTCTAAACTTAGTAAAATAAAAATATTAATGGATATTAATAAAAATATGGGTGAGAAGCTTCTAAGACACGAGGATCAAGTCTGTTTTATTCTTAGTCGTGGTTTAGGGACTTAATCTCGACCGTTGATTCATCAACAGGAAAAGTATAAGAGGAGGCTTGAGGGTCAATTGGAGATACACCATATTGATCAGTCAGTTCGATTTTTCTGGGGCAAGATTTGTTGAGAAAATCAAACAAGTGATCTGAGTTGCAGTGAGGGGCCAAAGCAAAGATTTGGATCGGAAACGAGTTCCGAGTCAAAGAGTATCGAGCAGAGAGGAAACAGTAGCATTAGAGAGGCAATGCAGAGGCCTACGTAGCCCAGGAAGGGGCTCACGCAGGCCAAGAGGGTCTCTTGCAGTGGCAGTGCAGGATAATTGTTAGAAGTTTGAGATTTTGTTGGAGAAGTGAGGTTCTGAGCCAAGAGGGCTAAACAACAGTCTTCCTCCAACAAATCGATCTAGCAGAAGGGGTGACATAATGTCCTAGAGGTAAGACGCTGGCCCAAGCAGAGATTGCGCTGGGATTTTTGCAATGCTTGGTGGAGTCAGGCCACTCAGTGGATCAGTTGTGACTTGGAGAACGAGGTAAACACTCGTATGTATTTCTTGCTGCCGATATTTCTCTGAAAGGTTAGCCGGTGTGAGAGGCAACCTGTTGTACTTAGATTTGGCTTGCTTAATAATACAAACGCTCTATTTGTTGCACCGATTTTCCCAAGTTGGGTTTTTCCGGGGACGTGTTGTCCAAAAATAATGGTGCCCCTTGTGTGTTTGTCTCATATATTTTTAGTGTATAATTTGTATGTCAGTGTAGTCTGCAATGGTGTTTTTCATCATTATTTATTAGTTAAATAAGTTGTTGAACGAATTAACAAGTAGGATTTCTGAATTGTAGATTCATAATTTTTCACAAAATCTCTCGATGAAATCGGATTTCTTGCTGCTTGTACAAACTGATAACAGTAGAACTCCCTCCTTGGGCTATCACTCAAAGTCCACTGAAGCAAGAGTTGAGATCTCCGCTCGGAGATACTTGTGTGCTAAACAACACTTACAGACTTGGCTTCAGCTCAAGTGTGCTATTGTCAAAATGCAATTTTGCAAATGATGAATGAATGAGCAATTGAGTGTCTCTTCCTCTTTTTGTCAAGAAGCCTCCAAAATGCCCATGTCGGCCTAGCTCAAATTCCCCCACACCAAATCTGCTCCAATGAGAGCGTAGTCCTCATGTGGGCCAAAATTCCCATGAGGTGGCCCCCACGCTTCACTAAGGTCGTAATATTTCCCCCAGCTCTAATGTTTGGGTGTGATCTAAGCTAAAAATCATCTGTGGGACCTCTAAACCTACATTTCCTAACTGCAACCGTGAAATATAGCAAAAATGATCAAAATTGATATTTCACTATGCAAAATGCTAAGTGGGAATGTCACACTTTTGCCCATGTGCTAATTGGCAAGTCCCGACCATCTTTTGCATTTTGATTTTTCTTTTGTTTTTCTTGTGGCCATCATATGCTCTTTCTTTTTCTTTTAGTTGCATCAACCTCCTAGGGTGCATTTCTAGGGCCTACCCAAGTATGATGATGTGTGGGTGCCAAATCCTAGAGAACCACTGGTCAGTTAACCCAAATAAGAAAGGTGAAATAGGGGTTGGTAATGTAAGATGGAAAGTGGTAAGCATGGAATAGGGATAGATGGGGCTACAATATGTTAATCATGGTTTCGAAAGTAGTGCCCTTTCCTAAAGCCATATGCCATTAGGGGAGGTCCCATTGGACTAGGATATAAAATTAACCCCCTATTTAAAGTGAGGGAACAATATTATGGTCAAGACCCTTCTTTCTTCCAAGTTACCCCATAATCCATGTCAAAATGCCTAAGTAGGAACAAGCATAAGCACCCGATTGCAAAATGAATAAAGTCCCTTTTGATCAGAAGTCCACCTTCCAACATGCACTCTTGATAGATGGGTGAGGAAACATATAATTGACAAACGTGGCCGAGATATGAATGCATGTCACAACGAGGGTTGTTGGTTGTCAGTTTGGAAGTCTAAAAGTACTAAATAGGATGACTATGCAATAAAAACCAATTTGAAGTGAAACTAGGGTTTTCATGGTTAGACATCACCTTGTTATTTTCAAACTCTAGGTTAAGGCTTCACAAACCCTTGTAAAAAATTGCTGGAATTTTGTTCCAAATTTGATAAGACCTTGAAAAGTCCTCAACAAATGATGCTAGAGAAACAACAATCTGCAAAAGAAGAGGGCTGCTAGATGTGTCTAGAGAGGCACAAAACCCTAGACATCCACCTTGAATGAGGCTATTTTTGGTATTTTTTATCTTTTGGATTGCTTGTAATTGATATTTTTCTATTTTATGGGTTTTTCAATAATATAAATAAATAGAAAGACAAGAAGTTGAATTTTGTAAAAATATGGGTGGTTGTTGGATTAGGGCATAAGTGTCTTATCTCCACTAGGGCATTTGGCATCAAGATGAATACCCTTCTTAAGTTGGTTATTCAATGCTTGTGGATTAGGGCAAGTAGGTAGAACTGTAGAAGTTAATTATCTCCTTGTCTAATCAAGACAAGTTATGAAACCAAGCCCTAGTAGAAGGGATCTTTGCAAGGGGAAAGCCTTCGACCATAAGATCAACTATGGAATGAAATAAAATCAAAACCCTTTGTTGAGGAACCTACAGGGTATGGCCGAACAAGGAGAATTAATGTTGATCTCAAACCAACTAGAGAGACGTGAGAAAATTTACCATAGATGTCTCTCTCCAAGTGACGTAGTTGTCTTTTAGTGGATCGATCTTGATAGACATCTAGTAATCTTCAATTAACAGGATGTTGTCTTTGAAAATATTTAGAATAGCCAAGAAAAAGAGATTTCAAAGTTGAAAGCAAAGCTTCATGAAGATATTACATTATGGCAAAAGTGATCTCAACAATTCACAATGACTTGGGAGGAGAGTGATCTCTCTATTTATAGATGAGGCTGTCAACATGTCTCCCCATTTTTCTCCTTAGAAAATGTCTAAGAAATCTCAAAAAAGATTGTCTTGTCATCCACAAATGGTTTCGAGACAAGTCATTACAAAAAATGATTTTACATTGCTTAAAACTCTCTAAAAGAGGTGTAATCCCCTTTAGAGAGGCTTGAATTGCTTGAATAGGAGGTCGATTTGCACCAATAGTTCAATGTTCCCCTCAAATATGGCTTGAATTGTCTTGGAGTAAATTTTCTAAGGCAAGGAAGGTAAGGAAGGCTAAACGTCTCCTTTAAGATGTCCAATGTTTGCTTAGAATTCACGTTTGACCTACCTATGACTACCAAAAAGGTGGACTACTTGCTTTGGTCCAACTCTTGCTTGCTCTAATGGTTCAAGGATTGAATTGGTTTCTTTTATTTTGATCTTGGTCCAAAGGAGTGATCTTTACTTGATGTGACCCATTGTTGCGGGGGAGCGCCCCCCCCGGATCTCGCTCCCAATCCACGCTCTGAGCGAGAGCGACTCAGGAGCGGGTCAAGAGCACGCTCCCTAAAAAAATTTGCGCTCACTACCTTTTGCCAAATCGAATTAGGGAGCGCTTTTTCCAACCTGGGAGCAGTCGGGGAGCGATTGCTCTCGACCACTCCCAGGTTGGAAAAATCACTCCCGGCAGCGGTGAGCGACGCTTGCGCGGAAAACAAAAAAGCAATGGTCGGGAAAAAAAAGCGGACGGTATGGAAAAAAAGGGAAGGAGGGAGGGGAGGGGGGTAATATAAATAAACCCTCTCCCTCATTATTCATTTCATTCTACATTTGAGAGAGTGAGAGAGAGCAAGAGAGAGCAAGGAGAGGCATCCAAGGGGAAATTGAAGAGCTTGCAAGGGGAGATTGGAGGCCAAAGAGTGTAGATCTACACTCTATTCTAGCAATTTTTTTTTTTTTTTGAATTTTCATTCCTAAATAATTTTTTTTCTCTATTTTCCATTCTATTTTTTTGCAGATTCAGAACTTCAAATTTCAAACATCATGGTTATATTTATTGGTATTTTCTTCTTTTTGGTTCCTTTTTTGGTTATTATGGTGTTGGAGAGTAGAAAAAGGAGGGTTACAAATGAAGAAGGGGATGAAGAAGTGGGTTATAGTGGATTTGATGAAAACCCCGAAGAGGAGTACCATGGTGAGGAGGAGCTAGAGGAGAGTGAACATGAGTCAGCTCAAAAAACTAAACAAGACCAAACCCCATTGTGGAAATATGTTAATAGGCCTGAAGCAAGGAAAGGGAGTGGAACCACTAAATTTCATTGCTCCCATTGCAACAATAATTACACAGGTTCAAACACCCGTGCCAGAAAGCACCTCTGCAGGAAAAGGCCATGGGATGGAGATAAACAAATAGGAATCAAAACTTGTACAGGTGTGTCAGTAGTAGATAGAGCCAAATACATAAGGGAAGAGGAGGAAGCCCAATACAAATCTAAAAATCAAAGGGTTTCTTTGAACCAAGCTCACAATCACATGCACAAAGAACTCCTTCAGCGTCCTCCCATGGCAGTGGATATGGAGGCATAGGGTCACCAAACATCTCTTTAAGGCGTAGAACCTTATCAAAATTCCTTGATGAGGGTGTAGGAATGATGTGGATTAAAAAGTTTACCGATTTCCCTATGCATGTGGGATACCATTCAATGTTCTTCGCTCACCTTATTGGCATGAAATGGTTTCTGCCATAAATGATGCCCCTAAAGGATACAAGAGCCCTGGGTATGACAAGGCTAGAGCCTTTGGACTTTATCATGAAAAAGCAAAAATATCACATTCTTTGAGTAGAATGACAAATTCTTGGACTGACCATGGGGTGTCCATTGTATCTGATGGATGGACAAATGTAAAAGGCAAGCCATTGATAAGTGTTCTTGTTGTGTTTGTTAGTGGCGCCATCTTTCTTTCAGCATATGATTACTTGGCATCAACATTGCAGAACCATTACTTGAAACAATTGACCATATTGGGCCATACAATGTCATCCAAGTCATCACTGATAATGCTCCTAATTGTAAGGTAGCGTGAACAATTATTGAGGATAAATACCCCAACATATTTTTGTCTGGGTGTTTGGTTCACACAATGAACCTTTTGATGCACGATATTGTTAAGAACAAAAACCAACAATACAAATGGATTGGTGATTTGTACAAGAGAGGCAAAGAAATGATAAAATTTATTACAAATCATAGCAGTACCCATGGCCTTTTCCGCAGTCACTCAAGATTGGAGTTGTTGAAGATTGCGAAGACTAGATTTGGTAGCTATTACCTCACTTTTAGGTGCCTTTTGAAGGTAAGAGAGTCATTGGCTAGCATGGTATCAAGTCCACATTGGCAGGTATTAAAGGAAAGGGCTACAAATGCAACTGACAGGCAAGGTTTTGAACAGGTAGAGGAGACCGCTCTTGATGGTATGTTTTGGGCACGTGTGAAGCAAGTATTGGAATTCACCAAGCCCATTTATCACATGATTGGCTTTGCAAATATAGATAAACCAATGATTGGGGAGGTGTATGAGCAAATGGATACCATGTTGGGGCAAATAAAAGATATTGTTCAGAAAGATGATCCCAACTTGTATACACTGATTCACAATTGTGTGTGTACATGGTGGGATAAACTTAATGTTACACTACATGCCTTGGCGTATATCCTTATGCCAAAATACTATGCATCTTGGTTGGGCCAACCTGCACCAAGGGGTGGGGTTAGGGTCAAACCCCATATAGATGAAGAGGTATCTACAGGATATTTGCAAGCATTAGACAAGTTGATACCTGACAGGGAGGAATGTGCTAGTCTGCGTCTTGAATTAGGCAGATACTTCAGTTGCACTGGTTTGTTTGGTTCCTTCCATGCAATGGAAGATAGAGATAGATTTGATGCTTTAAATGGTGGGAAGCATATGGCGGCCAAGGACTTTTGCCAAAATTGGCAAAAAAGTTCTCTCACAGGTTGTAAATACTTCTTCAGCAGAGAGGTGTTGGAGCACCTACAGCTTCATACATAATGTGAAAAGAAACAGACTCAATGAAAACTAGGCAGAAAGCTTGGTTTATGTGCACTACAACTTGAGGTTGTTGAGTCATTACTGTGATCGGGCTAATGAGGATCCAACATATAAAATTTGGGACAACCACCCAGAGGATGATAATTTTGAGGATGGCACTATACATCTTGAAGAACTGGAAGCGGAACTTATGAGAGAGGAAGATGAAGCAACAACCATGCCACTTCCACCATCCAGTAGCAGTGCTCGAGTTCTGAGTCTTGTTCCTTTGCTTTCGCCACCTCCATGTACATCGTCACATGGAGGGCATGTGCCTTTTGGTTCTAGCCGCGGGTCCTTGCAAGAGGAGACTCCTAGAAGACCACCACGACCTACTCAGAAATTAGACATTTCTCATGGCAAGGGCCACATGAAGTAGTAGATAATAGATTTACTTGTCTTTTCTAGTTTCTAGTAGTTTTCATAATTGACTCTTTCAGATTTATTATGATACTTTTTGTAAACAATATATGACAATTTAAGTTTGAACTTTGAACTTTGAAGTTGGCAATTATAACTCATTGGTAATGAATTATGAATATGATGCTTCGTGAAAGTTGTTTCATTTCATTTCATTTTATAACATTTCATTTCATGTTAGATATTATATGTTGTAATGGTTAAACTTAGCTTACAAGTACAACTTTGGTGATCAATGATGATAAATGTTACATATTGAATTATCAATTTTGAATGCTTGAAGTTGAAACTTTAAGATTGATGAATCATGATTCATGAGACTCAATATTTTGTATGTTACTAACTTGTGGACGTGGTTGATGAAGATTATAACTTCTAGATGATTGTTGTTATATGGTTCAATGATCAATCTATGTTTTTTATATCTAATTCATCATTCTACATGTTTTTGTTGACATATATATATATATATATATAGATAAAATGCTCCGGGATTCGCTCCTAAACCGGGAGCTTCTGAAAATGTCGCTCCTGCTCCCAAGTAACATTGATGTGACCTTTGCTTTCCTAAAAAACGGTGCCACGTTGTCTCATTTAACCTGTTATCTACACCCAAATCATAAGAGCAGACATCTCAATTAGTCTGCGTATCTGTATCACTCATAATAGAAACAACAAACTTATGTTCCGAAGAATAATGATGTCAGCCCAATCCAGTCTGACGATAACAATTTATCCCATCTATCAAGTAGTTGCAAAGTTCCACAAAAGGTTGATTTAGGATGGTCAGATCCCTTTTCAGTTTGACAATTTTATTTATCACTTAGAGGATCCTGACATCTTGTATTATCGAATATGACAATTGAAAGAATTCCAAACAATACAAATAGATTAGAAGACAAAAGAAATAGATGACATGTCTTATTAACAATAAGCTTTGAGGACAAAGTTTTTTGAAGAAGGCGGCAATGTTTTGAATAAAAATATATAAAAATAAGATAAATTATATAAATAATGAGTAAATTAAAAATAATTAGTTATTGAAGAGGCATGTCACTAAGGACGTGACCATTCATGAAAGGGCACCTGCCCAGATATATATGCAGGCCCTCATTTGTAAACATATCATATCAATTCTTTTATACACTATTCAATATACATTCTTATCCTTAATGGATGTCTTCTTATTCCAAGAATTTTGAAGATCATTGCAAAGTATGAGCTCTGTTCATTATGGTGTGGGATTTAATCTGACAGACTACAGAAGGTATAAATTATAAATTATGAATAATGATTGATGATTTCAATTTTGTGTATGTTATGATATAATTACATCATAGGTGTATGTTATGATATATACATCTATTTCTTATAACATCACAATTTATGTTTTAGTATTATTACGTAGGAAAAAATATACCCTCGGTATATTGCGGGGGGAATCTTGTTATTGCATGGTTTTTTTCTGTCTTCCTCCCTCTTCTTTTTCATTTCATGTGTGTTTGCGTGCACTATGTGTGAGAGAGAGATCAACCTTAGAAACTCTTTGCAGTTGAAGTGCCTACTTTAGTGAGAAATTGGAAGTGACTAAAAAGCATGATTAGTGAACTGCTTCCCTTTATATTTCATGTATGTTTAAGTTACTCGAGTTGAATTGAGAATCTATATTGTTGAAAGTTGTAGTGTGGAATTTCTTTCCTTGAAATATTTGTACAATGTGATTTATTTGTTTCAAAATGTATTTAGGGAGGAAAAGATACAGATTGTTCTCAGGAATTTGATATTAAAGGCCACTTATTGGAAATGGGATTTGAGGCAGCGGAAGTATCTTCAGCCATAGAAAGATTTGGTATGTTTAATATCCTTCAAATCAAAGTTTAAGAGTGAAATCTACAACAGGTTGGATTATTGGACAGACTCGTCTTTTAACATTCGTCTGAGGTGTTTAGTAACCACAGAATACAACGAGCTAAAATGAGAATTTTCTATTATATAATGATGAAGAAAATATACCATCAAAAGTCATGGTATTTATGAATAAGGGCATCTGCTCACAGATCTGAAAATTATCCAAATTTATGCAGTTCTCTGTGATTTTTTATTTCATCTCTGCAAGGGTCATACTGAAATTTATTGCAAGACAGGTTTGAAGTTATTACAAACGACATGTAGCTTTATGCAGGGCTCAGTCATTTTTCTTTTTTTCTCTAGAAGAGCCAATTAAAAGAAGTGGAATTTATTTGAAGATACTTTTGAAATGTATTGCCAATTACCTGTGAGTTCATGCTGCTGGCTTTAGACTACTACAAAGGCATTATATAAAGATTGAAATGGTACTTGTTTGGGGTTTATGTTTGGATTTAATCGCTGTTGATATCCAGGAGCATTTCTAGACTTTTCCTAAGGCTTCCTAACTGCATAGAAACACAACATTTGTCATCATGAAATTTTTAGGCCTTGCATTAGAGTTTTCTCACCATATTGGGAAACCTAGAGTTTTCATTTTGAACTTTTTAAACTTTGCGGGAGGGCATTCTGGTATGTGGAACCATATCTAGTCACTAGAGTGATATTCCTGGATCATTAGCTTATTAGATCTGTTGCCTCAAAATCTAGTAGGTCTTGTGAGATACCTCACAAGGCAAAAGCTAGATCAAGGCGCAACAATGAGGTGGAGGCCCACTATCACCACAGCCACCACCTCCTGCTCTTTAGTGGATTTTCACCACAAGGGAGGCTTCCCTATGTAGGTCACCTAATGGAGATTCAAGTCTAAGGTTCGACAAAGATATGCTAAGGAAAGACACCTAGCTGAAGGACAAGGCTCAAACTGGCAAGGAGAAGGCAAATAGTGCCCGTCAAAGACCTATCTAGGGCATGAGTGACATGGGGTTTAGTGAATAAGCAATGATAACAAGCTTACCAAGGTACAGAAGGCCAACAAAATCCCAAGTTGAATAGAGCTAGATTAGGGTTTACACTAGGGCAAAATTGCCTAGGGCTTGTGGCATCCATCCATCAGAGATGAAGATCATATATGCATCTATGTGGACTAAACTTTAATGTTAAGGGCATATTAGTAGTTCAATCATGGATCACCTTGCGATATCTAACTAGACCAAGTATTATAAAGGTGTTTCCTACCTTGAAAGAATTGGCTAATGGTTAACCCTATTAGGTTTTTCCAACCCTCAACGGGAAGTGACATTCCTAGGTCAACCCCTCAATCAATAGGTGTTAGTGTAAATATGTGAGAATGAAGGGGAAAAGGCTTCATGGCCTAGTGCCATGGTCAAGGGGACCAATTGATGGAGAGTTCACATCCTAAGTGTATGAATGTAATGTAGGGAGCAATTGTGGAGGCATGAGTTACCTTGCTTGGCTTGCTTTTTCCACCCCTCTAGTGCGCCTTTTACTTTTTCTTAATAATGCTTTGTATTACAGTGCATAGCTCAAGGTTAGAGCTTGCTCTTTATGATGTGGCATTTATATTACCCCTTAAGATGAGACAATTCTTTGGTCATCTAGGTTGGGACATGCAAGGGTTCCTTTTGATGTGAAGGAGCATTGTCTACCCAAGAACTGGGCGATGGCTATTGGGGAGGGTAGAGCTCATTCTAGGATTTTCCCCACACGCTAACTTATGTCCCTGGCCATCTTTTGCATTTTGATTTTCTGCTTTTTTCTTTTATCGTGGCCATGACATGTTTTCCATTCTTTTAGTTGCATCAACATTCAAGGCAATGTTTCCCGACCCTACTCAAGGAATCTGGTCTTGTGGGTGCCAAATCCCAAAGAACCAATGACAAGGTAGACCCAAAAAGTGGAGGTGGTATATGGGGCTTGAAATGTGTGATGAAAAGTGTTAAGTATAGTGTAGGGGATAATCAACATGCTATCTCAATTCTGGTTTTCCAAGTAGTGCCCTTCTTATGACCCTAAGGCCTCAATGGAGGCCCCACTGGACTAGGGATACAGACTAACCTCCCTGGTAAGGTGAGAGAACAGATTTACAATCAAGATTGGTCAATTGTAGAGTTGAGGCTTCTGTGATCCATAACAAGTTTATGATAGATTTTTCGGCGAAAATCACATCAGAAACCATTTGTCGACGCGTTTCGAACCAACCAGTGTGGTTCATCGTCAGGACAAGTTGAAAAAACAGATCCAGCTTCGCATGTTAAATAGTTAGAGCAGAGCCACCAACGGTTAGCTGGGCCAAAAAATTGACATAGGACGATATATATAATTTAACACCTAATATAACTAAATTTAGTATATTAGGTGTAAAATTATATATATCGTCCTATGTCAATTTTTTGGCCCAGCTAACCGTTGGTGGCTCTGCTCTAACTATTTAACATGCGAAGCTGGATCTGTTTTTTCAACTTGTCCTGACGATGAACCACACTGGTTGGTTCGAAACACGTCGACAAATGGTTTCTCATGTGATTTTCGCCGAAAAATCTATCATAAGATTGGTCAATCTTCCAGATCACCCGTTTATCCATGCTAAATTCCCAAAACAAGCAAGTATAAGGCTATAAGCACTTGACTGCAAAATGATCAAAGTACATTTTGAAAAGCGGCCCACCTTCATTTAAGTGGTAATGTCGGATGAGGAGAGGCATATGGATGATGCAAATGGCAGAGGCACATGTGATATTATCATCAAATAGTTATTGTCAAGGGATGTTGGTTGCCTAGCTGTCCAATTGGTTGTCAAATGCAAGAAAGAAGTTTTCTCCTGTGGGGTTACCCATTTTGGTGGGTAACATCTGGCTCCAATTCAGGGACATGAGCTCATCATCCATAAGATGAAATGGTGAGTTCATGAGAACTCCAACAATCCCTGGGCTCACAGACTTGTTACCTGCACATCCAAGTCAACTTGTTTGGGAGCATGGGCATGGGGTGTTGATTATTACCATGGTTTTATATGATGATAGTAAAATCCATGTTGAAAACAAAATTCATCTAAATGGAGATTAATCTATAATGAAACACAAAAAATGCAAGATTTTAGAATGCTCACACGAGATGCAATGCAACTACCTACTTTATGCTAACACATATTACATAAGCTAAGTATAATCACATAGCCAATGTAGTTAGCATATCATTAGATCTATATCATACATCTTGCCCCTATGATTAATCATGAGATAGAATAGGAAAGCATTCAAAAACTGGTTTGATAGGTGGACTTGGTCGATCATCAATTCCGGTTTCAAAATTATGGTAATTAATAACTTTCAATATTTGAAATCTTCTCTTACATACATAGCAACATCAAATTTCAAGTCTAGTCCACATGTTTTTAATTTCTTAAAGCATCGAAGTGGATTGTCGTGATTTATACTTGTTGTCTTAAAGGTATGTCTTAAAGCATTTGATCATTTAACCATTGAAATCCTTTACGTGTTATATGTCATATCTTTAGTGGGATTCAATTGTTTGTTTTTGAAGTAAATCTTTGCTTTACTTATCAAAATTACAATATAAGACTTACGTAGGCTCTCTTAATAAATCAATCGTACATCAAAGAAATAGCCCACTTGGCCTCTTGATAGCCAACCGAAAGTGAGGGGGAAGTTGTATTGAGGTGATAGTGATACAACTCCCATCCATTACCCCAAGATGGCATTCATGGTTTGGGATTTTCCACTTAATTTAGGCAGTAACAGATGCGTCTCCAATCCTTCAAATAGAAGTCCACGCTGCCACATGCCAATTAGGACCCAATGCCCTCCTCCAAGCTACACAATGCTCCTTATTCCATGTAGGGTGCTCTTCAAGTAAGTGGGTCCTTCATGGGGCATGGATGAACGGTGTACACCAAATTATCAAGGGAACTCCAATGCCTAAGGGAAGAATATTAAGCTGACAATCATATATAGTCAAGCATCCACCAAGGAAACTATCTCATTCGTGTGAACCCATCAAGGACTATCTCTCATGTGCCAATGCATCTTGAACCATCCAGGGGTTGAATGTACACCATGTACTCTAAATCTCATGAGCACCTCAAGCATGATGTAAACACTAAAAAATAACCTTGAATATTAACAGAGAGGAATGAATAGTCCAGTAACAGTTTTTATACAACCAATATGCATCATTAATTGAATTAGAGCAGCAAGCTCCAATTTGGTGATGGAAACATGTTTGGAAACTAAGTGCTCCCAAGAAGACTCAAGTGTCCTTTGGTTATCCTTGAATTTTTTTTGACTTCCGATAGCTTGTAGAAATGAAATTGAAATGGCCTAGGTACAATTTTTGTGTAGGACGGATGTGGAATCTACAACTCACTGGGTAATTAAATGTGAATATGCTTAGCGATTGTAAGAGGAAATTGAGGAGATGATTAACATTCCACATGTTTGGGATGGAGAATTGATGGAATATGGTTTGATTAAATAAAACTCTGTGAATTCAGAGCAATGCCTTGTCTATTTTTGTCGGGGATAGGGTTGCCCAAGAATGCCCAAGGTTTTGAAGAGAAACATAGTCCAACATTTCAAGTTTTTTCTTATGTTAGGTTTCCTCATTGGATTGTGGAATTGTTTATTGATGGATGCCTGGCTTAGGGATTTTTTTATGGAGCTAGAGAGGGATTTGAAGATTTCTATAGTGCTAGAGGCATTCTTAATTTTTCTAACTCTCATAAGTTAAAATGTAAAGCATTTCTTGGGAAAGGTACTAATGAATATACGAGTTTATGGCCCTAATGATGCTGCATAAATGTTCTTTAGAAACTAAAGATGAACAAATATAGATCTATGGGGATTCTTTTTTGGTTATTAATTGGATAAAGAGCGCTCTCTAGGTTCACAATGTTCATCTCAGGTCATTAGTAGAGCACTTACTAGAAGTTTCCAACGCTTTTGATTTACATGTTTTTATAGAGCATAACGTTGAAGTAGATCCTCTATCAAAAGAATGTCAACATGTGATACATCGTTGTGTGTTCTTGGAGGAATTCAGGGAGGGATATACAATCTCCTTCCTGCTCTATTTTCAAGTTCATGATGTATTTGGGTTTCAAGCTTCTTTTTATTGTATTTTAGTATTTAAGGGATAATGAATTTGACTTTGTTTTTGTTTCTATATGTATATGTTTGGACATATTTTGGCCTAGTTTGCAAAGCTAATACATTCTCAAAGTAGCGGGAGGCTTCATGGTTGGAGGATAAAAGCATTGTCCTAAGAGTTGACCTTATTCTTTTTTTTTTTTTTTATGGTAGTAGTTGGTAGAGGATATAGATTGAGTATTTTTATTTAGGGTATAGTCTTGTACTCCCTCATCATTCTATTGTGCTACATGCACAGGAGAAATGTGGTTTCCATTGTCACTTTCAAATAGGAACTGTGATTATTCTTTAGAAAAATTACATTCTCATCAAATTAGCAAATCAGGAGCTTATAGTGTGAAAATTCATGAATCTAACACATCAGAAACCCCTATTGCAATTACTGGTTTACTATCTCCTACTTGATATTTACATTAACAAGTTATTTAATTGCATAAACATCGAAGTAAACACTATTGCAGCCTTCACAAATATACAGATGATGCACTAAAATAAACTGAGACAATAACACAAGGGACACCGTTATTTTTGGACAATCGTCCCCGGAAAACCCAATTCGGGAAAACCAGTGCAGCATATAGAGCATTTGTATTATTCAGCAGATTTCATGAATACAACTAGGGTGCCAAAAATGGCTCACCCAACAGAGAATTTCCTTGACGGATATTCCGGAAAATCAGCAAACGGATGATCAAACCCCACAGTGACTCCGACAGTTCCTTGTGTTGGACAATGATGGCTTCTCCAAGCACTGCGTTGGACCTATGTCACTCCTCTAGGAGTTGCATCACCCTCTCCCGGCTCAGAAATGCGGTTATGTTGATCTGCTCCCAGTCTGCCCCACAGAATCTCCCCAGTGTTGCCTCTGAGGCCCAGCATAAGTGTCTCCAGCTTTTGCGCTGTCTGTGTCAGCTTCCTCGGCCTCTGCATCAGCCCTTCTAGGGTCTGCGCTGTCTCTCTCAGCACTGCGCTGCCTCTCTACTATGTATTCCTCGGCCTCCTGCTGAACTGCCCCTCACTACAACTGATCACTTGCTCAATTTCCTCAACAAACCTCGCCCCAAAAAATCGAACTGACTGATCTCTCTTGGCGTGTTTCCAGCTGACCCTCAAGCCTCCTCTTATACTTTTCCCGTTAACGATTCAACGGCCGAGATTAAGTCCCTAATCAACGGCTAAGATTAGAACTGGCTTGATCCTCGTCTCTTAGAACTTTCTCACCCATATTTTATTAATTCACATTAATATTTTTATTTTCCTAAGTTTAGACTTAGGAACCCATTAAAAATATTAATTATTTTAATAACTCTTCATCCGGGTGGAATTTCTCCAAACGATTTCTGGGTCTTGGAGATCTCATGTGCCTTACCTTCTCCACCAAATTTCATGGCTAGAGCACATTCGATGCTACCCAAAATAAAAAATATAGATCTTTCTCAAATTGGGTTGGGGAGATTGTCATTGTCTTCTGATTAAATTTTGGACCAATGTTTTCAGAAAGGCCTATTACCACACAATCTATCACCTATGGAAGAATACAAGTCCCAAGCACCTAGATGATAGAATTGTGCAACTCGAAGATTGGTCACTAACACCTCACCAACTCTCCTATGTTATTTATGCCGATCGAAGGGAGGCTTTGCTAAATTGGATTCCTGGAACTCTAAGAAAATGGAGTGCACAGGTGATTTAAAGAGAAAATTCAAGAAGAAGAAAAAAACACAGATTTAAAAGTTGAAAGGAAAAAAGCATGATTGGTGGAATAGTGATTAGTGCTTAGTCCATTCGGTGAATGTGTTGAAACATGTGTAACTAGGTTCGGCCTTCATAAATATGAAACGTACTTTTGATGCTTGTCAATTTTAAAATTAATGAAAACTATTATTATTATTTTTGGAGCATGGGATTCATTCTCAAGGTCTTTTTATTTTATAGGTTAAGCACCCATTGAGTGCTTCTAGGGTTTGTCCAAGGTCAAGAAGTCAAAAAAGTCATTGCTATAAGTTGAAGACCCCTTCAGGCACATTGTAACTTGTAAAGAAAATTATTTTTGTCCTTAAAAGTGTCAAAAAACCCTCCAAGATAAAGTCGGCCTTGCAATTGGCAAGTCGACCTAATTTGAGGAGCCACATCCACCTTTGAGAAGCCTATATAAAGGAGGAAACTCGACCTCTTTGGCTCTCCAATGGCAGTGGAAGGTTTGCAATCCTCCATCCCAGTGAACAGTATCAGAGCAGATCTAAGGGCAGAAAAAGGCTTTGCGCAGACACGGGAAGAGAAAAGTTGAGGGTTTCAAACCCAGTAAGAGTTCTTCAGATTGTTTGGATTTTTCTTATTTTTGAGGATTTGTAAAATGGCCTCAACGGGTTTGAGAGATCAGGACAGATTTGATGGAGCCTCAAACTTTGGCGTCTGGAAAGCCAAAATTTCCTTGTTGTTGGAAGACAATGGTCTCAAGGATTACGCGATTAGTGTGATAGTTGTTTCAACATACATAACACAACTTTCAACATACGAAAAGGATGATGCCAAAACAAGGAGGATAATCCTTGATGGACTCAAGGGCTATATAGTTTTGCATATTGTTGAGTTGGATACAACCAAGAAATTGTGGGACACTATTTTGAATATCTTCCAGGATGTTACCACTAACAAGAAGCTACTTCTCGGAGACAATTCGAGGAATACGAAGATGCACAAAGACGAAGACATTACCCGTTACCTTAGCAAAGTTAGATTGCTAAAGGATGAGTTAGCTGGAGTGGGAGAGAAACCAGATGATGAAGAGATGGTGTTTATATCCCTAAATGTCTTTACGAAGAAGTGGGATGTATTCGTCCATGTGATCAATGAATGTGACAAATTATTGGGTCGGGTTGGGTTATGGATCGATTTCACCCAGGAGGAGCGAAGACTCAGTCTTGTCAGTGGCAGCAACAATAGGACTCAAAAGAGTGAGGAGCAACAAGAGAATTTAGCCCTAGTTGGGAAATGAAAAGCGAAGAAGGGATCCAGCAAGGGACCAAACCCAAAAGGTGAGGAGAAGAATTACCTTTCAAAGGTCAAGTGGTTGTCATGAGTTCGACCACTATGTCAGCAATTGTCCATAGAGAAAGAAGGCTGAGAAGAAGGGCAAGAAGCAGATAGCGACTTCAGCAAGTGCAGATGAGCTCTCTAGTAGGATGGATAAGCAATTCACGTTAATTGCTTGCCTATCTAGCTTAACCTCACAGGGAGTTTGTGTTGGAATTTCTAAGTTTAACCCGTTAGAAATTCTTCTTGTACCATCTAGTTTATTTCTTCCTACTTGTTTAATTACTTAACAAGTTATTTACCATGTAAATAATGAAAATAAACACAAGTACAGTATCAACGTCTACAGTTCATCAACTGAAAGAAAACAAGCACACAAGTGACACTGTTATTTTTGGACCAATGTCCCCAGAAAAACCCAATGCAGGAAAATCGGTGCAGCTATTCAGAGGGTTTTATTATTATGCAATTTTCAGAATACAACCAGGGTGCCAGAAATGGCTCACCCAATAGAGAATGCCCTCGGCAGTAGTACCTCTCCTCAGAGACAGATATTCTGATTGATTAAGCACCGGATGAACGATCCCACAACAACAATTGTAGCTCCCACTGCACTGCGTCACTCTGATAGGGACTACGTCACCCTTCCCGACTTACCAACACCTAGTTTTCCCCACGAAAATCCTCCCAGCGTTACCTCTTAGCCCTGCGTCAGCTTTGCTAGCCTCTGTGCAGCGACTGAAGCCTCTACGTCAGCCCTTAGACCCTCTTTGTCACCCACGCTGACCTCTTCTGGCTCTATGCAGCTCCTAGATGCCTCTGCGTACCACGCAACTGCCTTTGCATCAACCTCACTAGGCTCTGCGCTGTCCCTTTGGTACCAACTCTATCTCTCTGCTATGTATTCACTGCCCCTCGCTGTCGATCATTGATTCTATCTCTCTTAGCAAACCCCGCTCTAGAGAATAGAATAATTGATCACTTTGGTGTGTTCTCCAATTGACCCTCAAGCCTCCGCTTATACTTTTTTCATTGGTCCATCAACGTCCGAGATTAAATCTCTAATCAATGGCTAAGATTAGATTTGGCTTGATCCATGACTTTTGGAACATTCCAATCCAATTTTATATTAATACCCATTAATATTTCATTTTTCCTAAGTTTAGACTTAGGAACTCCATTAAAATATTAATTATTTTAATATCTCCCAAACCGGTTAGAATCTGCCCAAACCATTTCTGGGTCTTTGGAGATCTCATGTGCTTTAGCGTCTCCACCAATTTTCATGGCTAGAGCACATCCGATGCTACTCAAAATCAACACTCCCTCTTAGCGACGATTGTGCTCTAGTAATACTCCACACTGAGTATCACCCTGATTATCCAGCACCGGTCTCTGTGTTGATGCTAGGCCTCCCTGCCCAACATCCTCTGCACTACTGCATCCTGTACTGTTGCCCATGGCCCTGCCACTGCCATTGTTGCATCCGTACAACAGCTCCCTCTGCATCCATGTTGTTGCTGGTCCATATTCCCAGCACTGTATCTGCACTGCATCCCCCTCTCATCCCCCTCTCGTCGTGCTGCCCACAGCACTACCACTGCTAATTGTTGCACTGCAACTCAGTTATCGAGAAGTAGGTAACTGATCCACCCAACTCTAACATCCCTGTCAGGCTAGAAACACTCCCGATGCTAAAGCTCCCTTTGTCGCTAACACGTGCTCCCTCTACTGGCCTATGCGTTGCTGCAACAACTCCCGACATTTCGCACCATTGCACACCTCTTTGTGCCATCCTGCACTAGTGCAACACTCCCTGCCTCTCACACTCTTGCAGCCTGCTAGCCTCGCGCTATCCGGGGACTCCTGCACTGTAGCACTCTCTGCCGCCTCATCCGCATATGTCTCTACCGACATCCGCCAGTCCTGCTACTCTTCTTCGAGGCTCCCGTAGCAAGGTATAATCCAAGAGGTTGGGTACCTCAAGGATCCTGCCCCTCATCACCTGTAGTCCCTCTAACTACAGCTCGATGTCTCCCCACTTCTTTTCAAGTGGCACATGAGCACTCATGCACAATCGTCATCCTCCTCGACTTCTTTCTCCGCCCTCGCTAGCGCTGCCTTGGTCTCAAAAGCCTCTCCCTTACTCTTCTTCCTAGGACACTGGTTTGCAAAATGACCTAGTTCCCCACAGTGGAAGCACTTGACTTTGGAGAGGTCCTTCTTATTTCTTTTCTCTTGCTTTCCCGCAGATGCTAGAGCTGCATCCTCTTCTTCCTCTTTCTTGATTCTGACCCCTTTGCCGCTATTCCCCGCCTTGGTCACTCATCTGATCTCTTCTTGACGAAGAGCCGACCACAGTTCCTCCCAATCTGGAAGGCTCATCCTGCCTAGTATGCTCTGGACAAATACCTCCCAATCCTCTGAGACTGCGTTCAATGCGGTCCTCACCATCAATTCTTGATTTGGTGTGGCCCCAATGGAAGTTAGCTAGTCACGGATCTCCTTCAATCGACCGAGCAAGACATCTATTTGCTCTCCCTTCTGCATCTGGTATGACCGCAACTGATTTTCAAGTAACATCTTCCTTTGCACGGAAGTATGCTGGTACAATTTCTTCAAGCCCTCCCACATCTCATTTGCCATATCCTTTTCGGCAATATGCGGCACCACATGATCCTTGACCCCATCATGGATGATGCACTTCACCCTGGCCATTGCCTCCTCATACTTCTCATTTTCCGCTGGGTCAACTGGGATCGCTATTATTTTCAAGGCGAAGTCCTTATGCGATATCTGTCTAGAATGGACAAGATCCTGGCCTTCCAGACCACGAAGTTTGATGCATCGTCCAACCTATCCTGATCTCTCAATCCATTCATGACCATTATGCTACTCTTCTTTCGACTCCTCCGAGTCTCGATTTCCCTTCGGGAAATCATTTTGCCAACGTCAAGTTGCTCCACTCCGATTGTCTGACACTACTCAGGATTCCTTGGCTAGAAATGCGCCTTGGCAACAACTCCCTCTGCCCTTGTCTTGCCCTGTTAGGTACTGTTATGACCACAGTACCCCACCAACTTCGCTCCGCAAATTACCCACAGCCTCCTATGCCCCAGCAACTAAAGGATTGAGCCACTTGGCTCTGCGCAATCCCAGCACCGGCAAATCAGCTCCCCTATCCAACTGTGTTAGCCCTCTTGGCCTCTGCATGAGCTTGATTCTCCCTCCCTTAGCTTTTGCACTGCCTTTCTCTGGCCCAGAATGATGACGCAATCTCTCTGCATCACTCCTTCCTCTGTCGCCTTCTGCACGAAGCAGCTCTATCACCCGGGACAACTAAATTTGCTACTACTACTCTGCTAGTTGATGCCTTCAGTTATCTTGTGATCTGCAACCTGACTCTGATACCATGTTGGAATTTCTAAGTTTAACCCATTAGAAATTCTTCCTGTACTATTTGGTTTATTTTTTCCTACTTGTTTAATTACTTAACAAGTTATTTACCGTGTAAATACTGAAAATAAACACAAATACAGTATCAACATCTACAATCATCAACTGAAAGAAAACAAGCACACAAGTGACACTGTTTTTTTTTTACCAATGTCCTTGGAAAAAGTTAAAACCCAATGCGGGAAAATCGGTGCAGCTATTCAGAGGGTTTTATTATTATGCAATTTTCAGAATACAACCAGGGTGCCAGAAATGGCTCACCCAACAGAGAATGCCCTCGGCAGTAGTACCTCTCCTCGGAGACAGATATTCTGGTTGATTAATCACCGGATGAACGATCCCACAGCAACAATTGCAGCTTCCACTGCTTTGTGTCACTCTGATAGGGACTGTGTCACCTTTCCCGGCTTACCAGCACCCAGTCTACCCCACGAAAATCTTCCCAGCACTGCCTCTTGGCCCTGTGTCAGCTCTGCTAACCTCTGCGCAGCTACTGAAGCCTCTGTGTCAGCCCTTAGACCCTTTGCGTCACCCACGCTTGCCTCTCCATGCTCTGCGCAGCTCCTAGCTGCCTCTGCATCAACCTCTCCAGGCTCTGCACTGTCTCTCTAGAACCAACTCTGCTTCTCTGCTATGTATTCACTGCCCCTCGTTGCCGATCATTGATTCTCTCTCTCTTAGCAAACCCTGCTCTAGAGAATAGAATAACTGATCACTCTGGTGTGTTCTCCAACTGACCCTCAAGCCTCCTCTTATAATTTTCTCGTTGGTCCATCAATGACCAAGATTAAATCTCTAATCAACGGCTAAGATTAGATTTGGCTTGATCCATGACTTTTGGAACATTCTAACCCAGTTTTATATTAATACCCATTAATATTTCATTTTTCCTAAGTTTAGACTTAGGAACTCCATTAAAAATATTAATTATTTTAATATCTCCCAAACCGGTTAGAATCTGCCCAAACCATTTTTGGGTCTTGGAGATCTCATGTGCTTTAGCCTCTCCACCAATTTTCATGGCTAGAGCACATCCGATGCTACCCCAAACCAATAGTTTGGTATATACATAGTGGGCATCATTTCACATGACAAGAGTTAGAGAGTACTTCTCCAACTATAAGGAGGAGGACATCATATTTCAGATTTAGATGGGTAACAAGTCCACATGCCACCCAATTGCAAGAGGGACTATTCTATTTCATAGGGAGAATGGGAAGCCGATTCCGATTCATGACATGTTGCATGTGCCAGGCTTGCATATGAATTTGATTTCCATATCTATCCTTCAGGATAAGGGGTATGTGTAATGTCCCCAATTTTTGCATTATCTTATGATGAGATTAGGAGTCGTCTCCAGAGCTTATGTCAGCCAGGTCACAAGAGCTGGATTGTGTTATTGGTGGCCCCAGAGGGTTTTGATGGGTTCTACAGGGTCCGACTAAGATCACTTGCCATATTCCAACATCACGCTCAATTCCACATAGTTCGCTCTTGGTTCCATTGCATTTCAGCGATTCCCATAAAATGTGGTTATTAACAGGCATATTTTAATTAATTATTTTAAGGTGTTGTTTCGGGATGATTACTTGAGAAACACCTTAGTGTAAGAGTTCGTTGGAATCGGGACGAAAAGATCTATAGGGCAGAATGATAAAAAGGGGCTTTGGGTGGCCGATGTGACCGTGAAGACGAATTAAGCATTTTTCAGGGTTAAAAGTGGCTTTAATTAGTTAATAAAAGACATTTTATTAAGTAAAGGTAAAGTGCTTTTAATATTTAATTAGAGGGAAAAGGTAAATGAGCTATAAAAAGGGAAATGAGGAGGTCTCTCTTCATTTATTCACTTGCATTTTGGAGAAAAAAAGCTTTTGAAGAGTCTTTGAGAGAGAACCTTAGGGTATGAGAAACCCCAGCTGCCAAGCTAGCTTTGGTGTTGAAAGTAGACACCCTGGTTGGTTCCAAAAGTGAAATCACTCAGATTTCACCATTGTGCTTTCATGGAGAAAAATATTTGTAGGAGATATTGAGCTAGAAGAGGTTTTGTCAGTTGATTTTATTTCCTAAGATTGTAATTTCTATAGCTTTTCTCATAAGTGGGGAGTCAAGCTAAATACAAGGGAGTCATTGCCAAAGTAGAGGTCTAAGCTTTGCCATACTTCAATGGGTCAAAATATATGGGTTTGAGGCCAAGTTTCTACAACCATATGGACCGCATGCTATGTGATTACCGGAGGTCAGAGTCCTACCTTCAAGGGAATGAGTTTCATTCCACTTAAAGAGACGAGTTATTGTCTCATTCCCTGGCTGGTTTCAAATAGTAAAGGGGCCAAGTTTGTTGTTGTAAAGGGGTTGAATTTCCTCCTGTATACTGTTGGACTTAATGCATTCCCAAGTAGAGCCAAAGGGATGTGATTTTGGACTTTTTGGAGCTGAGAGTAAGGTGTTGATATACGCTTGAGAAATAACCAAATTTCTGCCTGTAACTTGTCCAGATCTGGTATATCTAATGTTGAAGCGAACTGTGAGTTGAAGCCATCATAAACAGTGCTTATACATATCATATTTTTGTTTGTGTATTAGCTTTTCTCCTTATCTATCAGAATAATAAAATGGTTGTAAGCAACTACACTATCACTGTGTAAAATCATGAACATGTATTTCAGTGAAAAGTGGAAAGTTTGTGGTGGTTACTCTTGTTATCAACATTACTTTTGACTGTTGGGTTTAATGTCGATATTAATTTAATGTCTTGTAGTGTTTCCACAATTAATTATTCCAGCATATTATATATTTACATGATCCAAAAGCAAAAAGTGCATCTACAACACTCGATACACAATTTGTTTGTTAAAATGTCACAGTGAATTAAACCATTTTAACTCAGAACTCTTGTGGGTTTATTTTAAGCCATTCTGGGTGGGAATCTTACAGTGGTATCAGAGCATATTCTTGGACAACTGTTGGGTTTAAAGGGAAAATTATAATGAGGAGAAACTACTTCCAAGTCAAAAAGAACTGTATGCACAAAAAATTGAAGATTATGACAAAACCTTTGGAAAGATGATAGAGCACATGGAAGTATGGGTGTCATCAAAGGCAACAAATAAATAAAGGAATAACAGATCCAAAGATGAAAAGGTAGCTAAGGACCAGGTAGCAAGGATTGAAGGGAGCCCAAAGGAGAATAATAGTTCAAATAAGGACAAGAGAAATGTATTAACTCATACAAAAGAGTCAGCTCTTGTAGTTGAAGGTGAAGACCATGACCAAACCTCCCAGGATGAATTGGGAAAAGTCATACCTGTTGAAGATGAAGCTAGCACAGATTCATCCCAATAGGTTGGTACAAGGGCTTTGAATGAAGGAGAGTTAGAAATGGCTATAGAATACCTATCATCACTTAGTGAAATTGTTGAGTTAGATGATGAGTACAAAGAAAATCATGAGGCTACGACAGTTTAGAAAAGCGAAAGCAACTTTTCTAAGGAGTGACACCAGATCAAAGGGTATTCTTGAATTAGTGCATTTAGATATATGTGGGTTGATGTTGACGAATTATTTGAGGGGATACAAGTACTTCGCTACTTTTATTGATGATTTCTCCAGGAAGACTTGAATATATTTCCTAGAAACCAAGGATGAGGTTTTAAGTCACTTTCAGGAGTTCAAAGCTCTAGTGGAGAATGCGACAGGCGAGAAGATCAAGGTTCTTTGGTCAGATAGTGGAGGTGAGTACACAGGGAAGGGGTTCTAGGAGTTATGTACCAGGTAAGGAATCAAGAGAGAGTGGATGGTTCCTTACAACCCACAGCAGAATTTGGTTGTTGAGAACAAGAATCGTTCTATTTTGAAGGCAGCGAGAGCGATGCTATATGACTATGACCTACCATGCTACTTATGGGCAGAGGCATGCAGTAGGATAGTTTATACCAGAGGAGGCATTCACAGGGAAGAGGCCAGATGTTAGTAATTTCAAGATATTTGGCAGTCTAGCGTATTGTCACATTTCGAGAGATACTTGTTCCAAGTTAGATCAGACTACTTATGGGCATAGGCATGCAGTAGGATAGTTTATACCAGAGGAGGCATTCACAGGGAAGAGGCTAGATGTCAGTCATTTCAAGATATTTGGCAGTCTAGCGTATTGTCACATTCCGAGAGATACTTGTTCCAAGTTAGATCAGACTACAAAGAGAGTGTACTTTGTTGAGCACAACGAGACCTTGAAGACATATCGGATTTTCATTCCACTGGCCAGACAGATCATAGTTATGAGAGATTTCAAGTTCTTAGAGGACAAGGCATGTAGGAGGTCCAAAAATGTGCCAGCAGTTGATGATTAAAGTGAGCAACCAACAAAGTTCCTAGACTTAGGTAGCAGGATCAGGGGCAGCAAAGCACAAGTACAGTGACCAGTGCAAGCACTAGCTCAGGGGTAGGTGTTCCTGAGATTTCATAGAGTATTGTGCAACAGAGACAACAAATCAAGGAGATGCATCAGGAGGACGTAGAGGTGGATGTTCCATCTTCTATGGTTGGCAGGAGGAACCAAGAGGTTCAATAGACACTCGAGGATGCTCAGGGGTTTGTGAGAGCTCCTAGGTTGGGCAACAAGTAGCGAAGACAACTAGAGAGGTACATTGGCTACATGGCGTTGGTCAGTCAGTTAGTTGATAGCAAGCCTTCCATATATGAGGAGTCCACAGAGCAACGAGTGGGGTTGGATGCTATAGTTGAGGAGTATGCCTCAATCATGCGAAATGATGTGTGGGAGGTTGTACCTAGACCTACAAACAGGGCGGTGGTTGGATCATGCAGGATCTTTAAGATCAAGCACAAGGCAGATGGCAGCAGTGAAAAATACAAGGCAAGGTTTATGGCCAAAGGGTTCTCTCAGGAGGAGGGAATAGACTACGAGGAGACATTCGCTCTTGTAGCTAGGTATACTTCTATACGAGTTTTGATCTCATTAGCAGCATAAATGGGATGGCATATCCATTAGATGGATGTCAGGACAACATTCCTAAATGGTGAGTTAGAAGAAGAGATATACATTGAATAGTCGAAGGGCTTTGTAGCGCACCACAAGGAGAGCCACGTGTTGAAGTTGAAGAGAGCTTTGTACGAGCTCAAGAAGGCTCCTAGGGCGTGGTATGAACGCACCGACAGATACTTTTCGAGCATGGGCTTCGTGAAGAGTGAGGCAGACACAAACCTCTACTACTTGGTGTTTGGGGGTGAGGTTCTCATTCTTCTCTTGTATGTGGACTACTTGTTTCTTACAAGTTCACTAGAGCTCATAGAGGAGTGCAAGAGAGATCTTGCAGTAGAGTTTGAGATGAAGGATTTGGGGCTTATGTAGTACTTTCTAAACATGGAGGGGTGGCAAACAGATGGGGAGGGAGATTTTCCACAGGCAAGGGAAATACTACATTGAGGTCATGAGGAGGTCCAGAATGGAGAATTGCAAAACCATTTTGACACCCATGATCACAAATTGGAGGAAAATAAATGCATCCAAGGAGAAGGATGTAGACCCCACCTTATACAAGCAGTTTATTGGCTCTCTCGTGTATTTGGTCAACATCAGGCCAGATATATCTTATGCAGTAAACTCTCTTAGTCAATTCATGGTGGAACCGAAGAGAGTGTATTGAACGAGAGTTGAACATGTGTTGAGGTATTTGCGCGGCACTGTCAAGTATGGGATCAGGGATGCTCAAGGTGATGGTGTCAATTTGGTTGGCTATATTGATGCAAACTAGGCAAGTAATACAGTGGATCAGAAAAGCACTTTAGGGTGTTGCTTCAACATGGGATCAAGAGTTGTTTCTTGGTACACTCAAAAGCGGTGGTCTGTGGCACTAAGTTCAACAAAGGCAGAATACATAGCAGTGAGCATGGGTACATGCGAGGCCATATGGCTTCGGAAGTGATAGTGTGAGGGCACCAACAAATCGAGATCAACAATGATTGAAGATAGAGTTGCTAGTTTATTTTTCACAGCGATTTCCAATTTCTCAAAGCTAGAGGGAGACGTAGAGAGAGGTTGAGTTTCCAGTATTGTGAATTGATTGAGAGAGAAACAGTTGACAGAGCAAGGAGAAATTTGCTAGAGAGATCGATTTGCTTAGAGGAAGTCGAGTTTGTCAGAAGAAGTCAAATTCTAGAGGAGGTCGAGTTGATTTTCCTAGCCAGTGCAACTTTCCACGGCCTCACGTGTGGTTTGATTCAGTGAGCCAGAGGGAGGCAGGATTGGATCAAAGGGGCCAAGTTGTCTTCAGGAAGCCAAATCGATTTGCAGAAGTGACAAAAATAATTTTCCAGAAGTTTGCTAATTTACAGTAAACAATTGTAATTTTTCAATCACAAACTTTTGGTGAAGAATAAAAAAAATACTCATTTGCATAACTGCTTTCCCCATGCTGCGGTTTTTCCATGCACATTTGTCCAAAAGTATTGGTGTTCATTATTTTTGTGTGTGCAATATTTTCTTAGTTCATGTGGTCTATTTATTTTCTATGAAGTTGCAGTAGTGATTTATTCAATATTTGTCGCAAATAAATTGTAAAAGACAAATAATCAAGTTTGATAGGAGAATAATAACTAGTAATTACAACAATATTAAAATTTCACATTTGGGCATTGTTACCCACCACCTGTGGGTAGTGTATATATGAGAATTTTTTTCTCCTAGATGGTCCTCAGCTTTCAGCCACCAGATAGCTCGATGTGCCATTATCTCCGCCACCTGAGCCACACATGTGGTCCCTCGCCCACTTGTTACGAATGTATGTTTGAAGGTGGGCCTCCCAACCCCAAAGGTATGGTTCTTAATTGGTATAGTTGAGAATTTTCCTTAGTTGTCATGTGCACTTTGGGGTATGGATTGGTTGGGGGATTCAGCGGAAAGAGTGGGTTAGTTATGTACTCTTCTCTCCACTGCCTGATTTCGTGGTTAGCATTATATCTTAGTCCCGTGGGATCTCCTTTACTGGCCATTAGCTTTAGGGTTGACACTACACTGGAAATCCCAATTTTGGTTGTGTAGTCTCATTTCCCAACACCATATACATCACCCCCTTCCACTTATTTTAACTCCACTCGTCTCTTTCCCCATCTGGATCCACATGTGTCCGTTGAGTCCACAGAGGGTTAGCCTCCCCGTCCCCTTATCCACACCTTGGGTCAGGCCTAGAACGATGCCCAGAGGTTGATGCAACTAAAAAGAAAAGGAAAAGCCAAATTTGGCCACTCTCAATAGGAAATGTACCACAAAATGCAAAGATGGTCGGGACATACAAATTTAGCACGTAGGAAAAATCCAAACATGGGCTCTACCCGTTATCCATGGCCATCACCTTGGTTCCTATGGGCCCTCGATGAGCCCCCTCCATCATTAAGGAACCCATGATTGTCCCAACCCCTAGTGGGCGATGAATTGGCTCACCTTAAGGGGGTATCCCCTGCTATATATCACACACCATGCTCTCATTCCCTAGAGCCCCGAGCAGTTATGAAGAAAAATCAATGAAAGACAAAAGGCGTATGAAGAAGGGTGGAAATACAAAGGTCGAGGTAACTCATGTACCACAATTTTCCCCCTACTACACTCATATACCGAGGTATGGGCTTCCCTTATTATATATACCCTTGTACAATGACATGTGGTATGGATGAACCCTCTGATCCCCACTCCGTTCCATTACTATATCATCTGCGACCTACCACTTGAGGGATGTACTATGGATATGTCATCCCCTTTAAAGGTTGAAACCATCTAATAGGGTCCTTGATTAACCCTTTATTGAGCTTGGAGACACTTGAACATGCCAAAGACCACTATGGAAGGGCATGCCACCATGAAGTGCCTCATTGATTCCATAACTTGTAAGCTCTTTTACTTGATTATTCTAATGCTTTTTTGTATTGGAAGGCAAGGGGACGCATTGGATCTTATGCAAGATTGTAGGTGGGTCTCCATTTTGGGCTTTATCACTCTATACAGGGTCCTAGCCCTCCAGAGGGCCACATTAGCACTTGTAGGGTGAGCATTGAGAGCCTTGGGCCTCCACCATAGTAGAAAGTACTTCATGGATCACCAACACCACTCATTGATTGCTCGTGTTCCACCTTTTGGATGAGGATGACGCACCCGGTTCACCATGCCCAGCCGGCTCCACACTTGCACCATACACTTAGCAGAGGTTCCAAGGTCGAGATGAGGATGTATCAAGGCTTATGTTGTTATCCTACCATTTATTGATGGTTTACAGGAATTTTCGATCCACTTGGAGACTCATGAGGATGTCCTTGTATCCCTCACACCCACTTGGGGGCACCACAAGGATTTACTTGGAGAATAAGGGGCCAACCCCTTGTCTACTATGTTTGAGGTCCATTCTCACATCATGGCACACTATGGACTTCATTAGGCCTCCTTAGAGGTCCAAAGACTCACATTATTGATCATTCTACCCTCTTGAGAGGCTTATTATTATGCTATTGAACTATCTTGGTGGACTTGTCACCAAGGGATGTTATTATTGCACATTATTTTATTATGTGGGGTTCAATTAGGCCAAATTAGGCAAATCGAACTCATTAGTGATTGTATAAATAGAAGTGTGGTGATTCATTTTGATCATCATCACTTGGATTAGATTAGTATCTCTTGAGAGATTTTTGTTCTTTTTGTTGGGTGAATGTTTTGGAGATTTCTTGATGCACTATGATGTTTGGATTTTTGCTATTGTTTCTAGAGCTTCTTTCTAACGCAAAGTTGATGAATGAATATACTCTCTCTCTCATGTAAGTCAAATTTTGATGTTATTCTTGTTATTTTACTGGTTTACTGCATGTTATTGTTATCCTTATTCAAATATGGGTTAATGTAAATGTGAAATTCTTATGGGAACCTTGAATAAGTGATTTAATGCATTCAAGGTACTTGAAGAGAGTGGGTGAATGTTCCTAGAGGCACCTAATAGGTTTTAAGCCTCGAAACTTCATCTCTTTGGCAAATTTGAAGTAGAAATCCCTACTGACCTATTTGTTGCCCTTGGAGAGGATAGCTCACGAAAAATATTGATCTATGTGTATCTTGACTCCATTAAGCCCAAGCAAAAAGGAACTGATCCTCATAACCCTTTGGTGGTCAAATTTTCCTCTCTTTTCTTCACTTTTCCAAGTTCTAGGCCAAACCCTAGAGTTTCACCTAGGGCATCAAGCGAACTTTTTTTTAGCCATCCAAACAACTTGAAAATTGGTACACAACTGCGTTGAGGTCTTCTCAAGGTGTCCTTAAAATTTGAGCATAATCCGACGGTGGAATCCCGACATATCGCAAGCCCTAGCTTGAGGACCATTTCTCTACCTAGGTTAATTTGGGTTAGTGTCCTCATTTTGATCATTGCATTCAAATTTCAAAAGAAGATTAGCCCTTTGATCCGATTCTCTCCCCTAACTATGTCAAGCCCCTCCTTGGTTGATCAACTCCATACCTTTGACCTAGTCTGGGTCCACTTGGGTTCTTTGTGGTCCTGCAACTTTACAACTCAAATTCCATTTCTCCACAAGGATCCTTAGGTCTAGGAAGCCCCTTGCCAGGCATATCCTCCAACCCTAGGCTCAAGTGTCATCTTAGCCCTTCCTAGAGAGTATATCGCCTTGCTTCTCAAGCAAGTAAGCTACTTAATTGAGTCTCTCTTATGAATAGGCTTTAGGAATCACTTCATATCTTATCATTAACCCATCTATTCCTATGATTCCTCTCATACTGGGACTCCTCCCATCTGTGAAAGTTTGTAAAGAGCAGGGAGCCTTAGCTGAGGTGACAATGGGCTATCGCTCCATTGGTGCCCCTTGACCTAGTAGTTGTTCTATAGGATCCCCTCCTAGGACCCCTGTTAGTTTAACCAGTAACATTTTGGTGTCGTTAACAGGGACACGAGATGTGTGTTTTGTTTCCCTTACAACATCATCATTGACAGATCATTCTTAGCGACTCCATTGGAAGAACGAAGCCCTAGTTCTTCATTGAACTTCAAAGTTAATGTTTCTAGGGTGAAGCAAGCATCTATCAAGGCATTTCTTTAATTCACCCTAGCGACTCCATTTTGATCCTAATATGCAAAATCATCAAAAATGGATTATTGTCGAAGAGAAATTACCCTTGGCTCTCCATTTGCAAAACTCAATGATCAATAACTACAAAAGAATGTGGACAAATATGTTGAGTTTTATGAAGATTTATTAGAGAACGTGGATAAGGAATTCATGCTCTGACTTCATAGGTCAACACAAAAACAACAATATATAATAATGTGTGCCTATGAGAAGGATCCTAGTCATCTCTTTGACTTTGCTGGTCTAACCTGTGCTTTTAGCATTCTGACTGACCTAATCAATGAAAAATACTATAATCAATCGCAAGGCCCCACACAATGTAATCAATTGGATGACCAAGGTGACATTAAAGAAAGTTCAAATATGAGGGACCATCATGAAGGTAAGGAACATATGGAAGAAGGGGTTCCATCTAAAGAAGATCATGATAGCCATAATGCCAGAGAGGACCTTCAAGATGCACACCTAAGGATTGAGAATGTGCATGACATGAGTGAGAGCCCCCATTGAGGATCATAAGTATGAACACGATGAAATGGAGGTTTGCATTCAAGAAAAGGGGTTTGAGGATATGAGTAGTGTAGCTTACTGTGAAGATGACATTTCTCATTTCTTGTGCATTAATGAGGGAAAATGGGATGTGGGCATCCATCACTTTGACAGTGACCCTATTTATGACACTGACATGGAAAATGAGGTTGAAATTGATTCTCATTTTCTCTAGGACATTACTCATAATGATATCCCTACTCACACCATCGAAAGGGAGGATTATAGTTTTCCCTCACATGAAGAAGGTCTATTGGAAATGGCAAGCCCCATTTATGACATCGATCATGACAATGACAAAGGCCTTGTTTTCCCATACCTTCTCCAAGATCCCAATGACATAGCTACATTATCAGCGAACCCTCACCTTGGCCATTCTCACATTGTCACAACTATTAATGATCCCTTTCCCTCTCCTAGGCATGATGTTGAGGAGGAGCTATCCATTAGCTATACCTTTCGTTGCCCCTCATGCTTTCAGGATTGTGAAGATGATCATCATAAGCAACTTGCCACTTGTGTCATCCCATGTCATCAATCTCCCTTTCCTCCCAATCATGACCTTATGGTGGCCATGAAGCATGATCTTAATGATATTGGCCATGATGAGGATGATATGCCCAAGGTGTCCATTCATCGAAAGTTTATGAGCTTGATTATTGATATCTCTATCTTTTGGTTGGAAGAAAGGATCTTGTGTAATAGATTACATCCCTTCCCTCTCTCTTCACCCATGATATTCCATGAGTGGTTGCTTCATTTTCCCGCCTCCCGCCCTGGTGACCCTCCATTTTGTCATTCCTGCCCTTGCCTATGGATCGGTTGAATGAGTAAGCAAAAGGGTAGTTGTTTTCATATTGACTGGATCATATGTTGGTTGCGTTGGATCTACGATTATACTTAGTATTTTGGTGATGTAACATGCATGTTAGGGTAGGATGCATTGCATGCTGATTTTCTCATTAGAACTAACATCATATGATATTATCATGATAGATTAGCTGCATTTAGATTTAAATTGCATGAAAATGATTTTATTTTCTTATTGATTTTATGGCCTAATACTAAGCATGGGTGATCATAAGACACCACAAAAACATGTTGCCCCATGTGCTTGGTCTTTGATATGTGTAGGTAATAGGTCTATGGTACCAAGAGATTGTTGGTGTTCTCATGACCTCTCATCCGAATAGCTTTGCACACTGCTTTAAGAGTTTATAGCCCAGTTGGAGCCAGTTGTTACCCACCACCTGTGGGTAGTGTACACATGAGAAAATTTTTCTCCTAAATGGTCGTCAATCGCAGCCACCAGATAGGTCAATGTGCCATTATTTCTGCCACCTGAGCCAGCCATATGGTCTCTCACCCACTTGTAATGATTATATGTTTGAAGGTGGGCCTCTTGGCCCCAAAGCTATGGCTTGTCATTGGTATAGTTGAGTAATTCTCCTTACTTGTCATGGGCACTTTGGGGCATAGATTGGTGGGGGAATTCGGTGGAAAGAGTGGGTTAGGTCTGTACTCTTGTCTCCACTGTCCGATTTCGTGGTTAGCCTTGTATCCTAGTCCCATGGGATCTCCTTTATTGGCCATTGGCTTTAGGGTTTGTTGTCGCATAGATTGTCACGACAACGCTCAGACCGGGGGCTATCACCATGATCCCCGATCTCTCCGTTTAAGCCTGTCTCCCGCGGCTAACGGGGGTAGACCCTATGAGATGATGAAAACCAACTGCGAACCAGTTGGGTTGGGAGACACGAAGAAACAAGCACTAAATTGATTTTGTTAAGTTAAAAGACCAGTGCCTTGTGGAGTTAATGTTTAAACGATTTATTATCAGATGCTGCAGAAATATAAACCATGTGGAGCAATCATTTATCATCAAATAACTCAAACAAATATTTATTTTAAATGCGAGAAAATGCTTAAATGATACTCCAGCAATTCAAAACTTCAAAAGATAGAGTTCAATACACAACCACGAAATTTTAAACGTTAACCAGATATCACACTCATGATCATTCAAGCATACTAAATCACATCAAAATGATAAACATTAATTCCACATCAAAATTTTAATCTCAGCAGGGAAAAATAAAACGTGATAAATCCCCGAGCCAAGACTGAATCTGGCAAAAATGTTTCAAAAATATTTTATGTTTTTCAGATACAGCAAAATTTTGAAAAAAAAAAACTTTTAAATCAAAAAATCTAAATGATATTAAATCTAAACTAAATTAAATCAAAACCTAGACTATAAGAAAAACAATTTCTTTATGCTCTTTTTTTTTTAATTTTATATTTTTTATGAATTTTTTATTGTTATATTTTTTTTTAAACAAAACTAAAAAAAAAATTAAAGTCTAAACTAAAACTAAAACAAAACTTTGCAATTATAAATCTAAAATAAAAAGGAACCTTTTTGTATTTTATATATATATATACATATATATATTATGATTTTTTATTTTTATAATTTTTATAAATTTTAATTTTATAAAGCTCATACTGAAGCTAATCAAAAAAAAAAAAAAAAGATCTAAAAAAACTATCCTAAGATCTAAACTAACATCTAACAACGTATTTTATAATTACAACAGATACAAAGCTTGGAAATCGAAAATCTGAAGCTATACGACAAAAGACTTAAATTTCGAATTTAGAATTAAAGCCTGATAATAAAATTAAAAGAAAGCGCTAATCATATCATGCTTGAGATCAAACGAAAACCTAAAAAAAAATAAACGTATCCTTGTCAGCTTACCCACGCACTTCGTTTATTGCTTACCCCACACAGATTTGTTTGAATGATTTCTGCGTTTGAGCTGATGCAGGTCCACGAAAGTTCTGGCGGCGGCAGCAAAGAGCAGCAACGTGAAAGGCCTCACGCAGATTTGCAGGTTCTAGGAATGATGGACGGAGGATGCTTACATGTTTTGTTCACTGTTTTTTTTTTTGTGTAAGCGCAGATGAAGAACCAACTATCTGAGCTTGAAGTCAATGCATAGACGGCAGATGAAAAGACACAAGCAGGATGGGAAGTCGAATTTCAGACTGCAGGGATTTGCTGAGGGAGAAACGACGGCTCAGTGGTGGTGTACAGGCAGAGTGGAGATTTCTGTGTAGGACGCAGTGAGGACCAGGCGTGGTAGGAGCAGCGTGTCTTTCCTTTCTTGCTTGCAGGTTCTCACGAGTTCCCAAGGCTGCGTGGAGCTGAACGCAACAAAGCTGGAAGGCTGGGCGGATAGGTGAGGCAGCAGCGTGAAAGAGAGGAGGCCCATGCAGGTTGTAAATTGACAGTGAGAGATAGCAAGCCAGCGCAGACAAGGGATGGGCAGCTTTGGAAAGAATAGCAGCGTGCAGAGAAAGAACTGCGGGTTTGATGGAAATGAGCGAATGTATGATCTGACAATGAGAACAGCGATCCTGCAAAACTTAATTTTCCACAAAAAAAATTTCTCACACCTGCAAATGGAAAACAAAAATCCGGAAAGTATATGCAAAGATTTAAAATGAAACCCTACAAACCGGTCCAAAATTACAAAATCATAGCTCTACAATAGCCAGATTCATCAATAATCAGCAGTAATATTATCAAGATTCCAGATTTATTATGAAATACTTCAGAAATCTCTCATGCAAATTAGAAAACAAACTAAATGATTAACCTAGGATCAAAAACTAGCTGGGCTCTGCAAGAAAATGCTTGCGGGAGTTGGTTGGTTCAGCCGAGAACTTCCCCAAACGCCCACTGGTCTTCTTCAATAAAGGTTTCCTGCACAGTTCATTTCAACCGTCAATAAAGAGAGAAAAAACAATACTAGATCTCAACAGCAATGGAGATACCTGCCATTACTTCAAAAAACCTAATACCATTCAAACCCTAGCAAGTGAACAAGACACCTGTGCTCAACAATACTCTTCAATAAGTTGTTACTAATGGCTGAAAATTAAAACATGCAGAAAATAAAATAGCTCACAGCACTTCCAGAGAGTAACACCGGCAAGATTTCAACCCCAAAGTCTTTCTTTATTAGCACCAGAAAAAGTTTACAAGAGAGCTTCTTCAGCACAAGACTCACAGATCGAATGATCTCAAATGACCCCTAGCACCCTATTTAAAGGAAAAATTCCCAACAGCTAGTTCGAGTGATCCACGTTAAAATGATATCGACCGTCGATGAGGATCAAGATATCTCTTGATCTCATCCGTCGAATTTTTAATGTATTGAAAAATTGAAATTCTGCATTTATTTACTCAAAATAATATTATTTTATTATTTTTAGGTTTTTTACTTTATTTTATTATTATTTATATATATATATATATTTTTTTCTTAATTTTTTTTTAATTTTTAATTTTTTTTTAAATGGATCCTCGAACTTAGCTTTTGGGAAAATCACCTAGGACCTAGGACTTAGGACTTATGAGGGGATTAAAACATTTCTTAACCCTCAAGACACTTTACATCATGACTTTTACAACTTTACATCCCAAGGGGGGAAACCCATTTGACATAGACCCTCATAAACCACCCAGTTCTGCGACACAACTATAATCTAGCAGATTAACATACTAGGATTCTCCTAAGATTCTAATGACAAAATCCATTCCGGCTTTGGGGTTAGGCTGAAGGAAAACTCTGCCGATCATGGATCGGTGAGACGAAAAACCTTCCGGAACGTAGATTATCACTTAGAAAATTAGGTCCACCTAGGCAATTTACATACATGACTCATATCTGCTAAGCTTATTTACAATTTATACATGCAGATTGGGTTTACAACATAAATTGATCAAGCTGTCGAATGGCACGGACATGTCGATCAAGCGCTATCCCTTTTGCGACAAAGGGGGCGTACTGCTATGGGTAGTTGACTCGTAGTGGTCAACATTTGGCTCTACTTGGGGACACGTTGTTGCCCTGTAGGAATGTGAGAATCTAGAATCTGCATCCACGCAACACACGACAGAAATAAGTAGCGTCCATTCAAACAGCATCATATAACATCTAAGCACATAAAAGATAGAAGCTCTTCATTTATTAACAAGGAAAGTAAATCTAATCGTAAATCAGAAATAAAATGTTGAAACAAGGAGTAGGGATAGAAATACAATACAAAGGATGCCCTATGGCATCAGATATCATCTTTGAAGAACAACTTGAGCATTTGGCCATTTGCAGGTAGATGAAGTGGCTCGCCATCCAATCTGCTCAAATGGAATGAGTTTGGTCCAGCTATGTCTCGAATGATGTACGGTCCTAGCCACAAACTGTCGAACTTCTTATGTTTTCCTGGCTTTTCATTCTTGCGGTCCCAAAGTAGTACCATATCTCCCACCTGCAAAGATCTAGATCAAGAGAATTTATCAAAGTTTTTCTTAATGTTAGATTGATTTTTACATATAGCATCAAAAGCTGTCCTACGGGTTTCATCTAATTCCACAATCTAATCTATTCTATTCTGAACAACATCTTTATTAGTAGAAAATTTTTGGAGGAGCTGATAAGCTGGCAATTTGAGGTGCACAGGTAAAGTTACATCCAAACCATAAACTAATTCAAAGGGAGATTTGCCAGTAGCTTTCTTCTTAGTGATTCTATCTGCCTATAAAGCATACTTGATTTTGTTGTCCCATGATCTCTTATTATCTCCTACTATCTTCTTGATAATGGTTATGAAATTCTTGTTACTTGATTCAGCCAGACCATTACCCTGAGGATAGTAATTTGACGAATGAGATAAGACAATGCCATACTTGAAACAAAAAGATGAAAACTCTAAGGAACTAAAAGCTTTGGCATTGTCAATAGTGATCTTAGCGGGGACACCAAATCTAGTAATGATGTTATTTTCAATGAAATCCATAATAACATTTTCAGTGGCATTCTTAGCAGGAATGGCTTCAACCCATTTAGTGAAATAATCTGTAGCAGTCAAAATCCATGAGTAGCCATTGCTAGAATTTTCATGGAACTTCCCTATGAAGTCCAGACCCCAATGCTGAAAAGGTGCCTCTACAATGACAGGTTGTAGGGGCAAGGCATCAAGCTTCTGTTTCCCAGTGAATAGTTGACAGGCTTGACAAGCTCTAACAAACTTGTGCACATCAGAAAAGATTGAAGGCCAATAATAGCCAGCTCTCAGGATTTTGTGGGCGGTAGTTCTAGCAGCATAATGACCACCACAAAATCCCGAATGAAACTCAGAGATTAATTTCTTGGACTCAACGTCATCGACACACCTAAGCACTATGCCCTCAGGATTTCTCCACCGAAGGCCATCCTTCATAAGGCAATACTTAGTGGCTTTTAGTCTAAGAGCCCTTCTCTTATGAGCAACTAAATGGTTAGGACATGCAAGATTCATCAAGTAATAAACTATGTCCTTTTACCACTCATGCTTTGCTAACCTTTGTAGTTCGGGCGAAGATAGATCGCTAAGACAGAACAAACCAAGAGTCTTTTCGTTACCTTCAGTTAACATCTGAGCTAAACCTTGGCCTTTGACCAGCTTGGTGGGTCTGATTTCTAAATCATACTCTTGTATTTTAGTAACCCACCTAGCGCGAGTCCCTATGCAATCGGTTTGAGTTAATATATCCTTAATAGCAGAATGTGGGACGAAAGCAATGATTTTAGAATAACCCACATAAGTTTTAAAGTGCTTAAGAGACTTGACCAGGGCATAAGCTTGCTTTTACATGGTATTGTACTTCAATTCGGAATTTTGAAGTGCTCTACTCATGAAAGCAATAGGCTGCTCGTGACCATCTTTATTCTTTTGAAGCAGGACACCGGCAATGGTATCTTCGAAAGCGAAATAAAAAATCATGAAATCCTTGGAATAATCGGGACTAACTAAGACAGGAGCTCTTGCGATAACACATTTGATTTCTTGGAAAGCCTTTTTGCCGTCTTCTTGCCAAACAAATTTTACATCTTTCTTTAGAAGATTTTGAATAGGCTTAGCTATTTCTGCGTAATTTGGAATAAACCTTCTAATAAAATTTATCTTTTTGAGGAAAGACTGAAGGGATTTAAGATTATGAGGGAGAGGAATCTTTTGGATTGTTTCGGATCAATCTTGATTCCTTCCTTAGAAATGATATGGCCGAGTAATTTCCATTTCGTTACTCCAAAAACAGACTTAGCTGGATTCAAAGAAATCCCGTATTCTCTACATCTATCGAAAACCTGCCTAAGATGATTTACATGACTGATACCATCTTTAGAAAAAACAGTAAGATCATCTTGGTAAATTTCAATAAATTTCCCGATTAACCCCTTGAAGGCATAATCCATAGCCCTTTGGAAAGTAGCCCCAACGTTTGTTAATCCAAACGGCATTCTGATGTATTCAAAAGTACCCCATGGCATTGTGAATGTGGTTTTATGACGATCTTCCTTCTTAACCCAAACCTGATTGTACCCAGAAAAACCATCTAGCAGCGACATCATTCCAGAACCGGTTACTCTTTGCAACAAAGTCTCCATGTTTGGCAAAGGGTAATTATCTTTCTTGCATGCTAGATTAAGGTTTCGAAAATCGACACACGGCCTTATCGTACCATTCTTTTTCCTAACAATCACCAGATTCGAACACCATGTTGAATGTCTTGTATGGGCGATAATCCCTGCTGCAAGCATTTTCGCAAGTTCTTTCTGAACCAAGGGGGCTAATTTAGGATTAATTTGCCTAAGTTTCTGACGAAAGGGTTTAGCATTTTCATCTTTTAAGGGAATAGTATGTTCCATGACATCTTCCCTATAGCCCTTTAATTCATCATAAGAAAAAGCTAAAACATCTCGATATTCGCGAAGTAAATCAGTTAACCTTTTTCTTTCCTCCACACTAGTACCTCTACCAATTTTAACGATCTTTGGGTTTTCAAAAGTACCAATGTTTATCTCAAGATATTCTCCTGGGTCCATCTTATGTTCTTCTCTCAGCTTCGTGGCATCATGCCGATCAAAATGTTGCTCTAAGGCAACCACATTCCTAGGAGTAGGATTTATGATATGCTCATGATTTAAAGATCCATCCTCCTCAAAAACTATCCGGAAATCCTCAAACTCATCCAAACTATTAAGAAAACGAATGACTTGCTTTTCATCATTGAAGACCTGCCAATGTTCTGAGTTATCTGGAACAGATGGTCTGAATATTACTTCCATTTTGATCTTATCTTTAATTAGCTCATCGGATAACTGGAAAGTAGTAGCAGCTACGACAAGTTCATCTGCCAAACTATTTTGCTCTCTTGGAATTGCTTCGAGGTCAAGGGCATCAAAATGCTCCATAGTATCCCACACAGCATTTCGATAATTTCTTAATCTTTGATTTCTGCATGTGAATTTATTTTTAAGCTGCATGATAACTAAATCAGAATCCCCTTAATGCTAAGCAATTTAACCTTCAAAGACTTGGCCAACTCGAGCCCCAACAATATAGCCTCATATTCAGCGACATTGTTGGTTGCTCCAAATTCTAATCGATAGGAAAACTTGAAAATGTGACCAAGGGGAGATTTAAGCACTACTCCAGCACCTTTACCATGCTTAGACGATGCACCATCGAAGTACATATACCAAACTTTACCCTTGAGATCCCTAATCTTATCATCGAGAGGAATTATAAAATTAGACATGATGGCATAGTTCCCAATGTCAGATTGCTCTTTGATTATTTCGTTGTGAGGTCTCTTAGGATCTTCAACATGAAATTTTCTTTCAGGCTCTCTATTTAGTCTTACGAAACCATCACCCCTAGGAGAAGGAATCATAGCATATGACCAATTCATTTGAATCAGTGTTGCGGGGGAGCGCCCCCCCCCCCCCCTCACTCCCGCTCCCAATCCGCGCTCCGGGCGGGAGCGACTCGGGAGCGGGTCGGGAGCGCGCTCCCTAAAAAAAATTTCGCTCCCTGCCTTTTCGGGAGCGTTTTGCCTTTTTTGCATTTTTTTTTTTGTAGTAATGTTTGAAATGCAATTTTTTTTGAAAGAAACAAATAGTTTTTGAGTGGGGCAGCTTAATGATCAAGTCTAGGCCCTAGTATTGATATGCTATTCATGGTAATGTTAAATTCTTAAAGTAAAAGTGACATTTTCTTTAATTTTCATTTTCATCATTTTACTTAAATTTCTAACATTACCATGAAATGACTCAGAATGTTTGAGAGTGGTTTCGTCCTCATTGGATTTCATATGGAGAAAGTAGAATTTTAGATTTCATTCAAAATCCAGCAGACTTATCAGTTTTTCAGGATTTTAGGATTGGGGGATTGCAATGTTTCCATTTAATTTTGTCATGTATTAGGGTATGGAACTCGTATTTAATCAAGAGTACCAATCCCTCTATGTACCTTGATGTTAGTGACATTGGTTGTCGAACTCCTCTATCATGACCCTTCTAAAAATGTACGCATCACTCAAACAAAATCTTGACTTGACATGCTATGCTTTTTCTTATCTTATGTTAATGCTTAGAGGGTGATATTAATGACAAAGACCCTGATTTTGCAACAAGACTAAAAAATTAGACATTTCTCGTGGTGGCAAGAGGCCCAAGCATAAGAAATAGATAATAGATTTACTTCTCTTTTCTAGTTTCTAGTAGCTTTTATAACTATTGACTCTTTCATATTTATTATGATATTTTTTTAAACAATATATGACAATTCAAGTTTGAAGTTGGCAATTATAACTCATTAGTAATGAATTATGAATATGATGCTTCATGAAAGTTGAAAGTTGTTTCATTTCATTTCATTTTATAACATTTAATTTCATGTTAGATATTATTTGTTGTAATGGTTACACTTAGCTTACAAGTACAACTTTGGTGATCAATGATGATAAATGTTATATATTGAATTTTGAAAGCTTGAAACTTTAAGATTGATGAATCATGAGACTCAATATGTTGTATGTTACTATGTTACTAACTTGGGGACGTGGTTGATGAAGATTATAACTTCTAGATGATTGTTGTTATATGGTTCAATCTATGCTTTTTAATGTTTTTTATATCTAATTCATCATTCTACATGTTTTTGTTGACATATATGTATCAAAAATTAAAAAATATAAAAAATATATATATTTTTAAAAAATCGCTCCGGGATTCGCTCCCAAACCAGGAGCTTCTGAAAATGGTCGCTCCCGCTCCCGTTTTCTCTCCCACTCCCCGCTCCCGCTCCCGCTCCCAAGTAACATGGATTTGAATACTTCCTCCTAGATCAGAGGCCCACTTTCTAGATAACAACATACCCCAGGCATCAGGCACATCCACAACAACAATATCCATAACAACCATGATGTCTGGGTAAACTAAAAGAAGAACTTGCAAATCTTTGATTAAACCATGTACTTCGATTTTCTTAGAATCCATGGCGCATATGTTACAGTAGGGTCTAGAAACTCTTAAGTTAAGCTATTCCATGACCCTTTTAGTCATTACACAAGCTGATGCACCAGAATCCAACATGCAATTATTCAATTTATATCCATTAACTAATAAGGTAATAAAGAAAGGCTGGTGATCTTTGTTATCAGCATCTAAGCTTTGCAGATATATGGGAGCATCGTGATAGTCAACTTCCCGAGTCTTCTGTTGAGAAGTATTTACTTGAGGACCTTGAATAGCTTTTAGTAACTTGTCTCTTTGGGAAGGGATTTTAGCAATCTCGGAGACAGGAACCCAAATTTTTGCATTGTTAAACCAACTTCCCAAATCGACATCTAATCCAGAGTTTACACCAGGGTTAAAAGTTCGAGGGGGAATTTGATTCCAACTTTGATCCTTATCCCTTCTCTGATAGGTCAAACCCTTATCTCTAGCAATTTCCAAGATTTGCTCGGGAGAGGATTTTTCACCATATAACCTAGCCAAAATATCATCTTCATTTTCAAGGTTATTTATACTAAAAGCTGATGAATGATTCATAACATTACGACTCTTTTCCTTGACCTCTATCCAATCATCCATAGACAAAGGAAACTTGCTGCCTACTACATTTATTCGATCACCTGTTCCAAACATTCCATTATCTAAAATTCTTCTAACGATGGGACAAGTGGCCACTTCATGAAGAGAATCACAAACCCGACAGTAAGGAGGAGCATTATCAACCAAATTACTTTGCGGATTAGGAGGTCTCTGCTCACTAGATTGACCCTTCCTTTGGCAATTGTTATTTCTATTATTATTATTTCGAGGTTGAAAATTCTGCATTTGCGCTCTTTCCATTTGGATCAACCTATTCTGCAAAGTGGTTATCTCCTTATTATGATTAATTTCCATAGTTTCAATTTTTTGAAGCAATTTGAGAACAAGCTCACTTTCAGGTTCTTGAACTGCTTTTCCTTTAGGTTCCTTTAGTTTCGTAGCAGCCCTATCGAAACCTGGGATCTCAGACTTCCCAGATGCGACCTTGTCCTTTTCAAACTCGATAGCTAAGGCTTGGCAATCTCTATAATCATTAAGTTTAGCACGCCTTAATTCATAAGATAGCTCAGGACTAAAGGCATCAATGTAAAAATCTTGGAGAGTTTTGTCTGTAGGTTTATAGTCTTGAGGTAATTCTCTAACAATACCATTAAACCTTTTATTAAATTCTTCAACAGTTTCATCCTCTCTCTTTTTTATTAGGCTAATAGCTTTTACGAGGTGTCTTCCTTCTCTCTTATCTCCATATTTTTCTTTAAATGAATTAATTATCGATCTAAGAAATCAAATGAATTCTGGGGTTTTTTAGTGAACCATTCATGAGCATCACCCCCCAAGGTTAAAATGAAAAGAGTCATTCTAACATCTTCATGGTCGGAATCAGGAGACCTTGCATATTTAGCCATCCATATACTAAAGTCTCTTAGATGCGAATTTGCACTAATAGCATTATCTCCCTGAAAGTTAGGCAATTTATCTATCCCAACTGATGGAATAGCATTGGGATACCCTGGAATGTTAGAAAAATTGCAAGGGGCATACATATCCATGATGTTGTGCCTAACTTGACTATTAAAAAGCAAATGGATATCAGAGAGGGCTTCTTGTCCAAGGTTAACAAGAAGTGTACGAGAAGAGAGTTTGTGTAATCGTACCCTGAGGACCTTTTCAGGATCAGGAGTAGGATTACACACACTGCTTGGATGTCTTCTAGTATACACTCTTGAAGATAATCTATGAAGTGGAGTTGCCACCTGAACAAGAAGTGGAACACGAAAAAGCTCGAAATGAAAGAACCAAGGACAGAAAAACTCTATCCCCGGCAACGGCGCCAAAAAATGTTGTCGCACAGATTGTCACGACAACGCTCAGACCGGGGGCTGTCACCCTGATCCCCGATCTCTCCGTTTAAGCCTGTCTCCCGCGGCTAAGGGGGGTAGACCCTATGAGATGATGAAAACCAACTGTGAACCAGTTGGGTTGGGAGACACGAAGAAACAAGCACTAAATTGATTTTGTTAAGTTAAAAGACCAGTGCCTTGTGGAGTTAATGTTTAAACGATTTATTATCAGATGTTGCAGAAATATAAACCATGTGGAGCAATCATTTATTTGAACAAAGATTTATTTTTAAATGCGAGAAAATGCTTAAATGATACTCCAGCAATTCAAAACTTCGAAAGATAGAATTCGATACACAACCACGAAATTTTAAACGTTAACCAGATATCACACTCATGATCATTCAAGCATACTAAATCACATCAAAATGATAAACATTAATTCCACATCAAAATTTTAATCTCAGCAGGAAAAAATAAAACGTGATAAATCCCCGAGCCAAGACTGAATCTGGCAAAATGTTTCAAAAATATTTTATGTTTTTTAGATACAACAAAATTTTGAAAAAAAACTTTTAAACCAAAAAATCTAAATGATATTAAATCTAAACTAAATTAAATCAAAACCTAGACTATAAGAAAAACAATTTCTTTATGCTCTTTTTTTTAATTTTATATTTTTTATGAATTTTTTATTGTTATATTTTTTTAAAACAAAAGTAAAAAAAAATCAAAGTCTAAACTAAAACTAAAACAAAACTTTGCAATTATAAATCTAAAATAAAAAGGAACCTTTTTGTATTATATATATATATATATTTTATGATTTTTTATTTTTATAATTTTTATAAATTTTAATTTTATTAAGCTCAAACTGAAACTAATCAAAAAAAAAAAAAAGATCTAAAAAAACTATCCTAAGATCTAAACTAACATCTAACAACGTATTTTATAATTACAACACTACAAAGCTTGGAAATCGAAAATCTGAAGCTATACGGCAAAAGACTTAAATTTCGAATTTACAATTAAAGCCTGATAATAAAATTAAAAGAAAGCGCTAATCGTATCACACTTAAGATCAAACGAAAACCTAAAAAAAAAGAAACGTATCCTTGGCAGCTTACCCACGCACTTCGTTTATTGCTTACCCCACGCAGATTTGTTTGAATGATTTCTGCGTTTGAGCTGATGCAGGCCCACGGAAGTTCTGGCGGCGGCAGCGTAGAGCAGCAACGTGAAAGGCCTCACGCAGATTTGCAGGTTCCAGGAATGATGGACGGAGGATGCTTACGTGTTTTGTTCACCGCTTTTTTTTTGTGTAAGCGCAAATGAAGAACCAGCTAACTGAGCTTGAAGTCAATGCATAGACGGCAGATGAAAAGACACAAGCAGGATGGGAAGTCGAATTTCAGACTGCGGGGATTTGCTGAGGGAGAAACGACGGCTAAGTGGCGGTGTACATGTAGAGTGGAGATTTCTGTGCAGGACGCAGTGAGGACCAGGTGTGGTAGGAGCAGCGTGTCTTTCCTTTCTTGCTTGCAGGTTCTCACGAGTTCCCAAGGCTGCGTGGAGCTAAACGCAGCAAAGCTGGAAGGCTGGGCGGATAGGTGAGGCAGCAGCGTGAAAGAGAGGAGGCCCACGCAGGTTGTAAATTGACAGTGAGAGACAGCAAGTCGACGCAGACAAGGGATGGGCAGCTTTGGAAAGAATAGCAGCGTGCAGAGAAAGGATTGCGGGTTTGATGGAAATGAGCGAATGTATGATCTGACAGTGAGAACAACGATCCTGCAAAACTTAATTTTCCACAAAAATTTTTATCTCAGACCTGCAAATGGAAAACAAAAATCCGGAAAGTATATGCAAAGATTTAAAATGAAACCCTACAAACCGGTCCAAAATTACAAAATTATAGCTCTACAACAACCAGATTCATCAATAATCAGCAGTAATATTATCAAGATTCTAGATTTATTATGAAATACTTCAAAAATCTCTCATGCAAATCAGAAAACAAACTAAATGATTAACCCGGGATCAAAAACTAGCTGGTCTCTGCCAGAAAATGCTTGCGGGAGTTGGCTGGTTCAACCGAGAACTTCCCAAAACGCCCACTGGTCTTCTTCAATAAGGGTTTCCTGCACAGTTCATTTCAACCGTCAATAAAGAGAGGAAAAACAATACTAAATCTCAACAGCAATGGAGATACCTGCCATTTCTTCAGAAAACCTAATACCATTCAAACCCTACCAAGTGAACAAGATACCTATGCTCAACAGTACTCTGCAATAAGCTGTTACTAATGGCTGAAAATTAAAACATGCAGAAAATAAAATAGCTCACAGCACTTCCAGAGAGTAACACCAGCAAGATTTCAACCCCAAAGTCTTTCTTTATTAGCACCAGAAAAAGTTTACAAGAGAGCTTCTTCAGCACAAGACTCATAGATCGAATGATCTCAAATGATCCCTAGCACCCTATTTAAAGGAAAAATTCCCAACAGCTAGTTCGAGTGATCCACGTCAAAATGATCTCGACCGTCGATGAGGATCAAGATATCTCTTGATCTCATCCGTCGAATTTTTAATGTATTAAAAAATTGAAATTCTGCATTTATTTACTCAAAATATTATTATTTTATTATTTTTAGGTTTTTTACTTTATTTTATTATTTATATATATATATTTTTTTTCTTAATTTTTTTATTTTTTTTTTATTTTTAATTTATTTTTAAATGGATCCTCGAACTTAGCTTTTGGGAAAATCACCTAGGACCTAGGACCTAGGACTTAGGACTTATGAGGGGATTAAAACATTTCTTAACCCTCAAGACACTTTACATCATGACTTTTACAACTTTACATCCCAAGAGGGGAAAACCCATTTGACATAGACCCTCATAAACCACCCAGTTCTGCGACACAACTATAATCTAGCATATTAACACACTAGGATTCTCCTAAGATTCTAATGACAAAATCCATTCCGGCTTTGGGGTTAGGCTGAAGGAAAACTCTGCCGATCATGGATCGGTGAGACGAAAAACCTTCCGGAATGTAGATTATCACTTAGAAAATTAGGTCCACCTAGGCAATTTACATACATGACTCATATCTGCTAAGATTATTTACAATTTATACATGCAAACTGGGTTTACAACATAAATTGATCAAGCTGTCGAATGGCACGGACATGTCGATCAAGCGCTATCCCTTTTGCGACAAAGGGGGCGTACTGCTGTGGGTAGTTGACCCGTAGTGGTCAACAAGGTTGACACTACACGGGAAATCCCAATTTTGGTTGTGTGGGCTCATTTCCCGACACCATATACATCACCACCTTCTACTCATTTTAACCACACTCATCTATTTTCCCATCCGAGTCCACATGTGTCCTCTGAGTCCACATAAGGTTACCCTTTGCCTCCTCTTGTCCACACCTTGGGTTAGGCCTGGAACAATGCCCGAAGGTTGATGCAGCTAAAAGGAAAAGAGAAAACATAATTTGGCCACTCTCAACAAAAAATGTACCACAAAATGCAAAAGATGGCAAAGACATACAAATTTAGCACGTGGGCAAAAGCCAAACATGAGCTCTACCCCTTATCCATGGCCATCACCCTAGTTCCTATGGGCCCTAGATGAGCCCCCTCCATCATTAAGGAACCCATGATTGTCACAACCCCTGGTGGGCGACGAAATGCCCCACCTAAAGGGGGTATCCACTGCTATATATCACACAACATGCTTTCATTCCCTGGGGCCCCGAGCAGTTATGAAGAAAAATCAATGAAAGGCAAAAGACATATGAAGAAGGGTGGAAAAACAAAAGCCAAGGTAACCCATGTACCATGATTTGCTTCCTCTTACACTCATATACCCAGGTGTGAGCTTCCCTTATTATAAGTACCCTTGTACCATGACATGTGGCTTGGATGAACCCTTTGATCCCCACTCTGTTCCATTACTATATCATCTGCCACCTACCACTTGAGGGATGTACCATGGACATGTCACCCCCTTTAAAGGTTGAAACCACCTAATGGGGTCCTTGATTAACCCCTTATTGAGCTCAGAAACACTTGTACATGCCAAAGCCCACTATGGAAAGGCATGCCACCATGAAGTGCCCCATTGATTCCATGACTTGTAAGATCTTTTACTTGATTATTCTAATGATTTGTTGTATTGGAGGCAATGTTACTTGGGAGTGGGAGCGGGAGCGGGAGCGGGGAGCGGGAGCGACCATTTTCAGAAGCTCCCGGTTTGGGAGCGAATCCGGGAGCGATTTTTTAAAAATATATATATTTTTTATATTTTTTAATTTTTGATACATATATGTCAACAAAAACATGTAGAATGATGAAATAGACATAAAAAAACATAAAAAAAAACATAAATTGATCATTGAACCATATCACATCAATCATCTAGAAATTATAATCGTCATCAACCATGTCCACAAGTTAGTAAAATACATATTACAACTGCAACATATTGAGTCTTATAAATCATGATTCATCAAATTCAATATTAAAGTTTCAACTTCAAGCTTTCAGAATTGAAAATTCAATAACATTTATCATCATTGATCACCAAAGTTGTACTTGTAAGCCAAGTTTAACCATTACAAGAAGTAATATCGAAGATATTTCTAAGTCCTAACTTCTAACTGTTAACATGATATGAAATGTTAAAAATTTATAAAATGAAACATGAATAATGAGATGAAATGAAACAACTTTAGTCTTTCACAAAGCATCATATTCATAATTCACAATCATTACCAATGAGTTATAATTGCCAAGGCCCAACTTCAAACTTCAAATTTTCATTGTCACAGTGATATAATGTTTACAAAAAATATCATAATGATATGAAAGAGTCAAGAGTCAAGGACTCAAAACTCAACAGTTATGAAAACTAAAGTCTAATAGAAACTAAAAAAGACAAGTAAACTGTAAATCTACAAGTGGCCCTTGCCACGAGAGTCTCCAGGAGTATAAGCAGGTCGTGGTGGTCTTCTAGGAGTCTCCCGCACAGACCGACGACCAGAACTAGAACCTCCACGCGAGGGTGTCGATGGAGGTGGCGACAGCAATGGAACAAGACTCGGGCCTCGAGCACTGCTACTGGATGGTGGAGGTGGAGGTGGCATGGCTGCTGCAGCTGCTTCATTTTCATCCCTTACAAGCTCCTCTTCTAGTTCTTCAATATGTACAATGTCATCTTCCAAATTGTCGTCCTCAGGGTGATTGTCCCAAATTTTATATGTGGGATCTTCATTAGCCCGATCACAGTAATGGCTCAACAACCTCAAGTTGTAGTGCACATAAACCAAGCTTTCTGCTCGGTTTTCGTTGAGTCTGTTTCTTTTCACATTATGTATATAACTGTAGGTGCTCCAACACCTCTCTGCAGAAGAAGAATTTACAACCTGTGAAAGAACTTTTTTTGCCAATTTTGGCAAAAGTCCGTGGCCGCCATATGTTTCCCACCATGTGAGAGAATCAAATTTATCTTTGTCGTCCATTGCATGGAAGTTACCATACAAACCAGTGCCACTGAAGTATCTGCCTATTTCAAGGCGCACAGCTGCACATTCCTCCCTGTCAGGCACCAACTTTTCTAATGCTTCCAGATATCCTTTAGTTACCTCTTGATCTAAATGGGGTTTGGTCCTAACCCCACCCCCTGCTGCAGGTTGGCCCAACCAAGATGTAGAGTAGTATTTTGGCGTAAGGATATACGCCAAGCAATGTAGTGGAAGGTTAAGCCTATTCCACCGTTCACACACACAATCATGAATCAGTTTGTACAAGTTGGGATCTCTATTATGAACAATGTCTTTTATTTCCCCCAACATGGTATCCATTTGCTCATACACCTCGCCAATCACTGGTTTGTCTGTATCTGCAAACCGAATCTTGTGATAAATTGGCTTGGTGAAATCCAATACCTGCCTCACATTTGTCCAAAACTGCCCATCAAGAGCGGCCTCCTCCACCGTTTCAAAACCTGCCATGTCAGCTACATTTGTAGCCCTTTCCTTTAACACCTGCCAATGTGGACTTGATACCATGCTAGCTAATGCCTCTCTTACCTTCAAAAGGCGCCTGAAGATGAGGTAATAGCTACCAAATCTAGTCCTCGCAATCTTCAGCAACTCCAATCTCGAGTGACTGCGGAAAAGGCCATGGGTATTGCTATGATTTGTAATAAATTTTATCATTTGTTTTCCTTTCTTGTACAAATCACCAATCCATTGGTATTGTTCATTTTTGTTTTTGACAATATCATGCAACAGAAGGTTCAATGTGTGAACCAAACATCCAGACCAAAATATGTTCGGGTATTTATCCTCAATAATTGCTCCCGTTGCCTTACAATTAGGAGCATTATCAGTGATGACTTGGATGACATTGTATTGGCCAATACGCTCAATTGTTTCAAGTAATGCTTCTGCAATGTTGATAGCGGTCTTGAACTTGTCTGAGTAATCATGTGCAGCTAGAAAGATGGGACCACTAACAGACACAGCAAGAACACTTATCAATGGCTTGCCTTTTACATTTGTCCATCCATCAGATACAATGGACACCCCATTGTCAGTGCAAGAACTTGTCATTTTATTCAAAGAATGTGATATTTTTGCTTTTTCATGATCAAGGCCAACAGTTCTTGCCTTGTCATACCCAGGGCTCTTGTATCCTTTAGGGGCATCATTTATGGCAGAAACCATTTCGTGCCAATAAGGTGAGCGTAGAACATTGAATGGTATCCCACATGCATAGAGGAACCTGTAAACTTTTGAATCCACATCATTCCTACACCCCTCATCAAGGAAATCTGATATGGTTCTACGCCTTAAAGATGATGACCCTGTGCCTCCATGTCCATATCCACTGCCTTGGGAGGATGCTGAAGGAGTTCTTTGTGATTGTGAGCTTGGTTCAAAGAAACCCCTTGATCTTTTTGTTCTGTATTGGGCGTCCTCCTCTTCCTTTATGTATTTGGCTCTATCTGCTGTTGACACCGCTGCACAAGTTTTGATTCCTATTTGTTTCTCTCCATCCCATGGCCTTTTCCCGCAGAGGTGTCTTCTAGCACGGGTGTATGAACCTGTGTAATCAGTGTTGCAATGAGGGCAATGAAATTTAGTGGTTCCACCCCCTCTCTCTGTTTCAGCCCTGTGAACATATTTCCACAATGGAGTTTGGTCTTGTTTAGTTTTTTGAGGGTCATGTTCACCCTCCTTCACCTCCTCCTCACTGGGGTTTTCGCCCATTTGACTTCCTCCGGCTTCTTCATCCACCTCTTCAGTTTCAGGCCCCCTCCGTTTCCTACTCTCCACCACCATAATAACCATAAAAGGGACCAGGAAGAGGAAAATGCCAATAAATATCCCCAGGTCCATGGTGTTTGATGTTTGTAGGGTTTTGAGTCTTGAATCTGCAAATTAATTTAGTTTATTGGGATTAATTCATTTAATTTATTAATTTAATTTAAATACATGATTTTTAAACAGTTAAACTCAAACAACTAAATTAAATCAACTAAATTAACTACCTAACCAGCTAAACTAACTAGATTACTAAGTTACTTACCTCTGCAGGCTTGCTCCTCGCTCCTCAGCACTTGCTCTTCGCTCCAATGTTCTTGCTCCAGCTCCAACTTGCTCAATGAAGTGATAATGAATGTTTTTTTGGCCCATTGGCCTTATAAAACATAAAAAAATTTCTAAAATTTTTAATTTTTTCGGGTCCGGCGGTTTTTTTTTCCGCCGAACCGCTCTCGGCCCGGCCCGATTCGCTCCCGGAGCATTTTTTAATGCCCGGGAGCGATCAGGGAGCGATCGCTCCCGATCGCTCCCGGGCATTGATCGCTCCCTGATCGCTCCCGGGCATTAAAAAACGCTCCGGGAGCGATCGCTCCCTGAGTCGCTCCCTAACAGACCAGGGAGCGTAAATTTTTTTACGGGAGCGGGTTCGAAGGGGGGGGGGGCGCTCCCCCGCAACACTGATTGGAGGGCAAAGGGACGCATTGGATCTTATGCAAGTGGGTCTCCATTTTGGGTTTGGTCACCCTATACAGGGTCCTAGCCCTCCAAAGCACCACATTTGCACTTGTAGGGTGAGCATTGAGAGCCACGCGCCTCTACCATAGTAGAGAGTACTTCATGGATCCCCAGAACTACTCATTGATTGCTCATGTTCCACCTTTTAGATAAGCATGATGCACCTAGTTCACCATGCCCAGCCCACTCCACATTTGCACCATACACTTGGCAGATGTTCCAGGGTTTAGATGAGGATGTATCAAGGCTTATGTTGTTATCCTATCCTTTACAGATTGTTTACAGGCATTTTCAATCCACTTGGAGACCCATGAGGATGTCCTTGAACGCCTCACACCCACTTGGGGGCACCACAAGGATTTATTTGGAGAACAAGGGGCCAACCCCTTGTCTACTATGTTTTAGGTCTATTCTCACATCATGGCACACTCTGGACTTCATTAGGCCTCCTTAGAGGCCCCAACAACTCACTTTATTGATCATTCTACCCTCTTGAGAGGCTTATTATTATGTTATTGAGATATCTTGTTAGGCTTGTCACCCAGGGATGTTATTATTGCACATTATTTTGTTATATGGGGCTCAATTAGGCCAAATGAGGCAAATTGAACCCATTAGTGATTGTATAAATAGAAGTGAGGTGATTCATTTTGATCATCATCACTTGGATTGGATTAGTATCTCTTGAGAAATTTTCGCACTTTTTGTTGGGTGAACATTTTGGAGCTTTCTTAATGCACTATGATGTTTTCGCTATTGTCTTTGGAGCTTCTTTCTAATTCAAAGTTGATGAATGGACATACTCTCTATCTTGTAAGTCGAATTTTGATGATATTCTTATTATTTTACGGGTTTACTACATGTTATTGTTATCATTATTCATTTATGGGTTAAAGTAAATATGAAATTCTTCTGGGAACCTTGAATAAGTGATTTAATGCATGCGTGGTACTTGAAGAGAGTGAGTGAATGTTCCAAGAGGCACCTAATAGGTTTTAAGCCTCGAAAGTTCATCTCTTTGGTAAATTTGAAGTAGAAATCCCTATTGATCTAGTTGTTGCCCTTGGAGAGGCTAGCAAAGATCAATTAGGGCTCCTTAGCTCACGAAAAATCTCAATCTATGTGTATCTTGAATCCATTAAGCCCAAGTAATAAGCCATTGATCCTTGTTCCCTTTGGTGGTCAAATTTTCCTCTCTTTTCTTCCCTTTTCCAAATTCTATGCCTAACCCTAGAGGTCACCTAGGGCATCAAGCGAAATTTTTTGTAGCCATCCAAACACTTTGAAAATTGGTCCACAAATGCGTTGGGGTCTTCTCAAGGGGTCCTCCAAGTTTGAGCACAATCCAGTGGAATCCCGAGATATCACAAGCCCTAGCTTGAGGACCATTTCTCTCTCTAGGTTGATTTGGGTTAGTGTCCTTATTTGGATCATTACATTCAAAATTCAAAATAAGATTAGCGCTTTGATCTTATTCTCTCCCCTAACTAGATCAAGCCCCTCCTTGGTGGATCAACTCCATACCCTTGACCTAGTCTGGGTCCACTTGGGTTCTTTGTGCCCCTGCAACTCTACGCATCCATTTCTACGCAAGAACCCTTATGCCAAGGAAGCCCCTTGTCAAAGCATATCCTCCAAACCTAGGCTCAAGTGTCCTCTTAGCCCTTCCTACCCCCCTGATGCTTTGAGATAGATGGACACATGGGAGATCATCTATGATGGATTTGCACATTAGAGATAGCTTGCTTAGTGGTTGCTTGGCATTCTTCCCAGGGTCATTGGAGTTCTCTTGATAGCTTAGGGCATGTTCTCCGTGATGTCCATATGGAGAGGTTGGCTTGCTTGAAGAATGCTCTACTTAGGAGGAGGAGCATTTTGCATCTTGGAGGGAAATATGCTCTAGATTGCACAACTTAGCTTGGATTTCTAGATGGAGGCTTGGAGTTGGCTCAAGAATGCCTGCGTTGCAATAGTGTTTATGCAAGGCGGTGGACCCAATGGAGTGCATGGTTTAGGAGAAGTAATGGAGTTTATGTGGGCTAGAGGTGGAGTGTGGACACACCTTGGGTAGCTACATTATCTTGGAGACCTTATCATTTACAACATCAACTTGGAGCTTGACATGCATACCCTTAAGAGTGTAGCAATACACATGCATGAGCTTACTTGTGTTATTGTAGGTTGCTTGTAATGGTATTTGCCTACATATTTTTCTTATCTCCCGTTATATAGAGGAAGAGGAGAGTTCATTCATTATCATTATCATTATCATTGTACTCTCTGCTTTTTACTTGTTTCATGGAGGAAGTCATAAGGGTGTTAATATTTCAATGTTCTATGTTGTAACAATCACTTTAACAATTTCTTCCCATAGTAGCAATCACTTTTCCAATTAAATTTCAATCATCCAAAAGCAGTAAGCAATTGTAGATAGAACAATAAACAATATGCACAATAGAAGACAACCAAGATAAATGAGACACAGAGATTTAGGTCAAAGACTAGGGAAAAACCCCACAAGGGGAAAAACCCAACCAGATTCTTCTTCTATTAGATGTTCATCAAATGTTCAACAGAGATACATAGTCCAAGTACATCCAACAATTAGTCAAAGGTTAAAGCCTTGACTTTTCAATTCGACCAATCCAATATCCAATAAAAATGAGACAAAAGTCAAATCTGGTCAAATATCAATTCTGCAACTTTTCAACCCTGTCAAAGTCAAAGCAAACAGCAGTCAACACAACCCTGACTAGGCCAAAGTCAATGGTCAAATCAGCTCCAAAGAATTCAGTCAACTCAACAATAAATGTGGCCTCTTTTGCTCAATCAAATCCAATCAAAATAGTCCAAGAATTCTACCCACAAATCGGTCAAAGTCAACAATTTGACCTACAGAAACCGTAGCTTCATATATGCAGTCAAAGTTGGTCAAAGTGCCCAGAAAAGTTTGGTCTTCTTCTCCCTGAATTCGGCTTTCCGAAACAGATCCAAAAACCAAGTCAAACCAAGACAAATCACCCAAAGTCAAGGCTGGTGAAAGATGCCAAAACATAAAGTCAACTCAGTCAACAGAAATATCCTCTCTCTTCTTCGCACATGTGAACTCGGACCCTGCAATTTCAGATCAGATCGAACCAAATGAAGAAGAAATGATGTGTGTGATGATGTCTCCAAGTGATGCCAAGCTTGGTCTATTTATGTGGTCTTGGGGGTCGAATTTCTCTTTTAGGCGACTTATACTTTTGAAGATGGTTTGGACCCACATTAAAAATAATATTTTCCCATGTGCAAATTTAATTTTTCCAAGGGCAAGTGGGATCATCTTAGGGTTTGTTGGGCTTCCCAAATGTGGAAATTGCTCCCTCATCTGCCAATTTTCAACAAAAGGTTCATGAAGAAACCCTAGGAGGAGTTATGAAGTCTAGGGAGGACGTATTGGTTGGAACTTGATCCTTGTGAGATACTAGGGTTTACACTTGTGAAGATGTTGGTGATCATTCTTCTCTCTCTTTCTTATATCTTCATTGTACATGGTGTCTCTAGGGTTTCTTAATCTTCCTAGAATAATTTGATGTCTAAGTTTAAGGTTCATTATTTTGAGATTAGGATTTTGGGTGAAACCCTTGGTTGCATTTGGTGAAGAAGAAGAATAGGAGACATCTTGCCTTCGTGGACTAGCTTGAGTGATTCATGCTTGTTGGATATCCTTGCCTTGAGTTACAGTTTTTCATTGTTTGCCCTTGCTAGGGTTTTGGATAGCTTGCAGATGACAAGGCTATGGTAGATAATGTATCTTAGTGAATTTTTCACCTGTCTACAACTTACGTAAATCACAGATTTTAAATTTTAGCCATCTATTTTCTTTAGAAATTGTTATTTCATGTCTTGCTGATCTAACATAAGGGAACTTTTGTCAAGTGATTTAACATCATAATTGAAGAATTTAAGGGCTGTTTTACTCTTGTAATTGCTCTAAAAGTGAGTTTTCAGATCTGGTTTGTGTTTGATAAGATTTCTTGAAGTTGTCAGCTATCCACAACTTGTGTAAATTGCAGATTTTAAATTTTAGTCATTTATGTTCTTCATGAATTTTTATTTACAGCTATATATGTCTGCCTGATTTAACATAGATAAAGGGCAATTTTGCTAAGTGATTTAACATTATAATTGAAGAATTTAAGGGCTGTTTTACTGCTGTTATAATTGCTGTAACAATGAGTTTTCAGATCTGGTTTATGCATGATAGGACTTTCCTAAAGGACTGAATATTGTCAAGACACTCTAGTATCGCTTTTTGTCATGTCCCCAATTAAAAAATTTCTAAGTGAAATACTCAATTTTGCAATTTTGGCGATTAATAAATAATTTTGGCATCAAAACTTAGGAAAAGTGGGTTGTGGAGGCTTCATTTAATTTTTGGATAAAAATGAAAGTTCAACTTAGGAAAAAGAAAAATTAAAGTGGCATTAAATTGTGGGGGTCACTCAAGAAAGGGAAATCGAACTCCCTAGGAAAATATTTTGCAATTTTGGCGATTAATAAATAATTTTGGCATCAAAACTTAGGAAAAGTGGGTTGTGGAGGCTTAATTTAATTTTTGGATAAAAATGAAAGTTCAACTTAGGAAAAAGAAAAATTAAAGTGGCATTAAATTGTGGGGGTCACTCAAGAAAGGGAAATCGAACTCCCTAGGAAAATCGAACCACAAGGGAAAAGGGGATGAAATGAAATGATATTTTAAGGTCCACGAGACTAAAAATAGTCTATGAGACCATTAGTTCCCTGTTTTTCGCTCTTTGCAATTAAGTCCTTTTCCGATTTAAATTGATGATGAGCTGACCCAACGTTCCAACAATCTCCTTGCTGAAAAGACAAATGCCAAGAAACTGATGCTAACATGTTATCATAACTTTCTCTGATGTCTTTGAATGCAACACATTCCAAAATGAAATGCTTTTCCGATTCCACAGCGCCAAACGTGTAAAATGTACACACTCGTTCTTCCCAAACTTCTTTAGGCCTTTTCCACCGTCTTGTTTCACACCGAAGTTGATGTGAGTTGGTCCTTAATTGAGCAATAAGAAAATCACACGTAGGGTTGAATTCCTCAATATAATATTTCTTCTTTCTACCCAACTCTTTTCCCCATACCTTTTTACAAAACTTCTCCATAAAAAAATCCTTTAGCTCCTTGCTATTTGTGGGACAGGCATTGAAGTAGATATTCCATTTTTGCATCCATGTGTAGTTTTGTTTCATCCATGTTTTCTTTCTTTCACTGATGCCTTCATTGAAGATAACATTAGGCCATCTACCTACTCTCATTTGTTCAATTCTTTTTAGGTATCTTATGAGCCGCACCATAGCAATTGTTTCAATGGAAGTTGCTCCTGTTTCACTCAACATTATCTCATAAGGTACCGAACATTTTATTTTGAACTTGCTCATGATCAAGCGTTTTTGGATTTTCTCAATTTGTTTCCATTTTGAGACGGGAGTGCTGCTAGCCCACAATTCACACCCATATAGCATCACTAGACAAACTAGGAATCCAAAAAGCACTTTAATCGTTTTCCATTCCCATAACTTTGCCTCTCTACATCTGTTTTGAAGAGCATATAATGCTTTCCACCCTCTTAAAATTCTCTTGTTTCTGCAGTCCTCCCAATTGAATTTGTTGTTGAAATCAATCCCAAGGTACTTGTATTCATTTACTTCTTCAAAAATGTTGTCTTCAAAGAAGAAAGTATGATGGCTTTGCTTCCTTTTATTAGAAAAAATCATTATTTTGGTCTTTCTAGTATTGACTTGCATCCCCACTGCTCTACAAAAATGCTCAAAGGGCATATAAGTGCATTTGCAATCCATGGGCCGATTTAGAAATCAATACAATATCATCAGCATATAAAAGAAGCTTTATCACAAACTCCCCCAACCGAACACCATCTCCACCTTACAGATTTAACCACTCTTCCAATTTATCAATATATAGACCAAAAAGGGTGGGGGATAGAGGGCAACCTTGCTCAACTCCAATGTCACTTCTAAAGCTTTCTGAAATGCCTGCTGAGGTTCTAATTTTGACTTTCACTTATTCATAAAGTCTATGGACAGCGGCTCTGTAATGCATAGGAATTTCAAGTTCTTCCATTCTATCCCACAACTTATCCCAGGGACTGTGTCAAATGCTTTTTTGAAGTCAACAAAGCAACAAAATACTTCTTCTTTGTCCTCCGAAACCTTTTCAACAGTGTGTCTCAACGTGATGCCATGATCCACTGTAGAATGTTTCGGCCTAAAACCCACTTGTCCTCTTGCCCTCTTTTCTTTTACTTCTGCCCACTTACTAATTCTGTCTTCTACCATGTTGCCGAAAAGCTTTGCAAACAAAGGGTTAATCATAATTGTTCTATAGTTGGATCGATTATTAATGTCTCCACTTTTAAAAAGGGGTATTGCTAGGCTAGTTGTCCAGTCTCTTGGGAATCCTTGTTGAATGATGTTGTTGAATATTTTCATGATGTGCGGTACAAGAGCGTTCATTCCCCATTTTAGATACTCTGCTTGAAGTTCAACCAAGTCCTTGGCCTTTCCTGTTTTCAACTTCTTAATTCCATTTTCCACCTCCCGTAATGTGAAGAGCTTTGAATTTGTGTTGATCCTAGGGAGGAACTCTGCCTCAAATTCTTTCTCATAGAGTTGCCTTGCATATTCAAACCATTGATTGGCTGTAATATTATTTTCAATATGATTCTTCTTTGGTTGTAGATCCTGCCACAAAAGATTTGGATTATTTTTGCTTAAATATATTAACTCTTCTCTCCTTGTTTGCATGAACTCGTCTTTTTTACTTTTTAGTATCTGCGTATATAACTTTACATTCATCTTCTCTTTTCCTGCCTTTTTCAAGGTTCTCCTTACCATTTTACATTCCTCATCAAACCAAGCATTTACAGGAAAGCAATTTGATTCTGATTTCCTATTTTTTGCTCTTTTGCACTTCTCAAGTGCACTTTGGATTATATTTGTTAACTCATGGCTGTTGAAGCGTTTGAAACCAGTTTTCTCCTTCTGAATTAATCTCTCTAACATTGTCTTGAAGATAGTACCATTTTCTTCTGTTAGAAGAATTTTGCCCCTTGATAGTGATTGCCGAGAGCATTGGATTTTCCTCCTATGCTGCCTTTCTTCTAACCATGATAACCTTATAAAAATTGGGCTATGGTCCGATTTTAACTCCCAAATATGTTTTCCAATACTAACTTCATCTATCTTTTTTATTAAGCTTTGTGAACACATCACATAGTCAACGACACTTGCCCCATTGTATGTGTTGCAAGTTAAGTTCTCAGACCTTTTCCATCTATCTAGACCATTGCAAATAATTAAGTTGAAAGCCCCACACAGTGTAAGCAACTCATCTCCAGAATGATTGCTAACTTTTTCATCTTCTGAACACCTCACCCATTGGGGATTCTCCTCTTCAGTGAGCCAAATAGGATTGTTATCCTCTTTGCAACAAAGGATGCTAGCTTGATTATTTGTTGTTCTAGTGTTGAAATCTCCCACTAAAAGAACTTCTCCCTACTGAGAGTACACGGCAATATCTTGTTTTAAAGCTGCATATGGATCCTTGTTGTCAAGCCCCTTATTTTTGTAAGTTTTTGAGACTTGAGGGGCAAAATAGCATGCTGCAATTCTTATGTGATTCTCATTCTTTGATATTTTCAACCATAAATATTGTTTATTTTCATCTTTTTTAATTCACTGAATGTGACGGCCTTCTTTTTCTTTCACTAACCCATACCCTTTGCCATTTTCTGCTACCTTGTTCGAAACTGCCAACTTCAAATAAACATCAAACGCAGGAGTTTTGCAACCATCATGCTCATGAGTTTCCATGAGACAAATTATGTCTCTACCTTCTGCAATAGGCCCTAACCCAGGTCCCCTCCTCCAAGGGTAACCTCTACAATTCCAACAAACTAAACTTAGGTAGACTTGGGTAGGATTTGATTGCTACATAGTTTGGCACATAAGACTCAAATTTGAATCTTCACCCCTCTTTGTCCATGTTCTTGTTGTTTTCGTCTCTATTATTGAATTCTCTGTTTTTTGTCTACTGTCAGCTTGCTGCCCTGATTTGTCTGGAGGCCCAAACCAGTGTTGATAATATCGCCGAAATATCGGCGATATTCGCAAATATCGCGATATTTTCGGCGAGCCGAAATATCGCCCCGAAAAAATCGCGATATTTGCAGGTTTTGAATTTCGCGCGATATTTGCGAGATTTCGGCGATATTTTCGTATATAGCGCGAGACGATGGTAAATATCGCCGGCGGCCTTTATAAATTGGGTTTTTGGTTTTTGATGCGTCATTTCGTTTTCCGATTTCGGGAGAGCTGGAGACGCTGCGAAGGAGGGTTTACAGGTATGCTCCAACGTTAATATGTATTATGGAGTCCCTTGTGAATCGTGATCACTTGGTATTGCAGATTGTAGCATTGATATTGCAGAATCGTAGATTGTAGCGTTGATAAATCATAATAGATATTGTGAGGGTGGCAGCGTTACATGTTTTTCCAGCACCAATGTTAATGTATTAAATTATTAATGCCCAACATTATTGTTGAAAAATGCAACGCTCATCTTGCAATCACTCATCGGTAATGGGCACAAGTTACAACTATGCATGGAGCTTGGAACCTTTACATGGTTCTGCGGCCTGCCTATTTCTAAAGTTTAAACTTTAAACAGATATCATTACACGGCTGCATGGTGTTTTTTGGGGCAAGCTATCATGTAAAAGTTTTAACTTAAAACTAGTACTAATATGATCGTCCTTCTCCATATGATTTGGCCTTTGATAAATATCCAAGGTCTGGACAAGGCTGAAACCAAATCTATCCCCGTCTTCAAGGTGTAACTTCAAATATTTGTCCTCAAAATCATTCTTCAAACCAAGTTTTGTCCCTTTTGGTGGTTGCTCTAAGAACATACTTTGTATCCCCAGAAGTTTTCTGTTTCTCTTAGTTGCATCACCATTTGCACCCAATACCTCAAAACGAGCATCATTTCTGCATATAAGTTCATGGTTTATGACTGATGAATACATTGAAAGATTCACATCTTCTTGATGGGCTGGATAACTCCATTCCTGAGCAGAGGAAAAACTGGTATGGTTGGTGGCATAAATAACAAAGGATCTTGAATTTTTTGGCTGGTAAAATCTAGAAGCAGTAGCAATTTATCACCACATGACTTCTATCTAGACAATTTGGATCTCCATACACAACAGTACGACCAGTTCTGTCTCTCCAAGAGTTGTAGACTTTGCTTTGACCATGTCAGTGTGATACTATTATTGGAATTATCTCCAAATCTAAAACTATGCAGAAAGCCATCTTCAGGGAACATTGCAATATTTGTCCCAAAAGCATAATGACTTCTTTATCCAACTAGAGGATATGGACCATTTAATATATGTGATGTTGTTTTGTTTGAGTCCTTGATTGGACAATTATCACTATCAGGGATCAACAGGATATGTGATGTTATTTTGTTTGAGTCCTTGATTGGACAATTATCAATTTATCACTATCAGGGATCAGCAGGATTTGGTATCGCCTTTGAAGTTTGATGTATCATTTCTATTTGACATCATATATATCAGTGTTTTCTTCATATTTATGTGCCAATGTGTTTAGTTCATGTTGTTATTGCTTTATATGTTTAGAAATCTGAAAAAAATGAATATATTATGCATTTTTTATGCTTGCCGATATTTTCGCCGATATTTCCGATAAGATATTTTCCGGACCCTAGCCGATATTTTCCCGATACCGATATTATCAACACTGGCCCAAACATTGCAATAACGGCTTTCCCATTGTACAACCATGCCCTTTTCCCTTCATTTCTCACTGTTCTAATTTTCTCCACTTCATCCCTTCTCTCCTCTTGTTGTTTTTTGGTTAAATCTTCATCGAGGAAGAAGTATGAGCCTTTCAAGAGTTTCTTTTTGCCCAAAAGCTGTCGTTTTTCTTGTACGCTTGCCATGGTGACTTTTATGGGTCGAGGCCTCTCTTCACATATCCTCCCAACCCTTCTTGCTTGGCAAATTTTCCCTTTCCAATGTAGTTTCTCTTTCAGAAAGTCTCTTGTCAATTTGAGAGTACTTTCATTCTTTGAGAAAAGGGGTCGAATTAGTGGAGCCCACAAAAGCCTCATTTTTTTGGCATCTTTTGGCATTTCATTTTTCAGAATTGGAGAGTTTGGTTAGCCAAGCCAACTAGTGCTGTTTAGGTCAAGGAATTTCCAAACGGGAATTCCAATTCTTCTTCAGTGAACTTCGAGTGTCACTCTAGAAGAGAGATTGTGAGAAAGATTTGGTATTTTGATGGGTTGTTTTCAGAGAATCTTCAGCTAGCGCGAATTCCTGGAGGACATAGTTGAATTTGGGGTGCTTTGAGGAGCTGGCATTTGGTGGTCTCTGAGCTAGAAATTTTGCCAGAAATTTCCTTGGAGGGGAATTAGTCTCTTTTGGGAGTTTTCCGGGCTGAAAGCACTGAAGATTGGATGCCTGAATTTTCTCTTTCTTGGGCCTGCGTTGGGGTTTATTGTTTGTTTCCTGCGCAGAGGCTGAGTATAGGTGATTAGAGGATTATTGGTGCTGAAAATTGCCGGGAGTTGGAGGGAGAAATTTCACTGGGGTTTGGAGGAGCTTTGCTGCGGGGAGCTTATGTATTTTGCAGTGGTTCGAATTCTGTAGCTCACTGGCATACTGGGAAAAGCTACACACAGATTTTGGGGTTCCGGTGACCTGTGGATTCAACTTGAGATTTTTGTGGGTTTTTTGTATTGGGTGTGAGGAGTCTTCTCCTATTTTTTCAGAATTTTTGAAGCAGTTTTGAGGGGTCATTTTACAGTTTGCCTCAAGCAACAGGAGAAAATTTCTGGGCAGTGTGTTTGTTCAGATTGGGCCATTTCAGTTGGAATTTTGCCTAGATCTTGACTTGGGTATTGCATGTTTGCATTAACAAGCCTAGGTTCTATGATTCCACTATATTGTACTCAGCTCCAGTTGAAAAATTAATAAAATGGCTCAGATTTATGGTTTCTATTTCATTTCATGGTTCACTGCTTTATATCTGCTTGTGTAAATTTGTGCTTGCATGTTTGGATTTCCTTGCTGTAGCTTAGTGCATATATTTGATATTCATTGCATTTCCTAGTTTGGGGCATTACACGTTTCTCCTTGAATTGCTTAGAAGATTGGCCTGTTAAGTATTGAAATATTGTATTTTAAACTTTCCGACGTGCTGGTCTATCACAGTCTTTATAGTGTTTCTTATATCTGACAGATTGCCTCATCAAGATAAGGTGACATATCATAAAAAAAAACGTGTCGAGCCAATCATAATCAGGTTCTTTTATCCATATTGAAATTTCAGGGAAGAGTCCTTCCAAAGACATCAACTCTAATTCACGAAGAGATCTGGTGATAAGATACTGATGTTTATGCTGCTGCAATTTTGAATAATTTGGGAGTTTTATTTACACATCAACAAGCCTGAAACTCTATGCCTCAAACTGCACCATGTTCACTTGCTTAAATGATCTCCTTGCCACCTATTTGAATCTGTTGCTCATCCACAGGCATGTTGAATTTGTCTTGCAAGGCCACTGGCAATATAGGATAGTATGTTGCACTTTAAAGGGAGTTGATTTGATGCTATTGTTGGTACTGACGAACAGTGAAATAGCGCAGTAGAGATTTGGAGCGCTCAGCATCAAGGCATCGAACAATAGCTACAGGATTCCAATGTGACCCTCAATGCTAGATATGCCGGGTCCCTTTCTTTGTGGTTCCAGATCTTCAATCCATCCTGCAAACCATCCATTGTGATGATAATCACAAGTGTTAATCCTTGTATGTAATATCAGGGGTAACAGCAACCATTTTCTTAGCATAATAAAAACCTCTCATCAAATGATGGTTTTCCCATTTGGGTTTACAGGATAAAATCCTTGTGTTCAGTGTGACTTTTATTGTTGTGTTTTTGCTTTGATTAATGTATTAATGTTGTATATCTTTCAATGCAATTCACTCATTGGTTAATGTATTGTTGGGTGTATTTATTACCGGCAAATTGTTGCCCGAGCATTGTAAACTTGTTTGAATACCCACGCTCAAATTTTAATTTCTTCTTGTTGAATGCTTGTCTACAGCTCTTTTTGTCTCAAGCGTACTAGCGTGCATTCTTAGTTGCCATGTGAAACCCCAAAGCATCAAATCGTTTCGGCACTTTAAAGTTGCCATTTACTTGAATCGCTGGTATTTAGCCGTTGGCTACAGCAATGTTCGATTGCATTGGTATCTGCGTAATTAAGTGTCTGGATGCTATGTAACCACCTCCTACAGAAGCCAAATTGTCCCTCTGTTGATCGTTGGTCCATTGCTTGTATAATTGGTGTGCCAATTCCCTAAACCTCCATGTGTTTGGCCGTCACATACATTGTAAATGCATTCTGGACAATGATGAGGCGGCCTATTTTAACTTTGCTTAATTCCATCCAATTAATGATCTCATCCACATGTCTGCCTCTTTATTTGTTTGGGTGTATATATAGATATACGATCCATTAATTGCATAGTATCTCCTATATTGAACTATAATTGGGAAGATGTGTATCGTTGAAAGAGCCGGATATAACTTTCGTTGTTAATAGAGATATCCGCCGGTGTAGCAGGGTCAAAAGAGCGCTGTGTATAAATGAGATGCTTATATTATTGTTTGATTGCGTTGTGAATGTGAAGATGCAGGTGGTTAATCAAGTGCTGTGTTTGTAAGTTGAAAGAAGACCACAGAGTACTACTTCATTTTGGCATTAATAGAATTGTAGGATCCTGTGTTAAATTGGGATTGCAAGCAGCTGAGTAAACAAAATCTAAAACATTACAGTAGACTTACTTTCCATTGATTGCTGGAATTTCGAACCAAGTACTGTAACGAGTTAACAAACAACAGTTGAAGAGGCATAATCTCGCCCTATTTTCAATTTCAGAGGCTTCATTTAATTTTACTCCACAGACCTTCTGTGTTAGTGTTAAATGGACAGACCATAGGCCTACCATTTACGTATCATTGTTACATTGTACTTCGTTTCCAATCCTCTCCGAAAATTCGTAACTCTTTGTTATGTAGTGTGAAAATCATTAAAAATCTATGCTATACATGGCCTAAAACATAAATAATGCTTGTGGTATTTTCATGGGATCCTTTCCTCTCTCTTTTTGCTAATAGCATGTGTGCGTCTTTAGGCTTCAATAACTACAGAGATAGAAATTGTCAGACAATGAATAGAAATATCAAAATCTATACGTTTTAAATTTTTCTTGAGAATGAGGGCACAATAGGAAAAAAAAAATAATAAAATTTGGATCATTGGTTAAAATAGCTAATCACCATTAGGTTTCCTCTCTGTTTTTGTTGGAGTAGATTTCATTTAAGCTAACCCTACAGCTGATTTGTCCGAGATTCAATTCTAATAATGATCAATTTCTATTATATTTTTAAGTGTGAAATGATTGCTTTGGGGTTGGACGTGCAGGTCTAAACATTCCGGTTCATATATTGATAGATTCAATATATGCTGTTCGCTTTAGTAACACTGATGGTATTGAAGATATTGAAGATCCAAATAATCAGCTTCCCCTGAAGAATAAGGTGTCTCTCTCTCCCTCATACACACCATACTACATAGTTAACAGACAAGCACATATTTGCACACACAAACTCATATTTGTGCACCAAAGCATATCATGATGAAAAATGGATAAAAACATATATCATATTGCATGAATGCTTTGAGAGCGCAAGACCAAACAATCACTGAAAAGATATCTCATGATAAGGGATGCTTCTGGACCCTTTCGTTCAAAGCCTTCACAAAGTACAAGTTCAAGTTTAACTTAAAAGAGTTGTCACTGTCACCTCAACAACTACTTTCCTCGCTCTAGGTTGGGGTTATTCAATGCAAGGGGGGCTTCCCTAATGTTGAAATTCTATGGCATGTGCAATAGAATACAAGATTCTGATCTGATAATTATTTTCTAATGATTTTCAAACAATTTTTCTCATGCCACTGATATCATTGAATAATTATACACAGAAAATATCAACAGGACATGCAGCGGAAACAGTGAAGATCATAGAAAAATAGCTATGCACAATAGACAGTATTTTTACCTTGGGAAACCCAACCTTGGGATAAAACCCAACAATCTTTTCTTGAGGAGAATTTGTCTTTCAGCAAGGCTTACATATCAGAAATTTGTCTAGAAATCTGTGCCAATAATGTAATTCAAATACCAGTCAAATTTGGTCAAACTGCTGTTTAGTCAATGCTAGTTAAACCAGTCAAAAGTTAACTCTGCGGTCAAACTTTGGCCTGGTTAAACTCGGCCCTGCGGTCAACTGTCCACATATGCAGTCAAATCTGGTCAAATTGCAGTCAGATCTCCACACATGCAGCTGTGGTCAAGACTGCTCAAACAACAGTCGTATGGATCACACATGCAGCTGGTCAAAACTCAGTCAAGCTGCAGTCAACTTGGCTGGTCAAATTGGTCAACCTCCTCATAGATGTGGCCTCCAAAAGAGGGAATAATGAAGAAAGGATAAAGATGATCTCCAGCAATAGATTTCTCCATGGCCGAATTTCTCCTCCACTAGATAAGATAAGATAATTTTATTATGTCCAACAAATGACCACAAAAGTTTTATTATGTCCAACAAATGACCACAAAAGTAGGTCAATGGGACTAGAGAATACATCTAGTAAGAGTACAATTTGGGAGTGCAAATGCCACTCCTAGAAAAGCTAAATCTAATATAAAACATATCTATATATACGCAAAATCAGGTAATGAAAAATGCAAACAATAGGACATATGCATGAACAGGAACATGTATAAAATTGTAGCGGAAGCCCGGTAGAAAGCCCATGGAGAGAGAGTTGAACATGAGGTCCATGATGTCAAGAATGCCCGATTCTAATAACCAACAATGAGGAGAACGAGAGGGGCACTGGCTCACTGTCTGAGTTCTCAGGAGCTAGCGAGGAGTCTAGCTACACGATCCTGGGGAAAGGAGTGAGGGATACTCCTAACATCCGAGGCTGAAAGAAAAAAACTTTGGATAAGTCTCTAGCTGCTTTGCTGCAGCTGGGAAGGAATCTGTCAGGTGGGGGATGCCCTGCTTTGGATCCACTTAGAGTTGATCCATTTGGTGTTTTGGACATGCATAAACTGATGTGCTAATCGACAACTCTGAACCAATCTCGAGGATATCGATCGGTCTCTAGGGAGGGGTTGGAGGAGACCCGACGTCTCACTACTCAGCCTGAAAGTATGATGTGATCGTCCGAGTCACCCCCATGTGATGCAGCGTATGTAGAGCCGTAAATCTGTGTCTGGATATCTCCCTCATGAAGAGGGCTAAACATCTTTGATTTGGGTATTGGAAGAAGGTAGGGAGCCCTTTGAATCCCTATAGAGGAAATGGACATGTGCTCACTGTAAAGTGCATGATCCATGTGCTCAAATGAAGAGTGCATGAAAGTCCAAAAATCTTTGGTGCTCGCAAACCTATTACTTGTACATGCAAAGAAACTTGTTAATAGCAACTAAGCAAGTTGCTAATTGTCATCATTGTGGTATAGGAGAATAATAATGATAAAATGTTAGCTAAAATAAAGTATAAAATATATTTAAGTATGCAAGTAAAATTAGCATGTAGATAATCAAAGGAGGATGCAAAAGAAATAATGCAAAGCACAAAATCCTATTCTAACCACCTACTATTATATGCATCATGTTCCATTATAAAAGGGTGAGGTGTTTGCCATTTACAAGTGATGGCAATGGCACTCCATCTAGGTTGGATGTATAGAAGTAATCAACCCCTACCTTTCTATGGTCCTTATAAGGATAAGGGTCCTCATCAACAAGGACAATATCACGAACTTGGAAACACTCACCTTGCTTCTCAACACATTTTTGCGTCTTGTTTTTTATTCTTCTCTTACTAGCTTTGGAGGAAGGTAAATGATTCACTTGGAAAACATTTCCTCCAATTCATTTATCATACTTTGGTTTCCTAAGGATACTAGGCTCAAAGTGTTTCCATTTCACTTGTACTTGCTACAACTCACGATTATCGTCCTCCTTTATGGACTCTCTAGATAAAGGAGGGAAGGGAAAGGGATTGTCAGTTGTCGATATCCTCAAACTAGTAGGATTTCCATCCTCCAATCCTTTATCAACTCTAGATGCAAAGTTACTTTGTTCCTTTATGTCTTCAACATGATGTGCAATATGTGGTTCTTTATAAAGGACAAATGGCTTTCCATCTAAGGTGGGTATGGTAGCATAGGACAAGTCCATTTACAGATCCACCCACAATAGTAGACCATTTTCTTGATAAGAGCATACCCCAGGCATCAGGGGCATCAATAAGTACTATGTCCATAAGTACAACTTTATTAGGATCAGCAGGTAAGGTAACTTTGAGATGTTTAATCAAACCATGGACAAGGATAGACTTCGAGTCAAATCCACACGCATTCCTATAGGTTCCAGTAATGTGTAGTTCTAATTGATTTGTGACTCTTAAAGGCACCACATTTGTGAAGGCTCCAGAGTAAAGCATACAATTGTGTAATATCAAATCATTGACCACTAATGACAACAAAAAAGGTGCATAATGTCCATTATTTTGATCCTAATACATATTTTTCAATATTACAAGAGGATCTTTAGGTTCCTTGTGAAGGTTGAGAATCTTCCTTCCTTGACTGTTTTGGAGTTCAAGTTTGACCAGCTCTAAGATAGGAACATACAAATTTATTCCAGTTAACGCACATCCCGCACAGCCCTGATCTACATCTAATGATATCTCATTTCTTTTTTGGGGAGGTGTAGGTTTGGGATTGCTCTTACTAAAGGGTAAAGGTGCCTTGGTCCAACTCTTTGGTGGTACATCATTACTGCTTGCTTCAGCGTTCCTTGACCCGTTACTTTTCCTAGTACAATGTAACCTTTTGAATCTATCCCCAGCTTCAACAACATTAATATGCTCATCAATGTTCCTCACATATCCTTTAGTGAATTCGTAAGGTTATATTTGGCAAGACAACTAAGGGATTGGAGTCTTTTATTAAGTTTAAATGCTCTAGGCTATCTTCCTTTTCTACTTGATTATGAGGGAATTCTTCTTTAGTATGGAAATCATTGCAATGTTGATAACAGGGAAATCCTCCCTAATTTATCATGTTCGTAGGGGAAAGGGTATTAGGTACATTTTGTTGAGGAAAAACCTTTACCACCACTAGGATTTGGATTCCTTCTTAGGGTCTTGCTATTGTTATACTAAGGCTTGGGGGGGTAATTTGGACAATAACTTCTTTCATTATCCAAGAGGGTCAACCTATTTATCATGGCAAGTTGTCCCTACATAAGGTCATTAGCCACTTTATCAATTGTTTAGGCAAAAGTTTGCACTGATGGATCTTCTTGTGTGCAAGGTTTAGGTTCTACTTCAACTTGCGCTCTAGGATAAGATAGCAAGTCAACCATGGACATGGTTAATTTGCATTCAATAGTTAAAGCATAAGCTTCGGCTTGCTCATTAGTTTTGGGTTCCTTGACCTTTAAGGCATAGGAGAAATGTCCATGGAAGGTATCAAAATAAAGGGCCAGTATTTTCATCAATGGGCTTATAGATTTGGGGTACCTGCTTAAGTAATTGATCAAATCTCTAAGTGAAATCATTGATACTTTCATTCTCAATTTTCTTAGACTTTTGGAATTTGGCTAGCAATTGAATCCTATATTTGGCAATTGTCCACCTCTGGTTGAAGGCTTTGTGAAATTAATGTTAGTTTTTTATTCCTCCTGAAGGAAAATTTGGTACCAAGTTCTAGCATTATCTTCCACAGAGAGGGAAAATAGTCCCATGACTACATTCTCGTCTTGGATTTCTCTTTCACCTACATGCCAGTAAAACAAATCAATATGTTTCTTAGTAGTGTCTACACCATTTCCAATGAATTTGGGCAACTACTCTTCATACTTATCAGCCAATTTATGGGGGTATCCTTGATGGCATTCATATCAAGGGGCTTGTAGACACTAGTGAGCCATGGCTTTGCCATTGTGGTTGAGGAAGAAGGGCTTCTAAAGAGGGATTTTTCTACAAGAGAACATTTAATAATGGGAGTCTTTGGAATAATCTTCTTTCTAGGAGGAATGAATGTTCTACTAGGCTTGCTACTAGAAGCTCATGTACAGTAATAAGACTTAGGAGTCACCAGATGAGAATTTCGTCTTTGGCTTTGGGATGTTCTCATCAAAAGGAATGGAGCATAGACTTTGGATCACGAGGAGAAGGACCCAACTCCTTGGCAACGACATCGAAGATGTTACCACAAAATCTAGTAGGCTTGGTGCAAAGCCTAACTAGGAAAGTTAGGTCTTATGGCAACAAAAAGATTAGCTACCACTATCACTTCAATGGCCATTCATCTATTGTTCTGTGGTTGGTTGTTATCCCCACAAGGGAGGCTTCTTCGACAGGACTACAAGGTTAGATGACTAGGGTTTCAAGCCAAATGGCTCTCTAAGGAGTTTGCAGATAAATCACCTAGAAATATCTTCAATAAAGGAAGGTTCAAGGGTGATAAGAGTCTAGCGGTTATGGAAGGATGTACTTGCAAAGCCTTGTAGGCCAAGATAGGATTTACAGATGTTTAAGTACACACTCCAACAACCCCAATAAACTAGAGAAAGGTTGTTACAAGTTAGGGTTTCATAGATGGGAAAATTTATGGCATGCAAAACCATATAACAGCCACAAAATAGCCTATAAATGATAAGATAAATAAAGGATTAAAGGCTATAAAAGAGGTACGCAAAAAATAGGTCGTCTTTAAATTTTTAATCACTAAAAATGCACAGAACAACAATATAAACACTAGACATTAGCCCTAAATTTGATGGTAAAATATGCAATAAATGATAGGTCTTGCTTTTTAAGCACTAATAAATGCAATTTCTACCTAAAGGACAATAATATATTGTACAAAAATGTTATTAAATGCAAATTTAGACCAAACTCTAACCCTAGATACCATCAAAAGGAGAAAAGATAGAAATTTAGAATGGTTGACACAGCTAAACTAGTGTGTTTATTCAATTGTGAAATGGAATTAGGGAAAGTTCAAAGACAGGACCTTGGATGAAGAATGCTTCAAGACAATTGTTTCACTTAGTCTCTCCATGCAATAAATATGCTCCCCACGACTAGTCCCACTCTATTTAGCTAGGCTCTAGAACAGGACAACACCCATCAAGTAGGTATGAGACCAACATGGAGGCATCCTGGGTCCTTTAAGAACATCATCAATCAAGTTAATATCCTGACTTCTTGGCTCAATGTTTCAACATCTAGAGATGAAGAAGGGGATCATACATCCATGTGGGTCTCCTTAAGGCCCAATATTAATATTTGGAAGAGCAACATTGGCTCTGCAAGATCTTAAGTGCTCTCACATCTTTATTGGTGTCCTTCTCAATGTGCTAGAAGGGTGACAAGCCATCCCTTAAGGGGCTTCCAAAAGTATCTGTGTGAAACCACCTTAAACATACTCTCAAGATCAAGTGAGATCAACATCAATGGGGACAGAAACCATTAAAGTATAACATTGGACCATATTCAATGTTAGGGGCACAAAAATACTTCTGCAAACCCTGCCTTCAAATGTCTTTCTAGCTAATGATTTGTAAGCAGGTTACCACATTTTTGTTAAGGATGATTATGCAGTTAGCCCTATTAGGTGCTTCCATCCCTGAAGGGAAGGGACATTTTCGAGTTAGGCCCATCAATTCATAGATGCATATGGTAATGTGGTCATGGAATGGGAAAGAATTCATGGAAGATAATGATGATAAGAGGGAGCAATCTTAGAGGCATGAGTTACCCATTTATTCAACCTTTTTTTCCACCCCTCTGGTGCACCTTTTACTTTAATGATTTGTCTTCCTTTGTTGCATAGCTTAGATGATCCAACTTGCTTTATGTCTTTCCAATACCCTTTCAAGATGTATTAGTTTATAACTTTATCACTCAGTGGGGTTGGGACAATGTTAGCCTCAAAAGGGAGTGTTCTAGCCCTCCCAAATAATCTCAAGTGATCTCCATCCTCATCTACGCTCTGGAACAGGACAACGCCCATCAAGTAGGTATGAGGCCAACATGGAGGCATCCTGGGTCCTTTAAGCACATCATCAATCAAGCTAATGTCCTGACTTCTTGGCTCAGCATTTCAACATCTAGAGATGAAGAAGGGGGTCATACATCCATGTGGGGCTCCTTAAGGCCCAACATTAATCTTTATTCAGATAGAGCATGAAATGCTTAGGAATTGGGCGATGACTTATGAGTGGGGTAGAGGTCGTGCTAAGCTTTTACCCACATGCTTATTACATGTCCCAACCATCTTTTACCTTTTTCATTTTCGTTTATTTTGTGGCTTCATATATTTTTATCTTTCTTTCAGATGCATCAACCTCTTAGGCCAATTTTTTCAGGCGCTAAATCCAAGATGAGGGTATAGGGTGCTAGTCCCAATGACCAATGACAATCAACCCAAAGAATGGAAATGGATATAAGGGAGAAATTGAAGGTGGTAAGTGTTATCTACCTTGGCCACGCTAGATCAATCAATGCCTCCATTTAGTGCCCCTCCTAATAGTGGAAGAAAGGGGCCTCAATGGAGGTCACACTTGACTAGGGGCAAAGGATAATCTCCCAGGTGAAGTATGTAAACAAGGGTACAATCAATAGTGGGCAATCATCCAGCTTGGCCTATGATCCATGTTAGTATGCCCCAAACATTAAATGAAATAACATTACAAAAATGGTTAGTGTACATTCTAACAGATTACCTCCATCCTTCAAGAAGTATGCTAGATGGGAAAGAGTATTGTCGAGAGCATAGGTGGAGAACTCTAAAGTAAAGCTATATGTGGATCATCATAGGGTTGTTGGCTAACCAATAGGGAGAAAAAATTTCTCCTAGGGTCACTTTTGGTGGGTAACAAGATGCTATAATGGTAGACAAATTTCTCTATAGCCCCATTTGTGAGTTCTCAATTTCAATCTAGATATTGTTCAAAACATTTACTATTTTATTTTTACCAAAAGCCTACGAAAATAGCAACCACCAAATGTCCTAAATAGAGCCATAAATTATGTTTCCCCCAATATCCACTAGACTGCACAAAACATGAATAGATATATATTTATTAATGAATGATTGATTGGCTTTTTACAAGAAGGGCCTTGGCTTAAATAAGCCCTTGGAACCTTTTCGAGAAGGGGCTGCAATTACATAGTTAATTAATTACACAAAATTGCCTCTCTTGAAAAGATGCTTTGTCCTCAAAGCATACATAATGATGGGTGTTTTTGACAAAAAACTTCAGTCTCCCAAGAGGTTTCTTCTTTTGGTAGATTCTTCCACTTGATAAGGTATTCTTTAATTACTCGAGATCGTAACTTCCTTTCCGTGGTGGTAACAATTCCTTTTGGTTCTAAGATGAACTTGCCTTCATCATGTTGATTTGGGGTAGCATTGGATGTGCTCTAGCCATGAAAATTGGTGGAGAGGCTAAAGCACATGAGATCTCCGAGACCCAGAAATGGTTTTGGGAAATTCTACCTAGTGAAGGAGATATTAAAATAATTAATATTTTTAATGGGTTCCTAAGTCTAAACTTAGGAAAATAAAAATATTAATGGGTATTAATATAGAATTGGGTTAGAAGGTACTAAATGACATGGATCAAGCCAAATCTAATCTTAATCGTTGATTAGAGATGTAATCTCGATCGTTGAAGACTCAACAGAAAAAGTATAAGAGGAGGCTTGAGGGTCAGTTGAAGATACACCAGAGTGATCAGTCAGTTTGATTTTTTAGAGTGGGGTTTGCTAAGAGAAATCGAACCAGCGATCAGTTGCAGCGAGGGGTAGTGAGTGCATAGCAGAGAGGCAGAGATAGTGTCAGAAGACCAGCGCAGAGGCAAAGAGGCAAACTCAGAGCTAGAGGAAGCCACGCAGAGGGCCAGAGAGGTGCATAGAGCCTCGGAGAGCTGACGCAAAGGGTTTCATGCTAACGCAAAGGCTAGGACAGCAGACGTTGAGCCTCATAGAGGTGCTGGAGAGAGTTTCGTGGAGCAGACTTTCAAAATATATGCTTCCAAAGAGAGGTATTACTGCCAGATTGAGATCTCTGTAGGGTGAGCCAGTTTGGCACCTCGTTGTACTCAAGAAAATCTGCTTAATAATAAAACCCTCAGAACTGCTGCATCGGTTTTCCCAAGTTGGGTTTTTCTGGGGATGATTGCCCAGAAATAACGGTGTCCCTTGTGTGTTTGTCTATTCCTTTCAGTTGTTGATTTGTAGATGGTTTAGACTGCATTGTGTTTATTTCAGTATTTATATGGTTAAGTAACTTGTTCAGTAATTAAACAAGTAGGCGAAATAAACAAGATAGTGCAGGAAAATTTCTAATGGGTTAGACTTAGAAATTTCAACACATCATCTAATATCAGAAGCGTTGCCTGTGCTGATTGGTGTCTGCCCAATGCCTTTTTAAGACAAGATACATGGAAAACATTGTGAACTCGATTGTTGTCCGGAAGGCTTAAGTTATATGCTACTTGGTTGATCTTTTTGTTAATCTGATATGGTCCATAAAACTTTGGCACCAATTTGTTTTTTCCTTTTTGTTTTAGGAATAATTGCTTGTAAGGCTAAAGTTTAACAAATACCCATTCTCCAACTTCAAATTCTCTCTCTTCTGGGTCGGTCAGCCTGTTGCTTCATGTGATTTCTTGCAATACTTAGATTTTCTTTTAATATTTGAAAAACTTTTTGGGTTTCTTCTAACTGCTGGAACTTTTGTCTCGAAAATGGCCAAATCCTTCCATTTGGGAGGTTCATATCCGTATAGAGCTTGAAATGGGGTCATCTTTGCAGAAGTGTAATAAGTTGAATTGTACCACCATTCAGCAAGATGTAACCACTAAGCCCACTTGTTTTGTTTGTCTGCTGCATAACAATGAAAGTATGCTTCTAAGCACTTATTGACAATTTCTGTTTGAGGATGATAAGAAGAACTCATGTTGAGGTATGTTCCAAAATATTTGAAAATCTCCTTCCAAAAATTCCCCTTAAACTTGGGATCTCTATCACTAGCAATGACTTTATGAAATCCATGTAATTTGTAAACAATCTTGCAAAACATCTCGGCGATCTCTTTTGCTGAATCTGAATTCTTCATTCTTATGAAGTGTGCATACTTTGGAGTCTGTCTACTACTACAAGAATTTTATCTTTCCCATCTGACATGGGTAACCCTTCAATAAAATCCATTGATATTTCTTCCCATTTCTGGTTTGGGATATTTAAGGAGTGGAGCAACCCTGGGGTCATAATGTTTTCACTTTTGTTTTGCTGACATTGATCACATTCTGCTACATATTTTTGAATATCATTATTCATACCCATCCAGAAGAATGATTGACGTGCATTATAGTAGGTTTTAAAGAATCCTACGTGTCTGACTGCCAGTGAATCATGTGACTCTTTGAGAATCTTGGCTTTAAATTTGGAATTTGAACTCAGGTAAATTCTTCCCTTGTACCATAGAATATCGTTTTTCCATTCAAATTTTGAATTCTAAGGAAGGTTATTGATTATAGCACTTGTTTCTGGATATTTTGCATATTCACTTTCAATCTCATTAAGCCATTCGAGAACAACAATTGAAACTACAAGTAATGATGGTTCTTCGTATTTCCTAGACACAACATCAGCTACTACGTTATCCTTCCCTTTTTTATGTAATATATCCATGTCAAAGGCAACGATTTTTTCAATCCATTTTTGTTGTTCTGTAGATAGCTTTTTCTATTAGAGGAGATGCTAAAGACTAATATGATCTGTTCATATTAAGAACTTACTCCCCAAGAGATATTATCTCCATTTGGCTAATGTGTGCATAATAGCAAGCACTTCCTTGTTGTATGTAGACTTGAGACGTTCTTGCTTATTGAGCTTCTTGCTTTCAAACGTGATTGGGTGGTCATCCTGCATTAGTATTGCTCCTATGCCAAAACCTGAAGCATCACACTCAATTGCAAATGGTTTTGAGAAGTCTAGAGTTGCCAATACAAGGGCATTAGACATAGCTCCCCTCAAGTCTTCAAAACACTTTTCTAGTTCATCATTCCATCGAAATGAGTTCTTCTTTAGAAGGTTTGTTAGGGGGTGCAGTTATATGGGAATAGTTTTTTATAAATCTTCAATAATAGTCGATCAATCCTAAGAATCCTCTTAGCTTGGAGCTATTAACTAGTTTGGGCCATTCCCTTATAGCCCTGATCTTATTAGGATCTATTTTTTCTCCTTCCTTAGATATTATATGTCTGAGATACTCTACTTCTTCCTTCCCAAAAGTGCATTTGGACTTCTTGGCATAGAACTGATGCTCTTCTAATATAGTAAGAACTTGCTCCAAAATGTTGTGAGTGCTCCTTCCATGTTTTACTATAAATTAGAATGTCATCAAAGAACACTAACACAAACTTCCTTAGATAAGGACGGAATAGCTTGTTCATAGTAGCTTGGAATGTTGTTAGTGCATTGGTTAAACAAAAAGGCATTACTTTAAACTCACGATGCCCTTCATGTGTTCGGAACACAGTTTTTGTTATGTCTTCCAATCGTATTCTAATTTGGTAATACCCTGACCTTAGGTCCAATTTTGAGAAGTATTTAACTCCATGTAGTTCATCCAACATTTCATCGATAAAATGGATTTTAAATTTGTTTTTAATTGTTATTTTGTTTAGTCCTCGATAATCGACGCATAATCTAAACGATCCATCTTTCTTTCAAACTAATACAACTGGATCAGCATACGGACTTTTACTTTTTGTGATAATGCCACATTTTAAAAGATCTTGGACTAATCTTTCAATTTCAGTTTTTTGATGATGTGGATATCGATATGGCTTGATGTTGATGGGATTTGATCCTGATTTGACTTCGATTGTATGCTCGATTTCTCTTTTAGGCGGCAACTTCATTGGAAGATCTTGGAATAATTTTTCGTGCTTTTGAATTAGCTTTTGAACCTTCGGTGCTTCTTCGTTGACCAGATTTGAAGTTAACATTTCTAATTGATGACACTATACTAAATAAGCTGGTGCTCCCTTCCGAATCATTTTCATCATCTGGGATGATGATACAATTTGATTCTCAGGGGGTTGGAACCCATATAACTTGTATTTATACCCTTCCCATTTAAATTTTATAAATTGCTTTTGATGGTTGGCAGAATAAGTACCTAGGGTTTGAAGCCATTGGATACCTAGGACCACATCCACTCCTAATGGTACAGTGTAGAATGGAGATTCTAGATTATATTCTTAAATTTGTAAATTGACTTTATGGCATTTCCCTACTTTTTCAATTTTCTTACCATCAGCTACCATAACCTTCATGTTAGGCATGGGCAATGTGAAAATGTTGAGTCTTTTCGCCATAGTTGAGTCCAAAAAGTTGTGGGTGCTACTGGTATCAATTAGAACCATTATGTTGCTCTTCTTGATATGTCCTTTTAACTGTAATGTCTGGGGTTGTGATATACCTGTCATGGCCGAGAATGACACTTGCGGAATATTTTCATTATCTAGTTCTGGAGAGAATTCTGGAGAATCTTCGATTTCTTCTAGGTCTGTTTCATCACTGTCTGAATCATTAGTTGCTTCACATTTATATAGGTTCTCGGTCTCTTTTCCTTTGGCTCACCTATGTTTAGGGTCCCATTTTTCGCCACAACATTTGCACTTGCCCTCTTTCATTCTTTGCATTTCCAAGTTAGTTTTTTCTCCCTCACAAAGATGGGGTGGAACATATCTTGTGTTATCTGTGTTCGCAACTTGGGAAAATCTTCATCTCGAATATACTCTTTCAACTTTTGGTCATTGCGTCTTTTCGTGTTTCTTTTCAACAGCTTTTGCCTTCTATCTTGCTACTCTATAGAAGTGATGTCATGAAGCTCAAGTTCAGCGTGGACACGGGGTTTAAGTCCCTTGGTGTATGATTGAATGAAACGAGTTTCTAATAATCCAGGTACTCGTGTATCTAAGGTTTCCCATTCTCGAGTGTATTCGTCCACATCTCCTTTTTGTTGCAATCTGGTGAGTGTTGAGAAGAACGCTTCTTCTTTGACACCTTGAAACCTTTTAAAGAACACATTTTTGAATTTCCTCCAACTGATAGCAAGTATCGTCTTTTTCCACCACATACACCAATTATATGCTTCGCCGTCCATTTGCATGGGGATGAATCCCTGATCTTTTCGTCATCATTGTCAATCCCTGTCATGGTCGAGAATGACACTTGTGGAATATTCTCATTATCTAGTTCTAGAGAGAATTCTGGAGAATCTTCGATTTCTTCTACGTCTGATTCATCATTGACGGAATCATTAGTTGCTTCACATTTATATAGGTTCTCAGTCTCTTTTCCTTCGGTGCACCTATGTTTAGGGTCCCATTTTTTGCCACAACGTTTGCACTTGCCCTCTTTCATTCTTTGCATTTCCAAGTTGGTTTTTTCTCCCTCATTCTTGTGTTATCTGTGTTCGCAGCTTGGGAAAATCTTCATCTCGAAAATACTCTTTCAACTTTGGTCACTGCATCTTTTCGTGTTTCTTTTCAACAACTTTTGCCTTCTGTCTTGCTACTCTATAGAAGTGGTGTCATGAAGCTCAAGTTCAACGTGGACATGGGGTTTAAGTCCCGTGGTGTATGATTGAATGAAACAAGTTTTTGATAATCTAGGTACTCGTGTAGCTAAGGTTTCCCATTCTCGAGTGTATTCATCCACATTTCCTTTTTGTTGCACTCTGGTGAGTGTTGAGAAGAACACTTCTTCCTTGACACCTTGAAACCTTTTAAAAAATGCATTTTTGAATTTCCTCCAACTGATAGCAAGTGTCGTCTTTTTCCACCACATATACCAATTATATGCTTTGCCTTCCATTTGCATGGGAATGCATCTCTGGTCCTTTCGTCATCATTGTCAATACCGTAAATCTCGAAATATTCTTTTGCTTTATTGAACCATGCAACATTGCACTTCTCGTTACCATCAAATTTGGAGAGTTCAAGTTTTGCTCTTCACTGATATGTCGCAACTATTGGAGTAAAGAGAGGGTATTGATTGGCAATTTGCATATTTGAGAATTGATTCCAGAGCTACATATTTTGAAAATTTGTGTTACTATTTTGTTGATGGGATATGGACGATGCTTTTGGAGATTCGGGTTTCTCATGTGAGTCTGACGTGTTTGACAAATCCAGAGAATTGAGATGTTGAGTAGCGTCATTATTTTGGGGTATTTGATCAGGTGTATTCTTCAACTTGTCACAAATACAGGTCAACATCACCATTGCCTGACTATGATTCAAAGTCACCATATTTGAAAGGATTGCATGATCCTTTTTAAATTCATTATGGTTTTGTTCGAGCTAAATTTCTATTCTCTTTGATGTATCCAGGAGCTCCTTGATTTTTTTGTTGTGTCCGGTGACCTTAGCTTCAAGGTCTATTATTTTTTATTAAAATCAACGAATGTCATGGATGAAGACATTGATTAGGTAGGAAGTGGAGTATAATTATCTAGCTTAACTATTTTTCTTATCTTGATCGTAATTTTTATTAATATATATATAAATATATCGTAATAACTATATATCCATGTTTACATGAACGCGACTCGTTTGGAGGACGATGGAAACTGAAACGGGCACGGTCAAATGAAGTGGTGACAGTGGCGGGTATGTAGATGGACGGGCGAAGTGGTGACAGCGGCGTGCACTGAAATAGGAAATGGGCTCAGTCACGGTTGACCTGCGGCGAGGTGAACGACAGCGTGGGATTCCAGTTGGAATGGCGGCTCGATAAGATGACCACTGGGACAACGTATGTTTGGGATGACGCTTCATCGGGCTACGCGGAGATAGGGAATACAGGCGAAGAGTGGGTCAATGTTGGAGAGGTAAGAAGATGTGACGAGCAGAAGATTGAAGGTGAATGGATCAGCGCAACAAAAGGTTGAATCGATCAACAGGTGCGAGGATCAGAGGCTCTGATACCACCTGGAGTGCACAAATTCTTTGATTATAGAAAACATGAATAGATATATATTTATTAATGAATTATTGATGGGTTTTTTACAAGAAGGGCCCTGGCTTAAATAAGCCCTTGGAACCTTTTCAAAAAGGGCCAGGATCTTTGATCGTGCCCCAATTACATAGTAAAGATCTTGCCCCAATTACATAGTTAATTAATTACAACATGCACCCCCACATCCAACTTGTATACAATCGTCGAGGTGTGAGGAGATTTTGGGGAAAACAAAAGATGTGAGTTGGGGTAGGGGAAGATATTAGGGAATTCTTAAATGAATTCTTCAGTAAATTGTTAGCTCTCAATGAGAACTTTACTTAAAGAACTAATACAATGTTTTTTTTTGGATTTGAATTCAATCTTGAGGTGATTCCAAAGCTGCTTTTCTCGCTTTCTCCTCCTCCTATGTCATGTTATCTTGTGGAGATATTATTCACACATGTAAAACTAGTGTAGCCATATAAATTAAATGGTTGTTAAATGCCAATAGGCATCAAAACACTTGCTTCATGACACATCTCACATTGCCAAAATTTAAGAATAAAAACAAATAGGCTTTCTTAACTTTACCATGGAGATTTTTAACCTATAAATAGGGTTTGTTACTATACAATGGGCCAATAACATAGCTTACTAATACCACATGTCCAAAAAACATTAACTCATGTTCAATATGGCATTATTTGTATTTAACCAATTTAATTAAAAAGACAAAAAAAGGCATAACTACTTTGGAGATAAATCTCAATTTTTTATTTATGACTACCACTAAGAATATTCTTGCATATTTTGTGGAGGTTAATCCCTACCATCCACCTAATAATTATTGATAATTAAATTAAAATTCTGGAAACGTTATTCCATAATAGACATACCTATTGACATAATTATTAAAGTTTATATTAGTAAGATGGTTGATATAATAGTTTTGCTGGAAAATTCTAAAATGCTAATACACCAACATCCATCTTAACTTTGGATCTAACATGCGTCGAGAGGAATAAACTTTTGAGATGCAAACCTTTTTTAGAGTGAAAAACTTGAGGAAATAATTGCATATTAAGGTATTTTATGACTCTCGGTGCATGATAGATCCGGAGATAAAATGGATTTACATTAGTTACAAAAATAAACTTGAGGAAATAATTACATCTTGAGGGATCACTCTCGGTGCATGGTATATATATATATATTACTTAGAGAGGACATTGAAATATTTTATTTTACTTTTTTGGACATGGTGAATTGATATTTTATTTTACTTTTTTGACCATGGTGAATTAGTAATTCGTTGGAGTAAGTTGGGCGAGGCCCAAGATCAAACTTTCTGACTGCCACTATAGCACCAAGTGTATCCAATAATGCACAAGGTATATATACCAATAACTTGACTTAACAAGAGTTGAGAGTCTCGAACTCCATAAGGGAGCTCTATCCCAGGGGTTGCCTACTCTTCGACCTTTATCACAATGGGCCAGCATGCCCCAAGAATTGAACCTAGATGGAGAGGATCACAAAAAGCTTCCCTATTACTCAAGCTAAACCCAAGGGATTGAATTATTTTGTTTATAACGAATATTGAAATATTTTACTTAAGGTCCATGTTAAATAATTTTTTGTTATTAATATATTTTTAAATGTCACAAGTTAACTCCATGTTGAGGATGGAAGGAATTACATATCTCCCTACTAATATACAACACCGCATTGAACATTTTAAATATAAGAATTTTATTTTCAATTGCTTCCTGTATATATAAAGTTGATATTGGAATATTTTATTTATGATCAACATTAAAATATTTTTTTGTTATATATATTTTTAATTTTTTTTTTCTAAATGCCACATGTCAACTCTGTAGGAATTTACAGGGTAAGTTCCTCAGAAAGAACACCAAAAGGACACCGCTCACAACCAGATCACAGATCAATACACCAGTGTTTTTGACGTGGTTAAAACCCTCAAAGAGGGAAACAGTCCACGGCTTGAGCCAACACGGCCACTTCAGGCAATTTATTAATCAAAGAATGAAAATTTACATAAGCTTCTGTCATGCACGGATTACCCTACAAATGACCCTCCATGCGCTTTAAATAGAATTCATGGACCAATTGGGTGTCAAGCCACGGATCAAGTGTCGATAATACCGAGGAGAGAATGAACCGTCGGATCACTACATATCGTGACCGTCGGATTGTAAGTTACAAAATGTACAACGGTAAAGAAACACACTTTACCTAACTCTATACCTAAATCTACACTAGACCAAGTTGAACTTAACTATATCCTATGTGTCGGAATATCCTAACATCCCCCCTTAAGAACAACTTGGGATAGGAATGAAGGATTTACAAATATGACACAATAGGAGAAGGAAGGAGGCACTAGAGCCTATCCCCCCTTAGTGACAACTTCCTGAACTCCAACCATAAATCGAAGTTTAGTGAACTTCGCCTCTGTGAGAGCCTTTGTGAAGATGTCTGCAACTTGATCATCTGTTGAACAATATTGCACTTCAAGAACATGGTCGTGAATGAGCTTTCTGATGAAGTGCATGTGCAGTTCAATGTGTTTGTTGCGCTGATGTTGGACTGGATCTTTGCATAGCTGAATGGCACTTTGATTATCACACCAAAGTGTAGTCGGATGCTGCTGCTCAAAGCCAAACTCTGACAGGATCTGACGAAGCCACAAGGCTTCCTTACTAGCTTCTACGGCACCACGATACTCTGCTTCTGCTGATGAAAGAGAAATGGCACCCTGTTTCTTGCAAGCCCATGTAATAGGTCCTGAACCAAGAGTGAACACATAACCGACAGTAGACTTCCGATCATCAGGGTCACCAGCCCAATCGGAATCAATGAAACCAACCAATAGAGGAGATGCTTTGGCACTGTAATGAATCCCAAACTGAACTGTACCTCGAACATAACGAAGTATTCTTTTAGCTGCTTTCCAATGACTTTCACGGGGGTTTTGCATGAACTGAGCAACAAGGCCAACAAAGGAAAGGTAAGGACGAGTATGGGTTAGATACAAAAGTTTTCCTACAAGTTGACGGTATAAGGTAGCATCAACTTCAGGAGAAGTACAAGTGATTGAGAGTTTGACTCCAGACTAAAAGGGAGAAGGGGCTGGCTTATAGTCTTCCATGTGAAAATGACGTAGAATATCACAAGCATACTTGGACTGGGAAAGGGAAATACCCTCCTTGGATTGCAAGACTTGAAGACCGAGAAAATAGTGTAAGTGTCCTAAGTCTGTCATTTCAAATTTCCTTTTGAGGCTAGACTTCACATGGTTTATAAGGTTGGGATCACTACCAGTAAGGATAAGATCATCAACATAAAGAACAAGGATGATAAGAGAGTTGCCCACTTTCTTGGTGTAGACAGTATTGTCAGAATGACACCTAGAAAAGCCAGATTCTAAAAGAAAGCTATCCATTTTGGCATACCAAGCCCGAGGAGCTTGCTTGAGACCATAAAGGGATTTCTTAAGTCGACAAACAAGGCTGGAGTCTGTTTGTATGAAGCCAATGGGTTGTTCCATATAGATTTCTTCATGCAAGTCCCCATGCAAGAAGGCAGATTTAACATCCATCTGATGGACTTCCCATTTGAAAGAGGCAGCAAGGGAAAGAACAAGGCGGATAGAGTTCATTTTGGCAACAGGGGAGAAGGTTTCAGTGTAGTCAATGCCTTCAACCTGTGAAAAGCCCTTAGCAACAAGACGAGCTTTATGTTTATCAACTTTCCCATCTGGTCCATACTTGGTTCTGTAAACCCATTTGCATCTAACAAGTTTTCGTCCCTTTGGTAAAGGAACAAGATCCCATGTATCATTTGCCAATAATGAATGATATTCTTCATTCATAGCTACTTCCCAATCTGGATGGCCTGAAGCTTCTACAAAGGTGTCAGGATCATAATTTACTGGAGCTTGAGCCAGTAAAGAAGAGGCTCTCTCGAACTGAGAACGTGTGCTTCGCTGATCTGTAGGATCACCGGCAAGATCACCTACTGCATCTCGAGTAGCACGAACCCATTTTGGAAGCTCAGGAGCTGAAGGAGGATCCTGAGATGGTGGGGGAGGATTGTCATCCTCACTTTCATCATCTGAAGAAGAAATGTTTTCAAAGGTAGAAGAGATAGGGAGAGGTGGCACATCCGCCGGCTAGGCTCGCAGGCCGATATATTTTCATCAAATTTTACATCTCTTCTAATGATAACATTTTTGGACTTAAATGGAATAAGCCTATAGCCTTTGACATCTTCAGAATATCCAACAAAAGTACATTTTTCACTTTTAGGTTCTAAAGCTTTATGCTTTTCATCTGGAATATGGGCCCACGCTTCACTTCCAAAAACACGAAAGTGACTTACATATGGTTTGATTGAGCTCCATGCTTCTTCTGGAGTGATATTCTTTAAAGTCTTACTAGGAGTGCAATTTATTATGTAATTTGCACAGTTAATTGCTTCTGCCCAAAAACTAAGACCAAGTCCTTTAGATTGTAGCATACAATTAGCCATTTCCTTTAAGGTGTGATTCTTCCTTTCAGCTACACCATTTTGTTGTGGAGTATATGGAACAGTATGTTGCATTTGAATTCCATTCTCAGTGCAATAGTTGATGAATGTGTTTTTAACATATTCTCCGCCATTATCAGATCTTAACTTAAGAATTTGATGTCCAGATTGTTTTTCAACAAAGGCCTTGAAGGCCAAAAAAGTGTTAAATACTTCACTCTTGAGTTTTAAGAAGTATACCCAAGTGCGTCTGGAGAAATCATCAATGAAAGTTAAGAAATACTTGCAACCAGAGAATGACACAATTGGAAGTGGACCACATAAATCACTATGCACAAGCTGTAAAGGGGCTGAGGCGTGCCAAGAGGCACGTTTTTCAAAATTGTCCCGATGATGTTTTCCGAGTACACATCCGGAACAAACACCATATTTGCAAGATACCATAGGAAGACCTGCCACCATATTTTCTTTACATAGATGCTGAAGGGAGCGATAGTTTAAGTGACCAAATCGCTCATGCCAAAGTTTTCTCACTTCATCGTTATGAGCAACAAATACTGAGGGAATATTTGATGACCCAAAGTTGTGAAACTTATACAACCTTGTGGAATCATCAGCAATGCCAGTAGCCAAAATCTATTTAGGATCTCTTAAGTCCTTGATTACAACATCATGAGGTGAAAATTCAACGATTTTACCTTCACCTGAATGAGTTATCTGATATGCAGATAGAAGGTTGCATGATAAGGTTGGAACACATAATACATCATTAAACTGACCATTGTCTAGATGAACAGTTCCAGTCCCTACAACATTAAGAGATCTATCATCACCAACCTATATATTTTTGGTGTTACAATCATTTAAAGAAGAAAACATGGCTTTGTTTTTGGCCATGTGATAAGAAGCTCCAGAATCAATGAGCCACTCATGAGAATGAGAAGAAGAAGAAGATGCATTTAATGCATAGCCAGACCGAGATGTTTGACAACCACATGCAGAAAGTGCAATTCCTGAAGATGAAGTTGAAGAAGATTGCCCCAAATGGATGTTATGCTTCTTCATTGCTGCTTCCAAAGCTTCCATCTTTTTAAAGCATTTTGATTCTAAGTGGCCATCTCGATTACAAAAATTGCAATGTCTATCAGTCTTCTTCCCTTTGTTTTTATTTGTCTTATCATTTTGTTGAAATGATTTTTCATTTTGGGGCTGAAATTGCTTAGGACCCTTGTTTGGTTTAGGACCATTCTTTTTAGGATATGACTTCTTAGGATTCTTTAAATTTGGTTGCTGCTGGGCGGCTAACGCTTTTTTGGAAGAGTTTCCAAGATTAAGAAGACCAAGATGTAAGAGTTTTTCTTGTTCTCTTATTAAAGAATCACAAAAAGAGTCAAAGGAAGGGGGCTTGTAGTCTTTTCCTTGAGAAATGAAGGCTTCTCTTGTAGAATGGAAGGTGGAAACAAATACAGAGTAGGCTGATCCCAACTTAGTAAGGATGGAATAAATAAGGTTACTATCTTCTTTCTTAACCTTAACACCTTCCAAAAGATATCTAAGGGTCTTGAACTTAGACAAGAAATCTTCAATGCAAGAAAAATTATTAGGGTCCAATGTAAGCAACTCATTTTCAAGTTGATGGGCTCTAATTTCATTTTTAATCCCAAAAACTTTATTGATTTGTTCCATTGCTTCATGAGGAGTTTCAAGTTCTGCAATATGGAATCTAAGATCTGGAGAAATAGACATCCCTATCAAACCACGTGCTTGATCTTGTCTATTTTCCCATTTAGCAGCCTTGTCTTCATCTTTTGGTTTCTTTTCTTGGCCTGTGGCTATTCGGTAGAGACCTTTACTTCTAAGTAAATCCTCCATGTAGGACAACCATTGGAAGTAGTTGGTGCTGTCAAGGGTAACTTGGTATTGACTTTCCATTTCAACAGAAATTGAAGCTGAAGATGCTGAAAGTAAGTGTTCCAATGGATAGATCTCGAAAAATTAGGCTGGTTTAAAAAAAACGGCTCTGAAAAAGGCTTCCGGATGAAGAAGTTATGGCTTTTTGAAAAAAAGTTGTTGAAGTTGCCAACGAAGTGCGGGAATGTGCGGAAATGAAAAAAGTCCGCCCCCACAAAATGGAGACTTGAACCCAAGACCTCTACTCTCTTAAAATAGCTTTGAACCAATTGATCTATACAAAAAATTTGAGAGACAGAGAGAGAGAGAGGGGGGGGGGGGGGCTTTGGGTTGCGTGCTTGCTTTGAGAAAGCTCTATTTCCCTACAAAACAAAAAACACAAAACCCAACACGGACATGCAAAGAAAACGAACCTTGCGACTCGAAGTTAGCTTTACCCAAAAAACTAAATATTTTCAAAAAATTGAACCTTGCAGCTCAAAGCTAGCTTTAGCCGAAAAACTAAATATTTTTCTCAATGTTTCTGATTTTCCGAGATCACACTAAGGTGCAGGGAAAAGAGCATACGCATGAGAAAAATCCTTCCTTTCTGTTTCTAATTTGCCCAGATCGCACAGAGTCGCAGGGCAAAGAGCATACGCAGAAATGAAAGGTATAGATCCGGTTAAAAAAGCTAAATAAACCGAAACCGAAATAAGCAGAGAGAAAATAACAGTAAACTGCAAATAAACACTGTATACCTCCAGATCTTAAAAATGACGCAGCTAGGGCTACCGGAAACCTTTTCGCGTGAAACGAAAGGGGTTCCTCACTGGAACAGATGCTCCGAACACAACAGAGCAGTCCCCTCGGCCCGAAAGCAGTCAGAAACAGTAGATCTAGGAAACGGCAGTCGGATGCAGTTCAACCGGCTTCAGATTTGGATCACCAACGGACGCGGCCCTCAAATAGCTCTGATACCATGCAGGAATTTACAGGGTAAGTTCCTCAGAAAGAACACCAAAAGGACACCGCTCACAACCAGATCACAGATCAATACACCAGTATTTTTGACGTGGTTAAAACCCTCAAAGAGGGAAACAGTCCACGGCCTAAGCCAACGCGGCCACTTCAGGCAATTTATTAATCAAAGAATGAAAATTTACATAAGCTTTTGTCATGCACGGATTACCCTACAAATGACCCTCCATGCGCTTTAAATAGAATTCATGGACCAATTGGGTGTCAAGCCACGGATCAAGTGTCGGTAATACCGAGGAGAGAATGAACCGTCGGATCACTACATATCGTGACCGTCGGATTGTAAGTTACAAAATGTACAACGGTAAAGAAACACACTTTACCTAACTCTACACTAGACCAAGTTGAACTTAACTATATCCTATGTGTCGGAATATCCTAACAAACTCCATGTTGAGCATGGAAGGAGTTACACATCTTCCTCGTAGTGGATTGTGAAAAGAGGATTATTTTTTTATACTTTTAAATTGATCTTGAAATTGAAATATTTTATTTATGGTCAACATTGAAATATTTTTTTATTTAAAATTATTTTTAAATGTCATGTGTCAACATTCCCCGGTCGAGAGCAACTTGGAGTACATATCACCCGCGGGCTCGTTATGGTGATGGCATTGGGAAGCACACCCACCCCACCTCACACACTCGAGGCAGGTGGTGAGGAGGGCGAGCGCATGCAGGCGTTTAAGACATATATCGAAGGTGGCAAATGCCTTCAATGCAGCGTGTGGTTAACCATCTTGGCAAATAATTGTGATCACGCCCAAAGTCTGCTCCGTGGGAAGTTGAAGGAGGAAGGGCGCACTACCAAAAATCTCTCGACGCAGAGGCGAGCTCAGCTCCTCTTCTCTCAGTCCATCGGGTATGTTTTATGTCTCTTTCCCTCCTGCTACATGTATTGGCTTACCAGTATTTGGAAAATGTGGGTGCATGGCCTTGCTTTGTTGGGTTATCAAGGTATGAGTCGCCTTTGGTACCTGCATGCAACTGTATGCATTTGTAATGAGGTTTGGTTGCGGGATTGTACCTCTGTGTCGATGTTGTATGAAATTTGCTTGTCGAAGATGGGTCTATATTGTTTCTTGGTCTTTGTGTTCTGGATTTGGGGTAACGATTTTGGGATTGCAGCAAGGGTTCTCATTTGCTACGCGTCTGTTTATTAGGTTCATTGGTTAGGGAATGGCTCGCTCGTTGATAGTGTCTGGTTGCAACTCTGCCTCTTGGGGCCGAGGAAAATGAAACAAAGGGGCTACTTAGTCGGACCAACCCAGCACCTCGGCGGGGCAGACAAAAGAATGAAAGCCCGTCAATAGTTTTATCAACGACGCGGCCTCTGCTATTATGAGGGTACTGCGGCAATAAACAAGTTGGCAACATGGAAATTGATGTCGAAGAAGAACGGGCAATGGTGTCGGATCCCAGGCACACCCGCGGCAGAGTGACTCAGTACAAACAAACTTTGTTTTTATACTGGTCGATGAAGAGCCTTCTAGGCAAGGCACTAGAGCAGGTTGCGATAAACATGGCAGCGAAAGTCCAAAGCTTCCCGGACTACCACAAGGAGTTCCAGAAACTCCACTTCCAATTGCAGAAGCAGGATGGTCGCCTCAAGAGAATTGAAGACCATATCTTGTGCTTTTGTACTCCGACAGAACTCCCTGGCTCGAATGTGAAGGATCTGGCTCCAGTTGAGTCGGCTTCAGCTGAGGACGCTGACTAGTTTTCTAGTTGATCTTTCTCTATTTTTTTGAATAGCAGTATGCGGCTAGCTTTTACATTTCAATATGTTGTAAGTATAGTTGAAAGCATTGTAGTTTTTAGCTACAGTCTAGACTTGCAGGCATATCTAGCCTAGTGTGACAGAGTCCTTATTTTTTGCTATTGGTTGGACTATAATGCTGTTAGGTGGTTGGTTAACTTGGTTTCCCTATGGGCAAGTTCCAGCCACTTAACTAACTATTATGTTGCTGTAATTTGCTTTTAAAGTAATGAAAAGGAAGGCACTACCAAGGTTACAAAAAAAATATATCATGTGTCAACATGTTAAGCATTAAAGGAATTACATATCACTTTCATGCCTGGATGTAGAAAGCTCCTATTTACAGAAAAGTGGGCATTGAAATAATTTATCTGTGCTTGACATTGAAAAAAAAAAATTAAGTAATATTTTTTCTTAAATACGGAGTGTCAGCTCCATGTTGAGCACAGAAGCACCTCTCTATCCTACTAAGTTGTAGGAAGTGCCTTTCAACACAATGATTTGTTGAAGAATCTAGGGAAATTAGGTATAGTAGGATTCTTTGTTACTTCATAACAATTTGTGGAGTCTTTTTACTTTTTGTTGTTAACTTAATATTCTTCTTATTATTATTAATGCATGTGTGTGTACTTCATCAAACTGCTACCAAAACATAAGAACAAGAACACAAGATGTTGGCTCTCTGCCAGGGCCAAAACCTCTCTTCTCTTGAGAGGAAAACCCTTTGGTAAGTTTTCTCTTATTGAAGCTTCTTTCTTGATCAATGCCAAACCCTAGACCCTTGACTAGAAGATCCTCCAAGCACAAGTCAAGTCCTTCCTTTTCTCTGCACTATGTTCCCCGGCACTTTGTCTACCTCCTTCCGGCACTTCATTCCTCGACACTTCGTCCTTCTTCCGACACTTTGTTCTTCCTTCCACTGTAAGTAGATCTTCTAGAAGAGATATTTTTACTTAGTGATATCATTCACCTAAGGATACTCATTCCTTCTCTTGATCATCCGAGTTCCTTCTTGATGTATGGTGGAAAGCTTAGTGTGACAGCATTGCAGCCCTAATTCTTGCACGTGTGAGAGGTACCCTAGAGAATTAGGGTCATTTTCCTTTGCTAGAGAGATAGGCTTCTTCGCTTGACTTGGGAGGCCTTGTAGGCCTAATTTCAAACCCAACCAACACTAATTCATGAACTGTTTGACCCTGCTGTCATACCCGCAGACTTACCCTCCTCTTCTTTGCACGTGTGGCTTCAGCTGCCCTAGAAATGGTCCTCTTGACTTCGGTCTAGGCTTCACCTTCTTCGCTGCACTTGGAGACCTCTTCTTTGTCCTTTGATACCCTTTTCTTGCCTCTTCACTTCGCAGATTTCAGAGAGATGAGTGTGTTTTCTTTGGAGGAGTGGACAGCCTCTATATATAGAGGACTGTCCCTCCTTTAGGCCGACTTGACTTTCTTTGCTGCAATAGGTGCTTTTAATGGTGCCATTGCTTCTTTTGATGGTGTCTTTGCTTGGAGGTGTCTTCTTTGACTTTTATACATAAATATACATAATTTAACATTTTCTTAAGGTCTTCAACATAATTCTTTTGACTCTTTGACTCACCTATAGCACTTTGACATGTGCTACACCTACTTCAATGAGCAAGAAATTCATTGACATATATTATAAAAATAATATTTCTTTTCTTGAATAAGTACAAATATCAAAAGTACATTTATGAAAACCAAACCTAGTTACATTTCCTTCAACATGATTTTCCTCAAAATAATAGATTCTGTAAAACAGTTAATCTTCTAGTCTGCCACTTGAAATCAATCTGCAGCGACTACATAATCACTACAATAAAGATAAATACGCAGAAAGCTTCAACCAAACAGTTTTGGATGCCTCAGCTCCAAAAGGATTCAATCCAATCAATATAAATATGGATTAATATTGGAGGCCCTTGTAATATTTAGTTCTACGTGGACCAATGTTATTAGAACCAGAAATAGAACCAAACAGGGTGAGCCCTAGAAACAGAAAGAAACCGGAAATAAAACCAGTTAATTAAACATACATAAAATTTTGAAATTTTTACAAAAAAAAAGATATTTCTTCATAGTCATCAATGTAAATCCTAACCAATAAACACAATAAAAACTTTGTATATAGCATGAAAGGGTGGGTATAATATAATAGCACCTAATGCAATACATAAACATTAAGGCTCTAATATGGCCTCTAGAGCCCAAAACATATAATACTACAATAAATAACTACATACAATCAGAATCATCCCCTGTATCGGAATCCTCATCATTAGAAGTACCCTTAGGCCTTGCCTCTATTCTCCAAGGACATTTGTACTGCTGGTTGGTGTTATTTATATAACCAAATCCACCCACCCTGTTGTTGCTCAAGTCAGTACCACTAATTTTGATCAAATTTGTTAATGCAAGCATTAAAATGAGGCAGAAAGCTTAACATGTCTAATTAGTGGGTTTTAATTAGTGGGTTTTGTTTGAGTGAAGGGTCCCTCATTATTAAAGGTAATGAGAAATGACTTAACAATAAAATTAAAGCATGTAAATTTCCATAAATGTATATAATGTAATTATTATTTTTAAATATAAATTGTTTCTGCAAATTCACACAGTCCATATTTAGCAATAATAATTACATTCAACACTTAAAACTGCAAATACAATATCTAGAAATAATAATTACATTCAACAATTAAAACCACAAACACAAGGATACATAGAGGCTTTAGAGGACCTTGTGCTCTTCCCTAAATGTCAACCCTATACCTTCCTACATGATAGAATTCAGTGTTAGAAGTGTTACAATCCTACAGGTCTTGAAAGGTTGAAATCATGAAAATTAGAGTTTCCAATTCAGATGGCTTGCCGCAAAACTGATAAAAATAGGTTTTTACCAAAGAAAAAACCCCGAAAATAATCCGTTTCTTTTCATTGGATAAGCCAAAACGTAAACTAATGTAAAATACAACATAAGTTCTCTAACACATGTTTAGTTGGGAAATTTTGAAAATAGAGCATTTTTCATTTCATCGAAAAAAAATGCTTCAAACAAGCCATGCAAAACTATTGACACATGAATAATGTAGCTGCCAAACTATTGACACTTATGTAATATGAATAATGTAGCTACCAGTAAGGAGTGTAGCTTCTATTACTTTGAAGATTTGAATTTAGTATGATTTAGAAAGTTGAGTTTAGTATGGTTCTGTTTTGTAGAGATTGAAGGAAATAGAGCAGAAGGTGCACTCAAGGAAACTGCATGAGAAAGGGCAATTTGAAGCGGCTAACCGGGCAAGTATGGAAAGTGTGATGTCCTCAAATCAGAATATATTATTATCGCCAACGTCTTCAATTAAAAGAGCGTCATTGAAGAAACATGATATCATAGAGAGGGTATCATCAAAACACGTGCCTTTGAGGGATGAAAAAATGATTTTACAATCCCCACGGTTTCAGAAAAAATTGCTTGGTTTTGGAGTCCCGGGATACCCTGTGGGACAATGTCAGAGGCAGCTTAATATGTTTGCCGAAGGGCCCCCGTACTTCTACTTTGAGAATGTTGCCAGTACACCAAAGGGTGTTTGGGAAACTATATCTCGGTTTCTGTATGATATTGAGCCCGAGTTCGTAGACGCGAAGTATTTTTCTGTTTCTAGTAGAAAACGTGGTTATGTACATAACCTCCCAATCGAGAACCGCTTTCGACTTATGCCTTTGCCGCCTTTGACAATACATGAGGCATTTCCTGATACACGGAAGTATTGGCCTTCTTGGGATTACAGGACCAAGCTTAATTGCATAAACACTGTAGTGGGAAGTGCTCCACTATGTGAAAGAATGAGGTCAATAATTAAAGGTTCTCATGGGAAACCTTCCATCAAGGACCAGGCTCGTGTTCTTTATCACAGCAAGAAATGGAACTTGGTCTGGGTTGGTCCGGATCAGTTGGCTCCACTGGAGCCCCATGAAATGGAGCTCGCTCTTGGTTTTGATATAGGCCACACGCGTGGTTCATCTACTAGAACCGAGCGCGTAAGATCTCTTGGAAATGCGTTCCAGACGGACACTGTGGCGTATCATCTTTCTGTGCTGAAAAATCTTTATCCCAATGGAATCAATGTCCTCTCTCTCTTTTCTGGAATTGGGGGTGCAGAAGTGGCTTTGCACCGTTTGGGAATAACTCTGAAATATGTTGTATCAGCAGAAATTTGTAAAGAAAATAGACTCATCCTCAGAAGCTGGTGGGAAAAAACACGACAGAATGGTGAACTGATTGAGCTGGAAGATGTTCAGAGCCTAACAGACAAAAAGCTTGAAGAACTAAACGACATAGTAGGAGGTTTTGATCTCATTATTGGTGGAAGCCCATGTAATAATCTGACAGGGAGCAACAGGTGCACAAGAGATGGGCTGGAGGGGAAGCATTCCTCTCTTTTCTTTGAATTTCCACGGATTGTGAATGTTGTGAGGCATGTAATGCGTTCAAAAGGTGCTTCGAAAAAACGTAATGTTCTGTGATTCTTAACTGCATGCTTTCATGCTTTCAATTTTGTTTTCTGTAGACATTCTCAAGTTACTTTTTTCTGAACTAGTAGAACTATATTTTCTGGTGGTCACGAAAACCTTTACCCCCTCCAAGATTTTTGGAAAAGACGGTATAGCATATGAACTAGTAGACATATATTTTCTGGTGGTCAAGAAAACCTTTACCACCTCCAGGATTTTTGGAAAAGACTGTGTAGCATATGTTCTGGTATATATGGTTGGAAATGTTTCCAAGGAAAGATGTTCTGATACATGGTTGGAACTGTTGCCAAGGACAGCACTAAGAACCAAAAACTTGCCTTAATGTGGTGTATCTACTCCATATCGTTTTTCTTTTGAGTTGGATCCATGCATGCTTTAGTCAAGCCAATATTTTGACATGTATTTGAGCGCATTTTTGGAAGCCATAGCATCTTTGCAATTTCACATGTTACAAGTTTCGGCATATAATGACTTTCTCTGGTTAAATTACCAGGATAATGTTATTGGTTAATATTTCAAGACGAAAGGTATTCTGCTCTTGTTTTTCTGAATCATGCGCATTGTCTCTCAATTACTGTCCTGCCCAGTATTTTGTTCGTTTCAAATGTCGCTGCTGAGGCTTCTTACAGAGTAATGGACGCACATCAATTGCTGAGGGATGTATCATATATTTGTTCCTTGTAATTGTGGGGTTGTGTTTGAGTTGGGTAAGTATAAAGAAATAAAAAACAAATTATTATTTAATTTTAAGTGTTACAGTCAACCTAAATATAAATGAGATTATTTTGTTCGTGGGATTTGTAACGTTTTAGCAGGAAGCACATGTTTTATTAGGCCCACTCAAACTGTATAAAATGATCATATTAAGTAAAATATTTCAAACTCAACTATGTATATATATATAAATGTGGATAACTGTGCTTGAAAGCTACAAGTATGATATAATAATATTTACTAATTAAATATAATATAGTAATATGTATTTTACATTTAAAAATAACTAAAATAATATATAATATTTATCGATTATCATTTATTTAATAAGATAAATAAATAAATTTAGTCCACTGGGTCTAGAATAAAGAGTGATAGAGTGTTTTGTTAAGGTTCTTTGTGGTGGTGTAAAGATCACCAGTTTGAAACTTTATGGGCAAAAATCCAGTTATACTAAGGGCTGGTGTGCTTTGGGCTAAGTGTGATGATCCTGGGGTGATTTGTTGGCTTAGATGCTTTTGGGTCATGGCTATCAAGCGACAAGTCATCTCAAAACTTGCTAAGTTTACGAAGGCATACATACTCTACCCCTCTGGTATTGAACCTATGATGTCTTAGGAGGAAACACATGCTCTTAACCACTAGGCCCACTCAAGTTGTATAAAATGGTCATATTAAATAAAATATTTCAAATTCAGCTATGCATATGTATATAAATGTGAATTACTGTGATTGAAAACTACAAGTATGATATAATAACTTTTACTAATTAAATATAATATAGTAATATGTGTTTTAAATTGAAAAATACTTAAAATAATATATAATATTTATCATTTATCATTTATTTAATAAAATAAATAAATAAATTTAGTCCACTGGGTCTAGAATAAACAGTGATAGGGCGTTTTGTTAAGGCTCTCTGTGGTGTGGTGTAAAGATTACCGGTTCAAAATTTTATGGGCAAAAATCCAGTTATGCTAAGGGCAGGTGTGCTCTGGGCTAAATGTGATCCTGGGTGATTTTGATGGCTTAGATGCTTTTGGGTCAAGGTTATCAAGCCACAAGTCATCTCAAAACTCACATAACCTAGCAAGCAAAAAAATAAATAAATAATTTATAAACTTTTAATTAAATTATAAAAATATGTAAAAACAAACACAAATAAATATCCATAAATAAATATCCATAAAGATATATACAATATGGTATTTTTTATATTTTGAAATTTTGAAAATTAAATTAATTATGTAATTTATTATTTTTATTATTAATATAATATATGAGTTTAATATGGTATTTTCTATTTTTGAAATTTTGAAAATTAAATTAATTATGTAATTTATTATTTTTATTATTAATATAATACATGAGTTTATTTTTATATTTTTAAAAGAAAAAAAAATTAATTTAAAAAAAAAAATAAAAAAATAAATTAGATAGATAATTCAATTTATTATTACAATTTTCGATGCTTAAAATGTAATGAAACTATAGTTTTATATTTATGTAATTTATTATTTTTATTATTAATATAATAAATGAGTTTGTTTTTATATTTTTAAAAGAAAAAAATATTAATTTTTCAAAATTTAAAAAAAAAAATTACATAGATAATTTAATTTATTGTTACAATTTTCAATGTTTAAAATTTAATGAAATTATAGTCATGGGCAATTCAATTGGCAATAGTTGTGATAATGAAATGTGTTGTAATAACGAAATGTTATGTATCAAGAAATTAGAGGTTCAAATCTTCCTCACTTGCCTATGTGGAAGGAAAAGTTGCCTATTTCTCTCTAGTCAAAAAAAAATCGCTATATGTTTTAATGGTTTTTTTTTAAGCTATGGTTTTTGTTTTAGCTTTTATTTTATAGCCTTACATTGCTCTCTGAAAGATTAGTGTGATAATGAAATGTGTTTTGATAATGAAATGTTATGTCCCAAGAGATTAGAGGTTCAAATCTTTCTAACTTGCCCATGTAGAAGGAAAAGTTACCTATTACTCTCTAGTCAAAAAATAAATAAAATAAAATTTATTATATGTTTTAATTGTTTATGTTTTTAGCTTATATTTTATAGGTTTATAGCTTATATAAAGAAACTAGTTATAAAATATTTGGTGAAACAAATTGTTCATCAAACCACTCTAGCCAAAATCTTTTGACTTTTTAATAAATTTATTATGTCATATTTTTAATAATTTAATTGTGATAATTAAATATTATATTTTTTATTAAAATTAATTAATATAGTCGAAGGAGTTTAGCTCAAGCGGTGGGCACATGTTTGTGTTTACTGTTGTGGCAAGTTTAAATCTCAAGTTCAAATTCTACTTAGTGAAAAATGTGGAAAAAACACCAAAAAAACTAGTTCTACACATAATTGATTCAAAAAAAAATATAGGATTTTGGAAAATTATAAATTTTAAAAATATTATGATGTAAATATATTTTTTAATATACATATATATTATAATTTACATATGAACAAAATGCAGGGAATGGTTAGAACACCATTTCATTATGAACAAAATGTAGGGAATGGTTAGAACACCATTTCATTTGTATAATATTATTAGTCCTTATCAAACACAAGAAACATTCAAATGTATTAAACTAATTTTTTACAAAGCAATCACAATTGTTATATTTTATTTATATGTCCCAATATCCAATATTTAACATTACAAAATGTATGTTTTCTCAAATATCAAAATATATTAGATGCTACAAAATTTAGCGTAAATGTGACATATCTCCACCTTGCCTCTAATTATTGAGAAATACTATACATTACATCTTTACACAAAGCTGCAAACTGAGAGCATTTAATTCTTATAGATTAAATATATGGTATATATATTGGTGAGAATTTGTATCACTCTAAATTTGTCTAATCAAATTGTGGCCAACCTGAAAGTGTTAATAATATTATATATGAGTATAATCAATCAATATAGCATATAATTAAGTTGCAACCAATTTTGAAGTTTAAAAAGTTATTAGGATTAAAAATGAGAATCATCACTCAATGTAATATATAATAATTTCCATGGGAAGAGATGAGTAAAGTGTGTATTATATAGTGCAATTAAGATAAAAATATAAGAATTGATTTCTTTTTAATGTAAATGTACTATCTATGGACAAGTCTCAAAAAGTTTCCACATACTCTTTTCAACACAAAAATGATGACTAGCTATACTAATTACAAGCAAGACACTCCATATAGGTTTACAATAGTGACAAGGATCTTCAAATAATCGAACACAAGTCTAGTAAAGTCAAGATTTGAATGTACTTGCAAAAACATTCAATATCCTTGCTGAAACATCCTTCGCCAATGAGCATGCACAAAACCCATGTTTAGCATCTTCTAGTATTTCATAGTAACTAGAATTTCTATGTATACAATCTAATTTGTGCAACTTTTCATTAAAAGGGATTATTGAGAATAAAATAAATTGGGGAAATGCCTCATTTTAAATAAATATATGTCCAAAATTATGTGTGCCCATTTGTATTATTAATCTTCTTCTCCATAAAGATAAATTTTAGCTAGAACATTTGCTTTAAGGAACTACTATGATAAACTAAATATTAATCCTTAATTGCATGCATTTGCTCTACTTGTATGGGTAGATGGGTAAAAAATTATGTTGAGACAATAATGTGATTTTGTGTATTCTATAAAATGGTGACCTTTGTTTCTCACTTATTTTTCATTATCTCCTAGTTTTTATAATCATAAAAATATATTTTCACATAGAAAACTTGAAAGTGTTGTCTCCCTTCACATTATAAGCTACTTTCATATACAGTATTGCAACTTTTTTTAAAATTTAATATTTTTTTTTTATTTGTATTTAGCAACCTAAAAGTACATCGAAAAATGCAATGAAAAATTACTAATAATATGTATTTTTTAAAGTTTAGAGTAAATTGATCAAAGTTATATTAAAGAATGGAAGGAAGAGTTACTAATAATATGTACTTTTCAAGTTAAAAACAAAAGTTGGACAAATATTCATAACAAAAAATAATTCAAGTCTAAATTGAGAAAATATCTTTAAAATCTCAAATGATAAAAATTGCACGAAAGTAAAAACTAGTAAGTAAGAACTAGTTATGATTATATAGACAAGTTATTCACAAAATCCATTAATTTTATATCCATAAAAATATATATTTAAATAAATTTTGAAAACATTTTTCCTGTGTACAAATGCTCTCCCTCATTTAGTAATATAAAACATTATTTTTAATTAAATTATTTTTTATTTTAATATATATATATATATATATATATAATTTTTTAATATTAATTTAAAATTTAATTTAATAATAACTTAAATTAAACGTTTAAGATTGAAGAGGAATATCTACGGAATTAAACTTCTAAGATTGAGGGGGAATATCTAAAACCCGAGGACTTTTACTTGGAACAAATATTATATATCTTCTGTAACAATTGGGCTGACTTTTGAGGTATGCATAACCTTTTATTATAACGCTATTTAATTAATTATTAATTAATGATAGACTTAATGTTAGCATAGATTTTTAATGTATAAAGTTTGATACCGTACAAAGAGGTATTTAAGATGGAAGGATTAAATTGGATAATATCATCTAAACTTTTGTACTATTATGTTGTTGGGGTTTTTAAAGCAAATCTAAATTGAAAAGTAGTGATTAAACTTGATATGTAGCCTTATTATTATTAGGTGTTTTATAGTGAATTGTAATTAATTTCAAAGGCTTAGTTATAAAGGTTTTTAATTTTGGATACTTGATTTTTTTTATATAATTTAAAATCTATGAATATTTTAAGAGGATGAAAATTGTTTTAGAAATTGAAATTGGATTGTTATGAGTTTTGAAGTTAGTTCAGTTGGTTAAGTCTTTGTCATTAAAGCACCTTTGCTATTGAGAGGTCATAGGTTCAATTCTCTTGACACCTTTGGGGTCAAGCTTCGTGGTTGAGTCGGTAGGAAGTGATCCCTTCGGATGGATCTGGGTGGTACAAATATTCCATGGACATAGTGGTCACGGATATCTAGGGTCCTTGAACCACATTGAAAACAAAAAAACTAAACTAAACAAAAAAACAAAAATTGGATTATAGATGTACTCTATTACATTTGTGAAATTTTATTAAATTCAATTATTAAATTCATAGGCAAGCCTAATAAAATAAATATTTGAGAAGCTATTACATTGAAAGATTAGATAACTAATTATTGAAATGTAAAACAATCTTCCTAGGGTTATAAAAGTCTAATAAAAAGTATCTAATGGTTTCTTTGAATAGTATATAAGCATGACCAACAAAAGACTCAATACTAATACAGAAAGTTTATATTAGTTATGTATGCTTCCACACTTTTCTAACATATTCGAATTGTTGTCAAGAGGCAAGTCTTACATAAAAGTCACATCGTGATCTTGTCCTCCAACATGTCTCTAAATGAGTCAGCCAACTAAAACATTACCTAATTAGCCTAGTGATTCACAAAGGAACATGAAAAATGAAATGTCTAGAAATCGGTTATACATCTTAGTTGATAGATCCCAAAGGTGTCAATACCACACACACCCTCTATATAGGCTTTGGGACCACGCAAACCCTTATAGGGGCTTCGAGATCATGTGTGCCATCTACATTGGTTTAGAATTGTGTGTAACCCCTATAAACATGCACACACTATAGAATCGGTTGGGGGCACTCTTAGGACAATGAATCTCCATGTGAAATGTTTTTCAATGCTTTCTTTTTAGGGGGGGAATGTAAAGCACAAGGGGAAATTTTCATCCAAAACATGAAAATGTTTTCTCATTTTATGGGGCACTTGCATTCGTGCATTCTTGTACTCCCTCTTGAAAAGGGGGAATGCTTGAGCACTTCTCTCCACCATTGCACACACACACACCCATTGAAATTTTTTCCCAGATTCATATAAAAGGGTTACACGCCCACACAACATGAACGTGTTTCCCAAATCTCACATCTTCCAACTCCAATAACCTAGAGGAACATTGAATAAAACTAATTCAATTTATACTAGTCATCATTTAGTGAGAAGAAATATAATATGTAGAAAAGTCTTAGAAATTTATTAATGAAAATGTATGATTTTATTTACTTTACATGTGAACAATATATAAGTGATGGTTAGAACATGGTTATTTATGTAGGATTTTGCAAAAGTCATTAGCATACAGCCTTGTGATGTTCCTTGGCATTTGGAGGGTGTTTCTACGCATTTTGCAAATGTATTTTCTTAATTTCATGTCTCCAAGTCCCACCAACTTGGTGGAGCATTAAATAATTTTATTTCAATTTGCACAAGACATCTTGGAGCATTGAATAACACTAATTTAATTTATACTACTCATAATGTAGTATTGAATAACACTAATTTAATCTATCCTACTCATAATGTACTGAGAAGAAAATTAATATATAGAAAAAGTTTGACTTTTATAAAAAAAAATAATGGATGATTTTATTATACCTTTATTTATCTTACATGTGAACAATATGTAAGTGATGGTTAGAACATGGTTATTTACTTAAGATTTTGAGAAGGTAATTGGCATACATCCTTGTCACATTCCCTAGCATTGGGAGGATGTTCCACACATCTTGCAAATGCATTTTCCTAATTTCATGTCTCTAAGTTCCATCAGGAACTTGGTGGAGCATTAAATAATCCTATTTGAATTTGCACTAGTCATATTTCAGTGAGACGAAAATTAATTTGCGGAAAAATATTTAATCAATTATTAACCTTAAAGTTTATAAGGCTATAAGGATGGAATATGAGAACAACCATCCATCACATTAGGTAGTGATCTCATTTGGAAGATATAAATTAATGGCGTGTATTGTGTAATGCAGTTAGGCTAAATATGTTAAGAACTTACGGAATTTTCTAATTTAGCTTTATTATCTATAGGTAATTTTTGAGCATTTAGTATTTTTTTACCATAAACTGGACTGATGTGCAAAAACTTGACTACGAGCAGCTTCCTTTCAAGTGCCGCAAGTGTCAAGAATACGGACATTTTGCCAAGAACTGTACTAAAAATGAAGAGGCGGCCCAAGGAAAGGAAGAAGGATGGAAGCAAGTCAAAAGATTAAGGGCTAACCCTAAACCCTCAAACCTTCTTGGAGCTTCAAAGGGAAAAGGGCTGCAGCCTTCTTCTAGTGGCCAAGGACAGCATCCAAAGGCACAAGAGAATGCATTCGCCCCCCTTTCCTCATCCTCAATTGAAATGCAAGAAACAGAACAACAGCAGAAGGAGGAAAATGAGAAAGAGATCCTCGAAAACTCCAGGCAAGGCGAGAGTGCAGCAGTAAGCCCTAAGGGAAAGGCCATAGATATGGAAGAGGAAGACCAAGATTCGGAAGAATCTGAGGAGGAAGGAGAAATAGGTGACTCCCAAACATTGTCCCGCAGATCGACAAGAGGAAGGAAGTTTGACTGAGGAAAAAGAGAGCAAGAAACATATAAAGACAAACTCCAAGGCAATCAGCCAACATTGGAGAAGCTGCTAGCAAAAACACCAAAGATTACAAGAATTCATGGACAGGGGCCCAAAGGGGCCACCCAATCTCAGAAAGGTAAATAATGAATATTGTCTCCTGGAATTGCAGGGGGTTGGGGAGCAAGCAAAAAGAGGAAGCAACGCGAAGTTTGATTAGGATAAAAACCCCAGATATCCTACTAGTCGAGGAGACTAAGTTGGAGGAGAAGAGCTTCCTCCAAGTAAGCAGGAATATTTGGAGTAAAAGTGGAGGGCAGGCTGTCTCAGCCCGAGGTGCATCGGGAGGGCAAGGAGCTCTCTGGAATGAAGCCAAGTTGTAATTGGTAAATGGAAAGCAAAATACCCACTGGCAGCTTATGCAATTCATAAGCCGAGAGACAGGGGAGACCTTTAGTCTCTTTAATGTTTATGTGTCGTTAAACGCAGGGGAAAAGAAGCAGTGTTGGGACTCAATCAAACTTATAACTGAGGAAGAAACGCTGAGAAATATTATCATTGTAGGGGATCTGAACTTTAAGCTCTTCTGAGAAGAGAGGTGGCAGCGTAGTAAGGGATCCAGTGAGGGAATGGGTGGAGGACATCATGCAAGATTGGGATCTGCTCGACATCAAGCCCTTGAAAGGTAAGTATACTTGGTCAAATAAAAGAATGGGCCCTAGCCATATTACTACGCGATTAGATAGATTTCTTGTTCAAAGCTCCTATCTTCTCCTTGGTTTAGAAGCTAGGATGCTTATTCTACCATGCAGCATTTCAGATCATAAACCCATAAGGCTGGAGCTCTCAGCACACAGAAATTTTGGACCCATCCCTTTTCAATTCAATCCTTTATGGATAAGGCACCCAGACTTTATGGACAAAGTTAAAGAAAGCTGGAATCGGCCTGTCACAGAGTCTCCTTTCTTTGTATGGGAAGAAAAATTAAGAAGAGTAAAGGTTGTTCTGAAGAGATGGGCTAAAACTCTTCTGAATCCGGCTGATGAAAGGAAGATGGCCCATGCTTCCTTCCCTCGAGAAGCACCAATTGCAGATGGAAGAGGAGGACCCCACGGAGAAATCTATAGTCATAGAAGGAAATCTGCAGCAAAAATTCCACAAAGCTTGTTTGCAAGAGGAAGAATATTGGAGGCAGAAATCCCGTAGCCTGTGGTTGAAAGCGGGAGACAGGAATACCTCCTTCTTCCACAAGCAAGCCCAAGCTAGAAGGTCCTTCAACACAATTTCTGAAATAAAAGAAGATCTTGTTACCCACAAGGACTTCACAAGTATCAAAGGGGCTGCCTTCTCCCACTTTGAGAAACTCTATAGTGAAGTCGAGGTAATGAGTCAGGACACTATGTTCTTGGATGTTATCCCCCCCAAGATCTCTTCAAAAATGAATCAACAGCTGGAAGCTAAAGTTACTAGAAAAGATATAAAGGCTGCGCTTTATGAAATGGAGTCGGACAAAGCCCCGGGTCCGGATGGCTTCACAGCTAGATTCATCCAAGTCTGTTGGAAAATAGTGAAGAAGGACCTGCATAGAATGGTTTCAAAATCTCAATACTGCCAGAAAATTGGAGGCAGCGCGAATTCTGCCTTTCTCACCCTCATCCCAAAGGAGAAGGGAGCCAGCACTTTTAACAGGTTCCTTCCGATTTTGCTATGCAACATTGGCTACAAGCTCATAACAAAGGTGATTGCCAACAGATTGAAGGTCCTCTTGCCCTCCATTATTCCTTAAGATCAAGGGGGGTTCGTTCAGGGTAGGCAGATCGTGGACAACATAATCCTCATGCAAGAGGCTATTCATTCTAGCTTGTAGAGGAAAGAAAAAGGTATGGTGGTCAAGCTGGACCTAGCTAATGTGTTTGACCGAGTTCGTCACAATTTCCTCTTTGATGTGATGCACAAGTTTGAGTTTGGTCAGGAGTTTATTAGATGGGTCTGGGCTTGCATCTTTGAGCCCTGGATAGCCCCTTTGGTGAATGGAAGAGCAACGGAGTTCTTTAAAGCCTCTAGAGGGTTGCGCCAGGGCTACCCTCTTTCTCCTCTTCTTTTTGTTTTGCAAGGTTCAGTTCTGAGTTTTTATTTAGAAAAGTGCCACGTGGACCAAGAGTTTATGGGTCTTAGGATTGCTAGAGGTGTCAAGGATATTAATCACGCATTGTTCGTTGATGATTCTCTTCTGTTGGGCGCTGCCTCTGTATACTTTGCCTCCAGATCCAGGAAAGTGTTGGACGATTTATGTGGTACTTCAGGCAGTAAACTAAATGAAGGGAAATTCCATTTTTATGGATGGAATATCTCCAACAGCGATATTTCCTCAATCTCCAGATGTTTGGGCTTCGTTGGCTCTGCTTCTTGGAATTCTTTCATATATTTGGGCCTTCCTATCTTCCAAAGGAGGCACTCTAGTAAAGATTGGCTCCCAATGGTTGAGAAATTCAAGAAAAAAAATTCAGTCTTGGGGTTTCTCGTGGTTGAATCTTGCTGGGAAGACAATGCTCATTAAGTCTATTCTGACCAGCGTGCCTATCTTCCAATTCTCGACCATGTTGGCTCCCACCAACATCCTCAAGAAGATGGAGGAGTGGGTTCGAAGTTTCTTTTGGAAGGGCGGCAAGCAGAATGACAGGAAGATCCCCCTTGTCAGTTGGGACAAAGTTGCTAAGCCTCTACTAGAAGGAGGTGTGAACTTCAAGGACCTGAGGACACAAAATATCGCTATGGGGGTTAAGATTTTGTGGAGACAAATAGCCCCGAAACTGGGTTGGGCTCAAAAGGCGCTATGGAAGAAATATTTCAGGGGTCAGAGGCTACGAAGCTTGGATGACCTCACCCCCACCATTAAAGGTTCTCAAATTCACAAGCTTTGCATGCAAGCCTTACCACTAATACAAAAGCATTCCTTTTGGATCCAGGGTAAGGTCAAGCTTATTAATATCTGGACCGATAAAATTATGAACGAAGAACTTTAGGTGATGTCCAAGAGCTTTCTGAGCTTCGAAGTTGGACGTTGAACAACAACTTCAAAACTTTGTGGGATATCTCTAGTTGGAAGGATAATATGTGGGAAGGCTAGAAGAAACCTCAAATGCCAGATGCTCTAGATCAGGCGTGGTCATTTCTGCTGACTAAGTTGAAAGGAATAAGCCCGATTAACATCAAAAAACAAGATAAGAGAGGTTGGGGATCTCAAACTAGTTCTTATACAGTTGCACAAGGCTATGCACAGCTCAAAAAAATTCCTCGTGTTCCTTGCTGCCCTGCGTCTTGGAGAGGGCTTTGGAGGTAGAAATGTGTGCCAAAAATCAATTTCTTCAGCTAGATATTGTGACACAACAGCATTTTAACAAAGTACAGGCTTAAAAAGAAAGGCTTCCTGGGCCCTTCCAAATGTACCCTTTGCCTGGAAAATGAGGAAAATGCCTCACATTTATTGATTGAATGCAGGTTCGCCAAGAGTATTTAGGCAGATGCGTTTTCCCCACGGGGATCCACTATTAGTCTGCCCAATTTGATTATTGGTTTCTTTTTCGATTAGGCTCACCTCTATCCCGGAAAGTTCCCCAAAAACAATTGGTTCAAGGTAGCCTGGCTAGCCTATCCGAAATTCATCTTCTGGCAAATCTGGATTGAGCGCAATCACAGAATTTTTCAAGAGAAAGCACAGAAGGGTAACCTTGTTTTGTCAAAAGCCAACGGCCTGCTCAAGGAATTTCTTGGTGAGAAATTTGAGAAGCTGGAAAATAAAAATTTAAGTCCTCAAGAACTAGCGTGGGGGAGCAAGCTTGGCCTCTAGTATTCTAATGATGAGAGACAGCACAAAATTATGAAAGTCTGGTAGATCAAGCTTGCTAAGGGCGATTTTCGCATGTGGCTCCATAAGCGTGATAATTCCTCCTTGTTTTTTGATGGAGCTGCCAAAGGCAATCTGGGAATTATTGGGGCTGGAGGTGCCATCAGGAATGCGGATAGCAGCATAGAGAACAGGTATGCCTAGGGTTTGGGTCATAGTACCAACATGCAAGTAGATGCCATGGCCCTGTTGCAGGGCCTTAAGCATTTATAGGATCTTGGTATTGAGAAAGCCATTATTCTTGGTGACTCCCAATCCTTGATTCGAATTCTAGTGGATAACACGTCCCCTAGGGACTTTTGGCTAGCAAGAGTGGTTTCCAGAATAAGGAAGTTACTTGGCTCCTTTCTTCAGGTTAATTTTTTCCACATTCTCCGACAAAATAATAAGGGAGCGGATGCAGAAGCTAACAAAGTTGTCCTCCTTCCTGTTGGCATTCGGATAAGAGACGAGGTTGAAGATTGGGATCCAATCCCTTAATTATGTTTCTCATGTATTACTGTCTCTTACTTCAGCAGTTTGTCTGTCTTCACAAGCATGGGTAAACTCGAGAAATCAATTCGGCTAACGGAGTTAAGAAGATCCAGAACATAAGGGTTATGGTGTTAGTTTATCTATATGTTGAGGACAGCTAGTTCTTGGGCTTCCTGAATGTAACCGACCAGTAGGCTTTGGCTTTCTTTTAATACAAAGTATAACCGTTTTCGTTAATAGAAAAAATAATAATAATAATATGGAGCATTACATGAGGTATCCAATAGAGGTGGAAAATATGGTTAAAGTAGCTCCAGGTTAAATATTGGGTGCAAGCAAATGAAAGGAAAAATACTCAATTCGAAGCAATTTCACCCACTCCTTTATGATTGTGTAAGGACCATATCAAAGTGGTGTGAGCTTGCTCTAGGGGGATGTGAAGTTCTCTTTCTTTGATTGCAACCAGACCTTATCACCAAGCTAAAACTTGTGTGGAAATTGATGTTAGTAATGTCGTTGCTTGTACTTGGCATCAACATTTTTCAAGATATCATGAACTTGTTGGAGGCATTGGATCTATTCAATAAATTTGCCTTGGCTTGAGCATGGAAGGACTATGTTGGTGAAGATGCAATGGATAGAGCTACATCACTGGGGGCCAATGGCTAAAGCCCCGAGCATACTTGAAAAGAACTATGGCCAATAGAGTTGTAGAGGAAACTAGAATAGCTATGTTGAATGTTTGATCTAGCAATGTAAAGGCACCCCCATAGGTGAAGTGAATATATCTCTTCATGCCTCTACAATATTGTCAACTTGCTTTTGTTTTCTAGAGAGACATGTGCCAAAGTTGTGGTCATAGTAGTAACCTTTGGTTCACCCTCTGCCCGGACCATGAAGATGATAAACTTTGTAGTTTGAGAGGGTATTTTCTAGTACTATTTTACGAAAATAAATGAAATTGCAATAGTTGAAACTACCTCTTGTACCTTGTAGATCTGACCTTCCAAAGTAACAACGACATTTTGGGGATGGAATTCATAAATAGCATGAATTTCCACATATAAGGTTTTCCTGAAAGAACATTTGGAAACTTTTATTTTGAAAACAATATTAAAAAATTTCTGAGTAATAAACTCAAGTTTGTTATGCAATAAGGTAAGATAATTAACACTTTCACCAACTTTCCATCCTCACTACATATACCAACCTAGATTCATCTTAATTCAAGTTCCACCAAGCCTCAAAAGAGATCAAATCTCTTTTCACTCTAAAATAGGTTTGCATCTCAAGGGATTTGACCCCTCTCAGTGCTGGTAGATCTAGAATTAAGATTGATCGAGGATAGTTTAATTATTAATTATAATTATTAATTTTATTTTTTATTTTTATTTTAACCAAATCAAAATATTAAACAACACATAACAACAGAACACATAACAACATCTCTACTATATTGAGTTGGAGAGTGTCTCGGAGCAATTAAATATTAATTATAAATTAATATATAAATCTAACTATTAAAATATAACTATGATTTATTTAAATTTAATGTTAAAAATACTAATAAAGAATTTATGATCAAACTATGATTATCAAATTATTTAATGTTATTAATTATGAATTGATATATATTTTATTTTCATAATTTTAATATTGAAATATATTAGGTAAAAATAGTAAATAATAATGTAAATTTGTTATGAAATATAATAATGTATTTTTTAATTATTGTGTGATAAGTGTTGATTGTGTTGAGATTCTTTAATATTTTATTTATATGTCAATAAAAAGATAAGATACTTATCATTTTCACCCACCATTTTAATAAATAAATGTTAAACTTTCAATATATATTCGATATTAGATATTAGTGATTTATTTAATCTTATCAAATTTAACACTAAAAATGTTATTAAGTAAAATTATTGCAGGTGGCAAAGTTCTTGTAATGTCAACATAAACATTTTGACTTGGTTAAAAATAAAATAAATTAAAATAATAAGAAGTGTAAATCTCTGGATAATTACAATTACTAAATTAATATTAATATTAATATTAATTTTAAAGTTAAATTAAATTTTCCACAATGTCTTGGATAGACAGTGATCGGTGCTGTGTTAAGACACTCCTTGATGTGAAGTCACTAGTTCAGTTCCCGCCCCAATCGGATTGATGTATTAAACATGATAAAGATGTAGTCCCACCAAACTTACCAAAAAAATTTACAAACTCATAATATTGAATATATTTGTTGTGATGAAACCTATTAAAAATAAGAAAATTACATCCAAAACTCCAAATTTCATCCCTCTCCATGTTTAGTAAATATAGATTTAAAATAAATCTAAATCAGTTAAGTAATAAAATCCAATAAGTTACTTAAATAATAAAATCCAATTTATTTTCGAGTTATTTTACAATAAATAGTAAATGGATAAGGTTTACTCTTTTGTAAAGCTGACATATAACTTTTAGAAGCGAGGCATACTATTTCTGTTTCTTTTTGCATGGGATATACAAACAATTGATATTTCTCCACTTTCTTTATCAGATGTTTTTTTACCCTTGTTTTCCCATCAAACACTATGACAAGTACCATCTTTCATTTGCATATATTGAGAGATTTTCTCATCTCAATCATATTTTGTGAATGCTTTCGTATGTGTGTTACAGCATGGGAGAAGCCTACTTCAATATACCCTTTAATGTGGAATTTTGTGTGTCTGCCTTCACGCGCATATGATGGCATTTTAGTAGTTTGACTGCTTTTTGATGCAGCTATAATATATGTCCGGACACAGTTTCCATAGTTGAATCTAACTTCTATATTTTTAAATATAACATTGTTTATGGATCGTGTAAAGTAATTTTGATGATAGATGTTTCTCAACATGTTATGAGAGTTAGTTTAGTTGGTTGAGTCTTTGTTGTGAAAGCATTTTGGCTATTAAAAAATTATGGGATTACCAATAGGAAGTGACTATTTTAGGTAGATTTGTCTAATATTCTTTGAACTAATCTCAACCATATAGAAGAAAAAGAAAAAAAACAAACACACAAAAACAAATGTTTTTCAATTTAATAGATAGATATCAGTTCAAGGGTATTAGAGGTGTCCTCATGCTTAAGTCATAATTGTGAGTCTTTTGTTTAGCCAAAATTGTTGTTACAATTGCTTCATTAATTTCATTTTGCATCATATTATAATTTTGTTAATAGCTTTAACTAATAGTGACCTTTGCATTAGCATTGTAAATTTCCAATTCTATTAGCCCTTTCACCTTGAAAAACAAAAACAAAAAAATAGAACACGAGGAGGAGGTGGTTGTGCTGACCACTAATGATTAAATTGTGGTGACATTTTGAATGTTAAAAATTATGGACAAATTAGGATAGGAAATATCTTTGATTGCTACATAAAAGTTAATAATTAAATTGACATGCGGCGACATATTTCAATGTTAAAATATTTTGACAAATTAGGATAGGAAATCTCTGTATTTTTTCAGAAACAAAAACAAAACAAACAAACAAACAAAAACAAAAACAAAAAAACAAACAAACAAACAAAAACAAAACAAAACAAAAAAAAACAAAAAAACAACATCTTCCATTAATACGAAAGAGGTTACATTAGTAAGAGTTTGTGCACTAACATTGTCAAAAACCAATGATGGCTTAGACTGCAAAAATAGAAATCAAGACCCGGACTACCAAATATGAGGCAAAAACTAAAACAAAAATTTGATCTTGTACAAAATATCAGGCAAGCGACAACAAAAGAATACCTTACCACCAAAACAGAGTATACAGAGAGAGAAAAAACCAATCACCATGAGCTAAAAGGAACTAATGGAAACATAGTCCCCGCTAGATCAGAAATGACCCCGAGTTGATGGTAGTATCATTTGTTAATTTTTTCCTTAAATTGTATCAATTGGAAATTTATTCTTCTAATTAATTAATTGTGCAGTTTATTTGCTACGACAAAAAGCGAATAAATCACATTGTGATTCTTCGCAAATAAAAAATGTTGCAAAAAATAAACAGGAACTAAGAATATAAATGTGCACACACATAAAATTTGACACAGCTATTTTTAAACAATTGTCCTTGGAAAAACCCAATGCAAGAAAACCAGTGCAAAAGATGAGGGTTTTATTATTATGCGGCAATGAAAATTTGAGTACAATCTAGATGCCAAAACTTGGCAATCCTCAGCGAGAAAATCTAACAAAATTATTGTGGGAATTTCTCCCTCCTCCACAGGCAATCTTAACACAACTCACCTCATAAAATTGGTCATCCAAAACCCTTACGCATGCCTCTGCATAGATGTTATGCAACCTGTAACTCACACTCTTGGAATCTACCTCTGAGTCTGACATCCTGCATGTTACCGTTGTTGGAAGTGATCCTTTAGCCCTCTGGAAAATTTTATCGGCCTCTACTCAGCTAAATCGACCCCCTACTCAGCTAAATCGATATGCCACTCTAAAGTTGTTTGCACATTCCCTGCGCAGCCTCTAGTGGAATAACTTAGCCTCCTATTACTACCTCTCCAAAACTAGAAATCTTCCTTCGGACTCATTGTCTCTGCCCCTCACTGACTCTGCATCCCCTTTGGCTTGAACTCTCTCTACTAAATCTCTGCCAAAGAACTCGACCTCAAGTGTGTCTTGCTCCAACCCCATCAAACTCCTCTTATAATCTCTTGTTGGCTTACCAACGACCATGATTAAATCCTCATCAATGGCTAAGATCATCTATGAGTCTATCCATGTGAGTTTCTAGAGAAATCACATCAATTAATTCATGTTAATTAATCATTTTTCCTAAGTTAGACTTAGGAAATATTTAATTATTGATCAATTACCTTAACTGTGACATCTCTAGGTGTTTTCTCCTGAACCTTTTTTTGGGTTTTAGAGTTCTTGTGTTTCTAAGCCTCTCAAACCAAAGTCAATACTATAATACATGTTCAATGCTACCCAACAATCAAAAACTAACACTCCCTCTTAGCAAGGAAGGTTCTAGACGAACTCATAACATCCTCCCATACACATTGTTGATGTCTGACATATATGATAACTTGCCACTGCCCACCAAGCCACTACGCAACTCTGATTCATTTATTACTCTAAGCTAAGACACCTTGCATCTGCATCGTTGTTGACACTGCATTGTACACGTTGTACTGTTGCCAACTCTGCACTGCACCACAACTAATCGCATGTTGTTATTTCTACTGCAACTAAGAACAAATATCTAAATCAACTATGCCACTGGAGTGGCTCTGCAATTTCTTCCTGAGTCTCTGAATGCTACTATCCTCTGCATTGTCTACTGAGTAATTTCTTGTGCTACAACTTCTCTACACCCCTTAGCATTTGACTGCCATAGCTCTGCAACTATCTCTCAAGAACTAACTGTGCAATCCCAAAAAATGATCCATCTGCTACTGGAAACAATGGGCCCCTATAGCAAGGGTAATAATCCAAGAAGAAACACTTGTTCGATGCATTCTTCCTTGGACCCTGTCCAAATATGCAACTCTGGACTATGATATACTCATATTGTTGTTTCTACTGCTCTGTTGCTATCTCTACATTGTTGCTACAACCACTGGAATAATGAGTTTGATCTCCACATATCCTGAAGTGTTGGCTTCCATAGGGTCTCTCCCTCTGAGTCTCGATCTCCCTCTGAAATAGAACTGGGAAATCCCTCCACCTTCCAGCAAAGCCTCTCTATTACAACTCACACTCATGTCTGCATGCCTAACTGGATAGCAAGATTTTGCTGCAAAAAATAAATCTTATCTTTGGAAACCCTTTCTGATAGACACTTTGCCTCCTGCTACATACTGAAACTACTTTTTCTACCTCTAGATATCCTCCCAGTACTAGTATATGATCTATAGCCTCTGTCACATGGACTAGTCGATTTTCTTTGGCTAGAATTATGTCTTAACTAACCAATTCGCATTGCCTCCCTCAACCTCATTTGCTGGAATTTACTCTACCTTCTTTCCTCCTCTGGAAAATTGGAACCTTCTCTGGCTGGAATGGCACCTACTACCTGCAACTTGGAAATTTGCACTACCTGCATCACTGCAACTAGTTCTGCAACTGTCTCTAGAGTGTTGAATACAACTAGCTTTACAATGATCTTCCGAATGTTTTATTGCATCTGTTGACATTGAACTTGCTACTATGATATTGTGGGCCCTTATAACAATGGTGATGGTCCTACGCTAACAACTAGTGTTGATCTAACTGATCTCCTTGCTACTTCCACACTGGACCCTACCCATCCTGGCATATAGGAGTATCACACTCTTCCTCCTAGATCTAGTGCCCGACTATCTCCTTTTGAGCTCAGTACTTGTCTAATACCCTTCTTCGCTTAGCAACTCGCACTTCCTCTAACACTTGTCTCCGAAAATTCGAAGTCGGTCTGTTGCCCAAATCTGCATTTTGGATAACTCACATGGCCTCTTCTGACAATCTCGTATGGCCATCTCTAGAAAGTTGAATCTACTCCCTTTCCTGCTCGATTTCCTCCTCTGCTACTCGCACGCCCTTCTGAAATGCATAGATCTACTTGCTACTCCTACAATTGGAAATCATAGATTTCCTGGATCTGGAAACCCTCTGAGAAATTCCTCTAATGTGTGTCTTTTATCTTCTTTGCCCAGTGTTGATCTTGCATTGCCAATCTCCTGAAAAATAAACTATGCACAGATCAAAAATCTACTCTGCGAAAATGTTGATATTCTCACCTACTGCTTGCTAGAAGTGCTCCTAGGCAATTCGAATTTTTACTGCAACCTGCCACTGGAAAATCAAACCCTCTGCCCAACAACTCTAACTACCTAGTTGGCTCTGTGCAAATCTGGAAATCGATCTTCCAGACTCCCTCTAAATCTGCACAAATTCTTCCTTCCACCTTTCAGCTTCTGATCTGATCAACCTCCCTCTGATACCATGTGAAATTTTCCTTAAATTGCAGCAGCTGGAAATTTATTCTCATTGATTAATTATGCAGTTTATTTGCTACGATAAACAACGAATAAATCACACTACAATTCTTCGCAAATAAAAAACATTACGGAAAATAAATAGGAATTGTGAACTATAGATGAACACATACATAAAATTTGACACAACTATTTTTGGATAATTGTCCCCAAAAAAACCCAATGTGGGAAAATCAGTATAGCAGATGAGGGTTTATTATTACGCAGTAGTGAAAATATGAGTACAATATGGATGTCAAAACTTGGCAATCCCGACACAACTCGCCTAAGAGAATTAATCATCAAAAATGCCTATGTGAGCCTCTATGCAAATGTTGCGTAGTATGTAACTCGCACTCCTGGAATATGCCTCTATGTCTGACGTCCTGCCTGCTACTGCTACTGGAAATGATCTTTCGACCCTCTATAAAATTTTCCCAACCTTTGGAAGTTGAATTAACCCCCTGCTCAACTAAATCGATATGCCACTCTAAAGTTGCCTGCATAATCCTTGTGCATCCTCCAGTGGAATCAATCAGTGTCCTGTTGTTGCCTCTCTGGAACTAGAAATCTTCCTCCGAACTCATTGTCTCAACCCCTCACTGACTTTGCGTCCCCTCTGGCTCGAATTGTCTATGTTCAATCACTGCAACTGGGAAGCTCGATCTCTGCCAAGTAACTTTACCTCAAGTGTGTCTTGCTCTAACCTCATCAACCTCCTCTTATAATCTCTCATTGGCTCACCAACAACTATGATTAAATCCTCATCAATGACTAGGATCATCTCTGATTCGATCCATGTGAGTTTCTAGAGAAATCACACCTTTCTCAATTAATTCATGTTAATTAATCACTTTTCCTAAGTTAGACTTAGGAAATATTTAATTATTGATTAATTAACTTAATTAAGGCATCTCTAGGTGTTTTCTCCTTAAACTTTTTTTGGGTTCTAGAATTCTTGTGTTTCTAAGCCTCTCATACCAAAATCAATACTAGAACACCTGTCTCATGCTACCCAACCATCAAAAACTAACATCAATGACCAAGTAGTCAAAGTTAATCTACCTTGGCAGAGTAGAAACACCACGCTTAGAAAGTTGGTTTTCCAGTGCATTTTGCACCCTGAAGATGTGGCAGAAAGAAATGGAGCCCAAAAGAGCCTTCAAAGTTGTGATTTGATCCAGCCAGTGGATTAAGGAAGGCATTATAAGAGAGTGATGCCCCATGGTCTAGTAAATTATAGTCTTCGAATCTCTAGCAATAAAGATCTCATCAACCGCTAGCCAAAATGCACAATGCATGACACCCCATAATGCCAAGACCTTTGAGGAAATATCTATTTATATTAAAATATTAAAATGAAAAAATAATATATATTATTATCTAAGTTAAAGTTAATTATGATAAATGTCTAGTTAAATCAAAAAATTGTATAAATATATTTTATTTATTTCAACTTATTTTGAAAATCAATTTGTATATTTTCACGTGCTTATCCCATAATTAAAAGTTTTTTATATAGTAATTGTTTTGGATTTTATATAAATTAAATTAATTCTAATTTATTTTTTTAATTTGCTTTATTTACAATTTTTACATTTAAAATATTTGCAAAAGCTTTTGACCTTTGTAGAAGAGGAAATCAATATTAACATTTGCATATGTTACATGGGGTAGCTCAAGTGGCAATGGCCGTGGAAATGAAGTCTCACCGAACCGGAGATCTTGGGTTCGATTCTTGTGCTACCCTCCCTGGAAATGGGGTGAATAACGGACATGTAAAAACTCGAAAATGAGAAGGTCCCACCTAAGCTTACAAAAAAAAAATATTTTTCACTAAAGATGGCGTATATGTAGGTTGAATTTAGATTAAGTCTAAAGTGTAACTTGAAACCTTTGAAGCACTTGATGTTGGGGTTGTGGTGAATGACGATTACTCTACTTAGACTCCTTTGTAGGTATTTAATAAAGAATAAGCTTAGACTCTTTTGTAGGTATTTAATAAAGAATAAGTTTATTCTCTATTAGAAAAAATTAAATATGATGAGTTTATAAAAAAAAAGTAATATGCTATCTCTTTAGTCACCTTAATCTCAAACAACTTTGTCATATTTGATAAGAATAATTCCAATATGGCCCTCCTATAAGAGTTAACTCTTGGTGTTTCTACCAAGGTACCCTATTTCAATGACTTCAAAATAGTTGGAATTTTTGTCTTTGTGCATCGTTTGGTTGTGGTTAGATAAAGGAATTGACTACTTTGAGGTCATGGAAATATGGTTCGATGGTAGAAACTTTAAATATGTTTATAAGAAGGTTTGATTGGATCTATTTTTGACAAGCACGCAAAGTTGTTTTAGATTGCAGTGTTGATCTTGAATGCTAAAGAAAGATAGAAATCAACGTTGATAAGCTCATTAGTTTCTGGTTTTATAGAGAATCATTCTACTCTAAGATCAAAGAAAAACTTGTTAAAAAAGTATCTCTCCTTGGAAGGAATGTGATAGAGTAATTTTGACCCATGACACATCCATTTCCTAAAGACTAATGCCAACCCCATCAAGTGCCTCAAAGGTGTCAAGTCCTAAGTTACAATTTATGCTAAAATTAACCTAGCTGCTCAATTGATTAATTGATGTAAATACTTTAAAATTGGATGGTGAAGAACAATGTGCAACACATGCATTTCGTAAGAGTTTTAAAATACCGACGACATTCCCATCAAATGCTTCCAAAGTGTCAAGCCCCACTTTATACTTCATACTAAATTATACCTATACATTCACTTTCGTGTAGATCCACTTGAAGTCCATTGATTTGGTTTCAAATGGAGGGTGCACCATCTTCCATGTTCCATTCTTTTTTAGAGCATCATACTCCCTCTACATTTGTTCATTCCATTCATCATGAGAAACATCTTCTTTAAAGGAAGTGGTTCAAAGTTAGTGGATAAATTTAATTCACAATGATATGAAACATCCATATCATCAATTGAATCAGAAGCATCTACATCACCTCCATTTTGTTTGGTGGAACTTATGGTTCTTGTCTTTCCAACCTCATCAGGATAAACACTTTCAAGTACTTTGTTGAGCCACTTTTTTCTACAAAGGGTTTTTGTAAGATGTAGATGAAATATCCCTCAATTGTAAAATATGATTGTTTACCACATTGTAAGTGAGAAGGTGATGTACATAGATCTTGACAAAGTCAAAGCTATAGCCAAGTTAAGTTCCCCAACAAGTCATAAGGTTGTCCAATTATTATTTGCGAAGATAAAAAAATTCCAAAAGATTTGTGCCAGACTATGTTTGAATCATCAACATTATCAACAAGTTCTTAAAGAAGGACATAAAATTTGACTTGATGAATGATATACAAAATGCTTTCTCAAATGTAAAATCAGCAATTGCTTCAACCCTAGTGCTCGTCAACCCTAATTTCAGAAAATATTTTCTCTTGTACTATTTACATTAAAACTAACCATAGCTGCATTTTTTACTTGAAGAAAATCCAATCTCATTTATGAGTAAATCTTTACAAAAACATGCATTGAAATACTAGGTATTTTTTTTAAGAACCAGGCAGATCCACCTAAAGGGATCAATTCCTACCAGCTCAACCATGGAGCTTAACCCTGAGATTGTCGAGATAATTGAACTCGTGACCTCTCAATAGCAAAGGTACTTTAACAACAAGGACTCGACCAATTGAGCTAACCCTCAAGGCTTTTGAAATACTCATTATTGGAAAATAAGCATATGCATTAGTAAAGGCCATTTCATACTTCAAAAACTATATCTTGACATCTCAATTATAGCTTATGTACCTTATTCACTTGTCAAAATGATGTTGACACAACAACTCAGAGAAGGAAAATGGGTTAATTGGTTAGTAAAACTACAAGATATGATATTGAGATAAATCCATTAAAAGCTATGAAAAGGAAAAAAAACTATGAAAGTTGATCCAGGGAATTGAAGTAGTAAATATTAACTCACCCAATGGGAGATACCGGGATTGGTACAAGGATTTATATTTTATTTGAAGTCAAGACAATTGCCAAATGGAATAACAGGTAAGGACATAAGAACACTCAAAATCAAGTCCAATTATTATGTACTAATATGACAAAGTTACCAGCTTAATGAGAACTATAACCTCAAAATGAGAACTCCAGCTAAAAAAACCCCAAAAAACATGAAAACAACCCAAAAACATAAGTGTGTATATTGGAACAACGCTTTTTTGGGTAAATTTTCAACATTTTTAAAAATGGTAGTAAAAACCAATTTTTTGCGCAAAAAAACATGAAAAGTGTGGATGCAACTTGATGTTGCATCAACACTTTCTTTTTCGGGGGTAGGGGGTGCTTAAAATTTAAATTTTTTTAACAATGACATTAAAAACTAAAATCTTTGTGCAATAAACATGAAAAAAACACCCCAAAATCAGAAAGTGTTGATCTAGGCATCAACATTTCTTTGGACTGAAATTCCAACATTTTTTAGCAATGGAATTAAAAATAAAATATCATGACTCCAAAAATCATTAAAATTCCAATAGTTTTTAAAAATACGTTGAAGATAAAATATCATGACTCCAAAAAACTAAAAATTCTAATAGTTTTCAACCATGGTGTTAAAGATAAATATCATGACTCTGAAAAACATTAAAATTTTGGCATTTTTCAACCATGGTGTTAAACATATCATGATTCTAAAAAGAAAAAGAAAAAACTTAAAATTTCAACATTTTTCAACCATAGAATTAAAAACAAATATGATGACTATAACAAACCTTAGATTTTCAACATATTTCAAGATCAAATATCATGACTAAATTAAACCTTAAAAATAAATACCTAAATAAAAAAGTCATTATACCAAATGTTAAAAATATAGTTATTTTAAAATCTTAGCCTAAGACAACTTGGCACATTGTAACAAAAACTTAAAAATTAACCATTAAATTTACACATAGTGGGGGTGTGTTTGACCCATTGTAATTAAAACTTAAAAATCAACCATCAAATTAACACATAGTGGAGACGAACTTGATTTATTGTAGCAAAAACTGAAAAATCAACTATCAAATTGACACATATTGAAGTTGGGTTGCTAGTCAAACATCGACACAACCCCACAGGAAAAAATAAATTAATTAATCAATAATAAAAAATAATAATAAAAAAATAAAATATATATATATATATATATATTAAAAAAATCATAGTAAAAAATAAAATAAAATAAAAACATTGAAAAAAGATAAAATTAAAATTAAAAATGACCGAAAAAAATCAAATATAAGAAAATTGTTAAAAAATAGAAAAACCAAAAATAAAAATAAACATAAACATAAAATATCTTAAAATCATAAAACGATGAAAAACTACTTTATATATATATATATATATATATATATATATATATATATATATATATATATATATATATAAAAGAAAAAATAACATTTAAAAAAAATAAAAACGCACACAAACAAAAAAATTAAAAATTATATATTTCCTGCCCTACCCAGTCGCCAAGGGACTACAGCCCTTTGGCGGTCGGGGGAAGTGGCGGGTCGATTCCTAGAATCGACAACCTACCACAAGTCCCCTTGTGGCGAGTCATTAATTATGGGAATCAACAAGTCACTTCCCCCCAGCCTCATAAAAATCATTAGAATTCCAATAGTTTTCAACAATACATTGAAGATAAAATATCACAACTCTAAAAAATCTAAAAATTCCAATAGTTATAACCATGGCATTAAAGATAAATATCATGACTTTGAAAAACTGTAAAATTTTGAGATTTTTCAACCATGGCGTTAAAGATATCACAATTCCAAAAAAAATTAAATTTCAACATTTTTTAGCAATAGAATTAAAAACAAATATCATGACTATAACAAACCTTCGATTTTCAACATATTTCTAGATCAAATATCATGACTAAATTAAACCTTAAAAATAAGTACCTAAATCAAAAAGTCATTATACCAAATGCTAAAAATATAGTTCTTTTAGAATCTTAGCCTAAGACAACTTAGCACTTTGCAACGAAAACTTAAAAATCAACCATCAAATTGACACATAGTCGAGGTATACTTGACCAGTTGCAATGAAAACTTAAAAATCAACCATTAACTTAACACATAGTGGAGACAAACTTGATTTATTGTAACAATAACTGAAAAATCAACTATCAAAATTGACAAATATTGAAAATAGGTTACTAGTCAAACATCGACACAATCCCTACAGCAAAAAATAAATCAATCAATCAATAAAATTTAAAAATAAAACAAAACGAAAATTTAAAAATATATATAATTAAATGATAGTAAAAAATAAAATAAAATGAAATGAAAACATTGAAAAAAGATACATTAAAAATTAAAAATGACAAACAAAAAAAATCTAACTTTTAAAAAAATCAAATTTAAGAAAATTGTAAACAAAAAAAAGTAAATATAAAAATTCTAAAAATCATAAAACGATGAAAAACTACTTTTTATATATATAAACGTTCAAAATATATATGTTAAAAAAACATTTAAAAATATATATATTAAAAAAACATTTAAAAATAAAAGATAAAAAAACACACATAAATAAAGAATTTAAAAAAAAAAAAATTAAAAATTAAATATTTGCCACCCTACCCAGTCGTTAAGGGACTACGGACATTTGGCGGTTTGGGGGAGTGGCGGGTCAATCCCAGAATCGACAACCTGCTACAAGGCCTATTAGGCACTCGAGTCACCATCGCACTTGAGCGAGTTGGGCACCCACACTGGGCACGTTTAACCGACGAGTTGACGGACGAGTCGTCGGGGCGGGTTTAATCGACGATTTGGCGGACGAGTCGTCGGGGCGGGTTTAATCGACGATTTGGCGGACGAGTCATCGAGACGCGTTTAACCGATGAGTTGGTAGACGAGTCGTCGGGGCACGTTTAACCGATGAGCTAGGCGGGCACGCACATAACCAACGAGTTGGTCCGACACACTTAACCGACGAGCCATGGAGACACGTTTAACTGGCGAGCCATGGATACGCATTTAACCGACGAGACGGGGTAAACGCACTTAACCGACGAGTTGAGGGACGCCAACACCAAAAAACGACTAAGTGTTAGGTGCACGAGACACTTTGGTTTATAGGCAAACGAGTGGGGACGACGAGCTGGGCACACCACCAAGGCCGAGGAGTTAGAGTCGATGTGTTGGATTTCTGGGTTGGAGTGAGGACATGTCCGCTGGACTAAGCCAAGCCCCCTCCCCACGTCCAAACACCCATATATAAACGCAAGAGGCATGAACCAAACAAACCATCAAACCCGTTGGCATAACCACACGGCATACGAGTTGGGGAGCTGAATTGAACGAGTATGAGCGAGGGCAACCGCAAACGAGCGGGTCGACCCGTTACAGAAGTTCGGGTGGAGTTGTGTGCACAGGCCACGGGTAGTCAGGCCTGTACATGGGTGATTTGTCGTGTTAGGTGGTCGTGGTAGGGTGGGCCTGCACGCAAGCAGGGTTGTCGTAGCGTGTAAACGAATAAGGGTGTTGAGAGTCTACGGGGTTGGGCATGGCAGTAGTGTCGACAGTTTAGACCTGCGGTATGCACGACGAGAGCGCTAGGTGGAAACAATATTGCAACGAGCTGCGGTTGGGTTTTATCTCCCGAGAAATTGTAAAATCTACAGCATTATAACATACTTGATATTTACATGAAAATGTGTCTTGTGCATTTTTTATTGTCGTGAATGTTGTTTAAGTTATTCTGAACTTAAACTAAATAAAAATATGAAAGATGAATGTTATAGGCATAGTCTGGGAAATGATAAAGAAACTAATGTATTGAAGCATTTAGTCGATGTTGCACAATGCTCAATTCAGGAAAAAATAATTGGGGTCGTGACAGATGGTATTGGAGCTTTTTTTTACAGCAAGATGCAAAGACCAGGTATGTATGCAATCTAGAATTTTGGGAAAGAAATCTTGGATACATAGTTTGGGGTTTCTTGACTTGGAAGTTCATGGAAAAACTATCCAAGCATTGGTGGACACAGGTGCCACACACAACTTCATGACGACAAGATTGGCAAAAGAAGTTGGGTTGCAGATTGTTCCATCTAATGTGGAAGTCAAGGCAGTGAACTTGAAGGCTAGAGTGTCGGGATTGGCAGATGAAGTGCCAATTCGAATTGGAGACTAGCAGGGTCGATTGGACTTCACGGTGATGGAGATGAACGAATTTAACATGATATTGGGGCAGGATTTTCTAAAGAGAAATAAGGTGATTATTGTCCCGTTTTGCAATGAGGTTATGTTGATTGAAGGCTCACGAACTTGGACTTTGCCTACTCATAAGCAAAGGAAGGAAGTTAAGGTGCAGCATGTTTCTGCACTAAGCTTGAAGAAAGAAATGCGGGAGTCAGATGTGGAGACATATGCGACAGTCATCAAGGGAGTTGATAATGATGATGGAGTGGGGACGCCTATTCCAACTGAGATTTCTGATGTATTGGACAAATATGCAGATTTGATGTCTGGTGAGCTACAAAAAGCACTTCCACCGAGGCGTGCAGTGGACCATAGCATTGAGCTAAAGCTAAGGAAGCAACCTCTGGCGAAAGCTCCTTATCGATTATCAGGGCCGAAGTTGGAGGAATTGAAACGACAGTTGAAGGATTTGGTTAAGGCAAGTTTCATAAGACCTTCAAGGTCCCCATATAGAGCTCTAGTATTGTTCCATCGGAAGAAAGATACAAACGAGCTACGGATGTGCTGTGATTATCATGCCCTTAACAACCAAACGATAAAGAACATATATCCTTTGCCATTAGTTGTCGATTGCTTCAACAAGATTGTGAAGGCCCGAGTGCTTTCCAAATTAGACTTGAGGCATGGGTATTATCAGGTGCGAATAGTGGAAGGGGATGAGAAGAAAACTGTGATTGTGACAAGGTATGGAAGTTTTGAGTTCCTTGTTATGCCTTTCGGGTTGTGTAATGCTCCTACTACATTTTGCACTTTGATGAATGACGTACTATGTCCATATTTGGATTTGTTCGTAGTAGTATACGTGGACGATATCGTGATATATAGTGATAACATGGAGGATCATAAGAAACACTTGGCTTTGGTGTTTGAGGCGTTAAAGAAGAGTCATTTGTACTTGAAGAAGTTGAAGTCTATGTTTTCCCAGACCGGGATTCCATTCCTTGGACACATTGTAGGCCAGGGGCACATACGGATGGAGCCGAGCAGAGTGAAGGCGATAAAGGTTGGGCTGAACCGAAGAATTTCCATGATATGAGGGTGTTTTTGGGGTGACCAACTACCAACGGAAGTTTGTAGAGGGGTACTCCAAAGTGACATCACCACTGATAGACCTTTTGAAGAAGGAAAAGCAAGGATTTCTTATGTAGGATGAGCATCTAGTGGCGTATGAGAGTCGAAAGTTGCAGGATAGGGAACGGTGGTATCCGGTTCATGAGAAAGAGATGACTGTGATCATCTACTATTTATAGGTATGGAGACATTAATTGATTGGGAATCCTTTTTTTGTTAAGACTGACAACGTTGCAGCGAGCTATTTTTCATCATAACCAAAGCTGTCGAAGCAAGCTCATTGGAAAGACTTCTTGGCAGAGTTCGACATGACTATTGAGTATAGACCGGGTAGACTCAATGCAATTGCAGATGCCCTCAACAGGAAGAGACAGTTAGCTGCACTTGAGGAAGAAGAAGACCGGGCAGAACGAAGTAGGATTCGGGTACAAATGACTAATGAGATGCAGAATAGACTTCGGGCAAGCATTGAGACAAATACTCAAGCACAGAGCATTGTGAAGTAGGTGAAGGAAGGAAAGACACAAAGGTTTTTTCTACGAGATGGACTCTTGTTCTTTGGGAACCGACTATACATTCCAAAGTCATCTGGACTTAGGAGACACCTTTTGAAGGAGTGCCATGATTCTCCATGGACTGGCCACCCATTGCAGCGTCGTTCTTTGGAATTGTTGGAGAGAGGGTTATTTTGCGAGAAGATGTGGGAGGATGTAGAGGAGTATGTGCATACATGCATTATTTTTTAGCAGGACAAATCAGATAACCAGAGGCAGGGAGGATTGTTGCAGCCTTTACCGATTCTAGAGAGACCATGGATGAGTGTTTCGATGGACTTCATTACTCAGTTACCGCAGGTACATGGGTATAACGGGATTATGGTCGTGGTTGATCGTTTTTCCAAGTATGTCGTCTTCATTCCAACAAAGATACTATATAGATTCGAGAAGACTGCTAAGTTGTTCTTCAAATATCTTGTGAATTATTGGGAATTCCATTCAGTATTGTATCAGACCGAGATACGTGTTTTACAAGCAGATTTTGGACCACTTTGTTCAAGTTGGTTGGGACAGAGTTGCTACAGAGTTTGAGATACCATCCGTAGATAGATGTGCAGAATGAACAGATTAATGCATTGTTGGAGGACTACTTGAGACATTTTGTGACGGTTGATCAGAAGAATTGGCCAGAACTCTTGGATGTGGCTCAGTTTAGCTACAATATGCATAAGAGTTTTGCAACTGGGTATAGTCCATTTGAGTTGGTAAATGGACAAGTGCTAGTTGCTCCACACACCGTGTTATCGAGAGGTTTTTTGAGGAGTCCACATGCGAAGAGATTCATGACAGCATGGGAGGAGACCTTAGAGTTGGCACGGGTGCACTTGCACAAAGCTGCAAGGAGGATGAAGAAATGGGCAGATAAGGATAGACGAGACGCACACTTCAGTGTTGGGGATATGGTTTTTCTCAGGATCACCGAAGATCAATTTCAGCCACCAAAAGGGACTGCGAGATCTTTGACGAGGAAGTATGAAGGGTCATTCTAGGTAAAGAAGTGGGTTGGAGAAGTTGCATATGAGTTGGAGCTTCCGAACCACATGCGTTCGAAACATCCTATGTTCCATATGAGTCAGCTTAAGAGATGTCGACTTGATGCACATCATCCAGACAGAGTAGAACCACTGAGGGGACCAGCCATGATTGTGGATAGGCCACACCTTGTTCTAGAGAAGATTATGGATCTTCGGATTATGGGTGTTGGGAGTACTACACGACAGGAGTTCTTTGTTAAATGGAAGAACGCACCGGAAGAGAGTAGCTGGGAGACGAAGGATTCACTGTGGAGATGGAAGAAGGAGATTATTGAGTATGATGAAGAGTTGAGGAGAGTAGCCAGATTGTCGAGGACAACAATGACTTCTGGTTGGGGAGGATGTTAGGGCCCCGAGTCACCATCGCACTTGGGCGAGTCGGGCGCCCACACCGGGCGCGTTAAACCGATGAGTTGGCGGACGAGTCGTCGGGGCGCGTTTAACCGACGAGTTGGGTGGGCGCACACATAACCGACGAGTTGGTCAGGCGCACTTGACCAACAAGCCGTGGAGACGCGTTTAAACGAGGAGCCGAGGCAAACGCACTTAACCGATGAGTTGAAGGGCGCCAACACCAAAAAACCACTGAGTGTTGGGCACACAAGACACTTCGTTTATAGGCAGACGAGTGGGGGTGACAAGATGGGCACACCGCCAAGGTTGACGAGTTAGAGCCGACGTGTTGGATTTTTGGGTTGGAGTGAGGACGGGTTGGTTGGACTAAGTCAAGTCCCCTCCCCACATCCAAACACCCATATATAAAAGCAAGAGGCATGAACCAAACAAACCATCAAATGAGCCCACATAACCACACGACATACGAATTAGAGAGCCGAGTTGAACGAGTATGAGCCCGTAGGTCGGGCGAAGTTAGAACAAAAATAGCGCGGGCAGGAGCGAGGGCGACCACACACGAACAGGTCGACCCGTCGCAAAAGTTCGGGCGGATTCGTGTGCACAGGTCGCAGGTGGGCATACCTGCACACAGGTGATATGTCGTGTCAAGTGGTCGTGGTAGGGCGGGCCTACACACAGGCATGGTTGCCACAGTGCACAAACAGAGTAAGGGTGTCGAGAGTCTACGGGGTTGGGCACGGCGGTAGTGTCGGCATTTTTAGACCTATGGTACGCATGACAAGAGCGCCGGGTGGAAACGGTATTGCGACGAGCTGCGTTCAGGTCGTGTACCAGGCCGACCAACTAGCAGCTTGCCCATTTATGTGGTAACTTATAAAACCGGTTGAGTTTTATTTCCCGGGAAATTGTAAAATTTGCGAGCTCGTCTTGTGCATTTGTTATTGTCGTGAATGTTGTTTAAGTTATTCCGCACTTAAACTGAATAAAAAGATGAAAGATGAATGTTATGGGCATAGTCCGGAAAATGATAAAGAAACTAATGTGTTGAAGCATTTACTCGGTGTCGCATAATGTTCAATTCAGGAAAAAATAATTGGGGTCGTGACAAGGCCCCTTGTGGCGAGTCGTAGATTATGGGAATCAAATGACCACTTCCCCCCCACCTCCAAGGGGCCCATATATTTACTTTTTTATTCTTTTATTTTTTTAATATTTAAAAAATATATATATGTGTTTTTTTAATTCTTTTATTTTGTGGTTTTTTTCTTTTCAATTTTACCCGACTCCTTCATATTTTTTTATTTCTTATTTTAATATATTTTTAAACTTTTTTCATTTTTTTAATGTTTATTTTTTTAATAAATATATTGTATATTACCTCAATGGGGGTGACTGATCTGACATCCCTAGCAGTACCGAATGTCAAAAGGAATGAAGTTTACAATTAATATGGAAAGTGGCAAGGGCTTGGACGGCGGCCAAGCTAAGTGGAGGAAGTAAGACAGAACAATCGAGAAGGTTAAGGCATTTTATAAAATTGGGAAGGTTGGCGTTTTCCGCATCATTCATCATTTTGGTATGGAGGGAAGGTAAACGATCTTACCCCAACTGACCATGCACATGCTCCTTCCCTATGCATCTCCTTCGGTCCTAGTGGTGTGACTGCGCTCGGTCTAATGAAAGGGAGTATGAGTTCAAGGAGCCGGTGGTTGTGGTGAAGAGTTAGGCAGTGTGGGATCCAGGTGCTTGGCATAGGGGCTACTTGCAACCCAGGCAAGCAGTGTAGAGGGTTGGCTCTGTCTCGAAGAATCTGGAATCCTCTTCCAGTCTTGGTCGCATTTGTTCGATAGGGGGCAGAATTTGGGTAAGTGTTTGTTTTTGTTATTTCTTTGAGCGTGGTTTTGTTCTTGAGGCGTTATTTGGAAGTTTTGGTACTAGTTTTCTCTATGGATGGAGTCTCCTTTTTGTGGTTTGTCCTCATGAGCTAGATGTTTGTCTAGGTGGGTTAAGTGTGGTGGTTCGGTAGACCTGGTTAAGGTCTTACTAGCACAATGTGGCGGCATTGTGTTGTGTTGTAGAAAAAAGGGGGCGTCGCTTGTCGCTTTGGTAGGGAGATTAATGGTGTAGTTCTCTGCGGCAAGGACTCTATGTGGAAGAGTTCCACTATGGGGTTTTGTTGTGGCCCTCTTGGGTGGCAGGGCTGGTCACTTGGGCAGTTGTCAAAAGAGTGAGCGGCTACGCCTCTTTGCAGAAGTCGTAAAGTAGGTGGTTGGTTGTGCACCTCTGTGGAAGATTTGGGGTGTCTTACCCCTTGATGTTGCATTGATGCATTGAAAATGAATCGATAGCGAGGTCGTGCCCGATGGGAAGTTGGTCTGAGAGGCATGCAAGGCGAGCAAGCCAATCTGGGGGTGCGGCGGGACGAGCCAAGGAGCAACGCTAAAGAAGAGGAAGAGGTCATAATCCTGTAATCTCTTGGAAGGGTGTTGGCTAATATATGTATATGTAAGAGATTTGTGAACCTTACTTTAAAAATCAATGTTGGCCATAAATAAAATACTCCAATTTTCACCTTTATTTTACATCAGACTTTATATAGTGAGATAAAATTAAATTGAATATATATAGATATATATATATATATATATATATATATATATATATATATATATATATATATATATATATATATATATATATATATATATATATATATACTTTTTAGTATGAGGGATATATACAATTCATTCATTGAGAGATCTAATGTCTATAGTATGTTAGAAATGTGTAACGTAAAGTGATGTAATGTAAAAAATTTAACTTGGTGAAAATAAAATAAAAGTAACCATATAAAAATTAAATAATAATAAAAAATGACCCGTGGTTTTAATATTCCATGCTATTGACCCATGGTATTCATGTGGAATATAACCTATTTTAGGGGGGAATTAAACTAGCCTAGATCCATCTTAATTTGATGTTATATTTAGATACATAATTAGCCATGTAGCTTTCAAAGGTAAAAGTTTTTTATTGATATCTTTGTGTTGGGCATTTGTCTCCAAATGTTGTGGGGAAATGTTAGGAAAATATTAATTATCTAATATTTTTTCCTACCTCCATCTACTTTTTACTGGGTTATATTGCGTAAAATGTAATATTATAATATTACATTCCTTGCTACTGTTTATTGGGTAGATTTTAATATTATATTTTATCCAAGATTTCAATTCACTTTTTATTCAAAAAAATCTTTATATTTGAGGTTCATAAGTGAACTTAACTCCTATGTAAACATTTGATCCCAGTATGGTAGAGATGTTGTAATCCTTAACACTCTGACTTGTAAAAAAAAAACATAAAATTAATAATTATATTTATAATTAATAATTAAATCAACCTAGATCCATCTTATCCCTGGATCTACCAAACACCCACAGGGATCAAATTTCTTGAGATGCAAACCTATTTTAAAGTGAAGAGAGATTTGATGTCTCTCAGTGTTTCTTGAGATGCAAACCTCTTTTAAAGTGAAGAGAGATTTGATTCCTCTCAGTGCTTGGTAGATCCGGAGTGAGGATGGATCTTTATTTTCAGTTTTTAAATTTTCTTATTCTAATATTTTTTCAATAAATTTTGATTTTATTAATTTATAATGTTTTAATTATTTTTCTTTGTTATAATTTTTTGTTTTGCTCACTTTTAAATGCCTTTTTTTCATTTTATTTTTTTAATTTTAAACAATTTAGTTTTAATGTGTTACTTTTATTTATTTTTTAGCTCTGTTTTTTTTTAACAATATTTTTTTAATTTGCTATTTTTACTTAAAAATCTATCTGAATCAATATTTTTGAAAAATATACACGGGAAGGTGAGGTGCTCTGTTAAGGCACTCCTTGATGTGAAGTCATTGGTTCAATTCCCGGCCCCAATCGGGGTGATATATTGGACATGATGAAGATGTAGTCCCACCAAGCTTACAAAAAAGAAAATATTTTTGAAAAAAAATCAAATGTTATGATCTCTAAACATAAAATTCATAAAAAAATTCATTAAAGTTGTTATTTTTTCATTTTTTTGGTGCAATGTTTTTCATATAAATCATTTATTTAACATATTATTTTTACCAAAAATGTCTCAAAATGTTTTTAAATTATATATATATGCAAAATGTATATTTTTTTGTCAAATGTTTAAAATTGTTATCTTTTTAGCGATGATTATTTTATGTGTATTGAATTATTAATTATATATATATATATATATATATATATATGTATGTATGTATGTATGTATGTATGTATGTATGTATGTATGTATGTATGTATGTATGTATGTATGTATGTATTTAAAAATTAAATAAATAAATAATCCTAACTTCAAAATATCAATTTGATTTTTTTTTAACTTTGCAAAAAAATAAAAAATTTCATCGCAAAAAAAACAAAGAAAACAAGCATCTTAGGAAGAAAAAAGAAAAAGAAGAAGATGACAACTTGAAAAATGGTTAAATATCCAACATTTGAAAAAAGAGTGCATACAAAAAATTTAGTGTAAAAAATATACCCCCTTAGAAAAATAGGGGGTGGGGTTAATGTTGCATCAACATTTTTCAAAACCCACATGAAAATCACCAACATTTTTTCAAAAATAAGCTCAAAAAAAGTGTTGATGTTGCATCAACACTTTTCAAAATTGGCATGAAAATTACTAACATTTAAAAAACAAATGTGCATACTTAATACATAAAAAAATTAAAAGTGTCGAAAATATGCTCCAAAAAAAAGGTTTATTCAGAATCAACACTTTACAAAATTGGTTGATTTTTAGTAACCTCTAAAAAAGTGAGAACTTGGTACAGTGTGTGTTAAGTTAGTAACTTTGTTATATCTAGGATACTATTCAAAAAGAATCATGGTGGATTGCTATTAAGATGTCTTTCCCATCCCAAGATTGTCAATCTCATCAAAGAAATGCATGAAGGTGTATGTGGGGGACACTATGCTCTAGCAGTAACTTCTCATAAAGTTCCTAGAGCTAGATTCAATTGGCCTAAACTTTTGGTGGATGTACATGCTATCATGAGAAAATCATGTCATATCAACAATTTTTAGGAAAGGATAAGAAGGATGTTATACTCCTAAAGACGAATACATTTGAGAGCCCTTATCCTCAATGGGGTTTGGATGTTATTGGTATCATAAATCCTAAGTCAAGTGTTGGACGTACTTACATCATAACTGCAACATATGATTTTACCAAGTGACCTAAAGTAGTAGCATTAAATAAAGTTAAAATAGAGCACCTCATATAATTTCTAGAACAAAATATTCCTTCAAGGTTTGGTGTGTTGAGAAATCAACAAGGCAACAATTAGGGTGATTTCTCTTTACTTGATAATCAAAGAATTACCAAAAACTATAAACCATGAAGATTAAAAAAGACAATGAATACAAGATGTATGCTCCAAGCTAGGGCAAAACCCCTCCAAGGGGAGAACCCAGTCAAATCTTCTCTTCTTATAGAATCAGATTAAAGTGAGAAATCCAAGACCCAAATATAAAACCAATTCCTTCCACAAGACCCAAGTCATCCATCCTTTCAAGCTTTTTCAACAAGTCGAAGTCAACTCAAGTCAATAACAGTTAAAGCTCTCCAAGTTTGCTCAAACTTAAGATTTCAAGCCCCTGCAATTGGGTCTGCAACTTCGGCCCCTGTAATTTTCCTACAACTTTGTACGTGTGAGGGATTTATGGTAGAAAAACAGTGTTTGGACCTTCGCTCTCTCTCTTTTGACTTCCTTAGACCTTCGCTCTTCTTTCTAGACTTCTTCATTGGTGTTTCTCTATCTTCTTTACACAAGAATCGAACTTGCTTGCTTGTCTCCAAATGAGGTTTAATTGTCCTCTATTTATACACATCCAGGGGGTCAAATGGGTCTCTCCAGGGCCAACTTGGTCTTGTGAAGACAAAATTGACATTTTTTACTCAAATAAAAATATTTTTCCACTTTCTTCTCAAAAAGTCCAAATAGGACTTGACTCTAGTACAATATTTTGACTTATAACAAATATTCTTTTGACTCAAAGAAGCCCTGAAGCGTGAAGAACATGCTTGACCTAAATAACAATTTGACTTGAGCATGAAACCCATGCCTGAAAATTAATTTTATTTTTCCTCTTTTGTCTTTTACTCGAAATATACAATAACATAAGTACAATGACAATTATGAAGATTGAGCCTAGTTACATTTTCCAACATGGTGTTATAGAGAAATTTATCACTGACAATGGATCAATATTTATTGGTTTAAAATTTACAAAATTCTATGGAAATTTTGGAATACTAATGGGGATGTTATGCAACCAGCTCACAAAATAGAAGAAAAGATAGATAAACGACTTCAAAATTAGCCTCTTCGAGGGGGAAACCTCCTTTACATTACACAAATGAACAATTCTTGGATGATACAAATGACAATACCTCCTTTCTATGTATAGGAGTATAAGGGGCCACAATATAATCAGATTAGACATAACAATAATAATGTAAGGGCACAACAATAACAATAGTGGGCTTCTATGGGGCACAATAATAAAAATATGGGGACAACATGGGCACAACAATAACAAGAAGGGCCTACAATGACAATAATAATAAGGGAATACACTAGTATCACAGGGACCTAGCATGCCCCTCTCCTTCAAAAAAGTGTTGTCCTCAATGCTTGAGTAGTTCTAGAGGCTTCTGTATAAAATTCTCATCCTCCCATGTGGAATCTTCAGCAGGTAAATTCTTCCACTCGATGAGATACTCTGAAATTGATCGATTTCGTAGTTGTCGAGTTCTTGTTTCAGTGACTGCTTCCGTTCCAATATGATTTTTCCTTCCTCGTCAAGTTCTGGATATTGTTTGAACTGGGAGCTTGTCACCTATAACCTTCTTTAAGCATGAAACATGGCAAATTGCGTGCACTCGAGAAGAACTAGGAAGTTCCAATTTGTATGCCATAGTACCAAATTTTTGCAACACCTTGTATGGACCATAATACTTTGGTAATAATTTATTATCCTTCTTAGCTTGCTTGAGGGACATTTGTTTGTATGGTTGTAGTCAGAGAAAAACCCGGTCACCTACATCAAAACTTATTTCACTGTGATGTTGATCTTTCTGTTGTTTCATTTTATTCTATGCCAAATTCGGGTTGTCCTTTAACAGTTGGAGAACTTTTTGTTGATGCTCGATGTGATATTCCACTGCTTGAACCTTAGAATTTTCTCTTAAATATGATGTGATGGATGGTGGATGATATCCATAAAGTGCCATAAATGGGGTCATTTTTGTTGCAGTATGGAAGGAAGTGTTATACCACCATTTAGCTAGAGGTAACCATTTGACCCATTGTGTCTGTTTATCAGATACAAAGAAACGACAATATCCTTCCAAACATTTGTTCACTATCTCAGTTTTCCCATCAAATTGAGGATGATAAGATGAGCTATGAGCTAACTAAGTACCGAGACAAGAAAATAATTATGTCCAAAAATTTCCAGTGAAAATAGGATCTTTGTCGCTTACAATAATCTTTGGGTTTCCATGTAGCTTTTGAATTGTTTCCATAAATGCAGTAGCAACTGTATTGGCTTTAAATGGATGAGATAATGCAAAAAAGTGTGCATTCTTGGTAATTCTATTAACTACCACCATGATGACACTCTTTCCTTCGGACTTGGGTAGACTTGTGATCAAATCCATTGAAACCTCCTCCCAACATTGACTTGGAATGGATAAAGGTTGTAATAGACATGAGGTCTTAATTGCCTCAACTTTATTTTGTTTGCAAACCAAACATTCTGCCACAAAATTTTGAATATCAGATTTACGGCCATCCCAAAAAAATCCCTTCTTAACCCTTGTTTGAGTTGGGAATTCTTACAGAGGTATAAGTAATCTTTGTACCATAACGAATCATTTTTCCAGCTAAATGTATCAAATGTACTGGGATCTTGTTGCAAATTTTTAATGATTTCCCACACTTCTTTCTCATTCTTCCTTTCATCCCTTGCTTCATTTATCCAATCTGGTTGGATAATAGAAATGACACAAAGCAATGCTTCCACATCCTCATCCTTTCTTGAGAGTGCATCTGCAACAACATTTTGCTTCCCTTTTTTGTAGATGATTTCAAAGTCATAACCCAACATCTTTGTGACCCATTTTTGTTTCTCTTCTGAAGATAATCTTTGTTCTAAAAAATATTTAAGACTATCATGATTTGTTTTTACCTTGAAGTGTCTTCCCATTTGGTAAGGTTGACATTTCTTAAGTGCATTTAGTATTGCCAACATTTCTTTCTCATAAATAGCTTTGTGTAAATACTTTCCTTTGATTGGACAACTTTCAAAAGCAATGGGTATTTCTTCTTGCACTAAAATAGCACCAATTCCATTTCCTGAGGCATCACATTCCACAATAAAGGTTTTTGTGAAGTCTAGCATAGCTAAGACCGGTGCTTGGCACATTGCCTCTTTAAGATGTTCAAAGGCTTTCGTTGCTTCTGGAGTCAAAGAAAATGCATCTTTCTTCAGTAATGTTGTTAGAGGTGCTGCTATTCTCCCATAATTCTTAACAAACTTGCGATAATACCCTGTCAACCCGAGAAATCCTCGCATATGCTTTATGGATGTGGGGATTTTCCATTCCTTAATGGCTTTAATTTTGCTGGGGTCTACCTTAACACCTTCATGAGATACAATATGACCCAGATATTCCACCTCTTGTACTCCAAAGAAACATTTGGAGGTTTTTGCATATAATTGTTTCTCCTCCAATAGTTTGAGAACTATATCAACATGTTGAACATGATCCTTCCAAGACTTGTTGTAGATTAGTATATCATCAAAAAATACTAAGACAAATTTTCTAAGGAAGGGTTTGAAAATGGAATTCATCAAACCTTGAAATGTAGAAGGTGCATTGGTAAGGCCAAAAGGCATGACCAAAAATTCATAATGACCCTCATGAGTTCTAAATGTTGTTTTCGGAATGTCTTCAGTCTTCATTCTGATTTGATGATATCCAAAATGAAGGTCCAACTTGGTGAAGTAAATTGCTCCATGGAATTCACCCAATAATTCATAAATGATAGGAATGAGAATTTTATCTTTAATAGTGAGCTTTTTGAGCTCCCTATAATCCGAACACATGCGCCATGATCCATCCTTCTTGTGCACCAATACTACAGGGGCAAAGAAAGAACTTTCACTAGGTTGAATTATACCAGCCTCCAGCATTTCTACAACCATACGTTCAATTTCACTCTTTTGGGCTTAGGGATATTTGTAAGGCCTGATGTTTGGAGGAACACTTCCTGGAATCAAATGAATAACATGATCATGATCACAAATAGGTGGGAGGACTTTGGGAGTCTCAAATACCTTAGAATGATTGTCCAAGACTTTTTGGAGATCTGGAGAAATAGATGATTTCAAGGTGGGAACCTCTAGTGAACATAATTGTGCAATTACGCCACATTGTTCTTTCTTTAGAAGCTTTGTCATGCCGTTAGAGCTGATTATCTTTCCTGGTTTCCCTATGTTACCCCTTAATTCAACTTCCTTTCCTTCTCAAAAAAAAAATCAAGAAAAATTCTTTAAAATTAAAAGCTATCATACCCAAAGATTATAACCATTGGACTCCTAGTACAAAATCAACACCATCCATTGGAATGGAAAGCATTGGACTATTCAAGACATATTCTCCCATGGATAGCTTGATATTATTTCACTTTCCAAAGCAATTTATGGTTCCTCCATTTGTAACCATCACTTGACACTCTAGTGTTGGATATAGGAAGTAATTCAATTCCTTCGTTATCTTACAATGAATAAAATAATAGGTATTGCCCGAATCAATCAACACTATTACCTTTTTCTTCTTGGTATGTCCTTCTATCTTGATAGTTTGAGGAGTGGTAATTCTGGTCAATGCATTACAAGATATGGTCGGATTCATTTCTTCTTTCTTTATGGTTTGTTCCTGGTGTGTATCCTCTTCTTTTGATGTTTCTTGTTCCTTTTCTTCTTTCTCTTCAAAATCTATGTAAAATAATTTCTTCTCAACACACTTATCACCTTTAGTGTATTTTCTATCACAAATGTAACAAAGCCCTTTTGCTCCTTTTTCTTCCAATTGTTGTGGTGTCAAAGGTTGTGGAAGGTTAGGGGAAACAACACTTCCATCTTTATAGTTGTGATTGGTAGGCTTCCTTGTTGCCATAATTTTGCTTTCAATTTTTCTTGCCAACCTGAATGCTTTCTCCAATGAATCAGGTTCCCAAAGGTGCACCTCATGTTGGATGCTATCCTTTAAATTCCCTATGAACACATCAATCATATGCTCCTCTGGAATATATTTTACCCTTATATTCAATTTTTGGAAGTCCTCAGTGTGCTCCACCATTGAACCCTTTGGTTTGAGATTTATCAAGTGGCTAAAAAAGGTGTTGCTTTTTGTATCATCATAATGTGCTATCATTTCTTCTGTAAAAATTGCCCAAGTGACAATTTGTTTACGAGAGCAAAGCCATCGATACCATACAAATTGATTGGGTTCCATTTATAAATTCGCAATGCGTACCTTTTGTGTGTTTTGCACATTATGGAGATCTAAATATTGCTCCATCTGCAATATCCATGTTACGGGATCCTTGCCATCAAACTTACTCATATTGATCTTTGGAACATGGTGGGTTTTCAATCCAACCTTAGAGTCTATGAAATCGTGACTAACATTTCTTTTGTTCTCATTATGAGTTTCATCTACTACCTTTTCACCATTAGGAAGCATTTCTTGTAGCAACTTTTCCAAACCTCCTTTCAAACCTTCCATGTATTTCTTCAAATCTTCAATGTTTACTTCTAAACCACCCACCTTAGCTTCTACGCCATCCATCTTAGCTTCCATGCCATTCATCTTAGCTTCCACACCTTTCTTTAAACCATCCATCATGCCATCCATCTTAGCTTCCACATCATTCATCTTAGCTTCCACGCCTTTATTTAAACCATCCATCTTAGCTTTTGTTGCTTTTTGTGAGAGTGAAATTTGTTTCACTTGGTCTCGTAATTTTGATATATCATGTTGCATTTCTTCCTCTTCTTCATGTGTCATGCTTGAGCTTTTAGTTTTCTTACTAGTTGTTTCCATTTTCTTTCTTCGAGGAATCAATTAATGATAATTTTGCTTCACTATGCCCTTTGAATTCCTTCAAAATAATTTTTCAAACCAAACTTATGCAAAAGTTTAAAAAGGCTACATATTTGTTTTCGCTTTGTAGGAGCTCGATATTGAATCTGGTGTATCTCTGTAATTTCGAATCTCCAAAGTCTAAAATTTACTCCTATGGTAGCCCTCTGAGTCCTCTTTCCAACCCCACAAGTCTAATAAATATTGGTTTCTCTAAGAAAGAGTTATTCCAAATCTCCCACGATGACCTGATTATAGACTGGTTCAGTAGAGCGAACTTGTACAAAGTTCCACGTGTCATTGTTTCGACCTTCAGACCTGGAAACGATACAAATAAAAATATAGTCTATCTTATTTATGTATCATTTTACAAAATTTCAATATGATGCTCAGAGAGAAAGTTATGACGATTTTTCCCAGGTCACCTATTTGAGATATAATTCAGGAGTCGGCAAAAACCCTAACTTCCTTGGATCATATCTTTGAAGATATAGTGAGACAAGATCAGAAATTTTCACCCAAGGTTCATCAAGATTTTGACTTAAATGGGTTTTAATTTCAACTTCTGAAACTTTGTATAACAAAAGTTATAGCGAAAATTCCACGATGACCTGTTTGAAGCAACGAAACCCTAGAATCCAACGTTCTGATACCAAATGTTATGCAACCAGCTCACAAAATAGAAGAAAAGATAGATAAATGACTTCCAAATTAGCCTCTTCAAGGGGGAAACCTCCTTTACATTACACAAATGAACAATTTTTGGACGATACAAATGACAATACCTCCTTTCGATATATAGGAGTCTAAGGGGTCACAATATGATCAAAGTCGACATAATAATAATAATGTAAGGGCACAACAATAACAATAGTAGGCTTCTATGGGGCACAATAATAACAATATGGGGACAACATGAGCACAACAATAACAATAAGCGGCTACAATGACAATAATAATAACGGAATACACTAGTATTAGAGGGACCTAACAGGGGAAATCTTTTAATTATTATCCACAGGGTAATTGCTTGGCTAAAACGACCAATAAAACTTGATAGAAATTTTGAAGAAAGTAGATGTTGAAAATCAAAGGAATTGGAAATAAAAATTTGTTGAATTCTTTATGAACTAATAGGATATCACTAAAAGGAAGCATAGGCTAATCCCCATTTCATTTGGTAAATGGAAAGCGTGAAAGATTATCTATACTTACTTCCCTACTTAGGCTCTAAATCAAGATTGGGGATGGTTAACTACACGAAAGTTTGTAGTGCGAGATTAGCTTATGGTTGGGAGGACAATCAAAGTCCCTCCTCTAGTTTCCAACATCTTGTAATTATAAAGATAAGTGTTTATTATTGTAAAGATTTGTATTCCTGTAATATTCAAGCAAGAATGTATAATTCATCATAACATTATGGATGACTAGGAATGTAGCACCCTCCTCCTACACTTACCCAAGATTACCGGTCCACTGGGGTAAATATGTGACGAAGAGTTATTATGATATGATTCAACTCCCCAAGTATAGTTAAGGAAGTAGAATCGATGAAAACAAGACCAAACTGACCTTCCTCGGGAGCTATAGGACCCCTAGGGGCTAACCAACTACTCCATGTGCCCAACCCTTGAGATAACTTTCTTTTCACTTAAAAAATCTCTAAGTCACATGCACAAGCCTACATCCATGCGATTATAGGCCTCCAATCACTCCCCTAAGCCTGCAAGGGATAGACTGCAATCTTTTTTAGCCATCTATGTGCCTGCTACCATGAGATTTCAGCCACTTTTTTAGGGGTAGTCTCCATATCACTACCGAGAACTTGACGAGACTTTCCAAGACAACAAATGACACCAAGACAAAGCCTTTAACACAAAACTTGATCAAGGACTTGACCTAACCATGACAGACATTCTGTCAAACACATGATGAACATGAAATCTACAGGTCATAAATACACATCTGAACATAGGGGTCTCATACTTATCTAAGAATCGTCAAGAAGGTCCAATGCCCTCTCATGATAGTTACATTATCATCTATTAGGTCATACGTTCATCAAAATTTCATTTACTAATCAATACATAAGGGGAGCCATGTCTCAGATCTGTCATAAAACCATGCTTATAGCCAACATATAACCAGCAAAATAACAATGATAGAACAACCATTATAATCACATAATAACAAACACATTTACACATAATACACAAGAGGAAAAGATCTCTTATTAACATATGCAAAATGCAACCAAGTCAGGGACTTCCACGTAACACCTGACCATAGATTGGGTCGAACCAAATTTTTCTTTCAGTCAATCACCCCCATTCCATATTCCAAGCATGAATGTGGGATTTACAATAAAACAACCTAAGCTTCCTCATGCTTTACCACAATCCACCAAGGGATTCCTAGGCCCAAGCCCTCATCTGTAAAACCAGGGATTACCACAACGCCCCCAAGGGATTCCTGGGCCCAAACAAGAAACATACACTACCAGGATTTACCACAACCTCACCATATATCGATCTAGGGATCACTAGGCCTATACAAGCATGGATGCCTTCAGGTCTCTCCACCTAAATCGTGAGGAATTTTTCTTATCTCCACCTCTAGGCTTTACCGTATATCATGCCATTCACCGGTTGAGGATTCCTAGGCCCAATGAGGCTCCACCCTCTCAGATTTACCGTATATCCTGCCATTCACTGGTCAATGATTCCTAGGCCTAATGAGGGCATACACAATCCGGCTTCACCGCAATCATTCCTTCACCGGTACTGGGATTCCTATACCTTTTGTTTCTCCCCTGAGACCACCCCAATCAGTTTTGAAACCATCCGGCAATCCATCTCAACCAAATAAGAGAAACCCCATCACGCCATGTCTATCCAAAAATGGCAAGGCAAGGATGAAAACCATTGTCACACCTGGAAAAACCCATGCCAATGATAGCAATAGAGCCAAATACACACATGCATGTACCATGCATGCCAAAAATAGCAAGGAAATCATACATGCAACTTGATACTTGCAATTATTCTTGTTGTAGTCGCTTGATCCGACTCTTGCTTGATCTTTGCTTCCCTTTGATTTCTTGTCCTTCCTTTGCCTTTCCTACTCCACTGCTAGAGTGCTCTAAGAATGCTCTAAGTGTGTGAGAGAGAGAATGGAGATAGAGCTCCAACCAAAAACTACCAAAATTCCATGAACTAATCCTCATAAGCTTTTTGATCATTGAGGTCTCTATTTTATTCATTTTCCTTCATTTTTCCTTCAATTTCCTTCTCATGCAAATTTGTTACCTTTCACCTTCCTTTTCTCCTATTTTCCATTATTTTCATAAATAAAACGCCAATTAATTCCTCTTAGCCTTTTCAATGCCTTTTCCATTTCCTTTGCCAATTTCCTCTTAACCAACATAACCAAATGAACACCCACTAGGATGTTTTTCTCAACATTCATCTTGGAATACATGTCCCGTGACCTTGGTTATTATTTTGCCTTTATTAACATTATTACATGGATTTTTAACCTAGGGTTGTTACAAGGAATTAGTGTGTTTATGGTAAATAAGGGATACTTAAGATATGTGGATTTAACCCCATAATCCCATTGCAGGAGGTTTGATGGTATATCCTAGGTGGATTAACATTAACTAGGAGTTCTTTTGTTACAATGTACTCATTTTGTTACCTTTTGTTGAGTTGGGCGGCTAACTTGGATGAGCAAGATGGTTATGGGATTGCTTGACCATCTTAATGACTTAAGTATTAATTATATTTGTATCTTGAATATTTGGGTAGCTCATCGTCATGACCATGGTTGCATGGGATTTCTTTAATAGTGCATCTATACGCATGGTTGTGCATGATTGCATGATGTGCATCAATGTTGTTGATAAAGATTGTCTGTGTTCTTGCATGTGTTGTTCTTATGCTATGAGGGATTTGGAAAATCCTTGTGTTGTTGGTACACTCATAGTAATTACATGAATGGAATGGATGTTAAAACATTCATCCATGCTGCTATGATATGTAGTATTTCAAGGTTTGCATGATTATAAATGTTTGAGGATTCCTTTGGGTAGGAGTTGTGCTCAATGAGCTTTATATGCCTACATGGTTGTCCCGGAATTGATAGATTTTGCATGCTTTATTGATCGTTGCCTTCCTTACTCATGGAACGACATGTTATGCAAGGATGGACTAGTAAAGTTTGGTGTGGTTGATTGTGAGTTTACATAGTGTTATTTGTCATGAAATGGTTGTGATAATGCTTAAGTGATAAATTTCCTACATATTCTCAACATTTTTCTATCTAACACACAAAATTATCAGTCATGGCTCAAGGTCGGGAAGGATAGAGACTTTCATGATTGAAGGTATATTTTAATAACTTCTCTATGGAATTATTATGATGGGAAATACCTACACACTATGAGTACATGGAAGAGGCACGAGTTTCATTCCTTAGCCTTAAAAGCACCCATGAAATCGCTACTTAGTTGTTAACCACAACTACAAAGGAACAAACATATAATGAAGGATTGTTAAGTGGTCACCATCTCTTAACATGCGGTTTCTTGTCTCAAAACCAATGTCTTCCTTGTTTTGTGGCTAGGGAGTAGGGAGATCTTACAGTCTGATGGAGATGTTGCCATCATATGATGTGAATTACGTGGTCATGAGCCCTGGCAAGGGGCTCACCCTTTGGTGTTATAATGAGATTTATTCGGAGCACAAGTACATGGAGGCTCATAGGTTGAGCTCCATATTAAACATGGAATTCATTATAATGGGAAATATTATCGACACTTGATGGAGAAAATTGTCGTTGCAGGTTGCGGACCCAGGGAGGTTCAAAGTGTGTGTCCACAAGATAGGTCATTATTGATGGGGTCGAGGGATAGGAAATATTCCCTGCAACAGATGGGGAAGAATTCTTATCGCAATAACAAGCTGCGTGGAAGTAATTATGTCACAATGTTGGGGCAGGTGCAATGATGTGGAGTCTTCATAGGTGGGCATCCACGGTGAAGTTTATAGTGGCAAAGTGTTAACTAGTACGAAGGTCCCAACATAGGTGGGACCTAGGTCGAAACCCTCATGGCAGGGTGACATGGATAGATTGATGATGTTACACATAGATATGAGACATGTGGCAGGAGGAGAGACCCCTATTAGACATCCATATGACTGGGAAATGGTTTACATGTGGTGTCTTCGACGGATGCAACCTAACAACATGATGTCAATGTGACATCATTGTGGGTCATGGACCATAGGATTTTTATTAAATAGGTGTCATGAAGTTAATGGAGGCCGAGGAACAAGAAACATGCCCCACAATCGACGTGAGAAATCTATGTCATGCCGCAAGGCCCTTTTTGTGGTAGTATTTTGAGGATGGTAGAGGTCGTGGGTAACGAGGCTAGGGAATAGGAACTTTCCCCGTCAACACAGAGAGATATGTTTATTGTTCCCCAGTGGTATGGAAGCTCAAACTTGATAAGCTAAGAAGGAACATAGGCATGGTTTTGTAGTGGTGTGTTGGAAGCCATGGTGGAAGATGTAGGGCAATGTAGCAATGCCATATAGGCCAATGGGAGGATCTGTATGGCATTACTTGCTGACCTGGCAAGGTATTATTTGTCAAATTTTAAATGGACACAACTTTTGATATGGGTTTCAGATTTTGATAAATTTTATATTATCGGAAAGCTCTCAACAAGTTGAACGTGATGGTACAGCCCAAAGTTAATTTTGTTAGTTTTGGAAAGGGAGGAATTTTGTAACCCCATTTCCATAAAAAGACCCTGGAAGTTGGGTTTGGGAAAAGTAACGCCTCCCACTGAGTTAGTTTAGGCTAAGGGGATAGGAGGAAGGGTTATATCCATAGACCCACACACATTTCACAAATGGAAAACACAAACAACCCAAATAAATGTGAAAACAAAGAAATAAAATGTTTCAAGTCCAACATTATTTTATGAAGGGAAACCTTGAAACTAATTTACATAAAAATTTGGAGATAAATCTAGCAATGCTTGCTCAATATATGGAACCAAATTATCCCTTCCATTGAGAAACTCAGCCAGCAATACAACCCAGAAATTCAACTTTCCCAAAAGAAACAATCCAGCCTCTGATTTGGCCTCCAGCAATTCATCCTCTAATTAAATTAGAAAATTCGACCCCAATCAACCTGCAAATAATTCGGCCATTAAGAAAGATAAATTTTTCCTTCAAAAAAATTATGAAATCAGACCTCTAGAATTATACGGAAAATGGAACTTTGGCCCAACAACTATCAAATTCAACCTTCCTTTTATTGCTTCCAGGAATAGGCAATTCGTATTAGAGAAATTTGACTTCCTCCGGGCTAGTCGGCTTGCTTCAAAAATTAACGATTTGGCCCTAGAAATAATGCGTAATTTAACCCAGTGGAAAACCCACAAACTCAGCCTTGCAAATCACCAATTCGTCCTTGGAAAATATGATAAACTCAACCTGCAAAATAAGAGGAACTTTGCCTAGTAAAGCATAATAATTTGGCCCTTGTCCATCCAAAATTTCAACCTCCCAAAATACTTTTCCTTCACACTATGGTTTCTAGAGATAACCCTCAAATCACACTATCTCTCCTTAAGCAACTTTTATCTTTAATAATGAATTTTTCGGTGCCTTTCTCCATTGAATTGACCAACAAGCAATAATAAATTAAGCTCTAGTACTTTCAATGGGAATTCGACCCCCTTCCTTTGTTCATTCAACCCATCAAACACTAATGAATTTGGTCAAGCAAATTAGTGATATTTTGGACCAACAACAAATAAATTTAGATTTTGTATATAGAATAAACTCAGCCCTGGAAAATTTGTTGAACTCAGCCACTAGATAAGCAGAGTGGGATAAAGAATCTCACCCTCCTACATCTATATTCAACCTACAACACAATAATTGGCTAGGGTGTGTCTTTCAATGTCAAAACTAATGATATTTAGCTAAGGTATGTATTTCAACATTGAAACTGGAAATACTAGGGTTTCCCCTTTTCTTTCTAGCCCCTAAGCTCCTTGTCTGTTTCCTCAATAACTATTCTCATTTCCTCCTTCAATCTCCTTATCCCTTTTAATAATAATTTCCTCCTATGAAATCCATGGGTAATACCATGGTTCACTTAATTTCCCGAAAGTGACTTTTTAACCCCTTTTATTAAATAATTATTTATCTTATTATGGTGACCCCCTTTATTTTTCTTGTCAATAGCCCATGGGATTGAAATAGGTTATGAATCAACTTCCTTTTGTTTCTGAGGGTCAAAAAGGAACATTACATAAGTTCTGAAGAATATAATGAATAACTCTAATTTGGTAGAATTTTTTTTGTCATTTTTCATGATTGAGATTAGTAAATTTTGCTTCAGCTAAATTTTTGTGTTAATGAATCTAGTTGTGCATTTAATTAATAGATTGTTAATATACTAGAAATTAAGTGTCTGGGGGTTAGGTTTGTAGGAACTTTAACGTGGTATAAGAGAGAAAACTCTAAATAATATTGATCTTAGAATCATAAGTGTCAGGTTCATACTGAATCGTTGAGGCCAAGTTTCGCCACAATTTTATAAGTGGAAAATATTTAAGAAAGACTTAAGGAATAAGTCATATAGGGTCATTGAAGAAAAAATTTTGAGGGCTGGAAATATCTTTTGGCTGAGCCAGAGAAAGAAAATATAATTTTAGTGGGGGGGCCTAAGAAAACAACAACCAAGACAAATTTTTAACAAAAAAAGGGAGGGTGGTTGATTTTTTTTTATAAGGATGAAAAAAAAAAGAATAAAATAAAGTTTGTTTTATTTTTGTGGCCGACAAGATTATCACAACAAGACCACCATATTAGTCACATAGGAGGAAGCTTGATGGTTGATAGCTTAAAATAACCTAGTCTCTAGCTATTATTAGTGGGTAATAAACAAACAGGCATTGGGGAGCAACCAAAAGAATCAAGATGCAGCCACCAAATTTGTTGGTCGGGGCGGAAGAAACAACAAGCAGTTTGGGATGGGGAAGGGGGCTCGGCAAATATAATTAGGTAGTAGTGGGAAGGAAGTCAGTGAGGTGATCAGAGCATGAAAACGGTGTGGGTTAGCCATAAGATGTTGAAAAAGACACAGTTGGGAGTAGAGTGTAACCACCACAAGGTTGATGCTACAAGTCCACATAGGAAATCGGTCAATCGGTGTTAAGGCAGCAGTTGAGAGTAGTAGAGAGTCTAGAATAAGACACTAGGTAGTCGGAGTCTTAGGCAGTTAGCAGATCGACAACCGAGACAACCTTGTGTACAGTAGGTCGGCGTTGTCATTCCAAGGAGGTGCGTTGTGTGCATGGTTGGGACCAGCGAGAATTGTGACAAATAAATGTCGCGGTAGAACATGTAGCAGAGATGGTAGTTGCTAAAAAAGATAGTATAGCATATAAATAAGCTAGGGTTGTGGTTGTAGACTTGCAAGTGGAATTATAAAAAAATCTTCAGAAATTCTTCGGTGAGATTTAGCAAAATCACTTCAGTAGGCCTTCAGTATGAATACGGGTTAGATGGAGCATCAAACTTTCTATCTTGGAAGGTTAGGGTCAACCTTGTTCTTAGGGAAAACGATCTTTAAGAGATTGTTGAGATTGAGATTCTGGATTCATCAGATCCTCACAAAAAGGCCATACTAAAAAAGAAGGAGATAAAGCTATAGAGAGTAGTATTAGATGTCGTGAAGGATCATTTGATCCCTCACTCAATTAAGAAGAATACAAGCAAGAAGATGTTTGAAACCTTAGTAGGACTATACCATAGCAAGACAATAAACAGGATGATATTGATAGATATTCCATAGACTACACAAATGACCAAATCTTACTCAGTGATGAGCTATCTAATGAGGATTGCACATATTCATGATCAACTTGTAGAAATGGGAGAAAAGGTAGAAAAATCATAACTAGTAAATGTGGCATTAAATGGGTTCTTAATTGTATGGGGTCTATTCTTCAGAGGACTCCATGATCGAGATAAACTACCCACATTTGATAAGCTAGGGGATGATTGTATACAAGAGGAAATCAGGTTATAGTCAAAGGGAAAAATCAACAAGTGGGAAGATGACAAAAACCTAGATTTGATAGCAAAGAGCAAAGGAAAGAGTTCTTGTAGAAGTGAAGAGTCAACCTCACATTCAAAGAAGAAGAAGAACAAGTTCACTAAGGTTAGGTGTTTTTCTTGTTATAAGATGGGACACTACATTTCATAGTGTTTAGAGAGGAAGAAAGGGGGAAGGGCATGCATCCAATTGTAGCTACATAGGCAGAAGCTCAAGAGGAGTTTGTCGGGAAGTTCAAAACAAAATTCATACTTTTTTCCTACCTTCCATCGGGCACATTACTAGTGGGTGTGTGGAAGCTAAACAATGGAGCCACAAGGCATGTGACAAGAGCATGGGAACAGTTTGAGAACCTGACTACGCAGGACTCATAAACACGTGTGGAGTTTAGTGAAGAATCCAAACATGAAATTAAAGGTGTTGGAACAATCATATTCCAACATGAGTAAGAAAGAAAGATGGAAGTGAAGAACGTGTTGTGGGTTTCAAAACTTAGGTGGAGTTTTCTCTTAGTCTCCATGATGGATAAGCAGGGGTTTTGTGTTTCTTTTCGGGATTGGAAGGTACTAATAAAAACAAAAGAATTTAGCTTTAACGAGGGACGAGGCATGGGATTTATAGAGAACAACATGTATAGGCTAACGGGCCAACCTATTCAAGCAAGGCATGAAGCAGAGTAGTGACAGAGAACAAGGAGTAGGTAGCTCTGAAGGTTGAGTAACTTAGAGGGAGTTAGTCTTTAGGTTCAAGAGGGGAGCAACAATCAACAGATTCCTCCAAATATGTCAAGGTCTCTCAGTATGAGATGATTTTACAATATGTTCAAGAGTAGGAGGCTTCTAAGAACTAGGCATATTTTGAGGATGTTTCCAAACCAGATGGCATGGAAGGATTCTAGTTCAAGTGGAGGATCCATGACAACAAATTCAGTTCCAGGATCAAGGTTAGTTCCAGGTGGCAGAAGTTCCTCCCTCACTAAGAGGGAGTGTTGATGATTATAGCTCAACCATGTACTTTTCCACATGCTTAAGTGTCTAAGCATGCAGAAGTCGCCCAAGATATCCTTGGACACTTGCTCTAGTGTGAGAAATTTTTATTTGTGTCTTAGCTTAGGTTAGACTTAAGAAAAACACATAATTATTATGTTGGCTTATTGAGTTAAAGCAAATTTAGGAAAAGTAAATTATTTACTTTAGTGATTATATTTTAATTTCATCCCTTGATCTCAAGTGAGGCAAGGTCTTGTAACGCACCCTCCCACCCCATTGTACCTTCTCGCGCTGATGGGAGGTGTTACTTTTAATTAACCCAAGCTCCAAGGTCTCATTATGGAAATGGGGTTACAAAATTTCATTCCTTCCTAAAGTTAGCAGAATTAACTTTGGATAACAGCATAGCATTCATCTCATCAAGATCTTTTCAATGATATAAAACTTACCTCAATCTGAATCTAGGATTGAAAATTATGCCCTCCTAAAGATTAAACAGTTAGGTGGCACCACATGGCACACTACTTGGCCAATGGATTAACCACCTCGTAATTTAAACCTTTAGTATAAATTAATAACGAGACCCCCTACCTCCCTGACAGTTAACGAGATCCATCATTGGCACCCTCCATGTTAGCTAATAGAAATTCCTTCCATCACGACTTTTGTTAACATGCCCGCAACTAGGATGGTTCAACCATACTTGGTGCTAGATGGAAGGCGTGCATGGAAACTTTCTCATTTGTAGACACCAATATTGATGTTTCACCTTTTGTTACCTATGCAAAGAGACAAAGGAGACCTCTAGGTTGACATGGTGAGTCACGTGGCACCACTTGGGTATCCACATGTCCACTTAGAGCCCACATTATTAGAATCCATGTCACCCTATCTTCTCAATGCCTTGTTGACATCACATTGATGACAGGGTGAAGTCACCTTGTCACGTGGCATCCTCTGTTGGTGCCACATGTTATTTGAAAATCAACCACTTGACCCTCCAAAAGGGTCATTTATGACTGCTACGTTTCACACCAATAGCGTTCCATGTTAACAACCTTACCACATCATTCTACCTACATGTTGTCCAAGTAGACTTACCTGGCCTTTGTGGTGTCTTCCACCTTAACCTGTTTCAGGTCCCACAGGGCCAGGCATTTTGTGTAATTTCATGTTTTTTTGTTTATAAACTGAAGATACCTCTATCGCACTCTTTGTCAACCACGCCTAGATCCAAATGGTTCAACTGATCTCGGTGTTAACAGATGGTGTGATGTGAACTTTACTATCATCTCACGCTTATCCTTGGCATCACGCTTTTTATCAACTACACCCATTCCAAAGGGTTATCACTTGGCAATGATGTGCGATGTTGGATTAAGACTTAATCACTTCACATTAATGATAAAATCATTGATGTTGAATTAAGACTTAATCGCTTCACATTAATGATAAAATCACCATTAGGATATTCATGGCTAGTTAATGTTAAATTGGTAATTGTAATATAATCTGGATTCCTTTTACAATAAAACTTAGAAATTCCATGGGACTTCTAGGGACTTGCCCCAAATTTCCCTGAACAATGAAGTCTACAGTGAAAAATCCCTCATTCCACACTGGCATTTGAGATGTTATCATCAGGGACAAAAACGAGCCAAACCATGGCTACACTAACTATGTAACTTCAAGCATAGTGGCATCATATAACTGCACAATAGATCCCAGCCATACTCCATTAGATCTACTGATAAAACTTACATTACAACATAAGGACATTCAACATTCATACTCAATAATTATTTATGGCCATGCCAAACAATGGAATTCCACACGTTGTAACAATTAACCATGTGCATCAAGCATTCATTCAAACCATGTAAACAACTTTGTAACTCGGTAAAATATCAACAAGAAAAGAGGCCTCCCAACCCCTCATAACCATGAGAATATATAATTAACATCTCATTAGAACCAACCAAGAATATCACATTCCTCCATAAACAGTACTGCTAAATGCATTTCCATAATAAATAACCATATAATTTACCATTCACAATGCAACATATGTACAAATGAATACACTTAGATGGCAGTCAACTAAGGGAGGGACTTCAACTTTCCACTCAACCATTGTCTAGCTACATTGCAATCTTTCTTGCAGCTAAATACCCCCAAGCCGGATTCAAATTCTGGGGAGTTAAGTGCTCAAGGGTTTTCACACCAAGAATAAGTCAGATAGATAATCAAGAGGAGGAGTCCATTATTCAAGTGGTTTATTATTTTCTCCCAAGTAGTGAACACCATAGTGACTCACCCTATCTCTCATAAATCAATCACGGGGACTCCACCAAGATTCAGGGAAGGTTCTCCAAGTTTAGGAACTTGATCTCACTCTTATGGTGTTTTCTTAGCTCCAAGGAAAGAACTAAGTGAATCAGTATTTGCCTAAACCCTCTTGGTTAAATTAACTTCATTACAGAGATTGGGTCTCGCTAGAATACAAGGAATGAAGTCCCAATCTCACCACCCAGGGTATTCTGCAACGCTGCTACTCCTGATCGTACACTTATTTTCACCATTATGTATTCTCATGATATGGCCTGACTTCCCTTCACACATGTTGCGGGGGGGAACTAAAAACAATCATGGGAACCCTCCCTTCCCAATCGCTTTGTAACACACATAAATATACATTAAATAATAATTAATTATTGAAGAGACATATCTAAGGGATGTGACTATTTGTGAAAGGGCACCTTGCCTAGTATATAAGCGGGTATCTCATTATAACATCCAATCATCCTATTATTATTATTATTATTATTATTATTATGACAATACATTGTGTACAAATACATTTTAAGTACAAACATTATCTTTTTTGTTTACTACAGTGGTATTAGATTTATTTGACCTTCTAGTTGTCAACTAATGCACGGTTTGCGCATTAAGCTTTAGGTTCATAAATCATGGGAACATATTCCCAAGCAGTATTGGATGACCATAAAACTAATCGAGAATTATTATTGGAAATGAGAGAAATACTTATAAAATAGTTAAAGCTTATTGAAACATTGGATTCAACACCTATAATAGAAGATGACCCTGGTGTAAAAAAGGATGAAATTATTGAAAACACAGCACCTAAATATGCAGAAGTTATAGATGAGGAATTAAAACAATATACAATTAATGAACAAGATGAGACTCCAGCGACAGTTGTGAGGACCTATTCCAAGTATATTAGAGAACATTGGACCAACATTGTGAAAAGGGACTTACCAAAACACCAAAATTCCTTCCTTACATATCATAAAAAGAAATCTTATGATTCTAGTAAGGTCGAGATAAGGAAGAAAGAAGACAAAGAGGAAACAAATGCCTCAACGCATGAATAAAAACTTAGAAAATCAAAAAGACAACAATAGAAGTTAAACTTTTTACTCTTGCAGACAGAGTTCTATAGTCATTTTATGCATAACAAGACAAGTCAGGAAATTGCACCTGCTTCTGTGTTGGATAATTGGGTTGATGAAATTAGAAATTTCTACATTGATTTGAATGTTATCCCTTATTGGGGTAGAATTCAAGAACATATTATACTTCAGAAAAAATATAAACCCTAAGTCATTTTATCAAAGGCAAGTAAGTTGCCACTTACTCATTATAAGTTACCAGGTAGCAATAACTAATGAGAAGCACCTCAAGTAAGTTAAATGGCAGTATATGATTTTGAAGCTCAAGCCATTAAAAGTGCATGCAATTTATGATGGGAAAAACTCCCCAATTCTCAATTACCCTCCACTGAAAGGGCACAATTGTCCCATACTCACATGAAAATGGATTGAGATGATATTCTTAATGAATATGTTGATACTCTAGTTCAAACATTCACTTATTATCCATTTCAAATTCATGTTAAATAAGACCCAAATCAGGTTCTTTATGACCGCAGGACACTCAAGAGGATTTAGGACACGGTGTCGTGAACCCATACACTCATCAACCCTTCAACATTAACAATTGCATTCCACATTCCAAGCTGAGGCAAAGAATTCCCCAATACATCCTAAATAACACAACACTAAGTCAAACGTTAGGTCTTGAGGTTATTCCCAACACCAAAGATATGAAATATTGTTTGAATTAATTGGGTTTTCATTACCATAACCTTTTAGATTAGTATAGATAAATTTTGAACATGGATGAAGAGAACAGGTTTTGGAAGGCCTTGTGGTAGAAATTAAACCTACTCCATCTTTATTGTCAGTAAAGTGAAGAAAACAAAGAAACTATTTTCCCAATCAAGGGATACGAATATTTGTTCAAGATAGTTGACAAACACCTACTTTATTTATGTCATGAGTTTTACTCTTCATGTGAGTATGCAAAGGAAGTGTGTAAAGATGTCACCAAAATCATAGATTTTATTTGTTTGAAAGACAATTATCTATAGTGGTCCCCTCCATAAAATGTATGTGTGCTCCTGCAAGTGCTTCATGACTTGTAATGTACAAGGAGTTCAAAATCCAGAGTATGGTTCTAACAATTCACCTTCAATTGTATGATGATTCCATTGGATATGGTGTTAGAGGTAGCGTCAAGGCTATTAATATTCTTAGATTTTACATTGCTATACATTTGTTACTTCGGCGTTGCATTATCAACGATATAAAAAATAACTTCATCACACTTATGAATGTTGTCAAAATCATACATCACGACATCCATACGCAACATTGCATTGATGTTGTCGTGAAGGTAGTAATTGTTTGCATTTTTCGTTACCTGCACGAAGCTTTCGCTTATCGTGTTCAATCTTAGGAAGATCAGGCCACCTTCACTAATAACAGCCATGAAGATCAGATTCATGAATAGCAAGAGAAGAATATACACTTTCAAAGCATTGCAATAAATACAAGTTAGAGATTTTGATCAAGAAATCTTGCCTCGATCAAATAAGCCACCAACTAGTCGTGACAATACAAATCCATATAGTGACTAGTGGGCATAGATAAAAATTAAAATTAAAAATAAAACAGCGTTAACAAATTATAGAGACATTATAAAGTAACTTTTAAAGTTACCTTATAATAATTTTTTATAAAGTCACTTAAGAAAAACATAATTATATGTAACGTCCAAAAGGGAAATGGATAAACCTTAATTCTAAGATGGTTATTGATGATGAATTATATCTGCCAAAGTGGCATGCATAATTAAAGAAAATATATTTCATTATGCTTTGAGGACAAAACATTCATTAAGAGGATGGCAATGTAACAAACATGAATATACATTAAATAATGATTAATTATTTAATAGACATGTCCCAAGGGACATGACTACTTGTGAAAGGGCACATTGCCTAGTATATAAGTAGTTCCCTCATTGTAACATTCTCTCTCTCTCTCTCTCTCTCTCTCTCTCTCTCTCTTGATATATATATATATATACACACGTTGTGTACAGATGTGTTTTAAGTACAAACAAAATATTGTTTGTTTACGACACGCTCCTTGCCAATATGGTTAAGCATGGATCATTTTTTTATGTCGGCAATCTTCCACCACTGATACCGCTCTACCCCTGCTTTCTTCACATCCCTTCTCCTACGTGTTGACTTCCTCAACACATCCCATGAGAATAAGGATAGTATGGGCTCACCCTTCACTTAGGCAGCCCATACCCATCTTCCATGCTAGCACCAACAAAATATTTAATTCATCAGGGAGATAGGTGATAAATTGGGTTTAGACTCAGCAAAAGAAACTCCTCCTCCTTAGTCTCCAAATCAATGTTCACTCCTCTAGCTCAGACATAATTTATATTTTCACATAATTTCACATGAACAAATATACATAGTGACATTCGCCAGAAGGATGGTAAGAAGGGTTGACACAAACCCCACTCCCTTAAAGGAACATCGTCCTCATTGTTTTACACACAAAACAAAAAATTTCAACAACGATCTTTATATACACGCAACACTTTTACAATCACTTACACAGTAAAAAAAAACGCATAAGATACCTTTATCTCATCAGTCATTTCCCTAATGGCTTCATTTGGTCCAATGTGCTTCCATTACATCTTGACTTGCTTGATTACTTGATTCTGGAGCGCAATATACCTCCAATATAGAATCCACTATGGCTCTGGGCTCTTTCAGGGAACAAATTCAACTCATTGTTTCCTAGGACACACCCAATGCATGTTTGATCCTCATGAGTATGCAGATGGTTCTTTGAAAACAACACACCTTATAGATCTTGACATTCCCTTCTCTACTTCACTAGTCCCTTGGGTGATTTGTTCCACTTCCATGCATCCACTCATCTTCAAAGTTAAGGCATCTCCTTCTTTGCTTCCTCAGTCCCTTGAGAGATCCATCCATTGGCAAGGCCTCCTCACACAGGTAGACTTTTCTAAACAAAGGCATACCCAGATCTTTGTTGAATAATACAACACATTTTTCATGGCATACCTCATGGCGATCAATGCATATTAGTATAGGGTTCAAGTGTCACCACAATGGCCTAGTTCCTAAAGTCTTCAACTTTGTATGTTGTTGTAGTGTACTTTGATTGAAGTTGATATTGTTTTCTTTGCAATCAACCCCGTGTGTTTGTATAGGATAGTGTGGTAGCTCTCTTACATAATAAGCATATGAGTCTTATGAGATTCATCATCATAATTTTAAACTAAATTAAGTCATGCTTCAATAAAGAAATTCTTCGAATTAGTAATTGATACTTATCTCTATAATTACTCTTTTCTTCCTTGACTTTGCAATCACTAAGTAGTGCACATGTTCCATAGTTCCACACAGTCTTTAGCTAGCTCCACCTTTAAATCAAACTCACTAAGTGGTTTATCAACCCCTAATGCAAGCACTTAGTGGTGGTTATATTGCTCCACATAATTGTTTCATGCAACCTCATCCACAAGTCCCTCTAGCCCCCCAATCCAGCCCCCCTTGCTCACCTCCCAATGAACATGGGCATATCATCTACCATCAAGGTAGGCATCTATCGAAAGGAATTTCATCACATCCTCATTTCATCAAACCTCCATTTCAACACACCTCCAATATCATCACATATCCATTATCATCACACCTTCCAGGCCCAAGAAATCCCTATTTCGGGAAATCTACCGATCCCAAGGTTTTCTCATATGGGGTAGTCATTAGGTTCTTATGGCTAAGCACCCTCCTGGCATGCTCTAATGACACGTGTATGGATTCTTATGGCCAAGTACTTGTATGGTGTGCTCCATTGCACTACTCATGGAGTCTTCTAGTCAAGGTACTAGTTATAACTTGCTCCATTGAGATAACAAAGTGCAACAGGATGCAATGTCATCGTGACAGTCTTCTTCCTGAGCTCCCAACTCCATTTCACCTGTGTCGCAACATTTAATTTTTTTTCATGAGATATACTCAAAAATTTCAAACCATAACTTTTAATTGCCCAATTTTACTTCACTTTGAAACCTGATCTCATAGGCATGAAAATTTTAGTCATGTTGTTGGGCTCTTTTGCAGGTGTTGTTGAGATATATATCTATCTATATATATATATATATATATATTGCAAAAATTCACAACAGCATAAAGTGACCTCAGAATCATTATGCTTGTAATAATTCTATCACTTCAACAAAATTCAAATGAATTGAAATGACGTTGTCATTGCATTGTACATGTGCATCACATTTATTCTAAGCATTTCACAATGCAATTAAACATTTACTCCAGCAAACCAATGAGTCTGAAATGAGAAATGCATATCTCAAAATTCGTTACCGTTTTAATTCTTCATTTCACTCAATGGGCATTATAAAAGTCATTGTGATATTTCATATTGAATGTTCCCCACCTTCACCAGACCACTTCCTGGTATCCATGCAAAACATGATTAATTTGAAACAATAGTATTCAAATTCAACTAAAGAAATTCATACCCAATTACTTTCCTTTACCCCTTTTTTACCTTGGCTTACTGTTGCCTTATTTTATTGCCTGCCACTACCAATACTTTACACTGAAGCCTTTTGAAGGGTCTAGTTGGTTGATAAATACTTAGCAGTTCTTGAATTGATCTCAACCTCACATATTAGACATAAATTCATCCATTCAACAATTTATAAATTTCAATTAAAACTTCATAAAGGAATTTTCATCTATTTCTAATTCATGCATGTCTTTATCCATGCTATCAACATGCTATCAATTTCCATCCTTTATCATTTTCATTCAAGCTCATAACAAATGTCAGGAGCATAATAATAACATATTAATAATTATAATTATCAATAGTAGTTCGTTCTTGCACTCTTGCCCAATGGATATTCCATGTGGCATGGAATCCATTAAATAACTTCACTATGTTACCCAAAACATGGTAAGTACAAATTCTATTTTCAGAGCATTCCACAATGATCATATTTTTAAATATTAATCACTTATCTTACTATTATGATGGTTCTCAACCAATTAAATTTCATATTAAATTGCATCATTATGCCTTCATTTCATTTATATATAAGCCACGCATAGCTTCAATTAAGGAAACTTCCTTCTTATGCTATTTTCATAATTGTCATGTCATTGTCCATTTTGTTCATGCAGACCAACTAGTCCACCTAGTTGTTTTGTTGTCTTCTTTTGCCTTCTATTGCCATTCATCTGATGCACAGGGTTTAATGAGGATCTTGCACTTCTAATTGTGTTTTATTCAGCTCTTCTCCAAATCTCCTTTTCTTTCCTTTCCCGCACTCAACAAATCACCAAGACCAAACCACAAAGGCAAGGAGAAAGAATGAAAAACAAAGAAAGGCCACAAGGGAGACACGTGACACAAAAATATAAAGTAGCATGGCCATGCTCAAACTCAACGAATAAAAATAACAAGAAAATTTTTTCCAACTTTAACAACAATGACATGTAAAACATTCCCTCTACACATCGTTCATTAGTCCACAACAAACTTAGCCCCTTGAGTTTTGGTGTTCAGTGTATCCAACCATCATATCCACAAAACATTAGTTAGAGTCTTTCAAAGGTTTATAGCAACCTCAAAATTCTAGTACCCCTCTAAATAATTCAAGGGAATCTTCTCAGTATTTCAGAGAGCTTCAAGGGATGCTTCTGTTTGCATTGTTGTCATTGATGGTAGAGGAGTAGCAGCAAGGTATGTTTGGGTGCAAGATATGTTTGGTATGAATGATATGTTTCAAGGTGTGCTTATTATGCTATGTTGAGCTTGTGATCTTGAGGTATTATGGTTGCTTGTTGTTATGCTTGCAATGTTGCTTGTGAGAGAATTATTGACTAATTTGTTGTGGAGATGTTGTAGTGAAGGCAAAGCCATGAAGGAGCTATGATATTATGTTGCAATGTTGCTTGTTAATGAGTTGCTTACATAGATTTTATGCATTATGTTGTTTGTTATTGAGCAAGAAGTGTGGTCACTATTAGCACTCCCGGAAACTCTCCTAGGTTGCAGCTCGGAAATGCCTGGTAACATATAATCTTCAATATTGTTCTTAGAACTATTGAAATGGATGATGGTTTGGATCAAGTCAGATAACCATTTCAGCTCTATTCTCACTCAAGACATGCATGAACACTCTCACCAATACAAGGCTTTAGACCACTAATGCTCAATAATTTATAGATTCAATGGATAGATGGAGAATACTGACTGTACCAACAGATTGCATACATAAACATAAATGAATGGCTAGCTACAGGCAGCAAAAGAGAATACTGATTGTACCGACAGATGCATATATGACCACATATGAATGGCTTAGCTACAGGCAGTAAAGAAGCTTGCAAATCTAATTCATCAAAGCAGGGATAAGATGATAGTTATATGGCCTTAGACACAAAAGAAAACATGAACAAAATGTTCAAGTGCAAGCATAGAATAGCAAAGAGAATGGAAATTGAACATATATTATCAAAAGAATCTTATATTGCTAGAATGAATATGAGAAGTCTGAAGGAACAGAGGAGGAATAATCTCCAGAAGTTGAACCAGTATTACATCTTACTTTCAATTATTTATAGCCTGTTTACAATGCTCCTGAGCTCTGAGAGGCTCAAAGTCTTAATCTTGTTTGATCTGTCCCTTAACTATTTGATTCCCTCTATAGGAAAGCATGGGCTTGGAGGATTATTCTTCTAACAACAGAGTAACTAGCTTCAGATATTTTGGGTAGCTTGCTACGTTGTCAGGGCTATTGATGTGCTGTCTATTCTCCCTGATCTTTCTGTTTCGGGCGAGCTGCACTGTCTGTTGATGCTCCATGATTGCTTTGCCAGTTTAGGGATAGCTGCGCGTGTTGTGGCTCTTTCTATTCCCCTTCCGGCCTTTGTTATTTGCTTTCTTGTCTCTATCTCCCTTTGAATATTTAGAACTATCGTTTCTCTGTTAAACAAAGAAAAACGTTGCATATAGCAAAAAACCCACCAACCTATGCTTTTCCGGACTTTAAAAAGTCCTTACACATGGCTTTCTGCTCTATCGGGTCTGCCCTTGGGTTGTTGTCGCCTGTCGCACTCGGCCTGTTCTATGATTCCCTTTTTATTTTGTAAATACATAAAAACTGTGAAAAAGCATTGAAAAACGGCTTTCTGCAGATTTAAAATATGATATATTTTCATTCCTGAAACCCATCGGGTCCGGGTTCCATTGCACCGCACTACCTCAGGCTTCCTTCGTATTTCGTTTAAACAACGAAAATACACAAAACTATTAAAAAATGGGCTTTGGCGGATTTGAAAGATTATAAAATTTCATTCCCGAACCCTTTCGGGTCTGGGCTTCATCGTTATCGTGCACATATACATGTAAAGGCTACGCCCCTTGGTCTTCCTGATTGCGATCTGCTGATGTGATGTGGGTTGTCAATCCACACGCATGATCGACGGTCCACATGAATCGGCGATTGCTATCGCTCATTACACACAACCTATGTCGATACTTCTGCCGATGTAACCCGCCGATAGTGATCATCAGCGATCCCTGATCGGCGGTGTCCAGCTCCGATTGCCACTACCTGGGACCACCGATTTGCGATTTACCACTTAGATCTAGGCCGTTGATCAGCCAGATCTAACGGTAGCTGTGCGTTCTTGAGTTTTAAGCCTGCGATAAGGGTTTTTTTCATGATTTTGAAGTAATTTAGACTCCCGGTAGTGTATTCCTGCTCTTCCAAGGGCTATTGGCACACTACGGTCTTAACTTTGAATGATCCTTAAGAGGATTTTGAAGACTTTTGGGGCATACTTGGATCTTCTGGCATGATTTTAAGCAAACTTTGGAGACTTTGGGAGTGTCTTGGGTCCATTTTTTGGCCAAACGCCTCCAAGGCTAACAGTGGCTCCTTCTGGGGATGAAAGCCTCCCTATGAGATTTCAAGAACTACAAAATAATGCCTTTCCTGTAAAAAAACAAGATCAAATCTTCCTCCTAGTGTTGCATTGGGCATGGAGTCTATTTAGCATGAAATAAAAGCTTGAAAACAACATATTTACAATACCAAGGCTTAAAGCCTTAACTGAAATAAATTTTTAAGAACAGCCCATTGACTGGGCCATCAAAAACATATCCTTCCTTTGATGTATCCCCTTTGAGAAAACAATCACCAAACTGAAAATTGACCCATTTTACCTTTCTATCCAAGGTTTCTTTCCCTTGGTCAATGTGCATATCAGCAAAAACATCAAAGACTTGCAAAAGCCTATTGATTTGATCACCTACTTCAAAAACTTTCCAGCATTTGGTATTATCAGGCAGAGATGGTCTATATTTCACCTCATCTCTGTATGCTTTCAGCCTTGGATGTTTTGCTTGGAAGGTTTTGTACAGTTGTTGAATGATAAGTTCTGCTTCATACTCTGTTGTGTCATTCGTGACCTAAAAAGTTAATATAAAAGATGAATCAATGCATTCCTCTGTGGGGGACTAAAGGACTTCAACTATTCCTGCAGCTTCCTTAGAGCAAGCCCCATCAAAGAACATGTCCCAAATCTGTGGGTCTCCTTCCTCTGTGATTTGGCAAACTGGTTTTTTAAGCTGCGTAGAGGCCAACTGATAAGGTTTTGTAATGTCAAGATTGAGTTTATCCATGACAGCCTTGGGCATTGGATTATGGCTGGCTCTAGTGTCCAGAAGGCAATTATGAAGGACTTTATCATGAATAGTCAGAGAGACATAGAATGATGGGGAGCTGTCTTCACAATTTTGAATCATTGGGCTGAGAATAACAGCTGGTTGGTAATCTTGCAAAATTACATAGCCAATGGAAGCTTGGATGGCATTAGGCTCAAGAGCCTCAAGGATAGATTTCTTGAAGGAATCGGTCTTGACTGGTTCAATCAGAGGCATAGGTATTGTTGGCTTCTGAATTTCTGATTGAAAACTGAAAGAAAAAGGGGACTTGTCAAGGCCTCTTACCTCTATGGCTGGAGCTTTTAGGATGATAGGATCAACTTCTGGTTTCTTCTGCCTATTAGCTTGTTGTTCTGTCGAGACAACAGTTTTATGAACAGGAGTTTCCTTGGCATTATTCATCATAGACCTCATATTATATTGGTGTTGATCTTCAGTTTGTAGAACAACTTCACCATCCCATTCTTGGCTAATCTGGTCATTGAATAATGACTTCTCATAGGCAGCTTTGGTTAAAAAAGTGGTGCTACCCTTGTCTTCCATACAATGGATCTCATCATCTTCTTCAAACTTCTCTTCTTCCATGACTGCATTTTGAAAAGGGGTCTTCACCCTTTGGTCTTCATTGGCATCTTTGTTTCTTTGCAAGATCTACAACTGGTCGTTTGCCATTCTGTATGGATTTGGATTTGGAGGAGCAAAGCGCTGCAAAGGTATTAGGAACCCTTCCTTTCCCAAAATGCTACTCAACCTTTAATTTGGAAACTTCAGAGGATAATGACTCTATCATCTTGGCCATTTTATCGATCTTGGGATCTGAAGATGATGAAGGTTCGCCCCTCTGTCTCCTTCTATCAGCGTTACCTTTAAGCTTTTCTGCAGCCATGATGTTTGATTCTACTTCCAGGGCTGCATCTTGCATATCAGCCAAAGAAGCACATTGCCTCTCCCTCAACAATAAACAGAAGTCAGAATCAAAGGCATTGGCATAGATGATTCTAGCAGAGGTAGTGGTGGGTTTCACTTCAGTTGGTATCTTGTTGTACATGCGGTTAAATCTCTTATTAAAATCAGATAGCAACTCACCATTTTCCCTTTGTAAGTTCCCAAACTCAATGTGGTAGTAAAGGAGATCCTTCTTATCCCCCTAATGCTTTAGGAATGCATCATCTAAGGCCTCAATATCTGCGATATATCTTGGGGTCAGTTCCCTGAACCATTTTCTAGCCTCTCCATCTAAGCTTTGGACAAAGACTCTCATCCACATCATCTTCACTATTATCCAGGTTATCAACATAGCTATAGAATGACTCAAGATGTTCTTCAGCTGAAACACCTTCAATCCCAGTGAACTTAGGCAAATACTTCTGATATTCTCTAGTAGGCATGGCGTTCAAAGGAGTGGGCAGTATCAGAGGTCCATACCTAACAGCTATGATTCTTTCCATTTTGGTCAGTGCTTGTGGACATGCCATAGTTGTGGTGGCTAAAAGAGTACTGGCAGTCTAAAAGATAGAGGGTTGAGGAGTGATTGATAGGACTGAAGGAGTATGATGGATAGGAGGTGAGGTTTCCTTTGGGCATGCAACAAGAGGAAAACGTAAAGAATAAAGAGCTTTATGAATCTCTAAGAGTTTTTCTTCGTTGTTAGTATTAGAAGCTATACTCTCAACATATATTTGTTCTATTATAGGCCTTTCTTGAAGAGAGATAGGAGATTGTTTAGGTTTACATGAACCTGATGCTCCTTTGTGCCATACCTTTCTTTATTTGATGATATTTTCAGGGTCAGGTACTGGATCAATTTGTGACTTCTGAGGATTTCTCCCAGTGTGCCTCACAAACTGAGCTAGAACTATGAAGTGGAGTCACCAAGAGGTTCGGCCTCCGGTAGAGTCGCCAGATAGATGATTACAACCAAAAATGTACCCATACTTTGTCTATGATCAAAGCTGGATATATGTCGTTTCCCAGGGAAGCTAAGCTTCAGTTTCCTCTCCCCGGCAATGGTGCCAATTATGTTAGCACTCCAGGAAACTCTCCTAGGTTGCAACTCAGAGATACCTAGTAACATATAATCTTCAATTTCAATATTGTTCTCAACACTATTGGAATGGATGATGGTTTGGATCAAGTCAGATAACCATTTCAGCTCTATTCTCACTAAATACATGCATGAACACTCTCACCAATACAAGGCTTTAGACCACTAATGCTCAATAATTTATAGATTCAATGGATAGATGGAGAATACTGACTGTACCAGCAGATTGCATACATAAACATAAATGAATGTGTTGGTATCATCCCAAGACCCCTTTTTCCTCCTAAAAACATGTCATTTACCCATTCCTTTTCATCATATAATCCTTAGAATCCTTGAAAATTAATTATTAATAGTTTTATAGTTATTAAAATGCATTGGAATTGATTTAGGGATTTTATGTTGAAGAATTAGAAGTTTTTGGTGAAATGGTTACAGGAAGTTCCAACATCCTGTAATGAGCTCATTGTTTGACATGTGTCACAGCAGCTGGACTAGAGCGAAAGGCATGGATGAAAAATAGAATGTCCAAGGATGGAAAAACACCTATCTTACAGCCGGATCGACTCTCCTACATGCGCGGTCAACCCAGGTCAAAGCATGGCACACTGGCGACAAAAGGCAGAAACAGCAGCTCATCCTATCTTGATTTAGTTTTTGTTCTTTTTTATCAGTTAGGATAGAAATATTTTGAAAAGCTTGATGTAATAAAAGCGGCAACAGCCAAAGTCCGAATGTACATTCATTAATGACATGGTTATGTAAATACAGTCGGAGTAATGGATAGAGGTTAATCGTTGTATTGTTCCAAAGACTCTATTTTGAAACTTAATACTAAGAACCAGTTACAGTTCCGATTTGTGTTTTCTTGCATTGATCTGATCTTCAGTCGATTATAGTCCAGTGTACCTCTGGAGTGCAGACGGGCCCTGCACTCAACCGGTACACTGTTCCTTCATTTTATTTTCACTTAGGTTATCGTGTGGTTTGATTTCGATTTCAATAGATATTAAAGGGTTTGCACAACAGTTACAATTACTTGGGTTTCTATTTCCATAGCTTTCGACTTCCATTGAATGTATATAGTTTGCGCTTATGGTTGGTTTGCGTTTATGGTAATGCTGGACAGTCACCACTGAGATCTGGAAGGGCATCCTGTAAGGGATTCGATCCCTGTGTGTCTCTTCAAAGCACTATCATAAACTTTGCTTTTATTTCACAATTCATTTACGATCTCTGTATATTTTGATATTGTATAAATGTTAGCGAATGTTGGGTGTTTACTGAACAAGGGTTTTATGTGTGATATCTTTGTAAGGAGATTAAGATCATTGTTGCAGTGATACACAGTGTTTAGTTTCAGTGTGTGATTTGGTAAATGCATTTAATGATAGCATTGTAATCAATATTAGCAGAGTGACCTGAGTGTTTGGATGATAGGTGACATATTCTAGTCTTCTGTAAAGAAGCCCTGTGACCTACATCATAACCACTTAGCCAACAATCCTTTATGTCTATATATTTTAGACGCATGCCTCTAAGCTTACGCATCCTAGTCGATATTAAATTTAGTCTAGCCTAGTACCCTAGCTAGAGCACTACATTTTGGCACCGTTGCCGGGGAGGCGTACTTAAAGGATTCAAACAAAAAGAAAAAAATTTCAACACACAAAAATAAACAAAAACACAGTTAGAAATCATGTTCATTTATGCCTAGATTTAGAGACAATCAAGGGAGATTTGTAAAAACCCCCCACCATCTAAAAACTAACCCATCATCATCAGGAGCAGACTCTCTAGGGAATACAACACCAGCTGAGGAAGTTATCCAAACATTGGCAGAAAAATTTTATTCAGGACAGGAACTTATTCTTATTGAGAGGGAAACTTTATTCACACATAAATCGCAGAAGAAGCACTTTCCTAAACCTTCTACACAAGGAGAAAGTAGTACAGTTACTGAACAATCTTCCTTCCTACTTTTTCCACCAAGTGACACTGACACAGAGAGACCAATTAGAATGACTGAGGAAGGATCTGGATCAGTACCTCGCCAAGGAGATGAGGAGGAGTCAACTTTTAAGTTCCCTATACAAGAACCACAGGAGGATGAGGAGATCAAAATGAAAAATATACCCCCATCCGTGCTACCCAATTTCTATGGTATGGCTTCGGAGGATCCGGACTCTTTCTTGTTCGAGTTTGACATTGTATGTCGAACTTATGGCTATACAGATGATGCCCATCGGCTTAGATTGTTCCCAGCCACACTAAAGGCATCAGCCTTGAAATGGTTCATGGGGCTTGGTGAGCATGCTATAGTTGATTGGGATGGTATGAGGAGAATATTTCTAAGGAAATATCAGCCTTATTGCAGATCCAAAGACTCTAAAGATGATATCTTTAGAATGAGTCAGCAAGAGGATGAAACCTTAGAGGAATATCTAGAACGGTTTGTCTACAACTTACAAAAATCTAAACACCGAACTATGCCTCCTGATCTGGTCCGCACAATATTCTTGAAAGGTATCCGAGAGGAATACATGGATGATCTCAACTTAATGGGCAAAGGTGACATTTCTGCCTTACCCTTTGAAGAAATCGCTGAGTTGTGCGAAAAGTATTCAAGGAGTAAAGCTAAAATGGGAAAGAGATGCCTGTCATCAAGGGTCACAAAATCTGCCTCTACAAGTGTCACTAGGGCCGAAATAGGGAATCTTTTAGAAGAGTTTAAAACAGATTTGTTAAGCACTCTAGGGAACCAAATTGATACTTTAAAAGCCAAGAAGAAACAAGAAGATGAAGATCATATCATGGCTATTTTCTGCCCAAAGTGCCGGAAGAAACATGCATTAAAAGATTGCCCTCTAGAGAATATCCAAGTTTGTGCTTTCTGTACTGAACATCATGATATGTTTAACTGTCCTAAAGTTAAAATTTTGCAAAACTGTAATATGGCAGCCAGTATAGAGATGGAAAACGTGTATTATATGGGCACAAAGCGACCATGGCAGCCAAGGCAAGCACCCCAAGGTATGTTTCCTAATCAAAATCTGCAATTTCCTATGAATGATCAAATGTATGCACAAAACTCATGGAATGTACCCATGCCATGGCAGCATCAAAACCAACCACAAAACCAATGGAGACCGTCTCAACAGTACTCCCAATCTTATAATGCATATCCTCAATCATACCCACCTTACTCACAGCCATATCAACAGTACCAACAGCCATATCCATCACATTCTCAACCATATCAGCAGCATCCTCAGCAAGTTGTCTATCAGCCCCAACCTCCTCAACAAGCACTGCCTGCTCCTCTACCAATAAATGCACCACAGCTGCAATTTCCAGCTAACTCAAAACCTCCCAGACCCACTCAAATTCCTACTCAAACTGTCCCAAATCCGAATAATAGAGCAGAGAGGCCAGCCTACAACGTAGAGGAAGGAACCTCATATTCCACACTGCCTTTGCAAAACATTAATTTGAGATCTGGTAGGGTGCTCCACGAGGATTCTCCAATAACAGATGAGCAAGAAGAAAACTCAGAAAAGGAAAATGAAATGACAAATCAAACAAAACCAAACAGTGATACCAAAGACAAACAGATGCAACCATTGCATCCACCTTTTCCAAACCGATTGCTCCAAGTAAAACCACCACTGTCTACACCACAATTTGATGTCTTAGATGAACTTAAAAATGTCTACATAAAAATCCCACTGCTGCAAGCTATAAAAGACATTCCTATTTATACTAAAGCCATCAAAGACATGTGCCTTAAGAAGCCTGCTAGGAGAAGACTTGATCCTCAAACCATTCAGGTTTTAGGAAATTTAGCAGGCCTTATGACCAATACCATCTCCATGGAGAAGTATGTTGATCCTGGCATTCCCAAAGTGACCACCATCATTAACAACATACGGATTCCAAACACTTTGATAGATCTTGGAGCCGCAATCAATGTCATGACTCTTGAAACCATGAGAACACTCCAGCTCATGAATTTGCAACATACCACGATTGTTCTTGAACTAGCTGATAGATCCAAAGTCATTCCTGAAGGGATTTTGGAAGACATCATTGTCTCACTGGACTCTTGGGAGTATCCAGTGGATTTCCTAGTCCTTCAACCCAAATCCAATTTAGGAGGACACCTTATCATTCTAGGTAGACCATGGTTAGCGACTGCTGATGCATTTATAGGATGTCGATCAGGCAACATGATCATTTAAAGGGGGACCGAAAGGAAACAACTCACCCTTTATCCATCGGCACAATCACCAGCAGTAACACATAACTTGTGGCTTGATGATAAATTTAATGATAAAGAAGAAGTACAATCTGTTTTTAGCATTGACCAAATCTATGATTTCCAGGAAGACAATAATGATTTGGTAGAATTATTTCTTTCTCAACCTGATATGTCTGAAAACTTGAGAAATGAACAATATCATGCTGCAGATTTACTTCTGGCTCAAAACTTTCAAGAAACATGCTCTATCCAATCATTGCAAACTACATTTCACGACATTTTTCCAGTTCAATCCATCACCAATACACAGATTCAGATCATAGATATCAGTCCAGGGAAAACTCTGAACATAGGCAACCACCTAGACTCATCTCAACAAGAGAAATTGATTAAACTCTTGAGAAAATACCAAAAAGCTTTTGCTTGGGACTATACCGATATGCATGGGATTCACCCCGACACATGCACTCACCACATCTATACAGATAGCACCATTAAACCAGTGAGGCAACCGCAGAGAAGAATGAACCCCATGCTCCAAGATATTGTCAGAGAGGAGTTGCAAAAACTTTTGAGAGTTAATTTTATATATCCTATCTCTGACAGTCAGTGGGTATCCCCATTGGTGATAGTGCCCAAGAAGAATGGTAAGTGGCGCATTTGTGTTGATTACAGACAGTTGAACAAAGAAACGCTCAAAGACTACTTCCCATTGCCATTTATTGATCAAGTGTTAGACACCCTAGCTGGCAAATCATCATTTTCTTTTCTTGATGGTTTCAGTGGTTATAACCAGATCAAGATAGCCTCTGAAGACCAGGACAAAACCACATTCACCTGTCCTTGGGGGACCTATGCCTACAATGTTTTGCCATTTGGACTTTGTAACGCTCCAGCTACATTTCAGCGAGCTGTGTTAGCTATTTTCGCTGATTTAATTCATGATTGTGTTGAAGTGTATATGGATGATTTTTCAATATATGGCAATTCATTTGAACATGCATTAGAAAATCTTGAGAGAGTTTTGAAAAGATGTATTGAAGCTAACCTGTCCCTCAGTAATGAAAAGTGCTTTATGATGTTAAACGAAGGGATAGTGCTAGGCCACTATATTTCTTTTCAAGGCATCCAGGTTGACCCAGCCAAGATCCAGATCATAGCTGATTTGCCAATCCCACAGAATCAAAGAGAGGTAAGAAGTTTTCTTGGGTATGCAAGCTATTACCGCAGATTTATTGAAAATTTTAGTAAGATAGCTTTACCTTTGTTTAAACTTTTAACCAAAGATGTACTTTTCAACTGGAATGAGAACTGCCAACAAGCATTCGAACAACTCAAAAAGAAACTATCCACCGCACCAGTATTGAGAGGGCCTAATTGGAGCCTACCATTTCATATCTTTACAGATGCATCCGACACTGCAGTAGGTGCATCCTTAGGCCAAAAAGAGGAATCTTGTACTTATGCCATTTATTTCATTAGTAAAAATCTAACACCTGCAGAGCTCAACTACACAGTTACAGAAAAGGAAACACTTGCCATCATTTATGCTGTGAATAAATTCCAACATTACATAACTGGTTATGAAGTCTTTGTACATACTGATCATTCAGCCATTAGACATTTAATGAACAAACCAATAACTAGTGGCAGAGTTACCAGATGGTTACTATTGTTACAGGAATTTAACATCACAGTGTCAGATAGACCAGGCAAGGAGAACCAGGTGGCAGATTTTCTCTCTAGACTGCAAAATCCAGGTGAGGTTGTTCTAGTTGAAGATTCTTTTCCAGATGAAAACTTATTTGCAATTTCCATAGTAACTCCTTGGTATGCTGATTTGGCCAATTATTTGTCTACAGGAAGGACACCTCCACACTTTACTGCAAAGGAACGGAAGAGACTAGTCAAACAAAGTGCTAGATATTCATGGCTTAATGGCAACTTATTTTACACTGGTTTTGATATGATAATTAGGAGATGTGTAAGAAATGATGAGGTCATTGATATTTTAAAATCTTGCCATGATGAACCGTGTGGTGGGCATTTTGCAGCGAAGCGGACAGCATTCAAAGTTCTTACTCTTGGATACTACTGGCCATCCATTTTCAAGGATGCCAAGAAGTATGTAAAGAGTTGTGACAGCTGCCAAAGAATGGGCAGGCCCACAGCTACCGATGAGATGCCCCTTCAGCCCCAAGTTCACTTAGAGCCATTTGAAAAATGGGCTCTAGACTTCATAGGACCCATCAACCCGACCTCTAATGGTAAGAAGTACATCTTAGTATGTACTGATTACGTCACAAAGTGGGCTGAAGCAAAAGCACTGGTTAGAGCCACCGAGCACACAGTAGTGAATTTTCTTTTTGAAGAGATTTTTGTGAGGTATGGAGTACCAAGGGAAATTGTCACTGATCAAGGTACTCAATTCACCTCAAAACTAGTGAAGGACATCACAGACAAATACCAAATCAAGCATAGGAAAAGTACCCCTTACCATCCACATGCCAATGGGCAGGTGGAATCAACAAACAAAACTTTGGAGGGGATCATTACCAAAACTGTTGCAATGAACAGGAAAAACTGGGAAGAGAAACTGAAAGATGCACTCTGGGCTTACCGGATTACATGGAAAGATACCACAGGATTTACACCATACCAATTGGTGTACGGTAAGGAGGTAATGCTTCCTATTGAATTCCAAATCCATACTTTTAAACTGGCTGCAGATTTACAAATTGATTTGGACCAAGCACAAAAAGAAAGAATCCAGCAGTTGAACCAGTTGGATGAGATGAGGCAGCAAGCAGAAGAAACCACCATCCTCATGCAAAAACATAGGAAGCAATGGCATGATGCACATATTAAGAAGAAGCAGTTTAAGGAAGGTGACTGGACTTTGCTTTTTGACTCAAAATTTAGAGATCACAAAGCCAAGTTCACCACCCATTGGATGGGCCCCTATGAAATTGTTCAGGCTTATGACAATGGTTCAGTCAAGCTCAAAACTATTGATGGCGAAGATCACTCCTTCACAGTCAATGGTCATCGCCTGAAACTCTACACCAAGCCCATCAGCAAGCAAGATTTTCTCCATACACTATCTCAGCAAAGAGAGGTTGAAGTACTGCAGCCCTCAGCTGCAGTATCATTGCCTTAGTTTCATTTCCTTTCAATTTCAAAGTTAAAAAGAAATTAAAAAAAAAAAATAATAATATAAAAAATATATATAAAACAAAAACTTAAAAAAAAAAAAAAGGAATATAAAAATAATGGGTTAGATGTGAAAACCAGTCTCTGGCACACTCTAACCTCGAATTCCTACTTGAAAACCAGTCTCTAGCGGGTATGAATTCTCTTTCTTTTGTTTACAGTTTTCTTTATCAGTTGAATCATGACTTGAGGACAAGTCAAAATTTTAGTCGGGGAGAGGCATCAGCACTTTGTTCTTTTATCTCTCCATTGTAAATTCTTAAAGATTTCTTATTCTATATCTTCACTGTAAATTTCCAAAGCAGCTTGTTCCAGCATTCCAGACTTCAATAAATAAGTTGTTTTGTCATTGTTTTATCTCAGAGGGACCTGGTTATAAACATTATGCAGGGGGACCTGTTTTGTCCAGACAACTATGCTACCAACACCAGCAGTAAGGGACCTGTTTAAGACATTCAGAAGGGACCTGTTAAAGAAATTGACACCAAGGGCTACCTCAACAGAATTTCATCAAGTTTCTACAAGGATTTGGGCATCAAGGCTCCATCAAAGGCACAAGCTCAGTGAACCTGTATCAATACAAGGAGTTGCATGAACATTTTCAATTTTTCTCAAGGGACCTGTTACATTCAATCTTTCTCAAGGGACCTGTTATATCTTCAAATCTTTCTCAAAGTACCTGTGCATTCAATCTTCCTTAGAGGACCTGTTACAACAAGCAAAAGAACAGTCAAAAAGGGACTAGCTACTCAGCATGTCAATACAACAATGACCAACAAAAGAGTAATTTGTTTCTGTTCTTAAACATTTAATTACTTAGATTGATTTTTAATGTAATTTTGATGACTGTGAACTGTTATGATTGATTTCAAGGATATTTACATTTCCTATCATCCCTTATTCCACCGATTCTCATCATTCCCATAACATCAACCCATTCATACTTCTAAAACCCATTATCAACATATCAACTTTGTCATACATCCCACAGTCATACCAACATCCTCCATCTGACCGAATACCAACTGAAATGGGACACGTGGCGGATTATGTTTTTAAATATAAAGGAAAGAGACAAATGTAAAAGCGGCCTATCTATTTCATTCCACACAGCCAAATCATAGTTCCACCACCCAACGTACCCAATGATTCAAGGGACTTCCCGAAACCATACCCACCATTATATATACATGCTCCCAACGTTCTTGTGGTGACATCTGTGTAAGCGTACAACACTCCTCTGTTTTCAAATGAATGAATATGTTGTGAAGTGAGTACATCCGGTTATCCCACAGTCATTCTCGCACTTGATTCCCATAATATTCAAAGTATAATCGGGAGCAGTGAGCGCCGGAAGAAGCATTATCACTCAAGTTCGATTATTATCATTTGGGTCCGATTAACTCAATGAGGAATGGGAGCGGTGAGCGCTTAAAGAGAAAGTATAACCACCCTGTTACGATTTCCACTACAGTCATAATACAGTCGACCAACCGAGCATCATATTGAAGTCTAAGGAAAGCGGTATACCAGGTAACCAGTTTGAAATTTCTTTGTTAAAATTGTCAGAACATAAACAGAGAAGGGTTAGAAGCACGACCCTCTGCCACCATGACTAATAGGGTCGAACCGAGTGTGTTCGACAGTTCACAATATCATGAGGATTGCATCGAAATTCTTAGAGAAATACAGTGGTTACCATTCCTAGAGAAATTCCATGGAAGCAATGAGGAAGTTACCAAGCAATTTGCCTTCACCTTCAATGGAGAAAAAGCCCTGATAGGTAACTTCTCATTCAGGGTTTCAGAGGATACTATAGCTCAGGCAATAGGGATTAGTCCAGAAGGGGAGAAGTATTTTAAAACCAAGCAATTTAAAGAAAAATCGTGGACACAGTTTATGTCTAGATCTAGAGTCTCATCAGTGAACTGGAAGAAGGGTGTTCCAAGAAGTTGGTTGATGCATCCTTGGGATGAGATGGTCTACATTCTTCAAAAATTCATAACCTGTGAAGGTCGCTACAGTATTGTCTATCTATACCACATTAAACTACTCCTCCATTTGAAGAAACAATGTGTTATCAGTATACCATATTTTATGTTACAAAGTTTAACCAAGATGTCCAAGACTATCCAGAAGCAGAAGGGGAATGAAGACAAAAGCCTGTATCACTTTGGCTTAATCAAAATCCTTATTGAGCATGAATTGCAGAGAAGAGGGAAGCCATGGAAAGAATTTCTAGCTGTTAATCAAATTAGAGATGAGGAAGATAAAGAAGAAGTGCAAGAGGACTCAGGGTTCATGAAGGACATTGATGAAGAAATCCCAGTATCCAAAACCAGCAAGGCACCTCTACCTGTGGGCAGCATAAGGACCAGGAACATGAAAAAGGAAGATGCTAAGAGGGCCGAGAAAGATAAAATTTTCACCACTTACTCACGAAGAACAAGGAGGACACCAAAAGCCCAGTTGCAAGAAGACCAGCTGGAATCCAATGCACCTGCACAAATGGATGTTGAGAGTGGTGACCACTCACTACCAGGACCAGAAGTTGACATAGAGGTAGAGAGCAATAACAAGCAGGAGAAATGTTCACCACCTCCCATCAAGAGACAGAAGAAACTGGAAAAACAAATTGAAGAATTAAAGGAAGAGCTCATGGAAGCTAATATGTTAGAAAAAGTTATCAAGAAGGAAAATGAAATGCTCTGGGCACAGAGTAAAGAAACTCAGAAGAAGAATGAAAAGTTAAAGGAAAGAATCAGTGAACTGGAGGCTGAGCAGACTGAGATCTCTAACTGGGCCACTAAGTGGTACAATCAGAAGAAGACCCTCAAAGAAAAATACAAAAAGTTAAAACAGGAGCTCAAGGGTCAAAAAGATAACCAAGTGAAAAAGAATGTGGACACCTTGCTCAAGGCAGTAGAGATCCAGTCAGGGACAGAGTTCAAGGGAAGCACTTCGGGGATAGCATGAGGACATGCTAATTCCTTAAGTCGGGGAGAGATGTTGGTATCATCCCAAGACCCCTTTTTCCTCCTAAAAGCATGTCATTTACCCATTCCTTTTCATCATATATTCCTTAGAATCCTTGAAAATTAATTATTAATAGTTTTAAAGTTATTAAAATGCATTGGAATTGATTTAGGGATTTTATGTTGAAGAATTAGAAGTTTTTGGTGAAATGGTTACAGGAAGTTCCAACATCCTGTAATGAGCTCATTATTTGACATGTGTCACAGCAGCTGGACTAGAGCGAAAGGCATGGATGAAAAATAGAATGTCCAAGGATGGACAAACACCTATCTTACAGCGGGATCGACTCTCCTACATGCGCGGTTAACCCAGGTCAAAGCATGGCACACTGGCGACAAAAGGCAGAAACAACAGCTCATCCTATCTTGATTTAGTTTTTGTTCTTTTTGATCAGTTAGGATAGAAATATTTTGAAAAGCTTGATGTAATAAAAGCGGCAACAGCCAAAGTCCGAATGTACATTCATTAATGACATGGTTATGTAAATACAGTCGGAGTAATGGATAGAGGTTAATCGTTGTATTGTTCCAAAGACTCTGTTTTGAAACTTAATACTAAGAACCAGTTACAGTTCCGATTTGTGTTTTCGTGCATTGATCTGATCTTCAGTCGATTATAGTCCAGTGTACCTCTGGAGTGCGGACGGGCCCTGCACTCAACCGGTATACTGTTCCTTCATTTTATTTGCACTTAGGTTATCGTGTGGTTTGATTTCGATTTCAATAGATATTAAAGGGTTTGCACAGCAGTTACAATTACTTGGGTTTCTATTTCCATAGCTTTCGACTTCCATTGAATGTATATGGTTTGCGCTTATGGTTGGTTTGCGTTTATGGTAATGCTGGACAGTCACCACTGAGATCTGGAAGGGCATCCTGTAAGGGATTCGATCCCTATGTGTCTCTTCAAAGCACTATCATAAACTTTGCTTTTATTTCACAATTCATTTACGATCTCTGTATATTTTGATATTGTATAAATGTTAGCGAATGCTGGGTGTTTACTGAACAAGGGTTTTATGTGTGATATCTTTGTAAGGAGATTAAGATCATTGTTGCAGTGATACACAGTGTTTAGTTTCAGTGTGTGATTTGGTAAATGTATTTAATGATAGCATTGTTATCAATATTAGCAGAGTGACCTGAGTGTTTGGATGATAGGTGACATATTCCAGTCTTCCGTAAAGAAGCCCTGTGACCTACATCATAAACACTTAGTCAACAATCCTTTATGTCTATATATTTTAGACGCATGCCTCTAAGCTTACGCATCCTGGTCGATATTAAATTTAGTCTAGCCTAGTACCCTAGCTAGAGCACTACAGAATGGCTAGCTACAGGAAACAAAGAGGATACTGACTGTACCGGCAGATGCATAATGACCACATATGAATGGCTTAGCTATAGGCAGTAAAGAAGCTTGCAAATCTAATTCATCAAAGCAGAGATAAGATGATAGTTATCTGGACTTAGACACAAAAGAAAACATGAACAAATTGTTCAAGTGCAAGCATAGAATAGCAAAGAGAATGGACATTGAACATATAATAGCAAAAGAATCTTATATTGCTAGAATGAAGATGAGAAGTCTAAAGGAACAGAGGAGGAACAATCTCCAGAAGTTGAACCAGTATTACATCTTAATTTCATCTATTTATAGCCTGTTTACAATGCTCCTGAGCTCTGAGAGGCTCGGAGTCTTAATCTTGTCTGATCTGTCCCCTGTTTGATTCCCTCTATAGGCAAGCATGGGCTTGGAGGATTATTCTTCTCACAGCAGAGTAAATGCCTTCAGATATTTTGGGTAGCTTGTTGCACGGTCTGGGCTATTGAAGCGCTATCTATGCTCCCTGATCTTTCTGTTTCGGGCGAGCTGCACTGTTTGTTGATCCTCCATGACTACTTTGTCGATTTAGGGGTGAGCTGTGCGTGTTGTGGCTCTTTCTATTCCCCTTCTGGCCTTTGTTATTTCCTTTCTGGTCTCTGTCTCCCTTTGAATATTTAGAACTATCGTTTCTCTGTTAAACAGAGAAAAACGCTGCATATAGCAAAAAACCCGCCAATCTCTGCTTTTCCGGACTTTAAAAAGTCCTTAAACATGGCTTTCTTCTCTATCGGGTCCGCCCTTGGGTCGTTGTCGCCTGTCGCACTCGGCCTGTTCTATGATTCCCTTTGTATTTTGTAAATACATAAAAACTGTGAAAAAACATTGAAAAATGGCTTTCCATGGATTTCAAATATGATATATTTTCATTCCAGAAACCCATCGGGTTCGGGTTCCATCGCTACCGCACTGCCTCAGGCTTCCTTCGTATTTCGTTTAAACAACAAAAATACACAAAACTATTAAAAAAAGGGCTTTCGCGGATTTGAAAGATTATAAAATTTCATTCCCAAACCCTTTCGGGTCCAGGTTTCATCGCTATCGCACACATATACATGTAAAGGTTACGCCCGTTAGTCTTCCTGATTGCGATCCGCCGATGCGATGTGAGCCGTCTATTCGCACGCGCGATCGACGGTCAACGTTGAATCGGCGATCTCTATCGCTCATTCCACACAACCTGTGCCGATACCTCCACCGATACTTCCGCCGATGCGACCCGTCGATAGCGATCATCAGCGGTGTCCAACTCCGATTGCCACTACCTGGGACAGTAAATTTGCGATTTGCCGCTTAGATCTAGGCCGTTGATTGGCCAGGTCTAACAACAGCTATTCATTCTTGAGTTTTAAGCCTGCGATAAGGGTTTTTTCATGATTTTGAAGTAATTTAGCCTCTCGATAGTGTATTTCTGCCCTTCCAAGGGCTCTTGGCACGCTACGATTTTGACTTTGAATGATCCTTAAGAGGATTTTGAAGACTTTTGGGGAATACTTGGATCTTCTGGCATGATTTTAAGCAAACTTTGGAGACTTTGGGAGTGGCTTGGGTCCATTTTTGGGCCAAATGCCTCCAAGGCTAACAATCACCATATGTGTGTGAGAAGGTGATGTTGAGAACAGGGTAAAGGAGAAACAAAGTATGATGGCGCAATTAACGTATACACAAATGAACATGTATTAGTATTCCTTGGAGGTGAACAACTTGCTTTCATATGTTGTTATTGCATGTTGATGATGTTGCATATATTGTTGTGGAAAAGGAGAAGCAAGGTATGCTAGAAATGTTTGAGTTAATGGCCTAGTTGTTATGGTTGCAAAGCAGCTTGGTATGCTTGGTATGTTTGTTGTGTTTGGGTGCGAGGTATGCCAGATAAGCTAGAACAAATGAGCAACAAAGTATCATGGCACAGTTGGTGTATGCATAGTTGTGTGAAGAGGTGCATTGAGTTATGTTTGTGTTGATGCACTGGTTATGGAAATGTGGTTGCATATAATGAGTTGGTTTGTCATCAGAGCTTGTTATGTTGCAGATATTGTTGTGATGTGAGGCACATACATGATGCAAGGCAAAGGAAAATGTATAAGGCAAAGAAAAAGGAAAAGGCATGAAGAATGTTGTTATGCTTGTTATGTTGAGATGTTATAGTTGTTGATGCAATGTTAATGTATATTGCAAAGTCTATGGTTGCTATGGTTGTTGATTTAATTATTACATGTGGTTGAACATAATATTTGGTGAAGCATTTATTGTATTTTTATATTCAAAACCTCAAAAGGTGTGCAATGAATGAGTGGAATGCAAATAGACAAGTCTCTTCACTTCATTTTCATGTTTGGAATACTAACAACCATCAAATTTTGTTTATAAAAATGTGTGAGGTTACAAGGCTAGTTAGTGAGAGAGTCAGAGATTGTGAGTGAGATGATTAAGTTATTATTCATTAGTTACCTGGCAGAAATAGAGAAGATGAGAAGCAGATTGGAGGAGAAGAAGAAGCAAAGAAATAGATGGAGGTATGCAAATTTATAGACCAGGTACACCAACATATTGTTTCTTGTATGTACCAGGGATTGTAGTCTCCTTTCAACTTTCAGCTTGATAAATAACAGGTTGGAGCTTGTTAAGGTAGGAGCCTCCTATGGGTTGTAGCTTGACGAAAATTGATGGGATTTGGAGTTTCCTTGAAAGTTGAAGCTTGTTGAATTGAGGTAGCAACCTCCATTAGGTTGGTTCCTACAGAAAATCATATGTAATAAGGGAGTAGGAGCTTGCCTTTGCATCACAACAATAACAAATCATGGTTTTCTCCCTTTATGGGTTTCCACTTATATCTGGTGTCCATATATGTTGTTGTTATGTGTTGATGTGATGTTTTGGTTTACATATTAAGTTTTTTGTTCATAATGTGTTAAGATGCTCATTTAATAGTTCAGCTAACCATTGCAAAGAAAAGTAATTTATGTCCATGAATGTACTGAATTGATTCATCCCCCCCTTAGTTTAGTTTAGGTTCCAATAATTCCCTCATCTCTTTCTGTAGTACAGGTCGTTGGTTCAACTGTCTAGAGTTTGCATGAGATTTTATTCTACTTTTGCTATTTGTTAGGGCAAATTTTTTCGAGATGTTCCTTTTCACAGTTCAAACGGGAAACTGGCTTTCTTTTCTCTCCAACTTTATAATGTTCCTTTCCAGCCTTGTCACCATGACATTCTTCTATATATTTAGAGGTTTATGCATGTTTCAATAACTCTTTAATGTATGTTAGGGGTTGTAGCAACATTGTGTTATCCTCACCCAATCTTTTTGCTTTCTAGTGAACCTTTTACTCTATACCTTACAACTCTTCAACTTAGCTTTCAAGCTCTTGAAGGTTTATGCCCCATTATGGAAACTTTCCCCTTCTTGCTCTTGATTGAACTGGTCCATGTTTATGTTGTACCATATTATTGTCCATCCTTTTATTTCTTGCTACAATTGGGTCTTCTTATGTGTTTTCACACATACATAATTGTTAGTTATATCAAGCATAGACAAATTAACTTATTACCTTGCCACGACAATAGTATGCAGGCTGAATTGAAGCATGTTGTATGTTGTTGTTTCACGTATCTAAAACACGTGTCAACCACATATTCCAAAAATTAAAAGGTGCATATCAACATGTTTATAAATATATCATCACTAGGTTTGAAATCAACAAGACTAGCATTCATGACATCTCCAAGTTTAAAATTCAATTAGAAAACAAAATAACATATTAGATTACGCCATTGCTATCGTTTCACTATTTTTATATCAATACATGCATATAACACACAATCACCCTTTAAATCCCACTTTCTGTAATAGAGCTCCATTTTTTATCTCCAAAGGTCCAATGTAGAACCTTCATTTTTCGTTTCTCCTTCTCCTGAACCCATCCAATCCAAACATTGAACCTTAACACTCTAATACCACTCTATAATCCTCCCTCATGTTGATAAAATAGAATTTTTTATGCTTCTCCCAACCAACCCCTCGAATCTCACTACGGTGAGTGAAATAGTGGGACAAGTCTGTGTTAGCTTTTAAGCCCTATGATGTGATAGGTTTAGTGAGAATTTACAAGATTTTATGATTTTTGATAATTGTTTAAAGGATGCATAAGTGAAAAATAAAGATAGAATACAATATTTACAAAATGATATATGAAGTTTTAGAAAAATGCAAAAATGTACATAAACATATTAAAATATCCTTATATAAATCATAAATCAGACATGGATAACAACAAACTAATCAACCTTTCAAGACTTTTAGGCCTCAAAAGCTATAGAGCCCCAGTTGTGTTAAACTTGTAAATTAAAGAAAATAAAGTGTCAATAAAAATGTAGAATTATGCGAGAATTATATGCATTGAAGAAAAAAAAGGATGATTTTATTAAATAAAAGTTATGTGTGCACAACAAAATCAAAAGGACCATTGGCAAAATCAAACTCAAACAATTGTAATGTAAAATTCATATGCAGAAGTCTGTGAAAGAAAAGAAAATGATGAAACGGTCTTCAAAACACCTTCAGATACCCTAATATAATGATAGACAATCAGTTTCTTTATAAAAGTAATGGATGTTACCACTAGTCAAATAAAACCAAACCTTCAAACAACCAGTAAAAATAACAGGAAAAAAAATAAAAAATCAAGTTATCTAAATTGTTGAATCCAAAGATGAGTGGAGTTTCTTGTCAATCAATATCTTCCTTTTGAATAATATTTGTTGTCACCTTTTGGTTCAGCTCCTAATAACTCACATAACATTGAAATCAGAGGAAATGAATGGCAACTAGAATTTAGTGGATACCTCTCATAATGGTCTTCTCTCCCTTGCCTTCATTGCCCTCTCCCTCTTTTATACTCCATCAAAATGGTTAGGCAATTGAACCACTTGAGTAATTAATTACAACATGTTCTCTAATCTAATTTTAATTAGAGGTTGAGGGTGGGGTTCTAAAGGTGAGATTAAATAAGTAAAATTTATAAATTATTTGTTTGAGTTTTCTAGTAGGTGGGACCCCCCTTATTCCATAATATAAGTCATTTAATATGACTTTCAAATCATAATAATATGATCATTATAAATTATGTGTGCCAGATAATAATACATAAAATAACCACGTTGTTATGTAATGTGCATAAGCAAATATAACTTCCCCACATTCATAAAAAACATCATTGAATATGCAAATGTGTGCTGGAATAAACATCATCAAACAAAAATGTATAACCTCCTTGTGCCTCCCAAAAGACCCCTTGTCTCTCCATCATGATCATGACCCATGTATAAAAATATATACTCCCCAATATATGAGCATTCTCAAAATAACATAGTATATGTGTCGTGGAAAACCCTCCAAAGAAGCCATCATAGAAGTAAGTGTTGTAAAAATATCCACATATATACACACACAATTTATATGTCAATATAAACTAGTGTAAGTAAATCAAACAATATTGAAAGACAAACAACATCCATCTGTGCATCAAAATGATACTAAAAGAATCCATGATCTATCATTTCAACTTGTGGAAGGAGCACTTTCGGCTTCTTTCTCTTCCTAGCAAGGATGGGGTGTCACTGAGGGAGAGGAATCAGATATGGTAACCTGGGATTTTTTTTCTTTTATTGCTTGCAACAGGTCAAGGGATGGCTACACGTTTGGAGGATTGAGCAAGTGGATGGACAAGTACAATATTCTACTTAGAAACTTGGACAACAAATGGGGGAGGTTGATCGACAGGTATAGAAAGTTGAGGTGCTTCCTGTGGAAAATGTACAACACGTGAAGCAGTGGATTGTATGTAATGAAATACCTTTGCTTTAGGAGGAGAAGGGAGCAATCAAACAATAGGCCAACCTTGAATATAACACAAAGGTTGTGTTAGAATCACATTTTTCCAACCATCATTATTAGGAATAACAAGAGGGGCAGACATGTGGGGTGACACAGGGATACCAATTCTTAGTTTATGATGAATAAGAGGCTACTGAGGCTAAGCGATGGGTTGAGAAATAGGTTGGTCTGTGATGTTCACTATGTTAGTTTGGAGTAACTACCTTAGTTCCTCTAAATCCCCATCCAAATGGAATGACACCTTGGGTCTCCTTTCTATTCTTATCCCCAGATTTCTATCTTTGTTTCCTATTCCTCTGCCTCTGTTTTTGTTAAAGAAACTCATACTGTAACACAAATATTAAAGTTACTCGCAGATCATAATAAAACAAGCAATTCCAGCAATAACAAATTTATTATTACTTGAGTCTTTGAAATAACAAACAATTAGGAAAACAATTTCAAGGAAGGGGTAGTTGCTTGATACATCAACAAAGTTCAGCGGTAATCATATATTTGCACCAGAAAAGTGGGAACAACTTAGGGTTTTTCTGTAAATTTCAAAGATATGAATACATATAGCAGTATAAAATTCAAAGGAATCCAATCCCTTTTATATTTCATAGATAGTTGTTTATTATGTAGCAACAAAACCCTTTGTATGTTTTGAATGTAAGGGTTTCATATAATTTAATTGGAAGCAAATTTGGGGACTGCGTATATGGGTGAATGCATCAAAGCATGCAAAACTTGAGTTTTGAATGGGTATAAAACAATGATAATACCAGTAAACATAATGAAACAGATGCACAAGCCGATTTTCTAGTTTTGCTCTGGATAAAAGAGATTTGTTTTGCATTACTAATAGGGCAATTACCAAACGAGAAACATTTAAATGAAAAAGTTATGAATTTATAAGCCCTGTAAGAGAAACAAATAGATTTCTCTTAAATTCCATTCCTCCTTTTTGTTGATAGACAAAAATTTGTGACACAACAAAATTCAATAATAAGTAGACATGTTCGAATATATTCTAGTGAATTAGAATCAGGAAGAGAATAAGTTTCGCCCTTGATCATACAAAAGAGTAAAATTCTTACGCACTGGAAATATCAATGGTTTTGTGCCTAAAACCCCGGGATTTTGAGGGCTCCCATTGACAAATGGGTTCTATTTAAAACTATAACTAATTGTCCATGGGTTTATATCAAAACCTGACTAATATGTAATCAATATAATAAATATTTAACCAACAATTAGAACCTTTCTGAATGGAACATAGTGAAGATGTTCTGCACATTTTTGGATTTTGTTCCAAAAGGTTTTTATAACATAGCAAGAGCACATATAATAAGATATGGCACAACACCTATGTGAAAATGTGCATAGACAACATACTTTGTTCAAGAGCAAAGTGCATAAAGAGACTAGGTTTTTAAAACCTTACTTGAAAGCTAAAATTGGAGTGAATTTTAGTCTACATAGGAAAAATTCAAGTGCTTTTGTGTCTGAGGCTTTGGCCTCAAAGAATCACAGTGAGTACACAAGAAAAGTTAAATAGAAATACCATGGTGTAAATTAAAGTATTGTGAAACCTCATAAGTATCCATTTTTCATTGCATGCAAGTGAACCTTGTGTTCTTTAAAGGCATGTAGTGAGAGAGGTTACATATAAACTAGGAAAATGAATCGAATAGGTTCATGAGTGCTCTCAAATAAGAAGGAAGAATGATCACATAGAAATTTTGCGATATACTCAAGCAACTAATATATAAACACAAGGGAGAGCCTATATAAGGAACAAAAGACTCAAAGTAAACATGAATTCATCCATTACTAGAGTGACCAACTCGTTGTTGACATACTTGTCAAGTTAGCGCCCCAAGAAAATATTTATAATGCAAACCCAGTCTTTGTTCTCCTCGGCTTCTAGCATAGCTCAAAAAAAATTCAAATGTATAACCAAAAAGTAGAAGCAAAACACACTGAATATTCCCCTGAAAACTCATAGGCAAATGAATGTTAGCATGCAATGACCGAGATTAGTGAAATGATGGGGAATAAATTTCAGAATAAATGTCATTATAAGGGTCGTTGAGTAAGGGTGGTGATTCATCAAAAGGTTTAGAACAAACATGACCATTAAACTGCCATATCAAGATTTGCTTTTAACATTCATGAATGGAGTGACATTGCGTTAGCAAGATTGCAATAAACGGGAGGAATGAGTCAACGTAGCTATTGCAATAAACCGGATATGCCATTAAATGGCGGACTTGGGTGGTGAGATTAATATTGAAAATGAATAGGACGAGCAACAACAGAGTGTTACCTATGTGTTTCCAGGTGGTAAATGATGAGGTAGGGACAATCAACGCATTCGATGACACATATAATAATTAATTTCCATGTTGGTTGAATTAATCCTATGTTACAACCAATTTCACATTATGCGTCAATGGGCAGTGCTATTACTATATCATATATAATCTCTAAGCACTTGATCTTCACTTAATATCTACAACTCTGGTCGAAAACTATGAACGCAACCTTGATTACATTTACACATATACCTTACCACGTACTCGACCATATCATGTAATACAAATTTACCAATCATGGTGAAAAAATAACCTTATTACGTTACCATTCTTTTGATATTAATTATGCCACATAAACTATTTCATATGCACCATTAGAACATCATCACATGTTCTAACACATAAGGGAGGTAACCCACAACTTTATAATAAGATGTCATTCATTCAATTCAAAGTGTACCTTGTATTGTTCTTAGAGTTCCAACCTTATTTAATAACACAATCAGAAGGCCGATCCTGTAAAATGATACAACATATTAACACATATATATAAGATTTGCTACCATATGAAAAAAAAGGTTTATGATAGTGCAAATACCCATACTATTGTGACATATTGCCAACAATGCAAATGTATGTGATATATCTTATGGGTGCGCATTTGTTTCCAATTTTGGTATCATATGTTCAATTTTTTAATATTTGTGGAAAAAATTGTGAATAGTTTTTGAAACCAACATTTCAGATTAACTTAGTGAGTCCATCATCATGGCAATGTGATTTGTATTTTGAGAAGAGAGAGCGTGAAATCATGGAGCTATTAATAGTTAATTGAGAAAATTATTTGATGTCGTCTTTTAAATGACTAACTCATTATTATAATTTTTTATAATTATTAAAAAATTTAATTAGTGATAGATTTAAAATTCCATCATGCTTTATTTATTTATTATTTATTAATTCATGTTAATTATATGTTATATTTAAATTCTTTGCTATGTATTAAATGTTTGGTTAATAATGTGTACATTTTTTTAATTCATGTGAATAATATGTTATATATTTAAATTCTTTTCTATGTATTAAATGTTTTGTTAATACTGTATACAATTTTAAAGTTATAGTTTGAAGGTTTATTTATGTTGACTTAGTTGATTTTATTTAAAAGAGAGTTAAATAGGGTGTTAGTTGTGATTGGTTAAAGTTTTGATTTTAATTAATTTATGAATGTTTGTTAATTACTCATTAAATTATATGTATATTTACTGTTTTTTTTTTTTTAATAAGGGTTTCCCGGTGTTACTTAGTTTTAGTCTGTCATCTTTATTCATGTTGTTGGAGGATTTTTCAATTTCAATTGCCTCTTTCACCATTATTTTTAAATAATGGTCTTCTTTGTAAATTAATTTTGTCTGTTCCATACAAATATAGTGTGAGGAAGAACATGCATGCTCTGCTAGACCTGATTTTTCCGACCTGTTTCTTGCAATATCACTAATGTGTTCTTTTAACCTTATGCCCAAGGATCTCCCTGTTTCACCTATATATACTTTTCCACATGAGCAGGGAACAGAGTATATTCCTTTGTGATTTTTTGGGTCTATTAAGTCTTTGGTAGAATCAAGCATGTTTTTGATGGTGTTTGGGTCTATTAAGTCTTTGGCAGAATCAAGCATGTTTTTGATGATGGACTCACTGAGTTAGTCCAAAACGTTGGTTTCAAAAACTGTTCACAGGTTTTTCCAAAAATATTAAAAAATTCTACCAACTTGTATCGACTCTCTCTTTAACACCATTAAGTCCCACCATGGAAGGGACATAATGAACAATGCTCTAAATTTTAAGAAGCTGAGAATTTCAAGAGCTAGAAACCTATCTAATCTCATCGCGAAATGGAGCCATGGTTTAGATAAACTTAATGAATTTTTATCACACATAAATAGCCTCTTTGAACACATAAAATATTCACAAAGAAGACCATTATTTAAAAAGAAGGGTGAAAGAGGCAATTGAAATTGAAAAATCCTCCAACAACATGAATAGAGATGACAGACTAAAACTAAGTAACACCTGGAAACCCTTATTAAATAAAATAAAATTAAAAAAAAAACAGTAAATATATATATATATATATATAATTTAATGAGTAATTAACAAACATTCATAAATTAATTAAAATCAAAACTATAACCAATCACAACTAACACCCTATTTAACTCTCTTTTAAATAAAATCAACTAAATCTACATAAATAAACCTCCAAACTGTAACTTTAAAATTGTATACAATATTAACACAACATTTAATACATAGCAAAGAATTTAAATATATAACATACAATTAACATGAATAAAAAAATTGTATACATTGTTAACAAAACATTTACTACATAGCAAAGAATTTAAATATATAACATATAATTAACATGAATTAATAATATATATATATATATATAATAATAAATAAATAAAGCATGATAGAATTTTAAATCTATCACTAATTAAAATAAAAAATAAAAAAAATTAGTTAGTCATTTAAAAGACGACATCAAATATTTTTCTCAATTAACTATTAATAGCTCCATGATTTCACGCTCTCTTCTCAAAATACAAATCACATTGCCCTGATGATGGACTCACTAAGTTAGTCCGAAACGTTGGTTTCAAAAACTGTTCACAAGTTTTTCCACAAATATTAAAAAAATCTACCAACCTGTATGGACTCTCTTTTTAACATCATATGTTCAAATTTCCCTTTGCTTCAATCTATTATGTTCACAACAAAAACTTTTGCCTTCGTCCAAGTATGATTGCAAACTGAACATTATTGTATAAGACAACAAGTTTTCTTAAGGTAGGGTCCCACCTACTAATTTATTTTGTTGTGTATATTTCTTTTAACTTTTCTTATTAAGGGAATTGGAAGATACTCGTTGTGGTTAGCGGAACCTTTTAAACATTGACATGCATCAATACCTCCCACCTTCTTGTACCTTCTTATGCTGATGGGGGGTGTTACTTTTAATTAACCCAACCTCCAAGGTCCCATTATGGAAATGGGGTTACAAAATGTCCTTCCTTCCCAAAATTAGCAAAATTAACTTTGAATAACACCATATATTTAACTTCTCAAGAGATTTCTGATGATATAAACCTAATCCAGGTGGATATTGATTGCCATTAGCCTATTCCACTTGGACCCCCACCATTATTTCTTTCAATTTCCTTAATTCTAGCACAATTTACTATTTTTGGCAATTTTTTGGGTCCTCAACCTATGGAGCCGTTTTGAGGCCCTAAACAATGTTTTTTTGGAAAACGAGCAAATTAATTTTGGCGACAAGGGTTTGCAATCAAAAGTTGTAGTCCTCAAACAAATATGTCTAACGAGGTATCATACGCATCAAATAAAGATTGTATGCCGAAGTTACGACCACGGGAAGTTGATGTACCAATTTACCCTAACGGGGTCCACATACTTTTGGCGCTTCATCTCTTAAAGTTAAGTTTTTGGAGGTTTTGGGTTTACCATTGTTCTCAATAATAAATAAGCCTTCAAGCCTCAATGTAGCACAATTCAAAAGACATGTAGCCTCCACATCTCTTCTTAGAGATAAGCTACCATTGCTTGAGCTAGTTTATTTCCATTATGCATGTAAAGAAATTTCAGTACTTTGGTATTAATGAATTGAAATTTTTTTTCATTGTATCCTTGTGTTTCTATTTATATATGTGTTTCATTTTGTTCCTTCACAAATCTAGATTAGTGGTATAAGAGCGATCTGCTCTTTCTATGTTTTATGCATGGTCCCAATGAGGTCAGTGTATAAGGAGTTGGGACTTGAACTGGTTGAGCCTCTGCAAGACCGTCCCTATTGATACTGATGACCTTCCATGGCGGAAGAAAAGAAATATGAAGGAGAAGGAGATCTTATCAAACTGTTGCTCAAAGAAGCCCTCGAGCGGTAAAGGAACAAAATGATGGACAACTTTGCGCAGATCCTTTAGCGGATGCCCACTAGCGACGCATCTTCATCCAATAGTCACTTTGGAGGCCCCGCTCCTTCAAGGTACAAGTGAACTTTGATATCCCTATATTCAAGGTCAAATAGATTCAAATGGTGTAGGTAAATGATTGAATCTATTGGAAGGTTATTTTCAGTCCATAGTTTCTTCAATAGGGAGATTGCTTTTGCGCTACTTAAGGTTGCCCGCCATGTCAAGGACTGGTGGGAAACTTATTGTGAGAAAAGGGTTGAGGAACCCTCTCTATTTACAATCACCCCCTCTTGGAACTCTTTCCTAAACGTTGTCAAGGAATAATATTACCTTGTCGGGAGCTATGAGGACATGTACATACATTGGACCACACTACGCTAGTAAAGGACCAAGATGTGCATGAGTTCACAAATATTTTTCTTACTCTATGCACAAAGTTGGGTATCAAAGACTCTGAGTGACATTTGGTGCTCAAGTACCACGGTTGTCTGCACAAATACATTCAGGAAGAAATGGAGTTCCTGGACATCTCCTTGCTTGGTGCATCATACCGATATACTACCAAGATTGAACTAAAATTTAAACATAAGAAATGCGACTTTGGATCTGTGAATCAAAATTAGGGCAAGAGTGCCCCCAAACCACAAAACAAAGGACAGAGCTAAGGTAGAGAAACCCAAGAGAACCCATCGAAGCTGCAAGCAAAGAATGACGCCACAAAGACGAAGAAGGACACAAAAGAGTGGTTTGAGTTCCACAAGAACCCCACTCACAACACAATTGAGTGTCGTACCAAGAAGTCATTTGATCTAGGTGGATGTTGGTGGCCACCCACCTATTCCAATAGGACCCCCACCACTTTTTCTTTCATTTTTTCCATTTCCTTAATTGTAGCACAATTTACTATTTTTTGCAGTTTTTCGGGTCCTGAACTTCCGGAGTTATTTTGAGGCCCTAAACGACGTTTTTTGGGAAAATCCGGGCCAACATTGGTTTTTTACTAATGTTTGCACTCAAATTTTGTATTCCTCAGATAGATATTTCTAACAAGGTATTGTGCACGTCAAACATAGATCGTATGCCAAAGTTACGACCCCGAGAAGTTGATGTACCAATTTACCCAAACGGGGCCCATAGTTTAGCACTTCATCTCCTAGGGTAGGGGTTTTTGGATGTTCAGGGTTTTCCATTTATCTCAATAATAAATAGGCCTTTGAGCCTCATTGTAACACAGTTCAGAGGCATGTAGCCACCATATCTCTTCTTAGAGATAAGCTACCATCGTCTGAGCTAGTATTATTTCCTTTCTATTTGTAACCCTATTTCAGTATTTGATATTAATGAAATGAAGTGTTATTTTTGTTGCATCTTTGTGTTGATGGTTATATATATAATTTTTTGTGCTTATGTTTAAATTCAGATCAGTGGTATCAAAGCGTTCTACTCATTCCCTATTTTTCTTTGCATGTCCCCAACGAGGTCGGGATATAAGCACTTAGGGCTTGAATTGTTTGAACCTTTGCAAGACCTGCCTTGCAAATCCTGACAGCCTCCCATGGCGGAAGAAAATAAAGATGAGGGGGTAGGAGATCCTATCAAAATCTTACTCGAAGAAGCCCTCGAGCAACAAAGGAACACGATGATGGACAACTTTGCCCAGATCCTTCAGCGGCTACCCAGGGGCGACTCATCTACTTCCAGTAACTACTCTGGAAGCGTCGCACCCTTTAAGGTACAAGTTAACTTTGACATTCCCATGTTTGAGGATCAAATAGATGCAGATGTCGTAGATAAATGGTTAAATTTGCTAGAAGGATATTTTTCTGTTCATGATTTTCCAGCTGGGAAAATACTACTTTTGCTCTTCTTAAAGCTAACCCCCACGTCAAGTATTGGTGGGAAACATACTATGAGCAGAAGGATGAAAGTACACCCTCACTATTTTCGGTCGCACCCACTTGGGATTCGTTCTAAGATGCCATCAAGGAGCAGTACTACCCTGTCGGGATCTATCAGGATAAATACATAAAGTGGACCAGACTACGACCGGGAAGGGACCAAGACGTGTCGGAGTTTACCAACGTTTTTCATACCCTTCGCACGAATTTGGGTATCAAGGATCCTGAGAAACATTTGTTACTCAACTACAGAAACTTCCTACACAGGTACATCCAGGATGATATGGAGTTCTTGGACATCTCCTCGCTTGGCACGATGTACCAATACACTGTCAAAATTGAGCATAAGCTTAAATAGAAAAAGCGAGACTTTGGATCTGCAAATCTGAAGCAAGGGAAAGGTGCCCCCAAACCGTAGAGCAAAGGGAAAAGCCAAGGAGGGAAACCCAGGATAACCCGTCGAAGCCACAAGAAAATAACAACACCATGAAGACAAATAAGGACATGGGAAAGTGGTGTGAGTTCCATTAGAGCTTCACCCAAAACACAAGTGAGTGTTGGGCCAAGCAGTCACTGGTGGTCGAGCTGAAGGCTTCTGAGTCTGACGCATGTTTCGACTCTGAGCGAGAACCCGACAAGGGGAATGATAAAGGGAAACCAATCATTGACGCAGAGCCTAGTTCCATTGTGGCCACCAACAAGATCCAAAATATTGAGCCTGAATATCCAAAAGATGGGGAGTGCCTATTCCACTCACATATGTGGGTGAAGGGTTCTTCGCTACAATTCATTATCGACAGCGGGAGCCAAAAGAACCTCATTTCAGCAGAGTTCGTGAAGAGGCTGGGCCTACCGACTACAGCACATCCATAGTTTTACACCATCAGGTGGCTTCACTAAGGATGAGATCTTTGCGTTAGCCAACAATGTCGCCTTCCCTACAACATCAAACCATTCATAGATGAGGTATTGTGTGATGTTAATCCTCTTGAAGTTTGTGATGTATTATTAGGACAACCATTCTTATGGAAGCAACATATTGTATATGAGTCTAGACCTCACTCTATTATTATTTCTTTGGGTACTAAGTTATACAGGATACCGGAGGTAGCCCCACCTACCGCCATCTCTTTGATCTCTGATAAGAAATGCAGTAAGGTCATCTACCAGACTAGGCAATTTGTTTTCTTTCTAATTCACTTTCAAAGTAAGGGGAAGGTTGTAGCCACGTCCATGGCCCCCGGGAAGGGTTCCTCCAAGCAGCAGAAGCAGGTGGATGCAGTCGTGGAAGGATACAGGGACATATTCTCCTCACCCACGAGGGTACCCTTGCATTGTCAGATCAAGCATTCAATCGATCTCTCCCGGAGTACCTCTACCCAACGAGCCGATATATTGTCGCTCCATTCTGGAAAATGAAGAGATCAAGCAATAAATCCAGGATTTGCTGCAAAAAGGGCACATATGACCAAATTCCTCGCCTTGTGGGAGCTCGATTGTACTGGTACAAAAGAAGGACGGAACCTGGAGGCTCTACATTAATTATCGGGCATCAAACAAAATCACTGTCAAGAACATTTATCCAATACCATGGATTGATGACTCGTTGGACAAAATCAAGGGGGCCAAGTATTTCAGAAAGATTGATCTAAAGTCTGGTTATCACCAGGTTCCAATAGAGCCCACATATGTATGGAAGACTGCCTTTAAATTCAAGGAAGTCCTTTTTGAATGGTTGGTTATGCCCTTCAGGTTGACAAATGCCCCTGCTACTTTTATGAGGCTAATGGATAACATTTGCGGCCCTTTACCAACTCGTTCGTGGTGGTTTATTTGGATGAAATCCTCATCTTCAGCAAGAGTTAGGAATAACACTTGCAACACATTCGGCAGGTCCCTCGAACCCTTTAGAAACACAATCTGTGTGCCAACTTGGAGAAATGCACCTTTGGCATGAGCCAGGTCCAATACTTTAGGTACATCATAGGTGAGCATGGCGTGCATGTGGAACCAACCAAGATCCAAGTCATTTGGGATTGGCTAGCCTCAACCACTTTAACAGAGCTTCGCATCTTTTTGGGCCTTGCAATTTTTTCTCGAAGGTTTGTGTTGGGATTCTCCTGTATCACTTGGACTTTGAGTTAGATTAATAAGGGCAGGGCAAAAGCAAAGTTTTCCTATTCTGAGTCCCAACAAAAGGTGTTCATTGAGTTGAAGTGTCACCTTTGCTCTACACCGGTACTCACACCGCCAGACTTGTAACATCCATTTGAAATCGAGACAGACGCCTCAAACTATGCTATTGGTGCAGTCCTCACCCAACACGGGCATCCAGTGGCCTATCATAGTGAGACACTTTCTGATACAATTTGAAAGTACCCCACCTATGATAAAGAAATGTATTCCATCGTGTAGGCTTGCCGACAGTGGAAGCACTACATTCTGGGGAAGGAGACGGTCATCCACACCAATCACCAACCTCTTCATTTTATACAGACACAAGGGAAGTTGCAGAACGATCATCATCAGAAGTGGTCTACATATCTACAATAATTCCACTTGAACATTAAATACAAAAAGGGCAGCACCAATCATGTTGCAAACTGCCTCAGTCGGCCCCTAGTTGCAACACTGACTACTATTCTCAACTCTTGTGGTCACGAGACCTCTGGATGGCTGCAACTATACAAAAATTATCTAGAGTTTACCTCCACATACCAGATGCTAGTAGATGGGAAGAAAGTTCCTAATTTCCACCTCCAAGATGCATTATTATGCTACCTGGGCCACATTTGTGTTCCTTCAAGTGAGCGTGCCAAACTAATTTGGGAGGCACACTACAATCGAATCGCAGGACACTTTAGGGTGGAGAAAACTGTGATTGTACTAAAAAAGTACTTCTATTGGCCCAAACTCCAACTGGATGTTGGGAAATATATCATATCCTGCATTGCCTACGCCATCGCCAAGCCATCCATCAAGAAGCAAGGCTTGTACACTCCTCTGCCTACTCCTAGCTAGTCGTGGGAATCCATCTCCATGGACTATATGTCTGGACTCCCTTTTACCAAACATGGTAATGACTGTGTATTTGTGGTCGTGGACAGATTTTCTAAGATGGCTATATTGGCAGCCTACAAGAAGAGTATCACAACAGAGGACACTACCAAACTCTTCTTTGAACAAGTATGGGTACATTTTGGGATCCCATAGACCATTATATCAGATCGGGATAGCAGGTTCCTAATCACATTCTGGTCAAGCCTCTAGACACTATTTGACACCAATATCACCAAGTCGATTGTCTTCCATCCCCAGACTGATGGTCAAATGAAGGTTGTCAACAGGATCATAATGCACATACTTCGCATGTACAACTCCAAGCATCATCGAACCTGGGATGAGAGTCTTCCATATGTGCAACACAATTATAATACAGTTCTCCATAGCCCGATTGGTCGTAGTCCCTTTCAAGTGGGTCTAGGATTTCAATCGTTGTGTCTAATTGATGTTGTCATGCCTCAGGCGACTACACAGAAATAATCCACACATGTATCGTCCGAGGCGGATAAAGCGACGTATTTATTAAACGCATCCAACACATTCACCAACAAGTTCACAACAACTTGGAGAAGTCAAATTCCAAGTACAAGCAACGACATGATCAACATCAGGTGCCACACAAGTTTCAGGTGGGCGACAAAGTCTGGTTGCATTTTCAGAAAGAATGCCTTACTAGAGCCCATCGGAAGTCCAGACTACTCTAGTATGGTCCTTACACCATTACCAAGGCTATGGGAGACAATTCTTTTGAGCTTATCATTCCCCCATTCCTTGGTCTGCACCCAGTGTTCAATGTGGACCGCCTTCGACCATACTTCCCACAATTACTTGACACATCATACATTGCAGAACAACTCACACCAACAGAGTTAAATCCAAACTGCATGGAACATGCCACAACTGATTGTATTATGGATGCACAGGTCAAGAACACTCACTAGCAGAAGATCCAACTATATCGGGTTGTCAAAGCTAGCCAACTCCTGCACCAAGGCAAGTGGCTCACCAGGGACCAGGTTCAACAAAAGTTTCCCCATCTCATGGAGGCACTCAACGCAATGGGGACCATTGCTTCCTGGGGGGGACTGATCCAGGTGAATTTTGGTGGCCACCCTTCTATTCCACTGGGACCCCCACCACTGTCTCTTTCAGTTTTTCAGTTTCCTTAATTGTAGCACAATTTACTATTTTTGGCAGTTTTTTGGGTCCTAAACTTTCAAAGCCATTTTGAGGCCCTAAACGATGTTTTTTTAGGAAAACCATGGCCAACGTGGGTTGTTGTGTGATGTTAGCCACTTGAAAGTTGTATTCCTCTTATAGATATTTCTAAAGAGGCACTGTGCATGTGAAACAAATATCATATGCCAAAGTTACGACCCTAGGAAGTTGATGTACCAATTTACCCAAATAGGGCCTATAGTTTGGCACTTCATCTCCTAGGGCTAGGTTTTTGGATGTTTAGGGTTTTACATTGTTTCTCAATAATAAATAGGCCTTTGAGCCTCATTGTAACATAGTTTGGAGGCATGTAGCCGCCACATCTCTTCTCAAAGCTAAGCTACCATTACCCGAGCTAGTATTATTTTCTTTCTGTTTGTAAGCATATTTCAGTATTTGATATTAATGAAATGAAGTGTTATTTCTGTTGCATCGTTGCGTTGATGGTTATATCTGTAATTTGTTGCGTTCCTGTTTAAATTCAGATCATCATTAGTGGCCAAGTTGAAAGCTTCAGAATCTGATGCATGTTATGGTTATGAGCCAAAACTCGACAATGGGAATGACAAGGGGAAGAAAATTATTGAAGCAAAACCCAGTGCCACCGTTGCCACCACCAAGGTCCAAAATATTGAGCCCGAAGATCTAGAGGAGGGGGAGCGTCTCTTCCACTCACAAATGTGGGTGAAGGGTTCTCCATTTCAATTCATTATTGACAACGAGAGCCAAAAGAACCTTATTTCAGCAAAGGTTGTGAATCAGTTAGACCTACTGACCACACCGCACTCGCAGTCGTACACCATTGGGTGGCTTCACAAAGGATGAGATATCTACGTCAACCAGTAGTGTTGCCTTCCCTACAACATGAAGCCCTTCATGAATGAGGTAATGTGTGATGTTGCTCCTCCTGAAGTTTGTGATGCGTTATTAGGCCAACCATATGTGTAGAAGCGTCATGTTGTGTATGAGTCCAGGAATCAAAATATTATTATTACTTTGGGCAATAAGTTATACATGATACCTTAGCCCCGCCTACCGCCATCTCTTTGATATTTGCTAAGAAATAAAGTAAGATCATATCCCAAACCGATAAATTTGTTTTCTTTCTAATTTACTCTCAAAGCAAAGGGAAGATAGTGACCACATCCAAGGACCCCAAGAAGGGTTCCCCCACACGATAGAAGCAGGTGGATAAGGTCATGGAAGAATACAGGGACATATTCACCTAACCCACAAGGGTACCTTTGCACTGTCAAGTCAAGCATTTGATCAATCTGACTCCCATACTACTTCTACCCAATGGGCCGATATATTGTCGCTCCATTTTGGAAAATGAAGATATCAAGCGGAAGATCTATGAGTTGCTACAAAAAGGGCACATCTGACCAAGTTTCTTACCTTGTGGGAGCTCAATTATACTTGTACAAAAGAAATATGGAACCTAGAGACTCTGCATTGATTATCAAGCACTAAACAAAATCACTATCATGAACATGTATCCAATCCCACAGATTGATGACCTTCTTGACCAACTCAAAGGGACCAAGTATTTCAACAAGATTGATTTGTAGTTTGGCTATCACCAGGTGCCAGTAGAACCCACAGATGTATGGAAGACCGCCTTCAAATCCAAGGAGGTCCTTTTCGAGTGGTTGTTCATACCTTTTAGATTGATAAATGCCCCTAAAACTTTTATGAGGTTGATCGATAACATCTTGTGGCCCTTCACCAACTCGTTCGTGGTTGTATATCTAGACGACATCCTCATCTTCAACAAGAGTTGGGAAGAGAACCTATAACACATTTGGCAGGTCCTTCAAACCCTACAACAACACAAACTATGTGCCAAATTGGAGAAAGCACATTTTGCATGAGTAAGGTCTAATATCTAGGCTATATCATTGATGAGCAAGGCATGCATGTATATCTCTCTAATATCTAAGTCATTCAGGATTAGCCAACCCTGACCACTCTAACAGAGCTCCCAAGATTTTTGGGCCTTACCAATTTTTATCGGAGGTTTGTGTTGGGATTCTCTCATATCAATTGGCCTTTGAATCAAGTTACCAAGGGTGGAGTGAAAGTAAGGATTTCTGGTCCGAGTCCCAATAGAAGGTGTTTTTTTAGCTGAAACACCGTCTATGCTCTACACCTGTACTCACATTGCTACACCTACAAAAACCACTTGAAATTGATACAAACGCCTTCGACAATGTTATTGGTGCAGTTCTCACCCAACAAGGGCATCTAGTGGCCTATTACAATGAGACACTTTTTGATACAATTCATAAATACCCCACCTATGATAAAGAAATGCATTCCATCATTCAGGCATGTTGACAATGGAAACATTACATTATGGGGAAGGAGACAATCATCCATATAGATCACTAACCTCTTTACTTTATCTAGACACAAGGGAAGTTGCAGAATGATCGACATCATAAGTGGTCTACATATTTGCAACAATTCCACTTAAACATTAAATACAAGAAGGGAAACACTAATCATGTTGAAGATTGCCTCAATCGACCCCGAGTTGCAGCACTGGGTACTATTCTCAACTCTTGCGGCCATGAGACCTTTGGATGGCCGCAATTGTATAACAATGATCCAAAGTTCGCCACCACATACCATATGCTAGTGCATGGCACGAAAGTTCCATATTTCCACCTCCAAGATGCATTATTATGCTACCTGGGCCACCTTTGTGTTCCTTAAAGTAAGTGTGCTAAGTTGATTTGGGAGGCACACCACAGTCAAGTTGCAGGACACTTTCGTGTGGAGAAAATTGTGACCATACTACAAAAGTATTTTTATTGGCCAAAAGTCCGACAGGATGTTGAAAAATATATCAGATCCTAGACTGCATGTGTCATTTCTAAGCCAACCATCAAGAAGCAAGGCTTGCACACTCCTCTGCCTACTTTCATCCAGCCCTGGGAATCCAACTCCATGGATTATCTGTCGAGTGTCCCTTCTACCAAGCATGGTAATGACTATGTATTTGTGGTCGTGGAAATTTTTTCTATGATGACTATATCGGCGGCTTGCAAGAACAATGTCACATGAGAGGACACTACCAAACTCTTCTTTGAATGAGTATGGGTACATTTTGGAATCTCGCAGACCATTATATCAAATCAGGATAACAGGTTCCTAAGCAAATTTTGGTCAAGCCTCTAGACATTATTAGACACTAAGCTCGCCAAGTCGATTGCATTCCATCCCTATATTGATGGCTAGATAGAGGTCGTCAACAGGATGATAGTGCACATACTACACATGTACAACTCCAAGCATCCACGAACCTGGGATGAGAACCTTCCTTGTCTGAAACACAGTTATAATAGAGCTCTCCATAGCTCGACTAACCGTAGTCCTTTTCAAGTGGGTTTGGGTTTCCAACCACTGTGTTTTATTGATTTTTCCATGCCTCATGCGACTACAAAGACAAAATCCACACATGTATAGTCTGAGGCTGATAATGCAACCTAGTTTATCGAATGCATCCAACACATCTACCAGTAAGTGCACGACATCTTGGATAAGTCCAATTCCAAGTACAAGCAGTGACATGATCAACATCGGGTGACACACAAGTTTAAGGTGGGTGACAAAGTTTGGATGCATTTGCAGAAAGAATGCCTTACTAGAGCCCATCGGAATCTCAAACCACTCTGATGTGGGCCTTAAACCATCACCAAGGTTGTGGGAGACAATGTTTTTTAGATCAAAATTCCCCCATTCCTTGGCCTACACCAAATGTTCAATGTGGACCACCTTCAACCATACTTTCCACCATTACTGGACTAACACTAACAAAGCTAAACCCAGACTACATGGAATAGGCTGCAACTGATCGGATCATGAACACGCATATCAAGAACAATAGCTAGTAGAATATCCAATTGTATAATATTTTCAAATATGGCTAACTCTTGCACCAAGGCAAGTGGCTCACTAGGGACCAAGTTCAACAAAAGCTTCCCCATCTCATGGAGGCACTCAATGTAATGGGTACCATTACTTCCCAAGGGGGAGGACTGATCCAAATGGATATTGGTGGTCACCCTCCTATACCACTTGGACCCCCACCATTTCTTCTTTCAGTTTCCTTAATTGTAGCACAATTTACTATTTTTAGCAATTTTTCAGGCCTTGAACTTTCAGAGCCATTTTGAGGCCCTAAATGACATTTTTTTGGAAAATGGGCAAACCCACAATTTGTGGTAATGGTTTGCAGTCCAAAGTTGTAATCCTTGGACAAATGTTTCTAATGAGGTATATTACGCATCAAACAAATATTGTATGCCAAATTTACAACCTCAGGAAGTTGATGTACCAATTTACCCCAACGGAGCCCACAAACTTTTGGTGCTTCATCTCCTAGGATTAGGTTTTTTGATGTTTAGGGTTTTCCATTGTTCTCAATAATAAATAGACCTTCAAGCCTCATTGTAACATAGTTCAGAAGGCATGTACCAGCCACATCTCTTCTCAAAGATCAGCCACTATCGCATGAGTTAGTTTATTTCCATTATGCATGTAAACAATGTCAATACTTTGTTATTAATGAATTGAAATTATGTTTTCATTGTGTCTTTGTGTTTCTATTTATATTTGTATTTCATTTCATTCCTTCATAAATCTAGATCAAAATTTTACCCTAATTCGACTCTCAGATTAAGAGTCATTACCTCCTAAAGATTAACCAATTATCTAGCACCACATGGAACCTCACTTGGCTAATGGATTAAGCACCTCATGGTTTAAACCTTTAGCCTGAGTTAATAGCCAGACCCCTACCTCCCCGACAATTAACGGGATCCACTGCTAGCATCTTCTATGTTATCTAACAGACAATACTTCCATCATATCTTTTGTTAATGCGCTCGCAACTAGGGATGGGTCAACCAACTTGGTGCTCAACGGAAGGCATGGATGGAAACTTTCCTGTATGTGGATGTCAATATTGTAACAGCCCTGGTGAAAATTACATGTAATAAAAGTTAATAAAGACAAAATAATAACCATTGTTGATGGGACACTTATTCCAATATGAATGTTGGACAAGACATCTTAGTATGGGTGTTCATTTAGTTATTAATGGCTAAGGAAATTGGCAAAGGCAATGGCTAAGGATTTGGAAAGGCAAAATGGCATTTTTGGCACATTTATTTATGGAAATAATGGAAATTAGGAGAAAAGGAGGGTGAAAGGTCACAGGTTTCATGTCAGGAGGAAAATGAAGGAAAATAATGGAAAATGAAGAAAATAGAGGCCTCATTCATAAAAAGGCTTTTGAGGATCAATACACATAATTTTGCCAGTTCAATTTTGGAGCTCCCTCATTATTCTCTCTCTCTCTCATACTCTTGGATACTTATAGTTTTATTGGAGCACTCTTGGAGAGTGTGGCATACTTGGAGTTTCGGAGCAAGAAGGCAAAGGAAGAGCAGGAAAGCGGAAGAGGACATTAGGATCAACAACTACAACATATTTGGCTTGCAGGTACCGCGTGGCATGTATGTTTTCCTCACTAGTTTTGGAATGCATGGTAGATGCATGTGGATTATTGGTCAATATCTGTCACTGGCATGGAGGATTGCCTGGATTTACAGTGGATTGCATATCCTTTCCATTTCCAGGATAGCCATGGAGATTATGATTTTATTTCCTTGTTTTGTTTTGATTGGTTCTCATGTTTCCTTTAGCTTGGGTTGAGTTATTAGTTCCTAGAAGCCCTCGTTGGACAAACGCTCTGGATGCCCTATAACAGCTTGGTTTGAGTTACTAGTCCTGGAAGCCTTGGTTGGACAAACGCTATAGAAGCCCTTTGGGGGCTGAGTTACTAGTCTTGGAAGCCCTGGTTGGATAAACGCTCTAGAAGCTCGACGACAGGTGTGGGTTGAGTTACTAGTCCTGGAAGCCTTGGTTGGAACAAATTCTTTGGAGCCCTGGAAATCTTGGGTAGAGACCAATATGATGATGGTTTTGTGATGTCCGATCATGAGGTGGAATCATTGTTTGATGGGTTGAGGTGGTTTGGGCTCTAGAATCCCTGGATGGTTTTGATTGATGTGTTCTATGAGATCCCATATTCATGATTGGAATATGGCATGGGGGTGAATGGTTGAAGAGAAATTTGGCTCAACCATTCTACAGAGGGGTGGAATGTGGAAGTCCCATCCCGAGTTTTGATTTTTCATCATCAATATGAGGTTATTTCCCCTTGTATTTATACGAGTATTATATATTGGTTTATATGCGGATTATATGGCTATGATTTCCTTGGTATTTTTGTTGCTATTATGTTGGTTATGTATATGTTTTATGACAGTAGATATGTATGGCTCTCATCATTTTTTTACTTGCAAATGAATAAACAATATATCTATGACCTAATGGATGAAATGACATTGCTTTTCATGAGAGCATCCAGAGCCTTCTGGATGTTGGTAGGCCTATAGCATGGGAGCATCCGGAGGTCAAGTGGTCTAAAATCTCAGTGGGACCCAGGGGTTGGCTGGCATAAATGTTGAGATTGTAACACCCCTTCCTCCCAGGTCCACCCAAGAAGCCAACTTGCTAGGCAAACATGTGATGAGAGAGGTTACTATAAGGGATTCAATCTCCTTGATGATCTTAAGGAAATGGAATGGACGGAACTCATCAAACAAGCCCATCCACATCAACAATTACACCCCTAGGAGACATGCTAGCCACTCAGACATCCTATCCCTGGGTCCCACCGATGTTTTAAGCCCCTTAACCCAAATTCACTCTCAAGTTGTAAGCAAGACAACGACCAACAACTCAAAGTCACTCTCATAGGCCTCTGTGCCAGCGACTGTGGACTTTTCTCAGCAGACTTGTGCCAATGACCCCAAGATTTGAGCCACTTTTCTAGCCTAGAATCCCGACCTCTGCCCAGAACTTGCTACAACCTTCAGAATCCATCAAAGACATGATAACAATGCTGATAATTCAAAATCAACCTCAGGACTAGGCCTGAGCATCCCCAACTAGGACTGACATTTTGTCAAACACTTGGCATCAATGCAACCTACAGGTCTAGGATACAAGACAGAGCATAAATGACTGAAAGAACTTATGAAACATAACCAAAAGGATCACCTCCTTCTCCATTGAACTATTATATCATCAATTAGGTCTTGCATCCATCCATTTAACAATTACAAGTAAATACATGAAATAAGCATGACATGAACCAATCATTTAACCATGCTTATAACCAACAAAAAACCAATTAAATATCAGAGATATAACAACCATTAAATCCACATATAAACTAGTGCAAAAGTAAGAGAACACAACTTTCATTAATCATAGGTAAATCCAACGAGGTTCAGGACTTCCACGTACCCTTCAACCGTAGACATGGCTGAACCAAATCTCTTTTTCAGCCAGTCACCCCCGTGCCATATTCTAAGCATGAGAGTGGGATCTCATAGAAAAACCAATCCAAGAACAATAAAGGGAATCCATAGGTTAAACCACCTCCACCCGCATCAAACCGTGATCGCACCAAAATCGGTGCTCTGACTACAACCAAAGCAAACTTGGAATGCCATCTAGAATCCATCACTATCCTTGAGGAATTTTTTGTTTCCTTGTCTCTCAAGCTTTACCGCAATCTAATCTCGGATCACTAGGCCCTAAACCGAGACCAATCTGTCAGGCTTACCGCAATCCAAACCCGGATCACTAAGCCCTAAATTGAGACTCCTCCCTCAGGCTTTACCATGTATCCCGCCAAAACTGGTCAAGGGATTCCTAGGCCTTTGGGAATGAACCTTGAGACCACCTCCACCCTGAATTTCGAAATTCATCAAGCAAACAAAAGCTGAAAACTGAAATAAACATCACAACACCATGACATCTGGACAAAGGCAAGGCTAGGCTGAAAACCACTATCATAACCCGATAAAACCATGCTACTGAAAGCAAGAGAACTGTACACTAACATGCAAAGCCATGCATGTCCAAACCAACTAGGAAACCACACATGCAAAAGGTTACCTGCAAGTATTCCTGCTGAAGCTACTTGATTCCGCTCTTCTTCCTTGATCCTTGCTTTCCTTCCTTTCCCTTTTCTTTCTTTTCCTTCCCTGATCCAAAGCTAGAGTACTCCAAGAAAACTCTAAGTGACCAACAATGAGAGAGAGAGAAAGAGAATATTGAGAGAGCTCCAAACTTGAACTGACAAAAGGTTAACACTGACTAAGAAGCTTCAGTAATCAAGCCTACCCACTGATCCTCATAAGCATTTTTATTAACAAGGCCTCTAATTTCTTCACCTTACTTTTCTCCTAATTTCCTTTATTTTCATAAATAATTGTGCCAAAAATGTCTTTTTCCTTTTAATGCCTTTTCCAATTTCCTTAGCCAAAAACACTCATCCAATGATGCCCACTAGGATATATTTTCCCAAAATACAGCTTGGAATATGTGTTCCCTACCTATGGCGTTATTTTGCCTTTATTTACTTTATTACATAGAATTTTCACCAGGGTTGTTACAGAGATGGTTCCTGAGGATCCTAATGCTGATGTTAAAGTCCAGTATGATTTGTTTCCGTTGGTTCCACTTCCTTAACGTGACTTAGGAGGCCGAATCATATCATAGTGACCTCTCGTCGCATGTTTACCCTAGTTGGTCGGTTACTTGGGTAGATGTGGGAGGAGGGTGTTACAGAGTTGTAGCAAATCATGGTTCACCCCTCAGACTGGATGGGTTATATGTTGATTATGCATGCATTTTGGTTGCGTGTGTGTGTCTTATGTTCTTAGACCATGTGCTTGTTGCATTTGCATGGTGTTGATTATGGTTGTAATGATGTTGCCATGTGGAAGTTGATGGTATTGTTGGGGAGTGCATCGTCATGAGTGTATGATTGGTTACATGTTGTTATATGTCACTTACATGTATCATTATTGTATGCTTGGTTACATGTTGCTACCTGTTATTACAAGTATTGCTCATTTATGCTTGATTTTATGTGTTTATGCGTGTGTGTTGCCCATGGTTATTCTTGTGTGGTATTCACATATGCGTTGGTGTATCGTTTACGTTTATGGTTTTGCGTTGTCTACATACATTGGTATGGTTCATGTCGTCATGCATGAGGTCATGGTATGTGTGGTTGACATGGTCATGCGTCAGTGACTAGAATCTAATTAGAATGATGGCTATAGGGTTGTATGCTTGTGAGATGTATTTCTATATTCTGTTGTGATTATGTTATACATGTATCACTTTGATTGGTTGATCTTGCAGATGAGATATCCTCCCCTAACTATAATAAAGTACGTTGGTTTATTGTGATTTGGTTTAGCTCACATGATATACCTTGCACGAAGAAAGATAAAAGATGACTAGCAAGATGGTAGACTACAGTTCCCGAGACTTTCCCTATGGATCATATGAGTAGCATGGTGTTGGGCATTATTTTGATCTAGCAGACACGTTGAGAAGCTTAAAGGCAGAAATAAGGAGTTGTAAGGCAGAGAATGACAAAATCATATAGGCATAGGAGAAACAAGTAGAGGAAAATGCAGTGATACTTCAGAGTTTGTTAGATTTGCAGTGACAGGGACCACGCCAAATCAGCCATGAGTAGGAGGACAAAACTAATGGGGCATATGGTAGTAGGTCTCATGGTGGTCACAGGTCGGATAGAGATGACACAACGAGAGATGGCAGATTGTTGAACACTCCAGATAGGAGAGGTGATGGACACAGTTACTTTCTAGTTTTGGTTCAAATAGGCACTATGATCGTCATCGTTATCATCGTTATAGGAGGAGTGACAGGGGATATTTGTCAGAGGAGTTTAAGAAATAAAAGCCACCTACTTTTGATGGAGAGATGAAGAAACCACATGATGCAGAGGCATGGTTGCTTGCCATGAGGAAGTTCTTCAGGTTACATGATTATTCATAGAACATGAAAGCCAAATTAGCTACATTCAGTCCCAAAGGTAAAGCATACATTTGGTGGGAAGATGTGAAGAATGTCAGATGTAACCATGAGGAGGAATTGACTTGGAGTGAGCTCGAGAGGCTATTCAAGAAGAAGTATTTATCGGAGAGATACTTTGATGACAGGGAAAATAATTCTATGAGCTAAAGATGGGATCGATGACAGATAAGGAGTACACTAGCAGGTTCTTGGAGCTATTAAGTTATGTGCCTTACCTCGCGAAGGAGAAGGTCACGATTTAGGGGTTCATTAGTGGATTATCGGTTGCATTCAAAGAAATGATTGAGTTAGATGAGCCTAGATCATTAGAGGAGACCATATGAAAGATAAGGCATTGCTATGAGCAATCGAAGCGCAAATCTAAGACTGAGCCAGAATCAGGGTGGTAGGCCTCAGATATATAGTGCACAGGACACGCAAACTGTTGGGGATGTTGGTGAAAGTGTTCCTCGTATCTATACATCATTGGATAAAAAATCGGCAGACCATCAGGCATATATCATTGAGATGGACGGTAAGCTTTGTGATCAAGTTATTTCTATTTTGATTGACCTTGGATCTAATTATAGATATGTTAGTACTGACTTGGTGGATAAGTGTGGTTTGAGTAAAGAATTGCATGTAAAATCTTGGTTAGTGCAGTTGGATAAAGGTACAAAGAAGCGAGTTCACCATTGGGTAAGAGCTTGTGCATTTGATTTGAATGGTATGCCTACCACAACACATTTGAACGTATTACCGTTGGGATCATATAGTATGTTGTTGGGCATGGATTGGTTGTACCTTCATAGAACAAAGGTGAATTGTTACGACAAAGCTATTGAGTGCTTGGATGACAATGGAGAACACAAAGTCTTACAGGGAAATAAGAAAGCCACATCAGTTAGGATGGTGACAGCTATGCAGGTAAAGCGTAGTCGCAGGAAAGGGTGTGTGTTATTCATAGTGCACATTTCTAGTGACAAAAGTAAGGAGGTTGAGGATGTAGATGCTTTGAGTAGGTACCTAGTTCTACAACAGTTCCAGGATTTAATTCCTGAGGATATTTTAGAGTTGTCACCTCATAGGGAAGTAGACTTTTCTATTGAGTTGGTGCCAGGGGCAGCTTCGACATCAAAAGAACCTTCAAGGATGAGCACACCTGAGTTGGTAGAGTTAAAGTTACAGCTAATTAAGATGCTTGACAAGGGATACATTAGGCCAAGTGTATCACCTTGGGGCTCACCAGCATTGTTTTTGAAGAAGAAAGATGGTATTCTCATATTATGCATTAACTACATGCAGTTGAACAAAGTGACCATCAAGAACAGGTATTCATTACCAAGGATTGATGACTTGTTTGATTAGTTGAATGGAGTAGCATTGTTCTCGAAGATTGATTTGAGATCCAGATATCATCAGGTGTGCATTAAAGACGAGGGCATTTATAAGACAACCTTCTTGACCAGGTATGGGCATTATGAGTTTGTTGTAGTTCCATGTGGTTTGACTAATGCTCCAACTACTTTTATGTGTTTGATGAATAGTGTGTTGCGTCTGTATTTGGATAAGTTTGTTATTGTGTTCATTGATGACATATTGGTATATTATAAAAATGAGGAAGAGCATGTCGAGCATTTAGCAACAATATTGAGACTGTTGAGAGATCATCAGTTGTATGCTAATCTCATCAAGTGTAGTTTCTTTCAGACTGAGGTAAATTACTTGGGACATGTTGTCTCCAAGGATGGCATTCTAGTAGATCTAGAAAAGATAAGGACCATCATGGAATGGGTAGCTCCTAGAAACGTAGATGAGGTGAGATCTTTCATGGGGTTTGTAGGCTAATACAAGAGGTTCATCAATAACTTCTCACATATTGATTATCCTATCACATCATTGCAGAGAAAGGGTAAGAAGTTTGAGTGGACAGAGGAGTGTGAGGCTAGTTTTGAGCAGCTTAAGAAGTTGTTGACACATGCACCAGTGTTAAATATTGCAGATCTGGACAAAGATTTTGTAGTATGCATAGATGCTTGCAAGAAAGGACTTGGTGGAGTCCTTATGCAGGATGGACAGGTGGTATGCTATGAGTCATGAAAACTGAATGAGCACGAGCAGAACTACCCCACACATGATCTTGAGTTGGTAGTGATCATACATGCATTGAAGATGTGGAGACATTATCTTCTGGGCAGGAGGTTATATTGATGAGTGATCACAATGGTTTGTGGTATCTATTTAACCAACCGAATCTAAATGGTAGGCAGGCTTGGTGGTTGGCCACAATCAGAGAGTTCGGTTTTGAGATCAGGTACATCAAAAGTAAATAGAGTAGGGTGGCAGATGCCCTTAGTAGGCAGATACAGGTAAATCACTTAGCATCTATGAGCTCCTATGGGACAGACTTACAGGATAGGATCTTGCAGGTAGGACAACAGGATGTTAGGTATATGGAGATTATGCATAGGTTGCAACAAGGTACAGGTACAAGTACATGTACATGTAGTAGTACATGTATAGGTACATGTACATGTGGTGGTACATGTACATGTGATGGTACATGTACATGTACATGTAGTAGTATATGCACAAGCACATTTACATGTGGTGGTACATGTGCAAGTACATGTGGTGGTACAGGCACAAGTGTAGGTGCAGAAGATGTGGACTATTACCTTATAGCAGATGGATTGTTTCGATTCAGAGACAGGATATATGTACCAAATAGTAGTGAGCTCAAGAAGGTGATCTTGAGAGAGTTTCATGAGAAACCATATTCAAGTCACTCAGGTTATCAAAATACATTGACTACAGTAAAAAGGTTTTATTATTGGCCGAATCTGAAGAAGGTTGTAGCAGAGTTTGTGGCTAGGTGTTTCAATTGTCAGCGTATGAAAGCAGAGTGTAAACATCTAAGTGGATTACTAAAACCGATTGCGATTCCATAATGGAAATGGGAGGTCATTTCTATGGACTTCATCACAAGTTTGTCGAGGACGGTGAGACAACATGATTCCATCATGGTTGTTGTGGATATGTTGACAACGGTTGCGCACTTCATTCCGGTGAAGTCTGCATTCTCAGCTAGTGATGTGGCACAGGTATTCATCGAAGATGTGGTTTAATTTCATGGTGTTACGAAGAATATTATGTTAGACATGGATGCAAATTTCACTTCCAAATTTTGGAAGGAGTTGTTTGCAGGTTTGGGCACAGAGTTGGCCTTCAGTATAGCTTATCATTTACAAACCGATGGACATACAGAGAGGGCCACCAGGATATTGGAGGACAAGTTGAGGATGTATGTGATGCATCAACAATGGAAGTGGGAAGAGTACCTTCCACTATTAGAGTTCGCTTACAAAAATGGGTACCAGGAGTCACTGAGGATGAGTCCATTGGAGGTATTGTATGGGCAGAGTTGCAATACTCCCATCAGTTGGGGTGATCTAGTTAACAGGGTGTTGATTGGACCGAACATGTTGTTGGACATGGAACAGGATATGCAGGAAATCAAGAATAATTTGAATGCAACATAGGATAGGAAGAAGAGCTATGCGGATCAGAACAGGTTGTTCAAGGAGTTTCAAGTTGGGGAATAAGTGTACTTGTGTTCCAAAGAAGATCTCCTTATAGATTGGATCATGTGCCAAGATGGCACCACGGTTTTGTGGACCCTTCAGTATTGTTGAGAGGATTGGGCCAATATTCTATCGACTTGCACTGCCTCAGACAATGAAATTCCATGATGTTTTCCATGTGTCATTACTTAAGAAGTATGTTAAAGATGTTGATCATGTGATTGACTAGTCTTTATTGCAGGTGGAACTAGATGGAGAATTCTAGCCGCAGCCTCAGTGCATATTACAGAAAAAGGTGCTTATGCTTCGGAAATGAGAAATCGAGCAGGTTAGGGTGGAGCGGAAGCACTTTGGCCCTAATGAAGCTACATGGGAGATGGCAGATCAGATGCAGGCTATATATCCTTCATTGTTTTCCAATTGATGCAAAGTAGTTTTGGTATATGTCTTGGTATATGTTTTGGTACATGTTTTGGTTATGATTGGTATATGTACATATGTATATGGATGTAAATAGCGCCATGAGATATGTTATAAAGCTCCAATAAGCGGTATGGGTGTCATGTCATTATGATGCTATGTTTGTTATATTTTCATGTTGGTTTGCTTCTCAGCAGATTGACCATTGTAAATACTGCATCGAGCTAAGTTATAAAGCTCCATCGGTAGTATATTTTGCTTACAATAGTTTTGTGGTTATAAGTGTTGTTGAACACCAAGGATGGTGTTCCCTCAAGGGGGAGGGTTTTGTAACAACCCTCGTGAAAAATCCATGTAATAAAAGTTAATAAAGGAAAAATAATAACCATGGTTGATGGGACACTTATTCCAAGTTGAATGTTGGGAGAGAAATCTTAGTGTGGGTGTTCATTTGGTTATTAATGGCTAAGGAATTTGTCAAAGGCAATGGCTAAGGATTTGGAAAGGAAAATGGCATTTTTGGCACATTTATTTATGGAAATAATGGAAATTACAAGAAAAGGGAGGTGAAAGTTCACAGGTTGCATGTGAGGAGGAAAATAATAGAAATGAAGAAAATCGAGGCCTCATTCATAAAAAGGCTTTTGAGGATCAGTACACAAACTTTTTTCAGTTCAGTTTTGGAGCTCTCTCATTATTCTTTCTCTCTCTCGTACTCTTGGATACTTAGAGTTTTCTTGGATCACTCTTTGAGAGTGTGGCATACTTGGAGTTTTGGAGCAAGAAGGTAAAGGAAGAGTAGGAAAGAGCAAGAGGAAATTGGCATCAACAGTTATAGCAGATTTGGCTTGCAGGTACCGTTTGAAGTGTATGTTTTCCTCGCTAGTTTTGGCATGCATGGCATATTCATGTGGATTATTGGTCATGATCTGTCACTGGCATGGAGGATTGCCTAGCCTTGCCATTTCTTGGATAACCATGGAGATTGTGGGTTTATTTCCTTATTTTGTTTTGATTGGTTCTCATGTTTCCTTTAGCTTGGGTTGAGTTATTAGTTTCTGGTAGCCCTGGTTGGACAAACTCTCTCGAAGCCCTCTAGCATCTTGGGTTGAGTTACTAGTCCTGGAAGCCTTGGTTGGACAAACACTCTAGAATCCCTTGGGGGATTGAGTTACTAGTTTTGGCAGCCTTGGTTGGAAAAACGCTTTGGAATCCCGACGATAGTTGTGGGTTGAGTTACTAGTCCTGGAAGCCTTGGTTGGAACAAACACTTTGGAGCCCTAAAAGGCTTGGGAATAAACCAATTTGATGATGGTTTTGTGATGTTCGACCATGAGGTGGAATCACTGTTTGATGGGTTGAGGTGCTTTGGCCTCTAGAAGCCCTGGATGGTTTTGATTGATGTGTTTGATGAGATCCCACATTCATGCTTAAAATATGGCATGGGGGTGAATGGCTGAATAGAGATTTAGATCAATCATTCTATAGATGGGTAGAACGTGAAAGTCCCATCCCGAGTTTGGATATTGCATCATCAATATGAGGTTATTTCCCCTTGTATTTCTATGAGTATTATACTGGTTTATATGTGGATTATATGGCTCTGATTTCCTTGGTATTTTTGTTGCTATTATGTTGGTTATGTATATGTTTTATGACAGTAGCTATGTATGGATCTCATCATGATTTTACTTGTAAATGAATGAACAATGTATCTATGACCTAATGGATGAAATGGAATGCCTTGTCATGAGAGCGTCTAGAGCTTCCTAGACGCTAGCAGGCCTATATAGCATGGGAGTGTTCGGAGGTCAAGTGGTCTAAAATCTCAGTGGAACCCAGGGGCTGGTTGGCAGAAAGGTTGAGATGGTTCCTGAAGATCCTAACGCTGATATTGAAGGTCTGCATGGTGTGTTTCCGTCGATTCCACTTCCTTAACATGACTTAGGAGGTCGAATCATATCATTGTGGCCTCTCATCACATGTTTACCCCGGTTGGCTAGCTAATTGGGTAGATGTGGGAGGAGGGTGTTACAAATATTTACATTGTGCCTTCCTTACCCATGCCAAGAGAGGAAGGAGACCCTCATGGATCTTTTGACATGCTTGGTCTAGATGACATGGTTAATCATGTGGCACCAACTAGGTATCCACGTGTATGCTTAGATCCCATGTCATCAAAATCCCCGTCACTCTACCTTCTCAATGCCCTACTGATGTCACATTTACTACAAGGTAAAGTCACCCTGCCACGTGTCATATTTTGTCAATACCATGTATCATCCAAAAAATCAGCCACTTGTCCCTCCAAAAGGGTCATTTATGCTTGCCATGTATTACACCAACAATGTGCCACATTAACGACATTACCACGTCATTCTACCTGTGTGGTGTCCACGTAGACTTACTTGGACTTCATGGCATCTTCCACCTCATCTTGTTTCAAGTCTCGCAAGGGCAATCCTTTCGCATAATTTCATGTTTTCCATTTATAAATGAAAGAGACCTTTGTCACACTCTCTATCAATTGCATGCAGATACAAATGGTTCAGTTGATTCCAGTGTTCACAAATGACGCGACGTGAACTTTCTCATCGTCTCACGCCTATCCTTGGCATCATGCTTGTTGCCGATCATGCCCATTCCAAAGGGTTATCACTTGGCGATGAGGCATGATGCTAGATTAATCCTTTATCGTTTCATATCAATGATAAACTTGCCATTAGGACACTTATTCCAAGGTTAATGTTGGGCAAGACATCCTAGGGGTTGTTCATTTAGTTGCTTGTGGCTAAGGAAATTGACAAAGGTAAAGGCATAAAAGGCATGTTGGCACATTTACTTATGAAAATAATGGAAATTAGGAAAAAAAGGAGGTGAAAGGTCACAGGTTGCATGTGAGGAGGAAAATGAAGGAAAATAATGGAAAATGAAGAAAATAGAGGCCTCATTCATAAAAGGCTTCTAAGGATCAGTTGGTAACCTTTTGTGAGTTCAGTGTTGGAGCTCTCTCATAATTCTCTCTCTTACTCTCATACTCTTGGATACTTAGAGTTTTCTTGGAGCACTCTTGGGGGGTGTGGCATACTTGGATTTTTGGAGCAAAGAGGCAAAGGAAGAGCAAGAAAGTGCAAGAAGGCATATATGGATCAATTTTGGGCAGTGTCCTGGGCTCTGAGCTTGAGAAAGTGGATTAAATCCTAGAGTCGCTAGCACAACACTAATAATTTTGGTCCACAGTCACTGGCAGGTAGGCCTGTGAGAGAAAATTTAGGTTGTTGGTCACTCCCTTGCCCATGGCATGAAAGCGACCATGGCCCAAGAGACCTAAAACAACAATGGGACCCAAGGACAGGTTGTCTGAGTGGCTGACTTGTCTTCTGAGGGTTTTTTTCATGATGTTGGATGTCTGTATGGTGCGTTTTCTTCGGTTCCACTTCCTTAATGTGACTTAGGAGGTCGAATCATATCATAGTGGCCTCTTGCTGCATGTTTACCCCGGCTGGTCGATTGGTTGGATAGATGTGGGAGGAGGGTGGTACAGAGTGGTATCAGAGCATAGTTCACCCCTCGGACTAGATGGGCTATGTGTTGGTCATGCATGCATGTCAATTTCATGTGTTTCTCTTACACTTATATACTCATTGCAATTGCTTGATGTCAGATTAGGGTTGTAGTATGGTTGTCATTGAGAATTTGTTATGGGTTTCATGAAATGTATTTGAAATGAGTGTGTGACTAATTGTGTATGGATTACATGTCGCTTACATGTCAATTCATGGTACCTACTTACATCCTTGTATGTTAGGTTACATTTTTGAATATTTTGATTACATGCATCAATCCTCTAGGTTGATTACAAGAACTGATTGATTATGTTCAACTACATGCGGTTATGCATATTTGTAATTGGTTTGGTATTGCTTATGCATATTGTTGGTTGCATGAGGCAATGTGTACAATGGAGTAATGGTTGTTGTCATGCATGAGGTCATAGCATGCATTGTTGATATGGCCTTGCATTGATGACTATATCCTAGTTAGAGTGATGTTTATGAGTTAATACATTTACTCGCGTATGTTTATATGTTGTTATGACTATGTTATGCATGTATCACACTGATTTGGTAATCTTGCAGACAAGGTATCCTCCCTGAGCTATACTAAGGTACGTTGGTTTATTATGATTTGGTTTATCTAACATATTTTGCCTTGAGGGAAGAAATATCAAATGCTTAGCAAGATGGTTGACTATAAAGACTCTCCTTACGAATCCGAAGAGTAGTATGGTGTTGGGAACCCCCCTGACTTGGTAGTTACATTGAGAAGCTTAAAGGAGTAGATAAGGAGTTGTAAGGCAGATAATGACATAATCATACAGTCATAAGAAAAATTAGCATAGGTGAATGCAGTAATACTTCAGAGCTTGTCATACATGCAGCGGCAAGGACCGCTCCGAATCAGTCGTGAGTAGGAGGACAAAACTAATGGGGCATATGGTCATAGGTCTCATAGTAAACACAAGTTAGATAGATATGACACCATCCAAGATGGCAGATTGTTGGACACTCCGGAGAGGAGGAGGGATAGACACAGGTATGATTCTAGTTCTGATTCAGATAGGCACTATGATCGTCATCGTTATCATCCTTACAGGAGGAATGATATGGGATATTTTCTGGATGAATTTAAGAGAGCGAAGCCACCTAATTTTGATGGAGAGATAAAGAGATCACAAGATGCAGAGGCATGGTGGCTTGGTATGAAGAAATTCTTCAGGTTGCATGACTACTCAGAGAACATGAAAGCTAGAGTGACTACTTTTAGTCTTAAAGGTAAAGTAGACATCTAGTGGGAAGATGTGAAGAATGTCAGGGATATAAATGAGGAAGATATGACTTGGAGTGAATTTGAGTGGGTATTCAAGAAGAAGTATTTGTTAGAGAGATACTTTGATGATAGGGTAAAAGAGTTCTATGAACTAAAGCTGGGATCCATGACAGGCGATGAGTACTCTAGTAAGTTCTTGAAATTGTTGAGGTATGTGCCTTACCTCAAGGAGGAGAAGGCTAAGATTCAAAGATTCATTAGTGGATTACCGGTTACATTCAAATACATGATTGAAGTCGATGAGCCTAGATCATTGGAGGAGGCCATTCGAAAGCTAAAGCATTTCTATGAACAATCGAAGCGCATAACTGAGACTAATTCAAACTGGAGAGGTGATGTAAAGAACAAAGGAAAATGGGATAAATAGCGAGCAAGGCCACAGAATATAGATAAAAAGGAGAATGTTGCACCTCCAAAGAAGTTCAATGCATCAGATAGAGGAGAGGAACATCGGCCTCGGGAGCAGAGTAATGAGCCCGTGCGTTGTTGGACTTGTGGTAAAGATCACATTAGGAGAGATTGTATGCATCATCAGAGTGGTAGACCTTCGATATAGTGCACAGGAGGTTCAAACTGTTGGAGATGTAGGCCAAAGTATTCCCCATATCTATGCAGTCATGGACAACAAGCAGGCCGAGCACCAGGCATCTATCATTGAGATGGATGGTAAGATTTTTATCAAGATATTTCTATTTTGATTGACCTTAGATCTAATTATAGCTATGTTAATCCTGAGTTGGTGGATAAGTGTGGTTTGAGTAAGGAATTGCATGCAGAGTCTTGGTTAGTACAGTTTCCTATAGGTACAAAGAAGCGAGTACATCATTGGATAAGAGCTTCCGCATTTGACTTAAACGGTATGCCTAAAACAACACATTTGAATGTATTACCATTGGGGTCGTATAGTATGTTATTGGGCATGGATTGGTTGTATCTATATAGAACCAAGGTTGATTGTTATGACAAATCTATTGAGTGTGTTGATGACAATGGGGAACCAAGAGTCTTGCAAGGTAAGAAGAAAACCACATCAGTTAGGATGGTGATAGTTATGCAAGCAAAGCGTAGTTGCAGGAAAGGGTGCAAGTTATTTGCAGTACATATTTCTAGTGATAAGGGTAAGGAGGTTGAGGATGCAGATATGTTGAGAAAGTACTCGATTTTAAAATAATTCAGGGATGTATTTCCTGAGGACATTACAGAGTTGCCACCTCATAGGGAGGTATAATTTTCTATTGAATTAGTTCCAAGGGTGGCTCCAACATCGAAAGCACCTTATAGGAGGAGCACACATGAATTGGTTGAGTTAAAGTTGTAGCTGAAGGAAATGTTGGACAAGGGATACATTAGGCCAAGTGTATCACCTTGGGGCACACCGTCTTTTTTGTGAGGAATAAAGATGGTACCCTCGTATTATGCATTGATTATAGGCAATTGAGCAAAGTTACTATCAAGAACAAGTACCCTTTGCCAAGGATTGATGGCTTGTTCAATTAGTTGAAGGGAGCAACAGTGTTCTCGAAGATTGACTTGAGATCTGGATACCTTCAAGTACGCATCAAAGAGGACGACATATACAAGACTGCGTTTAGGACTAGGTATGAGCAATATGAGTTTGTTGTGGTTCCATTTGGCTTAACTAATGCTCCAGCCACATTCATGTGTTTGATGAATAGTGTGTTGTGTCCATATTTGGATTAATTTGTTATTGTGTTCATTGATGATATACTGGTATATTCTAAGAATGAGGAAGAGCAAGCCTAGCACTTAGCCGCAGTGTTGAGGTTGTTGAGAGAGTATCAATTGTATGTTAAGCTCAACAAATGCAACTTCTTTCAGACTGAGGTACACTACTTGGGACATGTTGTCTCCAAGGAAGCCATTGTAGTAGATATAGAGAAGATAAGGGCCATCATGGAGTAGGTAGCTCCTAAGAGTGTGGATGAGGTGAGATATTTCAAGGGTTTGGCAGGCTACTACAGGAGGTTTATTAGGAACTTCTCATAGATTTCTTATCCTATTACATCATTGCAGAGGAAAGGTAAGAAGTTCGAATGGACTGAGGAGTGTGAGGCTAATTTTGAGCAGCTTAAGTAGTTGTTGATGCGTGCAACAGTGCTACAGATTGCAGATCTGAACGAAGAGATTGTAGTATGCACAAATGCTTGCAAGAGAGGGCTTGGTGGAGTCCTTATGCAAGATGGACAAGTGGTATGTTATGAGTCTCGAAAAATAAACGAGCATGAACAGAACTATCCTACGCATGAACTCGAGTTGGCACCGATTATACATGCATTGAAGATGTGGAGGCACTATCTTCTTAGCAGGCGGTTTGTGCTTATGAGTGATCACTTTGGGTTGAGGAATTTGTTTGACCAACTGAATCTAAATGCCAGACATGCTAGATGGTTGGCCACAATCAGTTAATTTGACTTTGAGATCAGGTACATTAAAGGTAAAGAGAACAGGGTGGCAGATGCTCTCAGTAGACGGATATAGGTACATCACTTGGCAGTTATGAGCTCTTATGGGATAGATTTACAGGACAGGATCTTGCGGGCAGGACAATAGGATGTCAGATATATGGAGATTGTGCACAGGTTGCGGCAAGGTACAAGTACAGGTACATGTGATAGTATAGGTACATGTACAGGTGATGACACAGGTACAAATATAGGTAGTAGTATAGGTACAAATGATGGTACAGGTACAGGTACAAGTGCAAGTGCACAGGACTTGGACTATTGTCTTACAGCAAATGGATTGGTCAGGTTCCGGGACAGGATATATGTAACAGATAGCAGTGAGCTCAAGAAGGTGATCTTGAGGGAGTTTCATTGAAGATGCATTCAGGTCACCCAAGATACCAGAAGACACTCATAGCAGTAAATAGGTATCACTATTGGTTGAATTTGATGAGGGATGTAGCAGAGTTTGTAGCAAGATGTTTAGATTGTCAACGAGTGAAGGCAGAGTGAAAATATCCAGGCAGACTACTACAATCGATCGTGATTCCAGAGTAGAAATGGGAGGTCATTTCCATGGACTTCATCACAGGGTTTCCAAAGACAGTGAAGCAACAAGATTCCATCATGGTCATTGTGGACATGTTAACAAAGGTTGCACACTTTGTTTCGGTGAAATATACGTTCTCAGCTAGTGATGTGGCATGAGTATTCATCCGAAACGTGGTTAGACTACATGGTGTTCCAAAGAAGATTGTGTCAGATAGGGATGCGAGGTTCACTTCCAAGTTCTGGAAGGAGTTATTTGTAGGTTTGGGCACAAAGTTCGCCTTCAACATAGCTTATCATCCGCAAATAGATGGATAGACAGAGATGGTCACAAGATATTAGAGGACATGTTGAGGATGTATGTGATGCATCAAAAATGCAAGTGGGAAGAGTATCTCCCATTGGTTGAGTTTGCATACAACAATGGTTATCAAGAGTCACTGATAATGAGTCCTTTTGAGGCATTATATGGGCGGAGTTGTGACACTCCCATTAGTTGGAGCGATCCGGTTAGCAGGATATTGATTGGATCATATATGTTGGTAGTCATGGAACATGAGATGCAGGTGATCAAGAAGAATCTCAAGGTAGCACAGGATAGGCAAAAGAGTTATGCATACAACAATAAGTTGTTCAAGGAGTTCCAACTTCGGGAACATGTGTACTTGCACATCAAACCGAAGAAGAGCTCCTTGTGGATTGGCTCATGTGCCAAGCTGGCACCACGGTTTTGTGGACCCTCCAATATCATTGAGAGGATTGGGTCAGTAGCCTATCAACTTGCTTTGCCTCCGACAATGAAATTCCATGATGTTTTCGATGTCTCATTGCGTAAGAAGTATGTTAAAGATGTTGATCATGCGATTGACTGATATGTACTGTAGGTGGAACCAGATGGAGAATTCTAGTCGGAGCCTCGATGTATATTGTAGAAAAAGGTGCTCATGCTCCAAAACCGAGCAATAGAGCAAGTTAAAGTGCAATGGAAGCACTTTGGGCTTGATGAAGCTACATGGGAGATGACGGATCGGATGAGGACTATGTATCCTTCCTTGTTTGTCGGCTGAGGCAAAGCATCTTTGATATGGTGGTTTGGTGATTGCTTATGGTAGTTTGGTGATTGCTTATGGTGGTTTAGTATTTTCTTATGATGGCTTGGTATATGCTTCATTGTGGTTTAGTATTTGTTTATGTTGGTTTAGTATATGCTTTATGGTGATTGGTATATGCTTTATGATAGTTGATATATGTTATATGATGTTTTGATATATATGCTTAGATATGATGTTAGTATATGGCTGATATATGTTTTGATATATGATTTGGCATATGTTTTGGTATACATATTTTGATGATGTTGTTATATGTACACCCATGTATGGATGTAAATACCATAACGAGTTGTGTTATAAAGCTCCACTATGTGGTGTGGGTGTCATGTTATTATGTTATCATGATTTTATGATGTCATATGAGTTGGTACTCAATCGGATGATCATTGTAAATATGGTAATGAGCTTTGTTATAAAGCTCCACTATGTGGTATGTTGTCATGATGTTTTGTCTTGAGCAAATATTTCATTGTAAATACTGCATTGAGTTATGTTATAAAGCTCCATAAGTAGTATGTCTTCTTTCAAAAGGTTGCTGAGGTATATGTGTGATTGAACATCGAGGACATTGTTCCCCTGAGGTGTAGGGTTCTGTAACAGCCCCGGTGAAAATTCCATGTAATAAAGTTTAAAAACCAATAACCACAGATGGCTGGAACACTTATTCTGAGCTGAAGGTTGGGAAAGATATCCTAGGGGGTGTTCATTTGGTTGTTTATGGCTAAGGAAATTGACAAAGGCTAAGACTAAGGTATTAAAAGGCATTTTGGAACATTTATTTATGAAAATAATGGAAATTAGGAGAAAAAGGAGGTGAAAGGTCACAAGTTGCATGTAAGGAGGAAAATGAAGGAAAATAATGGAAAGTGAAGAAAATAGAGGCCTCATTCATAATAAGGCTTATGAGGATCATTTGGTAACCTTTTGTAAGTTCAATGTTGCAGCTCTCTCATAATTCTCTCTCTTTCTCTCATACTCTTGGATACTTAGAGTTTTCTTGGAGCACTCTTGGAGGGTGTGGCATACTTGGATTTTTGGTGCAAGAAGGCAAAGAAAGAGGAGGAAAGTGCAATAAAGCATCGACATCAGCAGCTACATCATATTTGCTTGCAGGTACCTAGTTGCATGTATGATTTCTTCACTAGTTTTGGCATGCATGGCATATGCATGTGGTTTCTTGCTTGTGATATGTCGTTGGCATGGAGGATTGCTTGGACCGACAGTGGATTACCTAGGCTTTCCATTTCCTGGATAGCCATGGTGATTGTGGGTTTACTTTCATTGCTTGTTTTTGGTTGGTTCTCATGTTTCCTGAGCTTGGGTTGAGTTACTAGTCCTGGAGCCTTGGTTGTACAAACGCTCTGGAGCCCTGTACTAGATTGGGTTAAGTTACTATTCTTGGAGCGTTGGTTGGGCAAATGCTCTGGATCCCTTGGTGGGTTGAGTTACTAGTCCTGGAGCCTTGGTTGGACAAGCGCTCTGGAGCCCGTTATAAGTTGTGGGCTGAGTTACTAGTCCTGGAGCCTTGGTTGGACAAGCGCTCTGGAGCCCGTTATAAGTTGTGGGCTGAGTTACTAGTCCTGGAGCCTTGGTTGGACAAACGCTCTGGCACCCTAGAAGGCTTGGATAGAGACTGATATGAGAATGGTTTTGTGATGTCTGACCGTGAGGTGGAGTCATTGTTTGATGGGTTGAGGTGGATGGCCTCTGGAAGCCCTAGATGAGTTTTGATTGATGTGTTTTATGAGATCCCACATCCATGCGTGGAATATGGCTAGGGGGTGAAGGGCTGAAGAGAGATTAGGCTCAACCATTCTATGGTCGGGTGGAACGTGGTAGTCCCATCTCTGGTTGGTTCATTACATTTGTTAATGAGAAATCCATTCCCTTGATTTTCATGTGTAAATATACTGATGTATTTATGGACTTGATGGTTGAAACGCTTATTGTATTTTTGTTCCTATTATGTTGGTTATATGCGCATTTTATGACAGCAGCTATGTATGGCTCTCAACATGTTTTTACTTGTATGTGAATGGATAAGGTGCATATGACCTAATAGATGGTAATGCAACAAATGAAATGAGGAAACAATGGTTCATAACGATTCTTAGATAAGTATGAGATCCCTACACTTAATTTTGTTGTTTACACCTGTAGATTACATGTTGATGATATGTTTAACGAAATGCCTGTCATGGCTAGTAGGGATCCAGTCAAGGTCTTGAACAATTATTTGCTTTAGTACTTTCATTTCCATGTTACTTTACTGATTTAAAGAGATGGATCAGTTATGGGCAGTGTCCTAGGCACAACACTGATAATTTGGTCCACAGTCGCTGGCAGGCAGGCCTGTGAGAGCGACTTTAGGTTGTTGGTCGCTCCCTTGCCCATAGCATGAGAGTGACTATTTCCCAAGAGACCTAAAATATCAATGGGACCCAGGGAAAGGATGTCTGAGTGGCTGACTTGTCTTTTGAAGGTTCTGTTGATGATGTTGGATGTATGTATGGTGTGTTTCCGTTGGTTCCACTTCCTTAATGTGACTTAGGAGGTTGAATCATATCATAGTGGCCTCTCGTCGCATGTTTACCCCAGTTGGTCAGTTGCCTGGGTAGATGTGGGAGGAGGGTGTTACACAAGCTTGATTTGTTCCACGCTCAAACTTAGAAATTTTAAGGGACTTCCAAGGACTTGTCCAAAATTTACTTGGAGCAAGATGTTGTTTAGAACAATAAAGTCTACAAGGACAAAACCCCCATTCCATGTTGGAATTCGAGACATTATGCATAGCCATGACACATCAATGAAACATTTAACATGCCTACCATCAAGCATAGAAACAAGAAAAACCATGGCTACACTTACTCTATAACTTCAAGCATAGTGCCATCGTATAACCACACAATAGATATTAGACATACTCCATTAGATCTACTGATAAAACATATATTACAACATAAGGACATTCAACAGTCATACTCAATGATTATTTATGGTCATGCCAAACAATGAAATTTAACACATTGTAACAGTTAAACATGCGCATCAAGCATTCATTCAATCCATGTAAACAACTTTGTAACTCAGTAAAATATCAACAAGCACAAAGATCTCCCATCCCCTCATAACCATGAGAATACATAATTAACTTTTCATCAAAACCAATTGGGAATATCACATTCCTCCATAAACAATACCGCTACATGCATTCCCATAAAACATAACCATATCATTTACCATTCACAGTGCAACCTATGTACGGGTGAATATACTTATATCACTGGCAATTGAGGGAGGGACTTCAACAATTCACCCAACCATAGGCTAGCTACACTAGAATCTTTCTTGCAGCTGACCACCCCCAAGCCAAATTCAAAGTTTGAGGAGCTAAGTGCTCAAGAGTATTCACACCAAGAATCGGTCAAATAAGTAATCAAGAGCAGGAGTCCACTATTCAGGTGGTTTATTAACTACTCCCAAGCACTGAACACCACTATGACTCACTCTAACTCTTGGAAATCAATCATAGGGACTTAATTAAGATTTAGGGAAGGTTCTCTCAGTTCAAGAACCTAATCTCACTCTAAAGGGAATTTTCTCAACCCTAGGGCAATCTTGAGTGAATGAGTTTTTCCCTGAGCCCTCTTGGTCAAATTAACATTGATACATAGGTTGGGCCTCACCAAAATGAAGGGAACAAGGTCCAAACCTGACCACCTAGGGTATTCTGCAATGTTTTTTCTCCTAAGTGTTACCGCTCCTGCGCATACACTTCTTTTCACCACTTTGTCTTCTCATGTGATGACCCAACTTCCCTTCACTCACATTGTAGGGGGAAGCTAAAAACAATCATGGGCACCCTCTTGCCCAATCACTCCTTACCAATATTGCTAAGCATGGATCATTTTTGTTATGTCATCAATCGCTCGCCATTGATACCACTCTGCCCCCGCTTTCGTCACATCCCTTCTCTTGCATGTTGACTTCCTCAACAGGTCCCACGAGAAAATAGATAGTATGGACTCTTCCTTCACTCAAACAACCCATACCCATCTTTAATGCTAGCAACAATAGACCATTTAATTCATTAAGGAGATAGGTGGTAAAATAAATGCAGTGGGTTGGGTTTACACTCATCACAAGCAACTCCTCCTCCTTACTCTCTAAATCCATACCCACTCCTCCAACTCAATTATATTTTATATTTTCACATGAACAAATATACATAATGACATTTACAAAAGGGGTAGCAAGAAGGTTTGTAACATATCTAATCTAAGTCATCAATCACTTTGGAGCTTAGGGTTAATGATTCAACTTAATGTAAGGTTATAAAAGCAAGGGTAGGGAGAAGGAGAATATACCATACAACAACACAAGATTGAGAGAGGCATCGCAGTGAGTGTGCTGGGTTTCAGGAAGAGGGCTGTAAGGAGATCCAAATCAATCAAAGAGTGCTTATTTAACTTGACCATATCTAATGTTGTATCTATTTTCTCGTTTGGGCCATTTTCACGAGAAGCATGCCCAAGTAAGTTATGAAGAATTAAATGAAGAACTTTAATTGGGTAGAAATTGTTGTGTTGTTTTTCATGATTGGGAGTGGTAATTTTTGCTTCTATTTTTTTTTTACTAATGAACCTAGTTGTGCATTTAATTAGTAGATCGTTAATTTGCTAGGAATTAAGTGTAGGGTGCTAGGTGTGCAAGAATTCTAACATTTCTTTAAATTTGAAAATACTTGCTATACAACATCACTCCATACAAAGACATTCATCTTGAGTAGGGTGGTTAATGGTGTTGTAATTAGGCTATAATTCTTCATAAGAAACCTACGATATTCCATAGTCCCTAAGAAATATGTAAGCTTTTTAAAGCCTTAGGGCGTGGCCAATCTTTAACTTCCTTAATTTTATAGGGATCCACTCTTATTATTGGCTTACTAATTATGTGGCCCAATTTTTCCACTTCATAAGCCGCAAAAGCGCATTTGGAACATTTGAGGAACAATGGGTTATCTTAGAGTAAATGTAGGGCTTTATCAACATGCTCTATATGTGCTTCATGGGAATTATTGTAAATCAAGACATAAAAAAGAATACATGCTCAAAGTTATGAAAAAAGGGTTGAAAAAGCTTGTTCCTAATGGTTTGAAAAATGGATGGGGCATTGCAAGGATGAAAAAGCACCATTAAAAACTCATAATAACCTTCATGTATGCAGAAGGTGGTTTCAAGAATATAGATCCCCTTCATTTAGACTTTGTCATACCCAATGCAAAGCTCCAGTTTAGTGAAAAATTGGGACCCATGAAGCTTGTTCGAGAGGTTACCAATGACTAAAATTGGAAATTTGTCTTTGATTGTTAACTCACTAAGAGCACATAAATTAGGGACATGCATTAGTTGCCTTATCTCCTCAATACCATGACTGTCGAGGATGAATGAGGGTTGTTATTATGACATATCACACTTGCCTCCAACAATCTATAAATGATCTTTTCAATCTCATTCTTTTGCGTAAAAGGATGTTGGTAAATAATCACATTGGGAGGTTGGCCATCAAGAATTAGGGCAATGTTGAGATCATGCACACCATGCAAATGAAGGAAGCCATAGGGTGTTGTGAATACCTAATGATACTTAATCAAACTGATTGTAAATCATGTTTTTTGTTTTTTGTTTGGTTTTTTTTTTTTTTTTTTTTTTGTTTTTTTGTTTTGTTTTGTTTTTTTTTTTTTTTTTTGTTTTTGTTTTTTTTTTTTTTTTTTTTTTTTTTCGAGGGGGGGGGTGTTTGTATCTAGAACTTGGATGTCATTGAATTGGGTAGTAGTGCTTGAGTGGCCTTTCTTTGAGAGCTTCTCCATATGTCGAGAACTGATCATTTATGGGGAGTTAGACAAGATCCCTGAGAGTGTGTTTACAACCCTCCTTATTGAAGCTCGTGTATAATTTCTTGACATCCAATATAATCGAGCCCAATGTCCCTAAATATTTTGCTAAGAGCAACAACACAACCTTCCATTTAATAGTAAACATGTTGGACTTGAGCACATAGTCATCCATTTGAAATTTCATAGTTTCAACCACATTTCATTGTATAGCAATTAGTTATTGTGATTTGAAAAAGTGTGCACTACATGGACACAACAATGGGTTTCTTCAATAACTCCACAATGGATAAAATTGTGGGTATTGTCACTATCGATTAATACAATTGAGTTTACATGCTTGATATAACCAACCAAATTTAAGGCTTGGGGGGATGAATTAGAAATAAAGCATTGAGGAGCATTTCAGGTTCTTCATAAGGATGGTTCATGGTGGTTCCTTTACGAGAAGGAGTTGCAATCTCTATTAATTCTACCTCTAAAGTGGGTTCCTCTAAAATTTATGTAGCTTGGTAAAATTTAGTATATAACCTCTATCGATTTATGCATTCACCACCACATGTTATTTTCCATCTTTTTAAGATGGCCTCCAGCCAAGTAATCAACTAAACCTTCATGATTTGCACTCTAATATTCTCATTTAGACCACTGATGAAATATTATCTAAGAAAGGAATCAATCATGCACTTTGTGTAGATTGCTAATTGTTTGAATCCTGCTATTAAGTCTTTTATTGTGCCTATTTGGTGAAATTGGGCCAGCCATCATAAATATTGAATATCTATTTCAAAGTGAGCATTAATGGCCTTCCAAACTAGTTCCATACAATGTACCCCTAATAGGACCTCTTTTCCACATGCTAGTACTCTTGATCCAAATATAAAACACTCACTTGAAGTTTCATCTTGTCATGAGTGATTCTTAGAGAGAGAAATAGTGTTCCATTTGTTTAACGTAACTTGTTGGGTTGGAGCCATCAAGCTTTTTTAGACCTACCTTAGGAAGTTTATGCCAAGTGTTTTGTTGATTACCTTGAAAAGATGGCCTATAGTGATGCCCCACTCCATGGATGATTCATCACTCATGGATTCCATTCATGGCTTCTACCAATTGGCAGTGTCAAGTAAGAATGGACTACGAGTTAAGAGAGTTTTTTTTGTATGTTTGCGAGCAAAGTAACCCAACTTAATATGAATTCAATATTTGTAGCTAATGTGTTGACATTTGGATTGATCTTATAACACTTGTTGTTGATGTGAGTGAATTGGTTTTCCTCTTGGGTGATCTTGTATTCCATGGTTGTGTTGTGAGTGGCCATCATGGAGTCCTTGGGTTCACTAAAAGGGTTATAATGGAGTTATACCAATGCAATCACATTGTGCAAGGACTCTTGTAAGATGGGTCACCCACAATAGTATGTTAATGCGTCCACAAAAAAATGTTATTTTGAGAGTTATTGCAATGTGATGATTGCCACACACTAAATCTTTTGAGATAGGCCTCACATAATGATTTGCGTTGGCCTCTCTCTCTCTCTCTCCTAACATAGTAATACTCCTATTTAGGTACTATCACACTAATGGAATTTGTAAATTCTTGATATTATAAGTTTTTTTTTTTTTTTAGAGGCTAGGGTTTGTAGAGTTAAGAAGCAACGAGCATTACAACGCTTTAATATGTTAGAGGGTTTCCAACCATAGTATTTAATTAAATCATTCACAACGTTAATCAAGGGTGATAGGTCACACCCTTCACTATTCTACTCAATTCCCAAGAATGTGAGAGTGATCTCGCTAAGTGTCACTCTTGGTGTGCTATAGCAACAAGATAACTAAGATGTTTATGCAATACTAGTTTTTTTTTTTTTTTTTGAAGGAAAAAATTGTAACTTTATTTATGAGAAACAAAATTACATTTTATACATGCTGAACACATTTGGGAAATACGCCTCATGGGCAAAGAAAATATGAGCACAAGGCACATAAAACAATTCCCCCAACAGAGAAACTACAACCATACATCAAAGACCCAAGGGGCCAAGGGCTAGACTAAAGACTGAAAATGTTGAAGACAAAAAATAGATAGAGAAAATTTCCAAAACATAACATCCAAAGCCAAAAGACCTGCTTACATAATCCAAGAGTTACAAATAAATCATGGTTCAAAACCTAGACAAACAACTAAGTGTCAACAAATCCAACCCTTAATGCATAAGCGCGAATGGGCATAGGCTGCAAGAAAAAAACAAAGTGGTGAAAGGAACCCACCACTCGTAAAGCCAAGAGAAAGCACTACAAACAATCCACAGTAGACCCCAACCATAAGAGGAGCGACGACAAACCAACAGGGGAAATCTCAACAACACAATAGAAGACCCAAGCATGCGAAGCAAAAAGACCACAACGTAAAGCATCACCAAACATTCAATGAAGGTCGACGAGTGATCCGGATTTAAACAGGAACGCAACAAATTACAGAGATAACCATATACACAAAGATGCAGCGGAAATAATACTTCATTTCATTAATGGAAAATACTCAAATATGCTTACAACAGAAATGGAAATAAACTAGCTAGGGCGATGGTAGCTTATCTCTGAGAAGAGATGTGATGGCTACATGCCTCTGAACTGTCTTACAATGAGGCTCGGAGGCCTATTTATTGTTGAGAAACAATAGAAAACCCTTCACATTCCAAAACCTAACCCTAGAAGATGAAACGCCAAATTGTGGGCCCCGTTTTTGGGTAAGTTGGTACATCAACTTCCCGGGGTCGCGAATTGGTCATACTATCTCCGTTTGACGTGCATGATAGCCCGTTGGAAAGATCTCTCCGAGGACTACGACGAAAAAGACGATTTTTATCAAAAAAATCACTGGCGGTAGATTTCCCAAAAAACGTCGTTTAGGGCCTCAAAACGGCTCCGGAAGTTCAGGACCCGAAAAACTGCTAAAAATAGTAAGTTGTGCTACAATTAAGGAAACTGAAAATGCTGAGAAAGACAATGGTGGGGGTCCAGGTGGACTTGGCAGGTGGCCACCAATATCCACCTGGATCATTCCTCCCCCCTTAGGAAGCAATGGTCCCCATTGCGTTGAGATCCTCCATGAGATGAGGAAACTTCTGCTGAACTTGTTCCCTGGTGAGCCACTTGCCCTGCTGAAGGAGTTGGCCTGCTTTGACAACTCGATACAATTGGATATTCTGTTGGCGAGTGTTCTTGATCTGTGTGTCCATGATCCGATCAGTTGCAGCTTGTTCCATGCAATCTGGATTTAATTCTGTGGGTTTGAGCTGTTCTGCAATGTCGGATGTGTCTAGCAATGGTGGAAAGTATGGCCGAAGGCGGTCCACATTGAACACTGGGTGTAGGTCAAGGAATGGGGGAATGCTGAGCTCAAATGCATTGTCTCCCATAGCCTTAGTAATGGTGTAAGGACCATATCGGAGTGGTCTCAATTTCCGATAGGCTCCAGTAAGGCGTTCCTTTTGCAAATGCAACCAGACTTTGTCGCCCACCTGAAACTTGTGTGGCACCCGATGTTGATCATGTCGCTGCTTGTACTTGGCATTTGATTTCTCAAGAATTTCATGGACCTGCTGGCGAATATGTTGGATGCGCTCAATGAAGCTGGTGGCCTTATCTGTTTCGGACTGGTCATGAGCTGAATTCATGTGAGTAGCTGCAAGTGGCATGGCCACATCAATGGGGCATAGTGGCTGGAATCCCAAACCCACCTGAAAAGGGCTATGGCCAGTGGAGCTGTGAAGAGCTCGGTTGTAGCTATGCTGAACATAGGGGAGGCTCTCGTCCCATGTGCGTGGATGCTTTGAGTTATACATGCGCAGAATGTGCACAATCATCCTATTGACAACCTCTGTCTGGCCATCAGTTTGAGGATGGAAGGCTGTGGACTTCGTGAGTTTGGTGTCCATCATTGACCAGAGACTGGACCAAAATGTGCTGAGAAACCGACTGTCCCGATCTGAGATGATAGACTGTGGGATCCCAAAGTGCACCCACACTCGTTCAAAGAAGAGTTTAGCAGTGGCTTCTGCTGTGATATTCTTCTTGCAGGCCATCATAATGGCCATCTTTGAGAACCTGTCGACGACCACAAAAACACAGTCATTTCCATGCTTAGTGGAAGGAAGGCCTGACATGTAATCCATGGAGATGGATTCCCAAGGTCGACTAGGGGTAGGCAACGGGGTGTAGAGGCCTTGCTTCTTAATGGTCGGTTTGGCAATGGCACAGGCAATACATGATCGGATGTACTTCCCAACATCCTGTCGAAGATTCGGCCAATAGAAATAATTTTGCAGTACTGCCACTGTTTTCTCGACCCCGAAATGCCCAGCAGCCCGACTGTAGTGTGCTTCCCAAATCATCTTGGCACGCTCGCTTGAAGGAACACAAAGGTGACCGAGGTGGCATAATAGGGCATCCTGGAGGTGAAAATCTGCAACCTGCCGACCCTCCAAGAGTGTCTGGTATGTGTGGCCGAATTCTGGGTCGCTTTTGTAGAGAAGTGGCCAATCAGAAGTCTCGTGCCCGCAGGAGTTGAGCACGGTGGTTAGCGCCATGATCGGTGGTCGACTGAGGCAATCTGCAACATTATTGGTGCTGCCCTTTTTGTACTTGATATTCAAGTGAAACTGTTGCAGGTATGTAGACCACTTCTGATGGCGATCATTTTGCAATTTCCCTTGGGTCTGTATGAACTGCAGAGGTCGGTGGTCTGTGTGGATGACCGTTTCCTTCCCCAAAATGTAATGCTTCCATTGTCGGCAAGCCTGTACAATGGAATACATCTCTTTATCATAAGTGGGGTACTTCCGGACTGTGTCTGAAAGTGTTTCACTGTGATATGCCACTGGATGTCCATGTTGAGTAAGGACTGCCCCAATAGCATAGTCAGAGGCATCTGTCTCGACCTCAAATGGTTGTTGTAAATCTGGTAACGCGAGCACTGGTGCCGTGCAGAGGCGATCCTTCAACTCCCTAAATGCCTTCTGTTGAGATTCAGACCAAAAGAATTTTGCTTTCGCCCCGCCCTTGGTGACTTGACTCAAGGGCCAAGAAATATGAGAAAACCCCAACACAAACCTGCGGTAGAAGTTGGCAAGACCTAGAAAGCTGCGTAGCTCTGTTAGAGTGGTTGGAGAGGGCCAATCCCGAATGACTTGGACCTTGGCTGGATCGACATGCACCCCCTGTTCATCAATGATGTATCCCAGATACTGAACCTCGGTCATGCCAAAAGTGCATTTCTCCAAATTGGCACATAGCTTGTGTTGCCGCAGTGTTTGGAGAACCTGTCGGATGTGGTGGAGGTGCTCTTCCCAACTCTGGCTGAAGATCAGAATGTCATCCAAGTATACTACTACAAAGGAGTTGGTGAATGGCCGCAAGATGTCATCCATTAGCCTCATAAAGGTTGCAGGAGCATTCGTCAATCCGAAAGGCATGACCAACCATTCGAAGAGGCCCTCCTTGGATTTGAAGGCAGTCTTCCACACATCTGAGGGTTCGATTGGTACCTGGTGATATCCTGACTTCAGATCGATCTTGCTGAAATATTTCGCCCCCTTTAGTTGGTCTAGGAGGTCATCAATCCGTGGGATCGGGTACCTATTACGGACAGTGATCTTGTTCAGCGCCCGATAGTCAATACAGAGTCTCCACGTCCCATCCTTCTTCTGTACTAACACGATCGGGCTCCCACAGGGCGATGAACTCGGACAGATGTGACCTTTCTGCAGGAGCTCCTGAATCTGCCTCTTGATTTCATCGTTCTCCAGAATAGAGCGCCGATAAATTGGTCCATTGGGTAGCGGTGCACCTGGGGTCAGATCGATGGAGTGCTTGACTTGACAGTGCAGAGGAACCCCTGCCGGGGAGGTGAAGATGTCCTCGTACTCCTCCACAATCTTGTCCATCTGTAGTTGTCGTGCAGAGGGGCCCCGTTTGGAGGCCGCGACCACTGTCTTCTTCTTTCCTTGAGGGCGTATCATCAGGAAAACAAATTTCCTGGTTTTGGAAATGATCTTACTGCATTGTTTTGCAGTAATCAAAGAGAGGGCGGCAGGTGGTGCTACCTCTGGTATCCTGAACAACTTATTTCCCAATGTAATAATAACTGCACGGGGCCTCGATTCATACACAGCATGTCGCTTCCACAAGTATGGTTGTCCTAGTAATACATCACAAACTTCAAGGGGAGCAATGTCACACAATACCTCATCCGTGAAGGGCTTGATGTTGTATGGAAGGCGACACTGCTGGCTCACGCGAAGATCTCGTCCTTGGTGAAGCCACCCAATGGTGTATGGTTGTGGATGTGATGTGGTCGGTAAGCCCAACCGCTTCACGACCTCTGCCGAAATGAGGTTCTTTTGACTCCCGCTATCAACAATGAACTGTATCGGGGAGCCCTTTACCCACATCTGGGAGTGGAAGAGACGCTCCTCCTCCTCTGGATCTTCGGGTTCATTTTTCTGGATCTTTGCGGTAGCAACAGTGGCGCTGGGGTCCGCATCAATGATCTGCTTCCCTTTTTCATACCCCTTATCGGGTTCTGACTCCGTGTCAGAACATGCATCTGATTCTGAAACCTTTAGCTCAGCCACCAGTGACTGCTTGGCCCGACACTCACTTGTGTTGTGAGTGGAGCTCTTATGGAACTCGCACCATTTTCCAGTGTCCTTTCTCGGCTTCGCGGCGCTGTTCTTTGCTTGCAGCTTCGGCTGGTTGTCTTGGGTTGTCCCGCCTTGGATTTGTCCTTTGTTCTGTGGTTTAGGGGCACCTTTCCCCTGTTTTGGATTCGCAGATCCAAAGTCTCGCTTCTTTTGTTTAAACTTCTGCTCGACCTTGACGGCATATCGGTATGCTGCGCCGAGCGAGGGGATGTTTAGGAATTGTATTTCTTCCTGGATGTACTTGTGCAGGCAGCCACGGTATTTGAGTATCAAATGTTGCTCCGAATCCTTGATACCCAGCTTTGTGCGAAGGGTATGGAAAAGATTGGTGAACTCCGGCACGTCTTGGTCCCTTCCCTGTCGCAGCGTGGTCCACTTTATGTATTCATCCTCATAGCTCCCGACAGGGTAGTACTGCTCCTTGATAGCATCCCGGAACGAATCCCAGGTGGGTGCGGCTGAAAATAGTGAGCCAGTACTTTCATCCTTCTGCTCGCAGTAGGTTTCCCACCAGTCCTTGACGTGGGGGGCTGCTTTGAGGAGAGCAAAAACAATCTTTTCCCGACTCGAAAATTCATGAACAGAAAAATAACCCTCTAGCAGATTTAACCATTTATCTACGGCATCTGCGTCTATCTGACCTTCGAATATGGGGATTTCAAAATTAACTTGTACCTTAAAGGGTGTGGCATTTCCAGAGTAGCTGCTGGAAGCCGATGCGTTGCTTCTCGGTAGCCGCTGAAGGATCTGGGCAAAATTGTCCATCATCGCGTTCCATTGTCGCTCGAGGGCTTCTTCGAGCAAGATTTTGATGGGATCTCCTGCCCCCTCGTCTTTCTTCTCGTCCGCCATGGGAGGCCGTCGGGATTTGCGAGGCTGGTCTTGCAAAGGTTCAACCAGTTCAAGCCCTAACTCCTTATATCCCGACCTTGTTGGGGACATGCAAAGAAAAACAGAGAAAAAGCAGACCGCTCTGATACCACTGATCCGGATTTAAACAGGAACGCAACAAATTACAGAGATAACCATATACACAAAGATGCAGCGGAAATAATACTTCATTTCATTAATGGAAAATACTCAAATATGCTTACAACAGAAATGGAAATAAACTAGCTAAGGCGATGGTAGCTTATCTCTGAGAAGAGATGTGATGGCTACATGCCTCTGAACTGTCTTACAATGAGGCTCGGAGGCCTATTTATTGTTGAGAAACAATAGAAAACCCTTCACATTCCAAAACCTAACCCTAGAAGATGAAACGCCAAATTGTGGGCCCCGTTTTTGGGTAAGTTGGTACATCAACTTCCCGGGGTCGCGAATTGTTCATACTATCTCCATTTGACGTGCATGATAGCCCGTTGGAAATATCTCTCCGAGGACTACGACGGAAAAGACAATTTTTATCAGAAAAATCGCTGGCGGTAGATTTCCCAAAAAACGTCGTTTAGGGCCTCAAAACGGCTCCGGAAGTTCAGGACCCGAAAAACTGCTAAAAATAGTAAGTTGTGCTACAATTAAGGAAACTGAAAATGCTGAGAAAGACAATGGTGGGGGTCCAGGTGGACTTGGCAGGTGGCCACCAATATCCACCTGGATCAACGAGAGCACCGACAAATGAATCGATGATGATAGTGGATAAAGTAGAAACCAACAACATCATACCCACCAAAAACCCTTGAAAACAAGCCACGACAACTCGCCAAACACACTAGGAGATAGGAGAAGAGTGATACCCGACAACACAAAACATGGAGGATAGAAAGGAAACACAAACTAGATGGAAAGGTGGCTAGGGTTCCAGGTGCCAAGCCTCCTACTCCCTCAATACCTCCTCCCTCTTCCTTATTTATGCAATACTAGTTTCAAGTGCACTTAAGGGAGTTTTGATATAACTAAATGTACATGGAAGATCAGATCCTTATAAAAAATTTACCTCATGCAGTACTAGTAACCAAATTCCAACAAAGGCATACAAGGGTGTCCACTTGGGTGAATTCATTTGTATTCCAAACTTGTATGCTTCCTAGTTGCAATTTTACCTACCAAATGATAAATCTCTATGTTCAATGATGTTTAACACATCTCTAGCCTTAAATTTTATTGATTTATTTTTTAATTATATTTATATTTATTTTATTATCATATTATTTTTTAATATTTGAGCTCGTGCTAGCATAAGAAATAGCTCTAATACCACTTATTGTGTACTTAACTAACTTAAACAATAAAACACATGTAATATTCAATGAGATATAAATTATGGAAAAACAAATATGAGAGTCAATGATTATAAACCTACATAATATAAGTGTTGTATTTATAATCCCAAAGAGAGAAAGCAATGTGCACTAGCTTCTTCAAGGGGGAAACCTCCTATTGAACAAAGCTCCAATACAATAACAATACTTGACAAAACATTACATGACATTCTATCCTTATAAATAGTATCTCACTAGTGAAACACATCAACTCGTGGTCCTATCATTAATAAGTACCAACCACCTAGTGGGCCTTATTTAACAAAATGATCTTTTTACATCTAGTCATTGCCCACTAACTACCTAATGGGCCTTTTCGTACATTAATTGACTAACTCCCTAGTACTGCAAAATACGAGGGTTAGGGTAGAACCCTTTCACACACAACACAACCCATAAAGAATGATGGGGAGTCTACTCAAACACACATATTCATCCCTCAAGCAATTGATCATTATGTTAGCAGGAGACTCTCTACCTTTACGATAACCACCATCTACATAATCATGGTATGTTGAGAAATGTGATGACGTAGCATAAATCTCATGAAAAATGTGTGTTAGCACATAAGAGGACAAGATATTTGAATTCATAGACGCTCTTTCAAGATGTCAATTATGACCTGCATGATTGTTTATTATCCAATGTTTTATTGGTGTTGTCTAATTATTATAAGTTTCGGACTTTTTGGTCGAAATTTTAAATTGGATTTTTGACTACATATATGGATTCAACACACCGAGAAACCTTCAAGGCACTTAGAATGTGGAGAGTTCACAACTCAAACTTGTGATTCCAACAAATCTTTATCGGATTCTAGGAAAATTAGACTGGAAAATAGGCCGGAAAAACCTCTAAAACATCTAACAGATAGACTATGGTTTTTTATTTACTATTTATTAATACACACGCAACAAGGGTTTTTGATAAAGTACTAATGTCGATAATCTTTTACTTGTATATAGAGTTGTTACGATCCAGTAGGACCACTCAAGGATGGAGCATGAAACCTTTTACTAATGCATATTAAGCCTTAACCAAAACATCAAGATGAGGTATTGCCTATGCATATTAAGCTTTAATCAATAAATCAAGATAAGGTTTTCGACAAGGTGCCCATGCCATTAACCTTTTGGTCCCAAATATGGACTTGCCACGATTTAGCGAAGTTGTTTAAGTTATGGTACTTAAGATCTTTCATTTGTGTACATGGATCCTTTTTCAAAACACTAAGTCGAGGTGTTTAAGAAAGTACCCACATCATAAATTTTTTATTTATGCATATGGAGTTGTTGCAATCTACTAAGACTGCTTAATGGATGAACCTTAATACCTTTTACATATGGATATGGATCATTAATTAAAACACTAAGCCAAGGTGTTCAACAATGTATCTACATCTTTCATCTTGTATTTCCATGTATAGAGTTCTCACAATCTAGAACAAGGCCGCATAGCTAGCATTCCCTATGACTTAAGTTTAATTATTGAACTTTGAAAGGTATGAACCAACTGCCACATTTGAACAAGTCTACATTCTAGCAAATTTTTTTTAAAGAGTTTCAGTTTAAAAAGAAAAGGTCTTCATTTCCATAATGCAAATTTATCCAACACTTGTAACTATATTTGAGATTCTTCACATCAACACGTTTCAAAAGCAGAGTATACAATCATGAATATGCATCAAATATTAATCATCACCCAAAAATTCCAAATTCATGTAGTAGAAGACCTTGCACATCAAATATTGATTGTTACATAAGCAAAAATTGTAAATACATAAATACACCAAGTATTTCTAAATGAAAGACACATTTCAAAGCATATATTAACATGTCATATGGGTCTTCTGATTGTGAGGTCGTTCTTGGGAGAATGATGAAGATCAGATCTAACAAACATGGTTCAATAGTTAGCGGGTGCATCCGATCAAGTTCCATAGACTAGTTCTACTGAAAATATTACCTAACTTAAATGAATACCATGACACTCATCAATAGGCTTTATTGCAATACCATGGGTCAGTATTGTGCCACATGCCAAAAAAAAACTATAACTCATTTTGTAGTGAAAATATCTTATAAACTATGTCAATAGATTTTGTTCACCCACTTTAGGCTTGCATGGCACGTGTCGTGCTCTCTAATTTGTGATAGGTTGACCATCTAGACCCTAAAAAATGGCGTTTCTCCTGCATTTAGACAAAATAGCTCTGACTATCAATCACATTTAGAAATTCAAAATATTTGATATACTTGATTAAATTAGTTCCATTGGAACCTAATGAAATTTCCTTTCAAAAATCCATTTATTGATTATAAGAAAATATTATGATTGTTTTTGGAGTTCAGAGTTAATTCCACAGTAGCCATTTTTTAGTCGACGTTTTGAGTCTACAACAAGACTCATCATCATGATAAATTATTATTAATCATAAAATAACAATTTACATTAATAAAATATTAATATCAAATCATAATTATTAATAATAAAAATATCAATCACAATTTTTTTTTTAATTCGATATACATGAGTAAGTTAGTTTGATTGGGCGTGAGCTTATTGCAAGTTTCAAGAGTCCATATAAATGTTTAGTTAGCTAATTTTGTTCAAGAAGTTCTTATATATATATGTATGTATGTATGTATGTATGTATGCATGTATGTATGTATGAGTTTTTTTCGAGAACAAAATAAGTTCTTATAATATATATAACTTCTTCTTCTTTTTTTGCAAGGAAATTATAAGTTGTATGAATAAAATAGAGAAAAAACAAGAGTGTTGAATAAAAAGCCTAAAAAATGTACTTGTTCCTGTGGATAATTCCGACAAAATTTTGGGGATTGATCACATTTTGACAATGTTTGTAGTTATGTTCAGGGTGCCTAAGGGGTTATGGCCTTTGGCCATCTTTGTATCATTTTAGAACCTCGAACAAAAACCTAAATGTTATGAAGTTTCAATATGTTGGATTCTGCTGGTTAAAATAAAGCTTTCTGCTCATCTCTGAATCGTTAAGAACCTCTCCAAAACAGTCCTAAAAGCCACAATATCGACAAAATTATTGAGATTTATTTCGAGTTTATTTCACCAGTTTTTGGCAAAGAAAACCGGTAAATATGCATTTTGAGTGGGTCAGTTACTAAAATGAGGCCAATTAGGGTGTTTGTTTTTAAAAATGTTGATGAACGACACCATTTTATAGTACACTTAAAGTCATATCTTGAACGACCTTTAGTGGCGTGTGAGACAATACCATTTACTGTATTACGTTTTACTTTCATTAAATCATTCGATCTAGAAGTACAATTCTCAGTACTTCTATGACTCCCCAATACTGTATGACGATACACCATGGCAGTACACCACAACATTACAAAATAAGAGTGAAGTGCTGAAAATAGCAACAAGATATGTTATTAAAAAAAAATTCCTAATTTAAGTTGTCATTGAATTAAATTGGGAATAATTTTTTTTTAAGAGTTTCAGTTAAAAAAGAAAAGGTCTCCATTTCCATAATGAAAATTTATCCAACACTTGTAACTATATTCGAGATTCTTCACATCAACACATTTCAAAATCAGAGTACACAATCATGAATATGCATAAAATATTAGTCATCACTCAAAAATTGCAAATTCATGTAAGTAGAAGACATTTCACATCAAATATTGATTGTTACATAAACAAAAATTGTAAATACATAAACACACCAAGCATTTCTAAATGAAACACACATTTCAAAGCATATATTAACATGTCATCTGGGTCATCTGATTATGAGGTCGTTCTTGGGAGAATGATGAAGATCAGATCTAACAAACATGGTTCAGTAGTTAGCGGGTGCATCCGATCAAGTTCCATAGAGTAGTTCTACTGAAAATATTACCTACCATAAATGAATACCATGACACTCATCAATAGGATTTATTGCAATACCATGGGTCAATATTGTGCCACATGCCCAAAAAATACTATAACTCATTTTGTAGTGAAAATATCTTATAAACTATGTCAATAGATTTTGTTCACCCGCTTTAGGCTTGCATGGAACTTGTCGTGCTCTCTAATTTGTGATAGGTTGACCATCTAAACCCTAAAAAATGGTGTTTCTCCTGCATTTAGACAAAATAGCTCTGACTATCAATCATATTTACAAATTCAAAAGATTTGATATACTTGATTAAATTAGTTCCATTGGAACCTAATGCAATTTCCTTTCAAAAAGCAATTTATTGATTATAAGAAAATTATGATTGTTTTTGGAGTTCAAAGTTAATTCCACAGTAGCAATTTTGAGTCAATGTTTCGAGTCTACAACAAGACTCATCATCAGGGTAAATTGTTATTAATCATAAAATAACAATTTACTTTAATAAAATATTAATATCAAAACATAATTATTAATAATAAAAATATCAATCACATTTTTTTTGTTATAAACTCGATATACATGAGTAAGTTATTTTGATTGGGCGTGAGCTTATTACAAGTTTCAAGAGTCCATATAAATGTTCAACTAGCTAATTTTGTTCAAGAAGTTCTTGTGTGTGTGTGTGTATTTTTCAAGAACAAAATAAGTTCTTATAATATATATAAGTTTTTTTGTTTTGCAGGGAAATTATAAGTCGTACGAATAAAATAGAGAAAAAACAAGAGCGTTGAATAAAAAGCCTAAAAATGTATATGTTCCTGTGGATAATTCCAACAAAAATTTTGGGGATTGATCACATTTTGACGATGTTCGTAGTTATGTTCAGGGTGCATCAGGGGTTATGGCCTTTGGCCGTCTTTGTATCATTTTAGAACCTCGAACAAAAACCTAAATGCTATGAAGTTTCAATATGTTGGATTTTGTTGGTTAAAATGAAGCTTTCTGGTCATCTCTGAATCGTTAATAACCTTTCCAAAATAGTCCTAAAAGCCACAATATCAACAAAATTATTGAGATATATTTCGAGTTTATTTCATTGGTTTCTAGCAGAGAAAACCGGTGCATTCTAAGTGGGTCAGTTACTAAAATGAGGCCAATTAAGGTGTTTGTTTTTAAAAATGTTGATCAGCGACGCCATTTTATAGTACACTTAAAGTCATATCTTGAACGACCTTTAGTGGAGTGTGAGACAATACCGTTTACTGTATTACGTTTGACTTTCATTAAATCATCCGATATAGAAGTACAATTCTCAGTACTGTTATGACTCCCCAGTATTGTATAACGATACACCATGACAGTACACCACAACATTACAAAATAAGAGTGAAGTGTTGAAAATAGCAACAGGAAATGTTAAAAATAACATCAAGAAAAATCCTACTTTAATTTGTCATTGAATTAAATTGGGAATAAATTTGTAATTCCACATCTCATGACACTTGTAATCGTTAACTGAGTTAATTTGACTTAGTTAGCTTAGTTAATTCGAGTTGAGGGGCTAACTAGAGTCATGTATAGTGTCTCCTACAATTAGGAGCACTAGTTGAGTTTATTTTGAGTTGTAATTATTTAATTCAATCTAACTGAGTTAAAGTCAGTTAAAATAGTTCCAATTGATGGAGGAATTAGTGGGAGGTCCAGTAGTGGGGTGTAGCCTGCAGTAGCGAGGTGTAACCTACAGTCGTGGGGTGTAACCTGTCGAACAATGAGGTGCTGCCTGAAGTGTAGTGTGGTGTTGCCTACAGTGATCAACCAGTAAACTGAAGATTCACTCATAATTAACTCATGCATGTCAGATAAGAGAAAGACCCAATTGAGATTGGAGTTTAGGGACAATGTACTATCAGTTGTAAAATCATCTAAATTAAACAGATGGTGCACGCAGTCAAAAGAAAGCCTAAAACAAATATTTCCTTCATTAGAAAACTCGTTAATTTTAACCATTCAAATTGTCTTTAAAAGGAGGAATGAAGGCACAAGTTTAATAATTGTTTTGGTGAGCATGAGTTGGTGAGACCAAGCAATAGGAAGCATAAGTTTGTGTGTGGAGCTTGTGAGATCAAGGAATAAGGAGCTTGGAGGCTCGAAAATTTGGTTGAGTATTGGCCAAAGGCAGTCAGTCAGGCAGAGGATAGAAAATACTTGTGCAGGTTGAGCTCAAGGTTGAGTAGAGCATATTGTATTCATTCATATTCTTTGACTAATGCAATATACAAATAGCAGGGGTTTTTAGCTGTGGATTTCCCAGAAAATCATTGTGTTACGTGTGGTTGAATTCTTTTATATGCTTCATGATTTCATTAATCGTTTATTGTTTTCGTTGTTGAGTATAGCATATTCAAGTCAATTGTTTTAGAATATTACTATCTGCAGTTTGAATCTACAAGGAATCTCTACATGGTATCAAAGCTAGATTTGTAGAAATTTCTACATGGTACCAGAGATGAAATCACGATAGAAGAGAAGAATTCAAAATTGTCCTTGCAGATTGATGGAGCTCTAGTTCAGGTCGGATCCAAAAGACCCTATGTGCAAACTTCTTAATGGAGCAAGAAGGTTGCTAGTGGGCAAATCAATGAGCCAATGTTTAATGACACAGAAAGGAGTTTTGATCATTGATATTGGTAGATTGAGGAGCAAAGAGATTTCCCACAGAGAGATCAAGACTCAAAGGGAATCTAGTTTCAGAGGGACAAACCCTTGGAAGCTAGTCCTTTAGGATATGGGAAGATCAAAATCATTATTGCAGTGGTTGTAGCAACAGTGCAGAAGCAGCACAACAGTAGCAACAACAATGTGAGTAAGATCAGATTTAGCTCATGCGTGTAAAGCCTTGAGGAGAAAGGAAAAGGTTAGAGACTTGGTGGTTGAGAGGGTGCATGAATTACCTCTCAACATGTAGCCTCAAAAGCAGACTCAAAAGCAACCTCATCAAGTTGTCGAGCAACCACAATTGGGGAAGCATAGAGGAGACCGAGTGGAGACATCCACTCAAGCAGAGACCTCTAGTAGGGGAAATTTTGAGCCAAGTGGGCAGAGGGAGCACATGTAGCCATACCTCCAGGTGTGAGGTGTTGATTTCGGGTAGCATCGGATGTGCTCTACCCACAAAAATTGGTAGAGAGGCTAAAGCACATGAGATCTCCAAGGCCCATAAATGGTTTGGGTAGAATCTAACCAGTTTGGAAGATATAAAATAATTAATATTTTTAATGGAGTCTCTAAGTCTAAACTTAGGGAAAATAAAATATTAATGTGAATTAATATAAAACTGAGTTAGAATGGTCCAAAAGTCATGGATCAAGCCAAATCTAATCTTAGCCATTGATTAAGGACTTAATCTCGACCGTTGATGGACCAACAAAAAAAGCATAAGAAGAGGCTTGAGGATCAGTTGGAGAATATACTAAGGGAGACCAGTCAGTTCGATTTATGGAGCGGGGTTAGCTGAGAAATTCAAACTAGTGGTCTGGAGAGCAGCAGGAGGAAGCAAGTATGGTGCAGAGAGTCAGGATCAACTATAGAAGACCAATGCAGAGGCAGGAGAGGCAAACGCAGGGCCTTTCAGGCAGATGTTGAAGCAACAGGAGACTATGCAGGCCCTGCGTGGGTGATGCAGAGAGGCCCAGGGATGATGTAGAGTGTATGAGAGCTATGCAGAGGTCAGCTAGGATGACGTTGGGACTGGGAGAACTGTTAGAGAATTTTTCTCTTTGTTGGGTAAGCCAGTTTGGCTCCTAGTTGTACTGAAGAATTGTTGAATAATAAAATCCACCCTTGCTGCACCGATTTTCCTACATTGGGTTTTTCCGGGACTGTTGTCCAAAATATCTTTGTCGATGTGTTGATTTTGTGCATGTTTTTGTTTCTGTATTATGGTGTGATAACTGCAGCATAATTTATTTTAATGTTTATTGAAGGAATTTAATAAATAACTTGTTGAAAATAAGTAGGCAAAGTAAATGAATTGTTGCATTGATTGAATTTTCACATGGTATCAGAGCAAATAATCAGAGACAGGAATGGAAAATTAGTTATGGGTTGAGACCATGATGCAGAGGCATCCAAGTTAGGGAACTCGCACAAATTTTTAGAAAATTGCACAAGAGATTTTGATTTCTCCATGTTGGCTTCCAAGATGGAAGACGAAGTGGCTTGTATGACTAGTTCATAGTATCGAGAAGAGAAGATGAACTTTCAAATCACCATGGGGAACAAGGCAAAGTGTACTCTAGTAGGGAAGGGTACCATAGTTTTTCAAACAGAATTGGGAGAACGGTTCCACGCTACAAATGTGATGCATGTACCAGGATTGGGGATGAACTTATTTTCCGTGTCACAACTTCAAGGCAAGGGATATGATGTCTACTTCGTGAAGGAGAAGGTATACGTCAAACACTCGAGCTAGAAAAAGAAAGTGTAGATCGGGATCAAAAGTAATAGGTTGTATAGATTACAACTAGAATCACCAATGACACTAATAGGCAGTCATGGAGACAAGGACTTGAACGAACTATGGCAGAGAAGAATGGGACATTTGCACCATGGGGCTCTGAGAATTCTAAGGAGCACTGTAACAGGAGTTCTGGATCTTAGTACGGAACAAGATGATGTATTTAGAGGATGTGCTCTAGGAAAGTATGCCAAGGCAACATTTCCTAGGAGTAAACACAGGGCTAAGAGTGTACTAGGATTGATACACTCAGATATCTGCACACCTATGTCCACCAAAGTTCTTAGTGGTGTCAAGTATTTCCTTACCTTCATTGATGACCACTCAAGGAAGACTTGGATTTATTTTCTGAAAACCAAGGACAAGGTTTTCTGTTGATTCAAAGAGTTCAAGGCTTTGGTGGAGAATCTGATTGAGAAGAAAATAAAAGTTTTGCGCTCAGATATGGAGGAGAGTATGTCGATAAGGACTTCATTTATTTTTGCACTAAGGAGGGCATCAAAAGAGAATGGACAACTCCATACAATCCGGAGCAGAATGGAGTAGCAAAAAGGAAGAATATGGCTATTGTAGAAGCAACTAGGGCCATGATGTGTGATGAGGATATGCCAAAATTCCTGTGGGCAGAAGCATGCAACACAACAGTATATGTTCATAACAGGACTCCTCATCGGGCGTTGGGCAAGATTACTCCAGAGAAAGTTTTCATAGGGAAGATGCCTGAAGTCAGTCATTTTAGGATATTTGGGAGTTTAAAATATTGCCGCATACTAGAGGAAAAGAGGAAAATTTTGGTTCAAACTGCGAAAAAGAGATATCTAGTGGGATATAGCGAGAACGCCGAGGCATGCAGAATCTATCTTCCAGGAAGGTAGTGGTTCGACGAGATGTAAAGTTCATGGAGGACAGGGCTTTCAGAAAATATCGTGAGATGCCTTCCGAGGAGCAGTCATAAGAAGAATCGTTGGTTAAACCTCTTCAACCAACGGAAGTAAAGAATTCTTCCTTGGACCAGGAAGATTCACATGATGAGGAGGAGATAACAGAGGCACCTGCTGGTAGAGGAAGAACTAGTAGGGGACTTCGCCAAATTCTGCGAGATGCAGAGGACTTCATCGGTGCACCAAGAAACAATAAGAGGGAGCGAAAACACCCAGATAGATATGAGGCATTAGTAGCTCAGGATGGGGAGCCTGCCAGTTTCTAGGAGGTAGCTCAACATCAGGTTTGGCTAGATGCGATGGTAGAGGAGTACAACTCCATAATGGTGAATGATGTATGGGAGGTAGTGCGAAGGCCTCAAGATAGATCAATAGTAGGTTCGATATGGATCTACAAGATCAAATACGCTACAGACGACAATATTAAGAAATACAAGGCCAGGTTTGTAATTAAGGGGTATGCTCAAAAGGAAGGAATTGACTACGAGGAGACCTTTGCCCCGGTAGCCAGGCATACATCTATTAGGACTGTGATATCTCTTGCATCTCAGATAGTGTGGGAGATTCATCAAATGGATGTCAAAATGACTTTTCTGAACAGGGTAATAGAAGAAGAGCTATACAATGAACAACCAGAGGGCTTTGAGACACATGAGAAGAAGTCTCATGTATGCAGATTGAAGAAAGCCTTGTATGGGCTGAAACAGGCACCTAGAGCATGGTATGGTCGAACCAATGGCTACTTGTAGAAGATGGGATTTGTCAAGAGTGACGCGAATTCGAATCTCTACTATCTGGTTATAGAGAATGAGCCACTAATCTTAGTATTGTATGTGGATGATCTCTTTCTGACAGGATCATCCAGGCTCATTGGGGACTGCAAGAAGAATCTAGCCACAGAATTTGATATGAAGGATTTGGGACTAATGCATTACTTCCTAGGGTTGGAAGTTTGGCAGCAAAAGGGAGAGATCTTCCTTGGGCAAGGGAGGTATGCTACAGAAATTCTGAAAAGATTCAGGATGGAGGACTGTAGACCCATGGCTACTCTAATGATCACCAACTGGAAGAAGATTGATGCATCAGAAGACAAGGATGTTGATCCCACCCTATACAAGCAGCTCATAGGGTCCCTGATGTATCTAGTCAATACCAGGCCATACATTTGCTACGCTGTCAACACCCTTAGTCAGTTCATGGTGGAACTGAAGAGGGCACATTGGGCAACAACCAAACACGTTCTTAGGTATTTACAGGGAACATTTGATTATGGACTCTTGTACACCAGGGGTAAGGATATCAGATTGAGTGGATTTACTGATGCAGATTGCGCAGGAAGTTCAGTGGATCGGAAAAGTACCTATGGGTACTGTTTCAACATTGGATCATGAATGACTACCTGGTGCAGTAGGAAACAGAAGTTCGTGGCTCTGAGCTCATCTGAGGCAGAATATATGGCAGCGAGAATAGCTTCGTGTGAGGCCATATGGCTTAGAAAACTGCTTGTGAACCTATTCAGAAGGAAAATGGAGGCGACTAGGATCATGTGTAATAATCAGAGTTGCATCAAGTTCTTTGAGAATCCACTGTTTCATGATCGGTCAAAGCATATTGATATCCGATGTCACTTTGCTAGAGACTGTGTCCAATGAGGAGCTGTACAATTGAGCTACACTCCTACAGGAGAACAAGTAGCGGGCATCCTCACCAAGGCCCTTGGAAGGACAAAGTTTGACTACTTCAGGGAAAAGATGGGGATGATAAAGAACCCGTTTTAGTAGCAGAAATGGGGGTGATAACAACACAGATGTAGAGGGAGTTGTAGTGCGGATGCAGTGTTTGGAGAAAAGGACCAACAACAGCACAGATGCATAGGGAGTTGTTGTACAGATGCATCAGTGGCAGTAGTAGAGCCATGGGAAGCAGTACAGGATGCAACAATGCAAAGGATGTTGGGCAGGGAGGCTTAGCAACAGCACAAGGACCAATATCAGATGATCAGGGTGATACTCAGTGAGGAGTATTACTAGAGCACAATCCTCGCTCAGAGGGAGTTTTGATTTGGGGTAGCATCAGATATGCTCTAGCCATGAAAATTGGTAGAGAGGCTAAAGCACATGAGATCTCCAAGACCCATAAATGGTCTGTGTAGAATCTAACGAGTTTGGAAGATATTAAAATAATTAATATTTTTAATGGAGTCCCTAAGTCAAACTTAGGGAAAATAAAATATTAATGTGAATTAATATAAAACTAGTTAGACTGGTCCAAAAGTCATGGATCAAGCTAGATATAATCTCAGTCGTTGATTAGGGACTTAATCTCGACCGTTGATGGACCAACGAGAAAAGTATAAGAAAAGGCTTGAGGGTCAGTTGGAAAATATACTAAGGGAGACCAGTCAGTTCGATTTCTGGAGTGGGGTTAGCTGAGTAATTCAAACTGGTGGTTTGGAGAGCAGCAAGAGGCAGCAAGTACGGAGCAGAGAGTCAGGACCAGCTACAGAAAACCAACGCAGAGGTAGGAGAGGCAGATGCTGAGGCAACAAGAGACTGCACAGTCACTAGAGGGCTTGCGCGAGTGACGCAGAGAGGCCCATGGCTGACGCAGAGTGTCTGGGAGCTATGCAGAGGTCAGCTAGGCTGACGTTGGGATTGGGAGAAGTGTTGGAGAATTTTTCTCTCTGTTGGGTAAGCCAGTTTGGCACCCAGTTTACTGAAGAATTGCTGAATAATAAAATCCTCCCTTGCTGCACCGATTTTCCCACATTGGGTTTTTCCGGGGACTGTTGTCCAAAATATCTAATTGATGTGTTGATTCTTTGCATGTGTTCGTTTCTGTATTATAGTGTGATATCTGTAACATAATTTATTTTAATGTTTGTTGAAGGAATTTAATAAATAACTTATTGAAAACAAGCAGGCAAAGTAAATCAAATGTTGCAGTGATAGAATTTTCACATGAGGTGGGGCGATATGAAACCTTAGTCCAAGAGTTTCAGAAATTGGATAAGATCCATTGAGGTGTTTTTTGTCTCATGGATCATTACCCAGCTACGAGGGTCCATAATATTCTGTAGCAGGAGGATCAATGTCAGTCAAATACTGAGGAGTGCAAAGCAGAGCAGGGGGATCAATGTTAGTCAAATATTGAGGAGTGCAAAGCATAGCAGGAGGCTCAATAGCATAGTCAACAACAACACAGTTTTTCCTAGTAGACAATTGCATACACAATTGATTCAATTTATTTTGTTTAGATGCTTTTTAGTTGCATATGTTGCAGTAGCAACAACAACAATGACAAGAGTTGCATGCAAACATTCCAAAGGTATCAGATCAGGATAGAGTTGAATTCCTTTCTTGTTGAGAGGGAGTGTTGAAAATAGCAACAAGAAATGTTAAAAATAACATCAAGAAAAATCCTAATTTAATTTGTCCTTGAATTAAATTGGGAATAAAATTGTAATTCCACATCTTATGACAACTTGTAATAGTTAACTAAGTTAATTGGACTCAGTTAGCTCAATTAATTCGAGTTGAGGGTATAAATAGAGTAATGTAGAGTGTCTCCTACAATTAGGAGCACTAATTGAGTTTGTTTTGAGTTGTAATTATTTAATTCAATCTAACTGAGTTAAAGGTAGTTAAACTAGTTCCAATTGATGGAGGAATTAGTGGGAGGTCCAATAGTGGGGTGTAGCCTACAATAGTGGGGTGTAACCTGCAATAGTGGGGTGTAACCTGTTGAACAATGGGGTGCTTTCTGAAGTGCAGTTTGGTGTTGCCTACAATGATCAACCAATAACTAAAGATTCGCTCATAACTAACTCATGCATGTCAGATCATAGAAAGACCCAGTTGAGATTGGAGTTCAGGGACAATGTACTATCAATTGTAAAATCATCTAAATTAAACAGATGGTGCATGCAGTCAAAAGAAGGTCTAAAATAAATCATTCCTTAATTAGAAAACTCACTAATTTTAACCATTAGAATTGCCTTTAAAAGTAGGAATGAAGGCACAAGTTTAATCATTGTTTTGGTGAGCACAAGTTGGTGAGACAAAGCAATAGGGATCACACGTTTTTGTGTGGAGCTTGTGAGAGCAAGGAATAAGGAGCTTGGAGGCTTGGAAAGTTGGCTAAGTATTGGTCAAAGGTAGTCAGTCAAGCAGAGGATAGAAAATACTTGTGCAGGTTGAGCTCAAGGTTGAGCAGAGCATATTGTATTCATCCAGATTCTTTGACTAATGCAATATACAGACAACAGGGGGTTTTAGCTGTGGCTTTCCCCATAAAATCATTTTGTTATGTGTGATTGAATTCTTTTATATGCTTCGTGATTTCATTGATCATTTATTATTTCTATTGTTGAGTAGAGTAGATTCAAGTCAATTGTTTTAGCATATTATACTTTGTAGTTTGAATCTACAAGGAATCTCTACTTGAACTGCCAGCAGGAGATGAACTGACGATGGGGGTACACCAATCATCATTGCAAAATAAGAGCCAAATGAAACTAACCAATCAAATTTTAAATAAACAATTTTTTTTTTTTTTAAAAGATAAATTATTTCCCTGAGATAATATGAACCTTATATATTGGTTGCTTAATTTTAGTCAACCCTAGCTTAATAGTAGGGTCAACACATTACCAAATGCATTATACCATGCCGCAGGGACAATAACTTTTAAGAGTACAAAACTAAAAATCTTATGCTAATAAATAATTTTAACCAAAACACTAAGTTATAGTGTTTGATAAATATACCTATACCAATAATTACGCCTAAATCGTTTTTATTGTGAGATTCTATGAGCTAACATTATAGAGATTCGTAGGTCGACACTGTAGAGATCTCTTCCATGTGACATTTTTAAAAATCAACCCTCAGTTTAACTCCGTCACCCTCCCCCTCCATTTAATGCTGTCACCCTTCACCCTTCATTTAACACTACTAGCATTCCTTTCACCCTTCGTTTAACACTGTTAGCATTCCCTTTGCACCCTACGTTTAACACCATTAGCATTCCCTTCACCCTTCGTTTAACACTGTTAGCATTCCCTTTGCAACCGACATTTAACACTATTAGCATTCCCTTCACCCTTCATTTAACACTGTTAGCATTCCCTTTGCACCCTAATATGCAAATGCTAGTCTTTAATCTTTTATCACTATATTTGAGGTTATTGTGATCTATAAGACCCACTTGGAAGATGGAATTAAACAACTTTTCCATTAAATAAAAAACCTTAACAAAAACACTAGGTTATAATGTTAAACAACATACTTATATTATTGTTCTTTTATCATTGTAATACAAGTGTATAATCATCACAATAAATTAAAATTATCTCATAGAAAGTATGAAACTCAACCTTTTATTTTATAAATATAAATTCCCAATCAAAACATAAATATTAATAAATAAATAAATAAATAAATAAATAAATATATTTTAATGACAGGAAACCAATGCAAACTCATCCATCAAAGACAATACACTGCATCTAAATGTTGCAATAAAATGATCCACTTGTTGGCAAAACTGAAACTATTCCATCCCGCATTTCACTACGCTGCTCCTGATACATTTCGTCACATAAATCCTACTCCTTTAAGGCGGGTCCTTAAAGCTGTGTAACATTCGTAGCGCTCCTTTCTGTACTTTCTTTCTGCTCCTGTCGCAGCCGCATCGTCTCGGTTCGAATCCTGTCGTGTGTGAAAATGGCCACGCCAATGAGTGAAGAAGACAGTATTTTCGAAGGCGAGGACGAGCTTTCTTCGATGACCACCGAAGAGCTTATTAGAGGAGCTCGCCTGCTCGAGAATGAGATTCGCATTCTCAAGGTACCACTACCCCCAAATATCTATTTCTCCTTTTAAAAGAACCCATCAAATTTAACCTCTTCTTATTATTGACTTTTCTATGGTGATCTGCATTGCAGGATGAAGTGCACAGGACAACACTAGACTTAGATGGCACAAAAGAGAAAATAAAGGAGAACCAAGAGAAGATCAAATTGAACAAGCAACTTCCTTATTTGGTTGGAAATATCGTCGAGGTAAGTTACGTTTCTGCAAGCAGATATTTACATTTCTGTACATTTTCTTCCTTCTTCTCTATCTTAAATCCTTTATTTAACCTTACTGAACGGAACCATATTGTAAGCCAGGGGCTAGTTGAAGCCCAAATGTTCCCTTTTTACTGCATGAATTTCATTTTGATTTTTGGGCTCAATTCTTTGACTAAATATAAGCCCTTTTTTGGCCCAATCCGGGCTAGTAGGCTGGATGGCTTCTTACTGGAAACCTATATTTCTTAACTTCACAATTTTAGGTTAATTGCTGAGGCCCCTTGTTTAATAACCTTTAATCCTCAAGTTAGCTGGATCCTAAACTCTGCATGCAAACCTGTTTTTAGGTTACTTGCTCAGATCAACACAGAAACCTAATAATTTCATAGTTTTCCCTTGATTGGCCTGGTGTTGCCTCGTGGAAGCCTTTTGAATTTATATAAAAGTTGTTGGGCGGATTTGCTCTATAAATCCTCATTTGTTTTATTACAGCAATATGCTTTATTTTTTTAGTTTTTGCTAGCTTTGAAATGGTACATCGAGTGCGAAGTTCAGTCAAGAACTCTCTAGTTAAGCACGTTCACAACTTCATGCTGCAAGCATGGGTGGATGGTTGACGGGAATTCCAGTTTGACTAATTACTTTCACTTGTCAATGGGACCAAATTAATTACTGAAAGATTCATCACAAGTGTACATGTTTACTTCTACGTACTGGCTCTACGTGGTCAGCGAAGCGGATTTTTGTCCGTCTTTGGCGCGGGCATAACAAAAAAAGGCAATCTGATTCTTTTATACAATAATATTGTTCCGGCAGTCTACTTTTTTGGTTTTTCTATTTGTGAATCCTCGAGTCTTTCCGGTAAAAATTAAAAAAAATCAATATGATTCTCCATATCAATCTGTTTTTTTGTTATTTACTTCTGAACCTTCTCAGTTTTTCCCTTTTAAAGGTTTTGAGCAGAGTGCACTTTTTGATGACATCTGTAAACCTCTTTAAATGAAGATCTTCTTTCAAGTTTATTCATCAATACTGGTTTATTTTTTTAACATGTTCATTCAATCTGTCAAGCCATATTCTGCGACTCGGTATCATAGTTTGTTGAGTTCATAGATATTGTGCGACATGGTTTTAATATATTATGACAACCCTGACTAAGTGTTTCCTACAACTTTAGATCTTAGAGATGAACCCCGAGGAGGAGGCAGAGGAAGATGGTGCAAATATTGATTTGGACTCACAAAGAAAGGGAAAATGTGTAGTGTTAAAGACATCGACACGGCAAGTAAGTATCCAGATTCCATAGATATGCTTTAAAGTTTTCAGTCTTGTTTTTATAATTTTTTTCTAGTCAATAAATTTATATGCTTTTGTAACCATTCGTTATCAAAAGAATGCCTATGAATTGTATCTGTTTTTATAATATGTAAGTGATAGAATGCCCCATCAAGTGATGTAAAACATTTTACAATTCCTGGTTTAAAATATTGACTATTCTGCTTTGTTATTCTGGGAAAGCACTAGGAAAGCTTTGAGACAGTATATAGATAATAGCATATAAAATATACTTAGTTTTCATTGTGTACAAGGGATGACTGTGTCATTAATAATTTAATTAGATCAATCACATCCAACCCTAGGTGAGCATGTTCTCAAACAGTGTACAGTATTCATTTACCGTTGCAAGTTGCAACTAGCTGGGAATTTTTAGATTTTAAGGCAGATTTCAAGGAAGATGACAGGCTGATCATGATGTGGAGTCGAAAGATTCAAATGACGATGATGTAGCAGTAGAACCAATTCTGGACATGTATTTAGAGCTACCCTACATCATCTTATCAGTATAGTGATCATTGATGAGACACTCAAATTTGTATTTACAGTTATCTTTTTTTGTACAAGGCATGATGCATCATGATTTCAGTCATCAGATTTACAAATTATCTAATGCTTTCAGTTCTAATGTTGTTATTCATGAATGGTATTGATTTGTAACTTCGAATATCATTAAAAAAATTATTATTGTATTCTCTATGTCACGCTTCCCCACTGTATCTGGATCCTGGCTTTTCAAAAATCTGGTGGATCCGTATCCATTTCCTGGTAACCCAGGCCTTGAGCTCTTCGGATCTGTATTTGTATTCGTGTCCTTTTCCTGCTAACTTAGGCCTCAAGGCATCTGGATCCATATCTGTATCTGCATATGTTTCTTGGTAACTTAGACCTCAAGGCATCAACATTCCCAGATTCTAATAAGCAGCAGCAGTTGCTTGTGTCTATTTTTCCTCCTTTTTCTCTGGTGCACTTTACATTTGCTAAAGGCATTCTCTCATGTTATGGAAGATTGTATGATTGTGTGCATAACAGGCACAAGTGACACAAAATATGACAGCTTGTGCTTTGAGACTTTATATTTTATTGTGAAGGTGATCATAAATATATGATGGATCCATCTTGTTTTTGGAGACAGAAGTTTATGGGTAATACAGGTTTTGTCCCTGTTGTATAGGAGGTATACTGGCGGACAATGAGGGAAATTTGGCATTTAGAGAGTTTAAAAGTTGGTAAAGCAGTCTGCCATGAATAAAATTTTTCTCTATATAATTTGCACAGCTGAAAATATCCGATGTTTTCATCCTGCCTCCTAGTATCAAGTGCAATGAATTGCATCATCTACATTAATTGTGGAGGAAAAAATGTTAGAATGTGAATGCATTAATGTTTGCCTAGTGATCTTTTGACCAAGTTATTCTTCAGTAACTCGCAATATTGTAAAATGGGTTTATCCCACATGTATAATGGGAAAAGCTCTCCATTCACTCTCTCAAATATAATAGAGGTGAATGAGACTATATTGAGTGTGTAAGTGTGTGATGCATAAGCTCTAATGCTTATTTGGGGGTGTAGCCTTGTATGATTAGGGGTTTACCTGAGAAGAAGCTGCTTCTGTGGATGTTTCCCCACATCGGGTCTTTACCATGTAATCCCTGTCTCTCCTTTCTTCTTTCTTGCATTGTTTATTTATCTTTATCATGTAATTTCTGTCTGTCCATTCTTCTTTCTTGCATTATTTATTTATCGTTCTTGTTTGATGTATTTTACATAGGAGATCAGACCGTGGAGACCTTTATTGTATGTTAATTCATATTTGTAGAATCTAACATGGTATCAGAGCAGGTTACCGAGCTCTATCTCTTTGAATTAGTTCATTATTGAATTTTTTGCATCAGAGTTAAGTAAATCTTTGTTTTTAGGCTCCCCTCTCTTATAGATCTGCATTCAAATTTGGACAACCACACAGGTTTTCACTTGATCTGAGCAGATCTCACTATTTCAAGGCCATTTATTTTGAAGTTCTGACTTCACCATTGGCTCCAGAATAGGGAAATCAGTCAGGATCGACTATTTACTGGTTAAATTTGGTTTCCATTTGCCTGAAATTTTATTAATATGCCCAGCCTAGCTTAGGTGAATATAAATTTTCTTATCCTAAAGATTTTTGGGCCTATCTAGGTTTGGTAATTACCAAGCCTATTTTTTTAACAAAGCTTGTGTTTTCTTCCGAACCTCATAACTTCTGAACTGGGAGGCTGTTTTGTGTAGTGATCTAGGGTAATTTGTCATAGGGTTTCTTAAGGGCACTAGGGTTTCAACAAAATTTTCTTTTTTTTGTACAACAGTCTAATTCAATACAATTAGGGTTTCAACAGAATTACATTTTTTTGTACAACAGTCTAATTCAATACAAATAATATATCATTCAATAAACAGTGCTGGCTTCTCAACAGTGCAATAAACCCAACAGTGTAATGCTATCATTCAACAGATCCACAAACAGTGTCTTCCATGTTCAACAGTTATAGTTCCAATAGACCAAAACAAATTCAACAGTGTAACAGTACCCCAACCAGATGTCCGAGTTATTCAAGATCAATCTGCAAACTGGTAAACCCCATGCGAGTTCTGTCTGGACAAATTCCTAGATTGCTTCAGGACCACACTCGATTTCTGCCTCCGTATTACCTTCAAAATCTTCTCAACTGTCGGCTTCAGTGTTCTGGCCCTACTCAACAAATTGCAGATCTGTTACCATATTCAGACTTCATATTCCCTCAGGTGCCTTCTCTGTTTTGTTACAGGAGCCGAAATGGCATCAGATGCACTTCGTGTTTACACAGGAGTATCAAAGGGAGTTGTGCATCCTCAGAAGGTGCTCCGATCTGCTCAGAATGTCACAAGGTCAACCTCGGGTGGTCTCACCTTGCCTCAGTAAATGTGAATTACTTGATTCAGATTATTTTGCTGCCTCAGAACTTCGGGTGCCTCAGATTGCGGGTGCCTCAGAAAATTCGTCTAGCTTGCCTCAGGAAACTGGCCACGAATTAGCCTCAGGAGTTTCAATTCTCTGCCTCGTATCGATTTTTCTTTGCTTCAGGAGTATTTTGCTAGCCGTAGATCTGCTTTGATCTATTTTAGAAGATGCCTCTAGCTTCAGATGGTTTCACCTTCTGCCACAGGGTGACCTTACGAGGGTTTGGCCAAAGAAACTTCGATTTATTTCAGAAATTTATCCGCAGAAAGGGCCGTCCAGCTTCAAGCGGATTTATTTTGCCTTTCCACGGACTCTCCTACAAAATGCTTCACTCCTGCTTCAGATATTAAAATCCCTGTGGCCAGAACAAATAGAAAAAATAAAAAGAAGTGACTAGGTAGGGTGGGATCACCTCCACCGAAACTAGTCCAAGAAGAAAGATGGGGTCTTAAAACCCTCAGAGTTTCAGGCTCAAAGACAAACAGAAATAAATGATACATTCCAATGATGCCTCAAGTGATTCTCATCCGCTTGTATTTATAGATTTCCTAGACGGGGGTTTTCTCTTTAATTAATTGAGTGAGGTTCACACCAAGGCCCAACATTGGGCATTTTTCCCCAGCTGCCCTAAAACTTGCCCAAACATTGGGTATTTTGGGTTATTCTCCCTTTATTGAGGACTATAGCGGTAGCCTACGGCCCTACAGGGATTGATAGGCTACTTCGTTCCTTGGGCCAATTAATCCTTTGGGGACATTAGATTTTAGTGAATTTGTTTTTTTGTTGGGTTTGTTTTTTTCCTGATCTAACTTTACAACCTTTTTTCACCCAATTTCTCTTCCTGTATGGACCTGTACGACCAAGTTTTGCTACTGGGCTACTGTATTTCACATTTTTGCTAGAAATTTGAATGGGTTTTGCAGATCTGGTATAGATTCTATTGTCTCCCACTGAACACTGTGTGGCCGCAATTTTCTACAGCAGTTTCCCTTTGAACTGTGCAGATCTGTACGATTTGTTACGATTTTTGTAGATTGTTTTGTGCTGCTGGGTCAACTACCTCTCTTCTTCAGTGTACAACTGTTCTTGGGCTTGCTGTGTGATCAAATTTCTCTTAGTTTTTCTACTTCTGTGATGGGCCAATTTCTCTCAGTTATTTTGGCAGTTCCAGAGACATTTGCACAGCAAAAGCAGTGAGAGCAGCAATGTATATCTTTTCCTACCTGTTTCAGAGACATTTTCACAGCAAAATTGGTGTGAGCAGCACTGTAAAGCTGCATTGTGTTGAGTGGAGTGTTTTTGTTAGACATTCCCTAGATCTGGTCATTTTTTTTCTCTTACTGGGCACTCCAAGGTTGGGCTTCAGTCCCCAGTGGGTGGTGTTGCCAAGTCTCTTAATGTTAAGAGCGTTGTGGTTTATAGTGCTGTTTTTTTTGGGCACGGTATGGACACGTTTTTCCATAGAGTCTCAATTAAGTATCCTTCGCCTCTATTATATATGAGAGAGATAAGGGAGGGCTTTTCCTACAATATATGTGGTATAAACGCATTTTACAATATTGCGAGTTATTGAAGAATAACTTGGTCAAGACTGCTAGGCAATTATTAATACATTCACATTCTAACAAAAACTCACTGCATTTAAACACCTTATTAAGTTATTACATGCTTCAGGGTTTTGGGTAGATACCTGTACATTCAGCGCGCAAAAAGATAATCAGCGTACTATTAAAAGCATACCATATATATAATTACAATTATAAGGAGATTTGATTAGGGCAAATGGAAAAGTTTCTCCATTATAATTTACCGTGCTGAAAATTTCCAATGTTATCATTCTGCCTCCTAATATCAGGATGAAGTGCAATGTGTTACCTCCCAAACATGCTCAAAGTTAAAAAGCCTTAAAACACAAGTAGCTGACCTCCATTATAAATTTGATAGCATAGAAGCTCAGAGAGCTTGGATGATCTTTTTTTTTTCTTTTTTCACAAGGATGAATCATAAATTTTCCATTATAAATGAAAATTACATGCTGTAGGATCGTGCCAAAAGCATACAAACTGCTGCTTGATATCCAGCCTATCAAAAAAGAACATTAGCGTGTCTATAGATGGTCGGATAGCTGTTTAAAACATAGTTTTAAAAACCGGAACCGGTGACCAGACTGGTCCACCTAATAAACCGTGTTTCAAACCGGAATTGGTCAGATCTCAATGAACCGGTCTTTAAAAAATACATGAAATAATTAGTTTTTAATAAAAAAATCTATTTTTAAGATTTAAAACCATGATTCCAAACCAATAGAGACAAAATATGCAAGGTTTGCTCATCTATATACCATGTAAAGGTGAATATATCAAAATGGCACCGAGTGCAATACATATCAGCAACAAAATACATAATCAATGAGACTCTAAATGGCCTTTAGAGTCTGAAAACAATGCTCTAAGCTATGGCGCCACTGACTCACAAGTCTACATATCAGTGATCAACAACATGATCACTCTTCATCATCAAACTCATCACCACTACTAGACAAGGGATCATCAACATGAGCTTAGAGTTTGAGGACTCCTAAAACTCCTCTACAAATTTAGTAGTAATAGTAGTAGCAAAAATAGACATTAAAACTACAAATTAAAACTACAAATCACTGATCAACATGGTCACTCATGAAACTCATCATTGGTTCAGCGCTACTAGAAACGGGATCATCAACAATAGACACATAAACATCATCTAGCTCAAAGTCTTCAGATTTAGATTGCTCAACCTTGTAAAATGATAGAAATTGAAAAAGTTTAACATGCCTAACCAATGATTTTGGTTCGAGTGAAGGGTTCATCTCCTCAACCTTATAATGTGTAGAAAAAGATTAGCATGCCTAACCAGCTGTTTTCCTTTGAGTGGAGGGTACATTCTTGTTAAGGCCATGGTACTTGGTAGAGGAGTTCAACAATCAATACCGCCAACATCAACAAAGTTCAATAATCAATGCCACCAACATGAAGGTTCTTAAAGGGCTTCATGCTCTTGATCAAATGCCAATCTCATACCCTCACGCATGATAGAATGAAATGGAAACATTGCAAACCCCCAAACCTTGAAATCCTGAAAACCATTAATTTTGCTGAATTTTGAGTGAAATCTAAAATTCTAGTTTCTCCATATGAAATCCAATGAGGTCGAAACCACTCTCAAACATGTTGAGTCATTTCATGGTAATGTTAAAAATTTAAGTAAAAGGATGAAAATGAAAATAAAGGAAATGTCACTTTTACTTTAAGAATTTAACATTATCATTAATTGCCAACATTGCTAGGGTTGAGATGTGTCAGGCAAATGAGAGAGGGTAGGCATGCTTTTCTTGGAGGGGCCATTTATGGAGGAAGACAACCCCAAATTTCCTTTAAACCAACTTCAAAACTCACAAAACTGCATTCTGTGGGGTTCGTAGCTGGCCTTGCAATAAACTGGCTGGTTCCGTCATAAACCGGTTGGTTTGGTCTGATTTTTGTGATTTCTTGGTGAAGTCAGCGCTTCAATCGAGTTTTTTTCTTGGTTTGACCTGATTGCCTAATGAAATGGCCGGTTTGACCGGTTTTCGATTCATGTCGACCAATTTTTAAAACTAACATTAAACAACTCTAATATATTTACAACAGATAACATTAAGTATATTCCAAAGACTGCCAATAACAGAAAAATAAAAAAGCAAAAAATTTTGATCTCTGAAGCATAAAGATTGAATTGATGATCATGGCTGAGCTGCATTGTTCTGAATACATTCTATGAAAGGCCGATGAAAGTAAGTATAGTGATCATTATCTATCTGCTTTGAAATGTGCCATATGCCCCTAGCCTGCTGCGTTGCTTACTTGGAGAGTGTATCGGAAATAATATTCTGCTCCCTGTAAATGTGATGGCACAAATGATGTCAAAATTCCTTTTTAGTAATAAGATTTCTTCTAAGATAGGCTGCAGTGTGTGCATGTGACAATGAGATTGCTGATTAAACCAATTTACAACCACTTGGGAGTTACCAAAGACCTGCAGTTGACGACATTCTTTCTCTATGGCAAAAACAGGAAGTTTCAAACTATAGAGCTCTGCAAAGTTATTAGAACCATTTCCCAGGCCAAACGTGTTCTTGAAAGAATGATTTCCAGATAGATGGAGAACAACCCCTCCACCACAGATGCCCTCTCAAGAAGATCCATCAAAATATGCCCATGGACGCGATTTGTCAATTTGTTCTTCCACTATTGTTCGAATCCTTGACTTGGGCACTTCATCTGAGATGAGTTCGAAAATGACTAGACACTGCAACAAATTGATCAACGCTAAAAGCCTTGTTGTTGAAAACAACATTATTCCTTCCTAACCAAATGCCCCAGCTTATTATATGAGGAAGGTTTCTTAGATTTTGTGGATTTACCGAATTCCACCATGCAAGCCATGCCTTTGAGAAGGAAACAACCTGCCACTGAGGATCCACAGATAAAACATTTCGGACAGAGCTCCAAAGAGCACAGGACACATGGCAAAAAAGAAAAAGATGATCAACTGATTTTTCAGCTGCCTTACATAAAGGGCACTGGTTGGGGCTTCCAAAACTTCACTTCCTAAGATTTTTGCTTGTCGGGATCTTATTTTCCAAAAGACACAATAAGAAAAGACGATATTTAGCAGGATATTTCGGCTTCCACATAGGACCCCACCACCATTTTGCCTCCGCAGGGTCATTTTCTGCATTAATATACATGTATCCTTCCTTGGGCGAATATTCCCCAAATGGGGAGAAAATACATTTGAGTTCGTCCTCCCTTTCTTGAATTCTTACATAAGCAGACTATAAAGAGATTGTGTATTTCCGCTAAGGTTGGTGCCATTCTTGAGGAAGCTCTAGCGCCTGGGGAGATAACCATCCTTGAGCCAAAATAGAAGTACCTTTTGGATCCACTACATGATTTAAAGTCTTCCTTCCCCGCGTTGCCAAGAAATCAATCATTTCCTGAGGGATTTGTGTTAAAATTGGCAACTAGGGCCAAACTCCACATGGGTCGTCTTATTTATGACAACTGATACTTTTCTTGGATTCCTCTCTTCGAGAGGTGTAGGATTGATCTAAAGATCATCCGATTCCGACATGTAAAAATGAAGATATGAATTTATTTGTATTATTGACAAATTGTCAAGGCCAGCCAGCAAGCTAAACAGGCATTCAAACCCCCAGCTCATCCTCAACGTTTCATATAAAAGGAGGAGACCTCAAGTCATTTTATCATCATCTCATCTTCTCACATCTCTCTCTCCTCACTTGATTGGCTTCACTAATCTGGGCAGTTGTCTCTCACACGTGCGAAGGAAGGAGGACGTTTTTTTGTTTGACCAGCATTGACCGCAGATTTGGGCACTGAAATCGAGGTGATCTGACCTCTCATTTGACCAGCGTTGATTGCCCTAGGGCTGGCCGCAGTTTGACTTTTGTTGACCAGCGTTTGACTGGACTTTTTTGGATTGTTTTGGGCTTGCTGTTGGAGGCCGAAGTTGACTGGGTTTGACTGAGCTGTTTAGAGGAAGAATTCTGCCCTGTTTGACCAGCGTTGACTTTTGTGGTTAGGGCTTCCTGTTGTTGTCATAAATTATCAGATTTGTAATTTGTACAATCTCTCTCTTTGTTGAACTATTGAAGAATATAAGAAGAATTGATCAAGGGTTTCCCCACATTTGGGTTTATCCGTGGCTGGTGCCACATCTTGTGTCCTCTTGTCTTGGCTTGTCTTCTACTGTTTATGTTTATGTTCTATCTAAATTTTACTATCATGCTGATGTGATTGCTAAACTAGATATTGATATTGGGCTAATAAAGAAATTGAAGTAATTGCTCTTAAGCATAGAACATACCATTGTTACCTAAAATTCACATGGAATCAGTGCTGAGGTGAAGACAAAGCCCAAGCAAGAGTGAAAGAGCAATCACCAAAGACAGTTGGACAAGGACAAAAGGCTCAATGGGTTCCTCATCCCACTTCCTGGGAAGTAATTGCTCTTAAGCATAGAACATACCATTGTTACCTAAAATTAACATGGAATCAGTGCTGAGGTGAAGACAAAGCCCAAGCAAGAGTGAAAGAGCAATCACCAAAGACAGTTGGACAAGGACAAAAGGCTCAATGGGTTCCTCATCCCACTTCCTGGCTGAAGACAAGCTCTGTGAAAAATCTGACTATCATGGATGGAAGATGTCTCTTGATTTGACCTTGGAAGAACAAGAAGTGTTGGATTATGTGAAGGGTAAAATCCCTGAGCCTCCTTCAAATGCACCGATTGCTACGAAGACCAAGTACAATAACACTGAAGTCAAAGCAAAGAAGATTATCAGAGATTCCATTGACAAGCATCTGGTGGCCTACATCTCCGATTTGAACACCTCCAAGGAGATCTACGACAGGTTGGTCAACATGTTCAAGGTTAGTGATGCAAATCAAATTTTATTTCTCAAAAATAAATTGAAGGATATTAAGAAGGGCAAGGACGAGGATATTCAATCCTACTTCTTAAGGATCACTGAGATCAAGAATGATCTACTTTCGATCGGAGAGGTTATTCCTGATAGGGAACTTACTATCACTACCCTTGGGGGACTCCCACTTGAGTGGTATATATTTAGAACCACTATTCTCAATAATGATCGAATTCTAGGGTTTGAAGAATTGATGTCGAGATGCATTCAAGAAGAAACAAGAATGGTGGAGCAAGAAATGTCTTCTAATAGAGACAACCCCACTGCTTTCTCCGCACATGCCAAAAGAAGAAATAATGCAGGGTCTAAAATTCATTTCAATGGAAAGCCTGGATCTAAGGGTGGAAGGAAGGGCAGGTGATTTGTTTGCAATAAGTTTGGCCTCTATGCAAGGGAGTGTCCAAATAGAAGGGATACATCACATGATGATGATCACAATCATTCCAGGGGCATCTTCAACAACAACAATCAAAGGAAATGGTCAACCCTCCAAGAAAGCATGGAACTCCAGGTATGAAAAATCAAATGTTGTTAACAATAAGCAAAAGGAATACTATCTTATATCGACCCTCTCCACTACCTCTCCACCGGACACTTTGGGGAATTGGCTAATTGATAGTGGTGCCTCAAGGCACTTCATCGGATACAAGGAAGCTCTCTCTAATCTGATAGAGAAGGAGACAATCTTAGAGATTATCCTTGGATACAATGCCACCTATCCCGTAAAGGGAGTAGGGAATGTTACCCTTCAATTGAATCAAGGTAACACGATTCATTTACAAGAACTTCTATATGTACCTGATCCCAAGAAGAACTTGGTGTCCATTTCGGTAATGGAAGACAAAGGATACAACGTGGCATTCATCGATTGAAAGGTACGTGTTTGGAAAAGGATTTTTAAAGATGCTTTTACTATTGGGTTTAGCGTTGACACTTTATATCAAGTTGGAGGAAGTCCACTGGGAGCCATGTCTTGCGACACATCTCTACAATCTGAACTATGGCACCGGAGGTTTGCCCATTTTCATTATAAGGCTCTACCCAATGTGAGACAGATGGTGACAAGTATGCTCGAGTTCAAAGTAGAGCATGAAGGTGTATGTTCGAGATGTGCCGAAGGAAAACTTACAAGGGGACCATTACCCTCAAGTAATAACAAGACCACAGATATATTGCAGTTGATCCACTCTGACATATCTGGTATGATGCCTTTAAACTCTTTGGGAGGATACTTATATTATCTCACCTTTACGGATGATTATTTTTGCAAGACCTGGATCTACTTCTTGAAAAAGGAGGATGAAGTGTTCACCTGGTTTCGTCACTTCAAAACCACGATTGAAAACCAATCCGAAAAGAGAATCAAGATTCTGAGGACTGATAATGGGACTGAGTACGAATCAAATGAATTCCATGATTATTGCAGAGAAGATGGCATTAAGAGGGAGACTACAACACCATACACTCCCAAGCAGAATGGTGTGGCTGAAAGGAAGAATCGTACTATTGTAGAAGCTGTTCGTGCCATGCTCCATAGCAAGGGCTTCTGAAGTTCCTATGGGCTGAAGCTATAAATACTGCCGTGTATGTTCATAACTGATGCCCTCATCAACCATGACTCCCGAAGAAATGTTCACTAGTAAGAAACTCGATGTCTCTCATTTTAGAATTTTTGGAAGTCTCGTATATTTTCATGTGCCGAAAAAGAAAAGAAGCAAATTGGGTGCATTAGGGAAGAAATGAATCTTTATGGGCTATAGTGAAAATTCTAAGGGCTACAAAATTTATGTGGCTGGTCAAAGGGAAGTTGAGATAAGTCATGATGTCACCTTTGACGAAGATGTGGCCCTCAGCAAGATCAACAACCTTTCTAACCCAAGGAAGGACAAAGAAGCTGATACCAGAAAATAGGGTGAAAAAGAAGACAAACAATGCCTGATGTTGATGAACCTATGGATCCTATTGATTCTCTTCCCCAAGAGCCCTTCTCCTCCAAGAGGAGACCCTCATGGCTTAGGAAGACTCTCGAAGATGCCGAGAGACATATTGCACCAAGGGGGACTTTCCGTGAAAGCAAGAAGCCAGACAGGTATCAAGGATACTTGACTGTCATGAGCACTATCATTCAAAATGAGGCTTCATCATTTGAAGAAGCTGTGAAGCAACAAGTATGGAAGGATGCTATGAATGAAGAATACGAGCCAGTCATGAAGAATGATGTCTGGGAACAAATCGATTGTCACCTCTAAGTGGCTCTACAAAATCAAGCATGGAGCTGATGGAAGTGTAGAAAAGTTCAAGGCTCTCTTTGTTGCTCGAGGCTTCTCTCAAAAGGAAGGTGTAGATTACGATGAGATATTTGCACCTGTTGCCTGATACACCACCATTCGCTCAATCATACCCCTTGCTGCTTCGCAAGGATGGAACCTACATTAGATGGATGTCAAGACCGCTTTCTTGCATGGTTCGATTAAAGAGGAAGTCTATGTGGAACAACCCAAGGGGATTGAGGTTCATGACCAAGAATCTCATGTATGCAGGTTGAAGAAAGCTCTCTATGGCTTGAAGCAAGCACCACGAGCTTGGTATGAGAGGATTGATAAGAAAGCACCACGGGCTTGTTATGAGAGGATTGATAGCTATCTGATGAAGCTGAGATTCACTAGAAGTGAAGTCGATCCGAACGTTTACTTTAAGGTTGAAAATGATAAACCTCTCATACTGATACTTTATGTGGATGACCTCTTTCTGACAGGTGCAGACCCTTTCATTCACAAATGTAAGAGGGAGTTGGCTTCTGAATTTGAGATGAAGGACTTAGGACTGATGCACTACTTCCTAGGGTTGGAGGTCTGGCAAAAGCCAGGAGAAATTTTCGTATCTTAAGGAAAATATGTTGTGAAGATACTGGAAAGATTTGGGATGGTGGATTGCAAGCCTGTGACTACCTCGATGGAACTTAACTTCAAGAAGTTATGTGGTAGTGTTACTGGACTTGAATTGGGAAATGCTTCTGAGTATCGTCAACTCATAGGAGCACTGATGTTCTTGGTGAACTCTCGTCCAAACATATGTTTTGCAGTTAATACGTTGAGCCAAGAATCTTTTGAGATATCTTCTTGGCACAATCACTCATGGACTGAGATACACTGCAGGAGATGTGAGGCTGCATGGTTATTTTGATGTTGATTGGGCCGACAGTGTGGTGGATTGCAAGAGCACTTCTGGGTGCTGTTTTTCTTTGGGTTTTGCTTCGATATCCTGGATGAGCAGGAAGCGGAAATTGGTTGCCTTGATTATCATTGAGGCCAAATACATAGCTGCTAGTATGGCCTCCTATGAAGCTGTCTGGTTGAGGAAGCTCTTCAATGAGCTATTTGGACATGTGCTGGATACCACCGTGATCCTCTGCGACAGCCAGAGTGGGATCCGATTATCATAGAATCCCGTGTTTCATGATCGCTCCAAGCACATAGATATTAGGTACCACTTTATCCGAGATATGGTACAACGAGGAGCAATAAGGATCCATCACATTGGGATTGATGAGCAGGTCGCTGATATTCTGACAAAGCCCCTGGGGAAGGTCAAGTTCTTAGCCTTCCAAGAACGACTTGGAGTCGTGGAGAGACCCTCTTATGAGGGTCTTGTATGATATGGACATTGAGCTCTGGGAGCTCCGGGGGGCTTGGGGTACTTCTTGGAGCGATGAGCAACCATAAGGTGAGTGGTTCAGCCTTCCCCTAGTGGTTTGCTATGTACAGGGTGAGTGGTTCAGCGTTCCCCTGTGATACCCCGTGGCAACATGTAGGCAGGATGAGTGGTTCATCCTTCTCCTGCTGAGTCATCCTACCCATGCAGTCTGGGACTCATGGGAAGTACCTCTCATCTGGCCAATGAGTAGGGAAATGAGGATAGGGACCATGGTAGTACCGATGGATGCATCGTGTATTATCGTACTCCATATGCTAGGATGACCGATATTGAGCTGGGATTAATTGGAACTGACTTCGGGTCAGTAAGAGTGGTATGAGACACTCTCTTTTGATTGGAACCGACTTCAGATTAGTAAGAGTGGTATGAGACACTCTCTTTTCTCTGGGACTGACTTCGGGTCAATAGAGAATGGTATGACACATTCTCAATCACTTCTCTTCTTCATAGTTCAGCAGAGCAGTGCATTGATGGCAGAGATAGTACCGACTAGCAGATGGATTGGCAGATGGAGTTCTCCCTAGTTGAGAGGGAGTGTTAAAATTGGCAACTAGAGCCAAACTCCACATGGGTAGTCTTATTTATGACAATTGATATTTTTCTTGGATTCCTCTCTCCGAGAGGTGTAGGATTGATCTAAAGATCATCTGATTTTGATATGTAAAAGTGAAGATATGAATTTATTTGTATTATTGACAAATTGTCAAGGTCGGCCAACAAGCAAAACAAACATTCAAACTCCCAACTCATCCTCAACGTTGCATATAAAAGGAGACCTCAAGTCATTTTATCATCATCTCATCTTCTCACATCTCTCTTTTTGCACTTGATTGGGTATGCTAATTTGGGCAGTTGTCTCTCACACGTGCGAAGGAAGGAGGACATTTTTCTGTTTGACTGCGTTTACCAGTGTTGACCAAATGTTGTATCTTGGGTTGTGTTGACCAACGTTGACCTCCTTTTGACTGCGGATTGGGTGAGGTATCTTCTCCTTAGCAGGCTGTAGATCTGGGCACTGAAATCAAGGTGATTTGACCTCTCATTTGACCAGCGTTGACTGCCCTAGGGCTGGTTGCAGTTGGACTTTCGTTGACCATCTTTTGACTAGACTTTTTGGTACTATTTTGGGCTGATTGGGCTTGCTGTTGGAGATCGAAGTTGACTGGGTTTGACTGAGCTGTTTAGAGGAAGAATTTTGCCTTGTTTGACCAGTGTTAACTTTTCTGGTTAGGGCTTCCTACTGCTGTGATAAATTATTAGATTTGTAATTTGCACTATCTCTCTCTCTTCTAAACTATTGAAGAATATAAGAAGAATTGATCAAGGGCTTCCCCACATTGGGGTTTGTCCCTGGCTGGTGCCACATCTTGTGTCCTCTTGTCTTGGCTTGTCCTCTATTGTTTATGTTCTATCTACATTTTACTATCATGCTGATGTGATTGCTAAACTGGATATTCATATTGGGCTAATAAAGAAATTGAAGTAAATTGCTCTTAAGCATAGAACATACCATTGTTACCTAAAATTAACAATTTGGAACTTGTCACTGCATCAGATCAAGGGATCTTGGCCAATCCTTATGCGCTTTCCTAACCCCACCTTCCATGCAAGTCCATCCTCAATAAATTTGAATGACTCTAACACAACTCTCCATACTGTAGAAATATTTGATCTACATTTGACAGGGTGTCTGATCTAGTCCTCCAAAGAGCCAGGACTTATATACTTCATTACCACCACTTCAGTCCACAAATTGGAGGAAGAAATCAACCTCCAACCCACTTTTGCCGCCAAGCATCTAGAGAACAAAATTAGGTTTTTAAGACCCCATACTCCCATTTATTGGGGAGTGGAATCCTGTCCCATTTTACCTAGGAGAAAACCTTTCCATCTTTTGCACCCAACCAAAGAAATCTACAACAAATCTTCCAAATCGAGTTGAGAAATCCCCTTAGGGATCCAAGATCCAGAACACCGATGTAGCCTCCAAAACTGATTGAAGAAGAACTAATCTACTTGCCCGAGACAACCACTTGAAATTCCAGTTTTTCATTCTCTTCTCTATCATAGCCAATAGCCATAACTATCTTTCTTATAGTTATTTGGCTTCAGGGGGAAGCCAAGGTTCTTCAGACCTTCATCTAAGTTTATTAACTGAAAGGGAAAAAGAGATTGCGCGTAAAGGATTTCTTCTCTGGAGCATCCCTTAGCTGAGATCGTAGATTTTTGCAGATTAATCTCCATCCCAATAGCGTTGCTGAAAAGATTCAGGATATTTCTGAGAGATGCCGCATCCCTCTTGGAGCGGTCAGAAGAAAGGAAAACATCATCTACAAAAAGTAGATGAGAAATGAAAAGTCCTTCTGCTACCGTTACCCCCTTCAGCTCTCCCCTTCGCTTTGCTTTCTTTATCAAATTGCTAGGGCCCTCTGCCACCAAAGGGAATAATAATGGAGACAATTGGCATCCTTGTTGAAGCCCTCTTTTAGCATGGAAGAAATCTGAAGCCGAACCATTAACGAGGAGTGCAAAGGACACAGAAGTTATTCAACACATAATCCAATTAATGAAACTAATATCAAACCTCGAATGAGTAAGAAACCTTCGAAGATATAACCAACTCACTTGGTCATAGGCTTTAGAAAGATCAAATTTAAACTCCATTCCTTTAAGCTTTTTTACTTTAAGGTTGTGAAGGCCTTCCTGGGATACTCCTATTGCCTCATGGATTTGCCTATCTTCCATGAATGCAAACTGCTCCTTGGAGATAAATCTAGATAAAATAGGTTTGATATGGTTGGCAATGATTTTCACAATAATTTTATAGATGCAATTACACAAAGAAATGTGTTGGAAATCATCAAAGAATCTAGGGGCATCAGAGTTAGGAATGAGTGCCAGAAAAGTTGAGTTGAAAGTATCATGCAGTCTACCCGATCTTCTACATTCTTCGACCACTTTTAGAAGATCATTACCAACTAGCTCAAAAAATTCCAAGAAAAATTAAATCAACGATCCATTAGGACTTGGGATTTTATCCTTTTGGAACCCATGGAGGACCTTCTCTAGCACCTCAACCATGATTGGCTTCATAAGCTCACGGTTGTCCTCCTCATCAACATATCTTGGGAAACAACTGACAATATTGATAACTTTAGACAAGGAAGCCTCCCGAGGAGCCTTAAACAAAGATCGAAAATGCTCAATGCCCAATTTGGAAAGCTTCGTGAAATGTGAGCCCTTAACTCCTTCAGGATATTCCAGAGCCCATATGGTATTAGAGGCCTTCCTACCTCTAGCAATTTGTTGAAAGAACTTAGTATTTTTGTCACCTGCCTTCAACCAGACTACTGTGATTCTTAATCTCCAAGTTTCTTCCTTTTCTGCCAATATCCTTCTCCTAGTAGCCCCCAACTGCAAAGTCGATGTTTTGAGGAATTCAACTGATAGCCCCCATTTCCAGGATATTCCAAATGATCTAGTTCTTCATTCACTACCCTCAAGGATTCCTCATTTTTTTTGGCTTTCTCCTTGCCGAGTCAATGGAAGCTCTTTTTAACTTACAGAGGTTTTCTGCAAACTGGACTGCTGTTGATCTTCCTTCTGACTTATAACGATGTTGCCACAGGTCCCTGACCATATTCCTGAACGATTACTCCTTAAACTAGACAGAGTTAGCCTTAAAAGGAGCTTTCGATTTTTGATGGCCCCTTTCAATTCCATGAAGATAGGATGGTGGTCGGAATTACCCTTGATCCTTTTGAGAAATCTATAGGGCAATAGTTAGAATGATTTCTCTTTTCTTGATAACTACTTGTGATCTCTTTTTACTTTTTTCTTACTTATTAGCTTCTTTACTTATTATTATGTTTGTATATCATCAAACAATTACCAAAACAAGAAGAACAAGAGTACACAACAACACAGAATGTAGGCTGCAAGCCAGGGCCAAAACCTCTCCACTTCAGAGGAAAACTCGCAAATCTCTTCTATTCTTATATATTCTTCAATTGGCGAATTCCAAGACCTCTAGACCAAGACCAATACCCTCCAAGACCAAGTCCAACCCTTTCGGATGATGTGCTTCTTTTGTCCAAGTCAAACCCATTTAAATCTCTTCCAACAACGCAACTTCGACCCCCAGCTTCAGAATTTCGGTCTCTACTGTAGGTCTGAAATTTTAGGCCCTCCCAACAGCTGCTGCTGCCACACGTGTGAGATAATTTTGGACTCCTAAGGCTTCTTTAGACCTTCGCTCACCTTTTTTTCTTCTTTCTTCAAGATCGAACTTGCAGAAGAAAACAACCCTAGACCAGCAACAAAAACCTAGTCTTCTTTCGCGCTTGTGAGAGAGAAATAGCCCAGAAACAAGTCTTCTTCGTCCTCTTCCTTCTTTGCTGCCTTCTTGCTCTTCTTCTTAACTTGGATGAGTGAGTGATGAATGGCTTCCAAGGAGGTCGAGTTCCCTCCTCTATATAGGCTTCTAAAGGTGGACATGGCTCTTCAAAAAACGCGGACTTCCCAACTGCCAGGCTGACTTGGCCTTGAAGGGTATTTTGACACTTTTAAAGACAAAAATAATTTTCTTCACAAGTTACATTGTGCTCGATGGGGTATTCAACTTATGACAAGGACTCTTTTGACTTCTTGACCTAAGACAAATCCTAGAAGCACTCAATGGGTGTTTGACCTCTAAAATAAAAGACCTTGAGCATAAAACCCATGCTTAAAAAATAACAATAATAATTTTTCTTTCATTTTATAATATACAAGAATCAAAAGTACATTTCATATTTATGAAGATCGAACCTAGTTACACATTTTTCAACACATCCCAACCCATTGGACTGTCCATAAAAACTGATTTGATTAGAAACCTATCAATTCTGCGAGCAATTGAGTCCTCCCCTACCCTTCTATTGTGCCATGTAGACTTGATCTTGACAGGTTCCACATCAATTAAGTTATGAGACTCCAGCTAATGGGCGAAGAAGTCAGATAAGGATCAGACCTTGCATGCACCCCCCAATCCTCTTCTACGCCCATAGAAAAATTGAGATCTCCTCCTATAATCAACTTTCCATGATTAAAAAATTTATAACTAAGCATCTTATTCCAAAAAGATTCTTTGCCTTTACACAACCCTTACACATTAACAATGTGAAATTCACAACCCAACTCCTTAGAGAAAAGATCCATTCCAAGAACGCCTTAACATCCCCAAGAGCTAACCAAATTAATATATTTTTGGTTAAGGCCCAACACCAAACCCCTTGATCTTGCCCTCTCATCCGTTGTGATAAACATCCAATTAGGAAATGATTTCTCCAGCACCTTTCCTAAAGTTTCTTGACAACACCAACTGTTCAGGGCTAGCTTTTTGGAGGGGCTAGCCATCCCTCTGCAGTTTAGTGATAAAAAATTCATAAGGGCCCCGACACAGGTGTTCATTGCTCTAAGAACCCCTTTGAGCGAAAGCTGCTTGCTTGTTGCGATAACTTGACTAGATTGGACCTTTGCCTTGGAAATATGGGACTGTTTACCTCTTGATGTCTTGACAGGGATAGAGGGCAAGGAAGGCCCAAGCCCCCCTTTGGGGGGAGGAATCCTATAGTCATTAACTTAGGGACGAAGATTGTGACAGGACCCAAACTCAGAAGAGGATGACCGCTCTCCAGACACAAGGATGGAGGGAGAGGGTGCAAGACAACATGCAGGCTCGATACTCATTAGACGAACAACAAAACTAGAACCCCGAGAGGCATTCGAGGACAAGGAACGAATTAATTGAGATGAAGGAGGATTAGAAGTATGAGTACCCGAAAGGTGCGCTCTAGATGATGCCTCTGCTGATTGAGGTGCATTCCTAGTGCGCTCGAGCTTCTTTCACGAACCATCGCCCAAGGAAACAGAGAGCCCCGACCAACTTCCAACTCTGACCCTTGTCTTCCAGCCGTCTTCGATTCCTGCACTGCCTCAAAACCCATTGAATCATTTGGCACAATTCCTTTCTTCTTCCCTCGCTATCCCCGATATGGAAGAGGGCAACCTTTTAATACATGGCCGACCTCGTGAAATCACCTACAACGAAATGGGACTCCCTTGTAGTCTAATTTTTGGAGATTGGGATAGCCACTGTATTGAATAGTCAAACTAGCCACCAACCCTTCCCTCCTATCTACACTGACAAGGACTCTTGCACATGCCATCTTACCATTCTCTTCATAGGACTGGTCAAAATCCAAAAAGTCCTCAAGCTTATTTCCAATTGAGTGAAAAACGTCATCAGACCAAAGTTGCATCGGAAGACCAGGAAGCCGCACCCATACCAGACCCTTTCCTAACTGTTCTCTATCTGGGCCGAACAATGAAGACCACCTTTTAAACAAAATTGATGCCATTTCTCTGTTCCAGAATTTGGAAAGTACCCACTCAACATCAGCCTCCTTTTGAAACTTAAACGTAAACAAACCTCTGGTTAGAGTCCGTCGTATAATTCTTGCCTCTAAGACAACCCACCAAAATCCTTCCGACAACCTCCATGACGTTATTTAAACGAATACTAGCTCCAAGAATCAAGCTTTTAACATCCTCGCTTACTTTGGTGCATTTAACCGTCTTTCCAGAGTTCCTTGGACGCCTCTGCTCCCTATTCTTTCCACCATTGTGTTATGGAATAATCTTAGGGATCCCCTGAAAATCATTTCCACCTCCGACTTCTGACTCCAGACAACCTCCTCTCAAGCCCCCATTCGATTCACAACCCTCACAACTCTCAATCAGCACCCCGCTTGCTGGCTTGACACTTACCAAACCGTGACCATCCAAAAAACCTTGAGAGAATTGCCTAGCGAAACTAGGTGCTACTCTACTTCTTACATCCGGGCTTCCTTCTAGACGTAGATGTGAAAAATCGGTTACCCGATTCCTACTACAACAAAATGATAATATTTCACCGACTTGTTAAATTATTTGAACAAGTTATTTGTAGTTTTCTACGGTAAATACTGAAATACATACAATGCAGCCTACACAAAATAAAATACTGCGGAAACTAAATACTACACTAGAGAGAAATAAAACTTACATCAACAGAGTTGTTTTTGGGCAATGTCCTCGGGAAAACCCAACTTGGGAAAACTGGTGCAGCAGCTGAAGGTTTTAATAAATCTGAGTACAAATCGTTGGATGCCCAAATTGGCTATCCAATATAGAGAAATACTGGCAAAAAGTTAGTGTGAAAAATCTCACACTGATTCGGGATATCCGACAGTGATCAGGGGCTGGCTGGCTAGCCCCACGCTGCCTCTGCGTAGCTTTTGCGTTGATCCTACGCAGATTTGCGTCACACTAGTTGGGCTCTGTGTCACCTCCTCGACTGACCTCCTATTGTCGGGAAATTTGACCTCTTGTCCCTCCGGTCTCACACCTCGGCTTATGGCATTGAATCTCATCTCCCATCTGGAATTTGAACTCCCTCTGACGCTCTTCATTGCCTCTGCATGGCACTTCGCTGCCTCACTGAACTGCTCTTTGCCTTCTTTGGCTTTCACTCTCCGGATCTGGAGAAACTCTCCTCTTGACTATTATCCCTGCCCCTCACTGCAAGAAGATCACTCGATCTTACTCCGACAACACAACGCTGCTACTCTTGAGAAATTCGATCTCTGATCTCTCACTCGATGTGTTCTCCAAGTGCCCATCGAACTCCTTATAATCTCTCCTTGGATCTCCAATGACCAAGATTAAAACGTAATCAACGATCAAGATTAACTAGGAATTGATCTTTGTCTTCTTCTAGAAGATTCACACCCGATTTAATTAATACACTTTAATTAACCAGATTTCCTAAGTTGAGAGTTAGGGAACCATTTTAAAAAGTTAATTATTTTAATTAAATCATTTCTAGGTGGAATTTTCCCAAACGATTTCTGGGTATTCGAGAATGCATGCGTCTTAGCCTCTCGGCAAAATCTCGAGGCAAGAGCACATCCGATGCTACAGAAATCAATATTCCCTCCTAGCAAGGAATGTGCTTTAGTGTTGCAACCCACTGAAGCATCACTCTGTCTCTGCACCATCTCCTGTTGCGTTGTTGATGGGTGGCTCTACTACCCACCAACTACTGCACAACTCTGATATGGGCTGCATCTGTGTTGCTGTTGACCCTGCTGAACTGCTGTTAACTACTGCATCTGCACTGCAACCCTCTCTCTATTTGTTGTTGCTGCAATTGCAACTGCAACATCTGCAATGGAAAAAAATTCAAAATACTGAACTAACTGTGTTCAGTATGATGCATTTGTCGTCCAAGTTCTGATTGCTGCTAGCCTTTGCGCTATCATTAAGCCTCTGCGCCGTCGCTAACTCTGCTCTGTGACCACTGCACTGCTGCCAACTCTGCTCTGCACTGCTCAGTGTCTGATCGGTACTAGCCATTGCATTTGTCACTCTGGCACTTGACTACACCACCTGACTCTGGTTCATCCTCCTACACTGACTATGGGCTCTCATAACAAGGTCTTGATCCAAGAGGTGGACTCCTCAAGGATCCTGCTCATCCTGTAGCTCTCTGAGGCTACAACTCTAATTCAGCCCACCTCATCCCTAGAGGCATCTCGATGATCATGGCAAATTCTTCCTCCAGCTTGGAGGACAACCTGTCAATATCAACAGATGCAACTCGCTAATCCTGCTTCTCCTCGTTGCCTCTCTTTCTGAGAGGACATTGAGTGCTGTAGTGGCCCATCTCACCACACTTGAAGCACTTGACCTTTGAAACGTCATTCCTCCTGCGTTGCTCCTGTTGCCCCTTTGATGCAAGGACCACGTCCTCCTCTTCCTTCATGGCCTTCGTCCCACTGCTGCTACTGCCATTGATTGTGGCCTTCACCAAAGCACGCCTCATCTTCTCCTGCTGTAGATCAACCCATACACGTTCCCAATCTGGTAGGTGTTCTCTGCCCAAGATGCTCTGGACAAAGACTTGCCAGTCTTCAGAAACACTCTTTAGCGCATATCTTGATCTGACCGGAACAAGATATGGTCAGATTCATTTATTATTTTTCTAGGGTTGGTTCCTGGTGTATATCCTCTTCTTTTGAAGTTTCTTGTTCCTTTTCTTCCTCCTCATCATAATCTATGTAAAATAATTTCTTCTTAGCACACTTATGACCTTTAGTGTATTTGCTATCAAAATTGTAACAAAGTCCTTTTACTCTTTTTTCTTCCAATTGTTGTGGTGTCAACCTTGTAGGTTGTGGAAGGCTAGGATGGATGCAAACCAATTAGACAACCGCAGCGCCGCATGAACCCTGCACTGAAGGAGGTAGTGAAAGAAGTTTTATATTCTTAAGGAACCTGTGCACTCACCACATTTATTTGAAGGATTGCTGCAAACCAATTAGACAACCGTAACGCTGCATGAACCCGACACTGAAGGAGGTAGTGAAAGAAGTTTTATATTCTTAAGGAAGGGGTCTATTCGCTCCCCTTTTTGCATCCTCGTGCATCTCAACGTCTCTTCTAAGTACATCTTTTGCTCCTCTGAAGATCCTTCGCATAGCGTAACTAAGGCTTCTCACATCTGCTGGGCAGTATCTTTGCCAGCTATATGGGATACTACATGATCTAACCCCTTCGAGAATGTTCCTCTTTGTCTTCGCCATCTCAACCTTGTACTTCTTGAGCGGATATGCACCGATGGGCACAACTATCACACTATTGACATAGGCTTTGAGATCATGCTCATCTAGAAGGCAGGATATCCTAGCCTTCTAGATCACATAGTTGGAGGCTCCGTCCAACCGATCTTGATCTCTCAACCCAGCTGATGCCATCTCTCTGAAAAAGTCAAACTGCTCCCTCTTCTTCTCTGTGCAGCTGCTGGCTAGCTATTCACACTCCCTTCTGGAGTGAGAAATCTCGCATATAGCTACTGTTGCTTCTTGGCTGGAAGTCCCTGAGGAAGAAATTCCCTCAGTATGTGCTCCTCTCTCCCACTAACGCTATTCTGCCAGCAACTACTGCAAAATATTTGTGTCACAGCTGAGCAAGGAAACTGCGCTGCTCCCTTATTCCTTTGGAAAGCTTTGATATGGAGAATCGAATTTCTTTGTTGACTCACTTAGAGAAATCGATGTCACTCAAAAACTTCGACCTCTTTGGCCCAAGGACTATGCTGCTTTCTGTGGTTTCGAATTGCTACCTCTGTAGTAATTTTGAAGTCCCTCTTCCTTTTTGCTGTGAGCTCTCCTACTCACGATCTATGCTCTGATACCATTTGAAAAATCGATTCCCTGATTCCTACTATAGCAAATTGATAATATTTCACCTACTTGTTAAATTATTTGAACAAGTTATTTGCAGTTTTCTATGGCAAATCCTGAAATACATACACTGTAGCCTACACAAAATGAAATACTGCGGAAACTAAATACTGCACTGGAGAGAAATAAACACACACACATCAACATAGTTGTTTTTTGACAATGTGCCCGGAAAAACCTAACTTGGTAAAATCGGTGCAGCAGCTGAGGGTTTTAATTATTATGCGGTTGTAAATTTGAGTACAAATCGTTAGATGCCCAAACTAGCTATCCGATACAGAGAAATACTCGCAAAAAATTGGTGAGAAAAATCTCACTGATTCGGGAGATTCGACACTGATCAGGGGATGGATGGTTGGCCCCACGCTGCCTTTGCGCAACTTTTGCGTCAATCCTACACAGATTTGTGTCACACTGGTTGGGCTCTGCATCACCTCCTCTGTTGACCTCTTGCTGTTTGGAAATTCGACCTCTTAGCCCTCCGGTCTCACACCCCGTCTTTTGGCACTGAATATCGTCTCTCCCAACTGGAATTCGAACTCCCTTTGAAGCTCTGCGCTGTTGCTATGTGGCACTGCGCTGCCTCACTGAATTGCTCTTTGCCTTCTTTGCCTTGCACTCTGCAAGTTTGGAGAAACTCTCCTTCGGACTACTATCTCTGCCCCTCACTGCAAGAAGATCATTTGATCTTACTCCCGTGACACAACTCTGCTACTCTTGAGAAATTCGATCTCTGATCTCTCACTTGATGTGTTCTCCAAGTGCCCATCGAACTCCTTATAATCTTCGTTGGATCTCCAACGACCAAGATGAAAACATAATCAACGGCTAAGATTAACTTGGAGTTGATCCTCGTCTTCTAGAAGATTCACACCTGATTTAATTAATACCTTTTAATTAACCAGATTTCCTAAGTTTAGACTTAGGGAACCATTTAAAAAAAATATTAATTTAATTAAATCATCTCTAGGTGGAATTTTCCCAAACGATTTCTGGGTATTGGAGAATGCATGTGTCTTAGCCTCTCTGCAAAATCTTGAGGCAAGAGCACATCCGTTGCTACAAAAATCTACAGCGGATACCCTAGTCTCAGATTACTGACTGGCTCCAAAACTTCTACCCTTGAACTTTTGGGACCTGAAGAAATGATGCCATTATCTGGAAAATGAACAACTTCCTCAGAAACCCCAAAGCCTCCTTGGTGCAATGGTTGCCATACTTGGTTTCCCAGCCTCTGGAAGCCCACTTGCTCAGAAAATGGGTTTTCGGCACAAAGATCTGATTATCTGAAAAGGGTTTCACCGGCTGACGCTTTGGAGATAGACCTTCCAACTGCGGGATGGAGGAGAAAACTTCGAGAGCAAGCTCCATCTCGGAATGCTGAGGCAGAGTGTCTTGCCAGATGGACTCGAACTCATATGTGTCTGACGAATAATCCTCCTTATCTAAATCCATGCCATAAAACTACCTTGGACAAACCTCAAACTGCTTTCGATACAACCAACAAACCCTACTGACCAACATCCATTTACTGTGGAAACCCCAAGGACTCCGAAACCTCGCCACACTGATCGCCCTTAAACACTGAATAAACAACCCTGAAATGACAATTAGGGCTAATCCCGTTGGCTTACCCTTTCAACTGAAAAATACTTCTACTATACTTGCACTCTGACAAAAGCAAACAGACTAGAACCAACAACTGTCTGTCACGGTGTCGGTAGCTTGTTACTCTTGCCCAGCTATGAATCCTACGGTCCAAAAAGCCAAATCGCCCGAGAACTTCCACCGCAGAGCCATCACTCAAATTACTTTTCCTTCAGAGCTTGGATGATCTTGGAGCATTTCGTGATATGATATTTCTGCCTAGGATGTTTATCCCTAAGAAAAATCTATAAATTTCATTGCAAATAATAAAGAAGAGAGTTTTCCTATTTTAATTAATTGCAGCTTTTATGCTATTTCCTGAAATTGTCTTGACTGTATCATAAGCAGTTAGTTATTTGACAGCCTGTCCTCTGGTTCCTCCTGGGCCAGCAGATCAGTAGTTTACACGAGCTTTTTGAAATTTCTATTAAGTTGCTTATCCTGTTTTTATAGCCAGGTTCCCTTTAAACATGTTTAAATTTTGAACTTTAAGCTTTCCTGCTTTTCTCCACCAGTTGGTTATCTTTTTTCTTTGTCTTTTCCATGTCTCGGTGCTGAATCTTATTTTTTCAATACATATTTATGAGTAGTAATTCCTTTTCATCATATCATCAATTATTTGATTAAAACTACAACCATAAATTTTCAATATACCTTTCCCTGAAAACAGGTGTTCTCCCTTTCCAATAGATCCCCATCTTTCATTACAGTTATATTCTTAGTTTAAGGAACATGCCAAATCTCATGCTAACTACACTTCATATAAAGAATAAGAAGTTTTGCTGTATCTAAAATTTCATTATAGAAGGTTCTTCTCAGGGAAAATATGTAATATTACATGTCCACCATCTCTTATATACGAGGCAACAGACAGTACATCCATAACTTAAAGTGCATTTAAACAATTAACATATAGCCTTTATATGATCATCAAAACTCTGAGTTGCCAATTTTACTTTGAGTCAACTTTCCTGCTGAGAGACATGACACATACCATCTGACTTGAATTATATACCATCTTTAATCTCTAAGAGCTTAGTTTTTTGGATGTTATTCATATGTATGGTTTGTCTGTTCTCCATTTCTCCTTTTAATGGCAATGAAACCCAATGCTATTTTTTTTTTTTAAATGGTGGATTACCTTTTGTGGTTAGGAAGAAGCCTTTGTTGTAAATTTCTGCAACAATGGTGATGGTTTCTCTTATACCCCAAACATAAATCTTAATATTTTACTTTTGTTATAAAGTAATAAACTATGAATCTCAATGTGGATGGTTCCAAGATTTGCTAGTTTCGTTCCTTTGACCTTATTTCTCTAATTCATGTTTCGTGAGGTTCTCCCTCTATTGAACATAATTGATTCAATATGAAATTGTTGAAGAAGTCTTATCCTATGGTCTAGTTCTTGCTTCCTGAGCTTCCAGTGGTGGACCTACTAAAAATGTTGGAAGCATATCATAATATAAGAGATCTGAGTCTAGCTTACCACAAACCAGTACTTCCAATTGTTTTAATGGGATCTTTGGCTGCATCCCCCTCGTAGGGACTGCAATATCAGCAATGTGGTAATCATATGAGTAAAACATATCATATTTATAAGAGTTCTTCCCTAGACACCAACTAGGCCTTATATCAAGAGAATGATCCCAATTTGATTCTGTTGCTTTTTAGGCATGTTTTTTGTATCTTCCGTGCTCTTGCCTTGAGCATATGATGCATGGGTTACGTAGGTCCATGTGAAGGTGAGTTTAGATTCTGGTTTTATTCACTTGTTGGAATAGTCTGAGTTTTGATTATGTTTTTCTGTCTTAAGGATATTTTGACACTGCATAATAGAAGAGATCTGAGTCTAGCTTACTACAAACCAGCACTTCTAATTGTTTTAAAGAGATTGTTGGTTCTATCTCCCTTTACTCTCTTGTAGGCCCTACACTACTATCAGCAATGTGGTAAACATATGAATATAACATATCAGATGCATAAGAGTTCTTTGCAACACACATAGGCCTTCTATCAAGAGAATGATCCTTTTTCATTTTGTTGCTTCTTAGGCATATTTTTAGTAGCCTTTGTGCGCTTGCCTTGAGCATATGATGCATGGGTTACATAGGTTCATGTGAAGCTGAGTATAGAATCTGGTTCTCCTCACTTGTTGCAATAGTCTGCGTTTTGATTCTGCTTTTCTGTCTCCAAAAATATTCTGACACCGCATCATATGTGAATATATTCCCATACACCATCGATGAGCAAAGTAAAAACTTGGACACAACAAAAAGCATGGAAGCTTAAACTTCAAGCTTTTGAGCTAGGTAACTTTCTTGTTTTATGCTTTCACCTACTGAGATCTTTAAAATTTTAATGATCCAAAACACGTGTTAATTTTAGGATAACAATGGTATGTTCTATGCTTAGAGCAATTTTACTTCAATTTTCTTTAATAGTCCAATATCATATCCAGTATAGCAATCCCATCAACATGATAATAAAATGCAGATAGAACATAAACAATAACAGTAGAAGACAAGCCAACACAAGAGGACACAAGATATGGCACCAGCCAGGGACAAACCCCAATGATCAACTCTTCTTATATTTCTTCAAAAGTTCAGCAGAGAGAGAGGGTACAATTTACAATATTCACTTGCCCAGTCTGATCAGACAAAACAGCAGAAACAGAAATCCCTAACCAGAAAGTCAATGCTGGTCAACAGGGCTGAAATTGACCTCCAAAACAGCTTGGTCAACCTTGGTCAACTTGGCTTCCAACAGCAAGATAATGCAGCCCAAAACAGTTTGAAAATAACCAGTCAAATCTGGTCAACAAAAGTCAATACAGCAACCTGAATTAGGGCAGTGAACACTGGTCAATGCAGGGGGCAAACAGCCTCGGTTTTTGTGACCAGAACAGAAGCCTGCCCAAACAGAAGTCTCCCTCACAAAACCGAAGTCAAATAGGGTCAATGCTGGTCAAAGTCAGCCTCCTGAAATTTCGGTCAAATCTGGTCAATGCAGCAGCTAGAAAAGACAGTTTTCCTTTCGCACATGTGGAGAGAGAGAGGCCCAGAAATCCGTACCCAATCAAGATGAGAGAGAGAAAGATGAACGAGAGATGCCAAAATGAGGAGGAGGCACCTTGTATTTATATGCAACGTTGAAGGCTGGAGGAGGCTAATTTGATGGCTGGCCGACCTTGACAATTTATCCATAATCAAAATAAATTCATAACTTTATTTGTACATGTCAGAATGGGATGATCTTTCGATCAATCCTACACCTCTCGGAAAGAGGAAACCAAGAAAAATATCAGCTGCCTCATAAGAGCTGTGCAAAGTGATGTTTGGCCCTAGTTGCCAAATTTAACGACATGTTTATCCAAGTTCTTCTGTGGATGAGAATTCATTATAATTGAAGTTTCCAAATATATATGGTTTTAAAGGTCGACGTTCTTTGGAGGTTTATTGAAACAAATGTCTGATTTTCTACAGTAGGTGTGATGGTTTTGTCCAAACTTTACATAAAATCGGTAAATATTATTATTGCTCTGATTCAGACTTCTATCTCAAATAAGAAATTTAAATCTTCATTATTATAATGCGTTAAATAATAATTAACAAGTTCTAATATTTTGTTATTTTTTTGCTGGGGGGTTATTGTATTTATTTCTAGTGGAGCATTATGTAGTGATACTGTATAATTCATTTAGTGATACTCCAAATTGGTAAATATTATTCTTGCTCTGATTCAGACTTCTGTCTCAAATAGGAAATTTAAATCTTCATTATTAATATGTGTTAAAATAAAAATTTCCAAGTTCTAATATTTTGTTATTTATTTGCTGGGGAGTTATTGTATTTATTTGTAGTGAGCATTATTTATTGATACAGTTTATTTGCTCTGATTCAGAATTCTGTCTCAAGTAGGAAATTTAAATCTTCATTATTATTATGTTTTAAAATAAAAATTTCCAAGTTATAATATTTTGTTATTTCTTTGACGGGAAGTTATTGTATTTATTTCTAGTGAGCCATTATTTACTGATACTGTATATTTTCATTTGTATCTGTCTTGCAGACAATATTTTTGCCTGTGGTAGGGCTTGTAGATCCAGATAAACTGAAACCTGGGGATCTAGTGGGAGTGAATAAAGACAGTTATTTAATACTTGACACACTCCCATCAGAATATGATTCTCGTGTGAAGGCTATGGAAGTAGATGAAAAGCCAACGGAGGATTACAATGACATAGGAGGTCTTGAAAAGCAGGTACTGAAGGATCTGTTTCTGAAGTAAAAGGAATGTTTCCCCTTTCTTGTGTTCACCTTTCAACTAGAAAAGATAAACAGACCCTATTTGTTTTGGAATGTGTGTGTAATGCAAGGTCACCTTGCAGTAAATTGATGCTTAGTATTATTAACTTATACTAGGATATTTTTCTAATTGTCTTTATTGAATTTTTGGGACTACTTATTTGGTAGGATGTTTGCATTCACCTATATCTAGGATAAGTCCAATATTACATTTTCTGGAAAGATCCAGATGAATTATAAAGCATGAACTTTTTTCCATGGTTACATTGTAATGTCTTTTAATAAGCAATGGAAAAATATGGAATTTAACAAAGTGACATTGATTTAACTTTTAACCTTAATAGAATCTGTTTCCAAGATATAGCACAAAGCTATAGTGAACCTGATGTAACTTGTTCCAGTTACAGTGACTGATGTAGCAGTTGGTGGTGGCACTTGGCCCCATTTTGAATTCTTGAAGGAAGTACCATTCCTTAATTTTTTTGTATGGGGATTCAATATCAATATGTTAACTCAATTACCATTTTGCTTATGATAGTTGACATAAAAATCTTGAATTATAGTTGTGTAGCTTTGCATTATCAGCGAAGCTAATGGGTTGATATATTGATACAGATTACAGAGTTGGTTGAGGCCATTGTCTTGCCAATGACTCACAAGGAGAGGTTTCAAAAACTTGGTATTCGCCCACCGAAAGGGGTACTACTTTATGGGCCTCCAGGAACAGGAAAAACACTCATGGCTCGTGCATGTGCTGCACAAACAAATGCAACATTTTTAAAACTTGCTGGTCCACAATTAGTCCAGGTAAAAAACTGTGATTTTGTGCTAGATAGCTCCTTTTGTTTAGCTATAGTAAGGTAATCTCATATGTTAACTTTTCCAGCATAGATTATGTTGAGTTATATTCATCTTGTCTATTATTTTTCTAATCTCTTGGGTGGCTGCATGTCCATGTATTTGTGGTGGTACCAAAATTAAGGTTTTGTTGAATTTATCAGGAACTGTCTTAATGTCATAGGCTTTTTATTTTGAAATTGCAGCCAAAGCCTTAATTCTTATCCATTAATATTATAAAGGCATAGATAAAGTTTGGTACTCTGAAGGAGCATGCAAAAACAACTTTTTTTGGTTAGATCTCACACATGTCGCCCCCTTCCACAAATTACATCAACCTTATGTATTCGTTACCAAGAAACTGAGGAAATCTGTCCCTTTGAAAAATTTTAATTGCTTTTAAAACTAACCAGAGCTGCAAACTTAGAGTAAAATGTGAGAAGAACAATGAAGTTTGGAGGTATACCCAAATTTGTTTCAATCGAATTTTTCATAGCTAACTTTAATTACCACATAAATCATACATTTCACAAATTGTTCATTAAAGTTAAAATTTTCATGTATTTTAATGTGGGTATGACATTCTTGATTGGCCTTTCGGGTTATCAGGTGTTGGGTTTCGAGTGATCAAACAATTATCAATCACGAAAAGCCCGATACCAACAGTCCCCGACTGGCATCTGACCATTATGCAAGTTAACATGTTAATAATTGACCATTTTCCTGTCTTCGGTAAAGAGGATTTATAGGGATGTTGAGAGTCACTGTATCGGGATATCAGGATGTCGGGTATCGACTATTTTGAATGTTGGGAGATTGAGCTATCGATCAGCGGGATGTTGGCTTATCAAGCAGTAGGTGATCTGCTTTTTGAAGAATGAGATACCAAGTTTTGAATGATCTGGATGCTTTGGCAGAATTCGAAGTGGCCATTGGTTGTTTAACATATCGCTGTTATTAGAAACAGGGACCACTTTATCTGGATATCAAGATTCAAGAGTCGAGTATTGGGATGTTGGGGGGTTTGGACATCAGTTTTCGGGTGATCCCCCTTGGTAGTGACAAAACTCGAAACGACATTAACTGTTGAACTTTTTTGTCATCTTGTGCTGTATGGTGTTAGCTTGTTGGGTGATTGGGCGATCGGGATATTGGCTTATGGACTTTGCCCCCGATATTGAGAGAGGCCGATAGCGGCATTATCTATTGGACAATTTCTCCTTTTGTGTCATAAGTTTACCGAGATTTCTGGCGTCGGAGTATTGGGTATTTTGTGAACATTATGTAATCCCCGAAATTGATGAAACCCGATAATGACCGGTTACTGATGAAGAACATGTCGTTTGCATCAGATCTTTCAAAATAAAGGAATGTCGGGGTTTCTTGGCATCGGATCTTTGAGATTTATTATTAACATAAAAAGTGAAATTGAAGAAAAAAAACTGAAAAAAAAACACGGAAAGGTCCAAAAGAAATGAAATAGAAATTGGCTTAATCAAGAGATTCGTAAATAAAATTCAATAGGGTCCCCATCATTTTATTGAGTACATATAACAATGCTGGGTTGTTGTACGAGCCACAACGCCTCCATAACTGAAATTGAGGCATAGAACAAACAAGACGTCATTAAAATCTAAAGAAATACTTGATTTGAGATGGAAGGGAATAGTACCAACTTCTGCCACTGAGTACTTGGCATCATCACCAAGCTCAACTTGTACTTCTGATCCCCATATTTTCATATTAGAAAACCACTGCCACATTGACGTCATATGTTGAGATGTCCCATTGCCCACATAGCACACATTCCTTGGAATCATGCTAGTAGAAAGGAAAGGTACCAATGAGAGATCTTTCTCAAACTTGGCAGCAAACTCGTTCCTCTAAGTTCTATAGAGTCTGCTAGCTATTTCTGCTGCTGCCTCCTTTTGTCCTTCTTTTTCTCTGGACACTGATGCATAATGATGATGCGTAAAGTCCTTTCTTGGCTTTGAGGTTGACTACTCACTTTTTCCCTTACCCATGCCACCAGGTCCTCCACCTTTTCCCTTACTTGACTAACCAAATAGAGCTAAGTCATCACCACCCTTCTTGTTGGCCTTTGACTCCATTCGAGTCTCTTGGTTACAGTCATTCCAAATCCTTTAAAAGTCAGAAAGGTTCTGATCACAAATTCCTTTGACAAATGTTTCTCATGACACTATGGAACCATTCAATGCCATGTTCATTAGCTCTGCATCTACAACCTTCTCCCCAAGTGCTGCAAAGTTGATCATGAATTTGTGTGATCTTCATGACGTAACTGGTGACCATGTTTGATCTGGTCATCTTTATGGATTTAAGATTGTTCCATAATATCATCTTCTTTTTTGTGTTCCATGAAAAAGACAAACTAGGGCATCTAAACATTTTCTTTGCCATACATGAGGGATTAGTTGGTCCTTTATGGCATCCAAGATGATCGGCTTGGCCTTCACTTCCTTTTTGTTGTGAGTTGCCAAGATTTGTGGATCTGTAGTCTCTTTTAGCAAGAGTGTAGCTCACACTTTCCATCTTTGAGATCTATTACACAAACCACCGATTAAAAAAATAGAACTTCGAAATTCTCTTGCTACTGGTCCGTTTTCACAATAGATTTACTGTTGCAAATTCTTGAGAATTTCTATCAGAGATGAAGCTCTGATATCATGTTCAAATCTAACACCCTAGGTGACTAATGTTCTTATCTCAATCAAACAAGTAGATAGCGGAATTGAATTAATGATAAAATTAAATTTCTGACCATAACATCAATCACACATTAGCTAGAAATTAAATAATGGAAGCATAAAAATTATTTTTTCGCACACATCGAAGATGCTTTCTTATCATGAAGCTGACTTGCTATCTTATCAAGCAGCTTTATCACGAAGGAAGCTCTCTTATCCTGCCTGATGTCTTATCACGATGAACAGCTACCAATAAAAATATATGCGTGCAGTAACGATAATCATCTGACAATGTATTATAGGTAATTACTTCTTCAAATCATCTTTTCATTTATTCGAAAAAAGTTACAAGGAAACCTCCACATTGCCCCAAAAACAGCATGCACGGATGCCAAAAAAGCCCTGATCTGGGCTTACACAGTTTGCTAAAAAAGTGAGAAACAGCAGAAATCTGTTGTATAACCTGCAGGACAGCTTGTACAAACATTTCCGTATGACTGTATGGATCCAAACGAATACATCCACACCACTGTACAAACTTCCATAGAATTGTACGAAAATGGACAGAATGCTGTCTCGAACGAGCTGCCTGGGAAAGCCTCTTTCCTGGCTGCCGCTCTCTCTCGCCTGCTCAACTGCTCAAGTGTTTGCAAAAGCCTTTACCTTGCCCTGTCTTTATGATCGTAAATTTTAATTGAGAATCTATTTTGAAGTTTTCTCCCAGTCCAAGTCATACATGAGATAAATTTTAGACTCTAACTGTTAAATATAAGATTTTCACTTTCTTACAAAAGTGAACTACAAAATAGAATACTTTTTTCGAAAATATAATTACTTTTCAAAAACATTTTGAACGACTTCGAGTTCCTGGCTGAGTTATAATTCTCAATGTCAGCATGTGTCTCCAAATGCGGGACAGTGATCCCTTATGGGTTATTACGATGTCATAATCACATCAGGTGCCTTTAATCATTGGGCATGGAGTCTTTCCTGACCATCATGAGACTCGACTCAGAAAACCATTACTAGACAAAATTTGGAAACAAAGGACTCAACTAGTTGTGTAACAAAACCAAGCCTGCCTACCCAGGCTATACAAGACAAGTGCCACATTTTTGAGCATGCTGCGTGAATGGCCTAGCAATTTCATACAATGGGAAATTTTAAAGAAATCACCATTCCTAAAATTAAGTTTTAGGATAGTGCTAGCCTCTTCTTCTGCAATTGTGTGGTTTGTTGATTTGGGGTAGCATCGGATGTGCTCTAGCCACGAAATTTGGTGGAGAGGCTAAGGCACATGAAATCTCCAATACCCAAAAAGGGTTTGGGCAGATTCTAAACAGTTTGGGAGATATTAAAATAATTAATATTTTTAATGGAGTACCTAAGTCTAAGCTTAGGGAAAATAAAATATTAATGTGAATTAATATAAAACTGTGTTAGAATAGTTCCAAAAGTCATGGATCAAGTCAGATTTAATCTTCGCTGTTGATTAGGGACTTAATCTCGGTCGTTGATTTGTCAACGAGAAAAGTATAAGAGGAGGCTTGAGGGTCACTTGGAGAACACATCGAGTTGATCAAGATTTTGACTTTTTGGGGCAGGGTTTGCTGAGGAAGTCAAGAGAGTGATCAGAGTTGTCGCTGAGGGGTAGTGAATACAGAAGCAAAGAGGCAGAGATAGTGCCGGGAGGATCAGCGCAACAGCCGGGAAAGCTGACGCAGAGGGCAGAAGCCGGAATTGCCGGGAAAGGTGACGCAGAGGGCAGATGCTGGAACTGCCAGGAATAGCCGGAACTGCCAGAACAACCGGGAAAGCTGACAAAGAGGGGAACAGCCGGAACAGTCGAGAACGCTGACGCAGAGGGCAGAAGCCGAAACTGCCAGGAACAACCGGAATAGCCGGGAAAGTTGACACAAAGGGCAGAAGCCGAAACTGCTGGGAACAACCAAAACTGCCGAGAAAGTTGACACAGAGGGCAGAAGAGGCTGACGCTGGGGTTTTTCGTGAGGCAGATTGGAGTTGAGGAGCTGCCAGAGTGTTTATCCGGGGTTTCAGTTGGAGCATTTGTCTCCAAAGGAGTGGTACTACTGCCGAGATTATTCTCAGTTGGGCGCACCGGTTTTGGCACCCATATTGTATTCAGAAACTGCATAATAATAAAACCCTCATATCGCTGCACCGATTTTCTTGCATTGGGTTTTTCCAGGGACATTGGTCAAAAAATAACGTTGTCACTTGTGTGCTTGTTTTGTTTCATTCAGTTGATGATCTGTAATGTGTTGAGCATGTACTTGTATTTATTTCCAATATTTACATGGTAAATAACTTGTTAATTAACAGAACAAGTAGGTAGGAATAAGTCAGAAAGTACATGAACGGTTTCTAACGGGTTAGACTTAGAAATTCCAACCTGGTATCAGAGGGTGGTTGTAGATCACAGGAGAACTAAGGACATCAGCCGAGCAGAGCAGCAACAACAAAAATCAGCTGTCCCGAGTGACAGAGCTGATCTTCGTAGAAGGCGACAGAGGAAGGAGTGACGCAGAGGGACTGTGTCATCATTTTGGGCCAGAGAAAGATAGCGCAGAGGCTAAGGGAGGCAGAACCAGGCTCATGCATAGGCCAGGAGGGCTGACGCAGTTGGCTGGGGGAGCTAATTTGCCGGTGCTGGGAGTGCGCAAAGTCAAGTGGCTCAATCCTTCAGTTGTTGGGGTATAGGAGGCTGTGGGTAAGTTGTAGAGTGAAGTTGGTGGGGTATTGTAGTCAGAACAATACCTAACAGGGCAAGACCAAGGGGAGGGAGTTGCTGCCAAGGCAGATTTCTATCTAAGGAATCTAGATAAGGGGTACAGTTGCACAGACGATCGGAGAGGGGCAACTTGACGGTTGGCAGAAGGATTTCTAGGAGGGAAATCGCGACTCTGAAGGAGTCCAGAAAAGAACTTCCAGACGGGAAGTACATAGACTCGGAGGAGTCGAACAGAGAACTTCCAAATGGTAAGTAGAGAGACTTAGCAGGAGTCGAACCAAGAACTTCCAAGCAGGAAGTAGAGAGACTCGGAGGAGTCGATAGAGAAGAGTAGAGAGATGGCCATGAATGGGATGAGGGATCAGGATAGGTTGGACGGAGCGTCCAAATTTGTGGTCTGGAAGGCCAAGATCCTGTCCATTCTGGATAAACATCGTATCAAGGCCTTCGCCTTGAGGGATGATGATTGTGCCACTTGAGAAGAAGTGGGGAGACATCGAGTTGTAGTCAGGCGGACTACAGACGATGAGGGGCAGGATTCTCGAGGTACCCAACCTCTTGGATTATACCTTGCTACGGGAGCCCCGATGAGGAGTAGCGGTACTGGTAGATGTCGGTAGAGACGAATGAGGATCGAGTAGCAGAGGGAGCGACAATGTAGGATTCCCAGGACAACATGAGGCTAGTAGGCTGCAACAGTGCGAGAGGCATGGGAGTGTTGCACCAGTGCAGGATGGCACAGAGAAGTGTGCAACGGTGTGAGATGCAGGGAGTTGTTGCAGCAGCGCAAAGGTCAGAGAGGGAGCACTTGTTAGTGACAGAGGGAGCTTTAGCATCGGGAGTGTCTCTAGCTTGACAAAGATGTCAAAGTTGGGAGATCAGTTACTTACTTCTCAGTAACTGAGTTGTAGTGCAACAATTAGCAGTAGTGGTGCTATGGGCAGCACAATGCAGCATGATGAGAGGGGATGCAGTGCAGAAACAACAGTGGCAGTGGCAGGGCCATAGGCAACAACACGGATGGAGAGGGAGTTGTTGTACATATGCAGCAGTGGCAGTGGTAGAGCCATGGGTGGCATTTCGAGATACAACAATGTAGATGATGGGCAGCAGGCCTAGCATTAGGGACCGATGCCGGATGATCAGAGTAATACTCAGTGAGGAGTATTGCTAGAGCACAATCCTCGCTAAGAGGGAGTGCTGATTTGGGGTAGCATCGGATGTGCTCTAGCCATGAAATTTGGTGGAGAGGCTAAGGCACATGAGATCTCCAATGCCCAAAAAGGGCTTGGGAAGATTCTAAACAGTTTGGGAGATATTAAAGTAATTATTATTTTTAATGGAGTCCCTAAGTCTAAGCTTAGGGAAAATAAAATATTAATGTCAATTAAAATAAAACTATGTTAGAATGGTCCAAAAGTCATGGATCAAGCCAAATCTAATCTTAGCTGTTGATTAGGGACTTAATCTCGGCTGTTGATTTGTCAACGAGAAAAGTATAAGAGGAGGCTTGAGGGTCACTTGGAGAACACATCGAGTTGATCAAGATTCCGACTTTCTGGGGCAGGGTTTGTTGAGGAAGTCGAGAGAGTGATTAGAGTTGCAGATGAGGGGTAGTGAGGCAAAGATAGTGCCGGGAGGATCAACGCAACAGTTGGGAAAGCTGATGTAGAGGGCAGAAGCCGAAACTGTCGGAATTGCTGGAACAGCCGGGAAAGATGACGCAGAGGGCAGAAGCCGAAACTGTCGAAATTGCTGGAACAGCCGAGAAAGATGACGTAGAGGGCAGAAGCCGGAACTGCTGGGAATAGCCGGAATTTCCAGGAATAATCGGAACTGCCAGAACAGCTGGGAAAGCTGACGCAAAGGGTAGAAGCCGGAATTGCCGGGAACAACCGGGAAAGCTGACACAGAGGGCAGAAGCCGGAACTGCCGGGAATAGCTAGAATTGCCGGAATAGCCGGGAAAGCTGACACAGAGGGCAGCAGTCGGAACCACCAAGAACCACTGAAACTGTCGGGAACTGCCGGGGAAGCTGACATAGAGGGCAGAAGAGGCTAACGCAACCCCTAGAGGCTAACGCTAGGGTTTTTCGTGGGGCAGTTTGGAGCCGAGGAGCTGTTGTAGTGTTTATCCGAGGTTTCAGTCAGAGCATCTGTCTCCAAAGGAGAGGTACTACTGCCGAGATTATTCTCTGTTGGGTGAGCCGATTTTGGCACCCAGATTGTATTCAAAAACTGCATAATAATAAAACCCTAAGAGAGCTACACCGGTTTTCGTGCATTGGGTTTTCCCGGGGACATTGGTCCAAAAACAACAGTGTCACTTGTGTGCTTGTTTTGTTTCCTTCAGTTGATGATATTTAATGTGTTGAGCATGTACTTGTATTTAATTCCAGTATTTACATGGTAAATAACTTGTTAATTAACAGAACAAGTAGGTAGGAATAAGTCAAAAAGTACATGAAGGGTTTCTAACGGGTTAGACTTAGAAATTCCAACATGGTTGGCAACTGATTTGAGTCACATTAAAACCAACAGTGAACCTTCTAACTCTTCACCAGTGCAGGCCAAGTGTTCAACGTCCTCACATGCACTACTACACATGTTTGGATAGTTTCCATACAAAATTCCCGCTTACATTATTTACTCAAGGACTATCATGAACTATATTGCCTGATTTGTATTGAAATAAAGGGACTTCATTTGTCGTCTGCTTCTCCAAAAACATTTCTTCTTCATGATTTTTTTTCTCAAAATTTGATCTCATTTTAGCTTTCCTCCTAAGCCTGCTCAATTGGTTTATCTCCGCTCTTTGGGTGAAAGATACAAGAACTTCAAAACTGTGGACACCCAACATCAAGTGGTGGCTAATCCAAAAGGCCCCCTTCAACTAATCTGGTAGACAAAGAAGTGTTTTTATCATTGATGAGAGCTTTCCTACATGTCCTTGGAATTTTGCCTAACATGACTTTTTGGTTCTGGATCGTCATCCAGAATATCTTCCTTCACGGTCTGGTCGTTTTGTATGGCATCCTCCAGCCTTTTTATATTCCCAGCCTTCAAAACCTAATAGACATTTGTAGGCATGAAATTCTTGTAACATCCAAATATTACAGGGTCCTTTGGATGCTTGTCTTCCGGGTTCCTTTGCAGTGTCTTGAAGTTCATACATTAAACTTACTGGTTCGTTCATCCTCCTGAATCCGAATGAAGTGAGTGAGGAGGGTCTGATAAGCAACAAGTCTGGAATACCTCAGAAATATTTCCTCCAAATCATGAAAAGGAGTTATTGGTCCAGCAAGGAAAGAGATGAACCAATCAGTGCTGGATACATGGGTAGTCCCAGGAGACATTTTTTATCCTATGATCTTTTTAATAGGAGGCTTGAGCCAAAGGAGTGAGGTCATTTGATTAGCATGAGTTGGGATTCAATGGGGCGTAGTATTTGGCAACGAGAGTGAGAAAAGTCTAGATCGAGCAGCTAGAGTGAGATCAGGGCAAGCAAGAGTAGTAAAGGGGTTGAGTTATCTTGAATCGGGTAGGCCGAGTTTCTTAGAGCGAGTTGGCCGAGTTTTCTCTTGGGTCATGTGTAACGAACAAAGTTCGTATATTTAGAGGTATGCTATAATACAAATGTAGTTCGTATATTCAAAAGTTAAATACTCCTAAAGACTTGGAATATGAAGATCTCCATTGAAGATACAAGAATATATATTAAAATGTATGAATGAGAATGATGATACAAATGAGAGTGAAGGCCTTCTTATATACCCTAGGCAGATGAAGATCTCCATTGAAGATACAAGAATATATATTAAAATATATGAATGAGAATGATGATAAAAATGAGAGTGAGGGCCTGCTTATATACCCTAGGCAGGTACTTTTTCACATACAGTCATGCCCTTAGAGACAGGCCTCTTCATTATTAACTACTAGTTAATTAATCATTATTTATGTTTATTATTGTTTACATTTTGTTATTTTTATATAAATTATATTCATAACATTGCCTTCCTCTTCAAAAAGCTTTGTCCTCAAAGCTTATTGCTGACAAGGCATGTCATCTGCTTCTTTTTCTTGTAATCTATTTGTATCCTTCGTAGTTCTTCTAGTTGTCATCTTTGTTGATACACGATGATAGGATCCTTAGAGTGATAAACAAAACTGTCTCACTGAGAAGGGATTGGACCATTCTAAATTAATCTTCTGCGGAACTCGGCAATTGCTTGATCACTGGGATAATTTGTTATCGTTAGTCTGGAATGTGCTGACATCATTATTATTCAAAACATGAGTTTGTTGTTTCGGTTTTGAGTGATACAGATATGTAGACTGATTGGGATGTCTGCTCTTGTGGTTCAGATGTCGATAAGGAGTATTGGCGATTTGATTTTCCTTTATCATGTGTTTGGCAATTACCTGATTTACTTTAGGTGCTGATGTTGTTGAGTTGGTTATAGAACCTTCACTTGGAATGTTCATCGCTTGAACTGCAACATATGAGTGCGTTTTTTCTTCAACTGGTTTATCCTCTTCTTGAGTTGTGATATTGACTTGAACTGTTACGACTAGAGACTTTGTTACTTCTTCTTGAGTAAGTTGTTTTAAATTGTCTTTAAGCAACTTCTTGTCACTTTAAGCTTCTTTATTTGCACAAGAAGGTTTTGATTGTGATTCCTTAGACGTGGAAGTTCTTCATTTTTTGAATTGTTGACTTTATCCTTAATATCCTTCTCTTCATCTTTTAAACTTTTGATTTGTTTTAATAAATTTTTATTAAGGTTCTTTAAATGTAAATTTTCCTTTTCTTGTTCTGATAAGTGCTTCTTGAGTTCCTTCTTTGTGACCTTAGTCTTCTTCACTTGTGCAAGTAATTTTTCAACGTGGTCCTTGAGGCGAGAAATTTCTTCATCCTTTTCCATTACTTCCTTGTAATGCATATCCGCAAGATCTTTATATCCCTGTTGTAACATTTTCTTGTTTTGCCGAAGTTTGTCTATTTTGTCTTTTTCTTGATCTTCTAGCCGCAATTTCTTAGTACACTGGATTACATGGTTTTGTATGGGTGATGACGAGCATTCAACTTGCGATTTGGACTCTGTTTTCCTCATTTCCTTATTAAATTCTGCATGTCGTCGCCTAGATATTGCCATTAATTGTTCTATATCTTTTGCTAACAATTGTTTTTGTGCATCACTTAGATATTCAAATAAAGTAAAAGTTTGGTGACATTTTGTGCAAACCACATTTTGATTTTTGAATGACTCTTGACAGTTAGAATATCCTTCTGAACAAAAAGACATTTTGAAAAGAAACCATGGTTCTTTGTGGAAATCATATTTTTACTTTTTTCTCTTCAGTGATTGACTCTATTTTTCACCAAATAATACTTTTGACTATGAAGCTTACGTATACTTTTTCACTTTTTCACTTTTGAATTTTTAATTATCTACTTTGGTTCTTGTGTAAGATATATCATATAATCGTCCACCAAATCCACTAGTAAACTAAATAATGAAAAGTCACGACTATTTTGAAACTTTGCGGCTTTGATGATGGGCCACAACTATTTTGAAATTCATGTGACTTGCAATGTATGGTAGAGGTTGGAATGGCATAAGTGTACATGTATGGCAACAACGTTAGGTGGTGGTAGTGTTGCGTAGCGCGGCGATTGCTATAACATACAAAATGACGACTAGGTGACAAAATAGATCGTGGCAGCAACTGCGACGACGAAATTCGATGGAGGCGGCAAACCGTGCCAGGGTCAAACGTGGATGGGGTGGACTGCAGATGCGGTTTGGAAATTACAAGCACCAATGGTGGAAGACGGTAATACACAGTCGAGTGACAACAGTGAAGGGAGTATCGCAACAGAGAAGATCTTATGACATGAGAGCTCAGTTCTGCAGCAACAGACGACTTGTCACAAGTTGACGACGATGTTGAAAGTTGTTGCAGAGGGTGAATGGCGCAGCGTGACTTACATAAATTGGATGGTCGGTGTGGTAGTGATGATAATGGTGGCCTATCGGGCTGTGGGAGTTTGTCAGCGCCATATTTTTTTAATAACTTTATTATATTTGTTTTAATTTTTCTTAAATAATTTTTTTTTTTTTAATTTTTTTTTTTTAGTATTTTGATTTATTTATCTTTTATAAACTAGCTTTTTGTAGAAATGGCCAAAGGCCTCATGAAAAATTAGAGAAACTCCAAAACTGTGTAGCAAAACGCTTGATCACAACGGCAACAAGGTTAACGAAAGTTAGATGGGCAAAGGCTGGATCGATCTGGCTCTGTGCAGCGGGTGAGCAGCCAAAGGATCGAAAAGCTCTAACATTATGAATATAATTTATATAAAAATAATAAAAATGTACACAATAATAAACATAAATAGTGATTAATTAACTAGTAGTTAATAATGAAGAGGTATGTCTCTAACGACATCACTTTACGTGAAAAGGTACCTTCCTAGGGTATATAAGTAGACCCTCACTCTCATTTGTGTCATCATTCTCATTCATACATTTTAATATATATTCTTGTATCTTCAATGGAGATCATCATATTCCGAGTCTTTTGGAGTATTTAACTTTTGAGTATACGAACTTTGTTTGTTACATTTGTATCAGAGCATTCCTTTGAGTATATGAACTTTGTTCGTTATATTGGTATTATAGCATATACTTCAACTAATCTGGCAGACAAATAAGTGTTTTTATCATTGATGAGAGCTTTCCCACATGTCCTTGGAATTTTTTTTTTCTCAATAAAGACTAATTCTATTAAGTAAAATATAGTACAATCAGGAAAAGCAATAAACCGGCAAACCGGAAATGATGGATCCATCAACCTCGGTTCCGGAGGAAAGATTCAAACTCATAGCTACATCAGATGACTAGAAATCACTAACTGCCTCATTACCCCATAGGGGCAGAAACTACAACACATTGTTTTTTCCCTTTCTTTTTGCTGACTTTTGTCCAGCCATCCTGGGGGGAATGAGCTAAGACAACTTGAAGACTGGAATTCTCTTTCATCGGGAATTCCTTTTCTGATTTTGAGGAGGTCTCATGGGCGCGTTTCTGGGCTATAGCTGAGTCATAGGAGTGCCCCATAGTGTTCATGGGTGAATCCATCGGCTGAGGCACCTGGTCTGGATCTGAGTCGCTTTCCCCGTCCTCCGAACTTGGAGGGCTGGAGGTTCGAGCTGGCTGCGGAGCACAGGGAGCCCAACGCTTGGGTTTGGTTTTTGCGAAGATTCCCTTTTTCGCTCTTGCTGTCAGCGATGGGCAGGAGGTACATGTCCTTGGAACTTTGCCTAACATGACTTTTTGGTTTTGGATCGTCATCCAGAATATCTTCCTTCACGGTCTGGTCGTTTCATATGGCATCCTCCAACTTTTTTATATTCCCAGCCTTCAAAGCCAAATAAACATTTGTAGGCATGACAGTCTTGTAACATCCATATATTACAGGTTCATTTGGATGCCTGTCTTCCGGGTTCCTCTGCAGTGTCTTGAAGTTCATACATTAAACTTACTCGTTCGTTCATCCTCCTGAATCCGAATGAAGTGAGTGAGGAGGGTCTGATAAGCAACAAGTTTGGAATATCTCATAAATATTTCCTCCAAATCATGAAAAGGAGTTATTGGTCCAGCAAGGAAGGAGATGAACCAATCAGTGTTGGATCCGTTACCCATCCACATACATGGGTAGTTTTAGAAGACATTTTTCCTCCTATTATGAAAATTTCCAGGAAATAGTGTTGAGATGGATCAGGTGCCATGACATGTAGCGAGCCACCTCAATTATCTCCTATGGCAGTTAATTAATGAACTTCATTAGTTCTTTTTCATATTTATGTGTCAATGCATTTATTTTATGTTGTGGATGATTTAGATTGTAAAAAAATTGGAAAAAATTGAATATTTTTGTATTTACCGATTTTTATGATTTTTTCCTACTTCGGACCCTCTTCGATTTAATCCCAATCGTGATGTTTGCAACATTGGATAATACGGTGGTAGAAATAACTGTGGACTTAAGGCAATATTGGAAATTTACCTAGACCGAATTTTGCATAGGATTTACTAGTTGTGGATTGGTCTTAAGGAATCTATGGTTAAGAGCGCTATCAAACTGTCAAATTAATTATGATTTATTGGAGCTATATTTTTGAACTTGGTTCTGTTGAATAATAGTATTGTTGATTGGGTTGTATTGTATTATTAAGAAAGCCAACACGGTGTATTGAAGTTATATGTTATTTTTATTAAATTTAACTGTTGTTGATACCCTAGTGCCTAAGAAATTTTAGGATAAAATTAACCTTGTACACTAAATTTACCTTGTAGTTCCAAAGGCCTTTTTCTTTGTCTTGACTTTTCATGGTCTGGAGGGCTATTGTGTAAACTTGGCCTCTGTGATATTTTTATATGTTTTCTTGATGGCCCTCCAGTATTACATAATACATACCCTTTTGAGACAGATTTGTTAGTGGAGTTGATGTGAAGCTATAAAAGTCCTAACAACTGCACTGAAGCTTTAGCTCAATGATTTGACCATCAAGATTTCCACTGTGTTTTAGGATTGCCATCCAATACTCCCTTGAAACTTCTTTGGTAAAGTGCAATAGAGTTGTTGAACTTGTTCAAGGAAAGATCTGCTACACCACTCTGATTTCTGCTCCGTCACCTTGAACCTTCTTTTGTCAAAATGGGCACATTGCTCATGCAAGAACTTGTTAAAATTTTTTGAACATAAACATTATTCATTGAAACTTCCTTTTCTATTTTTGCTTTTCCAGAACAAAACTTTGTTCATCTCCCAATATGGTTTCCAGATGTTGACATCTTTTTCCTTCATAAAGAAAACGATCAACTTTAGGAGGAATCTCTCTGTGGAGGGGAGAATGATTTTTTACATTTTTCAGAAGTGCTTTTCATCTAAAGTGTGTTGCAGATATTATGTAACTTGTTCTATACTAACATCAATGACTGCTGATGAATACGGAAGGATTTAATTGTAGACCTACAATGACATACATTGTCAATTTTTAAAGTAATCACTTTAAATAACAAACGTTAATAAGTTCAAGCTTCATTTGAGGCTATGTTGCAGGAAACGTAGGGCAAGGGGGCGTTTCCGTACGGAAACGGATACGAAACGCTGAAACGCGTATGGTACGGCCCTGAAACGCGTTTCAGGCCATACTGCCACGTTTCACAAAACTGAAACGTGGCAAGTACGACCTGAAACACGTTTCAGGGCCATACGACTCACGTTTCAGCTTTTTAGTTGTGTGTGTGTTTTTTTTTTAATTTTATTTAATTTAATTTTTTGATTTTTTTAATTTGTTTTCTAATTTATTTTTAGGTTATCCTAGTGACTTCTAGTTGCTTCTAGACGCCTGTCTAAACCTATAAAAGTGAACTTTTGCCCTAGTGTTGATATGCAGTTCATGGTAATGTTAAGAATTAAATTCTTAAAGTAAAAGTGATATTCTCCTTTATTTTTCATTTTCATCATTTTACTTAAATTTTTAACATTACCATGAAATGACTCAGGATGTTTGAGAGTGGTTTCGCCCTCATTGGATTTCATATGGAGAAAGTAGAATTTTAGATCTCACTCAAAAGCCAGTAGACTTATCTGTTTTTCAGGATTTTAGGATTCGGAGGATTGGAATGTTTCCATTGGATTTTATCATGTACTAGGGTATGGAACTTGTATTTAATCAAGAGATCCAGGCCCTCTATGCAGGGGAGACTCCCAATAATGAAGAGCATGTAGGGTACTAGGGTATGAAACTTGTATTTAAACAAGAGCACTAAGGATGTTCGACTATGTAGGAGGAGGCTCCCAATCAAGCACGAGACAAGAAATTAGAAATTTTTCGTGGCTGATTTTGGATATTTCTATTTTCATTATGTGATCATTCATGAGTAAATGTGATGTAAATTTAGAGACTTATAGTTTATGCATTGACAATTGACAATTTTATCATAATGTAATAAATTAGAATGTATCATATATGCTTTATGATTGCACATATTTCTTAAATGTCCTAATATATATATATATATATATATATATATATATATATATATATATATATATCGCGTTTCCCCATTTCCAAAATTTGGGGAGGTTGCATTTCGTATCGCTTCCCGTTTCGAAAACTCATACCCGTTTCCCTGTTTCGTGCAACCTAGATTTGAGGTGAACCAGACAGTTTCCAGATTTACCGTATAAACTTATTCAAGAGTTCTATGAAACTATGTTGTTGGTCACACAATCAGAATTCACTAATCATCAAACACTGGTAAGCTGCAAGCAGAGAAATATATTGCTTTTGTTAGAGGAAAGAGAATAGAAAGGATGACAATGGCCATCCTCCAAGAGGTTTTATAGAACTTCATTTTACAAATCAAAACAAATGTCAGAAGAGTTCATGCTAAATAAAGTGCACAGGGAATATCTAAAATAGTAAAACATGATTGTAATTAGCTATTCTTTTCTTCAATAATATCATATGAGCAACATATACAATATATTCTAGAATGAAATTTGTTGTGGTCTATAATGATCATTGTCTGCCCTTGGGCATTAAATGAATTATCTTATCTTCTTCAGACAAACTACAAACTTTCAATAATAAGAAACATTTGCCTTCTATGGGATAGGATGGGATCCATACAATGTTGAACATGACATAATAGAAGAAGAGTCAAGCTGATGATAGAAAGAAAGCAGGGTCAACCTATGTCACAAGGCTCGCCGAACCTCAACTTGAGGTTCGAATTTTGGTGAACCTTAAAAAGATTTTGAGGTTCGACGAATCTCATTGAACATCATGGCCATTAACCAAGTCCATAGATCAAAACTTGTAACCTCATGTCACGACTCAGGCATGTAATCTATCCTTGCAGTTTCCATGTTCGTGATAGCAGTTTTTCTTTTATTGATGTTGATTTCTTACAAGTTTATCCTATATTTCATTTTCAAGTTAATATATCTATACATATAGAAAATGTATATAGATGAACCTAATGGCGAACCTTATCCGAACCCATTAAAAAATTCGAACTTGAACCGAACCTAATCATTTTCGGACCCAAATTCGAACCCGAACCATGTGACATTGGGGCCAACAAATCAAGAATCTTTTTACGGGAAAATTTAGCGGCTGAGAGAACAGTTCTAGAAAAGAGAACCCATTGACTATTGGAGTCATTTGATATGCCTAAGAGAAATGGTTGAGAAAATCCAAGGTTGCCCTAACATCTCCACCCAAAATTTAAGTATTTGAGTCCATGTGACTTCAACCTTGAACTCATGATTGATTGTTCTTTGAATTTTTGAGTGTGAAATTGGTGGTTATGGCCCAAGAAACAATTTTCTTTAGAATCTTGTTGAAATTAGCTTTCCAACTAGCTTCTGGAGATATGGGCTCCGAAAGTTTGTGACTTGGTCATTGCTGGATTTCCAGCGTTTGAAATTTGATCACTGGATATAGTGCATAAACATTTATACCACACACATTATTTAAATAATACCATTATGGTTTATATTTTCCAACACTCCTTGATTGTATTGTGGGCTAGAGTCGGGTATTATGGATCTTGTCCCTCAACCAGCACACATTAATTTTAGGTCCACAAGGCAATGACCATGTGCCACCTTATCACTTTTCCTAGTCTTGCTTTTCCCTCTATTTCCATCTATCAATTAGATCAATTTTCCAAGTCATATTGTCATGTTTTCCATGTGGCGTTAACACTGCATCATGTGGCACCAAATTTTAGTTGGTCATTGGTCTCCATTGATGGCTTAGGTTTCCTTGTCTAGGCCACATGTCCTTCCATCATTGGTAGCTCTCTACAGTGGGGTCTGCTTATACACCAAGGTGTGGAGGGAGGACGTTTTTGGTGGTGGAGGAAATAGCTTGAATGGAAGTAGGTAATACCCTTGCCCTTTCTCTTCTGCTTGATTGAATGTGCATTGGATTAAGGGAGTGGGAAGGTGGAAGTCATAGACAAGGTGGGAGGGTTGAGGACATGCACAGGTAGAGGAAATTAAGGTGGTGATATTGGGAAGATTGTGAAAGACAATGTTGTCTCACCTTTTGCCTTAGTAATTGGAATACGTTAAGTGTAGGAAGTAGAGGTTTGACAGTTCCATTGGTGGGTGTGGAAGATGGGTGGAAACAAAGAGAGAAGGGATAGGTAGAGGTAGGGCATACAATGGAAAGGCTGCTATGATTTCCACTCTTTTCCTTTTACCCAAGTCAAATGGAAGGGTTTGAGAGTTGAAGGGTGGGTTGGGATATGGGAGAAAGGATGGAGGGAGAAGGAAATTGAAGGTTGGAACAAGATTGTTGAAGTAAGGGATGACTTAACACTTTGTTGTGAAAGAAACCTAGAAAAGCAAAGTCGAGTGAAGGAGAGGGAATGAAGTGTGGAGAAGGGCAAGAGCATGGATGGGAAATGAAGAAAACCTTTGCCCTCTGGCCCAAAGTGAAACGAACAGTAAAGTTTAAGTGTGGGGTGGGATAAACAAAGTGGATGTAGCGTAAGAAAGTTGGATAATATTAGGAATCAGGATAGAGGAAAATAAAGGGAGTAGGGAAAGACCTTACAAGAAAGATTTTGCCATATATGCTATTTGATGCATTTCAAGAGACACTGAGACTGATTCCCGACACTTCTTGAGTAAGCCTTCAAGTCTTGAAGGGTTAGAAAGCGTGATATGTGATATGGAAGGAAATTTTTTTAATAGATGACCTTGATGAAGTCATAGGAAATAGCAGATCTATAATGATCTCTCTACCAAACCCTGACAACTGCAGTTTTATATTTATACCTAAAATTCTTTGTAGTTTCCCTGAGGCAAAGAATAGATGAAATCACTTGAAATCAGATTATTTTATAGATGAGGGAGTAGGTGTATTTATACCACTTACCAGGGTTAAGGTGCTAGCCCCTGGAAGAAGACTAGGTTGGCCTTTATCGAAAATAGAATAAAATACAATAAAGTAAAATGGTGGGTCTAACAACCCACAGGTCAACCCATTATGTACCTCAACTACCCACATAGTGGGCTGGCACATGTCCACAAGTGAATATTAGTTGCATATTCTCAACAGAATCTATGGAGAGCAACATTAAACTAAATATAAAAGCCAACATTCATAGACCTCTTGTGTAATATCCCAAGGGAATTTTTAGCCCTTGGGGTTCTAATTTGGCTAGGGTTTCAATACATCAGTAAAGATTATACACAACAATGTACATTCATCTTTTCATCAAACAATGGGCATTCCTCTATGTAATGCATGAATATAAAAAAAACCTTCAACAGTAGTATAGTTCTTTAACAAGGTTATGGCTGACTGCCCAATGAATAATGGATCCATGCAACCAATTTTCCACCAGTAAAAAACCAACAGTCCAACTGTATTCAGTGTTCACATAAATACGATCAGATTTTATTGCTACAATACTAATGACAACCTATTGTCTTTACTGTGCTACATTCAACTTGTTGCAGTCAAATGGGGCTTGCGGCAAACCCTACCTTAACCACTTTTCCCTGTCATGAAGTCGTGCTTAACCTCTGGTTGCATGATTAGGAGAACTGTGACGGTGTTCTGCTTGACCAATCCGAACCTGTACAACCGACCAGGATTAGATGCCACAGCTTCAGAGAGGTTGATGCCTTGACAGCCTCAGGACTAAATTTGAGATGGTGCCGCTGCCCGAACACCCTCAGGAAAGAGGACCAGCCTCCAAAACCGTGCCCTAAACACTTCAGCCACCTGCGGTACAACTAATTGTTCTTTAGTTACCTCAGGATGACCCAGAAGGCTTTCAGTTGTGATGATTCGGTACCCGTCGCTGTGCCCCAATCTGTGATGTCAGATTTAGTGCTACTTAGAAGGGTTCTGTTGCAAGATTCATGCCCTAAGTAAGCTTCTGCTACCCTTGATACAAACAGCTGTGCTCAGATTCTTTAATGCCAGCTTCAGGGGAAATTCAGGGAATTCCTCAGGAGCATACTCCTGCTGTTTTGGAAATTGAAGTTGCTGGTCAGTAATAACCAGTAACCACAAAGATTTTCCTTTGATAACCAGGGAAGAAACCAAAATACTTCAATAGAATATGTTGTGCCAGAACAAGGAAAAATAGGTGTCTAGGTAAGGTGGGATCAGCTCCACTGAAACTAGACAGGGTTAGTTGGGGTGGGATCATCTCCACTGAAACTAATCAAGAAGCGACCTTTAAACCCTCAGAGCCTCAGACTCAAGAAAATCAGAGATATTTCAATCCAAATCGATGATGATAAAATGATTGCAACTCTCCTTTATTTATAGAGTTCCTCATGAGGGTTTTCTCCTCAATGAAATGAGGGGGGTTCATGTGTAAACCCCCAATTTGGGATATTTTCCCCTGCTACCCCAAAATTTACCCAATGTTGCCCCAAAACATTGGATAATTGGGTTTCCCCCTTTATCAAAACTATAGCCTACAGGGTTGGATAGGCTATTGCATCCTCCCATGGGCAATTAATCGATAGGGGACGTAATGTCTTGAGCTGTACCAAAGTGTGATGCAGAGGAAGATATTCACAACGCAGCCATCTGAATACTTTGGGATTAACCTTATTGTCCTTATTCATTCTATTTCCTAGAATTTGATCAGTGTTCCAACTTCCAATTTGCATGTTGCACATTGACAAAACAATTATCTGAATACTTTGGGATTAACCTTATTGGCTGTGTTTGTTCCATTTCTTAAAATTTGATATGTTCACATTTGCATGTTGCATAAATCCTCTTTTCTTTTTCTTTTCATGTCAGTATTGTCCTTGAGTTTGGACTAGATGTTCTGTACCATCTGCTTAATGTTAGTCTGAAGAGTCCATCTCAAAAGTTTTTGATTTTGTCAAAGAAACCCTAAGTCCTAGGTGTCTTATTGATGGTTGAGAAAGTAAGATAGTGTCTTTAGTGCAGTTTAGTGGAGGATAGCTAAAAAGTAAATAATCGCTATAATCAATAAAAGCTTTCAAATATTGCATAAGATGATTAAAGGCATATTTGCATCTTCTCCTGGAAAATTAGTGATGTAGGCAACTTGACAACACACTGCTGCAAACATTTTACTGTTGCAGAAAGTAAGTTTAGAAAGGGAACTTGTGTTATTATTATTAGTGGTGAAGGGTATGAAATAGTTTTTCCCTTATTTAAAAATAGCATAAAATAGATGCATACCAAATGTGATACTCTTTCAGTGGAGATTGTGATATAAAATATAATACTGCACCCTTTTGGGCAATTTAGATGTTCATTGGAGATGGTGCCAAACTTTTTTGCAATGCCTTTCAACTTTCAAAGGAGAAAGCTCCTTGTATTATCTTTATACACGAGGTTGATGTAATTGGAACGAAGTGTTTTGACAGGTATTTTATTCTTTTATTTGCTTCCTTCCCTTTATATTCTTGGTAAAGCAACATTGAAGTTTGTTATAGAGTGGGCATGGTCATTGGTAATGCATATCCTATAGAAAACTAATGACAAACCTAAATATGTATTTTGTCAAGTGTTTATGTCTGCTTTCTAACAGCTCTTTGACCCAAGTCATAATATTGAAAATAATTGTTGTTGTTCATGAAAATATTTCCAACATTTCTAGGATTATGGATTCTATTTGCTTAGTTGGATACAACTAATGACAAACCAAAATATGTGTTTTGTCAAGTGTTTATGTCTGCTTTCTAACAGTTCTGTGACCCAACTTATAATATTGAAAACAGTTGCTGTTGCTCATGAAATATTTCCAACATGTCGAGGATTATTGGACTCTATTTGTTTAGTTGGATAATTGGATTACTCCTGGTTTGCAATGATATGTTTCTGTTAGTAATTGCATTCAATGGTAGCATAAAGTTTACACAATTAAAAGGAGAGAGAGAACCATTTAAGGACATGCTTCAAATTTTTGAAATCAAATATTTTATCTATGGAGTGAGTTAATCTTCATACTCCCATAACTAGAAACTAATGAAATGTCTACTTAATTTAAAGTCATAATAAGCTGACTTTATTCCAAAATATACTTTCTGAGTTAACTGTGTAAAGTACTAGATATGACCTTTAACTATATTCTCAATGACCATATTATATACAACTGCTTGTTGCAAAATATAACCAACTTATCTTGAACAAGGTATAAGTAGGAAACTGATCAATGATAGAGTAATGTTCATAATTTTCCATTTTGATGTCTTTTCAATGCACCATATACCTCTTTTTAATGCTATCACAACACAAGATAAAGTTGGTTGCAAAATTTATATCCAACATGGTTGATGCCAATTTATCTACTATCTGTTCATTCATTGACTCGTTAACCAGATAGGAGTCAGCAATGGCTGAAAACTTCACCCCTCTTACTATTTAGTATGATGCAAAATCTGATTTTTCCTCCAATTCTATAGCCTGGTCGCACAATATATGATTGTTGAAGACTCAGTCCCTTTGAGCTTGTCATGCACTTTAAGAGTCCTACTTGTCCACCACACCTATGGTTGAACTTCACTACTATTTACATTCATTTTGTGTTTAGAAATAGGGTATGTCAACAAAGGTTGAACACCTTAAGACAAACACACACAAATCAAAGATTAAAACACCAAGATTTACAGGGTTCAAATAGGGAAATAGTGCAAAACACTTGGGCAATTAAGTAATTCACAAAAAAATCACATGACCATTTCTTGGAAGCAATCATCAACCACTAACCCTCCATGTATTTTAATAGAGGTCGTGGACCAATTGAGTGTTTAGCCATAGATCATGGGTCATCACTATCAACGAGACGTTTGAACCATCAAAACACTTATGGGTAAGACATAAATATTATCCTTGAGTTAAATGAAGTACAAAAAGTACACTTGAAACCTTAAACCACATTAGACCAAGTTTGACTTGACCTATTTTTAGTGTCAAAATATTCTAACATCTCCTTCATATGAACAACTCAGGATAGGATTGAAGGATTTACAAAAGTGACAAATGGAGGGAGGCATTAGGGTTTATACTACATGAATGGTAGCTTTCTAAACTTATAATGTAGACTGAAGCTTTAGGAACTTGGATTTTAGGAAGGGTTTTGTGAAAATGTTAACAAGTTGATGATCTATATGACAATAGAACACTTCAAGGACGCACTGTTGAAGAAGCTTCTAAAATGATTAGCATTTGTAGTTCAATGTGTTTGCTGTGTTGATGTTGAATTTTCTCTTTGGTGAGCTTAATGACACTCTCACAGTTGCACTAGAGCATGGTTGGATGTTGTTGCTTAAATTGAAACTTAAGAGGATTTGTGTACGACAAAGTTCATGATTTGTAGGGACCACAATTGTACCTCTCTTTTGTTGGGTTGTATGACCCCCGTGCGGTTGCCTCTGCACTTGTTGTGTATGCCCCCCTGAAGTTGCCTCTGCACCTGATGTGTACGACCCCTTAAAGTTCTGGGAGTTGGGTTAATCTTCTTTTGCTGCTAGTGTTTTCTCTTTCGTCCTTAGAACTTGCACACTGGGTGAAAATCCTTTATTTGTTTCTCTGTGTCTCAACTATGTTACTCTAACACTCTTTATGTGCTTGTTTATATGTTGGGCAACCAAATATACATAAGTGGCTCACCTTTGGCTTCACAGTAGCAAATGCTTCCTTTTGTGTTTTGTCCTCCAAATCTTATGATGACTCTTTGTTTTAGATGCACTTTATCGTATTGCATTCCTTTGCCTAAAGGAATGAAGGAAAATCTTGATTGTGGATTATGGTCTTAGTAGCCTCTATGACTAATCAATTCTTCCTCTTCGCAACCCCCTTCAGATGCAGGTTGTAAGATATTGTCACCTCCCTCTTAATTAGTACCTCCTTGCAGAACTCCTTGTTGTCATTGGAGGTATGCTAACCCCCATTGTCTGACTTGAGGACCTTGATCTTCTTCACTGTCTAGTTCTTTGTAGGAGCCTTGAACTCTTGAAATTAATTGAAGACCCCATCCTTGGTATTCATGAATAGATCCATGTCTTCCTAGAGAAGTTATCAATAAAAGACACATAATACATGCCTCCCTGTATTGATGTCATTGACTTCAGTCCACATACATCCAAATGTATTAGATCCAAAATCTCCTTGGATCTGAAATCTCTTCTTGTGAAAGTAGCATTGGCATATTTGCCAAGAGTGCATTTTTTGCACACTCGCTGTTGCACAATACTGAAATTTGGAAGATTAGTGACAATCTCCCTTATAGTTGACAATGCTTTGTAATGTAGATTTCACATCCTCTTGTGCCACAACTCATATAGTTTGTCATTAACTATGAACCAAGGCTTGAGCAGGCTCACCTTGTAATGTGTACAAATTTCCCTCTCTAAAACCAATTACCAGAGTTGTGTTAGCGCTAGATTCTTTTGGTACGATGAGTGCTTGCCCTTTTTGGAACATGACGATAAAGCCCCTATCTTCTGTGACAAGGATTGAAAGCATGGTTTTCATGAGCCTTGGCCATACAATTTGTCCTTCAATTTGAATGAGCTGTTTGACTTGAGTTGAAGCAAGATTGTTCCAATTCCTTTTATTGCATCTTGGCATCATTACCAGGCTCCGTATATACTCCTGAGTCTTGCTTCGTTAGATTGGTGAATAACTCTTGTGTTGATGTCATATGGTGAGACTCACCATCGTTCATGTACCATGCACTCTTGGAAATTGGCTGGTAGAAGTACAAGAGACCAATGAGTAACTCTTGTGCTGATGTCATATGGTGTGATGTGCCACTGTCCATGTACCATGCACTCCTGGAAATTGGCTAGTAGAAGTACAACAGACCAATGAGAAATCCTTCTCAAATTTTGCAGTAAATTTGCTCATTTGAGTTTCTGCTAAGGTTGCTACCTCCTCTTGTTGCAATTTCCCTCTGCCCTTCTTCCTCTATAGACACTGTTGTTATGCATAATGTCCACGCTTATGAGACACAAAACAATTGCTTTTACTTGATTTTTTTTCTTCTCCGATAATGAGGCTGGCCCTCACTTTTTCCCAATGTTCCACCAAGACTTTGGGACGGGGAGTCACAGGTGCAGGGAGACCCACAACAGGGATGTGTGGGAGTCCCCTCAAATTTTAGGGAAATTTAGGGGAGACGGGGGGACGTCGGGGTATATAATTTTTTTAATATATATATATATATATTTCAAATTCATATTCAATAATGAAAGCATAAATACAATGATACATACATAATTGAATTAAGTAATGAAATACATTGATCCATACTCATCATCCTTACTAATACATAAATGATTCATCCGTAGACTACGAGATTCAATAATGAAATACTCTGATACATATTCATCATTCATTATTCACCATTCTAGAATATACATTGATTTAAAAATTAAATTCATCATTCATCATTCTAGATTCTAAATTGATTTAAAATTAAATTCATCATTCATCATTCTAGAATCTAATTAGTACTAACCAAAATAGACTATAATAGATACTGAAATCTAAAGACTGGAATAGTATTTTGATATAACTAAACTCAAAAACAGTGGAGTGATGAGTCTAAAAGTCACTCTAAAGTACATAGAGGGCTTGGTGCTCTTGATTAAATACTAATTCCATACCCTTGTACATGACAAAATGCAATGGAAACTTTGCAATCCATCGAATCCTGAATTCCTGAAAAACTGTTAAGTCTGCTAGATTTTGAGTGAGATCTAAAATTCTACTTTCTGCATATGAAATCCAAAGAGGTCGGAACCACTATCAAACATCCTGAGTCATTTCATGGTAATATTAAAAATTTAAGTAAAAGGATGAAAATGAAAGATAAAGGAGAATGTCACTTTTACCTTAAGAATTTAACATTACCATGAATTGCATAGCATTAGTAGGACAATATGATCAAATACTAGGTTTCCCCTGTCATAAATCATTGTTTATAAGCAAATTTAAGGGGGACGCATAGCCCATTTTGAGGGGGGACGCCCAAGCATCCCCCTTTTGGGGAGTCGCGTCCCCCACACTGGGGAAACGTCCCCCATTGCGTCTCCCCAAAAGGGGTACGTGGGGAAACGTTTCCCCAGACATACCCTCGTCCCCGGTGCGTGGGGTGCGAGGGGTGTGTGCACCCGACCCTGGGGGATGCGTCCCTGTGGAACACTGCTTTTTCCCTTATTGGAACCCTTTCCTTTTCCCTTGTTTCACTGACAAGGGCCATGTTCTCATCACATTGTTCCTCTTGAGTATTTTCTTGGATACAATCATCACAAAGCCTCTAAAAAATGGTAAAGATTTGTCATGCATAGGTATCCTTGACAAATGGTTCTCAAGGTTTCGAGAATCAATTTAGTGTCATGTTTACAAATTTTGCATTGGTCACCTTGTTTCCAAATACTACAAGGTTATCATAGATCTCGGTGATCTTCATGAGGTAACTAATAACTGAGTCTGATTTGGACATCTTCATAGATTTGAGCTTATTCCTTAATACCATCTTCTTGTTTATGTTCTTGCTCTGGTAGAGACTTACAAGGGTATTGAACATCTCTTTAGCTGTCTTCTTCTAGGATAATTGTGGAATCAAATGATCCTTCACTGCATGATCTCCTTCTTCTCATGAGTTGCCAATTGATGTGGATCTGTCGATGAAGGAACTACTTTGTCAACAATCTCTCAAAGATCATTTTCCTTCAAAAGCAAAGTAACACTTGCTTTCTAGGGAAGGAAGTTTGAGGATCCATCCAATTTATCTTCAAACTTGAGACTAACTATTTCCATCTTTTAGATCTATATCTATTGCCGAAGAAATGTGCTTAGTTCTTCAAGTACAATATATTGAAGGAATGTGCTTTGTCCTTTGAGCAGCCAATTTTTTTTACCATAGGGGTTTCAAATTTGCTATAAAACTAAAATAGGCTTCCCCCTCTAGAGGCCAAGCTTTGGTACCATGTTAAAATCTCTTCAAACAACCTAGGCAAATTACTTCGATTTCGTTATTGAAAATTTAATTTAAATTGAATTCTTTAGCTCATATATTATAATACATTTGCTAGAAACTTAATTGGAAATTAAAAAATAGTCGAAGCAGAGGAAACTAATTTCCAAAATGCACACATAAATTTTTGCTCTTTAAATATTAGCTTTTGTATAAAAATTACTCCAAGCTTACAAGGGCTCTTGAATTGGGAAAATAACGCATTGGGAAAATATAAAAGCTATAGCAAAAACTTGATTGATTATTGATTTGGTGCACTGTGTGGCTTATATGGCCCTGCCAAATTCTAATGGAAAACCCTCCTACTACTTCTGTCACTTGGATGGGTTGGTACGACCTTGTACGACTGTGGCATCTCTTCCTGTTATACAAAGTGTAGAACACATATACGGTTTGCAAGGCTTGCATTGTGCTGTATGACCCCCAAGGTCCCTCTGTTGCTATAGCCTGTACAACCCTACCAAAACATGCAACTATTACCCAGATCTGTCCCCAAAATTTGCACAGTCGTCACTCTCTTTTGTAGGGTTTTACGACCTTATGAAGTTACCTTTGCACCCATTTTGTATGGCCATGTCAATTTTTGGGGGCTGGGTTAATCTTCTTTTGTTGTGGCCTCATGAAGTTGCCTCTGCATCTGCTGTGTACGACCATTTCAATTTTTGGGAGTTGGGTTAATCTTCTTTTGCTGCCATTGTTTTTTCTTTCCTTTGTTGGACTTGCACATTGAGTGATAAGTGCACTAGAGGGGTGGAAAAAACAGGTTGAGGAAAGGGGTAACTCATGCCACCACGATTGGTCCCTCCTTACATCAATACATTCAAGATGTTGGACCCCCATTAGCTGATCCCATGACTGTGGCACTTGTCTTGAAGTCTCTCCCATTCCATGACCATCATTATCACACACACCTATGGATTGATGGGCTAACCTGGGACATGTCTCTCCCCTTTGGGGCTGAAAACACTTAATATGGTTGTTGACCTAATCATCCCTAACATAAGTGAGGTAACTTGTTGACAAGTCTTGATCTAGTTAGACATTTGAAAGTGAGTTTTGTGTAGTAATTTTGTGCCTTTAGCATTAGATATGGTCCACTATGACGCTTTAATGGTTTTTGTCCCTAATGATGTTTATATCAATATATCTTGAGAAATTTGTTTCAGGTGGTGTCACAGTAGCAGAGATCCCTTGAGGGATGAGCTTGACCCTCTTCAACACCACTCTAGAGGATGTATTTTCATAGTTGGAGAGCAGAGATGACCTTGATACTTCAATGTGATCCCTCCAAGGATGAGCATAGGGATTTGAGATGATTCTCCATGGTACTACATCCCCTCATGTACTTGCAAATGTTGAAGCCTTGTGTCATAAATATTGGGAGTTGGGCTAGTTGATGGTGTGCCCAAATGGACCTAGGATGCCCCCAGGTTGTCCTTGACCATATTTGATTGACGTTGCTTGTTCCAGAGCCCAAATGAGAATGATTGCCATTGAGATGACTTGGGAAGGCTCGCACATCCTCCTTAGATCCGGTTCTTGCCTTACATGGTGCCACGTTACCTTGACAAGCCCAGAAGGGTGACGTAGACATCTTATAGATGATGTCATGGTTGAAGAGGCAGTTTTTGGAGATGTACCTGTTGTCGCTCAAATTGTATATGAGAGTGTGACAACAACTCAAAGCGGGGGTTGTTACTCTAATACCCTATGTTACCGGATCCGCCAGGCCAAAGGGCTAGATCCGCAGATCCCCGAATCGGAGACGGATTCGGATCTGGATACGAGGAGATACGCCCCCAACATTGGTCGATGTGTTAAGTTGTCATCTTCAGCGCAAAATTCTGAAGCAGATGTTAGTGCAAATCAGAATGAAAAAATATGCGGACGAGTTAATGGATAACCCGATAATATGTGTCAATAAATTAATTATTCAACTGGCGTCAGCGAAACTGGATAATTCAACGTCAACTAAAATGAAAAAAAATCAGAAAAGGGAATAATAAACCATTATCGGGTTAAGAAATGAATTATTAACCGGTATTAGTGAAACTAGAAAATTGAGCGTCAACCAAAATGAAAAAAATCAAAAGTGTGAATAATAAATTATTCTAGTTTGCCGCTAGTTACTTTTTCCTTATTATAAGCTTTAATGCATATATGGTAAGCCACCAAACATTTATTTAGATATTTTAATTAAATTTTAAATTTTTTTGAAGTGTAGAAAAGTAACTTTTATAAATTAAGTTTCATAACCATTTAATATAAATATAATAACTATGAATTAAAGTTTAAATATTTATAAATGATGTATTAATTTTAATATTATTAAATTAATAATTTTTAAAAAAAATATTATATAAATATATATATATATATATATTTAAAATTTAAATATTTTTATATAATTAAATTATATTTGTAAATGATACATTAATTTTGATATTATTCTTGTAATAATTATTTTGATAAGTACTAAAAATATATATTAAAAAAATGTGTTTCTATTTTTATTTTTTATATAAATTTAAATTTAATAATTATAAAATATTTTATATTTGTTTATATTTGCCGTTTCCTTGTCGTATCCGGATCCTGGCTTTTCAAAAAGTTGGCGTATCCGTATCCGAATCTGGATCCATATCCGTATCCGGATCCGAATCCTGGTAACTTAGCTAATCCCCTCTCACTCCGTTCTAGCTATCTCCTAGGCAAGCTAAGGGGGGTAGTCCCTAAAGGTGGAAGGTGAAGGATGAGGGGAAACTTGTTGGGAACCAACAAGTTCTATGAGATGCACATTGCTATCTTATGAACTTGATTATAATTAGTTTGCAAGTGTGATTAATGAGAAATGTAATTAGAGATCTTGATTAGATTATATTCTTAAGACACTTCAAGATTTAATAGTTAAGAAACCAGTGCCTTCAATAACAATGCTCAAGATATTAACTTGCAGAATAAATGGATTATCAAATCCCAAGATATCAAATGCTGCTTAGGGAAATTAGTTTAACAATTAGAAATATGAACAAGAGAACAAGATTACAACTACTTTCAAATCACCAATGATTTGCAATTATAAGCTCATAACACAATGTGATGGTTAGATTCAAATTTCACAACAAGGTGAATCACTTTATCACCAAGTAAGATGCAATTTAGGAATCAAGTCCGCAATTCTAGTTTTTACTAATGCAATAACTACTCAAATGAGATGTAAGATGAGTGAATTGGCTATGCTGCAAAATGAAGAGCATCCCGATGATGACAAGATATATCCAATGAACACTATTTGCAAAGCGAGTTAGGAAAGCTAGATGAAAATGTAGAATGAGTGTGCAAATGTGAATGAATGTTGGATTTGATAAAGGTGCCTCAATATATTAGGATGAAAGCAATGCTAGCAATAATGATGACCCATATATGCCTTATCAGGATTGTTTGCCACTTGCTAGATATATCAATCAGAACCAGAAGGACCTTTAAAGATTCCAAAGCACAATACCAGTAAATTTAGATGAGATTGCTAACGGTGATCTTAGATGATGAAAGCATTAAGGATCAAAAGCAATTCTCTAAGAGGAAAACAAAAGATAGGTAACAACTAACCAAAAGGCCATCCTTTCTAGCAGTCCACAAAATCAACTCAAGAAGGTGAAATAGAGATCAAAGTACTACTGTCAACAAGGTACTAAACTGCTGCAGCTTTTGTCAATGTATATCAGATGACCGCTACCAATGCTGTTATCAATAGATAAGAATTGCAATAACTTACAAAGCCGTTCAAGATTATCTTAATAGGACAAAATTAGCAATGACAATTAGTGCTGCTCAAAATGTGTTTATTAAGTTTTTCTCCCACTTATGTTATGAAACAATTAGGGACGAGAGAGATTTTCAATGCTTATCAAGCACAGTAGCAATGAGCACCAATGATGGCTAAAGATGTAACTAATAATGAGAATGCAAGAGATGCTATTGATGCAATGATGTAAGGATGCAAACAATGGTGGAGCTAGTTAGCAAATCAGTTAACCAATATTTTTTAATAAATGCACAAGACCTTCAAGAACATAGAAGCCAATCAGATCAGCCGACTACAAATTATGATCAGACTTCTGCAATTTTCATATCAGAACGCAAGAATGCTACAGTCATGCAGTAAATAAGAACTTTGATAGTTGCTTCCTTGTAATTATTATGCCAACTCTTAGCAAGTCAGGACTTCATTTTATTCATTTTTTAGAGTGATTAGGGTCTTAGGAAACCCTTATTGCATAGACAAATCAGAGTAGATCAGTAAACGTAATCAGTGAGAGATCCTTTTCAATAATGAGATAGAGACCCTGCAAACACGTGTTATATGAAAGATGCAAATCTTAATGAGAGCAGAGAGGGTTAGCATTTTAGGATAGAAAGAAAAAGGCTTCTCTCAACACCTGGAGGAGATCATAAAGAAGAAAAGCTATCCTGTCACCAATCCACAGTTCCTCAAGCATTCAAGCATAATATATACCAAACCTCAAAACAAACCTTCAGGGCTAAGATAGACCAGCCATGCAAGAGAGAGATGCTAGGGAGCTGCCAGAATTTTATGACAAATCACATGGTCAATTTTGATTGCTCCAGGCCTCCCATTTGCTAAATGTTTATGTAATAACCCTTCAAAAAATGTCGGACCAGAGAGGGTTTTGGCCTCTTTAAGGCCTACGGCTAGGCAGAATAAGACCTCCTAGGCCTGCAGCTACCCCCGCAAAAAATGGAATGTCAAGTGAATCCTGCAAAACCAGAAATGTTAGCCCTGGAATCAAATGGAATTAAGTGCAGTCAATGAAAACCCCTGTGGCTAATCTATAAGAGGCTGCTAAGGCCTGTAGCTAGGCCTAAAGGCACCTCTCAAGTGACCTGATCCAGAATAGAACATTGAACCCCTGTGATGATGTAAGGAACCTTCAATCTCTGCAGATGCCCTAAAACCTTTGGCCTTCAGGAGATTTATGATAATCCTGCAGTGGAAACTGATTAAATTGCTGCCAAAAACATATTTTTCTGTCAAAAAATGTTTTGCAAATAAATCTCATTGACAACCCCTGAAGAAACCCTTGTTAAATGATAAATCGGATCCTCTCAAGATGGTAACTTTTTAGGCTAAAAACCCTAGCCGTCTAGGGTTTGCACTGGTTAAATCCATCAGAAATCTTTAATCTTGATGTAATTTAGAAGTGTGAGCCTGAAAAACAAATTTATGAAGAAACCCTAGATGTTTTCTTTCAGAAAAATGTTAGACAGTCTTCGAAATTGCTCTGCAAAAATTGATAAAGGTTAGATGATATGGAAGACAAAACAAAGAATCAAGTTATGGCCCTTATAAAATATGCAAATTAAAATTATCGTGCCACAAATCCAATGAGAGAAAATCTTCAAATAAGCGGCTTCTCTAAAATCTTCTTGGTCCTGAAAACGTTGTGGGATCAGCCCTTCATATGAGGCTAGAATAACCCTGTGGTGACTGTGGCTGCAATGTTAGGCTCTGGATCCTAGCCGTATTTCCTTCAAATCTCTCACAAAGAACCAACAGACAAAATATATTCAAACCCTACAAAGGATAGCCACAAAATATGTACAAGAGAGGCTATAGATACAAAGGTTGGAAAAATTTAATCCACATGTATTTACAAAGTTTAAAATAAAATGTATCAAATATTATTATTTACTAAGCTTACAGATATTTTCAAAATATATTTGAAATAAAATGTTAAAAATATATCTATAAATTTAAAATAAAATATTTACAGAATATTATTCACAAATATTTACAACAAGGTAAGCTCTTTAAATAGCATATTTATCAATTAAAGTTCAATAAGTAAAATATTTAAAGATATAAATGAGCCAAGAAACCCTGCAAGAAAGTCTTCGTCAGATAACTCTTGGGGTCCATTTAGGAAGACTTTTTATAGATCTTATGCCTTGGGAGTTGGCTGGTCCAACCGAGGACTTCCCTTCACGCCCAAGTTTTCGAATATAAAAAGATCTCTGCACACTCAAGATCAAGTTGTTAGATCAATAGAAACATAAAATAACAATATAATCCTCAAGAATTAGAGATACCTGCTAATTCAATTAAATTAAAATGCTACCTTAGATCCAATAATCAATGCAAGATACTTGTGCAATACGTTATTTCACAAAGGCTAATGATCAACAACTTCTAAAATATTATTCAATAGAGCATTAAGAGCAGTATTACCATAAGAAGTAGGAGAAAAACACCACCATCAATGAAAAACCCAAAGACTTTTGCATTATTATTATTCCAGAAAAATTACAAGAGAGCTTCGAGAGCTAGTACACGATCCAAAGATCGAATGTCTTGAGTAGAAAATGGCCTCTAATTTATTGATAAATCCTCCAAGTGGAAAATAATGGCTAGTTGACTTGATCTCCGTCAAAATAATTTTGACTGTTGTTAAATGTTTGATTATTTTTTAATCCCCACTGTCAAAAATCTTTATTTTTGAGGAATTTTCGAATATCTTTTAATCTATTTTTTATTAGCTCAAAATTAATTATTTTGAACTAATTTTCTCAAAATTTTGACTTTGACTTAACCACCAAGGCCCAAGGGTCCAACTTTTCCCGATATTTCCAATATTCCTTTGGTGGGGGACTTCCAAAAATTAATTTCTTTGATACCCACGAATTTTTCCACTTGGAGAATTTAATTTCTGTAGGATTTTAATTTTGACATTAATTAATTCAATTTCTGTTTTAGGATTTTAATTTATTTTTGCCAGAAAATTTCATTAATTGACACCTGAGGGAATTAATAAATTTCCACCCTCTAATATTTTAGCCATGGTGTCTAAATATGAGGGACCATGCACCGAAATATTTTTTACGTCAAGATAATATAATTTCAACCCTCAAAGGGGGAACACCCATTCGTTATATACCCTCAATTTATTACCCAATTCCGTGACTCAATATGATCTAGTAGACCAAGTGATTTGTAATGAAATAATTTATCCAATTAGCTTAAATTATTCCAAATAACTTTTACATAAGACTCGACTAAAGCACTAAGACTCACCTAAGACCTTGATGATAAATTCCATCCTAGCTTTGGGGTGAGGCTGAAGGGAAATTTTTTTCCGATCATCTGTGTTCAGAAACACAACTAAATCAATAGGACGAAAAACCTCCTAGGATGAAATCCGTCGCCATGATAATAAGCTTACCTAGGTTATTACATACATACACAACCTTACTAGCATCATTTGCATTAACATTTTGCAGAATAGTTTTAAAACTCTGATAGACTGATCACTGATTTTGATGAATCCAGGATCATTTGAATTCTCAAACATGATGGAATCTCTTTGCGAAAAAGTGTACTGCTATTGGGTAGTTGACACAGAGTGGTCAACAATACCCATGCATTTTAAGGATTTCTTCGAGTGAGGAGCATTGATGGACCTATTTATCAGTTGCTTGATGGATTTTGATCATTTCTAAAGGATGATGTTATGGCAAAGGCATTTATTTCGAACACTTGTGGGCTATTTTTGACATTTTGTTATTTTTTGAGCTATTTTAAGGTCAACTTGTGACCTTTGGAGCTTGTTGAATGCCCAAGTGAACTTTTAGCGGTTTTGCTTGAAAAATTATGAAAATGAGACTTGGTTGTCCTCATATATATAGAATGAGGTCTCATATCGTTATCATCATTATTTATCATCACGCTTGTCTCTCTTTTTGTACATTAGCTTTTGCCTCTCTTCTATTTGGATGCAATGTAGTTTTATGTTGCGAATTTCTCTTGGAGATGTATCTTTGCTTGAAATTGGTTTGTTGGAATTGTTTGAAGAGATTCCTGTGGAAATTTTGTGAGTTTACTATATATTTTATATATTTTGCATGTTATATTGTTTGAAGTAGGGTTTCTACATGTGCCATGGTTAAAATTGCTAAATTTATCTAGAAATCTTGCTCTATGGTATGCAAAATTATTTCCCTTGAATCCTTTAAGAGAACTCCAAGTTGTACATCTCTTAAATTTAAAATATCCCTAAAAAGGAAGCTGCTAGGGTTTGTAAGTAGATGCCTTTGCCATCTCACCCTCTTCAACAAAGCCATCCTCATTGAATTTGCGCTAGATGACTCCATTGCCCATTTAGATCAAGGCACAAGTCTAGGTGGTGGGGATCAAACCATTTACTTTTTCTAAATTCTCCCTCCTCTCATAAATTCTAGATATCTATGTTAGGGTTAGGGTTTCTATGAAATATTGCTAAAAAGGTAATTTTGTTTGACATGTCATTGCTCTCTAAGTAGGAATTGTATTAAATAATTGTCTAAAAGTAAAATATAGCATTTATTGCATGTTAAAACCCTATTTCTAGGGCATGTTTCGCCCATCAAAACTCCATTGCAAAACTTGAACTCTACATATCTAATTGATAGTCTTGATCCTTTGTTGATTTATCATTGAAAGACTTTCTTCTAGTTGTTGTATGACATTGCATACCTTATTATTGAAAATGTTGTAAAACCCTAACTTGTAACATACCTATAATTTGTTTAATTGGTCCAAGGATAGAGTGCTTGAACTTTGGTGAAGATCACGTTAACGCTGTAGGCTATGTTGATGGTTTATCCTTGTCATTTTACCTTGAACCCTGCGTATTGAATATCCTTCAAGTGATCTATAGGGAAGCCTCCCTTGTGGTTTTAAATACCACTAAATCATTGGAGAAAGGTTGCTAAGGTTCCAGTGGGTGCCGATCTCTTATTGCCTTGAGGTCTGGATTGACCTAGTGAGGCTCTGCACTAAGCTCACTACATTTTGTGGCAACAATACCTATACGTGTAAGGTGCTAATGGATTGTCGATGCAGAATGATAGACTTTGTAAGGTTGAGTCCATCACGTATAATGTCCTCAAACATATGATGGAAGATAACACTTGGATTCATGTTGATGGATCTCATGTTAATAGGTCCAAGGCTGTGCTTTGTATGTAGAAGACAATCCAAATTTTGTTGGACTCCACTAGACATTTGATGATGCTATGGGTGCTCGTACAACTTATTGCAAACACTCTATTTGACATGAGCTATTGTTCTTGAACAACCTCCTTTGCTTCTTAATATCTAGCCACTTCACATGCCTTGCTCATGGTGGGAGGTTAGTGTTCTAGATTAGATCATGACTAGTTAAGAATTGCTTCTCTTTATACCATTTATACAACACATCTTGGTAGACATATCTCCATAGTTAACCATGCCCTTCTTTCCTTCTTCCTCCTAACTAATGCCTCTCCTCTCCCCACCCCTCTCTTGACACCTCTTGGTAACTCTATGTCCTTAGGTAACCGTGCCCTTCTTTCCTTCTTCATCTTAGCTAATCCCTCTCCTCTGCCTACACCTCTCTTGTTCCTTATGAGATGGGCCCTTATACCTTGCAATCACACATTCAATAGTTGTTTCTTCTAATAACATGGGCTATTGATCTTGAATGAGCTCTGTTTCTTCTTAAATTCTAGCCATTTCATATGCTTTCCTCATGGTGGGGGCAGGGAGGGGGGGGGGGGCAGGCGGTAGTGAGGTAGATTACGTCACAACTAGTCAAGCTTTGCTCCCCTTTATATGACACCTCTTAGTAACCCTTATCTTCTTAGCTGATCATACCCTTTTTCCTTCCCGCTTCTAGCTAAGCCCTCTTCTCTTCTTTCTACATTGTTGCTAGTTCAACCTCAGACTATTATTTGTTTTGATGAGGGATACCCTTGGAATTTCCAATCCTACATTTGCTAGTTTAACCATGCCCTTCTTTCCTTCTTCCTTTTAACTAATCCCTCTCCTCTCCCTACCCCTCTCTTGACACCTCTTGGTAACTCTATGTCCTTAGTTAACCATGCCCTTCTTTCCTTCTTCATCTTAGCTAATCCCTCTCCTCCCCCTACACCTCTCTTGCTAGGCCAACCTTGAACTATTATTATTTTGATGAGCTGGGCCCTTATACCTTCCAATCACACATTCAGTAGTTGTACCTTCCAATAACACGGGATATTGATCTTGAATGAGCTTCGTTTCTTCTTAAATTCTATCCATTTCATATGCTTTCCTCATGGTGGGGGGGTAGTGTGGTAGATTGCGTCACAACTAGTTAAGCATTGCTCCCCTTTATGTGGCACCTCTTAGTAATCCCTATCTTCTTAGCTGATCATGCCCTTTAACCTTCCTGCTTCTAGCTAAGCCCTCTCCTCTTGTTTCTACATTGTTGCCAGTTCAACATCAGACTATTATTTGTTTTGATGAGGGAGACCCTTGGACTTTCCAATCCTACGCTAGTTGCAACCCCCTTGTCTCATTTTTCATCCCTTGGGATGCTCTTCACCAATATGACTATATATCTTTGACCTTTTTGGGTGGCAACCCTTAAAACCTACACCAAACTTCACTCATACCCATTCCTCCTTCCCAACGCTAGCTATTGATCGGTGAATTGGTGGTAGGATAATGAGTGCAAGGCTTTGTGTAGCCTATTTCAGTACACCTTTACACATGTCCACTCCTCCTATCTTGGTATTAGGGAATCATCACACTGCCTCCTTCACCATAAGAATCACCTTTTCATCTCAAAGAGATGTGAACCATGGATCCATACACCACCCCCCAAAACATTTTGGTGCACCCTCTTACCTGTGACTCCTCTATCTCACTTGACCTAAATTCCAACAACATGCTTTCTCATACATATACTTTTCTGCTTTGGGTGTTAGGTCAGCGACTCTTAGTCGAGGTCTCTCTCTCTCTCTCTGTCTATATATATATCTGTGTGTTTGTCTGTGTGTCCCCTTGCCCAACCCTCCTAGCAATCCAACCTCCCTTCCTACGTCTCGATACCTTTTTAATTGTCTAGATATTTAAGAGATAATTAAAGTAATGAATACTAGGAAAGCAATAGATGAGGAGGGTTGCCAGGCTATGTTCTTCAAACTTGGTCTACACTCTCTTGATGATACAAGACAATTATGGTTGGTCATACCGTCATACATTTTTGCAGCTCTATGCCATTGCCCTTCATTTGAAGCTATTTGAATAGCTTGAGTGGGGAGACCTTTGAGCTATAGGACATGTTGGTTTTTGACCTATGCTATCCTTAGACTCTAAGTTATCGTCAAGGATGCTAAGCATCACTCTTTGGAAGTCTATTGTTGCATTGTAGACTTTTAGAAAGCATATGAGTTGGTACCATTAGTGCCTTTGTTCTAGAGGCTTAAAGACTTTGGCATTTCTAATACTCTCCTGGTTGTTGTCATGCGCCTTTACAAGTTTGTGGTTGGCAGTCTCCACTTTGTGTACGGGTGATTTAATTAGGAGCATCATTGGGGTCAAATAGGAATCCTTTCTTCGGGAGCTTATCGAGGACAATGCTAGTTTCCTTCTTCATCAAGTTTTGATTTCCCCTTTAATTCCATGTATGATGTGATCCTCTTAGCCTTGTCCTTGAAGGGCCTACAAATAGAGTTGGATGCATCAAGCCCATGGTTTTAAAAACTGAAACTGGTGACGGACTGGTCCACCTAATAAATCGGGTTTCAAACTGGAAATGGTCAAACCGGGATTGGTTAGGTCTAAATGAACCGGTCTTTAAAAAATGCATGAAATAATTAGTTTTTAGTAAAAAAAGCTATTTTGAAGATTTAAAACCATGATTCCAAATCAATAGACACAAAATATGCAAGGTTTGCTCATCTATATACCATGTAAAGGTGAATATATTAAAATGGCATCGAGTGCAATACACATCACCAACAAAATACATAATCAACGAGGCTCTAAATGGCCTCTAGAGTCCGAAAACAATGCTATAAACTATGGGGTCATTGACCTACTACAAGTCTACATCTCAGTGATCAACAACATGATCACTCCTCATCATGATCAAACTTATCACCACTACTAGACAAGAGATCATCAACATGAGCTACATAAATAGTATGGCTCAGAGTTTGAGGACTCCTAAAACTCCTCTACAACTTTAGTAGTAGTAGCAAAAATAGACATCAAAACTACAAATCACTGATCAACATGGTCACTCATGAAACTCATCATTGATTCAAGTTTCAACGCTACTAGAAATACATAAACATCATCAACAAGAGATACATAAACATCATCTAGCTCAAAGTTTTCAGACTTGGATTGCTCAACCTTATAACATGATAGAAATTGAAAAGGTTTAACATGCCTAACCAATGATTTGGTTTGAGTGAAGGGTTCATCTCCTCAACCTTATAATGTGGTAAAAAAATATTAGCATGCCTAACCAGTTGTTTTCCTTTGAGTGAAGGGTGCATTCTTGTTAAGGCCATGGTAGAGGAGTTCAACAATCAATACCACCAACATCAACAAAGTTCAACAATCAATGCCACCAACATTGTAAAAAACTCAAATTGTCTAGATAGGGATGTAGAATGTCAATCATAGTTAGTGTGAGTTCTTAGTTGATACAAAGTTCCTCGATATGAGATTTCCAAGAGAAGTAATTGGTACTTGTAAGTAAGATCTCATTTGAACGGACAATAGAAATTCACTGTTTTAATAGAAGGTGCTTGAAAACTTGTGCACTTAAACTACACTCAAAATTGTGGTTGAATGTAACAATTATGCCTCCTAGAAGTTCAAGAAATTAGGGTAAGAGGAACTGGGATTGAATGTAATAATTATGCCTCTTAGAAGTTTAAGAAACGAGGATAAGAGGATAATTTATATTAATCTTTTAATAATCGGAAGGCATCAAGATGAAAACAATAAATGTTGTAAAAGTAGATCACACCAATTTGTAGAGCACAAAAAATTCATTGAGACCTAAAAAATTGCACTGAAAACAATGTTTGATTGACAAAGTTATGCCTCCAAAATTAATATCAAATACCAAATTACCAGGGGGGGTGCGGTGGGGGGGTTGTCTACAAGTTACATGTGTCAAGTTAATAAAGTGCCACATGGAATGATGTGTTGTAGATCGTAGGGTGGCGCTTTTCTTGGTTGACGTGGTAGAATGCCACTTAGCAAGCAATGGTAGCATCATGTGACGATTGTTAGAAATTAGCAATACTGAGAGGCGGGGTGGGGGGGAGGAGGTGAATCAGTATTGCACAAATATTACAATTTTTTTTGCAAATAAGAACTTTCCAGAATTCAAACTTTAACAGAACAGAGAGAATCCTGCACAAATAAAGCATAAGTAACATCACATGAAGACTCCAATATTTTTAGGTGGAAAATCCCTAGGGTGAAAATCCATCTAACTGTTTGCTGCTTGTTCTTCTCTATTGATTAAAAATCTTCTCATTTACATTCTTCAGCTAGCCTCCACTAGCAAGGAGCCCCTACTCCTTAAGAATGAAATCAGTTGGCCACCACCAACTAGGAGCCACAACTCCTATAATGGAATGATCAACATACACTTACTTGACGCCACAACCTCAATATACCGAAGGTTTTGAAGTTTAATATGAAATTCTGGATAGAAAAACAACTGCAAATACAAATGATGTCTCCAATGGATAACTCTTTAGCTGCCACTAAGCCACTTCTCAGAAAGATAGATCAATTCTGCATAGTATTTCCTCTAATCATGTCTTCCATTCCTGCAGAAAAGTCTGAATATCAACTGCTATCTGATCTCTGAAAATGTTATGGAGTTCTGTACTGATATGCTACAGCCACTGGGAAAACAAAGTATTCTCCTCACAATGCCAAGGCATATGAACTCTCACATATACAAAAGAGCCAACTCAAACTCTTCATAGCCTCCTACATATAACAAGCTGCCTTGAACTTTTGATCAAATACCACGAGAAAAAACCATAGGAAAAACCAATGGAAATATCCAAAGTGTGTGCATAAATCGAGAAAAATCACTTAACAAACATAATACACCCTTTGTTCACATCCCCCGCGTTATAACACACCTCTCAATGGCCTAACCTGCGTTATAACACTGTGTTCAACAAAGCACCTGCCTCCTAATGCAGCCTTCTTCAAGGAATCTGGTAACTCAGCTTCAGGAGAGAGTTTAAGACATCAAGACAACCTTCCCCAAGCAATTTGACACCATGACACACCATGACAACCTTTTGAAAGCATACTTATGAGTCAGTACAAGGCGTAAAGCTCATGATTACAAGGCACGCATTGAGTGACATCAATCTTGCAGCTCAGCTTCAGGAGTGAGCTTGATACATCATGACAACCTTCCATAAACAATTTGACACCATGATAACCTCCTGAAAGCATACATAGGACTCAGTAAATGACATAAGGCTCATGAATATAAGACATACATCAAGTGACATCAATGGCAACACTAACATGCCAACAAGCTCCCCCTTTGACATTGATGTCAACTTGAGCTTGAACTACCATCCTGAATCTAACTACTGAAGCTGACCACAATATTCTCCCCCTGTTTGACATCAATGGCAAGATAATTTACATAGAAAAGACAATATAAATGGCCATCTTTAACATACTCCACCTGAGGGGATGCCTCATACACTCCCTCTGAGATGTTGAACTCTCTCCCCCTGCATGAATGAGAGACTATGCATCTTTGAGAAATGAGAAAGAAGAAGCAAGCAAAGCAATTCATATTGCAATGAGGTATGTGTGCCCAAGCAACCACCATCAACTCTCCAAACTTGTTGTAGCTGATTGAGTCGACTTTGAGATAGCTGCTAGCTCCATAGAGAAACTTCTCAATGCCTTCGAAAGGGCACCACACCCATTTGTTCTGGAAGATATCCAAAATGCCTCCTTGGAAGTGGCTTAGTGAAAATGTCTGCAATTTGTTCATTTGTGGCCACATACTCCAACCTCACAACTTTATTGACCACCCGATCTTGTAGAAAATGATACTTGACTGGTATGTGCTTCGTCTTCGAGTGAAGAACTGGATTTTTGGAGATGCTGATCGTCCTAACATTGTCAACCATGATAGGAAGAGGATCAATGTACCGAATCTGCATGTCTTGAAGAGTCTGCTTCACCCATATTATGTGAGTGCAACAAGTGGCTGCTGCTACATATTCAACTTCAATGTTGCTCCTGAAATGCTTTTTCCTGTCATCAATACTACCAACCCAATCTACATCAGTATAAGTAATCAAATTGAAATCTTTACCTTTGGGATACCATAAGCCATAGTCAAGAGTGCCTTGAAGATATTTGAAGATCCTTTTAACTGCATTTACATGACACTCCTTGGGATTAGCTTGAAATCTTGCAACCAATCCTACAACTTGCATTATGTCAGGCCTAGAAGTGGTTATATACAATAAGCTCCCAATCATTGAATGATAAATGGACTGATTTATCTCTTGAGATTCATCATTTTTACTCAATTTGCAGCTAGTCACCATAGGAGTGCTCAACGGTTTGCAATCCTCGTTGCCAAATTGCTTCAATTTTTCTCTTAGATATTTGGATTGAGAGATAATTCCTTTATCTGTTTGAGTAACTTGCAGCCTAAGGAAGAAGGTCAGCTCACCCAACATGGACATCTCAAACTCCTTTTGCATATCTTCTGCAAATTTGTGGCCCATCTCCTCCAAATCGCTCCCAAAAATGATATCATCTACATACACAACAATAATTAGAAAATGATCACCTTCAAATTTGATGTATAAATTGTTCTGTTCATCATTTTTTGAAGTGTTGCAGCTTGCTGTTGTGGATGTTTATCTAACTTTGCATACCAAGCTCTTGGAGCATGTTTCAATCCATAGAGCCTTTTTCAACCTGAAAACTTGATTCTCATCATCAGTCAACTGAAATCCTTTTGGCTGTACCATGTAAACCTTCTCTTCTAGATCACCATTCAAGAAGGTTGACTTGACATCCATTTGATATACTTTTACATTCTTATAACATGAAAATGCGAAGAGCATTCTAACAACATGTAATCTAGTTACCAGTGCAAAAGTATCATCAAAATCAATACCTTCTACCTGAGTATATCCTTTGCACATTAGTGTTGTCTTGTTTCTCACCACTTTCCCTACATTGAGCTTGTTCTTGAAGATCCACTTGGTTCTAATAATGTTCTTGTCCTTTGGCCTTGGTACAAGCTCCCATGTGTTGTTCTTCTCAATGTAATTTAACTCCTCATTCATTGCCTTGGTCCAGTTATTGTCTTCACTAGCCTCGCTGAAATTCGTAGGCTCTATTTGAGACAATAAAGCAAAATGTGCTTGGTCCTAGCCACTCAACAATTTTCTCCTTGTTTGCACTCCTAGTTCTTTGTTTCCAAGGATTTGGCTTTCCAGATGCTTCTTTTGTATGTGACTTGGTGGAGCCTTCTTTGTAGAAGGGATCTTCTTTTCTTCTTCCTCATCCTTGACCTTGTCTTACACTTCTTTATCCTCATATTCTATAAAATCATAATCAACTACAACCTCTTTGGAATCATCATATTTAGGCATTGCCTCATCTACCACAACATTAATGCATTCCACTACTTTTTTGGTCTTCTTTTTGGAGCATTTGCACTCATTGCTCTTGAATGAATAGCCAAGATATATATCTTCATCATCTCTTGACTTGAACTTTCCAAGCTTGTCTTCAATTCTCTTTATGTAGCACTTGCTCCAAAAGACTTTGAAGCAACCTACTCTTGCCGGTCTCCCTTTCCACAACTCATAAGAAGTTGTCTCTATTCAACCTAAAGGAGGATCCTATTGGCCAATATATTGTTGCTTGAGCAACTTCTTCCCAAAAGCTATCTGCGACACCAGCGTCATCCATCATAGCACGTGCCATGTCTTGGACTAACTCGTTCGTCCTCTCCACAACACCATTTTGCTGAGGTGTTCTAGCTATGAAGTATTGCCTCTTGTTAAATTTGGCAACTAGGGCCAAACTTCACCTTGGACAGCTCATATGAGGCAACTACTATTTTTATTGGATTGCTCTCTCCGAGAGGTGTAGGATGGATTTAAAGATCATCCCGTTTTGGCATGTACAAATGGAATTATGAATTTATTTTGATTATGGACAAACTGTCAAGGTCGGCTAGCAAACTAATGTAGGCTCAGAAGTTCAACAGTCACGTCTATTCATCCTCAACGTTTGCATATAAATACAAGGTGCCTCCTTCTCATTTAGACACTTCACTCACTCACATTCTTCTCTCTCCTTCATTGATTGGGTACGAATTTCAGAGGTAGCTCTTGACACGTGCGAAGAAAAGAAGCGTTTTCTGTTTCAACCGTTGACCAATGTTGACCAAAATTGCAGGAGGCTGATTTGACTTATGTTGACCATCGTTGACTTTTTTTGAGTGTGGTTTTGGGTGGAGGATTTCTGTTTGAGCAGACTGCAGTTTTGGGCAAGAAATACAGGGCAGTTTGACCTCTGTTTGACCAGCGTTGACTGTGCTAGGGCTTGCTGTTGTGCTGACCATTGTTGACCAGATTTAACTGGACTTTTTCAGATTGTTTTTGGGCTGATTTGACTTCTTGTTGGAGGCTGAGTTGACTGAGTTTGACCGAGCTGTTTTGGAGGTCACAATATACCCTGTTGACCAGCATTGACTTTCTGGTTAGGGCTTTCTGTTTTTGCTGTTTGACTGATCAGATTTCGCTGTGATTGGGCAAGTGAATATTATATATTGTACTCTTTCTCTCTGCTGAACTCTTGAAGAATTATAAGAAGAATTGATCAAGGGTTTCCCCACATTGGAGTTTGTCCCTGGCTGGTGCCATATCTTGTGTCCTCTTGTCTTGGTTTGTCTTCCACTGTTATTGTTTATGTTCTATCTGCATTTTACTATCAAGTTGATGGGATTGCTAAACTGGATATTGATGTTGGACTAATAAAGAAGTTGAAGTAAAATTGCTCTAAACATAGAACATACCATCGTTATCTAAAATTAACACCTCTTAATCCTATGCTCACAAAATTATTCAAATTCTTTAGATATGCAGGTGGCTCGTGTAGTTATCAATAAACTAAATGAAATTCCTTTCACCTCTTGGGATTTTCTTCCTTGTAGGTCCACAAATGTCAGTATGCACCAACTCCAATGGTCTAGAGGTCGAATACTCCTTAGTTTTGAACCACACTCTTGTTTGCTTCCCAAGTTGACATGACCTGCATATAGTGTTGTTCGGTTTGGACAATTTTGGCAAAGCTTTTAACTGCTCCAATCTTGTTGATTCTGACAAGGTTGTCAAAATTGACATGATCCAATCTTCTGTGCAATAGCCATGACTCATCTATCTTGCTCATGCAACACTTATGTCTAGTCTCATCAAATATATACATGTTGCTATCATTTTTGGTTGCCTTTGCCACCAACCTCTCTGATTTCACATTCTTTAGATATGAAAATCACATCATGCCCATTATCACACCTCTGACTCACACTGAGAATGTTGTGTTTTAGACCATCAACAACGAGTACATTCTGAGCCTTGTTTTTTTTATCCATCCTTGTAGTCCCTTCGCCCTTAATTGGGACCGCAACATCATTTCCAAAGCTAACATTTCCTTTTTCGTACTTCTTTGGATGCAGGAAATTTTCTCTTATCACTTGTCATGTGCTTGGAGCATCTCAATAAGCCACTGCTTATATTGATCATAGGCTATCAAAGCTAGTCCACATTTTTCAGATTTCTCTTTCCAACATAGTTTTCAATAAAACGAGAACTCTAGCCAAAAAAACCCCAAAAAAAATATGAAAAAACAACCTGAAAATGGAAAGTGTTTTTTGTTTGTTTGTTTGTTTTTCTTTTTTATTTATTATTTTTTTATATATAATATATTTTGGGGGTAAATATTCAACATTTTTTAGCAATGGTGTTAAAGATGAAATATCATGACTTCGAAAAACCTTAAAATTCCAAGGATTTTTAGGGATGACATTAAAGATAAAATATCACATATTAAAAAAATAATAATAAGTAAATAGAAAATATATTAAAACATAAAAAAATTACCTAAAAAAATCCTATATAAAAAATATATAAAAAAAGACAAAAAAATCAACATAAAACATGCAAAAAAAATTGACCTATAAAAGATAAAAATCTAAACAATATTTTTAAATAAAAATAAAAAGGGTGAAAAAACAAGAAAGTATTTCCAAAAAAACATAATTTAAGAAAAAAATTAAAAACATAACACCAAAACAATAAAAAAAAATTAAGACATCAAAATAAAGTTAAAATTAAAAAAAAAATTAAAAATTAAAAAAATCATTAAAATGAAAAATATTAAAAAATTAAAAAAGTACAATTAAAAAATGTTAAAAAAGCATTTAAATAAAATTAAAAATTAAAAAAATTAAACAAGCCCTGGGCCTACGGCCCCTTGGGTGCTTGCCCAGTTGCCTGAGGGGCCATAGACTAGGGCAGGGGGCACTGCACGCAGCTCCTCTGCTCTGGCCTGTAGTCGCTCGGGCGGTTGGGAGGGGGGAGGCCGATTCTTGGCGCCCCCTTGCCTTGGCTCGTGACCCCTTGGGCAGTTGGGCGGGGGCTAGTCGACTTGACGTGGTGGTTTTTTTAATTTTATTTTTAGTTTAATTCTAAGTTGCAAGAAACGTGGCCCTAGGGAGCGTTTCGCTAGGGGAAACGAAACGAAACGCGTTTCCCCGTACCGTGCGGCCGGAAACGCGTTTCCAGGCCGTATGGGCCACGTTTCCCCCAAAAAAACATTTGTTTTTAATTTTTTTTTTCTAATGTAGATCTCTTACTTTTGTTTGCCCTAGTGTTGATATGCAGTTCATGGTAATGTTAAATTCTTAAAGTAAAAGTGATATTCTCCTTTATTTTTCATTTTCATCCTTTTACTTAAATTTTTAACATTACCATGAAATGACTCAGGATGTTTGAGAGTGGTTTCGCCGTCATTGGATTTCATATGGAGAAAGTAGAATTTTAGATCTTACTCAAAATCCAGCAGACTTATCTGTTTTTCAGGATTTCAGGATTGGGGGGATTTCAATGTTTCCATTGGATTTTATCATGTACTAGGGTATGGAACTTGTATTTAATCGAGAGAACAAAGCCCTCTATGCAGGGGAGACTCCCAATAATCAAGAGAATGTAGGGTACTAGGGTATGAAACTTGTATTTAATCAAGAGCACTAAGGTCATTCGACTGTGTAGGAGGAGACTCCCAATCAACCACGAGACAAAAAATTAGAAATTTCTCGTGGCTGATTTTGGATATTTTTATTTTCATTATGTGATTATTCATGAGTAAATGTGATGTAAATTTAGATACTTATAGTCTATGCATTGACAATTGACAATTTTATCATAATGTAATAAATTAGAATGTATCATATATGCTTTATGATTGCACATATTTCTTAAATTCCTAATATATATATATATATATATATATATATCGCGTTTCCCCGTTTACAAAATTTGGGGAGGTCGCGTTTCGTATCGCTTCCTGTTTCGGAAACTCGTACCCGTTTCCCCGTTTCGTGCAACCTTGGTTTAATTCTGAATTTTTAATGTTTTTTTTGTAAGTTTGGCAGATCCTTTCTATTCCTTTTCAAAAAGCAGACAGAGTTTACATACACATCTAACAGTGTTAGATGGCCTCAACCTGCCCATTGGGAAACCGAGTCTGTTGGCCATCTAACTGCATTGTAAGCCATCCAAAATTTAAAGGTTCTCAAATTGTCTAGTAGTGCCATGTAAGTCTGAATATCCTTGTTTCTCCTAATATCTATATAACTAAAACATAAGCATAAAGACTGTAAACCCATCATATGAGCTACACAAAATTTTCAAAAAGCATAACCATGCTGATAATCCTGTTACTCATTAGAGGAATCAATAGGCGCTAGATCTTTGGCGCTAGAACCCCTAAACTCTGTTTGAGGGAGGCAAGGGATGTGCTTCTCAATCCAGCTTAGGCGAACATTTTGGAGTTGAATTTGGCACTGGATCAATTGAAATTCTCTGTGAATTTCCTGTAGCTCAGAATTGTGTTTGGGTGGCCAAACATAACTGGACCCTATTTCTTTTGCCACGATGTTCTTCATAAGCCAGTAGAGATAAACTATTTGTTGATACTGAGTGCATCTTCCACGAGAGTGACCAGGGTCCAAATCAGAGTTCTCAGCTTGCCGCTTTAGCTCCGTTTCCCAACTGGAGATCAATTGATGAACAGGTGGAGGCAAATTACTATAGTATACCTAAGAAGCTTCTTGGGACTTCCCCAGAGCGTTGACGCTCTCTGCCCTTACCTGGTGACGCTGGGCTTGGCCACCTCCATGCCCTCGAGCGCTGTTGCGGCTTGGGGCCTGGGCTCCCCGAACATTGTTCCTTTTTTGGGAGGAAGGACGAGCCATAAGAATGGCTTGCAGGCCACACAAGGGAGCACGATACTGAAACCGAGAAAACCAAAAACCGACCTTCCAGGCGCCCAACTAGGCCAAGACCCTACCCGTAGAGAGGTTGGATGGTGCGAGAACTTTACCAGACCATAAGAGATTTAACCTTGAAAAAATAAGAAGACATGATACAAAACAATAGGAACGACTAAGATAGGAAACCCAAAATCCTCCTCGGCAGTGAACCAGCCGTAACCCAAAGGGCCATACTTGATTGCCTTCTGAACGCAGAAGCCCTTTGAAAACATAACGTTCTGTTGGGTAAGGTAATTCTTTATACAATTAACCTAGGCCGCCCAAAGCAACTGGTCTGTCTTTAACGAAACTAATTGCTCAAAAATCCATGAACCCAAAACACTATATGAGACCCCAACAATGATTTTAAAGTACATAACCATCAAAGAGCAGAATTCTGAAGAAGACAGAAAGATTGGCAAGGAACACAGGTCGGAGAACACATATAACAATTCTTTCCTCAATCATAACCTAAGAACTCTCAGTACTTCCCACACTTCTCAATTTGGATACAACCATCATGATGTTCATGCAGTGACAGAGAACCATGCATGGGGGGAGAGAATTAGAATTAACTAAGAGAGCATACCCACACCAAACGTTTGCTGACTGAGAGGCAAGGAAGCGCAGGAGCCACCCGACCACAACCATGTCTGGAGCCTGGAGGAACTCATGATAAAATATACCTACAAAAAAAGAGGTTGATGCTTTTCAAAGTCCTCATGAAAATGACCAACATATAAAACCATGGCTTGATGTTGCTTCAACACTTTCAAATTGGCATGAAAATCACTAATGTTTAAAAAAATGTGCATATGAAAATTTAAAGTCTCGATAATATGCTCCAAAAAAAGGTGTATTTTGAATCAACACTTGTCAAAATCAGATGATTTTTTGCTACCTTTAAAAAGTGAGAACTCGGTTTAGTACTTGTTTGATAGGAAACATTGTTTTCCATCTTTTCACCACTTTTTGCTCACTTGGACTCTCTTTGACTATGTTGCATGGAGGAACTTGAGAAGCTAGATTTGCATTCACTTGCTTTATGACCAAAGTTGTTACATCTGAAACACTCAATCTCATTCATTAGTGGAGCGAAAGAATTTCTACCATTAACATGCAAGCTATTAGAGCCCTCAATGTGAAAATTTCTTGACTACAATAACTGGAAACTATTTTTCTAACTGATGCAACTTATTAGTTTTTAGTTAATTAATTTAACGACAAATAATGAATAGCTCACTTTAATCATCACAAATAATAGAGATACGTTGTGGAAAATAAACTGGAAGTTGAGGAAATAATGCACACAATTAACACAATTATTTTGGACTAATGTCTTTGGAAAAATCTCGAAAGGAAAACAGTTGCAACAAATATGAGAATTACAATTGCTGGCCTCCCTTGCTTAGCTCCAAATTTTTATCTCAACTGGGAAAATTATTTTTTGCCTCTCCCCAACTGGGCGACTTGTTCTTCTGGCAAATTCTCTCAGACAATCTGGAAGTACACACTGCTGCTGCTGGTGAAGTTGATCTGCCTTATTAACCTCTCCATATGAGTTGTCTAATATCAGATCCAGAGACATCTTCCATCTGTGATAGTCAGACTTCTCACGGAGCTTGTCTTCGGCCGGGAAGTGCGATGAGGAGCCCATGAAGCCTTTTTGATTTTCCAACTGTCTTCGGTGATTGCTCTTGCTCTTGTTTGGGCTTTGTCTTCACCTCAACTTTGATACCATGTTAAATTATGGTATGTTCTATGCTTAAGAGCAATTCACTTCAAATCTTCTTGTTAGCCCAATATTAATTTCCAGTATGCAATCACATCAACATGATAGTAAAATGCAAATAAAACATAAATGTAAACAACATAAGACAAGCCAAGAGAGGAGACACAAGATGTGGTACCAACTAGGGACAAACCCCAATGCGGGGAAACCCTTTGATCAATTCTTCTATATTCTTCAATAATTCAGGAGAGAGAGAGAGAGATAGTACAATATCACAAATATGTGATTTTACAACAATAGCAATAACACCCTAACCAACAAAATCAAAACTGGTCCAACAACTCCCAAATGACCTCAAGTCAACCTTGGAGAACTCGGCCTCCAACAACAATAGTAAGCAACCAAAAATAGTCAATGAAAGGTGGTCAAACAACAATCAATGGATCTGTAACTTTGGGGTCAACCTTAACCAGTCAACGTAGGTCAAATCTGTGGTCAAACAGGTCATTGCAGAGGCTGTCCAACCCAAAAGCGCAGTCAAACCTCCTCTTCGTTGGTCAACGCATGCAAAATACAACCCCGCTGCTCCACGGTCAACACTAGGTCAACGCTGCCCTAAAACAGACTTGCGTCCTTCCTTCTCCAACGTGTGAGTGCCTTCCTCCTCCTACGCATACGTAAAAGACTAGGAGAGAGAGGAATGAGATGGTGAGATGAGTGTCGTAATGCCTCAAGGTCTCCTCTTCTTATATGCCACGCTGAGGATAAGCTGGGGTTGTAAAACACTATTTTGCTCGCTGGCCGACCTTGACAAATTGTTAAGAAATACAAATAAATTCATATCTCCATGAATATATGTCGGAACCAGATGATCATTAGATCAATCCTACACCTCTCGATGAGAGGAATCCAAGAAAAATATCAGCTGCCATAAATGAGGTGACCCACATGGAAGTTGGCCCTAGTTGCCAATTTTAACAGAACGCCTGTGCCCCAATAAAAGCCCAATGTACCCCAAAGAAAGCCTTCATGGAATAAAATAAAATCTTATTAAAAGAAAATTCATTTATGGTTCAATTTAATTTTGGAGGGAAAACATTCTATTCGAAATTCAAATTAAAGGTCGGCTATCCTCATTGAATTATATTGTAGGAATTTACAGGGTAAGTTGCTCAGATAGAACACCAAAGGACACCGCTCACAAACAGATCACAGATCAATACAACAGTATTGTTGACGTGGTTAAAACCCTCAAAGAGGGAAACAATCCACGGCCTGAGCCAACGCGGCCACTTCAGGCAATTTATTAATAAAAGAATGAAAAATTTACATAAGCTTCTCTCATAAACGGTTACCCTACAAATGACCCTCCATGCTCTTTAAATAGAGATCATGGACCAATCGGGTGTTAAGCCACGGATCAAGTGTCGGTAATACCGAGGAGAGAATGAACTGTCGGATCACTACATATCGTGCCCGTCGGATTGTAAGTTACAAAAGTACATAGTAAAGAAACACACTTTACCTAACTCTACACTAGACCAAGTTATACTTAACAACTTGGGATAGGATTGAATGATGTACAAATATGACACAATAGCAGAAGGAAGGACGCACTAGAGCCTATCCCCCCTTAGTGACAACTTCTTGAACTCCAACCATAAATCGAAGTTTATTAAACTTCGCCTCTGTGAGAGCCTTTGTAAAGATGTCTGCAACTTGATCATCTATTGAACAATATTGCACTTCAAGAACACAATGTGTTTGCTGCGCTGATGTTGGACTGGATCTTTGCATAGTTGAATGGCACTCTGATTATCAGTATCACACCAAAGTGTAGTCGGATGATGCTGCTGAAAGCCAAACTCTGACAGGATCTGACGAAGCTACAGGGCTTCCTTACTAGCTTCTACGACACCATGATACTCTGCTTTCGCTGAAGAAAGAGAAATGGCACTTTGTTTCTTGCAAGCCCATGTAATAGGTCCTGAACCAAGAGTGAACACATAACCTGCAGTAGACTTCTGATCATCAGGGTCACCAATCCAATCAGAATCAGTGATACCAACCAATAGAGGAGATGCTTCTGCACTGTAATGAATCCCAAACTGGACTGTACCTCGAACTAATTTTGTGAAAATCGCAATCGGGATTAAATCGGCGCGGGGAACAAATCGGAAAAATCGGGAAAAAATCGTTTGGTACAAAAATATTCATTTTTTTAATATTTAAACCATCTACAACATAAAATAAATACATTGACACATAAATATGATAAAAAAACTAATATATAAGATGTTTAATATCATTTCTAGCGCTAAAATCACACATAACATTGAATCATGTCCTGAATAGTAAGTCCTGACTCCTGAGTCCCAACTCAGCCTCAAAATATCAACAAAAAATATGATAATGTATCTCATCATGTCATAATGTCATATACAATAAAATGAAAGTCTAATCCTATTGATTTCCTCTGCCCCTCTTGCGAGAAAATGCCACAACTTTCCCTTTCCCTCTAGATGTAGATGCTGGTGCCTGTGCTGGTGTAGATGGCAGTGGAGTCTGATGTGCTCTAGAAGCTGAAGAACTAGAAGTAGGAGCTATAGGAGGTAGACCACGTCCTCCACTAGTGGCAGGGGTAGTCCGGGCAGGTGGTGTCACCTGGAAACGTTACAATCTCCCAATCTTGAAATCTTGAAAAACTGATAAGTCTGCTGGATTTTAAATGAAATCTAAAATTCTACTTTCTCCATATGAAATCCTATGAGGCTGGAACCACTCTCAAACATCCTGAGTCATTTCATGGTAATGAAAATGAAGATTAAGGAGAATGTCACTTTTATTTTAAGAATTTAACATTACCATGAATAGCATATCCATACTAGGGCCTAGACTTGATCATTACGCTGCCCCACTCAAAAATTATTTGTTTCTTTCAAAAAAAAATTGCATGAAAAAACCCAAAAAAATGTTATAAAATTATGCTGTCGCGACCCCCGACGATTTTTTAAGTTTTTTATCGCGATTTTTCGTTTTTATCGCGCGATTTTTCCAGTAAAAATCGGCAAAAAAAAATACCGACGATTTTTTCGTATAAAAATCGCGATTTGATCGACAGAAGGAAAAAATCGCGATTTAATCGCGATTTTCACAACACTGCCTCGAACATAACGAAGTATTCTTTTAGCTGCTTTCCAATGACTTTCATATGGGTTTTGCATAAACCGAGCAATAAGGCCAACAACAAAGGAAAGGTCAGGACAAGTATGGGTCAAATACAAAAGTTTTCCTACAAGTTGACGGTATAAGGTAGCTTCAACTTCAGGGGAAGTACAAGTGACTGAATGTTTGGCTCCAGACTGAAAGGGAGAAGGGGCTGGCTTACAGTTTTCCATGTGAAAATGGCGTAGAAGATCATAGGCATACTTGGACTGGGAAAGGGAAATACCTTCCTTGGATTGCAAGACTTGAAGACCAAGAAAATGATGCAAGTGTCCTAAGTCTATCATTTCAAACTTCTTTTTAAGGCTGGACTTCACATCGTTGATAAGGTTGGGATCACTACCAATGAGGATAAGATCATCAACATAAAGAACAAGAATGATAAGAGACTTGGCCACTTTCTTGGTGTAGATAGTATTGTCAGAATGACACCTAGAAAAACCAGATTCTAAAAGAAAGCTATCCATTTTGGCATACCAACCCTGAGGAGCTTGCTTGTGACCATAAAGGAATTTCTTAAGCCGACATACAAGGCTAGAGTATGTTTGTATAAAGCCAATAGGTTGTTCCATATATATTTCTTCATGCAAGTCCCCATGCAAGAAGGCAGATTTAACATCCATTTGATGGACTTCCCATTTGAAAGAGGTAGCAAGGGAAAGAACAAGGCAGATAGAGTTCATTTTGGCAACAGGGGAGAAGGTTTTAGTATAGTCAATGCCTTCAACTTGTGAAAAACCCTTAGCAACAAGATGAGCTTTATGTTTATCAACTTTCCCATCTGGTCCATACTTGGTTTTGTAAACTCATTTGCATCTAACAAGTTTTCGTCCCTTTGGTAGAGGAACAAGATCCCATGTATCATTTGCCAATAATGAACGATATTCTTCATTCATAGCTGCGTCCCAATCTGGATGCCCTGAAGCTTTTGCAAAGGTGTCAGGATCATAATTCGTTGAAGCTTGAGCCAGTAAAGAAGAGGCTCTATCGAATTGAGAACGTGTACGTCGCTGATCTGTAGGATCACCGACAAGATCACCTGCTGCATCCCGAGTAGCACGGACCCATTTTGGAAGCTGAGGAGCTGAAGGAGGATCCTGAGAAGGTGGGGGAGGATTGTCATCCTCGCTTTCATCATCTGAAGAAGAAATATTTTCAAAAGTAGAAGAGATAGAGAGAGGTGGCACATCCGCTGAACTAGGCTCGTAGGCCGATATATTTTCAGCAAACTTTACATCTCTTCTAATGATAACATTTTTGGACTTAAGTGGAATAAGTTTATATCCTTTGACATCTTCAGAATATCCAACAAAAATACATTTTTCACTCTTAGGTTCTAAAGCTTTATGTTTCTCATCTGGAATATCGGCCCATGCTTCACTTCCAAAAACACGAAAGTGACTTACATCTGGTTTAATTGAGCTCCGTGCTTCTTCTGGAGTGATATTCTTTAAAAACTTAGTAGGAGTGTGATTTATTATGTAATTTGCACAGTTAATTGCTTCTGCCCAAAAATTAAGACTAAGTCCTTTAGATTGAAGCATACAATTAGCCATTTTCTTTAAGGTGCGATTCTTCCTTTCAGCTACACCATTTTGTTGTGGAGTATATGGAACAATATGTTTTATTTGAATTCCATTCTCAGTGCAAAAGTTGATGAATTTGTTGTTAACATATTCTCCGCCATTATTAGATCTTAGCTTAAGAATTTGATGTCCAGATTGTTTTTCAACAAAGGCCTTAAAGGCCAAGAACATGTTAAATACTTCACTCTTGAGTTTTAAGAAGTATACCCAAGTGCATCTGGAGAAATCATCAATGAAAGTTAAGAAATACTTGTAGCCAGAGAATGAAACAAATGGAAGTGGACCACATAAATCACTATGCACAAGCTGTAAAGTGGCTGAGGCGTGCTAAGTGGCACATTTTTCAAAACTATCCCGAAGATGTTTTCTGAGTACACATCCGGAACAAACACCATCTCTGCAAGATACCACTGGAAGACTTGTCGCCATATTTTCTTTACATAGATTTTGAAGGGAGCGATAGTTTAAGTGACCAAATCGCTCATGCCAAGGTTTGCTCACTTCATTGTTATGAGCAACAAATACCGAGGGAACATTTGACGACCCAAAGTTGTTAAACTTATACAACCTTGTAGAATCATCAGCAATGCCAGTAGCTAAAATCTGTCTAGGATCTCTTAGGTCCCTAATTACAACATTGTGAGGTGAGAATTCAACGATTTTACCTTCACCTGAATGAGTTATCTGATATACAGATAGAAGGTTGCAGGACAAGGTTGGAACACATAATACATCATTAAAAAGACCATTGCCTATATGAACAGTTCCAGTCACTACAACACTAAGAGATCTATTATAACCAACATATATATTTTTGGTGTTACAATCATTTAAAGAAGAAAACATGGCTTTGTTTTTGGCCATGTGATAAGAAGCTCCAGAATCAATGAACCACTCATGAGAATGAGAAGAAGAAGATAGATTTAGTGCATAGCCAGACCGAGATGCTTGACAACCACATGCAAAAAGTGATATTCCTGAAGATGAAGTTGAAGTTGAAGAGTGCTCCAAATGTATGTTATGCTTCTTCATTGCTGCTTCCAAGGCTTCCATCTTCTTAAAGCATTTGGATTCTAAGTGGCCATCTCGATTACAAAAGTGGCAATGTCTATCAGTCTTCTTCCCTTTGTTTTTATTTGCCTTATCATTTTGTTGAAATGATTTTTCATTTTGAGACTGGAATTGCTTAGGACCCTTGTTTGGTTTAGGACCATTCCTTTTAGGATACGACTTCTTAGGATTCTTTGAATTTGGTTGCTGTTGAGTGGCTAAGGCTTTCTTAGAAGAGTTTCGAAGATTAAGAAGACCAAAATGTAAGAGTTTTTCCTGTTTTCTTATTAAAGAATCACAAAATGAATCAAAGGAAGGGGACTTGTAGGCTTGTCCTTGAGAAATGAAGGCTTCTCTTGTAGAATGGAAGGTGGAAACAAACACAGAGTAGGCTGGTCCCAACTTAGTAAGAATGGAATAGATAAGGTTACTATCTTCTTTCTTAACCTTAACATCTTCCAAGAGAAATCTAAGGGTCTTGAACTTGAACAAAAAATCTTCAATGGAAGAAAAATTATTGGGGTCCAATGTAAGCAACTCATTTTCGAGTTATTGGGCTCTAAGTTCATTTCTAATTCCAAAAACTTTAGTGATCTGTTTCATTGCTTCATCAGGAGTATCAAGTTCTGCAATATGGAATCTAAGATCTAGAGAAATAGACATCCCTATCAATCCGCATGCTTGATCTTGCCTATTTTCCCATTTAGCTGCCTTATCTTCATCTTTGGGTTTGGTTTCATGGCCTGAGGCTATTCTGTAAAGACCTTTACTTCTAAGTAAATCCACAATGTAGGACCACCATTGGAAGTAGTTGGTGCTGTCAAGAATAACTTGGCATGGACTTTTCATTTTAACAGAAACTGAAGCTATAGATGTTGAAACTAAGTGTTCCAATGGAAATATCTCGAAAAATAGGCTAATTAAAAAAAAACTGCTCTGAAAACGGCTTCCGGGTGAAGAAGTTATGGCTTTTTGAAGAAAAGTTGTTGAAGATGCCGATGAAGTGCGGGAATGTGCGGAAATGAATGATAATATTATATTAAAAAAAATCCGCCCCCTTTCCAAACTTAATCTAATAAAGTAGCTTTGGACCAAGAAGGATTTGAACTCAAGACCTCTATTTTCATAAAGTAGCTTTGGACCAAGTGAGCTAGATTAAAAAGTTAGTAATTTTTGGAAAAGAGGAGGGGGGGGGGTTTTTATTTTTTTATTTTTCTAGTCACCGAAGTTTTGGGTTGCGTGCTTGAGAAAGCTTTTTTTTTCCCTACAAAACAAAAAACACAAAACCCAACATGGACATACAAAAAAAAACAAACCTTACGGCTTGAAGTTAGCTTTACCCGACCACTGAATGTTTTCTTCAATGTTTATGATTTTCCGAGATCACACTAAGGCGCGACAGAAAAGAGCATACGCATGAGAAAAATCCTTCCTCTCTGTTTTTGATTTGCCTAGATCGCACAGAGTCGCGGTGCAAAGAGCATACGTAGAAATGAAAGGTATAGATCCGGTAATTAGAAAAAACAAAGAGCTAAATAAACCGAAATAAATAGAGAGAAAATAACTAGAAACTGCAAATAAACACTGTATACCTCCAGATCTAAAAAATGATGTAGCTAGGGCTACCAAAAACTTTTCGCGTGAAGCGAAAGGGGTTCCTCACTGGAACAGATGCTCCTAACACAATAGAGCGGTCTTCTCGACCCGAAAGCAGTGAGAAACAGTAGATCTAGGAAACGACAGCCGGATACAGTTCTACCGGCTTCAGATTTGGATCACCAACATATGTGGCCCTCAAATAGCTCTGATACCATGTAGGAATTTACAGGGTAAGTTTCTCAGACAGAACACCAAAGGACACTGCTCACAAACAGATCACAGATCAATACACCAATATTGTTGACGTGGTTAAAACCCTCAAAGAGGGAAACAATGCACGCCTTGAGCCAACGCGGCCACTTCAGGCAATTTATTAATAAAAGAATGAAAAATTTACATAAGCTTCTCTCATGAACAGTTATCCTACAAATGACCCTCCATGCTCTTTAAATAGAGATCATGACCAATCGGGTGTTAAGCCACGGATCAAGTGTCGATAATACCGAGGAGAGAATGAACCTTTGGATCACTACATATCGTGACCGTCGGATTGTAAGTTACAAAAGTACATAGTAAAGAAACACATTTTACCTAACTCTACACTAGACCAAGTTATACTTAACTATTACCTATGTGTCGGAATATCCTAACATATATAAATTAACACACCTTGGCTCATTAATGCGGGCATCGAATGATTTGAAGATTTGACTCTGAGGCTCGATATTCTTTTGTAGTTCACATTTATCATTATTTGGCTTGCACAGGTCTCTAGAAGGTTCGCATACATATTTTGGGCATAAATTCGGTGCTTGCTAAGGTTCATCTATTCAACGATGAATCGCTCTAACTATTTCTCACTGTGACTCTTGTTATGGCTCTCGCACTATTTCCTTTGCACTATGGCTCTCCCATTTCATACCACTTTGTGGCTCATCGAATGACACACAGTCGCTGGCATTGGTACATAGTTTGGGCCTTGCTTTGTTTCTATTCGCAGACAAACAACGCTCTTATATGCAGCGTTGTATTTCTCACATGATTGACATCAATTGGATCTTGTTCTCACCATCAACATCAATGGGGCTCGATTTTTGCACGATAGTGAGATTCTCTTAAATTCGTCAAAGGTTTGTTCTTTATTGAAGGATCAAAGTATATTGCAGGGGATCAATGTATAGTCATTAAAGATTTGCATATGTTTCACAATGTACCCCTCTGTTGTATCACTCTATTATGTACTCAATGAGTCTGTTTTGTATTGGTTCGCTAATATTGTATGATCCGTAATTTAGACTGGACAATAATCTCGACATAACAATTATCTAAGGATCATGTATATATACTCACTATGATTCATAAATGATCTCTCTCAACAGTGTATGCATAGGTGTTGTAACTCTCAAGTTCCATTAGCGTATTGGTATGATCCTACTTCAACAACGTATATCACAACTTTATATGTATTGGTACATCATTCATATATACATAACAATATGAATAGTTATATTGGCATGGCACTGTTTATGTACCATGGTGTTATTAATGAAGTGTGTAAGAGTAATAGTACTATGGTATTTTGGACATGATAATATGGCTTCATATATATATATATATATCAGCATTGCGAACATCTCGATAACTTCCCAATTTTTTTTTCTCAAAATCACGATTTTTTGGCTTAGACAATGTTTGCTGATTTTTAAAGATATTTTTATGGTGTTTTAATTTTGTTGATGATTGCCGATTTTTACTAATATTTTCCCAATTTTTACGAATTTTTGGTTTCCCGGACCCTTGCCGGTTTTATCCCAATGTCGATGTTCGCAACATTGATATATATATTGTAGCAACAGTGGTATCCACACTATCCTACAACCTTTCTGAGATACAAGTTGAAATCTCTCTCCGGTGAAACCCTAATGGCTGTATGGCGTCTTATGCATGACAAGGATCATGATATAAATGTGAACAACATTGATGACAGGTGTGCTATAAAGATAACAACTTTCTTGTATTTACTTCGTTCAGTTCACAAATGTAATTGTGAACTGACATGTGTTTACCCAAGGAGGTCTGCTGATGTATCTCATTGTACTTTGAATCTCAACTTAACAATTGATGAAATCTAATAATAGAAGAAGAAGAATTTCTGGGTTTTCCCCCTTGTGGGGTTTTACCCTGGTCTCTGACCAATCCTGGTGTCTCTATGTGTGTGTACTTTTCTTCTGATGTTCCTTTTACTTCCGCTGCACTCTTGATGATGTTGTTGCATAGGTTGCTAATGATGTTATGGGGTGAACGGATAAGTGAATAAATGCAATTATTAAAGCAAAGAACAATTCAGCCCTAAGAAATATCTAACATGGTATCAAAGCTGGGCTAAAGAAAAGTCATTGAGATCACCCCTTGAAGACACCGATGATGAAGTTGCTTTGTCTTGTCTTCGAGAGAATCTAGAGGAAAGAATACTACTAGAGCAAGAAAAAAAATCTGAGACAGGCACAAAAAGCACAAGAAGAACACGTTGTTCTATCAAATGAACTGAACTTTGCAAAGAAAACAATAAAGGACATGCAAAAGCAGCTTGAGAGACAAAATAAAATGGTGGAGTTCGAAGAACAGGTGGAAAGACTTAATGCAGACATTACACAAGTGCAAAATGATAATAGGACACTCGAATTAGAATTGAAGAAAAAAATATAGCAAAATAAATGATCTGGATGACAATGTAAGATTGGCAATTGTTAATGTACAAGAAAAAGAAAAGGAGCTTGAGAGCCTGATATTTTCTCTTAGGGAAAGAGAAAAGGAGTCTGCAGAGCTTTCTTCCAAGGTCATGTTAATGAGAAAATCACTCTTACAGTTAGAGGCTCAAATCAAAGAGTTTCACCAGCAGCTTGAAAGTGCTCAAAAGGAATTGCGTTAGCAAGAGTCGTCCATTGAGAATTTAAGTAAGAGACTCACATCAGGTGTTGTGGAGAGAGAGAGGATAATAAGGAGAAGCTGATCAAGCTGCATTAAGGACTTAATGAAATGAAACTTAAATTTGACAAAGATTTGATATCTCCTAGGCAAGCTTTTTTTGCTAAGTAAGAGGAAGTCAGCCAGTTGAAAGAAAAACTAAATATTGCATATGAAGAAGCCGTGGGATCCTTGTTGGCTTAGAGCAAGAAAGTTCCACTTTGAAATCCTTATTAGAAGAAGAAAAGACAAATGTGAAGCACCTGAGTAGTGAGCTGCAAAGGTCAATTGAAAGCTTAGAAGCTTTACAAAGCAAGGTTGTCACTTTATCGAGTGAATTGACTACAACAATACGAGTACAAGCATAACTTGAGTAAGAAATTACTAGGTTAGAAAATGATAGAGATGCAATGCGTGATTCTCTGGAGGAAAAGGTACGTGAAGCAGAACAAACCTCAAGTGTCCAATGAAGTAGCTTCAGTAAACAAAGCAGTGGATACAACGAGGAATGCCTTGTTGCTTCTGAATAAGAAATTAGAAGACAACATAGTCTCTTACAATAACATAAAAGAAGAACTTAAGGAGAGTGAAGTGCATGTAAACGAAATCGTTATGGAACTTGGTAAGAAAAAGGAGACTTATGTTGAGAAATCTAGGAAGCTTGAGGAAAAACTTTCATCTGCAAAAAGTGAAATATTGAGGAAACAAATACTGCACTGGAAGTAGCTCAACAACAAAAGTGTAAGGAGATAAAGAGCAAGCAATCCCATGTGAGTCACAAGAGTCCCATGGATGTTTCCCAATAGATTGGAAGCATGCAAGCAGAGCTGTCTCAAATTTAGAAGTTTTGTTGGTAGATGTCGTGATTGATGATGAATGAAGAGGCTTCCTGTTCAGAGGGAGAAACCCTTGGTCCCATCCCTATTGTAGAATGAAACAAGTCTTCTGGATATGAATTGATGAACATGTAATGTTGATAAAGATATGTCATTGCGAATTGACTTTATGAGCTAACAATGCTTTGATTCACCTAAGTAGTTTCAAGATTCACTTCCCAATATCAGAGGAAGTGTATTTTTAGAATCATGACATGCTGGTTTGCATTGATGAATTATTATTGTTAGATTTGATGGATACCATGATAAGTAATTAGTCAAATGGATCCTTGTATGCACTCTGAGTTGACAGAGTCTGATCATATATAGATGGGACAAGGGACATCTTCATGGATTGAGATTATGTTGTTGTATGATACAAGCTTAGGCTTGTGGCTTGCTGCTTCCCTGTATGAGAGGGAGAAAAGACGACTATGGTTTTCTTTTCTTTATGTTATATATTTTGCTTTGACATTTGATATCTTAAGTGAACAAGAAAATAAAGAAATGTTGAGCCAGTACTGGATATGAGCACTTTGATATGTTTTTTTTAATCTTCAGAGAGCAACATGGATTGATGGATATGCCCCTTTTAGACAAGGGTCCTGGTTGATCAAGAACACTAAGTAGTGCTCTTATCCCTTAGTTGAGCTCTCAGGGTGAGGAATGGAGCTATAGGGCTCCCAGGGATGACAAATCTCTGACCGAGAGGGTATCTCCCCTAGGATAAGAGATCTGGGATCTCCCCTAGTCAAAGTATACCCTAGTTAGTATCCTGCGACTTCGTGGGATAACCTGTCCATCTAGCCAATAGGATGAGGGACTTGGGATAGAGTGTGATCCCTACCCCTTGCAGTAGGTGGATCTTGCCCAAATTGGTGGATGTAGGTGTTATACCATCTGACTCTCAAGGGTCAAGATGGGAGGATCAGGGACAATAGGGTAGAGTGTGATCCTTACTTCAGGTAAGTTGATCTCACCTATTGTTAAGGACTTTGGGATAGAGTGTGATCCCTACGCATTGGGGTAGGTCTGATCTTACCCACTGTCTTTGGATATACGCTGGTACCAGATGCTCCCCTATGTGAGATAACTTGGGGTGAGAGTGTCCCATAGGACCTTCCCCATTGTTGCATACATGAGGTGAGAGTGTCCCATATGACCACCTTCATTGTCATTGGATTTTGGGTGGTAGCATTGGCTCTCCGATGATGAGTTTCCCGAGTTGTAACATTTGGATCTCCGTTGGTTGAGCTGAGCTCCCCGATGTGGTTCCAGGTTGAGCAGGGCTCCATGATTTTAGATTGAGCTAAGTTCTCTGTTGTTGTTGCGAGTTGAATTGGGTTCCCCTATGATGTCAGATTTTTTCATCTTTAGATTGAGATTGTTCAATAGCTGGAGATTGACAGAAATGAGACGGGATGAGATGTGACTTGATGATTCTATTTCAGATGACCAATTACCATAGTGATTATTGGATATAGGATGGAAGCTAGATGCTTCCCTATAATGATGATGTGGGTTGAAATGGACTCCCTTATGATGATTGTTCTTCTTCTTTCATTAGATCGAGATTGTTCAGTTGGTGATCAAAGGAAATTGAGATGAGATGTGCTGAGATGGATGTTTTGATGTTATAGCTAAGTTGAAGATCATGTGATTTGACTTGGAATCTAGTTCGGTTTGGAGTATTGATCTTCCCTATAATTGATTATTGATTATCCTTCTTCTAGGTGATGAGATGAGATGGAATGATGATGCAATTGCCTACCTTCTTATACTATGACATCTGAAATAAGATTGTTTTGAGAGGGAGCAAAGCAGAGCAAAGACGAGATAGGCTTTGAAAGTTGAAATTCCTCCCTAGCTAAAAGGCAGTGTTGAATCTTATGTAGCCTCAAGAAAAAATCAAAAGGGGAACCCCTCTGAACCAATAAAAGTCCATTTCGCCCCAAAGAAAGCCTTCGTGGAATAAAAGAAAATCTTATCAAAAGAAAATTAATTTATGGTTCAATTTAATTTTGGAGGGAATACATTCTATTCGAAATTCAAATTAAAGGTTGGTTATCCTCGTTGAATTATATAAATTAACACCCCTTGTCTCATTGATGAGGGCATCAAATGATTTGAAGATTTGACTCTGAGGCTTGATATTCTTTTGTAGTTCACATTTATCATTATTTGGCTCGCAAGGGTCTGTATAAGGCTCGCATACATATTCTGGGCATAAATTCGGTGCTTTTTGAGGTTCGTATATTCAACCATGACTCACTCTAACTATTTCTCACTGTGACTCTTGTTATGGCTCTCACACTATGTCCTTCGCACTATGGCTCTCGCATTTTACACTGCTTTGTGGCTCATCAGTACATAGTTTGGGCCTTGCTTTGTTTCTATTCACAGACAAACAACGCTCCTATATGCAACATTGTATTTCTCACATGATTGATATCTATTGGATCTTGTTCTCACCATCAACATCATTGAGGCGTGATTTTTGCACTACAGTGAGATTCACTTAAATCTGTTAAAGGTTCGTTCTTCATTAAAGGATCAAAGTATATTGTAGGGGATTAATGTATAGTCGTTAATGATTTGCATATGTTTCACAATGTATCCTTCTCTGTGGTATTACTCTATTGTGTACTCAACAACTCTGTTTTGTATTGGTTCACTCATATTGTATGATCTGTAATTTAAACTAGACAATAATATTGACATAATAATGGTCTAAGAATCATTTATATATACTTGTTACGATTCATACATGATCGCTCTCAATAGTGTATGCATATGTGTGGTGGATCTCAAGTTCCAGTAGCATATTTGTATGATCCTACTTCAACAACATATATCACCACTCTATATGTATTGGTAAGTCATTCATATATACAAAACAATATGGATAGCTGTATTGGCATGGCACTGTTTATGTATTGCGGTATATGTATTGACATGGTTTTCTTAATGAAATGCATAACAATAATAGGCATAACATTGCATATGCTTGATGTACGTACTATGGTATTTTGGACATGATCATATGGCTTCATATCTAAGCTGCACGAAGCGCTGAAACATTTCAAAGTTCTTGAAACGGGTATGTTTAGAAACGTCACCTCCCAAAAATGGATACGTCAGCCGAGGCCCGAAACGTCGTTTGAAACGTCATATATATATATATATATATAATTTTATAAATAAGTGAATACCACGATATCTTGGAAGAAAAAAAGGAAATAACCTATAGATGACAATTTAGAAGGAAACCCAATTCTATATTAACTCTCATAGATGATTACATGATGGTCGAGTTTCAACCAAGTTTCAGAGTTTCAGGTACGGGTACGTCCCGTAACACTAGGTTTTTAGAAGTTTCGTGCAACATAGCTTCAAGTTCATATATTTATATATTTTGTAGCAACAATGGTATCTACACTATCCTACAACCTTTCTGAGATACAAGTTGAAATCTCTTCTCCAGTGAAACCCTAATGGCTGTATGGCGTCTTATGCATGACAAGAATCATGATAACAATGTTAACAACATTGATGGTAGGTGTGTTGTAAAGATATCAACTCTCTTGTATTTATTTCATTCAGTTCACAAATGTAATTGTGAACTGGCATGTGTTTACCAAATGAGATCTACTAATGCATCTCATGTACTTGAATCTCAACTGAACAATTGAGGAAATCTAATAATTAAAGAAGAACAATTTCCGGGTTTTCCCCTTTGTGGGGTTTTGCCTTGGTCTCTGACCGATCTTGGTGTCTCTATGTGTTATGAATATAATTCATAACAAGTAATACATAAAATAAATGTAAATATTAAATAATAAAATATTGATTATGTTAAATAGTCATTAAGTTAAGTGAAAAGGCATGTCTAAAAGACATGCCCAATGGCGAAAGGACACCTGCTTAGGTATATATATGCGGGTCCTCATTGTAACATTCATCACTTACACATTTTTATATATAATAAAATATTATTACAAATACCTCTTGTGTATTTTTACGTTTAAGCCTACAAGCTATCAAATTTTATGCTTTAGTGGTATTAGAGCCATGGCGCACAATATAATCATGCGAGTCTTTGAGTGTAGTTCGCTGCGCAATATGCCATTTGCGTTCACGTCCTGAATCCATGGAGAATTTTAGTAAAATTCAAGAAGCATTTCAGCGTTTAGAAAAATCATATGCAGAAGTTAAAGCATGTCGAAAGGAAAGTGATAACAAGGAAAATGATCTAGATGATGATTCTGATGAAGCTTATACAAATCAAGATGAGGATTCAGATAAAGATGATCTTGATGTGAATGAAGATGATCTAGATCAAGATAATGATTCCGATGAAGCTAATCTTGATATGGATGAGAGTGTTGCAGAAGATTCTCGAGCCGAAATTTTAGAAGGTAAGGTCGAAGATGCTGTAGCTATGGCAAAAGTCAAGATGGAAGAACAAGGCACTGAAGATGATACTCCCATTGAGGACACAGTCTCAGAAAGCGATGGTCTACCCTTGGAGGAAGAGAATGACTTCTTAGATATATTTAGAAGTGAATTTGCAGAAGATAATTCAAAAGAGGAAGATGATGTTGGTAATGCTTTGCAAGACCAAAATAAGACACTGCAGTTAAAAGATGTTTGCCAAATGGAAATGATAAAGATGACATCCCAAGCTTAGGAGAAGTTGTTAAAGAAAATGTTGCAGACACTTCGATGGAGGTTGATATGCCAGACAAAATCCAAGACATGCCAGATCCATTGCAGAGTACAAAAAACAGTAAGATTGGGGGTCATGCTGATATTGAAACAGTTAACCAAAAGAATATTGGACAACTAGAACAAATATCGGATTTGATGAGGGCTGAAATTGGTCAGTGTAATGCAGAGAAGCATGATGAAAATGTGTCTTGCAAGAACATTATGTTAGAAGAAAAGCAAGGAATTCTAGATTCCTCATTCGAGGGAGTTAGTGAACATGGTGGAGGGAAACATTTCATTGAGGCATCACCTGAGAGTCTTTCACAGACTGGTGATGATAAACAAGCAAGAAATGGAGCTGCAATGCAAGCTACTATTTTGAGTGGCGAGGGCAATGAGGAAGTGCAAGACCTGTTACTTCTGGATGTTACTCCCCTTTCATTAGGGCTTGAAACTGCAGGTGGGATTATGACTGTTCTCATCTCGAGGAACACTACCATCCCCACCAAGAAGGAGCAAGTCTTTTCAACTTACTCAGACAACCTGCCTGGTGTGTTGATTCAAGTTTACGAGGAAAATGTTGAAGAAGACATTGATGATTCCGAAGATGGAAAAACTTTAAGTCATGAGGTGTCTATATTGCCAAAAGGAACTATGAAAAACACATTGGCCAGAGATATTAAAAAAAATCGCAATTTGTTGCCTACTACCAAATTTATTCAGCCTAAAGAATCTATGCAAATCAAGGTTGCACGAAACGGGGAAACGGGTACGAGTTTCCGAAACGGGAAGCGATACGAAAGACGACCTCCCCAAATTTTGGAAACGGGCAAACGCGAATATATATATATATATATATATATATCAATATATTAGGACATTTAAGAAATATGTGCAATCATAAAGCATATATGATACATTCTAATTTATTACATTACGATAAAACTGTCAATTGTCAATGCATAAACTATAAGTATCTAAATTTGCATCACATTTACTCATGAATAATCACATAATGAAAATAGAAATATCCAAAATCAGCCACGAGAAATTTCTAATTTCTTGTCTTGTGCTTGATTGGGAGTCTCCTCCTACATAGTCGAACGACCTTAATGCTCTTGATTAAATACAAGTTTCATACCCTAGTACCCTACATTCTCTTGATTATTGGGAGTCTCCCCTGCATAGAGGGCTTGGTTCTCTTGATTAAATACAAGTTCCATACCCTAGTACATGATAAAATCCAATGGAAACATTGCAATCCCCTCAATCCTGAAATCCTGAAAAACAGATAAGTCTACTGGATTTTGAGTGAGATCTAAAATTCTACTTTCTCCATATGAAATCCAATGAGGGCGAAACCACTCTCAAACATCCTGAGTCATTTCATGGTAATGTTAAAAATTTAAGTAAAAGGATGAAAATGAAAAATAAAGGAGAATATCACTTTTACTTTAAGAATTTAACATTACCATGAACTGCATATCAACACTAGGGCAAAAGTTCACTTTTATAACTTTAGACAGGCATCTGGAAGCAACTAGAAGTCACTAGGCTAACGTAAGAATAGATTAGAAAACAAATAAAAAATAAAATAAAAAAAATAAAACACAAGTAAATGCTGAAACGCGGGTCGTACGGCCCTGAAACACGTTTCAGGTTGTATTGGCCACGTTTCAGTTTCGTGAAACGTGGCAGTACGGCCTGAAACGCGTTTCAGGGCCGTACCAAACGCGTTTCAGTGTTTCGTACCCGTTTCCATACGGAAACGCCCTTCTGCCCCACGTTTCCTGCAACATAGATGCAAATAGGGTTTGCGAGGTCTAAGAATGATTCAGATGATGATGTTCCCTTGTGTGTGAGGTTTCAAGTAAAACAATCGACAAAACCACCTAGTGAAGGCTCCTTTATGCATGGTGTTGACTTTGAGGATGAGAAGCCTTTAGCGTTAAGACACAAACCAAAATCCCCCAAATCAATGAAGCCAACTACCTTTAGAATGGTTGTGACAGACATAACATCAACTATAGAGGAATATCATTGCAAAATTGTTGAAAATCCTCCTATAGAGCAAGAAGGACGGTTGCATAAGTACTACAGATTTGCTAATACACCAGAGGAATTCCACTACAGAAATAGGAGGAAATACTAGCAATCAAAAATAAAATGATGGACATTAGTTTCAAGATCAGCGAGAACGAGAAGGAAAATCATAATGGCTTCATGAACATCAATCTTGAATCAGTAACTGAAGCTGATACAAAAAATGGGCAGGATTTATTACAACGTCCTGTCAGACTTGATCATGCTGCAGACTGTGGAACTCCTACTTCGAAGCAGAATTGGTGTAATAACAGTAACCAACAGGAACAAAAATCTGCTTGTGCTGCTTTTGTAAGGGGGTTTTCTGATTTCAGTTACAGGTTTACAGGATTTCAAAACAATTCCTCTAATCGGCAGATCCGAAGTTCGAATTGTTGGGAGCAAAAGAAGAAAGAGGAGGTGCTCTTCCTTACTGTCATGGAACCTTCAGTTGTTATGCCTCCTGAAAAGCGGAATTACGAATGGGGTTTCCAAGAGCCCAATGGTAGAGAAAAAAGTGTGCTACTACATCATCTCGGGGCCCACCACCTCCTTTGAAAATGTTACCCAACGAAACAATTTTTCGTGTACTTTGTGTTGGATCAAATATTGGAGGTATAATTGGCATTATAAAGCCAACCAGACAAGAGACAGGTGCAAAGATCAGAATTGAGGAGGGTGTTCTAGACTGTGAGGAGAGAGTTATTGTTATTGTAGCTCCAGAGAAGGATATAGAAGGAGACAAGGAAAAACCTGTTGGAAGTGACGGTAATGGACAAACAGAGGAAACTGCTGATAGAAGCAATGCTGCAAAGGGACAAAACAGAACTGTGGTGGAGGAGAAAGGCGCTGGAAGTGAAAAAGACATTAAAAAAAGAAGAAACGTATCGTCCAACACAAGAAGCACTTCTTCGTGTTCGCATTGTTGGTTCCACGCTATCACAATTTCATATATCGTTTCCTTAAACACAAGATCTTCTCTGTCAGGTGGGTGTTACGATACGTCACGCTTTTTAATAAAAAGCGGATCACGATTTGGGAAGTTACATATTAAACACATACAAAACCAAACACTGATGCATTATATTTCAATTATAAAATTATATAATTTATTAATTTTACTAATTAAAAAAATTATGATTAAAATATATATATATATATATATTTAAAAAAATAAAAAAATGAAAAATAAAATAAAATAAAATCCAAGGGAATATTACAGATTCTCCATTAAGAAACGCTTGCCAGATTATATACATCGAGTGACAGACACTAAGTGAAGAAAATATTGAGTGACAGACACTAAGTGAAGAAAATCGACAACATTAAAGCTTTGAGGACAAAGCTTCTGAAGAAAGGGGTTATGTTATGAATATAATTCATAACAAGTAAATAAATAAAATAAATATAAATATTAAATAATAAAATATTGATTATGTTAAATAGTCATTAAGTTAAGTGAAAAGGCATGTCTAAAAGACATGCCCAGTCACGAAAGGACGCCTTCTTAGGTATATATATGCGGGTCCTCATTGTAACATTCATCACTTATACATTTTTATATATAATAAATTATTATTACAAATATGTCGTGTGTTTTTACATTTAAACCTACAAGCTAGCAGTTTTTATGCTTCACTATGTTTGTGTACTTTTCTTCTGATGTTCCTTTTACTTTTGTTGCACTCTTGATGATGTTCTTTCTATATAATTGCATAGGTTGCTAATGATGTTATGGGGTGAATGAATAAGTAAATAAGTTCAATTATCAAAGCAAATAACAATTCAGCCCTAATAAATATCTAATAGTTCAAGTCATCTTGGCCTCCTCTTGACTAAAGTAGAAGGTGGCTCCTGCTCCTCCTCCTGATCTGTAGACTAAGTACTTGCTATTGGTGTTGTTGGCTTCTTGAAAACCTTTGAAGCCTCTCACTTCTACTTATCTATCATTGTTGGTACTATATCATGTGACTTCCTCAAGGCCCTCTGCTCCTCAAATCTCACAACCCCGCTCATCACAGACTTCCCCTGTGATGGGATGTACACCTTTTATGCCTTGGAAATCTCACTGTAACTAGCAAAAATGCCCCTTCAATCTTGAGGGTTCCAACTTTTTCCTCTTTTCCGATGGTAGACGGATATACTCTTAACGCCTAAAGATATGGAAACGCCCCATCTCTGATTTCACTCTTATCAACACCTCCTCAGGAGGCTTGTCCCCCAAGACCTTGTGAGGACTCTTGTTCTGAATGTAGATTGTTATATTACACACCTCTTTCCACAAGAACATGGATAGAACCTGATCATGGATCATGGCTTTAGCTACCCTAACAATGGCCCTTTTTTGTTGTTGATGTGAGTAGCATTGGAAGTTATTCTACAATTGCTTGGTGTCTTCGCATGTGGAAAGATGGATATACACTGAACACCTAAAGATATGGAAACATCCCACCTTTGATTTCACTCTTGTCAACACCTCCTCAGGAGTCTTGTCCCCCAAGACCTTGTGAGGACTCCTGTTCTAAATGTAGATTGTTATATTACATGCCTCTTTCCACAAGAACATGGGTAGATCCTGATCATGGATAAAGGCTTTAGCTGCCCTAACAATGGCCCTATTGTTTGTTGATGTGAGTAGCATTGGAAGATCTTCTACAACTGCTTGGTGTCGTAGCATGTGGAAGACATTATTTGCCTCTTCTAGTGATTTATGTCTTCTTTCCTAAGTTTAACTTAAGAAAAGCACAATAATTAATTTAATTAATTATTGTAGACTATTGAGTTATTTGGTAAGGATAAATAATTTAATTATTTAAATGACTTGGAAATAACCTCAACCGTTGATCTTCAAGATGTTTCTAGAGGGGATATTGGGGTTTGGGATTTGGACTCAATGAACATTATAAATGGAAGCTAGCGATGGAGGTGAAAACTCAACGAAGATCACAAGTGTGTGTGCGAGTCATCATGAGAGAGAGCGATTTTCTCTATAGTGTGAGTGACTCAGTGACCAGTGCGCAAAGAAGGAAGAAGGGCGAATTGGTTTGAGTGAATCCAAGAGGGTGGAGTTGGAGGAGAGATTATAGGGTTGAGTTGTCGGAAGGAAATCATGTTTGTCTGGAGGAGGCCGAGTTGCTGGAGTGTTGGGTTTTTTCCAGTGTGCATTAGTGGTAGGGCACACATATGATTGCTAAAGGCCAGTTTCTTCAAAGCGATTACATCTGAAGGCAGATTTCCTTGAGGCCAATTTACCTGGGCCGAATTCATTCTAAGGAAGCCGAGTTGCAGGTTGCATAATGTATTTTTCCTTGTATCTTTGTGGGTCGAAAAACCGAAATTTTCTAGATAATGAAATGACGGACAATTTCTTGTGGGTTAATTAACGTTGCAATGTGTGATTGATCTCTCTGGTTTATTTCCACTGCATATTTTTTATTCTAGAAGTTAAAGATACCAATGCTTTTTTTTTTTTTTTGGTGATTCAGTTATTATTTGGGTAAATAAATATTAAATAGGGAATTAAAAAAATTGCCATGAGAAAATAAATCTGGATGGTATTAGAAATTTTAACATTTTTCTTTTCAACAACCCCATTTTGCTGTGGGTTGTAAGGAACTGTCAATTCTTTATTGATGCCTGCCTTTCTGCAAAAGAACTGGAACTCATTAGAGGTATGTTCACCCCCATTGTTCGATCTAAGGGTTTTGACCTTTCTTCCTTTCTGGTTCTCCACAGGAGCTTTGAACTCTCGAAATTGACTGAATACCTCATCCTTGGCCTTCATGAAGTAGATCCATGTCCTCCTGGATCAATCATAAAGGTCACATAATAGTTGTACTCACTCATATACCCTATTGACATAGGACCACACGTGTCTGAATGTACTAGATCCAACAACCCTTTGGAACTGGAATCACTGCTTGGGAAAGCAGTCTTGGCATACTTTCTCAAAGCATACCCTTTTCAAACATCATGCTGCTCCACATTGAACTTTGGAAAACCAATGAAAATCTCCTGCAAAATAGTAAGCAAAACCCTGTGATGCAAATGTGCCATTTGCTTATGCCACAACTTGCACAAGTTGTCATTATCATGAACCAATGCTCGTACTGGCTGACCCCTTAGCATATATAGATTCCCTTCTCTCCTTCCAATCACTTGGTTTATGCTCAAACTGGAGTCTCATCAGCATCTCTGAAGAACACCTTATACCCCTTGTTCTCCATGGCTGAGACTGCTAGAAGGTTCTTGGTCAGTCATAGAACAAACAATACCTCTGTCACTTCCAAAGGCTCCCCTAACGCTATCTGAAACTAGATAGTACCAGTCCCCTCTACTACACACCTAATATTGTTGCCAAGCCCAACATGTAGCACTAAGTCTGCGTATGAAATATTGGTGAACAAATCACATGATCCTGTCATGTGATGAGAAGCACTGCTGTCCATGAATCACACACCCTTGGCTAGAAAGTCAAGATACAAATGACAATTCCTTTTTGAATTTGTTGGCAAATTCGCTGACCTGTGTATCCACTAAAGCTGCTACTTCTATCTTCCCCTTTCTCCTCTTCTTGTTCAGACATTTACTTGCATAGTGGCCAAATTTGTGACATGCAAAGTCTTTGACTTTGCTTATGTCTTCCTTTTCTTTAGTTCCTGAGGTACTCTTTCTTCCTGTGCTCTTCTTCCCCTTTCCCTTGCCTGAATGGCAAGGGCAAGTTTCTCATCATGACCCTTAGACTGGCTCCCATGAAGAGACTCCTCAAATCTTCTCCTGAAATAAGTCATTCATAACCCCTCTCAATGAGGTAAATTCTCACGTGCTATGATCCTTTTGATGAAGGATTCCATGGCTTGGAAAAGCCATTCAGGGCTGTCCTCACCGTCTCCTGATTTGATACTTTCTCCCCAAATGCAGCCAATTCATTTCTGACCTGTGTGATCCTAGTGAGATATGTAGCAACTGTATCTGACTTGGACATCTTGGTGTTTCTCGGCTTCTCCTTCAACACCATTATTCTGTTTGCATTGTTGCTTTGATATAGCTTGGTCAAAGCCTCCCACATTTCCCTGGTTGATTTCTTCATGGAGAGATGAGGGATCACATGATAATTCTCTCGGCCTTGACATCTGTTTGGTTAAAGATAGCCAGTTCTGCAGGATCTATAGGAGGAGGGAGAGTGCTACTCGCAAACTCCCAAATCCTGTTCTCCATTAACACTAATGCTATCCTCTCTTTCCAGGGACTGTAGTTGGATGCCTCCTCCAACCAGTCTTCATATCTTAATCCTGTTGCAGCCATCCTTGCAAACCTCCAAATCATATATTCAAATCTTAATCCTGTTGCAGCGATCCTTGCAAACCTCCAAATCATATATTCAAAACCCCAGAAAATATACCACTGGAAAAAATAATAGTTTGCTGCTATAAACCCTTGTGACAGTTTGATCTTCCCCTCAGTTTCTAGTGCTCTAATACCATGTTAACTTTTAATAGCAGGTCCGATTTATTTGTCTTAACATTTATTTACACCCAAAAAAATATTTTCTCAATAATAGTTTTTACTGTTATTTTTAGCTTTTAGAAATAAAATAAGGAAATCAACCACAAGAAAAACACAAAATTATGCCTAAACAAATTTTCTTAAGTCTGGAAAATCAGGCCTTGACCCACAGATAAATACACAGAAAATACAGCACACATTGAACCTGTAGTTCGGCTCATTAGATTTTTGGCCTTTTGGAAATTTTGCCCTCCTGGAAAATAACTCGTCCCTCGCAAATCTCGGTCTCTACTTGCAAAAATTCGGCCTCCACCTGTATGGCATGTGCACTATGAAAATCTTGGTCCCTTCCTCCACACAGACCTATCTAGAAACTTGGCTTCCTCTCACAGTCTCGGGCTGCACAGAAATCTCGGTCTCTACTTCCGAAGTCTCTCTCTCTCTCTCTCTAGAACTCGGTCTCCGCCAATCTCTCCTCCGGAATACCCTCGCTGCACACTTTTCTCCAATTTAGTCATTGACTCTTTCACCTCTCTTTTAGGCTTATTTTATAATTTCAATCCCCAACCCCCAATCTCCAAAGCGATAGATGGCTATGATTAATTCCTAACCCACTTAGATCGATGGTATAGATTAGATTTAAATCACTAAAATATTAAATTATCTATCCTTAGAAGCTTAGCCTAATAGCCAACATTAATCAAGTAAATTAATAAATGTGCTTTTAATTAAGCCCAATAACCAACTTTAATCAATTAAATTAATTAAAGTGCTTTTCCTAAGTTAGACTTAGGAAATAAATCATAATAATCACTTACACCTCTCGTGCAAGCACTTAAAGAGTCTATCTGACCTTTTCTGCATGCGACACCAAGCCTATTTAGAAGCACATGTGCTGATAACCAGTGTTGCAAACATCTCAATAACATCCCGATTTTATCTTGAAATCACGATTTTTTGGCCTAGCCGATGCTTACTGATTTTTACCAATATTTTGATGATATATTGATTTTGCTGACTTTTACCGATATTTTCCCGATTTTTACAATATTTTGGTTTTCCAGGCCTTTTGTGATTTTATCCCGATGCCGATATTTGGCTTCGCAACATTGCTGATAACATCAACACCTTGATTCCTTTGTCTGTCTTGATCTCCATGTGTGCCTGTATTGGATTGTGCCTAACCTCAGACTGTGCACCTAGTTGGCTCCTGTCACGGGTACTAATCTCAGACTGTGTGTGCCCTGCTTTAGCCCATTCACTCTCTCAGGCTGTGTGCCTTTGTCAGAAACTCTCTCGTGGGCTCTGTGCTCTAATTCTGCTCATTGTTTGGTGCCGTTCTGCAGGTTTGTTTGGGTCTATTACAGGTCTGTTTTGGGACTTTTCCAGGCCTGATTCAGCCTCTGCAGCTTGTCTTTCTGTTTCTGCTAATGGATGTGTCCTTGTGCTGAGAACTCCTCACTTTGAGTCGCTCTACTATGTATAGGTGACATAATTCCCCATCTGCCCTTTTTGTGCCAATTAATTACTTGGCCATGATTCGTTGTTGGTATCCCCATGCTAAATTGTGTGACAATTTCTTATTTGTTTGGGGCCTGTTTCAGCCTCTGCAGCCTGTCTTTCTGTTTCTGCTGATGGATGTGTGCTCACTGCTCACGAGGATAACTCTTCCCTCACCCCAATTCGTGCTGACAATAACTTGGCCACGGTTCATTGTTGGTATCCCCTTGCCAAGCCAAATTAACTGTCCAATGAATTTCAGATCCTTGACTCTACTGTGACTTTCAGACTATGTTACTAATTGCATACAGCAATAGGGGAAAGTTTATATCATTTACATCAGCAAAATGAGACGTAGCCCATTCGGATGACAGACATTATATTCCCAAAACAATTCTTTTCTGTGAGTACATGGAGTAAGTGACATTCATATTCCCAAAATTCGAAACTAATTAAATGTTTTCTAACCCAAAGTCGTAATAGTTGACTGTATTTCAAAATGTACTTTCCAACTTGTATTTCTAAAGTAGTAGATATGGCCATTAAATATATGCTAATATTTCAACTTGAATCTAAAGATGTGCATATTTTGAAAAGTGCAAGTGCTTTTTTCCTATGCATATTGCTTGAAACTAGTAATATTTGTAGATCAAGTTGTTATATATTGCAAGGTTTTCTGTGCAATATATTGTGCTTTGTGGACTTGTCTAGTTTCTGCTACTTTTACAGCTTTACACATGTTAATAAGACAATAAATTAAGGTTACGACATTATTTTCTCAGATTATTGTCAATCTTAAATCAACACATATAGTAAGAATTTTTTCATATGAGGTAAAGGTTGCTAAGAAGTTAAATTGTTTGCATATTTTTCTTTGGATGTGTTGTAACCTGTATCTAACATAATGTTATCTTTATTGCAGCGAAGTAAGTGGAGATAGAGAAGTGCAACGCACTATGCTTGAGTTACTGAATCAGCTTGATGGATTTAGCAGTGATGAACGTATAAAGGTGAGAACTTGATGGCCTTGAGTAAATCTGACAAAGGGCACCACAGAAAAAGTTATTGAAGATACGACAGCATATGCCCACCCTGAAATCTGGCAGAGTTATAACATTTCTAGCTGTAAAAGGGCAATTGATACTGTTTCTTTTGTTTACACCTTACATTATAATATTTCTACATTATATTAGACATAGGATGCCATGGAGGGGACGTATGACAATCATTAATGATGTTTGCTCTAAGGTGTTTTTGTAGGTCCATTGTTTAAATTAAATCGAATGGCATGTGCCACCTTGAAGTCTGCTTGTACTTTTAGCAAAATTTTGTTGTTACGAGGACACTGATATTCTCCTTTATTTAGTACATAATATAAGTATATTTGAGTGTTACTAAAGGGAATGAAAAGAGGACACATTTCAAGAGAGAAAGACTGTTTTCTTTGAATAAAGTATTTATAAAATCGAGGTTGGTGGTGCCAGAGTCCCTGTTTACCTTCGACATTTGATGGTCCAATACTACATTAATTTAAGCTGGGGACAGTATATAGGAGCTAACACTTTGCATCAGTTTACTGGCCAGATGGACGGTAGTGATTGTTTTTATTAATGCAAGCATGACATGAAGACACTTTCTGCATTTATCTTAAATGTCTTGCAATACATGGCTATACTCCAATTCCTTGATTGCAAGTTTGGATGAGTCATGACTAGATAAGTTTATAAAAGATACTGAATTAAGAAAATAGTGTGCCACATTTTAGTTTATGTCCATACTTTCTTCTTGTTTATTCCAGTATGCATTTTCTTATACTAATCACGTTAATGCCACTCAGCTTGCAGAATGACTTCTAGAAGCCATTATCATAATTTGACAGGATTTGCTTTGAAGTATTGAGCTATTAATAAGTTTGATTGGACGTGTCTGGTTGTGCAAACTTCGACATTTGTTCATTACCTGGATAATCTATGGCATCTGTTTTGCAACTTTTATCTACAACTGCATAAAGAGGACATACTTTGGAAACCCCTTTTTGACCTCCAACTTGTGTCCTGTGCAAGAAGCTATTTGAATGCTGGAAGAAAAGATACTTAAAAAATGTGCAAGCTATTCTACTAGCTACACTTTTTTTAAAGGAAACATCTTTTTAATTTTTATCTTTAATTTTTTACAAGTAATAGAAGTTACGGGTACATTGCATGCACCCTGGCTGTACATGTAGGTGCTGAGACAAACTTAAACGTTCTCCTGATTTGTCATTTGGCTATTCACACGAGGACTTTGCAACCTGGATTACCATCTACCCAAAATTACCCATAAGATTCCTGACTGACACCCTGCCATTGGATAGTGGATATTTTTCTTGCCTAATTCATTAGAGACAAAAATTTGCTTTTCACATTCAAGTCTTATATACGGTGAGATCCCTTAACAAATTTTCCTTGCTTATCAGTGACCATCATCTACCAATGATTTGGAGTGCTGAATACAATATATTTTCCATTGCTGCTTGGAGCCAGTGACGAGTACAAACTGTGAGCCTTAGGAGGCGACTTTGGATTTTCTTTATTGCTTGTTATGCTCTAATAACAGTTGGAATGTTATCAACTCTTATAAACAAGCGTGATTGTGATCCTAGCATCTATGCCTATTATCTCAAATTTGTAATTACAACATGAACAGAACATTTTTGTTTAATAACTTTAGAATATTGTTAATAGATTTATTTTTGAAAACCATGTTTGCAGCTATGCTTTTGACTTAACAGTCTGCTTAATACTTATTGCAATTTGCCAACTATTTATTGTTTCTGTGTTTCTATTACTGAATTCCCATGTATACCAGGGTTGAGTCTCATGTTAATTCTTAAGTGCTTACATCATGTTTAGTGGGATATACGATAACTCACTGTGATCGAACTTCATGTATAGGTCATAGCAGCAACAAATCGTGCAGATATTTTAGATCCAGCTTTAATGCGTTCAGGCCGTCTAGACAGGAAGATAGAATTCCCTCACCCAACAGAGGATGCACGGGCACGGATTTTACAGGTAGATGTAATCTATATAAGTCCATGAATTTGGGTTACATCTATGCTATTCCTCTGTTTCTCATGCCCGAGCTTCCTTTAACTTTTGCAGATTCATTCAAGAAAAATGACTGTTCATCCAGATGTCAACTTTGAAGAGCTTGCACGTTCCACTGATGATTTTAATGGTGCACAGTTAAAAGCTGTTTGTGTAGAAGCTGGTATGCTTGCTCTGCGTCGAGATGCAACTGAGGTAATGGATTATTGTTCTTTGACATGAAGATAGTTTTTCAATGTTAGGTTGATATTTGTTTTCCTTTACTCCAAACATTCTCTTTGTAAATATTGGCACTGTTCTTGTACTAGAGATATTGTCTTTTTTATTTGTAATTAATAAGAACCAGTCAGTATGATTCTCTGGAAGTTGATCATAGTTACTACAAACATTTATCTTGAATTTTGGAAATATTCATTTTTAATATGCCTTATTAAGTGGTTTACAATGTTTTTTCTTTTTCACTTTTGTTATTGTTTTCTAATCGGCCGGTAAGAATCATTAAACATTAACTATACAAAACACTGCAGGTTGTAAACTATAAGAACCAGTTGCCCTGGACGTTGATCACAGTTTTCACAAACACATTGTCTGAAATTTTAATGTTTAATATGCATTACTAAGTGGTTCTCAATGTTTTCGTTTCCTTCTAATATTATTATTATTAATTTATTTTATAATCTGCTGGTTAGGAATAATTGTCACTGTAACATTATGAAGGGTTGGGGTTCTCAATGCTGATTATCTGTCTCTTACTTGTAGGTTACCCATGAAGATTTCAATGAAGGAATAATTCAAGTTCAAGCCAAGAAGAAGTCCAGCTTGAATTACTACGCATAGACATGCTTTTCGTTGAATCAGAATTTGCTACTTGGTTCTGTGTTGTGATGAATACATATATAATTTAACTTTCCAGTTTCCCTGAGCATCATCTGCCATTCATTATGTAACCAAGGTAGGATTAGGGTATGTGCTACTTATCATAAATAGATAGAATGGCTGTTGAAATATAAAACCAAGGTATGGTTAATTTGTAAATGCCATTGATACTATTTTTTAACAATGCAATTTATGAGCTTTGCCTCTGGTTGAAAAGGGCGAGTTCTCTGCATTGCAAATATATGGACAGTTCCTAGTTTGGCTTTTGGTGGATGCGTTTTTCTTGACACGTTTAAGCAGCGTATTGTACTCAAAAAATCCATATGCGCAAGAGGCATGGTTAAGAGCAAAAGCAAGGGCTTTAACTGTGGTTCTAATCCATTTGTGTGGCTGTCAACATATTTCTTGGTTTTCAATTTGGTGGTTTGTTGGGTGTCTCTATTGCCGGAATAATATAGTTATTGGGATTTTTAAATCTGTATATTATTCTGTTTACAAGATTGGTTCAATTTAAAACCAGCATAGGTCCATCTTACCCCAGATCTAAATTTGATTTTCAGATAACAATCATGCCTTAAGAAAAGAGTTTAGCATATTTTCAGATAACAATCATGCCTTAAGCAAAGAGTTTAGCATCTCTGAACAATTACGCATTAAGCAATGCTTGTTCAATTGTAAGCCAAACAGTTCAGACTAGCCTAAAACTGCTCAATTATAAAAAAATTAGTGATTACCTGTTTCCCAACAAGAGTAACAATCTTATGAAGAGACCAAAGTAGACATCTCACTGGTCATAATATTTTGAGTCGATTCTACGAAGATGAGAGTAGACATCTCACCGGTCATAGCGTTTTGAATGGATTCCTAGGAAGTGCATGATCATCTAGAGATTCATGAGACCAAGCAATTAAGGAAATCAATATAGGTGGAAAAAATGAGCTGTGCATTCATTTGTTTTAACTCATTCGCCATTAAAAGAATTTGGAATAAGTCGGTCCTGGTAGGGGTCACATACACATACATATCAAACAAATCCAAAAGGCATTTAGGATGAAAACTTGGTGCAGGTGTTATACATTAATAATGTCAAGTGTGTTTTAACATTTATAGATCCTAACTTAACTAAACCCTCTTTTAAAGTCTCTTTTAAAGGGATTTCAAGATGTCAATCATTAACGCCCAATTATCACCGCCTAGTATTTATAGCTACGTATGCCTCCAAATGAGATTGCTGGAATTTGGCTAAACTTTTTCAACTTCAGCATCATTGGCATGTCGTGTTTTTTGAAAAATAGGTATTTTTGTTTTCCCACGTTCATTTATCTTTTTGAAAAGACAGTTGCATGACAGTTCCCAGTAAAATAAAATGCTACAAAGCTGTGCACAAAGGAATAGATCGAATTGTTAAGGTTTATACTCAGTTTGGGTCTTTGCAGATGACAAGCTGACATTATCTTGAAAGTTTTGTTCGAATAGTAGACTACATTGCAGATGACAAATTGACACTATCTTGAAAGATTAACAGACTTCTGTTCCAAGAGTAAACATACATTTAATGTGAATCTTTTCTAGTAGGTGAGTGCATTCATAGGCCTGTCAAAAATTGCATATACAACCTTACAAATAATTATGAGAATAGTTTGCCAGATGATTTTTACAAGAAATGAATTTCAACTTTGAATAGGCCAATTTTGAAGAATTAGGTTTTATTATAGATAAGCCAAATCTCATTTTATGTTGAATGATAGATAAATTAAATCTTGCTTTATGTTAATAAGTCGCTTTATTTTGACCATAGATAAATGATATATATATTTTTGACCACTCATTATACACTTTTAGATGGGAAGTACACATTGAAGTATTCTAAGCAGAATTATTATTTTCAATTAGGTTTTGTGACATTTTATTGATCAAACAATACCTTTCAAATTAGTTTGAGTTGTCTAAAATTATCTAGTTTTGCAAGCAATTATCAATGATGAAACATAACTATTTTTAGTTTTAGTATTAATATTCTAAGTAATCTCTCTAGATTATATTCTATTATTTATCAAAGTGTTTATAGGTAAATTGCAATACATATTTGAAACTATACACTACTTGTTCTCTTTACTAGACTTTAACTCATTTTGTTAATGCCATACGTATCATAACAAGACTAAATTAACCATAATTAATAGTGTCTCAAAAATTATGTAAACTATTCAACTATCCCTTCTTAAGTGTTGCAGAAATCATTAAGTGTTGCAGAAATCATAAACATAGAACCATATAGAATTGAAGGATATAGTGGTTATATTCATGGACTCGATCATTCATTGATTCCATCAGTGACCAAACTCTGGCTTCACGATGTAGGTCTTCTTTAGGGAGAGAATCAACTTTAGTGTTGAGTTCTCTATAGACTTTGAGAAAAAGAAAGGGAAATAAAAATAGATTGCATTCTTTTAACCTCCTCAAATATAGGAATTAAGAACAAACTTTCTACTTTAAATCCCCTCCTCTTCCAATTTATAATCACGAGAGAATTGTCAAAACGTTGAAGATGGCAATCACCTTTATCCACATATAGTTTGAAGTGTAGTTTCACGTATAAAAGCTAAGCATAGTTAATAATGAACCCATCCTCTAAATTTGCCCTAAACCTAAAGGTATTAGTGCCATTAAAGGAAATGACCCCCCTTCCTCCATAATGAGACACCTTTAAAGGAAATGACCCCCCTTCCTCCACAATGAGGATTACCTTGACTAGCTCCATCAAAATTGCCCTAGGCCCTTGTCTTATCAATACACATGAGGAATTTGCCTCTAAGTAGTGGCCTTTGTATGAGACTTAGCAAAGATAGATTTCTTTTGGGAGGCTCATTAGAAAGAATTGTATATGTTCTCAAATAAGCTTATGTTCCTAGCAAGCTAGTTGCCCATGGCCATTAATAGAGGAAGTGCTTTGAATTCTTTTAGTTTTGGCTTAATTTACCAAAATTCTGAAACACTATGTTATTGATTTTATTTGCCTACCTCCACTAGCCATTGTTAAATTGTCCATTTCAGCTCAAACTTCTATAGAATAAGCAAAAAATCTTAGAGGGTGGTATATTGTTTCCTCACCTTTTGGGTAAGCTACATCCATTGGGTCTTGGCTTATTCCTCCATACTTTTCTGTGGTGGTTTCCACCACCTTTGAGTATCTTTAGACTTCTCAATGATAAATATTGTTATATATCCCAATCTAAGGGTATAACTAGTGTTCGATTTTTTGATTAAACCAATTGATACTTTACCTTGATTTTGTCATGATTAATTTTCAATTTAATTGTATAGGCATCCAATATTATACCTTCAATACCATCCATACTTAAGAAGATTGTTTTTTCCACTCTTGATGCTAGTTAGGGGAGATATGTGGAGAGGTTACATGAGCTATATAGTATATATGCCCTTCCCTTAAAGACAAGCAATTAATTTTTAGGAAGCTTATAGTCGTCTTGACTTCCCACCCAAGGACTAGCTCCCACCTTCAATCTTTCACCATTCCTTACATTTTGGAACATTTTTTTTCCTAATTAAAGCAAAGGCTAGGACAATGTCCTTCCATGCTATAGACATGTTATGGATATTCTTAGGTGGCCTTTTGATCCATTCTTTCACTAGAATAGGCTCAACATATTTTTGGATGATAACTTGATTCCACATACTTTGGACCTCTTGAGGGTCTAAAAATAGTAGACATTGATCCATTCATTAAGATTGAAAAAGGCACTAAAGTGAAGAGGCTCATAGTCCCTTCACAAAATGAATACAAATTTCAAAGTGATTCATTATGAGCTTTAAAGACATCCAATTTTCCCAATCATAAGCCTTCGAGAGGTCTAACTACAATATGATGGCTAATAATTTCCTTGTTTGTATGGTATGCATCCCCCTTTTTGCCAATCCAATAGCATGAAGGATTTGCCTGCCATGTAGGTCCAAATTGGTATTTGGAATTTGATTTAGAAATAAGCCTCTTAACCCTCAAAGCAATAATATCAGTTATTATTATGTATATACAATGCACAAGGAAATAGGCTTGAAATCATTAAAGTAGCTAAGGTTTTCCTTTGTCTGGATTATACCCAAAATCTTTCCAAAATTGCTTTACCCCTCAGTTTTACTTATAAATAATCTTCTATTAGATCATAAAACCCCCAAAAAAACTCCATTGTCTAGCCACTCGCGTCCTTTGGAGTTTTCCTCCATTATTCTCCCATTCTTTGGCTCATCAACAAAGCTAGGAAAGTAGGTTGTCATCTTAATTACCTTTGCTTCCTTTGGCTCCAAAAAAGTGAGTTCAAATCCAGTACCCGATTTAGAAGCAATAAAACCTCATAGATCTCTTCCTTTCACTTGTAATCAAGAATTTACTCACAACATTTATGAAGAGGAAATCCAAAATTCTCAATGAATTTAAATAACTATCTCATAATATTGATCCCACACCCTATTTTTTATCAGAATAGAACATATGGTTTGTGCAACTACACTAATCACAGGTAACCCTCCTCCATGTCTTGTCTTTCTCTAGGTAACCCTCTTCTTATATATCTTGCCAACATGAGCCACTTTGAAACACAATCATCTTCTTGAATCAATGTCTTTGAAGCTTTGTGCTTTAGTACAATCATATTCTTAAATCTCCAAAATTATGTTCATGTTTGTAATAGGAAAAACGAAGGGAACAATTCATGTTCTCATCAGTTTTAGACAAAAATAAAGCCCTTCTCTTAAGCCTCCATAGCGTCTGCTTATCTACAAGGTTTGTTTGTTTGTTTGTTTTTTTTTTTTTTGTAAGTTTCATAACTCCAAATTTGCTTTGGATTCCTCATTAGCAAAAACATCTACCTTTTTCTAAAATAAATTCAGTGATTTGACTTTCAATTTGTACCATGCCTTACTCTTTCCTTTAATCTCTTTACACAAGCCCAATATACTATCACCTTTTTGTTGTCTTGAGAGTAGAGGAAAAATGTATTCCAACTAGCCCCCTTAAAGAGTCATCAAAAGGTTTCTATTCAACTTTAATTAGACTTCCAAAGTGTCATCCTCCAACCACACAATAAACTTGAAAGGGCTTGGAGGCTTGGATCCCTCTTTTGCAAATTGAATGAAACTTAGCAAGTGATTTGATTTCCTGAGGGTATAAGCCCATATTCTTATCCTAATTTAATCTCACATAAAAGAATCATAAATTAAAAATCAATATAATCATTTGGCTACCCTATCTTCCCCTATTCTCATGTTCCTCTAACTAGGGACCATTTTAATGGGCTAAAAATCCACCAAACCAAACTCCTCCATGTTATCAATAAAAAAATTAATCAGAGGATCATTTCTAGCAACAATGCCCAAATCTCTGCTCAAGTTAGAGTGAAATTTAGATCATCACCCAAAATAACATTCTTTCTTAAAAAGAAATCTTAAGCTAGCAAACCCTATAAGGCCACACAATCTTTATAGGGATTATAAATTTTAACAACAATAAAGGCTTCCTTTGGCTCCAAAAAAATGATTTCAAATCCAGTACCTGATTTAGAAACAATAAAAGCTCATAGATCTTTTCCTTTAGCTTGTAATCAAGCATTTACCCACAGCATTTATGAAGAAGAAATCCAAAATTCTCAATGAATTTAAATAACTATATCATAATATTGATCCCACACCCTATTTTTTATAAGAATAGAACATATGGTTTGTGCAACTACACTAATCATAGGTAACCCTCCTCCATGTCTTGTCTTTCTCTAGGTAACTCTCTTCATATATATCTTTGCCAAAATGAGCCACTTTGAAACCATTAATGTCTTTAAAGCTTTGTGCTTTAGTACAATCATCTTCTTGAATCAATGTCTTTGAAGCTTTGTGCTTTAGTACAATCATCTTCTTGAATCTCCAAAACTATGTTCACGTTTGTAATAGGAAAAATGAAGGGAACAATTCATGTTCTCATTAGTTTTAGACAACAATAAAGCCCTTCCCTTAAGCCTCCATAGTGCCTCCTTATCTAAAAGTTTTTTTTTTTTTAGTTTCAGGACTCCAAATTTGCTTTGGACTCCTTATAAGCAAAAACATCTACCTTTTTCTAAAATAAATTCAGTGATTTGACTTTCAATTTGTACCATGCCTTACTCTTTCCTTCAATCTCTTTACACAAGCCCAATATACTATCACCTTATTGTTGTCCTGAGAGTAGAGGAAAATTGTATTCCAACTAACTGCCTTAAAGAGTCATCAAAAGATTTCTATTCACCTTTAATTAGGCTTCCAAAGTCTTCATCCTCCAACCACACAATAAACTTGAAAGGGCTTGGAGGCTTGGATCCCTCTTTTGCAAATTGAATGAAAATTAGCAAGTGCTTTGATTTCTTGAGGGTATAAGCCCATATTCTTATCCTAATTTAATCTCACATAAAAGAATCATAAATTAAAAATCAAAATAATCATTTGGCTACCCTATCTTCCCCTATTCTCATGTTCCTCTTACTAGGAACCATTTTAATGGGCTAAAGATCCACACTCCTTATAAGCAAAAACATCTACCTTTTTCTAAAATAAATTCAGTGATTTGACTTTCAATTTGTACCATGCCTTACTCTTTCCTTCAATCTCTTTACACAAGCCCAATATACTATCACCTTATTGTTGTCCTGAGAGTAGAGGAAAATTGTATTCCAACTAACCGCCTTAAAGAGTCATCAAAAGATTTCTATTCACCTTTAATTAGGCTTCCAAAGTCTTCATCCTCCAACCACACAATAAACTTGAAAGGGCTTGGAGGCTTGGATCCCTCTTTTGCAAATTGAATGAAAATTAGCAAGTGCTTTGATTTCTTGAGGGTATAAGCCCATATTCTTATCCTAATTTAATCTCACATAAAAGAATCATAAATTAAAAATCAATATAATCATTTGGCTACCCTATCTTCCCCTATTCTCATGTTCCTCTTACTAGGAACCATTTTAATGGGCTAAAGATCCACCAAACCAAACTCCTCCACGTTATCAATACAAAAATTAATCAGAGGATCATTTCTAGCAACGTTCATATAGAGTTTATTGGGCGGATTAAACAAGAAACTTGTTTGGCGCAATGGTTAAGTTAAGCGAATCATTGACGAGGGATCAAATCCCACCCCTCCCATTTTACCATAAAACAATCGCAATTTATGTTTTTTGGAGGCAGGTCCACCGATCCCGTTGGCCTGCTCGCCCCCATATCTCGTTGGCGCCATTACATATCTGGGAGGTGGAGAGGGAGGCGGGGTTGATAGCCCGCGCCCCCACCATTATTACATGGTTTGTTGAGAGGGCTTCTGGGGGTGATGGGGTCATGGCCGTCCACCCCTTAATTAAATGATGTTTCGGTGGTTGAGGGAGGGCCGGCGGGGGTCATGGCCCGTCGGCCCATAATTAATTTTTTTTTTTTTTTTTTAATACATTGGATATGGGGGGTGGCAAGGTTGGTGGCCCGCCACCCCAAAATTATATTTTTTTTGTTTCATAAAAGATCTATGGCCATTTTTAAAAAATCAGAAAATTGACTGAAGGAGACAAATTAAATAGGCCACAAATTTTCCCAGAATCTGGCCCAGGTTGGCCGGAATTTGGTGGCCGGGTTTTGTCCAAATTGTTGCCTCCTTAAGCCTGCCCAGTCACCCAAGTCAACCCTGAACTTTGACTTCTCCTAACTTTCGCATACAGACTCGGTTTGATGAACCGTTCACACCACTGCGATCACGATGACGAGATCTTCAACATGAACCTAGTTCGAGCACAATCCAAACACTTTTATTTTTTACCCTTTCTGAGTCCTCTTGGACTTCTGCATATGTTTGGAGCCAACTGGATCAATCCTCCCCACTGAGGAGCTTTTGGACCCCAAAAGAATTTACACTTAGTACACTATTTGTGTCCTTTTCAATCCACACTTTCAATCACCTGCATGTGAAACTGGTACATTCTTTGCAATCATGCACACCACACATGACTTAACAACCCTTCCTTGCCAAGAGTTTATAGTACACACTCCTTGGCCAAGGATTACATAAAAAGTAATTAATACCTCAACTACAAATAAATAAAGGCCAAAATACCATCGTTGCATTTTGAAGTGATAGGAAACACACCATCACTTTGATATTTACTTGCAGCGTATGATTTACAATAGTGGCCATAACAAGCTACTATCTCTAAAAAACCAACTTAATAAAGTAGACCACCGTGAATGGGGTGGATTCATTTGTTGAACATGTTCACCTTTCGGTTCCTCTGACGATGTTTCCATAGCATGGAGCATTGGACTCGCGGTTTGTTGGTGTCCCTCTTTGTTGCAAGGATTACAACGATTCTTTTTCCTCCAAACTTTCGGGGCTTCCTTGGGGTGCTTTCCCTGGGTGTTCCTTCGATAAGTGTTCCTAGATCCCTCACTATCGTTGGAATGTGACGGAGGAGTTTCATCATCTGTTGTTCGCTGTTTACTAGTTGTACTGGAGCTTTCTCCCATTTCCTTTTTGGCGTATCTGAGTCTTGCATGAGGCAACATTTCCTTGACTTCGATGGGGTTTACGATGCCTTGGCCTTTGATGCGGAGGCCCTTTCCCTAATACCCCATTTTATTCAATAGTTTGGATCCATTCCCTGTAGTGTGTTTTTTAAAAGCAGCGAATTCATCATCATGAAAATCATATGAAATCGAAGAATCATTTTTTACCTCTGGGTAGCGATGTTGCGGCTTTTCCAAGGCCTCATCCTTGGCTTGCAACTAGCGTAGTAATCTTTGTTTTTCTTCCCTTGCCTCCTATAAAAGCCCCTTAGCTTAACATTCTCTGCTTGGATGTGGTGGTTGATCTCCTCAAGTTCATGGAGTCCTACTGCGGGAAGTGTCCTTTTCGTTATGTTTGTTGAAACCCTTGACTCATTGTCGGAATCAGACCCCAAATCTGCAGGTCTTGCCGTGATCCCAAGCGCTGCAAACATCATTTCATTGCCAGAATAGGACCCCAAGTCAATGGGCCTACCTCGTGCAAATCCCGCAGCTGTGACCTTCTCATCTTCCTCTGACTCAGAATCTTGGTTTTGTTGCACGGTGGTGACGACCTTCTACTTCCCCTTTTTGTCATTTCTTTCAGGTCTCAGCTTAGGCTGCAGCTTCCAGCAATTTTCTTCGTCATGCCCCTCTTTCTAACAATTTGTACAAGAGGGCTTTTCTCCCCTTCTCCTGGCTGCTACGGTTCTCTTTGGGTGGTCATCTCGTCCATGCGTTCCCCTGTTTTCCAGATGAATGGCCTTTACACTGGGCGAGTCAATGGTAGTAGGTTCAAACGATAATAATGAATGTCTAATATAACTATGTAATGATCCAATATACTTAGTTACTACTTCAGGTGAGTCAAGTGCAATGCCCAAATGAAGTGCTTGTTTTCTAAACTCCTCGGTAAAGCTCTGAACATCCTGACCTCTGCCTTGCCTTAAGTATTGCCAATCCATTAAGGCTTGCTGCTTATAACCCAAGGGATAAAGATTTTCTTTTAATGCAGAAATGAAACTAGACCATGAGGAAAGAAGATTACCCACACTCCTATTGATTCGCAATTTTCTCTCCCACCAGACGAGAGCGGTGCCACTCATCCGAAGAGAGGCCAACTGAATCTTTGCCTCGTCCTCTTCGATCTGCTGAATCCTGCAATAGATCTCAATTTTCCTAATCCAATTATTAGGCTTTTCTGCATTACTTTCACCATTAGACATGGGCAGATCAAATTTGATATCTAATTTAAAGAAAGGTTTCTTAGATGCACCCCTTGAATTTCTATGATGATGGTGATGAGAGAAAGAAGAGCTTTCACTCGTGGAAGGAGAAGGAGGGGGGTTTTCTCCACCATTTCCATGCACTGAACCTTGTTCTTCTGCCTTTTTCCCTTCTGCTTTCTCCAGCCTTGAAAGCAACTGGCTGACAGTTCCTGCCATTGTATAGAAGGTTTTTCGAAAATTAAGCTCCTCTTCATAACGAGCCTCTTCATCTGCCATGCTCCTCCTTCGATGTGCATGCCCTGCTTCGGGATCGAAAGACTTTAGTTTCCCTTTTCCTCTCTGAAGCCTGTTTCTTATTCGCATACAAACATGCAATTCACATCTACAAGGACCAGCTCTGATACCACTTGATCCCAAAAATCTTTTCCTTGTGATGCATTAAAGAATTACATATTAAGCTTGCATTTAACCATGAAATTACAAGTGCATAAAAGAAGAGGAAGAGAAGAATAGCAAGTCACGCATAGAAGACACATGATTGATATCGGAGTTCGTCCAGGAGGGACTACGTCTCCGAGCCCTGCTCGAATTAGTGGGGAGGCCCTGTTTTCATTAGATGGAAAAATAATGAAAGTACATCAAAATAAAAATGACGACCTTATACCTCCAAAATTGAAGAAGCCCGAAAATTGCAGACCTCTGATGGAGAAACGGACAACACTGTTGAGTTCGTGGCATCGAGAAATGCTGAAACCATATAAAATTTGTCGAAAACTGACAAAATGAAAATATGGCCCCTTGGAGAAATTGCTCAAATCATGGTTCTAGCCCCCTCTCTACACTACTCAGGGTTCCACCTGCATAGAAATCCATGCCCGTTCCTACCTCCCTTTCTCAGTGCACTAAGCAAATAGGTTCATATAGAGTTTATTGTGCAGATTAAACAAGAAACTTGTTTGGCGCGATGGATTAGTTCCTAGGTTGTAGGAGTTTGTTCTCACCTCCCTATTCTTTTGAGATGTATTTATTGTTTCATCTTTGATTAATTGAATATGAAAGTGTATGCTCTAGTTTGTATTGCCTCCAGGTGCAGCTTGCTCACCTGTGAGCTGCTGGTTAATTTAATTCATTTCTTTTCTTTCTAGTTTTTCTAACACTTTAAGGATTGGGTCTTTTATCAAAACCCTTTTTCTTCTTTTGAAAACTAGACTTCTTTCTTTCTCCAACTTTCATGGAACGAGTTGCATAGGATTGAGAATGTTCTTACTCTTTTGGTTTTCTTTCCTTAGATAAAATTCTTGATTCTTCCAGTGGGCATAAGTTGCCCATAGTTCTTCCATATTTGGAGCTTCTTTTTCGATGCTTATACCTACTGCAAATGAATCCCATGAATGTGGTAGTCCATTAAGTGTTGAAGTCACAAGTTCTTTATCAAAGACAATTTCATCAATAGATTGTAGTTGATCTCTTAGTTGAGAAACCCTCACAAAGTATGAATCCATTGTATCGTTCTTTGTCATTCTTATATCACTAAGCTCATTTCTCAAGATTATGATTTGGCCAATATTGTTGACAGTATATAAATTATTTAGGGCATCATACATCTTTTAAGTTTCATGCTTTGAGATGTATGGAATAATATGGTCCTTGATGGCATCCAGAATAATACTCATGGCAATGATGCCATCTTTCTAGCGTCATCTATAATTTCAGCCAGTTCGCCTTGCACAATTTCCAAAACATCTTCTTTTGCAAGAATTAGGTCAGTTCTTATCTTTCAAGCCCTAAAGTTAGTGACCTCCTCTAACTTGTTCTTTGGTTTCATTGTAAAGGCCATGGATGCATCTTGAATATAGATCTAGGGTTTCTTCAAGGTAATCTCATGGTAAGATTTTTCAAGGAGTGATCTATGTGTTGTTTCCTTTACCAAAGATTTGATTCCATGTTGATTTTTCAGTATAATTGATACAAGTACTTTATTTATGAACTATGGTGATTACTTGTGCATATATATTATAGTTCTTTTATCTTCATCAAGCAATCACACTTCAAAAATTCAACTACTAACTATGAAAAGAAAGTAGATATCACAATGTGTGTGAGAGAGATATGTGAGTGATACGTGTGTATGTAAAATGAAAAATTTCAAATATATTTTATACCCAAGAGACACGTCTCTTAAATTAAATCATGTCTCTTTGTAAATTAAATTCTAATAAATATGCACATTTACATTTTTACTCTTTGTAAGTATATTTGTTTACATATTGTTCCTATTCTGTCTTTTATGTAAATACTTGCTTAAATTATGGTGGGTAGTAATTGATGGTAAGTATGTTATTTAAGCGAGTATGAGCTATTTCAAGGATTTTAATTTTAGGTGGTTTTGTTGATTTCCTTTTTTTTCCTTTTTTCTTTTCTTTCTTCTAATTTAAAATTTAATTTTCTTTCATGGTTTTACATAATATTATAAATAGATCATGGATTATGAAGACCGGTCATAGCTACATTCTCCATCACCTCTCAATAAAGAGCTCATAATCAAGCCAAGCAATCTTAAGCTCGCTATGAACAAATAATACCATAATTGGCCTTCCAAGAAATTGCCTGATATGAAACTCTTGTCTAATAGGAACACAAGTATACTTCAGATCAACATGTGTAAGCTAAAACTGCATAATGGATTCCAAACATAGGCACTTGTACGCGCTACATATATGTCAATTACATGCAGGCAATCAATTTCTACTAGCATACCAAAACTTCTATTGAGCGCATTCTGATATATTACCACAATAATCAACAACAAAACATTCACAAGCTTGCTAAATTTGAAGACAGGCACAAATTTATGGATCAAAATCTTGATATCCTCCTCAAAATGTGCAACCACAACTCCTTCCCATGGATTACTCTTGAAAACAAGCAACAAGGATCTTGCTAATAGTCAACATGCCTACTCACAACTCTTTTAGCGAGTTTTCTATGTATATGTTTTGTAAGTCTATGCTCAATCTAAGTTTGTATAGTCAACTTATGCTTGTAATTTTTGTCTAGTTGATGCTCTCATCAAATAAAGTCATCATAACCTTAAGTCCTTAATGTTCAACCTCTGGTTTGGCCTTCCTTTAGGCCAACTAGGGTAGGGAGCTTCATGATATATTTAACTTTTTGACAACAATAGTCTAAAGTGTTTTATAAAAAAAATTAGAGATATATCCTATGAAATTCAATGTTTGTTACTAATCCCGAAATTGGTCTCAAACAAGTTGTATTTTTACATTTTCTTAACTTCTTTAATGGTAGGTTTCCAGTAGTGAAATTTTATGGAGGTAGAGGAAAAATAACACCCCCACATTACAAGTTGAAAAATTTTAGGTTCAAATTCGTAACTTCAAAGATATAGTCTATGGAAGATAAGGTTCCTAACTAATCTTTAAATCAATTTTAAAAGATCCATCCTAGAATTTTCACTATGACTTTTTTTCATTGAAGTTTTAGAATGAAACTTTCAAAATCACGAGGAGACAATAAATGGCATGTGAAAATAAATCCATATTTTGACTCATCAATATTTATGAGATATATCTTGTGGAATCTGGAGTGATTTTAAGAGATGTTTTTGGGGTTAGCAAGTTTATCTTTTAATTTTTTATTTAGAGTTGTGTTCTATCATCTTTAAACAAATAAGTGATGTCATTTAATGGGTTAAACTACAACAAGGAAATAATACATGCAAACTACACATGGTTTCACCTTGTTGGAAACCCTGTTGATACCACTTCGAGTAGTACTGCATTAAACAATACTTTTATACATAATCTCAATTCCATGTACTTTTGGAAATATAGGAAGTCCCCTAGGTATACCTAAAACCAACTTTAGATAATCTATTTGATCATATTATTTCTAAAATGCACCAAGAATAACATTGAGGAGACCACTCCCTAGTATCTAGTTAATCAAGTAGTAGGGATAAGAACACAATTGAGCCTCCTTAGTTGGTGCTCTTTGATATTGGCATGAGTGCTATTTTTTAATCCTATACATATATTAGAGAGATATAACACTTGAAACTCCCTTGTCCTTGAGACCTAGTAACCTTTTATAGTGAGTTCACCATAAATCATGACAAATAAATAAAAGAGGAGCATTATTATTTTCTCACATAGATCCAAAGAAATATCCAAGAATTACTTTAGCATGCAAACCTCCAGGAAACTCAACCATGACTTATTAAGAAAGAGAATACATATGTCACTAGGTATCAAAGTTGGATATTCAAGTTAAGGAAATAATTGTTGTCATGTTTACAAAGTTTGTTGTGAAATAATTGTTGTCATGTTTAAAAAGTTTGTTGTGCCATAGATGCAAGAATCAATTAAAGGACCATGGAACATAAGATGAACTAAAATAACGAAAATATAGAAATAAAAGGTGGAATCATTGATGAATGAAAATATGGAACAAATGAAATAGAAGAATGATGGAAAGTTGGAATATAAAATTATAGAAGCCCTAAATGGGAGGCTCCTTGAAATTGATAATGTGACTAAAGGGACTTGTGGAAATAAAGGTAGTATTTAGGGAAAACAACTTTATAATATGAAATTTTCCAAATGGATTTACTTATGGAAGGTTTCCAAAGTGAGTGAACTTTACCAAGGTTAAATTGAAGTGGATGGAGGGAACAAAGATCATTACTTGGGTGAACCAAATAGATCAGTATTTTGATTTGCACAATATTATGAATGATAAGTAAAGGATTCACATAACAACTTTAAGTATGAGATAAAACCCTATCAATGGAATTAATGGGTAATTAAAAGGAAGCTCCATTCTTATCATTATACTTAGAAGCGCGATATGGGAAAGTTTGGGAACAAGAATATTTTAGTCAATTAACAAGAATCAAGTAGTTGGGTGATATAGAAGATTATAATTCAAAATTTCCAGTATTCGCTGCAAGGGTGGATAATGTAAGTGATGGACATTTATTGGAAGCTTAATGGGTAGAGTAAAATAAAAGGTCACGAGCTTTTCCTAAAACATCTTGAAAATATTATGGAAGCTATGCAATTTGTTCATCATATTCAAGTGAAGAATAAGGCTACACACGAATCTACCATTAGGGCATATGTGGGAACCATATATCATTTTGGTATCCATAAGATAACCCTACCTCAACATACTTGAATATCATAAAAGAAGTAGAGGAAATAAGAGCAAAAGGACCATGCTTTGATTGTAACAAAAAATGGTCAAAAGGGCATAAATGTCAAGAAAAAATCTATTCACCTTGGAAATAATTATGAAGAGGAAATGGAATCATCTACAAAAATAATTCAAGAAGAACTTGCCAACTTAAAATGGTAGGAAATAAAGGTTGAAATTGTACACAACATTAATTTAGACAGATCCAAAATATTTATTCATGCATTGTTAAGTTTGTCAGCACCTCAACCCTAAAGACTGTATACTACACTAAGAATCAAAAGTTCATAGTTCTTATCGACTTGGGTAGTACACATAACTTCATTGATAAAAGTTTAGTAGAGTGCCTCAATTGTTTTGTATATTCAATGACAAATTTTCAAGTTTTGGTTGCTAGTTGAGGGAGTATTGATTGTGTGGGACAATTCCAAAACATGAAATTGAGTATGGGAGAATATAAGTTGGAAAGCCCAATATATGGAATTCCCATTGGAGTTGTAGACATTGTTCTAGGGATTCAATGGATGATAAAATTAGGTGCAATATATACAAATTATAATGAATTACTCATGAGATTTCAATTGGAAGGAATTCAATATGAACTCAAATGGTTAAAATCTGGAGCTTCTGAAGTCATTAGCTCTTGTAGAATAAAAAGAATCCTAAACAATCGCAGCAAGGTATTTGTGGCTAAACTTTATTCTATGTAATTTAAGCATGAAGATGAAAATATTATAGAGAAATTAAAATTCACCTTGGAAAAACACAATAGGGTCTTCCAAGAAATCCTTAAAGGTTTACCTCCATCTAGAGACCATGGACATCAAATTGAACTAATACCTATGAGTACTCCTATTAAAAGACCTTGTAGATATCCTCATCAACAAAAGGGGAGATTGAGAAAACGGTACAAGACATGCTAGATTAATGTATTATTCAACCCAATAGGAGTTCATTTTTAGTTCCAATAGTAATAGTGGGAAAAAAAGATAATTCTCGGAGGATGTGTCATAATTATAGATATCCAAACAAATTCACCATTAAGGATAAATTCCCTATCCCAAATATTGATGAGCTCTTATATGAGCTTCATGGAGTATCTTATTTGACAAAGCTCAATCTTAAATTAGGATATTGCCAAATCAAATTAAGAAAAAAAAGGCATTTCCAAAACAACTTTTAGGACACATGAAGGGAACTATGGGTTCTCGGTCATCCCTTTTGGGTTGACTAATGCTCCTTATACTTTTCAAAATCCATATGAACAAAAATTTTCAACCCCATCTCAAAAAAATTGTGTTGCTTTTCTTTGATAGTGTACTTATCTATAAAAAATCATGGGAAGGCCACACTAAACATGTCAATAAAGTTCTGCAATTATTAAGAAAAATCATTTGTATGTAAAATGATGGGAAACATTAAGTAGAGTATTTGGGTCATATTGTTTCAAAAGAAGTAGTTAAGGTGGACCCTCAAATGATCAAAGCTATTACAAAATTACCTATTCCTAAGAACATCAAGAGTCTTGAAGGATTTTTTGGACTTATAAGATATTATTAGAAATATGCATGCATTATAGGCCCACTTATATCTATGTTGAAAAAAATCATTTATATGGAATGATGAGGCTAATTTTGACATTCCCTCTCTTCTATACCAGTATTGACAACACCTGATTTTAGTAAAACAGTCATAATAGAGTGTGGTGCATGAGAACAAGGAATTGGAGCAATATTGACACAAGAAGGGATATCATTGGCTTTTGAAAGTAAAAATTCAAGGGAACAAATTTCGTGAAATCTGAGTTTGAAAAAGAAATGGAATAAATTTTACATGTAATAAAAAAATAGCAACAATATCTCACTGGGAGGCAGTTTAAAGTCAAAACAAACCATGATAGTATAAATTACATTTTGGAGCAAAGGTTTTTCATTACGAGAGAAACAAAATTGGGTAGAAAAAATGAAAGGGTTTGATTTTGAATTAATCTACGAAAAGGGGAAGGACAATGTAGTAGTATATGTTATTTTTAAAATAGAGTAAGCTTTAAGTTTATATTCTATTACATCTATTCTGGTGTGGCTAGAATAAGTTCGCCATGAATGGAAAAATGACAACAATACTAACAAAAAATAGAATATATAAAGGAAGGGATGGTGTGGCTAGAATAAGTTCGCCATGAATGGAAAAATGACAACAATACTAACAAAAAATAGAATATATAAAGGAAGGGATGAACTTTACAAAACATTAGGAATGGAAGTGAGATATACTTTGGCATAAGGGCATAATATTTTTATGCCTTCAATAAATTCAATCAAAGTTGATGTAATAAATATTTGGGGGTCACATGAATCCAATGGTAGGACATGTTGGGTTCCTTAAAGCATATCAAAAAAATAAAAAATAATATTTTGGGGAAGGAATGAAGAAAGATATTAATTTTTTTAAGGGAATCTTAAGTTTTCCAAAGAAATAAAGGAGAGACAATAAAATATCTGGGGTTATTTTAGTCATTACACATACCTAATCAAAGATAGAAGATATATAAGTGGCTATATAAATTTGAATTTAAGGATGATTGACTCATAAAATATGCACATTTTTGCATAATTCCAATTACATATACAACAAGCCAAGTGACATAAGTGTTCATGAATGACACTCATAGACTGCATGCTTTTCTTAAACTAATAGTAAGTGACAAATATTTGAAATTTAGAGAATTTTTTAGAAGAATTATGGAAAATGAGTGGAACAACATTAGTTATGAGTTCAATATATCATCTGCAACCATATGGTTAAACAAAAATATTTAATAAATATTTAAAGGGTTATCTATGATGTTATTTGTTAGACAAACATTCATAATGGATGAAGTGGCTTCCTCTAGAAGATTGGTGGTATAATACTACCTATTACACATTTACTAAAATGTCTTCTTTTGATGCCCTTTATGAATATTCAACTCCTAGTGGATCATACTCTTTGCAAGCTAAGTCTAAAGTATAGGGAGTATAGTCAATATGGAGTACTAAAGAAACTTTGACAATTCTTAAGAAAAACTTTTAAATGGCACATAATTGGATGAAGAAAAGAGTAGATTAACATCAAAGTGAAAGACAATTTGAGGAGGGTGATTGGATATCTTTGAGACTACAACCTTTTAAGCAATCTACTCAAGTAAAATAAGAGTTAGAAATTAGATCTAAATTTTGAAACCCTGCAAGATTATTCATATGATTGGAGAAGTGACATATTAGTTAGATTTTCCTTCTTTTCACATTCATAGGACTTTTCATGTATCTTGCCTCAAAAAGGTTTTAGGACAAACTACATCAGTGAAAACAAAACTTTCGAAATTAGATGAAGAAGGGAAGTTGATTATTGAACCAAAAAAAGTTATGCATCAATGTTCTCTATCTATTTGGAATATAACCATTATGGAGTACCTAATCAAGTGGAAGAATGTTCTTCTAGAAGAAGCTACATGGGACAATGAGTAATCTGTGAAGAAACACTCTCACTTACAAACTTTGAGGGAAAATATTAAAAAAAAAATGAGGGCTATGTTGAGTCTTGGGTCCATATGTCAAGGCTCTAATAAGATTTCATTATTATTTTGTTTGTTATATTAGTAGGTTTGTTAGAACCTTTCATTTTACTCTTTCACTATAAGTGTACTCTTTGTCTCCCCCCCCCCCCCCCCCCAACACACACACACACGAAGGAGACCTACTCTTAGGATCATCATATCATGTCTTATACATTGGAATAATTGTAAAAGTAGGTTTACCCCTCAAAGTGGATGGTATTCACTGTTTTTTTATCATTTTCAAGGCACTCGGATCATAACATATTCTTCCATCATTATCTTCTTTTGTCCTAGTTTGTACAACTTCTTTAACAAGTTCAAAGATAAATCCATTCATAGAAACTTACCCTTGAGCTTGGAAAGCACCATTGCCAAGGGTTAATTTTATCCTTGTTTATTTTATTGTCCAACTACAAATCATCCCCCTCATGAGGATGCATGCCCTTTTAGCTTTTTTCATGAAATTTTCACTCTCTTTCATTCTTTAGTTTATTCAAATTCAAAGAATTTTTCCATGTGCCCAATCCAAGCAATCTACTCTTTTGGATTTAAGGTTCTTGAATAGATAGGTGTTTCCATATTTAGCCTAAATCTCTAATCTATCAATACTTTAATAATCCTTTCTTCTTAGGTTTCAACTTCCTCGAGTTCTTCCCATGGGGCTTCTACTTTTCTCTCCTCATCACTCACATCATTTTTTTTACACAAATGATGAACTTTATTAATGCAAAAGGGAGGGAAAATTTTCACCACGAACCTGGAGAGGTTACAACTATGCTCACAGGTAATCCAATATGATTTCTGAAAGATCAACATAATTTGTGGGCTTATAGAATTCCATTTCATTACAATTCCATATCAATACAACATTTAAATAACACAATTCTAAAAGAGAAACAAAATGCACTGTAATACATCAGGATTCGTTATAATCAACGTTCTTATTCCTGACTGAATGCTTATTGTTCTTTTGCCTTAGCCAAAATTGTTTTCCATTTGCTTCGTCTATGTTTCTTCCATCTTCTTAGTGAAAATTTGAAAGGAGGATGCCCACATCCGCTTCCTCAGTTGTTTAGTCAATTTAGTGTCCTAAATTGCTTGCATAAATTATCAACTGAGTTTCGTAAGCTGATGAAGTGTAGTGCACTGTATGTGCTTAGTTAACCCTTCTTACTTCATTGTTTTGTATTTTTATATTGTTTTGGGGGTTTCTATTCTTTGATTCCTAATGATGTACAAAATAAACTATGAGAAACTGAATCTAAACCTCCTAAAGGTGAACCAAGAGCTTAAAACTAGTCAAAATCTAAGTTAAAAGAGGGAAAAACAAAGCATCTGTCCTATCTTGTCATTAATCCTAAGTCATGGATCTAATTCTTAAAATTGAAAGGTGAAGTTGTGAGGCATGTTGAAATAAAAACAGAGAATGAAATTAACTGAAGTACTTCTAGTTACTCTAACCTTCAATTTTGAAAGATAACCTTCTTGAGATGGAATACAAGCAACTTTTTGTACTTCATGATCTAGAGAACTAAATAAAAACATGCAGAAGGTAACTGATTGGTTTCAACCATTGTATAAAGTGAATGTTTAACCATTTAGTTTAGGATGGGTATCAGCTTGAAATGGTGATCAAAAACATTCATTAACACAGTGTATTGACAATCTGAACTAGAAAATAAATAACAAAAACAGTGAGTAAACTGGTCAATAATGCATTCTTATTACTTTCAACCTTACTATGTTTAGAAACAAAGTACTTTCCTTTTATGAAATGGGTTGGAGAAACAAGAATGCACAATTGAGTTCTAACATTATGCTACTGATCAAAACTAAAAGAAATCAAACTACAAGAAATCAACCTAAGTTAGAAATACTGCTAAAAGCAAATGGTGAAATTAAAACTGAACAGAAAACAAATGGAAAGAAAACCTCCTTTAGTGTAGGGGCCCTCTGCAACTGACTAGGTTGAGCTGCTAACTAATTGAAAATGCTCTTTCAAACAATCATTGGTCAACACACGACTTTATATTATAAACAGGAACAAAGTCCAAAAATACAAAGCTGAGAGTTTGAACTTAATACATCAAAAACTTCAAACCCCTCTCGGTTCTGTACAACCAGTATTTAAAAGAAAATATTCATAACTGTCTTTGAGGAAAACTAGCTACAGGTGGCCTATACGTATTACAACAAGACTGCATAAATGTCTGATCAGCTACAGGTGACTTGAATTCGAGCAAGATGTTTGCATAGAACCGTTAACACAGGTGGCTGATCTGAGTTAATGCTGCAACAGAACTGTTGGATTTATTAATTAACCACAAAAGAGTAGACGAAGAGTCCTATTACTTCCAAAGTATCATACGTTTGACTCCACCTTTGACTATGGTCTTGAGCTTGCTTTCTTATCGATCTGGGCTGAGTGATTAGGATAGAACCATGTGGAGACGATTCCAGAGATGCACATGTGGCTGGTTTCTTCCTTTGACACTTGGAACTTGCCAGATCATGGAAGTAGCTATGGAATACATAGTTAGCTGCAGAATAGGCTGCGTTCTGTAGCTAATTTGCAAAAACTTATTCAAATAGCAAAAACATAAAAATATAACATGTCAATCATTTAATGCCCTCCTTAAGACAAAATCTATTATTTATCATTGATAGGGATCTGTAATCTTATGGAAAAGCAAGGGAATGAAGTGAGAAAAGCTGTCAAGGAGAGGGTAATTCTGAAGTTCAACATCAGCGGCCCTAGTGAGGGGGCACTTTGTTTAGGGTTCCTTCCTCTTAGATGGGAATAATGATCCACACACCATGGGATTAATGACCCATATACCATTTCCCAAAGAATCCTGCAAGGGGCTCATTGTAGGAGGCTACAATGGGCACTGGCTAGGAGAGATTACAAATTTTCCACCTTCTCTTCCAGATCTGTTACCCGATCCGCTCCCATTTCTAGCTGATATTCAACTTCCAATACCCTTTGAACCTATCAATGAATGTCATCCTTTAATTGCATGTATTCTCTCCTCCGGGATCATGCAATATTATGTAAAGAGTTCCACATTTCCTCTTCCTCATGCACCTTCTAGCTAACCTTCTGCTTCGATCGTCTTAACCCATGCATGCAACAATAAACTTCCTCCTCAACAACCATTTTTCCTATGAATGCAACCAAAATCTCACCAAACGCTCCCTTAATTCCCATGCTAAATGACCAAGTCTACATGTCTTGATATTATGAGAGGGTAAGCTCTAGTAGTTGCTAGTATTAACCAAACTTCCCGAGGGCTAATTTTTTTGAGTGCCTTAACTAATTCAAGACTAAACTCATGCACAATCTCTATGACTAAACTCATGCATGATCTCCATTCGGCCACTTCCTCATTACTTTTTCTCAGCATCCATTTGGTTGTAGGTGTTAAAGGCTTCATAGGGGCTACCCAGGGGGTCTAGAAGGTTTTAAACTACGTTTTTTCTCGACTAGTCAATTTGTGTTAAGCTTGGTTCATTGATCATTTTGCACTCATGGAATCTTTAAGAGCCCGATTTTCTCGGCTATTATTAAAGCGCAGAGATAGGATTCATCCCAGAAGATTTAAGTGTTGTAGGTGAGCCACAACTTCCAAAGGAGGTATTTTGGTAAATAATTCCATACCCTTTTTAACAATGGTATTGCTTTCATCATTCTAGTATAGGGTTTGTCCCTATTTTTTAAAATTACTATTTATATTGTTTAATTGGAACTACAGTAAGAAGTCATTCAAATCCTAGTGTCCAGACTTGCCTTACCACCTTACATTCAAGGAAAATGTGAAGGGTTGTTTCCTCTTAGGCCCAACAAATTGGGAAAATTCAAGGGCCTTGGATCCCTCTTCTTTTTAGATATTCTCCTATAAGAATTTTATGATGGAATATTGTCCAACAAAATAAATTGACCTTCGACACATCCCCCTTTCTCCAAACTTATTTCCAGATACTATTTGCACGAGTGGGGAGGGTTGTGAGGAGCTTGTAACCTTATTTTACCAAGTAATGCCCCTTTGGTCCCCAACTTTTGTTATCCAATATTGTTTTGTTGACTTGCGTCCAAATCTTCAAGAGGGTTTGAAAGTTTCTCCATGAAGGTTGCAAGTCCTTATGAATTGGGAAGCTTCTCCATCCTATCCAATTTTTCTCCTAGCTCCGATTGCATTCCCCTAGGTCCATGATTTTTTTTTACCCCTCTTGAAGATAGAAATTCCTGTAGCTGGTTAAATTCTAGCATCTCTACAAAAGGGGGTAAATTCATAATCATGTTCGTCTAAAACCTTATTTTAACATTGTTACCAAGGATCTAAGAAAGGTGAGTGCTAATAAGAGGGGAAGGATTTTACACAGTTTTTCTAAATTACCGTTCCTTTTGTCATGGGAGTTCGTCAGTTTAGATTTCTGAGTCAACCTTTCCTCAAATATTTTGCAACTATCATTGTTTTCTACTAGCTGGTTTTCCCATCTATAATTCTCTAGAGCATTTTCACCCTTCGTGCCTTATTGGTAAGTTATATGTGTTTGATGTTGAGTCCCTCTTAGTAAATTGGGGTTTTTATTTCCCCGCTTAACCAAGTGCATCTTCCCCCTAACTATCCTTACCCCCTTGCTAGAGAAAATTCCTAATTTGCAACTCTAATTAGTGAATGGATCTTACTAGAGTTGTGTGCAAAACATTGGTATAACGACAATGAGGAGAGGACTCCTTGATTTAACACTCTTTTCCCTGCTAGATTCAACCACCTTGTTCCCTAGTTTTGAATTTTTGTTTCCATCTTCTATTTCATCTTGCTGCAGTCTCCATCTTTCTGCTTCTTAAATGTTATAGGTATCCCAAGGTAAGTGAATGAAGACCAGGAATAGAATGGTTGAAATCTAAATTTTTTTGCTATTCTTGCTAAGGTCATGTTCCTAATGTTCCAACCATAGAACTTTCTTTTTTTATTATCACTAAATAGGCTTCCAGAAGCCACACATAATTTTTACAACACCTGCTAGAATCTATCAAACATTACAATAGGGTATCCTTCTAACATCAGAGTGTGATCCGCAAACTGCACATGATTTATTTCCTTAACTCCCTTGGCTATGTTAAGTAATGGAATATTACTGCTTTCCCTTTACTTCTCTGATTTCTGGCTCAGTATATCAGCCATTAGAGCATATAATAGCAGAGAGGGGTCAGTCCTATCTTATACCTTTGGAGAGAGGGAAATAGTGTAACTTCCCCTCCCACATTTACCTAATTTCATAAGCTCGCCAGCGTAAACATGAGACAAGTGTCACTATGACATGAACTAACCTCTAAGTTTTAGTTATGGAAGTGGGGACGACACACCAAAAACTTACATGCATTTCACAGGGACTGCATATCACTCAAGAGTTGGAAAAGCACCCCAGGTGATTAATCCCTGAGTTGGGGTCCTTTTTCTTTAACCTATCACCCCAACCACACACAAAACAAGGCAAGAGTGCAATTATAAGCCTCTAACCACACACATAAGCCTTCCTCCCCATGATTATGGCCTAAATCCTTCAGTTCTGAGCAGGCGGCTGCGGGATTTGTGCCACCTTTTCAGGTCAACTTCTAGACCACTGCCCAGAATTTCCTGTAACTTTCCATAATCATAATTTACATGAGAGCAATGCCAAACATTTAAACTTGAAGCAAGAACTTGACCTAGACTACCTAATCCATAACAGACATTTCATTATACATATGGAAAACATGTAAGCTACAGGTCATGAATGCATATATGATCATAAACTGATAACCTTCATCTGAAAATCAACAAGAAGGCTTTGAGCCTTCTCTAACTAACTGCAATAACACTTGTTAGTCCATGCATTCATCCACCAATCAATAAATTTTCATAACGTGTCAATATCCATAGATATAATACATCATATAACCAACATATTGCCAACAAATGGCCAACATAGAAACTCAACCATAATATTACCGAGATAATTAGTACAAGTATTCATAAATCACAGTGGGAAAATAAATCTTATTAATATATAAAAATACCAACCAAGTGAGGGACTTCCACGACCACCCAACCATAGATTGGGTTGAACCAAATCTCTCTTTCAACTAGCTATCCCCGCGCCATATTCCAAGCATAAATTTGGGATATCATGGAATAAACCAAAACAAAACCAACCAGGGCTTCCAGAGGCCAAACCAACTCAACCCTCAACCATAGTGATTCCACCTCTATGGTTTGGAAATCACTAACATCAACTAGAGCAGTCTCTACCCAATTTTTCCAGGGCTTCATGAACTAGTAACTCAACCCATAACCTTCTAAGGCTTCAAAGAATTTGTTCCAGCCGTAGCTCTAGGGACTAGTAACTCAACCCACCAAGAGCTCCAAAGCGTTTGTCCCAACCAAAGGCTCCAAGAACTAGTAATTCAACCCAATTTGTTCGAGGGCTTCCAGAACATTTGTTCCAACCCACAACCATAAGGAACCTAAGCACCAATCAGAAAAAAAGTGGAAGAAAAAACCCACAACACCATGGATATGCATGAAATGTTAAGGCAAGGCTAAGACCATTGTCAATCTAGGCAAATATCCATACCAATGACAAAACATAACTAGAGAATCACATGCATATACCATGCATCCAAAAATCAACAAGGAAATCACACATGCAACATGTTACCTACAAAGAGATCCAGTTGTTGTTGTTGATCCAACTATTTTCCTTGTGCTCCTTGCCTTGCTTTGCCTTCTTTCCCTAAATCCAAGTGAATTCCAAAGTGCTCCGAGAATGATCTAAGTGTGCAAGAGTATGAGAGAATGAGAGAGTGAAATGAGAGAGACAAAATTGAACTGACAAAAGTTGTGAACTAATCCTCAAAAGCCTTTTTATCATTGATGCCTCTATTTTATTCATTTTCCCTCTAATTTCCCTTGCATGCAAATGTGTGTCTCTTTGCCTTTTCCAATGCCTTTTCCATATTTAATATCCATAAATAATCACAAGTGATGCCCACTAAAGTGTTTTTCCCAACATTCATCTTGGAATATGTGACCCATGACCTTGGTCTTATTTTATATACATGGAAAATCAACTAGGGGATATTACAAATAGGCTACCAACCTTCGATTCGCCAAAGGGGCTATCCAAGGGTTTCTTATACGGGCTTTGACCCAAACAAAAAAGGAAACCGAGAAACCAAAACATTCTAGAATTTGAAAGAGACATGAGTGTCTTACCTAGTCGAACGCGTTGGTCATGTCAATATTGAGAATCATTCCTTAGCCTTTCCTTTCCCTGCTAGTGCGAATATCTTCTTGAACCATGATAATGCTATCCAGGATCTACCTTCCCTTTATAAATCCTCCTTGGTTTTGGAGACACATTTGGTTAGGATCCCCCTTAATCTTCGAGCTATTATATTATGCAAAATATTTCATAGTGAGATAGGCTTGAATCATGACAGGGAGGTTGGTCTTTGATCCTTTGAGATTAGGACCAAGAAGGATGAGTTTTTGGCTCCCCCCATTCTTTTGTTCCTAAGTGTGTCTTTTATCATTCACTAAAGATCGTCCTTGATTATTTAGCATCTGGCCTTATTAAAATTAATGGTAAACTAGTATGTTCCAAGTGCCTTAGCTAATTGTAGCTCACTGATAACCTCTCATTTCTTTGTCCCTAATTTTGTTAGTCAATCCTTTATTGTCTTTATTAGTCATTATTTTGGGAATTCATTCCAACATTTCATGGGTCACCTCTTCTTCTCTTGATTCTCTTTCCATGTATAATTCTCCAAAGAGATGGGTGGCTTCCCTCCAAGTGTCTTCTTGACCTTCCTTATTTAGCTCATCCCATCCCTTGATTTTTGTGACTTTGTTTACCACTTCCCTGGATTTGGCTTATTTGTGAAAAAACATTGTGTTTCAATACATGAATGCTAACCATAAGATTCAGGACTTTAGGCACCAATCTTCTTCCTCATCCTTCTTGATCTAGCGGATAAAAAAAATATGCTCAAAAATCAAAGTGGGTGCGGCCCCGAGTCATTTTAAATCCCACAACTCGCGGGTGAGAACCACAGTCGAAGGGCTCAAACCAGAGGGGTGGATGCATGGCCCAACCCCGAGCCACATGACATATAATGTGACCATGACAAAGATTAGGGCAGGGGCAGGTGCATGGCACCCTGCCACGACCAACCCCTGGCCATATTGTTTAACCATATGACTAAGACCGGAGGAGAAGGAGTGACCTTATTGGCATGTTTATGCATCCAATAATTTGCATCCGCTACAGTGGAACTTGCGCCGAAAACACATGAAAAATGTCACTCAATAGATGTGCCAAAGGAAGGGATCATTGCATGGTTAGCTAGTTTTGTTATTTTGCAGGACAAATATCAGAGAAATGGAGAAAGAGCCCAACTTGGTCATTTTTCAATCTTTTTGAGCCCAAGCAGAGCCTAGACTGGGATTTTTGGGTGTTCTAGACACAATAACAACATTATTTTTGTGATTTGATAATCGTATGTTGATGTAATTTACATTTTGAGCATATAATAGAAAGGGCCAACATTGGAAGATGGACCCGGAGATGTAACCCAAGAGTGATGAACTCTATCATCAAATTGTTGTTTGTGTGATGCTGCATATGGTCTATTCTTCTTTGGTTATTTCTGAAAAACTTAACTAAAAACACTAAGCTTGTGTGCTTTTACAAATTGATCCATTGCCCACAAGACATAAACTGGCTTTGCAAAAAAATTCAAGAACCTTCAAGTTTTTAATTTTGGATCACCCTCGCCCTTATAGAAAGCAGTGGTAAGATTTGCCTCTTTGTTTAATAGTTCTTTGGTAATCTAGCTTTGGTATATTATGACTTGAGTTTCTTCCATCTCTTTGATAATTTCCACGTTTCATTGTGAGGGGGCCTTATAGTTGTTTTTGGCCCACTCCTTAAGCGTTTTTTTAAGTTTTGTAGCTTTTCCTCCCATGCATATGAGGGTGAGCCTAACTAGATTTTCTTAGGCCTCGGATACCACCTTGTGGAAGTTATATTATTTAATCGAAAGTGGATTGAAATGAAAATGAATATGACCTACCCTATCAATTGATTCTAAGAAGAGTGTGATAGGCTTGTGATTTTTTATTAAGAGGGTAAGGATTTTGGACTCAACCTTCTAGGAAGCTAGGTTAATCGGGCTTTGAATCAATAACTTGTCCAACCAAGCTACAATGTGCCCTACCCCTATTTTCTTGTTCATCCAAGTGTGTACCCCTTTTTTTGATTTCATATCTACCCATTCCTATCTCGCTATTGATCCTTCTATGTAAATTCGAAGGGGTTCCTTTAAATTTATCCCCCCTTTCTTTTCCTTTTGTGACAAAGTAATATCAATATCTCCACCTACTACAATATTTTGGCATTCATTTCTTTCAAGGTAATCATTTATGGAATCCAAACATTCCTTGTTTTCTCTCAAATTTTTAGGAACATACATATTTATAACTATGAGTGCCAAATTAAGCTCCCTAACCTTTACTATTGTGAGCATCAAATGTTGTCTTACTTCTGCCTACTGTAAATTCTTCCAGGATCCCAAAGAGTTGAAATGCCTCTTGAAGCTCCCCTTGCATTGTTTCTTGATCCTTCACTACCTCACCAATTTATTTTCCCTAATACTGAAGTTAGATCACTTTCTAACTTAGTTTCCTCTATTAGCAGTATGGAGGGATTTTCTAATCTCAAGAAAGTCTCTTAAAGTTGCTTCCTGTGGGTTTTTCCCTAATCCTCTATTGTTCCATGAATCTAACTTCATTTATTATAGGTATTGTATTTGGTCGGGGCTTTAGTCGGGTCATTGAATCCAAATTTTCTAGTAATTTTGGGTTTGAGCTAGCGCAAGGGTCCATCCAGGGTTGTTTGTGTTCCCTTGGCTTTCTCCCTTTGCATTTCCAAGTCCCTTAACTTTATGTTTGTGTTTATTCCCCTCTTGTGGGCCCTTACCTATTCAAGTCCTTCTAGTTCCTGAGAATCCAATAGCTCAGGTTCTTAGTATTGGACCTTGTTGGCTCAATTTGGGTTGACCCAGGTTCGATCTATATTGTGCACCAACAAAACCCTCAATCACTATCCCTTTCATCAATGACCTGCATGTAGAAATTTTCACAGTAGATCCCCTGATAATGCAATATACTAAAACAAAATACTTGATCTACTTCTACTATCAAACTTTGCGGAAGCTTAATCAATTTGAGCAAGATCAATCAGAACACATATAACAAAGAAGAAGAAATCATACACATGAATTTTATTGCCCATAGACAGAATAGACAACACATGTGCCTTCCTTCAGTCCTCCAAGCCTCCTATTTCCTTGCATAGTTTCTCCTGGGTCCTCCAGCTGCAACCTGTGTGACTCTCACACAACTCAACAAATTCAGAAGTAACTGCGCAATCCTGAAGGAGATAATTCCTTCTACATGGATGAGTTTCCTATATAGGAAAATTCCTCCAATTGATAGTACATTGTCCCTTCCTTTAATCTCAACTGGGTCTTTCTCTGAACTGACATGCATGAGTTATTTATGAGAGAATATTCAATTATCTGGAGAACACTAGTTGCATGCATGCATGCATTAACTGACTGAACTCACAATTAGTTCCTCAAACTGTTTGGAACTAATTTAACTGGACTTAACTCAGTTAACTGAGCTAACTAATTACAACTCAAATACAACTCATCCTTATCTCCTTAATTAAGGGATAACTTCCTCCATCAAAGGGATAACCGTTGCAAATCTTCACAAAGACTTCATGTTTGATTTTCTCTAAGATGAATTAATTAATTATTTTTCAAACAACTAGTGAGACTAAATTCAAAATTTAATTCTCAATTTTAATTCAGGGACTAATTAAAATTGGAATATATCCCAAAATGCTATTTATAGCAATGCTATTTTTACCATTTCTATTTTTAGCATTTCTTGTTGCTATTTTCAGCACTCCTTCTCAACAAGAAAGACATTCAACTCGAACCCGATCCTGAACCTTTGGAATGTTTTGCATGCAACACTTCTCTCAAGTGTTGTTGCTCCAGCAACTCTAGAAACAAAAAATATCCAACCTGAATCAGAATGATGCCTCTATCATCAAAGTCTCTGACTGCTATTACCTCTGTCGACTGAAAACTCATCACCTTTGTGCCCTTCAATATCTGATTTCTCTAGCCTCTGTCACTTTGATCTCTGACTACATCAATCACATTGATTCCTCCCACTGCATCCGTGTTGTTGCTGGTCCTATCTCCCAGCACTGCATCCTCACTGCACCTCCTCTCATCATGTTGCATCATGCTGCCCACTGCTGCACTGCAACTCATTTATTGAGAAGTAAGTAACTGATCTCCCAACTGACCTCCCTGTTGGGCTAGAAACACCCTCTGATGTTGAAGCTCCCTTTGTCTCTGACAAGTGCTCCCTCTCTGACCTCTGCACTGTTGCAACAACTCCCTGCATCTTGCACCATTGCACACTTCTCTATGCCATCCTGCACTAGTGCAACATTCCTGTGCCTCTCACATTGTTGTAGCATGCTAGCTTTACGCTTTCTTGGGACTCCTGCACTATAGCTCTACTCAGTCACTCCATCCGCATCCGTCTCTACCCACCCATCCAATCCTGCTACTCCCCATCGGGGCTCCCGTGGCAAGGTCTAATCCAAGAGGCTGGGTACCTCAAGGATCCTGCCCCTATTTCAGCCTTCTTGGGACTATCACTTCACATCGCCCCAACTCACACTTGGAGATATGGTTGCATGTGATACCTCTGCCCACTTGGCTCGAAATTTCCCCCTACTGGAGGTCTTTGCATGAGTGGATGTCTCTACTCGATCTCCCCTCATCCTCTCTAGTTGTGGCTGCTCCATAACCTCCTAAAGTTGCTTCACCAATTGTGGCTCCTCCACAATTTGTCTGAGACTTCTTCTGGCGTTGCATGTTGAGAGGTAATGTACTCTCCCTCTCAACCACCGAGTCTCCATCAGTTGCCTTGCTCCTCAAGGCTTTGCATGCATCTTGAACCTCAAGAGCATACAGGTTCTTGACTCGTGAACTGATCTACTTCACCTATCTAGTGGTGATGTGTCGAAGGAAAACATTTCCCTTACTGAAGACTACAACATAGCCTTTGTATTCTAGCATTGCGATCGACACCAAATTTTTCCTCAGTCCTGGTACATACTTGACATTGGTCAAGGTAATGCGAGCTCCATGCTCCCTCTGAAAAACAATCATGCCTACACCTGAGACACTATACTTTTCATCATTACCCATCACTATGAGTATCTGGAGATCTTTCTCCTCCAAGGTACTGAACAAACTCTTATCGTCGGTCATGTGGAATGCAACTCCATTGTCAAGAAACCAACCACATGGCACCATGGATGAAACCATGCATGTGAAGAGGGTGAAATCCAACTCAAACTGTGAGGCCAATGCCTTACCTTCAGATCCTTCCTTGGATCCCATCTTGGATTTCTTCAATGGACAATTTGTAGCAAAATGGCCCACCTCATGACAATGAAAGCATCACACTTTCAATTTGTCAAACTTCTTCCCACCATGGGAATAACTCGATTTGGATGAGAATCCTTCTCCTTCCCTTTCTTCACCTTACTTGCTAAGGCACAATTTTCTTCATCCTCCTTGGATGAAGAACCATCTCTGGTGCTTCTTCTTATCTCCTCCTACATCAGATCTGACCAAAGTCATTCCCAATCTGGCAGTTTTTCTCTTCCATTTACCGAGTCTTGGTAGCTATGCCAGCTCTTAGGAAGACCGACGAGCACAAGACTCACCATGTCATCATCGGCTGTCGTGATCCCTACACTTCCAAGCTCATCCCTGCAGGTGGTGAGCTTGTTGATACATGTAGAGATCGTGTCGCCCTTTTCACACTTGATTTTCCGAAGCTTGTCTTTTAGTGCCAGCTTCCTCTGATCGTTGTTGTTCTGATATAGATATTTCAATGTTTTCCACATCGAAAACGGTGTCTCCTTCCCATAGAGGCTCGAGACAATGTAGTCTCGAACTCCCTCCAGGAGGATTCTCCTTGCTCTAGCCACACATTTCTTCCATTCCGCCAATTCTGTAGCATTAGCTGTTGTTGGCTTGGGGACTTCTTGATCAATGAAGTCCTTTAGACCATTGTCCTCTAATACTGCTTCCATGTGATCCTTCTAGGCTATATAATTAGAGCTGCCATCAAGGGCATACTCGAGTCTTAAACCGCTGAACGCCATTGGTGAAACTGAGATGTGATAAGAACTCGATTTCTATATTCAGGAACCTCAAACTTTGAACTTATCCCTTCTTGTATATTGTTCTTTGTTTTGATCACCTTTGCTCTGATACCATGTAGAAATTTTCACCGCAGATCACTTGATAATGCAATATACTAAAGCAAAATACTTGATCTACTTCTATTATCAAACTTTGCGGAAGCTTAATCAATTTGAGCAAGATCAATTGGAACACATATAACAGAGAAGAAGAAATCATACACATGAATTCTGCTGCTCATAGACAGAATAGAAAACACATGTGCCTTCCTTCAGTCCTCCAAGCTTTCTATTTCCTTGTGCAATTTCTCCTAGGTCCTCCAGCTGCAACCTGTGTGAATTCACCTCTCACACAACTCACCAAACTCAGAAGTAACTGCGCAATCCTGAAGGAGATTTTTCCTTCTACATGGATGAGTTTCCTATATAGGAAAATTCCTCCAACTGATAATACATTGTCCCTTCCTTTAATCTCAACCGGGTCTTTCTCTGAACTGACATGCATGAGTTATTTATGAGATAATATTCAGTTATCTGGAGAACATTAGTTGCATGCATGCATGCATTAACTGATTGAACTCACAATTAGTTCCTCAAACTGTTTGGAACTAATTTAACTGGACTTAACTCAGTTAACTAAGCTAACTAATTACAACTCATCCTTATCTCCTTAATTAAGGGATAACTTCCTCAATCAAAGGGATAACTGTTGCATGTCTTCACAAAGACTTCATGTTTGATTTTCTACAACTAATTAACTCAAGATGAATTAATTAATTATTTTTCAAACAACTAGTGAGACTAAAATCGAATTTTAATTCAGGGACTATTGGAATATATCCCGAAATGCTATTTATAACAATGCTATTTTTAGAATTTCTATTTTTTGTTATTTCCAACAGAGTTGGAGTATATCCTGAAATGATATTTATAGCAATTCTATTTTTAGCATTTCTTGTTGCTATTTTCAACGCTGCAAGCATATCACAGTCTCACCCGAAGTGGTTATGGAAGGATGTAGAACCAGGTTTCTGCAGCCTTGAGGGACCGAGAGATGTGGTATTATTATGTTTTATTATTATTATCATTCATAAATCACTACGTAGCATTAGATTAAACATTTAAACATGTCATATAAAACCATAAACCATCACTTGTGTTGAAGTAAACTGCAACTATAATAAATGCTACTCTACAACAGATAATAAGAAAATATACACATGAAGACACCAAATTATCATGGTTCACCCCAATGTGGGGCTACATCCACAAGAACTGTTGCTAATATAATGAATATTGTACAACAAATAGTCCTTGGCATGCACACTAAGCTACAGGTTGTCTTCACACTCAACTGCAGACTCAAGCCTCTACGCACTCAACTGCAAAGCCTCTCCTTCACTACAAAACTATAGATCAAAATAATTCAACCTTAACACTAATATGGATCAATTCGATGATCCTCTTCTCATTATTTTACCCTATATGTACTATTAAATCGGAGGGTTACATCATCAAAATACCATGGTCCAAATACCATGGACTCCCTAATGTAAGCAACTATGGTCCAAAACCATTGATCTCTTGCAAAAATAGCGCTCTTTTATAAAAAGTAGGGGCTTCGGTCCACCCCAAAGCCCTTACACCACGCAGTATATTCCAAGTTCTCTATTGCGTGGTCCACTTCGCACTCTACTGCTCCACTGCGCACTCTACCCCACAAAACACAGAGTCTTTGCCAAAAGCTAGACCAAGTTGGGTTGCGCCCAGTAGGCCCCTAACACTCACATGTGACTCATCCCAATTCACTCGGTCGTTTTGCCTTTGATATTCGCTACAATTTTGTTGTAGGTGTTATTCAACTACAACAAAATCTCTATTACCTTCTTCTCTTTGTTGCACACCTCCTCCAGCAGTGCTTCCAACACAAGTTTTGTAGACTTTTCCACCATTGTTGTCTCCCTCTATTGAAGCTCTTGAATTTTCTCATCCACTGCTTGGGACAGTTGGAGAGCCTCATCCTTCCATGGTTGAGTTCTCTCTATCAAAACATGTTCTTCCTTCCTCATCTCCTCTATCTTCTTCTAGAGGGCATTTCCCTCATTGATCTTGGCAAGCTTTTGCAAGATTGGTAAGGTCTTCGCATTTGCCCAAATTTCTTCCAGATGTTGCTGCTTCTGCTGATTATCTTCTTGTAGCTTCTGCACAATTGGATCTTCCTGCAATGAAGTCTAAATCTGTAAACTTTCATCCAAAATCTTCCCACAATCTGCTACTGCTACAGAGATGTCGGCCATTGCATCCTTCAGGTCGGTCTCCCTCTGCTCTCGCACTTCCTATGGTGTGGTTGGTTGTAGCTTCATCTGTAGCTTGTTGATCTGCATTTCATACTTAAATTTCACTTCGACAATTTCTCCTTGTATACTTTTATGAAAGGTCGATCTTCGCGACCTTGTCCTCCACTGGTTCCTCTTCTCGGACATCCATGTTTGAAACTTCTCGGCATGTTGCTTTGACCACTTTTGTCAGCTTCTGTTGCTGTTGTATTTCCTGATCCCTCTCTTGGATCGTCTGGTCAAGCTTCTACTGCAACGAAGCTCGCTCTCTTTCTACCTGAATGTTCAATTTTGAAGTGTGGTGTTCGCGCAACTTCAACTCATCTATGTTCTCTAGAAGCAGCTTGTGTAATCTCTATAGTGGCACTGCTGCAATGTTCATGTTGACATACCTCCATTCTTTAGCCTATTGCTGAAGCTCAACGGAGTCAAGCTGCAGGGCTCTAGCAGGTATCGGTGTCATCCACCCTGCAAGTGTATGCTCTATTTGCCTTTCCTCTCCAATATTCTCCACTACTTGTGTTGGCTATCTAATTGTCTGTGCCAATATCTTTAGCTCTGCAATGCGCTCTTCGATACTTGCCGTAGCAATCTTCTAACTTGTTCCAATATTATGTTGTTGCCTCTTGAATTCTATCCCAAATATGATCCAAGTCCCCATCAGTAAGGACTATTGGCATTATTTCCTTTGTCTTGTTTGCCTTCTTCTTCTTTTTTCTTTTCATGGAAGCTTGGTCGTGTGCCTTCCTCTTCTCTGCACCAACTTGGTTTGTCTCCGTCTTTTCAGACTCTTTATTCTACTCATCACCTTCAGGAGGATCCTGGTGACCCTCATCATGTTGCTCCTCTTCTTTCAACTCTTTCTCATCCTTATCCTTGTCCTTCTCACTCGCTTCCCCATGCTACAATGTGTCCTCCTCTGTCGGACTGTCTTTTTCCTGTGTCTCCAGCGCAATCATCCATTTCACGAGCCATTAGTGTACCTATACTAGGAGATCATCTTTGTGACCAAATATGGCATGGGATTCCATTTCTTCCTTGTGTCCCTACGAGCATGTATATAAACTTTGTGGAAATCAACCTTAAACTTCGCTCGGTGAAAGGCGAGGGTGTTGGTTCACCAACATGTGTAAGTACATATGATATAGCACAAAAAACGTCATATTTTCCTGTGCTCAGGTTGGTTTAGTGGTATACCACAGCGAGGCATACTGCGCGACTTCACAGATATCCAAGGCTATAGAAAGGAACTATGAATCCTCTGGCTCTCTCCACGCTATCATTGCAATTATCAAAATTAACCACGCGTAATGAAATGTGGTACCTTTCTCCTGAACCTCGCAGCAGTTGTCCAAAAATTATTTGCAAAGGTATGCGGACCAGTTGTAATGAACCCCATTAGCGCACTTCTCAACTAATGAAACTACTGCTACAGGGACTTCATTAGACCAACACTTCATCATGATCTTCCCATCCAATATATATGTTGTGAAGCGAACTCCCTTATCATTGATTGAGTTAGTATCATACCCTCACTTCCCTTTTGTTAGTCCAAATTTCTTCTTCATGTTTTCGGCTATTGCTATATCTTGATCTTTCCCAACAAATTCTTCTATGGGGTTCCACCCTTGATAAAACACTCTTGTGATTCTCCATATCAGCATTGGGTTGATAGGGATCCTCTTCCCCATCCACAGGCAACCATCGTGCACCAGCACAAGCAGTTGTCTTACACAGGTTGTGCTTCCTAGACTTCTGCCAAAGTGCGGCACATTCAACATGTTAATCAACCCCAACTGTGCCAACCCAATTGGCCACTTTTGCGGCTCTAACCTCATCACACAACTCTTAGGGTAGTGCACTTGTTTTAAATATCTGTCTAGTGTGAAATGCAGATATTTCTTCTTGTTGTTGAAACCGTAGTCCGCAAAATTCAACTACAGAATTTTCCCAAGGATTTCTCCAACAAATGGCACTGACTCTGGCAATAAAGGTGTGAAGGTTCCATACTTCACATCCTTTGATTCTTTTATTCGTTTTGCATCTAATTTCCTTGGTGGGATATAGGGTGGTAGAGGCAATGGAATTTTTGCGCCATATGTTTCCATTTTCACATGATTTGCTTCTTCCTTGTTGTCTCTGACTTGTTCGAGTTCTTGCTAAGGTGAGACAGGTTTCATGTCTCGTTTCTTCTTCGTTCTCTGTTCTTTGGTCGGTTTCTTTCGTGGAGCTCTCTATTGCGTGCGTGATGCTGCTGCTACAAATGATGCTACTGCGACCATCTCAGATGATGTTGTGGGCGTATCAACGATTGTTGCTTCCATAATTCCGACTAAGCCCTTCTCGTTGAATATACGAATAAATTCTTTAGACGACAGGGTATTCATGCAGAAATTTCTGCAACTTCTTTGCAATATCACTAGTCGAACTTTGAATTCAGCAAAGTGCCAAATCTAGGTGGGATGCGGATTTTTATAACAATTCTGAATTTCTAACCTCGTCATTAGCTCAGATTGTGTTTAGATTATGTTCATTAATTTCATATATATCCTTAGATCTTGTCAATTTGTCCTCATAAATGCAACTTTCTGCGTGTTTTAACGTTATCTTTCCCTTTTAACGATCATATTTTTCCAGTGAGCTTCAACACATCCCATATTGTAGCAAAATACCCTTCTTACGTTGAGGTTCCTACGAACTTCGACAAAATCCAGACTCTAGCGAAGTAACTTCCTATGTCGAAGCTCTCTCTACAACGTAGTTTATAGTCCATTGCCCACTTTCAACTCCAGGTGACACTAAGACTTTTCTCCTTTCTTCTTCATAGCGAAGTTGTAGGGGCAAGGCTGTCCCTGTACAACTTCAACCTGCTGCCATTTACTCTTCCTTGAATCAATTCTCCATTTAACTTTTCTACTTGAATTGTGCCTCCATCAGTGATATGCTTGATAATGTATGGGCCCAAGCAATGCATCTTAAATTTTCCTGGAAATATCACAAACTTACTATCATATATGAGAACAAGATCTCCTACCTAGAACTTCTTTTGCTTAATATGTCTGTCATGCCAAGCCTTTTCTCTTTCTTTCTATACCTATTGATGGAATCCTGCTATAAATCTATCTTCCTCCAAAGCAATCAGTTGTGACATTCTTTCCTCCATTATATCAGGGTCTTGCATATCTGTAAAAGATGCAATCCTCAAGCTAGGCATGATGTACTCCATGGGCATCACAACTTCTTACCCATAAACTAACCTGAAGGGTGTCTAATCTGTCAAATTTTTACATGTGATTCTATAAGCCCATAAAAATGTTGGAATTCTAAGGTCCCAGTCATCTCTATTCACATTGCATTCCTTAATAAGTGCGTTCTCCAAAATTGTGTTAAATGCTTCTACTGCGCCATTGGCTTGAGGGTGATAAGGGGTACTCTTTTGATGATAAACTTGGAACTTCTCAGTCAAAGCTTTAATAAATTTATTTAGGAAGTGTGAACCTTGGTCATTCATCAAAATCTTCAGACATCCAAATCTAGACAATATGTACTCAAAAATAAACTTTGCAGTAGTCTCTGCGCTGCAGTCCCTTACTAGTTGTGCTTCAGCCCATCTTGTCAAGTAATCAGTCGCTATAATTATGTACCTTGCACCAGTCCTCTTTCCAGGTGGGTTGATGGGTCCAACAAAATCAATGGCCCACTTATCAAAGGCCTACAATGTAACTTGTGGTACCAATGGCATCTCATCTCTTCTTGAAGGCTTCCTTGTTCTTTGACACACATCACATGCTTGATAATATTCATTTGCATCTTTATGTAGTGTAGGCCACCACAATCCCACTCTCAAAATCTTTTGCGTAATAGCTTTTCCTGCATTGTGTCTACCAGTTGTGCCCTAATGAGCCTCTGCTAGAATTATCTGTCTTTCATGTTTAGGAACATATTTGAACAATATCTCATATGGTCCCATCTTATATAATTGTCCTTCTATTAATGAAAAATCAGTTGCCTTAGCCACAAATTATTTCTTTTGTTGCGTAGTATACTCCGAGGGAGCCATTACTGTGTTCAAAAACTAAACGATATCTGCGAAGAGGTCATCTAGAACTCTGATTGCAAATAACTGCGGATCAAGGAGATTATCCTCTATATTGGCTGGTTCTTCCCCTCTTTCCAGTCAAAGCCATATTCCTAGAATAATAGTAACCATTTTCAAATATTTCCTCCTAGGACAGACTTATTAACCAAATAATTCAGTGCATAATGATTTGTAAACATTTTAAAGTGTGACCCCAAAAAATAGTGTCTAAACTTCTGCAAAGCATATACCATATCCAATCCTTCCCTTTCTGTAGTGGTGTAATTATTTTATGATTTAGATAACTTTCTACTTGCAAAAGCTATAGGATGATCAATCTCTCCTGCACTAAGTTGTGCCAGTACTACTCCCAAATCTATACAAGAGGAATCCACATGGACATCAAAATTCCTTATTCCAATAAGGGAATACTAGTATAGGAGAAGTTACCATTTTTTCTTTCAATATGTCGAGGCTCTTTTGACATTCTTCATCCCACTAAAAAGTTACATCCTTTTTCAACAATTTCTCCCTAGGCGCGGTAATCTGAGCATACCCCTTAATGAACTTTCTGTAATACCCACTATGTCCCAATGTAGTGCGAAGCTGACTTACCGTCTTAGGTGGAGGAAAGTTCAAATTGATAGCAATCTTAACAAGGTCCACCATTAGTCCTTTCTTACAAACAATATGCCGAAAGGTACACAAAATATGCATTTCTTTAAGTTTAAAGAGATCTGATATTGTCTACATGTGTCGAGCATCAATCTTAAACTTCCAAATCCAAATACTATTCAATCATAAAAATATACCTCTAAAAAATTGTGGATGTATTCCTTAAAAGTTGCGACCACCATCCTCGAAAATATAGCAAGGGAATTTTTCAATCCAAAAGGCATTATTATGTATTGATATGAGCCCCATTCTGTAGCAAATGTGGTCTTGTGCCAATCTTTAGGTGCAATCCTAATCTGATGATAACCTGAGAATCCATCTATAAATGAGTAAGCTTCCTGACCTCCTACATTTTCTAGCACTTCATCTGTGAAAAGGGTAGGGAAGGGATCGTGTAAACATGCATCATTCAACTTTTTGATATCAACACGGATCCTAATTTCTCCTTGATTTTTCTTCTCTTGCACTACCATAAGACTCACCCATTTTGATTCTTCTATCGATTCAATAATTACTGTTTCTATCATTTTATCAAGCTCTACTTTCACTTTCTCCTTATACTTCAAATTCAATCTGTAAGGTCTTTATTGACTGGCTTTGCATCAAGCTTAAGGGGAATCTTCATGACTCCTAGATATCCTATTATACCCTTCATCTCTCAAAACTTGGTGGGAAATAGTTCTTGATATTCATGAAGTAACTCTATAACTTTAATGACTATCTCTTCATCCCAGTAATCTCCTATTGTTGCAAATTTGGGTTCCTTCTCTGATCCTATGTTCACCTTCTTGGTCTTCAGTGGCTTCATGATGTCTGGTATCTCTAGCTTAGCTCCAGTTACTTCATGGTATCCTTTTGACTCTTCTATGTCGATGTTGCGATGATCTTCTTCTTATTTTACACTAAGGTTATAGCACTCCAGTTCATTTTCTATCTGCACAGCCCAGTCAGGTTGTTGCCATGTCAGCGAGGTCGCATTCTCAAAGATCCTCTTCTTGACTGTCTGAAGGGACAAATCTATGTATGGGCAACCATCCTCAAAGCTGAATGTTAATATGAAGCCATCAACCATGTTTGCCCAGTTCACAGTACCATGTCAAAGCTCTGTTTCTAGGTACCAATTCTTAGGAATTATCTCTAATGTATGAATGAATCCATATACCCATTCTTGTTGTGGAATCTCCTGCCATGTTGTAGTGCATAAATAGATATGATTCCTAGGATTAGTTTCACCATCATATTTATCTCAATCTCTATATTTATTTGTCCAAATCTTATCCACATCAATCTTCGACATTGCTGCCAACCTCCTATATTCTTCTTTTGTTCACTCCACCATCTAGCAGGAGTAGCTTTCAAGGCTATATCCAAAGCTGATAACCTTTGATTTTATGTAACTTTTTCTTCATAATCATTGAGAAAAGTATTTACATCTTCTAATCCATCATAAGAAGGCAAGGTACATACCTCAGAGATCATACAACGAACTGATTTGGTAATTCTTGCACAACGCCTTGTAGATACTTCATGCAACCTATTCTGCTAGTTCTCCAACTCTTCTTCTGAGTCTGAGATACAAGAACTATCACATTCCCAACTTAACTATCCCTCTATAGTGGGGTTAACATAATCTTGTTCCTTTGTTGTAATTTGATAGATATTGTTTATGTCAGTTGTGCAGTATTCTTCTTTGTCTGGTTTTGTATATATTACTCCTTCTGATGGATCTAAGGGAACAATTACTCTCATATTGTTTACTTCAAATATCATATGTCCCTTCTTCGAATTAATTATGGCCATATTGTCAAATTCCTAGTCAATTCCAAGTAATGCAGGATAAGGGTTACTGTCATCAATGATCTTTATTACTTCAAAATAAGCAGTGGTGCGAACTCCTTCAATATCCATTGTGACACCTGGTAGTCTTTTTAGAGGGAAGATCTTTTGTTTATTTTCCATTCTCCACTGAATAGGTGACCATTGTAGCTTCGACTTACGCATTAATTCCCATGTCTTCTTCATCAAGACATTAACATCAGATCCCAGATCCAGAATAATTTGATCCATCTCATATTCTCATATTTGCACACTAAGCCTCATTTCTCTTTCGGTTCTCTTCTGTTGATGAAAATTTTTGACTGTGCGCATCTCAATTCGCGGTGTTTCTTTTGATGCACAAGAATCTATCAACTCCTGGTGCCCTTATAAAGCCTTTTGATCTCTTAAAAATTTCATACAATCTACAAAAAATACTTTAAAATACCTACTTGATTTGTTGAATCTTGGTCTTGTGTCAAAGCTTGATCTTGTGTCGAAGTTGATGACACGTAGTAGTTATTTTTCTAATCAAGCTTTGGATGTGCACTAGAGGTCGAAGCTACAACATCCATAAAACTTGGCTTTGCTTCATAAATACTTCTTTTTGTTTTTGAATATCAAAAACAGGAACTTTCTCAACAGTCTTTCTGATCCATGAACTTTTAGATTCGTTCTTTTCATCTATTTATCACTACCAGTTGTAGCTCCACTTCTACTAACAATACTAATTCGAGGTTCATCAGTCCTCCTTTCAACGATTATCATTTGAATATTCTGTTTCAGTTGTTAATTCCTTTTTTCTTGCATCTTTTCCATAAGTACAAGACATTCTTCAATTACATGGTCAAAGGATTTACAGTACTTACATGTCGTTGTGGGGTTCTTGCAGTCTCTCGCAAAATGACTTGGTTGGCCACAATTATAGCAAATGATTTGTCCATGTCCTCGACCAGCTCCACCACCTCAACCTCTTCCTTGGTAACCTCCTCGACCACCACACTGTCCATTTTCCTCATGTCCATGCTCTTCTTCTTGCATTCTAAGTGTCATCAACACGCTCCATCATTAGTTCGTAATCCCGACAATTATTCTCATCATGTCCTACTAATTTACAGAATTTGCAATATAGATTTCTCAGAGTCTATACATATTTTTGTAACAAGTAACATTCTTCTGAACGATTTCAGCCTCTTGTCTTACATATTTCACACCACAGGCTGGATCCTACATTTAAGGGATTCAGTGCCCCACTAGCCATGTAATTCCCGAAGATAGGGCACTTCTCTTTAGAATGGCCCTTTGAGTTGCACTTTGTACACCATACTTCTTCTCTAAATTCTTTTCTTTTCTTGATGTCTTGTACCTGTAGGGTTAGGTTGGCCAACTACTTTGAAATCTATTGCATGCCTGCATTAGTATCTCCTATAGGCGAAGCTTCCAATTTCATCGCAATACCTAGAGATTTGGCTTGACTTCCTATATTTTTTTGCATCAACGACAATATGATATGCGGTAGCAGCTCAACTATAAACCATTCTTGATGTTGTTGTGAAGCTATGTCGAAGCTTACTTGATCCAATAACACCTTAAATCTCTGATCAAACTCCCAAACAGACTTAGTAGGCTTACGTTTGATTTCTTTCAACTCGGCGATGCACTGCGATTCAAACTTTGGTTTCTTAAATTCTTTTATCAGTGTTGTTTTGATATCTGCACATGTTCTGATTTTATTATTTGAATACTGCATATACCATGTCAATGCTCTATCTCAAAATGTAGTAATGAGTTGTGCTTTCTTAATCATATTTTCATCGTTGATTTCCTTCAATGTCCATACAGCTTCACATAAAAACCAAAATTGTTCTAGTAATACAGTTCCTTTTAAAATGAGTAGCTTAATATCATCAGCCATATTTATTCTTGGAGGGGGAGGGGGAGGGGGATGGGGGGTAGGAGGGGTAAAGGGAGGGGTAGGAGTAAGGGGAGGGGAATGGGGGGTAGGAGGGGAGGGGGAGGGGGAGGGGGAAATCAAAAACACCTTCGATATTTCTAGATTCTAGCTTTTGTGAACTTTCAGGCTGGAAGGGTGAATACTGTGAAGTTACCTATGGGTTATCAGGGTGGCTTTCTTCTTCACTTTCAAGTTCACTCAAAATAGGAATATAATTAGTATCTATGAAAGTATTCAAGTCTTTTCCATGAGATCTCTTTCTGGTATCTACTCTATATCTCTTTCCACTTCGCGTTACTTTGATCTCTTGTTCGAATCTTCTTCCAAACATAAGTAACTAGCAATCTGATTGCATCCGTAAAACTCCCTTTTCACATGGAAGCACCTTAATCCAAAGTTTTAGAGATTTCAAATACTTACCTCGCGATACTTTGAAGAATCATTGGTTTGCTTCATTGTAAGACATAATTGAGTCTTCAACGAACTTAGTAATGAATCCTCCCAGGATGCTATCAATTCAAAAATCGACAACCCTTGAAATCCTATTTTCAATGCTCTTGAGTTGTTGTATCAGTTCAAGAGTCCACACCTTAGGTTCGTCACCTTTGAAACAATCATTTCTTTTGGTCAACCTTGATATCCACTCATACAACTCAACAGGAAAATATGGGAAGAAAATTTTGTATTGATCTGTGAAAATATACTTTTATAGCCAAGCTTTAAATGTCAGACAAGGGTTTCCGCTCTCTTGATCCGCAAATTCTCCCTCTTTTAGTTATATCTAGTCTTGAATCTCTTTCTTTGATGGGTGCCACATCCACATATCACTCACACAGATCCCGGTCCAGGCAATGGAACCATTTGTTGGCTCGGTTTGAGCTGAACTAGGTTCAATCGATATTGCGCACCAACAAAACCCTCACTCGCTGGCCCTTTCGGCAACGACCTGCAAGAAGATCGCAGTCTCACCTAAAGTGCCTATGGGAGGATGCACAACTAGATTTCTGCAGCCTTGAGGGACTAGGATATGTGGTATTATTATGTTTACTTATTCTTATCATTAATAAACCACTTCACCGCATTAGATTAAACATTTAAACATGCCATATAAAACCATAAACCATCACATGTGTTGAAGTAAAATGCAACTGTAATAATTGCTACTCTACAACATATAATAAGAAAATATATACATGAAGACACCAAATTACCATTGTTCACCCCAATGTGGGGATACGTCCACAAGAAATGTTTCTAATATAATGAATCTTGTACAACAAATAGTTCTTGGCCTGTGCACTAAGCTACAGGTTACTTGCGCACTCAGCTGCAGATTCAAGCCTTTGTGCACTCAGCTCCAGAGCCTCTCCTCCACTACAAAACTACAGATCACAATAATTCAACCTTAACATTGATATGGATCAATTCGATGATTCTCTTATTATTATTTTACCCTATATGTACTATTAAACTGGAGGGTTACGTCACCAAAATACCATGGAATCCCTAATACAAGAAATTATGGTCCAAAACCATTAATCTCTTACAAAAATAGCACTTTTTTACAAAAAGAAAGGGGCTTTGGCCCACCCCAAAGCCCTTACACCGCGTGGTATATTCCAAGTGCTCCATTGTGCTGTCCACTTCGCATTCCGCTGCTCTACTAGGCACTCTACTACACGCTCCGCCCCACAAAATGTGGAGTCTTTGCTAAAATCTAGGCCAAGTTGGGCTTCGCCCAACAGACCTTGGGTTGATGCCTCATTGTTACAGGTTGATCTGATACCTCCAATGTTGATTTAGCTTTCTTCAACATCCACCAAAACCAAGGTTTGTTGTTCCTGTAAGTTTTCTTTCCTCCCTGCTTCATTCCTTGCCTTCAACAACTAACTTCCATCTAGCTATTCCAAATTTGCTAAATTTTACAACACTTGGTATCTCTTTTCTTTTAGTATTTTTTTCAATCTGTTTTGAACCTTGGCCCCTCCTGACTTCGGATTTTTGTTCTTTTTTAGCTGTTTCCAACTTTTCTACTCTTTTTGTGCTCAAAATTTGATTGATTCGCCTTGTAGTTTCTTACAAAATTTCCATACTCATGATAGTACCTGCATTTGAATGACAATTAATCCCAATCTAGCTTCTGCAGGTGATTCCACCTGTTTATGGTTTACTTGGCTTCTTTGGTAACCCTTTTTATATATCCACCTCTATGCACATTCTGCACATGAAAAATTGCATTTAGGATTTTCCATATCCAAATATTTTCCAAGGGACTTTCCAATTGTAGCTAGGGCATCATTGTTCCACAGATACATTCAGAGATGTGGTAGTTTTACCATACTAGCATAGCCGTGGGTATAATTAAAATTGGATCAAAGTCCAAACTTCATTTGTTTAGACAAAGTCCCTTTGACCCCATAAATTAGGGCCTATTTTTGAAAATCAAATCCTTGTCTTCCTTGGATTCAAAGAAAAATGTAAAATATCCCTTCCCACAAAAAAAGAGTGTTTATTATGTTCTTGTAGAGTGGTTTCCAATTTTGTTGAACCTAGTTCTCAATCGCTTTTGGTGGAAGCCCAATTCATGTAAACTACCCTATCAATCCTTGTTCCATTACGCCAGTTATTTTTTTGTTGATGTGGTTGGTGGAATTGCCACATTGAGAATTTCCTCCAGTTCATTGATGAACTTTTCTGGTCCAATCCTTGACTAGGGGTGACTTTTGCTAATCATTTTTTTGAATTCTTCTACCACTACAACTACCCCTCTATCCATCCTTCTGAATCTCTTCTTCTTCCCCCTAAGGTGATAAGCTAGGAATGTAAAAATAAAAAAGACTCTAAAATTTCGTGGTCGCAGTCTCGAAATGTCAGACTCACCTTGCCTTATTTGTTTTTCATCACTCACACCATTAATATCTATTGCAACCCCTCTTCATTGGACTACCTCCATGGCATCCATTTTTACTAACAAGGCAATCAATATCTATTTGATTTCATTTGAAGCTCCTCTATGTTTCCTTCTACCCCATACTAGTATTGATTCTCCCATTCTTTGTGCCATTCCATCGTTCTCTTCTACAATTCTCTTTATTACGACTCTACCCAACAGATTCTGTTGGAGTTATTTTTCTCCCATAAAAATATACCCGACTAAATTTCCTTGGATGGAATTTTATTTAGCTCATGTGTAGAGCTTAAACTTGTTTTAAAACCAAACTAATGCATCCTTCATTAGCATTGATCAGGCAATCAATTTTAAGCTAAAAAATGAAAGTGCCCAGAAATTCTTAAAACTAGCACCAAATCGAAGTGCTCGTCGTTCTGAATCCAACGACATTCATTTCACCTCAATCCGACACCGTATGCTCAAGTTATCGCGTGTTGACCATTTGGCAAAACAACTAAAATTTGAGTAGGGTAGTTGACTGGGTTGAGAGTACTGCTAAGTCAGCAAGGTGACCATACATGTACGAGCCAACTAGAAGATGACAAGTGGCATCATCTGGTTCATTGGTTTTTGAGCGAATTTGATTGGTTGTGCTTGGTTGAAGTGGACCTATGAATGGGAGCCATGTGGCCTAATGGGAAGCTACCACATGGCATCCTAGGTTTTTAAAAATTTGGCATGGGTCGACCAAGGCCAGATTGGGATTCGAACCCATGACCTCTATTCCAACAACGGAGCGCCTTACCAATATACCTTTGAGTGGTTCTTGTTAACTATAGAACCAAAATCCTTGACAAATTTTGAAGGAAGGTGTCGGGGCTAAGCCCCTGGCTCTCATACACACTCATTCCATATACCCACGACGAAGGGTTAGACACTAAGGTGGAAGGCGCTTGTGGCAAGGGGGCCAGCTCCAGGTCCTTTGGACCTTAATATGATCACAGGCAATGGATAAAGAGCTAGGCGGGAAGGCTCCAAGGATTGGGGGCCAGCCCCAGGGCATATGCACCCAATGCTGAAAGAAAAGGGGTTCGGTGAGAAGGGCGAGCGATTAACCCGGCCCTTGGCCCCATGGCGCCATATGGCCACATTTTTCGGCCCTAAGGCGTTGGACGATGAATTAATTGTCTAAAAAAGCACACCTGCGGAGGGCGAAATTGTTGCTTCGTTAACATTTCTCGAGGTGGAATTATAGGACAGTTAGCCAGAAGGGCGAAATTGTAAAATGGTTAACAATCAAGTTCATGGATGAGCTTGTAGCTCATAAATTTTCTAGCTTTTCACCAATTTGAGCTCCTAAAAAGGCTACTTGGAGGTTTTTGGATGCTCTGAATCCATTGGTGACCTCTGTTTTCTATTTTGAGTGCATCTAGATGTCCTTTTTGCAGTTTGGAGGCTAAGGGATGTATGGATCAAACAAGGATTGGTAGAATTTTTTGAGGGTGTTGAGCATGATAAAGACCTTGCAGGGGTTTCCTCACCTTCAGAATTCATTTGCGACAGCTGGTACTTGTCGGGTTTAGCTCTTGGACATTTTTCTCTCTATGTCAAGTTGAGCAAAGATAGGATTATGTCCTTATTTTTGCATGTATGCTCATTTTAGATGAGGTTTAGGGTCTGTTAGCTCTACTATAAATTTCAGTGCTTAAAGGTGTGCTTAAAGGCCAAATTCAGGTCTGGTGGTGGAATTTTGCCGAAAGGACCTCCCAGTAGTCATTCCCCTTCTACTCCTACAAGTTTCCTCATACCCTCTTAACCCCTCGGTATCTGTTTTGCTTTTGTTAACTTCTTCATTCCTCGCCTCTCCCTATTTCCCTGCTTAGTTTCTTTTACTCCGCTGCCTTTGTTTTAACCCTCCAAAGCTCTACGTAGTCCATATTTTTGTAACCCCGGGCACCATGTTCGAATGGTTATATCACCCAACCATGTGTCTCGGCACTTCCAGTTAACCCCGCCCTTCCTCGGCCCTTCATCGTTCTCTAATCTCCACCGTTGATCACACCGATCTAACGGTCTCCATGATCTCCGCCCGCAGGTTAAACCTCGTGCATGTTCCCCTCCATCCATCCATTCGTCGCGCAATCAACGGTGGACACTTCCCCCGATCACGCGACTTGCGCGCACGTTAACCCGCGGGGGCGGTGGTTTTTTGTCTGCCACATGTCGTTTTCTCACTGGATCGCTGCCCGTTATACGGATACCACCGTTGCTCTGTAGGTGGTGCGGGGGATACTACCCACCCGCAAAACCGCCTTCCCCCTCTCGTTAACTATCAATCACCTCCGTCGCTCGATAGCCGTCAGATTTGCCCAACTGCGATCTGATGGCCCTCGTTTGTCTGATCCCGTTGTATTCTGATATCCGTCGTAGACTGATCTCCGCCACTCGTTTGTTTAATCCAACGGCTACTATTGATCCTTGTTGCGCCTCTGTGTCTTTCATCGTCTCCCGCCATCAAATCTCGGTCGTCCATCTGAGTCATCCAACGATTAATACTCATTCTCGGCTCCTATCCATTTTCAATGCAATTTTCGTGTCTGTGGCAGTCCTGTATACCCGAAGAAGAAGAGAGCCCATGGTTCAATACTCTGTGTATTAAATCCTTAGCAACCACATTTAAATGATAGAATGGCCGAAGGACAAAAAGGACACCCTCGAGTAGTTCAACCATTTATCTATGATGGGGCATGTTCCATATTGTACTTCACCTGTTCTGAGGAGGACTGCAGAGCACCACAAAAGGCTGATTTGTTCATTAAGATAATCAGATCGTAGCAGAGCCCCATATCTAAATTGTAAATGTGTTAGGTGGTCCATTATGACCCCTCCACGCATAGTTTAGTAGACTGTTTTTGTAAACCAACCACAATATATATCCAGAAGACAGAATGTAATAGGGGATGAATGTTATTTTGGTGTAAACTTCAACTTTTGGAGACCGCAACTATTGTGACACATGCAGCTTCTGGTCTTCATTTTCAGCTAATGCAAGCTTCTTTTGCTATTAATTGCTCACTTTCCACTTCTTCTTTTTTGTTCCAGGCTGTGCCTGTTATGCATTTATTCATGTGTTGTAGATGTTTCACATTAGAGGGGCTGTCATCCCACCTTTGTGTTTGGATCTAGCATGTATCATTGAATTTGTATGCAGGTTTCTGTTGTTTTAATGCCAGAGAGCTGTCATCCTGTCTGTGCATTAGGAAATAGATTTACAGGCCTTTTAACTGGTTGCAGCTAGCCATCATAGGGTCCTGTGCATCTGTTGGTGTCATTGGTATTCTCCATTATCACATTTTCCTTAAATTGTGAGTAATTGGTGGTCTAAAGCCTTGTAGTCTGGGAGTGTTCACCCATGTCTAGGGTTAAGCATAGTAGAAGTGTTTATCTGGCTTGAATATGCATCATTTCTTTCATTCATCCACCAATTTTCCAACATTTTTGTTGAGTTTGTAATGTTCCCGAGCAGCTCTGATATACAACCTAGGAGAGTTTCTTGGGGTGATAACATTAATTGGTGCCACTGCCGAGGAGAGAAGAATCGAAGCTTAGCTTCCCTAAGAGAACGACACAGTTCCAATATTTGATGATAGACAAGGTTTGGACACATATTTTGGTTGTAATCATCTATCCGGCAACTCCATTGGAGGAAGACCAAGCTTTGGCGACTCCACATTGCAGTTCTAGTGCAGTTGGTGAGGCATGTTCAGAGATATCTTCAGAAATCATCAGCTGAACCAGTGCCTGATCCTGAGAAAATTTCCAAATCGAAGAAAGCATCTCAAAAAGGGGCATCAGGATCAGGTAAGCCTTAAAAGTTCCATGTATCTCTGTTAGTGAATGTCACCTTCAGGGATTGATATAGCTCCTTAGTCATTCATTTCCCTTTCGGACCTCAGTACAAAAAGGCATCCATGTTGTCCATCATATTCCTTTGTTTATGGCATTCTTTTCATTGATTCATTCCACTCAATCCACCAGTATCCCTTTCATATACCTTAGTCATGGCAGGCTAGCAAGCTCTTACAAAGATAGAACGAATAGTTGATGCTAGGTATGGACCCTTAGTCTTGCCTACACCTTTGAATGCCATGCCTACAGGAGATTATCAATGAAGAGCATTTAGAGTCCTTTTACAGCTATGCTGATAACCTGGATATCAATGAAGAGGATGTCTGGATGAGGGTTTTTGTCCAAAGCCTAGATGGGGAAGCCAGAAAATGGTTCAGAGAATTACCCCCTATGTCCATTGTAGACATTGAAGCCCTAGATGATGTATTTTTAAAGCACTGTGGGAATAATAAAGATCTGCTCTTTTATCATGATGAATTTGGGAACTTGCAGAGAGAAGATGGTGAGCTGTTGTCTGAATTTAACATCAGATTCAATCATATGTACAGCAGAATGCCAGCTGAAGTAAGACCTACCCCTGCTTCTACTATGCTTACTTATGCTAATACCTTCGATTCTCAATTATGCCTACTGTTAAGAGAAAGAATATGTACTTCTTTGGCTGATATGCAAGCTGCAGCCTTTGAAGTAGAAGCAAACATTATTACTGCAAAAAGACTCGAAGGAGATGCTGAAAGGAGAATACGGGGGGTGAATCCTCATCATTCTCAGAGCCCGAGATTGATGAATTAGCTAGGATGATTGAGTTCTTGGCCTCTGAAGTTTCCAAATTAAAAACTGAGCAGTCTTCTGAGGAAGCAGGAGCTCATTGTTCCTTTTCTTTTCCAACTCCATATCCCTGTAGAGGAACACAGGAGCAGATGCAGATTTTGCAAAGACATAAAGTTACAAATGAAGATCAAAGGGTGAAGACCCTTTTACAGAATATAGTCATGGAAGAAGAGAATCCTGATGAGGAGGAAGTCCATGGTTTGGAAGGTGCTCCTTTCCTAACCAGAGATACATATGAAAATCATTATCAAGAGGCACTGCTAGTCAGTTTGTTGTAGCTGTAGAACAACAAGCTTTTCAACAACAGCAATCAACAGAAGGCATTGTCATCTTCCAAGAATCTATGCTCAATGTTAACTCATCTTCTCATAGCTATGCAGATCTGCAAATTAGCCAGCCTATTTTTGTTCCCGGACCAGTGATCAAGAAGGGAGAGGAAAGATCTCCATCATCTTTTGTTTCTCTGTTTGCTCAAAAAACAACCCCTCCATGTTGCCCCTTGAACACTGAGGCAGAACAAAATTCAATGCTCAAGGCTGAAACTGATCATCTCAATCTTAATATTTTGATGTCTGCTCAGGTGGCCTCCACACAGATTGAAAGGGCAGCTTTTCAGATGACAGAGGAAGAAGATGTGCAGTTATGGGACTCCTCCTTCGATAAGGATTGTTCAAAGAAAGATTCAGGAGCAGATAATTTCCATGTGTCCCCTGCACAAGAATGCAGTGGTGCATCTTTCATATTAGTTATGCAGACTACAAAAGACACAGACAAGTACACATCAGTTATAATTATTCAGTAGTTGTACAGAGGCTCCTGTGAAGAACATCCAAGGAGGAGAGCACACAGAAGGGGAATGAAATTTGATCCCTATCTACCTATCAAGCTCAAATGTCCTAAAATGTTTGAGTTGGATGATCAAATAAATCCTGTTTTGCAGCTCTATGATGAAGGGGCCCAGAGCAGGAGAAAGAATTTTGATAGCCCAACAAATGGGCAGTTTTTGAAGCTTTAATTTTTCAGGCCTTAATGATTGTAAGCAATTTCTTTTTCAGGTTTTAGAGTAGACTTGATTTGACTCCATGCCCAATGGATACTAGTAAATGTTTTGGAAGTTGAGTTTTGCATGAAGGCATTGGTCTACAGTTCTTGAGACCTGAGGATCTCATCCCCAGAAGGAGCCAGTGTTAGCTCTGCTATATATTTCAGTGCTTAAAGGTGTTCTTAAAGGTCAAATTCAGGTCTGGTGGTGGAATTTTTCCGAAAGGGCCTCGCAGCACTCGTTCCCCTTCTTCTTCTGCAAGTTTCCTCATACCCTCTTAACCCCTCGGTCTCTATTTTGCTTCTGTTAACTTCTTCATTCCTCGCCTCTCCCTATTTCCCTGCTTAGTTTCTTTTACTCTGTTGCCTTTGTTTTAACCCTCCAAAGCTCTTCGTAGTCCATATTTCTATAACCCCGAGCGCCATGTTCGAATGGTTATATCACCAAACCATGTGTCTCGGTGCTTCCAGTTAACCCCACCCTTCCTCAGTCCTTCATCGTTCTCTAATCTCCACCATTGATCACCCCAATCTAACGGTCTCCATGATCTCTGCCTGCAGGTTAAACCTCGTGCATGTTCCCCTCCATCCGACCGTCTGTCGCGCAATCAACGGTGGACGCTTGTCCCGACCGCATGAATTGCGCGTGCGTTAACCCGCGGGGGCAGTGGTTTTTGTCTGCCAAGTGTTGTTTTCTCACTGGATCACTGCCCGTTATACGGATACCATCGTTGCTCCCTAGGCGGTGCGAGGGATATTTCCCACCCGCAAAACTGCCTTCCCCTGCTCGTTAACTGTCGATCACCTTCGCCGCCCGATAGACGTCAAATCTGCCCGACTGCGATCCGACAGCCCTCATTTGTCTGATCCCGTTTTATTCCGATATCCATTGTAGACTGATCTCTACCACTCATTTGTTTAATCCAACAGCTGCTATTGATCCCTGTTGCGCCTCTGTGTCTTTCATCACCTCCCGCCATCAGATCTCAGTTGTCCATCTGAGTCATCCAACGATTAATACTCATTCTCGGCTCTTGTCCGTTTTCAATGCAATTTTCGTGTCAGTGGCAGTCCTGTATACCCGAAGAAGAAGAGAGCCCATGGTTCAATACTCTGTGTATTTAATCCTCAGCAACCGCATTTAAATGACAGAATGGTCGAAGGACAAAAAGGACACCCTCGAGCAGTTCAAAAATTTATCAGTGATGGGGCATGCTCCATATTGTACTTCACCTGTTCTGAGGAGGACTGCAGAGCACCAGAAAAGGCTGATTTGTTCATTAAGATAATCATATTGTAGCAGAGCCCCATATCTAAATTGTAAATGTGTTAGTTGGTCCATTATGACCCCTCCACGCATAGTTTAGCAGACTATTTTTGTAAACCAACCTCAATATATATCCAGAAGACAGAATGTAATAGGGGATGAATGTTATTTTGGTGTAAACTTCAACTTTTGGAGACTGCAACTATTGTGATACCTGCAGCTTCTGGCCTTCATTTTCAGCTAATGCAAGCTTCTTTTGCTATTAATTTCTCACTTTCCACTTCTTCGTTTTTGTTCCAGGCTGTGCCTGTTATGCATTTATTCATGTGCTATAAATGTTTAGCATTAGGGGGCTGCCATCCCACCTTTGTATTTGGATCTAGCATGTGTCATTGAATTTGTATGCAAGTTTCTGTTGTTTTAATGCCAGAGAGCTGTCATCCTATTTGTGCATTAGGAAATAGATTTATAGACCTTTTAACTAGTTGCAGCTAGCCATCACAGGGTCCTCTGCATCTGCTGGTGTGATTGGTATTCTCCATTATCACATTTTCCTTAAACTGTGAGTAATTGGTGGTCTAAAGCCTTATAGTCTAGGGGTGTTCTGATCCAGGTGGACGTTGGTGGCCACCCACCTATCCCATTTGGACCCCCACAACTGTCTCTTTCAGTTTTTCAGTTTCCTTAATTATAGCACAATTTACTATTTTTAGCAGTCTTTCGGGTCCTAAACTTCCGGAGCCGTTTAGAGGCCCTAAACGACGTTTTTTGAGAAATCCACCGCCAACGATTTTTCAATTAAAAATCGCCTTTTCCGTCGTAGTCCTCAGAGAGATCTTTCCAACGGGCTACATGCGCGTCAAACGGAGATAATACGACCAATTCGCAACCCCGGGAAGTTGGGTGTCCAACTCACCCCAAAACGGGGCCCACAATTTGGCGTTTCATCTTCTAGGGTTAGGTTTTGGAATGTGAAGGGTTTTCCATTGTTTCTCAATAATAAATAGGCCTTCGAGCCTCATTGTAAAGACACTTCGAAACAGTTGAGAGGCATGTAGCCGACACATCTCTTCTCAGAGATAAGCTACCATCGCCCTAGCTGGGTTATTTCTATTTGTAAGCATATTTCAGTATTCTCCATTAATGAAATGAAGTATTATTTCCGCTGCATCTCTGTTTTTATGGTTATCGCATCTCTGTATTTATGGTTATCTCTGTAATCTATTGCGTTCCTGCTTAAATATGGATCAATGGTATCAGAGCGGTCTGCTTTTTCTCTGTTTTTCTTTGCATGTCCCCAACGAGGTCGGGATATAAGGAGTTAGGGCTTGAATTGGTCGAACCTTTGCAAGACCAGCCTCACAAATCTCGACGACCTCCCGTGTCGGATGAGAAGAAATACGAGGGGGCAGGAGATCCTATCAGAATCTTGCTCAAAGAAGCCCTCGAGCGGCAAAGTAACGCGATGATGGATAGCTTTGTGCAGATCCTTCAGCGGCTACCCAGAGGCGACGCATCAGCTTCCAACATCTACTCTGGAAACGCCACACCGTTTAAGGTACAAGTTAATTTTGAAATCCCCACCTTCGAGGGTCAAATAGACGCAGATGCCGTAAATAAATGGTTAAATCTGCTAGATGGGTATTTTTTTGTTCATGAATTTTCAAGTCGGGAAAAGATTGTTTTCTCTCTTCTCAAAGCAGCCCCCCACCTCAAGGACTGGTGGGAAACATACTGCGAGCAGAAGGATGAAAGTACAGGCTCACTGTTTTCAGCCGCCCCCACTTGGAATTACTTCCGGGATGCCATCAAGGAGCAATACTACCCTGTAAAAAGTTATGAGGACAAATACATCAAATGGACCACACTGCGGCAGGGACGAGACCAAGATGTACCAGAGTTCACAAATATTTTTCATACCCTTCGCACAGAGTTGGGTATCAAAGATTCTGAGTTGCATCTGGTACTCAAATACCGCGGCTGCCTACACAGATACATCCAGGAAGAGATGGAGTTCTTGAACATCTCCTCACTTGGCACAGCATACCGATACACTGTCAAAATCGAGCAAAAGTTCACACAGAAGAAGCGAGACTTTGGATCTGCAAATCCGAAGCCTAAAGGACAAAGCCAAGGCGGGGTGACCCAAGACAACCCCTCTACGCTGCAAGAAAAGAACAACACCACGAAGCCGAAGAAGGACACAGGAAAGTGGTGTGAGTTCCACAAGAGTCCCACTCATAACACAAGTGAGTGTCGGACCAAGCAGTCGCTGGTGGTCGAGTTGAAGGCTTCCGAATCAGATGCATGTTTCGACTCTGAGTCAGAACCCGACAAGGGGAATGACAAAGGGAAGCAGATCATTGATGCGGATCCCAGCGCCACTGTTGCTACTGCCAAGATCCAGAAAAATGAGCCCGAAGATCTAGAGGAGGGGGAACGTCTTTTCCACTCACAAATGTGGGTGAAGGGTTCACCGCTGCAATTCATTGTCGATAGTGGCAGCCAAAAGAACCTCATTTCAGCAGAGGTCGTGAAGCGGTTGGGCCTACCAACTACACCACACCCACAACCATACAATATCGGTTGGCTTCACGAAGGACGAGATCTCAAAGTTCGCCAACAGTGTCGCCTTCCCTACAGCATCAAGCCCTTCACAGAAGAGGTATTGTGTGATGTTACACCTCTGGATGTTTGTGATGTACTATTAGGCCAGCCATACTTGTGGAGGCGACATGTTGTGTATGAGTCAAGGCCTCACGTTGTCATCATTTCGTTGGATAATTCATTATACAGGATACCGGAGGTAGCCCCACCTACCGCCACCTCTTTGATCACTGCTAAGAAAGGCAGCAAGCTCATCTCACAGACTAGGAAATTTATTTTTGTCTGGTTCGCTCCCAAAGTAAGGGGAAGATCGGTTCTACATCCATGACCCCCGTGAAGGGTTCCTCCACACAGCGGCAACAACAGAGGGATACAGTCTTGACAGAACACAGGAACAACTTCTCCTTACCCGGAGGGGTACCACACAAGTTTCAGGTGGGCAACAAAGTTTGGTTACATTTGCAGAGGGAGCGCCTTAATAGAACCCATCAGAAACTCATATCGCTTCGACATGGTCCTTACACCAGTAACAAGGTTGTGGGAAACAATGTTTTGAAGCACAGCATTCCTCCATTCCTTCACTTGCACCGATTGTTCAATGTGGACCATCGCCGACCATGCTTCCCACCATTTCTGGACACATTAGAGATTGCAGAACAGCTCACTAGAGACCCAGCTCAGCAGAAGCTTCCTCATCTCAGGGAGGAACTCAACGCAATGGGGACCATTGCTTCCTAAGGGGGGAGGAATAATCCAGGTGGACGTTGGTGGCCACCCACCTATCCCATTTGGACCCCCACAGCTGTCTCTTTCAGTTTTTCAATTTCCTTAATTATAGCACAGTTTACTATTTTTAGCAGTTTTTCGGGTCCTAAACTTCCGGAGCCGTTTTGAGGCCCTAAACGACGTTTTTTGGGAAATCCACCGCCAGTGATTTTTGTGATAAAAATTGCCTTTTCCGTCGTAGTCCTCGGAGAGATCTTTCCAACGGGTTATCATGCGCGTCAAACGGAGATAATACGACCAATTCGCAACCCCGGGAAGTTGGGTGTCCAACTCACCCCAAAACGGGGCCCACAATTTGGCGTTTCATCTTCTAGGGTCAGGTTTTGGAATGTGAAGGGTTTTCCATTGTTTCTCAATAATAAATAGGCCTTCGAGCCTCATTGTAAAGACACTTCGAAACAGTTGAGAGGCATGTAGCCGACACATCTCTTCTCAGAGATAAGCTACCATCGCCCTAGCTGGGTTATTTCTATTTGTAAGCATATTTCGGTATTCTCCATTAATGAAATGAAGTATTATTTCCGCTGCATCTCTGTTTTTATGGTTATCGCATCTCTGTATTTATGGTTATCTCTGTAATCTATTGCGTTCCTGCTTAAATCTGGATCAATGGTATCAGAGCGGTCTGCTTTTTCTCTGTTTTTCTTTGCATGTCCCCAACAAGGTCGGGATATAAGGAGTTAGGGCTTGAATTGGTCGAACCTTTGCAAGACAATCCTCGCAAATCTCGACGACCTTCCATGGCAGATGAGAAGAAATACGAGGGGGCAGGAGATCCTATCAGAATCTTGCTCGAAGAAGCCCTCGAGTGGCAAAGGAACGCGATGATGGATAGCTTTGCGCAGATCCTTCAGCGGCTACCGAGAGGCGACGCATCAACTTCCAACAGCTACTCTGGAAACGCCACACCGTTTAAGGTACAAGTTAATTTTGAAATCCCCATCTTCGAGGGTCAAATAGACGCAGATGTCGTAGATAAATGGTTAAATCTGCTAGATGGGCATTTTTCTGTTCATGAATTTTCAAGTCGGGAAAAGATTGTTTTCGCTCTTCTCAAAGCAGCCCCCCACGTCAAGGACTGGTGGGAAACATACTGCGAGCAGAAGGATGAAAGTACAGGCTCACTGTTTTCAGCCGCCCCCACTTGGAATGACTTCCGGGATGCCATCAAGGAGCAGTACTACCCTGTAAAAAGCTATGAGGACAAATACATCAAATGGACCACACTGCGGCAGGGACGAGACCAAGGTGTACCAAAGTTCACAAATATTTTTCATACCCTTCGCACACAGTTGGGTATCAAAGATTCTGAGCTGCATCTGGTACTCAAATACCACGGCTGCCTACACAGATACATCCAGGAAGAGATGGAGTTCTTGAACATCTCCTCAATCGGCACAGCATACCGATACACTGTCAAAATCGAGCAAAAGTTCAAACAGAAGAAGCGAGACTTTGGATCTGCAAATCCGAAGCCCAAAGGACAAAGCCAAGGCAGGGTGACCCAAGACAACCCCTCTATGCTGCAAGAAAAGAACAACACCACGAAGCCGAAGAAGGACACAGGAAAGGGGTTTGAGTTCCACAAGAGTTGTCAGACCAAGCAGTCATTGGTGGCCGAGTTGAAGGCTTCCGAATCAGATGCATGTTCCGACTCTGAGTCAGAACCCGACAAGGGGAATGACAAAGGGAAGAAGATACTTGATGCGGATCCCAGCGCCACTGTTGCTACTGCCAAGATCCAGAAAAATGAGCCCGAAGATCCAGAGGAGGGGGAACGTCTTTTCCACTCACAGATGTTGGTGAAGGGTTCACCGCTGGAATTCATTGACGATAGTGGCAGCCAAAAGAACCTCATTTCAGCAGAGGTCGTGAAGCGGCTGGGCCTACCAACTACACCACACCCACAGCCGTACAGTATAGGTTGGCTTCACGAAGGACGAGATCTCAAATTTCGCCAGCAGTGCCGCCTTCCCTACAGCATCAAGCCCTTCACAGAAGAGGTATTGTGTGATGTTACACCTCTGGATGTTTGTGATGTAATATTAGGCGAGCCATACTTGTGGAGGCGACATGTTGTGTATGAGTCAAGGCCTCGTGTTGTCATCATTTCGTTGGATAATTCATTATACAGGATACCGGAGGTAGCCCCACCTACCGCCACCTCTTTGATCACTGCTAAGAAAGGCAGCAAGCTCATCTCACAGACTAGGAAATTTATTTTCTGTCTAGTTCGCTCCCAAAGTAAGGGGAAGATCGGTTCTACATCCATGACCCCCGTGAAGGGTTCCTCCACACAGCGGCAGCAACAGAGGGATACAGTCTTGACAGAACACAGGAACAACTTCTCCTTCCCCGGAGGGGTACCACACAAGTTTCAGGTGGGCGACAAAGTTTGGTTACATTTGCAGAGGGAGCGCCTTACTAGAACCCATCAGAAACTCAGATCGCTTCGAAATGGTCCTTACACCAGTAACAAGGCTGTGGGAAACAATGCTTTGAAGCACAACATTCCTCCATTCCTTCGCTTGCACCGATTGTTCAATGTGGACCATCGCCGACCATGCTTCCCACCATTTCTGGACACATCAGAGATTGCAGAACAGCTCACTAGAGACCCATCTCAGCAGAAGCTTCCTCATCTCAGGGAGGAACTCAACGAAATGGGTACCATTGCTTCCTAAGGAGGGAGGAATGATACAGGTGGACGTTGGTGGCCACCCACCTATCCCATTTGGACCCCCACAACTGTCTCTTTCAGTTTCCTTAATTATAGCACAGTTTACTATTTTTAGCAGTTTTTCGGGTCCTAAACTTCCGGAGCCGTTTTGAGGCCCTAAACGACGTTTTTTGGGAAATCCACCGCCAGTGATTTTTTTGATAAAAATCGTCTTTTTCGTCATAGTCCTCGGAGAGATCTTTCCAACGGGCTATCATGCGCGTCAAACGGAGATAATACGACCAATTCGCAACCCCGGGAAATTGGCTGTCCAACTCACCCCAAAACGGGGCCCACAATTTGGCGTTTCATCTTCTAGGGTTAGGTTTTGGAATGTGAAGGGTTTTCCATTGTTTCTCAATAATAAATAGGCCTTCGAGCCTCATTGTAAAGACACTTCGAAACAGTTGAGAGGCATGTAGCCGACACATCTCTTCTCAGAGATAAGCTACCATCGCCCTAGCTGGGTTATTTCTATTTGTAAGCATATTTCAGTATTCTCCATTAATGAAATGAAGTATTATTTCCGCTGCATCTCTGTTTTTATGGTTATCGCATCTCTGTATTTATGGTTATCTCTGTAATCTATTGCGTTCCTGCTTAAATCCGGATCATGTTCACCCATGTTTGGGGTTAAGCATAGTAGAAGTGGTTATCTGGCTTGAATATGCAGCATTTCTTTCATTCATCCACCAATTTTCCAACATTTTTGTTGATTTTGTAATGTTCCCAAGCATCTCTGATATACAACCTAGGAGAATTTCTTGGGGTAATAACAGGGTCTTTGTATAAGAATTTTTGTATTGTTGTAGTTTACATGGTGATTGTAGGTTGTCATGTTATTTTTATGTGAGAGTTCTCTGAAGGAGAACATTTCCTTGAAGGGGAAAGAACCACATGGTTATCAACTAATCAGGGACTTATTATTTAGCTCAAAAATCAAAGTTCTCGTAATGGCTCGAAACCTGAACGAATATGTATGTCTCGGCAAAACGATTCTAACGCAATTCGTTTCACTGAAAATCAAGTTTGTATGAGGAAGTTATTGAGTTCTGTCTGCTTTGTCAAACAGGGGAAATTTATAATAAAAAATTCACAGTCAGCAGTCCATACTACTGACGTGGCAAGTGACTGTGCAAGGTAAAAGTTCGGTCAACATCCACTTGGAGCTTGCCAAGTGTCATATTGTGGCTGGTTATCAGGTTGGTGACATGGCACATTTCTAGTGGTTTGAATTGAACCAATGAAGATGGGACAAGTGGCAAGCCCAAAGGCTGCCACGTGTCCCTCCCTAAAGGTTGGGTTGGTACGCATCAAAATTTTTATGGAGGCATCGGGGTTTGACCCTGCGACCTCATCTGCATAGTCCAAGCACCATACCATTATACCACGCCACAATTTCTTAACCATAGTGGGTCATCGCATATATTTATTGTGTAACTGTTTTGGAGTTGGCGGTTAGGAGGGACAGCCCTCACATGTGAACAACCCAATGGTGACATCAAACCATTTCCAAATGGTGGATAACACACAACATAAACCATAACCCTCACGGTTAATGCCACCATGTGACACCTCTGCGGAAACCGTCAGGCTAACGGTTTCAGAAGCATTAGCAGAAACCATGTTGGAAGCCACACCAAGTGTCCGCCTCCTCCAAGACCATCAGGGTAATAGTTAGACTAATCATGCTTATTGCGCTAATCTGCCATTAACCTCCAATTAATCCATAATTAACACTAATAAAACTATCAGTTAAGCGGAGTTTAATTCGGCGACAGTTTTGGTTGTACCACCAGATTGGGAGGTTTCTCCAATTTTAGTGAACTTAACTGGAGTTTCTCCAGTTTTGGAGGAGGTTTTCTAGGAAAAACAGTTTGAGTCATAACTGGAGCATTTTTCGACCAAATGGAACTCAGGAAAAGGTGTTCCTAGCAAATTTCAACATTATGAACACATTGAAACAGGTCTCAGGAGTAATAGAGCTTTATAAACATCATTTTTTACATATTGAGCTAATAGAGAACCAAGCCATGGGAGTTGGACCAAGGAGATGTAGCCCAGGAGGGGTGAACTCCATCAAAACACTGTGTTAAGTGTTCAATTGATGGTTTGTTGTACTTTTTATTGCTTTTGTTCAAGACTTGTCTTTTATGCTATTTTTTTCATGAATGTCACATTAAAACTTGATAAAATTTACATGTTTCCAATCACAAACAACCTAAGGAAACCTATGCATAGGAAGAAATAGACAAGCATTTGTTTATAAATCTATAATTGAAATTAGCACAACAAAACTAACATTCAATAATAGATCAAGTTGGTATCAGAGAAAAGGTTTATTTGCTTGACTGCTTGAGTTTTGTGCATGTAGGGTTTTAATGGTTGCAAAATTGTGATGCTTACAAGGTTAAAGTTGCAGAGAGGAGAAGGGAAACCGTTGGTTGCTACTCTTGAGGTAATTCCTAGAAGAAGGAGAGCCACAACAATCTCCACCCAAAGTTCCAATTCCAGCTGCACTTGAAACACCTCAAGTTTTGCCTTCAATTGAGATTGAAGAGTTACAAGTAGTACCAAAAGCTGAGCCTAAATCCACAACCATCATGTCAAGAGCAAGAGATACTGAAGTCCTTTAAAAAGAGGAAGCATTCAAGAAAGATTTCTATGACTTGACTGACATGGTTAGAGTCCTCTATGAAGAGAGGAACACTAGAATGGTTGGAGAGAGTTCTAATCCTCCACATGGAGAAGGAAGCTCAGGAGAGAAAAAAGATGATAAGAAGGATTCAAAGGGTAATGGAGGAAATCCACATCCCTCCACCATCTTCATCATCTTACCCATCATCTTCATCATCCTCAACATCTCAAACAACAACATCTTCACTTCCACTACAAAAACTGTCCATACTCATTCCCAAACCCTAAAAGGAAAAACTACCTCACTCAAATTGGACATTAAGTTTGAACTTCCCATGTACAATGGTGAAGTGCATGTAGAATTGGAAGGTATACTGCAGAATTCAGAACCTTCAAGAAGATGACATAAAGATCCAGTTGGCTTCATTGAGGCTAGAAGGAGCAGCATTAGTCTGGTGGGAAGAAAAGACTCAAGAGGAAATGTGAATTCATGGTAAGATATCCATTTCTTGGATTGAATTTTTTTCTACAATTAAAAGACAATTTTACCCTTTAGCATAGATGCAAAAAGCCATTATCAGTTGGCAGAATTTTAGGTAGCTTAAAGGACAAACAGGCCAAGACTATACCCAGGAGTTTAGAAAGAGGGCTTTGTTGTTAGGAGTAAATTTGAATTCCCAAGATACACTATTGAAATATATTGGGGGTTTATATTCCTATTTGAAACATATTATCCTTATGTTCAATCCAAAAAATTTGGATGAGGTATGTGTGCAAGCCACACACCTTGAAGCAAGGAGAAAGAACATTCAGGAAGAGGGTAGTAAGAAGAAGCCTTTCAAGGGTAAGGTGAAAGAGAAGGGAGGAAAATGGAAGAGAAAAAAGAATGCAAGTGTGAATAAAGAAGGGGAGAAAACCATATGCCAACATTGTTCCAAACTTGGGCATGATGAAGCCCATTGTTGGAAATTACATCCTGAACTAAGGCCTAAGAAACAAAACAATAAGGGAAAACAAAAGACGACCGCTACCACACAACATGACCTTGGATCATATAATCGTGATGAGACCAAGATTTCAACCATAGTCACAAAAGGAAAATAAGTTGTTGCAAGCACTAGTTCCTCACACAGTCAAAACAACATTCCAAATGAAGAATCAAGAATAGAATTATTCCATGTAAGAGTGATTTCAAATCATACAAAGATTGATGCATTCTTTGATAGTGGGTCACAAACAAACTTAATTTCAAAATACTTGGTCAAAATGCTTAACCTTGAAATTGTACCTCATCATAAGCCATATCCATTGGGTTGGATAGTCACTAATGCAAATTACAGTTTAAAAGGAAGTGCTTATTCAAGTTCGCCATTACTGAAAAGTTCATTGATGAAGTTGAGTTAGATATAGTTCCACTTGACATATCAGGAATCATTTTGGGTAGTCCTTATTTGTATGATGGGAAAGCCGTATTTTATCGCCATGAGAACAAATACTTATTGCTCAAGAATGGGGTGGAGTACATTGTGAGAGCCCATCGCAAAAAGCTGAACATTTCTTTGGTTAATGCAGGTGAGATGAAGAGACTAGTAAATGCAAGTAAAAATTTTGTGCTTCTCATGATCAAGATAAATAATGATATTGATTATGAATCTTTTGAAGGTTGTGATGAAAAATTAAAATCTCATTTGTTTGATGTAGTAAGCAAGCATGGCGAGATGTTTCAGGAACCAAAGGGGTTACCTCCCAAGAGGGGAATTCAACATGAGATACAGCTGCAGCAGGATTTTCCACTTACAAACATTGGCATGGATCGCATGTCGATTATGGAGAGCATGGAAATCAAGAAGAAAATTCAAGAATTGCTGAACAAACATATCATACGCCCATCTACTTCGCCATGTGGTTCACCCATTGTTTTGGTGCCAAAGAAAAACGAGACTTAGCGCATGTGTGTGGATTTCCGTGCACTGAAAAAATCACGGTAAAGAACCGGTATCCACTCCCAAGAATTGATGATTTACTTCATCAGTTGAGGTATGCAAAGTATTTCACTAAGTTAGACTTACGAAGTGGTTATCATCAAGTTAGAATAGTTGAAGAGGACATTTGGAAAACCACATTTAAAACTAAACAATGATTGTTTGAGTGGCTTGTTATGCCTTTCGGTCTTACAAATGCTCCATCTACTCTCATGAGAGTTATGAATGATGTATTGAGACCATTTCTAGATGACCTTGTCATTGTGTACTTGGATGATATTCTCATATTTAGCAAATCTAGAGATGAACATGTCATGCATGTAAACAAAGTACTTGATGTCTTGAGAAAAGAACTATTGTTTTTAAAGATGTCAAAGTGTGAATTTGGCAAGACTTCTTCAGTGTATTTAGGACACATTGTTGGAGGAGGTGAGCTGAAGATAGACCCCTCTAAAGTTGGGTTCATTCTGAATTGGCCCAAGCCCAATACAATTACAAAGGTAAGAAGCTTTTTAGGGGCAACACAATATTGGAGGAAATTTATTGCTAATTTTCTTCCATTGCAACACCATTACATGCATTGACTAGTGTTAAGAAAGTATTCCATTAGAGAGATGTACAGCAAAAAGCATTTGATGCTTTGAAGCAAAATATTAGTTCAACATTGGTATTGGCTCTTCCGGATCTTAGACAACGATTTGAGATTCAAATGGATGCTAGTGGTTACGCCATGGGAGAAGTTCTTATGCGGCATGGTAAGCCCATTTCATTTCATTCTGAAATTTTTAATGGAGTTGTGACTAACTATCATACTTATGAAAAAGAACTTTACACATTGATACATAATGTAAAAAAATGGAAACACTACTTGATGGGAAAGGAGACCATTATCCATACCAACCATCAACCATTGCAGTACTTACAGTCACAGTCAAAGTTGCAGCAATCATGACACTTCAGATGGATGGGTTTTCTACAACAGTTTCATTTGGTTATCAAATATAAAAAGGTAATCTACAATAAGGCAGCTTATATGCTTTCTAGGCCTATTATAAATTCATCTTTTATCCGCAAGAATAATTATGTTTTGCATGAAAGTTACATTGATAAATATGCATATGATAATGAATTTTGAGATGTGTATGCAAGCTTGAGTCAAGGAAACCAAATTGAAGAGTTGGATTACCATGTACATAACAATTTTTTATATCACTTGGGCAAGTTTTGTATTCCACAGGGAGAAAGAAATAATATCATAAGGGAGGCGCACACTTCATTGATTGCTGGACACTTTGGTGTAGGAAAGACAATAGCGAATCTCCAAAGGTATTGTTATTGGCCATGCATATTTGATAATGTATCTCGTTTCATTAGAGGATGTTCTTTGTGTGCAACAAGTAAGCCTAGTAATAGGAAATTAGGATTGTACATTCCATTTCTAGTACCTTCATATCCATGGGAGAGTATCTCAATGGATTTTTGTAGGAGGTCTTCCATCGTCAAGGAAAGGTCATGATTACTTGTATGTAGTTGTAGACAGGTTCAATAAAATGTGTATAATAAAACCATGTAAAAAGAAAAATACAGCTGAACAAACAACTCATATTTTCTTCCAAAACATTTGGGTTCTGTTGATGCCTCGAAAATCGCTGCAACAACATCGGGGAAAACCACCCAGTCCGGACCTTAAATGCATCTCCTTTTCCGTTTGGTGTGGTGGCTCTGACTGGAAATAAGGGTACCGGTTTCCCAATAATAATGGTTCCTTCAATTGAACCGTAGTTGTTGATGTTTCCTGACCAATTGTTACTTGAGGTGTGCTGAAACCTTGTGAACTTTTAGGATTATTTATAATGGAATCAAATTGTTGCCATTCTTTAAGGAGTTTGAGATCAATCTGAGTATCTATATCGATATGTTCACTGTCTTGTTCCTATTCTTTCTCCTGTTCTGGCTCTTTTCCTTTTTCGGGAATCTTCTCCATAGCAGGAGGTTTATCAACAATTTGTTGTTCAGCCTCGCTTGACTGGATTGCTGGGGTAGTAGCTAATAAGTCCAGAGGCAGAGTTTGCAGCCTCTGTTCTCTGAGCCTATTGAATTCTACCAGCCCTTCATCTTTATATCTCATCTTGGCCAATGTTTTTACCTGAAATAATGATTCTGTTGAGGAGAACAGGTCATCAGATTCATCTTTTTCATGATCAAACTTTTTGAGTTTGGCTTGTTCAAGAACGTTATAGGAAACTTTCCTTGGATCATATTGGCTGTTAAGAATGGTTGCAAGATTGAGCATGTTTATTTTTCCTGCCTCCTTTTCTGCATGTTTATAATCATGGAGAGTGTAAACACCACATCTCAAAGGGAATGTAGGCCATACCTTCGTTTTAGAAGTTCTAAGAGTTTTTGATGTTCCTGTTGTTGTCATCAGGGGAGAATGCGTCAATAGATAAATCATTTTAATGTTTTCATCTAGCCTGAAAACGGTTATCAATACAAAACATAAACTGATTCAATCTTAGCAAATTCAACTCTTACCCTGTCATCCATGTTCTCTTAAGGAGAAAATTGTTCATCCCATTCATAAAAGTTTATAATTACTCAGAGTGTAATTCTAAAATATACATGATATAAAAGATAAGAGGTCTTATTACAACATGCTTACCATGATCATAAGGGGAATAGTTCAACTGACATTACCAATACTGCATACCAAAACAGGGTAATGGCTTCTAATTATAAGACAAGGGGTCTCATCACGAGCCAACTTGTTCAGTTAAATTACAACCAGTGAATGGCATTGTCTAAACAGCTGGCCACCAAACCAGGACAATGGCTTTTTATCTTACAAAATAAGAAAAAATAAAAATATGGAGACATATTTTTGGATTCATTCTTTTTTATTATACTCTGAAATGGATGGAATAATGAATGATCAAATGGTCAAAAAGGTATCCCTGTCGAGACTATAGACGTTTGCTGGCAATAGAGGCTCTACCTATGACAAAGGAGTCATTATAAAGCTAAGTTGGAAAAGTCTTTTGTTTTATCATTATCAACCAATTAAGGCTATTTTAAAACTTAGAATGTATTTAATTTTAACAAGAGAAGAAAATAGCAGAAATAGTTATTACTATATTCAGGATTTATGATTATCTAGTTATATTAGAATTCTTCTATTAGATGAGATTTCCAGATTAAGAAAGTTTAAGTATTTTAATTAATTTCTCAAAAGACTTTTCCAACTTAGCTTTATAATGACTCCTTTGTCATAGGTAGAGCCTCTGTTGCCAGCAAACGTCTATAGTCTCGACAGGGATACCTTTTAACCATTTGATCATTCATTATTCCATCCATTTCAGAGTATAATAAAAAAGAATGAATCCAAAAATATGTCTCCATATTTTTGTATCACTTTTTCTTTTTTCTTATTTTGTAAGATAAAAAGCCATTGTCCTGGTTTGGTGGCCAGCTGTTTAGACAATGCCATTCACTGGTTGTAATTTAACTGAACAAGTTGGCTCGAAATGAGACCCCTTGTCTTATAATTAGAATCCATTACCCTGTGGGAAACAACGCTTTGAAGCACAACATTCCTCCATTCCTTCGCTTGCACCGATTGTTCAATGTGGACCATCGCCGACCATGCTTCCCACCATTTTTGGACACATCAGAGATTGCAGAACAGCTCACTAGAGACCCAACTCAGCAGAAGCTTCCTCATCTCAGGGAGGAACTCAACGCAATGGGGACCATTGCTTCCTAAGGGGGGAGGAATGATCCAGGTGGACGTTGGTGGCCACCCACCTATCCCATTTGGACCCCCACAATTGTCTCTTTCAGCTTTTTGGTTTCCTTAATTATAGCACAGTTTACTATTTTTAGCAGTTTTTCGGGTCCTAAACTTCCGGAGCCGTTTTGAGGCCCTAAACGACTTTTTTTGGGAAATCCACCGCCAGCGATTTTTTTGTTAAAGATCACCTTTCTGGTCGTAGTCCTCGGAGAGATCTTTCCAACGGGCTATCATGCACGTCAAACGGAGATAATACGACCAATTCGCAACCCCGAGAAGTTGGTTGTCCAACTCACCCCAAAACGGGGCCCACAATTTGGCGTTTCATCTTCTAGGGTTAGGTTTTGGAATGTGAAGGGTTTTCCATTGTTTCTCAATAATAAATAGGCCTTCGAGCCTCATTGTAAAGACACTTCGAAACAGTTGAGAGGCATGTAGCCGACACATCTCTTCTCAGAGATAAGCTACCATCACCCTAGCTGGGTTATTTCTATTTGTAAGCATATTTCAGTATTCTCCATTAATGAAATGAAGTATTATTTCCGCTGCATCTCTGTTTTTATGGTTATCGCATCTCTGTATTTATGGTTATCTCTGTAATCTATTGCGTTCCTGCTTAAATCCGGAACATGTTCACCCATGTTTGGGGTTAAACATAGTAGAAGTGGTTATCTGGCTTGAATATGCAGCATTTCTTTCATTCATCCACCAATTTTCCAACATTTTTGTTGATTTTGTAATGTTCCCAAGCATCTCTGATATACAACCTAGGAGAGTTTCCTGGGGTAATAACAGGGTCTTTGTATAAGAATTTTTGTATTGTTGTAGTTTACATGATGATTGTAAGTTGTCATGTTATTTTTATGTGAGAGTTCTCTGAAGGAGAACATTTCCTTGAAGGGGAAATAACCACATGGTTATCAACTAATCAGGGACTTATTATTTAGCTCAAAAATCAAAGTTCTCGTAATGGCTCGAAACCTAAACGAATATGTCTGTCTCGGCAAAACGATTCTAACGCAATTCGTTTCACTGAAAATCAAGTTTGTATGAGGAAGTTATTGAGTTCTGTCTGCTTTGTCAAACAGGGGAAATTTATAATAAAAAATTCACAGTCAGCAGTCCATACTACTGACGTGGCAAGTGACTGTGCAAGGTAAAAGTTCGGTCAACATCCACTTGGAGCTTGCCAAGTGTCATATTGTGGCTGGTTATCAGGTTGGTGACATGGCACATTTCTAGTGGTTTGAATTGAACCAATGAAGATGGGACAAGTGGCAAGCCCAAAGGCTGCCACGTGTCCCTCCCTAAAGGTTGGGTTGTTACGCATCAAAATTTTTATGGAGGCATCGGGGTTTGACCCTGCGACCTCATCTGCATAGTCCAAGCACCATACCATTATACCACACCACAATTTCTTAACCGTAGTGGGTCATCGCATATATTTATTGTGTAACTGTTTTGGAGTTGGCGGTTAGGAGGGACAGCCCTCACATGTGAACAACCCAATGGTGACATCAAACCATTTCCAAATGGTGGATAACACACAACATAAACCATAACCCTCACGGTTAATGCCACCATGTGACACCTCCGCGGAAACCGTCAGGCTAACGGTTTCAGAAGCATTAGCAGAAACCATGTTGGAAGCCACACCAAGTGTCCGCCTCCTCCAAGACCATCAGGGTAACAGTTAGACTAATCATGCTTATTGCGCTAATCTGCCATTAACCTCCAATTAATCCATAATTAACACTAATAAAACTATCAGTTAAGCGGAGTTTAATTCGGCAACAGTTTTGGCTGTACCACCAGATTGGGAGGTTTCTCCAAGTTTAGTGAACTTAACTAGAGTTCCTCCAGTTTTGGAGGAGGTTTTCTAGGAAAAACAGTTTGAGTCATAACTGGAGCATTTTTCGACCAAATGGAACTCAGGAAAAGGTGTTCCTAGCTAATTTCGACATTCTGAACACATTGAAACAGGTCTCAGGAGTAATAGAGCTTTATAAACATCATTTTTTCCATATTGAGCTAATAGAGAACCAAGCCATGGGAGTTGGACCAAGGAGATGTAGCCAGGAGGGGTGAATTCCATCAAAACACTGTGTTAAGTGTTCAATTGACGGTTTGTTGTACTTTTTATTGCTTTTGTTCAAGACTTGTCTTTTATGCTATTTTTTTCATGAATGTCACATTAAAACTTGATAAAATTTACATGTTTCCAATCACAAACAACCTAAGGAAACCTATGCATAGGAAGAAATGGACAAGCATTTGTTTATAAATCTATAATTGAAATTAGCACAACAAAACTAACATTCAATAATAGATCAAGTTGGTATCAGAGAAAAGGTTTATTTGCTTGATTGCTTGAGTTTTGTGCAAGTAGGGTTTTAATGGTTGCAAAATTGTGATGCTTACAAGGTTAAAGTTGCAGAGAGGAGAAGGGAAACTGTTGGTTGCAACTCTTGAGGTAATTCCTAGAAGAAGGAGAGCCACAAGGCCACAATCTCCACCCAAAGTTCCAATTCCAGCTGCACTTGAAACACCTCAAGTTTTGCCTTCAATTGAGATTGAAGAGGTACAAGCAGTACCAAAAACTGAGCCTAAATCCACAACCATCATGTCAAGAACAAGAGATACTGAAGTCCTTTAAAAAGAGGAAGCATTCAAGAAAGATTTCTATGACTTGACTGACATGGTTAGAGTCCTCTATGAAGAGAGGAACACTAGAATGGTTGGAGAGAGTTCTAATCCTCTACATGGAGAAGGAAGCTCAGGAGAGAAAAAAGATGATAAGAAGGATTCAAAGGGTAATGGAGGAAAGCCACATCCCTCCACCATCTTCATCATCTTACCCATCATCTTCATCATCCTCAACATCTCAAACAACAACATCTTCACTTCCACTACAAAAACTGTCCATACTCATTCCCAAACCCTAAAAGGAAAAACTACCTTACTCAAATTGGACATTAAGTTTGAACTTCCCATGTACAATGGTGAAGTGCATGTAGAAAAGTTAGATAATTGGATTCGACAATTCGAAGGTATACTGCATAATTCAGAACCTTCAAGAAGATGACATAAAGATCCAGTTGGCTTCATTGAGGCTAGAAGGAGTAGCATTAGTCTGGTGGGAAGAAAAGACTCAAGAGGAAATGTGAATTCATGGTAAGATATCCATTTCTTGGATTGAATTTGTTTCTACAATTAAAAGAAAATTTTACCCTTTAGCATAGATGCAAAAAGCCATTATCAGTTGGCAGAATTTTAGGTAGCTTAAAGGACAAACAGTCCAAGACTATACCCAGGAGTTTAGAAAGAGGGCTTTGTTGTTAGGAGTAAATTTGAATTCCCAAGATACACTATTGAAATATGTTGGGGGTTTATATTCCTATTTGAAACATACTATCCTTATGTTCAATCCAAACAATTTGGATGAGGTATGTGTGCAAGCCACACACCTTGAAGCAAGGAGAAAGAACATTCAGGAAGAGGGTAGTAAGAAGAAGCCTTTCAAGGGTAAGGTGAAAGAGAAGGGAGGAAAATGGAAGAGAAAAAAGAATGCAAGTGTGAATAAAGAAGGGGAGAAAACCATATGCCAACATTGTTCCAAACTTGGGCATGATGAAGCCCATTGTTGGAAATTACATCCTGAACTAAGGCCTAAGAAACAAAACAATAAGGGAAAACAAAAGACGACCGCTACCACACAACATGACCTTGGATCATATAATCGTGATGAGACCAAGATTTCAACCATAGTCACAAAAGGAAAATAAGTTGTTGCAAGCACTAGTTCCTCACACAGTCAAAACAACATTCCAAATGAAGAATCAAGAATAGAATTATTCCATGTAAGAGTGATTTCAAATCATACAAAGATTGATGCATTCTTTGATAGTGGGTCACAAACAAACTTAATTTCAAAATACTTGGTCAAAATGCTTAACCTTGAAATTGTACCTCATCATAAGCCATATCCATTGGGTTGGATAGTCACTAATGCAAATTACAGTTTAAAAGGAAGTGCTTATTCAAGTTCGCCATTACTGAAAAGTTCATTGATGAAGTTGAGTTAGATATAGTTCCACTTGACATATCAGGAATCATTTTGGGTAGTCCTTATTTGTATGATCGGAAAGCCGTATTTTATCGCCATGAGAACAAATACTTATTGCTCAAGAATGGGGTGGAGTACATTGTGAGAGCCCATCGCAAAAAGCTAAACATTTCTTTGGTTAATGCAGGTGAGATGAAGAGACTAGTAAATGCAAGTAAAAATTTTGTGCTTCTCATGATCAAGATAAATAATGATATTGATTATGAATCCTTTGAAGGTTGTGATGAAAAATTAAAATCTTATTTGTTTGATGTAGTAAGCAAGCATGGCGAGATGTTTCAGGAACCAAAGGGGTTACCTCCCAAGAGGGGAATTCAACATGAGATACAGCTGCAGCAGGATTTTCCACTTACAAACATTGGCATGGATCGCATGTCGATTATGGAGAGCATGGAAATCAAGAAGAAAATTCAAGAATTGCTGAACAAACATATCATACGCCCATCTACTTCGCCATGTGGTTCGCCCATTGTTTTGGTGCCAAAGAAAAACGAGACTTAGCGCATGTGTGTGGATTTCCGTGCACTGAAAAAATCACGGTAAAGAACCGGTATCCACTCCCAAGAATTGATGATTTACTTCATCAGTTGAGGTATGCAAAGTATTTCACTAAGTTAGACTTACGAAGTGGTTATCATCAAGTTAGAATAGTTGAAGAGGACATTTGGAAAACCACATTTAAAACTAAACAATGATTGTTTGAGTGGCTTGTTATGCCTTTCGGTCTTACAAATGCTCCATCTACTCTCATGAGAGTTATGAATGATGTATTGAGACCATTTCTAGATGACCTTGTCATTGTGTACTTGGATGATATTCTCATATTTAGCAAATCTAGAGATGAACATGTCATGCATGTAAACAAAGTACTTGATGTCTTGAGAAAAGAACTATTGTTTTTAAAGATGTCAAAGTGTGAATTTGGCAAGACTTCTTCAGTGTATTTAGGACACATTGTTGGAGGAGGTGAGCTGAAGATAGACCCCTCTAAAGTTGGGTTCATTCTGAATTGGCCCAAGCCCAATACAATTACAAAGGTAAGAAGCTTTTTAGGGGAAACACAATATTGGAGGAAATTTATTGCTAATTTTCTTCCATTGCAACACCATTACATGCATTGACTAGTGTTAAGAAAGTATTCCATTAGAGAGATGTACAGCAAAAATCATTTGATGCTTTGAAGCAAAATATTAGTTCAACATTGGTATTGGCTCTTCCGGATCTTAGACAACGATTTGAGATTCAAATGGATGCTAGTGGTTACGCCATGGGAGAAGTTCTTATGCGGCATGGTAAGCCCATTTCATTTCATTCTGAAATTTTTAATGGAGTTGTGACTAACTATCATACTTATGAAAAATAACTTTACACATTGATACATAATGTAAAAAAATGGAAACACTACTTGATGGGAAAGGAGACCATTATGCATACCAACCATCAACCATTGCAGTACTTACAGTCACAGTCAAAGTTGCAGCAATCATGACACTTCAGATGGATGGGTTTTCTACAACAGTTTCATTTGGTTATCAAATATAAAAAGGTAATCTACAATAAGGCAGCTTATATGCTTTCTAGGCCTATTATAAATTCATCTTTTATCCGCAAGAATAATTATGTTTTGCATGAAAGTTACATTGATAAATATGCATATGATAATGAATTTCGAGATGTGTATGCAAGCTTGAGTCAAGGAAACCAAATTGAAGAGTTGGATTACCATGTACATAACAATTTTTTATATCACTTGGGCAAGTTTTGTATTCCACAGGGAGAAAGAAATAATATCATAAGGGAGGCGCACACTTCATTGATTGCTGGACACTTTGGTGTAGGAAAGACAATAGCGAATCTCCAAAGGTATTGTTATTGGCCATGCATATTTGATAATGTATCTCGTTTCATTAGAGGATGTTCTTTGTGTGCAACAAGTAAGCCTAGTAATAGGAAATTAGGATTGTACATTCCATTTCTAGTACCTTCATATCCATGGGAGAGTATCTCAATGGATTTTTGTAGGAGGTCTTCCATCGTCAAGGAAAGGTCATGATTACTTGTATGTAGTTGTAGACAGGTTCAATAAAATGTGTATAATAAAACCATGTAAAAAGAAAAATACAGCTGAACAAACAACTCATATTTTCTTCCAAAACATTTGGGTTCTGTTGATGCCTCGAAAATCGCTGCAACAACATCGGGGAAAACCACCGAGTCCGGACCTTAAATGCATCTCCTTTTCCGTTTGGTGTGGTGGCTCGGACTGGAAATAAGGGTACCGGTTTCCCAATAATAATGGTTCCTTCAATTGAACCGTAGTTGTTGATGTTTCCTGACCAATTGTTACTTGAGGTGTGCTGAAACCTTGTGAACTTTTAGGATTATTTATAATGGAATCAAATTGTTGCCATTCTTTAAGGAGTTTGGGATCAATCTGAGTATCTATATCGATATGTTCACTGTCTTGTTCCTATTCTTTCTCCTGTTCTGGCTCTTTTCCTTTTTCGGGAATCTTCTCCATAGCAGGAGGTTTGTCAACAATTTGTTGTTCAGGCTCGCTTGACTGGATTGCTGGGGTAGTAGCTAATAAGTCCAGAGGCAGAGTTTGCAACCTCTGTTCTCTGAGCCTATTGAATTCTACCAGCCCTTCATCTTTATATCTCATCTTGGCCAATGTTTTTACCTGAAATAATGATTCTGTTGAGGAAAACAGGTCATCAGATTCATCTTTTTCATGATCAAACTTTGTGAGTTTGGCTTGTTCAAGAACGTTATAGGAAACTTTCCTTGGATCATATTGGCTGTTAAGAATGGTTGCAAGATTGAGCATGTTTATTTTTCCTGCCTCCTTTTCTGCATGTTTATAATCATGGAGAGTGTAAACACCACATCTCAAAGGGAATGTAGGCCATACCTTCGTTTTAGAAGTTCTAAGACTTTTTGACGTTCCTGCTGTTGTCATCAGGGGAGAATGCGTCAATAGATAAATCATTTTAATGTTTTCATCTAGCCTGAAAACGGTTATCAATACAAAACATAAACTGATTCAATCTTAGCATATTCAACTCTTACCCTGTCATCCATGTTCTCTTAAGGAGAAAATTGTTCATCCCATTCATAAAAGTTTATAATTACTCAGAGTGTAATTCTAAAATATACATGATATAAAAGATAAGAGGTCTTATTACAACATGCTTACCATGATCATAAGGGGAATAGTTCAACTGACATTACCAATACTGCATACCAAAACAGGGTAATGGCTTCTAATTATAAGACAAGGGGTCTCATCACGAGCCAACTTGTTCAGTTAAATTACAACCAGTGAATGGCATTGTCTAAACAGCTGGCCACCAAACCAGGACAATGGCTTTTTATCTTACAAAATAAGAAAAAATAAAAATATGGAGACATATTTTTGGATTCATTCTTTTTTATTATACTCTGAAATGGATGGAATAATGAATGATCAAATGGTCAAAAAGGTATCCCTGTCGAGACTATAGACGTTTGCTGGCAACAGAGGCTCTACCTATGACAAAGGAGTCATTATAAAGCTAAGTTGGAAAAGTCTCCCCTGATGAATGTGTCAATAGATAAATCATTTTAATGTTTTCAGCTAGCCTACCAAACGAATTTCTTCAACCCACTTAGTGAAGTAATTAGTGGTTGTAAGGATGTACCTATGCTGTTTGGATGAATATGGAGTGATTTCCCCAATGATGTCCAATCCCCATTGTTCAAAAGGTTGTTCAATGTTAACTGGTTGCAAAGGGAAAGTTGGCTTCCTTTGTCTTCCACTAGTGGTTTAACAATTTTGGCATTTCCTTACGTATTCATGAGTATCTCTGAACAAGGTGGGCCAATAATATCTAGCATGAATGATTTTGTGAGCTGTTGTGTCAGCTCCAAAATGTCCTCCTGCTAGTCCGTCATGTAGCTCCTGCAAAACCTTTTGCGCTTCAGGTTTTTCTAAACATCTTAATAAAATTGAATCATAATTTCGCCTAAACAATACATCATTTACAATTATGAAGTTTTTCGCTTTCAATCTAATGGCACGTTTGTTTTTATAGGAAAGATTAGAAGGAGCGTATCCATTTTTTAAATAGAAAATCAGATCTGCATATTGCGATTCAGGATCTGTGATACTTATCTGATTGATTTCTTCAGTATCTTTTGTACCTTCAGGTTCCTGAATATTGGATGCTCCTGCTAACAACCTGCAAAAACCTTGGCCTTTGACAATCTTTGTTGGCTTGATTTCTAAGTCATATTCTTGTAATGTTGTGACCCAATTTGCTCTCTTTTCTCCTAATTCCCTTTGAACTAGTAATTGTCTTACTGCTGAAAAAGGAACTATAACTTTTGTGTGAGCTTTTAAGAGAAAGGGTTTGTAGTGTTTTATGGCTTTGTACACAGCAAAGGCTTGTTTTTCAACTTCCGAGTAATTAAGTTCAGCACCTTGAAGATTTGAGTTGTAAAATGAGATTGGTGCTTCCAAGTTTTGATCATTAATCTGAGTCAGCATTGCTGCATAAGACGAAGCGGATGTGAGGGTATATAGTATGAAATGATTTGAAAAATTAGGAGTGCTTAAATCAGGGGCATTTATAATTGATTGTTTGATAGAATCAAATGCCTCTTTCTCTGCAAATCCCCATTTAAATGCTGAATTTTTCTTGATCATCGTTTGCAATGGTAAAATAATCTGGGAAAAAACTGGAACAATTCTTTTTACAAAGTTAATTTGACCCAAAAATGACTGCATGGATTTTTTATTATGAGGGAATGGAATATCAGAAATCTCTTTGATTCTACCTGGATCAATATAAATACCATCCTTTGAAACAATGAAGCCCAAAAGCTTTCCTTGATTAAGAGAAAAAAAGGACTTCTTTGGATTAAGTGAGATACCATACCTTCTGCAGCGTTCAAAGATTTGTTTCAAATCATGTAAATGATTAGATCTTTTCTTGGAAAATACAGTAATATCATCTAAATAGACAACTACTGATTTATTGATCAATCCTTTGAATACTATGTCCATTGCTCTCTAGAATGTAGCTCCAGCATTGATAAGTCCAAAAGGCATTTTTTGGTAAGCATAAGTTACCCACTTAGTTCTAAAGGTAGTTTTAAGCTTATCATCAAGATGAACCAAAATTTGGTTATATCCTGAAAAACCATCTAAAAAGGACATTAACTCAGAACCAGCTACCGAATTGAGTGTCTACTCCATGGTAGGTAAAGGGAAGTTATCCTTTTGGCTTGCCTTGTTAAGATTTCTTAAATCGATACAAATCCTAATGTCGCCATTTTTCTTTCTTACTGGCACCATATTAGACACCTAGTTTGAATGTCTAACAGGAAAAATTATCTTAGCCTTCAAGGGTTTATTTAGTTCAGCCTTTATTTGACTCTCTATGTTAGGATGAATCTTCCTTAACTTCTGTTTCACTAGCTTTTGTTCGGAAAGCATTGGAATAGTATGTTGAATGATTGATGCATCGTATGTTTTCAAATCATCATATTAACAAGCGAAGACATATTTATTTTTTGCAATAATCTAACGAATGCAATTCTTTCTTCTGAAGAAAGTCCTAATCCCAAATCGATGTTTTGAGGATTTTCCTCAGTACCTAAGTTTATCAATTCAAATCGTAAAGTCGAACTTTAGAGCTTTGAATTGGTCACCTGTTTAAACCTGTGTTTAATATCATAAAGATCTTCAAGCTTGACCACTGGTTTAGGTATTGATTTTTCTTCTTTCTTTTCCTTCATTTGAAGGTCATGATCACTTTTATCAATTATTTGATCATCATAGGACTTCTCAGAAGTCAAGAAATTTAAAATGTATTCATCATGATTGAACACTCGCCAATTGGTGATATTATCGGGAATTGATGGTCTAAAAATTAACTCTACTGAAAATCTGTCTGGGCTGTAATCTTTGGATGGAAGGAATTTGGAAGCAACATTATCTAGTAGGTCTGCTATTGCATTCTGGGACCTAGGGATGGGAGAAATATTGAATGCTAAAAGTTGAGATATGAGTTCCTGCACCAAAGACTGATAGTGTTTGAGATGACTAGAAAGGCAATGAATTGTATTTCTAACTTGTTTTATAACAATTTCTGAATCACCGAACACTTTCAAATATTGAACTTTAAGACCAATTGCTTTGTAGAGTCCTTGAACTAAGGCCTCATATTCGGTTGTATTGTTTGTGCATTCAAATTCCAATCTGCATGATAACCTGATTTTTTCTCCCTCGGGACTAACTAAAATACATCTTGTTCCTGCACCTTCACTAGATTTAGACCCATCAAAGTATAGTGACCAAAATAAAGAATTATCAACAATTTTATTTACAGTTTCTTCAGCAATATTAACACATCTTGATCTATCTGTTTGTGAAAAAAATTCAATTTGAGATGTGAAATTATTAACTGAGAAAGGAGATAGTTGGGCGATGAAATTGCCAAAGAATGATTCGGATGAATAATTCCCCAAAATATTGTTATTGAATGCTATTGGTTGATTTTCTTGTTCAAATTCAGTAACAGTATGGGTCATGTGTTTCTCCCAATCGATCTTGATCTAATTTGGTTTTCCTTTATAGGGTAGCCACATATGGGACCAATCAGTGGAAATATAACCATGGAGTTTCTCAGACCAGTCTCTACTCAAAATCAAACCATAGTCACTGAGTTGATTTCCCCTAAAACCTGGACCTTAGTTCTATCCAATTGTATAATATGAATTGCAGACTTTTGGGGTTCAATGTTCAGTTTTGAACAAACTGAAGCTGGCATTATATTAGAGGAAGCCCCTGAGTCAATCAAACAATTGTGTAGGTTTCTATTATAGATCTCATAGGTTAAGAGGAAATGAGGAGTATGAGAATTCGATCTATCCCCAATTAAAACATCATCAATAGCTTCTACTCTACCAGGAGGTGGTTGGCTTGAGTCATTAGCAGCTTTGGACAATACAACATTAGGAAGAGGAGAAGAAGGTACATCATTTAACTCTTTAAGAAGTAATTTATGTTGATGTTTGAGTTTACTAAGCTCAAACATAGTAATATTTGCCTTTGTCTTCTTCATGTCTTCGATAATATTGTAGTCCATAGAATTTGTAACTACTAATGTCTTAGATGTTGAAGGTAGATTTGAAGATGATGGCTGATTTTGGGATGGTATGGCTGCAGCTTTCTTTGTGGGAACATTTTCTTTGGTAGTAGTGGTACCTGCATTCCTTTTCTTCGAAGTTGTCTGAACAGGTTCAGAAGTACCCTTACTCCTGGTAGTCACAGGGAAAGCTTCTTGTTCATTTTCTGTATCGGAATTAGGTAAAATAAAGTCCCACATCCCATGGCATTCAACAGTCTCCTCTTCTTCGGGTTCCGCGGATGACAAGATTGTTTCATCTTCTTCTTCCTCTTTAGGATATGAATCTGCATTGGATATAGCATTTGGTGGTTTTGATTCAGGTTTCTTAAAATTTCTAAATGGCCTTTTTGTTGAAGTCTCAGCTACTTGCTTCTTGATTTCTACCATTTCATTTGACATAGCCTTGAGAAATTTTTGGAGACCCTCCATATCATATGGATATTTAGGGATTTTTTTCTTTGAATCGTCTTTGAAAGAAACTTTTTTGGATTTTCTATCTTCAAGAGCAACTTTCTTTTCTAAAGGAATAATGTGTTTCTCTACAGCAAGCGCCTCTTTCATGTTTTCAACTAAAGTTGGTTTTGCAGCTCTATCTACAAAAATAGCCATATTTGAAGGTAGGGCTATTATATACCATTTGCTTCTGATTTGCTCACTTGGTTTAGAGGGGGTTGGAATTTTATTCAAGAGTTTATTAAATCGTGAGTTGAACTCCTTTATAGGTTCTTTAGATTCTATCCTAAGATTCAAGAGATCATTAATTAACGTTGCTAAAGATCTGTCATCGCCATACTTAGTCAGAAACTGTTCTTGAAAAATGTTCCAACTGGTAATGGATCCAAAGGGTAGGGAAAAATACCAAGACCCAGCTGATCCTTGTAAGGTATAAGGGAAAAGCCTAACAACAACATCTTCCTCTGTCACTCCTTTTAAATTAACTAATAACATGAAATTGTTAATATGTTCGTCGGCTTGTATCCCTGCATCTGGATTAAATTTCGACAAACATTTTTCAGGATGTGCTGGCAATGGATGTAATGGTGCAGGCATAGTAACCGCACCAGGATTACTCCATGGATTCTGAGCCATTGTAAAATTAATAGTAGATGATATTGTCAATGAAATTCCAGATGTTTGGGAAGGAGTTGATATTGAGGTTTGAGGTGGTTGGGATGTTGAAGTTCCTGATCCCTGTTGAACAACAATGTGTAATGGGGGAGTGGATGGTTGACTTCGCACTGGAGAAGATGAGATGGAGGATGATGATGAGAAAGTCTCACTGTCAGATCCTTCAGTGTTCTTTTTTGCCCTTTTACTTTTGGGTAAAGGCAATTCAGTAGATTCAATACCGAGCTTTCCACTCTGAAGTCTGGTGAGAGGGTGAGGTGGATTGAATTGTGAAGTCTCACTGCCTTGAGATACCTCAGATTTCTGTGGTGATATTGAAAAGCCTTGAAGTTTATGGATGAGAGACTAAACTTCAGGGGACTCAGGGCTTAATCGTTCTGAGGTATGTTGGGTTTGAGTAGTGGTAGTTGACTCCTCTTCTTCTCGTTTGAATACTGGTGTTCCAGCATGCAAACGGGAGGTTTGAGGTGAGGTGGAGGGAGATTTACTCTCAGAAAGGGTTATAGGCTTGGGTTTGCTCACCATTCACAGTTCATGCCCTCCTTCTAGCGCCAAAAATGTTGATGCCTCGAAAATCGTTGCAACAACATCGGGGAAAACCACCCGGTCCGGACCTTAAAGGCAGCTCCTTTTCCGTTTGGTGTGGTGGCTCCGACTGGAAATAATGGGACCAGTTTCCCAATAATTTGTAGATAGGATGGATAAGTGGTTGATTCTCTAATATATAATGATAATGGATGAATGATTTAATCTAAAAAGTAAAATTATAAACAACTATCCTATCCCGGGAAATTTCTGCTTTAGTGTAACGTTTGATGATCTTTATCTACAAACAGGCATATAGATGACTCTATTGGTAAACAAAGACATTTATTCATATGATAATTACTTTGTTCAAGTAGTTGAACAAAGTAATCATGAAAACATTATTACACTATTCTTCATATATCATTGACATAAATATGATTGAAAGAATAACACTCCTTAGACATTCAATAGTGATAAGTATAAGAACTGTTGTTAAAACACATGCATATATCCAATGATAGCAAGATTAAATAAATGTTGATTCACATGAAAGAATGAAGCAAAACCATAGATAATAGTACCATATGTTATTTGGATCACTCCCAATATCAATCGCATTCAAATTCCTTCTTCTAACTTAGAAACACTTCCACAACAAAGCAATAGTGCACATCTCATCAAAGCTTTCTTCGTTAAAATTCAGAATATTGGCCCAGTCTTCATAAAAATATATCAGAAGCACAATAGTGTGACTTACTGATTTGAGTTTATACAAAAACTGAGGACCCTTTCCAAAACTATGAAAGGGTGTATAAATACTATCTAAGCTAACTAATTATGAAATAAAAATGCTATTAGGTGGTATAACTAAATCATGAGAATCTCCTCGAAATAGGCATGTTCGCAGTCGGCAGCATGATTCACTGTTTCGAACGATCTTCCTTTGGCTTGAGCTGGCAGATAGCAAGCATTGGTTGCAATTCTGGAGGGTGACTCAGACGAGAATGCAGTTGGGCTGAATATGTGGCATCATGGATTTCGGGAATCATGTAACCGATTGCATCGGTTAAACATTTGAGTGTTGCCCTTTGATTGTATGGTTTAACTAGGAAAAACCAAAAGGTATCCCAAGTTAAACTTTGGATGCCGGCGAAATATCTTTCGTTATTCTCCAATTCTTGATTACATGTTTGTTCCAATACTTTGGCTGACGGCAATTTACCTAGAGTACACTGTGAAATCAAGTTAGACAGATAAAGAGTATCGTTGATTAACTCAATTAAATTACTAGTTACTGATCTGCATCTTGAGGTTTCTCTTCTGCTTTCATCAATTGTGACTATCATTCTAGGAAAAGAATCTCTTTGTGTGACTCTAGAATTTTAGGCAGATTTGCGGCTTGCCCTTCACTGGTTTCTAGCCAAGCAAGAAATTTGGTTAAAGTCTCATCGGCCTATTCCAAATCCTACTTGGCGTCGACTGATTTGTCAATTATTGATGAAGTAATCTCACAGAGGGGCTCAACAAGGGAAATATTATGACATAACAAATTTAGCTATTTAACCAATGCTTTATTGATCTAGAGAGCTTCGGACCTGAAGTCTGCTGGTTGAGTAAGACTCTTGAACTTTTCTACTTGGTGTGATATTTGAGCGATTTCCTCATCTTTTGTCTTACTCATTTGTTCATTCATTGTCTTCAGCTTGGTCAATGTTGCGGATAATTCTTTTTGTTTCTGTACTGCGCTTTGATCTATCCTTTGCTTCTCCTTGAGCAATTGGTCATTTAATTGGTTGTTATCTGCTGTCGTGTTGATAGTTGTTGTTCTAACTGTTCTATTTTTTGTTGTCTTTCATATACCTATGACTGTAATGAAACAATTGTTTGGTCTTTTTCCTTAAGTAAATTGCTTACTTCCGATGCTTTATCCATAGTAGCTGCTGAGTAGGCTCCGGCATACTGAGAAAGTTTTGTGAGGTCTTCGGAAGGATTGAATTCTTCTTTCCATACCACATTAGCCATCTCTGTTTGTGCTGGTAAAAGGGAAGATTGATCAAGTCTTCTCCTTTTCCTTTGTCTTTTTACTACAGCCCTATGTTTGGGACTGTAAAAGACATCTAATGGTGGTATGTCTTCTATCTGCAAAACAATTTGATCGGATGGATCCTTAGGAATTATTTCTACATCTTTGCTGGTGGGTAGGCCGCTGGTTCCTTCAATTGGAACCGTAGTTGTTGCTGTCTCCTGACCAACTGTTACTTGAGGTGTGCTGAAACCTTGTGAACTTTCAGGATTGCTTATAATGGAATCAAATTGTTGCCATTCTTTAAGGAGTTTGGGATCAATCTGAGTATCTATATCGATATGTTCACTGTCCTGTTCCTATTCTTTCTCCTATTCTGGCTCTTTTCCTTTTTCGAGAATCTTCTCCATAGCAGGAGGTTTGTCAACAATTTTTTGTTCAGGCTCGCTTGACTGGATTGCTGGGGTAGTAGCTAATAAGTCCAGAGGCAGAGTTTGCAACCTCTGTTCTCTGAGCCCATTGAATTCTAAAAGCCCTTCATCTTTATATCTCATCTTGGCCAATGTTTTTACCTGAAATAATGATTCTGCTGAGGAAAACAGGTCATCAGATTCATCTTTTTCATGATCAAACTTTGTGAGTTTGGCTTGTTCAAGAACATTATAGGCAACTTTCCTTGGATCATATTGGCTATTAGGAATGGTTGCAAGATTGAGCATGCTTATTTTTCCTACCTCCTTTTCTGCGTGTTTATAATCATGGAGAGTGTAAACACCACATCTCAAAGTGAATGTAGGCCATACCTGCTTTTCAGAAGTTCTAAGAGTTTTTGATGTTCGTACTGTTGTTATTTGGTATGCCAATTCCCGAGCTAACAACTTATCGGGTACATACAGAGGAAGGACATGGGGTCTTACAAGGGTACCATAAAGCCTTATATATGTGAACATGTCTTCCCCGAACCAATTTCCTACAGCTGTTAAGTTGATCTCTGCTTCCTCGGAAATCCTTGGGGCGGGCTTATCAAAAATAACATAATAGATAGGCAACATGAAACCATTATATATTTGGTACAAATGGTCTTTATAGTGAGCCTTCCATAACATCTGATGATAAATTTGGATTGGCTTAGGGTCTTGGGGAGTCCATCTCCATCCAAGTACCGGATATTCAAAATTAAAGCGAAGAATATCCATAATATAAGCACTATAATAAAAAGGGGGAATGGTCCTGGTAGTTTTGCATGAATTTGATCTAAATTCAAGAATTGCAGTGGCTAATTTGTTGGACAATAACATAATTGTTGACAACATCTTCCATTAAAGGGACCATTTCAATAGTGAACTTTGCAGAGTCATGCATTCCCCACATTCTACACATCATTGCCCCGACATAACAGTAAGGAGAGGACAATGATTCTACAGAGTACTTACCTGATGATTCATGTTTGTGCTTTGCAGGATTCTGTCTCCACTGCTTAATTGGGGCCGATTCAATCTCGTTCTCATCTGCGAACTTTTCAAGGAAGGCTTTGTTGTATTTCTTTTCAGGTTCGGGTAAGTGATACATCTTCCTTAAGTCATCAGGCTGAAATGAGCCAAAAATCCTTCTGTCAACTGTGCAAAATGTTCTATTTGAAACTACAATTTCTTCTACCACCCATCTCACTACATCAGTGTATGGAAGAATTTTCTCACGTGCTGCTATTCTGTGCAAATATGAATAAGCTAAATCTTTGAGGGAAGCTTCCCATTTATTAGTTGAGTCTGCAGTAGCTTCTTCCGATACTTCCTCAGGCTCCTCTGCTTCAATTAAATTGTAGATGCTTTGCCAAATAGTATTTCCAAGGCCAAGGCACGTAGTGTCCGTGATTAACCATTTTTTGCTTGGTCCTAGATCGTTGGCTGGCTGCCCTTTTGCTATAGGAGCCGCTGCTGCTGCAGCTTTCTTTGATCTCTTTCCCATTTGTTTCAAATTTGTTATTTTGGCAGAGTTCTGCACAAGCAATGAAACCAACATGATACAGAGAATAGCTAGTATGAACCAATATGAAAGAATTATGTTGATTAGCGGATAATAATAGATTATAGTGAAACTGCCGCAGATACAATCTAAAGGAAAATCTCGCCATAATTGCTTCATTAATTAGTTGTTTAACCTGTCAATCATGGTAAAGGAGTTTTTAAATACCCATTATGTTGTTTATATGTCGAATGATCCATTCAAGTGTGGCTTAGATTCTTTGGCGGATAATCAGAAGTAAATCGCAATCGGCGATTGGTAATGTGAATGGAAAGGCTTTAATATTTATCCAAAATATCTTCCGATCACCGAAAGGTGATACAATGCATGCAAGCCTTTTAATTATGTTTTCGAAACACGCGCCTTGATTTAACGCATCGCAATCGGGGATGGATTCGAGTCTTATTACTTATGCCATTGCAACTTTGCCGATCACCGATTACGATATGCCTTATCGCATCGGTGGATTTGAATGTGTCATTAATCATGTGTTGGGTTGTTACCGCCAATTGCTGATAGCGATATCGCATCAGAGAAATGAGGGAGGCTCTTTAATTATACTTTGCGATTTGCCTTTCCCGATATCTGATAGTTATTTGCTTTTTGGATCGAAGTGAGTCAATGGGTCTTTATATATGTTTTCCTTATCATTGCAATATGTGATCTTGTGATCGCTTTATCGCAATAACAGAGAACTTTATATTCATTTAAAAGATCGACTTTATTTCTATTCAAAAAGGTTTATTTTAAAATATATCATTTCCATTGAACCTTTTGATGAGGGTTTTTCTAATGATGGGTTAATACCAATTTATTCACACATCTAAGTTTAGAAGGGACCCATTTCATATTATGGATTTTTTAAGTAAAAATTTTATGAAATGGGGGGGTTGTTGTATAGCACAACAGGTTCATTTTGGTCTTCCTACTTCCATTGTAAGTGATCGAGATTCTCGATTTGTTGGGAATTTTTGGTCAAATTTGTGGGACATGATGGACACAAACTTGAAGAAGAGTACAACCTTTCATCCGCAAACAGATGGACAAACCGAGGTGGTCAGTAGAACAGTCATTCATATTCTTAGAGGATATTGTAGCAAACACCCCAAGTTGTGGGATAAACAGTTGCATTACATACATCATGCATACAACACGGCAAAGCATTCTTCCACAAACACATCGCCATTTGAGGCATCTTTTAAGTACTTTCCAAGATCACATTGGACTTCATCTTTAAGAAATATGTCGTCATCAATGGTCACAATGACATTGATAAGGCAAGGAAGTTCATAGAGCAAATTCAATTCATACATCACACAATGCAGGAATAGCTTGAAAGAAGTCAAAGCATCTATAAGGTAAGGCATGACAAACACTGTATTGATCACAAATTTCAAGTTGGAGATGAAGTTTGGTTATATATTAGCAAAGAGAGACTTCAAGGAGAAGGTAAAAAGCTTAAGCCAATCCGTTATGGTCCTTTTAAAATTATGGAAAAGATTGGTAACAATGCATTTAAGCTTGATTTGCCTCCTTATATGCAAATATACTATGTTGTTAATGTTGAGAATTTGAGATTGTTTGAGCCTCCTTTGATTGATGATCAAGGAGAGCATGTTCAGCTGCCATAAATACATGATTTCTCACCAGAATATCTTGATGAACTTCAACAAGATCTCATACTTGAGAGAAGAACCAGAACTTCGAAGAGAGGGAATGTCGAATACCTTAGAGTGGGACTCAAGGGACAAAAGCCTTCTAAAGCCAAATGGTTGCAGATCGAGAAGGTGAGGGAGATGTACCCTCACCTGTTGAACAATTGATAGTATATTTTGGGGTCCAAAAGGCTTCTAGTGGGGAGGAATGATCAGGTGCTCAACATTTAGCTCAAAAGTCAAAGTTGTCACAATGGCTCGAAACCTGAACGATTGCATCTGCCTCGGAAAAATGATCCTAATGCAACTTGTTTCACTAAAAATTGAGTCCGTATGAGGAAGTTATCGATTTTTATCCGCTTTTCTAAACAAGAGAAATTAAAAAATAAATGCACGTCACTACATAGTCAGCATTTCGTACTGCTGACGTGGCAAGTGACTGTGCAAGGTCAAAGTTCAGTCAACATCCAATTGGAGCTTGCCAAGTGTCATATTGTGGCTGGTTATCAGGTTGGTGGCGTGGCACATTTCTAGTTGTTTGAATTGGACCAATGAGGAGGGGACAAGTGGCAAGCCTAGAGGCTGCCACGTGTCCCTCCCCAAAGGTCAAGTTGGCGTGCATCAAAATTTTTATGGAGGCGCCGAGGTTTGACCCCACGACCTCCTCTACATAGTCCAAGCACCATACCGTTACACCACACCACAAGTTCTTAACCATACTGGGTCATCACATATATTTATTGTGTAACTATTTTGGATTTAACGGTTAGGAGGGCCATCCCTCCCATGTGAATAGCCCGACGGTGACATCAAACCGTTTCCAAATAGCAGACAACACACAACATAAACCATAACCCTCACAGTTAATGCCACCATGTGACACCTCCACGGAAACCGTCTGGCTAACGGTTTTGGAACTGTTAGCGGAAGCCATGCTAGAAGCCACACCATGTGTTTGCCTCCTCTAAGACCATCGGGGTAATGGTTAGACTAACTGTGCTTATTGCACTAATCCACCAATTAATCCGTGGTTAACACTAATTAAACCATCAGTTAAGTGGAGTTTAATTCAGCGACAGTTTTGGTGGTACCAGAAAATTTGGAGGTTTCTCTAAGTTTAGTGAACTTAACTAGAGTTCCTCCAGTTTTGGAGGAGGTTTTCTACGGAAAAACAATTTGAGTCATAACTGGAGCATTTTTCGACAAAATGGAGCTCAGGAAAAGGTGTTCCTATCTAATTTCAACATCCTAAACACACTGGAACAAGTCTCAGGAGTAGTAGAGATTTGTAAACAACATTATTTCCATTTTGAGCTAATACAGAGGCCCAAGCCATGGAAGCTGAACCAAGGAGAAGTAGCCCAGGAGGGGTGAACTCCTTCATCAAAACAATGTGTTAAGTGTTCAATTGCTGGTTTGTGTACTTTTTATTGTTGTTGTTCAACACTTGTCTTTTATGTTGTTTTGCTCATGAATGTCACATTAAAACTTGATAAATTTTACCTGTTTCCAATCACAAACAACCTAAGGAAACCTATGCACAGGAAGCAATAGACAAGCATTTGTTTATAAATCTGTAATTGAAATTAGCACAACAAAACTAACATTCAATAACAGATCATCAACATACTTTATGTACTTCATTTTTACACTGAAATATGAGTGTTTTAGTCACATTGACAGATCTAGAGATGTAGCCCGGGAGGGGTGAACTCCGTCATCAAAACTTGTGTTGCTCTTCTCTATGCTTACATGAATTATATGTGTTATTTTAATTATGATTAACTTGCAAATGAGAACTAATTCATGCTTGAAAGGACACTAAACAAACATGTTGCTTATGAAGAACCATTTTCATCCTTACAAAGAGTAAACACAGTCCTAATAGCTTTTGTTTCAACTAATTTTGGTAAGAGAGGCAAAAATCATCTATTCCACTTTTAGATTAGTTTGGTATCAGAGCACAGGTTGAGCAAGTTTCAAGATGGGCAACAAAAAGAGTATCCAAGAGCTTGAGGAGTGAAATTTGGCTTTTCAGATGGAGAAAATAGAGTTGAGAAGGATGTTTCATAATGCAAGAGGTAGCAAAGAGAACTCTCCACAATCCTAAGCGACCTTCAAAACAAGATGATGCAAGAAGAGAACCCAAAAGCCTAGGAAAGGCAAGATTTGGGTATATTTGTTGTAAATATGTTTTGTAAATTGAGTAGATGTTTTCATTGATGTATGTATTGGCTTTTTATAAGTCCACATGTTCAAGGACTTTTTAGTGAATGTACAAAGTTTTTCGTTCAAGTTTGTCTACAAATTGTCACATGTTCATTGATACAAGTATTCAAGATGAAACTTGTGTGAATCAAATCTTTGTTTTCAAGATTGTATAAGATGACTATGTTTGTAGGCAAGGCCAATGTTGTCATTGAAAATTTTTGCAGCAGTGTACTTTTCATGTACAAGCTCAGTTTGAGGATGCTAAAGCATATTCATTTTTCTTCTAAGTTCCAAGATGGAATCAAGTTTGTCTTCAACAATTTTTTACTTCAAGATGAAGTGTTTTGGAGCCGTACAAAGATGAGATTAAAGAGAATGTTCAGATTCCACTCATCGATATTTTGTTCCTGCAACAACGATAAGAATGTTGGCTCGATTCTTGACAGGACATCAGGTCTTCATGAGGATGATAAGTGAAGTGCCTTGATTGGGGCTTGAAGGGCACCAATTGAAAAAAATTCAATTTGGATTGAGTTTTTGGGTATTTTTGAGTTGCAACCTCTTTATATTATTAAACACACATGGAATATGAAGAGACATTAATGATAAAACAATGAATTTTGTTTCTATTGATAGAGATATACATTTATATTACATTCATATGACCATTGGTTTCGTATTCCAAGGTCTCTTGGACTCCCTTAGATTTTTTATCTTCCACACCATAACCCTTAGAGGATTAGAGTCCAACATTCCCCCCCCCTTAATCCAAAGGGGTATGTGTGATTCCAAGAAGAGAGATATAATACAAAATGTGTAAAAATGCATGGCAACACTAGGCTGAATGTGCTCTCTGAAATGTTTGCATAAGGTGGTGGTTTAAGGATGATCACCAACACTGGAATGCTTAGTGTAGTTACTGAAACTCTTCCAAGTCTGGCAAGAAGCTGAAATATTTTGCTAGAGGAAGTGTCCCTAATGCTTTGGATAGGGAGACCTTCAACCTGAAAAGGGAGGTCTCAACCCCACATATATGGTTTAAGGCTAACCACCAACCGAAGGCATGCTCAGGGGAATCTTTGTCTCTGGATACAACTCTGAATCTAGGATGGAAAGTTGTGGATCAGGGTCACTTGATGTGGTTTGAAGCTTGTATATGACCACCAATTTCGCCCCTATCAGATACAAGGTGAGAAGATGGAGAAAAATCAACTATAAGACCTTTTAATATTCTAGAAGAGATTCTGACATATGATTGAAACATATTCTTGGTTGTTGAAGCTCATTTCCAAGAAGCGATCCACCCAAGATGAATCTTTGTTCTTGCGCTAGGCTTATTTTTGAACCATCTATGTGAAGAATGAGTACGCTGACCCCAATGCTTACACAAATGAAGATCAAACTAGTGATCTTTCATATGGCCAACTATGTCACAATGTTGGCATTTAAAAATCTGTTGTTGTTGTTGTGAAGAGGAGCAGAATCTGGAACATCTGAAGGTGAACTGTCATGAAGGAATCCAACACTCTAAAATTGAATGGGATTTGAGTAATTTGGAATATAAAAAGGACACATCCTTGTCATATCCAAGATTAGTTTTGTGCTTGTTCTGGATAAGCTCTTCCCAAGGTCTGATGATGGGCTTGGGAAGTATATCCCGAGTTATTGCTTCTTTTTGCAATATGCTCCTTCATTGGGTACTAGATCAAAATTATTGATTTGTCGTTGATGGGAGTTTGTCTCAATGTTCTGAATGAAAACAAGTTCAGAATGATGACTCCACTGTTGTAATTATGCTTGCTAAAGCTGAGATTCAAGCTCCAAAAAATCTATTTTCCCCTGTGTATTTTGCAAACAAGTTTTAATATCACATAGTGTTCTTGTTGATGTTGATTGTATCATGATCAGTGGAATGTATCAGAGTTTTTAAGAACTCTAATACTTCAGTAATTGGAGCTAATAAAGACCTCAAAGGTTTCTTGTAACTTTTCCTCTACTTGTTATGGACTAGATGTTGCAAACTTGGCTCAAAGTGCAACATATGGAACTCCCAGTGGATTTCATAAAAACAATGTGTGGAAAGAGCCTTGCGCATTAATAAGAATGTTTCCAATGTTGCAAAGTTGGAGATATCAGAATGAACAATCGAGTGCAATAAACCCTAAAGCCCATTTATGGTGGAAATATGTCTCCATCGATGAAAATGTCGTGAAAATATTTACACCTTACTGTAAATGTGTCGAGCACAAAGAAATATTTGCAGCGTTCACTATTTCAAATATTGAAACAAGAATTCTTGGTCAGAAAACCATGGGTATAGAAAAGACCCACCTCAATATGTTGTCATAAGACATGTTGACTCTGGAAAATCCACCAAACCACTTTAAAAAATAATTTAACTCACTGTCAAATGCAGAGACTGACCAATGCATCATGTAATATGAACTGATGTCTTCAACGTATGGTTGTGGTATATGCGTTAATGACAGGGATTCGTACCCCACAACCAGCGCCAAACCGTTGTATGTTGCGGACATGGTTTATGAAACTATATATGGGGGAGCAGAGTTAAGTAATGGTGTGAATGGTGGGAGGAGAGTGGTATTACACAAGTGGTTTGGAGGAAATCAGGGTGTGAGGATTGGTGGTAGGAGGCAGTATTACGGGATACCAATTGTGGTATTAACTTGTGCAACCACAAAGTATTAACAGTTGGGTCTGGTGGTATTAACACATAGTATTAATACAGAGCCGAGTATTATATATTGGGTTTGAAGGCAGTGTATGAGTGTCAGGAGTCGAGATAGCGTATAACTGGGAGTATAAGTTATATACAATACAAAGTTTAATGTGGAGCAGAGTTTTGGTAGTGGTCGGAAGGTGGAAGGGCCAAGGGCCTGAAAGGTGAGGTGGTATTACATATACGCCATGATAGAGGAGTTAAATTTGAAAATATATATGGGAGTTGAAAACCAGTCACTCCAACGGAGAACAGAGATGATTCAATACACAGTTGATTTCAAACTTCATGAAAAGCACCACATACGGTTTTTAGTAAATTCAACGCACACAATTTTTAGTAATTTCAACACACAAATTTCATACCATTTAATGCAGGCATCATCCAACGACGCACCTGTTCGATCTTGCGTGGAGGCACCAACTCAGAGTCATAAATCAACATAATTGAGGAGAGTGCTTAATGCAAAGAATATGGAAGAATTAGAAGATTTTGTAACAATTGTTTGCGAAGTCAATTGGCAACAGAAGCAACGCTGATAGGCCCAGAAAATTCCTTGAGTGTGCACTAATGATTCCCCTGGATTCCTCAAATATACCAAAGAAACCCATTGGCTCCATTCTTGCACCAGAATTGATCTGATCTTTTCACAAAACTCTGCTCTAAATGTTCAATTTTATTCCAAATTTCTAGATTTAACAGATACCCAACATGAAACAACACTTACTCTACAACATAGAGTCGTCAAACATCAGAATTGATGAGGCAAAACAAAGATAGGACTAAGAGGTAATGAAAGATCGTGGTCTAAATGGGTTGTGGATTCCATAGGCACTGTTGACACCTAATCCTTGTGATTGGGTGAATTATTGTAAATAAATAAATAGGAAATATGAACAGTCATCAGGAGACGAACTGAACAGTCTCTCCCTCATGTATGTAATGAGGACCTACCTGATGGAATAATACAGTCAAATTATTTATGCCTTATGGAGTTACTGCTTGACCTGACATGGTATCAGAGTCAGCTCCTTTTTAGCTCTTGTCCCTTGTAACTCCCTTGTCTGCTCTCATATTCCTGCGCTACTCCTCCATAAAATTAGTTGCGCCCTCTGTTTGACATATTCCATTTATTAGACCTACGCCTGACATTCACCTGACATGGGAACGTTCTGCTCCTCTGCTCTCCATTTAAAAGCGCTACTCCTGCGCTCTCTGTCCATAAACGTTTCATAAAAATGTTGCCCATATTATTGTTGGTGTCAGTTGTCTGACCTTTTCTGTCAAACCTACCTACATTATATGTCAAGCCTGCTACTGTTACGCTGCTCGCCTTGAATGCCCATACACTGCTACGTTCCTTTGCGTTTGGAATCCATGAACGATGCAAACGTTCCTTTGATATGTTGTTGAGAGAAATCTAGGGACGGGCTCCTCTTCGTCCAAAAAAAGAGATCTTCAGGAACCCTAAACATGCCCTGTGCGCGCACCATCACTACCCGCTCGTTGTAGGTTCTATTGAGCTGAACCAGGGGCTCCCTCCTCCACAGATAAAGGAAGATCCAGCCCCCTTGGAGTGCAACAAGGAGGAAAAACGACACAGGGTTGGACAGAAGGCTGAAAGTGAGGACGCTAGAGAGCAAGAGGAGGTAATTCACGCGGAAGTATGTCCAGTTCTTGCTGACCTTGGTGACCGCTTCTGCCATGGACACGGGCCTGACATGGACGCGGGCTTTGCCAGGGAGTTGCGGTCTACGAGCTCTGGCCAGAACCGAGACCTTCTTCTAGTGATGGTGCCACTTGGAATGGTACTTTTGAATGGTGTTGAAATTTAAACTATGACAGTATACCACTTTATATGCGTGTTAGCCTTTTTTTCACATTGCATTTTATATGATGGACATGGCATATAATGGATTAAAATGTTATATGCGGTGAAGATTTTTATGACAGGGGTAGCGGAATTCTATTCACGCCTTTCAATGGTCAATGGTAAATGAATGGCATAGCGGAATTCTATTCCTGCTCTGGTTTTGGATGGTTTTAATACACTGTTGTGTTCATATATATGCTGGTAGACTATATTCCATATATACCACGCTATTGGGCTACCATAATGTTGTTTTCATAAAGCTGTTTTCAAAGTGACAAACATAGTTAACGCTCCTGCGTTTGGCTGTGTTTAATATATTGTTTGGGGCCAGAATACACTTTGATATCAGAATCATTTTTTTTAGCAGCAGAAGCTTTTTTTTCTCTCCACAAAAGCAAATTTTTTTTGCTACTAGAAGTTTTTTTTACTACAGTATGCATTCAATCATATCCATGGTGGGAATAGTTCTCACTGGCAAGGAGAACTATCCCGAATAGTCCCGGATGATAAAACACACCCTCATTTTCAATGAGTTGTGGAAAGGAGTGTGTGTCGGAGAAGGAGACAATGACCCTGTATAACCTACCTCAGACAAAGAGCTCGTCATTTGGGAAAACAAGAACAACAAAGCTTATGCATTAATCGCAACATCTGTAAATGAAGAGGTGAGTCGCCATATTTTGTCATATTCAACTACCTTTGAAGCCTTACAAAAGCTGAAAGAACTCTATGACTCACATTTTGCACTTGAAGTTGTCCAACTCATGATTAAACTCTTCACTCTTGAACTGCAAAATAATGATCCTCTTGCTCTTGCATCTGAAGTAAAGTCTATAATGCATGATATCAAATCTACTAAGGTTGAATTGGATATTCCTCTTATTGTTTTTCTCAAGGCACTTTATCCTACTTACTCCAATTATCTTGAGTCATTGCAAGCAAATGGAAATCTTAAAGATATAACCTTTGACTCTCTTGTGAAAAAGTTTGCTGAAAGAGAGAAAGCCTTTGGAAAGAAGATAGCCCCTGAATCTTTTGAAGAGGTTGTGTGCCTTGCTCATAAAGAAAAGCATCCTGCTCAAGATTCTACAAGAGGAAGAGGTGGTCGAAGAGGAAGAGGAAGATATTTTAGAGGCAAGGGGGGCAGACATTCTCAAGGAGAAAAGGCAGATTTGCACTGCATTCGCTGCAAAAGAAATGGATCACATGATGCCTCTACATGCAAGATACCATGGGACAAAATTGAGCAGAAAAGAAACCAACAGAAAGGTAAAACTGATGATACAGACAAAGGTAAAGCACCTGAATCGCTCACTATGTTGTGGCACAATGTAACATTGGAGTAAATGAAGATCTATTTAATGCTTCACTTGATTCTTGGAAAAATGATTGGTTGCTTGATTCAGGAGCAACCTGCCACATGACTCATAGAAATTTTTTTTGAAGATTTCACTGACAATGTTGATGGAGCAGTATACTTTGCAGATCAATCAAAAATCAAGCCGTCAGGGCTTGGCACAATCACGCTTAAACTGCCTGGTCTTCTAGACTTTCTTCTGCATCATGTTCTATATCTCCCACAACTCAAGAGAAACTTGTTGTCCTTGGTCCACATCGGCCAGCAAGGTCACTCCATTCATATGTTTGATGGCAAGCTTGAGGTAAGAAAAGCATCTGACCACTCACTTGTCATGAGGGGAATATAAGAAGAAAGGCTTATCAAGCTGCAAGGAGCCTCTGCTCATGCACAACATTTCTCATACAATTCTCATCATGAAGAAGGTACACTTCCATCAAGTTTATTATGGCATGCTAGATTTGGACATTTGAACTATGAAAGTCTCCGCTTGTTGAAGAAAAATGGTGTTGCTGGTTTGCCTACAATTCCTAGGAAACTTAAGCAATGTGATGCTTGCATTCTAGGAAAGCGTAGCAAACAATCTTTTCATGATTCACATTCAAGAGCACATAGAAAACTTGAACTCATTCATTCAAATTTATGTGGTCCAATGCCTGTTCCTTCTGCAAATGGAAATAAATATATCATGACATTTATTGATGACTACACCAGAATGTCTTGGGTTTATTTATTGAAGAACAAATCTGTTGCTTTTCAAACATTCAAGAATTTTCATAAATGGATTGAAAATGATGCACAATCTCATATTGGGTCTATTCGCACTGATAATGGAAAAGAATACACATCAAATGAATTTGAAAACTATCTTCGCCAACATGGGATCAAACATCAAACAAACGTGCCTTATAATCCCCAACAGAATGGTGTAGCTAAAAGAATGAATAGGACAATCTTAAATATGGTATGATCCATGCTCTTCTTCAAAAATGTAAAGATAATGTTTTGGGCTGATGTTGTTCTATGTGCTGCATATATAAAGAATAGATTTCCATCTAATGCTATAAGAAACAAGACTCCTTATGAAATGTGGTATGGACATGTTCCTTCGGTAAAGCATCTCAGGGTCTTTGGTTCCACCTGCTATGCCTTGATACCAAAGGTACATAGAAACAAACTTGGTGCTAGAAGTCATAAGCATATCTCCCTGGGGTATTTAGACACCTCCAAAGCATACCGCCTCTATGATGAAGTGAATAAGAAATTTTTTGTCTCTAGAGATGTAATTTTCCTTGAATCATCCAAAATTGACAATGTTGTTGAGCGGCAACTTGATCGCTTGGATAGATTCGCAAAAACAAAATCATTTCAAGAATTTGATAATCAAATTCCACATCTTGAAGGGGGGATTCCTATACTAGATCAACATGTGGAATCTTCTTCTGAAGAACACTCTCCCCTGCATGAAACTCCAACAACGGATGATGCTTTAAGTGATGTAATTGATAGAATTAGGAGACTCAATCTTGATTCAGTCCCAACTCAATCAACAGAGCAGCCTGGACCATCTGAGAAAGGTCCCCCAAAGTGGCTGACAAAGACACTTGAAAGTGTTCATCCTGATGAAGTTGGAAAGACAGGAACCAGAAATTCAAACCGGAAAAATGGAGGTGATGTAGATGACTCTAATTCACCTGTTGATATGGATGTTTCTTATGATTGTGAATTAAACTCGTCTACAGATTTTGAACCAACTTCCTTCAAAGAAGCTGCTTCTCATGATGAATGGAAAGAGGCGATGAAAAAGGAGTATGATGCCCTCATAAACAATGACACTTGGAAGCTGGTTGATCCTCCATTAGGAACCAAACCAATTGGCTGCAAGTGGGTCTATAAGAACAAGTATAAAGTTGATGGCTCACTTGACAAGCACAAAACTAGGCTTGTGGCAAAAGGTTTTGCACAGAAGGAAGGGGTCGATTATGAGGAGACTTTTACCCCCACAACAAAATGGGCTACCATCTGGACACTCTTTGCACTAGCAGCTCAGAACGGTTGGAAAGTCCATCAAATGGATGTAAAAACTGCCTTCTTGAATGGAGATCTAAAAGAGAATGTTTTTATGTCCTAGCCTGAAGGATTTCCTATGAAAGGACATGAACATAAAGTATGCAAACTTGTGAAGTCCTTGTATGGCCTCGAGCAAGCACCGTGAGCCTGGTATGAAAAACTAACTGAGCATCTTCTGAAACTCAATTTCAAACATTTTGATCTTGATGATGCAACTTTATTTGTCAAGAAAGTTGGCAAAACAATTGTATATCTTGTGGTATATGTGGATGATCTTTTGATGACAGGGAACAATGGAAGCTACATTGCATCCATAAAGAAGGAATTGGGGAAAAGTTTTGAAATGACTGATTTGGGCTATGTTCATTACTATCTTGGCATTGAAGTAACCCAACATCCAAAGTCCATACTTCTTTCTCAAAAAAAATACATTGGAGATCTATTGAACAGGTTTGGCATGACAGAGTGCAATCCCCTTACTACTCCAATGGAACAAAACTTAAAGCTCACATCTATTGAAGGAAAAGAATTTGAGGATGCAACAAAGTATAGACAGCTTGTAGGAAGTCTCAACTACCTAACTACTACCAGGCCAGACATTTCGTTTGCTGTTGGAATCCTCTCCAGGTTTATGACATCACGTATCCTCAAATATCCTACGGTCTCCTAAGGTCTTGCCTGTACGTATCCACTATCCAGAAGGTCTGAATCCACATTCATTCTTTCTATTGCCAGAAGTAAAACAAACATATGGTTGGGGTGGCACCTACCTGTATACCATCTGTCTCGGGACGTTGGGGAGGATGATACAAGTAGGTCGCAATGTGCTTCGAGATGGTCGTCTCTTTTCCCCCCTAGGTGGGTAATCCGCTCCCGGTCGCTCTGTTGCGTCTGGCCTGTCCTCTATCTAGGCACCTTTGGAAGGCAGGGAGTGTTACAACGTACGTTCACTTTTCCGGTTGAAGGGACGGAGTCGCTCACTATTCATATGGTGCAAAAGCCTTGTGAGGGACATTGGTCTGCTGCAAAAAAAGTTCTAAGGTACTTGAAGGGAACTCAAGACTTTGGAATCAAGTATACACAGGTGGACGACTTCAGCTTGATTGGATACTCTGATTCAGACTTCGATGGAGACAAAGAAACTGGGGCATCTACTTCAGGATATGCTTTGAGTCTTGGATCAGGAGCTATCTCTTGGAGATCACACAAACAATCAGTTCTAGCAGATTCCACAACAGAAGTAGAATACGTGGCAGTAGCTGAAGCAACAAAAGAAATTGTGTGGCTCAGGAAAATTCTTGAAGATTTGCAGGTAAAACAAGTACAATCAACTCCACTCATGATTGACAATACCTCTGCAATAAATTTGGCCAAGAACCCAAAGTTCCATGATCGAACGAAGCACATCAATACTAGATATCATCTGATTCGACATCATGTTGAGGCCAAAACAATCCATCTCCATCATTGTTCCACAAATGAGCAAATTGCAGACATCTTCACCAAAGCGCTTGGAAGGGAAAAGCTTGAACGATTCAGAATGATGCTTGGACTCACCAACATCCCTTTAGATTAAAGGGGGGAATGTTGACACCTAATCCTTGTGATTGGTTGAATTATTGTAAATAGATAAATAGGAAATATGAACAGTCATCAGGAGACGAACTGAACAGTCTCTCCCTCATGTATATAATGAGGACCTACCTGATGGAATAATATAGTCAAATTATTTCTGCCTTATGGAGTTACTACCTGGCCTGATAGGCACACGCAAGACCAATCTCTCTTAGTATTGTAACCCACAAAATCAGCCAATGTATTGCCCTTGGGATGGAATCGCATGTTCCAGGCGACTCGAGCATAGAAATAGTGGTGTTGACGCGGAAAAAGTTGTTGAGGGAGGTGGAAGTAACAAGTGGGGTCGTAGGTAATTCCAAGTCAAGGTAAGGAGAGTGCACATTAAGGAACAATGATGGGACATGGAATATGTATTGTCCCTATTGAATGACAACACGGTAACGGCCGAGGGTACTCATGACAAGTGAATAGAAAAATAGGAAATGTTGAGGCCATAGATGCAACAAATGACTAGTCACATTGAATAGGTGGAAAGCTAAATTCATTCCAAGCCAAATTCAATCCAGAAATTAGAACGATAGTTATTTATAAGGAAATTCACAAACCACAGAAGGCAATTACTCATCCAAAAAAATAAATGCTCTCGGTAGTTTTTCTGACATGAGAAGATGGCATAGCACCTAAATACAAGGTTGGAGAGCTTTGAAAAGCACAGGCCTAGCCTATTCCGACAACAAGGCTGACAAGCTATGGAAAAGGCCCAAGGATGGCCTACTCTGATACCATGTTAGACACACATGGAATCTGAAGAGACATGAATGATAAAACAATGAATTGTGTATTGACAGAGATATACATTTATATTACATTCATATGACCCTTGATTTCATATTCCATGTTCTCTTGGACTCCCTTAGATTGTTTATCTTCCACACCATAACCCTTAGAGGATTAGGTGTCAAAAAATATTGACTATGGAAGTAAACTTTTGGAGTCCAAAAGTTCCTAGTGGGGAAGTGTCATCAGGTGATCAATTTTAATCTCAAAAATGAAAGTGCCCATAAATTCTTGAAATCAACACCAAATAAAAGTGTTCGTCGTTTTGAATCTAATGACGTTCGTTTCACCTAAATCCGATTACCGTATTCTCAAGTTATCGCATGCTGACCGTTTGGCAAAACAACTAAAATTTGAGCAAGGAAGTTGACTAGGTTGACCATACTGCTGAGTCAGTAGGGTGACCGTACAGGTACGAGCCAACCAGAAGCTGACAAGTGGCATCATACAATTTGTTGGTTTTTGAGCGAATTTGATTATTTGTGCTTGTTTGAAGTGGACCTATGAATGGGAGCCACGTGGCATCCCAGGTTTTTAAACATTTGGCATGGGTCAGCCAGAGGCTCGACCAGGATTCGAAACCACAACCTCTATTCCAACAACAGAGCGCCTTACCAATAGAATGACGAGTGGTTCTTGTTAACTATAGAACCAAAATACCATTTAAGGTTTATCTTGGCGCCTTTTGGAGGAAGGGGTTGGAGCTAAGCCCCTGATGCTCAGACACACGCATTCCATATGCCCACGATGAAGGGTTAGGCACTAAGGTGGAAGGTACTTGCGGCAAGGGGGCCAACCTTAGGTCCTTTGGACCTTAATATGACCATAGGTGGTGGATAAGGAGCTAGGAGGGAAGGCGCAAAGAATTGGGGGCCAGCCCCAGGGCATATGCACCTGATGTGACCCAGCCCCAGAGGAAAAGGGGTTTGGTGGGAAGGGCGGGTAGTTAACCTAACATGACGCCATATGGCCACATTTTTTGACCCTAAGCCGTTAAAGGATGAATTGGTTGTCCAACAAAATGCACCTACGGAGGGCGAAATTATTGCTTAGTTAGCGTTTTTGAGGGTGAAATTGTAGGACAATTAGCCAAAAGGGCGAAATTGTAGGATGGTTTACAGTGAAGTTCATGGATGAGCTTGTAGCTCATAACTTTTTTCTTTTTTCACCAATTTGAGCTCAGAAAGAGGCTACCTGGAGGTTTTTGGATGCTTTGAATCCATTGGTGACCTCTGTTTTCTATTTTGAGCACATCTAGATGGAATTTTTGCAGGTTGGAGGCTAAGGGATGTATGGATCAAACAAGAATTGGTAGCATTTTCTGAGGGTGTTGAGCATGAAGAAGACCTTGTAGGGGTTTCCCCACCTTCAGAATTCATTTGCAGCAGTTGATACTTGCAGGGTTGAGCTCTTGGACATTTTTATCTCTATGACTAGTCGGGGAAGCTTGGATTATGTCCTTGTTTTTGCATGTATGCTCATTTTCAGATGAGGTCTAGGGTCTTTGTCTTTGTTTGTAGTTTACATGGTGATTGCAGGTTGCCATGTTGCTTTTATGTGAGATTTCTCTAAAGGAGAACATTTCCTTGAAGGGGAAATAACCACATGGTCATCAACATACTTTATGTACTTCATTTTTACACTGAAAGATGAGTGGTCTAGTTATGTTGACAAATCCAGAGATGTAGCCCAAGAAGGGTGAACTCCATCATCAAACCTTGTGTTGCTATTCTCTACGCTTACATGAATTATGTGTTATGTTCATTATGATTATCTTTCACATGAGAACTAATTCATGCCTGAAGGGACACTAAACAGACATGTTGCTTATGAAGACCCATTTTCATGCTTGCAAAAAGTCAACACGATCCTAATAATTTTTGTTTCATCTGATTTTAGAAAGAGAGGCATAAATCACCTATTCCACTTTCAGATCATGCATGCAAGCAACAACAACCACTAGGTTGTTAAGTCTAAATTTAAACAGATTACACATCTAACAATTGAAAGCACACCCATAATTAAAGAGACAAACACACACAAGCATGAACCAAATTTCCATAACCAACACTTTTTAAAATTTTAAATGTATGAAATCATTTACAAAATACCTCAATAGATTTGAAATATGGCTGGCCATTATCACCAGGTTGAAAACCTTTCCTCAAATACTAAATTCTAAGGTTTGTTGGCCTAAGTCTTAGACATGTTTACAAAGATTCAAATAAAATGCCACAAAATAATGATTTATTAGCACACGACTTCTTCTGCTACGTTGTTGTTAAGTTATATTCTTTCTCCACCTCTTTTTCTATTCTTCTCCTATGTTTTCCATTTTTTCCATAAACTCTTCATCCTCTTTGTTTTCCGCTTCTTCTCGGTTCAGAGAATAATCAACCTTTACAAAATTTATTGATGAAATTAAAAATTCCCCTCCAAAATTCTATCTTTGCTCATGAAAAAACATGAAACATAGCCTCAAAAAGTTACCATAAAACATCCTTCATATTCTTCAAACTTTATAAAATTAAAATTTCTAAATAAAATATTCAACCATCCATTAAATCCCATTAAATCCATGAGAGGGATCACGTTTTGGATTAAATTTGAGGCTTACCAAAATTGAGTGCATCTTACAGGAACTGAGGAAAGAATGAGAATCATTGGAAAAGGGTGGAAATGATATTGGGGGATCTTAAAGCCAAAGCCAAAGTGGCTAACATCCCTTAAAAAAACAAAAACTAAGCATTAGATTTTGGGGAACAAATGGCCAATTAGAAATAATGATGTTGAATTTTCTAGATATAAAATCCTTCGCAATATAGAGAGTGTCCACTCTAAACATATAGAGTGGCCCTCCGGTTGACCTGGGACCTCAGTTTGAAATAGGGTGGAGGATGGCGGCCGAATGTATGTGCGTCGAGGGCCCAATCATATAAGAGGAATTACTAAAGGTTGCTCCATAAAACCTGAGCCAACTCTGTTTTGTCCTTTTAACTGTCTCCGATTCTTATTTAGAGCGGCCATCAACCAATTGGCTCCTCCATGGTCCTCTCTATTGCTTCGCCGATGCTGTTTATTCAGTCAACATGGAAACCATTTATAACCAACCAAGTCTTATTATTATTCCATTGCCCATCCACGCCCCACCCAGTTGCATTTTATGCAAAACCCCAAAAAAGTTTCATCAATTTCTGCACAGAAATAGCAGCCCCAGTCACAACTCCAGAGAAGGGAGTTGTTACAGAATTTCTACTCAACAAGTGCGGTTTAACAGACGCAGACATCAAGAAAGCATATAGACATAGGAATCACTTGCTTCGTGCGAAATCGAGTCAGAATTTGGAAGAAGTTTTGGTTTTGTTAAATGGCTGTGGTTTGACCACTCCTGCCCAGATTCGAAAGGTAATGCTTCGTCACCCCAGCATCATCTGGTTTAGCGAAAAAAACATACAATCGAAGCTAAGCTTCCTTAGGACTTTCATGAAGGAAGAGGATATCATCAAGCTAGTTCAAACTGATGCAAGGATTTTAGGTCAAAGTGAGCTGAGGTTAAAATATGCAATTTCACTTTTGCAAAAATTGGGGATTGACGGCGAAGAATTGCCAGAAATACTGACAAGGCAACCTCGTTTGCTGACGACTCCAGAGCAAAAAGTTGTGGAGTCATTTAAACACGCCGAGGATTTGGGGTTCAAGAAGGGCTCAAAGATGTTTGCACGCACTTTGCGTGTAATTCTTGGACTATCGAAGGAAGATATAGATAGAAGACGGCATTGTTTGAGAAGTTTAGGTTTATCTGAAAATCAAATTTCGGATATATGGAGGAAGAAGCCGTCGACTCTCGGGGTTACAGAGGAAAAAATGAAGCGCAATGTGGATTTTGTGGTTAAAACCGCAGGGCTTTCATTGGCGGATCTTGTTAAGTATCCAAATCTGTTTCAATACAGCGTGGAGACAAGAATGATTCCTCGGTACAGAGTAATGGAGGCACTAAACTCTATGCAAGTGCAAGTGCAAGCGCCGATGAGAAAAGGAAAGAAAGAGGGATTGAGTTTTCTACAGATCGTTATCATACCAGAAAAACGTTTCTTGGAGAAATATGTTAACTCGAATGATGAATCCTCCTCGCTTCTGCTGGATATTTACCATGGAAAGAGGGTAAGTTGGAAAGCTGACCACTGACAAAAAGACGTGTTGTGTTTGTGTGCTTAGGTCAAAATGATTCACGAAAATTGCCAGAGCTAGAAAGCAGCTTCAATACGACTTTTCCCGTGCACTGTTTTTCTTCTTGAAGTTCTTCTTAAGCTAGAGAACCCTAGTAAAGGTGTTGCTTTACATTGAGGTTGATTTACATAAATGCTCTAGTTTACACATATCTATGGCTTCCTTGGTACAAGAAGAGTTTAAAAATGGTGCCTGCAATGTCGAAGACATATATTTGCCAGTTAACATTTATGAGAAGCAGATTTCAAAATAGGAGCAACCTAAGAGTACTCCCTCATTCTTTTCAAAAAAAGGTATAACATGCTTTTACATTGAGGTGATTTACATAAATGCTGTAGTTTACAACATATATATGGCTTCCTTTGCACAAGAAGAGTTTAAAAAGGGTGCTTGCAATGTCAAAGTCATATATTTGCCACTTAACATTTGTGAGAAGCAGATTTCAAAATAGGAGCAACCTAAGAGTACTACCTCATTCTTTTCTAGCAAAGGTACAACATGCTCTCCTTCATGTTGTTTATTGTCCTAGGATGTATGGATATATGTGGTTGAGTAATTTTTAACCAGTTTTTCATTCTCATCATCAAACATTGTTTGGAAAAGAATGTTGTTGATTGCACTTGCTGAACGACGTCTAATGTCTTATTAAGGATAGTGTTATTATCGTTTTGCATCTGTTGTATTAATCAACTGACATTTATTCATAGCATCTGATGCATTAATGTGAACTGTTTGGTTAATAATTATATTAGGAAGTCCACAAGCTTACTTGGAGATTAATATAAAATGTTGACATGTATAATGTTTGGAAGAAAATGATCTCTTTAATAGTATGCACCAACTTGTCTTCCAATCAATTTTGGATGGCTGGTTGGTGGGCCTCCATCTTTCCATTTTGTCTGTTGAACGTTCATTTCACATTTTCTAAGGAAATCTGTGGACTAGGGCTTGATCTGGGCAGCAGATCAACCCTGTGACATTATCCAAGGCGGGACCTGTGGCAGCAATTGAACTGTGGCAGCGAAATCTGGCTCATTGCAAGGTCAGATTAAAAGTATTAGAATAATAGGGTTTGCTGATGCAATAGCAATTGTTGTGTATCTAAAACTGTAGTGTGAAATTTGGAAGGACTATGGGTTTATAACCCATTATGTACTACTGTTGGATTGGCTTCATGTACATGAATTGTTGGTGGAATTAAATGCTGGTTACACTGTTTATTGTATTCAATATTATCTCTATTTGCAAAAATTGAAAGAACACTGTGATACTAGTTAGAATACAAATCTTGTCATGTGCTCTTTTCAACCCTAAGGGCAATTTTTTCCCCAAGGGATATTACAATTTCTTTGAGAACTGGACTAATATAAACATTTTGCAGCCCATAGTCACAAGCTATGATTGTTTTCCAAAACTATATTCTATTTTTTTACATTACAACGATTAAATTTGTTTGAATATTTCAATGAATATGTTTACACAATTCAACCAAGAAGAATGTTAGTCTTTTAGTCGCAAGATAAGTCAGCTGATGGTGTTTGAATTCTTGTCCTGTACTAGGCTTGTCCTGTACTAGGACTGATTGATGAAAGAAAGCTCTCTTGACCTCTTCTGGGTACCTTTGGAGATGAGCATCATTTTTTCTTGTCCTGTACTTGTCTCATTGACCTCTTTTGGGTACCTCTGGGGATGAGCATAATTTTTTTTTATCATTTCAATTTGTAGTAAATACAATTACCATAGTATGAATAGGTATTGACAATACCCGGTTAAATTCAAAACAAGTGTACTAAACTAGTAGGGCAACAGAGGAGCTTTTCGACTTAGTAAGCCTTAAGATCTATCAAACTTCTTAAAATACCATGACATTATGAATGGTCTAAACAGCCTTGTTGGGTTCTAATAGATGGTTACCAAAATAATGGAAGACTAAACTAGACTTGGATACAAATCACTGGAATACTGATCTCGATTTCCGCAAATACTTTATATACTTTGCAACCTTGGATCAGTCTTCAAAGTCAGGCATCCAGACTTCAGAAACTGGTAATCTGGTTTCACAAACTGATGTTCCCGAAGGTCATAAGTTGATTTCCTTAATAAGTTGTTGAAATGGAAGCATTGATTTCTCCAACTCAAATCCTTGTGACAAGGTAAGATCCTATGGGAGTGTTCCTGATCTAGGGTCAGATAATATGGAACTCTAGAACTGATTTGACAAATGATAGCATTGACATCTGACTAGTTTGACGTGACATTCTACTCATAGTTTTAAAAAACGGAATCGGTGACTGGACCGGTCCACCTAATAAACCGGGTTTCAAATTGGAACCGGTCAAACTAGGACTGGTCAGATCTCAATGAACCGGTCTTTAAAAAAATATGTGAAATAATTAGTTTTTAATAAAAAAACTATTTTTAAGATTTAAAACCATGATTCCAAACAAATAGAGACAAAATATGCAAGGTTTTCTCGTCTATATATCATGTAAAGGTGAATATAATAAAATGGCATTGAGTGCAATACATATCAGCGACAAAACACATAATCAATGAGGTTCTAAATGGTCTCTAGAGTTCGAAAACAATGTTCTAAGCTATGGGGCCACTGACCTACTACAAGTCTACATGTCAGTGATCAACAACATGATCACTCCTCATTATGATCAAACTCATCACTACTACTAGACAATGGATCATCAACATGAGCTACATAAATAATATGGTTGAGAGTTTGAGAACTCCTAAAACTCCTCTACAACTTTAGTAGTAGTAGCAGCAACAAAAGTAGACATCAAAACTACAAATCACTGATAAACATGGTCACTCATGAAACTCATCATTGATTCAGTGCTACTAGAAATGGGATCATCAACAAGAGATACATAAACATAATCTAGCTCAAAGTCTTCAGACTTGGATTGCTCAACCTTATAACATGATAGAAATTGAAAAAGTTTAACATGCCTAACCAATGATTTTGGTCTGAGTGAAGGGTTCATCTCCTCAACCTTATAATGTGGTAGAAAAAGATTAGCATGGCTAATCAGTGGTATTCATTTGAGTGAATGGTACATTCTTGTTAAGGCCATGGTACTTGGTAGAGGAATTCAATAATCAATACCACCAATATCAACAAAGTTCAACAATCAATGCCACGAACATCAAGGTTCTTAAAAAAGGCTTCATGCTCTTGATCAAATTCCAATCTCATAGCCTCACACATGATAGAATCAAATGGAAACATTGCAAACCCCCAAACCATGAAATCCTGAAACCATTAACTCTGTTGAATTTTGAGTGAAATTTAAAATTCTAGTTTCTCCATATGAAATCCAATGAGGTTGAAACCACTCTTAAACATCTTGAGTCATTTCATGGTAATGTTAAAAATTTAAGTAAAAGAATGATAACGAAAAATAAAGGAAATGCCACTTTTACTTTAAGAATTTAACATTACCATTAATTGCCAACATTGCTAGGGTTGAGATGTGTCAGGCAAATGAGAGGGTAGACACGATTTTCTTGGAGGGGCCATTTTTGGAGGAAAACAACCCCAAATTTCCCTCAAAACAACTCTAAAACTCACAAAACTGCATTATGTAGGGTCTGTAGTTGGCATGGCAATAAACCGGTCGGTTTAGGATGGAACCGACCAGTTTGACCATACACCGATCGGTTCCATCCTAAACCAGCCGGTTAGGGCCGCTTTTTGTGAAATTTGGGCGAAATAGACTCTTCAACTGGGTTTTTTGGCCGGTTTGACACTGTCACCCAATGAACCGACCGGTTTGACTGGTTTCCGGTTCAAGCTGGTCGATTTTTAAAACTATGCTTGAGCCTAATGTTAGTTGCATCTTGCTTCTCTCCCATGCTATTCTGTTAGGTCCTCATAGCCACTGTAAATTTCTCGGCTCCAAGTGGACATGTTAGCCTGGGTTTTTGGTTCGTTATGTGAGGCTTAAGGCTTTTGGTGCCTTTGTTGTTTGGTGGACAACCTCTATGGCTCACCCTATCCCTGGTGCCAATTCTTCGGGCAAAGGTGGTCGCAATCGGGGAAGGTAGTCGGGGAAGCGAGGAGAGAACAACCCATCCTCGGACCGTTAGCCGCGAAGATGTGGATGTAAATTAGCTGCTCAAACTATTAGAGATGCAACCCAAGCTTATGAAATAGGTACCCCGACTTAAGTTCGGCAACTGATTTCTAATTGGGACGCTGAATTGAATCAGCAGGCATAAGTTGAAGTTAAGGTGGAAAACTGACATGACTCAGTTCCAGAGTTGGGACATTCCAGAGGCCACACCACTCAATATAAGAAAATTGTTCACCTCTACTAGCTGATGAAAAGTATTGTTGCCAAGGCTCTAATGACCTCTCCAGAAGGCTTTGTCAAATTTGATCCAAGATTTCAGGAAATTCAGAAAGAATTTCAATTCATTCAGTGTCAGATTCAACAGTGTAATGTTCGTCTCAGCCACATTGAAAAACACATTTTGTGTCTTCTTTAGTCTGAATTATCGGGTTCAAGTGCAAAGGACCCAACTCCTGTGGAGTCCTCTGATGATTAATAGTTTGCTTGTTTATGGCTGCACTTGTTTTTGCTTAATTTTCTATGATATATATGTCGATTAGGCTTCTTTGCTTTAGATATTTAGGATGTAGTTGGTTTCCAGACATTTAGTCCTACAAGGCACTGTTAGACAAACTTAAAATATTTTGTTTTTGGATGACATATAATATGGTTCGGTGACCAACAAACATGGTTTCCCAATGGGTAGGTTGAGGCCACTGAACATTTTGACTTGGGTTGTAACTTGCTTTCGATGAAAATAAAAGAATGAAAAAGTCCTCCCAAACTCAAAAATAAAAATAAATTATTGTTAAGCTTTAATGAAATTTAAGTAATTTTTTTTACATTTATAAAAAAGAGAGTACTTGATTTATAAATTAATATAATATTAAAGTGCCTAAAATATGAAAAGAAACGGTTTCCATTAATGTTATAGGGCCTTAATATAAAGTATATTTAGAAAATCATTAATTTTACTAAAAAAAAAATTAAGGCAAAATAAAGGGGTATTCAAGAGTTAAGTACTTGAAGTAGCCGGGTTTTATGCACTTTGTATGCCTAATAATGAATGAAGAAGTAAGTTTTGGAATATATAAGTTATAAATCATGAATTTCTTTTATATTAAGTCTTTTTGTATAGCTTGGTATAAATATTTGTCATTTTTTGAAAATAAAATTTTATTTTATTAAAATGGTTAAAAAATATGTATTATAAAAGGAATTTTAGCTAATGAAAAAAGTTCAGAAATTTAGGCATAAATTAAAAGATTAAAAGAATGAATTAGCAAAACATTAACAAATTTAGAAAGAATATCAAATTTAGAAGCATATATGAAAATGTGTGTTAAAAAATCTCACACAAATTAAAAAGTTGAGAACAAGAAGTCACAACAAACAAAAAAACATTTATTAGTAAAGAATCATTGATGACCAACCTTGTGGAAATAGAGAAATTGTCAAATGTAAAAATATGAAATTTGGAGAAATGAACATTTACAATGTTGAAATTCTAAGGCAAGAGAGAATTTCTGGACATGATGATTACTTGTGACTATTATCTATGCTTCTTTTTAGCATTTACTTCATTTATTTATGTCATCAAACAATTATACATTCAAAGGTATAGAAAAGGTGCGCAAGAGACATGAGACACCAGAGATTAGGCCACATATCAGGGCAAAACCCACAAGGGGAAAACCTGTCAATCAATTCCTTATAGATTTTTCGTCAACAAGAGAAATCCAAGTCAAACTAACTAGTCATCCAAGTGCCAAATCATCCCTCCAAAATCTACGTTCTTGTAGCTAACATAACAAGAGACAGTAGTGTTCTTGTAGCTTGCATTACACACAGATCTCAGAATTTTCCACAGGTAGCTCGCATATGTGCCTCAGGATCTGCTAAGGGCAGCTTACATTTGTACCTCATAATCTACCACAGGTAGCTCACATATCTAGCCCAAAATTTGCCACAGGTAGCTCACATATTCACCTCAGAATCTGGCATAGGTAGCTCGCATCATCATATAGAGAAGGTGCCATAAAAGACTCATATTAACCAGAAGAACATGTCTCATATTTGTATGTCATAGACCCAAATTACTCTGCCACGGAAGATCACCAAATTAATTGTCAAATGCTGGAGGATATGTGCCAATATATAGTTGTTCGTTCATGTGAAGAGGCACATCATTTGGGCACGACGACTTGTCTTTCTAGAGCGCAGACTTGGCAACTTGGAGGGACAAATGACAATTACAAAATTCAATTTTTTTTCTTCTTTTCACAAGGGTCATGAAGAACATGGCTTTTTACATTTTCTTTTGACCAAAACAAAGCATGAAGAACATGCATTAAAGAAATTTTGAGGTCTAAAATAAGCCTCTCAAGGACTATTATAAAACTGAATAGTGGAAATAATAAAATAATATTAGATTACATCATCAAACTTTAAAGGGAAAAAAAAAAGATTACATTTTCAACTTATCTCTCTACGGTTTTACTCAAATTTCAAGCATGAACACTCATTGAATGCAAAATTTAATTCATCATCCAAGGAGTATCCATATTGCATACTTTTGATAGACTCTGGTACATAAAAAATGAGAAATACATGAAAAAATGTGATTGCAATCACGCTTTTCATGTATTTCTCATTTTTTATATAGCAAGGTCCATCGAAAATATGCAACATGTGTACTCCTTGGATGGAGAATTAAATTTTGCATCCAACGAGTGCTCCTGTTTGAAACTTGAGTAAAACCGCAGGGAGATAAGTTGAAAATACGAGTTGAAAAAATAGTTTTTTTTTTACCCCAAAAATGGTGAATCATCTCCCATGGTTGACATCATTTTGAATCGTATTGGTTCTTATAGGTTGATTTTGGTTCTACATTTTTGTTTTGAGGCCCATTTTAGACCTCAAAAATTCTCTAATGCCTGGTAATAAAAATAAAAATAATATTTTTTCTTCTTTTTGTTTTTACATGAAATATATATTGATACAAGTACAATGACACTTATGATGACTGAACCCAGTTACAGTTTCAACACTCTCTCTTAACTAGGGAGGTATTCATAATGACTTATCAAGATATTCTCAAGTTGAGAATTTCTATAAGAAATGATCTAGATTGATAAGCATCAATGGTGATAACATCATCATAACCAACATTGTCAAATTACCAAGGCCTTGACAAGTACGCTCTATCTCTTCACTAGATCATAGCACAATACTAGGTGGCATTCAATTAGACACCACCACCTCTCAATGCACATACCCCACCTAGGTTCACTAAGATATGTCCTCATAGGACCATTTCCTAATCCCAAGTTCAAGTTCGTACACTAGACCATTCTTTACCAAGTCCATGTACTTAAATCTTACGACTGTTAGTCCTGGTCACAATATATGACTCAAGAATGTTCGTCCAAGATGCTTACCCAATCCACCATTCTCCTTATCTGTATTCTGGCATAGTACATGCACATGGAGAATGTGGTGTCCATCCTCACTCCCTCTTAATCCTAGGAGGGGATAACTACAAGCCAAAGCTTGTGTCAGAAGTACTCATACTTCCCTTACATAAGCTATGTGTCCATCTGTGGAGATCTTGTTTGTAGCTTCTTGGCTCCTATCCGCACCATACTCTCAAATCATAAAATGCTTTGACCTTTTGTGAAAAATTGGGTTCTCTGACAATATTTATAGAGCATGACGATCGAATCCAACATGTCGTCAAATAGTCCATCAAACATTTTACATAGCCAAACTATTAATTTTTGGGTATGTTCTATGCTAAGAGAAATTTATTTCAATTTTCACAGTTAGCTCCATATCTTTTCCAGATTAGCAATCACATTAGCATTAAAGTAAACTGCAGATAGAACATAAACATAAATCGCAGAAGACAAGCCAAGACAAGAGGACACAAGATGTGGCGCTAGCTAGGGACAAACCCCAATGTGGGGAAATGCTTGATCAATTCTTCTTTTAGGTTCTTCAAAGTTCAGCGGAGAAAGAGAGAGAGAGATAGTACATTTACAATAGAAGTCAACATTTTGACTTTTGATATCTGCATGAGATCAATTGAAGACATATTGCTTCAACTGATTCTCCAAGGTGACTGTTTCACCTATCATGGTGTTGCAACTCGTACTCATGTTGCACCCGTCATTGTGCTACACCTGGTCACTGAGCTGCTCCCATCACTATTCTGCTCCCATCACCATGCTGCATTATTCATCATGTTGTCTCAATCATCATCATGTTGTACTTTACTAACATGCCCATCATGCTGCATCATTCATCATCATGTTGTACTTTACTAACATGCCCATCATGCTGCATCATTCATCATCATGCTGCACTATATTTCTGTTGCTTCATTATGTTGCCATATGTATATTAGCCTTCGCTGCTTGCTATGGCTTGCAACCTAGCAAAGTAGCTAGGCTATAGCTCCAGATTCCTTCAAACAGAGCATCCAACCATACACTACCTTATAGGGCTGCTAACTTCCAGAACGCAGCTCCTAAAAGGCCTCCAACTGTTGGCTATGGCCTATGGCCTAGCCCAACAATTGATTGTAACTTGGGTCCCTTCAAACAGTGATCCAAACAACCCTTACACAACAGCCTCTAGCTCTTCCTTATTGGTGATTCTTCTGCCTAGCATACCGAGTTCAAGAATAGCTTGATCATGCCCAGAACAGTCCACACTATCAGCTACAACAATGTGACTTTAACCCCAATGAAATACTTCCTTTTGTTGTAGCATAAGTCCACTCTTCTTCCTGCGTCCTAGGTCTTTATATGCTGCTGATTAGGGCCTCTTCTTATGCGGCTAATAGGGCTGCGTATAATGCTTTTTCATGACAGCAAATAGGAGCTTCACAAGACTGCGAATGGTTCTCTCTTAACAGTAGATGATGGCTGCCAATTAGGTCTCTTGATGCTGCGGAATAGGGCCTGCGTTTAGGACATTATTAGGGCTTCCTGAAATAGTGGATTAAGGTCTCTTCTAGACCTGCGATTAGGGCTCTTTTAGGGCTTTCTTTGATAGCGCTAAAACCTTTCCTTGCTGTGTTATAGAAGCTTCCTTGACTGTGTAGATTAGGCCTCTCCTTAACAATGAATTAGAGTCTCCTTGGACCATGGATTAGGGCATCACTTGATAGCAGATTAGGGCATCACGTTGACTGTGTATAGGAGCTCCCTTGACTACGGCTAGGGCACATCTGAACTGTGGCTAGGGCTTCATACACTTAGCCCAATGTACTCTTTAGTGTCTCTCCTTCACCAAAAACCCAAGACGTGGAGAGGAGGAGATCACATGAGGAGTGTATGTATAAATGACTTCAAGTCCTCTCCTATTTATACTAAAACGTAGATGATGAATAGACATGACTATTGTGCTCCTGAGCTTACATAAGATGTTGGCCGACTTGACAATTTGTTGTGTAACACAAATAAATTCATAACTCCATGAATATTTGTCGGAATCGGATGATCTTTAGATCAATCCTACACCTCTCGATGAGAGAGATTCAAGAAAAATATCAGTTGCCACAAATAGGATGACCCACATGGATTTTGGCCCTAGTTGCCAATTTTAACACTCTCTCTCAACTAGGGAGAACTCCATCCGTTGATCTATATGTCCAACTGTACTATCTCTGCCATCAGTGCCTTGCACTGCTCTGCTAAAACTATGAAGAAGAAGAAGTGATCGAGGATGTATCATACCATCCTCCACTGACCCGAAGTCAATCACAGAGTGTGTACCACTCTCACTGGTCCCAAATCAGTCCTTTACTAACCCGAAGTCAGTTTCAGAGGGTGTACCATTCTCACTAGTCCCAGACCAGTCCTCTACTAACCCGAAGTTAATTTCAGAGGGTGTACCACTCTCATTGGTCCCAGATGAGTATCATTGATCCTAGATCAGTGAAGGTCATCCTAGCATAGGGAGTACGGTAGATACAACGATGTGTCCATCGGTACTACTATGGTCCCTATCCTGATTCCCTGCTCATTGATTAGATGAGAGGTACTTCCCATGAGTCCTAGACTACATGGGTAGGATGCCTCATCAAGAGAACTAATCATCCTGTCCATAGGAGAGTGAATCATCTTGTCCATTGGATGCCACGAAGAACTAATCATCCTGGCCCACATGAGAACGAATCATCCTGTTCCACAATCGCCATGGAGAACACATCATCCAGTCCCACAGGAGAACTAATCATCCTGTTCCATAGTCGCCACGGAGAATGAATCATCCTGTTCAGCATGCGCCACCAGGGAAGGGTGAGTCACCCCATGGTCGTATGTTACTCGAGTAAGAACCCCAAGCCCCCAGAGCTCCCAGAGCTCAATGTATGCAACATGCAGGACCCTTTTACAAGGGTCTCTCGACGACTCCAAGTCATTCGGGAAAATCACATATTTGATTTTTCCCCCGGGGTTTTGACAAAGTGTAGCGACCTGTACATCATTTCACAGCGATGGAGCTTCCTCGCTCATAGACTTACCATATCCCATATAAGGTAGTATCTGATGTATATCTGCGGGAGCAATCATCGACTACGGGATCCCTCAATAATCGAATCCCACCTTTGGTTGTCACAGAGAATCACAGTGGTATTCATCATGTGTACAACCAGCTTACTGAAGAGCTTCCCCAACCAAGCAACTTCATACGAGATCATACTCATAGTTATGTATTCGGTCTCGACTTCTGCTTCTTGCTTGTCCATGATATCAAAGCAAAATCCAAAGAGAACCAACACTGAGAAGTGCTCTAGTGTTCCTCCACATTGCCTGTCCAGTCAACATTCGAAGAATTATGAAGTTTCATATTTCGAGAAGTGTATCTCAATCCATGAGAGATTGTGCCCTGAAGATATCTTAGAAGATTCTTGGCACCAATCCAATGAGGCTCAACCAAATATGAGCTCACCATGCTAACTGCAAAACATATGTTTGGATGGAAGTTCACCAAGAACATCAATGCGAATGAGTTTATGAAATTCAGAGGCATTTCCCAAATCTGGTCCGACATCACTACCATATAACTTATGAAAGTTAAGATCCTCGAGGTAGTCACATGCTTGCAGTTTATCATTCCACATTCGGAATCCAACTCCCTCTTACTTCTACAAATGAGTGGGTCTGCACCTGTCAGAAATAGGTTGTCCTCATAAGGTGTCGGTATGAAAGGTCTATCATCCACAACCTTCGGGTAATGGTTTGGATCAGTTTCACTCCTAGTGAATCTCAGCTTCATCTGATAGTTATCAATCCTCTCATACTATGCCCGGGGAGTTTTTCCTCAAGCCATAGAGGGCTTTCTTCCACCTGCATACGCGAGATTCCTAATGATCAATCTTAAACCCCTCGGGTTGTTCCACACCTATGGACCTGCTACATGAGGGGAATGGTCCCCTTGTAAGATTTTCCTTCGGTACATCTCAGACATGTACTGTCATGCTCCTTTTGAATTCAGGCATTCCTGTCACCATCTGGCTTACAAAACTTCGGTGCTATGTGTCAGTGGACATGGTCCCAAGTGGACTTCCTGCAACCCGAACTCAAAAACATCTTTGAAAATTCTATTTCCAAACGCGTACCTTTCCATCGATGAGTGCTGCCCTGAAACCTTTGACTTCCATTTGTTGAAATGGACACCAAGTTCTTCTTGCATGTACATAAAAGAGATTCTGTAAATGAATTGAGTTACCCTCATTCAATTGAGGGATAACATTCCCTACACCCTTTCCGGGATAGGTGGCATCGGCTCCAAGTATAATCCCATGATTGTTTCCATCTCTACCAAATTAGAGAGTGCACCCATCTATCCGATGAAGTGCCTTGAAGCACTACAATCAATAAGCTAGATTCCCAAATAATCTGAAGGAGAGGGCCAATACAAGATAATGCTTCTTTATCTTATGAGAAACAACATTTGATTCTTCATACCCGGGGTTCCTTGCTTTCTTTGAAGAGTCGACCATTTCCTTGATGACCTGCATTACCTGTCATTCCTGGAATGATTGTTATCTTCATCAAGGGATGTGTCTCTGCCATTCAGACACTCCTTCACATAAAGGTCGAACTTATTGCAACCAAGGCATCCGCCATTCCTTCCACCATTAGATCCAAACTTCCCAATGAAGTGATCTTTAGGTAGGCCATTAGAAACTTCTGCTGCGCTATTATGATAATATTCCCTTCTTCGACTTCACCCTTGGTGAATTAGAAGAGGGATGAGGAACCCATTGACCCTATTGTCCTGTCCCAACTGTCTTCGGTGATTGCTCTTTCACTCTAGCTTGGGCATTGTCTTCACCTCAGCTCTGATACCATGTTAATTTTAGGGTATGTTTTATGCTAAGAGCAATTTATTTCAATTTTCACAGTTAGCTCCATATCTTTTCCAAATTAGCAATCACATTAGCATTAAAGTAAATTGCAAATAGAACATAAACATAAATCGCAGAAGACAAGCCAAGACAAGAGGACACAAGATGTGGCGCTAGCCAGCGACAAACCCCAATGTGGGGAAACCCTTGATCAATTCTTTTGTTATCTCAAAATCAAACCCCGATAGGCTGCTGATCAGGTAGACTTTAAGTAACTCTTTCAAACCTACTTTTGGCTGAGGCTTAGCCTCCTCAACCTGAGAGGGCTCTCTCAAAGGGTTAATGATTTTTGATTATGAGTAAGATGGCTAACTCTTGTGAAACAAATGTAAAAATGTGAGTGGTGGAAACACAATTAGAAAGTATCCATTGGGCTTATGGAGTCAGATATGCTTCAGTATTGATAGTAAGGTTAGCTCCACATAGAAGTCAGGGCATTTAGAACTCAATGCATGCAGAAAACACCAGAAACACAAAGGACCAACACAATTTATAAATGCATGAAGGAAATTAGAGCACTGTTAGTGATTTCTAAGTAATCACACGTTCATACCATTGTAGATAAAAGGAAGAGAACAATACAAGATATTCAAAGCATTGAATTCCTTCTGATTCTTGAGAAGCAGAGCCAAAGTACTGTATTACTAAAAACAAAGTCTTTACATAAAACCAGATATGAGAGCTTTTCTGAATAAGTTTCCAACCCTTTGTACCTTGCTCTCTCTCCTATATATAAAATTCTTTACATAGCTGATATTCCTCCTACAGCATGAGGGGAACTGGAATTTTGCTTGCTATGACACCTACTCAAACTTTAACTAACTATTAAATACAACAACTGCTAACTGGAAGTTTTAGAAACCTAAGACAATTAGGAGTCTAACTCCACATCATGCTAATAATAGCATTTATTACAATCAAAACTCGCTCTCTGACAAGTGGTTTCCTTCAGTTTAGCTTTGGTGGATGTTTAAAGCTCCTTGCTGGCCCTTAATGTCTTATCTCTGTACTGTTGCTGGAAAGTAGGAACTTGCCCCTGTTTTTCTGCTTTTGGTTTCCTCAAAGATATTCGAAACCAATTAACCATGTTGTTCTTCTTTGATTACACAAAATGTATTGGAGTGCCACGTTCTTCATGTGCTGTAGACCCTTCCCATATACTCGTATGAAGACAAAACATCTTTAAAGCTGTATGAGATGTCATGGACAATACTAGTGGTGATCATTTGTATAACAAAAAGATTAGAGTTCCTTCGCTTGTTTTGCCCTCGCTGGATGCTTGCACATTGTAAATGATCCTTTTCTGAAATCCCCTTTCAAAAAAGTTTCCCCTTGATTACTCAAAATTGGTCGACTGATTTTAATTATGCAGCTACAGCAGTTTCGTAGCGCGCTACGAAATTGCTGTGCATTAGGCATCATCTACAGCAGTTTCGTAGCGCGCTACGAAACTGCTGTGTAGTTACAAAAGCACAGTTTTAATGCCAAAATTTGACTGTCTTGAGCTTTCTTTTCTTGAATTGTCTTTTTCATCTGCCCTGAAATTGTTGTGTGATTTCTTTTGACTACGAATGTCCTTCATGCTGGTTTAGTTGTATCTTTAAATCCTCGATTTGCCTCTTCATAATTCTGGTTCCAACTCTCAACTTTGCATTGACTCTTCTGATGTATCTCGCCTCCTTTATTGCAGGGACTGACTAGGTGTAGTATTATTCACTCCCAATAAGCCAAAGAAATGATGATGCCAGAGATGCCCTTGGTTTGATCGTATTTCCGGCTGGGCAAATAAATTTGGACACCTTTTTCTTGAAATCAATCTAGCTTTGGCCTATCAAATACAGTTTCAACAAATAATGCTGAATAAAGCAAACTCAGACACATTGACCAACCGTAACCTCGCATTGCCGATAGAACAGTAAGTGAAGATGACATAAGATGAAAAATAATAGCACATATTTAATATATTGGTAGGCATTGAAGAACAAAAAAGGGGCACTTTCGCTATTTCAAAATAAGATCCTTCATCTCAAAGTTTAGCCACGTTTTCATCAGAACGACTTATACGAGCAAACTGAGTACGTAACATCCTCCTCATTACTTTATTTGAGGTTGTCCTTGGCAGAGAAGGAACAGAGGGAACGTAACTTACCTTGAACGAAGGATTCAATTTTTGTTGTAAAGCGAAGTTGAAAGCTAGTTTCATCTCTTCAAAATTTATTTTTGTATATGTTTGATCCTTGAGGACTATCACAACTAGTAACCGTTCAAGACCACCCCCTTCTGTTGGAATTCCAATTGCGGCAGTTTCCAATACCCTTCCATCCACACCGTTACAGACATGTTCAATCTCAATTGAGCTTACCTTTATGCCACCAAGGTTCATTGTGTCATCTGCACGACCATGTGCTCGATAATATCCTTCTGTAGTTCGCTCAAATTCATCCCCATGCCTTATTTATGTCTTTCCATTGTGATGCGGCATTTTTTTTTTATTGAAGTAGACATCATAATGGTTGGCATTTAATAATGTCGTTGAAGCACCCAAAATTGATGGGTCAAGCGCGAGCTCACCAATGCCAATCTTATCCATCCTCGCCAAGGATGAATAGAGAACAACCCATAGCTGGAGTACTGAATGTCGCAAGGGATTGTGATTGTATGAACCTGTTTGAATGCTCGTTCAACTTCACTGTTCTTTAGGATAATATCTGAGCTTTCAGGTTCGTTCCTCAAACATCTGCTTGACCTATGCTCTTTTCTTTCTGCAGACCCCTCCATGAAATCCCAAAGGAATGAAAATTTGAAAGACTAGCACTGTCTCAATCTTCGATCACTGCCTCGCTTGAAAACTGCCTAGCTTGATCTTCAAGGAATTCAAATTAAACGCTTGACAATTTGCTCCTCATGCATAAACACAAACATAATTATGATTGTGATTACTTGGCTTCTTTTGAAACTTGCAATCTGAGCGTACCAAGACACCTAACGACTCTAATGATGAGGATAAGCGGTTGGACATGGTAGGCGAAGTGTATAAGTTGACAACTGTTGATGTAAACATAACGGATTTTGATAAATATGACAACTAGGTGAGATTTGCTATGGATCAGCACGAATCCCTGATTTCGTAGCGCATAAGAACTTTGAAATAGGATTGACATATGGAGCTTAGGTGTGATGTTAGACCAGTGATGGATGAAAACGAAGTGTTGACCTTTATTTAAACATACCAACAAGACTCCTAGGACTTAGACACTAAAACAAACATGGAAAAATTAAATCCGGATTAACACCTAACCTTTACAATCGAACTGATGTGCACAATTTGGAAATTGTTTCTTAAGTGATAACAGTGGCTCCGCTTGGGATAGTGTGCTCTTGTAGTACACTAAGAACTCGCATGTCCAGTGCTTTATCCTTTTATGACAAACGGAAATTTGCTTGACAAGCGTTCCCTTTAAGCTTCTTGGGCCTTCACCTCAGGATTAAGCTTGATGATCACTATAGGAGAAAGAAATCTATATCTACTGAAAAATGCTCAGTCAACCTTGAGCTTATTTGCATTTTCCTACCTACCTACCCTATCAATTTCAGACTTCTTTCAGCTCAATCAATGTGAAATTTCCAATGTAGCCAATCATTTGTCTTATCTGACACTTGAATCTCTTGACTGTGCTTGAAGCAAAAATAAACCAGATACTGAAATAACCAAGGCAGCATGAGGTGTAACTGTTCTTCAAGATGAACATATAACTGGAAGCCTGAACAGTAAATCTTTTCCATGTAGTCAGCTATAGGGTCAAAAAACACATGGTTAGTTTGATGATTCTCATAACATTCTATATCTTCAAACAACTGATCCTCAGTGACACAAAATTTATTTGATATGCTATCCAACTGCCTTTCTGAATTATGCCCACAAACAATGTAATTTTCTTCATTATAAAGATCATTCTTTGATGCAAGTTGCTGCAAGGAATTACAAAAATGAACAACCTTTTCCTTTGCCTGAGGGTCATAAAAAATTTCTTCCAGTATTTCTTCTTGGTGTTTGTAATCATTTTCATCTTCATTATGATCTGAAGACTGACAATTCTGCTGCATCTTCTCATTCATATCAGAGGATTGAACATGGTTTTCATAAGTAAACCCCTGCTGATATTCATGTTGCATTTCATGGGATGTTATACTTTCTTCTTGGTGTTGAAATGCATTGTTATGAAGAGCCTCTAAAATTTCTTCATCCATAAATTCATCATCATCATAAAAATCCTCCAAGTACTAAATAAGACTTAAAGAATGTCTACAACAATCTTTGAGCAACAATAAGGAAGGATGACATTCTTTATACATCTCATAGAATTCACCATGAAAATTAGCAAGCGAATATATTGCACCATTTTCCAAACTTTTATACCAAGACCATGCTTTTCCTTCTAAAGTGGTCATAAACATCTTCATGAGACAATCTTCAGGGAAATGAACCTTAAGACTGCATACATGCATATGGAACTTAACCAAATGAAGAGCGGCATTGTCCTTCTTTTCATCTTTGAATATTGGAAGATCATCTAACCAATCAACCTTTGGCATAGGATTTGGAAAACCAGGGATGTGAGATCGATTCATAGGAGCATACCTGGCATTTATTCTTGCAGTGGAACTCATCTTGGAACTTCATCAAGCTACTGATCTTCTAGCAGTGGAGTCACCTTCCAATTTGTTATTCGATGTGTGGAGTCGCCAAGGTAGTTTCGCAGCCTCAAAAAGATGTCTGAGCTCCTGCTACCTTCAAAAGTTCAGCCTCTTAATTTTGGGAATGAATAGACTTCAGGCTCTCGGCAGACGCACCAAAATGTTATCTCAAAATCAAACCCCGATAGGCTGCTGATCAGGTAGACTTTAAGTAACTCTTTCAAACCTACTTTTGGCTGAGGCTTAGCCTCCTCAACCTGAGAGGGCTCTCTCAAAGGGTTAATGATTTTTTATTACGAGTAAGATGGCTAACTCTTGTGAAACAAATGTAAAAATGTGAGTGGTGGAAACACAATTAGAAAGTATCCATTGGGCTTATGGAGTCAAATATGCTTCGGTATTGATAGTAAGGTTAGCTCCACATAGAAGTCAAGGCATTTAGAACTCATTGCATGCAGAAAACGCTAGAAACACAAAGGACCAATACAGTTTACAAATGCATGAAAGAAATTAGAGCACTGTTAGTGATTTTTAAGTAATCACACATTCATACCACTATAGATAAAAGGAAGAGGACAATACAAGATATTCAAAGCATCGAATTCCTTTTGATTCCTAAGAAGAGAGCCAAAGGACTGTATTACTAAAAACAGAGTCTTTACATAAAACCAGATATGAGAGCTTTTCTGAATAAGTTTCCAACCCTTTGTACCTTGCTCTCTCTCCTATATATAAAATTCTTTACATAGCTGAGATTCCTCCTACAGCATGAGGGGAACTCGAATTCTGCTTGCTATGACACCTACTCAAACTTTAACTAACTATTAAATACAACAACTACTAATTTGAAGTTTTATAAACCTAAGACAATTAGGAGTCTAACTCCACATCATGCTGATAATAGCATTTATTACAATCAAAACTCGTTCTCTGACAAGTGGTTTCCTTCAGTTTAGCTTTGGTGGATGTTTAAAGCTCCTTGCTGGCCCTTAATGTCTTATCTCTGTACTGCTGCTGGAAAGTAGGAACTTGCCCCTGTTTTTCTACTTTTGGTTTCCTCAAGGATATTCGAAACCAATTAACCATGTTGTTCTTCTTTGATTACACAAAATGTATTGGAGTGCCACGTTCCTCATGTGCTGTAGACCCTTCCCATATATTCGTATGAAGACAAAACCTCTTTAAAGTTGTTTGAGATGTCATGGACAATACTAGTGGTGATCATTTGTATAACAAAAAGATTAGAGTTCCTTCGCTTGTTTTGCCCTAGCTGGATGCTTGCACATTGTAAATGATCCTTTTCTGAAATCCCCTTTCAAAAAAGTTTCCCCTTGATTGCTCAAAATTGGTCGACTGATTTTAATTATGCAGCTACAACAGTTTCGTAGCGCGCTACGAAACTGCTGTGCATTAGGCATCATCTACAGTAGTTTCGTAGCGTGCTACGAAACTGTTGTGTAATTACAAAAACACAGTTTTAATGCCAAAATTTGACTGTCTTGAGCTTTCTTTTCTTGAATTGTCTTTTTCATCTGCCCTGAAATTGCTGTGTGATTTCTTTTGACTACGAATGTCCTTCATGCTGGTTTAGTTGTATCTTTAAATCCTCTATTTGCCTCTTCATAATTCTGGTTCCAGCGCTTAGCTTTGCATTGACTCTTCTGATGTATCTCGCCTCCTTTATTGCAGGGATTGACGAGGTGTAGTATATTCACTCCCAATAAGCCAAAGAAATGATGATGTCATAGATGCCCTTAGTTTGATCGTATTTCCGGTTAGGCAAATAAATCTGGACACCTTTTTCTTGAAATCAACCTAGCTTTGGCCTATCAAATACAGTTTCAACAAATAATGTTGTATAAAGCAAACTCAGATACATTGACCAACCGTAACCTCGCATTGCCGATAGAATGGTAAGTGAAGATGACATAAGATGAAAAATAATAGCACATATTTAATATATTGGTAGGCATTGAAGAACAAAAAAAGGGGCACTTTCGCTATTTCAAAATAAGATCCTTCATCTCAAAGTTTAGCCACGTTTTCATCAAAATGACTTATACGAGCAAACTGAGTACGTAACATCCTCCTCATTACTTTATTTGAGGTTGTCCTTGGCAGAGAAGGAACAGAGATAACGTTACTTACCTTGAACAAATGATTCAATTTTTGTTGTAAAGCGAAGTTGAAAGCTAGTTTCATCTCTTCAAAATTTATTTTTGTATCTGTTTGATCCTTGAGGACTATCACAATCAGTAACCGTTCAGGACCACCCCCTTCTGTTGGAATTCCAATTGCAGTAGTTTCCAATACCCTTCCATCCACACCGTTACAGACACGTTCAATCTCAATTGAGCTTACCTTTATGCCACCAAGGTTCATTGTGTCATCTGCACGACCATGTGCTCGATAATATCCTTCTGTAGTTCGCTCAAATTCATCCCCATGCCTTCTTAATGTCTTTACATTGTGATGCGGATTTTTTTTATTTATTAAAGTAGACATCATAATGGTTGGAATTTAATAATGTCGTTGAAGCACCCAAAATTGATGGGTCAAGCGCGAGCTCACCAATGCCAATCTTATCCATCCTCTCCAAGGATGAATAGAGAACAACCTAAAACTGGAGTACTAAATGTCGCAAGGGATTGTGATTGTATGAACTTGTTTGAATGCTCGTTCAACTTCACTATTCTTTAGGATAATATCTCAGCTTTCGGGTTCGTTCCTCAAACATCTGCCTGACCTATGCTCTTTTCTTTCTGCAGACCCCTCCATGAAATCCCAGCGGAATGAAAATTTGAAAGACTAGCACTGTCTTAATCTTCGATCACTGCCTCGCTTGATCTTCAAGGAATTCAAGTTAAATGCTAGACAATTTGCTCCTCATGCATAAACATGACTGTGATTACTTGGCTTCTTTTGAAACTTGCAATCTGAGCGTACCAAGACACCTAACAACTCTAATGATGAGGATAAGCGGTTGGACATGGTCGGCGAAGTGTATAAGCTGACAATTGTTGATGTAAACATAACGGATTTTGATAAATATGACAACTAGGTGAGATTTGCTATGGATCAGCACGAATCCCTGATTTCGTAGCGCATAAGAACTTTGAAATAGGATTGAAATATGGAGCTTAGGTGTGATGTTAGACCAGTGATGGATGAAAACGAAGTGTTGACCTTTATTTAAACATACCAACAAGACTCCTAGGACTTAGACACTAAAACAAACATGGAAAAATTAAACCCGGATTAACACCTAACCTTTACAATCGAACTGATGTGCACAATTTGGAAATTGTTTCTTAAGTGATAAATCTTCTTTTATGTTCTTGAAAGTTCAGCAGAGAAAAGAGAGAGAGAGATAGTACATTTACAATAGAAGTCAACATTTTGACTTTTGATATCTGCATGAGATCAGTTGAAGACATATTGCTTCCACTGATTCTCCAAGGTGACTGCTTCACCTATCATGGTGTTGCAACTCGTACTCTTGTTGCACTCTTCATTGTGCTACACCTGGTCACTGAACTGCTCCCATCACCACACTGCATTATTCATCATCATCACGCTGTCTCAATCATCATCATGCTGTACTTTACTAACATGCCCATCATGCTACATTATATTCCTATTGCTTTATTATGTTGCCATATGTATATCAGCCTTAGTTGCTTGTTATGGCTTGCAGCCTAGCAAAGTAGCTAGGCTATAGCTCCAAATTCCTTCAAACAGACCATCCAACCATACACTACCTTATAGGGCTGCTAACTTCCAGAACGCAACTCCTAAAAGGCCTCCAACTGCTGGCTATGGCTTGTGGCCTAGCCTAGTAGTTGACTGTAACTTGGGTCCCTTCAAACAATGATCCAAACAGCCCTTACACAACAACCTCTAGCTCTTCCTTATTGTGGATTCTTCTGCCCAGTATACCGAGTTCAAGAATAGCTTGATCATGCCCAGAACAGTCCACGTTGTCAGCTACAACAATTTGATTTTAACCCTGATGAAATACTTTCTTTTGTTGCGGCATAAGTCCACTCTTCTTCATGCGTCTTAGGTCTTTATATGCTGCTAACTAGGGCCTCTTCTTCTGCAGTTAATAGGGTTGCATATAATGATTTTTCATGACAACAAATAGGAGCTTCACAACACTGTGAATGGTTCTCTCTTAATAGTAGATGATGGCAGCCAATTAGGTCTCTTGATGCTGTGAAATAGGGCCTGCATTTAGGACATTATTAGGGCTTCCTGAAACAGTGGATTAAGGTCTCTTCTAGACCCGCGGTTAGAGCTCTTTTAGCGCTTTCTTTGACAACGTTAAAACCTTTCCTTGCTGCGTTATAGAAGCTTCCTTTACTGCGTAGATTAGGCCTCTCCTTAACAATGAATTAGAGTCTCCTTGGACCACGGATTAGGGCATCACTTGACAACAGATTAGGGCATCACGTTCACTGTGTATAGGAGCTCCCTTGACTATGGCTAGGGCACATCTGCACTGCGGCTAGGGCATCATACACTTAGCCCAACATACTCTTTAGTGTCTCTCCTTCACCAAAAACCCAAGACGTGGAGAGGAGGAGATCACATGAGGAGTGTGTGTATAAATGACTTCAAGTCCTCTCCTATTTATACTAAAACGTAGATGATGAATAGACATGACTATTGGGCTCTTGAGCCTACATAAGATGCTGGCCAACTTGACAATTTGTCTTGTAACACAAATAAATTCATAACTCCATGAATACTTGTCGGAATTGAATGATATTTAGATCAATCATACACCTCTCGATGAGAGGGATCCAAGAAAAATATCAGCTGCCACAAATAAGATGACCCACATGGAGTTTGGCCCTAGTTTCCAATTTTAACACCGCTTCACAACTAATTGTACCAACTGCTACATCTTTTGCCTCCATAGTAGAACAAAATTTTGCTTCATACTCTTTCATGAAACAACACCAAATCCCATCCATCATTAGTATCTCTATTATTATTAGCATTTCCAACCCAAACTATGTATCATCAAGTCTCAAGTTATAGTGTAAGATCCTACATGTCAACTTCTAGTTGTAGCTCCCTTTGAAGTCAATATTTCTTCATTAGTCCTTCCTTTTCAAAGTACGAAATCTTCTTTAATCATGAAGCTTCTTCAAAATATGGGGTGACTCTTCTAACTGAGGCAATAGTCTATACTTGATCCTATCCCTCTTACTCAGAGAACCTTCATGTTGCTATCTCAATACATACTTCAAACCGCTTGCTCTTTCTACATTCACATCTTGTATAGTTCAAGAAAGTCCTCGTGCTTTTGCTACCTTCTTCCAATTCTTTCATCTGTTGTCAAGTCTTGCTCAACTCTTATTATTGACCTGCAAGCTTTATTAGGAAAGGCTATGGAAGAACAAATATAATTAAGAAAATTGTATAAATAAAATAATATCCAAAGATAAAGACAATAGCAATATTAGTATTTGAAGAAGGGAGATGTAGAGTACTTATGTTTTTGTGGAAAGTCAACTCCCTCTTAATCTTGAACTTTTTCACCAATCATGTCCTTACATCAACATGATATCATTTTTGTCCTTTTCAGTAGCTATGGCTTCCTTTTACAACAGAAACGATTAGTCCTAGGGTTTTCTTAGTTCAGACCTTTTGCCAGGGTTTACAAACCCTAGATGCTTCAATAGGGCTTGCCATACTTCAAGTTTGCATATTCTACATGCGTGTTAGTTGTAAATCCTAAGGATGTTATTGACAAGCCTTTTATACATGAGATGGTGTTCCTTTCATTCCTTGATCACAAAAACCTATATGCAAGGAAAGACTTTGAATGCTAACATATCAACAATTTCTAATATATCTATACAGACTTTTATAATAAGCCACTATCTTTCAAAGGAGCATAAGATCATTGGTTTATTCTTGATGTTAATTTCTATAGTATGATTTCACATGACCTATAAGACTTAGCATTATATGCAATATAATTGACTTAGGGTTGTAAGAAAACTTTGAAATGAACAAAATTATACTTACTTCTTCCACCTTACTCCTCCTTTTTATTCCTTCAAATATGGCGTCGAATCACAATTTCTTCAAGCTCCTCCAAAGAGACATAGATCAACTCCTTGTAATGTAGGATTTTGTACTATACTTATAATGGCATGGATTTAGATCGTTCTTCATATTTCAAATAGAAATCACAGGTCTTGAACTTATACTCAGAGTATTTGTATTTTTTCTCAACCTTAGAGACCACAACCTTCTCATTTAGTTTCATTGCAATGATTAATAGACTTTGGACTATTTTGACATAGAAATGATCAAATCGGACTTGTTTCCAAGGGTATAACACATTTTGTCTTGAACTTGTCATTATTCCACAACGATATCTTTGTCTCAAACTTGTCATTGTTGTAAACCACTTAAATTGAACTTCTGATTTGGCTTCTCATTACAACAACACCAACATTCAAACACAAGAAGTCTTCCTCAATCATATTGATATCCCAAAAAATACCTTGCAGTCCATTGTCACACCTTCATACACAACCCCTACAACATATCTTTCCAAAAGCATTTCACTGATTTGATGGATAATGTGAACAAGCTTCACACTTATCATTTGCAGGTTTAGTTGACCAAAATTGGATGAGAAGAAACAATCACAAACTTTGCGGTGTGGTATCATATTGACTTAAATGGACATCTTAGATTATTCTTGACGTGGTGGAGGAAGTAGAGATCTTGACAATGTGAAGCCAACAAAATTGTGTACTCTAAATCCAATAAGGATATCTATGATTCCACATTACTATCCATTGTACCCACTTGCCTCCATCCAATAGTCAAACAAAAATTGTATATGCCAGAATTTGCATTGTGGTCATACAAGAATTTTCGCATTTGTAACTTGATTAAGGAAGCTCGGTTCCTTTCTATACACTTGAATTATTTGACATATAATAATATCATAGACTTCGAATCAATATAAGCCTATATACTTGAATTTAATGTCACAGACTTCAACCTCCAATTAGATGTCACAGACTTCAGCCTCCAATTAGACTTTGGTTATATTACAGACATGTTGTAACCCTAGCCTTTCCCTTTAGTAGTCCTTTTCTTGGCCCAATAGATTCACTATACCTTTTGTTGTTCTCTGAGGCTACTTGAGCCTCCAATTTGTAATCATACATACCTCTCGACCCTCTTGTAATAATCAACTAGGACCTTTTTTGTTATGTAAAGTTAGGCTAGGTTTAAGTTATCAGTTTTCAACCATAGAGAAGTCTTCATATAAAGTAGGCTTCAGGTGAATACATTTTCCATAGTCTTGGCAAGACAAAATAAAACCTTATTCCTAGCTCTGATATAATGTTGAAATTCTAATGCAAGAGAGAATTTCTAGACATGATAATTACTTGTGACTGTTATCTATATTTCTTTTTAGCATTTACTTCATTTATTTATGTCATCAAGCAAATATACATTCAAAGATATAGAAAAAGTACACAAGGGACAAGAGAAACCAAAGATGAGGCCGAGGCCAGGGCAAAACCCACAAGGGGAAAGCTCATCAATCCATTCCTTATATATTCTTCGTTAACAATAGAAATCCAAGTCAAACTAACTAGTGATCCAAGTGCCAAGTCAACCCTTCAAACTCTTCCTTCTTGTAGCTAGCATCATAAGAGATAATAGTCTCTCTGTAGCTTGCATTACACATAGATCTCAAAATTTGCCATAGGTAGCTCGCATATGTACCTTAGGATCTGCCATAGGTAGCTCACATATGTGCCTTAGAATCTGCGACAGGTAGCTTGCATATGTACCTCTAAATCTGACACAGGTAGATCACATATCTACATCAGAATATGCCATAGGTAGCTGAGATATGCACGTCAGAATTTGCCATAGGTAGCTTGCATCATCATAGAGAGAAGGTGTCATAATGAACTTGTATTAGCCAAAAGAATATATCTCAAATTTGTATGCCACATACCCCAATTGCTCTGCCACATAAGATCACTAAATTGGTTTCCAATTGGTGGAGGATAAGTGCCAATATATAGTTGTTTGTTCATGTGAAGAGACATGTCCTTTAGGCACGCTGACTTGTTTTTTTGGAGGGATGACTTGGCAACTTGGAGGGACAAATGACAGTTACAAAATTCAAATTTTCTTCTTTTCACAAGGCTCACGAAGAACATGCACTTTTACATTTTCTTTTGACCAAAACAAAGCATGAAGAACACGTTTGACAATAATAATAATAATATCGTTTCTTCTTTTTGTTTTTACGAGAAATGTATATTGATACAAGTACAATGAGAATTATGAAGACCAAACCTAGTTACAATTTCAACATACACATCCAATTCACATCATACATCAAAATGACACATATATTAGAAAATGTTCAAATAACAAATGATCAAAAGTGAAAAACAATAAATGTTCCAACATTAAAATCCAAATGCAAAATATAGAAATTCCTTATCATCATAAAAATCACAAAAGTTGTCTATGAACAATGAAAAAATCAATATAGTTAAAAATGATATAACTTATATTAGTAGAACCACGGTTTAGATGAAATCAACATCTTGCTTAGAAAAATAAGGTAAATGTTTTTGTCTTATCCATCGATTAACAAAAATTTCCAATGAAAATTAACTTGGATAGATTAATCCATATACAATGCAAAATTCATGTTCATCACTTCAAATATCATATTGTTTTATGTCTTTAAACAATGATGTTCATCACTTCAAATATCATATTGTTTTATGTCTTTAAACAATGATATCATCGAGAGAAAGACATCAAGTGAAAGCAATACATGTAAAAATATCATATTGTTTTATGTCTCTAAACAATCATATCATCGAGAGCAAGACATCAAGTGAAAGCAATACATGTAAAAACATAGATGTAGTATTTTTTAATTTATGATTTAAGGTGAAAGCATCCCTAAAGGAAGAAGAAATGTAATGAATACATATAACAATTAGTAATAATAAAAAATATTGAAGACACAACCGTTCACCTTCATAATTAATCAATGCATATAAGTAGATTGTCATAGGGATCATTACATAATTAGCAACCATTTATCTTTCTAATATTCAATATGTAGTACGTGGACCTGTTCATTAAAACATAGTTTATGCACAAAGTTTGCCCTCCTAGTTCTTGAGTGAGAAAATATATGAAGAGTGAGACGTGAGCCAAATCACCCTCATAAAACGCTCTCCCTTTGACACGCCCAATCATAACAAGAGTCAAATTCTCTTCCAGGAATAAGAAAATTTATATATATATATATATATATATATCATTGGATTATAGAGATGCCACTCTTAAATAATATCCCAATGCAACTCTCAAATAATTAATTAGATCTTTATTTAAAAAAATTAAAATGCAAATTTAATTATAAAAATAATAAGTATATTTTTTCAAAGATAGTGATAAAATTGAAATAGTACCACTAAAATAAGAGTTGCTTTTAGTGGGATTTTTTGGATTTCCCAGTGTCGTAATCTGGCGGAAAAAATTGAGGTTAAATTTTTAATTTGTGTTATTTAAACTGATTTTTTTACTATATATTTGGATTCAGCACCCTAAAAAACCCCAGGAGGGTTTGATTATGCAAGGATTACCCATTAAGCTTGTGATTTCAATAAATCGCTGCCGAATTTTAAAGAAATTTGACCGGAAAAAAGTACCAGAAAAGCTTCCAAAATGTCACATTAAAAACAACTCCAAAAAAAAAATTAGCATGACTCCTCGTAGGTGCCTCTATAACACCAAGAGTACATCCAACTACTTGCAAGTCGGATATACTAAGATCATATGATTTTAGCAAGAGCGAGACTCATGTGCCGCCAAGGCGGGTGTGGGGAATCCGCTCCTTGAACTGCCACCACAGCTGGTTGTTGTACTCAATGAGATTTGAACTGCAGTCTCTTGAGCTTAAACCACACATCACTGTACAACTTTTGTCATCTTTCTTAGTTACACTCCTAATATCCAAGGTTAAGAAAACTTGGACCTCATTAAATAATTGGACTTGCACCTTAAAGCTTAGTTCCCTCTATTAAAACCCTAGCTTAAGGATATGGTTGATTTTGTGTTCTCTTTTGACCATCGCTATTAATTTATTTTTGGGAAACTACTTTTTTTTTTTTTAATGGTGGACAAGGTTAAGTGTAAGAAACTAAGGTATTTATTTATTTTGTTAAAATAATGATTTTGGAAATTTAAGTTTTGGTTAGATTATGCTTTCTTCCCCTTGCTCTGGAAAAATAAAATTTTAGAAACTAAAGAATATTATAATAAAGAATATTATAATAACAAGTTCATAGATGTTATAAAATTTTAGTTTAATATTGAAAATAATTATATATATATAAAGTAAGTGTAGTTGAACTAATTAATAAAATGATATTTTAATAATTTAAAGAGATTTTTAAAAATTATAAGTTTAATTAATAAATTTATTTTTATTTTCGGTTAATTTTATTAATTGACAAAATTTTAAAAATTACGAGTTTAAAAAGTTTAATTTGCGAAATTTAAGGATGCTAAAACCATTTATATATTCAAAAACACATTTTGAACAAGAAGAAATCACAATATTGCCCAACATTATATCCCTAAATTTGAAGGGAAAGGACAATTGACTTTTTGTATCGAGACAATAATTTGCTTGGACAATGAAATTCTAGCTAGAATTTGGGACAAGATTTTCAAGAAATCCTCTTAGGAGAGTGTTTGAATCATTTTTATTTTTATGATGAAAATGGATTCAACATCATAAGAATCCGTGGGGCGACAACTATAACCTGGATTTCCAAAAATAATAATAATTTGTTTCCAAAAACCGTTGCCAAATTTTCTCAAAATCACGTCTAAATTTCCATTGTTTTGCAAGCGAAAATATTACCTCAATTAACTACGACAAGATGATATATTAATTAAACTATTCCTTTTTTATAATACAAATATAATATTTGATATTGAAAATTCATTATAGTATGGCACCAATAATCAAAATGAGTTGTCTTTAATTGTGACTTTTTGAAAAAATTTTATGGTTTATTTTCCAATCTAATTTGTTTAGAATCTAAAGGGATTCATCGAAATCACAAGTTTGATGGGTGAACTCTGCACAATAGAAGAACCCTAGGGGTTTTTCAAGGCGTTAAGTCCATATATAGAAACAAAAACCTAGTTTAAACAACACAAATCAAAATTTCCCCACAAAATTTTCTTTCCACAAAAAATTCTAAAAATTACACTTAAAAACAACTCTATAATTAAAATACTTATATACCATTTGTAATTTTGAGAATTTATAAAATTTTCTTTCCACAAAAAATTCTAAAAATTGACAACTCTATAATTAAAATACTTATATACCATTTGTAATTTTGAGAATTTATAAAGCCATAAGGGGAAATTGGAAATGAGATTTTTCGCTATATAATTTTTACCGAAATTTTTTAGAATTATTAAACCTATAATCCAAATAATTTTCTTAAAAATTATTAAATGTAGAATATACATATTTTTCTTATTTAAAAAAATGAAATTCTGAAACCTCTTACCGAATTTTATAATTGAAAATTTTATAATTTTTTTCCATTTATGTAAATACAACCGTCTGCCTGAAAAAACGTCCATGCCAACGGTTCATACCAAAACCCTGAGGATAGTGCGCGTGGATGCCTTTTTCGGATTGTACGCGGATGCTCTGTTGGGCTTTTGCGCTTGCATACGTGGATGTTTTTTTGGGCTTTTGTGCTTTGCATACGTTGATGCTTTTTTTGGATTGTAGTGAATTAGTGGATGCTTTTTGTGCTTTTGTGCTTGCATACGTGGATGCTTTCTTGAGCTTTTGCGGTTGCATACGTGGATGCTTTCTCAAATTGCAGGGGCGTTCCCAACTTCAATATTTGAAACTGCGCCTCTTCAGGGTTGCAAGAAAGGTCTGCCCCCAAAATAAATCCTGAGCGTTGCTATAAACTCTCCCAGCCCACCCCTTCAGCTTTTGTATCCACGGTTTCGTTTTGGCACTAATGTTTAATTCCTCCTTGGTTGAAAAGCGAAACGCCTCCTCTGAATTATCATGGGTTGAATAACCTGCAATTATGGCATTCCATGATACCACATTCTGCTGAGCCATCTCCCTCAAAGCACAGCAGGCATCCACCAGGTTCCCGCGTATGACATATACGACCACAACACTAGCATACCGGCATGCCATGTGCAGATTCAGTAATGGATTCATACCATTTGGATTTACCCTGGAGTTCAACGGGATCCTTACCCTGTTCTGATCAGTGATCAGTAACAAACAATTTGTGTTATATGTTATAAATTTTATCATAATTGAGTTACTACGAACCGAGTTAGTCCAGAATCTCGTTTTTTTAGGCGGTTTACTTCATATATGCTGCGTTGTCTGCGTCTGCGTCTGCGTGTATGTAGTGTCTTGAGCTGTGTTTGATGAAGGTAAAGAGAAACATGAAACAGAGGATTATTCTAATTTGTTTCATTTGATTGTCAGCATTTAGCAGCTATTAAATCTTTTGTACATTTTCTTTTGCTTACTCTTCTGGTTTTTTGTTTAATTTTTGCTTGCAGATCCACTTATATAGAAATACATAGTTGTCTGGACATCGTGCAAATGAGCTCACGAACAATAATCCTGGTAGGTACAATTTTAATCTAACTTTGCCATTTCCATTTTCTAATGCCTTGATTGATTTTTTAGTTATTAAATCTTTCTTTTGTACATTTTCTTTTGCTTAATTTTCTGGTTGTTTGTTTAATTGTTGCTTGCAGATTCACTTGTATAAAAAATACATAGTTGTCTGGACATCGTGCAAACGAGCTCAGGAACAATAATCCTGGTAGGTACAATTCTAATCGAGCTTTGCCATTTCCATTTTCTAATGTCTCGATTGATTTTTTGGTAATTTAGATGAGGGGATTTTTGTGGCCAAGCTAATTTTAAAGTACAAATAATAATGCCCTGCATTTCGTTCACTAGTTTTTAGGACTCAATCCTCGACCTGAATCACTTGGTTCAGAAATTTACTAAGTGTCAATGATGATATTACTAGCTAGGTTTATGGATTCCAACCCCAAAAAATTCAAAAAATGTCTAAGTTTTCAAGCAACTGTTCTTTATTCAGCACAATACTCCTTAATGAGGTTTACTACTATCCTATGAAAATAATGGCATTAGCATATCGAGTATTCTCCTGCTAAACATCTATCTTGCCATAACAGGAAAACATTGGTTGAGGTAATGAAACATAATATTATATAGGTTTGATCGTATTCTGTTAAATTGAAAAGCACAGTCTAAATTGAGGAGGATAAAGTTATTGCGTGATTCACAGGAATACATGTCTAAAAATGACAACCCAACGCTTCCTAAAATATAGTAAGGATTCAGAAAGACCACAATGATTGGAATGGAAATCAATTTTTGAGACATTTAAAAGAACTGTAAATCGAATATTGATATAGGAAGTTTGATTCAAAATGCAGAATTAGAGATGGGCAGCTTTTTATTTATATGTAAAATATTTACAAGAAATGATAGGTCTCGGCCCCTTCCAGACATACTTATGAATTAATTGAATTTAGGCTTCTGTGATTTATATTATGAAAAGTAAGAAAACTTTCTGTAAAGATCACATCATCAGAATTTTGTGTAACCACTTCGAAGATTTTTACCCAAAATTTGTAACCACTTCGAAGATTTTTACCCAAAATTTTCTTACTTTTCATACCTATGAATTCTTAGACTTCCTTCTTGTCTATTTACTACCTAGCTAATTTATGCCCCTTTGAAAAAAATTGGTCTATTTTAACAACCAAAAATATACATCCTACATCCATTTCACTTAGGTCCATTAGATTTACTCTATTTTAGCAACCAAAAATATACATCCTACATCTTCACTTAGGTCCATTAGATTGATACTTACATCTAACTACCTTGTTTCAAAATTTTATTATTTATATTGTATTTTAAATATTAAATAGAGTATATATAAGACCAAAAAATGTTTTAACCATAAAACTTAGTGTTTCATGATATATACATAATTTTTTTAAATGATATATAATATATATTTAATACCCTATATTTAAGTCTTTGCCATAGTTTGCCTCTTTATTTGTGGTCCTGATGATGAACCACATTTGTTGGTTCGAAATCTCGCCAAAAGATTTCTACTGAAAGACTTTTGTTAGCATATACATAGTTGACATTAATTTTTTTTTTTTGGTCAAGTAAGAGTGGAGCCTTCAATTAATCGAAAAAAAGATTACATATGGTACACGTCTTTACAAGTGTAAAGACCAACAAAAGACAGACCTGTTGATGATTAACAATCAACAGGGTCAACAAAACCCAAAACTTTACACACAAAAACAAAATTAGACTCCTGGTCATTATTCCTAAGTGTTCAGACTGTTGATCTCTCCCCAATTCTTATCGCTCAATCTCCCCAATTCTTATCGCTCAATCTCCACCGTCGATCTTACCTTCAATCGGCCGGTTGATATTCTCTTCGATCAAGAATCCAATTGATCCGATGGTCCTCAATGATATCACATCGGAAACTTTCGCGACACTTACCCGCTTCACAGAGCCGATATAGTAAAAACCATTGGTCTATAAAACTTTGGGTCCACTCTTTGACTTAACCTCCGACCATTTTAAAACCTGATATCCGTTCGATCAAAACCCATTTGATCCGACGGTCCTCAATGATATTGCATCGGAAACTTGCGCGACACTTAACCCGCTTCACAGAGCCGATATAGATTATAAACCAATGGTCTATAAAACTTCGAGTCCGCTCTTAGACTTAACCTAAGACCATTTTAAAACCCAATATCCATTCGATAACGAAGGCCATCAAAACCTATGGCCTACGACCCTTCAACTAGCACGCTGTTTACCAAAGCATTGACAGTGGGATCGACGGTTAGGATTTATTGTGGCACTTCAACCAGGCTCAAGGACTTCCACTCTCTCCTACTTCCGCTAGTCTTCCTCCTGCTCATTATTCATGGTCTGGAAGTACGCCATGTCTTTGGCTGCCTGTCGTTGACAATCATCACGTAGTTTACTAGAGGGTATAGAATCCTAGTCGTACCAAATATAGCTTTCCTTACATAGCACTCCTTCATTCGCCAAACGATCAACTAACATATTGGCTTTTCTTCGCACATGAACAAAGCTGATGGTTCTCAGGGTTCGCAAGTGGGAATGAATACGTTGAAAGACCTGCGAGAGCCTCTAATGTTTTGACACTTTTCCAGGTGCCGTTCCATTACACATTTTCTTGGTTGCATTAATGACCAATTCAGAGTCAGCTTCAATGATGGCATTGTGTAAATTTGACTCCATCAAGCTTTCCAGGTGTTGTCGCGTAGATTGACACGACAACGCTCAGACCGGGGCTGTCACTCTGATCCCCGATCCCTCCGTTTAAGCCTGTCTCCCGCGGCTAAGGGGGGTAGTCCCTGAGAGATGATGAGACCAACTGTCGACCAGTTGGTTGGGAGACACGAGACACGATATGAAAAGCACTAGATGGATTTGATTAATTTAGCAGACCAGTGCCTTAAAAGATTGTTATTAAAATGATTACTTGTTAAATGAGATAAAAACATAAACCGTGAACAACAATCATTTGTCATCAGCTAAATCACATGACCAAAACGATATCCGGCAACTGAAAGTTTTAAAGAGATGAATGCTTTAAACCACCACGAGTCATAAATCATTAACCAGATATCGTATTCGTATCTCGACTTGAAAATTTTAGATCTCAGCGTGAAAGATATAACATGAAAACAACTAAATCTGGCAAAAATAATTTTCCACAATTTTTTTTTTTTTTTTTTTTTTTTTAAATAAAATCTAAAAATGAAAACTAGAAATTATTCTAAAAACTAAACTATATTAAAAATAAAACTAAGCCTAAAAACTAATTGAAACATAAACATTTTTTGTTTTATTTTTATGAATCTATATTTAATAAAAAGGAACTATTTTAAAACAAAAGAATTAAAATTTAATTATAATACAACAAAATCCTAAAAAATAACAATTTAAAAAAAAACTGAATGCTATTTTTTTATTTTTTCCTATTTTTCATGTTATAAAAAATTTAAAAGAGAAATGATTTAAAAATGAAATGCTACCAAAATTTTAAACCCTAACTTAAAACTAAAATCGAAACTCTAAAGTAATTAAAATCTAATTATATAATAACAAAAAAAAAAAAAAAAAACAACTAAATCTAAAAATTACCTACGCATACACTCTATACTACCCTAGCTATATAATACGCTAACCATATAAAATGAAATAGTTCCAAAAACAATGAATTTAATTCTTACGAATAAAAAAAAGGACCCTATCGAAAGTTGAATCTGAAAACCCAAGTGAATGATCAGGTTTCATCGACATTAAATCCGGAATAGCTGAACGCTGTCAAAACAGTGAAATCGTGACCCTCCTACGCAAACGGAAAAGAGACAATACATAGCTCACATGTGCACAATACTTTTACCTGGCCCGATGGCGTAAATGACAGAAATCGAAACAGTTGAGCACATTACCGTCAGCACGAATGAAGATTGACTGGCTTGCATAAAATCGAATGTTTGCTAGTCGGCTGAAATTTTCGATGGCGGACAGAGAGAAGATAGGTGACGGCGGCAACCTCCACGCACGGCGCTGAGCAATCCATCGTTGAAAAAATTCGATTTGGATTGAAATCGACTTAACCCTTACGCTCTCAGCAGTCTATGAATTCGTTCTCAGCATAGTCACGTAATGAAAACCTGAGCACTGTGGTGAGTCTGGCATGCGATATCTCTAAACAGGAATCGAAAGCAATTTGTGTTACCGCCTGTGTAATCTCACCAGAAATTCGATGACGAGCCAATGGAAATCCAAGTTTTTTTTTTGACGGCCAGAAGGGGTACATGCGATTTCTTGGACAGATTTTGTGCTTTGTAACCATAGCCCAGAAATCGCACTCGTGAATTTTTCGACTGATAAAATTTTCGTGCTACTTTTGAGAGTGTGCAGCCGGCGGTGAGGGAGACACGTCAGTAGTTTTGAGGCACATTGCTATTTCAGTTTGAAATATCCACGGACGCTGGAGTGAATATTTGCTGTTTTTCCGCGTGAAGGGAAGTCGGACTCGGATCTGCTGGCTGAGCAGGCTGTATACACATAAAAATTTATTGCATTTAGATTTAACAATGAAGCCTGCATCAAAAATTTTGAAGGAATTGCCTGTGGGCCGATCCTGAGCAACTGCAATGAAAAGAAAATAAAACCCTAATTAAAAAAATTTTGAAACCCTAGAACAACTGGTTAATGTACAGATTTTTGGCCCCTTAACAGCCAGATTCAGCAATAAGCACGAAAATATTTTAAAGAACAGAAATTTTAGGTTTTCACTGTGAAGAAACTTCAGAAAATCTCTCATGCAACTTAGAAAAATAAACCGAATGATAGACCCAGGATCAAATCCAACTGGGCTCAGCAAAAAATGCTTGTGGGAGTTGGTTGGTTCAGCCGAGAACTTCCCCGAACGCCCACAAATTTCCTTCAGAAAATGCTTTCTGCACAGCTCAAAACAACCATCAGTAAAGAGGGCAAAAATGCTGCTAGATCTCAGAGAGTAATGGAGATACCTGCCGTTACTTCAGAAACCCTAACAGCACCCAAACCCTAGCATGTGAACAAGATACCTGTGCCCACAATACTCTACAAAAAGCTATTATTAATGGCTGAAAATAAAATATGCAGAAACTAAAACAATCTCACAGCATTTCAAGAGAGTAACACCAGCAAGATATGGACCCCAAAGTCTTCTTTTATTAACCAGAAACAGATTTACAAGAGAGCTTCTTCAGTCTTAGACTCACAGATCCCATGATCTGAACTGACCCCTAGCACCCTATATAAAGGAAATGACTCCAACGGCTAGTTCGAGTGATCCATGCTGAAATGATCTCGACCGTTGATGAGGATCAAGACATCTCTTGATCTCATCTGTCGATTTATTAAAAAATAATATTTTGCATGCATTCACTTAAAATATTATTATTTTATTATTTTAGGGTTTTTGCTCTGTTTTATGATATTTTATTTATTTTTTTAATTTTTTAATTCATTTTAAAATGGATCACCGAATTAAGCCTTCGGAAACATCACCTAGGACCTAGGACTTAGGACTCATGAGGGGATTTACAACATTTTTCGACCCTCAAGACACATTTCATGATGACTTTTACAAATTTACATCTTAAGGGGGAAAACCCCTTTAACATAGACCCTCACAAATCACCCAGTTCTGCGACACCACTATAATCTAGCAGATCAACACACTAGGATTCTCCTAAAGTTCTAATGACAAAATCCATCCCGGCTTTGGGGTCAGGTTTGAAGGAAAACTCTGTCGATCCATGGATCGGTGAGACGAAAAACCTTCCGGGACGTAGATTACCACTAGAAAGTTAGGTCCACCTAGGCAATTCACATACACGACTCATGTCTGCTAAGATTATTTACAATTAATACATGCAGACTGGGTTTACAATCAAAATGATGAAACTGCTGATGACTGCAGGATGGCTCGGACACATAGATCAGGTGCTGCCCCTTTTTGCAAAGAAAAGGGGGGTGTACTGCATGGGTAGTTGACCAGTAGAGGTCAACATCTGGCTCTACTTGGGGACACGTTGCTGCTTGCAGGAATGTGAGAATCCAGAATCTGCATCCATACAACACAAAAATAAGTAGCGTCCATCCAAAATCATCATATACATTAAGCACAGGAAAGATAAAAGCTCTTCATTTATTAATTATCTAAAGTAGAAATAAAAATGCGGAAAAAACAAGGAGTAGGGTTAGAAATACGATACAAAGGATGCCCTACGGCATCAGATGTGTTCAATATAGTGCATACTGAGCATTTGCCTGCTTTCAGGCAAATCTGTGGGCTGCTTGTCGGATGTGCCATGTCCGATTTTGCATATGGTAGGACTCTTTCCTATCCGAAAATCAAGCTGCTCACGACCGTCTGATGCATCAAATCTTCTTCTTATTTTCTTTCTCTTACGTTTTTTCTTTCTGGCAGGTTGAATTACTGATGACCTGGAACTTTCTGTTTCGAAACTATCAGATGAAATGTGTAAGATATGCATGCTAAGTCTTTTTGTGTCTTGCATCTGATTTTTATCGTTTTTAAGCTTATTTGGATCACCTTCAATTAACCACCTAATGACCTCCTCATAATAAGATGGAACTTGTTGCGGCAAATGAGAAGGCTCCTGGTTTCTCTTATCATCTGACCATTGTTGAATCTTTTGAACTTGTATTCTAATGGCATCCATCTGACTAGAGAATTCATCCCTTATAGTACTGATTTGTATGGCATGGTGTTCTTGCATGTGTTTTATTACTTTATCATTCTTTTCCTTTATGTCCATCAAGCAATGTTGCATGAAATTTATTTCTTCTTTATGATTCGCTTGCATGTCAACCAACTGATTGTTATGATTGAACGTCATAGAGTCAATTTCCCTATCATGATCAGCTTTCATGGTCACCATATTTTCCTCTAAGACTGACATCTTGCTTTGCATGCTTCTAATTTCTGTTTCATATTTAATTTTCATGGCCTCAATTTCCTTAGCATGCTGATTTTGTGTGACCTCCAACTCCCTATTACTTTTTTCCAGGTGGGTGCATAAAGTTTTAACATCATTGATAAGACTAGTTTGATTGCTTTCCATATTTCTTACCAGCATCATTAGATCTTGTATAATTTGCTTTTGTTCTTCCCTTTCACTATTATTTGTCCCTGATTTTTCACTATCATGAACTTGGTCTGCGATATTTCCGGTGGATGACACATTCTGATCTTGAAAACTTTCTTCAACAGCTGGATTTTTTATAAGATTACTTTCTTTCTTTTGCACAATTTTAGAGGTAGAAGGCAAGCTGTTTGGACTATCATATCTATCCTTAAAAGCATTGAGAATGTCTTGTAAAGAAGTGAAAAAATCATTAGGAAAATTATTAAACCAATTCAAGGCATCACCCTCTAAAGAATGGACAAATAGACGCATCTTGAAATCTTCATGATTATATTGAGGAAATCTACAATATAAGATCATTACACAAGTAAACATGTTTAAATGCTTTCCAACAGCGACCGAATCACCACCCGAGAACTTAAATAATTTAGAAATGGCCTCTTTCGGAAGATCATGGAGATTATCAGTAAAATGACATGGTTTAAATGAATAATCCATGATGAACAATAAGGGATCAAATGGATGATAGAAAGAGATTTCCGCTCAAGAAAATTAAGAGATGAAAGAAGTGGAGTCGCCACTTGAACAATGAATCTGATTCTAGGATCCAAAAAGTAACCACAAGCAGATATGAGGAAAGCTTCTTGTCTGGGAAAAATGAGAAAGTGGAGTCGCCACCCAAACAAGAAACAAACCGAAGAGATGCTACTGATATGGCGAAAAAATAAAGCAATAAAAGATCCAAATGATAACCCAAAAGGTTGAATTTGCCAGCTCAAAATGAGAGATGAGAAAGATGAGAAGGTGAATGCCGATGAAACCTCTAGGAATAGAAAAACTCTATCCCCGACAATGGCGCCAAAAAATGTTGTCGCGCAGATTGACGCGACAACTCTCAGACCGGGGGCTGTCACTCTGATCCCCGATCCCTCTGTTTAAGCCTGTCTCCCGCGGCTAAGGGGGGTAGTCCCTGAGAGATGATGAGACCAACTGTCGACCAGTTGGTTGGGAGACACGAGACACGATATGAAAAGCACTAGATGGATTTGATTAATTTAGCAGACCAGTGCCTTAAAAGATTGTTATTAAAATGATTACTTGTTAAATGAGATAAAAACATAAACCGTGAACAACAATCATTTGTCATCAGCTAAATCACATGACCAAAACGATATCCGACAACTGAAAGTTTTAAAGAGATGAATGCTTTAAACCACCACGAGTCATAAATCATTAACCAGATATCGTATTCGTATCTCGACTTGAAAATTTTAGATCTCAGCGTGAAAGATATAACATGAAAACAACTAAATCTGGCAAAAATAATTTTCCACAATTTTTTTTTTTTAAATAAATCTAAAAATGAAAACTAGAAATTATTCTAAAAAACTAAACTATATTAAAAATAAAACTAAGCCTAAAAACTAATTAAAACATAAACATTTTTTGTTTTATTTTTATGAATCTATATTTAATAAAAAGAAACTATTTTAAAACAAAAGAATTAAAATTTAATTATAATACAACAAAATCCTAAAAAATAACAATTTAAAAAAAAACTGAATGCTATTTTTTTATTTTTTCCTATTTTTCATGTTATAAAAAATTTAAAAGAGAAACGATTTAAAAATGAAATGCTACCAAAATTTTAAACCCTAACTTAAAACTAAAATCGAAACTCTAAAGTAATTAAAATCTAATTATATCATAAAAAAAAAAAAAAAAAAAAAAAAACTAAATCTAAAAATTACCTACGCATACACTCTATACTACCCTAGCTATATAATACGCTAACCATATAAAATGAAATAGTTCCAAAAACAATGAATTTAATTCTTACGAATAAAAAAAAGGACCCTATCGAAATTGAAAACCCAGGTGAATGATCAGGTTTCATCGACATTAAATCCAGAATAGCTGAACGCTGTCAAAACAGTGAAATCGTGACCCTCCTACGTAAACGGAAAAGAGACAATACATAGCTCACCTGTGCACAATACTTTTACCTGGCCCGATGGCGTAAATGACAGAAATCGAAACAGTTGAGCACATTACCGTCAGCACGAATGAAGATTGATTGGCTTGCATAAAATCGAATGTTTGCTAGTCGGCTGAAATTTTCGATGGCGGACAGAGAGAAGATAGGTGACGGCGGCAACCTCCACGCACGGCGCTGAGTAATCCAGCGTTGAAAAAATTCGATTTGGATTGAAATCGACTTAACCCTTACGCTCTCAGCACTCTATGAATTCGTTCTCAGCATAGTCACGTAATGAAAACCTGAGCACTGTGGCGAGTCTGGCATGCGATATCTCTAAACAGGAATCGAAAGCAATTTGCGTTACCGCCTGTGTAATCTCACCAGAAATTCGACGACGAGCCAATGGAAATCCGAGTTTTTTTTTTTAACGGCCAGAAGGGGTACATGCGATTTCTTGGACAGATTTTGTGCTTTGTAACCAGAGCCCAGAAATCGCACTCGTGAATTTTTCGACTGATAAAATTTTCGTGCTACTTTTGAGAGTGTGCGACCGGCGGTGAGGGAGACACGTCAGTAGTTTTGAGGCACACTGCTATTTCAGTTTGAAATATCCACGGACGCTGGAGTGAATATCTGCTGTTTTTCCACGTGAAGGGAAGTCGGACTCGGATCTGCTGGCTGAGCAGGCTGTATACACATAAAAATTTATTGCATTTAGATTTAACAATGAAGCCTGCATCAAAAATTTTGAAGGAATTGCCTGTGGGCCGATCCTGGGCAACTGCAATGAAAAGAAAATAAAACCCTAATTAAAAAAAATTTGAAACCCTAGAACAGCTGATTAATGTACAGATTTTTGGCCCCTTAACAGCCAGATTCAGCAATAAGCACGAAAATATTTTAAAGAACAGAAATTTTAGGTTTTCACTGTGAAGAAACTTCAGAAAATCTCTCATGCAACTTAGAAAAATAAACCGAATGATAGACCCAGGATCAAATCCAACTGGGCTCAGCAAAAAATGCTTGTGGGAGTTGGTTGGTTTAGCCGAGAACTTCCCCGAACGCCCACAAATTTCCTTCAGAAAATGCTTTCTGCACAACTCAAAACAACCATCAGTAAAGAGGGCAAAAATGCTGCTAGATCTCAGAGAGTAATGGAAATACCTGCCATTACTTCAGAAACCCTAACAACACCCAAACCCTAGCATGTGAACAAGATACCTGTGCCTACAATACTCTACAAAAAGCTATTATTAATGGCTGAAAATAAAATATGCAGAAACTAAAACAATCTCACAGCATTTCAAGAGAGTAACACCAGCAAGATATGGACCCCAAAGTCTTCTTTTATTAACCAGAAACAGATTTACAAGAGAGCTTCTTCAGTCTTAGACTCACAGATCCCATGATCTGAACTGACCCCTAGCACCCTATATAAAGGAAATGACTCCAACGGCTAGTTCGAGTGATCCATGCTAAAATGATCTCGACCGTTGATGAGGATCAAGACATCTCTTGATCTCATCTGTCGATTTATTAAAAAATAATATTTTGCATGCATTCACTTAAAATATTATTATTTTATTATTTTAGGGTTTTTGCTCTGTTTTATGATATTTTATTTATTTTTTTAATTTTTTAATTCATTTTAAAATGGATCACCGAACTAAGCCTTCGGAAACATCACCTAGGACCTAGGACTTAGGACTCATGAGGGGATTTACAACATTTTTCGACCCTCAAGACACATTTCATGATGACTTTTACAAATTTACATCTTAAGGGGGAAAACCCCTTTAACATAGACCCTCACAAATCACCCAGTTCTGCGACACCACTATAATCTAGCAGATCAACACACTAGGATTCTCCTAAAGTTCTAATGACAAAATCCATCCCGGCTTTGGGGTCAGGTTTGAAGGAAAACTCTGCCGATCCATGGATCGGTGAGACGAAAAACCTTCTGGGACGTAGATTACCACTAGAAAGTTAGGTCCACCTAGGCAATTCACATACACGACTCATGTCTGCTAAGATTATTTACAATTAACACATGTAGACTGGGTTTACAATCAAAATGATGAAACTGCTGATGACTGCAGGATGGCTCAGACACATAGATCAGGTGCTGCCCCTTTTTGCAAAGAAAAGGGGGGTGTACTGCATGGGTAGTTGACCAGTAGAGGTCAACACCAGGCACTGCTCTAAGGCCATGAGCTTCTCCATGTTATTAGTGGCAGTCCCCAAATGACTGTGAAAGATATCCTTTATGCGCCCCTGCTCATCTCTTATGACACCGCCAAATCCAGCCATCCTTGGGTTTCCCTTAGAGGCCTTGTCTATATTGATTTTCAAAAAACCATGAGGAGGAGGCTGCTAGATATCTTTACCAGCAGTTGTTTTTCTCACACCCTTGACAGTGCCTTGGGGAACTAGAGAATGAAGACCCAACTGTAGCAGTATGCGAGCATCTTGGGGCGAAGGAGGGTCCCTAAGTTGCAGGAAACGTTGGAGAAGGGTCTGTTTCCGGTCGGAAATGAAATGGAAACAAGGAAACTCGTATCGTATGGCTTGGAAACTCCTTTCCAACCGTACTGACCCATTTCTCAAGGAGGAAACGTGGCCAGTACAGCCAGAAACGTGTTTCCAAGCCGTACGGTGGAGTTTCCTCTTCTAACTTGACTTTTTCTTGTATTTTTTTTAATTTTTTCACTTCTATTTTTTTATTGGACGACTAGAATATCTCCTGGATGCTTCTAGATACCTCTCAAGTTATAAAAAAGAGGATTTTTTGAGTGGGGCAACCTAATGTTCAAGCCTGTGGCCCTAGTATTGATATGCAGTTCATGGTAATGTAAAATTCTTAAAGTAAAAGTGACATTCTCCTTTATTTTTCATTTTCATCCTTTTACTTAAATTTTTAACATTACCATGAAATGACTTAGGATGTTTGAGAGTGGTTTCGCCCTCATTGGATTTCATATGGAGAAAGTAGAATTTTAGATCTCACTCAAAATCCAGCAGACTTATCTATTTTTCAGGATTTTAGGATTGGGGGGATTGCAATGTTTCCATTGGATTTTGTCATGTACTAGGGTATGGAACTTGTATTTAATAAAGAGAACCAAGCCCTCTATGCAGGGGAGACTCCCAATAATCAAGAGCACGTAGGGTATTAGGGTATGGAACTTGTATTTAATCAAGAGAACCAAGCCCTCTATGCAGGGGAGAATTCCAATAATCAAGAGCACATAGGGTACTAGGGTATGGAACTTGTATTTAATCAAGAGCACTAAGGTCGTTCGACTATGTAAGAGGAGACTCCCAATCAAGCATGAGACAAGACATTAGAAATTTCTCGTGGCTGATTTTGGATATTTCTATTTTCATTATGTGATCATTCATGAGTAAATGTGATGTAAATTTAGAAACTTATAGTTTATGCATTGACAATTGACAATTTAATCATAATGTAATAAATTAGAATGTATCATATATGCTTTATGATTGCACATATTTCTTCAATGTCCTAATATATATATATATATATATATATATATATATATATATGCGTTTACCCGTTTCCAAAATTTGGGGGGTTCACGTTTCGTACTCGTGCACGTTTCGGAAACTCGTACTGGTTTCCCGTTTCGTGCAACTTAGGAGGGTCCTCAGGAATTTTCCACATAAGGGCTCCTACTGTATCTTTGAGCTATCGTAAAATTTGGACAATGATGTTTTGGGTTGAGACTGTTTTGTTCTTGAAAATCCTGCCATTGCGTTCTTTCCAGACATCCCAGATAATAAAGCCTGGAACCAGAGTCCAAGCTTTGTTAATGATTTCATTACTTGAGAAGTCTTTCCTCCAATTCTTCAAAGTGTTGGTGATGTTGAGTCTGTCCCTGTCAGTTTTCCTGAAGACTGAGGCCGCCCAATCCCATAAGGTAGAGGTGAAGGGGTATAGGTTTAGTAAATGTTCCATCGTCTCCTCCTGTAAGCCACATAGATGGCATTTGGATGGGCCAACAAAGCCCCTTTTAAGAAGATTCTCCCATGTGAGAATTTTATTTTAGTGAACCAACCACATAAACAACTTGATTTTCATCTATTGCGAGTTCTGCCAAAGGTCATTCCAAACCTGATCAGGGTTTGGATAATCAAAACCGAGGGCCATGCGTTTAGCTTCTTTGAGGTTAAAGGTGCCTTCGGTGTTTCGACCCCATCACAGTTGGTCAGATGAGGATGACACCAAAATCTTCCTCTGCTCCAAGTCAAGAGCAAGAGAATCCGCCTGGGCCTTCAAAGGACTCTCTTCACTATAACCAAGATCCTTCCACATTCTCCATTTACCATTGCCCCTTACCTGACCCCAAAAGTCACTTACCATAAGTAAACCTTTGTGTTAGTTTCATTTTTGAGAGCGGTTAGTTCTTCCCTAAACAAATTTGGTTCTTGCTTCCAGTTATCCTCCCAAAACTGTGCAAGGTTCCCAGCTCGGATCTCCCATAAACTATGCTGTTGGACAATGGCTCTATTCTCCCAAGCAAGGTCCCAAATTTGGGAGCCCTTGATGAGTCCTGACATTCGGATATGATCCCTCTCCTACCAATTGTTTGCATATTTCTGCTTCCAAAGCTTGGTCCAAGGGGTATCCGATTCCTTGAGCCACCTCCACCAAAGTGGTCATGAAGCCCCAAACCACCATGGGCCTTAGGTTTGCAGAGCTTGTCGCAAGCTACCAAAACCCACTTCTTTTTCTCTTCCCCTTTGCCCTAAAGGAAATCTCGTTGAATACTCCTGATTTGTTACATAACTCCTTTAGGAGTAGGAAGAGCTGAAAACATGAAAATGGGTATAGCTTGCAGGACAGCCTTTGTAAGCACAAGATGCCCCGCCAAATTCAAAGACCTGCAGGTCCATTTCCTGACTTTGTCCTGAAGTTTATTAGTTACCGGCTCCCACACTCCCTTGCTCAGAGGTTTATCAGTAAGAGGCATTCCAAGGTACTTGGAAGGTAACTGATCCCTTTGAAACCCAAGAATTCTGGTGAGGTTCCTCTGAATAGCAATGTTAGTGTTAAAAAAGAACACCTTTGATTTGTCAAGGCTTACCTCTGTACCAGCGGCCAATGCAAAGTCGTTCAGGATTTCTTTGAAAGCTCTGGCTTCCTTGACCGTAGGAATGCCCTGCAGCATTGTGTCATCAACAAATTGTTGATGAGTAGAAGTAGCACCATCCGAGGTAAGTTTCAGACCCTGGATTCTTCCTTCAGAATTTGCCATTTTGATCGCTCTGCCTAGCCCTTCCATCATGAGAACAAAGAGGAAGGGGGAGAGCGGATCCCCTTGTCTGAGACCCCTAGAAGGCATAAAAGTTCTAGAGGGAGAGCCGTTAAGCAGAATGGAGAAGCTGGCCGTGGATACAAGGGCCATAACCCATCTTATCCAGTTGTGGATGTAAGACCAGCTTAGCTTATCATAAACTTTTGCTAGGTCAAGCTGCATGATCATACCAGCTTGCTTATTGCTCTTAAGAGAGTGTACCACCTCGTCACCTTGTATGATGTTTTTGATAATCTGTCTTCCTTCCACAAATCCAGTTTGCTCCTCTGAGACGAGAGCAGGAAGAAGAAGCTTGAGTCTGTTAGCGATCACTTTGGAAATAATTTTGTACACCACATTACATAAGGCTATGGGTTTGAATCTGTCCGGTGTCATAGCTTTTTCCTGCTTTGGAATCAAAGCTATGAAAGAGGCATTAAGAGCTTTCAAAATAGTATTGGATCTTCTAGAGTCTTCCACAACATCAAGGATGACATTAAATATTTAACATAACATATACATCCAAATTAAAATGGTTTTTTATTATCAATGTATTTTTAAGTATATGTCAATATCAATTCATATTAAAATATTTTATTGATAATTCACATTGAATATTTTTTTATATACAACATTAAAATATTTTATTTTAACAAAAAATTATATATATAGATCTATATGAAGTTGATAGCCACATAAATTAGTTAACGTCGATCTTCAAATTGTTTATTTAAATCTCTTGTTGAAATATTTTTGAAAAATATAATATTTTAACATCTTATACACACATTTTTTTATTATAGCATTTTCATTTTTTAATTATAGCCAACATTATTTTTTTATTTAGAACATAATTTTTAATTTTATTTTAAAGGGAATCACCGACAGACAGACAGACTTACACATCTCTCATATTGTGCTATAGAATGAGCCTCTCAGGTCAATAAAAATGAAAAGCAAAACCAAATTATTATTATTATTTTTTTTTCAATCACACCTTCGCTGAAAAGAAATCTGCTATCTCTCTGGCCTATTTCTGAATCATAAACGTGAATAATATTTGTGAATGTAAATAGAATTGCACTGAAATTTATGAATAATTTTACATATCCATAAGATGCTATATAGGATCTATCAGAGTATATAGATAATCCCAAAGAGCTTGTATTCACAATTGGTGATATTTCCACATGGAACCATTTCCGTGATGTACATCAACCCCAAATGCTATGGGAGTTATCCTGGCTTCACTGTTCTTACGATTTAATTTGAATGAGTCAGCTTAGATTTAAAAATTCTCAAGATTCACACGATTCAATTCAATCAAATAAGTCTGCTTAGGTTTTAAAAATTCGTAATGAGATTGTTTATTGGGTATAATTTTTGGCAAAACTTATTGGATATGTTGGGCAGTAATGACACTTTCACATGGGGATGCTCCCGATATTGGGATCTGCTACAAAATACGTAGTTTTGACTCAACTTTGGCTTAAAATGGGGATGTTTATGTGTAAAATTTCAAACACTTGAGCCATATTAAAATTGGATTTGGTTTTTTCAAAAATGAAATCACATACTTGAATAATTTATTCTTATCTATTTATTTATCATGTTCATATTACAATGTTTTTCCAAACAAATATTCATAAGATCAACTTTGGGCTTATATTGTAAACTTATTTTGTAAGATTCCTAATGTTGCAACTACTTGGCCATCATTAACTTTCCCAATTTGTGTTCCTAAACTTAGGACATAGAATCCCAAGAGCCAACATTGATATGTCCTTGCAAGAGAAGAGCTTTTTTGTAACAAACAATTTAATTAAAATTGGATTTGGTTTTTTTAAAAATGAAATCAGATATTTGAATCGTTTATTCTTATCTATTTATTTATCATGCTCATATCACAATGCTTTTCCAAACAAATATTCATACGATAAGCTTTGGGCTTATATTGTAAACTTATTTTGTAAGATTCCTAATATTGCAAGTATTTGGCCATCATAAACTTTCCAATTTGCGACCCTAAAGTTAGGACATAGAATCCCAACAGCCAACATTGATATGTCCTTGCAAGAGACAATATCTTCTGTAATAAACCATTTTAATAAAAGTCATCGGTTTGAACCTTGAATCTTTCTTCACATTTTCTTCTTCCATCAGTTATGTTCCCTCCTGAGTCCCATATAAATGCATTATTGGTTGTACTTGGAAATTAGTGACCATGCTACCCTTCTCTTATGTGTAAAATCACTTAAGCATTATTGGTTGTACTTGGAAATTAGTGCCCATGCTACCCTTCTCTTATATGTAAAATCACTTATTCATAATATTTTGTAAGATTCATAATATTGCAACTACTCTTGGGATTCTATGTTGCCAGTAGTAATTTTATCATTGCCAGTTTCAATTATGTTGTAGGCTTATATTGTAAACTTATTTTGTAAGATTCATAATATTGTTGAAATGTAAGTATGATAACCTTTAGGTAACTCGATTTTACACTGCAGAATTACCAAAGAATAGATGCACAATTATATGAATATAGCGAGGTCAACCATAGTTGGCCAATCAGCTGCCTTAAATAACATGCATTCCATTCTGTCATGAAGTGTTAGTTGGCCATCTGTCCACACCAAAATTGTGCAGAAAATGCACGTGTATGCTTTTTTGGGTTATATGGGCATGCTTTTTGGGGCATTTAGGTTGTACATGGATGCTTTATCAAATTGTGGTGGCGTTTGAAACTTAAACCTTTGAAACTCAGCCACTTAAACATTGCAAGAAACTCTGCGTCTTGAGCGTTACAAGAAACTCTCGTAGACCACCTCTTGATTGAAATTTTGTAATTGCGTCTTTGTTTGTGCATAAAAGTTCTTTTTTGCCTAGTATTCAAAACTGGAATCAGTGACTGGACCAGTCCACTTATCAAACTGGTTTTTAAACGGGAATCAGAAAAACCAAACTAGTCAGATCTCGACGAACCGATCTTAAAAAAAAATACATGAAATAATTAATTTTTAATGAAAAAAACTATGTTTAAGATTTAAAACCATGATTCCAAACTGATAGAGACAAAATATGCAATGTTGGCTCATCTATATACCATGTAAAGGTAAATATATCAAAATGGCACTGACTGCAATATATATCAACAACAAAATACATAATCAATGAGGCTTGAAATGGCCTCTAGGGTCAGAAAACAATGCTACAAGCTATGGGGCCACTGGCTTACTACAAGTCTATGCATCAATGGTCAACATGATTGCTCCTCATCATGATCAACAACAAGAGCTACATAAATATCATCTATCTCGAAGTCTTCGAACTTGGATTGCTCAACCTTGTAATATGATAGAAATTGAAAAAGTTTAACATGCCTGACCAATGATTTTGGTTTCAGTGAAGGGTTCATCTCCCTAACCTTATAATATGGTAGAAAAAGCTTAGCATGGCTAACCAATTATTTTCCTTTTGAGTGAACAATACATTTTTCTTAAGGACATGGTAGAGGAGTTTAACAATCAATACCGCCAACATCAACAAAGTTCAACAATCCATGCCACCAACATCAAGGTATTTAAAGGGTTCATGCTCTTGATCAAATGGCAATCTCATACCCTCATACATGATATAATCAAATGGAAGTATTGCAATACCCCAAATCCTGAAAACCATTAAGTCTTCTGGATTTTGAGTGAGATCTAAAATTCTAGTTTCTCCATATGAAATCCATTGAGGTCGAAACCACTCTCAAACATCTTATGTAATTTCATGGTAATATGAAAAATTCAAGTTGTCTTTAGTGAGACTTTTTGGAAGCTTTTCCAGTGGGGTTTTCCGGTCTAATGTCTCTAAAATACGACAGGAATTTGTTGAAATCACAAGCCTAATGGGTAGCCCTTGCACAATCAAAGTGCCCTAGGGATTTTTCAGGGTGCCGAATCCATATATACAGTCAAAAAAACCAATTTAAATATTACAAATCAAGATTTCACCTTAAATATTTCTTTTGGATTCCGGCACGGAAAGTCCAAAAAGTCGCACTAAAGACAACTCCTTAAAATTTTAAGTAAAATGATGAAAATGAAAGATAAGAATTTAACAATACCATTGAATGTCAACATTGATAGGGTTGAGATGTGAGAGCAAATGAGAGGGGAGGCATGCTTTTAAAGGCTTGGAGGGGTTGTTATTGGAGGGAAACAACCCCTAGTTTCCCTCAAAACCTCTCACATATGCCCAAAACCACTGCGTGTGGGGTCTGCGACCACATTGGTAATGAACTGATTGATTTATGATCAATTTGATGTGAACCCTAGGCCTGCAGGGGGTGAACTGGGTTTATTGGATGGTTTGGTCATGAAGGCTAATGAATTGGTCTGCATAACCCAACCAGTTTTGAATGCTATGCCTTTCTATGGCATATGAAACTCTAAGACTTCCTTAAAATGTGTTGAAGGATTGACATGAATAAATAAGTTCTATTGAAATCAATAATTCACTTATAAGAATGGTTGGGGATTGATGGAGATTATTTGTTGATATTAGTTGGGGATTGATGGTGATTTTGTGTTACTCTAAAATCAAGAAGTCTTCTAATCAAACATCATTATCTTCACCAAGTTTTCGCTGGCATCACTGGGCCTCTTTTAGTGGGCTTTGGGTGTTTCTATGGAAAGCTAATCGCCTCATCATTACATGGGATGAGAGATTGAATTGAATGACTTCAACCAAAAATTGAATTCGATAGTGGAGGTTAATTTGAGGAATGGAAGGTTGTTTCATTGTGTTGTTTACCATCTCAGAACACTTTGAAAATATAACACATATTGTTAATTTGAGCAACAAATGGTTGTTTCGTAGTGTTGTTCGGGGTAATTAATATGAGTCATGACACATTGCAATGCCACCATCCACAAGAATTTCCTTCCTCCTTCATGAATTCTACTTAGAATGTCATGATACACATCATTTATTTATTGCCTTTTATAATTGTGTTTCAAGGAAATATGACTTAATTATATTTGCATGGAGAAGTTGATGACTAGTATTTGATCAAGGTGAAGAGGGGTGTTGAAAACTGGTGAAATCTCAGAGTGATAAAATTGTGCAAAAGGGAGAGGTCACCTTGTGATGCTTGTTTAGTGAGGAGGATGAAATGAAATTGAGAAATAGTTACCTAGTAGAGGTGTCCATTGAAAACTAGGGGTTCAGAGGGGCCCGGTTTTGCGCAAGAATTGTAAAAAAGCAGGTGGGAGGGTTCTTAGTGGAGTACAAGAATCTTTTGAGCGGTGAGGATGAAACAAAACAGTTGAGGAAAAATCTAAATAACGACCACACAAGGACAAGCCTTCCAAAGCGTAGTAAAGATCAATTTTATTCGTATGAGGAAATTTATGTTTATGAGAATGAAGGGTGGTGTGTGGGTGATTGATATCCATCATTGATTTATTTTCTGTTTTAACTATTTTTGAAAGAATGTTCGTTTAATTCTCTTCCCATAGAGAAATGGATGACTAGTATTTGATCTGAGTGAGCGTAGGTCATGTTAGTTGGTGACACATTGAGTGAGAAAATCGTGCAAAAGAGGGAGCCCGCCTTGATTTTGTAATGTATGTTTTGTGAGGAGGACAAAATGAAGTTGAGCAATGGACTTGGTAGAGGTTTCTAGTGACAAAGAGGGTTTAGAAGGGCCTAGTTCCATGCGATACTTACAAAAATAAGAGGTCAGGGTTCATAGTGGAGTGCAAGGATCTTGTGAGTGATGAGGATGAAACAAAACAGAGAGAAGGTAGATGACCAACACATGAGGCCAAGCCCTCCAGAGTTGAGTAAAGCTCGATTTAATCAATATGAGGAAGTTGATTCTAATGATGTCGGTGTGTGTGTTGGGGGGGGGTCATTAAGGTCCTTGACAATTTCAAGTATATCATACATTTCTTGTGGACAGAAGAAGACATGATATATAATTATGTCAAATTGTAGGTATGATGCAAGCCCAGTTTTGAGCCTGTTTTAACACCTATATTGCCTAGTTTCTCTTTGAAGGTGCTTCCTTCTTTCCTGTCTTACAACACAATTCTTTAAATATATACCCTAATATTCTTTATAACTCGGCCTCTTACATTTCTTCTAGCATTCATCCAACCTTTTATTTGTTTTAAATAGTCCCTGGGGCAAAGTTCCCTTTAGTAACACTGCACAAGGAAAGGTCCTTCATGCAACCTTCCTACATAACTTGGACCCTGCCTTTTCACATTCGAGCACAGTCCTTTATTCCTCCAGGTTAAAGCTCTGGGCTCCCACACTTGCCACGCTTCCACTGCGCCACTCTAACTCTACATAGACCCGCTCATTAACTAAATAAGTTTGGCCTTAATCTTCCGAGTAGGGTCCACCATGATATGTATATGTATACTCACTAGACTGGAGTATGGATGCTCGGATGCTCGCCTCTTTTTTAAATATGCTCTTCAAAAACTTACGGGCTCGCAGGTTTCTAGCTTGCCTCACATGTTGGCAATGAAAACCTCTAGGTTGGCTCACCTTTCCACTTTTCAACCACTAAAATCCTCCTACTAATCCACCTATGTGCCTTTCAACCCCACTTGATAATGCTCGACTCTCAATTAAAAATGTTTCTGGGCTTTAACGGACCAGGGCAATGGGAATTTTCCTGTCAAGTGATGGCGCACTCTTTCGTTAATTGTCAGATCCTTGGTGCCTGACGAGTTTTAAATATGACAATTTGCAAACCTTACGGGGTTTTGACCTCCCGACCCGACGTTGTTAAGTGGCGATCTTTCCCTTGACAGAATTCAACTCTTGTTACTCGGCGTTGTTAATTAACGGATTCTTGCCAAGTCAAAATGCCTAAGTGTTGGTGTATGTTCGTAATCCTTCCGCTTGTCCTGCAACTCTCACCTGAGTTCTGCCAACTTTGCTCCTCTTGGCTCCTCTGTGTTATTTTGGTTTACCCTTTGGTTCTACCATGCCCTTTTCTCCTCCAAATTCAAGGTTCTCCCGCTCCTCTGTGCAACTTTGGTTTTCCTTTATATTCAAGATCATTAATCACTCTGTTGATCAATGATGTTTGTTAACAACTGAGTCTGGGAAAACCAAGAGATTCTCGCCTTCTCACTTCTCCCAAGTGCTATCAATCTTGAGCTTCTATAGTTTTGCTTCAATCTCACATCCCTTTGTTGGGTTTCAACTTTGTATTATACTTCTATTACGCCTTTGTTACGCAAGATCCCTTCTGAGCTTTGACACTTGCAAACTGTAGAACAACCATACATGTATATACGAGACTTGATATTTGTAACACTGACTCAGCATTCAACAATAAATGACGACTTGCACTCCTAATACACTCAGAATAGAGTGATACTACATTATATACAAATAATTAAAATGACCTTTGGCCTGAAATACATCATTTAGCCCTTTTGGCCTTATGTTCGTTCTCGAATCTCAACCCTCAAGTCCTCCTCTGTAATCCTCCTATTCCTTTCTCCTTCTGATCGCTCTATGTATTTTGGCTTACAATATATACAAAGGGGAATTCTAAACTAGAATTAGTTCAGATCCACAGATTCTTCAATAAATCCCTATCTCTAGATCTCCAGATCCACAAAATCCTCTCATAAATTCGACTAACCCTTGAATCTATCTAACTCTCCCAAGTACTCTCAAGATCTCTCTTTGAGAAGATTTGATTACATCAATCCTCACTTTAAATCACTTATATACAAATTTTCTCGTAACTTAGGAAAATACATTAAATTAAACAATTTCACTCATTTAGGGAACCAACTCCCTTAGTAAATGAAAAGAACCCTATTCTAGCAAAAACACATTTTGACTTGGAAGTGGAATGCTCCTACATCCGACTCCCAAGGTGAAAAATATTCATGGTCTCTTGACCATGTGTTGATGAAATTATGCTTTCGTGGATCCCAAACTTTGTTTTTCAGTTGATCATTTTCTCTGCTATGCTACTACTTTGTTGCTATCTTCTCCATTCCTCCAGGCTTCCAAACTTTGTGCTGTAGTTCTCCTCCCTTCGTGATGATGTAGTCTCGCTCAACCATCTGCAATATGTTGTACTTTATTCCTTTCTTCCCTAAATACCTCTTCTGTTGAGGCTTCTTCAACATCAACTTCCTCATTTCCTCTATTTCAAGATCCAGCTTGTCCCCTGGCTGGCATACATCATTAGTTCCTTGCTGAAATTTATTGTTGTCCTCCATTGACACACTAAGATACCAGTTACTTGGAACTTCTTCCACCATTCCCTGCATTTTCAGCTAGAACTCATCATCATTGTTGTTCCATTTGTTGCTGCATTTCCTTCATGGAAAAGTTAACCTCCTCAATTGGTCTGCTACAATCTATTGTCCTCAGATTCTCCAACCAGTGTTCTAAAAATCTCAATTCAACTGCAATGTTTCCCATGCTTACTTCTCTACAATCCTATAGGTCCTCTTCCAGTGGTTCTTGTACTTCATCAATTGAAGAATTTCAAAGCCATCTCACTGGTTCCTGCACATCTTCATTACCTGCAAACACAAACAGTTTGTCAGTTTTAAAAATACGAGACTTTGAAGTCTCTTTTTTTACCTCTAGTATCCTTCCCTCAAGCAACACTAAAACTTACACGCTGGCCATCAAATCTGCCTCTTCCATAGTAACAAGTTTCTCCTTAGTATCCATACACATGTGCTTGTCAATCTTAGGCTATTCCTCCATATCTTCACCTTGACCATTTCCTAAAGACAATTCTGTATTATTTCCAACTTGTTTAACAATACTCAGTGACTGTTTTTCACCTCCGCACAGAGAAAAATCAATAGTTTGTCCTACAACAACCCTTACATTCACATACCAATGGTTAAAATTAAACTCAATATGGCCTTTATCTTCTTTCAACATCTTGACCATCACCCATTGATTGTCTAAACATTTTGTGAGATTCTTAAAAGGCTCCATCTCAGTATCTTCATCATTGTCATCCTCTCCTAGGATTGATCCTTGTTCCAGTGCACAAATCCACTCTATCTCTTCCTCAAATTCAGATTCTCTGAGCATCCTCAACCATTTTCTGATCAAATGCCTCATCCACTTTGTCTAATTTCTTGCATGCAATTTCTTGACTGGCCATTGGACCGGTTTCCCAACATAAATTCCATTTCTCAATCCCTTCTGCAAATGCTTCATCTGTTTTTGTAGTTGTTCCTACATTTGGTGGAGTTCTTCCTTTATCTCAGCTATCTTCTTTTCTCTTTTTGCCTCACTCATTCTCTTTTTGCCAATTGTCTTGGCATCTTGCCTTCTTTGTATGTGATCTATCTCTGAACTCGTCACATGATTGTCTGTAGCCAGTTTACCTCCTTCTTTTGCTCTTTGTGAACTCTCCTTGTTCACTTATGAGTTGCAACAAGCCTCCCCTTTCTCTCTCTCTATTTCTATCTCTGGGAAATTCTACCCACACTCATTGTGGAACTGTCTCCAACATCTTCTACCCAACTTCTATGTGTTGGAAGTTGTCATTCTTTTTGTTCTCTGCAATAGAATCTCTTCTCCTTCCTCTAGAGAACTCTTGAGCTTCAGATTCAAAAGTTGTTAGGATGCTACAATTTCACCTGCTCACTTTCTCTTTGGAGAACTCTGTTGTCCTCACCTCTTGCTTCAACAATCCATCTTGCTGCTAGGTTTTTTTCACAATCCTTCTTGCTTCTAAGAGTCTGCTTGCTTTCCTTTCTCTTTCACAACATTGCTAGCTGTCTAATTGTTGTCAGCTTCTTTATGCTGATATATGCTTTAACCTGCAAACATATTCTCATTTGAGATTTTTTGATTGTTTCTTCCTCTTTTCTTATGATTGCTACAACTTCATTGTTGTATAGCTGCTACTTGCAACACAAACACCTTATGGCCATTATCAAAGCTCAATTACCTGTTAATTCTTCCTCAAGATTTTGTCCTCTTAACAATTTTGTATACCTCACCTCTGTCTTCTGGATGCAATCTACTTTCTACAAACTCTATTTTAATTTCTTCAAATAAACATCCTTAATTAAATTATTTTGCATATTCAATCATCTAAAACAAACAATACCCCAAACTTGTTTCTCTGCTTCTCTAGCAGTTTCAGTCTCAAACCTGTTCCTTTGTTTCAGTCTTCTGTTGGTAGTGTTTTTCTGTTGTAGCATTCTGGCTCACAATCTCTAGTATTTTCATAGATCTTTCGAGCTTCTCGTCGTGATCAACAATCTTCAGTATTTAAAATTTCAAAACAAATTAAAATTACCTCTGCTGTAGCTCAGATTCTTCTCATCCACTCCTATTCTGGGTTCAGAACTTGAATGCTTTGATACCACTTTGATGCAAGCCCAATTTTGAGCCTGCTTTAACACCCACAATGCCCAGTTTCCCTTTGAATGCACTTCCTTCTTTCATGTCTTACAATGCAATTCTTTAAACATATACCCTAATATTCTTTATAACTCGGCCTTTTACCTTTCTTCCAACGTTTTTCAACCTTTTCTTTGTTTTAAATAGCCCCTGGGGCCAAGTTCCCTTTATTAACCTTCCTATATAACTTGGATCCCACCTTTTCGCATTCGTGCATAATCTTTTATTTCTCTGGGTTAAAGCTCCAAGTTGGCCCACACTTTCCACGCCTTCACTATGCCACTCTAACTATACATAAACCTACTCATCAACTAAATAAGTCCGACCATAATCTTTGGGGAGGGTCCGTCATGATATGTATAAATATATTCACATGGCTGGATCTCGGATGTCCCAGTGCCTGCCTCTTTTTTAAATGCGGTCTTCGAAAACATATGGGCTCGCGAGTTTCCAACTTGGCCCACATGGCGGTAATTCAAACCTCTGGGTTGGCCCACCCTTCCACTTGTCGGCCACGAAATCCTCCGGCTAATCCACCTATGTGCATGTCGGCCTTGTTGTTGCCCAGATTGTACATGCACTGTGATACTTAGGGCAGGGGTTGTCACTTTGATCCTCGCCCACTCTGTTCTAGCTATCTCCCAACAGTAGGCTATGGGCGCTGGTCCCTATGGAATGAGGTGAAGGAAAACAAGTTGGGAACCAACTTGTTTGTCAGACATAGATGAGTGGCTTAGCTACTTAATTAAATTTAGCAAGATTAATGATTATATTATATTTCTTAAGTATGAGACCAGTGCCTTATGGAGTCACAATTCTTGCTTGATGTAAATTAATGGCAAGTAACCAGATGGACACCTGCTGCTTATTATGGTATACTAACCCATATGAGATGCAACTCTTAAAATCTAGGTGAAGTGAAAATATCTTGGTTATTTTTAGTTATATGCCTAATCTAAGTGTAACCTTCCCTTAACTGTTTTGAAGCTAGGCTCCAAAGTAGGTCGTGGGAAGGAGGCCAACAGGAAGCAGGCTAAGACTTGATTAATGATACCTTCTGTTAGGCTCCTATCACTCGGTGCCTTTGCCGCATCAGAGACTGTGGCTCAGACGACTGCAAGGTCAACATGTTAACCACCAAAGAGTCGCCAAGCCCCTCAATCTTGGTGAGAAGGGTTGCCCTAGATCTCTATCAACCTAGCTTATGTTACGAGGTAAATTTCTTAATGCAAGCTAGATCCTAGAATGCTTGTGTAAGATGGATTGAGTGAAGACTTCTTGAGTTAAAATTGTTTATGTTTTTTGAGTACTTAGTGTGAATTATCTTATAGTTCGAGTACTTAACAATGATCGACAACAAGTTTAATACAAGAAAGGTGCTTAAAGATGCAAGTGCCAATATTCCACAAGACGATTCAAGGATGACTACTTGAGACTACTTAAGATATGTCAATGACCAATATTGAAATGTTCACCTGGGATGATAACCAACGAAACTTAAGATGCCACGTGAATATGATGTCAAATTCCTTTTAACTTAGAGCAATGATTTCTTAGTTAGATGTCAAACACAATGATGCCAATTAGATTCCAAGTGTTAAAGCAACAAGATCAGAGATTTAGAGCTTAAGTGTAAGAGTGCTCTTAGTGCAAAGTTCGGAAAATTTTGTAGACTTAGAATAAGACAAACATATGTTAGATCTCAAAAATTAAATCAATAGTAACACTTTAGAAAATTCCAGCACTTCTATTAGGCCTATGACAACAGCAAGAAAGTCACTTGAGATCATAGAATTTACCCAACATGTTAAGAATAAAATTTTCCAGTGGCTAGAAAATGTAAATTCATATGTTTAGCCCACTTTATGATGATGTATCTAGTGATATATCAGATCTGAAACAAGTTATTACAACTGCAAACAAAATAACAAATTAACAAGCTAATGGTGTTACAACCAATGCCCTAAATGCCCAAAAATAGGAAAAATTCATCAAAAATAAAAAAATCAATTTGCCCTAAATGCCCAAAAATAGGAAAAATTCATCAAAACTAAAAAAATCAATTTTTGAGCCCTCTTTAGATGTGTGATTTAGAAAATTTGGAGCCTTGATTAAGAAATTTACACCGTAAATTCCAGCGAGCAAAACTTTAGATCTAGGCTTAGATCTAAAATGCCCAAGTGGCCAAAATTTAGGAAAATTAAAATTTTGCAATTTTAAGTGAGTTTGATCAATTCAAATGTGATTTTAGGGCTATTATATTTATGTTATCATTGTTGTAATAAAACAGAGGAAAAAGGATGGTTTAGAGATCAAACTCTAGGCCCAAGGCCTTGAAGATAAACTTGTCCAAGTAGCCCAAAAATTTTCCAATGATCTTGTACTTGAAAACGCAAGTTTTTGAGAAAATTTCTCCTACAAAACCACCAAGGAATCAGTTTTGAAAATTTCAGATACGGAACTAGGAAAAACTAGGGTAAAATAGGCCGAGGAGAGCCAACGCTAGGCCTAATAAAGCTAGTGTTGGGGGATTAGGAGGCTAGAAAGGCAAATCAAGGGTCAAAGGAGGCAAAAGAGGCCAAAAGGGGGCAACGCAAGGGAAGAGCCTCAAAGGGCTATACGTTGGCCAGAAAGGGGAAAACGATTAGGGTTTAGGGGCAGAAAAGCCCACGGCTAGCCATAAGGTTGTCATCTAGGGTCTTAGAGGGAGGTTGAGGCTCCCTAAGCCCATGGCTAGGCCACTTGAGGCCTCAAAACCCTAACACATGGGCTTAAAGGGAGGGTCGAGGCCCTTGGAGGCTACGATGCCTCCAAGAGGCCGGAAAGGTTGACGCATAGGGTTATTACGCTGATGCTGGGCTAGAGGAGGCTAGATTTGGGCCTAGGAGGCCTAAAAAGTAAAACCCTTGCTTTAGAAATTTTTTTCTCTTCTAGATCTGAATTTTGCCGCCGAATCTTCAGTGGGTAACCCTGCAAAATTTTCTAGAGATTAGATCTTACCCTCAAGGGCCCAGACCTAGTTCTACTTCAGCTTGATCTCTTGATTCAACCTACAAAAATGAAAATAAAACGCCCAAACCCCAAATATATACAAAAATTCTTAAAACCCCAAAACACAAGTTAGCAAAAATTAATTTATAAATTATATTTACAAAACCTACAAATATACAAGGGTTGTGAGAATTTAAATTTTTGAGAAAAATATTTTTATGGATATTTCTTTGATGAATGGCTAAAAACACTTTAGAAACCCCAATGCACACTATAGCCTTAGCGAAGATTTAATCCATCACACAAATATTTGGGATCCAAGAAAAATGATTCCTGTCCAAGTTTGTGAACTTGGAGGCCAATGATTGAAGTACCTGCAAACACTATATATTTATCTCAAGACAATCTGTTAATCATATGGGGAATCAAACCACCTAAGATTAGCCCAAAACTATCAATAACATGATTTTATCTCCATCTAATGAGAAACATATCTTACCATTATTTAGCACAACATAGGAAAGCCCGTAGTGAGTACATACCGCAAATCAATGGGTATGAACACCTTGAATTTCACCCGAAAGTCTTTTTTATGATAGAAAAAATAGTTCCCAGTGGGACAATAGTTTACAAAGATGCTCCAACAGCAATTTTTTCTAGCCAGAGATCATTGCGCTAGAGACTTAGATGACTCTAATTTATAGATTAATCCTCCAAGCGGAAAAATAATGGCTAGTTTCTTTGATCCTTGTCAAAATAATCTTGGTTGTTGAAAAATATTTGATCATCTTTTAATATTGGCCTTTGACTTTTTATCTTTGAGAATTTTTCATTTAATTTCATTTTTATTAGCTTAAAAATTAATTATTTTGAGTTAATTTCCTCTAAAATTTGACTGACTCAACCACCAAGGTCGAAGGGTCCAAATTTTCTTGATGTATACAATATTCCATTGGTGGAGGACCTTTAAAAATTGATTCCTTTAAGACTCACGAATTTTTCCACTTGGAGAATTAATTTTCCTAAGACATTTTAATTTGACTCTAATTAATTAATTTTTTGGTTTAGGATTTAATTTTATTTTTTTAGAAAATTTATTTATTTTACACGAGGGGATTTAATAATTTTTTCTACCCTCCAATACATAAGATTTTTACATTTACAACTTTTAACGGGGAAATACACATTTGGCTTAGACTCTCAAGACACATACTTAACTCTACGACACAATATGATCTAGTAGACCGAGTGATTTGTAATAAATTAATTTAGCCAACTAGCTTAAATTATCTCAAATCACATTTACATTAGACTCGACGGGAGCACTAGGACTCACCTAAGACTTTGACGAAGAATTCCACCCTAGCTTTGGGGCGAGGTTGGAGGGAAAAACTCTGCCGACCATTTGTGTTTAGAAACACACGAGTCAGTGAGATGAGAAACCTCCTACCATAATTTTTTTTGCCAAAACAATAGGCTTACCTAGGTTGTTATATATACCCAAGGTCTTACTAGCATCATTTACATTACATATCTTGCAGAATGGGCTTAAAATGACATAGAAGACTACTGATAATCAGTGAGGTTAAGAAACCTCCTAGGATGGAATTTGTCATCAAATTATAAGCTTACCTAGGTCGTTACATTGACGCATGGTTTTACTAAGATCATTTACAATATATAACTTGCAGAATGGGATGACTATGAGACTGGGACTGTTGATATGTGATCTGATCTTTGTTGAAAAAATTGGTACTTCCACTTCCTTGGAACTTTGACAATTTGAGTGCAACATCTGGATCCATATGGGGACACGTGGCTTCCAAGAAGTAACGTGAGAACCCCAGAATCCTGCATCCAAGGAAACAAAATTCCGTCAAATAGATATCCATTCAACATTGAAATCATCATGCATATATAGAAAATATCGCTGGAATAGAAAATCTATCCTAACAAACTGAAATATATAAAAAATAAATAAATAATAAAATTGTTGAAAGTAAAGTATCTGGCTGACATGAAATAAAAGGAATAGGGTTGGAGATACTATACAAAATGATGCCCATGGCATTAGATGTATCAAACTTCTTCCCTTTTCTTTTCTTTTGCCTTTTACTTTTCTTCCTAGTGGGTTGTGATGTCAATAATGAGACCACTATAGATTTCTTGTCCTGATTCTGAAAATGCTTGGATGAAGGATTTGAAGAATCTAAAGTATGTCCAATGTTATTCTGTATGTACTCGGTCAAAGGTGACACATAAGCATGACCATTCTTAGTTTCTTTTTCAATTTTGGTACTTTCGGTTGACCTGTATTGAGTGGGGCAAGTAACCTCCTAACAATGAGATGAGAATTGCTCTGGCGGACTGGGAGACCCGTGAGTTGTGAAAAACCCTTTGTGCTTCTCCTTTGAATCCTTCGGCTTGAGTTGAAATCCCAGAATCTGTATCTTTTCCCTCATTTGCAGCTTATTCTAAAGAATGGTCTTTTCAATTCTGGTGGCATCCATCTGATTAGAGTGTTCAACCTTTAGAGCATTGATTTCTTTGGCATGGCTTTCCTCCATGGTGAATAACTTATCTTGAAGGCATATATTAATGGCTTCCATATCCTTAATTACTTTGGCATTATCCACTTTTATGGTAATCAAATGATCCTACATATTGGACATCATAGCTTTCATCTCTTGAGCACACTTTTCTTCTATAGCTGACAACCTGCTTTGAAAACTTATTTCCATGTCCTTTATTGCTTTATCATGATTTACCTGAATATAATTCATTTCTTCCTTATGATTTGCTTCCATGGTGATTAGATAACTTTGTATAGAGGTCATCTGATTAAAATGATTAATTCCCATGGTTTTCATCTCCTTAGGATGTTTCTCTTCTATGGTTAATAATCTGTCTTGAACACTGACCTCCCTGTCATGAATAAAAATGATTTCTTTCTTATGACTTTATTTTATGGAGCTTAGCTCCTCAACATGTTCCTCTTCTATGGTATCCACCATGTTCTGAAAGGTCATCCTTGATTATATTGAGCAGCTTCCATTGCGTGTAACCTGTTTCCCATGGAAGTCATTTCTCTGGCATGATCTACTATTAGTTTTTCTTGACTAGACTGCATGTATTTAATCATTTGAGTTAATTCCTTAACAAGACGCTTATCATTTTCCTTTTCATTGTCAAAATGATTAATCTGGTTACCGGTCCCTACCTCTGTACTATCGGAAATTCTTCTTGCAATGGCACTAATGGATTCGTCATGACAGTGATTACATTATCTACAATATGGCACATTCTCTTGATCACTAACATGGTGTAATTGATTCTCTTGCATCTTCTTTATGAGATTTTGCATATCAGCAAATTGTTTATCGTCCTTAACTTGTATTCTTTTAACGATCTCTATTAATTCTTTAACCTTGTCTTCCTCTTCTGTAGGATCATGATGATAACCTTGATTGTTAGTACAACAAAAAAGGTTGGACAAGTCATCCATGATGACTTTCTAATGGATGTCAGAGAGAGAGATCCTTGTTCAAGAAAATCAAGAGATCCACGAGAAGCGAGCTTCTAGCAGAATTTCTTGCAAAAAATGAAAGAAGTTGAGTCGCCACTTGAACATGAATCTGTCTCTCAAATTCAGAAGGCAAAAACTAGAAATTTAGTCAGGGAAAAGCAAGTGGATATCAATGAAGGCTTCCTGTCTGAGAAAAATTAATGCTTACTAGAATGCAATTTATTTAACCGAGCTCTGAGAATAGGGTTAAGCAAGCTACTAAGATTCTTCCTATGTAAGCCTTTGTGAATGGATGAAACAATGGAGCTACCACTCGAACAGGACACTGACCCAAATGCCCAGGTGCTAAAGTGGAAATAAAGGAGTGAACAAGGTGATAAGGAGATTATTGAATGTGGTGTCAAGAAGATGAAAATGGATCAGAGGATTACGAAGATTAACAAGAATGTTGTCAACACCAAGGTCCAATAAATTGGTCCCTGACAAAGGCGCCAAAAAATGTTGTGCCGCTTTGACGGGACAAGGGATGAAGAAAAATGCAAAGATTGAAAGATTGAGATATTGTCGTAAAACCCGGGAATGAAAAAATCTATCCCTGACAGCAACGCCAAAAAATGTTGTCACCTGAATTGTACAGGCACCACGACAACGCTCAAGATGGGTGTTGTCACTTTCATCCCCGCCCACTCCGTTCTAGTTGTCTCCCAACCGCAGGCTATGGGAGTAAGTCCCTATGGAATGAGGTGAATGAAAGTTAGTTGAGAAATCAACTTACTTGGGAGACACGGATGAGTGGCCTAGCCACTTGGTTGGAATTAAGCAAGATTATGATTAAATTAGATTTTCTATTATGAGACCAGTGCCTTAATGGAGTCACAAATTCATGCTTCTTATGAATTGAAACCAAATGACCAGATAGGCACCCGCTGCTTGAATGATTAAATAACGTATATGATGTGCAAATTTCAACAATATACCAAGACACTCAAGATGTCAAATGGCAACAATAGTCAATCAAGATGTTGATCACAGATTTATGGCAATGTATTTCAACAATAAATATTCAAAAAATTCAGACTTGATCAATGTTATAACAACAATAAGAAAATGCATAACCAGCAATGCTTATGCTTGCCCAAGGTCACAAAAGTATGCCAACTTAGAAAATATGTATGTTAGCTTTATTAAGATATATCTTTCAGTAAAATTTCAAATCTGAAGTATAATTTACAGCAGTAAGTTAATCCACAGATCAACAAATAGTGATGTCAGCGCCAATGCCCAAAAATGCCTAAAATAGTAAAAATTGTCGAACTTAAGAAAAATCAATTTTTAGGATTTTTTTAGGGCTTGACTAAGAAAATTTCAGATCTGATATACTTATTTCAGCAGTGAAACAGTGACAGATCAGCAAGATTAAATTACCAAAAATAAATAATCATATTCCCAGAAATGACAAAATACACTCAAACTTGAAAATTTCTAATTTGAGGGCTTTAGGAGAGTTTGATTCAGTAATTTTCAGAATTCATAAGTTTATGACATCAGTATATTAATGACAGATCAACAAACTGAAAATACTACAGATAATACCCATAATGTCTAAAAATATTAAGTTTGCCGAAAGAAATGAAAATTCAGATTTTTTAAAGTTTAATTAGGATGTGATTCAGAAATGTTCAAATATGATTTTTTACAATTACGTAGAAATTTCCAGCGAGTTAAAATGTCAGATCTAGGTCAACCATCAAATTAGAGATGCCCAAGCGGCAAAAATTGTGAAAACGAAGATTTTACAATTCTAAACAATTTTGAATATAGAATTTGATTTTAGGGCTTAATTATTTGTGATCTAATTGTTGTAATGAAACTGAAGCAGAATGAGGGTTTGGAGGTTAAACCCTAGGCGCAAGTCCTAGAAGATCCCACCGTTGAAAATTGTTGAATTTTGGGATTACCTCGCCGCTTGCTAGATATGAATTTTGAGACCTTAATCTTGTAAAACTGCTAATTATTTAGCCTTGAAACTTCAGCTTAGGGTTCTGGGTCAATTTTGGGGCAAAAGAGGCCAATAATTAGAGAACAAGGCTAAGGAAAGCCAATCTGTGGGGATAAAAGGGTTGAAATGATAGATGGGGGGCTGAAATGGCAAGGGGAGGCAAGAAATTGAAAATCCATGTCTTGAAAATTTCCAGATTTGAATTTCGCCCTCAAGTCTTCAGTAAATGGTCCTACAAAATTGTCTAGAGACTAGATCTTATTCTCAAGGGCCTAAATCTAGCTCTTCTCTCACTTGATCCATTGATCCAACCTACAAAGAATGAAAATAAAAACACCCAAACCCCAAATATATACAAAATAGATCTAAAACCCCAAGTCCAGTCAGAAAAAATAAATTACAGTTACAATTTACATAATATACATAGGTTTTTAAATGGATTTTGAGAAAATAATTTTTTCAATATGTTTTACTTGAAAGAATGACTAAAATGCTTCAGAAAAATTAATGATTCACTATAGCCCAAGCGAAGATTAAGTCCACCATATAAAAAAACTAGATATCCAAATAACAATGGTTCTTGCCCAAGTTGGTGAACTTGGAGGCCAAGGACTGAAGTACCTGCAAACACTATGTATTTATCTCAAAAAATAATCTGTTAGATCACATGGGGAATCAAACCACTTAAGATTAACCCAAAACTATCAATAGTATGATTTTATCTCCATCTAATGAAAAAACATATCTTACCAATATTCAACAGAACATAGAGATGCTTGTAGTCAGCAAATACCACAAATCAATAAGAAAAAACACCTTGAATTTCACCCCAAAATCTTTTATTATGATAGAAAAAATAGTTTCCAATGGGACAATAGTTTACACAATGCTTCAACAACAATTCTAGTCAGAGATCAAGATGACTAGAGATTCAAATGACTCTTTAATTTATAGATAAACAACAATTCTAGTCAAAGATCAAGATGACTAGAGATTCAAATGACTCTCTAATTTATAGATAAATCCTCCAAATGGAATAATGGCTAGTTTCTTTGATCCTTGTCAAAAAAATCTTGCTCGTTGATAAATACTTCAAGATCTTTTAATCTTGGCCCTTGATTCATTATTTTTGAGGAATTTTCGAATTTATCGTTTAATTCCATTTTAATTAGCTCAAAATTAAATATTTAGAGTTAATTTCCTAAAAAAATTGACTTTGATTTAACCACCATGGTCCAAGGGTCCAAATTTTCTTGAAAGAGACAATATTCTCTTGGTAGAGGACCTTTAAAAATTGATTCTTTCAAGACCCAAGAATTTTCCATTTGGAGAATTTATTTTCCTAGATATTTTAATTTTGACTATAATTCATTAATTTTCTGGCTTAAGTTTTAATTTTATTTTGTGAGGAAAATTAATTAATTTACACATGAGGGGATTAATTATTTTTCCGACCCTCTATTACATATAATTTTTCTTTTAAAACTCAAAGAGTGAATACACATTTGTATTAGACCCTCAAGACAGAAAATCCATCTGTGACTTAATATGGTTTAGTAAACCAAATGATTTGTAATAAAATAATTTAGTCAATTAGCTTAAATTATTCCCAAACCACTTTTACATTAGACTTGACTAAAACACTTGGACTCACCTAATAATTCGACAATAAATTTCACTCTAGCTTTGGGAGTTTATGCATGAGGGAAATATTCGTCCGATTAGCTGTGTTGAAAAACACAAGTAATCAGTGAGGTTAAAAAACCTCCTAGGACGGAATTCATCATCAAATTATAGGCTTACCTAGGTCATTACATAGACTCATGCAGTGTTGCGGGAGAGTGCCCCCCCCCCCTCGAACCCGCTCCCGAAGCGCGCTCCGGGCGGAGCGGCTCGGGAGCGGGTCGGGAGCGCGCTCCCAAAATCGGGCCGGAGCGCGCTCCCTTAAAGCGATTTTCGGGAGCGCGCTCCCTTAAAAAAATTTACGCTCCCTGCTCTGATAGGGAGCGTTTCAGGGAGCGATCGCTCCCGAGCTCCCGGAGCGCTTTTTAATGCCCGGGAGCGATCGCTCCCCGATCGGGGCATTAAAAAACGCTCTGGGAGCGATTTTTAACCGGCCGGGAGCGGTTCGGCGGAAAAAAATTCCGCCGGACCCGAAAAATCAAAAAAATTAACTATTTTTTTTTGTTTATAAGCCCAATGGGCCAAAAAAAACTCATTTCAACTTCATTGAGCTTGAGATTGAGAGCTGAGCAAGAGCAAAGGAGCAAGGAGCAAGAGCTGAGGAGCAAGGAGCCAGAGCTGAGGAGCGAGGAGCAAGTGCCAAGGAGCGAGGAGGAAGCTTGCAGAGGTAAGTAACTTAATCATTTAGTTAGTTTAGCTGGTTAGGTAGTTAATTTGGTTAGTTTCATTTACCTGTTTGAGTTTAAAGATCATTAATTTAAATTAAATTAATAAATTAAATGAATTAATCCCAATAAACTAAATTAATTTGCAGATTCAAGACTCAAACCCTACAAACATCAAACACGATGGACCTGAGCATTTTTATTGGCATTTTCCTCTTCCTGGTCCCCTTTCTGGTTATTATGGTGGTGGAGAGTAGGAAACGGAGGGGGCCTGAAACTGAAGAGGTGGATGAAGAAGCCGGAGGAAGTCAAATGGGTGAAAACCCCAGTGAGGAGGATGTGGAGGAGGGTGAACATGAGGGTCAAAAAACTAAACAAGACCAAACTCCATTGTGGAAATATGTTCACAGGGCTGAAACAGGGAGAGGGGGTGGAACCACTAAATTTCATTGCCCCCATTGCAACACTGACTACACAGGCTCATACACCCGTGCTAGAAGACACCTCTGCGGGAAAAGGCCATGGGATGGAGAGAAACAAATAGGAATCAAAACTTGTGACAAGGTGTCAACAGCAGATAGAGCCAAATACATAAAGGAAGAGGAGGACGCCCAATACAGAGCAAAAAGATCAAGGGGTTTCTTTGAACCAAGCTCACAAAGAACTCCTTCAGCATCCTCCCAAGGCAGTGGATATGGACATGGAGGCACAGGGTCATCATCTTTACGCCGTAGAACCATATCAGATTTCCTTGATGAGGGGTGTAGGAATGATGTGGATTCAAAAGTTTACATGTTCCTCTATGCATGTGGGATACCATTCAATGTTCTACGCTCACCTTATTGGCACGAAATGGTTTCTGCCATAAATGATGCCCCTAAAGGATACAAGAGCCCTGGGTATGACAAGGCAAGAACTGTTGGCCTTGATCATGAAAAAGCAAAAATATCACATTCTTTGAATAAAATGACAAGTTCTTGGACTGACAATGGGGTGTCCATTGTATCTGATGGATGGACAAATGTAAAAGGCAAGCCATTGATAAGTGTTCTTGCTGTGTCTGTTAGTGGTCCCATCTTTCTAGCTGCATATGATTACTCAGACAAGTTCAAGACCGCTATCAACATTGCAGAAGCATTGCTTGAAACAATTGAGCGTATTGGCCCATACAATGTCATCCAAGTCATCACTGATAATGCTCCTAATTGTAAGGCAGCGGGAGCAATTATTGAGGATAAATACCCGAACATATTTTGGTCTGGATGTTTGGTTCACACATTGAACCTTCTGTTGCATGATATTGTCAAAAACAAAAATGAACAATACCAATGGATTGGTGATTTGTACAAGAAAGGAAAAAAAATGATAAAATTTATTACAAATCATAGCAATACCCATGGCCTTTTCCGCAGTCACTCGAGATTGGAGTTGCTGAAGATTGCGAGGACTAGATTTGGTAGCTATTACCTCACCTTCAGGCGCCTTTTGAAGGTAAGAGAGGCATTAGCTAGCATGGTATCAAGTCCACATTGGCAGGTGTTAAAGGAAAGGGCTACAAATGTAGCTGACATTGCAGGTTTTGAAACGGTGGAGGAGGCCGCTCTTGATGGGTAGTTTTGGACAACTGTGAGACAGGTATTGGATTTCACCAAGCCAATTTATAACATGATTCGGTTTGCAGATACAGACAAACCAGTGATTGGCGAGGTGTATGAGCAAATGGATACCATGTTGGGGGAAATAAAAGACATTGTTCATAACAAAGATCCCGACTTGTACAAACTGATTCACGATTGTGTGTGTGAACGGTGGAATAGGCTTAACCTTCCACTACATTGCTTGGCGTATATCCTTACGCCAAAATACTACTCAGATTCTTGGTTGGGCAAACCTGCAGCAGGGGGTGGTGTTAGGACCAAACCCCATTTAGATCGAGAGGTAACTAGAGGATATCTGGAAGCATTAGAAAAGTTGGTGCCTGACAGGGAGGAATGTGCAGCTGTGCGCCTTGAAATAGGCAGATACTTCACTGGCAGTGGTTTGTATGGTAACTTCCATGCAATGGATGACAAAGATAAATTTGATTCTCTCACATGGTGGGAAACATATTGCGGCCACGGACTTTTGCGAAAATTGGCAATAAAAGTTCTTTCACAGGTTGTAAATTCTTCTTCTGCAGAGAGGTCTTGGAGCACCTACAGTTATATACATAATGTGAAAAGAAACAGGCTCAACGAAAACCGAGGAGAAAGCTTGGTTTATGTGCACTACAACTTGAGGTTGTTGAGCCATTACTGTGATCGGGCTAATGAAGATCCCACATATAAAATTTGGGACAATCACCCTGAGGACGACAATTTGGAGGATGGCATTGTACATATGGAAGAACTAGAAGAGGAGCTTGTACGGGATGAAGCTGAAGCAGCTGCAGCAGCCATGGCACCTCCACCTCCACCATCCAGTAGCAGTTCTCGGAGCCCGAGTCTTGTTCCATTGTTGTCGCCACCTCCATCGGCACCCTCGCGTGGAGGCTCTAGTTCTGGTCGTCGGTCTGGGCGGGAGACTCCTAGAAGACCACCACGACCTACTTATACTCTTGGAGACTCTCGTGACAAGGGCCACTTGTAGATTTACAGTTTACTTGTCTTTTTTAGTTTCTATTAGACTTGTCACTTTAGTTTTCATAACTGTTCAGTGTTGAGTTTTGAGTCCTTGACTCTTGACTCTTGACTCTTTCATATCATTATGACATTATGATATTTTTTGTAAACATTATATCACTGTGACAATGAAAATTTGAAGTTTGAAGTTGGGCCTTGGCAATTATAACTCATTGGTAATAATTGTGAATTATGAATATGATGCTTTGTGAAAGACTAGTCACTAAAGTTGTTTCATTTCATCTCATTATTCATGTTTCATTTTATAAATTTTTAACATTTCATATCATGTTAACAGTTAGAAGTTAGGAGTCAGGACTTAGAAATATCTTCGATATTACTTCTTGTAATGGTTAAACTTGGCTTACAAGTACAACTTGTTACTTTGGTGATCAATGATGATAAATGTTATTGAATTTTCAATTCTGAAAGCTTGAAGTTGAAACTTTAATATTGAATTTGATGAATCATGATTTATAAGACTCAATATGTTGCAGTTGTAATATGTATTTTAATTTTACTAAGGTTGATGACGATTATAATTTCTAGATGATTGATGTGATATGGTTCAATGATCAATTTATGTTTTTTTATGTTTTTTATGTCTATTTCATCATTCTACATGTTTTTGTTGACATATATGTATCAAAAATTAAAAAATATAAAAAATATATATATTTTTAAAAAATCGCTCCGGGATTCGCTCCCAAACCGGGAGCTTCTGAAAATGGTCGCTCCCGCTTCCGCTCCCGCTCCCCGCTTCCGCTCCCCGCTTCCCCAAGTAACATTGGACTCATGGTTTTACTAAGCTCAATTACAATATATAACTTGTAGAATGGGATGGCTATGACACAGGGATTGCTGACATGTGATCCGATCCTATTGAAAAAATTGGTTATTTCGCTTCCTTGGAACTTTGACAATTTGAGTGCAACATACCCCACTTTTTTTTGCTAAAGCAAGAGACGGTCCTTCTATTATCTTAGGTAAAAAATGATTTACACAGGTTACAACAGACGCACAAAGGCGCAAACTCTCAGAAAGGGAGAGGGAAGTTACCTAAATTACACATAAATCCCTCCAATAGTCAAACAGAAGTAATGCCTAGATAGCCCTGTAACCGAAAGTGGGTGGATCCAAAGTCCGCTCCCCAAACCCACTGTTGATCTGTCTCCTTTCTATCCGGCGGTCAAAAATCAACACGCGCGGAGGTGAAGCCCGCAGAAACTCCCTTAAGCTGCTCGATCAACGCTGACCGTTGATCTTTTCCTACTGATCCAACGGCTGGTGTCCATATCGTGCAGCTTAAAAGCCCGCTTGATACTGCGCGATGAAGGTGGTTTTCTTTTTCCGTCCTCTGCCACGTGTTGCTTCCTAAATGGAATCACTGGCTTTTCATAAAAACCGTCTTTGGTTTGGATGGTGCTCGATGAAGGTGGTAAACCATTAGTAGTTTTATCCTTTCGGGCCCACCACCTTGCACGCCAAAAGGTGGCTGTTGATTTTCCCCTCCGGATCTGACGGCCACAATCTAGATTGGACCGCACATCCGCTCGCGGATTACCCAACGATGAAGGTGGTAATCACTGTTCCCCCACCAACACGCGTCACTCGGTGAATGGCATCGCTTGTCCTTCGAGAAAACCACTCCCGAGACAGAGGGCGCGCGATGCAGGTGGTAAATCTCGAGCATTTGACCCCGGTTTTCTTTTCCTTTGACTTTCAACGCAATGCACAAGGAAGACATATCCGGAAGGGAGGTCTCTTGAATGGAATGCTTTATGTTTGGTGTTGTTGTTCTTTGGCGTTTGTCTTGGTAGCACATTCTCTCATCACTTCTCCTTTTGAGCAGATATCTCCTGTCTCGATTTCTGCGTTTGTTCCTGCTTCCAGAAGCACCCTTAGAGAATCGACAATGCATATCCTCTGATAAACTGTCTGTAAACTTATTCTTCGTTGACATTAAGTAAAATTCTGTCTCTTGATTTGTTCTGATACTGTTGTTTGTCGCTGAGGGATCGAGATGAGCATTCCTCCTTCATCCTGTCATCCGTTATCTCCCCCCACCAACAACACAAGTCGATATGATTATTTCGAACCCCCTCATTGGCAAGCCAATCCGCTACTTTGTTGGCTTCTCTGCGGACATGCACCAACCTAAGAGTTCTTAGCACTCTTATGTGTGATTGGATTCTTTGGTAGATTTGCAGAAGCTGCCAGTGTCCTGAGATTTTCTCTGGTGCTGCGCCAGCGTTGATCCTCTTCATCGAATTAATGACTAGTTTCGAGTCAGCTTCAATGATGACATTATGTATGTTGTACTTGAGCAGTGTTTCCAAGAATAATTCCATTGCCATGAGCTCAGCCATGTTGTTGGTTGCTTTTCGTAGATGACCTGTATGTTTCCTTCCTCATCCCTCATAACCCCCCCCAAAACCTGCTTCTCCGGATTTCCTTTTGAGGCTCCATCTATGTTAAATTTTAAAAAACCTTGTGAAGGGGGTTGCCAGAAAGCCTTTTCTGTTGAGGTATTCTTGTTGATCTGCATAGAACACCAAGGGAGATGCGCCTTAAGCTCTAACTTCTCCAGGATTCTAGCCTCTCTTTGTCCTATGAGTTTTCCGGTAGCGACATCTTCCACGATATGAACAATCTCTTGAAGTTGCTTAAGGTTTAGCTTTAGGATGCTGCTCACTGGGCTCGCCTTATCCTTGAAAATCCCGTTGTTGAGTTCCTTCCAAACATTCCAAATTAAGAACCCTGGGGTTAACGCCTAGGCGGAGTTTATTATCTCATTATCCGAAAAAATTTTCCTCCAGTTTTTCAGTGTAGTAATGATGTCATTTACATGTCTGTCTGTCTGCTCAAAGACATCGCCAACCCAGTTCCAAAGTGTTGTAGTGAATGAGCATCTATTCAGGAGATGATTAGTGGTTTCTTCTTGTTGTCCACACAGATGACATCTAGAGGGGCCAACAAAGCCTCTTTTTTTTAGGTTATCCCATGTCAGAATCTTGCCCTGTTGAACTAGCCACTTGAACAGTTTGACTTTCATCCAATGTGGATTATCCCAGAGTTCTTTCCACGTCTTATCAGTGTTTGGAAAGTTAAGTCCTGTGTCTATCCTTTTGGCCTCCTTAAGGGTGAAGAGACCTGCCTTGTTCTTTCCCCATCTTAATTGATCGTCCAAGGTTGAGGTTAAGACTAGCCTCTTTTCCAAAAGACCATTAAGGGCTATAGCTTGTGTTATAAAACCAGCTCACAAAAAGATAGAAAAGAGAGATCCACGCCTTAGAATTCAGCCTCTTCGAGGGGGCAACCTCCTTTAAATTACATAAATGAACAATTCTTGGATGATACAAATGACAAAACCTCCTTTCTATATATAGGAGTCTAAGGAGTCACAATATAATCCAGCCGACCTAACAATAATAATATAAAGCCACAAAAATAACAATAGAGGGATTCTATGGGGCACAGAAATAACAATATGGGGGTAATAGGGGCACAACAATATAAATAGGGGGTATAACTACAATAGTAATGGGGTAATCACTAGTATTATAGGGACCCAACATGCCCCTCTCCTTCAAAAAAGTGTTGTCCTCAACGCTTGAGCAGTTCTGGATACTTCTGCATAAAATTCTCATCTTCCCATGTGGAATCTTCAGCAGATAAGTTCTTCCACTTGATAAGATACTCTGAAATTGATCGATTTCGTAGCTGTCGAGTTCTTTTTTCTGTGATTGCTTCCGGTTCCAATATAATTTTTCCTTCCTCGTCAAGTTCTGGCAATATTGTTTGAATTGGGAGCTTGTCACCTATAACCTTCTTTAAACATGAAACATGGAAAACTGGGTGCAATCGAGAAGCTGCAGGAAGCTCCAATTTGTATGCCATAGTACCAATCTTTTCCAACACCTTGTAAGGACCATAATACTTTGGTGATAATTTATTATCCTTCTTAGCTTGCTTTAGGGACATTTGCTTATATGGTTGTAGCCGTAGGAATACCCAATCACCTACATCAAAACTTCTTTCACTGCGATGTTGATCTGCCTGTTGTTTCATTCTATTTTGTGCCAACACGAGGTTATCCTTTAAGAGTTGGAGGACTTGTTGCTGATGTTCGATGTGATGTTCCACTGTCTGAACCTTAGAATTTTCTCTTAAATATGATGTGATGGATGGTGGTTGATACCCATAAAGTGCCATAAATGGGGTCATTTTTGTTGCTGTATGGAAGGAAGTGTTATACCACCATTCAGCTAGAGGCAACCATTTGACCCATTGTGTCTGTTTATCAGATACAAAGCAACGAAGATATCCTTCCAAACATTTGTTTACTATCTCAGTTTGCCCATCAGATTGAGGATGATAAGATGAGCTATGAGCTAACTGAGTACCAAGACAAGAAAATAATTCTGTCCAAAAATTTCCAGTGAAAATGGGATCTCTGTCACTTACAATAATCTTTGGGTTTCCATGTAGCTTTTGAACTGTTTCCATAAATGCAGTAGAAACTGTACTGGCTTTAAATGGATGTGATAATGCACAAAAGTGTGCATACTTGGTAAGTCTGTCAACTACCACCATGATGACACTCTTTCCCTCAGACTTGGGTAAACCTGTGATAAAATCCATTGAAACCTCCTCCCAACGTTGGCTTGGAATGGATAAAGGTTGTAATAGACCTGGTGTCTTAATTGTTTCAACTTTATTTTGCTGGCAAACCAAACATTCCGCCAAAAACTTTTGAATATCTGATTTAAGGCCATCCCAAAAAAATTCCTTCTTAACCCTGTGGTAAGTTTTTAAAAATCCTGAGTGCCCTCCTAAGGGAGAAGTGTGCAATTCCATAAGAATCTTTTGTTTTAGCTGGGAATTCTTACAGAGGTATAAGCGATCTTTGTACCATAACGAATCATTTTGCCAGCTAAATGTATCAGAAGTACTGGAATCTTGTTGTAGCTTTGAATAAGTGCCCACACTTCTTCGTCGTTCTTCCATTCCTCCCTTGCTTCGTTTATCCAATCTGGTTGGATAATAGAAATGGCACACAACAATGCTTCCACATCCTCATCCTTTCTTGAGAGTGCATCTGCCACCACATTTTGCTTCCCTTTTTTGTAGATGATTTCAAAGTCATAACCCAACATCTTTGTGACCCACTTTTGTTGCTCTTCAGAGGATAATCTTTGTTCTAAAAAGTATTTAAGGCTATCATGATCCGTTTTTACCTTGAAGTGTCTTCCCATTAGGTAGGGTCGCCATTTCTTAAGTGCATGGAGTATTGCCAACATTTCCTTCTCATAAATAGCTTTGCTTAAAAACTTTCCCTTGATTGGACGACTTTCAAAAGCAATGGGTCTTTCATCTTGCATTAGAACAGCACCAATTCCATTTCCTGAAGCATCACATTCCACAATAAAGGTTTTTGTGAAGTCCGGTGTAGCTAAGACTGGTGCTTGGCACATTGCCTCTTTAAGATGTTCAAAGGCCTTTGTTGCTTCCGAAGTCCATGAAAATGAATCTTTCTTCAATAATGTTGTTAGAGGTGCTGCTATTCTCCCATAATTCTTAACAAACTTGCGATAATACCCTGTCAACCCAAGAAATCCTCGCAGATGCTTTATGGATGTGGGGATTTTCCATTCCTTAATGGCTTTAATTTTGTTAGGGTCTACCTTAACTCCTTCATGAGATACAATATGACCCAAATATTCCACCTCCTGGACTCCAAAGAAACATTTGGATCTTTTTGCATATAATTGTTTCTCCTCCAATAGTTGTAACACCCTGTCAACATGTTCAACATGATCCTTCCAAGACTTGCTGTAGATTAGTATATCATCAAAAAATACTAACACAAATTTTCTAAGGAATGGTTTGAAAATTGAATTCATCAAACCTTGAAATGTTGAAGGTGCATTGGTAAGGCCAAAAGGCATGACCAAAAATTCATAATGACCCTCATGAGTTCTAAATGCCGTTTTTGGAATGTCTTCAATCTTCATTCTAATTTGATGATATCCCGAACGAAGATCCAACTTGGTGAAGTAAATTGATCCATGCAATTCATCCAGTAATTCATCAATAACAGGAATGGGGAACTTATCTTTAATAGTGAGCTTGTTGAGCTCCCTATAATCTGGACACATGCGCCATGATCCATCCTTCTTGTGCACCAATACTACTGGAGCTGAGAAAGAACTTTGACTCGGTTGAATTATACCAGCCTCTAGCATTTCTGCAACCATACGTTCAATTTCACTTTTTTGGACATATGGATATCTGTATGGCCTGATGTTTGGAGGAACACTTCCTGGAATCAGATGAATAGCATGATCATGATCACGCATAGGTGGGAGACCTTTGGGAGTCTCAAATACCTTGGAATGATTGTCCAGGACTTTTTGGAGATCTGGAGAAATAGATGATTCCAATGTGGAAACATCTAGTGAGCATAATTGTGCAATTACACCTCTTTGCTCCTTTTTTAGAAGCTTTGTCATGCCATTAGAGCTGATTATCTTTCCTGGTTTCCCTGCAATACCCCTTAATTCAACTTCCTTTCCTTCCACAGAAAATTTCATGAAAAGTTCTTGAAAATTAAAAGCTATTGTACCCAAGGATTGTAGCCATTGGACTCCTAGTACAACATCAGCACCTCCCATTGGAATGGAAAGCATTGGGCTAGTCAATACATATTCTCCCATGGATAGCTTGATATTATGGCACTTTCCAGAACAATTTATTGTTCCTCCATTTGCAATCATCACTTGACACTCTGGTGCTGGATATAGGAAGCAATTCAATTCTTTTGCTACCCTACAATGAATAAAATTGTGGGTGCTTCCTGAATCAATCAACACTATTACCTTTTTCTTCTTGATTTGTCCTTCTATCTTGATGGTTTGAGGAGTGGTAATTCCCGCCAATGCATTACAAGATATGGTCGGATTTATTTGTTCTTCATCTAGGCTTTGTTCCTGGAATATATCCTCTTCTTTTGACCTTTCTTGCTCCTTTTCTTCTTCCTCTTCACAATCTATGTAGAATAATTTCTTCTCAGCACACTTATGACCTTTTGTGTATTTGCTATCACAATTGTAACAAAGCCCTTTTGCTCTTTTTTCTTCCAATTGTTGTGGTGTCAACCTTGTAGGTTGTGGAAGACTATGGGCAACAACACTTCCGTCTTTATAGTTGTGAATGGTATGCTTCCTAGTTGCCATAATTTTGCTTTCCATTTTTCTTGCTAACCTGAATGCCTTCTCTAATGAATCAGGTTCCCAAAGGCGCACATCATGTTGGATATTATCCTTTAAAGACCCTATGAACACATCAATCCTATGCTCCTCTGGAATATCTTTTACCCTTATGTTCAATTTTTGGAACTCCTCAATGTGCTCCATTATTGAACCCTTTTGTTTGAGACTTATCAATTGGCTAAAAAAAGTGTTGCTTTTTGTATCCTCATAATGTGCTATCAATTCTTCCGTAAAAATTGCCCAAGTGATAAATTGTTTACGAGAACAAAGCCATTGATACCATACAAACTGATTTGGTTCCAAATATAAAGTTGCCATACGTACCTTTTGTGTGTTTTGCACATTATTGAGATCGAAGAATTGCTCCATCTGTAATATCCATGTGGCGGGATCCTTGCCATCAAACTTCCTCATATCTATTTTTGGAACATGGTGAGTCTTCGATCCAACATTAGAGTCTATGGAATCATGATTAACATTTCTTTTGTTTTCATCATGAGTTTCCTTTACTACCTTTTCACCATTAGTGACCCTTTCTTGTAGCAACTTCTTCAATTCTTCCATGTCTGTCTTCAAATCTATCTTCAAATCATCCATCTTAGCTTCCACGTCAAGCATCTTAGCTTCTACGCCTTTCTTTAAACAGTCCATCTTAGCTTCTACACCTTTCTTTAAACCATCCATCTTAGATTCTGTTCCTTTTTGTGTAAGGGACAGTTGTTGCACTTGGTCTTGTAATTTTGATATATCATGGTGCATTTCTTCCTCTTCTTCATGAGTCATGCCCGAGCTTTCAGGTTCCTTACTAGGTGTTTGCATTTTCTTTCCTCGGGGCATCAGTTATCGATGATAGTGCTCTACTATGCCCTTTGAATTCCTTCAAAATAAATTTTTAAAACCAAGCTTAAGCAAAAATTTAAGAAAATCTACACACCTTTTTTCACTTTGTAGGAGCTCGATATTGCTTTTGATGTATCTCTGTACTCTCTGATTATATAGTCCTGAATTTGTGACCTGTAGTAGCCCTCTGTGTCCTCTTTCCAATGCCACAAGTCTGACCCAAATTGGATTCTCCAAGGAAGAGTTATGCGAAATCTCCCACAGTAACTTGATTATAGACTAGTTCAGTAGAGCGAACTTGTACGGCGTGCCACGAGTCACTGTTTCGACCTTCGGATCTGAAAAACACCCACAAGAAACTACAGTCTGTCCTCTTTCTGTACCTTCTTACGAAACTTCAATCCGATCCCCAGAGAGAAAGTTATGACGATTTTCCCCAGGTCACCTGTTTTGAATGTAATTCAAGAGTCTGCAAAAAGACCAACTTCCTCAGATCATATCTCCGCAAATATCGCGCGAAAAGTTCTGAAATTCGGAGCCAAGATTCAGCGCGATTTCTTCTCAAATGGGTTTTTTTTTCGACTTCTGAAACGTCACAGAAAAAACGTTATAGCGAAAATGCCACGATGACCTGTTTGGAGCAGCGAAACCCTAGAATCCAAAGCTCTGATACCAAATGTTATGAAACCAGCTCACAAAAAGATAGAAAAGAGAGATCCACACCTTAGAATTCAGCCTCTTCGAGGGGGCAACCTCCTTTAAATTACATAAATGAACAATTCTTGGATGATACAAATGACAAAACCTCCTTTCTATATATAGGAGTCTAAGGAGTCACAATATAATCCAGCCGACCTAACAATAATAATATAAAACCACAAAAATAACAATAGAGGGATTCTATGGGGCACAGAAATAACAATATGGGGGTAATAGGGGCACAACAATATAAATAGGGGGTATAACTACAATAGTAATGGGGTAATCACTAGTATTATAGGGACCCAACAGCTTGAGTATCATCATGCCCATGTCCTTGTAATCTGGAAGTTTCCCGATTCACCATTTCCCATTGTTCCTTGATTGATCCCAATAGTCACTTACCCTCCTTAATCCTTTGTTGATGGTATCTGTGTGAATGTCTGCTAATTCTTCACTGCGGAGATTGTCCTCCTGCTGCCAATTATCCTCCCAGAACCAGGCCAGATTTCTGTTTCTGATCTCCTAGAAACTATGATTTTGGACTAGGGCCCTGTTCTCCCAAGCCCTATTCCAAATTGGTGAACCTTTTACTTGTCCTGTCATTCTTATGAGGTTCTTCTCCTGCCAATCCCTTGCATACTTTTGATTCCATAGTCTTGCCTAGGGGGCTTGTATTTCCTTTAGCCATCTCCACCAGACTTTGGCTCCTAGAACTCTGTTAAGAATTCCTGGGTCATGAAGACCCAAACCACCATGGGATTTTGGTTTGCATACCCTGTCCCATGCCACTAGGGCCCATTTCTTCTTTTCTTCACCTTTCCCCCAGAGAAAGTCTCTCTGACTGTTTCTTATTTTAGTAATTACACCAGTTGGTGCCAGAATCGCTGATAGCATATAGATAGGGATGGTTTGGAGGATTGCCTTAGTTAGAATCAACCTCCCTGCTAGATTAAGGGCTCTATTTGTCAATTTGCTAATCTTATCTTTTAGCTTATTTAGAACAGGCTCCCATATTTCCTTGTGTAACGGTTTGTCAGTGAGGGGAACTCCCAGGTACTTCGAGGGCAATGACTCTCTTTGAAAGCCCAAAATTTTGGAAAGATTTCTCTGAATCGAAATGTCCGTATTGAAAAAGAAAATCTTTGATTTAGTAAGACTTACCTCTGTGCCTGCTGCCATAGCAAACTCACTCAGAATCTGCTTAAATGCTTTGGCTTCCTTGACTGTGGGTGTGCCTTGAAGCATAGTATCATCCACAAATTGCTGATGTGTCACCGTGTCCCCACCTTGAGTGAGTCTCAGACCCTGAATTCTCCCTTCCTCCTTAGCAACTCTGATTGCTCTCCCTAACCCTTCCATCATAAGAATGAAAAGGAAAGGAGAAAGAGGATCACCTTGCCTGAGACCTCTTGTTGGCTTGAAGGTTTTGGAGGGAGAGCCATTGAGAAGATTTGAACAGCTGACAGTGGTAACTAGCGCCATGAACCACTTAATCCAATTGTAATCAAAGCCATAGGCTTTTAGTACTGCTCTTATGTACGACCAACTAAGTTTATCATAGGCCTTTGCTATATCCAGTTGAATTATCATACCTGCCTGTTTATTGGTAATGAGTGAATGAACAACTTCATGTGCTTGAATTATGTTATTAAGAATTTGTCTTCTTTCCACATAGCCCGTTTGCTCCTCTGACACTAGGGTCGGGAGGAGTGGTTTGAGACGGTTGGCAATTACTTTGGATATTATTTTGTACACCACATTGCATGCTATAGGTCTAAATCTGTTTGAAGAGGTGGCCTTTTCCTGTTTGGGGATTAAGGCTATGAAAGATTCATTGAGCGCCTTCAAGACTGTTTTAAATCTTCGAGAGTCTTCCACTACCTCCAGAATATCCTATTTTACTATCCTCCAACATGTTTTGAAAAAGTCCACATTAAAGCCACCCGGACCTGGTGCTTTCCCGTGTGCATCTTTGTAATGACTTCCTCAATCTCTTCCTTTGTTACTGGTCTATTGAGATTGTAATTGTATTCTCTAGATACCAATTTAGGAATGTATTGAGTAAATCTTTTCGTAAACTGATATCTATCTACCGTGGTTTCCTCAGCAATTCTTTGAAAATGCTGGACTAGGACCTCTTCCATCTCTTCATGAGTGTTTCTTTCTATTCCATTCTAATCTATAAGTTTCACAATTATGTTCTTGTTTCTGTGAGCTATGGTGGATCTGTGAAAGAATTTGGTGTTTCTCTCCCCTTCCTTAATCCATTGTACTCTGGATTTCTGTCTCCAGAATATTTCCTCTTGTAGACATCTGTTTTCCCATTCATGCTGAAGTGACTTTGCCATCTCTTTCCTTTCATCTGTATAGCCTTCTGTGATAAGAATTTGGTTTATTTCCTTTAGTTTCTTTTCCACTTTTCCTTTAGCTTTAAAGATATTGCCAAATTCCTTTTTATTCCACTCTTTGAGTCTGCTTTTATTGTGTTTGAGCCTGTAGTGTAGAAGGAACATCTTTGTGCCTTGAAAGTGTAGCTCTTCCTTCCACCACTTTTCAATGTTTTTGAGGAAATTTGAATGTGTGAGCCAAGTCTTCTTAAACCTGAAGGGGCTATTCCTTAGTCTACCAAATAGAGAAGCTTCCAATTGAATGGGCCAGTGATCTGAACCTCCAAAAGGTAGGATGTGCGTAGTCAGGCTACTTCCCATGAGAAGAAGTTCCTCTGAGATGATAAATTTGTCTAATTTTGAGGCTACTTGGTTAGAGCCCCCCCTTTTGTTATTCCAAGTGAAGATTCCATTGCTGGTTTCCATATCTACTAGTTTCATATTGGTGAGGAAGTTCTGGAAAGCAACTAAATCCCTACCAAGTGTTCTAGTTCCTCCTTTCTTCTCCGAGAGTGATTTTTTCATGTTAAAATCGCCTTCTAGAATCCAGGGTAGAGCTGTGTATCTTTTCTTCATATCCTCTAGTGTTGTGAGGAGTCGAAGTTTGTCCTCCATTGGCTGAGGCCCATAGACATTGGTGATCATGTAACATTGCTTGTCACTCACCGGTTGGATAATCAAAGAAAGGTGGTGTCTGGACGCCTCTGCATCAATCACACCAAATTTCTGCGGATCCCATAGAGTGAGAATTCCCCCAACAGATTTATTTGCTTTAACCTCAAGGTATTCATATTTATTTAACCATTTTCTATGTTTTTCTCTGATCTTCTCCACTGAGCATTTTGTTTCCTGTATGAACACTATGTCAGGTTTTTCCTCTCTGATCCTATTACCTAGATTCCTTTGTTTTCTTCTACTCCCTAGTCCTCTAATGTTCCAGGTTGTGATTTTCATTGAAGTGGGGCTTTGAGGAGTAACTGGAAAGGTCTTTTATCCTTCCTGAGTCAATCATGAGTTTGCCACACTCTAGCAACAGTTCTTTCTGTCTATCTCTTCCCCTCCTCTTGCTTGGATTTTTTGTTAATTTTCCTGTTATTAATCCTATTGAGGAAGTCCCTTTATTTTCCTGGTTATCATGTCCTCTTTTGACTCCTGCAGCTGTTTGATGTGACTTGTTAAGAAATATCTGTTGTACCTTGTCAACATCCTCCTGAGTTATGGAGTTTATTCCCAGGTTTCCTCCTTGTTCTAGAAACTTTTCCAGCTCTAGGTTCTCCCTTTCTAGGATCTTCTGTAAGTCTTGGTCCTCTGTGCCACTTTCACTTTGAGTCATTTCATGGTCTTTTTCTATTTCCATGGTACTCAAAGGGTCTGTCGTGTCACGTGTGTTCATTCTGTTCCTGTGTGAACTCCATGCTAGTCTCTTTTCCTTTTCCCCTTGCTGCCTGATTCTCTGTACTCTTTTGATCACTTGCATCTACTTCTTTTTTTCCTAAGATCTCAAAACTGTTGTAACTTCTTGTTTTGTCATCCTTCTCAGTAGGGTTCTTTTGTGTCTTCCTTCCCCCTCCTTTTCCTTTTCCTCCTACTTTGGTGAAACCTGTCCGATCTTTCCCTTTGCTAGTGTTTAGGTATTCCTCCCTTTTATTAAGAGGACAATCTCTAAATAGGTGCCCATGCTCATGACATTTGTGATATCTGAACGGGATATGCTCATAGTCAACTATTTGAACCCATTCCTCATCATAGACTTCTAGAATGACCTCATCTGGAAGGGCTCCTGATAGGTCCATCTCCACACATATGCGGACATAGGAGGCATATTTTCCTCATAGAGTTGCCTCTGAAATCTTTAAGAAATGACCTAATTTATTACCTATAACTTTTAAAGACTCTGGCATCCAGTAATCTAAAGGTAAGGAGTAGAGTCTAATCCATACCGGTACCGATGTGAAGATTTCTTGTTCTGGCACAAAGTTCATCGTCCATGGCCGCATATAGAGACCAACAGCTGCAAAGAAGTATGGTCTTCCTTCAAAAATCCTGTCTCTGTACTCCATGTTCATGAACACCATTGTAAAAAAACCCTTGGATCCAAGATGTATACTTAACTCTCCCTTTGGTTTCCAATTGTATTTTATCCAGGTGTACAACGCTTTCTCCGACGACCAGATTCCCATAAACTTGCATATAATGGCATAGTTTGCCATATGATCCTTGTGCTCTTGCAGAGCTGGATCATTCAATATAACCCGCGGTTTAGTTATGGTCTTGGGTTTACAGGGCCCCAACTTGGTTCTATTCTCTGTTCCCTGACCTCTGTCTTCCGCTTTCTCCTCCTGTCGGTCTTCCTCGTGGGTCCCTTGTTCTGCATGGGTTTTGCCGCCTTCCGCCCTCTGAGTTTCAGAGTTTTTTGCCTTGACCTCCAAGGATTGTGTAGGCTTGTTCTTATTCCCTACTCTTTCTCTGTTTGAAACCACATCACTGTAGGAGGGAGTGGAGCTCCCTCCTCCTTGTGCCTCCATGGTTACCTGTTACCCTCTGTCACGTTCTCTGTTAAACCCTAGAACATCCAACAAGCTCCAATATCTTCAGCGTAACATACCCCACTTGATAATGCCCGACTCTCAAATAAAAATTCTTCTGGGCTTTGACGGACCAAGGCAACGAACATTTTCCCAACGAGTTTTAAATATGACAATTCACAAACCTTACGGGGTTCCGACCTCTCGACCCGAGCGGGAGCAACATTTTCAGAAGCTCCCGGTTTGGGAGCGATTTTTTATATAATATATATTTTTTATATTTTGATGCATATATGTTAACAAAAGCATGCAGAATGATGAATTAGATATAAAAAAATAAAAACCATAGCTTGAACCATATAACAACAATCATCTAGAAGTTATAATCTTCATCAACCACATCCACAAGTAGTAACATACAACATATTGAGCCTCATGATTCATCAATCTTAAAGTTTCAAGCTTTCAAAATTCAATATATAACATTTATCATCATTGATCAACAAAGTTGTACTTGTAAGCTAAGTGTAACCATTACAACAAATAATATCTAACATTAAATGAAATGTTATAAAATGAAATGAAATGAAACAACTTTCAACTTTCACAAAGCATCATATTCATAATTCATTACCAATGAGTTATAATTGCCAACTTCAAACTTCAAAGCTTAAATTGTCATATATTGTTTAGAAAAATATCATAATAAATATGAAAGAGTCAACAGTTATAAAAAATACTAGAAATTAGAAAAGACAATTAAATCTATTAGCAAGGTACATAGAGGGATTGGTGCTCTTGATTAAATACGAGTTCCATACCCTAATACATGACAAAATCCAATGGAAACATTGCAATCCCCCTAATCTTGAAATCCTGAAAAACTGATAAATCTGTTGGATTTTGAATGAGATCTAAAATTCTAATTTCTCCATATGAAATCCAAATGAGGTCGGAACCACTCTCAAAGATCCTAATTCATTTCATGCTAATGTCAAAAATTTACGTAAAAGGATGAAAATGAAGATTAAGGACAATGTCACTTTTACTTTAAGAATTTAGCATTAACATGAATCACATATCAATACTAAGGTCATAGGCTTGATCATTAGGTTTCCCCACTCAAAAATTATTTGTTTCTTTGAAAAAATTTGCATTTGTAATGTTAATGCAAAACAAAATTGCAAATTAAACTAGAGATCCCCCCTAATCGATCCCTAAAAACCAGGGAGCATTTTTTTAAGATGGAGCGCGCTGCCGGCTAGCTCCCGAGTGGAGTGCGAATTGGGAGCAAGTTCGTGGGGGGGGGGGGAGCGCTCCCCTGCAACCATGGCTTACAATATATACAAAAGGGCATTTTCAACTAGAATTAATTCAAATCCATAAATTATTCAACAAATCCCTATCTCTAGATGTCCAAATCCACAATATCCTCTCGTACATTCAACTAACTCTCAAGTCTCTCTAACTCTCCCAAATATTCTCGATATCTCTCTTTGAGAAGATCCGATTATATCAATCCTTACTTTAAATCATTTATATACAAATTTTCTAGAAACTTAGGAAAATACATTAAATTAAACAATTTCACTCATTTAGGGAACCAACTCCCTTGGTAAATGAAAAGATCTCTATTCTAGTCAAAACACATTTTAACTTAGAAGTGGAATGCTCCTGCATCAAGGTCCATCTCAAATTCATAGATAACCGATGGGTTGAAGCTTCAAGGGATGTGCATTATTTGCCTTCTTTTACTTCCCTAGGATTGGTATTCCTTTTTATGACTAACATGATTCTTGCCATTGTATTGGTCCTTGAGTGCATAGAATGCTTCTAAGTTTGTTGTCATGATTATTCTGGAGTTTTTGGTTCTTATTTATTCCATTCCACTACCAAAGGTTATTGAATTCATACATCTGAATATATTTATTTGTTCATTTTTAACACATTACCCAGATTTTGTTTTTCTTCACAAGGGAGTGTTGTCTTTAGATCCCTTAAATCTGTTGTTGAACATTGTTAATTTCCATGGATCCTTGCCAAGCATTTTCCTTCATTTATGAGAAGAATAATTGGACTTGGATTTTTTCTTTGTCAAGTATCATAAGTTTCTATTACTTTGTTCCTTTCATGGTTCAATTGTTGTCACATATTTAATTTTTTTAATTTTTTTAACAAATCCCACATCAAAATCTTGTATACACCCCATTATATTAGAAATTTAGACACTTTCCGTCATCATATTGCAAAAGATGGAAGGAACAATGACATACCATATTTACAACACTTTAAACAACTTCTAATGTTGGTTTGACTCCACTTGCCCAATGTTCTAAGTTCTAACCACATATAGAGCTAAAATATCATGATTCTTGAAAGGATATCTCATATCTTACCTTCCGAAACTGTACCTTCCAGCTGAATGATTCTTATTCCTTTGAGGCGACATTGATGGATGAAATAAAAAGGAAAAGAAAGGAAATACATAACTGATAGATAAGGATTATTATATTATTCTATATTGATTAACATAGGTTTCGTGTTCAGATCGTATGTATTATAAATGTTGGCATATGTTGTTCATTATAAACAATGTCTGTGATAATTAACAACTTGTATCCGGAAACCAGATGCTTGTATTCCACTTGCATGCAATGTTTTATAATTGCAATTATTGCAATAGTCATAAGAACATTTTCTACAGGCACTGATTCAAAATCTTTCCAAGTAAGATATACCACGTTTTTTTGGCTTTGGCTTTGTGCACTAAGCTTGATGCTTCATGCATTTATATTTCAGTCCAGATCATTAGAATAATGTAGTTGGAGACAAACAAAAACAAGTCTCTTGATTCATACTAAAATTATACATGGTCTGTAATTTCAGCAAGATGAAATTGAAGCAAACTAGTTTGTCATCCGCTGAAATCACATTGTGGTTTGGTCTGTATCTAGAGGTGTAATTGGTCCTCCCTATGTTGGGTGGAACTAATGAGTGAAGACTATGTTAATCGATGTGATATGGGGTTAGACCATTTGTATAAAAGGGAACCATGACATGAAGGAGAAAAAAGCACAAAGAAACAACTGCAAATGACCATAAATATCTATGCCACTATTCTAGTGACCTGTTTCAAATATGTTGCATGCATTACAAAACTATATACAGTGAGAAGGAAAAACAAGCTATAGGGGCATATATACAACAGTAATGGATAACAAGTCATGACAAAATTAGGCCAAAATTGTTCATATAGTTGAGTTCAAAGCAACAGGTAAGTTTCCTAAATATGCTGCAAAGAGCTTTCTATTTTTCAGTAAACTCTTTTTGCCCATCATATGCCATTTTATACCAGTTGTGTTAGACATAAACTACCTGGATTTTAAACTAAGGATACTTGGTTTAACTTATTACTTTTTTTGAAGTTTCACATAAGGGGGCAGTATGATATGTGTCACTTGGTATGTGTATTAGTATAGACTTGTAGTACATTTTTTAGAGAATAGTGCCCAAATCCGAACACTGGAATCCTATTGCAGCAACTGGTATTATTTCTTCTAATTGTTAATTAATTGAACATTTTATTTGCTACGACAAATATCAAAATAAACACACTCCAACCTTCACAAATAAAATTTTGCAGAAAAAAGCTGGAAGCTGAGAAATGCTAGCACACACACATAAAATGTAACACAATTTTTTTTGGACAAAATTCCCATGAAAACCCCAATGGGAAAACTAGTGCAACAGTGAGGGTTTTTATTATTATGCAATAGTGTAATTCTGAGTGCAATCTGGATGCTTGAAACTGGCAATTCACAACAAGAAAATCTGCGCAAAATTATTGAAGGGAATTACCCTTCCTCCACAAGCAATCCCGACACAACCTTGCCTACAAAAAACTCAGCCTCTTGAAGCTACTGCGTAATCCTCTGCACTGAATTGCGCAGTCACTATGACGTCAAGCCTCTGATTGGTCTCTGATGAAGTCGTTCTGCCTTCTGCTACTGAGAAATCTATCTCTCCAGCACTCTGGAACCTCTGCCCAGCCTCTAGATCTGACAACGATTTTCTCTCCGGCAAATCGAACTTCCCTTTTTGAAGCTACTGCAAAGAGCTCGCGTTGCCTCACTGGGATAACTCGACCCTCTTGCTGCTGCCTCTCCGGATCTGGAAATATTCCTCTGGATCACTGTCCCTGCCCCCCACTCACTGCTTCGATCTCTTGCTCTCTCTGACAACTGACTGCTGCTACTATGGAAATCAATCTGCCAATAAATCGAATTGCTCAAGTGTCATCTCCATCACCACATTGATCTCTTCTTATAATCCACTGTTGGAGCACCAGTGACCAAGATTAAAACATAATCGATGGTTAGGATCATCTCTGGACCGATCTATGTGAGTTTCTGGACTATTCTCGTGTTATCTCAATTAACACTGATTAATTAACCATATTCTCTAAGTTTAGACTTTAGGAAATATTTAAAAATCGGTTAATAATCTAATTGAGACATTTCTAGATGGAATTTCCAGAAACGATTTCTGGGTTCTGAAGATCTCATGTATTCTAGCCTCTCCACCAAATTTTGTATCTAGAACACATCCGATGCTATAAAAAATAACAATCCTATGCCAGATTATGTCCCAGATTTGGGTCATTCCCACTTGCAAAGGGCGCCCTAAAGCTAATAATAATTGGTTTGTAAATCACATAAGGAATTCCCTTCTGATCTAAGCATTGGAAATGGTCAAAAACAAGGTTATAGATTCAAAATTTGGACTTTGGAAGTTGGTGAAAGACAACTATAATTAAATTTGCATTGTTGTATGTGGATAGATTATGGGGATGAGGGGTTCTTGGTGTTTTCACGCTCAGATTCGTTCCTCTAGTAGATTTGATACTAGAAACCTCTTTCCTGTAGCTTGTTAGTAGCAATAAGGGAGTGCACGAGTTTGGAGATTGTTGGCTGAGCTATACACTGAAATGGAGGGTGTCACTCCCTGTTTTGGTACTCAAAATAAACAGCATCAAACATTTGTGCAACCTTTTTTTCTTTTTGTGATGGTTTCCAAAATAACAGGAACTGCAGCCATACCTTTCTTTTGAGTAGTCAGGCATGTTAGCTTGGGTATTTTTTTTTATTGTTTTTCTCAGAGTTTGCTGTTGTATGAAGGAATTTATTTATAGACATCTAAGCACTGTAATACCAAATTTTACCTCAATTCATATCTATAGATATCTATAGTTCCAATTTACATTAACAACAAGGAGGGCATAATTCTAGGCATGAAATCTCCTATTACCCTTGACATTTTATTGTTGATGGAGGGTATGAGGCTACTATTGGAGAGTTCCTATAGCAGGCTTGCATGCCTAGACTTTTCTCAAATCAAGATTGTTGTGATTCAAGAATAAAACTATCACAGAAATTGGGTATTCTTAGAGGCATTTTCAGAAACCTTCAAACATAAACATATTGATTTGTGTATACTTGTCCCTCGACCATATAGATTTCATAACAAAAATATGTAACGATAACCATAAACAAATATAAAAGTTATGTATTTGAAAATTGCAAACTAGGAAACCAACTAAGATCAAGTGATTTCCACCCAACCATAGCTAATATGATGTGGACATCACCTCTTACTTGGGATATGATACCACTAGGGAGAAGTAGGAAAATGAGACTATGAAGTCCTTATAGGTCTGTTGCTGCAAAATCTTGCACCTTGGTGCAAAGCCTCACCAGGTAAGGAAGGTGCACAATAAAACAGGGATCTTAGCCCCTTTTCTATTTTAGGGTTAACAACCAGCCACCACAAGGGAGGCTCCCTGGTAGGAATCAGGGATCAAATAATCCTAGAAAGGCTAGAGCTAGGTGGCCCTCAATGATCCTTCAATCTAACCGACCAATTCATATGCTTGTAAAGGGCAGGATTAGCTGGAGATGGAATGAAATAGAAGCAACTGGGTTTTGCAGTGTCTATGGATCAATTCTAAAGCCCTAAAGCTTTCAGGATGTTGGAAGTCTCAAATAGAGTCTCGGAACACACCCAATGCATACAAAACACAAGGCTGCTATAAACTAGTGCAAAATCTGCAGTTTTAGACAGCCAACCAGACTTAATTACAACAACAAAACTAACCATTTAAAATGTATGAAAAGTACATGAAATGAAAGATTAGAAAATTGACAATCTAGGAAATAAAATTCAATAACTTTTCACAATTCAATTAGACAATAATTTCAATTTAAATAATGACGTTAGCCCTAACTTATTGCATAAAATTGCGTGAAAAACCAATGTTATGCTTCTCCAATTCACTTTAAACTGATTCTACATGATAGCACATTCATTAAAGAGCATTATTAAACCAATACAACACATTGTAGGTGAAATTTATCCCCAACATCAATGCAATTGAATAGAAGAGAATTAATTAAACTAAGGTTTTGCAAAATTGAAATAAGAAATCGCAACCTATCCACTATATGATTGAAGAATTGTGCCTTCTCCTCGTAGGGAAATGGAGTCTAGGATACAAATCACAACCTAGGGTAATTTAAAAGGGTAAACCTAATCCCAACACTCTATGGCATATTAGCCTACTTTCCAAGGGTTTAAATTAGGATTCTCAATTCTCTAGAAATTCAAGGGAGAAGAATTAATCGACTCTTCTCCTCAAGTCTTTAGAAAATGAGGACAAATTACAAGGGACATGCACACAAATGACACATTAATCTACTTAAAAATAGTAACAATTCCCATGGAACCAAGATTAGTAAATAAACCAACTTACAATGCATGCAAGATCCTAGATTCACCAAGAAAACCTTTGAGAAGAGCTCAATCCACATGAAGAGAAACACTAGGCTTAGTTGCTCAACTAGGCCTCCATTGCACACTATCTCAAGAGAATCAAAGGTAAGAGAAATGTATGTATGTTTATTTGATCCAATGGAGGAAATTGACCTCCTATTTATACAATACAAAGGTAGGTCGATTCCTCACTAAGAAGGCTAAAAGAACCCCACAATATAAGTAATCCATGTCAGATAGTGCTAAGGTCACATGCTGACCAACATAATGGCCATCTCAACTCAAAACATAACATAACGCCTTTATGTAATCTATATGTGTGAGTTTGACAACTTATATGCCCTTAGGTCATGGTTTCTCAAGCCAAAGGTTAAGCGTGTAGTCATCTCAAGACTCACACAACTTAGCAAACCAAAAAGAAAAAATCTACATGTGTGAGAAATAAGGCAAATAATGGTGGTGCCATGCTCTAAATGAGCCTCTCTCTCATGAAAAGGGGCAAGGGACACTTCAAAAGGTGTTCATCATTAACAAGTCATCTCCATGGTCCTAGGAAGGCGCTTCATCATCAACAAGTCATCTCCATGGTCCAAGGAAGGTGCTCCATCATTAACAAGTCATCTCCATGGTCCAAGACAAGTGTGCTTGATCATCAACAAACCATCAACAACATGAAGTGGTCCATCACCTCCATGACATCATGCAAAATGGGTGCACACATCATATCACCAAGTTTTAAAAGGTGGTGTCATGGCTCTATGAGGCAACATCCTCCATCCAAAAGGTGCACAAGCCCCTCCAAATGAGTCTCACTGAGTCATCATCATCAAATCATCAACCGTAGGGAAACACCCATTAGGATTGGTACAAAGCCAACTTGAGGGTATCTTGTTGGGTCTTAGGGTACAATCAGTGTGGAGATAATGTCGCAGCCATGATGCTTAATTTCCTTGGTGTTGGAGGGAGAGGATACCATAATCAATGCATCTCAATCATCGGATGGCCTAACATCCCTTGGAAAGTGAGAAACAACTTGTGCACAAGTGCTCTAGCGAAGGCTCGAGGTGGGTTAGACATCCTGATCCAGATCTTGGGGGGGGCCCTCAAGATCTAAAAGATTGAAATGGATCTTGGGGGGGAGGCCCCCAAGATCTGAAAAATTGAAATTGCCAGAAGAAAAAGAGTAGAATGCCCAATAAAAAAAACCACAAAGAATTTTTTTATTAAAATAGATAATAACTATAAGGACTACATTGTGGTGGACAATCTGTCCTTTTACAAAATGTGACTTGTTACTTATAGTATTTTTCAGTTACAATACCACGGGTCAATTCCATGGGTGAATGAATACCATGGGTGGATGTCACAATACCACAGGTCAATTCCATGGGTGAATGAATACCATGGGTGGATGTCACAATACCATGAGAAAATACCATGGGTGAATGAATACCATGGTTGAATGTCACTCACAATACCATGGGTGGATGCCACTTACAATACCATGGGTAAATTCCATGGGTGGTGTTGTCGCACAGATTGTCACGACAACGCTCAGACCGGGGGCTGTCACCCTGATCCCCGATCTCTTCGTTTAAGTCTGTCTCCCGCGCCTAAGGGGGGTGGACCTTATGGGACAATGGATGACCAACTGTGGACCAATTGGGTTGGGAGACACGAGGGAAAACAAGCACTTATTTGATTTTATTAAGTTGATAGACTAGTGCCTTATCGTACCGTTCTTTTTCCTAACAATCACGAGATTTGAACACCACGTCGAATGCCTTGTTTGAGCGATAATTCCAGCTGCAAGCATTCTTGCAAGCTCTTTCTGAACCAAAGGGGCTAACTTAGGATTAATCTGCCTAAGTTTCTGGCGAAAGGGTTTAGCATTTTCATCTTTTAAGGGGATAGTATGTTCCATAACATCTTCCCTATAGCCCTTTAATTCATCATAAGAAAAAGCCAAAATATCTCGATATTCGTGAAGTAAATTAGTTAACTTTTTTCTTTCCTCCACACTAGTACCTTTACCAATTTTAACAATCTTTGGGTTCTTAGAAGTACCAATGTTTATCTCCAGATATTCGCCTGGGTCCATTTTATTTTCCTCTCTCAACTTCGTGGCATCGTGACGATTAAAGTGTTGCTCTAAGGAAACCACATTCCTAGGAGTAGGATTTATGATATGCTCATGATTGAAAGATCCATCCTCCTCAGAATCTATCCGAAAATCCTCAAACTCATCCAAACTATTAAGAAAACGAATGACTTGCTTTTCATCATTAAAGACTTGCCAATGCTCTGAGTTATTTGTAACCGATGGTCTAAATATTACTTCCATTTTTATCTTATCCTTAATTAGCTCATCAAATAACTGGAAAGTAGTAGTAGCTACGGCAAGTTCATTTGCCAAACTATTTTGCTCTCTTGGGATATCTTCGAGGTCAAGGGCATCAAATTGCTCCATAGTATCCCACACAGCATTTTGATAATTCCTTGGTCTTTGATTTTTACATGTGAATTTATTTTTAAGCTGCATGATAATTAAATCAGAATCTCACTTAATGCTAAGCAACTTAATTTTCAAAGACTTTGCCAACTCAAGACCCAACAATAAAGCCTCATATTCAGCGACATTGTTGGTTGCTTCAAATTCTAATCGATAGGCAAACTTGAATATGTGATCAAGGGGAGATTTAATCACTATTCCAGCACCTTTACCATGCCTAGACGATGCACCATCAAAGTACTTGTACCAAACCCTATCATTGAGATCCTTAATCTTATCATCAGGAGGAATTATGAAATTAGACATGATAGCGTAATTCCCAATGTCAGATTGCTCTTTGATTATCTCGTTGTGGGGTCTCTTGGGATCTTCAACATGGAACTTTCTTTCGGGCTCTCTATTAAGTCTTATAAAACCATCACCTCTAGGAGAAGGAATCATAGCATATGACCAATTCATTTGAATACTTCCTCCTAAATCAGAGGCCCACTTTCTGGATAAAAGCATACCCCAGGCATCAGGCACATCAACAACAACAATGTCCATAACAATCATGATGTCTGGGTAAACTGATAGATGAACTTGTAAATCTTTGATCAAACCATGCACTTCAATCTTTTCAGAATCCATGGCACATATATTACAGTAAGGTCTAAAAACTCTTAACGTAAGTTGTTCCATGACCCTTTTAGTCATTACACAAGCTGATGCACCAGAATCCAACATGCAATTATTCAATTTATATCCATTAACTAACAAGGTGATAAAGAAAGGCTGGTGATCTTTGTTATCCACATCTAAGCTTTGCAAATATATGGGAGCATCGTGATAGTCAACTTCCCGAGTCTTCTGTTGAGAAGTATTTATTTGAGGACCTTGAATGGCTTTTAGTAACTTGTCTCTTTGGGAAGGGATTTTAGCAATCTCGGAGACAGGAACCCAGATTTTCACATTGTTAAACCAACTTCCCAAATCAACATCTAATCCAGAGTTTAAGCCAGGGTTAAAAGTTTGAGGAGGAATTTGATTCCCGCTCTGATCTTTATCCCTTCTCTGATAGGTTAAACCTTTATCTCTAGCAATTTCCATGATTTGCTCTGGAGAGGGTTTTTCACCATATAACCTAGCCAAAATGTCATCTTCATTTTCAAGGTTATTTATTTATCACCTTCAAGAGCATCCTAGTGACCCTCATCATGTTGCTCCTCTTTTTTCAACTCTTTCTCATCCTTATCCTTATCCTTGTCCTTCTCACTCGCTTCCCCATGCTACGATGTGTCATCCTTTGTCGAACTATCTTTTGCCCGTGTCTCTAGCGCAATCATCCATTCCACGGGCCATTGGTGTACTTGTACTAGGAGATCATCTTTTGCGACCAGATATGGCAGGGGATTCCATTTCTTCCTTGTATCCCTACGAGCATGTATATAAACTTTGTGGAAATCATCCTTAAACTTCGCGACAAAGCTATACTGCTCATATAGGCATGGCGAAAGGCGAGGATGTTGGTTCACCAACATGTGTAAATCCATATGATACAACACAAAAAATGTCATATTTTCCTATGCTCGGGCCGCTTTAGTGGTATACCACTGTGAGGCATACCGCGTGACTTCATAGATATCCGAGGCTATCGGAAGGAACTGTGAATCCTCTATCTCTCTCCATGCCAGCATCACAATTATCAAAATTAACCATGCGTAATGAAATGTGGTACCTTTCTCCTGAACCTCGCAGCAGTCGTCCAAAAATTATTTGCAAAGCTATGCGGCCCAGTTGTACTGAACCCCATTAGCGCACTGCGCAGCTAATGAAACTACCACTTTAGGGACTTCATTAAACCAACACTTCCTCATGATATTCCCATCCAATATATGTGTTGTGAAGCGAACTCCCTTGTCATTGATTAAGTTAACATCATACCCTCACTTCCCTTTTGTCAGTCCAAATTTCTTCTTCATGCTTTTTGCTATTGCTCTGTCTTGATCTTTCCCAACAAATTATTCTATGGGGTTCCACCCTTGATAAAACACTCTTGTGATTCTCCATATAAGCATTGGGTTGATAGGGATCCTCTTCCCCATCCATAGGCAACCATTGAGCATGAGCAGTTGTCTTACACAGGTTGTGCTTCCTGGACTTCTGTCGAAGTGCGGCACATTCAACATGTTAATCAACCCCGATTGCGCCAACCCAACTAGCCACTTTTGCGGCTATAACCTCGTCACACCACTCTCAGGGTACTGCACTTGTTTTAAATATTTGTCTAGTGTGAAATGCAGATATTTATTCTTTTCGTTGAAATTATAGTCCGTGAACTTCAACTACGGAATTTTCCCAAGGATTTCTCCAGCAAATGGCACTGACTCTGGCAATAAAGGTGTGAAGGTGACATACTTGGCATCCTTTGATTCTTTTATTGGTTTTGCGTCTGGTTTCCTTGGTGGAATATAGGGTGGTAAAGGCAATGGAAATGTTGCACCATCTGTTTCCATTTTCACATGCTTTGCTTCTTCCTCATTGTCTTTGACTTGTTCAGGTTCTTGCTAAGGCTAGATAGGTTTCATGTCTCATTTCTTCTTCATTCTCTGTTCTTTGGTCGGTTTCTTTCGTGGAGCTCTTTGTTGCATGCGTGATGATGCTGCTGCGGGCATCTCAGATGATGTTGTGGGAGTATCAATGATTGTTTCTTCCATAATTCCGGCTAAGCCCTTCTCATTGAATATACAAATAAATTCTTCAGACGACAGGGTATTCATGCAGAAATTTCCGTAGCTTCTTTGCAATATCACTAGCCGAACTTTGAATTCAGAAAAGTGCCAAATCTGTGTGGGATGTGGCTTTTTATAACAATTCTGAATTTCTAACCCCATCATTAGCTCAGATTGTGTTTAGATTATGTTCATTAATTTCATATCTATCCTCAGAGCTTGTCAATTTGTCCTCATAAATGCAAATTTTTTATTGTTTTAACGTTATCTTTCCCTTTTAACAGTCATATTTTTCTGGTGAGCTTCAACACATCCCATATTGTAGCGAACAACCCTTATTACATCGAGGTTCCTACGAACTTTGACAAAATCCAGACTCTAGCGAAGTAACTTCCTATATCGAAGCTCTCTCTGCAAAGTAGTTTATAGTCCATTTCCCATTCTCAACTGTAGGTGACACTAAGAATTTTCTCCTTTTCTTCATAGCGAAGTTGTAGGGCAAGGTTGTCCCTGTACAACTTCAACATGCTACCATTTACTCTTCCCCGAATCAATTCTCCATTTAACTTTGCTAATTGAATTGTGCCTCCATCAGTGATATGCTTGATAATGTATGGGCCCAATCAATGCATCTTGAATTTTCCTGGAAATATTACAAACTTACTATCATAGATGAGAACAAGATCTCCTACCTAGAACTTCTTTTTCTTAATATGTTTGTCATGCCAGGCCTTTTCTCTTGCTTTCTATACCTGCTGATGGAATCCTGCTATAAATCTATCTTCCTCCAAAGCAATCAACTGTGACATTCTTTCCTCCATTATATCAAGGTCTGTCATATCTGTAAAAGATGCAATCCTCAAGCTAGGCATGATGTACTCCATGGGCATCACAACTTCTTGCCCATAAACTAACCTGAAGGGTGTCTAACTTGTCAAATTTTTACATGTGGTTCTATAAGCCCATAAAACTGTTGGAATTCTAAGGTCCCAGTCATCTCTATTCACATTGCATTCCTTAGTAAGTGCATTCTCCAAAATTGTATGAAATTCTTCTACTGTTCCATTGGCCTGAGGGTGATAAGGGGTAATCTTTTGATGATAAACTTGGAACTCCTCAGTCAAAGCTTTAATAAATTTATTTAGGAAGTGTGAACCTTGGTCACTCATCAAAATCTTCGAACATCCAAATCTATACAGTATGTACTCAAAAACAAAACTTTGCAGCAGTCTCTACGTTGCAGTCCCTTACTAGTTGTGCTTTGGCCCATCTTGTTAAGTAATCAGTCGATGTAATTATGTACCTTGCACCAGTCCTCTTTCCAGGTGGGTTGATGGGTCCAACAAAATCAATGGCCCACTTATCAAAGGCCTGCAATGTAACTTGTGGTACCAATGGCATCTCATCTCTTCTTGAAGGCTTCCCTATTCTTTGACACACATCACATGCTTGACAATATTCATTTGCATCTTAATGTAGTGTAGGCCACCACAATCCCACTCTCAAAATCTTTTGCATAGTAGCTTTTCCTGCATAGTGTCTACTAGTTGTGCCCTCATGAGCCTCTACTAGAATTATCTGTCTTTCATGTTTAGGAACATATATGAACAATATCTCATCTGGTCCCATCTTATATAACTGTCCTTCTATTAATGAAAAATCAGTTGTCTTAACCACAAATTCTTTCTTTTGTTGCGTAGTATACTCCGAGGGAACCATTCCTGTGTTAAAAAACTAAACGAAAGCTGCGAAATGCATCTGCAACTCTGATTGCAAATAACTGGGCATCAGGGAGATTATCCTCTATGTTGGTTGGTTCTTCCCCTCTTTCCAGTCAAAGTCATATTCCTAAAATAATAGTAACCATCTGCAAATATTTCCTCCTAGGACAGACTTATTTACCAAATAATTCAGTGCATAATGATTTGTAAACATTTTAAAGTGTGACCCCAAAAAATAGTGTCTAAACTTCTGCAAAGCATATACCATATCCAATTCTTCCCTTTCTGTAGTGGTGTAATTCTTTTATGCTTTAGATAACTTTCTACTTGCAAAAGCTATAGGATGATCAATCTCTCTTGCACTAGGTTGTGCCAGTACTACTTCCAAATCTATACAAGAGGAATCCACATGGACATGAAATTCTTTATTCCAATAAGGGAATACTAGTATAGGAACAGTTACCATTTTTTCTTTCAATATGTCGAGGCTCTTTTGACATTCTCCATCCCATTGAAAAGTTACATTCTTTTTCAACAATTTCTCCATAGGCACAGTAATTTGAGCATACCCCTTAATGAACTTTCTGTAATACCCAATATCTCCCAACGTAGTGCAAAGCTGACTTACTATCTTAGGTGGAGGCAAGTTCACAATGATAGCAATCTTAGCAAGGTCCACCATTAGTCCTTTCTTACAAACAATATGTCCGAACAATATGCCAAAAGGTACACAAAATATGCACTTCTTTAAGTTTAAAGAGATCTGATATTTTCTACATGTGTCGAGCATCAATCTTAAACTTCCAATATTTTTTCTTAACAGTCCAAATATTATTCAATCATAAAAATACACCTCTAAAAAATTGTGAATGTATTCCTTAAAAGTTGCGACCACCACCCTCGAAAATATAGCAGGGGCATTTTTCAATACAAAAGGCATTACTGTGTATTGATATGAGCCCCATTCTGTTGCAAATGTGGTCTTGTGCCAATATTCAAGTGTAAACCTAATCTGATGATAACTTGAGAAGCCATCTATAAATGAGTAAGCTTCCTGACCTCCTACATTTTCTAGCACTTCATATGTTTAAGGGGTAGGGAAGTGATCATGTAAACATGCATCATTCAACTTTTTGATATCAACACAGATCCTAATTTCTCCTTGATTTTTCTTTTCTTGCACTACCATAGGACTCACCCATTCTGATTCTTCTATCGGTTTAATAATTATTGTTGCTATCATTTTATCAAGCTCTACTTTCACTTTCTCCTTATACTTCAGATTTAATCTGTAAGGTCTTTGTTTGACTGGCTTCACATCAAGCTTAAGGGGAATCTTCATGACTCCTAAATCTCCTATTATACCCTTCATCTATAAAAACCTGGTGGGAAATAGTTCTTGATATTCATGAAGTGACTCTGTAACTTTACTGACTATCTCTTCATCTCAGTAGTCTCCTATTGTTGCAAATTTAGGTTCCTTCTCTGATCCTATGTTCACCTTCTTAGCCTTCAGTGGCTTTGTTATGTCTGGTATCTCTAGCTTAGGTCTAGTTACTTTGTAGTATCCTTATGACTCTGCTACGTCAATGTTGCGATGATCTTCTTCTTATTTTACACTAAGGTTATAACACTCCAGTGCATTTTCTATCTACGCAGCCCAGGCAGGTCATTGCCATGTCAGTGGGGTCACATTCTCAAATATCCTCTTCTTGATTGTCTGAAGGGCCAAATCTATGTATGGGAAATCATCCTCAAAGCTGAATGTTAATATGAAGCCATCAACCATGTACCATGTCAAAGCTCTGTTTCTAGGCACCAATTCTTAGGAATTGTCTCTAATGTATGAATGAATCCATATACCCATTCTTGTTGTGGAATATTCTGCCATGCTGTAGTGCATAACTAGATATGATTCTTAGGATTAGTTTCACCATCATATTTATCTCCATCTCTATATTTATTTGTCCAAATCTTATCCACATCAATCTTCTACATTGCTACCAACCTCCTATATTCTTATTGTGTTCAGTCCACCATCTAGCAGGAGTAGCTTTCAAGGCTATATCCAAAGCTGATAACCTTTGATTTTATGTAACTTTTTCTTCATAATCATTGAGAAAAGTATTTACATCTTCTAAGCCATCATAAGAAGGCAAGGTACATACCTCAAAGATCATACAACGAAGTGATTTGGTAATTATTGCACAACGCCTTGTAGATACTTCATGCAACCTATTATGCTAGTTCTCCAAATCTTCTTCTGAGTCTGAGGTACAAGAACTATCACGTTCCCAGATTAACTTTCCCTCTACAGTGGGGTTAACATAATCTTGTTCCTTTGTTGTAATTTGATAGATATTGTCTATGTCAGCTGTGCAGTATTCTTCTTTCACTGTTTCTGTATATATTACTCCTTTTTATGGATCTAAGGGAACAATTACTCTCATATTGTTTACTTCAAATATCATATGTCTCTTCTTCAGATTAATTATGGCCATATTGTCAAATTCCTAGTCAATTCCAAGTAATGTAGGATAAGTGTTACTGTCATCAACGATCTATATTACTTCAAAATAAGTAGTGGTGCGAACTCCTTCAATATCCACTATGACACCTGGTAGTATTTTTAGAGGGAAGATCTTTTGTTTATTTTCCATTCTCAACTAAATAGGTGACCATTGTAGCTTTGGCTTACCCATTAATTCCCATGTCTTCTTCATCAAGACATTAGCATCAGATCCCAGATCCAGAATAATTTGATCCATCTCATATTCTCCTATTTGCGCACTAAGCCTCATTTCTCTTTCGGTTCTCTTCTGTTGATGCAAATTATTGATTTTGTGCTTCTCACTTCGTGGTGTTTATTTGGATGCACAAGAATCCATCAACTCCTGGAGCCCTTCTAAAGCCTTTTGATCTCTTAAAAATTTCGTACAATTCTACACGAAAGACTTTAAAATACCTACTTGATTTGTTGAATCCTGGTCTTGTGTCAGAGCTTGATCTTGTGTTGAAGTTGATGACACCTCATAGTTATTTTTCTGATCAGGCTTTGGATGTGCACTAGAGGTCGAAGCTACAACATCCATAAAACTTCGCTTTGCTTCATAAATACTTCTTTTTATTTTTGAATATCAAAAACAAGAACTTTCTCAACAGTCTTTTTGATCCATGAACTTTTAGATTCGTTCTTTTCATCCGCTTTATCACTACCAGTTGCAGCTCCACTTCTACTAACAATACTAATTCGAGGTTCATCGGTCCTCCTTTCAACAGTTATCATTTGAAGATTCTGTGTTAGCTATTGATTCCTTTTTTCTTGCATCTTTGACATAAGTACAAGACATTCTTCAATTACATGGTCAAAGGATTTACAATACTTACATGTCATTGTGGGGTTTTTGCAGTCTCTTGCAAAATGACCTGGTTAGCCACAATTATAGCAAATGATTTGTCCATGTCCTCGACCAGCTCCACTACCTCGACCTCTTACTTGGTAACCTCCTTGACCACCGCGATATCCATTTTCCTCATGTCTATGTTCTTCTTCTTGCATTCTATAAGTGTCATCAACGCGCTCCATCATTAGTTCATAAGCCCGGAAATTATTCTCATCATGTCCTACTAATTTACAGAATTTGCAATATAGATTTCTCAGAGTTTGTACATATTTTTGTAACAAGTAACATTCTTCTGAATGATGTTGGCCTCTTGTCTTACATATTTCATACCACTGGCTGGATCCTACATTTTAGGGATTTAGTGCCCCACTAGCCATGTAATTCTTGAAGTTAGGGCATTGTTATTTAGAATGGCCCTCCGAGTTTCACTTTGTACACCATACTTCTTCTCTAAATTATTTTATTTTCTTAATGTCTTGTACCTGTAGGGTTAGGCTCCCCAAAAATTCATAATCTATTGCACGCCTGCATTAGTATCTCCTATAGGCAAAGCTTCCAATTTCATCTCAATATCTAGATATTCAGCTTGACTTCCTATATTTTTTTGCATCAACGACAATATGATATGCGGTAGCAGCATAGCTATAAACCATTCTTGATGTTGTTGTGAAGCTATGTTGAAGCTTACTTGATCCAATAACACCTTAAATCTGTGATCAAACTCCCAAACAAACTTAGTAGGCTTATGTTTGATTTCTTTTAACTCGACGATGCACTGCGACTCAAGCTTTGGCTTCTTAAATTATTTTTTCAATGTTGTTTTTATATCCGCACATCTTCTAATTTGATTATTTGAATACTTCATATACCATGTCAATGCTCTATCTCAAAATGTCGTAACGAGTTGCGATTTCTTTATATTTTCATCGTTGATTTGCTTTGCTGTCCATACAGCTTCACATAAAAACCAAAATTATTCTAGATCCTCCAATACAGTTCCTTTTAAAATGGGTAGCTTAATATCATCATCCATATTTATTCTTGGAGGGGGAGGGGGAGGGGGATGGGGGGTAGGAGGGGTAAAGGGAGGGGGAGGAGTATGGGGAGGGGAATAGGGGGTAGGAGGGGGAGGGGCAGGGGGAGGGAGAAATCCAAAAACACCCTTTCTATTACTAGTTTCTGGCTTCTGTGAACTTTCAGGTTGGAAGGGTGAATACTGTGAAGTTACCTAAGGGTTATCAAGGTGGATTTCTTCTTCACTTTCAGATTCACTCAAAAGAGGACTATAATCAGTCTCTATGAAAGTATTCAGGTCTTGTCCATGAGATCTCTTTTTGGTATCTACTCTATATCTCTTTCCACTTCGCGTTACTCTGATCTCTTGTTCGAATCTTCTTCCAAACATAAGTAAACTAGCAATCTAATTACATCCGTAAAACTCCCTTTTCACACAGAAGCACCTTAATCCAAAGTTTTAGAGATTTCAAATACTTATCTCGCATTCCTTTGAAGAATCATTGTTTCGCTTCATTGTAAGACATAGTCGAGTCTACAATGAACTTAATAATGAATCCTCCCAGGATGCTATCAATCCAGAAATCAACAACCCTTGAAATCCTATTATTAGTTCTCTTGAGTTGTTGTATCAGTTCAAGAGTCCACACCTTAGGTTCGTCACCCTTGAAACAATCATTTATTTTGGTCAACCTTGATATCCACTCATACAACTCAACGGGAAAATATACGAAGACAATTTTGTATTGATATGTGAAACTATACTTTTGTAACCAAGATTTAAATGTCAGACGAGGGTTTCCATTCTCTTGATCCGCAAATTATCCCTCTTTTAGTTCTATCCAGTCTCGAATCTCTTTCTTTGGCGGGTGCCACATCCACATATCCCTCACACAGATCCCAGTCCCGGCTATGGAACCATTTGTTGGCTCGGTTTGGGCTGAACTAGGTTCGATCGATATTGCGCACCAACAAAACCCTCAAGCACTGGCCCTTTCGGCAACGACCTACAAGAAGATCGCAGTCTCACTTAAAGTGACTGTGGGAGGATGCACAACTAGATTTCTGCAGCCTTTAGGGACTAGGAGATGTGGTATTATTATGTTTACTTATTCTTATCATTCATAAACCACTTCACTGCATTAGATTAAACATTTAAACATGCCATATAAAACCATACACCATCACATGTGTTTAAGTAAAATGCAACTATAATAAATGTTACTCTACAACTTATAATAAGAAAATATATACATGAAGACACCAAATTACTGTGGTTCACCCCAATGTGGGGATACGTCCACAAGAAATGTTGCTAATATAATGAATCTTGTACAACAAATAGTTCTTGGCCTGCGCACTAAGCTGCAGGCTATCTACGCACTCAACTGCAAATTCAGGCCTTTACGCACTCAGCTCCAGAGCCTCTCCTCCACTACAAAACTACAAATCACAATAATTCAACCTTAACACTGATATGGATCAATTCAATGATTCTCTTATTATTATTTTACCCTATATGTACTATTACATCAGGGGTTACGTCATCAAAATAACATGGTCCAAATACCATGGAATCCCTAATACAAGCAATTATGGTCCAAAACCATTAATCTCTTACAAAAATAGCATTTTTTTACAAAAAGAAGGGGCTTTGGCCCACCCCAAATCCCTTACACCGCGTGGTATATTCCAAGTGCTCCATTGTGCGGTCCACTTCGCATTCCGCTGCTCTACTAAGCACTCTACTGCACACTCTGCCCCACAAAATGTGGAGTCTTTGCTAAAATCTAGGCCAAGTTGGGTTGCGCCCAATAGACCTTGGGTTGATGCCTCATTGTTACAGGCTGATCTGATACCTCCAATGTTGATTTAACTTTCTTCAACGTCCACCAGAACCAAGTTTTGTTGTTCCTGTAAGTTTTCTTGCTTCCCTGCTTCATTCCTTGCCTTCATCAACTAACTTCCATCTAGCTATTCCAAATTTGCTAAATTTTACAACACTTGGTATCTATTTTCTTTTAGTAGTTTTTTCAATCTATTTTGAACCTTGGCCCCTCATGACTTAGGATTTCCATTCTTTTTTACTTGTTTCCAACTTTCCTACTCTTTTTGTGCAAATCTGATTAATTTGCCTTGTATTTTCTTACAAAATGCCCATACTCATGATAGTACCTGCGTTTGAATGACAATTAGTCCCAATCTAGCTTCTACAGGTGATTCCACTTGTTTATGGTTTACTTGGTTTCTTTGGTAACCCCTTTTGTATATCCATCTCTATGCATATTCTGCACATGAAAAATTGGATTTAGGATTTTCCATATCCAAATATTTTCCAAGGGACTTGCCAATTGTAGCTAGGGCATCATTGTTCTAGAGATACATTCAGAGATGCGGTAGTTTTACCCATACTAGCATAGTTTTGAGTATAATTAAAATTGGATCAAAGTCCAAACTTGATTTGTTTAGACAAAGTCCCTTTGACCCCATAAATTAGGGCCCATTTCTGAAAATCAAATCCTTGTTTTCCTTGGATTCAAAGAAAAAAGTAAAATGTTCGTTGCCACAAAAAAAGAGTGTTTATTATGTTATTGTAGAGTGGTTTCCAATTTTGTTGAACCTAGTTTTCAACCGTTTTTGGTGGAAGCCCAATTCATGTAAACTACCCTATCAATCCTTGTTCCATTACACTAGTTATTTTTTTGTTGATGTGGTTGGTGGGATTGCCACATCGAGAATTTCCTCCAGTTCATTGATGAACTTTTCTGGTCCAATCCTTGACTAGGGGTGACTTTTGCTGATCATTTTTTTGAATTCTTCTATCACTGCAGCTACCCCTCTATCCATCCTTCTGAATCTCTTATTCTTCCCCCTAAGGTGATAAGACAGGAATGTGAAAATAAAAAAAGACTCTAAAACTTCGTGGTCGCAGTCTCAAAATGTTAGACTCACCTTGCCTTATTTGTTTTTCATCACTCACATCATTAATATCTATTGCAACCCCTCTTCATTGGACTACCTCCATGGCATCCATTTTACTAACAAGGCAATCAATATCTATTTGATTTCATTTGAAGCTCCTGTATGTTTCCTTGTACCCCATACTTGTATTGATTCTCCCATTCTTTGTGCCATTCCATCGTTCTCTTCTACAATTTTCTTTATTACGACTCTACCTAATGGATTCTGTTGGAGTTATGTTTCTCCCATAAAAAATCTACCCAACTAAAGTTCCTTGGATGGAATTTTATTTAGCTCATGTGTGGAGCTTAAACTTGTTTTAAAACCAAACTAATGCATCCTTCATTGGCATTGATTAGGCAATCAATTTTAAGCTAAAAAATGAAAGTGCCCAGAAATTCTTCAAACTAGCACCAAATCGAAGTGCTCGTCATTCTGAAACCAACGACATTCATTTCACCTCAATTCGACACCGTATGCTCAAGTTATCGCGTGTTGACCGTTTGGCGAAAAAACTAAAATTTGAGCAAGGTAGTTGACTAGGATGATCGTACTGCTAAGTCAGCAAGGTGACCATACATGTACGAGCCAACTAGAAGATGACAAGTGGCATCATCTGGTTCATTGGTTTTTGAGCGAATTTGATTCGTTGTGCTTGGTTGAAGTGGACCTATGAATGGGATCCATGTGGCCTAATGGGAGGTTGCACATGACATCCTAGGTTTTTAAAAATTTGGCATGGGTCGACTAAAGGCCCGATTGGGATTTGAACCCATGACCTCTATTCCAACAACGGAGTGCCTTACCAATAAACCTTCGTGTGGTTCTTGTTAACTATAAAACCAAAATCCTTGACAAATTTTGAAGGAAGGTGTCGGGGCTAAGCCCCTGGCTCTAAAACACACACATTCCATATACCCACGCTGAAGGGTTAGATGCTAAGGTGGAAGGTGCTTGCAGTAAGGGGGCTAGCCCTAGGTCCTTTGGACCTTAATATGACCATAGGCAACAGATAAGGAGTCAGACGGGAAGGCGCCAAGGATTAGGGGCCAACACCAGGGCATATGCACCCAATATGACCCAATGTCGAAGGAAAAGGGGTTCGGTGGGAAGGGCGAGCGATTAGCCCGGCCCTTCACCCTGTGGCGCCATATGGAAACATTTTCCAGCCCTAAGGCATTAGAGGATGAATTGATTGTCTAAAAAAAACACAACTGTGGAGGGTGAAATGTCACTTCATTAGCGTTTTTCGTTTTTCAAGGTGGAATTATAGAATAGTTAGCTAGAAGGGCGAAATTATAGAATGGTTAACAATTAAGTTCACAGATGAGCTTGTAGCTCATAAATTTTTGAGTTTTTCACCAATTGAGCTCATAAAAAGGCTAATCTTGAGGTTTTTGGATGCTTTGAATCCATTGGTGACCTCTGTTTTCTGAATGGAGCACATCTAGATGTCCTTTTTGTAGGTTGGAGGCTAAGGGATGTATGGATCAAACAAGGATTGGTAGCATTTTCTGAGGGTGTTGAGCATGACGAAGACCTTATAGGGGTTTCCTCACCTTCAAAATTAATTTGCGGAAGCTAGTATTCTAGGGTTTAGCTCTTGGACATTTTTCTCTCTATGTCAAGTTGAGTGAAGATTGGAATATGTCCTTATTTTTGCATTTATGCTCATTTTCAGATGAGGTTTAGGCTCTTTGTATAAGAATCTTTGTATTGTTGTAGTTTACATAGTGATTGCAGGTTGTCATGTTATTTTTATGTGAGAGTTCTCTGAAGGAGAACATTTCCTTGAAGGGAAAATAGCCACATGGTCATCAACTAATCAAGCGCTCAATATTTAGCTCAAAAGTCAAAGTTCTCATAATGGCTCGAAACCTGAACGAATATGTCCATCTCAACAAAATAATTCTAACGCAACTCGTTTCATGGAAAACCAAGTTCATATGAGGAATTTATTGAGTTCTATTTGCTTTGCCAAACATGAGCAATTTATAATAAAAAATGCACAGTCAGCAGTCCATACTGCTGACATGGCAGGTGACTGTGAAAGGTTAAAGTTCGTCAACATCCACTTGGAGCTTGCCAAGTGTCATATTGTGGCTAGTTATCAGGTTGGTGATATGGCACATTTCTAGTGGTTTGAATTAGACTAATGAGGAGGGGACAAGTGGCAAGCCCAAAGGCCGCCATGTGTCCCTCCCCAAGGTTTGGCACGCATCATAATTTTTATGGAGGCATCGGGGTTCGACCCTACGACCTCCTCTGCATAGTCCAAGCACCATACTGTTACACCACACCACAATTTCTTAACCATAGTGGGTCATCGCATATAGTTATTGTGTAACTGTTTTGGAGTTGGCGGTTAGGAGGGCCAGCCATCACATTTGAACAACCCAACGGTGACATCAAACCGTTTCCAAATGGCAGACAATACACAACATAAACCATAACCCTCACGGTTAGTGCCACCATGTGAAACCTCCGCAAAAACCATCAAGCTAACAGTTTCAGAAGCATTAGTGGAAACCGTGTTGGAAGCCACACCAAGTGTCTGCCTCCTCCAAGACCGTCGGGGTAACAGTTAGACTAATCATGCTTATTGCACTAATCCGCCATTAACCTCCTATTAATCCGCTGTGAACACTAATAAAACTATCAATTAAGCGGAGTTTAATTCAGTGGCAGTTTTGGTGGTACCACCAAATTGGGAGGTTTCTCCAAGTTTAGTGAACTTAACTGGAGTTCCTTCAATTTTGGAGGAGGTTTTCTAGGAAAAATAGTTTGAATCATAACTGTAGCATTTTTCGACCAAATGGAACTCAAGAAAAGGTGTTCCTAGCTAATTTCGACATTTTGGACACATTGGAACAAGTCTCAAGAGTAGTAGAGCTTTATAAACATCATTTTTTCCATAGTGAGCTAATATAGGCTCAAGACATGGAAGTTGGACCAAGGAGATGTAGTCCAGGAGGGGTGAACTCCATCAAAACACTGTGTTAAGTGTTCAATTGATGGTTTGTTGTACTTTTTATTGCTTCTGTTCAACACTTGTCTTTTATGCTATTTTTCTCATGAATGTCACATTAAAACTTGATAAAATTTACATGTTTCCAATCACAAACAACCTAAGGAAACCTATGCACAGGAAGCAATAGACAAGTATTTGTTTATAAATCTGTAATTGAAATTAGCACAACAAAACTAACATTCAATAACAGATCAAGTTGGTATCAGAGCAAAGGTTTATTTGCTTGACTGCTTGAGTTTTGTGCAAGTAGGGTTTTAATGGTTGCAAAATTGTGATGCTTACAAGGTTAAAGTTGTAGAGAGGAGAATGGGAATTGTTGGTTGCAACTCTAGAGGTAATGCCTAGAAGAAGGAGAGCCACAAGGCCAAAATCTCCACCCAAAGTTCCAATTCCAGCTGCACTTGAAACACCTCAAGTTTTGCCTTCAATTGAGATTGAAGAAGTACAATCAGTACTAGAAACTGAGCCTGAATCCACAACCATCATGTCAGGAGCAAGAGATATTAAAGGCCTTTCAGAAGAGGAAGCATTCAAGAAAGATGTCTATGACTTGACTGACATGGTTAGAGTCCTCTATGAAGAGAGGAACACTAGAATGGATGGAGAGAGTTCTAATCCTCCATATGGAGAAGGAAGCTCAGGAGACAAAAAAGATGATAAGGAGGATTCAAAGGGTAATGGAGGAAAGCCACCTCCCTCCACCATCTTCATCGTCTTCATCATCCTCAACATCTCAAACAACAACATTTTCCACTTCCACTACAAAAACTGTCCATACTCATTCCCAAACCCCAAAAGGAAAAACTACCTTACTCAAATTGGACATTAAGTTTGAACTTCCCATGTACAATGGTGAAGTGAATGTAGAAAAGTTAGACAATTAGATTCGACAATTGGAGGTATACTGTAGAATTCAAAACCTTCAAGAAGATGACATAAAGATCCAGTTGGCTTCATTGATGCTAAAAGGAGTAGCATTAGCTTGGTGGGAAGAAAAGACTCGAGGAAATGTGAATTCATGGTAAGGTATCCATTTCTTGGGTTGAATTTGTTTCTATAATTAAAAGACAGTTTTACCGTTTAGCATATATGCAAAAAGCCATTATGAGTTGGCAGAATTTTAGGTAGCTTAAAGGCCAAACAGTCCAAGACTATACTCAGGAGTTTAGAAAGAGGGCTTTGTTGTTAGGAGCAAATTTGAATTCCCAAGATACATTGTTGAAATATATTAGGGGTTTACGTTCCTATTTGAAACATACTATCCTTATGTTCAATCCAAGAAATTTGGATGAGGTATGTGTTCTAGCCACACAACTTGAAGCAAGGAGAAAGAACATTCAGGAAGAGGGTAGTAAGAAGAAGCCTTTCAAGGGTAAGGTGAAAGAGAAGGGAGGAAAATGGAAGAGAAAGAAGAATGCAAGTACGAATGAAGAAGGGGAGAAAACCATATTCCAACATTGTTCCAAAGCTGGGCATGATGAAGCCCATTGTTTGAAATTACATCCCGAACTAAGACCTAAGAAACAAAACAATAAGGGAAAACAAAAGACGACCGCTACTATACAACATGACATTTTTTCAGATTCTCGTGATGAGACCAAGATTTCAGCCATGGTCACAAAAGGAAAATAAGTTGTTGCAAGCACTAGTTCCTCACACAGTCAAAACAACACTCCAAATGAATAATCAAGAATAGAATTGTTTCGTGTAAGAGTGATTTCAAATTGTACAAATATTGATGCATTATTTGAATGTGGGTCACAATCAAACTTAATTTCAGAAGACTTGGTCAAAAAGCTTAACCTTGAAACTGTACCTCATCATAAGCCATATCCATTGTGTTGGATAGTCAATAATGCAAATTTACAGGTTACAAGGAAGTGCTTATTCAAGTTCGCCATTACTGGAAAGTTCATTGATGAAGTTGAGTTAGATGTAGTTCCACTTGACATATCAGGAATCATTTTGGGTAGTCCTTATTTGTATGATAGGAAAGCAGTATTTTATCACCGCGATAACAAATACTTATTGCTCAAGAATGGGGTGGAGTACATTGTGAGAGCCCATCGCAAAAAGCTGAACATTTCTTTGGTTAATGCAGGTGAGAGGAAGAGACTAGTAAATGCAAGGAAAATTTTTGTGCTTCTCATGATCAAGATAAATAATGATATTGATTATGAATATTTTGAATGCTGTGATGACAAACTGAAATCTGATCTGTTTGATGTGGTAAGCAAACATGGCAAGATGTTTCAGGAACCAAAGGGGTTACCTCCCAAGAGGGGAATTCAACATGAGATACAGTTGCAACAGGATGTTCCACTTCCAAACATTGGCATGTATCGCATGTCGATTATGAAGAGCATGGAAATCAAGAATCAAATTCAAGAATCACTGAACAAACGTATCATACGCCCATCTACTTCACCATGTGGTTCTCCCATTGTTTTGGTGCCAAAGAAAAACGAGATTTGGCACATGTGTGTGGATTAAACAAAATCACGGTAAAGAATCATTATCCACTCCCAAGAATTGATGATTTACTTCATTAATTGAGGTATGCAAAGTATTTCACTAAGTTAGACTTACGAAATAGTTATCATCAAGTTAGAATAGCTAAAGAGGACATTTAGAAAACCACATTTAAAACTAAACAAGGATTATTTGAGTGGCTTGTTATGCCTTTCACTCTTACAAATGCTCCATCTACTTTCATGAGAGTTATGAATGATGTATTGAGACCATTTCTAGATGACTTTGTCATTGTGTACTTAGATGATATTCTCATATTCAACAAATCCAAAGATGAACATGTCATGCATGTAAACAAAGTACTTGACGTCTTGAGAAAATAATAGTTGTTTTTAAAGATGTCATAGTGTGAATTTGGCAAGACTTCTTTAGTGTATTTAGGACACATTATTGGAGGAGATGAGCTAAAGATAGACCTCTCTAACGATGAGGTGATTCTGAATTGGCCCAAGCCCAATACAATTACAAAGGTAAGAAGCTTTTTAGGGGCTCCACAATATTGGAGGAAATTTATTGCTAATTTTTCTTCCATTGCAGCACCATTACATGCATTGACTAGTGTCAAGAAAGTCTTCCATTGGAGAGATGTACAACAAAAAGCATTTGATGCTTTGAAGCAAAATATCAGTTCAGCACTAGTATTGGCTCTTCCGGATCTTAGACAACCATTTGAGATTCAAATGGATGCTAGTGATTACGCCATGGGAGAAGTTCTTATGCGGCATGGTAAGCCCATTTCATTTCATTCTGAAATTTTTAATGGAGCTGTGACTAACTATCCTACTTATGGAAAATAACTTTACACATTGATACACAACGTCGAAAAATGGAAACGCTACTTGATGGGAAAGGATACCATTATCCATACCAACCATCAACCATTGCAGTACTTACAGTCGTAGTCAAAGTTGCAACAATCATGACACTTCAGATGGATGGGTTTTCTACAACAGTTTCATCTGGTTATCAAATATAAAAAAGTAATCTAGAATAAGGTAGCTAATATGCGTTCTAGGCCTATTGTAAATTCATCTTCTATACGCAAGCATAATTATGTTTTGCATGAAAGTTACATTGATAAATATGCATATGATAATGACTTTCGAGATGTGTATACAAAATTAAGTCAAGGAAACCAAATTGAAGAGTTGGATTACCATGTACATAACAGTTTGTTATATCACTTGGGCAAGTTGTGTATTCCACAGGGAGAAAGAAATAATATCATAAGGGAGGCACACACTTCATTGATTGATGGACACTTTGGTGTAGGCAAGACAATAGTGAATCCCCAAAGGTAATGTTATTGGCCACGCATGTTTGATAATGTATCTCGTTTCATTAGAGGATGTTCTTTGTGTGCAACAAGTAAGCCTAATAGGAAATTAGGATTGTACACTCCACTTCCAGTACCTTCACATCCATGGGAGAGTATCTCAATGGATTTTTGTAGGAGGTCTTCCATTGTCAAAGAAAGGTCATGATTACATGTGTGTAGTTGTAGAAAAGTTCAGCCAAATGTGTATACTAACACCATGTAAAAAGAAAATTACTGCTGAACAAACAACTCATTTTTTCTTCCAAAACATTTGGGTTCATTTTGGTCTTTCTACTTCCATTGTAAGTGATCGAGATTCTCAATTTGTTGGGAATTTTTGGTCAAATTTGTGGGACATGATAAACACAAAGTTGAAGAAGAGTACAACCTTTCATCCGCAAATAGATGGACAAACCGAGGTGGTCAACAGAACAATCATTCATATTCTTAGAGGATATTGTAACAAACATCCCAAGTTGTGAAATGAACAGTTGCATTACATATATCATGCATACAACAGCGCAAAGCATTCTTCCACAAACACATCGAAGATCGCCATTGGACTTCATCTTTGAGAAAGATGTTGCCATCAATGGTCATAGTGACATTGATAAGGCAAGGAAGTTCATAGAGCAAATTCAGTTGATACATCACACAATGCAAGAATAGCTTGAAAGAAGTCGAAGTAGCTATAAGGCAAGGCATGACAAACACCATATTGATCTGTTAGGTCCTTATAATACTAGTGATTATCCCATTACTATTGTAGTTGTATCCCTTATTAATATTTTTGTGCCCCTATTGCCCCCATATTGTTATTACTGTGCCCCATAGAATCCCTCTATTGTTATCTTTGTGCCTTTATATTATTATTGTTAGGTCGGCTGGGCTATATTGTGACTCCTTAGACTCCTATATATAGAAAAGAGGTTTTGTCATTTGAATAATCAAGGAATCATTCATTTGTGTAATGTAAAGGAGGTTGCCCCCTCGAAGAGGTTGAATTCTAAGGCATTGATCTATCTTTTCTATCTTTTTGTGAGCTGATTTCATAACATTTGGTATCAGAGCTATTGGATTCTAGAGTTTCGTTGTTCCAAATAGGTCATCGTGGTATTTTCGCTATAACTTTTTTTCTGCAACGTTTCAGAAGTGAAAAAAAATCCATTTGAGAAGAAATCACACTGAACCTTGGGTCCGAATTTCAGAGCTTTTCGCGCTATATTTGCGGAGATATGATCTGAGGAAGTTGGTCTTTTTGCAAACTCCTGAATTACATTCCAAACAGATGACCTGGGGAAATCGTCATAACTTTCTCTCTGAGCATTGGATTGAAATTTCGTAAGAAGGTACAAGAAGAGGACGGACTATAGTTTCTTGTGTATATTTTTAGAGCCAAAGGTCGAAATAAGGACACGTGGCACGTCGTACAAGTTAGCTCTGCTGAACTAGTCTATAATCAGGTCACTGTGGGAGATTTGGCATAACTCTTCCTTGGAGAATCTAATTTGGATCATACTGGTGGCATTGGAAAGAGGACACAGAGGGCTACTGCAGGTCGCAATTTCAAAACTGGATGATCCGAAATTACAGAGATACATCAGAGGCAATATCGAGCTCCTACAAAGTGAAAAAAGGTGTGTAGATTTTTTTAAATTCTTGCTTAAGCTTTGTTTGAAAAACTATTTTGAAAGAATTCAAAGGGCATAGTAGAGCATTATTATCGGTAATTGATGCCTCGAGGAAAGAAAATGCAAACGCCTAGTAAGCAACCTGAAAGCTCTAGCATGACTCATGAAGAAGAGGAAGAAATGCTACATGATATATCAAAATTACAAGACCAAGTGCAACAAATGTCACTCTCACAAAAGCTAACAGAAGCTAAGATAAATGGCGTGGAAGCTAAGATGAATGGCATGGAAGCTAAGATGGACAATTTGAAGATAGATTTGAACACAAATTTGAAGACATGCATGACAGATTTGAAGACAGATTTGACAATTTTTCTACAAGAAATACTTACTAATGGTGAAAGGGTAGTAAAGGAAACTCATGATACGAACAAAAGAAATGTTAATCATGATTTCATAGACTCTAATGTTGGATTGAAGACCCACCATATTCCAAAAATTGATATGAGGAAGTTTGATGGCAAGGATCCTGCAACATGGATATTACAGATGGGGCAATTTTTTGATCTCAATAATGTGCAAAACACACAAAAGGTATGTATTGCAACTTTATATTTGGAACCAAATCAGTTTGTATGGTATCAATGGCTTTGCTCTCGTAAATAAATTATCACTTGGGAAATTTCTACGGAAGAATTGATAGCACATTATGAGGATACAAAAAGCAACATTTTTTTTAGCCAATTGATAAGTCTCAAACAAAAGGGTTCAATAATGGAGCACATTGAGGAGTTCCAAAAATTGAACATAAGGGTAAAAAATATTCCAGAGGAGCATAGGATTGATGTGTTCATAGGGACTTTAAAGGATAATATCCAACATGGTGTTCGCCTTTGGGAACTTGATTCATTAGAGAAGGCATTCAGGTTAGCAAGAAAAATGGAAAGCAAAATTATGGCAACCAGGAAGCATACCACTCACAACTATAAAGATGGAAGTGTTGTTGCCCCTAGTCCTCTACAACCTATAAGGTTTACACCACAACAATTAGAAGAAAAAAGAGCAAAAGGGTTTTGTTACAGTTGTGATAGCAAATACACTAAAGGTCACAAGTGTGCTGAGAAGAAATTATTCTACATAGATTGTGAAAAGGAAGAAGAAAAGGAGCAAGAAAGGTCAAAAGAAGAGGATATACTCCAGGAACAAAGCCTAGATAAAGAAGAAATGAATCCGACCATATCTTGTAATGCATTGGCTGGAATTACCACTCCTAAAACCATCAAGATAGAAGGACAAATCAAGAAGAAAAAGGTAATAGTGTTGATTGATTCAGGAAGTACACACAAATTTATTCATTGTAAGGTAGCAAAAGAATTGAATTGCTTCCTATATCCAGCACCAGAGTGTCAAGTGATGGTTGCAAATGGAGGAACAATAAATTGCTCTGGAAAGTGCCATAATATCAAGCTATCCATGGGAGAATATGTATTGACTAGCCCAATGCTTTCCATTCCAATGGGAGGTGCTGATGTTGTACTAGGAGTCTAATGGCTACAATCCTTGGGTACAATAGCTTTTAATTTTCAAGAACTTTTCATGAAATTTTCTGTGGAAGGAAAGGAAGTTGAATTAAGGGGTATTGTAGGGAAACCGAGAAAGATAATCAGCTCTAACGGTATGACAAAGCTTCTAAAAAAGGAACAAAGAGGTGTAATTGCACAATTATGTTCGCTAGATGTTTCCACATCGAAATCATCTATTTCTCCAAATCTCCAAAAAGTCTTGGACAATCATTCTAAGGTATTTGAGACTCCCAAAGGTCTCCCACCTATTCGTGATCATGATCATGCTATTCATCTGATTCCAGGAAGTGTTCCTCCAAACATCAGGCCATACAGATATCCCTATGCACAAAAGAGTGAAATTGAACGTATGGTTGCAGAAATGCTAGAGGCTAGTATAATTCGACCTAGTCAAAGTTCTTTCTCTGCTCCAGTAGTATTGGTGCATAAGAAGGATGGATCATGGCGCATGTGTCCGGATTATAGGGAGCTCAACAAGCTCACTATTAAAGACAAGTTTCCCATTCCTGTCATTGATGAATAACTGGATGAGTTGCATGGATCAATTTACTTCACCAAGTTGGATCTTCATTCAGGATATCATCAAATCAAAATGAAGACTGAAGACATTCCGAAAACAACGTTTAGAACTCATGAGGGTCATTATGAATTTTTGGTCATGCCTTTTGGCCTTACCAATGCACCTTCTACATTTCAAGGTTTGATGAATTCCATTTTCAAACCCTTAGAAAATTTGTGTTATTATTTTTTGATGATATACTAATCTATAGCAAGTCTTGGAAGGATCATGTTGAACATGTTGACAGGGCGCTACAACTATTGGAGGAGAAACAATTATATGCAAAAATATCCAAATGTTTCTTTGGAGTACAAGAGGTGGAATATCTAGGTCATATTGTATCTCATGAAGGAGTTAAGGTAGACCCTAGCAAAATTAAAGCCATTAAGGAATGGAAAATCCCCACATCCATAAAGCATCTGCAAGGATTTCTCGGGTTGACAGGGTATTATCGCAAGTTTGTTAAGAATTATGGGAGAATAGCAGCACCTCTAACAACATTATTGAAGAAGATGGATTTTCATGGACTCCAGAAGCAACAAAAGCCTTTGAACATCTTAAAGAGGCAATGTGCCAAACACCGGTCTTAGCTACACCGGACTTCACAAAAACCTTTATTGTGGTATGTGATGCTTCAGGAAATGGAATTGGTGTTGTTTTAATGCAAGATGAAAGACCCATTGCTTTTGAAAGTCGTCCAATCAAGGGAAAGTTTTTACACAAAGCTATTTATGAGAAGGAAATGTTGGCAATACTACACGCACTTAAGAAATGGCGACCCTACTTAATGGGAAGACACTTCAAGGTAAAAACAGATCATGATAGCCTTAAATACTTTTTAGAACAAAGATTATCCTCTGAAGAGCAACAAAAGTGGGTCACAAAGATGTTGGGTTATGACTTTGAAATCATCTACAAAAAAGGCAAGCAAAATGTGGTGGCAGATGCACTCTCAAGAAAGGATGAGGATGTGGAAGCATTGTTGTGCACCATTTCTATTATCCAACCAGATTGGATAAACGAAACAAGGGAGGAATGGAAGAATGATGAAGAAGTGTGGGCACTTATTCGAAAGTTACAACAAGATTCCAATACATCTGATACATTTAGCTGGCAAAATGATTCGTTATGGTACAAAGATCGCTTATACCTCTGTAAGAATTACCAACTCAAGCAAAAGATTCTTATGGAATTGCACACTTCTCCCTTAGGAGGGCACTCCGGATTTTTAAAAACTTACCACAGGGTTAAGAAGGATTTTTTTTGGGTTGGCCTTAAATCGGATATTCAAAAGTTTGTGGCAGAATGTTTGGTTTGCCAACAAAATAAAGTTGAAACAATTAAGACCCCGGGTCTATTACAACCTCTATCCATTCCAAGCCAAGGTTGGGAGGAGGTTTCAATGGATTTTATCACAGGTTTACCCAAGTTTGAGGGAAAGAGTGTCATCATGGTGGTAGTTGACATACTTACCAAGTATGCACACTTTTGTGCATTATCACATCCATTTAAAGCCCGTACAGTTTTTACTGCATTTATGGAAACAATTCAAAAGCTACATGGAAACCCAAAAATTATTATAAGTGACAAAGATCCTATTTTCACTGGAAATTTTTGGACATAATTATTTTCTTGTCTCGATACTCAGTTAGCTCATAGCTCATCTTATCATCCTCAATCTGATGGGCAAACTGAGATAGTTAACAAATGTTTGGAAGGATATCTTCGTTGCTTTGTATTTGATAAACAAACACAATGGGTCAAATGGTTGCCTCTGGCTGAATGGTGGTATAACATGTCCTTCCATACGGCAACAAAAATGACCCCATTTATGGCACTTTATGGGTATCAACCACCATCCATCACATCATATTTAAAAGAAAATTCTAAGGTTCAAGCAGTGGAACATCACATCGAGCATCAACAACAAGTCCTCGAACTCTTAAAGGATATCCTCATGATGGCGCAAAATAGAATGAAACAATAGGCAGATCAACATCACAGTGAAAGAAGTTTTGATGTAGGTGATTAGGTATTACTATGGCTACAACCATATAAACAAATGTCCCTCAAGCAAGCTAAGAAGGATAATAAATTATCACCAAAGTATTATTGTCCGTACAAGGTGTTGCAAAAGATTGGTACTATGGCATACAAATTGGAGCTTCTTGCAGCTTCTTGAGTGCACCCAGTTTTCCATGTTTCATGTTTAAAGAAGGTTATAGGCGACAAGCCCCCAGTTCAAACAATATTGCGAGAACTTGACGAGGAAGGAAAAATTATATTGGAACCGGAAGCAGTCACATAAACAAGAACTCGATAGCTACGAAATCGATTAATTTCAGAGTATCTCATCAAGTGGAAGAACTTATCTGCTGAAGATTCCACATGGGAGGATGAGAATTTTATACAGAAGCATCCAAAACTACTCAAGCGTTGAGGACAACACTTTTTTGAAAGAGGGGCATGTTAGGTCCTTATAATACTAGTGATTATCCCATTACTATTGTAGTTGTATCCCTTATTAATATTGTTGTGCCCTTATTGCCCCCATATTGTTATTACTGTGCCCCATGGGATCCCTCTATTGTTATTTTGGTGCCTTTATATTATTATTGTTAGGTCGGCTGGGTTATATTGTGACTCCTTAGAATCCTATATATAGAAAGGAGGTTTTGTCATTTGAATCATTAAGGAATCATTCATTTGTATAATGTAAAGGAGGTTGCCCCCTCAAAGAGGCTGAATTCTAAGGCATTGATCTATCTTTTCTATCTTTTTGTGAGCTGGTTTCATAACATGATCGCAAATTTCAAGTTGGAGATGAAGTTTGGTTATATATTATCAAAGAGAGACTTCAAGGGGAAGGTAAAAAGCTTAAGCCAATCTATTATGGTCCTTTTAAAATTCTGGAAAAGATTGGTAACAATGCATTTAAGCTTGATTTGCCTCCTTATATGCAAATATACTATGTTGTTAATGTAGAGAATTTGAGATTGTTTGAGCCTCCTTTGATTGATGATCAAGGAGAGCATATTCAACTGCCATCAATACATGATTTCTCACCAGAATATCTCGATGAACTTCAGCAATATCTCATACTTGACAGAAGAACCAGAACTTCGAAGAGAGGGAATGTCGAATACCTTAGAGTGGGACTCAAGGGACAAAAGCATTCTAAAGCCAAATGGTTGCAGATCGAGAAGGTGAGGGAGCTGTACCCTCACTTTTTGAACAATTGATAGTATATTTTGGGGTCCAAAAGGCTTCTAGTGAGGAGGAATGATCAGGTGCTCAATATTTAGCTCAAAAATCAAAGTTCTCACAATGGCTCGAAACCTAAACGACCGCATCCATCTCAGAAAAACGATCCTAACGCAACTCGTTTCATTAAAAATCGAGTTCATATGAGGAAGTTATCGATTTTGTCCACTTTTCTAAACAAGAGAAATTAAAAAATAAATGCACAGTCAGCAGTCCGTACTGCTGATATCGCAGGTGACTGTGCAAGGTCAAAGTTCGGTCAACATCCAATTGGAGCTCGCCAAATGTCATATTGTGGTTGGTTATCAGGTTGGTGACATGGCACATTTCTAGTGGTTTGAATTGGACCAATGAGGAGGAGACAAGTGGCAAGCGCAGAGGCCGCCATGTGTCCCTCCCCAAATGACAAGTTGGCAAGCATCAAAATTTTTATGGAGGCACCTAGGTTTGACGACCTCCTCTACATAGTCCAAGCACCATACCATTAAACCACACCATAAGTTCTTAACCATAGTGGGTCATCACATATATTTATTGTGTAACTGTTTTGGAGTTGACGGTTAGGAGGGCCATCCCTCCCATGTGAACAACCCGATGGTGACATAAAACTGTTTCCAAACGGTAGACAACACACAACATAAACCATAACCCTTACAGTTAATGCCACCATGTGATAACTCCATGGAAACTGTCTGGCTGACGGTTTTGGAACCGTTAGTGGAAACCATGCTGGAAGCCACACCATGTGTCCGCCTCCTCCAAGACCATCGGGGTATTGGTTAGACTAACTGCGCTTATTGCACTAATCCACCATTAACCTCCAATTAATCTGCGTTAACACTAATTAAACCATGAGTTAAGGGGAGTTTAATTCAACGATATTTTTGGTGGTACAAGCAAATTCAAAGGTTTCTCCAAGTTTAGTGAACTTAGCTAGAGTTCCTCCAATTTTGGAGGAGGTTTTCTAGGGAAAAACAATTTGAATCATAACTGGAGCATTTCTCGATAAAATAGAGCTCAAGAAAAGGTGTTCCTATCTAATTTTGACATTCTGAACACATTGGAACAAGTCTCGGAAGCAGTAGAGATTTGTGAACAACATTTTTTCCATATTGAGCTAATACAGAGGCCCAAGCCACGGAAGCTAGATCAAGGAGATGTAGCCCAGGAGGGGTGAACTCCTTCATCAAAACAATGTGTTAAGTGTTCAATTGCTGGTTTGTCGTACTTTTTATTGTTGTTGTTCAACACTTGTATTTTATGCTATTTTGCTCATGAATGTCACATTAAAACTTGATAAAATTTATCTGTTTCCAATCACAAACAACCTAAGAAAACCTATGCACAGGAAGCAATAGACAAGCATTTGTTTATAAATTTGTAATTGAAATTAGCATAGCAAAACTAACATTCAATAATGGATCATCAACATACTTTATGTACTTCATTTTTACACTGAAATATGAGTGGTCTAGTCACGTTGACAGATCTAGAGATGTAGTCCAAGAGAGGTGAACTCCGTCATCCAACCTTGTGTTGCTCTTATCTATGCTTATATGAATTATATGTGTTATTTTAATTATGATTAACTTACAAATGAGAACTAATTCATGCCTAAAGGGACACTAAACAAACATGTTGCTTATGAAGAACCATTTTCATGCTTGCAAAGAGTCAACACGGTCCTAATAGTTTTTGTTTCAACTAATTTTGGTAAGAGAGGTAGAAATCGCCTATTCCACTTTCAGATTAGTTTGGTATCAGAGCACAGGTTGACCAAGTTTCAAGATGGGCAACAAAAAGAGTATCCAAGAGCTTGAGGAGCGAAATTTAGCTCTTCGGATGGAGAAAATAGAGTTGAGAAGGATGTTGCATGATGCAAGAGGTAGCAAAGAGGACTCTCCACAATCCTAAGCGACCTTCAAAACAAGATGGTGCAAGAAGAGAACCCAAAATCCTAGGTAAGGCAAGATTTGGGTAGATGTGTTGTAAATATGTTTTGTAAATTGAGTAGATGTTTTCATTGATGTATGTATTGACTTTTTGTAAGTCCACATGTTCAAGGACTTTTTAGTCATTGTACAAAGTTTTTTGTTCAAGTTTGTCTACAAATTGTCACATGTTCACTAATACAAGTATTCAAGATGAAACTTGTGTCGATGAAATATTTGTTTTCAAGATTGTATAAGATGACTATGTTTGTAGGCAAGGCCAATGTTGTCATTGAAAATTTTTGCAGCAGTGCACTTTTCATGTACACGCTCAATTTGAGGACGCTAAAGCATATTCATTTTTCTTCTGAGTTCCAAGATGGAATCAAGTTTGTCTTCAACATATTTTTTACTTCAAGATGAAGTGTTTTGGAGCCGTATGAAGATGAGATTAAAGAGAATGTTCAAATTCCACTCATTGATATTTTGTTCCTGCAACAACGATAAGAATGTTGACTTGATTCTTGATAGGACATCAGGTCTTCATGAGGATGATAAGTGAAGTGCCTTGATTGGGGCTTGAAGGGCACCAATTGAAAATTTTTCAATTTGGATTGAGTTTTTGGGTATTTTTGAGTTGCAACCTCTTTATATTATTAAACACACATGGAAGATGAAGGGACATTAATGATAAAACAATGAATTGTGTTTTTATTGATAGAGATATACATTTATATTACATTCATATGACCATTGGTTTCGTATTCCAAGGTCTTTTGTACTCCCTTAGATTGTTTATCTTCCACACCATAACCCTTAGAGGATTAGGTGTTCAACATTCTCCCCCTTAATCCGAAGGGGTATGTGTGATTCCAAGAAGAGAGATCTAATACAATATGTGTAAAAATGCATGGCAACAATAGGCTGAATGTGCTCTCTAAAATGTTGGCATAAGGTGGTGGTTTAAGGATGACCACCAACACTGGAATGCTTAGTGTAGTTCCCAAAACTCTTCCAAGTTTGGCAAGAAGCTGAAATATTATGCTAGAGGAAGTGTCCCTAATGCTTTGGATAGGGAGACCTTCAACCTGAAAAGGGAGGTCTCAACCCCACATAGATGGTTTAAGGCTAACCACCAACCGAAGGCATGCTCAGGGGCATCTTTGTCTCTGGCTACAACTCCAAATCTAGTATGGCAAGTTGTGGATCAGGGTCGCTTGATGTGGCTTTGAAGCTTGTATATGACCATCACTTCCCCCCTATCAGATAGAAGGTGAGATGATGGAGAAAAATCAACTATAAGACCTTTTAATATTCTAGAAGAGATTCTGACATATGATTGAAATATCTTCTTGGTTGTTGAAGCCCATTTCCAAGAAGCGATCCATCCAAAATGAATCTTTGTTCTTGCACGAGGCTTATTTTTAAAGCATCTATGTGAAGAATGAGTACACTGACCACAATGCTTACATAAATGAAGACCAAAATAGTGATCTTTCATATGGCCAACTCTGTCACAATGTTGGCATTTAAAAATCTGTTGTTGTTGTTATGGAAGAGGAGCAGAATCTGGAACATCTGAAGGTGAACTGTCATGAAGGAATCCAATACTCTGAAATTGAATGGGCATTGAGTAATTTGGAATATAAAAAGGACACATCCTTGTCATATCCAAGACCAGTTTTGTGCTCGTTCTAGATAAGCTCTTCCCAAGGTTTGATGATGGGCTTGGGAAGTATATGCTGAGTTATTGTTTCTTTTTGCAAATATGCTCCTTCATTGGGTACTAGATCAAAATTATTGATTTTTTGTTGATGGGAGTTTGTCTCAATGTTCTGAATGAAAACAAGTTCAAAATGATGACTCCATTGTTTTAATTCTGCTTGCTAAAGTTGATATCCAAGCTCCAAAAAATCTATTTTCTCCTGTGTATTTTGCAAACAAGTTTTAATATCACAGTGAGTGTTCTTGTTGATGTTGACTATATCATGATCAATGGAATGTATCAGAGTTTTGAAGAACTCTAATACTTCAGTGATTGGAGCCATTAAAGACCTCAAAGGTTTCTTGTAACTTTTCCTTTGCTTGTTATGGACTAGATGTGCAAACTTGGCTCAAAGTGCAACATATGGAACTCCTAGTGGATTTCATAAGAATAATGTGTGGAAAGAGCCTTGCGCACTAATAAGAATGTTTCCAATGTTGCAAAGTTGGAGATATCAACGTGAACAATCGAGTGCAATAAACCCCAAAGCCCAGTTATGGTGGAGATATGGCTCCATCGATGAAAATGTCATGAAAATATTTACACCTTACTGTAAATGTGTTGAGCACAAAGAAATATTTGCAGTGTTCACTATTTCAAATATTGAAACAAGAGTTCTTGGTCAGAAAACCATGGGTTTAGAAAAGACCCACCTCAATATGTTGTCATAAGACATGTTGACTCTGGACAATCCACCAAATCACTTTCAAAAATAATTTAACTCATTGTCAAATGCAGAGACCGACCAATGCATCATGTAATATGAACTGACGTCTTCAACGTATGGTTGTGGTATATGCGTTAATGACAGGGATTCGTACCCCACAACCGGCGCCAAACCGTTGTATGTTGCGGACGTGGTTTATGAAACTGTATATGGGGGGGCAGAGTTAAGTGATGGTATGAACGATGGGAGGAGAGCGTTATTACACAAGTGGTTGGGAGGAAATCAGGGTGTGAGGATTGGTGGTAGGAGGCAGTATTATGGGATACCAATTGTGGTATTATCTTGTGCAACCAGGAAGTATTAACAGTCGGGTCTGGTGGTATTAACACATAGTATTAATACAGAGCCGAGTATTATATACGGGGTTTGAAGGCGGTGTATGACTGTCAGGAATCGAGATAGCGTATAGCTGGAAATATAAGTTATATACAATACAAAGTTTAATACGGAGCAGAGTTTTGGTAGTGGTCGAAAGGTGGAAGGGCCAAGGGCCTGAAAGGTGAGGTGGTATTACATATATGCCATGATACCGGAGTTAAATTTGAAAATAGAGATGGGAGTTGAAAACCGGTCACTCCAACGGAGAACAAAGATAATTCAATACACAGTTGATTTCAAACTTCACGAAATGCACCACATACGGTTTTTAGTAATTTCAACGCACATAGTTTTTAGTAATTTCAACACACAAATTCCATACCATTTAACGCAGGCATCATCCAGCGATGCACCTGTTCGATCTTGCGTGGAGGCACCATCTGAGAGTCATAAATCGACATAACCGAGGAGAGTGCTTAACGTAAAGAATATGGCAAAATTAGAAGATGTTGCGACAATTGTTTGCGAAGTCAATTGGACACAGAAACAACACTGATAGGCCCAGAAAATGCCTTGAGTGTGCACTAATGATTCTCTTGGATTCCTCAAATATACCAAAGAAACCCACTGGCTCCATTCCTGCACCTGAATTAATCTGATTTGTTCATAGAACTCTGCTCTAAATGTGCAATTTTATTCCAAAATTCTAGATTTAACAGATACCCAACAGATTTTACTCTAGAACATAGAGCTGTCAAACATCATAATTGATGAGGCAAATCAAAGATATGACTAAGAGGTAATGAAAGATCGTGGTTTGAATGGGTTGTGGATTCCAGAGGCCACGCAAGACTAATCTCTCTTAGTATTGTAACCCACAACATCAGCCAACGTATCACCCTTGGGATGGAATCGCATGTTCCAGGCAACTTGAGCATATAAATAGTGGTGTTGACACGGAAAAAGTCATTGAGGGAGGTGGAAGCAACAATTGGGGTCGTAGGTAATTCCGAGTCGAGGTAAGGAGAGTGCACAATAAGGAACAATGATGGGACAGGGAATATGTATCGTCCCTATTGAGTGACAACACGGTAACGGCTAAAGGTACTCATGACAGGAGAATAGAAAAACAGGAAATGTTGAGGCCAGAGATGCAACAAATGACTAGTTGCATTGGATAGGTGGCAAAGCCAAATTCAATCCAGAAATCAAAACGACAGTTATTTATAAGGAAATTCAAAGACCACAAAAGGTAGTTTCTCATCCAAAAAAATAAACGCTCTCGGTAGTTGTTATGACATGAAAAGATGGCAGAGCACCCGGGTACAAAGTTGGAGAGCTTTGAAAAGCACCAGGCCTAGCCTATTCCGACAACAAGGCTGAAAAGCTCTGGAAAAGGCCCAGGGATGGCCTACTTTGATACCATGTTAGGCACACATGGAATCTGAAGAGACATGAATGATAAAACAGTGAATTGTGTTTCTATTGACAGAGATAAACATTTATATTACATTCATATGACCCTTGGTTTCATATTCCAAGGTCTTTTGGACTCCCTTAGACTATTTATCTTCCACACCATAACCCTTAGAGGATTAGGTGTCAAAAATATTGACCATGGAAGTAAAATTTTGGAGTCCAAAAGTTCCTAGTGGGGAAGTGTCATCAGGTGATCAATTTTAATCTCAAAAATGAAAGTGCCCATAAATTCTTGAAATCAACACCAAATAAAAGTGTTCTTCGTTTTGAATCCAACGACGTTCGTTATAACTTATAGCATGCTGACCGTTTGGTGAAACAACTAAAATTTGACCAAGGAAGTTGACTGGGTTGACCATACTGCTGAGTTAGTAGGGTGACTGTATAGGTACGAGCCAACCAGAAGCTGACAAGTGGCATCATACAGTTCGTTGGTTTTTGAGCGAATTTTATTATTTGTGCTTGGTTGAAGTGGACCTATGAATGGGAGCCACGTGGTCCAATGGGAGGCTGCCACATGGCATCCCAGGTTTTTAAACATTTGGTATGGGTCAGCCAGAAGCCTGACCGAGGTTCGAAACCGCAACCTCTATTCCAACGACAGAGCGCCTTACCAATAGACCGACAGGTGGTTCTTGTTAGCTATAGAACCAAAATACCATTTAAGGTTTATCTTGGCGCCTTTTGGAGGAAGGGGTTGGGGCTAAGCCCCTGGCGCTCAAACACACGCATTCCATATGCCCACGACGAAGGGTTAGGCGCAAAGGTGGAAGGTGCTTGCAGCAAGGGGGCCAACCCCAAGTCCTTTGGACCTTAATATGACCACAAGTGGCGGATAAGGAGTCAGGAGGGAAGGCGCCAAGAATTGGGGTCTAGCCCCAAGGCATATGCACCTGATGTGACCCAACGCCAAAGGAAAAGGGGTCCGGTGGGAAGGGCGGGCGGTTAGCCTAACATGACGCCATATGGCCACATTTTTCGACCCTAAGGTGTTAGAGGATGAATTGGTTGTCCAACAAAATGCACCTACAGAGGGCGAAATTATCGCTTAGCTAGTGTTTTTTAGGGTGGAATTGTAGGACAATTAGCCAAAAGGGCGAAATTGTAGGATGGTCTACAGTCAAGTTCATGGATGAGCTTGTAGCTCATAACTTTTTTCCTTTTTCACCAATTTGAGCTCAGAAAGAGGCTACCTGGAGGTTTTTGGATGCTTTGAATCCATTGGTGACCTATGTTTTCTATTTTGAGCACATCTAGATGACATTTCTGCAGGTTGGAGGCTAAGGGATGTATGGATCAAACAAGGATTGGTAGCATTTTCTGAGGGTGTTGAGCATGAAGAATACTTTGTAGGGGTTTCCCCACCTTCACAATTCATTTGCAATAGTTGATACTTGCAGGGTTCAAATCTTGGACATTTTTATCTCTATGAGAAGTTGAGGGAAGCTTGGATTATGTCCTTGTGTTTTGCATGTATGCTCATTTTCAGATGAGGTCTAGGGTCTTTGTATAAGATTCTTCGTATTGTTGTAGTTTACATGGTGATTGCAGGTTGCCATGTTGTTTTTATGTGAGAGTTCTCTGAAGGAGAACATTTCCCTGAAGGGGATATAACCACATGGTCATCAACATACTTTATGTACTTCATTTTTACATTAAAATATGAGTGGTCTAGTTATGTTGACAAATTCGGAGATGTAGCTCAAGAGGGGTGAACTCCATCATCAAACCTTATGTTGCTATTCTCTACGCTTACATGAATTATGTGTTATGTTCATTATGATTAACTTTCACATGAGAACTAATTCATGCCTTAAGGGACACTAAATAGACATGTTGCTTATGAAGACCCATTTTCATGATTGCAAAAAGTCAACACGGTCCTAATAGTTTTTGTTTCATCTGATTTTGGAAAGAGAGGCATAAATCACTTATTCCACTTTCAGCTTAGGCATGCAAGCAACAACAACCACTAGGTTGTTAAGTCTAAATTTAAACAGATTACACATCTAACAATTGAAAGCACACCCATAATTAAAGAGACAAACACACACAAGCATGAACCAAATTTCCATAACCAACACTTTTTTAAATTTTAAATGTATGAAATCATTTACAAAATACCTCAATAGATTTCAAATATGGCTGGCCATTATCACCAGGTTGAAAACCCTTCCTCAAATACTAAATTCTAAGGTTTGTTGGCCTAAGTCTTAGACATGTTTACAAAGATTCAAATAAAATGCCACAAAATAATGATTTATTAGCACACGACTTCTTCTACTACGTTGTTGTTAAGTTATATTCTTTCTCCACCTCTTTTTCTATTCTTCTCCTATGTTTTCCATTTTTTCCATAAACTCTTCATCCTCTTTGTTTTCTGCTTCTTCTCGGTTCAGAGAATAATCTACCTTTACAAAATTTATTGATCAAATTAAAAATTCCCCTCCAAAATTCTATCTTTGCTCATAAAAAGACATGAAACATAGCCTAAAAAGTTACCATGAAGCATTCTTCCTATTCTCCAAACTTTATAAAATTAAAATTTCTAAATAAAATATTCCACCATGAGAGGGATCACATTATGGATTAAATTTTAGGCATGCCAAAATTAAGTGCATCTTAAAGGAATTGAGGGATGAATGAGAATTATTAGAAAATTGAGTGCATCTTAAAGGAATTGAGGGAAGAATGAGAATCATTGGAAAAGGGTGGAGATGATCTTTTGGGGTCTTAAAGCCAAAGTGGCTAACATCCTTTAAAAAACAAAAGCTAAGCATTAGATTTTGGAGAATAAATCGACAATCAGAAATAATGATGCTGAATTTTCTAGATATAAAATCTTTCACAATGGAGAGAGTGTCTACTCTAAACATGGACAAATAAAAATCTTTGGTGCTCATAATGTTGCACTTATATCTTAAGTGGTTAGCAACATCATATCTTTAAACATTGGAAAATTTTTGGTGTTCACAATGTTGCACTTATATCTTAAGTGGTTAGTAACATTATATTTTTAAGTGGTTATAATTTATTGATAGGAAATTCACTTGTGTATAGTGGTTAGCAACATCATATCTTTAAGTGGTTATAATTTAACCACTTGTCTTGACGATGAATCACACTAGTTGGTTTGAAACGCGTCAAAGTTATTCTTTCAAATAGTTATAATTTATTGATAGAAAATTCACTTGTGAACACCTGCGTACACAGATTGAAAGTGATTTCGAAGACCAACCGCCTTTTGTACTCGAGGCTCCGATGCTCTAAAATGTCTTGCCCTTGCATTGATATGTGAATCCTCTCTTCCATTTCTTTCACATTAAAATCGATCCAACCTCAAACCAAAGGAAATATCGAACAGCACCGAGTTATTCCTTTTCACAGGTTTTATTCGCTCAGAGGAGCCCGGCGGCGGCCCTCGATTGACCTGGGACATCAGTTTCAATTAGGGTGGACGATGGCGGCGGAATGTGCGTGCGTCCAGGGCCCAATCCAATAAGAGGAATTACTAAAGGTTGCTCGATAAAACGTGAGTTAACTCTGTTTTGGCCTTTCAACTATCTCCCATCCTGTTTTGGCTCTTCCATTGTCCTCTCTATGCCTTCGCCGATGTTGTTTATTCAGTCAACATGGAAACTATTGATTACCAACCAAGTCTCATTATTATTCCATTGCCCAACCACGCTCCACCCAGTTGCATTTTATGCAAAACCCCAAAAAAGTTTCACCAATTTCTGCACAAAAATAACAGCCCCAACCACAACTCCAGAGAAGGGAGTTATCACAGAATTTCTACTCAACAAGTGCGGTTTGACAGACGCAGACATCAAGAAAGCGTATAGACATAGGAATCACTTGCTTCGTGCGAAATCGAGTCAGACTTTGGAAAAAGTTTTGGTGTTGTTAAATGGCTGTGGTTTGACCACTCCTGCTCAGATTCGAAAGGTAGTGCTTCGTCACCCCGGCATCATCTGGTCTAGCGAAAAAAACATGCAATCGAAGCTAAGCTTCCTTAGGACTTTCATGAAGGAAGAGGATATCATCAAACTAGTTCAAACTGATGCAAGGATTTTAGGTCAAAGTGAGCTGAGGTTAAAATACGCAATTTCGCTTTTGCAAAAATTGGGGATTGACGGCGAAGAATTGCCAGAAATACTGACAAGGCAACCTCGTTTGCTGACGACTCCAGAGCAAAAAGTTGTGGAGTCATTTAAACACGCCGAGGATTTGGGGTTCAAGAAGGGCTCAAAGATGTTTGCACGCACTTTGCATGCAATTCTTGGACTATCGAAGGAAGATATAGATAGAAAACGGCATTGTTTGAGAAGTTTAGGTTTATCTGAAAATCAAATTTCGGATATATGGAGGAAGAAGCCGTCGACTCTCGGGGTTACAGAGGAAAAAATGAAGCGCAATGTGGATTTTGTGGTTAAAACCGCAGGGCTTTCATTGGCGGATCTTGTTAAGTATCCAAATCTGTTTCAATACAGCGTGGAGACAAGAATGATTCCTCGGTACAGAGTAATGGAGGCACTAAACTCTATGCAAGTGCAAGTGCAAGTGCAAGCGCCGATGAGAAAAGGAAAGAAAGAGGGATTGAGTTTTCTGCAGATCGTTATCATACCAGAAAAAAGTTTCTTGGAGAAATATGTTAACTCGAATGATGAATCCTCCTCGCTTCTGCTGGATATTTACCATGGAAAGAGGGTAAGTTGGAAAGCTGACCACTGACAAAAAGACGTGCTGTGTTTGTGTGCTTAGGTCAAAATGATTCACGAAAATTGCCAGAGCTAGAAAGCAGCTTCAATACGACTTTTCCCGTGCACTGTTTTTCTTCTTGAAGTTCTTCTTAAGCTAGAGAACCCTAGTAAAGGTGTTGCTTTACATTGAGGTTGATTTACATAAATGCTCTAGTTTACACATATCTATGGCTTCCTTGGTACAAGAAGAGTTTAAAAATGGTGCCTGCAATGTCGAAGACATATCTTTGCCAGTTAACATTTATGAGAAGCAGATTTCAAAATAGGAGCAACCTAAGAGTACTCCCTCATTCTTTTCAAAAAAAGGTATAACATGCTTTTACATTGAGGTGATTTACATAAATGCTGTAGTTTACAACATATATATGGCTACCTTTGCACAAGAAGAGTTTAAAAAGGGTGCTTGCAATGTCAAAGTCATATATTTGCCACTTAACATTTGTGAGAAGCAGATTTCAAAATAGGAGCAACCTAAGAGTACTACCTCATTCTTTTCTAACAAAGGTACAACATGCTCTCCTTCATGTTGTTTATTGTCCTAGGATGTATGGATATATGTGGTTGAGTAATTTTTAACCAGTTTTTCATTTCCATCATCAAACATTGTTTGGAAAAGAAATGTTGTTGATTGCACTTGCTGAACGACGTCTAATGTCTCATTAAGGATGGTGTTATTATCGTTTTGCATCTGTTGTATTAATCAACTGACATTTATTCATAGCATCTGATGCATTAATGTGAACTGTTTGGTTAATAATTATATTAGGAAGTCCACAAGCTTACTTGGAGATTAATATAAAATGTTGACATGTATAATGTTTGGAAGAAAATGATCTCTTTAATAGTATGCACCAACTTGTCTTCCAATCAATTTTGGATGGCTGGTTGGTGGGCCTCCATCTTTCCATTTTGTCTGTTAAACGTTCATTTCACATTTTCTGAGGAAATCTGTGGACTAGGGCTTGATCTGGGCAGCAGATCAACCCTGTGACATTATCCAAGGCGGGACCTGTGGCAGCAATTGAACTGTGGCAGCGAAATCTGGCTCATTGCAAGGTCAGATTAAAAGCATTAGAATAGTAGGGTTTGCTGATGCAATAGCAATTGTTGTGTATCTAAAACTGTAGTGTGAAATTTAGGACTCTGGGTTTATAACCCATTATGTACTACTGCTGGATTGGCCTCATGTATATGAACTGTTGGCGGAGTTAAATGCTGGTTACACTGTTTATTGTATTCAGTATCATCTCTATTTGCAAAAATTGAAAGAACACCGTGATACTAGTTAGAATACAAATCTTGTCATGTGCTCTTTTCAACCCTAAGGGCAATTTTTTCCCCAAGGGATATTACAATTTCTTTGAGAACTGGACTAATATAAACATTTTGCAGCCCATAGTCACAAGCTATGATTGTTTTCCAAAACTATATTGTATTTTTTTACATTACAACGATTAAGTTTGTTTGAATATTTCAATGAATATGTTTACACAATTCAACCAAGAAGAATGTTAGTCTTTTAGTCGCAAGATAAGTCACCTGATGGTGTCTGAATTCTTGTCCTGTACTAGGCTTGTCCTGTACTAGGACTGATTGATGAAAGAAAGCTCTCTTGACCTCTTCTGGGTACCTTTGGAGATGAGCATCGTTTTTTCTTGTCCTGTACTTGTCTCATTGACCTCTTTTGGGTACCTCTGGGGATGAGCATAATTTTTTTTTATCATTTCAATTTGTAGTAAATACAATTACCATAGTATGAATAGGTATTGACAATACCCGGTTAAATTCAAAACAAGTGTACTAAACTAGTACGGCAACAGAGAAGAGCTTTTCGACTTAGTAAGCCTTAAGATCTATCAAACTTATTAAAATACCATGACATTATGAATGGTCTAAACAGCCTTGTTGGATTCTAATAGATGGTTACCAAAACAATGAAGACTAAACTAGACTTGGATACAAATTACTGGAATACTGATCTTGATTTCCGCGAATACTTTATATACTTTGCAACCTTGGATCAGTCTTCAAAGTCAGGCATCCAGAGTCCAGACTTCAGAAACTGGTAATCTGGTTTCACAAACTGATGTTCCCGAAGGTCATAAGTTGATTTCCTTAATAAGTTGTTGAAATGGAAGCATTGATGTCTCCGATTCAAATCCTTGTGACAGGGTAAGATCCTATGGGAGTGTTCCTGATTTAGGTTCAGCTAATATGGAACTCTAGAACTGATTGGACAAATGATAGCATTGACATCCGACTAGTTTGATGTGACATTCTACCCATAGTTTTAAAAACGAATTGGTCACTGGACCGGTCCACCTAATAAACCGGGTTTCAAACTGGAACCGGTCAAACTAGGACTGGTCAGATCTCAATGAACCGGTCTTTAAAAAAATACATGAAATAATTAGTTTTTAATAAAAAAACTATTTTTAAGATTTAAAACCATGATTCCAAACCAGTAGAGACAAAATATACAAGGTTTTCCCATCTATATATCATATAAATGTGAATATATTAAAATGGCACTGAGTGCAATACATATTAGCAACAAAATACATAATCAATGAGGCTCTAAATGGCCTCTAGAGTCCGAAAACAATGCTCTAAGCTATGGGGCCACTAACTTACTACAAGTCTACATGTCAGTGATCAACACTCCTAATTATGATCAAACTCATCACCACTACTAGACAAGAGATCATCAACATGAGCTACATAAATAATATGGTTGAGAGTTTTAGAATTCCTAAAACTCTTCTACAACTTTAGTAGTAGTAGTAGCAACAAAAATAGACATCAAAACTACAAATCACTGATCAACATGGTCACTCAAGAAACTCATCATTGATTTAGTGCTACTAGAAATGGGATCATCAACAAGAGATACATAAACATCATCTAGCTCAAAGTCTTCAGACTTGGATTGCTCAACCTTATAACATGATAGAAATTGAAAATTTTTAACATGCCTAACCAATGATTTTGGTTTGAGTGAAGGGTTCATCTCCTCAACTTTATAATGTGGTAGAAAAATATTAGCATGGCTAATCAGTTGTTTTCCTTTGAGTGAATGGTACATTCTTGTTAAGGCCATGGTACTTGGTAGAGGAGTTCAATAATCAATACCACCAACATCAACAAAGTTCAACAATCAATGCCACCAACATCAACAAAGTTCAACAATCAATGCCACCAACATCAAGGTTCTTAAAAAAAGCTTCATGCTCTTGATCAAATTCCAAATCTCATACCCTCACACATAATAGAATCAAATGGAAACATTGCAAACCCCCAAACCATGAAATCCTGAAACCATTAAGTCTGTTGAATTTTGAGTGAAATCTAAAATTCTAGTTTCTCCCTATGAAATCCAATGAAGTTGAAACCACTCTCAAACATCTTGAGTCATTTCATGGTAATGTTAAAAATTTAAGTAAAAGAATGATAATGAAAAATAAAGGAAATGCCACTTTTACTTTAAGAATTTTAACATTACCATTAATTGCCAACATTGCTAGGGTTGAGATGTGTCAGTGAAATGAGAGGGTAGACACGCTTTTCTTGGAGGGGCTATTTTTGGAGGAAAACAACCCCAAATTTCCTTCAAGACAACTCTAAAACTCGCAAAATTGCATTCTGTAGGGTCTGTAGTTGGCATGGCAAGAAACCAGCCGGTTTAGGATGGAACCGACCAGTTTGACCATAAACTGACCAGTTCCGCCCTAAACCGGCTGGTTAGGGCCGCTTTTTGTGAAATTTGGGCGAAATAGACTCTTCAACTGGGTTTTTTGGCCGGTTTGATCCCGTCGCCCAATGAACCGGCTGGTTTGACCGGTTTCCGGTTCAAGCTGGTCAATTTTTAAAACTATGCTTGAGCCTAACGTTAGTTGCATCTTGCTTCTCTCCCATGCTATTCTGTCAAGTCCTCATAGCCACTGTAAATTCCTCGACTCCAAGCAGACATGTTAGCTTGGGTCCGTGGTTCGTTATGTAAGGCTTTTAAGGCTTTTGGTGCCTTTGTTGTTTGGTGGACAACCTCTATGGCTCGCCCTATCCCTGGTGCCAATTCTTTGAGCAAAGGTGGTCGCAATCGGAGAAGGTAGCTGGGGAAGCGAGGAGAGAACAACCCATCCTCGGACCGTCAGCCGCGAAGATGTGGTCGTAAATTAGCTGCTCAAAGTATCAGAGATGCAACCCAAGCTTATGAAATAGGTACCTCGGCTCAAGTTCGACAATTGATTTCTAATTGGGACGATGAATTGAATTAGCAGGCATAAGTTGAAGTTAAGGTGGAAGACTGACGTGACTTAGTTTCGGACTTGGGACATTCCAGAGGCCACACCACCCAATATAAGAAAATTGTTCACCTCTGCTAGTTGATGAAAAGTATTGTGGCCAAGGCTCTAATGACCTCTCCAGAAGGCTTTGTCAAATTTGATCCAAGATTTCAGGAAATTCAGAAAGAATTTCAATTCATTCAGTTTCAGATTCAGTAGTGTAATGTTTGTCTCAGCGGCATTGAAAAAAACATTCTATGTCTTCCTTAGTCTGAATTATTGGGTTCAAGTGCAAAGGACCCAACTCCCATGGAGTCTTCTCATGATTAATAGTTTGCTTGTTTATGGCTGCACTTGTTTTTGCTTAATTTTCTATGATGTATATGTCGATTAGGCTTCTTTGCTCTAGATATTTAGGATGTAGTTGGTTTCCAGATATTCAGTCCTACAAGGCATTGTTAGACAAACTTAAAATATTTTGTTTTTGGATGACATATAATATTGTTTGGTGACCAACAAACATGGTTTTCCAATGCGCAAGTTGAGGCCACTGAACATCTTGATCCGGGTTGTAACTTGCTTTTGATGAAAATGAAAGAATGAAAAAATCCTCCCAAGCTTACAAAAAAGGAAAATAAATTATTGTTAAGCTTTACTGAAATTTAAGTATTTTTTTTACATTTATAAAAAAAGACAGCAATTGATTTATAAATTAAAATAATATTAAAGTGCCTGAAATATGAAAAGAAATTGTTTCTATTAAAGTGATAGGCCTTAATATAAAGTATATTTAGAAAATCATTAATATTAATAAAAAAAATTAAGGCAAAATAGAGGGGTATTCAAGAGTTGAAGTACTTGAAGAAGCCGGTTTTTATGCATATGCCTAATAATGAATGAAGAAGTAAGTTTTGGAATATATAAGTTATAAATCATGAATTTCTTTTATATTATGTCTTTTTTTTGTATAGGTAGGTATAAATATTTGTAATTTTTTTGAAAATAAAATATTATTTTATTAAAATGGTTAAAGAATATGTATTATAAAAGGGTTTTTCGCTAATGAAAAAAGTTCAGAAATTTAGCCATAAATTAAAAGATTAAAAGATGAATTAGCAAAACATTAACAACTGTAAAAAGAATATCAAATTTAGAAACATATATGAAAATTTGTGTTAAAAAATCTCACATAAATAAAAAAAGTTGAGAACAAGAAGTCGCAACAATAAAAAAAAAAAAAAACATTTATTAGTAAGGAATCAACCAACTTTATGGAAATGAAGAAATTTTCAAATGTAAAAATTTGAAATTTGGAAAAATGAACATTTACAATGTTGAAATTCTAAGGCAAGAGAGAATTTCTAGACATGATAATTACTTGTGATTGTTATCTATGCTTCTTTTTAGCATTTACTTCATTTATTTATGTCATCAAACAATTATACATTCAAAGGTATAGAAAAAGTGCACAAGAAACATGAGACGCCAGAGATTAGGCCACATGCCGGGACAAAACCCACAAGGGGAAAACCTGTCAATCATTTCCTTATAGATTCTTCGTCAACATGAGAAATCCAAGTCAAACTAACTAGTGATCCAAGTGCCAAATCATCCCTCCAAAATTTGCCTTCTTATAGCTAACATAACAAGAGATAGTAGTGTTCTTGTAGCTTGCATTACACACAAATCTCAAAAATTTTCACAGGTAGCTCGCATATGTGCCTTAGGATCTGCCAAGGGCAGCTTACATCTGTATCTCAAAATCTACCACAGGTAGCTCATATATCTACCTCAAAATCTGCCACAGGTAGCTCACATATGTACCTAAGAAAATGCCATAGGTAGCTCGCAGCGTCATATAGAGAAGGTGCCATAAAAGACTCATATTAACCAAAAGAATATATCTCATATTTGCATATCATAAACCGAAATTACTCTGCCACGGAAGATCACCAAATTAATTGTCAAATGGTGGACGATATGTGCCAATATATAGTTGTTCGTTCATGTGAAGAGACACATCATTTGGGCACAGTGACTTGTCTTTCTAGAGGGCAGACTTGGCAACTTGGAGGAACCAATGACACTTACAAAATTCAATTTTTTTTCTTTTCACAAGGGTCACGAAGAACATGGCCTTTTACATTTCTTGTTGACCAAAACAAAGCATGAAGAACATGCATTAGAGAAATTTTGAGGTCTAAAATAAGCCTCTTAAAGAATATTATAAAACTGAATAGTGGAAATAATAAAATAATATTATATTATATTATCAAACTTTAAAGGGAAAAAAGAAAAGATTATATTTTCAACTTGTATTTTCAATTTATCTCCCTATGGTTTTACTCAAATTTCGAGCAGGAAACACTCATTGAATGCAAAATTTAATTCCTCATTCAAGGAGTATCCATGTTGCATACTTTTGATGGACTCTGCAATCACATTTTTCATGTATTTCTCATTTTTTTGTATAGCAAGGTCCATAAAAAATATGCACATGTGTACTCTTTGGATGGAGAATTAAATTTTGCATCCAACGAGTGCTCTTGTTCGAAACTTGAGTAAAACCGCAGGGAGATAAGTTGAAAATACGAGTTGAAAAAATAGTTTTTTTTTTTACCAAAAAAATGGTGAATCATCTCCCATGGTTGACATCATTTTGAATCCTATTGGTTCTTATAGGTTAATTTTGGTTCTACATTTTTGCTTTGAGGCCCATTTTAGACATAAAAAATTCTCTAATGCTTGGTAATAAAAATAATAATAATATATTTTTTTTACATGAAATATATATGATACAAGTACAATGACAATTATGATGACCGAACTTAGTTACAATTTCAACACTCCCTTTTAACTAGGGAGTTATTCATAATGACTTATCAGGATATTCTCAAGTTGAGAACTTCTATAAGAAATGATTTAGATTCATAAGCATCAATGGTGATAACATCATCATAACCAACATTGTCAAATTACCAAGACCTTGACATGTACGCTCTATCTCTCCACTAGATCAGAGCACAATACTGGGTGGCATTCAATTAGACACCACCACCTCTCAAGGCACATACCCCACCTAGGTTCACCAAGATATGTCCTCATAGGACCATTTCCTAATCCCAAGTTCAAGTTCGTACACTGGACCATTCTTTACTAAGTCCATGTACTTAAATCTTACAAATGTTAGTCCTGGTCACAATATATGACTCAATAATGTTCGTCCAAGATGCTTACCCAATCCACCATTCTTCTTATCTATATTCATGCACTAGACTTACGAAATTAGTCTTGGGCATAGTACATGCACATGGAGAATGTGGTGTCCATTCTCACTCCCTCTTAATCCTAGGAGGGGATAACTACAAGCCAAAGCTCGTGTCAGAAGTACTCATACTTCCCTTCATAAGCTATGTGTCCATCTTTGGAGATATTGTTTGTAGCTTCTTGGCTCCTATCTGCACCATACTCTCAAATCATAAAATGCTTCGACCTTTCATGAAAAACTGAGTTCTTTGACAATATTTATAGAGCATCACGATCAAATCCAACATGTCGTCAAATAGTCCATCAAACATTTTACATAGCCAAATCGCTTCACAACTAATTGTACCAACTGTTACATCTTTTGCCTCCACAGTGCAACAAAATTTTGCTTCATACTCTTTCATGAAACCACACCAAATCCCAACCATCATTAGTATCTCTATTATTATTAGCATTTCCAACCCAAACTATGTATCATCAAGTCTCAAGTTATAGTGTAAGATCCTACATGTCAACTTCTGGTTCTAGCTCCCTTTGAAGTTAATATTTCTTCATGAGTCCTTCCTTTTCAAAGTACAAAATCTTCTTTAATCATAAAGCTTCTTCAAAATATGGGGTGACTCTTCTAACTGAGGCAATAGTCTATACTTGATCCTATCCCTCTTACTCAGAGAACCTTCATGTTGCTATCTCAATACATACTTCAAACCGCTCGCTCTTTCTGCATTCACATCTTGTATAGTTCAAGAAAGTCCTCGTGCTTTTGCTACCTTCTTCCAGTTCTCTCATCTGTTGTCAAGTCTTGCTCATCTCTTATTATTGACTTGCAAGCTTTATTAGGAAAGGCTCTGGAAGAACAAATATAATTAAGCAAATTGTATAAATAAAATGTAGAAATTCCCACTGTAGATCACTTGATAATGCAATAGACTAAAGCAAAATACTTGATCTACTTCTACAACCAATTTAATGGAAGTTTAATCAAACATGAGCAACATCAATAAGAACACATATAACTGATATGGAGAAATCAATCACACATAACACAGAAGAATTTACTTGGGGAAAGCCTCAGCCTAAAACCCCAACTCTGTATTATCATACAAATGGAATATAACCAGTATTACAAAAAGAATCAGCTCAAAAGCTATCCTGCTCTCTCTGCAATACCTCTGCTGCTCATAGACAGTCAAAGGCTTCTATCTAACCTCTGGTCTGCCCTCCAAGCCTCCTATTTCTTTGTGAAATTCTGATTGGGGTCCAGTGCAGCCACTTGTGTGAATTGGCCTCTTCACACACTCACTAACCTTTGGTCCAACTACGCAGACCTGAAAGAGATAAATCCTCATCATGGATGAGCTTCTTTTATAGGAAAAATATTCATCCAACGGATAGTACACTGTCCCTTCTCTGACCTCAACTGGGTCTCTCTCTGAACTGACATGTATGAGTTATTCATGAGAGAATCTTCAGTTATTTGAAGTACAACAATTATATGCTAGCATGCATTAACTAACTGAACTTAATTTAAACAAGTTGTTTAAATCAAATATAACTGGACTTGACTCAATTAATTGAGCGAACTAATTACTACGCAAATTAGAACTCATCCTTATCTCTTTAACTGATGGATAAATTCCTCAATTAATAGATAAACTGTTGCATGTCCTCACTTAGACTTCATGTTTGATTTTTCATAACTAATTAACTCATGGAGAATTAATTAATTTATTTTCAAACAACTGCTAAGACCAAATTCGAATTTTACTTCCTATTTTAGTCCAGGCACTGACTAAAATTGGAATTTATCTTGAACTGCTAAAAATAGCATTTTTCATTCCATGTTGCTCAATCTAGCGCTGGTACCCAAACTGCTATTTATAGCAGTGCTATTTTTAACACTTCTATTTTTAGCATTTGTTGTTGCTATTTTCAACATAAAAGAATATCCAAATTTAAAGACAATAGCAATAGTAGTATTTGAAGAAAGGAGATGTAGAGTACTTATGTTTTTGTGGAAAGTCAACTCCCTCTTAATCTTGAACTTTTTCACCAATCATGTCCTTACATCAACATGATAGCATTTTTGTCCTTTTCAGTAGCTAGGGCTTCTTTTTACAACGGAAACGATTAGTCCTAGGGTTTTCTTAGTTCAGACCTTTTGCCAGGGTTTACAAACCCTAGATGCTTCAATAGGGCTTGCCATACTTCAAATTTGCATATTCTACATGCGTGTTAGTTGTAAATCCTAAGGATATTATTGACAAGCCTTTATATATGAGATGGAGTTCATTTCATTCCTTGATCACAAAAACCTATATGCAAGGAAAGACTTTGAATGCTAACATATCAAAAATTTCTAATATATCTATACAAACTTTTATAATAAGCCACTATCTTTCAAAGGAGCATAAGATCATTGGCTTACTCTTGATTTTAATTTCTATAGTATGATTTCACATGACCTATAAGAATTAGCATTATATGCAATATAATTGACATAGGTCATAGGTTGTAAGAAAACTTTGAAATGAACAAAACTATACGTACCTCTTCCACCGTACTCGTCCTCCTTTTTATTCCTTCAAATATGGTGTCGAATCACAATTTCTTCAAGCTCCTCCAAAGAGACATAGATCAACTTCTTGTAATGTAGGATTTTGTACTATACTTATAATGGCATGGATTTAGATCATTCTTCATATTTCAAATAGAAATCACAGGACTTGAACTTATACTCAGAATATTTGGATTTTTTCTCAACCTTAGAGACCACAAACTTCTCTTTAGTTTCATTGTAATGATTAATAGACTTCATACTTTTTTGACATAGAAATGATCAAATCAGACTTGTTTCCAACGGTATAGTACATTTTTCTTGAACTTGTCATTCTTCCACAACAATATCTTTGTCTCAAACTTGTTATTGTTGTAAACCACTTAAATCAAACTTCTGATTTGGCTTCTCATTACAACAACACCAACATTCAAACACAAGAAGTCTTCCTCAGTCATATTGATATCCCAAAAAATACCTTGCAGTCCATTGTCACACCTTCATACACAACCCCTACAACATCTCTTTCCAAAAGAATTTCACTGATTTGATGGATAATGTGAACAATCTTCACACTTAGCATTTGCAGGTTTAGTTGACCAAAATTGGACAAGAAGAAACAATCACAAACTTTGGGGTGTGGTATCATATTGACTTAAATGGACATCTTAGATTATTCTTGACATGGAGGGAGTAGAGATCTTGACAATGTGAAGCCAACAAAATTGTGTACTCTAAATCCAATAAGGATATCTATGATTCAACATTACTATCCATTGTACCCACTTGCCTCCATCCAATAGCCAAACAAAAATTGTATATGCTAGAATTCGCATTGTGGTCATACAAGAATTTTCGCATTTGTAACTTGATTAAGGAAGCTCGGTTCCTTTGTATACACTTGAATTATTTGACATATAATATTATCATAGACTTCGGATCAATACAAGCCTATATACTTGAATTTAATGTCTCAAACTTCAACCTCCAATTAGATGGCACAGACTTCGACCTCCAATTAGACTTTGGTTATATTATAGACATGTTGTAACCCTAGTCTTTCCCTTTAGTAGTCCTTTTCTTGGCCTAATAGATTCACTATACCTTTTGTTGTTCTCTGAGGCTACTCGAGCCTCCAATTTGTAATCATACATACCTCTCGACCCTCTTGTAGTAATCAACTAGGACTTTTTTTCCTATGTAAAGTTAGGCTAGGTTTAAGTTATAAATTCAGTTTTCAACCATAGAGAAGTCTTCATATACGCTAGGCTTCAGGTGAATACATTTTCCATAGTCTTGGCAAGACAAAATCAAACCTTATTCCTAGCTCTGATATCATGTTGAAATTCTAATGCAAGAGAGAATTTCTAGACATGATAATTACTTGTGACTGTTATCTATATTTCCTTTTAGCATTTACTTCATTTATTTATGTCATCAAGCAAATATACATTCAAAGATATAGAAAAAGTTCACAAGAGATGAGAAACCAAAGATTAGGCCGAGGCCAAGGAAAAACCCACAAGGGGAAAGCTCATCAATCCATTACTTATATATTCTTCGTTAACAATAGAAATCCAAGTCAAACTAACTAGTGATCCAAGTGCCAAGTCAACCCTCCAAACTCTTCCTTCTTGTAGCTAGCATCATCAGAGATAATAGTCTCCCTGTAGCTTGCATTACACATAGATCTCAAAATTTGCCACAGGTAGCTTGCATATGTACCTTAGGATTTGCCATAGGTAGCTCACATATGTACCTTAGAATCTGCCACAGGTAGCTCGTGTTAGCCTCCTGTTGCGACACGTGTTCATTTTTCATGATGGACGTCTTTATATGCCAAATATGTCATACTTTGCATGCTGCAGTGTTCCATATTTCCAAAAAGAGGGTAAAGAAGATACTGTGAAAGTGTGCCAATCCAAATGCCACTGCTGAATTCCAATTTTGATGACTCAACCATTTTTGTCCTATAAAAGGGAGGGCCAAACAACTTAAACTTGGTCTCCCTAGGTTTCAATTTCCTGTTTTAGAATATAGAGAATGATATCTGTCCAAACAGTTTAATCTTGGCAGATTTGTAGATAGGTAGAGAATCAAAGGAGCCCAACTGCTTAATCTGGGTCCTTGGCAGAAATAAGTGTAGACTTAGATAGGATAACAGAAAAAAGAAAAATTTGTAAAGCTGGGTCTGCAAGTCTAATTGCACCCAAACCAAAGAGAAGAAAGATATCAGGATGGTAGGCTGGGTAGGTAGTTCTTGAGGTTGCAGAATGATGATTCATGATCAATTTTGTGTTTCTAAGTGTTATATCTTTTCAGATCACAGCCATGATGCAGTTTTCATCTGGAGGAAGTCAAGCTGGACATAACTAACTCCCCTGTTCATTTTTATTCCCCAAATCACTCACTAATTTCCCAAAGAGGTCAAGATCTGCTTGATGCCTCTTAGTCATCATTTTCCACATCATTGACCTTGGTGAAGATTTGCTTTACTCAAGGATTTCCATTACAAAGTCCTATTCCCCCAAAATGGCCTAAGGTTCCTTACCTTAGCGCTTTCTGATCATCTCCATATTAACTCCTGACTATATTATATAGCCCCCTATCTATTTCCCCCTCCCCTACTAAATCTATACTAAATAACTCTCCTATATACATACCCCACCCTCTAGCACTATAGCTATGTATTTATCAGTTCTGGGACATAATAGTCCACCTGGGACTATCATGAACCCGTCCGCGTCCTAACAGGAGTTAGTGTGACACCTGGTCATGCTAACAACCTTTTTCCCTAACCCTAGCCCTGAAAAACCCTCTTTTCCGCCCTTAACCTAAAGTTGTGTGCATAAAACATTAACCCCGCTCGTTAAACAACCCCATAACCCACATTTCCTAAGTTCTAAACCCCGCCCCGCCGAGCCGTATAAATATTCGCATATTCGAGCGCCCGTCCATTATGCTCCCGCCAGCTCTGCGCTCTGTCCACCGTCGGATCGAGCCCTCCCCATCCGACGGCTCTCAGTGTTTTCGGAGGCGCCCCGTTGCTCGGTCATTAGCTTCTGATAGCGAGGCGGTTTTTCCGCCGTACCCAAAGACACTTGTCCACTTCCTATTGCATCGGAGGGGCTCTGACGGATACCGCCCCTGTACAGAAAGCGGTCCGATGAAACCACTTTCCGCCTTCTGTACGCGCACCCCATGTCGCCTGTCTGGTTCCACGTGTCTGCCAAGTCACCTTCACCACGTCATCTGCACACGTCGGCCCTCTGCCGAGTCACCCTTGCCACGTCATCGACCGTACATGCTGACGTCACCCTGCTGATGTCACCCTGCCACGTCATCCGTCGTACCATGGTCCCACCTGCTAACATCATCATCAATTTTGAGGTGAAAGGCGAAAATCGTGCTTAGGAGGCCCGGATTCAAATTCCGAGGCAGTTTTTCATGCGCGATGGGAAAATGAACGAAATGGAAAATCCCTCATTGCGCAGCCCCCAGCAAGCCCAAAAGGCACCGAATGACCTGTTTTTCTTCGCGAGGCATGCAGAGATGAACAAAAGACAATTCTAAAGAAGGCAGAGGGCCGAACAACGGCCATAAGTTTTGATTTGACCCGCAGCGAGAGAGAAACCATCCCAATTCATTTGTCAAAGAGTATCAGAGTAGAGATGAAGCGGAAAAGAGTATCAGTTAATTTTTTAATGGAAATCTACAGTTCCCAAGGCAGGTCAACATTAATTGGCCTCCAGCAGAGTCAAATCAGGAGGTGTAAGCCCATCCCAGCTCTCAAATCACAGTTAAAGCACTTAAAGCCACTGAACTACAATGGAACAGAAGTCCATGCTCAGTTATTACAAAAGCACTGCACCAAGCCACCAAGGACAACGCATTGATTCAGTTCTGATACGGCTACCCTCAGTGCAGCTCATAGATATTTTTTGCATTTATAAGTTTAGGTTAGAGTAATCATTTACTTTGAGACCTGCTTAGGTCATAGCTGTAATAAACAATTTTGGAGAATCTTACCTATATATACCACCCACTGTATTGTTTTCAAGGGTTGGTTGATTGATAACTTTTCATTAGAGACTCGCACTGTATGTCTAATACTTTTCTTTAATCAAAGATTGCTGAAGAGATTGGAAGAATGACTGCCTGATTTGTTTTATTGGTCTCTAGAGACTGAATGATGGAATTCTTGTGCTGCAGCATGAAACAATAAGTACCTCTTACCTCTGTTTTCATTTTTCACCATCCAAATAGCAAAAAGAAAGATTAGCTTAGAACTTGTTTAACTGCACTCTAGGCTCGGTTTCTGCTATTTCTTTATGTTTTTTCATCTGAAATGAACTGGACAGGAATATGAATTCCTTGTGCCTCATATTTACTCTTATTCACATGTGTTTGACAGTTATCTAAGGATTCTTTACTGCCCTTAGATAGAGATCATCCACTTTCCTCTGTTAATCTAACTGAGAGATTCTTAATTGCCTCTCCTTCCTTAGCATTCTTTCCATCCTTTAAATTTGGAAAATTGTTCCATGTGCAGCTACCTTGCTCCTGATTCCTCTTATGACCAAGAAAACGCACCAGCAATCTTACATCCTTGACTCCATGCCCAATGGTTTGAAACTTTCACACCACACTTGCCTCTTTACTTGAAAACATTAATTTTCCCACCAAAACACATACAAAACACAAACAAAAAATCCCTGAACTCGATAGCTAGCCTAGAATCATTATCAACAAAGCTAAAATCACAAAGAGAGAGCCCTCTCTAACTGCAAGTGGGCTAGAACCTGCAGTCCAAAGTTGGTTTGTGGTTACCTCGGCCGTATCCCTTTACTCCGACCTGGGAGACAACCTGAGTGATAACATAATGGCGACTCCACTGGGGACATCCTCAGTTAATTTCACGAAGAAGGTTGGAAAAATCCATTGAGCAAATCGATTTTCTAATTGTTGTATATCCCTTTAAACTACAGATGAAGCCTGAATGTCAGCCAGGAAGCCTTTGAAACTGTCTCTGCTTTGCATTGACAGAAGTAAATAAAAGTTGCTTCAGTCAATCTTCATGCTAGTTTTAAGCTATACATAGCTGTTTCAAAATTTGATAAGTTCCTTGTTAATTCTAAAGAAACATTCCCAGAAAAAATACCAAAATAGTTCGGAAGCTGGCTCCCAAAAAGAATCCACGATACACAAGGTCAAATCCAGATCCAGACCCTCCGGCTGTTTTTGAAAATCCGAATCTAATCCCAAAAATCCTCAGGAAGCAAGAGCAAAGACAAGATTTTGCTGATTTGAGTCCTGAAGCAACTCCTCCGAGTTGTGTTCCAACCCCTGTTAAAGTTTTATTTCGTTCAACCCCTTCTTCCCCTTATTCGTCATCCACATCTCAAAGTACTCCATCCACACCTCCATTCACTGCACATACTACAAAAACTACAACTGTTGTTTCAGTTACTTCAGTCACTCCTGTTATCCCTGTTATCCCCTTCGTCCCACTTATCCCTGCCAATATGGCTAATAGATATGCACCCCTGCAATTGCCTGCTAATCCCGGGGCTTTACCGCAGGAGTACCAATCTAAAATTACCTATTTTGACAGCACCGGTCCTTTCACAGCCCTTCAGCATACTAAAAAGATGCAAGACTATTTTGAAAACTACGAGATAGATGATGATAGCGTGAGAATGAGAATTTTTGTTCAAATTTTAACCGGTGATGTAAGAACTTGGTTTAGATCACTTGCTGCAAATTCCATAACTACTCCAGATGAGATTTACCACTCCTTTACCAACAGATGGGAGAAAAAGAAATACCCCTTGCACATACTAGCTGAATATGATACAATTAAAAGAGGTCCTCAGGAGATTGTCTTGGAGTACTGTGCAAGGTTCAACAATGTCTTTAATGAAATACAATAGAACTTAAGACCCCCACCTGACCTTGCCTTGTATAAATTTCCTGATGGATTCGATCCAGATATGGCATACCAGTTAAAAGAAAGAGCTCCTCAAACCCTTGCAGACATGCAAAATGTTGCTGTCAGCGTAGAGGCCAATCTAATTGCCAAAAGAAACAGAGCCAGAATGGAAAGAAGAACCACCTTTAAGGAAGAACCCTCAGCCTTTGATCACAAGCTTGATGCGATTATCAGTGGCCTACAAAGGCTGGGAGAAAGAGTAGAAAATGTTGAGAGAAGATCATCATGGGAAGGGCAACAATCCAATACCATAAGGAACCAAAATTTTAGGAAAACGCTGAACACAAATGTTGGTAGGTCAAGCCCAGACCATGACATAAGACCCCCTTTTCAAGATAATTATGTTGAAGGATCTACATCCAATGAGCAAACAGAAGACAATCATATGAATCTGATGGATCTAAAGGGTGAGCATCAGACTTTTCTGAGCCAAGAAGACCAAGATGAATATAACTTTAGCCAATTTCAGACTAAGTCTGGCGAGTCTTTTGATTTTAAACAAGGATATGATACTGCTGTGTACGAAGTACACAAACAATACAAGCTGAGAACTAGAACCATTGACATTTCTGAACCTAACAAAATAAAGGATGGCAAACAACCCAACAAGATTAAGAGCAAGGCTGTCATAACAGAACCAGCTGATACAACTGTCCCAAATCCGCATCAAGTAACTGTAGAAGACATTACAGAAACGCAGCCTTCTGTAGATCAGCTTTTGCCACTTTCTTCCTCTGAGCAAAACTCGAACAACGCTCCAAAAGGCCTTCCTGAAGTTGAAAAACCGCAAGTAATCAATTCCCATAACACTGATAAAAAAGAGCAAAACGCTGATAATGCAAATGAAACAGAAAAAACTACCAGCATCAATACCAAGACTCCATTGGAAAAGCAATTTAATTTAGAAGCAGAAATAGCCAAGTTGAAGATATCCATCCCCCTCTCAGAACTTGCCAAACATGATGTATATAGGCAACAAATTGAAAGATAACTTCAAATCCCAGAGAATAAGGACAATGTGAATGTCCTGGATGATACCCCTGAACTGTTGTTTGGCCCAGAAGTTAATGGAAAATCAACATATGGACCTATTCCACCATTTTATGTCAGTTTGCATATACATGACAAAGTTCTGCACAACGATATGTTTGACTCAGGAGCATCACACAATCTGATGCCCAAAGCAGTTATGGAAAAGTTGAACCTTGATATTACAAGACCCTAGAAAGATTTGTACTCATTTGACTCAAGTCAAGTCAAGTGTTTAGGCCTCATCAAAGACTTGTGTGTCTCCTTAGTTCAATATCCCAATAAGACCATCCTCATGGACGTAGTAGTGGCTGACATCCCACCAAAATATGGTATGCTCCTATCAAGATCATGGGGAGCAAAGCTCCAAGGATCCCTTCAACTAGACCTCTCCTATGCTACTATTTCGGTCTTTGGGCAACCAAAGAGACTGTACAGAGAAACTCTCATGAAGTATGTGGTGAGTAGTGAGAGTAAGCCTGAAAACTTTCCCATTTACTCAATCCATTCAGATATGGATTCATTTATTTTGTTTAATGATAATACAAATTCTCTAACTGATGATGAGCCGTTGGCTCTAGAACAACGAGCACAAATCAATGAAGAATCGATTGCATATACCCATGAGACTGTCACAACAATTAATGCAACCAACATGATAGAGGAAACTCCCCGAACAGAAATTTCAACTCTGCCCAATCCTAACATAGCTGAAACTCTTGGCACAAACCACAAGCAAGAAATCACATGGTATTTAGAGTTTGATGGTTCTGTCAACAAGTTAGGAGCAGGGGCAGGTGTTTGGATTCACAATACACATGACAACCATGCAGAAGGCCATGCCTACGGAGTGAATTTCAAATGCACCAACAACATGGCAGAGTATGAGGCTCTGCTGTTAGGCCTTAAACTGCTCAAAGCTCTAGGAGCTACAAAGGTGTCTATTTTAGGAGATTCTGACATAGTCATACAACAGATGAAAGGTAACTTTGTAACCAATGACAATAGAATGAGGGCCTATAGGACTGCTGCCACTAATATACTCAATGCATTTACTGAATTCAAACTGGCCAAAATTTCAAGAGAGCATAACATTCATGCACACAACCTAGCCACCTTTGCTAGTACATGCAAGCTTCCTTTTGACCCAAACCATCACTTCACAGCCGAAATAAAACATAAGCCCACTGTCCCAAATAACGTGAAAGATTGGCAAGTGTTTGAAAATGATGCCCAGATCAACAATTTCCTCACCCTTGAGCATGAGTTCTCTAATATCAACATTGACATGGATGCTATGAACGATGTCCAACAGCAAACAAATGAAAACCAGCAGGTTGTAACAACTACAACAACCAAACAACTCCCAAACCCCACTGTTTTTGACAAAACAAACATAGAACAACTGAAACAAATACATTTGGAGGAAATTGCCAAAACAGAGGCAGAAATCATTGACCTGAAGGATAATTTTCTGCCTGCTGGCCTAACCCCATTAGAAGACATGTTTGACGCCAATGATGTTCCCAGAAAGCCAAAATTGCAACCATTGAACACTGCTATAGAAGAACACAACATTGGGACAGCAGAGAATCCCAAGATGATCAAATTGTCCAGAAATTTACCACCTGATCAAAAGCCCAAGTACGTTGATTTGTTCAAAGAATTCCAAGATGTATTTGCTTGGAGTTATGAGGATTTGAAATCCTATGACACCTCGGTGATCCAACACACAATTCCCTTAAAACCAAACCAGAAACCTTTCAAACAAAAACTTAGGAGAATTAACCCTATGCTTCTTCCCATGATTGAGAAGGAAGTAAAGAGGATGTTTGAAGCAGGCATAATAGCACCCATCAGATTTTCTGAATGGGTATCCAACCTAGTTCCTACAAGAAAAAAGACAGGTGAGATTAGATTCTGTGTAGATCTAAGAAATTTAAACGAAGTCTCCCTAAAAGACCACTATCCTTTGCCCAAAATGGACCACATCTTACGAAGAGTAGTGGGGTCATCTAGAATCTCTTTGCTAGATGGATTTTCAGGTTTCAATGAAATACTGGTTCACCCGGATGACCAAGACAAGACAACCTTTACCACACCCTGGGGAACATTTAAGTATGTTAAGATGCCATTCAGACTTAAAAACGCTGGTGCAACCTTTCAAAGAGCAATGGATATTGCTTTTGCCAAAGAAATACATGACTTCCTAGTTGTCTATCTTGATGACCTAACCCCGTTTTCCAAATCTGATAAAGAGCACCTCAAGCATCTTAGGCAAATTTTCATCACATGCAGGAAATATGGCATTTCCTTGAATCCCAAGAAGTCTCTATTTGGCCTTGAAGAAGGCGAATTACTCGGTCACATCATATCAAAAGATGGGATTAGAATTGATCCTGAAAGAATCCAAGCCATCCTCCAAATCCCATATCCAAGAAACATAAAAGAGATACAAGCATTCATTGGGAAAATCAACTTCCTAAGAAGATTTATTCCAAATCTAGCTGAGCTGATACGACTGTTAAGCAATATGTTAAAAAATGATGCCAAGGTAAAATGGTCTCTTGAAACCAAACAGTCATTTGAGAGTATCAAATCCGCCCTAACACAAACCCCTGTCCTCACCAGCCCACAATTTGACAAAGATTTTATCATTTTTTCTTTTGCATCTGATCATACTATAGCTGCTGTCCTTTTGCAAAAGGATGAACAGGGAGCTGAAAAGCCAATTGCGTTTTTCAGCCGAGCCTTAAGAGATGCCCCTTTGAAATACCCAATCATGGAAAAGCAGGCCTATGCACTTGTTAAAGCCATCAAGGATTTCAGAGTGTACATTTTATATTCCCATGTGATTGCCTATGTCCCACACGCTGCTATAAAAGACATATTAACCCAAGAGGGATTAGAAGGCAAAAGAGGCAAGTGGATATCAAACATCCTTGAATATGACATAGAAATAAAACCAACCAAGCTGATAAAGGGACACAGTTTAGCCAAACTGATGTCCGAAACAAACTTTCAAGCCTTAGACATTAACCAACTGGACAATGAACAGGAGCTGGTGACTCCACAGATCAGTGAGAGCTTTTTACAATCTCCCTGGTATGCTGATATATGTTTTGTACTGTTAAACCTGTTTGCTCCCCCAGGATTGTCCAGAACCAAGAAAAGATTTTTGAAAATGAAAGCTTTAAAGTTTTGTGTCATAGATGGTGCATTATTCTGGAGAAATCATGAAGGTATATTGTTTAACTGTTTAACCATGAGCGAAACTAATAATATCATGAAAGAATTCCATGCAGGTGACTGTGGAGGACATCTATATTGGAAGTCCACTGCGGATAAAATTTTAAGGGCTGGTTTTTATTGGCCCTCTCTTTTTGCAGATGTAAAGAAGTTTACCATGTCATGCCACAAATGCCAAGTCTTTGAGGGCAAGAGAAAGCTGTTACCTTTGCCCCTGAAACCCATCTCTACCGAGAAGCCTTTTCAACAATGGGGTCTTGACTTCATTGGAGAAGTCCATCCCTCTTCCTCAGGTCAGCACAAATGGATCCTGACAGCAACCGACTATTTCACTAAGTGGGTCGAAGCCATTCCCTGCAGGCAATCCAATGACACCATCATTATCCAATTCCTTGAATGCAATATCCTTTCTAGATTTGGCTGCCCTGAGAAAATCATCACTGACAACGCTGCTGCCTTTAAATCCAAAAAGATGGTTAGTTTTTGCCATAAATTTCATATTACCTTGGGCCACTCTACAGCCTATTACCCTCAAGGCAATGGCTTGGCCGAATCATCCAACAAGAGCCTCATCAACATCATAAAGAAAGTGCTGGAAGAGAACAAGAAGAACTGGCACAAGAAGCTGGTAAATGCCCTATGGGCATACAGACTTTCAAGCAAGAGATCCATTGGAATGAGCCCTTATGAGCTAGTGTATGGCATGGAGGCCAGATTCCCATCATCCCTGGGCATTCCTACTATCAAATTGTTACAGGAAATTCAGGCTGAACCAAATGACATTCAAAGAAGGATTAATCAGACCATTTATCTCCAGCAAACCAGAGAACAAGTTTATGACAGAGCTCAAATTTTGCAAGAAAAGCTCAAAAAGATGTTTGACAAGAGAGTTAAGGCTGAGGATTTCTACATTGGTGACAAAGTTCTGAGGTGGGACTCACGAAGAGAAGACAAGGGGAAACATGCCAAGTTTGATTTCTTATGGAAGGGACCATTCGTTATTTCTGTTGTTCAGGGAAATAACACTTATTTTCTAAAGTCTGTAGGGGATTGTTTTGTTGAAGAAGGCCCTGTCAATGGACGTATGCTGAAACATTACCATGATCCCTTTTAAGGGACACAGTGCAGCTTTGTATATGTCTTTTGTATGGCGATATTTGTATATATCAACACTTTGTTTTCATTTTTTTTTTTTTTTATAGCAAACCTATTGTCAAGGGAGCAACAGTGAATTTTGAGAAGACACAGCCAATACAAGTGCTCCAGTTCAAAAGCTCTGTCTCTGCACTAACCTCAACAAAACAACAAAAATGGCATAGTCACATCACAGCAACACATGGTAAAGGGAAGTAGTTGGTAATCTTCAGCCAAAGGTAGCAAAACAGACCAGTATTTCAGTACTTATTAGCGCCCTGGTCAAAGCAAAGTAAAGCAAACATATCAGTTTTGATCCATGTTTTGAAAATATTTCAAAGGCAATGCTCAAGCAACATTCTACATAATAGCAAGCACGCAGAAGAAAGCAGGCAGTGCTATGCATTTCACAATATTTCAGTTGAGGAGGAGGTTGTTTATATTACAGAGTTTTAATTATCTAACAGCCAGCATAAAGAAGTTCCTTCAATCTGCAGCAACCATAGAAGATCAAGGCATTCTGACCTGCTGTTCTTGGCTTTTCACAAGGAAAAGCCATCCCCAAGTGGAGCCACTATTAGCCTCCTGTTGCGACAGGTGTTCATTTTCATGATGGACATCTTTACATGCCAAATATGTCATACTTTGCATGCTGCAGTGTTCCATATTTCCAAAAAGAGGGTAAAGAAGATACTATGAAAGTGTGCCAATCCAAATGCCACTGCTGAATTCCAATTTTGATGACTCAACCATTTTTGTCCTATAAAAGGGAGGGCCAAACAACTTAAACTTGGTCTCCCTAGGTTTCAATTTCCTGCTTTAGAATATAGAGAATGATATCTGTCCAAACAGTTTAATCTTGGCAGATTTGTAGATAGGTAGAGAATCAAAGGAGCCCAACTGCTTAATCTGGGCCCTTGGCAGAAATAAGTGTAGACTTAGATAGGATAGCAGAAAAAAGAAAAATTTGTAAAGTTGGGTCTGCAAGTCTAAGTGCACCCAAACCAAAGAGAAGAAAGATATCAGGATGGTAGGCTGGGTAGGTAGTTTTTGAGGTTGCAGAATGATGATTCATGATCAATTTTGTGTTTCTAAGTGTTATATCTTTTCAGATCACAGCCATGATGCAGTTTTCATCTGGAGGAAGTCAAGCTGGACATAACTAACTCCCCTGTTCATTTTTATTCCCCAAATCACTCACTAATTTCCCAAAGAGGTCAAGATTTGCTTGATGCCTCTTAGTCATCATTTTCCACATCATTGACCTTGGTGAAGATCTGCTTTACTCAAGGATTTCCATTACAAAGTCCTATTCCCCCAAAATGGCCTAAGGTTCCTTACCTTAGCGCTTTCTCATCATCTCCATATTAACTCCTGACTATATTATATAGCCCCTTATCTATTTCCCCCTCCCCTACTAAATCTATACTAAATAACTCCCCTATATACATACCCCGCCCTCTAGCACTATAGCTATGTATTTATCAGTTCTGGGACATAATAGTCCACCTGGGACTATCATGAACCCGTCCGCATCCTAACAGGAGTTAGTGTGACACCTGGTCATGCTAACAACCTTTTTCCCTAACCCTAGCCCTGAAAAACCCTCTTTTCCGCCCTTAACCTAAAGTTGTGTACATAAAACATTAACCCCGCTCGTTAAACAACCCCATAACCCACATTTTCTAAGTTCTAAACCCCCCCGCCGCGTTGTATAAAGATTCGCATATTCGAGCGCCCGTCCATTATGCTCCCGCCAGCTCCGCGCTCCGTCCACCGTCAGATCGGGCCCTCCCCATTCGACGGCTCTCGGCGTTTTCAGAGGCGCCCCGCTGCTCGGTCGTTAGCTTCCGATAGCGAGGCGGTTTTTCCGTCGTACCCAAAGACACTTGTCCACTTCCTATTGCATCGGAGGGGCTTTGACGGATACCGCCCCCGTACAGAAAGCGGTCCGATGAAACCGCTTTCCGCCTTTTGTACGCGCGCCCCATGTCGCCTGTCCGGTTCCACGTGTCTGCCAAGTCACCTTCACCACGTCATCTGCACACGTCGGCCCTCTGCCGAGTCACCCTTGCCACATCATCGACCGTACATGCTGACGTCACCTTGCCACGTCATCCGCCGTACCATGGTCCCACCTGCTAACGTCATCATCAATTTTGAGGCGAAAGGCGAAAATCGTGCTTAGGAGGCCCGGATTCAAATTCCGAGGCAGTTTTTCATGCGCGATAATGGAAAATCCCTCATTGCGCAGCCCCCAGCAAGCCCAAAAGGCACCGAATGACCTGTTTTTCTTCGCGAGGCATGCAGAGATGAACAAAATACAATTCTAAAGAAGGCAGAGGGCCGAACAACGACCATTAAGTTTTGATTTGACCCGCAGCAAGAGAGAAACCATCCCAATTCATTTGTCAAAGAGTATCAGAGGAGAGATGAAGTGACAAAGAGTATCAGTTAATTTTTTAATGGAAATCTATAGTTCCCAAGGCAGGTCAGCATTAATTGGCCTCCAGCAGAGTCAAATCAGGAGGTGTAAGCCCATCCCAGCTCTCAAATCATAGTTAAAGCACTTAAAGCCACCGAACTACAACGGAACAGAAGTCCATGGTCAATTATTACAGAAGCACTGCACCAAGCCACCAAGGACAACGCATTGATTCAGTTCTGATACGGCTACCCTCAGTGTAGCTCATAGATATTTTTTGCATTTATAAGTTTAGGTTAGAGTAATCATTTACTTTGAGACCTGCTTAGGTCATAGCTGTAATAAACAATTTTGGAGAATCTTACCTATATATACCACCCACTGTATTGTTTCAAGGGTTGGTTGATTGATAACTTTTTATTAGAGACTCACACTGTATGTCTGATATTTTTCTTTAATCAAAGATTGCTGAAGAGATTGGAAGAATGACTGCCTAATCTGTTTTACTGGTCTCTAGAGACTGAATGATGGAATTCTTGTGCTGCAGCATGAAACAATAAGTACCTCTTACCTCTGTTTTCATTTTTCACCATCCAAATAGCAAAAAAGAAAGATTAGCTTAGAACTTGTTTAACTGCACTCTAGGCTCAGTTTCTGCTATTTCTTTATGTTTTTTCATCTGAAATGAACTGGACAGGAATATGAATTCCTTGTGGCTCATATTTACTCTTATTCACATGTGTTTGACAGTTATCTAAGGATTCTTTACTGCCCTTAGATAGAGATCATCCACTTTCCTCTGTTAAGCTAACTGAGAGATTCTTAATTGCCTCTCCTTCCTTAGCATTCTTTCCATCCTTTAAATTTGGAAAATTGTTCCATGTGCAGCTACCTTGCTCCTGATTCCTCTTATGACCAAGAAAACGCACCAGCAATCCTACATCCTTGACTCCATGCCCAATGGTTTGAAACTTTCACACCACACTTGCCTCTTTACTTGAAAACATCAATTTTCCCACCAAAACACATACAAAACACAAACAAAAAATCCCTGAACTCGATAGCTAGCCTAGAATCATCATCAACAAATCTAAAATCACAAAGAGAGAGCCCGCTCTGACTGCAAGTGGGCTAGAACCTGCAGTCCAAAGTTGGTTTGTGGTTACCTCGGCCGTATCTCTTTACTCCAACCTGGGGGACAACCTGAGTGATAACAGCTCGCACAGGTACCTCTAAATCTGACACAGGAAAATCACATAGCTACATCAGAATATGCCATAGGTAGCTGAGATATGCACGTCAGATTCTGCCACAGGTAGCTTGCATCATCATAGAGAGAAGGTGCCATAAAAAACTTGTATTAACCAGAAGAATATATCTCAAATTTGTATGCCTCAGACCCCAATTACTCTGCCACATAAGATCACTAAATTGGTTTCCAATTGGTGGAGGTTAAGTGCCAATATATAGTTGTTTGTTCATGTGAAGAGACATGTCCTTTAGGCAGGTTGACTTGTCTTTTTGGAGGGATGACTTGGCAACTTGGAGGGACAAATGACACTTATAAAATTCAATTTTTTTTTTTTTTTTCGCAAGGCTCATGAAGAACATGCCCTTTTACGTTTTCTTTTGACCAAAACAAAGCATGAAGAACACGTTGGACAATAATAATAATAATATTGTTTCTTGTTTTTGTTCTTACGAGAAATATATATTGATACAAGTATAATGACAATTATGAAGACCAAACCTAGTTACAATTTCAACATACACATCCAATTCACATCATACATCAAAATGACACATATGTTAGAAAATGTTCAAATAACAAATGACCAAACGTGAAAAACAATAAATGTTCCAACATTAAAATCCAAATGCAAAATATAGAGATTCCTTATCATCATAAAAATCACAAAAGTTGTTATGACCAATGAAAAAATCAAATCACAAAAGTTGTTATGACCAATGAAAAAATCAATATAGTTAAAAATGATATAACTTATATATTAGTAGAACCATGGTTTCAAAATAAAGTGGAGATGAAATCAACATCTTGCTTAGAAAAATAAGGTTTTTTTTTTTTTTTTTGTCTAATCCATCGATTAACGAAAATTTCCAATGAAAATTAACTTGAGTGGATTAATCCATATACAATGCAATATCATATTGTTTTATGTCTTCACACAATGATATCATGGAGAGCCAGACATCAAGTGAAAGCAATACATGTATATACATAGATGTAGCATTTTCTAATTTATGATTTAAAGTGAAAGCATCCCTAAAAGGGGAAGAAATGTAATGAATACATATAACAATTATTAATAATAAAAAATATGGAAGACACAACCATTCACCTTCCTAACTAATCAATGCATATAAGTAGATTGTCACCTGGCTCATTATGTCATCTAACTTTAATGGATTACCATTATATCTTTAATTGATTATCATTATATAATTAGCAACCATTTATTTTTCATCAGGCTCATTATGTCATCTAACTTTAATTGATGACCATTATATAATTAGCAACCATTTATCTTTCTAATTTTCAATATGTAGTACATGGACTTGTTCAATAAAACATAGTTTATGCACAAAGTTTGCCAACCTAGTTCTTGAGTGAGAAAATATATGAAAAGTGAGACGTGAGCCAAAGTACCCTCATAAAACGCTTTCCCTTTGACACACCCAATCATAACAAGAGTCAAATTCTCTTCCAGCAATAAGAAAATTGAAAATAAAATAAAATCTCATCATTGGATTATAGAGATGCCACTCTCAAATAATATCCATGTTTGGATATGGAAATGCAACTCTCAAATAATTAATTAGATCTTAACATTTTTGAAAAAAAAATTAAATTAAATAAAATTATAAAAATAATAAGTATTTTTTTTTCAAAGATATTGATAAAATTGAAATAGTGTCACTCAAAAAAAAGTTATTTTTAGTGTGATTTTTTGGACTCTCCGTATTCCGCGGAAAAATTTGAGGTTAAAATTTGATTTGTGTTATTTAAACTGGTTTTTTAATTATATATTTGGATTCAAGGCCTGAAAAAACCCTAGGACGGTTTTATTATGCATGGATTACCTATCAAGCTTGTGATTTCAATAAATTACTGCCGAATTTTAAAGAAATTTGCCCAGAAAAAAGTACCAGAAAAGCTTCCAAAAAGTCACATTAAAAACAACTCCAAAATAAGATTGACATGACTTTTGGGTAAGCCTACATGCAAAAATAGAAAAATAATCCAAATTGGATTAAAACTCAAATAGAGTGGTGGTCTAAAACTTAACCCCGCTCTAACAAACCAATGTTATCTTTCTGAGATACACCCTTATTATGCAAGGTTAAGTAAGCTTTTGTCATTTTTTTTCTCGACACATGGTGAATCGGTAACCGCGAGGCCTAATCTATGGGAGACTTGTCATCTTTTTTTTTTCCTTGACACATGGTGAATCGGTCGTTGCCAATTTATGGGAGACCGAGGATCAATCCTCTTAGCTGTCTCCATAACACCAAGAGTACATCCGGGGAATCTGCTCCTTGAGCTGCCACCATAACACCAAGAGTACATCTGGAAATCTGCTCCATGAGCTGCCACCACAATAGGTCATTGTACTTAATGAGATTTAAATTACGGTCTCTTGAGCTTCGCTTCGCCCAAATAGACTTACCGTTAAACCCATGTACAACTTTAATCATCTTTCATAACTACACTCTTAGTATCCAAAATTAAGGAAGGTTAGACCTCATTAAATAATTGGACTTGCACCTTAAAGCTTAGTTCCCTCTATTAAAACCCTAGCTTAGGGATATGGTTGATTTTGTGTTCTCTTTTGACCATCACTATTAATTTATTTTAGGAAACTACTTTTTTTTTTAATGGCGGACAAGGTTAAGCGTAAGAAACTAAGGTATTTATTTATTTTATTAAAATAATGATTTTGGAAATTTAAGTTTTGGTGAGATTATACTTTCTTCCCCTTGCTGAATGGAAAAATAAAATTTCAGAAACTAAAGAATATTATGACAGCAAGTTCACAGATGTTATAAAATTTTAGTTTAATATTGAAAACAATTATATATATATATATATATAAAAAAAAGTAAGTGTAGTTAAACTAATTAATGAAATGATATTTTTTTAGTATTTTGTTTTGGTTAATTTTAATAATTTAAAGAGATTTTAAAAAATTAAAAATTAAAATGGTTTAATTTGTAATTTTTTTTTCGTCCTCGGTTAATTTATTAATTAACAAAATTTCAAAAAATTATAAGTTTAAGAGATTTAAATTGTAAAATTTAAGGATGCTAAAACTATTTATACATTCAAAAACACATTTTGAACAACAAGAAATCACAGTATTGTCCGACATTATATCTCTGAATTCCAAGGGAAAGGGCAATTGACTTTTTTTATCGAGACAATAATTTTGCTTGGACGATGAAATTCTAGCTAGAAGATTTTCAAGAAATACTATTATGAGAGTGTTTGAATCATTTTTTTATGATGAAAATGGATTCAATATCATAAGAATCCATGGGCCAACAAAAAATCTGACAACTGTAACTTGGATTTCCAAAAAGCTATTATGAGAGTGTTTGAATCATTTTTTTAATGATGAAAATGGATTCAACATCATAAGAATCCGCGGGAAACAAAAAATCCGACAACTGTAATATGGATTTCCAAAAATAATTTGTTTCCAAAAACTGTTGCCAAATTTTCTCAAAATCACGTCTAAATTTCCATTGTTTTGCAAGCGAAAATATCACCTCAATTAACTATGACAAGACGATATGTTAATTAAACTATGCTATTTTTATAATACAAATATAATATTTGATATTTAAAATTCATTTTTAATTTATTTTAATTAATGGATATAGTTACATTTCCTAATATCAATATCCATTTTCCATCTCATAGCTATCATTATAGTATGACACCAATATTAATTTTGCATTCTCAAAATAGTATGGCACTAATATCAATTAAAACATGAAAATTCATAAATTATTAACAAATTGTTTTTAGTGAGATTTTTGGAAGTTTTTTCTGTGGGTTTTTTTTGTCTAATTTTTTTAAAATCCAAGAGGAATTTATTGAAATCACAAGCTTAATGGGTAACCCATGCACAATTGAAGTGCCCTAGGGTTTTTCAAGGTTTTGAATTTATATATACAGTCAAAAAACCAGTTTAAATAACACAAATCAAGATTCCACTTCAAATTTTTTCGTGGGATTTTGGCACCAGAAAGTTCAAAGAGTTGATAGTAATCAAAATGAGTTGTCTTTTAACTGTGACTTTTTGAAAAGTTTTATGGTTTATTTTCCAATATAATTTGTTTAGAATCAGAAGGGATTCATCAAAATCACAAGTTTGATGGGTGAACTCTGCACAATAGAAAAGCGCTAGGGATTTTTTAGGGCTCTAAATCCATATATACAAACAAAAAACCAGTGTAAAGAACACAAATCAAAATTTCACCACAAAATTTTCCTTCCACAAAAAACTCTAACTTCCACAAAAACTCTAAAACTTACACTTAAAAACAACTCTATAATTAAAATACTAAATTTATTAAGCCATAAGTGGAAATTGGAAATGAGATTTTCCCCAGTGAATTTTTTTGTCAAGCTTAAAAACTATTAACATACCCTTAATTTTATCAATTGAATATTGTAACATGACTTCAAACATTTTAGAATTATTAAACCTATACTACAAATAATTTTCTTAAAAATTATTAAATCTATAATAGACATATTTTTCTTATTTACAAAAAAATAGAAATTCTGAAACCTCTTACCGAATTTTATAATTGAAAATTTTATTAATTTTTTCCATTTATGTAAATACAACCGTCTGCCTGAAAAAACGTGCATGCCAAGTTGCCAACAGTTCATACCAAAACCCTGAGCATAGTGCGCGTGGATGCTTTTTTCGGATTGTACATGCATGCTTTGTTGGGTTTTTGGGGGAAATGTTATTTCTAATTTTATAGCAAAGTTAATGTAGCTTGACATGGCGCTCAATACCCTGATATAACACATTATTTTTTTACTTAATTATCACGGCATGCGTGTTATATCTAGTATCGAGTGACCATGTCAGGCCGCATTAACATTGCTATAAAGTTTGACCATGTCAGGTTGCATTAACATTGCTATAAAGTTTGACCATGTTAGACCGCATTAACATTGCTATAAGGTTAGATATAACATTGCTATAAAGTTTGACCATGTCAGGCCGCATTAACATTGCTATAAAGTTTGACCATGTCAGACTGCATTAACATTACTATAAGGTTAGATATAGGAGTCGCCACTTTTGCGCTTGCCTACGTGGATGTCTTTTTTTTTTTTTTGGGCTTTTGTGCTTTGCATACGTTGATGCTTTTTTTGAATTGTAGTGGATGCTTTTGTGCTTGGCAGCTTGCATACGTGGATACTTGCTTGAGCTTTTGCGATTGCATACGTGGATGCTTTTTCAAATTGCATGGGCGTTCCCAACTTCAATATTTGGAACTGCGCCTCTTCAGGGTTGCAAGAAAGGTCTGCCCCCAACATAAATCTTTCAAACTATGTATCATGAGCGTCGCTATAAACTCTCGCAGCCCACCCCTTCAGCTTGTTTATCCACGGTTTCGTTTTGGCACTAATGTTTAATTCCTCCTCTGAATTCCCAGGGGTTGAATAACCTGCAATTATGGCATTCCATGATACCACATTCCGCTGAGCCATCTCCCTCAAAGCACAGCAGGCATCCACCAGGTTTCCGCGTATGGCATATACGACCACAACACTAGCATACCGGCATGCCATGTGCAGATTCAGTAATGGATTCATACCATTTGGATTTACCCTGGAGTTCAACGGGATCGTTACCCTGTTCTGATCAGTAACAAACAATTTGTGTTATATGTTATAAATTTTATCATAATTGAGTTACTACGAACCGAGTTAGTCCAGAATCTCGGTTTTTTAGGCGGTTTACTTCATATCTGCTGCGTTGTCTGCGTCTGCGTCTGCGTGTATGTAGTGTCTTGAGCTGTGTTTGATGAAGGTAAAGAGAAACATGAAACAGAGGATTATTCTAATTTGTTTGATTTGATTGTCAGCATTTAGCAGCTATTAAATCTTTTGTACATTTTCTTTTGCTTACTCTTCTGGTTTTTTGTTTAATTGTTGCTTGCAGATCCACTCGTATAGAAATACATAGTTGTCTGGACATCGTGCAAATGAGCTCACGAACAATAATCCTGGTAGGTACGATTTTAATCTAACTTTGCCATTTCCATTTTCTAATGCCTTGATTGATTTTTTAGTTATTAAATCTTTCTTTTGTACATTTTCTTTTGCTTAATTTTCTGGTTGTTTGTTTAATTGTTGCTTGCAGATTCACTTGTATAAAAAATACATAGTTGTCTGGACATCGTGCAAACGAGCTCAGGAACAATAATCCTGGTAGGTACAATTCTAATCGAGCTTTGCCATTTCCATTTTCTAATGTCTCGATTGATTTTTTGGTAACTTAGATGAAGGGATTTTTGTGGCTAAGCTAATTTTAAAGCACAAATAATAATGTCCTGCATTTCGTTCACTAGTTTTTAGGACTCAATCCTCGACCTGAATCACTTGGTTAAGAAATTTACTAAGTGTCAATGATGATATTACTAGCTAGGTTTATGGATTCCAACCCCAAAAACTTCAAAAAATGTCTAAATTTTCAAGCAACTGTTCTTTATTCAGCACAATACTCCTTAATGAGGTTTACTACTATTCTATGAAAATAATGGCATTAGCATATCGAGTATTCTTCTGCTAAACATCTATGCTAAACATCTATTTTGCCATAACAGGAAAACATTGGTTAAGGTAATGAAACATAATATTATATAAGTTTGATTGTATTCTGTTAAAATGAAAAGCACAGTCTAAATTGAGGAGGATAAAGTTATTGCGTGATTCACAGGAATACATGTCTAAAAATAACAACCCAACGCTTTCTGAAATATAATAAGGATTCAGAAAGACCACAATGATTGGAATGGAAATCAAATTTTGAGACATTTAAAAGAACTGTAAATGGAATATTGATATAGGAAGTTTGATTCAAAATGCAGAATTAGAGATGGGCAGCTTTTTATTTATATGTAAAATATTTACAAGAAATGATAGGTCTCAGCCCTTCCAGACATACTTATGAATTAATTGAATTTAGGCTTTTGTGATTTATATTATGAAAAGTAAGAAAAATAAGTAAGAAAACTTTCAGTAAAAATCACATCATCAGAATTTTGTGTAACCACTTTGAAGATTTTTACCCAAAATTTTCTTACTTTTCATACCTATGAATTCTTAGACTTCCTTCCTATCTATTCACTACCTAGCTAATTTATGCCCCTTTGAAAAAAATTTGGTCTATTTTAACAACCAAAAATATACATCCTACATCCATTTCACTGAGGTCCATTAGATTTAGTCTATTTTAGCAACCAAAAATATACATCCTACATCTTCACTTAGGTCCATTAGATTGATACTTACATCTAACTACCTTGTTTCAAAATTTTATTATTTATATTGTATTTTAAATATTAAATAGAGCAAATATAAGACCAAAAAAATGTTTTAACCTTAAAACTTAATGTTTCATGATATATACATAATTTTTTAAAATGATATATAATATATATTTAATACTCTATATTTATGTCTTTGCCATAGTCCGCCTCTTTATCTGTGGTCTTGATGATGAACCACACTTGTTGATTCGAAACCTCGCCAAAAGATTTCTACTGAAAGACTTTTCTTAGCATATACATACTTGACATTTTTTTTTTTGGTCAAGTAAGAGTGGAGCCTTCAATTAATTGAAAAAAAGATTACATATGGTACACGTCTTTACAAGTGTAAAGACCAACAAAAGACAGACCCGTTGATGATTAACAAACAACAGGGTCAACAAAACCCAAAACCTTATTCACAAAAATAAAATTAGACCCCTAGTCATTATTCCTAAGTGTTTAGACTGTTGATCTTTCCCCAATTCTTATCGCTCAATCTCCACCGTCGATCTTACCTTCAATCGGACAGTTGATATTCTCTCCGATCAAGAACCCAATTGATCCGATGGTCCTCAATGATATCGCATCGGAAACTTGCGCGACACTTACCCGCTTCATGAAGCCGATATAGATTATAAACCATTGGTCTATAAAACTTCGGGTCTGCTCTTAGACTTAACCTCCGACCATTTTAAAACCCGATATCCATTCGATCAAAACCCATTTGATCCGACGGTCCTCAATGATATCGCATCAGAAACTTGCGCGACACTTACCCACTTCACAGGACCGATATAGATTATAAACCATTGGTCTATAATACTTCGGGTCCGCTCTTAGACTTAACCTAAGGCCATTTTAAAATCCAATATCCATTCGATAACGAAGGCCATCAAAACCTATGGCCTGCGGCCCTTCAATTAGCACGCTGTTTACCAAAGCATTGACTGTGGGATCGACGGTTAGGATTTACTGCGGCACTTCAACCAGGCTCAAGGACTTCCGATCTCTCCTACTTCCGCTAGTCTTCCTCCTGCTCATTATTCATGGTCTAGAAGTACGCCATGTCTTTGGCTGCCTGTCGTTGACAATCATCACGTAGTTTACCAGAGGGTATAGAATCCCAGTCGTACCAAATATAGCTTTCCTTACATAGCACTCCTTCATTCGCCAGATGATCAACTAACATATTGGCTTTTCTTCGCACATGAACGAAGCTGACAGTTCTCAGGGTTCGTAAGTGGGAATAAATACGTTGAAAGACCTGCGAGAGCCTCCAATGTTTCAACACTTTTCCAGGTGCCGTTTCATTACACATTTTATTGGCTGCATTAATGACCTATTCATAGTCAGCTTCAATGATGGTGTTGTGTAAATTTGACTCCATCAAGATTTCTAGGCACTGCTCTAAGGCCATGAGCTCCGCCATGTTATTAGTGGCAGTCCCCAAATGACTGTGAAAGATATCCTTTATGCGCCCCTTCTCATCTCTTATGACACCGCCAAATCCAACCATCCCTGGGTTGCCCTTAGAAGCCCCGTCTATATTGATTTTCAAAAAACCATGAGGAGGAGGCTACCAGATATCTTTACCAGCAGTTGTTTTTCTCACACCCTTGACAGTGCCTTGGGGAACTAGAGAATGGAGACCCAACTGCAGCAGTATGCAAGCATCCTGGGGCGAAGGAGGGTCCTTAAGAATTTTCCACATAAGGGCTCCTACTGTATCTTTGAGTTGTCGTAAAATTTGGACAATGATGTTCTTGGTCGAGCCTGTTTTGTTCTTGAAAATCCCGCCATTACGTTCTTTCCAGAAATCCCAGATAATAAAGCCTAGAACCAGAGTCCAATCCTTGTTAATGATTTCATTACTTGAGAAATATTTCCTCCAATTCTTCAAAGTGTTGGTGATGCTGAGTCTGTCCTTGTTAGTTTGCCTGAAGACTGAGGCCGCCCAATCCCACAAGGTAGAGGTGAAGGGGCAGAGGTTTAGTAAATGTTCCATCGTCTCCTCCTGTAAGCCACATAGATGGCATTTGGATGGGCCAACAAAGCCCCTTTTCAGAAGATTCTCCCATGTGAGAATTTTCTTTTGGTGAACCAACCACATAAACAACTTGATTTTCATCCATTGCGAGTTCTGCCAAAGGTCATTCCAAACCTGATCAGGGTTTGGATAATCAAAACCTAGGGCCATGCATTTAGCTTCTTTGAGGTTAAAGGTGCCTTCGGTGTTTCGACCCCATCTCAGTTGGTCAGACGAGGATGACACCAAAATCTTCCTCTGCTCCAAGTCAAGAGCAAGAGAATCTGCCTGGGCCTTCAAAGGACTCTCTTCACTATAACCAAGATCCTTCCACATTCTCCATTTACCATTGTCCCTTACCTGATCCCAGAAGTCACTTACCATAAGTAAACCTTTGCGTTAGTCTCATTTTTGAGAGCGGTTAGTTCTTCCCTAAACAAATTTGGTTCCTGCTGCCAGTTATCCTCCCAAAACCGTGCAAGGTTCCCAACTCGGATCTCCCAGAAACTATGCTGTTGGACAATGGCTCTATTCTCCCAAGCAAGGTTCCAAATTTGGGAGCCCTTGATGAGCCCTGACATTAGGATATGATCCCTTTCCTGCCAATTATTTGCATATTTCTGCTTCCAAAGCTTGGCCCAAGGGGTGTCCGATTCCTTGAGCCACCTCCACCAAAGTTTGGCTCCCAAAACTCTGTTGAGGATTTCAGGGTCATGAAGCCCCAAACCACCATGGGCCTTAGGTTTGTAGAGCTTGTCCCAAGCTACCAAAGCCCACTTCTTTTTCTCTTCCCCTTTGCCCTAAAGAAAATCTTGTTGAATACTCTTGATTTGTTGCATAACTCCTTTAGGAGCAGGAAGAGCTGAAAACATGAAAATGGGTATAGCCTGTAGGACAACCTTTGTAAGCACAAGATGCCCCGCCAAATTCAAAGACCTGTAGGTCCATTTCCTGACTTTGTCCTGAAGTTTATTAGTTACCGGCTCCCACACTCCCTTGCTCAAAGGTTTATCAGTAAGAGGCATTCCAAGGTACTTGGAAGGTAACTGATCCCTTTGAAACCCAAGAATTCTGGTGAGGTTCCTTTGAATAGCAATGTCAGTGTTAAAAAAGAAAACCTTTGATTTGTCAAGGCTTACCTTTGTACCAACGGCCAATGCAAAGTCGTTCAGGATTTCTTTGAAAGCTCTAGCTTCCTTGACCGTAGGAATGCCCTGCAACATTGTGTCATCAACAAATTGTTGATGAGTAGAAGCAGCACCATCCGGGGTAAGTTTCAGACCTTGGATTCTTCCTTCAGAATTTGCCATTTTGATCGCTCTGCCTAGCCCTTCCATCATGAGAACAAAGAGGAAGGGGGAGAGCGGATCCCCTTGTCTGAGACCCCTAGAAGGCATAAAAGTTCTAGAGGGAAAGCCGTTAAGCAGAATGGAGAAGCGACCGTGGATACAAGGGCTATAACCCATCTTATACAGTTGTGGTCGAACCCATAAGCTCTTAGCACTGCTCTGATGTAAGACTAGCTTAGCTTATCATAAGCTTTTGCTAGGTCAAGCTGCATGATCATACCAACTTGCTTATTGCTCTTAAGAGAGTGTACCACCTCGTGAGCTTGTATGATGTTGTTGAGAATCTGTCTTCCTTCCACAAATCTAGTTTGCTCCTCTGAGACGAGAGCAGGAAGAAGAAGCTTGAGTCTGTTAGCGATCACTTTGGAAATAATTTTGTACACCACATTACATAAGGCTATGGGTCTAAATCTGTCTGATGTCATAGCTTTTTCCTACTTTGGAATCAAAGCTATGAAAGAGGCATTAAGAGCTTTCAAAACAGTATTGGATCTTCTAGAGTCTTCCACAACATCAAGGATGACATTAAAGATTTAACATAACATATACATCCAAATTAAAATGGTTTTTTATTATTAATGTATTTTTAAGTATATGTCAATATTAATTCATATTAAAATATTTTATTGATAATTCGCATCGAATATTTTTTTATATACAACATTAAAATATTTTATTGTAACAAAAAATTCTCTATATAGATATATATGAAGTTGATAGCCACAAATTAGTTAACGTCGATCTTCAAATTGTTTATTTAAATCTCTTGTTGACATATTTTTGAAAATATAATATTTAAACATCTTATAGACACATTTTTTTATTATAACATTTTCATTTTTTTAATTATAGCCAACATCATTTTTCTATTTAGAACATAATTTTTATTTTTTATTTTTAATTTTATTTTAAAGGGAATCACTGACAGACAAATAGACTTACACATCTCTCATATTGTGCTATAGACTTACACATCTCTCATATTGCGCTATAGAATGAGCCTCTCAGGTCAATAAAAATGGAAAGCAAAACCAAATTATTATTATTATTTTTTTTTCAATCACACCTTCGCTGAAAAGCAATCTGCTATCTCTCTGGCCTATTTCTGAATCATAAACGTGAATAATATTTGTGAATGTAAACAGAATTGCACTGAAATTTATGAATAATTTTACATATCTATAAGATGCCATATAGGATCTATCAGAGTATATAGATAATCCCAAAGAGCTTGTATTCACAATAGGTGATATTTCCACATGGAACCATTTCCGTGATGTACATCAACCCCAAATGCTATGGGAGTTATCCTGGCTTCACTTTTCTTACGATTATTTGAATGAGTCAGCTTAGATTTAAAAATTCTCAAGATTCACACGATTCAATTCAATCAAATAACTCTGCTTAGATTTTAAAAATTCGTAATGAGATTGTTTATTGGGTATAATTTTTGGCAAAACTTATTGGATATGTTGGGCAGTAATGACACTCTCACATGGGGATGCTCCCGATATTGGGATCTGCTACAAAATCCATAGTTTTGACTCAACTCTGGCTTAAAATGGGGATGTTTATGTGTAAAATTTCAAACACTTGAGCCATATTTAAATTGGATTTGGTTTTTTCAAAAATGAAATCACATACTTGAATAATTTATTCTTATCTATTTATTTATCATGCTCATATTACAATGTTTTTCCAAACAAATATTCATAAGATAAGCTTTGGGCTTATATTGTAAACTTATTTCGTAAGATTCCTAATATTGCAACTACTTGGCCATCATTAACTTTCCCAATTTGTCGCAATAGAGGAGCTTTTTTATAACAAATAATTTAATGAAAATTGGATTTGGTTTTTAAAAAAATGAAATCAGATACTTGAATCATTTATTCTTATCTATTTATTTATCATGCTCATATGACATGTTAGGATATTCCGACACATAGGAAATAGTTAAGTATAACTTGGTCTAGTATAGGGTTAGGTAAAGTGTGTTTCTTTACTATGTACATTTTGTAACTTACAATTCGACGGTCACGATATGTAGTGATCCGACGGTTCATTCTCTCCTCGGTATTACCGACACTTGATCCGTGGCTTAACACCCGATTGGTCCATGATCTCTATTTAAAGAGCATGGAGGGTCATTTGTAGGTTAACTGTCCATGAGAGAAGCTTATGTAAATTTTCATTCCTTTATTAACAAGTTGCCTGAAGTAGCCGCGTTGGCTCAGGCCGTGGACTGTTTCCCTCTTTGAGGGTTTTAACCATGTCAAAATACTGGTTTATTGATCTGTGATCTGTGTGTGAGCGGTGTCCTTTGGTGTTCTGTCTGAGGAACTTACCCTGTAAATTCCTACATGGTATCAGAGCTATTTGAGGGCCGCGTCCGTTGGTGATCCAAATCTAAAGCCGGTAGAACTGCATCCGACTGTCGTTTCCTAGATCTACTGTTTCTGACTACTTTCGGGCTGAGAGAACTACTCTATTGTGTTGGGAGCATCTGTTCCAGTGAGGAACCCCTTTCGTTTCACGCGAAAAGGTTTCCGGGAGCCCTAGTTACGTCATTTTTAAGATCTGGAGGTATACAATGTTTATTTGCAGTTTCCAGTTATTTTCTCTTTGTTTATTTCGGTTTCGGTTTATTTAGCTTTTTGTTTTTTTTATTACCGGATCTGTACCTTTCATTTCTGTGTATGCTCTTTGCCCCGCGACTCTGTGCAATCTGGGCAAATCAGAAACAGAAAGGAAGGATTTTTCTCATGCGTATGCTCTTTTCCGCTGCGCCTTAGTGTGATCTCGGAAAATCAGAAACATTGAGGAAAATATTTAGTTTCCGGGTAAAGCTAACTTCGAGCTGTAAGATTCGTTTTTTTTGTATGTCCGTGTTGGGTTTTGTGTTTTTTGTTTTGTAGGGAAAAAAGAGCTTTCTCAAGCAAGCATGCAACCCAAAGCACCCCCCCTCTCTCTCTCTAAATTTTAGTTTAGCTCACTTGGTCCAAAGCTAATTTATGAGAGTAGAGGCCTTGAGTTCAAGTCTCCTTTTTGTGGGGGCGGATTTTTCATTTCCGCACATTCCCACACTTCGTTGGCATCTTCATCAACTTTTCTTCAAAAAGCCATAACTTCTTCATCCGGAAGCCGTTTTCAGAGCCGTTTTTTTGAACCAGCCTAATTTTTCGAGATCTTTCTATTGGAACACTTAGTTTCAGCATCTATAGCTTCAGTTTCTGTTAAAATGGAAAGTCCATGCCAAGTTATTCTTGACAGCACCAACTACTTCCAATGGTGGTCCTAAATTGTGGATTTACTTAGAAGTAAAGGTCTTTACAGAATAGCCTCAGGCCAAGAGACCAAACCGAAAGATGAAGATAAGGTAGCTAAATGGGAAAATAGGCAAGACCAAGCACGTGGGTTGATAGGGGTGTCTATTTCTCTAGATCTTAGATTCCATATTGCAGAACTTGATACTCCTGAAGAAGCAATGAAACAGATCACTAAAGTTTTTGGAATTAAAAATGAACTCAAAGCCCATCAACTTGAAAATGAGTTGCTTACATTGGACCCCAATAATTTTTCTTGCATTGAAGATTTTTTGTCCAAGTTCAAGACCCTTAGACTTCTCTTGGAAGTTGTTAAGGTTAAGAAAGAAGATAGTAGCCTTATCTACTCCATTCTTACTAAGTTGGGACCAGCCTATTCTGTGTTTGTTTCCACCTTCCATTCTACAAGAGAAGCCTTCATTTCTCAAGGCCAAGCCTACAAGTCCCCTTCCTTTGATTCCTTTTGTGATTCTTTAATAAGAGAACAAGAAAAACTTTTACACCTTGGTCTTCTTCATCTTGGAAACTCTTCTAAGAAAGCGTTACCTGCCCAGTAGCAACCAAATTCAAAGAATCTTAAGAAGTTGTATCCTAAAAGGAATGGTCCTAAACCAAACAAAGGTCCTAAGCAATTTCAGCCTCAAAATGAAAAATCATTTCAACAAAATGATAAGACAAATAAAAACAAAGGGAAGAAGACTGATAGACATTGCAACTTTTGTAATCGAGATGGCCACTTAGAATCAAAATGCTTTAAGAAGATGGAAGCCTTGGAAGCAGCAATGAAGAAGCATAATACCCATTTGGAGCACTCTTCAACTTCAACTTCATCTTCAGGAATGGCACTTTCTGCATGTGGTTGTCAAGCATCTCGGTCTGGCTATGCACTAAATGTATCTTCTTCTCATTCTCATGAGTGGCTCATTGATTCTGGAGCTTCTTATCACATGGCCAAAAACAAAGCCATGTTTTCTTCTTTAAATGATTGTAACACCAAAAATATATATGTTGGTGATGATAGATCTCTTAGTGTTGTAGGGACTGGAACTGTTCATATAGACAATGGTCAATTTAATGATGTATTATGTGTTCCAACCTTATCCTGCAACCTTCTATCTGTATATCAGATAACTCATTCAGGTTGTAAGGACCACATTCAGAAATGTAAGGACCAAATTCAGACTATATGCATTTATTTATTTATTTTTTTTTAACAGCAAATACAACCAAAAGAAAACGCACTGAAATTCAAATATATTTAGCACACACATTCCTGCCACTCATTTCAGGAAAACATATCATAACATTTACATACTGTTAACTAAGATCAATAGTAATGAAATACATATGTACTGTTCACCAGAAGGCGAGTCTCCACTTGCTCTGCTGTTACTGGTATTCCCTTGTAGCTGGTCACCTTTGCGAGTGAATGATGACGCACTTGATCCGAATGCGAAGACCCACCGGTTAACCTCCCAGCCTACTCCTTGGGTACTCTTCTTCCCCGCGGACCCCCGAGCTGCAATGGGGTTGTACAATGGAGGAAAGCACTAGCTGGTAGAGGAGAGCACACCTTGGCTCAAGAGTCCCCTCTCTAAAAATCCTCTACCTCACCAAACTCACTATAGCTTCGTAATCACTGCTCTGACATCATATCATCCATCCAACAATAGGATTCCCAAAAAGTCCCTTCTCCCATGGCTTGCCCCTTCTTTTATAGGAGTCCTCATAGGTGATGTAATGACTGTCCTAAGTTAAAGAAGTTCTTACCGAAACTGTAAAGATTAATGAAGCTGTGAAACTGTATTAATTGATTTGATGGAGTACTTACCTGATCTGCTACGGCTGTTGCGCTGATCTGCTGCAGAACTTCTCTCGTTACCGAATGACCAAACCACCCAGCCGAACCGAGTATACCTGGATACTCAATCTAGTATGCCTCTCAACCGAAGCATACCGTTCCCCCGTGCCCAGAGACTTCAAAACAAGTAAGGCTCAACAGTTCCGAATTACAAGCAGTATGGATAAATTCCTCTCCTTCTTCCTTCAACAGCACCCTGTTCAGTTTTTCCACTCACACCTTCAACAGCACCCTGTTCAGTTTTTCCACTCACAGTAATTACCACCTTCCCCCATCCACAGGTATCCATCCCCCTTGAGACATAGAACACCCCCCTTTTTATAGCAGAGGTTCCTCCCTCTCTACGCATCAGTCCACCGCCTTTATGAAAGGATAAGATTTTGTAAGCGGTGACCGCTTTGTCAAGATATTTGCCTTTAATAGAATCAGATTTGATATTTGCCTTTAATAGAATAAGATTTTCACAACATCGGACGGTGTCACTTTAATTTATGACAGATGGTACTTTAATTTAAATAGTATAAAACCATGATGATTTAAATATTACCTATTATTTTATGTCTTATAAAATATCCAGTTTAATCATAAGGTTTATGGGTTGAGTTTTATTAGTACACCTTTTGGGTTATATATATGTAACCATATGAATAAACTCAACTATATTTCTTAGTGAGTGTGTATTTCTTCTAATTACGAGAATTAGGTACTTAGTTACACCTTTGATAATTAATTCAGTTATCTTATAGACATTCTCCATGAATAGTCGATATATAGTCGATGTATATATATATACTTATACTAGTGCATTGTATATGATGCATGCATATGTAGCTATCACATGCATGCCTCACATGCATGCTAATATTGCTATGTTGTTCGGGTTTTGAGATGGGTTGTTACATACACCCCTCCTTCAAAGAACTTCGTCCCGAAGTTAAGGGTTTATAAAGTATATTGATAATTCCTTTAGAGTATGTAAGGATTGTATTATGTGATTGAATTTTCATTTATGATCGTGAGGACACTTTAAAATTTGAGATTTTGAACGCTGATAGATTTCCAATTTTAATAGTCATGCCTTGCCCAAACCAGGTTCCCAAGCTATTCTAAAATCACCCTATCCTTCCTAATCTCTTCCGCTCTCATCCTATCCGTCCTCTACTGGAGTATGCCATGGCATCAGCTATACTGACCTAACCATGCATAAACTCTAAGGATGGCAGCGTCGACTATATCGACCTGATTTCCCAGTAGGCATCCGGCAATCATCATCACACGTCTAGGGGAGCGTGACTCGCACAATCCTCCCATGATCCCAGGTTTTTAGAGGATAAACGGTGGGCAACACCTCCACCCCTCCCAGTAGAATCAGGGTTAATACCCTATCATGGAATCTCTTTGAGCCTTAATTGTTCTGAAGTTTCTGTCATCACGTGGTCATTTGGTAATGGATTTTATCTGCAATCATAAACACTTGACCATGCATTTATAACATGTGCATTAATATTTTCAAACAAAACACCTAGCATATGTATATTTCATACATGTCATTTAAAGTATAACATACCTTGCCATAATCTATTCATGTCATTAGCTTTCATATTTACCATATAATCATTCTTTCGTGTATCGCTTTGTGCATAAAACTCATGACTTTAAATTGCTAACTGACACTTGATATTGATCTTACGAGCACAAATCGTTATGTTCCAAACTTTCATTGATCTGCATGTGTTTGCTCAGTAACAACTAACTGGGTTATTGTCTTACTTGGTAACGAAATGCAACATATGGACAGTCATTAGCAAGGACAATTCTCAACTCCTTCTTTTAACAATACTGTTAATTGTTGTGTTCTTCTATATATAAATTGATTGAAATACCTAGCTCAAAAGTATGGTATGCAACATATTTGGGGAACATATTTTGAACTCAACATTTCCTTTAACAATAATACACCGAACATTGCTCTATGTTTTAAATGGTAGAACTCTTTCAATACCTTGGCCCTATGGTTGAATTTATGCTCATGGAACCTTTGCTCAGGTTGTATTCATCACTTATCTTATCGCTAAATTAGGTCTGAATGTTGCGTAGTATCCGATCCTATCGACTGTTCCACTACCAAGGACTTGATATTTATGCCAAGTGAACTACTGTTTCCAGATCTTTTGCCAGCGCACATTCCAGGGTCCGAACTTAAGTTCTATGCATTATACCAGTTATTTTTATGCCTCTATATAAATGAGTTAATGACTGTTGCAATTCTTAGTTAGTTCCTCATCACACGGCGTTTAATAGTAGTGGATTCCTTGTTGAATAATTGTGAATGGTATATATAACCGCTTGAGCTCAATTGGCTGGTATTGATATCATTTAAGAAGACAGTTTGAGGAGTGGGTCCCCTAGTAATTATAAAGGAGGATGACTAAACAAAATGAGTATCTAGAAGTTTGTAAGAATATAAACATCATTTACCACTTGTGTGTTACTGGAGCATAATTAATAATAAAACGAACTCATCCAAGCAAAATTTACAATTACCAGAGACTAATAATAATTAAAAGCATAATATCAAAATATTCAAGAAAGTACTTATCTCAAGAGAATACGTCAACTCCTTTTCGTTCAACTCTTCAAGGAGTTAATCTCGTGCATACTATCCTCATCAGGAAGTCCATATCATCATCGGCAGGAAAGGCCAGTTTGTATCATCAGGTGGAATATCCTTCAACCACTCTAGGTCAATGCTGCCAATGTCTGTGTGAAGCATCTCAAGAAACCGTTTTATTCTCCCTGCAAGACATTGTTCATCCCTCGGTCCTTGATGGCATCTGCAGTATCTTCAAGATTAGCATATCTGACTGCATCCCAATTCACAGCATCCTCGGTATTTGAGTCCCTTTCTCTTTTAATCTACAATCTTCTACATTTGTATTCTTCGTTATAGTTTCCCAATCAAATTTGTTCTTTCTACAGTTCCCGTCAATGTGATAATGGTTTATGTGATTGCTATTGCAAATGAAATGGAACTGTTAATTGGGATAATATGGAACATCGAAGTAATTGTCCTAACAAGAACATAACTAAAATTAACAGAATGCCTATCATAGAGATATGTTATAACTTGGATCATCACTAATATAGTTGAAATTGAGGTATATAAGAAGGAAAGGTCGAATTCGTCATATAAACTCAGATTTAAAATGCCACAAAGATTATAACTTGGCTACAGAGGCAGATACGAGCTCATCAGAGAGACTTTGCTTATTGGATCCAGGGACTTGATTTTGATTGCAGAGATTCAAGAGAACCAATACCACGACTTCTTGATATCGATTCTTCTTACTCATATATATTTGGACCATACCCTTTAACCATTCTTTCACTGGTACCTTCCAAGATTGAAACTTCTGAGAAATACCGCTGATGATTCCAAGTGCAAGGATTGATACTCCAACTGCCACTTCAGGAACCAAGTAATCTTCGACTTTCTTCCTTAACCTAGCTCGGGTTCCTTGTTAGAAAACCAAATATAGTGTAGTACAAGCAATATTTTCTAAACTTCAGATATTATTTGTGAGGTTAACAATACTTCTTTTAGATTTATTCTTCTATCAACAAATAATTGTACCTCAGAAATTAACCACAGTAGTAAGGAGAAAGCAGAGATCACAATACACAATAAGAGATACCAGAAATTAGGTCCAAGACCAGGGCAAAACCCAACCCAATCCTTCTTAGAGAGATCCTTCAAAATATGTAAAGACAAGGACTATACTGACCCAAGAAGACTTCCACAAGTGCAAGGTTTCCACAATTGAATGTCCTATAAAGATCCCAAAGGAAAGGTTGATTCTCTCACAAGACTGGAATGTACCCTTCCTATACAACAATAGATCCAGATCTTCAGGTTCTAAAGCTCGGAGAAACTGGTGGAGTGTTGAATTCCCCAGCAAATCAGAAACCCCTGGGTAAAGCCTTTAATTTGCTCTGCAACAGGTGTCACAAAATGACATTGAACCAGCAGTTTAACATATCGATGTCGATTCTTACTGTTTACAACCAAGTCCCTGACTTATGAAGTCATTATAAAATGAGAATAGAAACATCAAATACGGAAGAAACATTGATAACTTGGTGAGCATTGAGATGAAAGACAAGAAAAGTTCTGTTCTGTAGAATGTAATTTTTTTGTACCACAGGAGATTTATACAAGTTGTTGTAGAGCTTGTTCTTTACCAACAGATGAATCTTATAGGAAAACGAGTAGCTAGTTTTATAAAAAAAAACACGTCAGTGAGATGCCACATTGACAATGAACTATATTGACACGAGGAGGAACATATTTTATTTATCATAGATATAAGTTTGCAATCACCTGAATCTTGAGAACCCCTTTGAATCTATTGTATACCTGCAATATATGCATTGAAATTTCTTTTTGAAAACCATACACTATAACTTCACTTCATAAACATTAAACATGAATGATATAAATTCTCCTAGGAATGAATAATGTCAATTCAGAGAAACACTGAGTTACTTGATAGTTCATTCCTCGGGGATGTGAAAGAAGTGAAATTGGAATAATCAGGTATCTCCTACAATAATAATATAGTTTGAAAATTTCTGGTCTTCTTGTTATTGTAGAAACATCAGACTCGGTGAGAACACAAACAAGAACAGTTGTGTAATAATAATTGTGCAAAGTGTGAATTTTTGTGATACGAGTCATTGCATTAGACTAACAATATACCAATAGTTATGCACTTGGAACTTGTCAAGGCCAGCTTCAAGTTAAAAGGTCCACAACTAATAATTCCGATTGTGAATGCAAGTGCATGCTTGTGATATGACCCAACGCTTATGAGCAGCTACTGTGTTCATTGTTAATCATTTGCATGCACGTAATATAATTCTCAAGCCCCAATAGCAGAATACATTAATTATGTGATAATGTGCATTGTACACAATCAATGAGTCTCTGGTACCAACAACTAAAATTGTTTGTTTAGACCCAACAACAATAGCAGTCTAGATCAGAAACCACTCGAACAATAGTAAATACATATATTTATGTTTTTCTATAGTACCTCTTCTTAGAATCAAAACTGAAACTGAATAGTTAATTAAGAAGAAGTTCTAAGGCCAACACTTTGACAGAATGCTTATGTGCATCCAGAAATCCTAACTATAAACACAAATTAACGGTGACATACCCACCAACAATAGCAGTCTGTTTGAGAAACCATAACAATCATTCATATCATATAATTGAAAATTCTAATGAACACTTTGACAAACTGATTATGCTCATACAGAGCCCCTAAGTCCTAATTATAACAACATACATGAGCCAGTAACTTGGCTCAGATTCAAGCCACAGGTTTTTTTTTTTTACTGATCCTCAATTATTATTGGGTCTGAAATCAATGCAGGCATGTTAAGATATAGTCTTTAATGATCAGGCATCATGTTGATGCTTGGGTCAACTATTACTTTCAAATGTCATTTTTTTTTTGTAATTCATGTTACTTACCTCCCTAGAGTTTGTCCTTTGCCCAGATGAATCATGCTTTCGTGGAGGTGAGGGTGATCTTGTAGCTTCATCATCGTCAATCTCCAGATTACCCGACTCCAGCAATACAGCAATTTGCTCCACACGAGTCTGCTCAAAATTTGTACCACCACACAGGCAGTAATATCACTTAATGCCACCATTCAATCATCTTTTGTAGTGTCACAGCTCTTCCCAGTTGTGTGAAAATCAGACATGGTAGAAATAAAGTAAAAACAAGCCCGTTGAGACGCTTGCGATTGCTGGGAGTTAATATGTTGACGTACTTCGTAGCCATGACGAACCCAAGGAAACACATCACAAACACCTTTGCAATGGGTAAGACTGCAAACTTTAGCATTTTAAAGACGGATTCCGAGTGGTTCCCCATTGTTAGAATCATTGCTGGAAGAAATCCTTGGAATATAGAAATAGAATTGATCTGTTTTCAGATCACCTTTGCCGGTAACTCTTTACTTCATGCTAATCTCCTTCAGTCCAATCCAAACACTCTTTGACTAATTTCCACTAGAAGCTGAGACGGATACACAGCACGGTCTCAGCTTCCAGCAGTCGTGATTCTAAACAACCATCAACCGTGCCAAAATGCAAATAAATCTATTTCCTCAACAACGGACCAGAGCGGAGCCTGAATCATGTTCATTCTGCTTCAGCTATCGGCCGAATATCTTAAATGAATGACGAACAGAGCACTCTGTTTGATTCAAATTGAAGCGATGCTGTTCCTGGATTTCTTCTGTGCGAAGGGACGAAAATCAAAAAAAAACTTTAAGACTCCGCAACAATTACTCCGGAAAATCTCTGCAATCCTCCGGTTGTTGCGAAAATGTTTCCAATATGACGACTTGAAAGTTTGCGAACTTTTACAATGCCTCGAATGTTGCAGGAAAACTGTCGAGCATGGCAGCATTCCTGAATATTTTCTGTAGCAGAGCACCCCGGAAAACGCCGAAAGATGTCGAAAATTTTACAGCATTCGAAATATATGGAGTTCACTGCACTTCTTTTACGATATTTCGCATCTAGATCCCGCTCTGAAAAGCCTCGATATGAATCGCGTGCGCCAGCTTTCCATATTAAATCTATGCAGGTTTCTCAGTCAAAGGTTATTCGTCTTGCTGCTCTCTGGATTAAGCCATACGATGATTGGCACGCGGCATTCCCTGAGTAGGAAAAGCCGTACGATCTTCGTCCCACAGTGAGATCGGCTGCACACCGGCCATCGGACTTGTGGCAATTCATATAAATACCATTGAGGATGTCGCGAGTTCGACCAACCGCAGGCTGAAGCTAAAAATAAGCTAAGGCGGTGCTCTACAGCACTCCAAAGTTACTTTTGAAATATCGGCGTATAATGACTCATAAGAGCCCACGGGGCACGTAATTCTTTACGCGTCCATTAACTACCAAACTCACGCTTTATTTTAACACGCAATCGTTTAGCTGGCATCAAATTTATGTAATCTGGCGTGTTAATACACCAGTGGTTGAGATACAATGGATTTCGATTTTTTTTTTTTTTTTTTTTTTAATAAATCTAACCGAACGCAGGGCCAGTGCCAATGTTAATTCTTTCCAGAATTTATCCCCATGTGAAAGCTTTGTGTGCTCTGCCACACTACATTAATCTTTTTCATTAACAGTCCTATTTTTTTTTTTCCAGCGACTCTGTTAAATGACTGAAGTGCTCTTTTCATTGATGCAAATTTCTCTCAAATTCTTTACCGTCGATGATTTCTTGATATAATATGTTTTTTTTTTTATCTCAGATGCTGAAGCATCAACGCTCACTCCTAGAACTTCGTAATACTCTGCGTCCTTGGCCATTCTTTAACTAACGAAAGAACGAGATATCACAACAGAGTATGGTTGAATTATCATTGTATGCTTGCCCAGCTATGAGATTTCTTTACTAGCATTGATGCCTATCATCATGTGCTACTGTTGAAGGTTTTCACGGGCTGAATTGTGCAGGAGGAGTTTAGAAAGATTTGTCTGGCATAAAACCAGCATGTAACATCTCCTGGACTACTTGCATTGCTGCCTGTATATTTCTTCCCTTCTTTACTAGTGCTACAACAACAGCTTTTTCCTTTTAAAGTGACCTCAAGTGCTGGACATCTCTTTCAAGACATCAACCTCATCGTAAGTCAAGCATGAGAGCAATCCATATACTTTGATATCTCATTGAGAAACCATTTCTGAACAATTTGGTACTTTGTCCATTGATCATACTAGCACACAGGCATTCCATTTGACACTGCACATGCTAAAAAAATTCTTCATGCGGGCTTCCTTATTAGGCACACAGTGCTGAAACACACTCACCCTAATAGTTCTGATGTCCTCTTTCAATGGTGAGGAATTTCCTAAGCCAAAGTGCTTCTCAAATTAGGCTATATCTCTACACTTGAAATCAGCCTCTTAGCATCATGTGTTACTGCTTAGATTCAATAAATGATTGCCAGAAATATGGGACATAATGCCCTCCTTTAGATAGATTTATTGTTGCGCCTCAATTTCTGTGATAATTTTTCCAATCTGCTGTATGCTGAAGGGACAAACACTGGTTATAGCAATGGTTTGTTTGCTGCCTGGTCACCACATATTTATATGTACTTGCATTAGGCTTGCAGTTATCATCCTTCATCTCTTTGAATTTCAGCAAAGCAGCATTTGTCAGGCCTGCTCTACCATACTGAGTTATAATGATAGTCCATGTATTAGCTGTAATAGGGCAACTTTCGCTCCTCATATATGCTAACAGGCCTCTCATATACCTGAAATCTTTTGCACTGCCTGTGATTTTGATGGCCATGTTGTATGTGTCAGTAGTATGGCAGTAGCCAGACTGCTGCCCGACCCAGGAGAAAAATCTTAGCGCAATATATCCATGTTTCTGGCAGCTGTGCAAAACAGCAATCACAAGAGGTGGGGTGAAGGTCACCTCGCTTTCTTGTAGAGCTTCTTCTATTTAACTCCTTCCAATACCAGAACTGTCATAAAAAAAATTCCAGAATTCTGAAAACTTCAATTGCATAAGCAGTCAGTGCCTTATTTTAGGAGATATAAGCTTTGGGACTGTCCTGGCACTAATTTGCATCATATTAAATTGTCTGAAACATAACTACTGCAACATTGTTAAGGAGATGAATTTTGCACCACCTTATTTTGGTAAATTTAAATCTTTTAACAAACTTAACAGGTCCGAAAGTTGAACCAGCTCTGATACCATATGTAATGACTGTCCTAAGTTAAAGAAGTTCTTACCGAAACTGTAAAGATTAATGAAGCTGTGAAACTGTATTAATTGATTTGATGGAGTACTTACCTGATTTGCTACGGCTGTTGCGCTGATCTGCTGCAGAACTTCTCTCGTTACCGAATGACCAAACCACCCAGCCGAACCGAGTATACCTGGATACTCAATCCAGTATGCCTCTCAACCGAAGCATACCGTTCCCCCGTGCCCAGAGACTTCAAAACAAGTAAGGCTCAACAGTTCCGAATTACAAGCAGTATGGATAAATTCCTCTCCTTCTTCCTTCAACAGCACCCTGTTCAGTTTTTCCACTCACACCTTCAACAACACCCTGTTCAGTTTTTCCACTCACAGTAATTACCACCTTCCCCCATCCACAGGTATCCATCCCCCTTGAGACATAGAACACCCCCCTTTTTATAGCAGAGGTTCCTCCCTCTCTACGCATCAGTCCACCGCCTTTATGAAAGGATAAGATTTTGTAAGCGGTGACCGCTTTGTCAAGATATTTGCCTTTAATAGAATCAGATTTGATATTTGCCTTTAATAGAATCAGATTTGATATTTGCCTTTAATAGAATCAGATTTTCACAACATCGGATGGTGTCACTTTAATTTATGACAGATGGTACTTTAATTTAAATAGTATAAAACCATGATGATTTAAATATTACCTATTATTTTATGTCTTATAAAATATCCAGTTTAATCATAAGGTTTATGGGTTGAGTTTTATTAGTACACCTTTTGGGTTATATATATGTAACCATATGAATAAACTCAACTATATTTCTTAGTGAGTGTGTATTTCTTCTAATTACGAGAATTAGGTACTTAGTTACACCTTTGATAATTAATTCAGTTATCTTATAGACATTCTCCATGAATAGTCGATATATAGTCGATGTATATATATATATATATATACTTATACTAGTGCATTGTATATGATGCATGCATATGTAGCTATCACATGCATGCCTCACATGCATGCTAATATTGCTATGTTGTTCGGGTTTTGAGATGGGTTGTTACAGGTGACACTTGTCATGTCATGCATAATTAATTATTTTTTTATAATTCAATAGCTTGATTATTCACCCACCCATGTGTCATTCTCACATCAAGGGTCTCCCAAAATTATTTACTTAAATTTTTATTTAAAACTAATATTTTCCTCACCTCAACAAGATTCCTATTTCTTCTCCTAGTTGTCTCTTTATTCCCCCCTTTTATTCCTTAATTTGTGTTCATTACTTGAAGTCAATTAATGAGTCAAGATTTTATCCCCAATCTACTCCCTAATTTAACTCAGGTTATCTCCTAGATGGATATTCTTATGTTGGTTGTTGACACATGGAGCTTCTCTACATTTCTCTAAATTTAATTTATTATTCTTATTTTAATTCACCTTCCTCTTTTCTTAATTAGGTTTAAATTAATTTAGGATTAATCTTTATCCTTACCATTATGTTTGTCTTTCCCCTTTTTCCTAATTAAACCACATAATCTTCCTAGTATTTTCCAAAATGGGAAGGGTAGAGTTTTTAAGGTACTCTATTTTAATTCTTCCTATGATCCTCCTTATTCCAAGTTTTATTTTTGATTTAATTACATTGGTTTCTAATCATCATTTACCCTTGATGTAAATTTACCTAGTTTTCATTCCTTGCTTATATTTATTTATTATTATTTATTTTTAATGATTCCAAGGATGCCAAGTTTGGTTGTGCCCTTCAAGAACTTCCCTAGAAGTTCCAAGGGTGCCACACCTAATAGTTTATTCGTGATGCCAAGGGTGCTAGTTTGGTTTTGCCTTTCAAGAACTTCCCTAGAAGTTCCAAGGGTGCCACACCTACTAGTTTATTTGTGATGCCAAGGGTGCCAAGCTGGTCGTGCCCTTCAAGAAATTCCCCTGAAGTTCCAAGGGTGCCACACCACTTGCCCTTCAAGCATCCATTGACTACGAGGGGAAAGTATAGTGCAACATCATAAACTACTATCATCTCCTATGTTGCCTGCTATAGTGAGACTAATGGTGTTGGGGATCAAGGAATCCGCCTTGATTCGTGCCCCCCGGTAAAGTCCTCATGAGCGACCCAACTTTGGGACCTGCCCTCATGGCATCGTGATCTTCAAGGCGAAGGTGTTTCAACCCTTCCAACCCAAGTCACGGCGGGAGTGCTAGTGCGTGAGATCAGGGACTCTGTCCCACCCCTCCCATGTAGTTCCATCCACCTGTACAACCCCATCACCCATATGTGGGTCATTCGGTCAAGCAACTAGTCTGTGCTTGCAACCATTAACATATCATCAGAATATAGTTAAACATATATGGCAGATTTCAAGATCGACTTAGACTTTAAAAGATAAAATAATATGAATTTTCATCAAACCAAGTGTCATCGACATGTCATATGCGAGTGCCTCTGATGGTTTCCTGCCATACTCAATAATCATCAGTAACAAGGTTTCTCAATGTTAGTCATTATCATAATAGCATCATTAACAATTCTTGGTCATTCACATCATTGTCCATTGTAAGTCTGAACTAAAGGAAGTAGGTAACATAGGGAACACATCCCTCATGGCTATCATCAATAATCATCAATGGAAACATACATATTCATTAAGCTATCAACATCGTAACATCGTAGAAATATACCTATCCATCAATTTATCATCATTATGCTTTTAGTAGAGCGCATACATATTCTTTACTACCCTCATCATAAATTCAAATAGAGACCAACTTAACTATTTAATGTTGCAATCATCAGAATACTGATAGATACGATACATAACCATTCATGCTATCATAATATCAATGGAAAGCATTCATAAACATCACAACCATGACTATCTCAATCGCTAATAATAGTGTCATGTGTCCGAATCCTCAACCTGAGGTCCTCAAAGAATAAAGTGTCTAAGATAATGTCATATTAAGGTCAGGAGACTAGAGTGGGCACTACACAGGTGAAGGTAAAATCGTTGAATTTTCACCTCACGATGTTGTAATTAAGGACCTAAGAGATCCTAGACAGATTTTAGCTACTGGCATTGTTGATGATTCTACAAGGTTGTATAAGTTTCACAACTTTGGGTCATCAAATATTCCCTTGGTATTTGTTGCTCATACTGATGAAGTGAACAAACTTTGGCATGAGTGATTTGGTCACTTAAACTATCGCTCTCTTCAGAATCTTTGTAAAGAAAATATGGTGACAGGTCTTCCAATGGTATCTTGCAGAGATGGTGTTTGTTTCGGATGTGTACTCGGAAAACATCATCGGGACAGTCTTGAAAAACGTGCCTCTTGGCACGCCTTAGCGCCTTTACAGCTTGTGCATAGTGATTTATGTGGTCCACTTCTAGTTGTTTCATTCTCTGGCTAGAAGTATTTCTTAACTTTCATTGATGATTTCTCCAGACGCACTTAGGTATACTTCTTAAAACTCAAGAGTGAAGTATTTAACATATTCTTGGCCTTTAAGGCCTTTGTTTAAAAACAATTGGACATCAAATTCTTAAGCTAAGATCTGATAATGGCGGAGAATATGTTAACAACAAATTCATCAACTTTTGCACTGAGAATGAAATTCAAATGCAACATACTGTTCCATATACTCCACAACAAAATGGTGTAGCTGAAAGGAAGAATCGCACCTTAAAGGAAATGGCTAATTGTATGCTTCAATCTAAAGGAATTAGTCTTAATTATTGGGCAGAAGCAATTAACTGTGCAAATTACATAATAAATCGCACTCCTACTAAGGTTTTAAAGAATATCACTCCAGAAGAAGCATGGAGCTCAATTAAACCAGATGTAAGTCACTTTCGTGTTTTTGGAAGTGAAGCATGGGCCCATATTCCAGATGAGAAACATAAAGCTTTAGAACTTAAGAGTGAAAAATGTATTTTTGTTGGATATTCTGAAGATGTCAAAGGATATAGACTTATTCCACTTAAGTCCAAAAATGTTATCATTAGAAGAGATGTAAAGTTTGCTGAAAATATATCGGCCTACGAGCCTAGTTCGGCGGATGTGCCACCTCTCCCTATCTCTTCTACTTTTGAAAATATTTCTTCTTCAGATGATGAAAGCGAGGATGAAAATCCTCTGCCACCTTCTCAGGATCCTCCGTCAGCTCCTTAGCTTCCAAAATGGGTCCATGCTACTCGGGATGCAGCAGGTGATCTTGCCGGTGATCCTACATATCAGCGACGTACACGTTCTCAGTTTGATAGAGCCTCTTCTTTACTGGCTCAAGCTTCAGTGAATTATGATCCTGACACCTTTGTAGAAGCTTCAGGCCATCCAGATTGGGAAGCAGCTATGAATGAAGAATATCATTCATTATTGGCAAATGATACATGGGATCTTGTTCCTCTACCAAAGGGACAAAAACTTGTTAGATGCAATGTTATGAAACCAGCTCAAGAAAAGATAGAAAAGAAAGATCAACGCCTTAGAATTCAGCCTCTTCGAGGGGGCAACCTTCTTTACATTACATAAATGAACAATTCTTGGATGATACAAATGACAAAACCTCCTTTCTATATATAGGAGTCTAAGGAGTCACAATATAATCCAGCCGACCTAACAATAATAATATAAAGCCACAAAAATAATAATAGAGGGATTCTATGGGGCACAGAAATAACAATATGTGGGTAATAGGGGCACAACAATATGAATAAGGGGTATAACTACAATAGTAATGGGGTAATCACTAGTATTATAGGGACCCAACATGCCCCTCTCCTTCAAAAAAAGTGTTGTCCTCAACGATTGAGCAGTTCTGGATACTTCTGCATAAAATTCTCATCCTCCCATGTGGAATCTTCAGCGGATAAGTTCTTCCACTTGATAAGATACTCTGAAATTGATCGATTTCGTAGCTGCCGAGTTCTTGTTTCTGTGACTGCTTCCGGTTCCAATATAATTTTTCCTTCCTCGTCAAGTTCTGGCAATATTGTTTGAACTGGGAGCTTGTCGCCTATAACCTTCTTTAAACATGAAACATGGAAAACTGGGTGCAATCGAGAAGCTGCAGGAAGCTCCAATTTGTATGCCATAGTACCAATCTTTTCCCACACCTTGTACGGACCATAATACTTTGGTGATAATTTATTATCCTTCTTAGCTTGCTTTAGGGACATTTGCTTATATGGTTGTAGCCGTAGGAATACCCAATCACCTACATCAAAACTTCTTTCACTGCGATGTTGATCTGCCTGTTGTTTCATTCTATTTTGTGCCAACACGAGGTTATCCTTTAAGAGTTGGAGGACTTGTTGTTGATGTTCGATGTGATGTTCCACTGCTTGAACCTTAGAATTTTCTCTTAAATATGATGTGATTGATGGTGGTTGGTACCCATAAAGTGCCATAAATGGGGTCATTTTTGTTGCTGTATGGAAGGAAGTGTTATACCACCATTCAGCCAGAGGCAACCATTTGACCCATTGTGTCTGTTTATCAGATACAAAGCAACGAAGATATCCTTCCAAACATTTGTTTACTATCTCAGTTTGCCCATCAGATTGAGGATGATAAGATGAGCTATGAGCTAACTGAGTACCAAGACAAGAAAATAATTCTGTCCAAAAATTTCCAGTGAAAATGGGATCTCTGTCACTTACAATAATCTTTGGGTTTCCATGTAGCTTTTGAACTGTTTCCATAAATGCAGTAGAAACTGTACTGGCTTTAAATGGATGTGATAATGCACAAAAGTGTGCATACTTGGTAAGTCTGTCAACTACCACCATGATGACACTCTTTCCCTCAGACTTGGGTAAACCTGTGATAAAATCCATTGAAACCTCCTCCCAACGTTGGCTTGGAATGGATAAAGGTTGTAATAGACCCGGTGTCTTAATTGTTTCAACTTTATTTTGTTGGCAAACCAAACATTCCGCCACAAACTTTTGAATATTTGATTTAAGGCCATCCCAAAAAAATTCCTTCTTAACCTTGTGGTAAGTTTTTAAAAATCCTGAGTGCCCTCCTAAGGGAGAAGTGTGCAATTCCATAAGAATCTTTTGTTTTAGCTGGGAATTCTTACAGAGGTATAAGCGATCTTTGTACCATAACGAATCATTTTTCCAGCTAAATGTATCAGAAGTACTTGAATCTTGTTGTAGTTTTCGAATAAGTGCCCACACTTCTTCGTCATTCTTCCATTCCTCCTTTGCTTCGTTTATCCAATTTGGTTGGATAATAGAAATGGCACACAACAATGCTTCCATATCCTCATCCTTTCTTGAGAGTGCATCTGCCACCACATTTTGCTTCCCTTTTTTGTAGATGATTTCAAAGTCATAACCCAACATCTTTGTGACCCACTTTTGTTGCTCTTTAGAGGATAATCTTTGTTCTAAAGAGTATTTAAGGCTATCATGATCCGTTTTTACCTTGAAGTGTCTTCCCATTAGGTAGGGTCGCCATTTCTTAAGTGCATGGAGTATTGCCAACATTTCCTTTTCATAAATAGCTTTGCTTAAAAACTTTCCCTTGATTGGACGACTTTCAAAAGCAATGGGTCTTTCATCTTGCATTAGAACAACACCAATTCCATTTCCTGAAGCATCACATTCCACAATAAAGGTTTTTGTGAAGTCCGACGTAGCTAAGACTAGTGCTTGGCACATTGCCTCCTTAAGATGTTTAAAGGCCTTTGTTGCTTCCGGAGTCCATGAAAATGAATCTTTCTTCAATAATGTTGTTAGAGGTGCTGCTATTCTCCCATAATTCTTAACAAACTTGCGATAATACCCTGTCAACCCAAGAAATCCTCGCAGATGCTTTATGGATGTGGGGATTTTCCATTCCTTAATGGCTTTAATTTTGCTAGGGTCTACCTTAACTCCTTCATGAGATACAATATGACCCAAATATTCCACCTCCTGGACTCCAAAGAAACATTTGGATCTTTTTGCATATAATTGTTTCTCCTCCAATAGTTGTAGCACCTTGTCAACATGTTCAACATGATCCTTCCAAGACTTGCTGTAGATTAGTATATCATCAAAAAATACTAACACAAATTTTCTAAGGAATGGTTTGAAAATTGAATTCATCAAACCTTGAAATGTTGAAGGTGCATTGGTAAGGCCAAAAGGCATGACCAAAAATTCATAATGACCCTCATGAGTTCTAAATGCCGTTTTCGGAATGTCTTCAATCTTCATTCTGATTTGATGATATCCCGAACGAAGATCCAACTTGGTGAAGTAAATTGATCCATGCAATTCATCCAGTAATTCATCAATGACATGAATGGGGAACTTATCTTTAATAGTGAGCTTGTTGAGCTCCCTATAATCTGGACACATGCGCCATGATCCATCCTTCTTGTGCACCAATACTACTGGAGCTGAGAAAGAACTTTGACTCGGTTGAATTATACCAGCCTCTAGCATTTCTGCAACCATACGTTCAATTTCACTTTTTTGGACATATGGATATCTGTACGGCCTGATGTTTGGAGGAACACTTCCTGGAATCAGATGAATAGCATGATCATGATCACGCATAGGTGGGAGACCTTTGGGAGTCTCAAATACCTTGGAATGATTGTCCAGGACTTTTTGGAGATCTGGAGAAATAGATGATTCCAATGTGGAAACATCTAGCGAACATAATTGTGCAATTACACCTCTTTGCTCCTTTTTTAGAAGCTTTGTCATGCCATTAGAGCTGATTATCTTTCCTGGTTTCCCTGCAATACCCCTTAATTCAACTTCCTTTCCTTCCACAGAAAATTTCATGAAAAGTTCTTGAAAATTAAAAGCTATTGTACCCAAGGATTGTAGCCATTGGACTCCTAGTACAACATCAACACCTCCCATTGGAATGGAAAGCATTGGGCTAGTCAATACATATTCTCCCATGGATAGCTTGATATTATGGCACTTTCCAGAGCAATTTATTGTTCCTCCATTTGCAATCATCACTTGACACTCTGGTGCTGGATATAGGAAGCAATTCAATTCTTTTGCTACCCTACAATGAATAAAATTGTGGGTGCTTCCTGAATCAATCAACACTATTACCTTTTTCTTCTTGATTTGTCCTTCTATCTTGATGGTTTGAGGAGTGGTAATTCCCGCCAATGCATTACAAGATATGGTCGGATTTATTTGTTCTTCATCTAGGCTTTGTTCCTGGAATATATCCTCTTCTTTTGACCTTTCTTGCTCCTTTTCTTCTTCCTCTTCACAATCTATGTAGAATAATTTCTTCTCAGCACACTTATGACCTTTTGTGTATTTGCTATCACAATTGTAACAAAGCCCTTTTGCTCTTTTTTCTTCCAATTGTTGTGGTGTCAACCTTGTAGGTTGTGGAAGACTATGGGCAACAACACTTCCGTCTTTATAGTTGTGAATGGTATGCTTCCTAGTTGCCATAATTTTGCTTTCCATTTTTCTTGCTAACCTGAATGCCTTCTCTAATGAATCAGGTTCCCAAAGGCGCACATCATGTTGGATATTATCCTTTAAAGACCCTATGAACACATCAATCCTATGCTCCTCTGGAATATCTTTTACCCTTATGTTCAATTTTTGGAACTCCTCAATGTGCTCCATTATTGAACCCTTTTGTTTGAGACTTATCAATTGGCTAAAAAAAGTGTTGCTTTTTGTATCCTCATAATGTGCTATCAATTTTTCCGTAAAAATTGCCCAAGTGATAAACTGTTTACGAGAACAAAGCCATTGATACCATACAAACTGATTTGGTTCCAAATATAAAGTTGCCATACGTACCTTTTGTGTGTTTTGCACATTATTGAGATCGAAGAATTGCTCCATCTGTAATATCCATGTGGCGGGATCCTTGCCATCAAACTTCCTCATATCGATTTTTGGAACATGGTGAGTCTTCGATCCAACATTAGAGTCTATGGAATCATGATTAACATTTCTTTTGTTCTCATCATGAGTTTCCTTTAGTACTCTTTCACCCTTAGTGACCATTTCTTGTAGCAACTTATCCATCTTATCATCCATGCCATTCATTTTAGCTTCCATGCCATTCACCTTAGCTTCCATGCCATCCATCTTAGCTTCTACACCTTTCTTTAAACCGTCCATCTTAGCTTCTACATCTTTCCTTAAACCATCCATTTTAGATTCTATTGCTTTTTGTGCAAGTGACACTCGTTGCACTTGTTCTTGTAATTTTGATATATCATATAGCATTTCTTCTTCTTCTTCATGAGTCATGCTAGAGCTTTCAGGCTCCTTACTAGGCGTTTGCATTTTCTTTCCTCTGGGCATCAGTTACCGATAATAATTCTCTAATATGCCCTTTGAATTCCTTCAAAATAAATTTTCAAACCAAGCTTAAGCAAAAATTAAAGAAAATCTACACACCTTTTTTCACTTTGTAGGAGCTCGATATTGCCTCCGATGTATCTCTGTACTTTCTGATTATCTAGTTCTGAATTTGTGACCTGTAGTAGCCCTCTGTGTCCTCTTTCCAATGCCACAAGTCTGACTCAAATTGGATTCTCCAAGGAAGAGTTATGCGAAATCTCCCACAGTGACTTGATTATAGACTAGTTCAGTAGAGCGAACTTGTACAACGTGCCACGTGTCACTGTTTCAACCTTTGACTCTGAAAAATATATAAAAGAAAACTACAGTCCGTCCTCTTTCTGTTACTTCTTACGAAATTTCAATCCGATGCTCAGAAAGAAAGTTATGACGATTTTCCCCAGGTCACCTGTTTTGAGTGTAATTCAGGAGTCTGCAAAAAGACCAACTTCCTCAGATCATATCTCCGAAAATATCGCGCGAAAATATCTGAAATTCGGACCCAAGGTTCAGCGCGATTTCTTCTCAAATGGGTTTTTTTTGCGACTTCTGAAACGCCACAGAAAAAAAGTTATAGCGAAAATGCCACTATGACCTGTTTGGAGCAGCGAAACCCTAGAATCCAAAGCTCTGATACCAAATGTTATGAAACCAGCTCAAGAAAAGATAGAAAATAAAGATCAACGCCTTAGAATTCAGCCTCTTCGAGGGGGCAACCTCCTTTACATTACATAAATGAACAATTCTTGGATGATACAAATGACAAAACCTCCTTTCTATATATAGGAGTCTAAGGAGTCACAATATAATCCAGCCGACCTAACAATAATAATATAAAGGCACAAAAATAATAATAGAGGGATTCTATGGGGCACAGAAATAACAATATGTGGGTAATAGGGGCACAACAATATAAATAAGGGGTATAACTACAATAGTAATGGGGTAATCACTAGTATTATAGGGACCCAACATGCAAATGGGTTTACAGAACCAAGTATGGACCAGATGGGAAAGTTGATAAATATAAAGCTCCTCTTGTTGCTAAGGGTTTTTCACAAGTTGAAGGCATTGACTACACTGAAACCTTCTACCCTGTTGCCAAAACGAACTCTATCTGCCTTGTTCTTTCCCTTGCTGCCTCTTTCAAATGGGAAGTCCATCAGATGGATGTTAAATCTGCCTTCTTGCATGGGGACTTGCATGAAGAAATCTATATGGAACAACCTATTGGCTTTATACAAACAGACTCCAGCCTTGTATGTCGGCTTAAGAAATCCCTTTATGGTCTCAAGCAAGCTCCTCGAGCTTGGTATGCCAAAATGGATAACTTTCTTTTAGAAAATGGCTTTTCTAGGTGTCATTCTGACAATACTGTCTACACCAAGAAAGTGGGAAAGTCTCTTATCATTCTTGTTCTTTATGTTGATGATTTTATCCTGACTGGTAGTGATCCCAACCTTATAAACCATGTGAAGTCTAGCCTTAAAAGGAAGTTTGAAATGACAGACTTAGGACACTTACATTATTTTCTTGGTCTTCAAGTCTTGCAATCCAAGGAAGGTATTTCCCTTTCCCAGTCCAAGTATGCCTGTGATATTCTACGCCATTTTCACATGGAAGACTGTAAGCCAGCTCCTTCTCCCTTTCAGTCTGGAGTCAAACTTTCAGTCACTTTTACTTCTTCTTAAGTTGATGCTACCTTATACCGTCAACTTGTAGGAAAACTTTTGTATCTAACTCATACTCGTCCTGACCTTTCCTTCGCTGTTGGCCTTGTTGCTCGGTTTATGCAAAACCTACATGAAAGTCATTGGAAAGCAGCTAAAAGAATACTTCGTGATGTTCGAGGTACAGTTCAGTTTGGGATTCATTATAGTGCCAAAGCAGCTCCTCTATTGGTAGGTTTCATTGATTCCGATTGGGCTGGTGACCCTGATGATCAGAAGTCTACTGCAGGTTATGTGTTCACTCTTGGTTCATGACCTATTACATGGGCTTGCAAGAAACAAGGTGCCATTTCTCTTTCTTCAGCAGAAGCAGAGTATCGTGGTGCCGTAGAAGCTAGTAAGGAAGCCTTGTGGCTTCGTCAGATCCTGTCAGAGTTTGACTTTCAGTAGCAGCATCCGACTACACTTTGGTGTGATAATCAAAGTGCCATTCAACTATGCAAAGATCTAGTCCAACATCAGCGCAGCAAACACATTGAACTGCACATGCACTTCATCAGAAAACTCATTCACGACCATATTCTTGAAGTGCAATATTGTTCAACAGATGATCAAGTTGCAGACATCTTTACAAAGGCTCTCATAGAGGCAAAGTTTACTAAACTTCGATTTATGGTTGGAGTTCAGGAAGTTGTCACTAAGGGGGGATAGGCTCTAGTACCTCCTTCCTTCTCCTATTGTGTCATATTTGTAAATCCTTCAATCCTATCCCAAGTTGTTCTTAAGGGGGGATGTTAGGATATTCCGACACATAGGAAATAGTTAAGTATAACTTGGTCTAGTATAGAGTTAGGTAAAATGTGTTTCTTTACTATGTACATTTTGTAACTTACAATTCGACGATCACGATATGTAGTGATCCGACGGTTCATTCTCTCCTCAGTATTACCGACACTTGATCTGTGGCTTAACACCCGATTGGTCCATGATCTCTATTTAAAGAGCATGGAGGGTCATTTGTAGGTTAACCGTCCATGAGAGAAGCTTATATAAATTTTCATTCTTTTATTAATAAATTGCCTGAAGTAGCCGCGTTGGCTCAGGCCGTGGACTGTTTCCCTCTTTGAGGGTTCTAATGTTATGCTCTTAACCTGCAAAGTAATACCCAAACACAGAATATGCGAAGAAAAGATACCTAGAACATAGAATATGCGAAGAAAAGATACCCAGAACACAGAGTAGCAATGATTTTATTATTCAGAGAGAGATGTTCACAGGCCTCTTCGAGGGGGCAACCTCCAATAGAGCAGAGCTCGATTACAAAAACAAAACACGATACTCCTCGCAGGGAGTCTCTATCCTTTATATATGACTCATACATGCAATACCACGGGCCAATACCGTGGGTTTTATTAATACCATCTATCTAATACTACCGCCCATTTGCAACTAACTGTGGTCCCGTCATTAGTTGCGGGTTAACCACTTACAAATATTAATATGGTCTTTATTGACTCTTGACTATGACGTGATCCCATGACATAAATAAGGGGGTTAGGGTGGGACCCTAACATGCCCTCCCCCTTAAGACTAGCCTTGTCCTCAAGGCTGAAGCTGCGGAAACTGCTGAAGAATAGTGGCTGGTTCCCAAGTTGCATCTTCCGGAGAGGTGTCTTTCCATTTGACGAGGACCTCCTTAATCATGCGGCCGCGCAGGTGCTTGTCTCGTGTGTCTAGAACCTGTTCGGGTTGAAGCCAGATTGACCCTTCTTCGTCTAATTCAGGTAGACTGGTTTGAACTCGACAATTGTTCCCAATCACTTCCTTGAGGCACGATACATGGAAAACGGGATGGATTTTTGCCGTAGGGGGCAAAGCCAACTTGTAAGCCACTTCTCCAATGCGCTGAAGTACTTGGTATGGTCCATAGAATTTTGGAGCGAGCTTTTGACAACCATTATCTTTGAGTGAGGTTTGCTTATATGGTTGCAGCCTCAAAAAGACCTGATCCCCTTCTTGGAATTGGCGCTCTGAGCGATGTTGGTCGGCCTGTTGCTTCATGCGGTTCTGAGCTTGATGAAGATTCTCGCGAAGATGGGCGAGCATGGTTGCGCGGTGTTGTAGGAGTTGATCCACTGCTTGTACTTTGGAGCATCCCTTGAGATAAGAAGTAGGGGAAGGCGGACGTTGACCATAGACTGCTTCATAGGGAGTCATTTTGGTGGTGGCATGATAGTTGGTGTTATACCACCATTCAGCCAGAGGTAACCACTGTGCCCAAAGGTGTTTCTTTTCTGAAGTGAAACACCTAAGGTAGGTTTCTAGACATTTGTTGACGGCTTCGGTTTGACCATCTATTTGCGGATGATATGAAGAACTGAGTTTGAGTTGAGTGCCTTGTATTCTGAAGAGTTCCTGCCAAAAATTGCTGGTGAAGGTCGGGTCGCGGTCGGACACTATAGAAGTGGGCATGCCATGTAATTTGAAGATCTGATCCATGAAAGTTTGAGCAACCAAGGTTGGTGTAAACGGGTGGGGTAGGGCGCAGAAATGAGCATACTTCGACAGTCGATCCACAACCACCATGATGACTGACTTGTTCCCTGACTTTGGAAGACCTGTAATGAAATCCATAGAAACCTCCGTCCAAATTGAGGCCGGAATGGGCAATGGTTGTAAGGTGCCTGGTGTGTTGACGGTTTCCCCTTTGTGGTGTTGACAGACATCACATTCGGCTACGAAAGTAAGGACATCCTTTTTCATGCCTGTCCAAAAGAATGATCTTCTGGCGCGAGCATACGTTTTCTGAAAGCCCGAATGTCCTGCAATGGGAGATGAGTGCAATTCTGCCAAAAGGCGACTTTTGAGGGTAGATGTTGGTGATATTACGACTATGTCCTTGTAGCGAAGAATATCATTCTGCCACGAGTAGCCCTTGCGGGAATTAGGATCTACCTGCAATTGAGAAATGAGTTGGGAGAGCCCTGTGTGTGAAAACCATTCCCTGCGAACCTCTTCAATCCAGTCTGGAATGGGAAGGGAAATTGCGAGCAGAGTACTTTCCTCCTCAAATTGGCGCGATAATGCATCTGCTACACTGTTGTCTTTCCCTTTCTTGTAAATGATCTCATAATCATATCCCAGCATTTTGGCTAACCATTTATTTTGTTGTGGGGAGGATAGGCGTTGCTCCAAAAAATATTTAAGACTGTGATGATCTGTGCGGATTTGGAAACGTCGCCCCAATAGGTAAGGTCGCCAGGTCTCGACTGCATGTAAGATGGCCATCATCTCCTTCTCGTAGGTAGATTGGCCCAGATTCCTCCCACTGAGTTGTTGGCTTGTGAAGGCCAATGGTCTCCCTTCCTGCATTAAGACCACCCCAATACCTGTACCCGAAGCATCACATTCAATGACAAAGGATTTGGTGAAGTCAGGTAGTGCTAAGACTGGAGTGGTACACATGGCGTTTTTGAGAGCGGTAAATGCCTGTTGTGCTTCCTCGGTCCAGAAGAAGGAATTTTTCTTTAGGAGTTGAGTGAGGGGCTTCGCTATGCGGCCATAGTTGCGGACAAATTTACGATAATAGCCTGTGAGACCCAAAAATCCTCTCAAGCTCTTCAAAGTCTTAGGTTGAGGCCATTCTTGCATTGCCTGGATCTTTTTGGGGTCCACCTTGACACCTTCACGCCCCACAATGTGGCCCAAACACTCAACTTCTTCCATGCCAAACAAACACTTAGACATCTTGACAAATAATTTGTGTTTGCGGAGCAGTTGCAAGAGTAGATCTACATGTTGAAGATGTGCCGCCCAAGTGCCGCTATAGATGAGAATGTCATCGAAGAAGACAAGGGCAAATTTTCTGAGATATGGTTTGAGGATGTGATTCATAAGACTTTGAAAAGTAGAAGGGGCATTACAGAGACCAAATGGCATGACTAGGAACTCATAATGGCCTTCATGAGTTCTGAAAGTCGTCTTGGGAATGTCGACTTCCTTCATGCGAATTTGGTGGTAGCCGGAGCGAAGATCCAACTTAGTGAAGAATTGAACCCCATTGAGTTCGTCCAGCAAATCGTCAACCGCCGGAATGGGAAATTTATCTTTGATGGTCAACTTGTTGAGGGCCCTGAAGTCGGGACACATCCGCCACTCCCCATCTTTCTTGAGGACCATGACCATTGGGGATGAATAAGGACTAATGCTGGGACGAATGACACCTGCTTCCAACAATTCCTTGATGATTTTTTCTATTTCATTCTTTTGACTGAACGGATATCTGTATGGCCTCACATTTGGGGGTTGGGCCCCTGGAACCAAGGTGATGCTATGATCATGTTCCCCTCGCGAGGGTGGAAGCTCATGAGGCTTGTCAATGACCGTCCGATGGTTATTTAAAATCTGCTGCATCTCAGGATGAATTGGCAGAGACCTGGTTTCGACTACCTGGATGGCATTAAATTGAGCTACCACTCCATGATGGCCCTTTTTTAACAATTTTTCCATCCGATGCGAGCTGATGACAGAGGGGGCTCCCGCCTAGAGGCCACGGAGGGTATGTGTGGAGTTGTTCTGCTTAAAACTCATATATAACTCCTGGAAATCCATTGTTATTGGCCCAAGGGTGCGGAGCCATTCAGCGCCTAGGACAATGTCGCATCCCCCCGTGTGTATGGCAAACATGTGGGTTTTCAACTGATAATCCCCCATTTGAAGTTTGACATTTTCACAGCGGCCTTCACATTTCATTGTGCCCCCATCTGCAATTTGGACTTGGAAGTTAGAAACTGCCCGTACAAAACAATGCGCTGCTTCGGCGATTTTTTGATGGATGAAATTATGGGTACTGCCACTGTCAATCAAGACTATTACTGGGCGATGTTTAAGAAAACCCCTGATTTTGAGAGTTTGAGGGGAAGAGATTCCTGCCAACGCATTGAGCGAAATAACTGGTTCGTCAGATACAATCTCCTTTTGGTTGTCTTCTTCGATCGCTTCCGGTTCCTCAAGAGGTGGATCTTCCTCGGTGGAGCTGTAGTCAGTGGCATCTATTTGAAAAAACTTGGGCTCCTTGCATTTATGACCAGGGGAATATTTTTCATCACAGTAGTAACATAGTCCTTGCTTCCTTCTTTCGGCCATTTCCTGAGGTGACACCTTTTGGACCTTAAGTGTATGAGTCGTGTTGTGAACTTGTGGGGGACGACCTTTAGTGGGGAAATTGGGGCGGCTGTATTGGGCTGTTATGGCACGTTCCACCTTACGGGCTACTTGGCAAGCCAACGTCCATGTGGGAGGGTGGTGGAGTAGAACTTGAGCTTTGATGGCTTCTTTAAGACCACTGATAAAACATTCCGTGTAGAACTCATCTGAGAGATGCTGAGTGCGGAAGGCTAAGGCTTCAAAAGCGGTGATATATTCATCCACTGTACCCGTCTGTCGCAGCTTAGTGAGACGACCCAAAAAGGAGTCTCCCTGTTCAAAGCGATCTCGAAGAGCTTTGGCAAATTGGGCCCAACTCGGAAAAGGTCCATGGCGACGTTGATGCCATTCCGCCCATTGCCATCGTTCATTGTCCAAGTACATGGTCCCCACTCCAAGCTTAGTCCAATCATCTTGGAGACGATTTAATTTGAAATACTGGTCCATTTGTGCTAGCCATGCGGACGGGTGAGAACCGTCAAATTTCCACATATCCAACTTGGGAGGTCGCTGACTGGGTGGTGAATGAGTGTGCCAGAGGTGAGGGAGTGGCTAGACTCACCCTCATGGTGTTCATGGTCATTATAAGGTTCCTCGAGAGCTGGCTCCTTGCCCTTATCGAGTGCTTGCCGTACCAGGCTAGTTAGTCCGTTAAGCATAGTTTTGAGCTCGTTCATATCTGTTTCAAGTTTGTCTAGCCTTTCATTGGCCATTGCTTGAGCTCTAGTTTCTACCATACACCAACTTGATGAAAAATTGGGACCGCCAATTTTTTTTTTCTAATAAATTGAATGGTACCACCGTGCTCAGCTCGTCGTCCTGATGCTGATGGGCTAGATCACAAATAAGCGCTTCGGAAGATCTCAGACTTTTTTTTTTTTTTGGAAAACTCCTAACGGAGTTTTACTCCTTCTTGATCAATACTGCAGTCGCCAAATCCTCAAAATGTCAATGCCGCCAAAAGTCCTGCGAAAATTATATCCAGGTACAGGAACCCCTCACAACTACTCCGATCTGGTGGATCTGAGAGATCTGAATGGTGGAATAACTGCTGGTGCTGATCTGATGGAGCTGCGGGATTGATGTCTGCTGCTGCTGCACTTGCTGATGTGGAATAGATGATGTGTGATCCCCCGATAGAAAGGGAACTATGGTCTTGAGGAGTGTCAGGTGCTACAGATCGCAATATACATAAGGGTCTGACAGTAGTACTCGGCCCAATGTTTCAGAGCTCTAACTAAGGAGGATCGACCGTACCCTTAGCCGTACAACCCGACTACCCTTTCGTACGGGCGAGTAATCTCTCCGAGTGCTGTTCTCGGTGTACTGTAGCCACAAGACGGCCGAAGGTTTATCTATGGCGAGGTTTCAAGGGTGCGAGGGGGCTTCCTATATACCCAGAGGGTACGTGGAAGACAGTCCGTGCGCGGTTCTGTCTAATGCGCTACTACTCGAAGGGGTACCCACAGGGGTTACAAGGGAGTCCAACAGACGTGACCACCTCTTGTATTTCCTGCGTGCATGCCTCCCCAAATCCGCAGGTTTATGCGCTTAACGACAGATCCCGTGGTTTAAAGACGCCGGAACACGTCTCTAGCCAAAAAAAAATTCGCTAAAAATTGGAGATCCCACCGAGCCCTGGAAAGTGCTCTGATACCACTTGTTATGCTCTTAACCTGCAAAGTAATACCCAAACACAGAATATGCGAAGAAAAGATACCCAGAACATAGAATATGCGAAGAAAAGATACCCAGAACACAGAGTAGCAATGATTTTATTATTCAGAGAGAGATGTTCACAGGCCTCTTCGAGGGGGCAACCTCCAATAGAGCAGAGCTCGATTACAAAAACAAAACACGATACTCCTCGCAGGGAGTCTCTATCCTTTATATATGACTCATACATGCAATACCATGGGCCAATACCGTGGGTTTTAATAATACCATCTATCTAATACTACCGCCCGTTTGCAACTAACTGTGGTCCCGTCATTAATTGCGGGTTAACCACTTACAAATATTAATATGGGCTTTATTGACTCTTGACTATGACGTGATCCCATGACATAAATAAGGGGTTAGGGTGGGACCCTAACATCTAACCACGTCAAAATACTGGTGTATTGATCTGTGATCTGTGTGTGATCGGTGTCCTTTGGTGTTCTGTTTGAGGAACTTACCCTGTAAATTCCTACATGACAATGCTTTTCCAAACAAGTATTCATACAATAAGCTTTGGGCTTATATTGTAAACTTATTTTCTAAGGTTCCTAATATTGCAATTACTTGGCCATCATAAACTTTCCAATTTGTGATCCTAAAGTTGGGACATAGAATCCCAACAGCCAACATTGATATGTCCTTGCAAGAGGCGAGCTTTTTTGTAACAAACAATTTTAATAAAAGTCATCGGTTTGAACCTTAGGCTTTCTTCACATGTTCTTCTTCGATCAATTATTTTCCCTACTGTGTCCCATATAAATGCATTATTGGTTGTGCTTGGAAATTAGTGACCATGCTCTTCTCTTATGTGTAAAATCACACATTCATAATATTTTGTAAGATTCATAATATTGCAACTGCTCTTGGGATTCTATGTTGCAGGTAGTAATTTTATCATTGCTAGTAGTTTTCATTTATGCTGTAGGCTTATTTTGCAAACTTATTTCGTAAGATTCATAATATTGTTGAAATATAAGTGTGATAAACTTTAGTTAACTCGATTTCACACTGCAGAATTACCAAAGAATAGACGCGCAATTATATAAATATGGCGAGGTCAACCATAGTTGGCCAATCGGCTGCCTTAAAAAATGTGCATGCCATTCTGTCCTGAAGTGTTAGTTGGCCATTTGCCCACACCAAAATTGTGTAGAAAATGCACGTGGATGCTTTTTTGGGTTATATGTGCATGCTTTTTGGGGCATTTGGGTTGTACATGGATGCTTTATCAAATTGTGGTGGTGTTTGAAACTTAAATCTTTGAAACTCAGCCACTTAAACATTGCAAGAAACTCTACCTCTTGAACGTTTCAAGAAGCTCTTGTAGACCACCTCTTGATTGAACTTTTGTAATTGCGTCTTTATTTGGGCATAAATGTTCTTTTTTGCCTAATATTCAACACTGGAATCAGTGATTGGACCGGTTCACCTATCAAACTGGTTTTTAAACCGGAATTGGAAAAACTGAATTGGTCAAATCTCAACGAACCGATCTTTAAAAAATACATGAAATAATTAATTTTTAATGAAAAAAACTATGTTTAAGATTTAAAACCATGATTCCAAACCAATAGAGACAAAATATGCAAAGTTGGTTCATCTATATACCATGTAAAGGTGAATATATCAAAATGGCACTGAGTGCAATATATATCAACAAAAAAATACATAATCAATGAGGCTTTAAATGGCCTCTAGAGTCCAAAAACAATGCTACAAGCTATGGGGCCATTGGCCTACTACGAGTCTACGCATTAGTGATCAACATGATTTCTCCTCATCATGATCAACAACAAGAGCTACATAAACATCATCTATCTCAAAGTCTTCAGACTTGGATCACTCAACCTTGTAATATGATAGAAATTGAAAAAGTTTAACATGCCTAATAAATGACTTTGGTTTGAGTGAAGGGTTCATCTCCCCAACCTTATAATATGGTAGAAAAAGCTTAGCATGCCTAACCAATTATTTTCCTTTTGAGTGAACAATACATTTTTCTTAAGGACATGGTAGAGGAGTTCAACAATCAATACCACCAACATCAACGAAGTTCAACAATCCATGCCACCAACATCAAGGTACTTAAAGGGTTTCATGCTCTTGATCAAATGGCAATCTCATACCCTCACACATGACATAATCAAATGGAAATATTGCAATCCCCCAAATCTTGAAAACCATTAAGTCTTCTAGATTTTGAATGAGATCTAAAATTCTAGTTTCTCCATATGAAATCCAATGAGGTTGAAACCACTCTCAAACATCCTAAGTCATTTCATAGTAATGTTAAAAATTCGAGCTGTCTTTAGTGAGACTTTTTGGAAGCTTTTCAAGTGGGTTTTTCCAGTCTAATTTCTCTAAATTCTGACAGAAATTTATTGAAATGACAAGCTTGATGGGTAACCCCTGCACAATCAAAGTGCCCTAGGGGTTTTTTAGGGTGTTGAATCTATATATACGGTCAAAAACCAGTTTAAATAACACAAATCAAGATTTCACCTCAAATGTTTCCGTCGGATTCTGGCACGAAAAGTCCAAAAAGGCGCACTAAAGACAACTCGTTAAAAATTTAAGTAAAATGATGAAAATGAAAGATAAGAGTTTAACAATACCGTTGAATGTCAACATTGCTAGGGTTGAGATGTGAGAGGCAAATGAGAGGGGAGGCATGCTTTTAAAGGCTCGGAGGGGTTGTTATTAGAGGAAACAACCCATAGTTTCCCTCAAAACCTCTCACACATGCCCAAAACCGCTGTGTGTGGGGTCTGCGACCGCATTGGTAATGAACTAATCAATTTGATGCAAACCCTAGGCCCGTAGGGGATGAACTGGGTTTATTGGATGGTTTGGTCATGAAGGCTAATGAATCGGTATGTTTGACCCAACTAGTTTTGAATGTTATGCCTTTTTGTGGCATATGAAACTCCAAGACTTCCTTAAAATGTGTTGAAGGATTGACATGACTAAATAGGTCCTATTGAAATCAAGAATTCACTGATAAGAATGGTCGGGGATTGATGAAGATTCTTGTTGATATTAGTTGGGGATTGATGGTAATTTTGTGTTACTCTGCAATCAAGAAGGCTTCTAATCAAACATCATTATATTCACCAAGTTTTCGCTAACATTACTGTGTGAAAATTTCTAACCCAAAATTCTACTGCAACAACTGATTTATTTCACCTACTTATTCTTCACAATAAGTTATTTACGAAATCCCTTCAACAAACATTAAAATAAATTTTGCTGCAGTTATCACATATTTACACAGAGAAAATAATAGTGATATACATGCACAAGAACCAATCACATGAACATAGTTGTTTTTGGACAATTGTCCCCGACAAAACCCAATGTGGGAAAACGGGTGCAGCAGATGAGGGTTTTATTAATATTCAGCAACAATCACTTTACAAAGAATTTTTTTACAAAGAAACTGAGAGAAAACACTTGAGACATTCCCCTTGAAACATTTTGACACCATGGAGACCCTTCTCCCACTTCTACGTCACTTCTGCATGGTTCTGAGTCCCTCCGCTTCAGCCTGTGTGAGGGTTGCGTCTCCCCTAGACTGCGTCTCCCTCTACGCTGTCTCTCAATGCCCCTGCGTATTGATCTGTGATCTGTGTGTGATCGGTGTCCTTTGGTGTTCTGTTTGAGGAACTTACCGTGTAAATTCCTACATGACAATGCTTTTCCAAACAAGTATTCATACAATAAGCTTTGGGCTTATATTGTAAACTTATTTTCTAAGGTTCCTAATATTGCAACTACTTGGCCATCATAAACTTTCCAATTTGTGATCCTAAAGTTGGGACATAGAATCCCAACAACCAACATTGATATGTCCTTGCAAGAGGCGAGCTTTTTTGTAACAAACAATTTTAATAAAAGTCATTGGTTTGAACCTTAGGCTTTCTTCACATGTTCTTCTTCGATCAATTATTTTCCCTCCTGTGTCCCATATAAATGCATTATTGGTTGTGCTTGGAAATTAGTGACCATGCTCTTCTCTTATGTGTAAAATCACACATTCATAATATTTTGTAAGGTTCATAATATTGCAACTGCTCTTGGGATTCTATGTTGCAGGTAGTAATTTTATCATTGCTAGTAGTTTTCATTTATGCTGTAGGCTTATTTTGCAAACTTATATCGTAAGATTCATAATATTGTTGAAATATAAGTGTGATAAACTTTAGTTAACTCGATTTCACACTGCAGAATTACCAAAGAATAGACGCGCAATTATATAAATATGGCGAGGTCAACCATAGTTGGCCAATCGGCTGCCTTAAAAAATGTGCATGCCATTCTGTCCTGAAGTGTTAGTTGGCCATTTGCCCACACCAAAATTGTGTAGAAAATGCACGTGGATGCTTTTTTGGGTTATATGTGCATGCTTTTTGGGGCATTTGGGTTGTACATGGATGCTTTATCAAATTGTGGTGGTGTTTGAAACTTAAATCTTTGAAACTCAGCCACTTAAACATTGCAAGAAACTCTGCCTCTTGAACGTTTCAAGAAGCTCTCGTAGACCACCTCTTGATTGAACTTTTGTAATTGCGTCTTTATTTGGGCATAAATGTTCTTTTTTGCCTAATATTCAACACTGGAATCAGTGATTGGACCGGTTCACCTATCAAACTGGTTTTTAAACCGGAATTGGAAAACTGAATTGGTCAAATCTCAACGAACCGATCTTTAAAAAATACATGAAATAATTAATTTTTAATGAAAAAAACTATGTTTAAGATTTAAAACCATGATTCCAAACCAATAGAGACAAAATATGCAAAGTTGGTTCATCTATATAACATATAAAGGTGAATATATCAAAATGGCACTGAGTGCAATATATATCAACAAAAAAATACATAATCAATGAGGCTTTAAATGGCCTCTAGAGTCCAAAAACAATGCTACAAGCTATGGGGCCATTGGCCTACTACGAGTCTACGCATTAGTGATCAACATGATTTCTCCTCATCATGATCAACAACAAGAGCTACATAAACATCATCTATCTCAAAGTCTTCAGACTTGGATCACTCAACCTTGTAATATGATAGAAATTGAAAAAGTTTAACATGCCTAATAAATGACTTTGGTTTGAGTGAAGGGTTCATCTCCCCAACCTTATAATATGGTAGAAAAAGCTTAGCATGCCTAACCAATTATTTTCCTTTTGAGTGAACAATACATTTTTCTTAAGGACATGGTAGAGGAGTTCAACAATCAATACCACCAACATCAACGAAGTTCAACAATCCATGCCACCAACATCAAGGTACTTAAAGGGTTTCATGCTCTTGATCAAATGGCAATCTCATACCCTCACACATGACATAATCAAATGGAAATATTGCAATCCCCCAAATCTTGAAAACCATTAAGTCTTCTAGATTTTGAATGAGATCTAAAATTCTAGTTTCTCCATATGAAATCCAATGAGGTTGAAACCACTCTCAAACATCCTAAGTCATTTCATAGTAATGTTAAAAATTCGAGCTGTCTTTAGTGAGACTTTTTGGAAGCTTTTCAAGTGGGTTTTTCCAGTCTAATTTCTCTAAATTCTGACAGAAATTTATTGAAATGACAAGCTTGATGGGTAACCCCTGCACAATCGAAGTGCCCTAGGGGTTTTTTAGGGTGTTGAATCTATATATACGGTCAAAAATCAGTTTAAATAACACAAATCAAGATTTCACCTCAAATGTTTCCGTCGGATTCTGGCACGAAAAGTCCAAAAAGTCGCACTAAAGACAACTCGTTAAAAATTTAAGTAAAATGATGAAAATGAAAGATAAGAGTTTAACAATACCGTTGAATGTCAACATTGCTAGGGTTGAGATGTGAGAGGCAAATGAGAGGGGAGGCATGCTTTTAAAGGCTCGGAGGGGTTGTTATTAGAGGAAACAACCCATAGTTTCCCTCAAAACCTCTCACACATGCCCAAAACCGCTGTGTGTGGGGTCTGCGACCGCATTGGTAATGAACTAATCAATTTGATGCAAACCCTAGGCCCGTAGGGGATGAACTGGGTTTATTGGATGGTTTGGTCATGAAGGCTAATGAATCGGTATGTTTGACCCAACTAGTTTTGAATGTTATGCCTTTTTGTGGCATATGAAACTCCAAGACTTCCTTAAAATGTGTTGAAGGATTGACATGACTAAATAGGTTCTATTGAAATCAAGAATTCACTGATAAGAATGGTCGGGGATTGATGAAGATTCTTGTTGATATTAGTTGGGGATTGATGGTAATTTTGTGTTACTCTGCAATCAAGAAGGCTTCTAATCAAACATCATTATCTTCACCAAGTTTTCGCTAACATTACTATGTGAAAATTTCTAACCCAAAATTCTACTGCAACAACTGATTTATTTCACCTACTTATTCTTCACAATAAGTTATTTACAAAATCCCTTTAGCAAACATTAAAATAAATTTTGCTGCAGTTATCACATATTTACACAGAGAAAATAACAGTGATATACATGCACAAGAACCAATCACATGAACATAGTTGTTTTTGGACAATTGTCCCCGACAAAACCCAATGTGGGAAAACCGGTGCAGCAGATGAGGGTTTTATTAATATTCAGCAACAATCACTTTACAAAGAATGTTTTTACAGAGAAACTGAGAGAAAACACTTGAGACATTCCCCTGGAAACATTTTGACACCATGGAGACCCTTCTCCCACTTCTACGTCACTTTTGCATGGTTCTGAGTCCCTCCGCTTCAGCCTGTGTGAGGGTTGCGTCTCCCCTAGACTGCGTCTCCCTCTACGCTGTCTCTCAATGCCCCTGCGTATTGATCTGTGATCTGTGTGTGATCGGTGTCCTTTGGTGTTCTGTTTGAGGAACTTACCCTGTAAATTCCTACATGACAATGCTTTTCCAAACAAGTATTCATACAATAAGCTTTGGGCTTATATTGTAAACTTATTTTCTAAGGTTCCTAATATTGCAACTACTTGGCCATCATAAACTTTCCAATTTGTGATCCTAAAGTTGGGACATAGAATCCCAACAGCCAACATTGATATGTCCTTGCAAGAGGCGAGCTTTTTTGTAACAAACAATTTTAATAAAAGTCATCGGTTTGAACCTTAGGCTTTCTTCACATGTTCTTCTTCGATCAATTATTTTCCCTCCTGTGTCCCATATAAATGCATTATTGGTTGTGCTTGGAAATTAGTGACCATGCTCTTCTCTTATGTGTAAAATCACACATTCATAATATTTTGTAAGATTCATAATATTGCAACTGCTCTTGGGATTCTATGTTGCAGGTAGTAATTTTATCATTGCTAGTAGTTTTCATTTATGCTGTAGGCTTATTTTGCAAACTTATTTCGTAAGATTCATAATATTGTTGAAATATAAGTGTGATAAACTTTAGTTAACTCGATTTCACACTGCAGAATTACCAAAGAATAGACGCGCAATTATATAAATATGGCGAGGTCAACCATAGTTGGCCAATCGGCTGCCTTAAAAAATGTGCATGCCATTCTGTCCTGAAGTGTTAGTTGGCCATTTGCCCACACCAAAATTGTGTAGAAAATGCACGTGGATGCTTTTTTGGGTTATATGTGCATGCTTTTTGGGGCATTTGGGTTGTACATGGATGCTTTATCAAATTGTGGTGGTGTTTGAAACTTAAATCTTTGAAACTCAGCCACTTAAACATTGCAAGAAACTCTGCCTCTTGAACGTTTCAAGAAGCTCTCGTAGACCACCTCTTGATTGAACTTTTGTAATTGCGTCTTTATTTGGGCATAAATGTTCTTTTTTGCCTAATATTCAACACTGGAATCAGTGATTGGACCGGTTCACTTATCAAACTGGTTTTTAAACCGGAATTGGAAAAACTGAATTGGTCAAATCTCAACGAACCGATCTTTAAAAAATACATGAAATAATTAATTTTTAATGAAAGAAACTATGTTTAAGATTTAAAACCATGATTCCAAACCAATAGAGACAAAATATGCAAAGTTGGTTCATCTATATACCATGTAAAGGTGAATATATCAAAATGGCACTGAGTGCAATATATATCAACAAAAAAATACATAATCAATGAGGCTTTAAATGGCCTCTAGAGTCCAAAAACAATGCTACAAGCTATGGGGCCATTGGCCTACTACGAGCCTACGCATTAGTGATCAACATGATTTCTCCTCATCATGATCAACAACAAGAGCTACATAAACATCATCTATCTCAAAGTCTTCAGACTTGGATCACTCAACCTTGTAATATGATAGAAATTGAAAAAGTTTAACATGCCTAATAAATGACTTTGGTTTGAGTGAAGGGTTCATCTCCCCAACCTTATAATATGGTAGAAAAAGCTTAGCATGCCTAACCAATTATTTTCCTTTTGAGTGAACAATACATTTTTCTTAAGGACATGGTAGAGGAGTTCAACAATCAATACCACCAACATCAACGAAGTTCAACAATCCATGCCACCAACATCAAGGTACTTAAAGGGTTTCATGCTCTTGATCAAATGGCAATCTCATACCCTCACACATGACATAATCAAATGGAAATATTGCAATCCCCCAAATCTTGAAAACCATTAAGTCTTCTAGATTTTGAATGAGATCTAAAATTCTAGTTTCTCCATATGAAATCCAATGAGGTTGAAACCACTCTCAAACATCCTAAGTCATTTCATAGTAATGTTAAAAATTCGAGTTGTCTTTAGTGAGACTTTTTGGAAGCTTTTCTAGTGGGTTTTTCCAATCTAATTTCTCTAAATTCTGACAGAAATTTATTGAAATGACAAGCTTGATGGGTAACCCCTGCACAATCGAAGTGCCCTAGGGGTTTTTTAGGGTGTTGAATCTATATATACGGTCAAAAACCAGTTTAAATAACACAAATCAAGATTTCACCTCAAATGTTTCCGTCGGATTCTGGCACGAAAAGTCCAAAAAGTCGCACTAAAGACAACTCGTTAAAAATTTAAGTAAAATGATGAAAATGAAAGATAAGAATTTAACAATACCGTTGAATGTCAACATTGCTAGGGTTGAGATGTGAGAGGCAAATGAGAGGGGAGGCATGCTTTTAAAGGCTCGGAGGGGTTGTTATTAGAGGAAACAACCCATAGTTTCCCACAAAACCTCTCACACATGCCCAAAACCGCTGTGTGTGGGGTCTGCGACCGCATTGGTAATGAACTAATCAATTTGATGCAAACCCTAGGCCCGTAGGGGATGAACTGGGTTTATTGGATGGTTTGGTCATGAAGGCTAATGAATCGGTATGTTTGACCCAACTAGTTTTGAATGTTATGCCTTTTTGTGGCATATGAAACTCCAAGACTTCCTTAAAATGTGTTGAAGGATTGACATGACTAAATAGGTTCTATTGAAATCAAGAATTCACTGATAAGAATGGTCGGGGATTGATGAAGATTCTTGTTGATATTAGTTGGGGATTGATGGTAATTTTGTGTTACTCTGCAATCAAGAAGGCTTCTAATCAAACATCATTATCTTCACCAAGTTTTCGCTAACATTACTGTGTGAAAATTTCTAACCCAAAATTCTACTGCAACAACTGATTTATTTCACCTACTTATTCTTCACAATAAGTTATTTACGAAATCCCTTCAGCAAACATTAAAATAAATTTTGCTGCAGTTATCACATATTTACACATAGAAAATAACAGCGATATACATGCACAAGAACCAATCACATGAACATAGTTGTTTTTGGACAATTGTCCCCGACAAAACCCAATGTGGGAAAACGGGTGCAGTAGATGAGGGTTTTATTAATATTCAGCAACAATCACTTTACAAAGAATGTTTTTATAGAGAAACTGAGAGAAAACACTTGAGACATTCCCCTGGAAATATTTTGACACCATGGAGACCCTTCTCCCACTTCTACGTCACTTCTGCATGGTTCTGAGTCCCTCCGCTTCAGCCTGTGTGAGGGTTGCGTCTCCCCTAGACTGCGTCTCCCTCTACGCTGTCTCTCAATGCCCCTGCGTCTCCTCCTCCTCAGTCATTGATTGCTGCTGATGCCCTCCTCTTCCTCCACCTTGCAACTCTCCCTCTGAAATCGATCTCCTTCTCTTTGAGAATCGATTTTCCTTGGGATACTGAGTATCTGCCGATGTGTCTCCAAATGATCCTCAAGTCTCCTCTTATACTTTTCCGGTTGATGAATCAACGACTGAGATTAAGTCTCTAATCAACGGCTAAGATTAAAATGGACTTGGTCCTCGTCTCCTAGAAGCTTCTCACCCTTATCTTTGTTTATACCCATTAATATTTTTATTTTCCTAAGTTTAGACTTTTAGGAACCCATTAAAAATATTAATTATTTTAATAACTTCTCATCTAGGTGGAATTTCTCTAAACGATTTCTGGGTGTTGGATATCTCATGTGCCTTAGCCTCTCCACCAAATTTCAAGGCTAAATCACATCCGATGCTACCCAAAATCAACACTCCCTCTTAGCGAGGAACGTCCTCTAGCAATGCTTCACCATAGAAGCATCACACTGATCTTCCGCATCAGTCCTCTGTGTTGATGCTTGGCCCGCTGTCCCACATCCACTGCAATGCTGCTTCCTGTACTGCTGCCCATGACACTTCCACTACCACTGCTACATCTGTACTGTAGCTCCCTCTCAACACGTTGCATCATGTTGCCCATAGCACTGCCAGTGCGAACTGTTGTACTGCAACTCCCGATACTTATCCTTTTTTGCTACTGAAATGGATTCTTCACCATCCCCATCTTCTCCCCGAAATAAACAAAGTTTGTTCTTACTAGAGCCTTGGTGAGGATGTCTGCCACCCGTTCTCCGGTAGTAGTGTACCTCAACTGCATTGCCCCTCGTTGAGCATAGTCTCTGACAAAGTGACACCTGATATCGATGTGCTTTGACTGATCATGAAATACTAGATTCTCAGAGAGATTGATGCAACTTTGATTATCACACAAAATCCCGGTCGCTTCCATCCTTCTCCTAAATAGATTCACAAGCAATTTTCTAAGCCATTTGGTTTCGCACGAAGCTGTGCTAGTTGCCATATATTCTGCTTCGGCTGAGCTTAGAGCCACGGATTTATGTTTTCTACTACACCAGGAGATCATTCCTGATCCAATGTTGAAACAATATCCATTGTACTTTTCCGATCTACTGAACTTCCAGCCCAATCTATGTCAGTGAACCCACTCAGCCTGATGTCATTGCCTTGGGTGTACAATAGTCCATGCTTGACTGTTCCTTGTATATACTTGAGAACATGTTTGGCTGCTGCCCAGTGCGCCCTCTTGGGTTCCACCATGAACTGACCAAGGGTGTTGACAGCATAACAAATGTTTGGCCTGGTATTGACCAGATACATTAGGGACCCTATAAGCTGCATGTACAAGGTGGGATCAACATCTTTACCTTCTGATGCATCAATTTTATTCCAGTTGGTGATCATTGGAGTAGCCATAGGTCTACAATCCTGCATTTTGAATCTCTTCAAGATCTCTGTAGCATATCTCCCTTGTCTAAGGAAGATCTCACCCTTCTGCTACCAAACTTCCAACCCTAGGAAATAATGCATCTACCCCAAATCCTTCATGTCGAATTTTGTGGCTAGGTTCTTCTTGCAGTCTTTGATGAGCTTGGATGATCTTGTTAGGAAAAGATCATCCACATTTAACACTAGGATTAGAGGTTCATTTCCTACAACAAGATAGTAGAGATTAGGATTTGCGTCACTCTTGACGAATCCCATCTTCTGCAAGTAGCCGTCAATTCGACTGTACCATGCTCTAGGCGCCTGTTTAAGCCCATACAAGGCTTTCTTTAATCTGCATACATGAGATTTCTTCTCATGTGTCTCAAAACCCTTTGGTTGTTCAATGTTTACTTCTTCTTCTATCACCCTGTTCAAGAACACCATCTTGACATCCATTTGGTGAATCTCCCACCCCATATGTGCTGCAAGGGATATCACGGTTCTAACAGAAGTATACCTAGCTATTGGGGTGAAGGTTTCTTCGTAGTCTATCCCTTCCTTCCAAGCATACCCCTTAGCCACAAACCTGGCTTTGTATTTCTCCGCATTGCCTTCTACAACATATTTGACTTTGTAGATCCATCTTGAACCTACCACTGACCTGTCCTGAGGCCTAGGTACCACTTCCTAGACATCATTGACCATTATAGAACTGTATTCCTCCACCATAGCATCTACCCATACTTGATGCTGAACAGCCTCCTGAAAACTAGAGGGTTCCCCAACTTGAGCTACTAGGTCTTGGTATCTGTCTGGCTATCTTCGCTCCCTTTTATCATTCCTGGGTGCACCAATGATGTCCTCTGCATCTTGTAGAATTTGTCGGAGTTCCTAGCTCGTTCTTCCATTGGTAGTGGGTACATCTATCAACTCTTCCTCTTCCTGAGATTCCTCCTATTCTGAAGCTTTGCCTTTAGGAGAATTGCTGGTACTAGTTTCTGCTAGTCGAAGTGGTTGGACCAATGGATCGTCTTTTGACTGCTCCTCGGAAGGTATTTCTCGGGATTTCTTGAAAGCTCTGTCCTCCATGAACTTTACATCCTGCCGAACTACTACCTTCCTACTCCCTGGAAGATAGACTCTATATGCCTTAGCATTCTCTCTGTATCCCACAAGATATCCTTTCTCAACAGTTTGATCTAATTTCTTTCTATTTTCTTCGGGTATACGACAATACGCCAAACTCCCAAATATCCTAAAATGACTGACTTCAGGTGTCTTGCCGGTGAAGGCCCTTTCCAGAGTGATTTTTCCCAATGCCCTGTGTGGAGTCCTGTTCTGGACATAAACTGCCGTGCTGCATGCCTCTGCCCACAGGAATTTGGGCATATCTTGATCATACAACATTGCACTAGTTGCTTCCACAATAGTCTTTTTTTTCCTTTCTGCTACTCCATTCTGCCCCGGATTGTTGGGAGCTGTCCACTCTCTTCTGATGCCTTCCCTAGCGCAAGAATTAGTGAAGTCCTTGTCGACATACTCTCCAACATTGTCTTAGTGCAACACTTTTATATTCTTTCCTGTCAGATTCTCTACTAGAGCCTTGAACTCTTTGAATCGACCAAAAACCTCATCCTTGGTTTTTAGAAAGTAGATCCAAGTCTTCTTAGAATGGTCATTGATGAAGGTGACGAAGTATTCGGCACCACTAAGAGCTCTTGTGGACATAGGTCTACAGATGTCTGAGCGTATCAATCCTAGAACACTCTGAGCTCTATTGTTACTTTCGGAAAATGCTGCTTTGGCATACTTGCCTAGAGCGCACCCTTTGCATACATCATTTCATTCGGTACTTAATTCTGGAACTCCTGAGACTGTTTTTCTGAGAATTCTTAGAACCCCATGGTGTAAGTGTCCCATCCTCCTGTCCCATAGTTCATTCAAATCTTTATCTCCATTGCTGTCAGTGCCATTGGAGCTTCTAGCTGTAATCTATACAGTCTGTTACTTGTGATTCCAATCTAGGCCTTCCTTTTCCAACTCGGGTGTTTGACATATACTTTCTCCTTAATGAACAAACGTCATAGCCCTTGTTTTGAAGTTGAGATACAGAGAGTAAGTTCATCCCCAATCCTAGCACATGTAGCACATTGGTTGCTCGAGGCCGCTCTCCTGCTTCGGTTTGAAAGACTACAGTTCTCTTCCTACGGGGGTACACTTTGCCTTATTTCCTATGGTGATCTAAAAATTCATCTTTTTTCGTGATAATTTGAAAAACATTCTCGAATTCTTGTGATATGCTAGGGAGCTCCACTATCTATATACCAAACCTCAGAGGAGGCAGAGCTTGCTAGGCAAGCGACTTCTTCCTCCAGTCTGGAAGCTAACATAGAATAATCGTGATCCACGTCCCTCGTGCTTTCTTCTAGAAATCTGCGTGAGTCCCTTTGAGTTGATGTCTCTGCATCATGCTCCTGACCCATAGTCGATTCTTCTCACCTGTTGCCGAATCTCTCCCTGATACCATGTGAAAATTTCTAACTCGAAATTCTACTACAACAACTGATTTATTTCACCTACTTATTCTTCACAATAAGTTATTTACGAAATCCCTTCAACAAACATTAAAATAATTTCTACAGCAGTTATCACATAATTACATAGAGAAAATAACAGTGATATACATGCACAAGAACCAATCACATAAACACAGTTGTTTTTGGACAGTTGTCCCCAAAAAAACCCAATCTGGGAAAACCGGTGCAACAGATGAGGGTTTTATTAATCTTCAACAACAATTGCTTTACAAGGAATGATTTTACAGAGAAACTGAGAGAAGACACCTGAGACTTTCCCTTGGAAACTTTTTGACACCCTGGAGACCCTTCTCCCACTTCTGCGTCACTCTGCGTGGTTCTACGTCAGCCTGCGTGAGGGCTGCGTCTCCCTTTGCTTTGTATCTCAATGCCCCTGCGTCACCTCCTCCTCAGTCACTAACTGTTGCTGATGCCCTCCTCTTCCTCCACCTTGCAACTCTCCTTCTGAAATTGATCTCCTTCTCTTTGAGAATCGATTTTCCTTGGGACACTGAGTATGGTGTGTCTCCAAATGATCCTCAAGTCTTCTCTTATACTTTTCATGTTGATGAATCAACAGCCGAGATTAAGTCTCTAATTAATGACTAAGATTAAAACAGTCTTGATCCTCGTCTCTTAGAAGCTTCTCACCCTTAATATTAATACCCATTAATATTTTTATTTTCCTAAGTTTAGACTTAGAAACCCATTAAAAATATTAATTATTTTAATAACTCCTCATCTTGGTGGAATTTCTCCAAATGATTTCTGGGTCTTGGAGATCTCATGTGCCTTAGCCTCTCCACCAAATTTCAAGGCTAGAGCACGTCCAATGCTACCCAAAATCAATATATTGGGCCTCTTTTAGTGGGCTTTGGTGGTTCTATGGAAATCTAATTGACTCATCATTACATGGGATGAGAGATTGAATTGAATGACTTCAACCAAAAATTGACTTCGATAGTGGATGTTAATCTGAGGAATGGAAGGTTGTTTCCTTGTGTTGTTTACCATCTTAGAACACTTTCAAAATATAACACACACTGTTAATTTGAGCAACAAATGGTTGTTTCACAGTGTTGTTCGGGGTAATTAACATGAGTCATGACACATTACAATGCCATAATCCACAAGAATTTTCTTCCTCCATGAATTCTACTTAGCATGTCATGATACACATCATTGATTTATTGCCTTTTATAATTGTGTTTCAAGGAAATATGACTTAATTATATTTGCATGGAGAAGTTGATGACTAGTATTTGATCAAGGTGAAGAGGGGTGTTGTAAACTGGTGAAAGCTCAAAGTGATAAAATTGTGCAAAAGGGAGAGGCCACCTTGTGATGCTTGTTTAGTGAGGAGGATGAAATGAAATTGAGCAATAGTGACCTAGTAGAGGTGTCCATTGACAACTAGGGGTTTAGAGGGGCCTAGTTTTGTGCAAGAATTGTAAAAATCAGGTGGGAGGGTTCTTAGTGGAGTACAAGAATCTTCTGAGCGATGAGGGTGAAACAAAACAATTGAGGCAAAAACTAAATAACGACCACACAAGGACAAGCCTTCCAAAGCGTAGTAAAGACCAATTTTATTCATATGAGGAAATTGATGTTTATGAGAATGAAGGGTGGTGGGTGGGTGATTGATAGCCATCATTGATTTATTTTATGTTTTAACTATGTTTCAAAGAATGGTTGTTTAATTCTCTTTCGATAGAGAAACAGATGACTAGTATTTGATTGGAGTGAACGTAGGTCATGTTAGTTAGTGACACGTTGAGTGAGAAAATCGTGCAAAAGAGGGAGCGCGCCCTGATTTTGTAATGTTTGTTTAGTGAGGAGGACAAAATGATGCTGAGCAATGGTGACTTGGTAGAGGTGTCTAGTGACAAAGAGGGGTTTAGAAGGGCCTAGATCTATGTGATACTTATAAAAAGAAGAGGGCAAGGTTCATAGTGGAGTGCAAGGACCTTGTGAGTGATGAGGATGAAACAAAACAAGGAGAAAATAGATAACCAACACATGAGGCCGGGTCCTCCAGAGTTGAGTAAAGCTCAGTTTAATCGATATGTGGAAGTTGATTCTTATGATGTCGGTGTGTGTGTGTGGGGGGGGTCATTAAGGTCCTGGACAATTGCAAGTATATCATACATTTCTTGTGGACAAAAGAAGACATGATATATAATCATGTCAAATTGTAGGCCTGATGCAAGCCCAATTTTGAGCCTGCTTTAATACCTATAGTGCCCAGTTTCCCTCCGAAGGCGCTTCCTTCTTTTCTGTCTTACAACGCAATTCTTTAAACATATACCCTAATATTCTTTATAAGTCAGCTTCTTACCTTTCTTCTAGCATTCGTCCAACCTTTTCTTTGTTTTAAATAGTCTCTGGGTCCAAGTTCCCTTCAGTAACACTGCGCAAGGAAAGGTCCTTTATGCGACCTTGCTACATAACCTGGATACTGTCTTTTCACATCCGGGCACAGTCCTTTATTCCTTCAGGTTAAAGCTCCGGGCTGGGCCACACTTGCCACGCTTCCGCTACGCCACTCTAACTCTACATAGACCCGCTCATCCACTAAATAAGTCTGGCCTTAATCTTCCGGGTAGGGTCCGCCATGATATGTATATCTATACTCACTATGCTGGACTTCGGATGCTCGGATGCCCGCCTCTTTTTTAAATATGCTCTTCAAAAACTTACGGGCTCGCGGGTTTCTGGCCTGGCCCACATGTTGGTAATGAAAACCTCCGGGTTGGCCCACATTTCCACTTGTTGACCACTAAAATCCTTCGATTAATCCACCTATGTGCCTGTCGACCCCACTTGATAATGCTCGAATCTCAATTAAAATTGCTTCCAGGCTTTGATGGACTAGGGCAATGGGAATTTTCCCATCAAGTGACGCCACACTCTTTCGTTAATTGTCAGATCCCTGGTGCCCGACGAGTTTTAAATATGACAATTTGAAAACCTTACGGGGTTTCAACCTCCAAACCCGACGCTGTTAAGTGACGATCTTTCCTTTGACAGAACTCAAGTCTTGTTACTCAGCGTTGTTAATTAATGGACTCTTGCCAATTCAAAATGCATAAGTGTTGTTTTCTGTTCACAATCCTTTCGCTTGTCTTGCAACTCGCGCCTGAGTTCTGCCGACTCTGCTCCTCTTGGCTCCTCTGTGTGTTATGTTGGTTTACCCTTTGGTTCTACTATGCCCTTTGCTCCTCCAAATTCAAGGTTTCTTTGCTCCTCCGCGCAACTTTGGTTTTCCTTTATCTTCAAGATCATTGCTCACTCTGTTGATCAATGATGTCCGTTTCCAATCGAGTTTGGGAAAAACCAAGAGATTCTTGCCTTCTCACTTCTCCCAAGTGCTATCACTCTTGAGCTTGTACAGTTCTGCTTCAATCTCACTTCCCTATGTTGGGTTTTGACTTCATATTATACTTCTGTTACGCCTCTGTTACACCAGATCCCTTCTGAGCTTTGATACTTGCAAACTATAGAACAACCATACATGTATATACTAGACTTGATATTTGTAACACTGACTCGACATTCAACAATAAACAATGACTTGCACTCCTAATACACTCAGAACAGAGTGATACTACATTATATACAAATAATTAAAAAGGCCTTTGTTCTGAAATACATCATTTCATTTGGCCCTTTTGGCCTTATGGCTGTTCTCAACCCTCAAGTCCTCTCTCTAATCCTCCTATTCATCTTTCCTTATGATCACTCTATGTCTTTTGGCTTACAATATATACAAAAGGGAATTTTGAACTAGAATTAGTTCAGATCCACAAATCCTTCAATAAATCCCTATCTCTAGATCTCCAGATCCACAGTATCCTCTCATAAATTCAACTAACATTCAAATCTCTCTAACTCTGCCAAGTACTCTCGAGATCTCTCTTTGAGAAGATCTGATTACATCAATCCTCACTTTAAATCATTTATATACAAATTTTCTAGAAACTTAGAAAAATACATTAAATTAAACAATTTCACTCATTTAGGGAACCAACTCCCTTGGTAAATGAAAAGACCCCTATTCTAGTCAAAACACATGTTGACTTGGAAGTGGAATGCTCCTACATTAGACTCCCAAGGTGAAAAAGATTCATGGTCTCTTGACCATGTGTTGATGAAATTATCATTTATGCTTTCCTAGATCCCAAACTTCGTTTTGTAGTTGATCATTTTCTCTGTTATGCTACTGCTCTGCCGCTGTCTTCTCCATTCCTCCAGGCTTCCAAACTTTGCGCTGTAGTTCTCCTCCCTCCTTGCTAATGTAGCCTTGCTCAACCCTCTATAATATGTTGTCCTTTATTCCTTTCTGCCCTAAATACCTCTTCTGTCGGGGCTTCTTCAACATCAACTTCCTCATTTCCTCTATTTAAAGATCCAGCGTGTCCCCTGGCTGGCATACATCATTAGTTCCTTGCTGAAATTTACTGTTGTGCTCCTTTGACACACCAAGATACCAGTTACTTGGAACTGTTTCCACCATTCCTTGCATTTTCTATTGGAACTCATCATCACTATTGTCCATTTGTTGCTACATTTCCTTCATGGAAAAGTTGACCTCATCCTCAATTGGACTGTTGCAATCTATTGTCCTCAGATTCTCCAACTAGTCTTCTAAAAATCTCAATTCTGCTGCAATGTTTCCCAGGCTTACTTTTCTGCAATCCTGTAGGTCCTCTTCCAATGGTTCTTGTACTTCATCAATTGAAGAATTTCCAAGCCGTCTCACTGGTTCCTACAAATATTCATTACCTGCAAACACAAACAATTTGTCAGTTTTAAAAATACGAGACTTTGAAGTCTCTTTGTTGCCTCCAGTGTCCTTCCCTCATGCAACACTAAAATTTACAAGTTCCCCATCAAATCTGCCTCTTCCATAGTAACAACTTTCTCCTTAGTATCCATACCAGGGTTGCGGGGGGGCGCACCCCCCCTTCACGTCCCTGCTTCGAATTCGTGCTCCGGTCAAGAGCGTGCTCCCGAAATCGCTCCCGAAGAGGGAGCGATTTCGGGAGTGCACTCCCTGCAAAAAAAACACTCCCTGGTTTTTCGGGAGCATTTAGTCTTTTTTGCAAAAAAAAATTTTGCAGTAACATTCCAAATGCAATTTTTTTCCAAAGAAACAAATAATTTTTCAGTGGGTCAGCCCAATGATCAAGCCTATGGCCCTAGTATTGATATGCGATTCATGGTAATGTTAAATTCTTAAAAGTGACATTCTCCTTAATCTTCATTTTCATCCTTTTACTTAAATTTTTAACATTACCATGAAATGACTCAGGATGTTTGAGAGTGGTTTTGACCTCATTGGATTTCATATGGAGAAAGTAGAATTAGATCTCATTCAAAATCCAGCATACTTATTAGTTTTTTAGGATTTCAGGATTGGGGGGTACAAATGTTTCCATTGGATTTTGTCATGTATTAGGGTATGGAACTCGTATTTAATCAAGAGCACCAATCCCTCTATGTACCTTGATGTTAGTGACATTGGTTGTCGAACTCCTCTATCATGACCCTCCTAAAAATGTACGCATCACTCAAACAAAATCTTGACTTGACATGCTATGCTTTTTCTATCTTATGTTAATGCTTAGAGGGTGATATTAATGACAAAGATCCCGATTTTCCAACAAGACTAAAAAATTAGACATTTCTCGTGGTAGCAAGAGGCCCAAGCATTAGCAATAGATAACAAATTTACTTGTATTTTCTAGTAGTTTTTATAACTATTGACTCTTTCATATTTATTATGATATTTTTTGTAAACAATATATGACAATTTAAGTTTGAAGTTGGCAATTATAACTCATTAGTAATGAATTATGAATATGATGCTTCGTGAAAGTTGAAAGTTGTTTCATTTCATTTCATTTTATAACATTTCATTTCATGTTAGTTGTTATTTGTTGTAATGGTTACACTTAGCTTACAAGTACAACTTTGGTGATCAATGATGATAAATGTTATATATTGAATTTTGAAAGCTTGAAACTTTAAGATTGATGAATCATGAGACTCAATATGTTGTATGTTACTATGTTACTAACTTGTGGACGTGGTTGATGAAAATTATAACTTCTAGATGATTGTTGTTATATGGTTCAATCTATGTTTTTTTTTAATATCTAATTCATCATTCTACATGCTTTTGTTGACATATATGCATCAAAATATAAAAAATATAAAAATATATATATTATATAAAAAATCACTCCCCGAATCACTCCCAAACATGGAGCTTCTGAAAATGTCCCTCCCACTCTCACTTCCGCTCTTGCTCCCTATTTTCGCTTCCGCTCCCAAGTAACCTTGATCCATACACATGTGCTTCTCAATCTTAGGCTATTCCTCCATATCTTCACCTTGACCATTTCCTAAAGACAATTCTGTCTTATTTCCAACTTGTCTAACAATGCTCGATGATTGTTTTTCACCTCCACACAGAGCAAAATCGATATTCTGTCCTACAACAACCCTTGCATTCACATACCAATGGTTAAAATTAAAATGAATATGGCCTTTATCTTCTTTTAACATCCCAACCATCACTTGCTAACTGCCTAAACATTTTGTGAGATTCTCAAAAGGTCCCATATCAGTGTCTTCATCACTCTCATCCTTTCCTAGGATTTATCCTTGTTCTAGTGCACAAATCCACTCAGTCTCTTCCTCAGATTCTGATTCTCTGAGCATCCTCAACCATTTTCTGATCGAATGCCTCCTCCACTTTCTCTGATTTCTTGCATGCAATTTCTTGATTGGCCATTGGACCAGTTTCCCAACATAAATTCCATTTCTCAATCCCTTCTGCAAATGCCCCATCTATTTTTGTAGTTGTTCCTACATTTGGTTGAGTTCTTCCTTTATCTCAGCTATCTTCTTTTCTCTTTCTGCCTCACTCATTCTCTTTTTTCCAATTGTCTTGGCATCTTGCCTTCTTTGAATGTGACCTATCTCTAAACGCGTCACATGATTGTTCGTAGCCGTTTTACCTCCTCCTTTTGCTCTTTGTGAACTCTCCTTGTTCACCTATGAGCTGCAACGAGCCTCCTCTTTCTCTCTCTCTGTTTCTATCTCTGGGAAATTCTACCCACAATGTTAAAATTGGCAACTAGGGCCAAACTCCATGTGGGTCTACTTATTCATGGCAGTTGATATTTTTCTTGGATTCCTCTCGTCGAGAGGTGTAGGATTGATCTAAAGATCATCCGATTCTGACATGTATTCATGGAGATATGAATTTATTTATGTTATGGGACAATTCGTCAAGGTCGGCCAGCGACCAAATTGCCCCCACTTGTGCTCAATGTTTTAGTATAAAAAGAGGTGGCTTGCTAGTCATTGGACACACACTTTTCTTGTGATCTCTTCCTCTCCACTTGTATTTGGGTTTTGGTGGGAGGAGAGATCCTAAGAGTCAATGCTGCCCTAATGGTGAAGGCTGTATGCTATCATAGGAGATGGGAAAGCTCTACACTGTCATGGAGGATAACCCTTATCTCAGCCTCAAGAAGCCTTAACGCTACCCTATGGAGAAGCCCTTACACAGGTCTAATACGTAGTCAAGAAGGGCAGTGGTATAAGTCCTCAACACAGCGTAGAAAAGGGTCTCTACCCTAGATGGATGCCCTAGGACCTAAACGCAGTCATGATGAAGAAACACAGATCTACACGCTGCCTTATCTAGCCCTAATACGCTGTTCTAGGCAACAGGATGAGGAAGGATTTCATATGCCCTAACTATTGTGTACTAGCCCTAGCCGCAGTCCTAATGGGAGGACTACAGTCTTACCCTAGTGGTGGGCTCCAGTATTGCAGCAATAATGCTGCAACTCCTGGGACTCCCTTCTTTACTTTTATCAACCCGGTAGTTCGTAACAAACTTGGAAGCGACGGTGCTGTATGCACAAGTACTAGTTCTTGTCGCAACTGTCACTTGGTCAGCTGGCACAAGTCCGCTAGGGGCTTAAGCCAACTTCTATGAGCTCTTAGAAGAAGCTTTTTAACTGATGGACGAAAGCTAACTCAAAGGAAGCTAATCTACTTGCGGAAAGAACTAAAAGCCAAAAAGTAACGCAAACCCTAATTCTACCAGCTAGTCCTACTGACGCAAAGGAGAGAATGCAAACTACTGGAAGAGATGCCATTACTTCTATGAAGGTAAAATACATGTGTTTAGACTACCTCTATTTGAAGAAAACATCTTTTTGTATTTTTGATTAAGTCGTCAGTTTCATCATGCATATGCTTTCACTGTTCTTTGACTGTGCATGGGTGGATCAAGGAGGAGAAATGCTTGGAAGAAGTCGGGAAGGTTCAGAGAGGGTCTAAGGAGTCCCTAGCACCCTTCCAGAGAGTTTCACAAAGTTTGGCTATCAAGAAACCTCATTTGTGAGCTTCTACAGGAAGTCTGCAGGGTTCTACAAGATGTTCAGGAATTTCTACAGGATGTTCAAAAATTTCTACAGGATGTTTAAAAATTGGATTTTGGAGGATGGGTGAGTGAGGGAAGATGCATGAAGGGATATGGAGGTAGGATAGGGGTCTGAAGTGGCCCAGGGACTGGTGGATGGAGTGGTGAGAAGGTGTAGATGGCTAAATTGGCTCAAAGAAGGCTGAAACAATGATTGCACAAAAAGGTAGGGTTAGGTGGGCAAGAGGACAGATGTGAGACAAGGAACCTAGCTAGGAGATGGAATAGCTGGCTCTGATGAAGCTTAGGCGGATGAGAGAGTGGTAGAGATGCCGTGCACAATGTACATTTAACCAAATCAACAACGTCTTACAAATAATCAAAGTCCTAGCTAATCTAATCTAACTGTCAATAAAACGAATGAAGAACAGCTTTATTTGGAAAGAAAACCATGTACATCAATCATGCAAAGAAACATTTCAGAGATCTGAACCCATAACTAACTTCTACAAATGAAAACAGTACACTAAGGATTGCATGGTCAAGCAAACTAGTGTTTTTGTTGGGGCAGCACTGCTTCTTCAATTCCAACCCCTGATCCAATAAGGATGAGGCGAAACAGAGAGTGTTGTTGACCCCTTTTTTGGAGCTTTTTTCCTGTTATTATCCTACCAATCCATTTTAAACATCTGAAGCAATTCTATTCATAAACAGTGACCTATTTAACCAACACAACTAAATCTGTCCAACAGAAATAAGTTTCAAATGCATAAAAGGAAAACTACGATGCATAAAGGAAAGGTAGCAGTACAAAAAGGAAGCCCTAGGCTCTCAGGTTGGGCCCAACCCTGAGAGCTATGGCTCCTATAGAAAACTCAGAGTTGATATAAAATCGAACTGCTTCTCATTATCAAAAAATAGTCATAAGTCAAGAGTTATGCCCAAAATGGCTACAAGAGAATAAAGTAGAGCTAACAGCACTGTAGTGCAAAATATGCAATGGTTTCCAAAAGTCCCTCATGAAGGCTGAGGCCTTAACATTTATACACCACGAGGGCCCTAGCTGGCCTCCTAAATCTATGGGACTTGGCTGCCCAAACTGTGAGTAGACAACTCCTTCCAAAATCTGCTTGGCTGCCTTCTAGATCCGGTTTTGGTGGCCTTTGGAGCTCGGAGTTGGGGGTGAAGATCCCGAGGAAGGCTATTAAATGCCATAGACAACCCCCCTACGAATCCTCACCCCAAGCTTGGCTGTCTTCTAGCCCATGATTGCTCGGTTTTGCTCCAACATGTGTCAAAAAACCTGAAATGAGCACGTGTTAGCCACCTAGGAAGAGTGACTACCCTTATTCGTACAAATGACATAAACATACTGAAAAATAATGCATAAGCTATGAAAAATGAAGGATTGAACAAGGATAATTAGGCCAAATGAGCCCAACAAGTTACCAAATTTGGGGCTCATCATCACCCCCCTGCTAAAAGGGTTGCTCATCCTCTGAGCAACTAGTCCAGCTCCTCGTCTTTCATTGCTTTAATCGCTACCCTCACATCCCAGGTTTCTGAAGTAGTATCCTCCTCACTGTTATGGAATTCGGCCTTCCTTTCCACCTCTTCCCACTGCTTATGCTCTTCTTCTTCTGTGCTTCCTTCTAACAATCCCAAAAGCAAAGGTGGACTTAGCTTGAGGCCGATCCAGTTGGCTTGGAGGTTCTGCATAGACTTCTTGTAGAGAGGCACTCGTGCCAAGGCCTCCCTCATTCTAGTTGGAGTGTGATATTCCCTGATTTTGAGGTTGTGGGACAATGTGTTCCACCTACGGGTGCAAGCATGAACACAATTATCCCCTAATAATCGCTCCATATCCTCAAAGTGTGCTATGGCCTGAGCCTGCCGATCCATGTACTCTAATAAAGCCTGAGAGTTGGTTGCTAGGTGCTGGTGGGCTGATATCAATGCTGTGGGGTCCCCTGGCTCTGCTCTAATCAGCAGTGGTTCATGTAGTTCTCGGTTCATGACATTTTTTGACCTCTGCTGCTCTCTTTTCTTCGTGGCTTAACCATGAGGTCATTGCCATCAACTGCATATCCCCTACTGCTGTGTTGGGGTCCCATGAGGTTACATTTGGAAGGGCCAAATTATGAAGGTAGAACTCTGATAGCTTGGCCTTGTCTTCTAATGAACTGCTGTTACATAAATCCATGAACTGTTGGGGGTTTTGGATTTGGGAGATACCCCTCTGTGCCAATGTGTTAATTTGGAATTGCAGCCACTAATGCCTTAGGTATTGGCCATAGGATTTGGCCGGCTGCCTACATTGCAGAGCGTCCATTGCCCAACTGGCCATGCAGGCCAGTTGTGCATCCTTTTCTTGCATCTGCTGTTTTAGAGATTGTATATCTATGCCTGCCTGCAATTCCATTTCCTGTAGTTGTCGGTTTGGTTCCTCAAGATCAGCTTGCATTCCTTCTTTTTCTTGAGGTTCCGCTGTGGTGTCCTTGGCTGTTGTGTCCTCTTCTTTCCTCTGTCCCTGTAACTGTAGCTGCTGTCTAAGCAGCTCATTCTCTTCTCTTAACTTGGCCTGTTGGGAGCTTTCCACATGTCGTACTCTTGCCAACTCCCTTTGTGTTTCCTTGAGACTTTCCTCTAGAGGCCCTATATCTGCTACCCCCTTGGATTTAGTGATCCTCATCCAAGTGTGGGTTTGTACTCTTTCTTCCTCTAGTGCTAGAAATAGTGGCACTGTGAATTTTTGAGGAATAATTTTGCCGGCCTCCAAAAAGTTATAATAAGAGCCCAGGCTAGGCTGGGGGCTTGGTTCCATGATGACCTCGGTCTTCTCCTCCTCCTGTGGTGACTTAGCTGCTCTTTCCTCCATCTGCTCAGTTTCCTTCAGCCTAGCCAAAGTTTCCTGTAGAACCACCTCGGCATCCTGTAGAGAGGCTTCAGGGTTCAATTTCTCCATCCTTTCCCTCCATGAGGATGTTTTCGGGCTCCCCCGCTCATAAGTAATGGATGCCTTGGAGGGGGACCTATCCCTTGGTGTGGTAGGGGTATCCACAATTGTGATTGGCTCTTTTGATGGAGGATGGGGTCTGCCAGTCTTAATTCTCACTCCTTCTTGCCTTAAAATACAGAGGAGTCTCCCTCTTTCGTTTTTCCTTTGGCTTGGGAGAGGTACCTAGGGTGGCCAGCACAGCTGCTGCCTCCCTAGCTAAAATTTCGGCCGACTTCTCCTTCTGCTGTCCTTTTTCCGGACATCCTGTAGAAAGTCCTGTAGTGGCTAGTTTCTGGCTTCTTGTAGAAGCCGTTTTTAAACTTCCTGTAGAAATAGCCTTTTGGTTTCCTGTAGAAGCAGATGGCACCGTTTTAGCCTGCTTGGCTGAGGGTGCTTTTTTTCTTTAGCTTGGCTGAGGCTGCCTTAGGGATGCCCTCACTGGCTTGGACTTTCTCAGTCCTTTCTACCCTGCTCTGTAGTCTCTTCTCCCTGGGTGTTGGTGTAATTTTACCACCCCCTGTCTTGGCAGCTTGGCCTTTTTCTTGTGTTCCTTTCTGTTCTTTCTTTGGTGTTTTGCTCGGGGTTTCTTGTCCTTTAGCTTTCTTCTCTGCCTGAGTGTGCTCCTTCTCCTCGCTGCTGGAGGAAGTGAGCTCCTCGGCCAAAATTCGGATGTCATCATCTTTAGACATATTCCGAAAAATTTCCCAGGAGAGAGGGACAGTGTAAGTGTGGAGTGCATCTTCCACAAGGAGCTTGATAAGCCCATGATGGGCTAGCTGGTCTGGTGTCCCCTCTCTAAGTTTGGTGGCACACTCAATCATGGATTGCAGGAGGAAGTAAGGAATGCTCAATTTTTGTTCGGAGGGTAGGTCCATTTGGTGCCTGAGTTCTGTGAGCAACCGGAAATGATAGCCATACACGATGCTAAATCGCCCCTCACACGTAATATACTTCATAATTTGGAGGCTGACTTCACTCCAAAACGGTTGTAAGCTAGTTCTTCGAACTCCATTCTTGTCCTCTGAAAATTGTTCCTATGGCAAGAACTCTTTTTTAGCTTTCTGACCCAATTTTCTCTCCTCCTTATCCCAGGGTACCCCCATCAGTAGATCAGTTATTCTGCTAATGAGCTGTGGGGTGAGTCTGAGGGTCAATCCTCTGAAGTTGACAAAGGCCAACGTCTTTGACTTCGGCTTCAAGGATCTTAGGAATTCTTCTGTAATTTCGTCATCGTGACCTTGAAGCTTGTCACAGAATGCAATCCAGTGTGCACGAGAAAACAAGTCCACCACCTCAAGGGTTTCCCGTAATTTCTTGGAGTCCGAAGGCTCTTTTCTAATGAACCCTCCCGGCATGGTAAAAAAACCTGTTTTTGTTGTTCTGAACTTTCCTGCTCGTGTACAGAAGGAGAGCTTCGGGATTTTTCTACACAGAGCGCAGAGCTACGTCTCCGTTATGCACACAGTCATATAAAATTCACAATTTTCCATTGGTGAGCCTTGATAGTGTCTCAATTTTTTCTACAGGAGGGATTTTAATTCAAAACCCTGGAGAAAATCTCGCATGCAGACTACGAAGACAATTTCATGCAGCGATAAGAAAACGGCTTTTGAATTCATAGACAGACTTTATTCACATTTTCCCTACCCTCTCAACACGTTGAATTCACCACCTTTTGAATTATTTGCATGGGAAAGTTATGTTCAGGCCTACCTCACTGAGAATTGCCACCCTCAACGTGAACAGTCCAAGCTTCTCCGTAATGTCGGGCTCCCTGTAGCGCAGCTTCCTGTAGAAATCATGCACGGCTTCTGGAGAACGTTACAGTGGTTCTGGACTTTCTGAGCAGCAACAGGACGTTGGAACAGGCCGAGAACTCGGGCTAACAACTTGCAGAGGATTGAGGACGCGTACTCGGCTGCAAAACGGTTGTGAGTAAATGACTGCAGTGTATCATAAGTTATTCAGCCGACCGATTTTGAATTGCTGCAGAATTCATGGCGCGGGGGTGAGCTGTCCCAGTCGATCCGTTGGCCGACGTCACAGCCATCATTCCTCGGCGTGTCCCTGACCGCCGAATTCTTCCCTCTGCATTCACCGCCGCCATTCCTGTTATACTGCCGCTTCTCTCCGACTGGACGCTTCCCACGTGTCAATTGCCTGTCTTTTCGACATAACCAAGCCCATTCGGATCCTACGAGGCCGTCGGACTGGTTGTGGTGGCCAGTTGAATGGCTACCCGACTTGTTCAATCCGTTCATTCTCATAGTCATGCACATTTAGAGTATAGCTTATGTAATTTGACGAAATAAGGTTAGGCACTTACCTGTGCGGCCGTGGACGTGGGTTTTTTCAGGCTTCAGGACGAGGAATGCTGGATCTGCTTGCTGCTGCTTCGTGTACGGGTGCTGGAGCTCCTCTTCATTGGCTGCTGCTGGCTACGAGACCTTGATACCTGATTTTCTGGTGGTGAATGTTGCATGCACCGACTTCATGAGCTACTGGTGTCTCCATGGTATGTGCTCCAGCTGGATCAGCTGCTACAGGATTCCTGTAGGACATCCTGTAGCCGTTTCTCCTCCTGGGGTGCATGCCGAAATAATTGAGTCGCGTTCACAGGTGCAGGGTCCTGAGATCGCCTTGACAGGTAAAGTGTGCGAGCCTCTGCATGCTTTATTTCCTACTTAAAAACAAAATTTTTTATCTGAGAAAACAAAGTTCTGGTATGACTGTGCAGGTATATTCGACCATATGGCAGCAATGGTGGTGAAAGGAGGTGAAACAAGTGGAGGATGGAAGAAAAGAGTGGTTGCATGCCTCCTCAACGGACTTCAAGCTTCAAATTCTTCTTCATAATTGGTCCTGGCCCGCCCAAAGGCTCTACAAGATGTTTCCTGGAGAAATACAGAACTTCGTGTAGAAAGTCCTGTAGCTTCCTGTAGAAGGCTAAACCATGACCAGATTGTGTCCAAACCTTGGAAAAAATGAGTGTTCATGGAAGGAGTGTATGTGAGGTTGCTTGGTAGCTTGGTAGGGACCCTTGTCCTTGAGTTGAGAGGCCTCCTTTTTGCATTGTGTTCCTACAACCTGCAACAATTTCCAGAGATTAAACTTGTTTTTTCTCTGTTTCTTCCTCCTCCTTTTTCCTTTTCCTTTCTTTTTGTTTTTTGTTTTTTTTTTAAGAGACAGCAAGGACACCTCAATGAGGTTTTCACCCCTACTATCTGCCTTGGGCGCCTCAGAGAGGTTTTCACCCAATGATCTTTTTATTCCAATTCTTTTTCAGAGAGACAGCAGGGGCGCCTCAATGAGGTTTTCACCCCTACCATCTGCCTTCGGCGCCTCAGAAAGGTTTTCACCCAAGGATCTCTTTTATTGCATTTTTTTCTCTTTATTTATTTATTTATTTTTATTATTATTATTTTTTTATTATATGTATAATGATGCTCAGGGTGTGCCCAAAACAAAGGCAGAACCCTTCTTTATGACCAACACTGATTTTTCCACAGTTTTGATGAACTCTTGCCTCGAAAGAGGTTTCCTGTAGATCTTTAGTCGATGCCCATTGACGAGCACGGGGAGGGCTTCTTCATCAATGGTCCGGATAAGGACAGAACCATTGTCATTACACTTCTCCACTACATATGGTCCTAACCATCTTGTCCTCAGCTTCCCCTCGAAATCCTTATGTCTGGAATCATACAGCAGTGCCCAATCTCCCGGCTGGAATTGTTTGTCATTGAGGTGTCGATCATGCCATATCTTCCTCTGAAGCTGAACCACTTTTGAGTGGAGGAGGGCCTGCATTCAGTGTTCATCTAACCCATTCAGCTGCAATAACCTTTCTTGTTGAGCATGGCTGAGATCTAGGTTCAGCTGAGCTGCCATCCTCAATGTGTTGTACTCAAACTCGATTGACAGCAAAGCTCTCTTCCCATAGACCAACTCATAAGGTGTGAAACTGGTTGTGGTCTTCCAAGTGGTGTTGTAGGCCCAAGTGGCCTCAACCAGGCGATCTACCCAATCCTTTCTGCTGCTGCTCACCACCTTAGTCAAAATCCCTTCTAATGCTCTATTGGTGACTTCCACCTGCCCATTTGCTTGAGGATGATATGGGGTGGAAGTCCGATGCTTGATCTTGTGATGAGCGAGCAAGTCTTCAATTAAGTTGGAGGTGAACTGGCTTCCTTGATCGGTGACTAACTCTCTTGGGTAGCCAAATTTGTAGAAGATGTTTTCTCTTAAAAATTCCGCCACCTTTTCTTCTGTTGCTGCTTTGATTGCATTGGTTTCCGCCCACTTTGTCAGATAGTCTGTGCACACAATGATGTATGACCTTTGCCTTGAAGGAGGGTTGATAGGACCCACAAAATCCATACCCCACTTCTCAAATGGCTCAAGAGTCGCTTGAGGTTGGAGAGGCATTTCGTCCCTTGGAGTCGGTTTCCCCATCCTTTGGCATCGGTCACATTGGCTGATATATCTTTTGACATCTTGATGAAGAGTGGGCCAATAGTAGCCTGCCTGTAGAATTTTTAAGGCAGTCCTCTTGGCTGCAAAATGTCCTCCACACGGCCCATCGTGACAGGTTAGGAGGATGTCAAAGACTTCCTCCTCCCTTACACAACGCCTTAAGATCTGATCGGGGCCAAGTTTGAACAGGTTGCCCCCGATCTAAGTGAATGAGGCACTCTTCCTCACGATTCTGCTCTTCTCCTTTGAGGATAGATGCGAAGGGAACTGTGCTGAGACCAAGTAGTTTGCTATATCAGCAAACCAGGGAGAGAGTACTGAGATAGCAAACAGATGTTCATCTGGCATCTGGTCATCCACTGTTCCTTCTTCACCTGCAGGTAAATCCAATCTAGACAAGAAGTCAGCAACAACATTTTCTTTACCTGGTTTGTCAACGATAGTCAAATCAAATTGCTGCAACAAAAGTAACCATCTAATAATACGAGCATTAACATCAGGTTTATTCATTAAATATCTAATTGCAGCATGATCAGTATGTACAAATGTTTGATAGCCAGTGATGTAGTGTCGGAACTTGTTCAGGGAATGGACCACGGCCAGGAACTCCTCAGTTACAGTATAATTCAATTCTGCCTTGGATAAGTTTTTGCTGACAAAGTATATGGCATATGGAAGCTTTTCCTCAACTTGTCCTAAGGCTGCCCCTATGGCTTTGTTCGAGGCATCAGTGTGGATGTCGAAAGGTAGGGCCCAATTTGGACCTCTCAAGATCGGGGTGGATACCAACTTATCCTTTAATTCATTCAGAGCCCTCTGACAGTCGTCAGTCCATTTAAACTCAACATCTTTTGCTAAGAGGCCAAACAATGGCGAGGCTAGCTTACTGAAGTCTTTAATGAATCTTCTATAATATCTCGCTAAGCCTAAGAAACTTCGAACATCTCTTACCTTCTGAGGAGGTGGAACCTTTTTGATGAGAGCAATTTTGTTAGGATCCACCTGTAATCCTTGGCGAGAAATGGTATGACCTAACACAGTCCCTTCAGTCATCAGGAATTCACATTTTTCAGGGCTGAGGGACAGGTTCATCTCAATGCATTTGCTTAAAACTTTTCCCAGATTAGTCAATGCTTCTTGGAAGTTGGACCCATAAGGAGTAAAGTCGTCCATATAGATTTCCACCGAATCATGAACCAACTCGGCAAAGATGCTCAATACAGCTCTCTGGAAAGTGGCAGGGGCATTGCATAGCCCAAAGGGAAGGACTCGGTAGGCAAAGGTACCCCATGGACAAGTGAAGGTGGTCTTATCTTGGTCCTCCGGGCTGATTTGGATCTGATTATACCCGCTAAACCCATCTAGGAAAGAGAAAAACTTCTTTCCTGCCAGTCCATCCAGCACTTGATCTATGAAAGGCAAAGGGAAATGGTCTTTCTTGGTGGTTTTGTTAAGTTCTCGGTAATCTACACAGCTTCTCCACTTCCCGTTCTTCTTGGGCACAAGCACTAGAGGTGAAACCCACTCACTATCGGAGATAGGGTAGATGAATCTTGCATCCAATAATTTTTGCAACTCTTCTTTGACAATGTCTTTAAGGGCTGGATTCATTCTCCTCTGGGGCTGCTTGACTGGTTTACAATCATCTTTGATGTAGATGTGATAGGTACAGACCAAAGGATGGACTCCTTTCATCTCCTTATAGCTCCAAGCGAAAGCATCTAAGTGATTGTTTAGTAAGCTACACAGCTCCTTCTCCTGGGAAGGAGATAGGGAGGAGCTGATCTTTAGAGTTCTTTCGGGACCAAACTCCACATTCTTAACTCTGGGAGAGGTTGGATCAGTCACACAGAGGTCCACTAAGGTGCTGGCTTGGGTATCTTCCACCAATTCTTCTAAGGAGAGAGCACTGGGAGGTGGATTTTGAATCAACGTCTCAATCAAATCATCCTCGGTTTGAGGACCTCCCCTAGTGGTTTCTATCGTGCACAAGGGTGCAGAGTAGACCTCATCCTCATCTCCTTCTTCCAACCAAAGTGGTAAGTCATGCTCTAACAGAGGTTGGGAAGGAGGGTATAGGACTAGTTGCTTGGACATAGGCCCATTTTTGATGGTCATGTTTCCCGCTCGACAGCTTATGTAAGCATCCGCAGTGGCTAATCAAGGCCTTCCCAAAATGAGGGGGTATCCAGTAAGCTTTGCCTTGGGCTGAAGGACCAAGAAGTCCGCAGGATACTCCCAAGAGTCAACAGAGACCAAGACATCCTCCACAATCCGTTCGGGAGTCACGGTGGAGCGATTTGCCAACTACAGGACTGTCGAGGTCTTCCTTAAGGAACTTTGAAGGTTGAGTTTAAGCATGGTGTCCCTGGTCATCACATTAATGGCAACCCCTAGACCGATCAAGGTATGGGGGATAATGGTGCCATTGATGTGGACATCAACTACAGGACTCCCAAGATCCAAATACTTTGGACAGATTACTTGCCCCAACATAAGATCGGACAGTTGTCCTATGACATTGATAGTTGAGGCATCTCTCTTTCGCCTGCCTGGGTGCCTGAAACACTTTTTCTTAACCAATTTGTTGTATATCGGTACATCTTTGATGGCATGGAGAAGTGGTATTTTCACACACAACTGTTTCAGTTCCCCTAGAAGTTCAGTCTCCTCCGGGTTTGGTTGTGTGGTTACTGTTAGTCTCTCAGGAAAGGGTGGAATGGCTTTGGGTTCACTTTCCTGTTTGTCTTCCTCGTCCTCTGGGGGAGGAGGTTGGCGATCTGGAAGAGTCTTCTCGGATCGCAGGTTGATCTCTTGGATTTCCACAGCATAGGTAGGACATGTTGTCTCCCCAGTATATACCTGCTGGGCCCGTCGGTTGTTGGGTTTCGGGTTTGGTTGAGCAGGTATTTGGGGTTGTCTTGGAGGAGCAAGAGGTAATGGTTGTGGTTGAGCCAGTGGTGGAGGCAAAATGGCGGGAGGAGTGTTGTACTGGGGCCTCCACCCCGGTTGAGGTGCATTCCACTGAGGTTGTGGCTGGACATGTGAGTGAAACGAATGAGCAGTGGGTTGAGCATGGTATTGAGGAGGATAAGACCACGGAGGAGGTGCAGACCAGGCAGGATGAGCAGGGGGACCCCATGAAGGCATGTGAGCAGACTGGTTGGGGTTATAATAAGCTTGGGATGTCCCTTGCATCCCCTGCTGGTAAGGTCTAGGTCCATGCGGCCTCCTTTGGTTGAGGAAGTAGAGAGGTTCAGTGGGTGCCTCAGTCCCTTGGTATATGGCTTTAAATCCTGGTAAGGTTGGGCATTGGTTTGTGGGGTGGTCCTCCTCACAAACGAAACATACCTCTACTGAGTGCAATGGACACTCGTTCTTAGGGTGCTTCCTCGTACATTTGGGACAGAAGATGGCCAAAGCCCTTTCAACTTCCTCTTTCTTTTGCTGAATTCGGAAGGTATCAAGTTGCATGACAATAGTCTGTCTCATCTCACTCTTGAGGTCTTCCATCTGGTTAGCAAACTCATGCTTGGAGGTGGTGGTACTAGCTGAAAGTGGGTTTCCCCTACCTCTTTTCCAGGCTGCCCTAGAGTGGTTTCTAAACACAGTCTTTATGTCCTCATAAGGCAGTTGGTAGATATCTCCCCCAGTTAGCATGTGAAGGGTATCTAGAAGGTCTTCAGGGACTCCTCGGAGCAGAACCAGCTTTAGGGATTCAGGGTCAAGTGTGCACTTGGCCCGTTTATAGCTAAGTTGGAACCTTTCCTCGTAATCTTCTAAAGACTCATCGCTTCCCATGGTCATTCGAAAGATTTCTCCCTTGGTTTCCTTGGACCTACAGTAGTCCCGATATTTGGTATTGAAAGCTTGCTGCATCTGAGCCCAAGTGGTGATACTGTTTCCAGGTTACCCCATGAACCAGCGTAATGCTGCATCCTTGAGGGTAGAGGGAAAGAGTTTCAATTTTTGCTCATCTTCTGTATAATCATAGGTTCGACAAAGGACAACAAACTCAAACAAGAAGTTATCAGGGTCTTTAGTGGTCAATCCATGGAAATGAGGTAAGGCTGAGGGACTTATGTTCTTCATTTTCATGTCCCCGTTAGTCTCTCGGATGGTGAAGGTACCTTCTATTCTCTCGTCATCGTTTCCACCATTTCTGTTGTCAGCCATGGTTTCAATAGGAATGTTTTCTTGCTCTTCTTCTGTTATAAGATCTTCGTATATCTCAGGAGGTTCACCTATAGGTTCTTCTAGATCACTACCACCAAAGAAGAGAGAAGGGTGACTCAGTGAAGTGGTGGGGGTGTTGGGTAGGAATTTTCCGGTATTATCTCTGTTCCTACGAGGCATGAAAGGATTTTTGGTTGTTTTTGCTTTTTCTCTGCTTGTACCTGCAAAACTGAAACAGATGGAATTGCAACTAACTAGAATCTATCTTGTGGGAATGAAAATGCGGAATTGAAATGAAAGCAGGAAAGGACTAATCTACTCTGCTGAAATCAAATTGCGAGAAGTAATCTACTCTGCTGAAATCAAATTGCGAGAAGGAGATACTAGACTATGCTTGCAAAATTAAAATTCTATTTTACGCTTGCAGAATTGAAAGTCTAATCTATGAAAGCAGGAAATGTCTACTTTACTTTTGCAGAAATGAAATTGCAGAATGGAAATGAAATAAACTATTTAGCAGAAGGCGAGAGCAGGAAAATAGAAGAAAAGCAGCAATCACAAATACTCTTACACGTCCCCGGCAGCGACGCCAAAAAGATGGTGGGCTCCAATATTGCAGCAATAATGCTGCAACTCCTGGGACTCCCTTCTTTACTTTTATCAACCCAGTAGTTCGTAACAAACTTGGAAGCGACGGTGCTGTATGCACAAGTACTAGCTCTTGCCGCAATTGTCACTTGGTCAGCTGGGACAAGTCCGCTAGGGGCTTAAGCCAACTTCTATGAGCTCTTAGAAGAAGCTTTTTAACTGATGGACGAAAGCTAACTCAAAGGAAGCTAATCTACTTGCGGAAAGAACTGAAAGCCAAAAAGTAACGCAAACCCTAGCAAATCCTAATTCTACCAGCTAGTCCTACTGACGCAAAGGAGAGAATGCAAACTACTGGAAGAGATGCCATTACTTCTATGAAGGTAAAATACATGTGTCTAAACTACCTCTATTTGAAGAAAACATCTTTTTGTATTTTTGATTAAGTCGTCAGTTTCATCATGCATATGCTTTCATTGTTCTTTGACTGTGCAGGGGTGGATCAAGGAGGAGAAATGCTTGGAAGAGGTCGGGAAGGTTCAGAGAGGGTCTAAGGAGTCCCTAGCACCCTTCCAAAGAGTTTCACAAAGTTTGGCTATCAAGAAACCTCATTTGTGAGCTTCTACAGGAAGTCTGCAGGGGTTCTACAGGATGTTCAGGAATTTCTACAGGATGTTCAGAAATTTCTATAGGATGTTTAAAAATTGGATTTTGGAGGATGGGTGAGTGAGGGAAGATGCATGAAGGGATATGGAGGTAGGATAGGGGTCTGAAGTGGCCCAGGGACTGGTGGATGGAGTGGTGAGAAGGTGTAGATGGCTAAATTGGCTCAAAGAAGGCTGAAACAATGATTGCACAAAAAGGTAGGGTTACGTGGGCAAGAGGACAGATGTGAGACGAGGAACCTAGCTAGGAGATGGAACAGCTGGCTCTGATGAAGCTTAGGTGGATGAGAGAGTGGTAGAGATGCCGTGCACAATGTACATTTAACCAAATCAACAACGTCTTACAAATAATCAAAGTCCTAGCTAATCTAATCTAACTGTCAATAAAACGAATGAACACCAGCTTTATTTGGAAAGAAAACCATGTACATCAATCATGCAAAGAAACATTTCAGAGATCTGAACCCATAACTAACTTCTACAAATGAAAACAGTACGCTAAGAATTGCATGGTCAAGCAAACTAGTGTTTTTGTTGGGGCAGCACTGCTTCTTCAATTCCAGCCCCTGATTCATTAAGGATGAGGCGAAACAGAGAGTGTTGTTGACCCCTTTTTTGGAGCTTTTTTCCTGTTATTATCCTACCAATCCATTTTAAACATCTGAAGCAATTCTATTCATAAACAGTGACCTATTTAACCAACACAACTAAATCTGCCCAATAGAAATACGTTTCAAATGCATAAAAGGAAAACTACGATGCATAAAGGAAAGGTAGCAGTACAAAAAGGAAGCCCTAGGCTCTCAAGTTGGGCCCAACCCTGAGAGCTATGGCTCCTATAGAAAACTCAGAGTTGATATAAAATCGGACTGCTTCTCATTATCAAAAAATAGTCATAAGTCAAGAGTTATGCCCAAAATGGCTACAAGAGAATAAAGTAGAGCTAACAGCACTGTAGTGCAAAATATGCAATGGTTTCCAAAAGTCCCTCACAAAGGCTGAGGCCTTAACATTTATACACCACGAGGGCCCTAGCTGACCTCCTAAATCTATGGGACTTGGCTGCCCAAACTGTGAGTAGACAACTCCTTCCAAAATCTGCTTGGCTGCCTTCTAGATCCGGTTTTGGTGGCCTTTGGAGCTCGGAGTTGGGGGTGAAGATCCCGAGGAAGGCTATTTAATGCCATAGACAACCCCCCTACGAATCCTCACCCCAAGCTTGGCTGTCTTCTAGCCCATGATTGCTCGGTTTTGCTCCAACATGTGTCAAAAAACCTGAAATGAGCACGTGTTAGCCACCTAGGAAGAGTGACTACCCTTATTCGTACAAATGGCATAAACATACTGAAAAATAATGCATAAGCTATGAAAATGAAGGATTGAACAAGGATAATTAGGCCAAATGAGCCCAACAAGTTACCAAATTTGGGGCTCATCACCTAGCCGCAGTAAATGTCGAGATCTAGCCGCAGTTCTAGGAGATTTCTAGAGCTACAATACGCTGCCTAAATGGTTCAGTTTGCCCTACTTGCAATAAACCATAGTCTTATGTATCATGTTGGTGCCCTATATGCAATCCATAAGGAGGACTGTTAGATTAAGAAGGGTTGTTAGGAGGACTGTTAGAGGCCGTTTAGGAGGGCTGTTACAGGCAGTTAAGGAGGGTTCTACTACGCTGGCTAGAGGAACTAAGAAACCTCAATCCGTTGATGAGAAGAACCTCTAACAACATATAGAGTCTTGAAGGATCAGCATTATATTTCAGTGGCCACATGTTGATGACAACGTTGTGAGTGAAACTGTTCCTAGGACTGTGGGATTATAGCTTAACTTGCTGTTGGGCTAGGCCGTAGGCCATAGCCAGCAGCTAAGGTGGATATATCAGTCTTAGTAGCATGGCAGAAGTGGTGTCCCTCCTTGACTGTAGGAGGAGGACAACATTCTGGAAGATGCAGCGTAATGGTTGGATGCAACATTGTTGTATTGACAACATGTTTAGATGTAGTAGTTGGATGCAACATGGTGTTAGAGACAACAGTGTAGTGTAGCGTAATGATTGGGTGCAGCTCGGTGATGGGAGCAACACAGTGATGCATACTGCTGCATGATGCATAGTGTAGCATGATGATGAAGAGCAGCATGTTGGGTACAACATGATGAGGTACAAATCAGTGATGGTGCAACACAGTGATGATGGACATGGTATGATGGTGCAACACAGTGGTAGGTACAACAAGGTGATGGAATCACCTGTGTTTGGATCAGCTAGCTCATGTGTCATCTTCTTAGAGAAGATCGCTGCTCTTATTTAGATAAGTCAAAATGTTGACTTCTGATGTATATGTACTATCTCTCTCTCTCTGCTAAACTATTGAAGATAATATAAGAAGAATTGATTAAGGGTTTCCCCACATTGGGTTTTGTCCCTGGCTGGCGCTACATCTTGTGTCCTCTTGTCTTGGCTTGTTTTCTGCGATTTATGTTTATGTTCTATCTGCATTTTATTATCATGCTAAATGTGATTGCTAATCTGGAATTGATATTGAGCTAATATGCAAATTGAAGTAAATTTTCTCTTAGCATAGAAGATACCTAAAATTAACATGGTATCAGAGGTGAGGTGAAGACAAAGCCCAAGCAAGAGTGAAAGAGCAATCACCGAAGACAGTTGGAAAGGACAAAAGGCTCAATGGGTTCCTCATCCCACTTCAAATTCACCAAGGGTGAAGTCGAAGCAGAGAATATTATCTGAGTGGCGCAGCGGAAGCATGTGGTGGCCTACCTAAAGATTACTTCAATGGGAAGTCTGGATCTTTCGATAAGTGTGGCCATTATGTGAGGGAGTGTCCGAATAGAAGGGACACATCACTTGATGATGATAACAATCATTCTAGGGGCATCTTCAATGATTAAAAGAATGACAGGTACCACGGCAAAGGAAAAAGGAATGTAGGTCATCAAGGAAATGGCCGACTCTTCAAAGAAAGCAAGGAACTCCAAGTATGAAGAATCCAAATGTTGTTTCTGATAAGCTAAAGGAGTATTATCTTATATTGGCCCTTTCCACTACTTCTCCTCTAGACTCTTTTGGAAAAATGGCTTATTGATTGTAGTGCTTCAAGGCACTTCATTGGATAGAAGGAATCTCTCTCTAATTTGGTAGAGATGGAAACAATCATGGGGATTATACATGGAGTCAATGCCACCTATCCTGGAAAGGGTGTAGGGAATGTTACCCCTCAATTGAATGAGGGTAACACGATTAATTTACAAGAAGTTGTTTATGTACCTGATCTCAAGAAGAACTTGGTGTCCGTTTCGGCAATGGAAGTCAAAGGTTTCAAGGTGGAATTCATCGATGGAAAGGTACGTATTTGAAAATGGAATTTTCAAAGATGCTTTTACTCATGGGTTAAGGGTCAGAAATTTGTATCAAGTTGCAGGAAGTCCATTGGGAACCATGTCGTGTGACACATACCTTTAATGGCACCGGAGGTTTACCTATCTTCATTATAAGGCCCTACCAATGTGAGTCAGATAGTTAAAGGGATGCTTGAATTGAAGAAGAGCATGGAGGTACATGTTCGAGATGTAGTGAATGAAAATCTTACAAGGGGACATTCCCCTTATGTAGCAAGTCCACATGTTTGGAACAACCCGAGGGGTTTGAGATTCATGATCAGGAATCTCATGTATGCAGGTTGAAGAAAGCTCTCTATGAATTAGAGTTAACACCTCGTGCTTGGTATGAGAGGATTGACAACTATCTGATGAACCTGAGATTCACTAGGAGTGAAGCCGATCCAAACCATTGCTTTAAGGTTGTTGATGATAGACCTCTCATATGTGAAAATTCTATCACTGCAACAACTGATTTATTTTACCTACTTATTTCCCGATAATTTATTTATGAATATCATTCAGTAAACATTAAAATAAATTCTACTGTAGATATCACATCATAATACAAAAACAAACACATGCACAAGAATTAAGACATCAACACAAATATTTTGGACAATCAGTCCTTGGAAAAATCCAATGTGGGAAAACCGGTGCAGCAAGGGAGGATTTTATTATTCAACAATTCTTCAGTACAACTGGGTGCCAAACTGGCTTACCCAACAGAGAGAAAATCCTTTAGCACTTCCCCCAGTCTCAGCGTCAGCCTGGCTGACCTTTGCTTAGCTCCCAGACCCTCAGCGTCAGCCTCTGCCTCTATGCGTCAACGCTGGGCCTCTTTGCATCACCCAGGCAGGCCCTCTAATGACTGCGCAGTCTTGCAGCCTCTGTGTTTGCCTCTCCAACCTCTGCACTGTTCCTCTGGTGTTGTTCCCGACTCTTTGTTCCGTACTTGCTACCTCCTGCTGCTCTCCAAACCACTAGTTCGAATTTCTCTCTCTCTGTTTCTATCTCTAGGAAATTCTACCCACACTGTTAAAATTTGCAACTACAGCCAAACTCCATGTGGGTCTACTTATTCATGGCAGTTGATATTTTTCTTGGATTCCTCTCGTTGTCGTCGAGGGGTGTAGGATTGATCTAAAGATCATCCGATTTCGACAAGTATTCATGGAGATATGAATTTATTTGTGTTATGAGACAATTCGTCAAATAAGGCTACAACCAAATTGCCCCCACTTGTGCTCAACGTTTTAGTATAAAAAGAGGTGGCTTGCTAGTCAGTTGGACACACACTCTTCTTGTGATCTCTTCCTCTCCACTTGTCTTTGGGTTTTGGTGGGAGGAGAGATCCTAAGAGTCAATGCTGCCCTAATGGAGAAGGCTCTACGCTATCATAGGAGATGGGAAAGCTCTACGCTGTCATGGAGGACAATCCTTATCTCAGCCTCAAGAAGCCTTAATGATACCTTATGGAGAAGCCCTTACATAGGTCTAATACGCAGTCAAGAAGGGCAGTGGTGTAAGCCCTCAACGCAACCTAGAAAATGGTCTCTACCCTAGATGGATGCCCTAGGACCTAAACGCAGTCATGATGAAGAAACACAGATCTACACGCTGGATTATCTAGCCCTAATATGCTGTTCTAGGCCGCAAGTTGAGGGCTTTCATATGCCCTAATTGCTGTGTGTACTAGCCCTAGCCGCAATCCTAATGGGAGGACTACAACCTTACCCTAGCCGCAGTAAATGTCCAGATCTGGCCGCAGTCCTAGGGGATTTCTAGAGTTACAATACGCTACCTAAATGGTTCAGTTTGCCCTAGCTGCAATAAACCACAATCTTATGTATCATGTTGGTGCCCTATGCGCAGTCCATAAGGAGGATTGTTAGATTAAGGGATGTTAGGAGGACTGTTAGAGGCAGTTTAGGAGGGTTGTTATAGGCAGTTAAGGAGGGTTCTACTACGCTGGCTAGAGGAACTGAGAAACCTCAATCCGCTGATGAGAAGAAGCTCTTACAACATATAGAGTCTTAAGGATTAGCGTTGTATTTCATTGGCCACATGTTGACGACAACATTGTGAGTGAAACTGTTCCTAGGACTGTGGGATTATATCTTAACTTGCCGCTGGGCTAGGCCATAGGCCATAGCCATCAGCTAAGGTGGTTATATCAGTGTTGATAGCATGGCAGAAATGGTGTCCCTCCTTGACTGCAAGAGGAGGACAACATTCTGGAAGATGCAACTTAATGGTTGGATGCAACATTGTTGTATTGACAACATGTTTAGATGCAGCAATTGGTTGTAGCATGGTGTTAGAGATAGTAGTGTAGTGCAGCGTAATGATTGGGTGCAGCTCAGTGATGGGAGCAACACAGTGATGCATAGTGCAACATGATGATGAAGAGCAACATGTTGGGTACAACATGATGAGTTACAACTCAGTAATGGTGCAACACAATGATGATGGACATGGTATGATGGTGCAACATGGTGCAACACAGTGATAGGTACAACAAGGTGATGGAATCACTTGTGTTCGGATCAACTAGCTCATGTGTCATCTTCTTAGAGAAGATCGTTGCTCTTATTTAGATAAGTCAAAATGTTGACTTCTGATGTATATGTACTATCTATCTCTCTGTTGAACTATTGAAGATCATATAAGAAGAATTGATCAAGGGTTTCCCCACATTGGGGTTTGTCCCTGGTTGGCGCCACATCTTGTGTCCTCTTGTTTTGGCTTGTTTTCTGTGATTTATGTTTATGTTCTATATGCGTTTTATAATCATGCTAAATGTGATTGCTAATCTGGAATTGATATTGAGCTAATATGCAAATTGAGGCAAATTTGCTCTCAGCATAGAACATACCTAAAATTAACATTGTATCAGAGGTGAGGTGAAGACAAAGCCCAAGCAAGAGTGAAAGAGCAATCATCGAAGATAGTTGGAAAGGACAAAAGGCTCAATGGGTTCCTCATCCCACTTCAAATTCACCAAGGGTGAAGTCGAAGCAGAGAATATTATCCGAGTGGTGCAGCGGAAGCATCTGATGGCCTACCTAAAGATCACTTGAATGGGAAGTCCAGATCTTCCCATAAGTTTGGCCATTATGCGAGGAGTGTCCGAATAGAAGGGACACATCACTTGATGATGATAGCAATCATTCTAGGGGCATCTTTAATGATTGAAGGAATGACAGGTACCACGGCAAAGGAAAAAGGAATGCAGGTCATCAAGGAAATGGCCGACTCTTCAAAGAAAGCAAGGAACTCCAGGTATGAAGAATCAAATGTTGTTTCTGATAAGCTAAAGGAGTATTATCTTATATTGGCCCTCTCCACTACTTCTCCTCTAGACTCTTTGGGAAAAATGGCTTATTGATTGTAGTGCTTCAAGGCACTTCATTGGATAGAAGGAAGCTCTCTCTAATTTGGTAGAGATGGAAACAATTGTGGGGATTATACTTGGAGTCAATGCCACCTATCCCGGAAAGGGTGTAGGGAATGTTACCCCTCAATTGAATGAGGGTAACACGATTCATTTACAATAAGTTCTTTATGTACCTGATCTCAAGAAGAACCTAGTGTCCATTTCGGCAATGGAAGTCAAAGGTTTCAAGGTGGCATTCATCGATGGAAAGGTACGTATTTGAAAATGGAATTTTCAAAGATGATTTTACTCATGGGTTAAGGGTTGACAATTTGTATCAAGTTGCAGGAAGTCCATTGGGGACCATGTTGTGTGACACATCTCTTCAATGGCACCGGAGGTTTGCCCATCTTCATTATAAGGCCCTACCCGATGTGAGTCAGATGGTGAAAGGGATGCTTGAATTCAAGAAGAGCATGGAGGTACATGTCCGAGATGTACCAAAGGAAAATCTTACAAGGGGACCATTCCCCTCATGTAGCAAGTCCACAGGTTTGGAACAACCCGAGGGGTTTGAGATTCATGATCAAGAATCTCATGTATGCAGGTTGAAGAAAGCTCTCTATGATTTAGAGCTAACACCCCGAGCTTGGTATGAGAGGATTGACAACTATCTGATGAAGCTGAGATTCACTAGGAGTGAAGTCGATCCAAACCATTGCTTTAAGGTTGTGGATGATAGACCTCTCATATGTGAAAATTCTATCACTGCAACCATTGATTTATTTTACCTACTTATTTCCTGATAAGTTATTTATGAATATCCTTCAGTAAACAGTAAAATAAATTCTGCTGCAGATATCACATCATAATACACAAACAAACACATGCACAAGAATTAACACATTGACACAAATGTTTTGGACAATTAGTCCTTGGAAAAACCCAATGTGGGAAAACCGGTGTAGCAAGGGAGGATTTTATTATTCTGCAATTCTTCAGTACAACTGGGTGCCAAACTGGCTTACCCAACAGAGAGAAAATTCTTTAGCACTTCCCCCAGTCTCAGCGTCAGCCTAGCTGACCTTTGCGTAGCTCCCAGACCCTTTGCGTCAGCCCCTGCCTCAATGCATCAGCATTGGGCCACTTTGCGTCACCCACGCAGGCCCTCCAATCACTGCGTAGTCTTGCAACCTCTGCTTTTGCCTCTCCAACCTGTGCGTTGTTCCCCTGGTGCTGTTCGTGACTCTTTGTTCTGTACTTGTTGCCTCCTGCTGCTCTCGGACCACTAGTTCGAATTTCTCAGCTAACTCCGCTCTAAAAATCGAACTGACTGGTCTCCCTCAGTGTGTTCTCCAACTGACCCTCAAGCCTCTGCTTATACTTTTCCTGTTGGTCCTTCAACGGTCGAGATTAAATCTCTAATCAACGGCTAAGATTAGATTTGGCTTGATCCATGACTTTTGGAACCTTCTAACCTGGTTTTATATTAATACCCATTAATATTTAATTTTTCCTAAGTTTAGCCTTATGAACTCCATTAAAAATATTAATTATTTTAATATCTCCCAAACTGGTTAGACTTTGCCCAAACCATTTCTTGTTCTTGCAGATCTCATGTGCTTTAGCCTCTCCACCAATTTTCATGGTTGGAGCACATCCGATGCTACCGCAAATCAACACCCCCTCTTAGCGAGGACTGTGCTCTAGTAATACTCCACACTGAGCATTACTCTGATCATACGACATCGGTACTTGTGATGATGCTAAGCCTCCATGCCCAACATCCTCTACACTGCTGCATCCTGTACTGTTGCCCATGGCTCTATCACTATCATTGCTATATTTGTACTGCATCTCCCTTTGCATCCGTGCTGCTACTAGTCCATCTTCCCAACACTGCATCTGCACTGCAAACTCCTTCTCATCATGTTGCATTGTTCTACTGCTGACTATTGTTGCACTGCAACATCATACCCATTTTTGCTACTGAAATGGATTCTTTATCATCCCCATCTTCTCCTTGAAATAGTAAAACTTGGTTCTTCCAAGGGCCTTGGTAAGGATGTCTGCCACCTGTTCTCCTGTAGGAGTGTAGCTAACACAGTCTGACACAATGTCTGACAAAGTGAAACTGAATATCAATATGCTTTGACCGATCGTTAAACACTGGATTCTCAGAGAGCTTGATGCAAATATGATTATCACACATGATCCTGGTTGCCTCCATCTTTCTTTTGAATATGTTCAAAAGCAGTTTTCTAAGCCATATGGCCTCGCACGAAGCTGTGCTTGCGGCCATCTATTCTGCCTCCGCTGAGCTCAGAGGCACAGATTTCTGTTTCCTACTGCACCAGGAGGTCATTCCTGATCCAATGTTGAAATAGTACCCAGAGGTACTTTTCCGATCCACTAAACTACCTGCCCAATTTGCATCAGTAAATCCACTCAATCTAATATCCTTACCCTTAGTGTACAAGAGTCCATAATTGACTGTTCCTTGTAAATACTTGAGAACATGTTTGGTTGTTACCCAGTGCGCTCTCTTCGGCTCCACCATGAATTGACTGAGGGTGTTGACAGCGTAGCAAATGTCTGGCCTGGTATTGACCAGATACGTCAGGGACCCTATGAGCTGCCTGTATAAGGTGGGATCAACATCTTTGTCTTCTGATGCATCAATCTTCTTCTAGTTGGTTATCATTGGAGTAGCCATAGGTATACAGTCCTCCATCCTGAATCTCTTCAGGATTTCTGTAGCATATCTCCCTTGCCCAAGGAAGATCTCCCCTTTTTGTTGCCAAACTTCCAACCCCAGGAAATAATGCATTCGTCCCAAATCCTTCATGTCGAACTCCATGGCTAGATTCTTCTTGCAGTTTCCTATGAGCCTGGATGATCCTGTCAGGAAGAGATCATCCACATATAATACTAAGATTAGAGGCTCATTCTCTACAACTAGATAGTAGAGATTTGGATCTGCGTCACTTTTGACAAATCCCATTTTCTGCAAGTAGCCATCAATTAGCCCATACCACGCTCTAGGTGCTTGTTTCAGCCCATACAAGGCTTTCTTCAATCTGCATACATGAGACTTCTTCTCATGTGTCTCAAAGCCCTCTGGTTGTTCAATGTATACCTCTTCTTTTATCACACTGTTCAGAAATTCCGTTTTGACATCCATCTGATGAATCTCTCACCCCATCTGTGTTGCAAGAGATATCACGGTTTTAATAGATGTATACCTGGCTACCGGGGCGAAGGTCTCTTCGTAGTCAATTGCTTCCTTCTGAGCATACCCCTTAGCAACAAACCTGGCTTTGTATTTCTCAACACTGCCATTTGCAGCGTATTTAATCTCGTAGATCCATCTCGAACCTACCACTGATCTGTCTTGAGGCCTTGGCACTACCTCCTAGACATTGTTCACCATTATGGAGTTGTACTCCTCTACCATTGCGTCCAGCCAAACCTGATGTTGAGCTGCCTCCTGAAAACTGGCAAGCTCCCCATCCTGAGCTACTAATGCCTACTATCTATCTGGCTGTTTTTGCTCCCTCTTGTTGTTCCTTGGTACACCGATGAAGTCCTCTGCATCTCACAGAATCTGACGAAGTTCCCTGCTCCTTCTTCCTTTGCCAGTAGGTGCTTCTGTTAGCTCCTCCTCATCCTGTGATTCTTCCTGACTCGAGGAAGAATTCTTTTCTTCCACTGGTTGAAGAGATTTGACCAACGGTTCCTCTTTTGACTGCTCCTCGGAAGGCATTTCTCGAGATTTTCTAAAAGCCCCATCTTCCATGAACTTCACATCTCGTCGAACTACTACCTTCTTGCTCCCTGGAAGATAGATTCTGTATGCCTTAGCGTTCACGCTATATGCCACTAGATATCCTTTCTTTGCAGTTTGATCCAGTTTCTTCCTCTTTTCCTCGGGTATGCAACAATATGCTAAGCTCCATGACTGATTTCAGGTGTCTTCCCTATGAAGACTTTTTTTTGGAGTAATCGTGCCCAATGCCCGATGAGGAGTTCTATTCTGAACATAAACTGTAGTGTTGCATGCTTCTGCCCACAGGAATTTTGGCATATCCTAATCATACATCATGGCCCTAGTTACTTTTGCAATAGTCATGTTCTTTCTTTCTGCTACTACATTTTGCTCCGGATTGTATGGAGTTGTCCACTCTCTTCTGATGCCCTCCTTAGCGCAAAAATTAGTGAAGTCCTTATCGACATACTCTCCACCATTATCTGAGCGCAAAACTTTTATTTTCTTCCCAGTCAGTTCTCCACCAGAGCCTTGAACTCTTTGAATCAACAGAAAACCTCGTCTTTGGTTTTCAGAAAATAGATCCAAGTTTTCCTTGAGTGGTCATCAATGAAGGTAAGGAATTACTTGGCACCACTAAGAGCTTTAGTGGACATGGGTCCGTAGATATCTGAGTGTATCAATCCTAATACACTCTTGGCCGTGTTTTTACTTCTAGGAAATGCTGCCTTGGCATACTTTCCTAGAGCACATCCTCTGCAGACATCATCTCGTTCTGTACTTAAGATCCAGAACTCCTATTACAGTGCTCCTGAGAATTTTCAGAGTCCCGTGGTGAAAATGTCCCATTCTTCTGTGCCATAGTTCGTTCAAATCCTTGTCTCCATGACTGCTTATTAGTGCCATTGGTGATTCTAGTCGTAGTCTGTACGACCTGTTACTTTTGATCCCGAGCTACACTTTCTTTTTCCAGCTTGGGTGTTTGACGTATACTTTAGCCTTTGCCTTGAAGTTGCGACACAGAAAGTAAGTTCATCCCCAATCCTGGTACATGCTGCACATTGGTAGCACGAAACCACTCTCCCGTTTCTGTTTGAAAAGTGATCTGAAAGTTCATCTTCTCCTCCCAATAATTTGAGAAACATTCCCGGATTCTCGTCATATGCCAAGAGGCCCCACTATCTATATACCATACCTCTGATGATGCAGAGCTAGTCACACAACCCACTTCTTCTTTGAGCCTGGAAGCCAACATATAGAAATCGGAAATACTTTCTCTTGTCCAATTTTCAAAAATTCTATGCGAGTCTCCTGACGTAGATACCCTTGCATAATGGTCTCGACCCATAATTGATTTTCCCTTCCTGTCTATGATTACTTGCTCTGATACCATGTGAAAATTCTATCACTGCAATAACTGATTTATTTTACCTACTTATTTCCCGATAAGTTATTTATGAATATCCTTCAATAAACATTAAAATAAATTCTGCTATAGATATCACATCATAGTACAAAAACAAACACATGCACAAGAATTAACACATCGACACAAATATTTTGGACAATCAGTCCCCAGAAAACTCAATGTGGGAAAACCAATGCAGCAAGGGAGGATTTTATTATTCAACAATTCTTCAGTACAACTAGGTGCCAAACTGGCTTGCCCAATAGAGAGAATTCTTTAGCACTTCCCCTAGTCTCAGCGTCATCCTGGCTGACCTTTGCGTAGCTCCCAGACCCTTAGCATCAGCCCCTGCCTCTTTGCATCAGCACTGGGCCTCTTTGCATCACCCATGCAGGCCCTCCAGTGATTGCGCAGTTTTGCAGCCTCTGCATCTGCCTCTCCAACCTCTGCGCTATTCCCCTGGTGTTGTTCTTGACTCTCTGTTCCGTACTTGCTGCCTCCTGCTGCTCCCTAGACCACTAGTTCAAATTTCTCAGCTAACCCAACTCCAGAAATCGAACTGACTAGTCTCCCTCAGTGCGTTCTCCAACTGACCCTCAAGCCTCATCTTATACTTTTCCTGTTGGTCCTTCATCGACCGAGATTAAATCTCTAATCAATGGCTAAGGTTATATTTGGCTTGATCCATGACTTTTGGAACCTTCTAACCCAGTTTTATATTAATACCCATTAATATTTTATTTTTCCTTTAGACTTAGGTATTCCTTTAAAAATATTAATTATTTTAATATCTCCTAAACCAGTTAGAATCTGTCCAAACCATTTATGGGTCTTGGAGATCTCATGTGCTTTAGTCTCTCCACCAATTTTCATGGCTAGAGCACATCCGATGCTACCCCAAATCAACATCATACTGGTACCTTATGAGGATGACCTCTTTCTAATAGGTGCAAACCCTCTCATTTGCAAAAGTAAGAGGGTGTTGGATTCTGGATTTGGAATGGTGAACTGCAAGCTCGTGACTAGCTCGATGAATCCTAACTTTAAGAAGTTATGAGGTAGTGATGTCGGACCTGATTTGGGAAATGCCTCTGAGTTTCATAAACTCATACTAGCATTGATATTTTTGGTGAACTTCCGTCTGGATATATGTTTTGCAGTTAGCATGCTGAGCTCATATATGGTTGAGCCTCATTGGATTGGTGCCAAGAATCATTTGAGATATCTTCAGGGCACAATCTCTCATGGATTGAGATACACTACCGGAAATGTGAAGCTGCATGATTAATCTGATGCTGATTAGGCATGCAGTGTGGAGGATCGCTAGAGCACTTCTGGGTGGTGGTTCTCTTTGGGTTCTGCTTTGATATCTTGGATGAGTAGGAAGAAGTCGGTTGCTTTGAGCACCGATGAGGCCTGATATATAGCAGTGAGCACGGCCTCCTGTGAAGCTGTCTGGTTGTGGAAGCTCTTCAGTGAGCTGTTTGGACATGTGCTGGATACCATCGTGATCTTCTGTGACAACCAGAGGGGGATTCAATTGTTGAGGAATCCCGTGTTCTATGATTGCTCCAAGCATATAGACATCAGGTACCACTTTATCTGGGATATGGTACATCGAGGAGCAAGAAGGCTCCATCGCATTGGGACTGATGTGCAAGTCGCCGATATTCTGTCGAAGCCCCTGGGAAAGGTCAAATTCTTGACTTTCTGAGAACGACTAGGAGTCGTGGAGAGACTCTCTCCTAAGGGTCCTGTATGATATGGACATTGAGCTTTGGGAGCTCCAGGGGGCTTGGGGGTACATCTTGGAGCGATGAGCAACCATAGGGTGAGTGGTTCAGCCTTCCCCTAGTGGTCTGCTATGTAGGCAGGATGAGTGGTTCATCCTTCTCCTGCTGAGACACAGTCATAGGGTGAGTGGTTCAGCCTTCCCCTAGTGATTTGTTGTGTACAGGGTGAGTGGTTCAGCCTTCCCCTGGGATACCCTTGGCGACATGTAGGCAGGATGAGTGGTTCATCCTTCTCCTGCTGAGACATCCTACCCATGCAGTCTAGGACTCATGGGAAGTACCTCTCATCTGGCCAATGAGTATGGAAATGAGGATAGGGACCATAGTAGTATCAATGGACGCATCGTGTTACTACTGTACTCCCCATGCTAGGAAGATATTGATCTGGGATCAATTGGAACTGACTTCAGGTCAGTAAGAGTGATATAACTCACTCTTTTTTGGAATTGATTTCGGATCAGTAAGAGTGGTATGACATACTCTCTTTATTGGAACTGACTTCAGGTCAGTAAGAGTGGTATAAGACACTCTCATTTATATGGGATTGACTTCAGGTCAATAGAGGATGGTATGATACATTCTCGATCACTTCTTCTTCTTCATAGTTCAGCAGAGCAGAGCAATGCAGGGCACTGATGGTAGAGATAGTACAGTCTGGCAGATGGATTAGCAGATGGAGTTCTCCCTAGTTGAGAGGGAGTGTTAAAATTGGCAACTAGGGCCAAAATCCATGTGGGTCTACTTATTCATACAATTGATATTTTTCTTGGATTCCTCTCGTTGAGAGGTGTAGGATTGATCTAAAGATCATCCGATTCTGACATGTATTCATGGAGATATGAATTTATTTGTGTTATGGAACAATTCGTCAAGGTCGGCCAGCAACCAAATTGCCCCCAATTGTGCTCAACGTTTTAGTATAAAAAGAGGTGGCTTGCTAGTCATTTGGACACACACTCTTCTTGTGATCTCTTCCTCTCCACTTGTCTTTGGGTTTTGGTGGGAGGAGAGATCCTAAGAATCAACGCTGCCCTAATGGAGAAGGCTCTACACTATCATAGGAGATGGGAAAGCTCTACGCTGTCACGGAGGACAACCCTTATCTCAGCCTCAAGAAGCCTTAACGCTACCCTATGGAGAAGCCCTTACATAGGTCTAATACGCAGTCAAGAAGGGTAGTGGTGTAAGCCCTTAACGCAACCTAGAAAATGGTCTCTACCCTAGATGGATGCCTTAGGACCTAAACGCAGTCATGATTAAGAAACACAAATCTACACGCTGCCTTATCTAGCCCTAATATGCTGTTCTAGGCCGCAGGTTAAGGAGGGCTTTCATATGCCCTAACTGTTGTGTGTATTAGCCCTAGCCTCAATCCTAATGGGAGGACTACAGTCTTACCCTAGCCACAGTAAATTTCAAGATTTGGCCGCAGTCCTAGGGGATTTCTAGAGCTATAATACGCTGCCTAAATGGTTTAGACTGCCCTAGCCACAATAAACCACAGTCTTATGTATCATGTTGGTTCCCTATATGCAGTCCATAAGGAGGACTGTTAGATTAAGAAGGGCTGTTAGGAGCACTGTTAGAGGCAGTTTAGGAGGGCTGTTACAGGCAATTTAGGAGGGTTCTACTATGCTCACTAGAGGAACTACTATAGAAATGAGAAACCTCAATCTGCTGATGAGAAGAAGCTCTAACAACATATAGAGTCTTGAAGGATCAACATTGTATTTCAGTGGCCACATGTTGATGATAGCGTTGTGAGTGAAACTGTTCCTAGGACTATGGGATTATAGCTTAACTTGCTGCTGGGCTAGGTCGTAGGCCATAGCCAGCAGCGAAGGCGGTTATATCAGTGTTGGTAGCATGGCAGAAGTGGTGACCCTCCTTGACTGCAGGAGGAGGACAACATTTTGGAAGATGCAACTTAATGGTTGGATGCAACATTGTTGTATTGACAACATGTATAGATGCAATAGTTGGATGTAGCATGGTGTTAGAGACAGTAGTGTAGTGCAGTGTAATGATTGGGTGCAGCTCGATGATGGGAGCGACACAGTGATGCATAGTGCTGCATGGTGCATAGTGCAACATGATGATGAAGAGCAGCATGTTGGGTACAACATGATGAGGTACAACTCAGTGATGGTGGAGCATGGTGCAACACAGTGATAATGGACATGGTATGATGGTGCAACACAGTGATAAATACAACAAAGTGATGGAATCACCTGTGTTCGGATCAGCGACCTCATGTGCCATCTTCTTAGAGAAGATATCTGCTCTTATTTAGATAAGTCAAAACGTTGACTTTTGATGTATATGTACTATCTCTCTCTCTCTCTCTCTGCTAAACTATTGAAGATCATATAAGAAGAATTGATCAAGGGTTTCCCCACATTGGGGTTCGTCCCTGGCTGACGCCACATCATGTGTCCTCTTGTCTTGGCTTTTTTCTGCGATTTATGTTTATGTTCTATCTACATTTTACTATCATGCTAAATGTGATTGCTAATCTGGAACTGATATTGAGCTAATATGCAAATTGAAGTAAATTTGCTCTCAACATAGAACATACCTAAAATTAACACACACTCACTGTGGAACTGTCTCCAACAACTTCTACCCAACTTCTATGTGTTGGAAGTTGTTCTCTTGGTTCTCTGCAGTAGAACCTTTTCTCCTTCCTCTAGAGAACACATGCTCTTCAGATTCAAATGCTGTTAGGATGCTATAATTTCACCTGCTCACTTTATCTTTGGAGAACTCTGTTGTCCTGACCTCTTTCTTCAGCAATCCATCTTGTTGCTAGGTTTTGTCACAATCCTTCTTGCTTCTGAGAGCCTGCTTGCTTTCCTTTCTCTTTCACAACATTGGTAGCTGTCTAACTGTTGTCAACTTCTTTATGTTGATATATGCTTTAACCTGCAAACATATTCTCATTTGAGATTTTCTGACTTCTTCTTCTTTTTTTATGACTGCTACAACTTCATTGCTGTATAGCTGCTACCTACAACATAAACACCTTATTGCCAGTATGAAAACTCAATTACTTGTTAATTCTTCCTCAAGATTTTGTCCTCTTAACAATTTTGTATACCTCACCTTTGTCTTCTGCATGCAATCTACTTTCTACAAACTCTATTGTAATTTCTTCAAACAAACATCCTCAGTTAAATTATTCTGCATTTCAATCATCTAAAACAAACAATACCCCAAACCCGTTTCTCTGCTTCTCTAGCAGTTTCAGTGTCAAACCTGTTCCTTTGTTTCGGTCTTCTGTTGGCATTGGTTTTTTGTTATAGTCTTCTGGCTCACAATCTCCAGTATTTTCATAGATCTTCTGAGCTTCTCGTTGTGATCAACAATCTTCAGTATTTAAAATTGCAAAACAAATCAAAATTACCTTTGTTGTAGCTCGAATTCTTCTCATCCACTCCTATTCTGGGTTCAGAACTTTGAATGCTCTGATACCACTTTGATGCAAGCCTAATTTTTGAGCCTGCTTTATCATCCACAATGCCCAGTTTCCCTTCGAATGCACTTCCTTCTTTCCTGTCTTATAGTGCGATTCTTTAAACACATACCCTAATATTCTTTATAGCTCGGCCTTTTACCTTTCTTCTAGTGTTTGTCCAACCTTTTCTTTGTTTTAAATAATCCCCGGGGCCAAGTTCCCTTCAGTAACACTGTACAAGGAAACTTCCTTCATGCGACCTTCCTATATAACTTGGATCCCGCCTTTTCACATTCGTGCGCAATCCTTTATTTCTCTGGGTTAAAGCTCTAGGCTGTCCCACACTTGCCACGCCTTCGCTGCGCTACTCTAACTCTACATAGACCCACTCATCAACTAAATAAGTCTGACCTTAATCTTTCGGGGAGGGTCCACCATGATATGTATAGATATACTCACATGGTTGAAGCCCGAATGCTCGCCTCTTTTTTAAATGCGCTCTTTGAAAACTTACGGGCTCGCGGGTTTCCAGCTTAGCCCACAGGGCAGTAATGAAGACCTTCGGGTTGGCCCACATTTCCACTTGTAGGCCACTAAAATCCTTCGGCTAATCCACCTATGTGCCTATCGGCCCTTTTGTCGCCTGGATTGTACAGGCACCGCGACAACCGCTTAGGGCGGGGGTTGTCACTCTGATCCCCGCCCACTTTGTTCTCGCTGTCTCTCAACAGTAGGCTATGGGGGGTAGTCCCTACGGAATGAGGTGAAGAAAAACAAGTTCGGAACCAACTTGTTTGGGAGACACGGATGAGTGGCCTAGCTACTTGGTTAAATTTAGCAATATTAATGATTAGATTAGATTTCTTAAGTATGAGACCAATGCCTTATGGAGTCACAATTCTTGCTTGATGTAAATTAATGCCAAGTAACTGGATGGACACCCGTTGCTTATTATGTTATACTAACCCATATGAGATGCAACTCCTAAAATCTAGGGGAAGTGAAAATTTCTTGGTTATTTTTATTTATATGCCTAATCTAAGTGTAACCTTCCCTTAACTGTTTTGAATCTAGGCTCCAAAGTAGGTTGTGGGAAGGAGGCCAACAGGAAGCAGGCTAAGGCTTGATTAATGATATCCTCTGTTAGGATCCTATCACCAGGTGCCTCCGGCGCTGTAGAGACTGTGGCTCTGACCACTGCAAGGTCACCGTGCTAACCACCAAAGAGTCGTCAAGCCACTCAAGCTAGGTGAGAAGGGTTTTCCTAAATCTCTATCAACCTAGCTTATGCTAGGAAGTAAATTTCTTAATGCAAGCTAGATCCTAGAATGCTTGTGCAAGATGGATTGAGTGAAAACTTCTTGAGTTAAAATTGTTTGTGTTATTTAATTACTTAGTGTGAATTATCTTATAGTTCGAGTACTTAACAATGATCGACAACAATTTTAAAACAATACAGGTGCTTAAAGATGCAAGTGCCAATATTCAACAATATTCCACAAGACGATTCAAGAATGACTACTTGAGACTACTTAAGATATGTCAATGACCAATATTGAGATGTTCACTTAGGATGATAACCAACGAAACTTAAGATTCTAAATGCTTATGATGTCAAAGTCCTTTTAACTTAGAGCAATGATTTCTTAATTAGATGTCAAACACAACGATGCCAATTAGATTCCAAGTGTTAAAGCAACAAGATCAGAGATTTAGAGCTTAAGTGTAAGAGTGCTCTTAGTGCAAAGTTTAGAAAATTTTGTAGACTTAGAATAAGACAAACAGATGTTAGATCTCAAAAATCAAATCCACTGTAACACTTCAGAAAATTCCAACACTTTATTAGGTCTATGACAGCAACAAGAAAATCACTTCAGATCATAGAATTTACCCAACATATGAAGCATAAAATTTTCCAATCACTAGAAAATGTAAATTTATATGTTTAGCCCACTTTATGATGATGTATCTAGTGATATATCAGATTTGAAACAAGTTATTACAACAGTAAACAAGCTAACATATCAACAAGCTAATGATGCTACAACCAATGCCCTAAATGCCCAAAATAGGAAAAATTCATCAAAACTAAAAAAATCAAATTTTCAGCCCTCTTTAGATGCGGGATTCAGAAAATTTGCAGACTTGATTCAATAATTCACGCAGTAAATTCCAACAAATAAAATTTTAGATCTAGGCTAGATCTAAAATGCCCAAGTGACAAAAATTTAGGAAAATTAAAATTTTGCAATTTAAAGTGATTTTGACCAATTCAAATGTGATTTAGGGCTATTATATTTTTGTTATCACTGATGTAATAAAACAGAGGCAAAATTAGAGTTTAGAGATCAAACCCTAGGCCCAAGGGCTTGAAGATAAACTTGTCCAAGTAGCCCAAAATTTTTCCAATGATCTTGCACTTGAAAACACAAGTTTTTGAGCAATTTTTTCCTGCAAAACCACCAAGGAATCAGTCTTGAAAATTTCAGATATGGAACTAGGGCAAACTAGGGTAAAATAGGTCGAGGAGGGCCAATGCTAGGTCTAATAACGCTAGCATTGCAGTTTAAGAAGGCTAGAAAGGCAAATCAAGGGTCAAAGGAGGTAAAAGAGGCCAAAAGGGGGCAAAGCAAGTGGAGTGCCTCAAAGGGCTAGACATTGGCCAAAACGGAGCAAACGACTAAGGTTTAGGGTTAAAAAAGCCCGTGGTTAGCCCTAAGGCTATTGTCTAGGGTCTTAGAGGTTGGCTGAGGTTGCCTAAGCCCAAGGCTAGGTCACTTGAGGCCTCAAAACCCTAATGCAGGGGCTTAAAGGGAGGGTCGAGGCCCTTGGAGGCTATGACCTGCGTCCAAGAGGTTGGAAAGGCTGACACAAGGGGGTTATTAGGCTGACCCTAGGGCCTTAGAGGCTGATGTTGGGTTAGAGGAGGCTGGATCCGGGCCCAGGAGGCCTAAAAAGTGAAACCCTTGTTTCAGAAAGTTTTCACTTCTAGATCTGAATTTTGGTCCAAAATTTTCAGTGGGTAGCCATGCAAAATTTTCTAGAGATTAACCTTTTACCCTCAAGGGCCTAGATCTAGCTCTACTTTAGCTTAATCTCTTGATTCAACCTGCAAAAATGAAAATAAAACACCCAAACCCCAAAGATATACAAAATTTTTTAAAACCCCAAAACACAAGTTAGCAAAAAATAATTTACAAATTATATTTACAAAATTATTTACCAAATCTACAAATATACAAGGGCTTTGAAAATTTAAATTTTTGAGAAAAATATTTTTATGGCTATTTCTTTGATGAATGGCTAAAATCACTTTAGAAACCCCAATGCACACTATAGCCTTAGTGAATATTTAATCCACCACACAAATATTTGGGATCCAAGCAAAATGATTCCTGTCCAAATTTGTGAACTTGGAGGCCAAGGACTAAAGTACCTGCAAACACTGTATTTATCTCTGTTGAAGTTTCTAAGTCTACCAATTAGAAACCCTCCATGCACTTTATCTGATTTATTCCTACCTACTTGTTCCGTTACTTAACAAGTTATTTACAATGTAAATACTGAAAATAAACATTAGTGCATGCTCAACATATTACAAATCAACAACTGAAGGAAACAGAAACAATCACACCAAATGACACCATTATTTTTGGACCGATGTCCCCGGAAAAATCCAATGTGGGAAAACCGGTGCAGCTATTTGAGGGTTTTCTTATTAAGCAATATCAGAGTACAATTTGGGTGCCAAAACCGGCCTACTCGATAGAGAATTTCCTTGGCAATGATACCTCTCAGTTTGAGACAAATTTCTCGACTGAAACCCCGGATAATCCTTCCGGCAGCTCCTCAGCACCAATCTGCCCCAAAAACCCTAGCGTCTGCGTTTCTGGACTACGTCAACCCCTCTGCCCAACGCTGGCCCTGCGCCACTCTGAATGGGTCTGCGTCACCGTTAGGAGGCCCTGCGTCAGCCTTCTGGCCCTCTGCGTCAACAACGCTGGCCTTTCTGAGGCTCTACACAACTCTCGACTGCCTCTGCGTGGCCCTGTGTGAGCCCTGGCTGCTACTGCATTGCTCTCGCCGGCTACTACGCTGCTCTCCCGGCACTACCTCTGCCTCTTTGTCTCTCTATACTCAATGTCCCTCAGCTGCAACTCCGATCACTGATTCTATCTCTCTTAGCAAACCCCGCTCTAGAGAATAGAATGATTGATCACTCTAGTGTATTCTCCAAGTGACCCTCAAGCCTCCTCTTATACTTTTCTCGTTGACATATCAATGATCGAGATTAAGTCCCTAATCAATGGCTAAGATTAGATCTGGCTTGATCCATGTCTTTTGGACCATTATTCTAACACACGTTTTATATTAATCCACATTAATATTTTAATTTCCCTAAGTTTAGACTTAGGGACTCCATTAAAAATATTAATTATTTTAATATTGCCCTAACTGTTTAGAATCTGCCCAAACCCTTTCTGGGTATTGGAGATCTCATGTGCCCTAACCTCTCCACCAAATTTCGTGGCTAGAGCATATCCGATGCTACCACAAATCAACACTCCCTCTTAGCAAGGAGTGTGCTCTAGTAATACTCCTTACTGAGTATCACCTTGATCATCCAACATTGGCCCCTGTGCTGATGCTAGGCCTGCTGCCCACCATCCTCTCCACTGCTATATCCTGTACTGCTGCCCATGGTTCTGCCACTGCCACTGCTGCATCTATACGACAGCTCCCTCTGCATCTGTTCTGCTGCCCATGGCTCTGCCTCTGCCACTGCTGCATCTGCACTGCATCTCCTCTCATCATGCTGCATTGCACTGCCCACTGTTGCACTGCAACTCAGTTACTGAGAAGTAAGTAACTGATATCCCAACTGTGACCTCTCTGTTGGGCTAGAGACCCTCCTGATGCTGAAGCTCCCTCTACCATTGACAAGTGCTCCCTCTCTAACCTCTGCGTTGCTGCAACAACTCCCTGCATCTCGCACCGTTGCACACCTCTCTGTTCCATCCTGCACTGGTGCAACACTCCCATGCCTCTCGCACTGCTGCAACCTGCTAGCCTTGCGCTGCCTTGGGACTCCTGCACTGTAGCTCTCTTTGCTGCTCCATCCGCATCTATCTCCACCCGACTCAACCAGTCCTGCTACTCCTCTTCGAGGCTCTCGTAGCAAGGTCTATTTCAAGAGGCTGGGTACCTTGAGGATCCTGCTCCTCATCGCCTGTAGTCTGCTTGACTATAGCTCGATGTCTCCCCACTTCCACTCAAGTGGTGTGTGTGCACTCATAGCACAATCACCATCTGTCAACACTCACTTCCTTCTCTGCCCTTACTGGTGTTGCCTTAATCTCGGAAGACTTTCCCTTACTCTTCTTCCTTGGACACTAGGTCGCATAATGACCCAACTCCCCACAGTGGAAGCACTTGATCTTGGAGAGATCCTTCTTCTTCCGCTTTTCCTGCTTTCCCTCAGATGCTAGGGCAACATCTTCCTCCTCCTGCTTGACTTTGATCCCCTTGCTACTGCTACCCGTCTTCGACTGTCGTCTGATCTCTTCTTGGTGAAGAGCAGCCCACATCTCATCCCAAGGTGGAAGTGTCCCTCTGCCCAGTATACTCTGGACAAATACCTCCCAATCTTCTGAGACTGCATTCAGGGTTGTCCTCACCATCAATGCCTGTTCTGACATGGCTTCTATAGTAGTCAATTGATCTCGGATCTCGTTCAGTCCTCCGAGGAAGGTGTCAATCGATTCTCCCTTCTTCATCTGATACGACCTCAACTGATTCTCTAATAACATTCTTCTCTGCACAGAGGTATGTTGGTACAATTTCTTGAGGGCTTCCCACATCTCATATGCCTTTTCCTTCTCGGCAATGTGTGGTACTACATGGTCCTTGACCCCGTTAAGGATGATGCTCTTGGCCCTCACCATTGCATCCTCGTACTTGTCGTTATCATTGGGGTTGACTGGGATAGCTATAACCTTCAAGGCGCAATTCTTGACATGATTTCTGTCAAGTACAGATAAGATTCTGGCCTTCCAGACTATGAAGTTCGACGCTCCGTCCAGTCTATCTTGGTCTCTTACTCTGTGTAGTGCCATAAGGCAACCTACCCAACAGAGAATTTCCTGGGCAGTAATACCTCTCAGTTTGAGACAAATTTCCCAGTTGAAACCCTGGATAATACTTCCGACAGCTCCTCAGCTCCAATCTGCCCTAGAAACCCCAGCGCCTGCCTTTCTGGACTGCGTCAGCCCCTCTCTGCCCAGCGCTAGCCCTGCATCACCCTGAATTGGTTTGCATCAGCCTTCTGGCCCTCTGCGTCAGCGACGCCGGCCTTTTTGAGGCTCTGCGCAACTCCCGACTGCCTCTATGTGGCCCTGCGTGAGCCCTGGCTGCTACTGCGTCACTCTCCCGGCTACTGCACTGCTCTCCCGACACTATCTCTGCTTCTCTGTCTCTCTGTACTCAATGCCCCTCAGCTACAACTCCGATCACTGATTCTATCTCTCTTAGCAAACCCCGCTCTAGAGAATAGAATGACTGATCACTCTGGTGTATTCTCCAGGTGACCTTCAAACCTCCTCTTATACTTTTCTCGTTGACATATCAACGACCGAGATTAAATCCCTAATCAACGGCTAAGATTAGATCTGGCTTGATCTATGTATTTTAGACCATTCTAACACAGTTTTATATTAATCCACATTAATATTTTAGTTTCTCTAAGTTTAGACTTAGGGACTCCATTAAAAATATTAATTATTTTAATATCTCCATAACTGTTTAGAATCTGCCCAAACCCTTTGTGGGTATTGGAGATCTCATGTGCCCCAACCTCTCCACCAAATTTCGTGGCTAGAGCACATTCGATGCTACCACAAATCAACAATTTCAAGGCAATCTGTTAATCATATGGGGAATCAAACCAGTTAAGATTAGCCCAAAACTATCAATAACATGATTTTATCTCCATATAATGAAAAACAAATCTTACCATTATTTAGCACAACATAGGAAATCCCGTAGTCAGTACATACCACAAATCAATGAACATGAACACCTTGAATTGCACCCAAAAGTCTTTATTATGATAAAAAAAATAGTTCCCAGCGGGACAATAGTTTACAAAGATGCTTCAACAACAATTTTCTAGGCAGAGATCATTGCGCTAGAGACTCAAATGACTTTTTAATTTATAGGTTAATTCTCCAAGCGAAAAAATAACGGCTAGTTTCTTTGATCCTTGTCAAAATAATCTTGGCCGTTGAAAAATATTTGATCGTCTTTTAATCTTGGACTTTGATTTTTTATTTTTGAGGATTTTTCGAATTTATCATTTAATTTTTTTATTACTCTAAAATTTGACTTTGATTCAACCATCAAAGTCCAAGGGTTCAAATTTTCTTGAAATATACAATATTCCCTTGGTGGAGGACCTTTAAAAATTGATTCTTTTAAGACCCACGAAATTTTCCACTTGGAGAATTAATTTTCTTAATACATTATAATTTGACTCTAATTAATTAATTTTCTGGCTTAGGATTTAATTTTATTTTGCCAAAAAATTAATTAATTGACACATGAAGGGATTTAATAATTTTTTCCACTCTCTAATACATAAGATTTTTACGTTTACAACCCTCAACGGAGAAATACACATTTGGCTTAGACCCTCAATGCACACCCAATTCTTCGACACAATATGATCTAGTAGACCAAGTGATTTGTAATAAATTAATTTAGCCACTAGCTTAAATAATTCCCAAATCACTTTTACATTAGACTCAACTAGAACACTAGGATTCACCTAAGACTTTGGCGAAGAATTCCACTCTAGCTTTGGGGTGAGGCTGGAGGGAAAAACTCTGCCGACCATCTGTGTTTAGAAACACATGAGCCAGTGAGACGAAAAACCTCTTACGGTGAAACTTTTCGCAAAAACAATAGCCTTACCTAGGTTGTTACACATACCCAAGGTCTTACTAGCATCATTTACATTTAAAATGACATAGAAGACTGCTGATAGATGATCTGATCTTGTTGAAAAAAATTGTACTTCCACTTCTTTGGAACTTTAAAAAAATGAGTGCAACAGGCTCTGTTGTCGCCCGGATTGTACAGGCACTGTGACAATGCTCAGGATGGGGGCTATCACTTTGATCCCCACCCACTCCGTTCTAACTGTCTCCCAACAACAGACTATGGGGGGTAGTCCCAATGGAATGAGGTGAAAGAAAGTAAGTTGAGAAATCAATTTACATGGGAGACACAAATGAGTGGCCTAGCCACTTGGTTGGAATTGAGCAAGATTATGATTAAATTAGATTTTCTATTATGAGACTAGTGCCTTAATGGAGTCACAAATTCCTGCTTCTTATGAATTGAAACCAAATGACCATATGGACACCTGCTGCTTGAATGATTAACTAACCTATATGATGTGCAAATTTTAACAATTTACCAAGATACTCAAGATGTCAAATGCCAACAATAGTCAATCAAGATGCTGATCACAGATTTATGACAGTGTATCTTAGCAACAAATATTCATAAAATTTAGACTTGATCAATGTTATAACAACAGTAAGAAAACGCTAAACCAATAATGCTTATGCTTGTCCAAGATCACAAAAATATTTCAACATAAAAAATACGTATGTTAGTTTTCTCAAGATATATCTGTCAGTAAAATTTCAGATTTGAAGTATAATTTGCAGCAGTAAGTTAATCCACAAATCAACAAAGAGTGATCTCAACATCAATGCCCAAAAATGCCTAAAAATAGTAAAAATTTCCAAACTTGAGAAAAATCAATTTTTAGGATATTTTTAGGGCTTGACTAAGAAAATTTCAGATCTGATATACATATTTCAGTAGTGAAACAGTGACATATCAGCAAGATAAAATTGCCAAGAATAGATAACCAATATTTTCAGAAATGGAAAAATACATTGAAACTTGAAAATTTCTAATTTGAGGGTTTTAGGAGAGTTTGATTCAACAATTTTCAGAACTGATAAGTTTATGACAACAATATAGTTATGATAGATCAACAAACTGAAAATAATGCAAAAAATTGTGAAAATGAAGATTTGCAATTCTAAACAATTTTGACCATATAGAATTTGATTTTAGGGCCTAATTATTTGTGATTTAACTGTTGTAATGAAACTAAAACAAAATGAGTATTTGAAGGTCAAACCTAGGCCCCAAGACCTTAAAGATCCTATTGTTGAAAATCATTGAAATTTTGGGATTACCTTGCTACTTGCTAGATATGAATTTTGAGATCTTAATCTTGCAAAATTGCCAAGTATTTAGCCTTAAAACTTCAGCTTAGGGTTTCGAGTCAATTTTGGGGCAAAAGAGGCCAAGAATTGGAGAACAAGGCTATGGAAAACCAATTTGTGGGAATACAAGGGCTGAAATGATAGATCGGGGGCTAAAATGGCAGGAGGAGGCCAAAAGTTGAAAATCCGTGTCTCGAAAATTTCTAGATTTGAATTTTGCCATCAAATCTTCAGTGAATGGCCTTGCAAAATTGTCTAGAGAGTAGATCTTACCCTCAAGGGTCTAGATCTAGCTCTTCTCTCACTTGATCCCTTGATCCAACCTGCAGAAAATGAAAATAAAAATACCCACACCCCAAATATATACAAAATAGATCTAAAATCCCAACCCTAGATAGAAAAAATAAATTACAATTACAATTTACAATTTAATTTACATAATATACTTGGGGTTTTAAATGGATTTTGGGAAAATAAAATTTTCAATTACTTTTACTTGAAAGAATGACAAAAATGCTTAAGAAAAACTAATGATTCACTATAGCCCAAGTGAAGATTAAATCCATCATATAAAAAACTAGAGATCCAAGCAACAGTGATTTTTGCCCAAGTTTGTGAACTTGGAGGCCAAGGATTGAAGTACCTGCAAACACTATGTATTTATCTTAAAAAATAATCTGTTAGATCACATGGAGAATCAAACCACTTAAGATTAGCCCAAAACTGTCAATAGTATGATTTTATTTCCATCTATTAAAAAAACGGATCTTACCAATATTCAACACAACATAGAGATGCCCGTAGTCAGCACATACCACAAATCAATAAGCAAGAACACCTTGAATTGCACGCCAAAGTCTTTTATTGTGATAGAAAAAATAGTTCCCAGTGGGACAATAGTTTAACACAATGCTTCAACAACATTTCTAGTCAGAGATCAAGATGATTAAAGACTCAAATGACTTTCTAATTTATAGATAAATCCTCCAAATGGAAAAATAACGGCTAGTTTCTTTGATCTTTGTCAAAATAATCTTGGTGGTTGATAAATACTTCAAGATTTTTTAATCTTAGCCCTTGATTTCTTATTTTTGAGGAATTTTCGATTTATCATTTAATTCTATATTAATTAGCTCAAAATTAATTATTTAGAGCCAATTTCCTCAAAAATTTGACTTTGACTTAACCACCAAGGTCTAAGGGTTCAATTTTTTTTGAAAAGGACAATATTCCCTTGGTAGAGGACCTTTAAAAATTGATTCTTTCAAGACCTACGAATTTTTCCATTTGGAGAATTTATTTTCCTAGACATTTTAATTTTGACTCTAATTAATTAATATTTTGGCTTAGGATTTAATTTTATTTTGCTAGAAAAATTAATTAATTTACACATGAGGGGATTAAATATTTTTCCAACCCTCTATTACATATGATTTTTCTTTTAAAGACTCAAAGAGGGAATGCACATTTTGTCCTAGACTACCAAGACACAAAACCCATCTACGACTCAATATGATCTACTAAATCAAGTGATTTGTAATAAAATAATTTAGCCAATTAGCTTAAATTATTCCCAAATCACTTTTACATCAGACTTGACTAAAATACTAGGACTCGCCTAATAATTTGACAATAAATTTCACCTTAGCTTTGGGGGTTTAAGTTGAAGGGAAAAAACTCTTCTGATTAGCTGTGTCGAAAAACACAGGTAATCAGTGAGGTTAAAAAACCTCTTAGGATGGAATTCATCATCAAATTATAGGCTTACCTAGGTCATTACATAGACTCATGGTTTTACTAAGATCATTTACAATATATAACTTGCAGAATGGGATGACTATGACATAGAGACTGTTGATATGCGATCTGATCCTTGTTGAAAAAATTGGTACTTCTGCTTCCTTGGAACTTTGAAAATTTGAGTGCAACATCTGTCTCCATATAGGGACATGTTGCTTCCAAGGAGTATCGTGAGAACCTCTGAATCCTACATCCAAGGAAACAAAATTCCATCAATAGATATCCATTCAACATTGAAATCATCTTGCATATATAGAAAATACTGCGAGAATAGAAAATCTATCCTAACAAACTGAAATATATAAAAAAAGGAAAAATAATAAAATTGCTGAAAGTAAAACTATCTGGCTAACATGAAATAAAAGGGAATAGGGTTAGAGATACTATATAAAATGATGCCCATGGCATCAGATGTCCTCAACATAGTGCACACTAAGCATCTTCCGTCTTTTCGATAAGTCTGTCGGCTGCTTCTTGGATGTGCCATGCTGAATTCTGAAAATGCTAGGACTGTGACTCATTCGAATATCAAGTTACTCTCAGCCATCAAATGCATCAAACTTCTTCCCTTTTCTTTCTTCTGCATTACTTTTCTTCCTGGTGGGCTGTGATGTCAATAATGAGACCACTGTAGATTTCTTGTCCTGATTTTGAGAATGCTTGGATGAAGGATTTGAAGAATCTGAAGTATGCCCAATCTTATTCTGTATGTACTTGGTCAAAGGTGACACATAAGCTTGATCATTCTTAGTTTCTTTTTCAATTTTGGTACTTCCAGTTGACCTGTATTGAGTGGGGCAAGTAACCTCTTGGCAATGAGATGAGAACTTCTCTGGCGGATTGGGAGACCTGTGAGTTGTGAAAAACACTTTGTGCTTCTCCTCTGAATCCTTCAGCTTGAACTAAAGTCCCGAAATCGGTATCTTTTCTATCATTTGCAACTTATTATGAAGAATGGTCTTTTCAATCCTGATTTTATCCATCTGGTTAGAGTGTTCAACCTTTAGAGCATTGATTTTCTTGGCATGGCTTTCCTCCATGGTGAATAATTTATCCTGAAGGCATATATTACTGGCTTCCATATCCTTAATTACTTTGTCATTATCCACTTTTATGGTAATCAAATGATCCTGCATATTAGACATCATAGCTTCCATCTCTTGAGCACACTTTTCTTCTATAGCTGACAACTTGCTTTGAAAACTTATTTCCATATCCTTTATCACTTTATCATGATTTACTTGAATAGAATTCATTTCTTCCTTATGATTTGCTTCCATGGCTCAGATAACTTTACATGGAGGCCGTTTGATTAGAATGATCAATTTCCATGGTTTTTAGCTCCTTGGCATGTTGCTCTTCTATGGTTTAATAACCTGTCCTGAAGACTGACCTCCCTGTCATGAATAAAGATGATTTCTTTCTTATGTCTTTTATGGAGCTTAGCACTTCAACATGTTCCTCTTCTATGTTATCAACCATGTTCTGAAAGTTGATCCTTTGATTATATTTGTGAAAATTTCTGAATCTACAAATCAGAAATCCTATTGTAGTAACAGGTTTAACATCTCCTACTTGTTATTTCATTCAACAAGTTATTTAATTACATAAACAGTGATGTAAACACTACTGCAGACTACATTGACATACAAATCATAAACTGAAACATTAAATGAGACAAACGCACAAGGGACACCGTTATTTTTGGACAACACGTCCCCGGAAAAACCCAACTTGGGAAAATTGGTGCAGCAGATAGAGTGTTTTGTATTATTAAGCAAGCATAATTTGAGTACAACAGGTTGCCTCTCACACCGACAAACCTTATAGAGAAATCACAGCAGCGAGAAATACATACAAGGGTTTACCTCATACCCAAGCCTCGACTGATCCAATGAGCGATCTAGCACCCTCCTAGCAAATACTGCGCAGTCCCTACGTAATCACTACGTGGGCCTGTGTCTTGCCTCTAGAGGATTGCGTCACCCCTTCTGCTGGATCGATTTGCTGGATGAAGACTGTCGTTCAATCCTCCCAGCTCAGAGCTTCGCTTCTCCAACAAAATATCGGACTATAGACAACACTCTGCACTGCCATTGCGTGAGCCCCTCCTCGGCTGCGTAGGCCTCTACGCCGTCTTCCTGCTCAGAGTGCCTCTCTGCCACGTACTCTTTGGTTCAAAACTTACTCTCCGATCCAAATCTCTGCTTCTGCCCCTCTCACTGCAACAGATCACTGGTTCGATTCTCTTAGCAAACCGTGCCTTAGAAAATCGAACTGATTGATCAACTTGGTGTATCTCCAACTGACCCTCAAGCCTCCTCTTATACCTTTCCTGTTGATGAATCAACGACAGAGATTAAGTCTCTAATCAACGACTAAGATTAAATTGGACTTGATCCTCGTCTCTTAGAAGCTTCTCACCCATATTTTCATTAATACCCATTAATATTTAATTTTTCCTAAGTTTAGACTTAGGAACCCCATTAAAAATACTATTTATTTTAATAAAATACAATCTGGGTGGAATTTCACCAAACGATTTCTGGGTCTTGGAGATATCATGTATTGTAGCCCCTCCACAAAATTTCGGAGCTAGAGCACATCCGATGCTACTCAAAATCAACACTCCGTTTTAGCGAGGAATGTGCTCTAGCAATACCTCCCAATAGAAGTATCACACTGATCCACAACATCGTTCCTCTGTGCTGTTGATACTTGGCCTGCTGCCCTTCATCCATTGCATTGTTGCATTTTGTACTACTACCCATGACACTGTTACTGCTACATTTGTACTACAACTCCCTCTCAATATGTTGCATCATGCTGCCCATAACATTGCCACTGCTAACTGCTGCACTGCAACTCAGTTGCTGAGAAGTAAGCAACTAAAAAACCACTCAAATACTAACATGATGGTTAGTCTAGATACCTCGTGATGCTGAAGCTACCTCTTTTGCTAATCTGTGCTAACCCTCTGATGCTACTGCCCTCCTGTTATATCTGCTCTTTGCTTCCTGCACTACCGCAACACTCCACTGCGTTGCTCCAGAATTTGGCACTCTAGCTCTGCCATTGTTGCTCCATCATCCCTCGCACCAACTGACTCCCGTCATTCTGCTACTGTCATTAAGGGCTCCCGTAGCCGTATGTGATCCAAGAGTTTGGGCACCTAAAGGATCCTGCCCGTGTGTAGTCCTCCCAACTACAACTCAATGTCGCCCCACCACTTCTCTAGAGGTGCATGAGCACTCATTGTGCAATCATCATCATCACCTTCTCCGTCGGCTTTTGCCGGAGCAGCGTTTGAGTAAGACTTCTCTTCTTTACCCTTATTTTGAGGGCACTGAGTGGCGCAATGTCCCAGTTCTCCACATTTGAAGCGTCTGACTTTGGATATGTCTTTATTTTTCCTCTTCTACTACCCTTGCTGTCCCGCTGATGCGAGAGTTGCATCCTCCTCTTCCTCCTTCTTGGCTTTGATTCCTTTGCCGCTACTTCCTGAGTTGGTCAGCCTTCTGATCTCTTTTTGTCGAAGAGTTGCCCACATCTCCTCTAAACTGGGGAGAGAATCCCCACCCAAAATGCTTTGGACAAAGGTCTCCCAGTCTTCAGTGACTGCATTAAGGGCAGTCCTGACCATGAATTTAGGATCTGGTGTAGACCCTACGGAAGTGAGTTGGTCTCGGATTCCTTGCAACCTGAGAAGGAAGGAATCGATTTCTTCTCCCTTCTGCATCTGATACTGTCTCATCTAGTTCTCAAGCAACATCTTCCATTGAACGGAAGTTACCTCGTACAAAGTGGTCAAGGTCTCCCACATTTCCCTTGCCGTTTCCTTTTCAGCAATATGTGGGACCACATGATCCTTGACCCCGTCCAAAATCATGCACTGCACTTTTTCCTGAGCCTCCTTGTATTTCTTGAGAGGATCAACATCGACTGGAACAACAACCATCTTCAAGGCATAATCCTTGATGCGATTTTTGTCCAAGACTGCCAGGATCGTGGCCTTCCAAATGACAAAGTTGGATGCTCCATCCAGTTTGTCTTGATCCCTCAGGCGATTAACTGCCATCTCTGCTAAAATGAATGTCGAACTGGTTCTCTTCTCCCTCTTTCGTTTCTGCCCTAGCAAAAACCGGATCTGGATTTCTTTGGCGCCAGAAATCCTCTAAGGAACAAGTTCAAATTAGACTACCTCTGAGTCCTGATTTCCTTCACGGAAATCCTTTCGCCAAACAATGTCGAATCACCCCTCTCCGATCCTCCTTTGTTGCTTCTTAGCAACCCAGATCTAGATTTCTTTGGCAAGAAATTTGTTAAGGCAGTGACTCCCTTTACCTTGGTTCAGTCTCCTCAGACACTGTTCTGCAACAATAGCAACAACGTCCCACTCCTCCCTCTACCCCAGCAACTGTAGAATCTGAGCTCCTCAGGGTCTGTGCAGTCATTGCGTGAGCTATATTAGCTCCTCGAGTTTGTCCTAATCCCTCAGGCCATTAACTGCCATCTTTGCTCAAATGAATGTCGAACTGGTTCTCTTCTCCCTCTTTCGCTACTGCCCTAGCAAAAACCGGATCTAGATTTCTTTGGCGCAAGAAATCCTCTAAGGAACAAGTTCAATCTAGACTACTTCTGAGTCTTGATTTCCTTCATGGAAATATTTTCGCCAAACAATGTCGAATCACCCCTCTCCGATCCTCCTTTGTTGCTGCTTAGCAACCCAGATTTAGATTTCTTTGGCAAGAAATATGTTAAGGCAGTGACTCCCTTTACCTTGGTTCAGTCTCCTCAAACACTGTTCTGCAACAATAGCAACAACATCCCACTGCTCCCTCTGCCCCAGCAACTGTAGAATCTAAGCTCCTTAGGCTCTGCACAGTGATTGCGTGAGCTATATTAGCTCCTCCAGTTTGTCCTGATCCCTCAGGCCATTAACTGCCATCTCTGCTCAAATGAATGTCTCTTCTCCCTCTTTCGCTGCTGCCCTAACAAAAACCGGATTTGGATTTCTTTGGCGCTAGAAATCCTCTAAGGAACAAGTTCAATCTAGACTCCCTTTGAGTCATGATTTCCTTCACGGAAATCCTTCTGCCAAATAATGTTGAATCAACCCTCTCCAATCCTCCTTTGCTGCTGCTTAGCAACCCAGATCTAGATTTCTTTGGCAAGAAATCTATTAAGGCAGTAACTCCCTTTACCTTGGTTCAGTCTCCTCAGACACTGTTATGCAACAACAGTAACAACATCCCACTGCTCCCTCTGCCCCAACAACTGTAGAATCTGAGCTCCTCAAGCTCTGCGCAGTCACTGCGTGAGCTATATTAGCTCCTCCTGGCCATTGCATCACTCCTCGATCCAGAAAGATGACGTGGCTCTGCGTAAGCCTAATCTGCCCCTCTGTTTTTGCGCTGGTCCAGAGAGTTGATGGAGTCACTGCTTGGGCTCCTCCTGGCTATTGCGTCACCCTTTCCTGGCTCAGAATGTTGACGTAGGCACTGCGTGAACCTCTACGTCACCTCTTTTGCACTGCGTCACCCTTCCTCTGCGTTTTAGGCCCTGGAACAATGCCGTCACTCGGGACAACTGCCTCTCTGTAGCAGATCTGCTGGATCTCCCGGCTGATGGCTTCAGTTTCCTATGATCTGCAATTGCTCCGATACCATGTGAAAATTTCTGAATCTACAAATCAGAAATCCTGCTGCAGTCACTGGTTTAACATCTCCTACTTGTTATTTCATTCAACAAGTAATTTAATTACATAAATAGTGATGTAAACACTACTGCAGACTACACTGACATATAGATCATACGCTGAAACAATAAATGAGACAAACACACAAGGGACACTGTTATTTTTGGACAAGTCCCCGGAAAAACCCAACTTGGGAAAACCGGTACAACAAATAGAGGGTTTTGTATTATTAAGCAAGTAGAATATGAGTACAAGAAGTTGCCTCACACCAGCAAACCTTATAGAGAAATTACGACAACAAGAAATACATAAGGGGGTTTACCTCATCCCCAAGCCCCGACTAATCCAATGAGCAATCTAGCACCCTCCCAGTAAATACTGCACAGTCCCTACTTAATCACTGCGTGGGCTTGCGTCTTCCCTCTATAGGATTGCGTCACCCCTTCTACTAGATCGATTTGTTGGATGAAGACTGTCGTTCAGCCCTCCCGGCTCAAAACTTCGCTTCTTCAGCAAAATATCAGACTATAGACGATACTCTGCACTGCCATTGCGTGAGCTTTTCCTAGACCGCGTCAGCTCTGCGTGAGCCCCTCCTGGGCTGCGTAGGCCTTTGCTCCGTCTTCCTGCTTAGGCTGCCTCTCTGCGACATACTCTTTGGTTCAGAACTTACTCTTCAATCCAAATCTCTGCTTTTGCCCCTCTCATGCAACAGATCACTGGTTCGATTCTCTTAGCAAACCACACCCCATAAAATCGAACTTACTAATCAACTCGGTGTATCTCCGAATGACCCTCAAGCCTCCTCTTATACTTTTCCTGTTGATGAATCAGCGACTGAGATTAAGTCTCTAATCAACAACTAAGATTAAATTAGACTTGATCCTCGTCTCTTAGAAGCTTCTCACCCATATTTTCATTAATACCCATTAATATTTAATTTTCCTAAGTTTAGACTTAGGAACCCCATTAAAAATATTAATTATTTTAATAAAATACAATTCGAGTGGAATTTCACCAAACGATTTTCGGGTCTTGGAGATATCACATATTCTATCCCCTCCACAAAATTTCGAAGCTAGAGCACATCCGATGCTACTCAAAATCAACACTCCCTCTTAGCGAGGAATGTGCTCTCGCAATACCTCCCAATAGAAGTATCATGCTGATCCACGCCATTGGTCCTTTGTGTTGCTGATGCTTGGCCTGCTTCCCTTTATCCACTGCACTGCTACATTTTGTACTGCTGCCCATGACATTGCCACTGTCACCGCTACATTTGTACTACAGCTCCCTCTCAATATGTTGCATCATGCTGCACATAACATTGCCACTGCTAACTACTGCACTGCAACTCAGTTGTTGAGAAGTAAACAACTGAAAAACCACCCTAATACTGACATGTTGGTCAGTCTATATACCTTGTGATGCTGAAGCTACCTCTTCTACTAATCTGTGCTGACCCTCTGATGCTACTGCGCTATTGTTGTATCTGCTTTGTGCTTCCTGCACTGCTGCAACACTCCACTGCGCTGCGTCATACTATGCACTCTAGCTCTGCCACTGTTGCTCCATCATACCCTGCACCAACTGACTCTTGTCATTCTGCTACTGTCATTAAGGGCTCCCATAGAGGTTTTTATGCACTTGAACCCTATTTGACATGGGCATAGGGAAACATCTAAACCCTCACCACTCAAAGAAATCCCCATTAGGTTATTGTAATCATTGTGCTCATCAATGAATCGTTGAAGCAATCATTAGCAGTAGAATAAGAATTTAACAATGATGATTTCCATCCTCTTGGCTAGTTAACATAACTATCATCAATTAAGTGTCTCACATTTTCCCTTACCTTTGAAGCTTGGGCCAACACTCGATGCCTCCTCTCCCTTTGGTGATTGGTTCATGCCCTCATTCTTCATCAATCAATCAAGGGCTATGCCCTCAACACTAATCCAAATGTGACAAATAGTTCCTCGCAGCTTGTACAAGATAAGTAAGGATCTAGAAAATGATGTTACGACTAAGACAATCAAGAAGATCACACCTAATAAAATCTATCAAAGGATTGGATCAATGTTACAATGGAATTAAAAATCTTATTTTTATTTTCCGAACTGGAATCTAATGTGTAGTGATCTTCACCCTTAAAGGAAATAAAGTGTGTTGCAAGTGATATAAGAGCCTGAAGTTATAGCACTCAGGGTTGTATGGGCACAATATTTCTGATGACAAGTTTATTGATAATGAGTATACCCTCTTTAATGCAAGACATTAATGGTTGCCTCTATAATTGAAACTTGTAAGTAGCCAGTGAAACCATACACAATTAAATGAAAAAAAATTGTCTTAAGTTTTAAGAGATCGATGTTGAACTCTTTTGATGGTTTTATGCTAAAAAGAAAATAAACTTTCATTGCAATAAAATTACAACACATGCCTAATTTTGACATCTTAAAATAAATTTAACTAGGGTATGGTAATGTAAATGGTTCTAGGGTGTGGGTATTCCTTTTTACTAAATTTTCATTGATAGTGTAGTTAGAGTAATGATGACCTCGATTTGATCAATTTCTTTCATCCCAATTCTTATAAGAAGAATAAACTTTATAGTTGTGAATAAATGTTGTACTAAACAAGATTAATTATGTCTCGTTAACTTGAGATGATTCTACTTACAAAAAAGTGGATCTATTTTCTATTTATGATTAAGTGCTACATAATATTTTAAAGGTAGATTTATGCAATATTGACAAAAATTTTATTTTGGAAAATACTTCAATTGTATTTCTTCTCTACCAATTAGGGCATTGTTGATGGTGCTATAACCGCTAACATTCAAGTGGTCTCCCCAATATGTGTTCCCAATTATACCTCACACCGTTTGGGATAGGAGCCCCATCCAGAATATGGCCCGATTGTCGAATTCTTAAAGATTTTCCTGGGCTCTAATTGTCAGCAAGAGAGAGGAGTGCAATTGTCTTTGAAAAACAAGTGTGTTTGGTGAGTGTTCAGTTGTAAGTGTGTCAAAGTTCTTCTACTACAGAGGAAGAGAGAGAAGTGAGCCTCTGATAGGGAAGTAATAGTACCACCCAAGTAGAGACATGTGCAACCAAGAAGGATCCGTTGAACATCCAAAAAAATAGTCCACAAAGATGCGAAGATTATTACAACCAATCAACAAGAAAGAGTTGTCTAGTATCTAATGGAATAGTCTATAAGGATGCAATAACGATAACAACCATTACAACACATTTCAATATAATAAGTACTAAAATAACTGAAATAGTTCAACTACTTTATCACATATGAAAGAAAACATGAATTACAAACATCCACAAAATAGTCTTACAAATATTCATAATCCATGCATGAAAAACGTGTTGGCCATGAGGCTTCTAATATTTAGTAAAAATTCCAAGACACATGTATACAATGAACACCACTAGCTCCAGTAGTGGAGCATTGGAGCCACTCCTTGCTCCTCAAAAGAACTAGTTTGTCTCTTTAATGCCTTGTGGGAGGAGCCAAGGTGAAAATTCCTTTGCTCATATAATGAGAGTGTATATATAACCAATGGGGAGGTGATGCTTCATCTTCCTTGTGACTCTTCGACTACCCTCATGACTGTTTGACTTCCTATGACTTTTCAACTTTACAGGACTTTTCATATTTTGTACATCCTTTGGACATTCACTTTACAATACATTTTCGAATCATAATTTACGTAATCCACAATAATGATGTGGCATGTGACAACTCATGACATGACATGACACTGCTGACATGGACTTCTTGATGATATGGGAAATGTCAAGGCACTTTTGTTGCATCTAGCTATGTGTCTCTGTGAGGATACTCTTCTATCTACCTCCATATGGCTTAGAGGTAAGGCGTCTTCAATGGTATCAAGTCTTGAGCTATGGTCTCAAACTGGTGTCCCTTTGCTTTCTCTTGATTGGTCAGCTACAAAGATGTCTTTCAGCATGTTTGCCTTCTTCATCTCCTCCATCATCCTATCATGGTATGATAGGGTCCCTGCATCTGCAATTCACTCATGACGAGATGGCATCAGTATAATAAACCCATAGTTTAAGATGGTACATGTTGATCCACTTGACTTAGCCAGGACCGTGTGACAAGCTAAGGAAGAGGCTTAGTGGCTGAACAATTGCGCAACTAGGGCAGTCAAGGGATGAAGCTTGAGCCTTGAGACTACGCAATGCGTAGTTCAGGATAGACTGAGGAAGAAAATTGCGCAGTCTGGGAGCTCAATGTGACAGGTTGAGGGGATGGGCACTGGTTCAGCCTATTGCACAGTTCTGGAAGGTAGAGGAGGTTCGGTGACTATGTGAAAATCCGGCTAACCCCGAATCCTATTAGAGCAACTGATGTTATTTCTTCTATTTGTTAATTTAATTAAACAAATTATTTGTTGTGTGCTACAGCAACTATCGAAACAAATACATTGTAACCTTCCTAAATAAAATATTGTAGAAGAAATAAAAACGTTGGAAGAAATAGATGCACACACACAAAAATACAAGTCCCTGAAAAAACCCAACTTAGGAAAATCGGTGCAGCAGCCAAGGGTTTTAGTATTATGCAGTAGTGAAAATTTGAGTACAAACTATGGAGGTTTAAACTAGCAATCCAAACAGAGAAATAACTAACAATAATAACTAGTGAGAAAAATTTCTCACTCCACAGGCGATCTCACACTGGCCTCGGATCGAATTGAATTTCTCCTTGCTCCCTCTACGCAGTCATTGCGTCAGCCTACAATCACTGCGTCCCTCTAGCTCGGAATTGTGTCACCTCTCACTGTCTCATCAGTTGATGTCTGGGAAACTGATACTCCTAGCATCTGGAACCTTTATCGAGCTTCTGGCATTGAGTCTTGACTTCTCCCCAGCAAAACAAAAATCTCCTCTAGAGGGCTCCGCGTTGCCTCATTGTGGCGGCCCTATTGGACTTCAAGGGGTTTGAGGCTTATTTGGCCTTCTCCTCCACAATATGCTCTCTTGTTGACCACCTTCCATAGGCTCTCTCGGCCCTCAAGGGGTACGATGCCTACTCGGCCTTCTCTTCTACAAGATGCTCTCATGTCGACCACTTTCCACATGCCCTCTCAACCCTCAAAGGTTTGAGGCCTACTCAACATTCTCCTTCACAAGATGCTCTCTTGTTGACCACCTTCCATAGGCCCTCTCACCCCTCAAAGGTCTAAGGCTTACTTGACCTTCTCCTGGGGGAGCTCAAATGAACATCTCACTCCTCCAAAACTACAAGTTGTGTCCTCGCTGCTTCATGCGACACAAAATCAATTCCCATTGTATGACAGGATCCCTTCTTTGAAGACACATTGTTCCTAGTGTTGAAGTTGTAACTATGTTTGGTCTTCATAATGTCAATTTATCATTAATTATATTTATTATATTTTTGTCAAAACATGCTCTTTATGCTTGGAGTCAAAAAGAATTTATTACGATTCAAAAGAAAAATTATTTGAGTCATGTCCCATTTGGACATTTGTAATAAAAATAATTTGAATTTTATTTTGAGTCATAAGCCCACAAGATGACCAAGTCGCCCCTCCTTGGACAAGTCGACCAGGCCCTCCAAATTGAAACCTATTTGACCCTCTTGGACAACTATATATAAAGATACAGTTTGACCTCTTTGGAGCACATTCACTCATCATCTCAAGAAGTACTTTCTTCACCTAACAAAGGAGACGTAGACCAAGTCAAAGGAGAGAGAGGAGGCAAGTCAATACAATGAAAATCTAGCACCATTGACCGACTTCTAGTAGCTCGCATGTGTGGAGGATGAATTTGATGAAGGGGTGAGAATTCTGAGGCCGTTGCAAATCAATTTTTCAACCCCCTTTGTTACATGTCCGAATTTCAAAAGTTTGACTTAGATTTGAAGTAGTTTGACCAACGTTGACTTTGACTTTTGGAGGTGACTTGGAGGAGGGTTTGTCTTGGTATCTTGGCAACAGTTTGGTCTTTGGTCTTGGCTTGGATATCTCTCATTTTTCTCTAATTCTATAAGGAAAGGATTGTTGGATTTGCCCCTTGTGGATTTTGCCCTGGCCTCTCGCCTTATCTTTGGTGTCTCTTATCTTTTTACTTGTATATTTGCTTGATGACCTAATGAATAAAGTAAATATTAATTGGAATTAACAATGACAAGTAATTATCATGTTAAATAAATATATTATATATTCAAATTTCAGCATGGTATCAGAGCTAGAAAGAATTGCAGAGCGGTCTTAAAGGAATGACATCCGAAGTTTCTTGTGTGAGATTTAATTTACCTCAAAATGAAGCCGTCTTTATGATTCAAAGGTCCTCCCTTTGGATATCCCTATGATGAATTTGACCCTTTGTGAACAATAACAAGAACTAATATTTGAAATTTTTTATGGTTCAAGTCCTATAGGAGCTAGATTAAAGAGCTACAAAGAAATGATTGGACACACATCTCACTCAAAAAATACAAAGGCACTAAATCCCTATGGAACCATGAGATCATGAGAAACTAGTAACAATGCATACCTTTGGCTTTATACCTCTACAACCTGGGTCAAGTTTTGTGGCACTTCTCTGAGGTTCATGTGAGCTACCTATGGCAACTAGTTTACATGGAAATTCACAAACCTGAAGCACCTCGTTACTATAAAATAACACGAAATTTGTGTTAGGATATTCCAACACATAGGAAATAGTTAAGTATAACTTGGTCTGGTGTAGAGTTAGGTAAAGTGTGTTTCTTTACTATGTACTTTTGTAACTTACAATCCGGCGGTCACGATATGTAGTGATCCGACGGTTCATTCTCTCCTCGGTATTACCGACACTTGATCCGTGGCTTAACACCTGATTGGTCCATGATCTCTATTTAAAGAGCATGGAGGGTCATTTGTAGGGTAACTGTTCATGAGAGAATCTTATGTAAATTTTCATTCTTTTATTAATAAATTGCCTGAAGTGGCCGCGTTGGCTCAGGCTGTGGATTGTTTCCCTCTTTGAGGGTTTTAACCATGCCAACAATACTGGTGTATTGATCTTTGATCTTTTTGTGACCGGTGTCCTTTGGTGTTCTGTCTGAGGAACTTACCCTGTAAATTCCTACATGGTATCAGAGCTATTTGAGGGTTGCATCCGTTGGTGATCCAAATCTGAAGCCGCTAGAATTGCATCTGACTGTCGTTTCCTAGATCTACTGTTTCTGACTGCTTTCAAGCCAAGAGGATTGCTGTATTGTGTTAGGATCATCTGTTCCAGTGAGGAACCCCTTTCGTTTCACATGAAAAGGTTTTTGGTAGCCCTAGCTACATCATTTTTAAGATCTGGAGGTATACAATGTTTATTTGCAGTTTCTAGTTATTTTCTCTTTGTTTATTTCGGTTTATTTATCTCTTTGTTTTTTATTACTAGATCTACACCTTTCATTTCTGTGTATGCTCTTTCCCCATGACTCTGTGCGATCTGGGCAAATCAGAAACAGAAAGGAAGTTTTTTTTCTCATGCGTATGCTCTTTTCCGCTGCGCCTTAGTGTGATCTCGGAAAATCAGAAACATTGAGGAAAATTGTTAGTTTCCGGGTAAAGCTAACTTCAAACCATAAGGTTTGTTTTTTTTTGTATGTCTGTTTTGGGTTTTGTGGTTTTTGTTTTGCAGGGAAAAAACAAAGAGCTTTCTCAAGTAAGCACGCACCCCAAAGCTTTGATGACTAAAAAAAAAAACCCCCTTCCTCTTTTCCAAAAATTACTAATTTTTTAAACTATCTTACTTGGTCCAAAGTTACTTTATGAGAATAGAGATCTTGAGTTCAAGTGTTTCTCTTTGTTGAGCTAATTAGATTAAGTTTGGAAAGGGGGTGGATTTTTTTTAAAATATAACATTATCATTCATTTCCACACATTCCCACACTTCGTCGGCATCGTCAACAACTTTCAAAAAGCCATAAGTTCTTCATCTGAAAGCCGTTTTTTTTTAATCAGCCTAATTTTTCGAGATCTTTCCATTGGAACACTTGGTTTCAGCATCTATAACTTCAGTTTCTGTTAAACTGGAAAGTCCATGCCAAGTTATTCTTGATAGCACCAACTACTTCCAATGGTGGTCCTACATTATGGATTTACTTAGAAGTAAAGGTATTTACAGAATAGCCTCAAGCCAAGAAACCAAACCGAAAGATGAAGATAAGGCAGCCGAATGGGAAAATAGGCAAGATCAAGCATGTGGGTTGATAGGGATGTCTATTTCTCTAGACCTTAGATTCCATATCGCAGAAATTGATACTCCTAATGAAGCAATGAAACAGATCACTAAAGTTTTTGGAATTAAAAATGAACTTAGAGCCCATCAACTCGAAAATGAGTTGCTTACATTGGACCCCAATAATTTTTCTTCCATTGAAAATTTTCTGTCCAAGTTCAAGACCCTTAAATTTCTCTTGGAAGGTGTTAAGGTTAAGAAAGAAGATGGTAACCTTATCTATTCCATTCTTACTAAGTTGAGACCAGCCTACTTTGTGTTTGTTTCCACCTTCCATTCTACAAGAGAAGCCTTCATTTCTCAAGGACAAGATTACAAGTCCCCTTCCTTTGATTCCTTTTGTGATTCTTTAATAAGAGAACAAGAAAAACTTACACCTTGGTCTTCTTAATCTTGGAAACTCTTCTAATAAAGCCTTAGCCGCCTAGTAGCAACCAAATTTAAAGAATCCTAAGAAGCTGTATCCTAAAGAGAATGGTCCTAAACCAAACAAGGGTCCTAAGCAATTTGAGCCTCAAAATGACAACTCATTTCAACAAAATGATAAGGCAAATAAAAACAAAGGGAAGAAGACTGATAAACATTGCCACTTTTGTAATCGAGATGGCCACTTAGAATCCAAATGCTTTAAGAAGATGGAAGCCTTGGAAGCAGCAATGAAGAAGCATAACATCCATTTGGAACACTCTTCAACTTCAACTTCATCTTCAAAAATAACACTTTCTGCATATGGTTATCAAACATCTCGGTCTGGATATGCACTAAATGTATCTTCTTCTTCTAATTCTCATGAGTGGCTCATTAATTTTGGAGCTTCTTATCACATGGCCAAAAACAAAGCCATGTTTTCTTCTTTAAATGATTGTAACACCAAAAATATATATGTTGGTGATGATAGATCTCTCAGTGTTGTAGGAACTGGAACTGTTCATATAGACACTGGTCAATTTAATGATGTATTATGTGTTCCAACCTTATCCTGCAACCTTCTATCTATATCGGATAACTCATTCACGTGAAGGTAAAATCGTTGAATTTTCACCTCACGATGTTGTAATTAAGGACCTAAGAGATTCTAGATAGATTTTAGCTACCGACATTGCTGATGATTCTACAAGGTTGTATAAGTTTAACAACTTTGGGTCATCAAATATTCCCTCGGTATTTGTTGCTCATAATGATGAAGTGAGCAAACTTTGGCATGAGCGATTTGGTCACTTAAACTATCACTCCCTTCAGAATCTATGTAAAGAAAATATGGTGACAGGTCTTCCAATAGTATCTTGCAGAGATGGTGTTTGTTCCAGATGTCTACTTAGAAAACATCATCGGGATAGTTTTGAAAAACATGCCTCTTGGCACGCCTCAGCCCCTTTACAACTTGTGCATAGTGATTTATGTGGTCCACTTCCAGTTGTTTCATTCACTGGCTACAAGTATTTCTTAACTTTCATTGATGATTTCTCCAGGCGCACTTGGGTATACTTCTTAAAACTCAATAGTGAAGTATTTAACATGTTCTTGGCCTTTAAGGCCTTTGTTGAAAAGCAATCTGGACATCAACTTCTTAAGCTAAGATCTCATAATGGCAGAGAATATGTTAACAACAAATTCATCAACTTTTGCACTGAGAATGGAATTCAAATGCAACATACCGTTCCATATACTTCACAACAAAATGGTGTAGCTGAAAGGAAGAATCACACCTTAAAGGAAATGGCTAATTGTATGCTTCAATCTAAAGGACTTAGTCTTAATTTTTGGGTAGAAGCAATTAACTGTGCAAATTACATAATAAATCGCACTCCTACTAAGGTTTTAAAGAATATCACTCCAGAAGAAGCATGGAGCTCAATTAAATTCGTGTTTTTGGAAGTGAAGCATGGGCCCATATTCCAGATGAGAAACATAAAGCTTTAGAACCTAAGAGTGAAAAATGTATTTTTGTTGGATATTCTGAAGATGTCAAAGGATATAGACTTATTCCACTTAAGTCCAAAAATGTTATCATTAGAAGAGATGAAAAGTTTACTGAAAATATATCGGCCTATGAGCTTAGTTCGGCGGATGTGCCACCTATCTCTATCTCTTCTACCTTTGAAAATATTTCTTCTTCAGATGATGAAAGCAAGGATGATAATCCTCCCCCACCTTCTCAGGATCCTCCTTCAGCTCCTTAGCTTCCAAAATGGGTCCGTACTACTCAGGATGCAGCAGGCGCTCTTGCCGGTGATCCTACAAATCAACGATGTACACGTTCTCAATTCGATAGAGCCTCTTCTTTACTGGCTCAAGCTTCAGTGAATTATGATCCCGACACCTTTGCAGAAGCTTCAGGCCATCCAGATTGGGACGCAACTATGAATGAAGAATATCGTTCATTATTGGCAAATGATACATGGGATCTTGTTCCTCTACCAAAGGGGCGGAAACTTGTTAGATGCAAATGGGTTTATAGAACCAAGTATGGACCGGATGGAAAAGTTGATAAACATAAAGCTCATCTTGTTGCTAAGGGTTTTTCACAAGTTGAAGGCATTGACTATACTGAAACCTTCTCCCCTGTTGCCAAAATGAACTCTATTTGCCTTGTTCTTTCCCTTGCTGCCTCTTTCAAATGGGAAGTCCATCAGATGGATGTTAAATCTGCCTTCTTGCATGGGGTCTTGCATGAAGAAATCTATATGGAACAACCTACTGGCTTTATACAAACAAACTCCAGCCTTGTATATCGGCTTAAGAAATCCCTTTATGGTCTCAAGCAAGCTCCTCGGGCTTGGTATGCCAAAATGGATAGCTTTCTTTTAGAAACTGGCTTTTTTAGGTGTCATTCTGACAATACTGGCTACACCAAGAAAGTGGGCAAGTCTCTTATCATTCGTGTTCTTTATGTTGATGATCTTATCCTTACTGGTAGTGATCCCTTTATAAACCATGTGAAGTCCAGCTTTAAAAAGAAGTTTGAAATGAAAGACTTAGGACACTTGCATTATTTTCTTGGTCTTCAAGTCTTGCAATCCAAGGAAGGTATTTCCCTCTCCTAGTCCAAGTATTCATGTGATCTTCTAAGCCATTTTCACATGGAAGACTGTAAGCCAGCCCCTTCTCCCTTTCAGTCTGGAGCCAAACTTTCAGTCACTTGTACTTCCCCTGAAGTTGATGCTACCTTATACCGTCAACTTGTAGGAAAACTTTTGTATCTAACCCATACTCGTCGTGAACTTTCCTTTTTTGTTGGCCTTATTGCTAGGTTTATGCAAAACCCAAATGAAAGTCATTAGAAAGCAGCTAAAAGAATACTTCGTTATGTTCGAGGTAGAGTTCAGTTTGGGATTCATTACAGTGCAAAAGCATCTCCTCTATTGGTTGGTTTCACTGATTCTGATTGGGTTGGTGACCCTGATGATCAGAAGTCTACTGCAGGGTATGTGTTCACTCTTGGTTCAGGACCTATTACATGGGCTTGCAAGAAACAAAGTGCCAATTCTCTTTCTTTAGCAGAAGCAGAGTATTGTGGTGTCGTAGAAGCTAGTAAGGAAGCCCTGTGGCTTTGTCAAATCCTGTCTGAGTTTGGCTTTCAGCAACAGCATCTGACTACACTTTGGTGTGATAATCAATGTGCCATTCAACTATGCAAAGATCCAGTCCAACATCAGCGCAGCAAACACATTGAATTGCACATGCACTTCATCAGAAAGCTCATTCACGACCATGTTCTTGAAGTGAAAATATTGTTCAACATATGATGAAGTTGCAGACATCTTTACAAAGGCTCTCATAGAGACGAAGTTTACTAAACTTCAATTTATGGTTGGAGTTCAGCAAGTTGTCACTAAGGGGGGATAGGCTCTAATGCCTCCTTCCTTCTCCTATTGTGTCATATTTGTACATCATTCAATCCTATCCCAATTTGTTCTTAAGGGGGGATGTTAGGATATTCTGACACATAGGAAATAGTTAAGTATAACTTGGTCTAGTGTAGAGTTAGGTAAAGTGTGTTTCTTTACTATGTACTTTTGTAATTTACAATCCAACGGTCACGATATGTAGTGATCCAACAGTTCATTCTCTCCTCGGTATTACCGACACTTGATCTGTGGCTTAACACCCGATTGGTCCATGATCTCTATTTAAAGAGCATGGAGGGTCATTTGTAGGGTAACCGTTCATGAGAGAAGCTTATGTAAATTTTCATTCTTTTATTAATAAATTGCCTGAAGTGGCCGCGTTGGCTCAAGCCGTGGATTGTTTCCCTCTTTGAGGGTTTTAACAACTTCAATATTGGTGTATTGATCTGTGATCTGTTTGTGAGTGGTGTCCTTTGGTGTTTTGTCTGAGGAACTTACCCTATAAATTCCTACAATCTGAGACCAAATATTTGTGGAACTGTATGATTTAAGGAACTGTGATATATCTCCTTGAAAAAATAACTATGATCCGAAGGTATCCAAACCATAGAAATTTGAAGTCTCTCTGAAGCATGTGGAAACACAAACCATACCGAACCTCATTTTTGTGGTATAATCTCCAAGTGACATCTGAGTTTGCGGAAGAGTGACAAGGTTAGGCTTGTAACAAGTCTGAGACACTAGTCTGAGATGGTACCTTTGTGAATTAAGACCTGCAAGTTTGAAATTGTACTTGTATGTCTAGTAATCTGAGCTTATTTTTGTGGCACAAATCCTTGAAAGTTACACTATATATAATAAAAGAGCGGAATATATATTACAATAAGTCGACCTATATCAAAGAAAAGGGTCGAGTCCCTATGGCAGAGTAATAATCTATAACTGATATATGAAGCTCACTGTACAGTCGTGACAGAGTCTGTAAAGACAAAAGACGTTACAAGGAGTTGACCCATTATCTTTTTAAAGCAACCCATACTCGAAGGAAGGTTTGAAGGATGAAGTAAAACACGTCGTGGTCTGAAGCATTTAGACCATTATATCTACCTCGCTCTAGTATATTTTTTTTGAAGTTTGAAGTTTGCATCTCTGAAGCAAAGAGAAGTATGGTTTAAGGTCTAATCTAAAGCAAATTATCTTTTTCTTTTTCTTGTTAAATGAATACCGAAGGCATGTACCTGTTGCTCATGCAAATAGCTTGTGAAGACTTGTATCACTTGTTTATGTGGAGGACTATACCCTTGGCTCATGCGCAGGATTGTGACACTTATGTGAAGGTTGATGTGCAGACCTCTTGGAGACCATACAAATACCTAGGTGTAGACTTGTTATGGACATAATTGAAAGGAATTTGTATGGAAGGAATAGAATAGTTGAATTGAGGTACCGTGATGAGAAATTTGAGTTTTCTATGAGCATATCTCTTTGAAGCAGCCCAAGGAAGTTATATTATGGTACCATAATCGAAGGCAAAAATGGAGAACAAGGTTAGACAGGTAAGGTTGAAGAGGTACATATAATTTCTTGTTATCATATCTCAAGAACTAGGCATAGATTTAGATTGTAAATCCATTCCAAGTTCTCTTGCAATTAATGACTCCTAAGTTCATCTAAAGAATGATCTCAAAAATCTATAATCTTATAAGTCTATTTTGCATGGATTTATGCTACAATGCATGTGTCTCTTGTCTTGAGGACAAGGACATAATCAATATGTTAAGTGCTCTATCCTCTCCTTGCATATGTAGGCTAAAGTTTTTTGTTACAATTAAAGTAAGACAATCAAAACATCGATGAGCTCCATCTCAAATATAGAAGCCATATAAATAACATTTCTAGAATTTGTAGCTAACACATTAGTATATGTGTAAAACTTATAATTTGAAAGATGACAGGCCTTGAAAACTTTGTATATTGAAGCATCTAAGGGTTTGTAAACCTTAGCAAAGTTTGAACTAAGAAAACGCTAGGAACAAAACCCTAGGACTAATTGTTTATGCTTAAATAAGAAACCCTAGCTCTTGAGAATGACAAAAATGACATCATGTTGATGTGATGACAAAGATGGTGATAATTACAAGAAGTACAAGATTAAGAGAGAGTTGATTCTTTCCTTAAAAGATAAGTACTCTACATCTTTATTTGATTACTACCATTGTTATTGTCTTTATCTTTGGATCTTTTGTTTATACACTTTGCTTAATTATATTTGTTATTTTGTAGCATTTCCTAATTGAGTTTGGAGGTCGATAATAAGAGTTTCCCAAGACTTGACAACAAATGAAAGAATGGGAAGAACATAGCAAAGCACGAAGACTTTCCTTAATTATGGGAGAACATGAATACATAAAAAGGGAGCAGTTTGAAGTATGCATTAAAAAAGTAAAAAATCTAGCATGCACCCAATAACAGCATGGAAGCAAGAAGGTTATCCCAATAAGAGGAAGAGGATCATGTTAATATGATTGCCTCAGTTAGAAGAGTTACCCAAATTTTGAAGAAGCCTTGTGATTAAAGAAGACCTCCTACTTTGGGAAAGAAGGATTCATGAGCCAAAGGAAGAAATATTGACTTCAGAGGGAGCTGGAAGCAGAATTTGACATGAAGGATCTTACAACTCGGGGGTACATCAATTGGGTTGGCAACACTGATGATGAGTAGAGATACTATTGATGGTTGGGATCTGGTATGGTTTCTTGGAAGAACATGAAGCATGATTCTATTGCATTGCAAAGCAGAAGATAAGGCAATTTGTACAATCAATTGTTTAGCAATTTGGCTCCATAAATTGTTTGATGGAATATTTGACGACATGTTGGATTCGATTGTGATACTCTACAAAGATTGTCAGAGAATCTAGTTTTTCATGGAAGATAAAAGCGCTTTATGATTCAAGAATATGATGCAAATAGGAGCCAAGAAGTTACAACAAATCTCTAGGGATGAACTAGTTGATGTGAGGGAAGTATGAGTACTTCCAAGATAAGCTTGGGCTTGTGGATTACTCTTCCCAGATTGAGAGGGAGTGAGCATGGACACCTTGTTCTCCATTTGTCATGTATTGTGGCCAGGGGTAACAACTATAAGTCAAGTACATGAACACGAATAGGGAGAACGGTAGATTAGATAAGCATCATGGACTGACATTCTTGAGACATGTACTGTGACTAGGACTAATAGTCGTAAGTCAAGTACACTGATCCAGTATAAGAATGGTCGTGGGGACCGACATTTCCTTGTGTCAAGTATTGTGACAACTGATTAGTAAATGGTCATGTGGAGGACATACTTTGATGAACCTAGGTGGAGTATGTGCCTCGAAAAGGCAGTTGTGTGGTGTCCTATTGAATGCCTCCCAGCGTTGTGCTATGATCTAGTAGAGAGATAGAACTTACTTGTCAAAGCCTTGGTAATTTGACAATGTTGGCCATGATGCTGTTTATAATGATGTTTATCAATCTAGACCCTTTCTTAGATGAATATTTCAACTTGAGATTATCTCATTGAGTCATTATGAATACTTCCCTAGTTAAGGAGTGTTGAAGTTGTAACTAGGTTCAACCTTCATAATGTAAATTTATCATTAATTATATTTATTATATTTTTGTCAAAGCATGTTCTTCATGCTTAGAGTCAAAAATAATTTATTACAAGTCAAAAGAAAAATGATTTGAGTCATGTCCCGTTTGGAAATTTGTAAGAAAAAGAATTTGAATTTTTATTTTGGGCCATAAGGAGGGTTGAAATTGTAACTAGGTTCGGTCTTCATAATGTAAATTTATCATTAATTACATTTGTTATATTTTTGTCAAAGCACGTTCTTCATGCTTAGAGTCAAAAATATTTTATTACAAGTCAAAAGAAAAATTATTTGAGTCATGTCCCATTTGGACATTTGTAAGAACAAGAATTTGAATTTTTATTGAGCCATAAACCCACAAGATGACCAAGTCAGCATGGCCCTCCAAATTGACACCTATTTGACCCTCCTGAACAGATATATATAAAGATACAGTTCGACGTCTTTGGAGCACATTCACTCATCATCTCAAGAAGTTCTTTCTACACCTAACAAAGAAGAAGTAGCATAAGTCAAAGGAGAGAGAAAAGGCAAGTCAATACAAGGAAAATCTAGTATCATTGACTGAATTTTGAATTCTACCAGCTCGCACATGTGGAGGATGAATTCTCTAAAAGAGGTTGAGAATTCTGAGGCAATTGTAGATCAATTTTTTGGCCCCCTTTGTTGCAGGTCCGAATTTTAGAAGTTTGACCAGATCTGAAGCAGTTTGACTAGCATTGACTTTGAATTTTGGAGATGACCTAGAGGAGGGTTTGACTTGGTATCTTGGTGGCAATTTGGTCTTGGTCTTATCTTGGATATCTCTCATTTTGATCTTATTCTATAAGGAAAGGATTGTTGGGTTTTCCCCATATGCGTTTTGCCCTGGGCTTTGGCTTATACTTTGGGGTCTCTTGTCTTTTTACTTGTATAATTGTGTGATGACCTAATGAATAAAGTAAATACTAAATTGAAAACATATATAAACAATCACAAGTAATTATTCTGTTAAGAAATTATATCATACATTCAAATTTTAACACCTAGAAGCCTCATCTTGTACCATGACTTCTTGAATCTGAAGGTTGTCTTCGTCTGAGTTGTTGACTCCTTTTGAGCTTGCTCACTCCCTTCGAAGACTAACTCCCTCATGAACCTACTCACTCTCTCTAAAGCCTAACTCCCTCTGATTCTAAATCGCAGGCCTTCTTGGCCCTCAAGGTCTTTGCTTGACCTTCACTCCAAGTTAGTCACTTGGATTTCCAATGACTATCTCAAGTATCCGTCCGAGCTACAAACTCTAACACTCCCTCTTAGCAAGAAAGGTACTTATGGAAGAACCACTTGGAATTGGCTTACCATTTGGATCTTGCGCAACATCCTAAGCCTCATTCTCCATCTTGTAGCTCCAAGCACTAGGTTTCTCTAGCATTGTTGCCAAACCCTTTACTGATATGGTCTCTCCCTCTAAGGGCTAACATATGCCAATCTTGTCGATTGTTGGTATTTTCCTTCATACCATACTCTACCGGTTGAACCTTGCCAACACTCGCAACATGTCGCCACAGATCCTTTGCCTAGTGACTCCTTACTACCCACTACATCTTGCAATTACTCAATACAATAAAAAAAATCAATAATGTATAACATTCACCTTGATTCTAACTAAAATGGACAAAAATGATATACAAAACGAACTCTAATGTGCAAGGGATAGCATGAAGCCTCAATATTTCAAGGCCCTTTTAGTGGAAAGTGTTAGAATTTCGATGGGCACTAGACTTAGTGCACACACACACGTACCGGATCTGGTAACAGTCTCAAATAAACTTTAACTCAGCTAATTAACTGGAACACACTGATGTGCCTAACCAAAAACAAATTATACACAACGAAACTTATAAAACTAGCAATTAGATCATGCACAATAAACATATTACACAAGTTCTTTCCAATCAACAATTCTTCATCAAATTCATCTCAAAGCCTACTCGAGCTCCCTTACGGGAATAATGGCCCTCAATGAAATTACATATACAACAATTACCCTGGATTTGATCCAACGGATCAAACTGTTATAGATCTGATATGAAAATATATGAAAATAATACCAATATATGCAATAACTGTAAATAATCACCAAAATAACAAGATCTGAATATAGAAATGCTTCTCTTTATTGATCAAACCCTTAAGGTAAGGCAACACCATACATTCACTCCTTAAGGAAGGAGAACACTCCACAAGCCATATGCCTGTTCATACAATATTCCTTGACACCTCTCAATGTGGAGTCTTTAGCCTCTATATAGGCCTCATATCTATAATACCATGGGTCATTACCATGGTTTCCTCAATACCATCTATCTAATGCCATGGGCCCCTTATATTATTACTAACTACTTGTGGTCCCTTACATGATATGGGTTAACCACCTTATTTATTACTATGGTCCATCCCATTATTGCATTATTCCCGTGGGTACCTCCCTTTGTACCCCATATTATCCCCCCTAGATATATAACATTCCACCCCCCTTAACATGTTTCATCCCCAAAACATGGGAAGAACACAAATAATAAGATCTACTCAAAAAAGTAGTCCATTGGTACCATGCATGTGCATCTAGCCATCCAAGAGAAAGGTGAACCCTCAATCTCGCTGGTGCCTCACTCGCTTGAGATGGAAGTTGACCTTGGCAGCTCTTTTGTGTTGATGTGTAGTAGGTGGATCTTCGCTCCTTGCTATCTGTTATGCGGGGGTTGTTGTCCTTGTGGCTAATTGGTTGCCATCTTGTTGGTTGTTTTCTTGCGAGGTGATGTGGGTGATGATATGTTGAAGTTTTAACCCACGGTGTCTTTTTCTTTAATTCACCCCTTATTGGAGCTTGACTGTTATCTAGTGCATGTTGTGGTGCCTGCTGTGGTGTCTTATCTTCCAATATTACTTCAACCACTGAGCCTTCATCTGATGTATCAGCACCTGTAACCTTTTCTGCTTCAGCCTCTGTTTGTGTTTGATTGTAGATCATTAAAGGCTCATCCTCTGATATGTCAGTCCCTGGAACATCTTCTGCTTCAGCCTCCTTGGACTCTACCTGTTTATTACTGGAAATATCCTGTAATGTAATTTTCTTCTTTTTATACCAGAGCTTCAGGAATTTCTTCTGCACATTACTATTGATAGTACCCACTGATTCCATCCAAGGGTATCCCAAAACAACATCCATGTTATCCATATCTGAAGTATAAAAGTCACCATGCAACACATACTTATCCATAGAAAGCTTCAAATCCTTATAAATGTGAACATCCTCACCATCAACCTGTGTTTTCAATGTGTTTGGCTGGAACTTGCAATTTTTTTGCCAAATTAACATTGATAAAATTATGCTTGCAGCTAGGATTTATAGACACAATGATCTTCTCCTTCTGAATCAATCCATGAACCTGCAATAAGGAGATACCAGTAGGAAATAACCCCACATGTTTCTCATTATCTTGTTTTCTAGCATGAGACCATCTGTCTAAAAGGAATTTTTCAAATTCTTCATCGGGCAAGTTGGAACACTTCTTTTGGTTAAGTAATTCCCACCATGTGGCTACCTCATCTTTAAATTTAGTCACTACCCAAAATTTCCAATGTTCTGGCCATAATGACTTTTGTATTTTTATGTGTTCTTCAATAGTAGGACCATTATTTTTTCCTGTAAAATATGGAGTCGCCATGAAAAAAATTCACTTAGTTGGCGAAAATTTGAAATTGTCACCGTTTAGTCAATATTGCTCAGAATCCCTATTATGATCTGTTTTCGGAAATGGAACAACCATTCTGCATCTGCCCATGTAATAGAAATCCAAATCCAAGCACTGAAATTTTAGATCCGCGCTGCAACTCTCCCGCCATCACCAAAAATTCTGAAAAAAAACATTGATTCTAAATCAGCGATATCTCCCTCATCTGGACTCCGATTCGACTGATTTTTTTTTTTGAAATCAGGTATTTTTTCACAAATAATCCAGATCTGTAATTAGTTTTTGCAGATTTTGCCCCAAAACGTACAGATCTACGCCGCAAACTCATTGCCCGAAAAAAATGTCTGCAACACCACTGATTTTTAGATCAACGATATCTCCTTCATCCGGACTTCGATTTGGCCGATTTTTTTTTTGAAATCGGGTATTTTTTCACCAAAAATCCAGATCTGCAATTAGATTTGTAATGTTTTACACCAAAAAATACAAATCTGATCTGCAACTCTCAGACCCAAAAAAATTCCTGCAAAAAAATAAATAAATAAATAAATTTCCACTTTTGCCCAAGAAAGTGCTCTGATACCACTTGTTATAGATCTAAGATGAAAATATATGAAAATAATACCAATATACCCAATAACTGCAAATAATCACCAAAATAACAAGATCTAAATATAGAAATGCTTCTCTTTATTGATCAAACCCTTAAGGTAGGGCAACACCATACATTCACTCCTTAAGGAAGGAGAACACTCCACAAGCCATATGCCTGTTCATACAATATTCCTTGACATCTGTCAATGTGGAGTCTTTAGCCTCTATATAGGCCTCATGCCTACAATACCATGGGTCATTACCATGATTCCCTCAATACCATCTATCTAATACCATGGCCCCCTTACATTATTACTAACTACTTGTGGTCCCCTACATGATACAGGTTAACCACCTTATTTATTACTATGGCCCATCCCATTATTACATTTTTCCCTTGGGTACCTCCCTTTGTACCCCATATTATCCCCCCTAGGTATATAACACAAACCCTAGATCTGTCCTTGATCTAATTGACATGGATATCCTTCGTTGCTCTGTGCTATTTTCTCGAACCTGGCACAACTGAGTATCTCACTTGTAGCAAACCTGCAATATTACTCATGCAGATCTCTTGCTTACTTGAGAGAATCTCTCCCTTAATGTCTTTTTCCCCTACACGTCTTTATGTTCTTATTGGCCCTCTCGGCTTGCTTGACCCTCTCAACTCTCTTGCCATGCCACATTCCACAAGCCCTCAAGGGGTATAAGGTCTACTTGACCTTCTCCTCCACAAGATGCTCTCTTGCTGACAGGCTTCCAGTAGCCCTCTCGACCCTCAAGGAGTTTGAGGCCTACTTGGGTTTCTCCTCCACAAGATGCTCTCCTGCTGACCAATTTCCATGGGTCCTCTCAACCCTCAAAGGCTTGAGGCCTGCTCATCCTTCTCCTCCACAAGATGCTCTCTTTTTGAGCAACTTCCATAGGCCCTCTTGACCCTCAAAGTTCTGATGCCTACTCAGACTTCTTCTAGTAGAGCTCCAAGGAACATCTTGCCCCTACTCCAAATCTATAGGTTGTGTTCATGTTGCTAGTTTTGTTCATCCATACTCAACCTTAGGAGCCTCTTTCTCTTGATCCTTGAACCATGTTGGCTCACTCAGCCGACTCGACCATGCTCGACCCTTCTATCCCTCTCAACCCTCCTGACCAAGCCACTACTTTGAGGCCTACTCAACCCTTCCACGAATCTGGGGCCTACCACAAGCCCTCTCATCCCTCTTGGCCCTCCATAGATCCGAGGCCTACCACATGCCCTCTCATCCCTCTCGGCCTTCCATAGATCTGAGGCCTACCACGGGCCCTCTTAGCCTTGCTCGGATTGTTCGATCCTTCTAACATTAGAGAAATTTTGCAGTCTAAAATGGGTCTCAAAACAAAAATGTACAACTAAAATCAACTTTATAAGAACCAATAGGGTTCTAGATTATGATGTCAACCATGGGGAATGATTCACCATTTTTTGAGTAAAAAAGTAAAAAGATTAAAAAATAATAAAAAAAATATTTTTTCAACTTATCTCCCTGCAATTTTACTCAAATTTTGAGCACAACACTCGTCGGATGTGGAATTTAATTCTTCATCCAAGGAGTACCCATGTTGCGTGCTTTTGATGGACACTACTACATGAAAAATGAGAAATACACGAAAAACGTAATTGCAATCACATTTTTTCATGTCTTTATCATTTTTCGTGTAGCAAAGTCCATCGAAAATATGCAATACGAGTACTCCTTGGATGAGAAATTAAAGTATGCATCAAACGAGTGCTCCAGGGAAATTTGATGAAGTATTATAATCTTATTTTATTGTTTCCACTATTATTTTATAATATTTATTAAGAGGCCCACTTTAGACCTCAAAATTTCTCAAATGGCCTTTCGGCCCTGCTTGGCCCTGTCAGCTCCCTTGCCAAGCCACAAGATGCTCTATTGTCATCTACTTTTGATAAGCCCTCTCAACCCTCAAAGGTTTGAGGCCTACACAACCTTGTCCTCCATAAGATGCTCTCTTGTCAAGCCACAAAATGAATAGCTTGCCCTTGTACTTTTTCCAAAGCATGTGTTAAAAGTTGTAACTAGTTTCGGTCTTCGTAATTGTATTTGGATCATGACACAATGTAATTATTATTGTATTTAAGAAAGAAAAAAATTATTGTAAAAGAAATTTACTTATTAAAGCACGGGTTTCATGCTTGGGTCAATGGTCTATAGGTCAAAGCACCCATTGAGTGCTCTAAGGATTTTTATATTGAGTAAAGTCAAAGTCATGATGGAAAGACCCTTTGAGGGTTCATGTATCAAGAAAAAAGAAAAATATTTTATGTAAAAGAAAAGTCTAGAAACCATCAATGATTAGGTTGGTCAAACCTTGGTCAGCCTTGAAGAGGCCCTTGCACCCATTTGAAAGACTATAAAAAGAAGAGGATTCGACCTCTATAAGACACACTTGAGCATCAAACATCTTAGACAGATCTGAGGCAAGATAGGAAGTGCAAAATTCTGGGAATAAGGCAGCAAAATATCTCTCTCTTGGTTTAGTTTTGGTTTACTCTTCTCTCTCATGGTAGCTGAAATTTTCTGTGAAAAGCTAAGGTCTCCGTAGGTCTGAAGTTGTGCAGTAAGAAGCAGCAATCGTGTTTGAACAAGCAGTTCATTGTCTTGGGTAGCTTGCCTAATCTTGGTGAGTTGTCTATGGTATAGGGTCTTGGAAGTCTCCTTGAATTGATTTTATAAGAAGAGAAGTTCACTGCGTTTTCCCGTGTTTAGGAGTTTTTCCCTGGCTTGAAGCCTATCTCTAGTGTCTCTATTGTTTGCATTGTGATCTTCTTGTTTGTCATTTATCTTGATGATGATCAGAACATGATAGTAATAATTAGAATATCACAAGAAAATGTCAAGTTAAAGAGAAATCATTAATAAAAGCCCTATTCAAGTTTGCCCTAAAATTCTCAACAGGTTGAAATATCATGGGTCTATGGGTGCAAAGCCCCATCACTTAGTCCACTTGTCGTGCAAGTAAGAATCAAAACAACAACATAAAGTGTGTGTAATTAAATGAGATTAGACATAGGGCAGAGGGCTTGTCATTGGGAGGACGAAAACTAATAATGGCAGCTATAGTTTTATGTATTTGTCCATTTTGGGCCATAGGTTCGCGAGTAGCCACTAACTAGTCTCTAGCATTAACACCAAATTAGGTGTGCTATTTTGGTTTTCGTTTTTGGAGTTTTCCCCAGTTTAAAAGTTCTTGTGCATAATCATTGGTGTGTATAAATTTCATTGGTGTGTTAAAATTGGCAACTAGGGCCAAACCAATGTTTTAAAAAACGGCTAAATCGAATCTGAAACGACCGAGTTGATCCGAGTCGTTGGGATTTTTTGTGACCTGGCAGAAAAAAACGGAATGGGAGGCCGAGTCATGACTGACTCGACCGAGTTATTACATGACTCGGCCGAGTCAGTCATGACTCTGTCAACCCGGCCGGTTCCACAATAACTCGGCCGAGTCAATGAATGCGGCCTGTAACCCCAAAAAAATGCGATTTTTCATATTTAAAAAAAAAATTTAACTGTTAACTAAGTGTTGGGGATTCGAAGGTGTTTTCTAAATTAGTTAAATGCTATTTGGGGTCCATTCCCGTCTCCTAGTATTGATATGCTATTCAAATTTCATGGTAATGTTAAATCCTTTTACTTAAATTTTTAACATTACCATGAAATGACTCAGGATGTTTGAGAGTGGTTCCGGCCTCATTGGATTTCATATGGAGAAAGTAGAATTTCAAATTTCATTCAAAATCCAGCAGACTTATCAGTTTTTTAGGGTTTCAGGATTGGAGGATTGCAATGTTTCCATTGAATTTTGTCATGTATTAGGGTATGGAACTCATATTTAATCAAGAGCACCAATCCCTCTATGTACCTTGATGTTAGTGACATTGGTTGTCGAACTCCTCTGGGATTCGCTCCCAAACCAGGAGCTTCTGAAAATGTCGCTCCCGCTCCTCTTTTCACTCTCGCTCCCCACTTTCGCTCCCGCTCCCAAGTAACACTGAGCCAGATGATGTTGGCAACTCTAGCAGTAGCCAGTAGTACTGGTCACAGACTTTTGTGGTAGAGGCCATTTATAGCCTCCTTGGTTATGTGTTTTTGTTTTGATCTCTAAATCATCATCGTGTATGTATTGGACAGTGCACTGGATGCCATTTCGATATAATGGATATATTCATGAGCCTACTTTGATCATATGTTGTCTTCTATCTATATTCTAATGCTATGTGTTTGGAAACATGAATGAAAATCTTTAAAATTATGTGTTTTTATAAAAAATAAATATTTAATGTATTTTTTACAGCGACCGAGTCATTGAAATCGAGCCGACCGAGTCGGAGTCGGAGTCAAAGTTGACCCTCGGCCGAGTCGAAGTCGGAGTCGGAGTTTTAAAACATTGGGCCAAACTCCATGTGGGTCATCTTATTTATGACAGTGGATATTTCTCCTAGATTCCTCTCGTTGAGAGGTGTAGGATTGATCTAACGATCATACCATGCCGACAAGTATTTATGTTGATATGAATTTATTTGTAATTGCTTGACAAATTGTCAAGGTCAGCCAGCAACTAAGTGTGTGGCACACATGTTCAACATCTCATATAAATACAAGATAGGTGGAGGCATTATTTCACCATCTCATCTCACTCATTCTTCTTTTTCTCCTTAGCATTGGGTTAACAAGGAGCAGCCAACGTGGGAGAAGAACGACGCAACAAGGAGGCAAGGAAGACGCAGTTTTGGAGGACGCAAAAGCAACAGGTCATCTCTTTGACCAGCATTGACCAGTGTGGGCAATTCAGGGCTGCGGTTTTGGTGTGGCTGCCTCTCCTAGTCAGGCCGCAAATTCTGGCACAAAAACCGAGGCATTTTGACCTATGGTTTGACTAGGGTTGACTGCCCTAGTTTGGGGCAGTAAGCTGATTACAGTTGATTGTTGTTTGACTGTGTTTTTGGGGCTGTTTGAGGGCTGTTTCTTCTTGTTGTTGGAAGACTAGATGACCAGGAAATTGACCAAATATATTGAAGGTCAATTTCACCTTGTTTGACCAAATTTGACTTTGCTGGTTATGGTTTACTGCTGCTGTCATAAAATTACAAATTTCTGAATTTGTACTATTTATCTCTGTTGAACTATTGAAGATTAAAGAAGAATTGATCAAAGGGCTTCCTCGCATTGGGGTTTGTCCCTGGCTAGCCGCCACATCTTATGTCTCTTGTCTTGGCTTGTTTTTTGTTGATCTATTAATGTTCTATCAGCATTTTACTTTATGTTTATGTGATTGCTAAACAGTGGCTAATAAGAAGAAATTGAAGTAAACTGCACTAAGCATAGAACATACCATAAATTAACATGGTATCGGAGCTAAGGTGAAGACAAAGCCCAAGCAAGAGAAATCACCGAAGACTGTTGAAGCTATCTCAAAGACTTCATGGGATCCTCATCACATTTCCCCGCTGAAGACAAGCTCCATGAGAAGTCTGACTATCACGGATGGAAGATGTCTCTCGATCTAACATTAGAAGAGCAGGAAGTGTTGGACCATGTGAGAGGCAGAATCGGTGAGCCTCCATCAAATACATCTGCTATGCTAGGAACAAGTGGACCAGGGGAGAAGTCAAAGCAAAGAATATCATCCGGGACTCTATCGACAAGCCCCTGGTGGCCAATGTTTCCAAGATGACCACCTCCAAGGTAATCTACGATAGACTGGTAAGCTTATTTAAAGTTAATGATGCAAATCAAGTTTTGTTCCTTAGAAATAAGTTGAAGGAAATTAAGAAGGGCAAAGATGAGAGTATCCAAGCATGCTTCTTAAGGATCACTGAGATCAAGAATGATCTCCTATCAATTGGAGAAGTCGTTCCTGACAGAAAAATGACTATCACAACTCGGGCTCCCATATGAATGGTACATATTCAGAACCACTCTTCTCAACAAAAATGTAATCCCAGGATTTGAGGAACTGATGGCGAGATGCATTCAAGAAGAAACAGGGATGGAAGAGCAGGAAATGTCTGCACTTAGAGGCAATCCTGCTGCATTCTCCTCTCATGCTAAAAGGAGAAACAATTTTGGGGCTAAATCTAAAGGAAAGACCAGACCAAAGGGTGGAAGAAAAGGAAGATGTTACAATTGCAACAAAATGGGCCACTATGCAAGGGAGTGCCCTGATAAAAAGGACTCAAATTATGACGATGATCAAAATCACTCCTAAGGAAATCAAAGGAATGGCAGGTTCAATGGAAAGAGGAATTCCGAAAATCAAGGAAGTGGTCAACCCTCCAAGAAGGCAAGAAACTCTAGGGATGAATCTAACGTTGTTAACAATAAGCAAGATGGATATTATCTACTAGTGGCCCTCTCTACTACTGCTCCCCTGGACTCGCTGGGAAATTGGCTTATTGATAGTGGTGCCTCAAGGCACTTCACTGGTTACAAAGAAGCTCTCTCTAATCTGATAGAGAAGGAGACCAACCTGGAAATTGTTCTTGGGGACAACTCAAAATATCTCGTGAAAGGCATAGGGAATGTTACTCTTCAATTGAATCAGGGTAATACAATTCATTTGCAAGAAGTCCTATATGTACGTGATCTCAGAAGAACCTGGTGTCCATTTCGACAATGGAAGACAAAGGCTACAAGGTGGCCTTCATCGATGGCAAGGTACGTGTATGGAAAAATAATTTTAAAGATGCTTTCACTCTTGGGTTTTGAATTGATTCATTATATCAAGTTGGAGGAAGTCCGCTAGGTGTCATGTCCTGTGACACATCCCTTTAGTTTGAACTATGGCATCAGAGGTTTGCTCACCTCATTATAAATCTCTACCCGATGTGAGACAAATGGTGATAGGGATGCCCGAGTTCAAAATAGAGCAAGAAGGTGTATGTCTTGGATGTGCCGAAGGAAAGCTCAAAAGGGGACCATTCCCCTCAAGCCATAGCAAGACCTCCGATATATTGCAGTTGGTTCACTCAGACATATCTGGTATGATGCCTGTGAACTCCTTGGGAGGATATTTATATTACCTCACTTTTACAGATGATTATTCTCGCAAGACTTGGATATACTTCTTGAAAAAGAAGGATGAAGTGTTCTCCTGGTTTCGTCACTTCAAAGCCTTGATCGAGAATCAAACCGAAAAGAAGATCAAGATCTTAAGGATTGATAATGGGATTGAGTATGAATCCAATGAGTTCCATGACTTTTGCAAAGAGGTTGGCATTAAGAGGGAAACTACAACACCATATACTCTCGAACAGAATGGTGTGGCGGAAAGGAAGAATCGTACGATTGTGGAAGCTGTCCGTGCTATGCTCCATGATCAAAGGCTTCCAAAGTTTCTATGGGCCGAAGCTGCGAATACCACCGTATATGTTCAAAACTGATGCCCTCATCAAGCATTGGGTTCCAAGACTCTCGAATAGATGTTTACCGGTAGGAAACCTAATGTATCTCATTTTAGAATTTTTGGAAGTCCTGTATATTTTCATGTGCCGAAAGAGAAAAGGAATAAATTGGGTGCATCTAGAAAGAAAGGAATCTTCGTGGGCTATAGCGAAAATACTAAGGGCTATAGAATCTATGTGGTTGGTCAAAGGGAAGTCGAGATTAGCCATGATGTCACATTTGACGAAGATATGGCTCTTAGCAAAGTTGACAATCTTCCTACTCTAAGGGAATCTAAAGAAGCTGACACCAGGAAACCAGAGGAAAAGGAAGACAAGACGATGCCCAATGTGGAAGAACCTATGGATCCTATTGATCCCCCTTCGCAAGAGCCTTCCTCTTCTAGGAAGAGGCCTTCATGGCTCAAGGGGACACTTGATGATGCCGAGGGACACATTGCACCCAGAGGGACTTTCCGTGAAAGTAAGAAGTCGGCCAGGTATCAGGGATACTTGACCATCATGAGCACGATCATTCAAAATGAGCATTCGTGTTCCCAAAAGCTGTCAAGCATCAAGTATGGAAGGATGCTATGACTGAGGAATATGAGTCCATCATGAAGAACGATGTTTGGGATGTGGTCCCCAGACCCCAGGACAAAGCAGTTGTCACTTCGAAATGGCTTTACAAGATAAAGCATGGCGCTGATGGAAGTGCTGAAAAGTATAAGGCTTGTTTTGTCGCTCGTGGCTTCTCTCAGAAGGAAGGTATAGACTATGATGAGATATTTGCACATGGTGCCCAATATACCACCATCCGCTCGATCATAGCCCTTGCTACTTCGCAAGGATGGAACCTACATCAGATGGATGTCAAGACCACATTCTTGCATGGTTTGATCAAAGAGGAAGTCTATGTGTAAAAACCCGAAGGATTTGAGATTCATGATCGGGAATCTCATGTTTGTAGGTTGAAGAAAACCCCCTATGGGCTGAAGCAAGCACCTCGAGCGTGGTATGAGAGGATCGATAGCTACTTGATGAAGTTGTGATTCACTAGGAGTGAAGCTGACCCTAACCTTTACTTTATGGTTGAAGATGACAAACCTCTCATACTGGTGTTGTACGTTGACGACCTCTCTCATATAGATGCAAACCCTCTCATTCACAAATGTAAGAGGGAGTTGGCTTCTGAGTTTGAAATGAAGGACCTAGGATTGATGCACTATTTCCTAGGACTGGAAATCTGGCAGAAGCCAGGGGATATTTTCCTATCTCAAGGAAAATATGTGGTATGGTGGACTGCAAGCCCGTGACTACCTCGATGGAGCTCGACTTCAAGACGTTAAGCGGTAGTGCTGTCGGAGATGTTTTACAAAATGCTACCGAGTATCGTCAACTCATTAGAGCATTGATGTTCTTGGTGAACTCTCGTCCGGATATATGCTTTGAAGTCAACACGTTGAGTCAACATATGGTTGAGCCTCACCACACACATCGGATTGGTGCCAAGAATCTGTTGAGATACCTTTGTGGCACAATCACTCATGGGTTGAGATACACTGCAAGATATGTGAGGTTACATGGATACACCGATGTTGATTGGGCAGGCAGTGTGGTGGTCCGAAAGAGCACTTTCGGGTGTTGTTTCTCTTTGGGATCTGCCTCGATATCCTGGATTAGCAAGAAGCAGAAGTCGGTAGCTTTGAGCACCGCTGAGGTAGAGTACATTGCTACGAGTATGGCCTCTTGTGAGGCGGTTTGGTTGCGGAAGCTCTTCAGTGAGTTGTTTGGATTTACATTGGATACTACCGTGATCCTGTGTGACAACCAGAGCAGGATTCGTTTATCAGAGAATCCCATATTTCATGATCGCTTCAAGCATAACGATATCAGGTACCATATATCTGGGATATGGTGCAGCGGGGAGCAATAAGGCTCCAACATATCGGTACAGATGAGCAGGTCGCCGACATTTTGATGAAGCCCTGGGAAAGGTCAAATTCTTGAATTTCTAAGAACGACTTGGTGTCGTTGAGAGGCCCTCTTATGAAGGTCGTGTATGATGCATACATTGAGCTATGGGAGTTCCGGGGGGCTTGGGGTACTTCTTGGAGCGACATGCGACCACAAGGCGACTCACCCTCCCCTAGTGGTGCGCTATGTACAAGGTGAAAGGTTCAACCTTCCCTTGTGATAGCCCCTGGCAACTTTGGAACAAGATGATTAGTTCTCATGTTGAGGCATCCTACCCATGTAGTCTGGGACTCATGGGAAGTACCTCTCATCTGATCAATGAGTAGGGAAATGGGGTTAGGGACCATTAGTAGTACTATCGATGGACGCATTGTTGTATCTACCGTACTCCCTATGCTAGGATGACCTCTATTGATCTAGGATCAATGATACTAATCTGGGATCAATGAGAGTGGTATAACACACTCTGAGACTGACTTCGGGTCAGTGGAGGATGGTACGATACATCCTCAATCATTTCTTCTTCTTCATAGTTCAGTAGAGCAGAGCCAAGTAGTGCAAGGCAGTGCATTTGATGGCAGAGATAGTACCGACGGTTAGATAGTGTAGCAGATGGAGTTCTCCCTAGTTGAAAGGGAGTGTTAAAATTCGCAACTAGGGCCAAACTCCATGTGGGTCATCTTATTTATGGCAGCGGATATTTTTCCTAGATTCCTCTTGTTGAGAGGTGTAGGATTGATCTAACGATCATTCAATTTCGACAAGTATTTATGGAGATATGAATTTATTTGTAATTACTTGACAAATTTTATCTTTTAGGTTTCTGCGATCTTCATAATTGTGTAGATCATCTTCTGGATTCATCGCATTAGGTTGTTTTGATCGACATTTCGAACCAACAGCGAAATGTGTGGCACACATGTTCAACATGTCATATAAATACAAGATAGGTGGAGGCATTATTTTACCATCTCATCTAACTCATTCTTCTCTCTCCCCTTAGCATTGGGTTAACAAGGAGCAGCGAACATGGGAGAAGAAGGACGCAACAAGGAGCAAGGAATACGCAGTTTTGGAGGACGCAGAAGCAGCAGGTCATCTCTTTGACCAGCGTTGACCAGTGTGGGCAATTCAGGATTGTGGTTTTGGTGTGGCTGCCTCTCCTAGGCAGGCCGCAAATTTTGGCACAAAAACCAAGGCATTTTGACCTACGGTTTGACCAGGGTTGACTGCCCTAGTTTGGGGCAGCAGGCTGATTACAGTTGATTGTTGTTTGACTGTGTTTTTGGGGTTGTTTGAGGGCTGCTTCTTCTTGCTGTTGGAAGACTAGATGACCGGGAAATTGACCAAATATATTGAAGGTCAATTTCACCTTGTTTGACCAGATTTGACTTTGCTGGTTAGGGTTTACTGCTGCTGTCATAAAATTACAGATTTATGAATTTGTACTATTTCTCTCTGTTGAACTATTGAAGATTAAAGAAGAATTGATCAAAAGGTTTCCCCGCATTGAGGTTTGTCCCGGCTAGCCGCCACATCTTATGTCTCTTGTCTTGGCTTGTTTTCTGTCGATCTATTAATGTTCTATCAACGTTTTACTTTATGTTTATGTGATTGCTAAACAATGACTAATAAGAAGAAATTGAAGTACACTGCACTAAGCATAGAACATACCATAAATTAGCAAGTTTGCATGCCAAGTGTTGGGCATAGTTACCATTACCAACCAAAAATAATAATGGGTAATGGGTGTTGGGAAAACCTTCAGGAAAAATCAACTTGAAGAAGATCCCAAGGAATGAATGAGCAAATAGCTGTAGAAGGCCAGTGTTTCGGTGGTTCTGGCCCCTCAAAATGACTGGATGGAAGCTTGCATACCAAGGTTTGAAAAACAATAACACTCCAGAATAGTGACGAATGCTGTGAATGACTTAGAAAAAGTGTCTGTTCCCTTGATTATCACTTTTTTGACGAGTTTTAAACTGATTATACAGTTACTTCTTATTTTGTTAGAGCAAGAAATAGAAGAAAAAACCAAACTCGCTATACACTGTACAGTCACTTTGTATTTCAAAAATTATTATATCATCAATATATTCTGGAGTTTTCTCCAGTTTAAAAGTTCCTGTGTATAATCATTGGTGTGTATAAATTTCATCCAATTATTACATTTCTTGGTTTCTTAATACCCGTTTCTTATAAAAAAAAAAACATAGCTGCATTTTATCATCACCTAGAAAACACACAAAATTTAAATCGATAACAGAGGAGACTGATTAAGAATAAGTTGAAGAATTGAGATTTATATTATAACTCCGGGTCTTGGATCACGCAAGGAAGCAGTTAAACATAATAAACGTCCAAATACAACAACTTGCTATCAATGTGTAGTCTATGTGGATAACAAAGCATCCAGAATCAATATGGTTAATAAAAGTATGATATAGAACTGCTTTATAAGGAATAAAAAACATTATTTTGATTAAGATAAGACAATCTGTGTAGAAAAATCTGAGAAGCCCGCTCAGCATTAGAAAAGTCCACACTGGCATAACTCTGTAGAAGCATGTTAAGCTTAAGATTAGTGTGTTCATGCCCAAGGTTTCTGAATGCCTTTCCTTTTGTTACTCTTTTCTTCTTTCCTGTCTTGTCATCTTTGACTACAAATGATACAGCTTCTATGATCAACTGCTGAGATATGTTCCGCAGGCTGACTTAATGACACAGTTTTTTAAAGAAATGATGCCGTTGTTAAAATATTGTAAATGTTCTTCTTATGTTTTTTTGGTTTTTTTTTTAAGCGTAGAAAATTATATTGTCACAATTTAAAGAAGATGCAAATTTTGCACAGGGAAATTTTACACTTCGCATCAACTGTAAAATGACATGTATGAAAAACAAATAACCATAATCAAATTTTCATTTGCTATATGAAATTCATTTCCCAGACAAAGGAGATATGAAATTTTTTCTAGGCAAAGGAGACATGAAATTCCAGGCCTAGTTGCAAGCACTTTTTAGGTTTTTAGACTAATGCAAATGACGTAATAGATATGTTGTAAACCGGAGCATGTATGTACAACACTTATGTGAAACCAGTGTTGATAATATCGGTATCGGGAAAATATCGGCGAGGGTCCGGAAAATATCTTATCGGAAATATCGGCGAAAATATCGGCAAAATATCGGCAAATATCGGCAAGCATAAAAAATGCATAATATATTCATTTTTTTTCAGATTTCTAAACATATAAAGCAATAACAACATGAACTAAACACATTGGCACATAAATATGAAGAAAACACTGATATATATGATGTCAAATAGAAATGATACATCAAACTTCAAAGGCGATACCAAATCCTGCTGATCCCTGATAGTGATAAATTGATAATTGTCCAATCAAGGACTCAAACAAAAAAGCAATAACAACATGAAATAAAGTTTAAACACATTGGCACATAAATATGAAGAAAACACTGATATATATGATGTCAAATAGAAATGATATATCAAAGGCGATACCAAATCGTGCTAATCCCTGATAATTGTCCATTCAAGGACTCAAATGTGGAGAACCAATACAAAATAACATCACATATAATAATAAAAGTATCTCATCATCATGAGTTACATGTAGCATAACAAATAAAACTAGCAGCTATCTATCTACTGCCCTCTCCCCCTTTTACGGGAAAACATGATGGGCTGTTTGTCAGGCCTGCCCCTAGTAGTAGAAGGCCCTGACACTGCCTCTGCACCTAATGTCAAATAATGAGTGATAGGCATGGAGCTATGCTCTCCTATATCTATAGCAGATGGTGTTGATGCTGATGCTCCCGCAGTGTCCTCCTCCAGCTCCTCCTGCTCCTCCTCTAAGTGCTGCTGCTCCTCTGACTCCGAGTCCTCCTCTTGCTGCCCCTGCTCTAATGGATCATCTGCCACTGGCTCCTCCAACCATGAAGGTGACTCCTCCAATATGGGCTCCTGAGACTCCACCCTCCACGGAGACACAATACATCAATATTGTCTAAGGAAATGGCATCTGGATCCACTGGTGATTCTATTTGCCTCACTCGAAGTCGGATGTTGTAATGCACATACACCAAATCGTTGAGGCGTGCGAACTCCAACCTGTAAGAGTGTCAAAAAAAGTAATGAGTCTTGACTCTTGACTCTTGAGTCTTGACACTTGAAGGTCATAAATTAAAAATTAAAAATTACAATAAGTGTAATTGCTCAACTGAAGGCTTGAGTTCAAAGTTATACCTGTTGCGCTTTTTGGCGTGTATTTTCTCAAATACACTCCAATTGCGCTCACACCCTGAAGAGCTACATGTTTGACTCAAGATTCGTATAGCCAAATTTTGCAAATTTGGTACCCTTGCACCATAGCTTCGCCACCAAAGATCTACAACAAAATAATGAAATAAAAAATTCAAAAACTTAAAAGTTAAAACATAATTAAATTCAAATTTATAATTTCTAATGAGTGATGACTTGTCACTTACGTGGCATGAAGAGGGCCCTTTCCTTAATGGCATCATCAAAGCCAAATAGGCCAACACAATCCTGATAATTATGTATCTCGCGGCTGAATTTGCGACGAAGCTCAGAATCAGGTACCATCCTCTCAATACAGGAATGGAGCCCTTCAATCACCTCGCCATCAAAACGAAAATTGCATTTGTATGCAAATGCAGGGTTGAGGAAGAGTGCTGCTGCATGAATGGGTCGATGAAGCATCCCTGTCCACCGACTATCGATCACATCCCATAACATCATCTGCCTATTAAGGCCAGCAGAACCCTTGTCTGCATAATAGGAACGAATGGCCTCCTTGGCCCTATCCATGCCCTCATACAAATAAGGCATTGCAGGCTTCTCTCCATCCACCAATCTAAGAACCTTTACTATAGGTTCGCTAACTGCACATGCTTCTTCTACTCCACGCCAAAATGTCTCAGAGTACACCATTTTTTCAATGGCTTTCCCATCAGGTCTCCTGCTGTATCTACAACCACGCCAATCATTAGACACAAACATTTGCTTCAACTCGTACTGACATCGAAGCAAAGACTGAAGAGTAATAAAGGTTGTGGCAAAACGTGTGATGGCAGGACGCCGCAACTCCTTGTTTCCTGTGAACCTCCTCATAAGGCTAAGAACAATAGCATGGTTATAAATAAACTTGGGGATGCTCCTAGCCATATCAACTGCCTCCTTGATGAAGGAGAGTTTCCCCATATCCTCAAGCAACAAATCAAGACAATGCGCTGCACATGGAGTCCAGAACAATGTGGGATGCCTCTCCATAAGCATTCTGCCGGCAGACACATAATTAGCTGCATTGTCTGTTACGACTTGCACCACATTCTGCACACCAATCTCCTGAATGAACCCATCTAACAACTCACATATCGTTGCTGCATCTTTGATATGTTCTGATGCATCCAACGATTTAATAAACATGGTACCTTTAGGACAATGTACCAAGAAATTTAGAAGGGTCCTACCCTTCCTATCTGTCCAACCATCAGACATCACTGTGCATCCAGTGACTTCCCATGTCTGTTTCAACTCCGCCAATCTAGAGTTGATGTCCTCTTTTTCTGCTTGAAGAATTGGCCCCCGCAACTCCTCATATGTGGCACTTTTGTACCCTGGGCCCACAACAGCAATAGCATCACACATTGGTTGCCAAAATGGATTGGTTTTTGTGATGCTGAGAGGTAAGTCGCTCCAATAAATACACCTCCCCATGACTCTATCTGCTTCTTCCTTCTCCTTTTTTTTGACAAGCGATTTTATGCCAGGTTGTGCTCCAGCTCCTGTTCGTGGAACAAAAAATGATGACCTCGCATTCACACTAGCATGTGATGGTGTGCCAGTTGTGGAGCCCCTCCCACTAGCGCCAGTAGGGCCACTACCCTGAACATCAAAATCATGAGAAGATATCCCAAAGGATCTACCTGCACGTTCAGCTTTGTTTCTTTCCGCCTCTTCCTTCTTTCTGTCCTTTTCTTCAATTGCCTCAAGAGCTTTTCGTATAAGCTCCGGACTAGAAACTCTACAAATGCCAACATCATGTCCAGGGAGTCTAGCAAGATGGTATTTCAGTCGTGTAACCCCACCTGTCATCTTGTCCCCACACAATTTGCATGAAAGATATGCACGATTTGTCCCACCATCAGGGATCCCATACTCCCAAAATGGGTCCAAGTTTTTTGGCATATTTGTATTTTGTAGTGGGCTCTGGCTAACTCAAAAGGAAACCTACAACACCAAAAAAAATTTAGAATTAGTAACTTAATAAGTTATTAAGCAATATATAACCCTTGTTTTTTTAATATATAAAATTTAAATTTATAAAATTCTGAAGAAAAGCTCAGATCGAACTACCCAGAAGAAATGTCAAGCATAAAATCAAAATTCTGGGCAATTCTGTGAATAAAACACTGCAGACTTGGGCCCATAGACTGAAGTTCTCAAGGGAATCGAACGGGCTATTGACACTTATCGAAAGATGGATTGCTGTTTTTTGAATTTTCTGACCAAAATAAAATAACATCTTTAAAAAATTAGCCAATGATGTGGCTAAGTTAATGTTTACAATGTACATTGTCTCACAGGTCTGAGCTCTAAAAGGTCTTCACTGAATTTGGTAATTAACAATTTAACACAGGTCCAAATTTTTCTACAAATGCTACAGGTCTATAATTCCAAATTTTTCTACAAATGCTACAGGTCTATAATTCCAAATTGCTACTAATTAATGGCAGCATGACAGCAGTAATCTTGATTCTTGACATAGTGACCTGATGACTGTAATGATAGTTGTTGTGACATGACAGTGACATAGAATTAGGCTTGCACTCCATTACAGTGGTGACACAATGATTCTCATTAACACAGTGACAATCTTACTCCTTCTACTATATCTCTGTGGTAACTTGACACACATCTCAAAAGCTCTCTATTTCAGTATAAACAATGTGAAGGATCGCTTGACTGCAGCTCATGACTTGTTCTTACAATGGCTCTGGTTTGCATCTTTAATGGTGTCACTATACTCTGCATTATACTGTGGCATTGGGTTCGATAACATGTGGTGGCATAGTCTCATATGGCAGTGACAAAGACCCTTTTATATGATGACCTTAACTCTACAGTGAATATACATTGGGCTGTGGTTTGTAGCAGTGATGAAAACATTACTGCTAAGACATTACAAAGTGACGAAAACATTACAAAATACAAAGTGATGATGATACCGAGCCACTGAGTAGCAGTGAATATACATTGGGCTGTGGTCGGTATCCAACGTGGCTTAATGATAAAATTTGTGGCACACTATAATATATATATTCGATGATAACATATATGAATACAGCACCTTTGCACAGTTGCAGGCTGCAGCGTTGCGTTGACGGTGAAGAGTCAAGACTCAAGACGTCGGGACTGTGACCTTTGGCACCGGGTAAACCCTCCTTCGCAGCACCGGTTCCGTCTCTCTCCAGCTCGCACGAAAACAATACAAAGTGACGGGAAAAGCAAAACAATATTACCATTTTATAACCCGGGTCCCGAATCATTAAAGTTTTAAACTAACCCGCGATATTTGCAGTCGTGGCGCGATATTTATGAAAATATCGCCGCAATTTCGGAAATCTCGCGAGAATTTCAAAACACGCAAAAATCGCGCTATTTTCTAGCCGAAATCTCGTTTTCGCCAAAATCGCGCGATATTTACGAATATCGCCGAAATATCGGCGATATTATCATCACTGTGTGAAACTACACCCTTACGAGGGGTTCTCTTGCCAAAGGAAAGAACTTCAAAAAGAAAAACAGTGCAAAGAAAAATCATATTAATATTAGAGCTGCTGATTAACTCTGGCAAATTTCGTTAATGATTTTGACTGACATGTCAATGAAATACTTGAATTAATAAATAAAAACTCACTGGTCAGCTCTACGAAGGAGAATCTGAATCAGGAGGGTCTGGCTTTGCAGAATGCTCTACATTCTCAATATACTTCAAACATTATATAGCATACATGGTATTAGGGAAGTTAGAACCATACCCTAAGAAATAGAAACTAATTCCTATCCTAAGGTCTCGTGAACCAACTCACACTATTATAGGATTCTCCATTATCTTCAACACTCCCCCTTAATGGAGAAGGAGTTCACAAATATGCCTAACATTTCCTTAAACATTTCAAACTTAATTTTGCCAAGAGGCTTAGTGAAAATGTCTGCATCACATGTTTTGCAATATACAATATGGATTTCTTTTGATTGAATTTTTTCCTTGACAAAGTGGAATTGTGTATCAATGTGTTTAGTGTTCTTGTAAAACACCGGATTATTAGCAAGTTTGATTGAACTCTGGCTGTCGCATCTGATTGTTATTGCATCTTTCTATTCTTCCCCGACATCCTAGAGAAGTCTCCGCAACCAAACTGCCTCACATGTTGTTGCACACATAGCTTGATACTTTGCTTCCGTTGAAGACAAGGAAACTGTGTTGTGTTTCTTACTGCTCCATGTAATCACCCCGAATCCAATGTTGAATGCATAGCTTGTTATGGATATGCGGTCATCTACATTTCCAGCCCAGTCAGAATCGGTAAATCTTATCAATCTAACATCAGAAGAATCAGTGTAAATAGTACCATAGTCTATAGTTCCTTGCAGGTACCTTAAAACACTTTTTGCTGCATTCCAATGACTCTCAAGTTGTTTGGACATGTATTGACTTAGCACACTGACTGCATAAGCCAAATATGGTCTAGTAGTGGTCAGATAGATTAAGCTCCCAACCAGTTGTCTATAAGGTGTCGCATTTGCCTCTTTAGAGCCATCCTCACTCTGAAGTTTAATGTTCTGCTGTAGTGGTACTGCTATATCCTTACACTGATCCATCTTGAATCTTTCCAGTAGACCTCTAACATACTTACCTTGGAACAAAAAAATTTGTCCTGAATCTCTCAAGATCTCAATACCCAAATAGTATCTTAATTCACCAAGGTCTTTCATTTCGAACACATGCAACATTTGTTGCTTGATTTCTTTGATTAGAGCAATGACATCACCTGTAATAATTAAATCATCTACATACAAAGAAATCAACACTATGTGCCCATTTTCATCTTTCATGGTATACATATTAAGGTCGTTTTTACTTATGTTGTAACCAAGTTGTAGAAAAAATGAATCAATCTTTTCATACCAGGACCTGGGTGCTTGTTTTAGTCCATATAGAGCTTTCTTTAATTTACAGACTAAATGTTATTTCCATTTCTGGACAAACCACTCAAGTTGCTCTAGATAAACCTCCTCCTTCAATTCCCCATTTAAAAATGCAAATTTTACATCTAGTTTGTGAATCATCCAATGTTTCTTAGTAGCTAAAGCTATCAACATTTTGATAGTATTTAGTTTAGCTACAAGGGCAAAGGTTTCTTCATAGTCAATGCCTCTTTTTGTGAATACCCCTTTGCTACCGATCTAGCTTTTAATTTATCTATGGTTCCATTTGCATTAATCTTGGGTTTATACAACCATTACAGCCTATGGTTTGTTTCCCTTTAGGAAGTTCAACCAGCTCCCAAGTGTTGTTTCTGATTATAGATTCATATTCATGTTCCATAGTTGTTTTCCATTCAGTACATTCATTTGCTTCCTTATAACTAGAAGGTTCAACAACATTCATCATACTAGTTATAAAAGAATTTTTCCTATATCTTGCTGACAACTGAGCCTTCCTACTTGATCTCCTAAGTGGTGGGGTAGCTTCAATCCTTGTTTGATCATGATTTTCTAGACTTGGCTTGACAGCTACATCATCTTCTTTCCCTTCCTGCTGTTGTTGCTCATTGTTGTCACCTAATTCATCACCTCCTTCTTCCACCAACAAGGGCATGTGCCATTCTTCCTTAGCACTCTCATGGCTTCCATCATTAACATGCTCATGAAACACTACATCTCTCCTTGCAAACACTTTATGAATAGAGAGATTAAACAATTTCTAAGCCTTATATTCTATGCAATACCCAACAAAAATACATTTGATGGCCTTGGAGTCAAGTTTCTTTCTATCTTCCTTTGGGATATGAGCAAAGGCTTTGTTGCCAAAAACTTTCAAATGCTTAACTACAGGGTTATAACCAAATAAAGCTTCAAAAGGAGTTTTAAAATCTAATCTTCTTGTTGGACTCCTATTCTTTAGATATACTACAGTATTAATCGCTTCAGCGCAAAAGTCGTTAGAAAGATTCTTACCTTTCAACATACTGCGAGCACACTCCACAAGGGTTCTGTTCTTCCTCTCTGCAACCCCGTTTTGTTGAGGAGTGTGGGGTACTGTAAACTATTGTTGTATCCCATTATCTTTGCAGTATTTGAGTACAGAATTTTTCTTGTACTCTCCCCCTTGATCCGAGCGGAGAATCTTGATGCATTTACCTGTCTGTTTTTCAACCATACTTCTGAACTCCTTGAAGTATTCAAAAGTGTTGCTCTTCTTCCTGAGGAAATACACCCAAGTAAATCTAGTACAATCATCAATAAACAATAAAAAATAGTATGCACTGCCTAACGATCTTGTCTACATAGGCCCGCATAGATCTGTGTGTACCAACTCAAGTATATTTCTCTTCTTTCTATCAGGATTCACAGGAAATTCATCTTTGTGCAACTTTCCCAGTGCACATGCATCACAATCAATATGAGCAGATTTTAAAACAGGAAGACCTTCGACCATACCTCTTTTCTGTAAAAGCAGCAAATCATTGAAGTTAATATGGCCGAACCTCTGGTGCCATAAGTCCACTGTAGTCATGGTAGATGATGCCAATGCCTGATGTGGTGCGCTTTTGACATTTAACTTGTACAATCCTCCCACACGAATACCTGATGCAATAGGCTTCATAGAATCCAACAAGTCTTTAATGACGCAATATGATTTATAAAACTCTACCTTGAGATTTTGATCAGTCATAGTAGAAACAGAGATCAAATTCTTTTTGATCCCGGGTACATACATAACATTATGGATATGTCTAATATTTCCATCACGCAAAACAACAAGAATATTACCATAAGCTTTGATTTGGTACCCTCAATCATCGCCAAGATAGATGTTTGCTCCATTGTTGGTCTCTTTGAAGTCTTCAAACCACTGTTTATTCCTTGTCATGTGGATGGATGCACCTGAATCGACAAACCAGATATCTATTTCATCCTCCTTAGCCGAAAGTGTTGAGTCAGATATGAACAGTCTGATGTTCTGACTGTGTTCCTCATCAACAAAATGACCTACATGTTGCTTATGTCTCTTCCGACCTTCATCAAACTTCTTTTTCATGTAATATTTGGTTATATGGCCGGTTCTACCACAATAAGAACATTTGGTCGCAGAGTCATTTCTATTGAAAGACGTACCTTGAGGTGAGTGCATCTTTCTCTATGTGGCTACGTTGCTCTTCTGTGCTGCATTTGGCTTTCCTCTAAAGGGCTTCTTCTTTGCCATTAAGGCAAGATATGAACTCTGGGGTTAATGACTGAGTCTCATTTCCTCCTCTTGCATGAGGATCTCTATCAATTCTTCAAACACAGGGGATTTTTTTCTTGCATTCACGCTAGTGATGAACATCTGATACTCGTCAGTGATACCATTCATGGTAATCGTGACCAGATCGATATCTGACATAACTTCACTGATATCACCCAGCTTGTTCCTGAGTTCCTTGAGCCGCGAAATGAATGCTACAACTTTCTCATTCTATTCCATCTTGATGGAGAGAATCTTGCTCTTCAAGAACAACAGTTGATTGGTGTTCTTGACCTCATAGAGATCCTTGAGCGTCTTCCAGATCTCTGGTGCAGTCTTGCAATCACGAATATGGGGGATAATGCAATATTTCACTGACATTTTCAGGAGCATTCTCGCCTTAGTCTCCCGCTTTTCACAGTCTTGGATTGTTGTTGTTGTTCCTCCTGCAATGAGGTTTGGCTTCACCTCATCGTTGTTCACAATCATCCATGCAGTGCGTCCCTCAAGCAGGGTTTGCAGCTTAAATTTCCAACCAAAGTAATTGGATCCATCCAGCTTGTTGTTTTCATTGAGATAAGCTTCTGCTACTTAATTATTCATATTGAATGAATAAAATACTTCAACCCCAATTAAAAAAAAACAACCCCGAATCTTCTAAAAATAAACTGCCAAATGTCAGATCCACAACAAAAATTGAACCCATATCCAAGACAAAAAAGAGTCAAGATCAACCTTCTTTTCAAAAAAAAAAATATGCCCCTCCTTTTTTTAATTAAAGAATTAAAACTTTAAAAATACGCCCCTCCTTTTAAAAATTGGATTCAATCCTTCAATTACTCCATGCACGCCTATTCCACAGCAACAGTCTACGCCGACTGGTGCTAATCCCAACCAATCCAGCAGAGGTCAAGTTCGGTCTTGGTTTAATTGGTTTGGTCCCACATTGGTCGAGGTAGAGGATTTGTTTTGTTTATAGAACATAAGCACTGTGTTCAAAGGCCTGACTCCCTCTTCAAATGCACACTACACTTTTAAAACAGCGTGACCTTGACTGCCAGCGACAACGATTCTCCTTCACGCGATCCCTGAGAAGATCCTTCACGTGGCCTCCGAGCAAGTCGCCTGCGATCCAGCAGCGAATCCATGCTCACACAGCAACTATCTGCCACCTCTGCTCACTGAGATTTTGCCTCAAATGTGCCACGCAGTGCTGGCCTCGACCATGAATTCAGATCCATCACGCTGTCGGATTGATGCTCACCTCTAGGTATCCAACGCGGCTTCAATTTCACGTAGTTCTCATGCCTTCCACGGCCTCCGATCCACACCAATCCACTGCCACCAGTGAAAAAAATGGCAGATCAGATGTTTCTCTATGCACGCTTCTCTGTGCCACCGCTCTTGTTGCCTCCACGGGAGTCTTCCTCTACGCGATCTTCTTCCTCCTCAGCAAACCACAGCGACCTCGGCCTCCACAACAGATCTTGCCTCCTCAATGGATCACGGACGCATGATTAAAAAAAAAGACACACGCAGCATTCAAAGACAAAAAAAAAAACGTAGCCTTTTCCCCTCACACAAGGTCGGCGCGATTTTCCTCCAAGCACTCACGCCGATCTGAAGATAAAAAATCGCGTAAGTTTAGTAGTGAAATTAGCGCGATTTTCTCGCCAAAATCCGCGTTGATTTCACCTCAGTCGTGCCAGCCTCTCTCCACTCAGGTACAGGCTTCCTCAACCCTGTAGCTCTGATACCATGTCAAAATGAGATGCTTGAATTAATAAATAAAAACTCACTGGTCAGCTCTACAAAGGAGAGTCTGGCTCTGCAGAACGTTCTATATTCTCAATATACTTCAAACATTATGTAGCATACATTGTATTAGGGAAGTTAGAACCATACCCTAAGAAATAGAAACTAATTCTTATCCTAAGGTCTCGTGAACCAACTCACACTATTATAAGATTCTTCAACATGACACTCACTCACCGCATGTCTCCCTGCGAATAATTACCTTTCCAGCTTTCCTCCCTTCCATGGTAAATATCCAGCAGAAGTGTTGAGGATTTAACATTCGAGTAAATGTATTTTTCCAAGAAACATTTTTTTGGCAAAGTAAAGATCTACACAGAACTAGCCCCCTTTTTCCTGGGCGCTTGCACATGCATAGACTTCAATGCCTCCATTACTCTATACCTAGGAATCATTCTAGTCTCCACGATGTATCCGACCAATTGAGGATAATTAACAAGATGAGCCAATGGAAGACCCACGATGTTCACAATAAAATCCATAGCACACTTCAGCCTTTCCTCTTTCATGTGGAGAATCCACGGCTGCTTCCTACATAAATCAGAAATTTGGTTTCCAAGGAAACCTAAACTGAACAAACATTGTCGTCTCCTATTTAGGTTTTCTTTCCCTAGCCCAAGAATTGCAAACATCTTTGATCCCTTCTTGAATCCCAATTCCTCGGCCTGTTTAAATGATTCGATAACTTTTTCCCTCTGAAACCGTCAGCAAGCGAGGCTGCCCTGCTAGTAATTCTGACAATGCTTCACCCTCAATGCCCAAATTTTGCAGAACTGAAATTGCAGACATATGCTTACCCTCACTGGAAACGATAGTGTGTGCGCTGGTCAACAGAAGTTTGGTGATATCCTCTCTTCACGAAAGTCCCGAGGAATCTGAGTTTTAGGCTTTAGGTTTCTTTCAGCACTAAGAAAGAAAACAAAGGGTTGTCAAGTACCACCCTCCGAATCTGGGCAGGGATGGTCAAACCATAGCCTTTTAACAACAAAACTTCTTCCATGTTCTGGCTCGGTGATTTTGCACAAAGATAATTATTACAATATTTAAAGGCTTTTGTAATGTCTACAACTGTTAAACCACACTTGTTGATGAGAAATTCGTGGCAACGCCCCTGTCTGGAGTTGTGGATGGGTCTGCTGTTTCTGTGCAAAAACTAACGAAATCTTTGTGGGGTTTTGCATCAAAAGCAAACAGAGGAAGCAGAGAGCTCACCATTGACGGGCGATGGAATGATAACGGGACTTGCTTGGCCATCAGCCGTTTCAATATCTGGATAGACATCATCATCGGCCGAGGAATACAGAAGAGGGGAAAGTCGATTCGCGGAGAGCCGCACTGAGTAAGATTGGCAGATGGTTGGATAGTGGCACAATAGTTAATTAGGGTTTTGCGAGGGGCTCCAAAATTGGTAATGTTTGGCGTACAACATAGGATCATGTTTGATGGTTGTTGGTGGCTCCATATGCCCGTAGCGTAGTCTAACGAGGTGGAGGAGTTGCCCAGAAAGTTATGGAAATTCCGGTTATATTTAGAGAAAATTTGGTAAATATTTTTGTAAATCCAAGTTATAGTTGTTAAACTTCAAAATTTTAGGTGTTCTAAACGTTTTGATGGTGCTGAATCCATTTCCACCATCAAAAACATGATTCAAACACTGCTTCGACAAGATTTTTTGATATTTTTTTGGCCGATCCTGCCCATTAACCGTCTGGGCAATTCCTCCACCTTGTTAGACGACTCCTATGCGCGTAGTTTAACGAGACAGATGAGTTGTTCGGAAAGTTATGGAAATTTCGGTCATATTTAGAGAAAATTCGGCAAGGATTTTTGTAAATCCAAGTTATAGTTGTTAAACTTCAACATTTTAGACGTTTTTGATGGTGCTGAATCTATTTCCACCATCAAAAACACGATTCAAGTATTGCCTATACAAGATTTTTTTGAAATTTTTTTTGCCTAGATTCTGACCATTTTTAGCCATCTAGACAATTCCTACGTCTCTTTAGACGACTCCATTAATATGTGTATTTTGAGAAATTTAATTGCATTGATAGGGTGGAGGTGAAAGTTCATCGTGGGCATGGCACGATGTGAGGTTTGATTCAGTGTCATACACTCTGTTTGTAGTTGGACACATTATTATTATTTTTAAATGAAATTTAGTTTAAACTTAAAACTAGATTAGTGATATAAATTAAATTACTAAAAATGGTTAATATGCATCAATTTATAATAAATATAGAAATATTTAATCAATATGTATTAATTTATAATAAATATAGAAATATTTACTAATTCATAAATTTAAAAATTCATAAAAATCTTCTTCTTTTTTATTTGAATAACGGTGACTTTGTAAATATTTTTGTTTATTTTAAGTATATTTAAATTAGAGTAAGAAACAAATAAGACATACATGAATGAATGAATAAAATGTTTTTAGTAGCCATAATATACTGCTAATGACCTGAGACTTAGTACTTGAAGGTTGAAACCAAAATTCTAGAACCATACTTCCATACAAAAAAATGTTTCAACCAAAAGTGGTAAAAGAAATATTGATCTAGAACGCTCAAACCAAAATTCGAGAACCATACTTCCAAACCAAAAAATGCTTCAACCAAAAGTAGTAAAAACAATATTGCTATCTTGCATTGGAAATCGGCTAACTAAAATTGCTAACATACACATCTATATAACTTCTCATCGAATTCTATTTTTACACAATATTACAATTGTTCAAAACATATGAATATGCTCAAGATAAACATCACAAATATATATGTGAACATACTAAATATGAACAAAAAATATATGTTCTACACAAGTGAAATGAACACTCAAGTAGAGAATTTTATCAAACACAATAAATGAACTAATAAATTAAGAAAATATTGACATTGTAATGTTTTAAGTAATAAAGACACAATTACCTTATTAATTTTAGGTGATATAATTTTTAACAGTTTTATGATACATATTTTTTTAATAATGTGTTTTTGAATACATAATAATTTAAAGATATTTCAATTAATTTTTATTTGATTTTAGGCAAAATTTATTAATAACAATTTGATCATGACTTACATAACTACATTTCAATGTATTGTAAAAAAAAAAAAAATTACATTTGCATTTATTTTCTTATGACATTTCAAAATGAATAAAGTATTTGGCAAAACTGACAACCATTATATCAAAGACTTTGAAAATAAATATGATTGAAATCTTTCTCACTGAAAAGTAGGTATTTCAAGGTGTATTTCAAGAACCAATAGATTAAAAGTTATGTAATTTAAGTACTGTAAAATAATAATTTAATTAACTTATCACATTTTTTAATAATTTCTATATTTCTCAAAATGAAATGTATTATTTATTATTTGATAATTTTTTTTTATATATGATGTAATATGTTATTTGATAGTATATATGACAATTTTATAATTGTATTTAGAAATTGAAATCTAATATAAATTTTAAAATGCAAAACAATTAAATAAAAATTCAAAGATACAAAATAATCTTCTTGCTTCTTACTAGAGTGATATTATTTAAAACCTTCAATAGAGTGATATTATTTAAAACTTTAGTAGGAGTGCGATTTACTATGTAATTTGCACAGTTAATTTCTTCTGCCAAAAAATTAAGACTAAGTCCTTTAGATTGAAGCATACAATTAGCCATTTCCTTTAAGGTACAATTCTTCCTTTCAACTACATCATTTTGTTGTGGAGTATATGGAACAGTATGTTGCATTTGAATTCCATTCTCAGTGCAAAATTTGATGAATTTGTTGTTAACATATTCTTCGCCATTATCAGATCTTAGCTTAAGAATTTGATGTCCAGATTGTTTTTCATCAAAGGCCTTAAAGGCCAAGATCATGTTAAATACTTCACTTTTGAGTTTTAAGAAGTATACCCAAGTGCATTTGGAGAAATCATCAATGAAAGTTAAGAAATACTTGTAGCCAGAGAATGAAACAATTAGAAGTGGACCACATAAATCATTATGCATAAGTAGTAAAGGGGTTGAGGCATGCCACGAGGCGCGTTTTTCAAAACTATCCTGATAATGTTTTCCGAGTACACATCCGGAACAAACACCATCTCTGCAAGATACCATTGGAAGACCTGTCACCATATTTTCTTTACATAGATTCTGAAGGGAGCGATAGTTTAAGTGACCAAATCGCTCATGCCAAAGTTTGTTCACTTCAAGATTATGAGAAACAAATACTGAGGGAAGATTTGATGACCCAAAGTTGTTAAAATTATACAACCTTTTAGAATCATCAGAAATGCCAGTAGCTAAAATCTGTCTAGGATCTCTTAGGTCCTTAATTACAACATCGTGAGATGAAAATTCAACGATTTTACCTTCATTTGAATGAGTTATCTGATATACAGAAATAAGAACAATGTAAACTTTGAAACGGGAACTGATACTGTTACCCGTTTTGTAGAGGTGGCAAAAAAATGACCCGATTTTCAAAAGTGTTGATGCAGAATACACATGTTTTTTTAAGAACATGGTTTTTGGAACTTTAATTTTTTTCATGTGCATTAAGTTTTAGAATGGTAGTGGTTTTCATCCTGATTTTAAAAAGTAAGTATTCTGCATCACACCCTTTTTTTAAAAGACCTATTTTTTGACTTTAAATTTTCTAGTGTGTGAAATGTAAAAAATTATTTTCTAAATTTGATAGTTTTTTAAGTCGTCATTGTATTCATATTTTCTTGTTCTCTATCTTAATTTTTTTTTTAGTGGGGTTTTTATTGTTTTGCGTTTTTAAATTAGAAAGTCGATAGTTTGAATTTTAGATAATCTACATATTTAGACATCCTTAATTAATTTTTCAATCCACATGAAATAATTGTTTCTAAAAAACAACATTTTTTAACAATGGACATAAAAAATAACCATTTTTAACATAAATATAACAAAAAAACTAAACGTTTTGATAACTTTTTGCTAGAATTAACATGTCAAAATCACAATTTTTATACAAAAATATTAACTAAAAATGGTCAAATAATAGTTTTTTTTATGAATTTCATGTCAAAAAGATAATAATAACTACTTTTTTTTCAAAAAAAAAATGATTAACTTAAAAATCAATGCAAAAATCACATATTACCAATATTGAACGTATAACAACCCTAATTGAGTGTTTATTCTTCTCATAAAATGTCAAAGTCAAAACATTGCAAAGCTTGAGTTACAAGCATAACTTAAATTTAATCAAGAATGTCACGTAATCCAAACTCTTCGTCCTCTAGAGTTTCATCATTGTCCTCTTCCACAATATTTTCTGTTTCATTTTGCTCATTTTGCTCATTTTCCTCTTCTAATGGGTCTTTCATGTCTGCAAATCCCCCAATATGTGTCTTTCCATACATTCCATGTAATGGTGGTTGGGGTTCCTTTGCCTTTTTTGCCACACGTGATTCACTAAAGTCCCCTTTCTTCAACCCAATTCTTGCATTGCATCTGGAAGAAATTGAAGAGCATTAATTTTTTGCTGAATGAAATTGCATTGTAATGGATCTTTCTCAATTGCAATGCAATTTCTTCCTTTTTGAAGGCAGCATGCTAGTGTTGTACCTAATTATCAAGCACAAAAAAATAATGAAGTAAATTAGTACAATGACATATTAATTAAAAAAAAGAACATATTGAAATTCAATTCCATGTGGCAAAACGTACCTGAGCTAGAAAATAAATCCAGAACCCAATCTCCTTCATTTGAACATATGTCTATAAGATAGTTAATCAATAATTGTGGTTTCTGATAAATGTTAACTATCTCTCCTTTCATTTCTTTGTCTTCATATGTTAGTTTTCTCACAACAGCATCATAAGTCAGTATTTGGCTATGACTCTTTTTGTCCACCCGATTAAAAATCATAGACATATGGCTATCATCTTTTGCTCAACTATCAATATGAATGAACTCACAGTCATTTATAAATTGTTGATCTTCATTGTCAAGAAGATTTGACTTTTGCCTGTAACATAAAATAGTAAAAGTTTAATTAACTTGTACATAAATTAATTTTTCAACATTAATCAAATATACCTTTAAACATCTTACCATGTAAGCTGCATCCTTGAATTTGTTTTCCCCTTGAAGCTTGACAATAACATTGCCAATTGTGTGTCTGAATGAAATGTCACAAATCTCCATAATGGTGATGACGTCACTTCCTTAAATCCCGCCACCACTTTATTAAAAGCTTGATAAGTATAAGGGTCAATATCATAGCAAATGTTTGGAATATTGAAACCATGGGGAATATCTGCAATAACCAGGGCATAATCCCTTTTTGGTACGAGTTTCGCAATGTCTTCACAGTCGCCTTGTATTACTTGATATTGAATAGTGTCTAGCCCATTCCAAATGAAATGATTAAGAGTTGGATCAAGTTCAACATTTTTAATACGTCGCTTTCTCAGTCTTTCAATCTTTATTTTTTCAATAAATGTCTTAAAACTGTCTGGTGCTCCATTATCTTCTTTCTTCATCTTTTACCAAACAAACAAATGTATGTGTAAGTTTTAAATTAAAAATAGTACACAGATGATTAAAACTGAATGTATAAATCAAGTTACCTTTTTAAATGCAAGATAAAAAGCTTTCAATGTTGATGTAGAACTTGAATCTGGATATTTGCGTACAACATCATCCCAACTATCTTCATTCAACAATTTAACCATTTGTTCCTGAATTTTCATGTAAACTTTGTGACTGCATAGATAAAGTAAGAAAAAGTTAATATACTGATATGTATAACAAATACTACCAATAACAACATGTTTTAGTTAAAAGATAACTATAATCCTGGAAATAAGTAAAAATAATTCAGCAAACTTACTTTTGAAATTCTTCAGACATTTCTTCCAATGATAATTCCTCCGACTTCACACGAGATAATATTGTTTTGACAATTTTTTCATCTTTCACTCCTTGCATCGCCCTCCAAGGCGTGATGGTCATATCGTCTGGAAGTTGCTTCAGTTCAGGCGCTGATTTATTGTTGCTACATATCAATGGCTTCGACTTTCTGACCCTCTGGTTTTTAATGCAAATGTCTTCCCACATGCTAAAAATGTCATCAATCAAATTCCAAATATCTCCAGTTCTAAATGCCAATTGGAAAATGTTATCAACACCTCTGAATAAATCGCTAGATCTGTTGTCTTTTCCATTTTTTGAATTGCCTTTATCTTCAATTTGATACCCTATTTCCATACAACATTCCTTTCGGAAATCTGTAGTAATATTGATCTTATCCCCACCACATTTTTCTAGGAATTCACTATGAATAAATCTAACCTTTTGGATCAAAGTCATAGACATCCTATATTCATTATCTGAATTATGATCTCATGCCACTAACTTTGCTTCTGTTTCATTTAAACCAGCATAAATGATACATTTCATCGTTTCAAAACGTGGGTTATTAGGATATTCCTTCATCAATTGTCTTTGAGTTTCAACAGAATGGTTCCCCCCAAGCACATAATAATTGTATTCAAAACATTTTGACTTATCAAATGCTTCTTTATTGGGAACTTGAAGTGGATCAACAAGAAGCACATAACTAACCACATGAGCATATGGATTGTACCTCATCAATGTCTTCAAGTTGTGAACATGCAGATGATGTGGCTTTCTGACTTGATATTGGCATTGTCCTTCACTTGCCTTATAGGTTTGTGTGACATTTAACTGAAATGTACGACCACCATCAACTAAGTTTCTCTTTGTCAAATTCTGTCGAATGGCATTTTGTTTTGTTTTGATAATGCCATCACCTAAATCAGCTCCTGGTGTAATGATTTCTTTGCTTTCTTTTGAAGTTTCACTAGGTTCTTGACTGCTGGTAATGACTACTTCAAGATCTTCAACTCTACTTTTTTTCGTCTTAACATTCTCAAGAGATCTATTCTTGGGCATTGTTACTTTTGGTCTTTTACGACCTTCCACAATTTCAATGTCATCTTCAGTAATGGCAACATATGCTTCATTGTCAATTTCAACTTCATCGTCCTCAAAAGTAACTTGTTTACCCTTGCTAGATTTATCCACCAGAGGCCTTTTTTTCTGATTCTTTGGATGTAGTTTTGTAGCATCATCAATTACTACATTTTCCATGTTTTGCATATCTTCTTCTGACACTGAGTAAAAATGGCTGACAACTTTCATGATATCATGCTCTATGTAATGAATGCCTCCCAACATAATTGAACAGTTTTCAACAAAATTCTGCCAAACAAAATATCATATGTTAATATAATCAAAGTTAAAAAATATAGCGAGACATTTTCAAAACGCAAAATAAAAATACAAATAACAATACTTACCGTGTTTTGTGTCATATCATTTACGATTTGTTTACACAACTTTGTAGATACCTCTCTCCTGTCATATAATGAATATGATAGTCAGTATTTAATCCTTTCATGTGACTTGGCAGCTTTTGTAAGTACGTAAACAACTTCAGTGTTTGGTACCGAACACATATCTATGACTTTTCCCATCACTTCCAAATTTTCATTATTATTGCGTGTATCAATGTATAGATATATATTCACAGTTGTGCTCTCTCTTTCTTTCACATACCAGGCTCTTGAAGGAAATTTCACCTCTTTTGAACTTTTCCAATCTGAGATTAGCTTCTTATCACTTAAAGCAGTTGACATATTTGTAGGTATGAGCTCAGGTGGAGTTCGTTCACCAATGTTTTTTGAAGATACACCTTTAAGACTCCTTGCTCCAGAAAGATTCACAGAAATTTTCCTTGATGCCATTTTCCTAAAAAAAAAACACATAAATTAGTAAATAAAAAAACATATTAACTTAAATTAACAACAAAAATATACCATAAATTTTTTATTTGTATAATCAAAATTGCCCTCCCCCTCCCCCGACCCGCCCGCCAGCCCACCCCTAGGCCCCCCCGCCCGGCCGCCCCGCCCCCCTGCCCCTCCGGCCCCCCCCCCCCCCCCCGCCCGGGCCCCCCCTGCCCCCCCCCCCGGCCCCCTCCCCTCCCTCCCCCCCCCCCCCGGCCGCCTCCTCTCACCCCCCACCTCCACCCCCTTCCCCTCCCTCCCCCGGCCGGGCCGCCCCAACCCCCCCCCGGCCACCCCCGCCCGGGCCGCCCCACCCCCCTCCCCCTCCCCCCCCCTCCCCCGGCCGGGTCGGGCCGCCCCCGCCCACCTCCCCCCGGCCGCCCCGCCCCCCCTCCCCCTCCCTCCCCCCCCCGCCCGGGCCGCCCCCTCCACCCCCCCCCCCCGCCGCACCCTCCTCCCCCCCCCCCTCCCTCCCCCGCCCGGCCACCCCCGCCCGGGCCGCCCCTCCCCCCTCCCCCCCCCCCTCCCTTCCCCACCCCCACCCCCGCCCGGGCGACCCCCTCCTCCCCCCCCCCCCCCCCCCCGCCCAGGCCGCCCCACCCCCTCCCCCACCCTCCCCCGCCCGCCACCCCCGCCCGGGCCCCCCCCCCCCCCCCCCCCGCCCGGGCCGCCCCACCCCCTCCCCCCCCCTCCCCCTCCCCCCCCGCCCGGCCGCCCCCCCCCCCCCCCGCCCGGCCGCCCCACCCGCCTCCCCCTCCCCCCCCTCCCCCCCCCCGGCCGCCCCACCCGCCTCCCCCCCCCCCTCCCCCCCCGGGCCCCCCCCCCCCCTCCCCCCCCCCCGCCCCCCCCCCTCCCCCTCCCTCCCCCCCTCCCCGCCCGGCCCCCCCCCCCCCCCCCCCGCCCCCCCCCGCCCGGGCCGCCCCACCCCCCTCCCCCTCCTCCCCCACCCCCCCGCCGCCCCCCCCCCCCCGCCCCGCCCCCTCCCCCGCTAGGCCACCCCCCCCCCGGGCCGCCCCACCCCCCGCCCCCTCCCCCCTCCGGCCGCCCCACCCCCCTCCCCCTCCCTCCCCCGCCCGCCATCCCCGCCCGGGCCGCCCCACCCGGCCACCCCCGCCGGGCCGCCCCCTCCCCCCCCCCCCCCCCCCCCCCGCCCGGGCCGCCCCACCCCCCTCCCCCTCCTCCGCAAGGCCACCCCCGAGCTGCCTACGCAGCGACACCCCCGGGCCGCCCCGCTCCGCCCTCGGGCGGGGCGGGGCGGCCCAGGGGTGGCGCTGCGTAGGCGGGGCGGCCCGGGGTGGCCCTGTGCGAGCGGGGCGGGGCGGCCCGGAGGTGGCCCTGGGCGGGCGGAGGGGGCGGGCGGGGTGGGCGGCGGGGCCGAGGAGGGGGCGCAGGAGGGGGAGGGGCGGGAGGGGTGGGGCGGCCCGGGCGGGGGTGGCCGGGCGGGGGAGGGAGGGGGCGAGGGGGGGGCCGGGGGGGGGGGGAGGCGGCGGGTGGGGCGGGGGAGGGAGGGGGAGGGGGAGGGGGGTGGGGCGGCCCGGGCAAGGGGGGCCGGGGGGAGGGGGAGGGGGCGGCCCGGGCGGGGGTGGGAGGGGGAGGGGGTGGGGCGGCCCAGGCGGGGGTGGGCGCCGGGTTGGCCGTGCGCCAGGTGGAGGATGGGCGGGCAGGGGGTGCCGGGGAGGGGGCGGCCGGGGTTGGGCCGTGCGCCGGGTGGGGGCGGGGGTGCCGGGGAGGGGGAGGGGCGGGCGGGGTTGGGCCGTGCGCCGGGTGGGGGTGGGGTGGGGTAGGCGGGGGTGCCAGGGAGGGAGGAGGGGCGGGTGGGATGGGCCGGGTGCCGGGTGGACCCGGGGTGGGGTGTGGGATGGGCAGGGGGGCCGGGGTGGGGGCGGCTGCCGGGTGGGGTGGGGGGGTTGGAAAAGTTTTTAATTTGAAAAAAAATATTGGGGGGGGGAGGGAGTTAGGGGGGCAGGGGTTGGAGAAGGGGGGAGGTGTGGCGGGCGGGGTGGGGTAAATAGCAAGATTAGGCTAGACAGTTACCGATTCACCATGTGGTAAAAAAAAAAAAATTGGCTTGGAAAATTTTTTAATTTAAAAAAAAAAAAATTTTTCATTAAAGTAATTTAATATGAAAATTTCGAAAAAATAATTGTACTTACCTTTCAATTGCGACAATTCTTCGTTGTATATATTGTTGATAGCAATATCACTGCTCCACAAATTCACGAGTCTTTCAAGGGACTTCAGAAAACCTAGATGTGAGGAGAGTAATAGTGATAGCGAAATTTATTATATAAGTGAAACTACGAAGATGTTTTTCCATACGATTAATGTGGGATAGTTTGTTTTACATTATTATAGAGAGAATATTGTAGAGTTGTTTTACAACGGATTGAATGTGGGATTAATTTGTTTGAGAATATATTATAAAAATTAGAAAAAAATAATTGTTAAGTAAATATTATATACTTTAACTATTAGAATAATTAATGTACAAGTTGTGATTTACAATTTGAATTTTAGTGATTTATTTCATAAAAATAAATTAGTTTACGTTTTTTAATCAATTGTAGAATAAAATAATAAAGGTAAATAAATCTAACAAACTTTTGGAGGGAAATATTTTCGCGAAAATTTTTGGAGGGAATAACTTTGGAGGGAATATTTCATTCTTTAAGCTATATAATATTCTTAGGAGACTCCATTTGTATCATTCAACATTTTCTATTTGAAAGTGATGGATTGCTCTGATGGTGAAGTTTCGGTTTATACACCATCAACATCTTCATCGCGTAACAACTATATTCATATTGATGAATATAGCGGGAATTCTTCCATTATGAAATGAAAGTCAATTCTTCCACTTAGTCCCGATTCTAAAGACTACGAGAGCAACACTGATGAAAGAGGGGATGGAGAATTTCAAATTAATAAAGAGTCACAGATTCCACTTAGTCCAAATTCTAAGGACTATGAAAGCAGCGGTGATGAGGAGCATGATGGTGAAGTTCAAAAGAATGGGGTGTCACAATGTCCACTTAGTCCTAATTCTGAGGACTATGAGAGTAGCAGTTTTGAAGAATGTGATGGTGAAGTTCAAAAGAATGGAGGGTCACGATGTCCACTTAGTCCTAATTCTGAAGACTATGAGAGCAGCAGTTTTGACGTGCATGATGGAAAATTTCAAAATAATGGAGTGTCAAAGTGTCCACTTAGTCCTAATTCTAAGGACTATGAGAGCAGCAGTGATGATGAATGTGATAATGAATTTCAAAAAAATGGAGTGTCAAAGTGTCCACTTAGTCCTAATTCTAAGGACTATGAGAGCAGCAGTGATGAAGAGCATGATGATGAATTTCAAAAGTATGGAGTGTCACAGTGTCCAGTTAGTCCTGATTCTAAGGACTATGAGAGCAGCGGTGATGAAGCGCGGGATGATGATTTTCAAAAGATTGGAGTATCACAATGTCCTCTTAGTCCTGATTCTAAGGACTATGAGAGCAGCGGTGATGAAGCGCGGGATGATGATTTTCAAAAGATTGGAGTATCACAATGTCCTCTTAGTCCTGATTCTAAGGACTATGAGAGCAGCGGTGATGAAGCGCGGGATGATGATTTTCAAAAGATTGGAGTATCACAATGTCCTCTTAGTCCTGATTCTAAGGACTATGAGAGCAGCGGTGATGAAGCGCGGGATGATGATTTTCAAAAGATTGGAGTATCACAATGTCCTCTTAGTCCTGATTCTAAGGACTATGAGAGCAGCGGTGATGAAGCGCGGGATGATGATTTTCAAAACATTGGAGTATCACAATGTCCTCTTAGTCCTGATTCTAAGGACTATGAGAGCAACAGTGATGAAGAACAGGATGATGCAGTTAGTCCTAATTCTAATCAGTATAAAGGTAGCAGTGACAAAGGACAGGATGTAGCATCTTCAATAAGTAAACAGCCACATTTTCAACATAGTCCTAATTCTATGGACTATGAGAGTAGCACTGACAATGTACATGAGGAAGAATATCCATTAAACATCGAGTCAAATTTTCCATTTAGTCTGAATTCTAAGGACTATGATAATAGCACTGAAGAAGGGGAAGATGAAGGGTATCCTCTCAGTCAAAATTTGAAAATCAGAGCAGATCATAGTGTGGATAACGTTCCTCTTAATGATGATGAAAGTCCTTATAAAAATGATGATCCAATGATGGAGATGTTGCCAAGAAATATTGTATCGAGGAGTAGGAGTAGACCTTTTTGTATCGATGCAAGCTATTCTAGTTATACAAGGGGTAGAGCAGAATATCTGACGAGAAGAAGTTCTATCAGCGCTCTCATTTCAAGTGAATGTTGCCAAAAAAATTGCTTGAAACATATGGATTTCACATTTGCATTAGAAAGCAGGAAGAGATATTTGTCAATGAATAAAAGCATGCAAAACTCATATTTAGTTGGTTGCATGCAATCTACATTGTCAGGTTATGATTATCATATTAGGAATTTTTTATTGTGTAGAAAAGCTTTCAAAATGTTTCATTCAATTGGGAATTTTCGTCTCTCGAGAATTCAAGAAAATTTGGAAAAGGATCCCACATTTTATTCAGAAGTACGTTATAAAAGACAGTTTGGGCCATTATCAAATACTGCAATGTCATGGATGAAAGATTTCTTTTCAAAGCATGGAGAGTGTATGCCAAATAGAGAGACAATACATATTCCAGATAATTTTTCAAGACGAGAAATCTACAACTTATACAAAAAATATGCAGAAAGTGCTGAGGGACAGGGCCACTTTATTACATATCAATATTTTGTGAAGATATGGAAGAAAGAATTCAATAATGTTCGTATTCCTAAGAAGACAAGGATGGGGATTTGCAGTACATGTGCTTCTCTTAAATCAAAAAGGGACAAATGTGAAGGCTCAGAAAGAGGTAAGTGTTTATAACTTTTACTTTTAAAATTGTATAGTCATCAACTATGAAAACATATTTCTTAATGAATTTCTTTTATGTTGTGTAGATTTAATTGTCAAAGAACTTCAGGAGCATCGCGAACAACAAACAAATGAAAGGAAGAAGTTGTACAAGCATCGAAAGAAGTGTTATGATAATCCAAATAAATATTTGGGTTTGATAATTGATGGTATGGACCAGAAGAAAACACTTTTAGCACATTTTGTTCGCACACCCAAAAATCTACAAGAGGAAAATTTTATTCAGTTTCACTTGGTCGGTTGTATGGTCTTCAATGGGAAAATGTTGCCAAGGGTGTACTTCACAGCTCCAAATATTCATAATGATGCAAATCTGACCATAACCATAATTCATGATGTGATTTCTCATTGGTCTGGTAATCTTCCTGAAGTTTTGTATCTACAATTGGACAACACTTGCCGTGAAAACAAAAATCAGATTGTTTTTGGGTATCTGAACATGCTTGTTGAATTTAGAATTTTTCAAAAGGTAAAGGTTGGTTTCCTTCTTGTTGGGCACACTCATGACCATATTGATCAGATGTTCAGTCGTTTTTCAGTCACATTGAGGAGGAAGGAAGTTGGGAGCTTGCCATCACTAATTGAATGTATTAAGAAATCATACATGCCAGAGCCTGCTTTTGAAGTGTTGGAAGAAACTGTTGACATGCGAAGGTTTATTCTGGGATCATATGGTGAGGGGAAATGCATTGAACAACTTAATGACATTAGCTTCCAACATCAATTTCGTATCAAAAAAATTGATGGGAAAACACTAATATGGGGCAAGAAGTATTCAACTACTACAGAGTGGGCACCGTCATCAGGATTGCAATTTTTGAAGTTCATTCCAGATCATCCAATATTTGCATCAAAAATATTGTCATTACAATTAGTTGGTGAAGTTCAGAATGCACGTAGACAGAACAGGGCTATAAATTATTCTGATTGCCTAGAAGAAATTAAAAAATGTATTAGATATACATATGAGTACTTTGACATTGCTGATTCAGTTTGGTGGGAGTCGTTTTTCAATAATCAAAGTGATCTCATTTCGACAACAATAAATGAAGATATACCTTTGAAAAATCCATTTATTTGGCCACAAAATATGTCGAATGAACATGAGGAAGTAAACATTGTTGAACAACAACAATCTCAAGGTATTATTAATTCTTCACAGGCAGAGGAAAGAGAGATGTATATAGGTTCCAGAAGATCTCGTGCACAACGTGAAGCCATGGAAGACCTTTATAGGGGTTCAGTACAGGATATTAAGGAGGGTTGCATGATTGCAGTGCTAGCAGATGGAGATCCCAATGGCTATCCATTTTGGGTTGCTAAAGTTTTAAAGGTCTTTACAGAAAATGAGGATGTTACAGGTGTTGAAGTACATTGGTATGCCACAAATACACACCCATTCAATGGTGTGTATAAGCCAGAGATGGTAGTTGACAAAAAAAATGGTGGAAAAAGAAAAAGAAAGGGTACAAATATAAATCGCCGCCGCACAGACATATTACAATTGAAGGATGTTGACATACTTGTTTATGACTTCAATTTAACAAAGAGAGGAACTCTTCGCTTCAAGACGACAGAGATTCTGAAAAGGTTGTTACCAGAAGGAACAGTGTTGACATGGGACTCTGCTGAAACCAGTCGTAGATCTAGAAGACTTTTAAAACCTGGAATCTTGGGCATGCATGTGGACTCAGATGGGGCACTAGTTGATGACAGGGAAGAATATGGAACATCTTCGTCAGCATCCAGTCACTCATCTGAAGATGTGAATTCTGATGGTGTGCAAGAAAATATGAGTGATTTTGAATAATTGTTTAAGACAGTTTATATAACTGATGTATGCATCGTATCTTCAAATAAAATTAATGTTTTCCATATTTTGTTAAATGAGAAGTTATGAAGCATTTTTATGTTGTTGGATTATGTCTTAAGTATGATAAATTTTATTGTTTAAATATCTACAATGCAATATCAAATTAGAGATATAATGTCTCTTTTATTCAGTGTACAAATAAAGACTTTTGAATTCATTCAGTGATATAATTTGTTCATAATGTCATGTTTTTTTAGTTTTGTGGTTGAAAACATGTTAAATTTATACTTAGGAAAGAAAAATGATATTCTACCAGAAACATTAATGTGTTTTTCCTTAAAAGTTAACTTTGTTTGAGACATAAAAAATTGGTTTTATTAGCATTGCTTAAAAAGTATGAAAATTGACCCTAAAAAAAAAATCATTATTCCAGTATCAACACTTTCGTTCTGAAGCTATATTTTGCAGGAAAATTTCGTAGAAAATTTCGTAGTCGCTGCCATTTTTAAAACAACCGCAAAATTGACACCTAAAAAAAAAAAACATCGTTCCAGTATACACACTTTTCGTTTTGAGCACTGTTTTTGTGGTTTTTTTGGGGTTTTTGGGCCAGAGTTCCCGTTTTGAGTTTATAGTTCCCGTTTCAAAGTTTACATTGTTTAAGGTTGCAGGATAAGGTTGGAACACATAATACATCATTAAATTGACCATTGTCTAGATGAACAGTTCCAGTCCCTACAACACTAAGAGATCTATCATCACCAACATATATATTTTTGGTGTTTCAGTCATTTAAAGAAGAAAACATGGCTTTGTTTTTGGCCATGTGATAAGAAGCTCCAGCATCAATGAGCCACTCATGAGAATGAGAAGAAGAAGATACATTTAGTACATAACCAGACCGAGATGCTTGACAACCACATGCAGGAAGTGCTATCCCTGAAGATGAAGTTGAAGTTGAAGAGTGCTCCAAATGGACGTTATGCTTCTTCATTATTGCTTCCAAGGCTTCCATCTTCTTAAAGCATTTGGATTCTAAGTGGCCATCTTGATTACAGAAGTGACAATGTCTATCAGCCTTCTTCCCTTTGTTTTTATTTTCCTTATCATTTTGTTGAAATGATTTTTCATTTTGAGACTGAAATTGCTTAGGACCCTTGTTTGGTTTAGGACCATTCTTTTTGGATATTGCTTCTTAGGATTCTTTGAATTTGGTTGCTGCTGGGTGGCTAAGGCTTTCTTAAAAGAGTTTCCAAGATTAAGCAGACCAAGATATAAGAACTTTTCTTGTTCTCTTATTAAAGAATCACAAAAGGCATCAAAAGAGGGGGACTTGTAGTCTTGTCCTTGAGAAATAAAGACTTCTCTAGTAGAATGGAAGGTGGAAACAAACACAGAATAGGTTGGTCCCAACTTAGTAAGAATAGAATAGATAAAGCTACCATCTTCTTTCTTAACCTTAACACCTTCTAAGAGAAGTCTAAGGGTCTTGAACTTGGACAAAAAATCTTCAATGGAAGAAAAATTATTGGGGTCCAATGTAAGCAACTCATTTTCGAGTTGGTGGGCTCTAATTTAATTTTTAATTCCAAAAACTTTAGTGAGTTGTTTCATTGCTTCATTAGGAGTATCAATTTCTGCGATATGGAATCTAAGGTCTGTAGAAATAGACATCCCTATCAACCCACGTGCTTGATCTTGCCTACATTCCCATTTGGTTGCCTTATCTTCATTTTGAGGTTTGGTTTCTTGACCTGACGTTATTCTATAAAAATCTTTACTTCTAAGTAAATCCACAATGTAGGACCACCATTGGAAGTAGCTGGTGTTGTCAAGAATAACTTGGCATGGACTTCCCATTTTAACATAAACTGAAGCTGTAGATGCTGAAACTAAGTGTTTCAATGGAAAGATCTCGAAAATTAGGCTGATTCAAAAGAAATGGCTCTAAAAACAGCTTCTGGATGAAGAAGTTATGGCTTTTTGAAGAAAAGTTGTTGAAGATGCCGACGAAGTGCATGAATGTGTAGAAATGAATGATAATGTTATATTTAAAAAAATCTCTTCCCTTTTCAAACTTAATCAAATTAGTTCACTTTAAAAAAAATATATGTGACTCAATCTAATTAGTTCACTTAAAAAAAAAAATTATGTGACTCACTTTTATAAATAAGTGAAAGACAGTTTTACAATGGTACTTTATGAGCTATCCACTAAATTTTAACTTAAATAAAAGATAAAGAAACTTTAGAATTATAAGTGACTCACTTTTAATAATGGGTAAGAACATTTTTACATAAAGTAACTTTAAAACATAAGTTACATGTGGTTTTTGAAAAAGTAACTCAACAAAAAGAAAGACTTGAATTCAAGACCTTTGGACCAAGTGAGCTAGTTTAAAAGGTTAGTAATTTTTGGAAAAGAGGAAAGGGTTTTTTTTTTTAGTCACTGAAGCTTTGGGGTGTGTGTTTACTTGAAAAAACTCTTTTTTGCCTACAAAACAAAAAACACAAAAACCAACACGGACATACAAAAACAAAGCAAATCTTACGGTTTGAAGTTAGGTTTAGCTAGAAACTAAGTATTTTCTTCAATGTTCCTGATTTTCCGAAATCACACTAAGGCGCACTGGAAAAGAGCATACGTGTTAGAAAAATCATTCTTTTATGTTTCTAATTTGCCCAGATCACACAGAGTCACGGAGCAAAGAGCATACGCAGAAATGAAAGGTATAGATCCAATAATAAAAATAGAGAGCTAAATAAACCGAAATAAACAGAGGGATGAATAGCCAGAACTTTAAATAAAGATTGTGTACCTCCAGATATTTAAAATGACATAGCTAGGGCTACCGGAAACCTTTTCATGTGAAACGAAAGGGGTTCCTCATTGGAACAGATGCTCCTAACACAATAGAGCAGTCCTCTCGACTCGAAAGTAGTTAGAAACAATAGATCTAGGAAACAACAATCGAATGTAGTTGTACCGACTTCAGATTTGGATCACCAACAGATGCGGGCCTCAAATAGCTCTAATACCATATAGGAATTTACAGGGTAAGTTCCTCAAACAGAACATCAAAGGACACCGCTCGCAAACAGATCACAGATCAATACACCAGTACTCTTGACGTGATTAAAACCCTCAAAAAGGGAAATAGTCCACGGCCTGAGCCAACGCGACTACTTCAGGAAATTTATTAATAAAAGAATGAAAATTTACATAAGCTTCTCTCATGAACGGTTACCCTACAAATGACCCTCCATGCTCTTTAAATAAAGATCATGGACCAATCGGGTGTTAAGCCACGGATCAAGTGTCAGTAATACCAAGGAGAGAATGAACCGTCGAATCACTTCATGTCTAGAACATATCGTGACCGTCGGATTGTAACTTACAAAAGTACATAGTAGAGAAAGACATTTTACCTAGCTCTACACTAGGCCAAGTTATACTTAACTATTTCCTATGTGTCAGAATATCCTAATATCCATGAATCCTTCTGCATGTGTACTTGCTTTAAAAGGATTAGAAAGAGCTAAAATGGGTCTACTTTGTCATTAAATCTACCACCACCATAATGACACTCTTTCCTTCAGATTTGGGTAAACCTTGTTGGAGAATGTAGCTAGATTTGGTTTATAATGACTTTTGTAATCATGACATTGTATATTTTATATAAAAGAGAGAAAAATATGTTTTGTTCAATCATGGGTGTCATGCTCAAAGCCTAGGTCGGAGCATGTTCTACATGCTTCTAAGACTTGTTGAGTCAAAGAATTTTTTTTTTCATGTATTATAGTCCTATTTGGGCTTGTTGTAACAAAAGAAAATCATTATTTTTTATTCTAGAAAGACATTTTGTCCTCCAAGACCAGGTTGGTTCTGCCAAGGAGAAGTCAGCCTAGAAGATGCCTATTCAACCTGTTGAGAAGTGTATATATATAACATGAGACTTTGACTCATTTGGTGACACTTGCAAGTTTGATATGAAGCAAGACAAGAAGGCATTTCAAGAGTGAAAGTTAAGGAAAAAGAAAAGGAGAAGTTGAAAGCATAGGAAGAAGACCTAAAAAATTGATCTTTTATGTCCACACATGTGAGAGAATTAGGGTTTCTATGTGAGTTGCAGGGCTAAGAGTTGTAAGTCCGAATTACAGACCTGAAGTTGAAGGGTTGAATCTTTGAAAGGAGCAAATTTTAAAGAGTTTGACCTTCGTTGACTTTGGTAGATTTTGACTTGTTTGGAAGAGATCTTATTGGAGGGCTGATCTGCTTGGAAGGAATCTTGACTTGGTTTTTCTTGGAGGTCTCACTTTGATTTGATTTTATAAGAAGATAAGCATTCTTTCTGGGTTTTCCCCTTGAGGGTTTTGCCCTCGCTTGGAGCTTATATCTTGAGTTTTTTGTGTTTTGTGATCTCCATGTTTTAGTAATTGCGATGAAAGAGAAATAAAAATAATAAAATGCCAACTAATATCACAAGTAATTATCAATTTAAGGAAAGTCAACTCTAATCCAAAAATATTTTGATTTTGCAACATAGTATTAGAGCAAATTTTAGTAGAAGGCAGATTGAAAATCACCTATTGTTGGCTTAGTCATGAAAATTTTGTGGTACTCTATGATAAACCTCTGTAATGGCTAATTCAAGGAGGTACCTGAAGTTCTATAAAAAGAATCCATATGAAGGAATGTAACTTTTGCTCTTGGGCAGATGTAATATATATATATATATATATATGCGAAGATTTTTTTAAAGTCACCTCCTCCAAGATATGATCGGGATATGAAGTTCTAGTACAACTATTCAAAGTTATAATTCAAGCATAAAACAGTGAGTGAAATTTGGATCCAAGTCTTGTGGCATAACTCGCCCTTTTTTGTAGCATGGTGGAATGAGAATTGGACTACTAGACTGAAGTTCTGAGCAAAGTTTTGAAAGACAACGAGCGATATTTATCTATGTGTAATTCAGAATTGCGACAATATCTGGAAGAAATGATAAGTGTTGTATATCTAGTATGACAAAAGATCTGAAGTCAGATGCGAATACAAGATTATCTTCGATGGAAACACTGTAATAAGGGTTATTTATTGAAGTAACCATGATGAAATAGTGTTGCAATAGTAATACAAAAGATTTGAGTTGCTTCCAAGTTGTTTAACACATTGATCTGAAATCAACAAGACAATATTCTTAAGCATCTGAGTTTTGTTGTAATGGTTATATAGTTCTGGAACTACATCTTCATAAAACAAAGTCGTATTTGGAAAGAATGGGCTTGGAAAAAGTTCTGAAGCAAGTCAGTTTTATGCAATGATCTCCTTTATACTCCTACAATAAATAATCTTCATGGGTTATATTGAAAGGTTGACATAAATTGATGATGCAAAATTCATCTCCTTGACAAAACACAATGATGTGAATTCATTTTCTTGGCATGCAAATTTGACACGTAATGGTGAACATGACATGACAACAAGTTAGTGGTAACTGATCAAATTGACTATAATTTATATGGCTTGGCAAGGCATGCCCGATGGAGTAAGATGGCAGAAGGTAAAGCTTGAATCAAGATATAGATTTGAGCTTATGAGGATCTGGTTTCTACAAGATCATCAGAAAAAGGCATGATTCCAATAATGGAGATAAGGTAATATGGTAAAGGTGCATAGAATTTATGTATATATGTATAACATGAAAAAGGTTTGATCGAATATAGATTAAGACAATAAAGTTCATGTTGCATATTAAGGCTAGGTGTTGAAATCAAATGAAAAGGGTATGGTTGGGTTTTTGCATTAAGGTTTTTGCAATTCCTTTGTGGTAAATCTTGATGACTAGAAATTGGCTAGGGTTCATAAGTCTTGAAGACTCTTGGTACTTCGAGTTTCTGAATTAACCCTAGAAGCAAAGGATTAAACTAGAAAACCCTAACCCTAGCTAATTGATTCTTGTTAATCAATCCTAGCTCTTGAGGAAAGGTATCTAGGGTATGCAGGGTTGAATGTTCCTTGACATTATAACCTTAGTCTTAAAAGTATAATTCTAAGGTGTGTGTCAAACCCTGGCAAGGGTTGGATTAAGAGGGCTTGACATCAAAAACTCTATGATTAGGTATTTATGCTAAAGTATCATCCCTAATGAGAGATGGATCTAGGAATGTCTATGGTTTGTAACTAGAACCTTAGTGGTACATTGTCTGAGAAATCATGGAAAACCCTAGATTACAAAGATTGACATTATGTTTTTGTCTTTGTATATTTTGCTTGGTTGCTGCTTCTGGTGAGAATTGCAAGTATAAATGAAGATTGTCAAGATAGCAGTACAAGAAGGATAGACGAACAAGAGCATAGTTAGACTTGTGTTCCTTGATGATGATGTTAAGGATGATAGACAAGAAGGCCAGATCAAAGGAAGTAATTTGAAACATGAAGAGGTTGATTAAATGGCTATATGAAGGAAGAGGTATGAAGAAGAATTCATGTTTTCAAATATTGTGGAAAAGTTATGCTTGGTAGCATAAGCTTGGTGAGTCTTGAATAATGATTGGGTAAAGAACTCTTCCAATTAATTACTTGATACATAGAGACGTGATTGATGAGCATAATGAAATTGGTCAACATCTTGTGTAATCCCTTGAAGTACAAAAGATTGACAACTTCAGAGAGAACTATTGAATATTGTTTGGTTTATGACATGGATATGTTCACTGATGACTGAAAGGCTAGAAAAAGGATTCTGTCTTGTAGATAGATTGTGCAAAGAGATGATGACATTAGAAAGAGAAAGTTGTAGAAATATCCTCAAAAACATGAGCATGGTATATCTTGATTGAAGAAATCTCTTCCACATGATGGCATGACATGTGAATAAATAAACATGATAATGTTAGTCAACATTTAATATGGTCTCTTGAAGAAGCATGGAGAAATTTGGTATAATATGAAGAAAGGTCAAGAAAAGGAATGTTGATCTCGAAGGAAACAAGTTACAAGAGGGTCACCATGATATTTATGATTTGATATTGGTCATCTGGTTGGTATATGGTTTTGCTACCTAGAATAATGTTGCACAAATGCATAACGGAAATTGAGGCAAGTGTATCTACAACTGTTTGTTTTGAACTCAATCCAAAGAATACATGGATTAAGTAAATGGATTTGGTAATCCTTGGAGGATTATATGGCCAAGATGTCTACATCATCTTGGGATTGAAAGGTAGCAGTACAGAAAGATAACCTAATGTTTATGAAGATCACTTTCATAATTGGAGGGAGTTATGACCAAATCTACTTTTATTAGCTCAATATAATGTCATTGTTGATGATCACTAGAGGAAAGTGATATGAAAGGTTGATGGCCTTAACCCTATCACAAATTGAATAAAATTTTTGGCTCCACAACATTTTGGAAGGTAAAAGCTCAATATGACGAGATTCAAAGAAAAAGAGGAGTCATGCAGCCACTTGAAGATCCCCATGAAAGAATTAGTAATTGATGTATTGATAAAGTTTGAGACAAGCTAAAGAGCTTGTGGTTATGTCTTCCTAGTTAAAAGGAAGTGAGAAATATCCTCTATGCTTAAGAGGGAGTAAGTAATTTCCTTAATGTTTGAGAAGGAATGAGGATATATTCCCTGATCAGGAGGGAATGATGATCTCCTCTCTAGTTCAAAGGGAGTGATGATGGACATTTTATTTTCTTCATGTGCCATGCGCTAGGCTAGGACTATTAGTTGTATGTCTAGCGAAGACCATAGAGGGAGAATGGAGAATAGAGGATTGGATAAGCATCTAGGATTGGTACTCCTTGAAGACTGGAAAATCCCAGAAATGAAGTAATCATGTGGATCGACACTCTTTGAGGATTGGACAGGGTATCCAAGATAAGAGTAGTCGAAGAGGACCAATATTCTTGGAGGATCAAGAATCCAAGATAAAGATAATCCTATAAGTACATACTTGGTGAACATTTGGATGGGGTATGTGCCTTGACAGGGAGTGTGGTGTCTCACGTAAAGCCTCCCAACATTGTGCTTTGATCTAGTGGAGAGACAGAGCTTGTTAGTCAAGGCCTTGCTATGTTTGACAACGTTGGTTATGATGTTGATGCTTAAAGATGGCTTATCAATCCGACTCTTCTTATGAGAACACTTCAATTTGAGAATCTGTGCACCTCATGATGGGATTATGAATACCTCCCTAGTTAAGATGGAGTGTTGGAGAATGTAAATAAATTTTTCTTCATAATGACTTTTGTAATCATGACATTGTATATTTTATATAAAAAAAGAGAAATATTTTTTTTCAAGCATGAATTTCATGCTCAAAGTCTAGATCAAAGCATGTTCTTCATGCTTCTAGGACTTGTTGAGTCGAAGGAGAATTTATGTCATGTATTGTAGTCCTATTTGGACTTGTAACAATTGAAAATCATTATTTTTTAGTCTACAAAGTCATTTGTCCTCTAAGACCAAGTTGGCCCTACCAAGGAGAAGTCGGCCTAGAAGAGGCTTATTTGACCTCTTGAGAAGTGTATATATATAACATGAGACTTCGACTCATTTGGTGACACTTACAAGTTAAAAGTCGAAGGAAGAAAACCTAAAAATATGATCTTTTTTATCCACGTGTGCGAGAGAATTAAGGTTATTGTGTGAGTTGCAAGGTTGAAAGTTGCAGGTCTGAATTATAGACCTAAAGTTGCAGGGTTGACGTTTTGACATGAGCATATTTTAGAGAGTTTGACCTTCATTGACTTTGGTAGACTTTGACTTGTTTGGAAGAGATCTTATTGGAGGGCTAACTTGGTGCTTGGAAGGAATCTTGACTTTGGTCATTGGGTCTTTGGGGTCTCACTTTGATTTGATTCTATAAAGAGAAGCATTATTTTTATGTTTTCCCCTTGGAGGGGTTTTGTCCTAGCTTTGAACCTATATCTTGTGTTCTTTATGTTTTGTGATCTTCATGATTTGGTAATTGTTTGATGAAGAAGAAATAAAAGTAATAAAAGGCCAACTAATATCACAAGTAATTATCAATTTAAGGAAAGTTATCTCTAATCCACAAATACTTTGATTTTCCAACAAACCTAGAGTAAAATTCATTGAAACTTCTTCTCAATGTTGCCTTGGTGTGGCTAATGGTTGAAGAAGCCCTAGGGTCATGATTTTCTCTCCTTTATTTCGATGGCATTTCATACATTCTACCACAAACTTTTTCACATTTGCTTAGGATCTTCCTAAAAAAATATTTCTTGATCCTATGGTATGTCTTCAAGAACTCTGAATGTTCTCCTACACGAGAAGTGTGCAATTCCTAAAGGACCTTGTGTTTGAATTGAGAATTCTTACATAAGTATTAGTGACATTGATACCATAACAAATCATTTTTCGACTTAAATTTTCTATTGCATTGGGGTCCTCTTGTATTTGTTGAATGAATATTGCATATCTTATCAGCTTGCTCCCATTTTATTCTTTTACTAGTGAGCATCACACTCAGCAATTACACTTTTGCTAGTAAATTTTATGTAATAGATCTTGCAAATATCAATTTAGTGTTTGGGGTTCAATGGCGATATTCGTTGGGAAAAATCAATATGGACTACCAAGCAATGGAGAAAAGCATTGAATGGAAATAAAGTAATATTGAGAGGCATGACTAATGATAGCCCTCAAGTTGTTTCCGCTAAAAGAATGGAGGCCATATTCAGACATGGAGACATAGCATATGTTGCAAAATGCTTGATTACAAGCCAAAAGACACCTCTAAATAACATCCCACAATACAAGGCAGACATTCAACAAGTGTTGAATAAGCTTGACCAAGTAATTGATGAAATTCCCCCTGGACTACCTCCCAAAACAGCGTTTGAACATACCATAGAGTTGGAAGGGACCAAACCTGTAATCACCACACGATATTGGCACCCAAAGAAATTCAAGGATGAGATAGAGAAGAAAATTTGAGAATTGCTAGCTATGGGCCACATCAGTCCCAGGTCGAGTCCATTCACTTCATCGGTAATTTTCATGAAAAAGAAGAATGCCACGTGGAGGATGTGTATTGACTACCGAGTACTCAACAAAAGGACCGTCAAGAATAGGTATGATATTCCCAAGATTGATGAATTAAAAGATGAATTACATGGAGCAATGTACTTTTCAAAGATTAACCTATGATCAAGATATCATCGAATTCAGGTTTGAGAGCAGGATGTGCCAAAAACAACTTTTCGATGCCAATATGGACACTTGAGTTTTTGGCCATGCCATTTAGGCTAACCAATGCTCCCACCACATTCCAATGATTTATGAACAACATCTTCAACAAGCAACTAAGGAAATTATTAATGGTATTCTTTGATGACCTCCTCATATACATCAAGCCATGGGAAGGCCACTTGGAACATCTGGACGAAAATTTGGGCATAATGAAAGATCAACTTTATGCCAAGGAATCAAAACGCAAATTTGGGATGATGAAAATTCTTTATTTAGGACATATAATCAATGTGCAAGGAGTCCAGGTACATCAAGGGAAGATTCAAGAAATATTGGATTGGCCTACACCCAAGAATCTAACAAAATTATGGGGATTTTTCGGAGTTTGCAACTATTATCACCAGTTCATCAAAGGTTTCTCTCAATTAAGCACACCTCTAACACATTTGATAAAGAAGGGAGCATTCAAGTGGATGGAAGATTCAAACAAGACATTTAATAAGCGCAAGAAAGTAATGAGCTCATGTCTAGTACTGGCACTTCCAGACTAAAGTCAACCTTTTCTATTAGAGTGTGATGCGTCAAGAGAAGGAATAGAGTTGTACTGATGTAGAAGGGGCATTTGATCGCGTTCAAGAGCAAAAAACTCCAGGATTCATAGATACTTTACTCCATATACAACAAAGAAATGCTAGCTATTATGCACGCCTTGGCAAAGTTCAGGGAATACTTGGTGGGAAGCAAGTTCATAGTCAAGACAAACCACATAGCTTATCACATTTCTTGGAACAAACGGACTTAAACAAAACACAACGTAAGTGGGTAAGTAAGTTCCAAGCTTATGATTTTGACATTAAATGTGTAAAGGGAAAAAAGAATGTTGTGGCTGATGCACTTTCCAGAAAACCAGTAACATGTTCCCTCATGGAGCTCATAGAAGATTGGATCGCTCACCTCTTGGCGGAATACTCCAAAAACAAGTTTACCTATGCACTAACGAACCAACTCCTTTGAGATGACAGATACAAGATCATCGATGAAATTATTTTTTATAAAGATAGGATATATTAGTCCATGAATCCATGCTCAAGGAGAAAATATTGAAGGATACACATGACATACCATTTGTTGGACACCAAGGGTTCTTTAAAACCTACCGTCAAATTAGAGAGTGGTTTTCATGGAAATGTCTCAAAGATGACATATTAAAATACGTCAAAGAATGCATAAAACTTCAACAAAATAAGGTCGAACACACACATCTCGCAGGTTAAATCCAACCCTTACCAATTCCAGAACAAAAATGGGAGAGCATCTCAATGGAATTCATTACAGGTCTACCCAAATCACAAGGCCAAGATTGCATCTACACAGTGGTTGACAGATTGACGAAATTTGCACATTTCTTTGCAACTCCAACTAGTTACTTAGCAGCAGATAGTAGAATGGTTCTTCAAGGAAGTCTTCAAACTCCATGGACTACCTAGAAACATAGTTAGTGAACGGGATTGCAAATTTATGGGTGCATTTTGGCATGAACTCTTAAGTTAATGGGAACAAAATTGAGTCCTAATACTAGTTACCACCCATAAACAATTGGCCAAACAGATATCATGAATAAGTGGATTGAGGGATACTTACGTAACTACGTTACTTGTCCACAGAAAGCATGGATCAAATGGTTGTACCTTGGGGAGCATTATTACAACACCACTTATCATTTGTCTATTAGGATGACACCTTTCAAAGCACTATATGGCTATAACACCTCGTCTTTTATCGACATGGGTTTTGGAGATAGCAAGGCCCCATTAGCTAAAGATTGGATACAATAAAGTCAAGACATTGTCATGATACTCAAAGAAAACATGTAGGCTGCCTAAAACCAGCAAAATATATACACGGACGAGCATCGAACAGAATGTGGCTTTGAGGTAGGAGACCTCGTTCTCTTGAGATTGCAGCCATATAGACAATCTACACTTAAGAAAAATGGTACATAAAAGTTGAAGTCGAGGGTTTATGGACCTTATAAAGTTCTCTGAATGGTTGTTGAAGTGGCATATGAGTTAGAATTACCAAGGGAGAATAGAATTCATAACGTCTTCCATGTATCATACCTCAAGAAGATTGTCAGGAAACAAGTCACTACTTCTATCGAACTACACCCTTTGGATGAAGAGGGAAAACTTGAACTAATTCCTAAAGCAATCATGGTAGTACGAGAAAATAAACTAAAGGGCATAGTAATTTCAAAATATCTTATCAGATGGAAGAATCTATCGGAAGAAGACACTACATGGGAAGGAAAACGAATTTTACGACTTCCAAATTTGCAATTGCTTGAGGGCAAGCAATTTCAAGAAGGGGGAATTGTAATGTCCTCTTGATTGGCTAAGGGAAGATGAAATAGCTCATCCAACCTCATAGGCTAGTCTTGATAAAGGGGTAAAATCCAATTTTTCCAATGTTGGTGCAAACATTATGCAGATATTGGGTCGACTGGGGTCAAAAACCTCGAAATTGGGGGTTGCATACAAAACCCTTCACATGTGGAAGCAAATGGAGAAATCTATAAATACAAGAGAGTTGGAATTAAATTAGCATCATCGAATTTGATCAAATACATATGTTTTTTTAAGTTGCGGTTTTGAGGATTTTAAGACCCCTTTCACTTACTAATTTCGATGGTGAAAGATTCCACCCTAGTTAGTCAATTTTCATTTTTTTGTTTGGCAAAATTGTGGATCTAGTTCTATCTAGTTCAGCGACAATTCGATATCTTTTGTTGGAAAATCACAGGATCTAGCCTTTATTTGATCAAGCAACAATTTAGTGAAGGTTATGTTATTTGTGGTTGGATTGGCAATTCTGGAACAATGAAAAACATAATCGTGAGGATACACTGGTACAAGAATTTTCTTTTGTGGTTTTTAGCCCTCCTAGAGCTGTGGGTTCTTGCTACAGGAATGAGTTATGCCTAAGCACAGTCAGTGGATGTTCTACCCTTTTGTGGCTATGGATTACTACAAGAGATATTGAATATTTGCAGGAGTCCCAACCATTTTGTTTCAGACACCATATCTTTAGCTAAGAACCTCATAAAAAAAGTAACCAAATTTATCATGATTTTTCTTCTAGAATGTGGGACAATACAAATAGCTCAAGTTATTGCTATACAAGGCTAGAGTAAATTGCAATTGATATTACTCAAGTAACATTTAAGGTATTAATAGAACTATTTGTCAAAATCGTTGTTGGTTGAATGCAATATTGTACTTGGTGGAACATTGTATTTGTTGATGAATGATCCATCTTATTCATTGTAGACTTAAGGACCATAATTGCTTATTCATGTATTAGTATTGTTACTATTGAACGAACTTTTTATTTCATTGTTAAATAAGTAAGCAATTCTATTAGAAACCCTAAGGGAAAAATTACCTTAGGTCATTACATCCCTCTTAGAGCTACCACCTATGCACAATTCAACCCAACTGCTCTTCAAAGTAGCTGTGATACCATGTTAGAATTCCATGCACCTTAGGTCTAGTCTATGCTTTAGATAGAAAACACAAACACACTAAAAATGTCTAACTTAAAAACTTTTGCACAATGGAATATACCAGCAATTAAATCAATGCACAAGACAAAATTTATGCCCATAATTGATTTCTTATAATTCTATTAATCAAAGAATCCACATGGCTCGCATCCCAGGATAGTGGCTCTTTACAATCCCTATACAATGCCAAAAACCAAACAAAACACTTTGCTAAAGGTCGAGTCCTTTTAGCATTCATTTGCCTTAACTAATGGTTGTCCTTTACCATCAAAACCTATGGTCACCTATTATAGCACACATGAAACTCGTTGCCCTCAAACTGCACAACGAACTCTCTTTAGGCCCATCATCAGCTCAACAACAAGCTCTAGTCATCTTGGCAGCCTTAGTATTGTAATTTCTTCCATAGTTAGCCCTCTATTAACCTCCAACATGCACAACAACACCAGCAGCTAACTTCAAGCCTGTAGCCTGCTTCTTCTTGCCTAGGGCCTCCTTTCCTTGGGCCTCAAATTGCCACACACAACCCTTATTCACCCTTGGCCAGCACCGTTATATCTATGGCCAACCTAGACAAGTTTGCGACCTCCTCCTTCGGCCTATGGCTTGCTCCTTTAGTCCTCTTGAAATGGCTTGTAGCTTGCTCCTTTAACCTTGCTGAAGTCAGCCTGCAGCCTCCTCCTTAGATGCCCCAAATAATGTCTCACATGCACTTGTCAATGAACCGTTACATACCCTATATTTATATTTTTCCAAGGGGTGTCTCTTGGCCTTATTGGCCGACTTGAGCCAACTTGACACCTTTAGTCAACTCATAATTATATTTTAAATATTTTTTATGCCTTCTAATTATTTTGACATGCCTAGCACAAAAGCCATGTGAGAAATGCCTCTTGATGCTACCAAATTTCAACAAAGTCATTGTAAAAGAAGGTTTCCCCCAAAATGAAATGTTATTCATAGACTTTTTATCATTTTCATCGTGTTGATGCATAACAGGCTTATTGTTGTCCTTATTTTAGTTCCATTACCATATATATTAATTATGTGCATCAAATGTGGTAAAAGCTAAAAATTGTTAATAGTAATGAAATACTGATCAGCCCCCTTAGTGTTTCCAACAAGGAGGCTAAGCATTTGGATCCGAGAGCTTGTCTGAATAGAATGGCGAAATAAGGACTGCTTCTTCTGGCTCTCTGCAAGTGGTTGGAGAACAAGAGGGGTTCTAGTTTCAGAGGTTCGAGCAGGCTCCAAGGAGAACCCCATATACATCCGAAGGGATTCACCTCTAAGCTCAACTCGTCATCAGGTTTAATTTTCTGGTTGTTGGTCTGCACTATTTTATTTTTTGTTATGAGTGGTCTGCCATGGTATACTGCTATACTGCTATACTGCTATAGAGGGTCTTGGTTTCCAAAAACGGCAAGATCTCTCTCTAAATATGATTACTGTATATATGTCTCTAGTTATATTTCCAAATTTCGAGATGCCTGGTTTCTTATATGGCAAGATTTAAAATTTTAGTTTTCAGAGTCTTGTTATATCTATCTAGAAAAGTCAAATTCTCCCAGCCAAACACTTTTCGATGATTACTTTATATAAGTCTCTAGTTACATTTCCAAATTTCGAGATGCCTGGTTTCCTATATGGCAGAATTTAAAATTTTAGCTTTCAATGTCTTGTTATGTCTATCTAGAAAAGTCAAACTCTCCCAACGAAACACTTTTCGATGGCAAAAAGATATATAGCGATGTCTCTGTTCGGTATCAGTGCCTGCCTTGGACTTGTCTATATCTCTGAGAAATCCAAAATAAAATATGTTTTATTTAAAATTTCATTATATAATCTAAATTAAAAATAATGGTTTCAAAAGAGAATTTAAAATCTTATTCAGATGTTTTATAAATTGTTATTTCAAATTTAGATGGTCAGAAAATTACAGTTGAATTTAGATAACATAAAAATAATCAATAACGTATAACATTTACCTTGCTTCTATAACTAAAATGGACAAAGTGATATATCAAACGGTCTCTTATGTGCAAGGGGCAGCATGGAGCCTCGAGATTCCAGGGCTTTCAGTGGAAAGTGCATGTAATTAAATGAGATTAAATGTAAAGCAGAGGGCTTGCCGTTGGGAGGACGAAAACCAATAATGGGAACTATAGCTTTATGTCTACAGGCTCACGAGTAGCCACTAGCTAGTCTCTAGCTTTAACACCAAATTAAGCCTGCTTTTTGGGTTTTCATTTCTTTGTACATACTAGCTCAAACCCTGGTCCAGTAGGAGGAATCTGGAAATTCCTGTGGAGTTTCTAAAATGACACCCTGTTATCCCATTCTGCCACTATTTTAAATCCTTCCAGCCTTAATACGGAGTTACGTCCATTGATAATGTCAATGCTACCCAAATGAAATTTCTTTGTTAATGTGATCATTTGTGGGCAAGTGTGTTATGGCATAGCCCCATATATTGTCATTTCAGTTGTTTTTGGCACTGGACTGGAGTTTGCAAGCCAAGTGTCGGGCATAGCTACCATTACCTACCGAAAATAATGGGTAATGGGTGTTGGGAAAACTTTCTGCAAAATCAACTGGAAGAAGATCCCAGAGAATGAATGAGCAAATAGCTGTGGAGGGGCAGTGTTCAGTGGTTCTGGCCCCTCAAAATGACTGGAAGGAAGCTTGCATACCAAAGGGTTTGAAAAACATTAACACTCCAGAATTGCGACGGATGCTGTGAATGCCTCCGCAAAATTGTCTGTTCCCTTGATTTTCACTTTTTTGACAAGTAGAAAACTGATTATACAGTTACTTCTTATGTTAGAACAAGAAATAGAAAAATAGAACAAACTCGACCAAACTCGCTATACAGTCACTTTGTATTTCTAAAAATATTATATCATAAATCTATTCTGGAGTTTTCTCCAGTTCAAAAGTTCCTGTGTATAATCATTGGTGTGTATAAATTTCATACAATTATTATATTTGCTTGGTTTTATAATTACCCGTTTATTATAAAAAAAAAAAACATAGCTGCAATTATCATCACCTAGAAAACACACAAGATTTAAATCAATAACAGAGGGGACTGATTAAGAAAAAGTTTAAAGAATTGAGAGTTATATCATAACTCTGGGTCCTGGATCATGCAAGAAAGCAGTTAAACAGTCATAAGCACATACATAATAAACGTTACAATTGATTGCTATTAATTTGTAGTTTATGTGGATAACAAATCATCCAGAATCAATATGGTTAATAAAAGTATGATATAGAGCTCCTTTATCAGGAAGAAATAACATTATTTTGGTTAAGATGAAACAATTTGAGTAAAAAAAAATTAGGTTATATTTTTTTAAGATGAAACAATCTGTGTAGATAAAATTAATAACATTATTGTGAATGTTTTTCTTATGTTTTGTTTTTGGTTACTTTTTTATTATATAGTCCTAGTTGCAACCACTTTTTAGACTCTAATGCAAATGACACAATAGATATGTTGTCAATTGTAGAAGCGTGCAAAGAAACAATAGATATGTTGTAAACTGGAGCAGCCTGCAAAGAATCAATAGATATGTTGTTGTAAACTGGAGCAGCGTGCAAAGAATCAATAGATATGTTGTTGTAAACTGGAGCAATAATGTACAGCACTTCAATGTGAAACTACACCTTTAGAAGGGTTCACTTGCCAAAGAAAAGAACTTCAAAAAGAAAAACAGCAGAAAAGTCATTCATATTAAAGCTGCTGACTAACTCCGGCAAATTTCGTGAATCATTTTGACTGACACTCACTCAACTCATGTCACCTTGACAATGATCAGCTTTCCAGCTTTCCTTCCTTCCATGGTAAATATCCAGCAGAAGTGTTGAGGATTCAGCATTCGAATAAACGTATTTCTCCAAGAAACTTTTTTCTGTCAAAGCAAAAATCGTCATATAACTAGCCCTTTTTTTCCTTGGTGCTTGCACATGCATAGACTTCAATGCCTCCATTACTCTATACCTAGGAATTATTCTTGTCTCCACGCTGAATCCGATCAGTCTAGGATTCTTAACGAGATCAGCCAATGAAAGACCCACGGTGTTCACCATAAAAGCCACAGCACACTTCAGTCTTTCCTCTCTCATGCGGAGAATCGACGGCTGCTTCCTAAATAAATCAGAAATTTGATTTTCAGAGAAACCTAAACCGAACAAACACTGCCGTCTTCTATTTAGGTTTTCTTTCCCTAGCCCAAGAATTGCACGCAAAGCAATTGCAAACATCTTTGAACCCTTCTTGAATCCCAAATCCTCGGCCTGTTTAAATGACTCTATAACTTTTTCCTCTGAAGCCACCAGCAAGCGAGGCTGCCTTGCTAGTAATTCTGACAACGCTTCACCCTCAATGCCCAAATTTTGCAGAACTGAAATTGCAGACATATGCTTACGCTCACTGGAAACGATAGTGTGTGCGCCGGTCAACAGAAGTTTGGTGATATCCTCTCTCTTCATGAAAGTCCCGAGGAAACTTAGTTTAGGCTTTAGGTTTTTTTCGGCACTATAAAAGAAAAACAGAGGGCTGCCAAGTACCACCCTTCGAATCTGGGCAGGGGTGGTCAAACCATAGCCCTTTAACAACTCCAAAACTTCTTCCATGTTCTGGATCGGTGATTTCGCACGAAGAAATTTATTACAAGATCTAAAGACTTTTGTAATGTCTGCATCTGTTAAACCACACTTGTTGATGAAAAATTCCGTGGCAACGCCCCTGTCTGGAGTTGTGGATGGGTCTGCTATTTTTGTGCAAAAACTAACGAAATCTTTGTGGGGTTTTGCATCAAAAGCAAACAGACGAAGCCGAGAGCTCGCCATTGACGGGCGATGGAATGATAATGGTACTTGGTTGGTCATCAGCGGTTTCCATATCTGAATAGACATCATCGTCGGCAGAGGAATACAGAAGAGAGTGGAGAAGTGGATTCGTGTATAGCCGCACTGGGTAACGTTGAAAGATGGTTGGAAAGCCGCAGAGGTGAATTAGGGTTTCGTGAGGGGTTTCAGAGATTGGTAGCGTCTTCGTCATCCACCAAAGTTTGGGGTGCAATTTTAACCCTAAATCAAATTTGAAGTGCAGGTTTGATTGTTCTTGGTAGTTTAATATTTCTATGTTGCTAAGTTTAATTGCAGGGTAAGGGTAGAGGGTGAAACTCTACGGAAGGATGTAGAAGTTTTATTCATTCTCATACAATTCTACTTATAGTAGTACTTTGTTTTCTTGTTTTTTTTTTTAATAATAAAACACTGTTTTGGAGGAGGAGAGCATGGCTACTAGGGTATTTATCCTAAGGTTAAGGGTTGTGTGGTGCAACTAACCTATTTTTGTGTCGTGGAGAGGTGAATTCACACCATAACATGTAATGTGTGTGAAAAGGTTTTCTTTGTTGTCTTTGTCGTTAGTGGAAAGTACCCATATTTTCAATGTCGTGTGATTGACCATCGCGAGAGCAAGTTGTATTTCAGATTTTTGGGTATGTGTTCATGGGTTGTTTCCCATTTCTTTTTGTTCCTCTGCAATTTAATTATTTTAGATTTACTAGATGAGAGTGTTAACAACACTTATAAAGGTTGGAAACAAAATGGGATATCTTCCTGGACTGGTCTTATCTTGGTTTACTATTTCTAGCATGCTTTGTTTCTTGGATAGCGATGAAAGGGACGGCACAGCCTTAGGAGGATGCTTGGGTGCACTCAGGATTTCGAGTCCCTCTGTATTTACCTTGGATTGTGAATCCTGCCACTCAGACAAAGCCATCCCTGGGGAATTTTTTTTTCAATTTTTTATTAAAAACATCAGAGGGAAGATTCAAACCCTCTAGATCAAATGCTCCGACACTGTCTCCTCACTTATGCAGAACACTAAGGACAAATATGGTATTATGTATGCCTTACAATGCCTACAATATGGTGGAAAAGTTCTACAAGACACATTACATATCAAAGAATACAACATAACAAGGAACTCAATTATTATTTTGAATTCCATATTGCGTGGGGATGCACATGGAAAGGGAGCTCCAGTATTATTACCCCTACAAATCTAAACCAAAACATTCTAGGGCCTTATATAGTGGACAAAATGGAGCAAGCTCCATCCATGGAAATAAAAAATTCAAAGGTTTCTACACCGATTTATGTTTTATAATCAAAAGCATTCATCTATAGATTCAATGATTTTTGGCATAAACCAGAAGCTCTCATTCTTTGGATTGTCTCCACTTGGACCCCAAATTTTGAACTCTTGTGCTCAAAAGGCTTCTTCTTAGTACAATTTGAAACACAGAAGGAGTTGGATTATGCTCTAAACGTAGGGTCTTGGTTTTGCATAGGGTTGGGCTTTTATCACGCCTTGGTTACCTAATTTTGATGCCAACACTATGATGATTACTTCCATGCCGGTTTGGGTTAGGCTCCCAAATCTTCCTCTATCATTTTGCATCACAGAGTCCTTGAAGATGTAGCCAACATATTAGGTAAAATTTAAAAAGTGGATTTGGAAAGAATAGAAAATGGTATTTACACTTATTCCAAGATATGTGGTGAGATTGATCTCAGCAAAGGACTTCTGGATTGTATAAATATGAAACATCAAAATTTTCAATGGTCACAAATTATTGACTATGAAAACACGACATTTAGATGTCGCATATGTTTTTAAATAGGTCATTTATAGCATCCTTGCCTTCAGGCAAGAAAAAACCCCAAGAAGAAGAAGAAGAAGTAATCAAATAGACCGAGAGGATAGTATTTCACGTATCAATATCCACTTAAGGACGAGGAAGATGACTATGAGGAAAGTCATCTTAATTAAGAAGAAATGAATGGCATGGACCCGTAGGGAGTTGTGCAAGATGGGGTCGTTGAGGTTCAGTCGGTATCTGACAATGTACAACAGGAAGAAAATGAACTTTTGGACTCTTTTGACACTAAATGGATCTGGGGGCTCAAAAAGAGCTCATGTTACAAATAGCTTCAATTTAAACAAAGAAATCCCCCATGTGGGACAAGAATTGGCGTTAGTCTTAGTCGAACCAAATCCAGATGGTTGGCAAAAAATGCAAAGACAGAAAGGAAAAAGAGAAAATATTTGCAACTAATCAGACGTTCTACATGGCCTTTTTAGCTTCTTTTTTTTGAGGTTTCTTGACTTTTTATGGACCTCCATGTACGTTTTCAACTCACTTTTTGTCCCTGCCATGTTTTGCCTAATCATATATGCATATGCACTATGTGTGTCTGCAATATGTAATTTGTAATTACAATAACAAAAATTATGGTTTTTTTGTGAAAAAGAAGAAGAAGATAAAGGATTTTTTACATATTCATGAGTTTCCAACATATATATCATAATAGAAAAAAATATAATATAATTAACATTCATACCCTATCATACTAATCATATGTCCTTTTTTTCATGTCCAAAATATATGCCAAACCGCAATAGCATTTCAATTTTACATTATCCCAAAACAATAAAAAATGAAACTGCCTCATATACAACAATAAAAGGAAACTAAGAGAAAGGAATGATTCCAGCTTCCTGAAAACATTCATTGACGTAGGACACATAATTGATCTCTCTTGGCTTATATAGATGTCTAGCCTTTGATAGAGAATTCACCACTCCGTTCTGCTCCCTGTATATATGAGCAAAGTGAATCTCATTGAAGAGGACCAACAATGACCTAATTCTCTTCATCCAAAAAGAGAGAGAAGGAGGTGCAAATGATGACTTCTTCAAAACCCATTCAATCACCACTTTTAAATCACCATAAATTTCAATTTTCTCAATTGTTAACCATCTTGCACAAAATAACACACCCCATAAAGCCATAATTTTTTCCCTAGAATTGGACCCAACTCCTCCAGACCAGCTGAAATGGAAATGTGTACCCGAACTAATGACAATGTCGACACCAAATCTGCATGTACTATAATCAACAACACCATCAAAAAAGCCCCAAGGGTTAGCTCATTTGGTCGAGTTCTCGTTGCTAAGTACCTCGTTAGTTAGGAGGTCATGGGGTCAAATCTTCTCGATGCCCTTGGGGTTAGGCCCTGCTTGTTTGGCCAATGGGTAGATCCCTTTGGGTTGATCTGCCTGGATTTTCCCGTCAATGTAGCAGTCACCCAATGTTTGTGAACCATCCTAAAAAAACCAATACCTTCAAAAAAAACCACAGGGTAATTACTCCATATATTCACCTATTTAATATATCTCGGTCTTTTATGTTTTTCCACTGGCCCAAATTCCATGAAAAATGCACAAATTTCCATGCATGTACCAAAGATATCTCACACTTTGTCTTCAAATATGCACACATTCTTGCAATGCTAGATCCCCCATTTAGGTTAGCTTGAATTTATATGATTAAAAATCATAAACTATATTTTATGGTATAGTTTAATTATTATATGTTTTGGGTTTTTTGTCGACACAAAGATATTTTTTTGTGAGATCGTAAACATGACTCAAACCTATAATTCCAATACAACATGCTAGAATTTGGGACAATTTATCTAAATAGGGTCAAAATGTAAAACAATGTTATTTTTGCATTTAGATTAAAAAAAAAACCCTTATATCACTAGAACAAAATCAATGTATGCCTTATGATTAATAAGTATCGTTATATTCCCCAGATGGGGTGATTAGCACGAGACAAATGGGGGGGCACAATGCTAACGTCCTACTAGCTACAAGGAGAGGGAGAGATGTCATTGTCACCCCCCCATGATTTCACACCGTACAACCCATCAATCTTAGGCTTAATGGGTAGTTATTTCACCTTCATTTCGATGATGATGTCGCTTTGGTCTACTTTAACGCAAACCTCTAATGGCACTTGCAAGGATTTTAGTTAGTTAATTCCTTCTATACTTGACCGCCTAATGTTGTAAGAAAGACAGGTCTCAAGTAACACATTGGTTATATATGGAGGTAGAAAATCATCTACTACTTGATCCTTTAGTCCTTTTCAATAGTGATGTGATGGATGGAGGATGATATCCATAGAGTGTCATAAATGGTGACTTTTTTATGAGGTATGGAACGATGTGTTTTACCACCATTTTTTCAAGGGAAACCATTTTACCCATTGTGTCTATTTATAAGATGCAAAGCAATGTAGATATCCTTCTAAAAATGTATTCACAACCTCAATTTTCCCATCAGATTGAGGATGGTAAGATGACTTGTGAGCCAATTGAGTACCCAAACAAGAAAATAATTTAGTCCAAAAATTTCTAGTGAAAATTGGATCTTTGTTCCCCAATGGCGGTACTAATCGACGAGGGGAATGGGTCTAGGGGTTGTGCCCAAGACCTTGAGGAATTGTTCACACTAAATAAATGGGTCGACAAGGCCACCCCATGCATGCATGCATGCAAGTAAAGGTCTATATTTTTGCCATGGTCTACAACGTGCAAAGGAGAAAGGAGGGTTTGTGATTCTAGATGTCGAGCAAAGATGAGGGGAAATAGATCGGGCTCTCGAAGGAGGTGGTTTGGTATGATGATTGTGAGAGTAATGAGGGTGAGGATGTTGTAATTTGTTGGCATCACAAGATGCAGGGTGCAAGCACTTTGTCATCCACGAGAGTGGCTTCGGGGAGAATCAATAACATAAGGTCTTTCCAAGAATGTTTCTTAGAGAAGAATTTAGTGTTGACACTGTGGTGCATGGGATTTAGGAAAATTGAAGAGAGAATTAGACTCTTTCTTTTAGAAGTTCACAATTTTTTGGACAACCCTACATCATCTGTCATGTAAGGGTCTTCTTCAACCCCTCACCCTTGGAATTTCACGATTGTCATACTCTGGGTAACTCTAAATCCATTTAGTTTTCTTCATAAATTATATGCTTGCACCTTATTTTGGTTTTGGTGTTGGAATGGCAGTAACCTTGAATGGTTTGGTGGTGGGGTATTAAGAGCAGACTTGCTTGTAGTTTTAACAGTAATATTGAATGGTTTAGTGGTTTGGTGTTAAGAGTGGATTTGCTTTGTAGTTTCAGTAGTGGGATCCTTCCCCTAAGTTGTGGTGGATTTTCCTTCCAATTTAATATCCCTTACACATATCTAAGTAGATTTACCACTTGGTGGTGGATTTCCCTGAGCTTTTGTTGGGATTTGTCCCGCTTGTGTTCCCTTAGCTCTGTCTTTTCGGTGACCTTGGATTTTTTCTATCACTGCAATCCATCCTCTAATAATAGCTAGACATGTGTAGAATTCAAGTTAACCAGTTTGTTAGTCACGATGCAACAACAAAGGATGAGAAGTTGGCATGGGGGTGAGGAGGTCACAACCCCCATTGCCAGAATTGAGCCCAACAATATGGCCATGAGGTTGTTGCGACTTTTCATTTGGTCACCCCCCTGAGGCCGAAAATGAAAATCGTCAACTAGAAAATTTGGCAGCCAGATATAGGTCGACTTTCTCATATTCTGAGATAATGGAAGATGTAGGATAATGGATTCCTAACCCTAGTCATACCAAGGGCAAAAGGAAGCAATATTTCAGTGCTTTATATTTACACTAGCAAATAAAAACCCTACTAAGCAGAGTCCTCACAAAAAAATAGGGAGAAAGATATAACATCTTTGAAAGTCTTGAAGATGTCAAATTTGTTTAGAGAAACTAATCGGTTTGCCTAGAGCCTAGAAAAAATAGATGCTAAGTTGGATCATATTGAGCGCCACATCTAGTGTGTCCCTGCTACATCAAAACCTCCAGGATCTAGTGTCAAAGACCCAACACCTATCACTTCATCATACTCCTAATTTGTGAAATGTTTGCTTACAGTTCTTGGTTTATGAATTTGGAGTACATACTTTAATTTTTCTAAGGTTGTTAATACTATTGAAATTTTGGACCAATTATTCTATAAATAAGTGGTAAAAATATTTGGTTTCCTGTTAGGTAGATTGAAATCTTAAACATGGGTAAGATGGTTGGTTGGTTGATGTATTTAGATAGTATGAGTTTTTGATGCAATACAATATTAATCTACAAAAAAAAAAGGATCTATGTCCCTTAGAATAAACTTTGTTATTCCATGTAGATTTTGGACTATTTGCATGAATGTTTTTGTCATTGTACTTGCTTTAAAAGGATGAGAAAAAGAGAAAAAATAGGTATACTTTGTCATTTAACAAAGTTACCAAATTTCCTCAATGGCAGTGTGCACAAGATCTTAGAGGGGGCGTGGTGGGGCGATTCTGCCACCCTACCCACTTGATGAACATTAAATGGAAATGGTGCAGTTCATCCCGGTCATGTAGCCACATGCAACCACCCAGTTCACATTAAATAGAGGTGCAGAGAGGATGAGCAATGTATTCATTTCGATGGTGAGGGTTGAGGGTCATTATAAGTGTGAGGTCAAGGAGAAAACCTCCCTGATGTTTGCCTCTTCAAACGACTCCTTTGTTGTGTTATTTTGGCTCAATTTTGAACCCAGTTCATGTTCTCAGAGGAGTGCTTCTTGCCTAGAGCTGGAGAATTGGAGGGGGTTGGGAATTTTAGGCTGGAAGAAGGGGAACTGGCTATTGAAATTGGGGTTTGGTAGTTTGTGTCTTGGTGTGGTGGGAGAGCTGTGAGTTTGGCCACCTAGTAACAAGCTTGCGATAAGAAATTTGCAATGGATGTCGGAAAAGTTAAGGGGAGCGAAGAAATTCAGTTGGCGAGAGGATAATCGACTACTGGTTTTGAAGCATGGTCATAGAGGTCAATGCAAGCCTCGAATTGTGGTTGTAGACTCTAGAATTTTGGTATCAAACCCTTTGACTTACCTTGTAATTCTTCATATTACTCTCGGTTGTGTTAGCTCAGACGTTGGTTGTCCAATTTTTGTCATGGTGTCTATGTACATTTTAGGTCTTGAGTCTAGCCTAGCTTGGGGAAAGAAATTCATGACTAGTTCTATTTAGGAAAACAGGTCTCTCATGTCGAGTTTGTTTCCGGGGGTCAAAAATATTTTTCCTTCATGGTTTTACTTAAGTTGGTGCAATTATCGAATGTCTAGTATTATGTTGGGTTTGTGGCTTGTTATCTGTCAAATTTTCCAAGTTGCAGTAGGCTACATAGAGAGTGTAGCTAGTCCTGGGGGGTTTGTGTATGAAGTTCCATCATGTGGTATAGTTTGGTTTATGTTCCATTGTGATGACATTGATATCTTGTTGGGGATGTCTCCTAGTTGTGTTCAGTCTGGGTCTTAGTCTTGTCACTTCCTTGGCCATGGTTATTTTAGCTTTTTCTATAAATGTGACCTCCTCATGTTTGTCATGCTACCTAGACAACACATGTGATGCAGAAGGGGTGGTGGCGGCAGTAGAAGTCCACTAACTCAATGAAGGGCTTGGCTCTTTGCCTAGGACTTCACCGTTACATATTTTAACACAGTACCCCTGGAGACACGACAAGAAATTAGAAACTCAATCGAGAGTAGGAAAAACAATCCTACTCTGACTCTAAGATTTTGGATGAGGTCTCTTGCTAGGTCCCAAACCCTGATCATACAAGGGGACAGAAGAAACAATATCTCAATTTGTTGTTTTTCATTGACAAATGAAGACTTTGCTTAGTCTAGTATCGAAAGAAAAATATGCAAAATGGTATAACATGTTTACTTATCTAGAATACATCAAGAGGATATTGTGAAACCAACATTTTACTATGGACAAGCTTAACTCAAGATTGGATCATGTGGAAGGACACCTTCATTGTGATTCAGACACTACTGCTCCTCCTAAATCGAGCGTTAGGGACCCTGCTCCCATCTCTTCCTCTAATTCTTAATGATGTTTATGTCTGCTAATTATAGTTGGTATTCTATTATGCTTTGTAATGGTTTGCCAGTATGTATGGCTTTTTGTATTTTGAGATTAGTTGGCTGGTACCTTTTGTATTTTGGGATTAGTAAAGAATATGAATGCTCCATTATCCCTGGGAGTTAACAGAGATCATGATTTTTTATATCAGTGTTCTCATTGTCTTAAAGATTTCAGTGCAGCAAGAGATGCATTAGCAACTGATCTCAGTAATACTGTTGTGAAGGCCTCCATGTCGCAGCAATGGTGATTTCAATGAAGACACAAAAACTATGGTCTTGGTGAAGAAAACAACAAAGATGATCTGAATTAAAAGTGCAACTATAATGACATTAGTGTAAGCAGCAACGATGATGATGATCTCAGCAATGGCAAGAAAGAGGATTGATGTCTTGGTCTTGGAGAGGCAAATTGTGTCAAGGGTCATGGTCTTGGTATTCGTCAATGGAACCTCTATAAGAAGAATTTACGCATGGGTTTTCCTCTCCAAGAGGGAGAGGTTTTGGCCCTGGCAGAAAGCTAAACATTTGTGTTCTTGTCTCTTTTGTTTTTTGTTGCAGTTTGATGAAGTGAAAGCAAACACTAATAATAATGAAAGATCAAGCTAATATAAATTGTTTAAAATACTTCAGAAATTGTTATCATGTAACGAAGAATCACCTTGATATGCATGCCCTAAGATTCTTCAACACAACTAAAGTATGACCGAAGTGAGGAAGTTGCCTCAATGTATCATTAGGATATCAGAATCCAAGTATGAAAAAGGTTGACATACTACAAAGAACATAGTGAAGTCCAAATTTCTAAGATGATCCAAGTCTAGCCTAAATATTTTGGGCACTAAAAGCATTCATTTGGAGACTATGAAAGGAATCTGAAGATTTGTTCTATAGGAACTCAAGTTCGAGGTACCAGCTCAAGGAATTCAAGTAAGAGGTATGTAAACGCATGCTCATGAGTTCTTAGATTTTCAATATATCTAATGTTAAATGGTTCATATAATCCTTATTGATATCTAGTCTAGGATAAAGAGTGTACTCTCTAGATAACATATTAGACACTCAATCCTCTCCATCTAGGATCTACAAGTAATCTAGGATTCCAAGCAAAAACCCTTGATTGAAAGAAGGAATAGATTTTCATAGGATTTCGTCCTCCATGGTTACGTAAGAGATCTAACTTGGTAAACATAAGTCATGTTTTTGGTATCACATGTTTTGCTTGAAATCATGCATTAAAAGTATAGAGGATCATGGCTTACACTTCAAGAAATACCTAAAGGTTTGTCAAGAAACATCTCTAGGTACGTCTATATATCTTATAAAATTCACTTTATGTTGTTTTTAAGTTTGCATTACATTACTAACATCGTTATGTCTAGCTATCTTGAATCATAGAGATTCTTGTTTAGGGAGATTCATCTCTTGATAAATTTATCTCTCTCCACATTCTTAATTGGTTTTATAGTTACCTAGACAGGTTATTTGGAAAACCCTAACCTAAGGGTATTCTAATGTCAATGTTTGAAACCCTAAAAGTGCTTAGGGTTATTGGGAAATGTTATTTGAAGATTTTGTTGATGATGTCATGTTTGGGATTTCAGTATGATCATGAAAACCTAACTTGTTAGAGTTGAATGATGTTTGTCTGAGATCCAAAACCTTTTAATTTTTGGTAGTGTAGGGTTTTCTTTGCTTTGTTATGAAACCCTAGATTCTTAGGGTTTGGTTGGGTCTATAAGAAAAACCCTTGTTATGTATTTATAGATCCTAGAAATGAAACCCTAGGTATATATATGTGTCCATTTGATTGAAACCCTAGCTTGGTCTAGGTCAAGTATATGTCTAATGTATTAACGATGTCTGACATATGATATACTGATGAATTCCAAGATATATGTGTTGACCTAAGTGCTAATGGTCATGAGTCCTAGGGTTTGGAAACAAGCCTTAGTCAAAGTTTGATGATTCTAGGATGATGATATTTGGAAATCTAGGGTTTTATGGCTAAACCCTAATAGTAGTTAAATTCTCTAGTATGTATACTATAACAATTTGAGATCTATTTATATAATGATTGTTGAGGTTGTGAAAATTAAATTCTAGGGTTTTGGAGTTAAACCTTAGTAAAAGTAAAAATATTTTATGTATGATGACAATGTGATAATTTGAGATTTGTGTAAGATTGTTGAAATCTGAGCTTTAGTTGTGATTGAGGGTTTATTACAAAATCTAGGGTTTGCAACTAACCCTAGTGGAAGTTGATCATGTTGATGACTAAGTTGTGATTGGTTTTGAATGACTAATTATCTTGTATGAAATCTAGGATTTGTATGAAACCATAATGTAAAGTCTAACATATGAATTCTGAAAGTTGTTAGATTTATTGATTTGAGTTGTTTCTAGGGTTTTCTATATGAAGGAACTTGTCGTTGAAAGAATATTAAAACCCTAGATATAATAAGTGTGATATCTTGATGAGATGTGAATGTGATTTAGGATTTGTAACTAAACCTGGGCAAGAAGTTGAAGTATTGAAGTATAATCTCTTATTGATTATGTTTGTAAAGTCTAAATGCTTCCATTTTTATAAGTTTTTGATATGGCTAACTTCATGCTTCTATAATTTTTGTTGTACTTGTTATCTAAGTTGTCCAGGTACATCATCTTCAAGTTGGTGAAGATCATCGTAAGTAAAATTGATGTGATAAGCATGATATATGAATGACTCTGATAAGAAGGATGGAAGCCATGAAATATTCTTCGATGTCGTAAATAAGAAGTAGAACTCCCTAAGTTAAGAGGGAGTCCAGATGAAATCTCACTAGGTTAAGAGGGAGCTTGAATGAAAGGAATCTACCTAGGATAAGAGGATGATTGAGAATAGTCCTTGTATAGGAATTATAAGATCCTCTCTATTTAAGAGGGAGTGATAGATATGATTCTCTGCTTCATGCGTTATGCACTAGACCATGACTAACAACAATAAGTTTTAGTGAAGGCCATGAGTAGGAGAAGGAAATTGGAGAATGAATTTTGAGGTGTTGCTGAAAGAAGGAAAGCAGGATCCAATTGAATAATATGTTGTTGCATATGAAGTAGGAAGGAAAGTGTATGATTGAGGAATATTCTGTCAAAGATATGGTTGATAGTCCTACTATGGAAAGTTGAGAAGCAACATCAAGTTGTTTGGAATACCCCGAAGGTTTGTATTTGATTATGTACATGTAAAAGTATATTATTGATTGGGGATGTGTTTGTACAGGTGAATCTCTGGAAGGTTTTGATAGCATGTTGGTTACCAATCAGTTTGATTGGGAGAGATTGGTTATGATCTGTTGTATCAAAGAGTTTTGAGGTTTGTGAGTGAAGCATTTCCTGGGAGGACATCTAGCCGACACTTTGTGTTGATGTCTAGGTCTTGAAGTTGGAAGGGTGGCGTTGTTCATTGAGCTCTGACACACACCTGGATCTTTGGGTTGATGGTTAGCAAATAAGCCTGATGATACCTAGAGATGATGAAAGCTTGAGTCCATCTTAGTACCCAGATAGATTGCCCTGGTCAGGAATCTAGTTTGTGGCATTGCAATGCCTACATTATTGAGAGACCAATGGATAGATTTCCCTAGTCAGGAATCTAGTCCATGGAATTGTGGTGCATAAACTTCTTCATAGATGATGTGGTTTGAGATCTTCCATGTACCTCGTTGAATATATGAATACCTCCCTAGTTAAGAGGGAGTGTTGGAAAATGTAACTAGGTTCGGTCTTCATTATTGTACTTGAGTCAAATGTAATAAATTTATCAAAAGAAAAGAAAAATAATTTTATTATTATTTTATTTGACTTATTAAAGCACGGGTTTCATGCTTGGGTCAAATGTATAAGTCACGCTTCCATTGTAGGCTTTACGTTATTTGTCAAAGTTAAATCTGTAAAGACTCCTCCATCCATCAAAGTCTCCCTACTGTTGAAAGAATCCTCTTCAAGTCAAATTCCGTAAGGTGATAACATGTCAGCCTACACAACTAATCGAATATGCATGTCGGCTCAATAGCAGTGACACAACTCTTCATACTTTCATGTCGGTTCATTAAGATGGACGAACATATATATATATATATATATATATATGCGTAGGGACTTCGCTCAAAAGAAGAACACAAAACTAGGATTTCAGAGGATCTTTTTTGATGATCACAAAAGGTATTTCTGGAAAAAAAATCGGTGTTTTTGCAAGGGCTCAGATAGGGTACAGGGATCACAGTTCAGTGCTCCAACAAGTTCAAGGTTACCACAGTTCGAAGCTTCTACATTGCAGTGATGTATCTTTGTGTTGTCACATTGCTACTACAGTGAATGTCATGATGTTATCACAATGATGAAGTCTTTGTTCTCCAATGTTTCGGTGCTATTACAGTGATACTAGTTTAGTGCCATTGCAAGGATCTAAGTATGAAGAAGATTGACTGCTACAGGAGCTATTGAACTAAAGAATGACAAGGTTGACTTGATGGATGGAGGAAGTCTCAAGTCTAGATTGTAAGGGTCTTGGTCGTCTCATCTTGAATCTATTGAAGGAAGAATTTTGACCGGGTTTTCCCCAAAGAGTGGGGTTTTGCCTTGGCATTGTGCCTACATCTTGTGCCCTCTTATATTTGTTTTTTTGACATTATTCTTGATGATAAGAAAATACAAATTGAAATATCTAATAATAATAACGTAAAGATCACAAGGTAATGTCATAATAAAGAAAATTGTTTAAACTGCCAACTTTATGGATTTTCCAACAAAACAATAGAGCATGATTTTCAAAACTAGAAAATATGCCTTTATCTAAGAATGCATGGAAAAGAAAAATATCCTTTTATCTGAAATAATGAAAATGAAAACAAGTGAAAACCTAATTCTAGGAAAGATCTCTCGCGAGAAGAAATTCACCATAATTATCTTCATATGCAATCAAATAGCTTGGAATCATGTTTGAGAGATTATAATAGTCTTTAGTATTAATTAGATTAACTTCTTGAATGATCCCTACAAACATTCCTCTAACGACTTGTGCAAAGCTTTCATAGCACAAGTGTTCTTCAAGGAAAATCATCTAGAAACATATGAAGAATGTTATCGATCATTTACTTCTATTACGAGAATAAATTATAGTTTCCTGACATATAAAAGCATCACGTTGAATGCAAAATTTGAACTATAATAGAAATATGTCAAATCTATGAATTTGATAATGATCAAGTTAATAATGCATATCAGAGGAGGGAAAGTGAAAACGCAAACAAATTAAAGAATGTGTTGGGTATATATTCTTACCTGAGTGCACCTTTCAGAGACCACAAACTGGCCTTCATTAATGTGGTTGGCACCCTTTCCAGCTCAAAACTATGAAATCCAATATTGAAGTCAAGCTACAGTCAAAAGGATATTTGTCTTCACCTTTATTCAAGTCCGTATTTTTATTATCGATTGCCATCTATTGCATTTGAATTGCAAAAAATCTTCTATGATTAGGTCTTAAGCTATGAGGTCAATGCAAGCATTGCTCACTACGCGGTTGAATTTACGGAATAAAACCATTGAAAAGTTGAGAGTGATAAATTGAGTGTAAAGTTGAAGCGTCACGTTACATGTGAAAATTCTTAATTAAAGAAATGGTGTTCAGGTTGTGTAAGTATCGCATCCCATGAGCTACGTCCAATGTAATAAGCAGTTGATTGTTTAAACTAAGATACTCAAGCCCATTATTCTCCCAATGGAAAAGGTGTTGGGTCAACGTGCACTAATGCTTGAATTCATCTACGAGCAACATTTCATTATTCTGAGTGTAATACCCAAGGAGTGCAACAAGATTTAAATGACACACCTTGCCCAACATGTTGATCTCTACCTGAAACTCTTGCAGTCCTTTGCTACTCACAAGGTAAGGATCCATTCTCTTCACTACAACCATGGAACCATCCTTGATTTTGGGTTTATTAACCAAAGCACTACGAGATCGAGTGAAGGGAGTCACAAATTCATATTCACATTCATACTCACTCTCAGTATCATAGTAATCATCATTAAATTCTTCAACTGTCTGTTTACCCTACCTTTTCCCTTCTTTTCTCTTGTGTTGAAACAAAAATCCTAGTTATTTACATGCAAGTAAAGAAACTATCTATATATACATAGAGACATCGCACATACCACTACATGGACATGTTCTTCTCGCAAATCGAACATAGCATTTACCAAAACTCTGTAACTTTTAGCCTCCATGAGAGGCCGCTCATTGTCATATACCTACACTAGAACACCTAAAATTGAAATGCAATAAACAACATACATGGATCTATACAATTGAAATGCAAGTATACCTTCAACAAACGCTTCGGGACTGGAGAGAAATCATTCCTTGTAAGTCCTAGAGGCTTCATGGCTTTGAGAGATCTCATGGATTTTTCGTTCCCCGTTTTTTTCAGCTCAAATATGTCAGACTTTCTCAAGCTCTATGCAAAGATGGGTAAAAATTCAAAGCGAGAAATAGACATAGACATGTTTCTCTCTCTCACTGGATCTCCTTGCATGAAGAACACAACGCAGAAGAGTATTCAGGGATGATTGTTTATTGTGTTACAGGGGACCCTTGTGCATGAATCATAATATTAATAATTATTTTACCATGTGTCTCTCTCTCACCAACATCTATTATTATGTCCCATGCCAACTTCCAACGTATCACTACACCCATCTCTATGTTGCAACTTCAATGATTGTATCTATGAATATGGAATTATTATGTTGTGCAATAACTATTTGTCTATTTACATAGAGAGTTTGTCGATGTTAGTTTTCCCTTTGAAATTGGATACAAACAAGCAAACATATTGAGATCATTCTAATGTTAAGTAATTACATGGTCATTGAGTGTTGTGATTTACCATATATAAATTCATTATTTTGTTATATTCCAAAGTAGTTAGTCATCTTATGTTTTGTCTTACCCAACCACCAAGCCACATGTAGGTCACCCATGGAATCACTAATTGCATTTAACCTAGAGCCCTTAGTTTGGGGCCAAATAATAGAGCTAAGCACTTGTATTTCCATATCATTCTACATAGAAATTCAACACCATGGTGAGTAGTCTCCCTCCACCCTATTTGACATGAAAATTATCTCAAATACTTTTATTAATATCTAATTTAGGGTTTTATCCAGGGATAAAGGAATAGAGCCCCACAAAACTCCATGAAAGGAGGGGTATACATCTTCCTTGTAAGGTAGGTTAGCAAGGGAAGAGATTTCATTATAGTAAGGGTCTTCTTGTGCCCTACAAATGGTTGGTAGGAAAGCGTAGAAATCTCCTTTTGAATGGCAATCCACTAAACTTTATTCACATGGGATTGTGGAGTCATTACAAAAACTAATTTTCCCAAAAGGAATAAAAGGCTCACAATTGTATGCATAAGGTATACATTATGCCTCCCTTTCCTTGTCTAAATTGTTCAATTGATGCAAGTCCTCTAACCCCCTAATGGGATTCAATAACATTAAGTTACATCCTTCTCCCCATAAATACCATGGGACAGGGGTGTGAACCAGAATATGCTCCTTTGTTTTCAACTAGGGCATCTTCTCTATCAATGTTGTTTACAGTTTGGTTCAATATTTATTAATTTTCACCCTCTAGGATTTCTCCTAATACCATTAGATGGAAAAGAGACATAAGAAGATGATTGGACTTCCTAAAGGTGTTTGGTTTGCTGGAATGATCTACATTTGAAAGTTATGCTTTCATAATCTAACAACTGGGTAAAAGTGAGATCATCCCATTCTATGAGTATCTTGTTGGGTAAACAATGATTGAGGTCCACATCAATATGAGTAAAGGTGACAAGACCTTGTGAAATACAATCTCTGTCTATTCTAACAAAGTAACCTAGGGAGTTTCCAATAACTTCAAGTAAATGTCAAATACCACAAGTGAGGAGGAAGATTTGGAAGTCTTACACATACTGGAGTTGTTGTGTCAGTGATGGAGGTTGGTCAAATTTTATGAGCCATGGTTGAAAGGAAAGGCTTGCTCTGCTCGAAAACTAAGGTCCATTAGAGAAATTTTGTGTCTAAAATGGCCCTCCTAAGGAATATATAAAATAATATTGGAAATAATAAAATAAGATTAGATTATATCATCAAATTTTCGAGAGAACAAAGAAAAAACTATTTTTTCAACTCATATTTTCAACCTATCTCCCTAAGATTTTACACAAATTTCGAGCAAAAGCACTTGTTGGATGCAAAATTTAATTCTTCATCCAAGGAGTACCCATGTTGCATACTTTCGATGCACCCTATTACACGAAAAATGAAAAATACATGAAAAACGTGATTGCAATCACATTTTTCATATATTCTCATTTTTCGTGTAGCAGGGTCCGTCAAAAGTATGCAACATAGGCACTCCTTGGATGAGAAATTAAATTTTGCATCCACATAGTGCTCCCACTCAAAATTTGAGTACTATAGGGAGACGACTTGAAAATGTGAGTTGAAAAGATTAGTTTTTTTTATCTTTTTATTTTTTAATCTTTTTACCTTTTTACTCCAAAAATGGTGAATCATCCCCCATGGTTGATATCATCATCTTGAATTCTATTGGTTCTTATAAAATTGATTTTGGTTGTACATTTTTGTTTTAAGACCCATTTTAGACCTCAAAATTTCTTTAATGCATCAATGAACACTTTTGCAAGATCCTTCATAATTTTAAAATTTTCAATTAAAAAATCCCTTGGAGTAGAGGAGGAGTTCATAGTTAAGAGTCTTGGTTGATTCGACCACCCACAAAGTGCTAACACAAATTTCCAAATCTTGACGAAATGTTATCGGTCCATCTTCACTACATCCTTGAAGGAATATGGTTGGAAAGTGAAGGGTACATTGGCACCTATGGCTCATCCAAAAGGTTTAAGAGCAAATGCATTATAACATCCTTGTTGATGACATGATATGCTATACAAGAAACCTTCGATGAATTTACTTCCCACATGTGGAAACCTCTAATGGTTTGGTGGGATACACTCCTTCACTTGCATTTGAGAGTTTGGTGAACCTTATGCGCATGCATTCAATAGTAGTCTCTATTCGTGGCAAGATGAAATTCTCAAATCTTCTATTCTTGTGGTGTACCTTTGCAGTTTTAAGGGCAATTGCTAGTTTATATAGGAGTTGTCTTTAGTGCGACTTTTTGGAAGCTTTTACGGTGGGTTTTTCCGGTCAAATTTCTCTAATATCTGGCACAAATTTATTGAAATCACAAGTTTGATAGGTAATCATGTGCAATCGAAGTGCCCTAGGGGTTTTCGAGGGTGTTGAATCCATATATACAGTCAAAAAAGTAGTTTAAATAACACAAATCAAAGTTTCACCTCAAATTTTTCCACCAGATTCCAGCACTGGAAAGTCTAAAAAGTCGCACTAAAGACAACTCCGTTTATATATTTTTGTATCGTTAATTAATAGTTCAATACACATAAAATAAATTTCATTAAAAAATAATAATTTAAAACATTTGATTAAAAAATATATAATTTGCATACATATATAATTAAAAAAATACACATTTCAAGACCTTTTCCGTAAAAATGACATGTCAAATAAATGATTTTTTATAGAAAATTGAACATAAAACGATTGGAAAAATAACAAATTTTATGAATTTTTACGAGTTTTATGCCAAAAAAATGAAAAAAAAAATGATTCACATAATTATAAAAAAACAAAAAACAAAAATAATAATAATAATAATAATACAATATTAAAATGAAAAAAATTCAAAATAGCAAAATGAAAATAATTTGTTCAAAAAAAATAAATAAATTTGAAAACAAAATAAAATAAAATACAAAATTATTTAAAAAAAATGTTTTGGAGAAATTAAATAAATAATTATAAATTAGTTAAAAATAAAAAATTATTAAAAATGGAAAAAGAAAATTATTAAAAATCTTAAAAAAATAAATAATTTAAAAAAGAAAAATGCAAATTATAAAACAAATTGAAACATATATTTAAAAAATACATATTACAATATTTTTTAAAACATTTAAAAATAATAAATAATTAAAGAAACATATTAAAAATATTTAAATGAATTATAAACTAATTAGAAAACTAAAAAAAAAAGCCTTAAATAAATAAATAAATTTATGAGAGATTTTTCGGTGTAAATCACATGATATATCATTTGTTGACGCATTTCAAACCAACCAGTGTGGTTCATCGAACGACGATGAACCACACTGGTTGGTTCGAAATGCGTCGACAAATGAAATATCATGTGATTTACGCCGAAAATCTCTCATAAACTTGATATGGATCACAGAAGCCTCAATTCTACAAAAAACAAATTGTAAAAAAAAAAAAAAAAAGTGGACCCCATATATATATATATATATATATATATATATGCTTACAAGGTGTAGAATAGAAGGTGGAAAAGTGCTCTATTAAGACACTCTGTGGTGAAAATGTCATTGGTTTGAAATTTTTTGGGAAAAATCCATCATGTTAAGGGCTAGTGTGGCCCAGGCTGCGATCCCCGAGGGATCTTGACGGCTTAATGTATTTATGTCGCGGTTACTTAAGTCACACGTTAGGCATGTTTGTGATCTCGAGATTCACATTACCTAACACACACACACATATTATTTAATTGGTTTTTTAATTATTAAATCTTTATTTTATTTCTATTAAAATATACTTCTTAAAGATTTCTGCTCTACCATGGGTATGATTGTTAACATTGACAAAACAGAAGTTATGGTTATCAAATCCAAGAAGGACACTTACACTCATTTTATGTATGACAATAGTAACTTGGAGGAAGTGTCTTCCTACAATTACCTAGGAATTGACATTCATTACAAGCTCAACTGGAACTATAACATTGAGAAAAGGTTAAATGGGGGATGGAAAGCTTATTTTGGTCTTGAAAATAATTGTAAAACGACAAACCTCATAATGTGGGATAGAAATAAGTTGCTCTTTGAAACTTTAGTCACTCTGGTTATCTTATATGAATGTGAGGTTTGGGGTTGTAGCATCTCTAGAGAATCCTGGAGAAAGATTGAGCAAATCCAGAAGTGTTTTATAATGTATAACCTCAAAATTAAAAGCAACACACCCTATCATATTCTCCTTATAGAAGTGGGTCTTTCCCCTATCGAGAGCCTAGCTATGACTAGGCTTCTGTTGTACAAGCACAAACTCAATAACATAGGAGACCATAGACTTCCTAAGCTAGCTTTAAATTCCAGCCAAAACCACCTAAGGCTCAAACGAGGTTGGTACAAAGACACCAGGGCCTGGTTAAACCATTGGGAGATCGACAAGAATGTTGCATTGCAAAAAGTTAATAACATTAAAAATATTGTTACTTCTAAGTTCAAAGAAAAAATGTGGTGTGAGAAAGATTTAGCAGCTAAAGAAAATTAAGATATTATAAGGAGGTCATCAACCCCACCCTAGAAGATCAAAAGTATCTCTTTGTTTTAACTAGCTCAAAGAAGAAAATTAATATAGCCAAGATTAGAACGAACTCTCATGAGCTCCATAGTGAAACAGATTGTTGGGCAGTTCCTAAAACACCATGGATGGAAAGGCTCTGTCATCTCTGTGAGAATACAAACATCGAGGATGAAAATGACTTCCTCTTATAGTGCCTCGCGTACAACCACATTAGATCTCAGTTTCAAAATCTTTGTTGCAACACTGACCTTCCTAGCTTTTTACATTGTCAAAATTACAGTGAGCTCGGGAGGCTTCTCTCCAAACTTTTTGAGCATAAGAATAAAACCTCAAATCAAACTAAATAATTCGTTTCTTTAGGTCCGATAGACCAAATTTTGGTCTCAGTGGACGTTAACCATCATCATCGTCATATTTATTATACTTGCTATGGGTATTAGCTTGTCTTTGATCAATTTTTTTTCCATTTATCTATAGTTTAACATTGAGAATTCAATTTTTTATTTTATTTTTTTATTATTATTTAAATTTATTTATTTGTAAGGCGATTGGTCGAGGACTTATTATGGGTTGTTTAATAACTCCCATTTTTATTAATAACTAATTTTTTCTGGATTTAAGACATCTGTGGTTTATATCTTTTGACTTAGTTACCGGAGAATCCACAGTAAAAACCATTTTTTGGTTTTAGTTTTATTTCCTTTTTATTTAACTTTTTGATTTTTTTTCCTCAATCTATTATTTCCATATTCATGAAATATAGTTTTTTCTCCATATTTTCAATTTAAGATGAATATTATTATATTATATTTTAATAAATTTAATTATAAAAAATTATATATATTAATGAAAAATAAAATGTACATATATATAATAATAATAAACATATATATTTTAAAACTTATATATGTTAATATAAACAATATTAGTTTTTTTCATATTTCTTAATTTTTGGTGATAACATTCAACGAGGCAATATTTTATTAGTTGTTTTATTTTTGTGAGGAAATCTTTGCTTTTATTATTTTTAGTTTAATTAAACTATATTTAAGCTAAGTGGCAGATATTAACTACTATATAGTCTTTGTTTTAATTTGTTTCATATTTTGTTTTTTAACATTTTTTTTAATTCTTTGACAAATAAATTGTGTAAGTATTTATCTCGTTCGGGTGACACTCCACCCATGGCTTTTCCTTTTTTTTGTTAATTTTTTATTTTTATTTATTTATTTAATTTATTCACTTGGGTTATTTTGGGTGGTTTTTTTTAATGTTTGAGTTTTTTTTTAATACTTTTTATTTATTATTACTTTTTCTTTGAGCTCTTGTTTTAATTTTTTTTGTTTTGTTTTTTCATTTTTATTTATTTGTTTATTTGTTTTTAATGGTTATCATTTTAATCGTTGGTTTTTAAGTTTTCATTACAATGTGTTATTTTGTTTTAGACTAAGTTTTTAAAAGAGCTATCTTTTTAGAATTAAAAAAAAAAAAAAAATACTCTTGGTATAATGACTCTTTGATTTAGGTATTCATTTTTAAGTTTTTTCTTTTGTCATAATATTTGGTCTTGAATGTCATGCTTGAAATATGTTGAAAATATAAGGTTTTTTATACTCATGATATTTGATATTTAGTTCCATGGCTTAAAAATGTTGAAATTTTAAAGTTTTTCAGAGTCATGATATTTTATCTTTAATGTCATGGGTGAAAAATGTAAAAAATGTTAAGGTTTTTCGAAGTCTTGATATCTATTTCTAATGAATTGGAGTTGAGATATTTATTTTTATTGTCGAAAACTATTGGAATTTTAAAGATTTCTAAAGTTGTTATATTTTATTTTTAATGTTTTTGAAAATAAATAAATAATAATAATAATAATGGAATTTTAATAATAAAAAAATCATTGATGCATTGTTAACACTTTTTGATTTCGGGGTTCTTTCTCATGTTTATTGCACAAAAAATAGTTTTTTTAATGCCATTGTTAAAAAAAAAAAAAAAAATTGACCTCCCCCTTCTCTTCCCTCCCGCCTGCCCCCCCCCCCCCCCCAAAAAAAAAGTTGATGCAACATCAAAAATTCTCATTTTTCGAGATGTTTTTCATGTTTATTGCACAAAAGTTTTGGTTTTTAATGTAATTGCTAAAAAATGATTGAAATTTTAACCCCCCTCATATATATATATATATATATAAATTGCGTGAAAAAATAAGGGTTTTTTGGGTTAGTGTTCTTGTTTTGAAGTTACAGTTCTCATTAAGTTGATAACTTTGTTATTTTATATACCACTACCATAATGACACTCTTTCCTTCAAATTTGGGTATACCTGTAATAAAATCCATTAACACTTCTTCGTATTGTTTGTTTGATATGGTTAATGGTTGAAGGAGCCCTGGGGTCATGATTGTGTCTTCCTTATTTTGTTGGCATACCACACATTCCACCACAAACTTTTGCACATATATTTTAAGACCTTCACAAAAAAAAATCTTTGTTAATCCTATGATGATTCAATATGATGATGTTAACCACGGGGGATAATTCACCATTTATGGAGTAAAAAGTTCAAAAGAAAAAAATATAATAAAATAATAAAACTATTTTTTCAACTCGTATTTTCAACTTATATCCCTACATTTTTACTCAAATATCAAGCCAGAGCACTTATTGGACGCGGAATTTAATTTTTCTTCCAACAAGTACCCATGCTACATACTTTCGATGGATCCCACTACAGAAAAATGTAAAATACATGGAAAAGTGTGGTAGGGGGATAAGTTGAAAATACGAGTTGAAAAAATAGTTTTTTTCTTCTTTTTTTTTTCTCTCCAAAACTCGATGAGATAATCTAATCATATTTTATTATTTCCACTATTATTTTATAATATTCCTTAGGAGGCCCATTTTAGGCTCGAAAATGGGGAATGAGGATCTTCCTAATATTAACTGGGGCTCCTTAAATACTCAAGCAATTTGGTCCCATCAATCTTAGGTTTGCTTTGTTTCTCATAGTGCACCTGCTAGTAGTTTGACTGCTTTTCCGCCTTTTGTTCCAGTAGTTCCTCATGTGCATCATTTCTTTGGCCCTAGCCCGACAACAGGAAATGAGGTATTTTCATTAGTTGGGGTTTCAACTTCTAGTCATTCTTCCCCTACCTCCAACAGTTTTCAATGTTTTCATCCTTTTCCATGGAGTTCCAGTCTACTGTTTTTTTCCTCTGATCCTCTAGACCTAGGGTTTGGTTTCCTTTTCCTTGTCATTCCCACAATATCTTCTTAGGGTCGTGGCTTTTGTGAGTATAAACCTTGGGGCTTCTTTAAGGGTCTCTCTTCCTTTCATTTCAATAGATTTTTCTTCATCTAGCAACATTATGAAGGAACTGGTTTCTCAAGTGCTGAATAGAAGGTCTCATTTCAAGGGTTTGGAGGTGAGGTGTTCTGAAAAGGAGGGTTTGGTCAAGTCAAAGGAATTTCCATCCAGTAAAGAAGTGAGTCTCTCTTAAGGTAAACAAAAAGGGAAATTTTGTATAACTGAATGAGAATGTGTATATGGCTTTTGTTCTTGGGTTAGATATAGCCATTTAATAAGAAGAAGACTTTAGTCGCAAATATTTGGTTGGTAGGATTCGTGGATGTAAATTTGGTTTACCTTTTCTTCACGAATGGGTGGAATCTCAGTCTGGCCTCTTACAAAAAAACCCTGCCTCTTTTATAGCACTTGCGAAAGGCAAGGTTCACCTAATATTTCAGGACAAGGAGGATGCAAAACTCATTAAGGGGAAGGCTCTAAAACTTGACTCCTCTTTTATTATTTTCAAACTGTGGACCCCCCTCTTTGATGCTAGGCATGAGAGAGTGGACATCGTTCCTATTTTGGGTTCACATTCCTAGTCTCCCAATGAATTTGTGGCACAAGATTTTTTTTTTGTCACATAGTAAATAGGATGGAGACCTATCTATAGCATGACTCATCATAATTGTCCATCGATGATACTTCAATGGCTCACGTTCTCATCAATCTTGGGGGGCTTCTAGTTGTAATGGAATTAGGGCCTTGTATGGACCATATTATCCTAGACGACAAGGGTATTCCATTATGGTGTCAACATTGTCACCAACATGGCCACAATGTGAATGATTGTGTTCTCCCAATGCAAAAGAAATCACACAAACCCTCTAGAGCTAATATGGTGGATGGTTTGGGTTCAGATTCTTATTCTTAGGCATATGGCTTCATGTTTGGTTTCCCTTGATGTTGTTGCAATGAACCATGGCATTATCCAGGTGTTTTAAGGATTGCATCAAGATAGCCTCCCTCTAGTTCCCTCGACTCTAGATGGTGAAGGTACTGTGTCATGTCCTTCATCTTCCTTTTCAAATTCTTGTTTAATCGATGCTAGCATTTCTTTTTCTCATATATTTTTTACTTATCCTGTGGCTTCTAATGTATTATGCAAAGCAACCACCTCTTCCCTTACTTCAAAATTTTCCTCTTATTCAGTCCTTGCTATCTACCCATTTTCTCTTTCCCCGAGAAACTTGTCTTCCTCGTCCTCATATTCCTCTTTCATTCCCTCTGAGAGTCATGTCTCTGACAATGTTCTATACAATCTCCATTCTCTATTGGTGGTACCCTAAAGGGGGGGGCAGTTCTTGGGGTTTGGGGAAACTTTCTCTTTCTATTGTGGAGGGTCAGAGTCGTGGGTGTAACCTTCAATTGCAAAGGAAAAATCCAGAGTCGACCTTGCCATTGGTAAACAAATTTCAATTTGTGGGGCCCTTATAGAAATCCTAGCCCCTACTGCATCGTCTTAATAAAAATTATGTCCTTCAACTGCAGGGGACTAGCTTGTCCCTCTAAAAAACAATCTCTTTAAAATCTTGTTGAAATTAATTTGTTGGATATCATCTTCCTTCAAGAAACATTGGGAATAGTTGAGTCAATTTCTTCTTGTCTTGAAGGAATCCTAAAGGGCTAGTCCTTTTCGATAGTGGATGCTTTCATTTGTTCAAGGGGATGTGTTGTGGGTTGGACCCCTCAATATGTCCTTGTTTCAAATGTTTGGAGTTTGGAGTCGATAATGGGAATTGAGATTTCTCCTTTGGTGTTGGGTCATTTTATTGCTTTCATCAACATTTATGGGCTCTCTCAAAACCGTTCTGAATTTTGGGAATTGAAATTCAATAAATCTTTCTTTCATCAGAACAATGTAATAGTCAGAACAATGTAATAGTTGGTGGAAATTTAAACTTTTCTATGGGCCCTTCTGAATCACTAGGTCCTTAGGCCAAACCAAACCCTTAGGTGGCTTTCTTCAGAAGTAGGATTTTTCAAAATTTATTGGTGGATGTAGAATCAATAAAGCTTTCTCCCACCTGTAAGAATAATCATTCCGGTGATTATTGGATTGTTAAGAGAATTGACAGGTTCCTTACTGCTGAAGATTTTGTTGACTCCCTTCCTCTAGTCAGGAAATGGATTAGTGAGGGAGGCATTTTAGACCACTACTCCATATTTCTAGAAATCAAAGGGTTCCCTCAGAAACCTGCTTGCCCTTTTAAATTGAAATTAGACTGGTTAAATGATGAGGAGTTCATCTACTTAGTTAAGTCTTCTTAGATCCCCTTCGCCCCCTCATTGAATGCTTCAGTTGCAACTCAGTTCGAAGCTATCCTAAAAAGGACCAAATTCAAAATTAAGGAGTGGGAAAAGAAAAAGAAAATGTTAGAGGCTCAAGAGCCTGAAGTGATAAAAAAAGAGTTGGAAGTTATTTCTTCCTATAACGGGAAATAATTTTCTTCTTGGGAATCAAGTGCCAATCATAGATCCCTGGAAAGCAAAAGAATTAGACTCTTAAAATCAAGCGAGGAGGAGTGGTGTTTAAAAAGCAAATAAATTTGGTTAAAAAGTGGAGATTAGAATATGTTTTTTTTTTTTTGGCAAAGAGCATAAAGGTCATTAATACTATTTGGAGCATACATGATGATCAAGGATCCGAGATCTCTTCTTTCAATGGTTTGGAAAAATTTGGAAAATAATTTTTTAAAGGTCAACATAAATCCCCTCAGGTATCTTCAATTGTGGAATTCATCCAAATTGGTTATTTCTTCCCAAGAATGGTTAAATTATGAGGAGGTTTCTGTAGAGGAGCTTAAATCAGTACTAGAAAATTTTCAGAGAGGCAAAATTCCCAAGCCAGATGGCTGGGGTGTAGAATTCTTCCTAGAGCTCTTTGAATTACTGGACAAGAGTTGGTTGTTGTTATTGAGGAGTCAAGGAAGGAGGGTTAAATATATCATGCTTTCAACTGTACTTTTATAGTTCTCATACCCAAATCCAATCACCCTCTTTCTTCCTCTATCTTTTGACCTATCTCCCTTTGTAATTTTATATACAAAGTTATTGCAAACATAATTTTTGTCAGACTTAAGCCTCTTATCTCCATATACATTTCCCCTGAACAATTTGCTTTCGTTGAAGGCAAAAAAATTCATGAGGCCATTAGTGTGGCTTAGGAAGGCTCACACAACAACAAAACTCAAAATCTGAAAGGGCCTATTATTAAAATTGATTTATTCAAAGCATATGATTAGGTAAATTGGATTCATATTAGGCTTTTTCTTACTAATATGAGCTTTTTCCTTGACTTCATAAATTGGGCTATGTCATGTATTATGTCTGTTTCTTTCGCACTATTGATCAATGGTTCAACCTCTTCTAATACTCAAAGAGACCCGCGTCAAGGATTCCCCGTCTCTCCTCTTATTTTTTTGCTAGTGGTGGAGGGTTTGAGACAACTTCTCTGTGATGCAAAGAGATGACGGGATTTCCATAGTGTGCTTATTTCCCAAAACATGGATATTACGCATATGTTATTTGTTGATGATATCCTTATATTCTATGGTGGTGATGTCAAGGACGCATCAATGTTGGTGGATTTATTGTCTCTATTTGGGCCGGCCACTGGCATGTCTATAGATGTTAAAAAATTGTCAATCTCACATCATGATATTTCTAAGATGGAGATATATTACATGTCCCATTTGCTTTCATACATCTCTAGGCCGTTGGAGCAAGGCTTACAATATGTGGTTTTTTCAGTTGAATCCCAAAGCTTGTTGTAAAGAAGATTGAGCCTGATTGGTTGTTAAAGTGGATGAACAGATAAATCGATGGAGTCACATATTTATTCCCCGTGCAAGGTGCCTGATTCTTATTAAATTAATTCTTGAGGCCATTCTGATTTATTGGCCCGCCCTGGTTTGGATCCCAAGGTGTATTTTGGAAAAAATTAAGAGATTTTCTCTTTTTTCTTTGTTCCACGCAAAATGAAAAAGGGACCTTGCCATGGGTTAGATGGCACTGTGTTGGCAGACAAAAAGCTCTTAGCAGTTGGGGTCTAAAGAATTTATTTCATTTCTCAAAATCTCTGGTTGCAAAGTGTGGTTTTAGTTTATTTCTATAGATAGTCTTTGGACTTATGTGGTCAAGCATAGATATATCACTTCATTCCCTCTTGAATATTAGCTTTGGAGGCCAGACAAACCACGATCAAATATTTCCATTATCTAGCGAGATATTCTTAATTCTTTTGAAATTATTGGAAATGGGCTTGCTTGGAAGGTTGGAGGGGGCGATAAGGTTCGTCTTGGTCTTGACCCTTGGCCTGGTAGAAATATTTGTCACATGCTCCCCCCCCCCCCCCCCCCCCCCCCCAACAATTAAGAGTTTGGCTTAGGGAGAGTGATTTTTGTATGTTAACTCATATAACCAATCCAAACCTCTCTTCTTTATGGCATCAAGGTTGGCTTTCTACAGAAGATTTGGGTATCGAGGTGAAATATAAGGTATGTTGGAAAGATTATATTCAAGCTCTTATTGATAGTCATATTCATTTGATAGATAGATCAAATGAACTAATTTGGTGTATCTCCCCTGTTGGTATCTACAGACTTAAATTGGGCTTTGTTTTGCATGTTGCTGACAGATTGAACGTTGAGGAGAAATGGTGGTGGAAGGTTGTTTGGAAATCTAATTGTCCTCCTAAATAAAAAATATTTATGTGGTGTCTCATGATGAAAAATATTCCTACCTGGGAATTCCTCCAACCAAGGTTCATGAATGGTCTTGGATGGTGTTCTCTTTGCTAAAACAATGAGGAAAGTTTCCTTCGTGTTTTCATGTCCTTTCTTTCAAAGAAATTGGTAGCTTTGTGGAACTACTCTAGGACAGTCAATTTATTGGACTAGTGTTGATGTGGGGGGCATGGCATATGTGGCATCCCAATCCCATCTATCGTCCTTTCAAATCCCTCCCTCTAATTATATGTTGGGGTTTCTGGTTAGCTAGAAACAAGGCGATTTTCATGGATAAGGTTTTGGTCCCTTCTCACACTACTAATGAGGTGTTGGCTATCTTAAGCCATTTCCCCTAGGAAAAGGACTTCGCTTCCCCCAGAGTGATTATTCTATAAAGTATTGAATTTTCAAATTCGTGGGGTTATTTCGATGATGCCTCCATTTACAATGGACAATAGTGCAGTGGTGGTTTTATTTTATTTCTCTCCTCTTCCCATTACTTCAAAGTTAATATGGGACTGGGCCTGGGATCAAATAATAGAGTGGAACTCCTTGCCTGTGAAAATTTGCTCATGTTCACAAAAGAGAAGGGGTGCTCGCTTATACACATCTTTGGGGACTCAAAATTGTCCATTAATTGGCTCAATTGAATTATTTCCTCTAAGAACATTTACTTTAGTCCTATTATTAAGGAGATTATTCATATTCTTTATTATTATACTTCTTTCTCTTGTTCACACATTTATAGCGAAAGGAACATTGATGCAAACTGCTTATCTAAGGATGGCATTCATAAGAAAAAATATTTTGGGGTCATAGTGAAGCTAGTCTATGATCAATTTGTGGAGTCTTTTCATCACCTTTATTGGGAGCAATTTTTTATTCTTTTACTTCTTTCTCTTGTTCACACATTTACAGGGAAAGGAACATTGATGCAAACTACTTATTTAAGGATGGGCTTCATATGGAAAATTATTTTTGGGTCATAGTGGAGCAAGTCTATGATCAGTCCGTGGAGTATTATCATCACCTTTATAGGTAGCAATTTTTTATTTAAACATATGATGGTTTTCGTATCTTTGGACCTGATATTTTTTACTATTTCAGCTTGACAATTTTCATTCCTTTACATGGTTTTTTGTCTACAGTCAGTTAGAACTTCACTTAGATTCCAATTTTTGACAACAACCATTCTAGTATGGAATATCAATTTTTTAAATTGTTATGTGTGGTATATACATGATTTTTATGGATGTTCTTTGTTTGTTAGAACTTACATAGTCACCTCATATGTACAAATTGTTGTTATGTTTTTCTCTATTTTTGTACTTCTTCCTATTATTGGAAATGTATTTATACACCTCGGCTTCTAGGTGAAATGTTAGTACCCTTTGATAAGCTTTCCTTTTTGCAACTATGTTCTTTTCTTCATGAACACACTCCTAAAGTGTATATACAAAATGTAATCTTCATGATTTGATTATGAATGTAATTATGCATCTTTTTCTTCAAAAAAAAGATACCTAATATATATCTTAATATTAACAATTATTGTTATATTCCTCTGATGGGGTGATCGATACGGGAAATATCGGGGGAACAATTTTTTCATCCCACCAGCTACAAGAGGCGAAAGACGTGGCATTGTCACCCCCCCATGATTTCACACCACACATTCAATCAATATCAAGTTTAATGGGCAATTAATTCGCCTTCATTTTGGTAGTCTTATCTCTCTGGCTTGCTTTAATGTTGGATCTCTCTTGCCATTTGCAGGGATTTCGGTTAATTAACTCCTCCCGTACTTGACTGCCTAATGATGTAAGTGAGAAAGGTCTCACATAGCACATTGGTTATATCTGGAGGTGGAAAATTATCGTGGCATGCAAATTCATCACATAACACACAAAGATGGTGGATTATGGTTTGCAAGTAGAATTTCATTGTGCACCTTGGTTTATTGTGACAAGGACCAACTTGGAACCATTGGCTTGGATTTAGGCATTTCAATGCGGTAAGGGTGATTAATTTGTTGTTTCAATATTTTTTCTTCATCATGCCTTGTCCCTTCTAGCGGTGTCGCTAGAATTTCTTGCTGGTTCTATGGTGATACGTCAATTTCCATGGTTTCTCTAGGCCTCTCCCATTGTATTGATCCCATATTCATCTAATTTTAATCCTAGTCTTCTTTTTTTAGCTCCTCCTAATCATTGACCTCCATTTCTCCTTTGGTTCACCAATTCAACATTTGTTCTATTATGCATCCTCTTCTCTTGTGCTCCTCTCCCCTCCACCCTTTCCTTGCTGGTTATTAACTCTTAGTCACCCCTTCTCTGTGGTCACACAAAGATTCACATTTTAGTGGCTGCTACGTTGAGATGAGGAGCCCAAATTAAATGAGGTGCAACCTATTATTGCTAGCCCAGAGGTTCCAGAGACCAACAATGAGCACAAAGTTTGGTTGCTTGATTTACAGAATTCACTCCATCGAGTATCCAGGAAGAAATTGCCCAAATAGAGTGAGATAGTGGATGAATGTCATTGCATGATAAACCCTGAGGTTCTTACAAGGGTAGTGGACTAGGTATTAGACACAGGTCGCTTCCGGGTTTCTCGTAACCACTACATGCACACAATAGATCTTTATTGACCTCTAAAATTATTACTAGGCAAAGTACTACTAGTGGATAGGAACACAACAAGGGAGGAGATTCCCCTCCAACTAGATGAATTGCAAATGCTAGTATGCAAAGTGGAAAACTGACTCGGATAATTGAAGCCAACTCAGCCTACCCCATCATCCAAGTTGTCCTCCTGGAGGTAACAGGGAGCCCATCCCTGTTGAAGCCTTGAATTTTGATAAATCTTGAATGGTTCATATGTCATGTGGTTTTTTACTTCCTAGTCCTACTTTATTTTCTAAAGGATAGCCTTAGAGGCCATGTATTTCACACAAAATTTGTAGAGTTTTTTTTTTACTTTCAGTTTGTGAAATTGAAATTATGTGCTTTGCTTGCTTTTTCAATGCATTTGGATGTACAATTGTAATTTCAAGGAATAGAATTTTACTTTACAAAAAATTAAAAAAAGCAATTATTATTAGTTTCAAAATAATGGTTATATGTGCATGTGTGTGTGTGTTATTCAATGTATGATACTCATGTCTAGGTGAGCCTGTTATCTTTCAAGTAGAAATTACTCCCAAGGAACAAGCATGTAAATCTTGGTGGGATTGGAACTTGAGTAGGAAGGATAAGATTGACTCCTCCCTACTGTTGACCTAGATTGTCATTGATGTCAATATGGCAATATTCTGGATGAGTAAACAATCATGTGAAGCCAAGCAGAGCAGATCCATGAAGAAATAGGAGCAAGAAGCCAAGGAGCAAAGCCATCAGGGAAGCCATCAGAAGAGGAACACATCAGAGGAGTATTGCAGAATATCAGAGCAGAGAATATCGAAAGTCACAGGAGCTATCAAGAGAATCATAACGGAAGAGTTCATCGGAAACAAGTTATCGGAAGCCATCATGAAGCCAAAGCGTAAGAGGAAGAGGTCATTGGAAGCAAAGAGGTCATTAATTGTTGTGTGCAGGCAAAATTTGGCGAAACACAAAGAGGAGAAGAAGAGACAGAGGAATCATAATGGGTCCTTGAATCTGGTTGAATAATTAGAGTGAAGCTCAGAGAGAATCAACGATGTATGAATTCGCAGAAGGCAGGCTCAGAGAGAGTTGAGTAGCGGAAAAGTGAAAGGCCGAAACCCTAAAGAAAACCCGAAACCACAGGAAAAACACTGAAGAAATGAATCAAAGTCAAAGTGAGGAGACAAATGAATATTGAACGCATAGGAACCATTGGATCTTGGAGATCAACGAATGAGATTGCTTGTAATGAGCAGCCAGGATTAAGTCGCATAGCGTAAAGTCAAAGAAATGAATGACGAAGATTAATTTAAGTACTAGCGGATGAGGAAATCGAAGGAGTTGTCGCAGCCGTCGATGGTAGAAGATCTACAGTCATTAGGCACTAAATAGCTCGGGCGTTAGTCAAAGAGAAAGGCGGGTTTATAAGCAGAAATGGTTTATCGGGTTGAGAATAAGCGGTAAGTGGTAATAGGAGGGAGTCACCTGATTCCATTAAGCAATTGACACGTCACACGTCAGAGGAGAGAGGAAACCGCTTTATAGGGCAGGTAATCCTCGTGCATGTATCTCACCCGATATTGTTGTCGAGCGCTAGTTCAAATGCAGTGTTGATCGACGACGAAGGATCAACGGATGGTTTTTGGGTTGATCGAGTTAAGTCGGGACCGTTAGATCTGGGGAGAAGAGATCTACGACGCAACAAGCTTTCGATGGATTGTGTTGTTCAGACTGAGTGGTGATCGTTGGATCTAATATAGAAGAAAACGATAGTGCGGAACGAGGCGCTGATTAAAAAGAGAAAATTCAATATGGGACCTCTCTGTTGACAGAGGAAGCCATGGACCAGGAAGCCGAAGAATCAAGCAAGCATAGATGGACGAGCGAGCGCAGAGGAAGCTAAAGCGACCAGAGGAGGGAAGCCAAAAGGTCGAGTGAGTGTTGAGGAAGCCGCAGGTCGAGCGAGCGTTGAGGAAGCCGAAGGTCGAGCGAGCGTTGAGGAAGCTGAAGCTCAAGCGAGCAAGGAGGAAGCCAAAGGTCGGCCTATCAGGCTTATATAACAGAGAAAAAAAAGTGGTTGTGGCTGGCGAACTGTAAGAAAAAAAAGGAAGCCGAAGTTCTGGCAGAAGTGGAAGGAATAGGAGGACAGAAGTAAGTCACAGGTCCAGCAGGGTTGGGAGCAGAGAGTTACAACCAAACAAATCCAGATAGTTTATAGCAGAGGGTTGGAGCCCTTGAGGTTGGTGCCTCAGAACTGAAGGGATTTGTGTCCTAGGAGTTGGTGCTCCTATATTCAAGGTTGGTGCCTTGATAAGACAGAGTTGGTGCTCTGGAGGTTGGAGCCTCACAAAGAGTCCAAGTTGGTTCTTGGCAACTGATTGAAACCATATATATATATATATATATATATATATATATATATATATATATATATATATATCGTAGTTCATTTATTGCAAAGATCAAATTAATAAAAGCATCTATTCCTGTTATCTATTTCTGTGTTCCAAATATAAATTTTTTTAACTGATAAAAATAATAATTGAAAAGAAATATTGATTCACCCCCCCCCCCCCTCAGTATTTCCAACAATTGGTATCAGAGCGGGCTTGTTCATATCAGCCTAACATCTTGAAGAATGATTCTTGGTCATGATGAGAAATCAAGAAGTGTCAGGAAGACCTCCTCTGTTCGATGGCAAAAATTTTGGTTTCTGGAAAAAGAGAATGTCCTACTACTTAATATCCCTTGAACCTGAAGTTTGGCATTCAGTCTTAAATGAGTACATAGCTCCTTCCACTCTTCCAACAGATCAAGACAAGAGGAAAGTCTACGTTGCAAATGCAATAGCCTTAAACTCCATCACTAGTTGAATCATTGATTCTGAAATTACAAGTCATGAATTGTAACTCTACCAAAGAAGTATGGGATAAGCTAATTGGCTTATACGACGATGACTCCAAAGTCAAGAAAGCAAAGCTTCAAAATCATAGAAGGAAATTTGAAAGTCTGAAAATGGATAATGAAGAAGATATTACATCATACTTTCTCCAAGTAGCTGAAGTGGTCAACTCTCTTAAAGGATTGGAAGAAAACATTGAAGAAAGAACCATTGTTCAAAAGGTCTTAAGATCTCTCCTAGACAGATTTGACTCCAAAGTAAGTGTCATAGAAGAAATGAAGGATCTAGATACTGTCAAGATGGATGAACTCCATGGAATCCGCATTGCCTATGAGATGAGAAAAGGTTGCCCAAGTTCCAAAGATGCAGCATTCAAGGCCTCAAAATCAAAAAAAGGGAAAGAAAGGAATGTCAGTAGTGATGACTCCGATGTTGAATTCAAATTGGTGCAATTTGTACGAAGGTTGAAGAAAGGATCTAAGCTAAAAGGTAAATACCCTCTTATTTGTTTCAAATGTGGAAAAATAGGTCATTATGCTGCAAAATGTCCTTATAAGCATGATAGTGATGATGAAGAAAATTCTAAAAGGATGGTATACAAAAATAAAGAGTTCAATAAGAATAATTTCCTCTCTAAGCAAGATGAGTCTGATGAAGATGAATTTGTAGTCATCAAAAAGAAATCAACTAACCAGTTCCCTCACCACAAAGGAGGAAATGAAGAATCAAATGAAGAAAATGACCATGCTGGAAGCCAAGAAGTATTATTCATGGCATTCACAAATGATGATGACTCAGGACTAGATGGAAATGTAGATGAATTGTTAATAAGTGCCATTGAAGAAAATGAGAAATTACGGAATAAAATCATTTCTCTCAAGGTAGAAAATGAGGAAACAAAAATAAGGGAAGATCTCTTGAAAAATAAGCTAAAAGAAAAGAAGAAGCTTGCGAAGAACGTGAATCCGAAATAGTATATCTAAGGAAGGAATTGGAGCAAGTTAAAAAGGGTTGGAAAATCTCTCAAATACTTGACGCTATCCTAAATAATCAAAAACCTCAACATGACAAATCTGGAATAGGTTATAAAGGAGAATCATCAAGTACTAATAATAATGCAAAAAGTTATGCCGACGTACTTTCCAGCAACCCAAAAGAAGAAAGGTTATTTCATTAAAGGCTCATCCCAGATCCAAAGAATGAAGAGAGAGTAACTCCAAGGAAGAATGTTGATTCGAATCATGGATGTTACAACAGATACAAAACAGTATTTCATCAAAGGCCCATCTCAAATCCAAAGAATGAAGTGGGAGTAACTCCAAGGAAGAATTTTGATTCAAATCATGGCTATTACAACAAGTACAAAACTATCTTATTTGGGCATTGTTTCCATTGTAAAAATATTTGGTCATCAAGCTAGACATTGCATGGTTCATAAGAATGACACACCAAAATTGAAGGATCAAATAAACAAACCATATGGCCCCAAAGGGCAAGAAAAAATCAAGACCTACAATTCTTTTGATCCCTTGGCCAAATTTGATCTTATTTGCTCATTATGTAATAATAATGGACACAATGAACAAAATTGCCCACTCAAAAGAGGAAAATCAAGAAGTGAGAATCCCAACACGGATAAATGTGGCCTAGCTCTATGTGCTCAAAATAATGAAAATCATTGGTTTGTGGATAGTGGGTGCTCCAGACACATGACAGGGGACAAAAGGAAGTTTGTTTCATTGAACAAAAGGAAGGAAATGTATCATTTGGAAGTGGATCTGCCAAAATTGCTAGAAAAGGAACTGTTTCTCTTATTAATGGAAAAGGAAAATCTCAAAATGATTTTCTAGTAAACGGGCTCAAACACAACCTCTTGAGTGTTAGCCAAATCTGTGACCAAGGACATAATGTTGTCTTTAGCACCAAAGACTATGAAATAAGGAACTCTTCCTAAGGGGAACTTGTGGAAAAAGGGGTTAGAACACCAGACAACATCTACATTCTAAACAACATTCAAGAATATAAATGCTACTTAAGTCAAAAAGATGAAAGTTTGTTGTGGCACAAGCGACTTGGACATACAAGCTTCGATAACTTGATCAATATCAGCAAGATTAAAGTAGTACAATACATTCCAAAGTTATTCAAACCAAATCAAGGAATATGTGGTCCATGTCAACATGGAAAGAAAACCAAAACCAGCCACAAGACCAAGGAGTTTTCTACATCAAAGCCTTTGGAGATCATCCATGCTGATTTATGTGGACAAACTAGAACTCTGGCACTCTAAGGAGAAAGGTACTTTGCTTTATTTGTTGATGACTATACTAGAATGATGTGGATATATTTTATAAAATATAAATCCGAAGCATTTGAGTGTTTTAAGAATCTTAAAGCTCTTGTAGAAAATGAAAAGGACTCAAATATTAAGTGCCTCATAACAGATAGAGGGGGAGAATTCACATCAAAATAATTTAAGGAATTCTGTGAAATACATGGAATTAAAAGAGAACTCTCTGCTGCCATAACACCCAAGCAAAATGGGGTAGTTGAAAGAAGAAATCGAACAATTCAAGAAATGGCAAGAACAATGTTAATAGCAGCTGACTTGCAACCAAAATTCTGGAGAGAAGCAGTCGGGACAACTGTCTATACCTTGAATCAAACTCAATTAAGACCAAATAATGAAAATACTCCTTATGAATTATGGAAAGGAAGACCTGCTTCAGTAAAATACTTCAAGATTTTTGGAAGCCAGTGATTCATAAAAATCAATGATGGCTCACCAGGAAAATTTGATTCACGGGTTGACGAAGGGATCTTTCCTGGATATTCTATAAGAAGCAAAGCCTACAAATGCTACAATAACCGACTATAGAAAATAGTGGAAAGCATTGATGTAAAATTTGATGAAGACCTTCTAGAAAAATAAATTGAAGAACATGAAGTTGATCCTCTCATTGAAGAAGACGAACCTGAAAAAGAAGAAAAAGACCAAGGAAAAACCAAGGAAAAAGAACCATCTCAAACCCCTTCAAAGATGAAATTTCTCCAAAAATATCACCCAGAAGAGCAGATTATTGGCAATATGGATGATGGGATGCAAACCCGAAGAAGGATGACTAGTACACCAAAGAAGAATGGTGTTGCCCTTCTATCCATGATAGAACCAGAAACATTTACTCAAGCAAGGATCCTCATTGGGTAAAAGCCATGGAAGAAGAAATGTCTAAAATTGAGAAGAATGAGACATGGGAGCTGGTACCTCGTCCAAAGGACAAAAACATAATAGGAACCAAATGGGTATTCAAAAATGAAATGAATGAAGATGGACAAATCATCAGAAATAAGGCAAGGCTTGTTTGTAAAGGATATTCACAAATTGAAGGAATTGACTTTGAAGAAGCATTTGAACTAGTAGCTCGTGTGGAAGCTATCAGGATGTTCTTGGCATTTGCTTGTTCAAAAGGATTCAAAATCTATCAAATGGACGTAAAATCATCATTTCTGAATGGGGAACTCAAGGAAGAAGTCTACATGGAGCAACCAGAAGGGTTTAATTTAACATAAGGAAAATACTTTGTTTGAGTGTTGAAAAAGGCATTATATGGGTTGAAACAAGCTCATAGAGCTTGGTACGCAAGATTGGATCACTATCTACAACAACAAGGCTTCAAGAAGGGGGTGGCGGGAAGTAATCTCTACATAATACGGATGAGGATAAGTTACTAGTCACGCTTGTTTATGTTGATGATTTGATTTTTGCTAGTAATAATGATGAGATGAGCCATGAGTTTTCTCAAAACATGTCAAAAGAGTTCGAGATGTCAATGATAGGAGAGTTATCTCACTTCCTTGGACTACAAGTATCTCAAACCACGGCAGGCATGTTTATATCTCAAGCCAAATATCTTAAAGACATGCTTAAAAGATATGGAATGGAAGACTGTGCACCCATGAGCACACCTATGACCACAAGTTGCAAATTGAGCAAAAATGATGACTCCCCTCCGGTAGATGCAACTCATTATAGGTCAATAATTGGAGCCCTTATGTACTTAACTGCTATGAGACTTGACATTATGCAAGCAGTAGGAATGGTGGGAAGATTTCAATTAACTCCTAAACAATCCCATTTGTTGGTTGTAAAAAGAATTCTCAGATACCTGAAAGGAACTCCTGATTTTAGTCTCGAGGGTACCCTAAGAGCTCGACTCTTACTTTGACTGCATACACCGATGCTAATTGGGTCGAAAGTGTCGATGATAGGAAAATTACTAGTGGAAATGCATTCTTCCTGGGAGATTGTTAAGTATCTTGGCTCAGCAAAAAATAGACATCCATATCACTATCTACGGCTGAAGCGAGTATATAGCTGCCGCAGATTGTTGTACTCAAATACTATGGATGAAAGAAGCTCTAAAAGATGTCAACACAGGTACAAATTAACCAATTACCATCTATTGTGATAACACAAGTGCGATCAGCCTCAGCAAAAATCCAGTGAAGCACTCAAAGACCAAACATATACCAATCAAGTATCATTTCCTTCGACAACAAGTAGCTGAACAAAACATCATATTGGAATATATCAATACTAAGGAGCAGATAGCTGATATTTTCACAAAACCTCTTCCTCGAGAAGCATTTGAACATCTTCGTCAAAAGATGGGGGTTATCTCTTTAGCATCACTTAAGTTGATTCATAAAGATGTTGCAAGACAGGGGGAGCAGTTCGACAGGGGGAGTCCTTGTGTGCTCCTTTGCCACTGATGTCAAAGGGGGAGAGAAGAAGAATATTGCCATCAATGACAAAGGGGGAGATTGCTGACCTAGATTTTCATTGATGTCAATATGACAATATTCTGGATGATCAAACAATCATGTGAAGCCAAGCAGAGCAGATCCATGAAGAAACAAGAGCAAGAACCCAAGGAGAAAAGCCATCAGAAGAGGAACACATCAGAGGAGTATTGCAAAATATCATAGCAGAGAATATCGGAAGTCACAGGAGCTATCAAGAGAAGCATATCGAAAGAGTTCATCGGAAACAGGTTATTGGAAGCCATCATGAAGCCAAAGCATAAGAGGAAGAGGTCATTGGAAGCAAAGAGGTCATTAGCTGTTGTGTGCAGAAAGAATTCAGCGAAACATAGAGAGGAGAAGAAGAGACATAGGAATCATAATGGGTCCTTGAATCTGGTTGAAGAATCAGAGTGAAGCTCAGAGAGAATTAGTGATGTATGAATTCGCAGAAGGCAGGCTCAAAGAGAGTTGAGCAGCGTAAAAGTGAAAGGCCGAAACCCTGAAGAAAACCCAAAACCACAGGAAAAACACTGAAGAAATGAATCAAAGTCAAAGTGAGGAGATAGATGAAGATTGAACGCACAAGAACCGTTGGATCTTGGAGATCAACAGACGAGACTGTTTGTAATGAGCAGACATGATTAAGTCATGCAGCATAAAGTCAAAGAAATGAACGAAGGAGATTAATTTAAGTATTAGCGGATGAGAAAATCGAAGGAGCCGTCGCAGCCATCAATGGTAGAAGATCTACAGTCATTGGGCACTAAATAGCTCGGGCGTTAGTCAAAGAGAAAGGTGGGTTTATAAGCGGAAATGGTTTATCGGTTGAGAATAAGCTGTAAGTTGTAATATGAGGGAGTCACCCGATTCCATTAAGCAATTGACTCGTCTCACGTTGGAGGAGAGAGGAAACTGCTTTATAGGGCGGGTAATGTTGGAAATAATACTGAGAGGGGGGGGTGAATCAGTATTATCAGATCAGTAAAAACTTTACAAATTTCATACTCAGAAACATATACGCTACTTCAGTTAAGTGAACCCGCGTGTACACGCTACTATGTCTAAGGCAACTAGCGTATATCTAGAAATCTTATGATTCAGTTAGCTTATCTTCAGTAAATGCATCAGAACATTATTAACCATTTTAACAGTAAACAGGTGCAGTATAACAGAACAAATCATCACACAAAAGCCACACACATGAACACCATGATATAAGGTGGAAACCCAATGTGGGTGAAAACCACCTGCTGCAATTTGTTTCTATCTTCCTTTAATAAGAAACTTCTTTTACAATGTACTGGTGCAGTCCTTTACCAGCACGCAGGCTACAACCTGCAGAGGGCTACAACCCTCATAGCTCTTGTACTAGCCGATCCATTTACTAGTACGTAGGTGCCTGCCTACAGAATGCTCCAACCTTTACTCGTTTTCTAGCTGCTCCTGGAAGGGAGCTACAACCCCCTGGCTCTTGTACTGACTGATATGTTTACCAGTACGTAGGTGTCGACCTACGATCTTCCCGGGACCACATTTCATACATTTTCATACTGGATCCATGGAACAACCACCATTGTAGTACAACCTGCATCATCAATCTCTGAATCACCCAATACTGAATCACTGAAACCCTGTCAACAAAAACCAGACTACATAACAACAACCAGATCCAACTCCATCTTCAAATATCATACTTCACATTGTATACGCTACTTCGACGAACCCAACCTGCGTGTATACGCTCTTTTACCAAAACCAACCCGCGTACAAATCTGCAAATTCTAACTTATAACTCCGCAGCTATATCAGACATCAAAACATACCCAGATCATAACAATAAACATGCGTCAATAGATCTAGTCTATCCACAGTCATACCATATGAAGATAATCATTCCAAGCCTTGAGATCTCGTTCCATCATTCATCATCCTCCACATGAGTGAAACCTTGGTTCAGATCACCAACCTATAACCAGCATTTGGATCTCACACTTCCTCAGATCTTCATCACTCATACTCTCTCCCTCACATCTGGCCTAATGATCTTCTCCTTATATAGGCTTAGGCCCTTCACAATACCACGGTCCAAAACCATAGTAACACAATACCATCAACTTCAAAACTAGGGATCAACACGTCCGTCGAGACACCATGGTCCAAAACCATAGGCACAACTTCCAAGGACTAACCGCCACTGACCAAAGGTAAGTTTTCCACATGTACGCGCTTTTAGTGAAGCCAACCTGCGTGTACACGCTGATTTTCCTTAATGAACCTGCGTATATCTCTTTCTTGTCCTGCTGTATTGAGATCTGTCCTCTGATCAAGTTGCCATCACTTGTACCTGTCTCTGAGTGAGTTGCCATCAAGGACAACACTTGTATCATAATGCCAACAATCTCCCCCTTTGGACTTGATGGCAACCACCAAACCAAGTCACTCTCCCCCTTTGACATCAAGGGCAAAGGGCGGACCAAGATATTCTCCTTTTTGGTATACCTTCTGTTGTCCATACTCCCCCTGAGTACCTGCTGAAATCTCCAAATGTGCTCCCCCTTTGTGTATGCCAAAGTGTACCAATCTATCCATCCTGCTCTTGCTGAATTGTGCTGTTCATGCTCCCCTTGACTGTAGGCAAGATCTGCAAAAGATGTTCTTCATAGAAGACCTTCCTATCACCAAAAGACTCAATACATACATTCATCACCCAACCTAGTGGGGATATACCAATATTGACTCGTCCACCTAACCATGTGGAGATACATTAAGAGTTTACTCATGATAAGACACGAACATTGCATTATTCATCCCAGGCATAGTGGGGAAACCAATCATAGGCCGTTACATGACCTTGACATCATAAAAGAGATATCACAAAAGAGATACATGACATAGTGATGAAATATCTAGACCAAGACTTATGAAAGCCACCAGTAGCATCATGATCTGTACCATAAGCATCAGCCTGCAATACCATTCCTTTGATCAAACAGCGAGATGTATCATTTAGCTTCATAGACTTTATCAACAACTTCTAACCATAATGCCAACAATGCATTATTTGAAGTATATGCTCCCCCTGAGCCTGTGCCATCTGTAGTTAGATCTGATCATGCATACATCAGTAATAAGCATCAAGAAATCATCATCATTAAGTTAGGATTAAAACATTTCTAACATCTTACAAGTATCAAGACATTTCCAGACATCCTCAGCAGACTGTAATTGTTAACCAATAGAGCAAATACTGGACTGAATCATATCAGACCCCTTTTCTGAGCCTATGCCCACTGCTTTTCTTCAGACTGACCTATACGCTCTTTTGCAGTGTGAAACTCGCATGTATACGCGGCTTCCCTTCATTAAACTTGTGTATGAGAATTAGAACACTGAAGTTTTACACCTTCAGCTCCCCCTGAGTCTGTTATGTCTGTGTTGTGCTGAGTACACTGTGTTGTGCCACATCTTTCTGACTGAGCTTCCTTCTTCTTCCATATCTTCAAGCATGTTGATGATTTCTTCTTATCATGAGCTTTGTTCCCGCAATCTTTTGCTTTATGTCCAAACTTGTTACATGCATAACATCTTACATGTTTCATATTCCTCCTATAGCAATCAACATCTTTGTGACCAAACATATTGCAAGAAAAGCAATATCCATTAAAGTACCTTGAATGTGATGATCTTTCTGCATGATGGTCTTGAAACCTTCTTCTTCTACATATGGCTGCAACATGTCCAAGATTATGATATACATAGCATTCAACATTGTTCATGGGAGGAGTAAAAGATTTTCTTTGAGGAGTCTCTTTCCTTGATTGGAGTTGTCCTTTCATCTCCTTGTTGAGCCTTTCAGATTTTGCATTAGAGATTCTTGTCTTACTTTGTGAACCAGATTCATCTTCAATAGACTCATGAAAACCAAGACATTTTTTAATAGCAGGGGACCTTTGACTACTAAGAATATCATCCAAGATTTTAGTACTATCTTGAAATCGTAATAGTTTATCTTTTTCTTCTAATTTACTTTTCAAGATTTTTACCTCAACTTGATGTTGTTCTTCTTTTTCCAGACATTGCTTCTTCAAGGTCTCTTCAGCTTTCCTTCCTTCATCCAGCTGATGCCTTAGTTTGAGGATCTCGTTTTCTTGCTCTTTATTCAGCGCTAGCAGCATTTGTCGAATTCTGGAGGCACATTCCAACTGATCTTCTAATCTGATGATTTCTTCTTTGAGGGCATTCTCCTTTTTGCTAGGTAGATCTTGCTGATCTATGATTTGATCTGATGCTTCATTTGCTTGTCCATCTTCAATCTGAGGTGATTCAGGATCTGAATTCTTGCTTCCACTCAACGGCAGGTTGTCATTGTTCCTTTGAGCTGTTTTCTTCTTCTGACGCGCTTTCTTCCCCATTGTTCTACGAATCTCCTTCAAGCGATCAAGCTTCTCTGAAGGACCTGCTCTGATACCAATTGTTGGAAATAATACTGAGAGGGGGGGGGGGGGTGAATCAGTATTATCAGATCAGTGAAACCTTTACAAATTTCATACTCAGAAACATATACGCTACTTCAGTTAAGTGAACCCGCGTGTACACGCTACTGTGTCTAAGGCAACTAGCGTATATCCAGAAATCTTATGATTCAGTTAGCTTATCTTCAGTAAATGCATCAGAACATTATTAACCATTTTAACAGTAAACAGGTACAGTATAACAGAACAGATCATCACACAAAAGCCACACACATGAACACCATGATATAAGGTGGAAATCCAATGTGGGTGAAAACCACCTGCTGCAATTTGTTTCTATCTTCCTTTAATAAGAAACTTCTTTTACAATGTACTGGTGCAGTCCTTTACCAGCACGCAGGCTACAACTTGCAGAGGGCTACAACCCTCATAGCTCTTGTACTAGCCGATCCATTTACTAGTACGTAGGTGCCTGCCTACAGAATGCTCCAACCTTTACTCGTTTTCCAGCTGCTCCTGGAAGGGAGCTACAACCCCCTGGCTCTTGTACTGGCTGATATGTTTACCAGTACGTAGGTGCCGGCCTACGATCTTCCCGGGACCACGTTTCATACATTTTCATACTGGATCCATGGAACAATCACCATTGTAGTACAACTTGCATCATCAATCTCTGAATCACCCAATACTGAATCACTGAAACCCTGTCAACAACAACCAAACTACATAACAACAACCAGATCCAACTCCATCTTCAAATATCATACTTCACATTGTATACGCTACTTCGACGAACCCAACCTGCGTGTATACGCTCTTTTACCAAAACCAACCCGCGTACAGATCTGCAAATTCTAACTTATAACTCCGCAGCTATATCAGACGTAAAAACATACCAGATCATAACAATAAACATGCGTCAATAGATCTAGTCTATCCACAGTCATACCATATGAAGATAATCATTCCAAGCCTTGAGATCTCGTTCCATCATTCATCATCCTCCACATGAGTGAAACCTTGGTTCAGATCACCAACCTATAACCAGCATTTTGATCTCACACTTCCTCAGATCTTCATCACTCATACTCTCTCCCTCACATCTGGCCTAATGATCTTCTCCTTATATAGGCTTAGGCCCTTCACAATACCACGGTCCAAAACCATACTAACACAATACCATCAACTTCAAAACTAGGGATCAACACGTCTGTCGAGACACCATGGTCCAAAACCATAGGCACAACTTCCAAGGACTAACCGCCACGGACCAAAGGTAAGGTTTCCACATGTACGCGCTTTTAGTGAAGCCAACCTGCGTGTACACGCTGATTTTCCTTAACGAACCTACGTATATCTCTTTCTTGTCCTGCTGTACTGAGATCTGTCCTCTGATCAAGTTGCCATCACTTGTACCTGTCTTTGAGTGAGTTGCCATCAAGGACAACACGTGTATCATAATGCCAACAGGTAATCCTTGTGCATGTAGCTCACCCAATATCGTTGTCGAGTGTTGGATCAAATGCGGTGTTGATCGACAACGAAGGATCAACGGATGGTTTTTGGGTTGATCGAGTTAAGGCGGGACCGTTAGATTTGGAGAGATGAGATATATGACGCAGCAAGCTTCCGATGGATTGTATTGATTGGACCGAGTGGTGACCGTTGGATATAATACAGAAGAAATCAACGTTGCCGAACGAGGCGATGATTAAAAAGCAAAAAGTCAATGTGGGACCTCTCTGTTGACAGAGGAAGCCATGGACCCGGAAGCTGAAGAATCAAGCGAGTGTAGATGGACGAGCGAGCGCAGAGGAAGCTGAAGCGACCAAAGGAGGGAAGCCAAAAGGTCGAGCGAGTGTTAAGGAAGTCGAAGGTCGAGCGAGCGTTGAGGAAGCCGAAGCTCAAGTGAGCAAGGAGGAAGCCAAAGGTCAGCATATCAGGCTTATATAACAGAGAAAAAAAAGTGGTTGTGGCTGGCGAACTATAAGAAAAAAAAGGAAGCCGAAGTTCTAGCAGAAGTGGAAGGAACAGGAGGACAGAAGTAAGTCATAGGTCCAGCAGGGTTGGGAGCAGAGAGTTACAACCAAACAGATCAAGATAGTTTATAGTACAGGTTTGGAGCCCTTGAGGTTGGTGCCTCAAAATTGAAAGGATTTGCGTCCTGGGAGTTGGTGCCCCTAAATTCAAGGTTGGTGCCTTGACAAGACATAGTTGGTGCTTTGGAGGTTGGAGCCTCACAAAGAGTCCAAGTTGGTGCTTGGCAACTGATTGAAACCATATATATATATATATATATATATATATAGTACTTGATTTATTGCAAAGATCACATTAATAAAAGCATCTATTCTTGTTATCTATTTCTGTGTTCCAAATATAAATGTTTTTAACTGATAAAAATAATAATTGAAAAGAAATATTGATTCACCCCCCCCCTCAGTATTTCCAACAATTGGTATCAGAGCGGGCTTCTTCATATCAGCCTAACAGCTTGAAGAAGGATTCTTAGTCATGATGAGAAATCAAGAAGTGTTAGGAAGACCTCCTCTGTTCGATGGCACAAATTTTGGTTTCTGGAAAAAGAGAATGTCTTACTACTTAATGTCCCTTGCACCTGAAGTTTTGAATTCGGTCTTAAATGAGTACATAGCTCCTTCCACTCTTCCAATAGATCAAGACGAGAGGAAAGTCTACATTGCAAATGCAAAAGCCTTAAACTACATCACTAGTGGAATCACTGATTCTGAAATTACAAGTCATGAATTTTAACTCTGCCAAAGAAGTATGGGATAAGCTAATTGGCTTATACGACAGGGACTCCAAAGTCAAGAAGGAAAAGATTCAAACTCATAGAAGGCAATTTGAAAGTCTAAAAATGGAGGATGAAGAAGATATTGCATCATACTTTCTCTGAGTCGCTGAAGTGGTCAACTCTTTTAAAGGATTGGAAGAAAACATTGAAGAAAGCACTATTGTTCAAAAGGTTTTAAGATCTCTCCCAGACAGATTTGACTCCAAAGTAAGTGTCATAGAAGAAATGAAGGATCTAGATACTCTCAATATGGATGAACTTCATGGAATCCTCATTTCCTATGAGATGAGAAAAGGTTGCCCAAGTTCCAAAGATGCAGCATTCAAGGCCTCAAAATCAAAAAAGGGGAAAGAAAGGAATGTCAGTATTGATGACTCTGATGTTGAATCCGAATTGGTGCAATTTCTACGAAGGCTGAAGAAAGGATATAAGCTAAAAGGTAAATACCCTCTTATTTGTTCAATAGGTCATTATGCTGCAATATGTCCTCATAAGCATGATAGTGATGATAAAGAAAATTCTAAAAGGATGGTATACAAAAAGAAAGGGTTCAATAAGAAGAATTTCCTCTCTAAGCAAAATGAGTCTGATGAAGATGAATTTGTAGTCATCAAAAAGAAATCAACTATTCAGTTCCCTCACCACAAAGGAGGTAATGAAGAATCAGATGAAGAAAATGACCATGTTGGAAGCCAGGAAGTATTATTCATGGCATTCACAAATGATGATGACTCAGGGCTAGATGGAAATGTAGATGAATTTTTAATAAGTTCCATCGAAGAAAATGAGAAATTACGGAATAAAATCTTTCTCTCAAGGTAGAAAACGAGGAAACAAAAAGAAGGGAAGATCTTCTGAAAAATAAGCTAAAATAAAAAGAAGAAGCTTGCGAAGAACGTGAATCCGAAATAGTATCTCTGAGGAAGGAATTGGAGCAAGTTAAAAAGGGTTGGAAAAGCTCTCAAATACACTATTCTAAATAATCAAAAACCTCAACATGACAAATCTGGAATAGGTTTTAAAGGAGAATCATCAAGTACTAAGAATAATGCGAAAAGCTATGCTGACGTACTTTCCAAGAACCCAAAAGAAGAAAGATTATTTCATCAAAGGCTCATCCCAGATCCAAAGAATGAAGAGAGAGTAACTCCAAGGAAGAATTTTGATTCGAATCATGGATGTTACAACAGATACAAAACAGTATTTCGTCAAAGGCCCATCTCAAATACAAAGAATGAAGCGAGAGTAACTCCAATGAAGAATGTTGATTCAAATCATGGCTATTACAACAGCTATAAAACTATCTTTTTTGGGCATTGTTTCCATTGTAAAAATTTTGGTCATCAAGCTAGACATTGCATGGCTCGTAAGAATGACACACCAAAACTGAAGGATCAAATAAACAAACCATATGGCCCCAAAGGGCAAGGACAAATCAAGACATACAATTCTTTTGATCCCTTGGCCAAATTTGATCTTATTTGCTCATTATGTAATAATAATGGACACAATGAACAAAATTGCCCACCCAAAAGAGGAAAAGCAAGAAGTGGGAATCCCAACACGGATAAATGTGGCCTAGCTCTATGTGCTCAAAATAATGAAAGTTATTGGTTTGTGGATAGTGGGTGCTCCAGACACATGACAGGGGACAAAAGGAAGTTTGTCTCATTGAACAAAAAGGAAGGAAATATATCCTTTGGAGGTGGATCTGCCAAAATTGCTGGAAAAGGAACTGTTACTCTTATTAATGGAAAAGGAAAAGCTCAAAATGCTTTGCTAGTAAACGGGCTCAAACACAACCTCCTGAGTGTTCGCTAGATCTGTGACCAAGGACATAATGTTTTCTTTAGCACCAAACACTGTGAAATAAGGAACTCTTCCTCGGGGGAACTTGTGGAAAAAGGGGTTAGAACACCAAACAACATTTACATTCTAAACAAGATTCAAGAAGATAAATGCTACTTAAGTCAAATACATGAAATTTGGTTGTGGCAAAAGCGACTTAGACATACAAGCTTTGATAACTTGATCAATATCAGCAAGATTAAAGCAGTACGAGACATTCAAAAGTTATTCAAACCAAATCAAGGATTATGTGGTCCCTGTCAACATTGAAAGCAAACCAGAATCAGCGACAAGACCAAGGACTTTTCTACATCAAAGCCTTTGAAGATCATCCATGCTGATTTATGTGGACCAACTAGAACTCCGGCACTCCAAGGAGAAAGGTACTTTACTTTATTTGTTGATGACTATACTAGAATGATGTGGATATATTTTATAAAATATAAGTCTAAATCCTTTGAGTGCTTTAAGAATCTTAAAGCTCTTATAGAAAATGAAAAGGACTCAAAGATTAAGTTCCTTAGAACAGATAGAGGGGGAGAATTCACATCAAAAGAATTTAATGAATTCTGTAAAATACATGGAATTAAAAGAGAACTCTCTGCTGCCATAACACCCAAGCAAAATGGGGTAGTTGAAAGAAGAAACCAAACAATTCAAGAAATGGCAAGAACAATGTTAATAGCAGCTGACTTGCAGCCAAAATTCTGGAGAGAAGCAGTCGGGATAGCTGTCTATACCTTGAATCGAACTCAATTAAGACCAAATAATGAAAAGAATCCTTATGAATTATGGAAAGGAAGACCTGCTTCAGTAAAATACTTCAAGATTTTGTAAGCAAGTGCTTCATAAAAATCAATGATGGCTTACCAGGAAAATTTGATTCACGGGTTGACGAAGGGATCTTTCTTGGATATTCTATAAGAAGCAAAGCCTATAAGTGCTACAATAATCAACTACGGAAAATAGTGGAAAGCATTGATGTAAAAATTGATGAAGACCTTCCAGAAAAATAAATTGAAGAAAATGAAGTTGATCTCTCATTGAAGAAGAAGAACTTGAAAAAGACCAAGAAAAAACCAAGGAAAAAGAACCATCTCAAACCCCTTCAAAGATGAAATTTCTCCAAAAATATCACCCAGAAGAGCAGATTATTGGCCATATGGATGAAGGGATGCAAACCCGAAGAAGGATGACTAGTACACCAAAGAAGAATGATGTTTCTCTTCTATCCATGATAGAACCAGAAACATTTACTCAAGAAAGTAAGGATCATCATTGGGTAAAAGCCATGGAAGAAGAAATGTCTCAAATTGAGAAGAATGAGACATGGGAGCTAGTACCTCATCCAAAGGACAAAAACATATTAGGAACCAAATGGGTATTCAAAAATAAAATGAATGAAGATGGAAAAATCATCAGAAACAAGGCAAGGCTTGTTTGTAAAGGCTATTCACAATTTGAAGGAATTGACTTTGAAGAAACACTTGCACCAGTAGCTCATGTGGAAGCTATCAAGATGTTCTTGGCATTGGCTTGCTCAAAAGGATTCAAAATCTATCAAATGGATGTAAAATCAGAATTTCTGAATGGGGAACTCAAGGAAGAAGTCTACATGGAGCAACTGGAAGGGTTTAATCTAACAGAAGGAAAAGACTTTGTTTGTAAGTTGAAAAAGGAATTATATGGGTTGAAACAAGCTCCTAGATCTTGGTATGCAAGATTGGATCACTATCTACAACAACAAGGCTTCAAGAAGGGGGGGGCAGGAAGTAATCCCTACATAAATACGGATGAGGATAAGTTACTAGTCACACTTGTTTATGTTGATGATCTGATTTTTGCTAGTAATAATGATGAGATGAGCCATGAGTTTTCTCAAAATATGTCAAAAGAGTTCGAGATGTCAATGATAGGAGAGTTATCTCACTTCCTTGGACTACAAGTATCTCAAACCACGGTAGGCATGTTTATATCTCAAGCCAAATATCTTAAAGGCATGCTTAAAATATATGGAATGGAAGACTGTGCACCCATGAGCACACCTATGACCAAAGTTGCAAATTGAGCAAAAATGATGACTCCCCTCCGGTAGATGCAACTCATTATAGGTCAATAATTGGAGCCATTTTGTACTTAACTGCTACGAGACCTGACATTATGCAAGCAGTAGGAATGGTGGGAAGATTTCAATCAGCTCCTAAAAAATCCCATTTGTTGGTTGTAAAAAGAATTCTCAGATACGAGAAAGGAACTCTTGATTTTGGTCTCTGGTACCCTAAGAGATTAACTCTTACTTTGACTGCATACACCGATGTTGATTGGGCCGGAAGTGTCGATGATCGCAAAAGTACTAGTGGAAATACATTATTCATGGGAGACTGTTTAGTATCTTCGCTCAACAAAAAATAGACATCCATATCACTATCTATAGTTGAAGCCGAGTATATAGCTGCCGCAGATTGTTGTACTCAAATACTATGGATGAAATAAGCTCTAAAAGATGTCAACACAAGTACAAATTAACCAATTACCATATATTGTGATAACACAAATGCGATCAACCTCAGAAAAATCCAGTGATGCACTCAAAGACCAAACATATACCAATCAAGTATCATTTCCTTCGTGAACAAGTAGCTGAACAAAACATCATCTTGGAATATATCAATACTAAGGAGCAGATATCTGATATTTTCACAAAACCTCTTCCTCGAGAATCATTTGAACATCTTTGTCAAAATATGGGGGTTATCTCTTTAGCATCACTTAAGTTGATTCATAAAGGTGTTGCAGGATAGGGGGAGCAGTTCGACAGGGGGAGTCCATGTGCACTGCTTTTCCATTGATGTCAAAGGGGGGGAGAAGAAGAATATTGCCATCAATGACAAAGGGGGAGATTGTTGACCTATATTGTCATTGATGTCAATATGGCAATATTATGGATGAGTAAACAATGATGTGAAGCCAAGCAGAGCGGATCCATGAAGAAACAGGAGCAAGAAGCCAAGGAGCAAAGCCATCAGGGAAGCCATCAGAAGAGGAACACATCAGAGGAGTATTCCAGAATATCAGAGTAGAGAATATCGGAAGTCACAGGAGCTATCAAGAGAAGCATATCAAAAGAGTTCATCGGAAACAGGTTATCGGAAGCCATCATGAAGCCAAAGCGTAAGAGGAAGAGGTCATTGGAAGCAAAGAGGTCATTAGTTGTTGTGTGCAAGAAAAATTCAGCGAAACATAGAGAGGAGAAGAAGAGACAGAGGAATCATAATGGGTCCTTGAATCTGGTTGAAGAATCAGAGTGAAGCTCAGAGAGAATCAACAATTTATGAATTCGCAGAAGGCAGGCTCAGAGAGAGTTGAGCAGCAGAAAAGTGAAAGGCTGAAACCCTGAAGAAAACCCGAAACCATAGGAAAAACACTGAAGAAATGAATCAAAGTCAAAATGAGGAGACAGATGAAGATTGAACGCACAGGAACTGTTGGATCTTGGAGATCAACGGATGAGATTGTTTGTAATGAGCGGCCAGGATTAAGTCATGTAGTGTAGAGTCAAAGAAATGAACGACAAAGATTAATTTAAGTATTAGTGGATGAGGAAATCGGAGGAGTTGTTGCAGCCATCGATGGTAGAAGATCTACAGTCATCGAGCGTTAAATAGCTCGGGCGTTAGTCAAAGAGAAAGGTGGGTTTATAAGCGGAAATGGTTTATCGGGTTGAGAATAAGCGATAGGTGGTAATAGGAGGGAGTCACCCGATTCCATTAACCAATTGACACGTCACACATCGGAGGAGAGAGGAAACCGCTGTATCGGGCAGGTAATCCTCGTGCATGTAGCTCACTCGATATCGTTGTCGAGCATTAGATCAAATGCGGTGTTGATCGATGGCGAAGGATCAATGGACGGTTTTTGGGTTGATCGGGTTAAGTCAAGACCGTTAGATTTGGAGAGAAGAGATATACGATGCAGCAAGCTTCCAATGGATTGTGTTGATCGAACCGAGTGGTGATCGTCAGATCTAATACAGAAGAAATCGACGGTGCGGAACGAGGCGCTGATTAAAAACAAAAAGTCAATGTGGGACCTCTCTGTTGATAGAGGAAGCCATGGACCGGGAAGCCGAAGAATCAAGCGAGCATAGATGGATGAGCAAGCGCAGAGGAAGCTAAAACGACTGGAGGAGGAAAGCCAAAAGGTCGAGTGAGTGTTGAGGAAGCCAAAGGTCGAGCAAGTGTTGAGGAAGCCGAAGCTCAAGCGAGCAAGGAGGAAGCCAAAGGTCAGCATATCAAACTTATATAACAGAGAAAAAAAAAGTGGTTGTGGCTGGCGAACTGTAAGAAAAAAAGGAAACCAAAGTTCTGGCAGAAGTGGAAGGAACAGGAGGACAGAAGTAAGTCATAGGTCCAACAGGGTTGGGAGTAGAGAGTTACAACCAAACAGATCCAGATAGTTTACAGTAGAGGGTTGGAGCCCTTGAGGTTGGTGCCTCAGAACTGAAAGGATAGGTGTCCTGGGAGTTGGTGTTCCTAAATTCAAGGTTGGTGCCTCGACAAGACAAAGTTGGTGCTCTAGAGGTTGGAGCCTCACAAAGAGTCCAAGTTGGTGCTTGGCAATTGTTTGAACCACATATATATATATATATATATATATATATATATATATATATATATATATATATATATATAGTACTTGATTTATTAAAGATCACATTAATAAAATCATATATTCCTATTATTTATTTATGTGTTCCAAATATAAATGTTTTAACTGATAAAAATAATAATTGAAAGGAAATTACTGATTCACCCTCTCTTAGTGTTTCCAACACCTACCACCGGAGCTACACCCACTTGACCAAAAAATTAGATTAATAATAATATTATTATATTTCTAAATAGTGTTATCTTTTATAGGACTTTATTTACATATATTTAAAATTTTATCCATAATGCAATCCATTATTAAAAATCAAAACATAGTATATTGAAATATGTGTACACTAATTAATTTTGAAAAATAATTGTAAAACAAGTTAAATGTATATATAGTTATTTCAATAAAGACATTTTTGGTGTAAGAATAATATAAAAGAGTGACATTCTTTAAATCAATTTTGACTTAAATATCAAAACATTTTGGGCATTGAATTTTTGAATATTTCATATAATTTTCTAATACTTTAAAAATATATCTAAATAAAATAATCATGTATTTCATTTATTAAAAAATTAATATAAATATGTAAGAGTAATAGCTAGTCGCTAGTTTTTACTTTTTAGATTCTAATTTTACATTTAGAAACACAAAAGCTATGTCATTATTTCTTCACATAATTATAGCAATTACAATTTTTTATAAAGGGTAAAAATAAGCATGTCCTTGAATGTAGTGAATTACGCCAAGAAGAATTGGTATTACTAAAACATGGCATTCGCAGCTTCGCAATGACACCTTTGAAGGTTAACTTCTATAGAAGATTGTTGGGAAAAACACTGAGAGGGGGGTTGAATTGGTATCTTCAAATCAATAAAATTTTCATTTCATATTCAGATTTCTATACATGACTTTACTGAAAGGAACCCACGTGTATGCGATTGTTCTTAAGACAACTAGCGTACATCTAGTAAACTTATGATTCAGTTAATTTATCATATGTTGGTCTTCAACCAATGCATTGGCACTTTATTAAACATTAGATAAATAGTAACCATGTGTTGTAAGAACAAAATAAACCATCACATATAAGCAACACACATGAACACCAAGATTTAAGGTGGAAACCCAATGTGGGAAAAAATCACCTGTTGTTGTCTTCTCCGTTTTCTTATAAAGAAAAAGCTTTTTACAATCTTGTACTAGTGCAAACTCATACCAGTACGCAAGCACCCACCTACAAAAGGCTACAACCTTCGCTCGTTCTGCAGCTTCTACTGGAAGGGAGCTCCAACCCCCTTATCTAATTACCAGCTACTACTGGCAAGAAGCTTCGACTTCCTCACTAAAGGCTCCAACCCTCAGCAACATCCATGGACCACGTTTCATGAATTTTCACATTGGATCCACTTGCTACAACACATCACAACTTGTAGGCCACGTTTCATCAAATTTTCAGATTGGACCCATTATCAACAATTAAGCTCAATATCAATAATCAAAATGTAACACATCATTGTAACATACTCATCAATCTCTGACACAACTGAATCAACCAATTGCTGAAACCCAATCATCAATTTCTGACACAATTGAATCAACCAATCATTAAAACCCAATCATCAATCTTTGACACATCTCAATCAACCAATCACTGAAACCCAATCATCAATCTCTGACACAATTAGATCAACCAATCACTAAAAACCCAATCAACTGACACTTAATCAAAACTCAACTAATCATCTAGAACAGTCAGATCACTGTAACCAGTATACATAACTGAGCCCAGAATATTTCATCAACACACAAAATCAATTGCAACCCTAATCATTCAAATGCCAAAATGTATACGCTACTTCACTTAAGGAAACTCGCATGTATATGCACTTTTCTGTAGAGAAACCCGCGTATAGTTTTTCATATACTGAAAACTTGACCACTACAATTTTGAAAAAGAACACTGAATCATACTCAGATCTACTGTAGCACTCTGAACCAATCACAAAACTATCTCTGATCTTCAATTACAATCAATAGGTAATCTTAACATTCTTCAATCAATCCATAACCACGTTCATCTTCATCATTCAAACATTATCACTTAACCCAGATCAACATGAGGACATCATTGACATATAATAGAGAAGCAACAACACTGATGAGGTTGAGCAATCATTTATGTACAAAAATCCTTACTTTATATACGCGACTTTGAAGAGGCAAACCCGCGTGTATACGCACTTTTCTTGAGACCAACCAACATATAGATCTGCAAATTGTTGACCTAAAATTGCGCAGCTCTTCAGGACTTCAAAAAGACCCAGATCATAATATTCAAAGATAAAAACATGCGTCAATACTTAGATCTAGTAAATCCATGAGCGGATCATACAATGAAAAGTCATTTCAGGTCTCATGATCCTGATCCATCATTGTGTTCATTAGTGCATAATTATTTTAGATCTATTGGATCTCATCCATCATCAAACTCTCAGGGGCATACTTGGTTTAAATCAAGAAAAGCATCAAAAACCCATAACATGCATATTTACTTTTGATCTAACTCTTCATAATATTTCCATCACTTTCACACTCTCCACACTTTGATCTTCACCACCTTATATTGTTTAGCATTTTTCAATACCACGGGTCAAAACTACACAAGTGTCGGGGGTAATATTTGACGGGATCAATATCCGTTGTCGCGCTTATTACTATGGGCCAATACCATGGTAAGGACCCATAGTATTTAGAATATCATGGTGCAAAAACCATACGCTACTTTTCTTCATTGAACTCACGTGCATACGTGACTTGGCTTAACATAACCCACGTATAGTTCTTAAACTTCCAACCTTATCATTGCTTTGAACTGCCATGCATTCTGTCACATCCTGTTTATACCTTTAACAAGTATATTTTCATCAAGAGAAAACTTATGAAGTAGGATTCCATTCATCAAATAGGTTATCATCAAGGACAACTCATCAGGTAGGTTTCCATCAAGGAAAACACGTAATTCATAATGCCAACAATCTCCTCGTATCAATCTTTCGATTCTGATCTGTAAACCTTTGACCCATCATTCTATATTATGTTCCATCATTCTGTCACCTTTGAATTGACATGTGGATTCATCTATATATCATATATTTTTTTTGTTACACATGAGTTGCCATCAATGACAACACATGCATCATAATTCCAACAATCTCCCCATTTGGACTTGATGACAAACACTTTGGTGTTTGGTCACCACAACATGTAAATAACACCAAGCTTTTCAAAACATCAAGATACTCTCCAAACAACAAGCTAATCTCCCCCTTTGACATCAAGGGAAAAGGGTTGTCTAATGTTAAATGAAGACTTCCATATCTGTACTGCTGAATATGAATATTGACCATGCTCCCCCTGAGCACATGCTGAATTCTTTGATCATGCTCCTCTGAGCACATGCCGAAATCTCTGACGGGTGTACAATCAAGTACATGACTCTATGACTGATTGAACTTGTCATATCACCAAAAACTTACATCAATCACCCAACCAAGTGGGGAGACATATTTGACATCATTATTACATCAACTTCCCAAACACAGTGGGGTTTCAAATTTCATCGTAAGTCCAAAAGGACTTGACCACAACAGTCCATACATGGCTGAATTTTACAATGACTACATCATAGGTCTTTACATGACCTTTACATCAAATGATATACATGAAATGTATAACAAAGACCAACGACTTAAACATGATCATGATAGTTATCAACAACTATCATACACCATATATGATTTGCACCATAAGCATCTATCAACAACATTAAGAACAACAACCTATATATGTTTATCATCAATTCACAAGATAAGACAATGTAACTTTAATATCATCAACCTGTGACTAAGTATGCCCAATATAGATATCAACTCATCCTCTTGACCTTATCAAGATCAACTTGCTCCCTTTCCTTAGTAAAAAAAGCCTTATGTTTATAAAAAACATAGCCTTCCATGAATCAACTAAACATATGCCATATCTCCAAGCAGTGATACAAAACCATTCACATCATATCATATACATGTGAAGGCACCATAGTCATCTTCCATGATAAACAACACAAGCCTTTCAACATAAATTCAAATAGGAAGAGGTATTCATCATTCCTTATCATTATCATAATGCGACTAGGTAAGCCATGTATCTAGATAGCCATGTCTTCATGAAACCTACATATCACCATTTTCTTGGACAATTCTCTTCATACAAGAGGATCTTTTATACCAACATCATTTACCAATATGAAACATAAGTAATCATATGTGTATCTAGCATAGCGATAGCAGTATGTATCTAGCTTCTCATCAATCTGAAAAGCAAACCATGAGCTCACAGTCATTTGTCAAATTGCCTTGATACCATCAAGAGTAACAATCCTCAAACAATATACCATGTGAGAGCCAAGAACTATAGGAATCCTCATTCATAACTAAACCATATGAAATTTATGAATCTTTGAAGGCAAGATGACAACAACATAAAATAAATGAGTGACACTTATCATCATCAAATAATGAAGTTGTGTACTCAAGATTTGTTCTTCTCCTTGAACTTATGAAGACCACCATGTAAGCAACATAACTATATGCATCATCAAAATAATCATCCATAAATCTGATCAAAAGCATCAAAAAAACTATGTGGCTCAATCAATATAAGTATCATCTGTGATTTCGTCATAGACAACCCATGACCATAGCATAGTATGATGCATCATTTAAACACTTCAACAGCATAAGCATCATCATCATTGATAAGCATCATTACATACCAAAGACTTCTAAAGCAAACATAATGTCAACAATGAATTATTAGAAGCATAGCAAATGCTCCCCCTAAACATGTGCTAATTGTTCATTGTCAGATATGATCATTTCATATATCAGTAAGAATCATCAAGGCATCATCATCAACTAGTTATACATCAATATATCAACAACTTATGAGGGCCAAAAGGACTTATAAATAGCATCAACAAACTGTAATCATCAACCATCAAAATAGAAAAGACAATTGATCATTCACTGAACCATATCAGATCCTTTTCTTGAGTTTGTCCCACTATTACTTCATCAAACCAAAGTATACACGACTGTGCAGTTTAGAACTCACGTATACACACGACTTGTCTTTATAAAATCCGCGTATGGAAAGTGGAATACTGAAATTTCACACTTTCAGCTCCCCCTGAGTCTGTTCCGACTGTATGTGGTCCTAGAACTTTTGTTGAAACATCAGTTCCAAGAATACCATTACCATAATGGTTCTTCATGAGAGACTCCATTTTACTCTTGTCTCCAGTCATGTAATGAGAACATTCACTATCTATGTACCATTCATCTTCATCTTCGAATGAGCAGAGAGCAAGACCACACCTTATTTGATCTTCCTTTTCTCGCTTATTGGTGGATCCATCTTTTTCAGATTTTCTGATATCAATGTTCTTATTTGGTGGCTTACCATATTATCTACGATGATCCATAGACTTGTTCCAACATTCGTTTACTACATGCCCGAACTTGTTACAAACATAACATCTTATATGTTTCATATTCCTTCTATAGCAATCAATGGCTTTGTGACCAAACATATTGCAATAAAAACAATATCTCTTAAAGTACCTGGAAGCTGATGATCTTTCTGTGAAATGATTATTAGCTTGAAACATTATACTTCTGCACCTAGCTGCAAAATGTCGAAAATTATGACATATAGAACATTCAACATTATTGATCAGAGGAAAGAATCGATTAATACTTCTATAGTTAGGAGTAAATGATTTCCTTTGAATACTTTCTTTCCTTGGTTGTTGATGGGGTTGACTTATTATCTTCTTGTTGAGAATTTCAAATCGTATTCCTTGCCTCAGTTTGTGAGCTAGATTGACCTTTAACAATTTCATGAAAACCAAGACCAAATTTGATGGTAGGGGACCTATATCTACTAAGAATATTATCCAAAATATTAGTACTATCTTGAAATCATAAAAGTTTATCATTTTCTTCTAATTTACCTTATAGGATATTTACCTCAACCTGATATTGCTTTTCCCTTTCTAGATACTACTTTTCATGATTTCTTCAATTTTTCTTCCTTCTTCCACTTGTTGTTTTAATTTGAGAATCTCATTTTCTTGTTCTTCAAATGCTTGAAGTAGTTCTTCATTCTTCTTATTTGATTTTTCAAGATCTTCTTTTAGAGAGACAACATCAGCTTCAAGACCTTCACAGTAATTGGTTCTTTCTTTAATTTCCTTGGTTGTTGTATCATTTTCATTCACTTGATTCCTCAATGATGTTACTTCATCCTGCAGCCTTTGACATTGATCTTCTTTTTCCTTGTACTGCTTCCTTATTTTGTTTCCTTCCTCCAACTGATTTTTTAACCTGGTAACGTCTTCTTTGTAGGTGCATTCCCTTTTATCAAATAGATCTTGTTGATCTCTAATTTTATCTATGAGCCTTTTAACTTCTACTTCTATTAGATTTCTTTCACTTTCACCCATAAGAACAAATTCAGTTGTTTCACTGTCATATTCATTATCTTCAATATTGCAAGAACAGAGAAAGGTATCACCAGAGGACCAAAAATCAATACCTGCTAACTATTTTGCTTGTTCATCTTCATTCTGAGGTGATTTTGAATTTGAATATTTGCTTCCACCTAATAGCCAATCGTCTTTAACATTATCATTGTCTCTTTGAGATGTATTCTTCTTTCGAGGTGCTTTCTTCTTTTTCTTCTTTTCCATTGTCTCGACGGATCTCCTTCAAGCGATCAATCTTCTGCCAAAGGACCCGCTATGATTCCAATTGTTGGGAAAAATACTAAGAGGGGGGTTGAATCAGTATTTTCAAATCAATAAATTTTTCATTTCATATTCATATTTCTATACGGGACTTTATTGAAAGGAACCCACGTGTGTACACGATTGTTCTTAAGACAACTAGCGTACATCTAGTAAATTTATGATTCAGCTAATTTATCATATGTTGGTCTTCAGCCAGTGCATCAGTATTTTATTAAACATTAGATAAACAGTAACCATGTGATGTAAGAAAAAAATAAACCATCACACGTAAGAAACACATATGAACACCAAGATTTAAGGTGGAAACCCAATGTGGGAAAAAACCACCTATTGTTGTCATCTTTGTCTTCTTATAAAGAAAAAAAATTTACAATCTTGTATTGGTGCAGATTCATACCAATACACAAGCACCCACCTGCAGAAGGCTACAACCTTTGCTTGTTATCTAGCTTCTACTGGAAGGGAGCTCCAACCCCCTGATCTGATTACCAGCTACTACTAGCAGGAAGCTTCGACTTTATCACTGAAGGCTCCAACCCTCAGCAACATCCATGGACAACGTTTCATGAATTTTCACATTGGATCCACATGCTACAACACATCATAACTTGTAGGCCACGTTTCATCAAATTTTTAGACTGGACCCATTATCAACACTTAATCTCAATATCAATAATCAAACTATAACTCATCATTGTAACACAATCATCAGTCTCTGACACAACTGAATCAACCAATTACTGAAACCAAATCATCAATTTCTGACACAACTGAATCAATCAATCACTAAAACCCAATCATCAATCTCTGACACATCTGAATCAACCAATCACTGAAACCCAATCATCAATCTCTGACACAACTAAATCAACCAATCACTAAAAACCCAATAAACTGACACTTAATCAAAACTCAACTAATCAACTAGAACAGTTAGATCATTGTAGCCAAAATACAAAACTGAACCCAGAATATTGCATCAACACACAGAATCAACTGCAACCCTTATCATTCAAATGCCAAAATGTATACGCTACTTCGATTAAGGAAACCCACATGTATTAGCGCTTTTCTCTAGAGAAACTCATGTACATATTTTAATATACTGAAAACTGAAAACTTGACCACTACCATTCTTAAAAATAACACTGAATCATACTCAGATCTACTGCAACACTCTGAAACAATCACAGAATTGTCTATGATCTTTAATCACAATCAACAGGTAGTCTTAACATTCTTCAATCAATCCATAACCACAGTAAACTTCATCATTAAGACATTATCACTTAACCCAGATCAACATGAGGACATCTTTGATAGACAACAGAGAAGCAGCAACACTGATCAAGTTGATTAGTCATTTATGTACAGAAACCCTTACTTTATATACGTTAATTTGAAGAGGCGAACCCACGTGTATACATGCTTTTTTCGAGACCAACCAGCGTATAGATCTGCAAATTTTTGACCTAAAATTGTGCAGCTCTTCAGGACTTCAGAAAGACCCGGATCATAATATTCAGAGATAAAAACATGTGTCAGTACTTAGATCTAGTCAATCCATGAGAAGATCATACAATGAAAAGTCATTTCAGGTCTCATGATCCTGATCCATCATTGTATTCATTAGTGCATAATTATTTCATATCTATTGGATCTCATCCATCATCAAACTCTCATGTGCATACTTGGTTTAGATCAAGAAAAGCATCAAAAACCCATAACATGCATATTTGATTGATCTAACTCTTCATAAGATTTCCATCACTTGCACACCCTCCACACTTTAATCTTCACCACCTTATATAGTTTATTCTTTTTCAATACCACGGGTCAAAAATACACTAGTGTCGGTGGTAATCTTTGACGGGATTATTATCCATTGTTGCGCTTATTACTATGGGCCAATACTAATGGTAAGGACGCCTGGTATTTAGAATACCATGGTGCAAAAACCATACGCTACTTTTCTTCACTAAACTCTCATGCATACCCAACTTGGCTTAACAGAACCCACGTATAGTTCTTGAACTTCCAACTTTATCATTCCTCTGAACTGATTTCTCTGAACTGCCATGAATTTTGTCACATCTGTAAACACATCTTGTTTATAACTTTAACAAATAGATTTTTATCAAGAGACAGCTTATCAAGTGGGATTCCATTCACCAAATAGGTTGTCATGAAGGACAACTCATAAGGTAGGTTGTCGTCAAGGACAACACCTAATTCATAATGCCAACAATCTCCCTGTATCAAACTTCTGATTATGATATGTAAACCTTTGACCCATCTTTCTGCTTTTCTATTCCATCATTTTTTCATCTCTGAACTGACCCGTGGATTCATCTAAATATCATATACTTGTTCTGTTACATGTGAGTTGCCATCAAGGACAACACATGCATCATAATGCCACCAAAGATGCAAAAACAAGAGATTTTTGAATGGAAGTATGGAGATGAAGGGGAATTTGACCTTTCACAATCACAAAACCATAGGTAAAAGATCCTTGATTAAATTTCTATATCAAAGATCCATTCAAAGTTGCTCTATTTTTTGTCAAACCATGGACATGTTTCCCAATGTTTTTGTTTTCTCACTTGGCACTTTCTTTCAAACTTTTCCTGTTGAATTCTTCAATACCTCTTTAGAGATAACAGTTTGATGAGCCATAAAGTGCAACGAGTGTTCATGATAGATAACAATGATGCTTTTAGGGGTAGTTTCGGATGTTATTTCTATCCAATAGTTGTTTGGACATCCCATAACAACGACTTTAAATATCTCTGGATGATTGTGCAAAATTGATTCAACTTCTATGGTGCTAACATTCTCACAACTAAATCTAATAATGTCTTTGAAGCGATCTTTCAACTCAATATAGCCATAAGGATGCATCACCCCAAAATCATCTATATAAAGCCACCCCATCAAGCATCCTTAAGTTGATTGCGCATTCTGAAATATTCTGGGATCCGATGGACATGGGCGAGGTCAATTATCCCTTTGGATCCCGGAATATTCTGGGAATCCTCAATTGACTTAAGCTCAGGGACCCATTAAAAGGTACAGTGGTGGCTTTACTCTCTTTTAGGTAACCATTCATCATTGTATTTTCCCAGGTCGTGGGCAGACGAAGTATTCTTCCATTAGGATGAACATTTTCCATTGTGATGATGAGAGCTTCTGAAAAAATGTGTGATCTTGTTGAGTGTTCAACATTTATTACATGCTAAATTTTTCCATTATTTTAGAATTTGTGACATTTATTCCATTAAGATGCATATGAGGCACCCCTTGTCTAGCCTTCAACCTGATATACTCCAACTTTGATAGAGAATCCCATTTAAGCTTCCATGCACACACTGGTGCTGGCCCCTAGGTTTTTGTGAGGTCATATGAATGAGTCACATTAAAACCAAACTTACCCATGGTGAGTAATATCGGGGAGGGTGGTGGTGCTCCACCAGTAACCACTTCAACAATCTTGTGGAGAGGGTTTCTATCATGTGGTTGGGCATTTGCAATTATGTGCAACACAACTGGTGCCCCACTTAAGTGGGTGATTTTATGCATAGAAAGTCACATTTATCATGGTCGTTGTAGTCACATTTATTAGACACAAGTTTGTGCAATCCTGTAGAAATGTCCCATGCAAAGTCTCCAGCCATGGCAATGAAATAGTGGCACTGCCCAAAGGTACACAAACATTGAAATCATTATGTGCATCAAAATAGAAGCAAGAGCATTAAGATAAACACCTTTATGACTGTATACAACACCCTTTGGATTACCCATGGTACTAGATGTATAGCTTTCCATTCATCTCCAAGCCACCTTATTTTGAAATATTTGTCTACCATGCTAAAAAACCTTTCATACCACATATCTAAATAATATCCTTTAGCAATTTCCTTCCCATCAATTTAGGAATTATGACCAGGAAAGGCATCCTTGACTTTTTTTAGAGAATATATTTCCACATATATAACTTCCAATAATTGGCAATCAACAAAAACTACCTTTGCCTCAGAATACATTGTGCAAGCATCATGGAGTATATTCATGCAACAAGGCACTACTGGTGCACCAAATTGTAACTCATACATTGTTGGAATGTTTGGAGCCACTGCTACAACCAATCTAATAAGTGTGAAAAAAATAAAAGATAGATTTGGCAATATCTTTAACCATGTTTTCTTTAGAAAAAGAACCATGAACCATGTTTTCCTTGGAAAAAGAACCATGGTTGTTAAAGCACTCATTGAAAACGACTTTGCATTATCTCATTCAAATCTCATTTATCTCAAGTCTTCTAAAACAAACAAAAATAAGAATTGATCTAGGTGATTCTCAATGTTCATCACGTGTATGCTTTTAACTAATGTAGATTCATTTTAATTTCTCATTTATTATCAAATTGCTTGAGTTGTAAAATTTATTTAAGAGTGTGAAATTTTAAAATTTGCACCTCCATAAATTTGATTCCTCTCACTACTTAATAAATCCCAATTAATATCCCCCAATCGAGGTGCGAGCTATATGACATTTCCATTATGATCGATTAATGAAGAGGGCCTTGGGGTACAAACCCACCACCCTTCACATGCTTGAGGCAGTTGGTGCGGTGGCTCTGTGCATGCATGGGGTTAATACTCCAACAGGAGGTGGCAGCGGTATTGAGTTTTGGTTCTGGCATTTGGTTAGGCGCTCCGAGAGAGAATTTGGTAAGTGTCCTGTTATTGATAGAGAAGTGTGGAAGGGTGGTGTCGAGCTCGGTGGAACGACGTGAATTCAGACAAGGTGGCGATAGTGTTCCCCCTGCGAGGGTAAAATGGTATGTCATTCATCATTCCATTCACTCTACGCAACAACTTATCTTCTTAATGGATTTGGGAATGCATGGTTTTGAACAGTTGGGGTTTGTGAGAAAGAGAGGCTCCATGCATGTGTTTTCCTGCTGTAACAAGTCCATCTGCCTAGCATGGTCTCTGTGTTTTTTCTGCTTAGATTCTTTTAGCCATGATGGGATTATATGGGGTTGTGGTCGACCCGTGGGACTTCCTGTTGGCTCGGCCTGGCATGGCTAGGATTGGGGGAAGGGTAGTTTACAATTTAACTCCTGGGTCTTGCCTTTTTCGAATTTTCTAGGGACAGGTCTAGACTTTTTCTTTGTTTGTTCTGGAGAAAATTTGTTTCTTTTGGAGCCGAATTGCTCCATGGCCTCTACCCTTGTGGGAGTCTTCTTGGGCATATATTGATGGCTCTGTGATGGCTCGAGTACTGGGTATGTTTTTATGGTATAAGCCCCGATATTTTCTCCTTACCTTTTTCTAATTGTTATGTTAATAGGCTCTAGGTTGTGGTAGTTGTATCGTTGTTTGGGTCGGTTGGTAAGGAAGGTATGTAATGGAAGAAAAGGGAGGAAGTCCCTTAGGATCTTTATCGGAAATTATGGTTTCATGCTTCTCCCTTGGCAGGTGTGTGGGGCAGTAGTGGCACCTGGAAGTTGGAAGCTTCTAGGCTTGGGCTACCATATGTACAAGAAATTTGACTTACCATCTCCTCCACTGAACATTGTAAGCACGCGACAATGGCTCGAATGACGACTGCAAAGGCTCGAAGCCCAGCCCCGAGGGGTCGTGGTAGAAGAACCAGGGGGACCGCAACAATAGGGCATCCTGGCTCCTCTAGGGGAAAATCAAGGGGTCGTAAACCAATTTCCAACATCATCAATGATGCGGCTACAACTTACCACGAAGACACAAGTGAGGAAATCCAGCAGTTGATCGAGGAATGGGAAGTTGACTTGAACTGTCAGGCTGGCTCGATGGAAATTAAGGTCGAGGGCTGGCGAGATATGGTGCTAGATCTAGGGCACACCCGTGGTCGCATCACCCAGTTCAAACAAACATTGTTCTTGTACTAGTCCATGAAGAGCATCCTAGGAAAGACTCTAGATTAGGTATCTGTGGGCATGACCGCAACGATGCAAGACTTTCGTAACTATAAACAGAAATTCCAGAAGCTCCAGTTTTAGATGCAAAAGCAGGATGGTCGCCTTCGTTGAATAGAAGAACACCTCCCTTGCATTCTCTCACAGAGAAAGCTCCCGGGATCTAATGCCAAGGACCTGGCTTCTGTGGAGTCTGCGTCAGCCGAGGGAGCAGAGTAGTCTGCTAGCTGGTTTTTCAGTTTCCTCTTTCTTTTTGTATGTGGGAAGCTTTTAATTTTCAGAACAATGATCATTTCGTTTCTAGGCATGTAATATTTAGGCAAGGAAAAGGTATTTAGACTTATCTAGCTTGGTTAGACAAACTTGGTTTCCCTCAACGCAAGTTGAGGCCACCTAACTATCTGTTTTGTGGATGTAACTTGCTTTTATATAAATGAAAATGGAAGGACCTACCAAACTTACAAAAAACAAAAAAAATCAACATTAATATATGTGTGTGTGTGTGTGTGTGTGTGTGTGTGTGGGCGCTAGACCCAAGTTAAGATGGATCTATGCTATGTATATATGTGTGTGTGTGTGTGTGTGCCTACCATGTGTGTGTTGAAGAATCTAGGGCAAATTAAGTTAATAAGATTCTTTTTGCCATGATAACTATTTGTGAGGTACTATTAATTTTTCTTATTAGCACATTCTTCACTTTAATATTAGAGTGTGTCTTCTTAGTTCATCAAATAGTTACCAAAAAAAAAGAGACAAGAACACAAGATGTTGGCTTTCTGCCAGGGCCAAAACTTCTCACCCTTTGAGAGGAAAACCACACAAAATTCTTCTTATAGAGATTCTAATTGAGAAATACCAAGACCATGACCCTTGACCTATTAGGCCACTCCAAGACCAAGGCACTAATCCTCTTCTTTGTCATTGTTGAGATCATCATCATCACTGCTGCTTCACTGAGGTCATCATTATTGTACCTTCACTGATATATTCATCATAACAACGAGATCATTACTGTTGCACCATAGCTACACCTTCACTGAGATCTTCATCTTGTAACTATATCTCCATTAGGATCATGACTATATCTATACCGAGATCATAATTGAATCTATGTTGAGATCATGACTGCATCTTAGAGGTATGTCGAGACAGAGTTTGTCACTGTGAGATCTCCTCATCACAAATATACCAAGATCATGACTGTGTTTTCTCCCTGCACCAAGATCTTCATCATCATAGATATGCCAAGATTGTCTAGTATGTCGAGACAGTGATTGTGTTCTCTTCATCATCATAGATATGCCGAGATTGTCTAGTATGTCAAGCCAGTAATTTTGTTCTCTTCATCATCATAGATATGTTGAGACTGTAAGGAGATAGGTCCAAGCAACATAACACAAAATATTAGAGATTTTTACAGTAATTACCCATTGTAATTACCACTGAAGTTGCAGAGGTATCCGAGATCTTGTACTCCACTGTAACCATATGAAAATTACAGATGAATCTGAGTTCTCCACCTTCCTATAATGCGAATCTTACACGCCTATTTATAGTGGTTAGTCTCCATAATAAGCCGACATGATTTCCTTTGTGCATTTAGAGGCCGACATAAGAAGAGGATTGTGTGCTTGTCGTTGGAGGACTATTTGACAATGTTTATGACTCAAATATATTTTTCACATGCTCAAGAAGAGCTTCTTCATATGACATTGACTCTTTGACTCAATAATACATCCTAAGGCTCTCAATGGGAGCCACTAACAAATAAACCTCTTGTTCATGAAACCCAAGCAGCAAGGCATACAAAAATATTTTTTTCTTTTATTTCATCATTTACAAAAATCATGTCATTATGAAAACCAAACCTTAGTACATTTTCTTCAAAAGTGTGAACTCCGTGCTAAACAAAAAAGGAATTACATATCTAAATTTTAACCTACACACCAATAAACAATTTCAACCATAATATATTATTTTTGTTAATTACTTTATTTGTTTATATATTTATATTTATATATAACCCATGGGCATTTAAAAGAAAAATAATAATAATAAGACCAAACCCTCACAATATTCATCATATTCTACAAAAATATCATGTAAGGGTCTTAAAAAAAATGATAAATATATGTTGGTAACACTTTTTCTTACTATTCAAAACATATGCCTATTGTAAACTTTCTAATATACCCATAATATCAACTAAAATTTGCAAAACAATACTTTTTAAGTGAATTCATGGTTGCCGCAAGAGCTTCCACTGGCTATTTAGAATCCTTGCGCATTTGACTATTTTCTGCTCAGGTTCTTTGTGAAAATTTTCCTCTGTAAAGATCTCTTGTTCTCCCATGCTAATCTCGTCTTCTAACTCCATCAATCCAATATTCATAGTTAGTTACAAGTTTAATTTTGTTTTTCAAATTTGAATTTTCTAGAGTTTTTCAAAAACACAAATTTTATCTCCAGTATTTCCAATTTTATTCATTGATATTCAAATATATTTTTTAATTTGACATTGAAATATTTTGTTTATAACCAACAAATCTTTTTCTCTTTATATATATTTTGTTATTAATATTTTTTTAATGCTATATTAGAAAAATCGCTCGTGCTCTTTTTGTGGTGTACTAAAAAAAAGAAAAATAATTAGTATAAAATAAGAAATATTTTACTTCCAATTACTTTTTCTCTCTATTTATATCTCAAGGTGATAAAATTATTTAATGTGAAGTAAATATTAAAATATTTTATTTATAGTGTTTATATATATATGTATATAAAGTTGATATTAAAATATTTTATTTTAAATGACGTGATTTTTTTAATAGTAAAAAAATTACACATTACTAAAAAAATAAAAATATGAACTTTTTATCTTGAATTATTTTATTTCCTTATAAAATTGTGTTACTTAATATGTAAATTGAAATATTTTATTTATTATAGCTCGCTCAGACTGTTTTTCGCATTCTGACTATCTTTCCTTCGATATAAACCCGTTCTTGGTCCCTCTTTCTGAAACTACCTTCAAATACGAAAATACCATATTGAAATTTGAGCTTCCAAAGAGCAGACAAAAAGGACCGTGCATGTTTCAGTAGACAAAGCATCAAAAACCCAAAATACACACCAAAAATAGCATAAATATTACTTGCTTCTATGGATTCCACCCTTCTTTACGCATGAATCCCAGGCTTGCAGAGCTCCAGGCTGCTATTCTGAACCACAAAATTAGTAAATTCTCATCAAAAAGATTATTAAAAAAAATGAATTTGAAAGAACATTTAGATTCAACATATTTTTTTTTTAAGTATTCAAAATGTTCACTGCTCCCCCATATGAAATACAACATGAAGATCAATAGCTATATAAGTGTACCAATCTATACCCAAACATTAAGATCAATAGCCACACATGTATTTATGTGGAAATCTAATAGGCACGCATGTATTTAAAAAAATTATAAAAAGGAAATCTCTCACACATTTTTTTTGTTCCTACCAAAACTATCAGGCTTTCTATTAAATATAAAGGGAATGTTTACATATTCAAAAATGTCTCATCATATAGCATCATAGGAAAGAAAAGAAATTGTTCTCTAATCACTACTATATCATTGGCTTTCTAGCATAGTTCAGAAAATTTGTATAGTAACATCCACTTTCTTATTTCTACAGTAATATAAGTGGAATAAATAAAAATATCTTCATCACTTGGAATATATTAAGTGAAAGGATTTTTTCCAAATCTTTGAAATTGGTCATTGTTGTAGTAATCATAATTGATTTCCCCATGACTGTATTGTTGTCCAATATTTGATAACGTGTTCGTCATTTTATTTTGCTCCCTATAAATATGGACGAAGCTAACATCATTGAATTGTTCAACTAACAATCTCATTCTCTACATCCAAAAAAGAAAGGGAGGAAATTCAAATAAAGATTGTTTGAAAACCCAATCAATCACAACTTTTGAGTCACTAGTTTCTCAAGAGAAAGCCATCTAACACACAATAATACACCTCATAAAGCAATGACCTAAGCCCTAGAATTTGTACCACGGCCTCAAAACTAGCTAAAATGGAAGTAATCACCAAGTCTAATAGCAATGTAAGCTCCACAACCAGCTAAAATGGAAGTAATCACCAAGTGTGATAGCAATGTAAGCTCCACAACCACGAGATTGTTTGCAAGCAACCCCATCAAAAAATCCCACAAGGTAGCTTCCCATATGTCCACATGCTTGATATTTCTCATGTATCAATAATTAACCAAATGACCAATTTCATTAAAACATGCACAAATTTTATGCATGTGCCATGGATATCCGACAATTTATTTTCAAAGATGCTTGCATTCCTACATCTCCATATACCCCACATGATATAGAAAGGATGAGTACGAAAAGCCTTATATTCCTTCTTCCATTCTCAGATACAAGATTCCATTGACATTTGATTCCATGCAGCCTTGACTTTTAAATTGTTTAACACACAAATCCATACTGAGACCGTAAAGGGGCAAGTGAGAAATATATGTGCCACGTCCTCCTAAGCCTGTAAGCATAATATGCATCTTCTAGGACCCTTGTATCCATGCCTACATAAATTGTCCAAGTAAGTGTTTTGCTCTGCCAAGATAGCCAACAAAAACACTTTAGTTTGAGAGGGAGGTTCCAATACCAAACGTTATGGAACCAACCATCTACCCCCCATACAAATGTAACCTATTATGAAACATGTATGCATCTTTGACCCGTATCTGATCTTGCATCAACTTCCCTTCCTAAGTGAATTTATCCCCATCACCATCCAGAGTAATGCCAACCATAATTAAATGTTGTATGTATTTATCCCACTTCGTAGCCAAAACCCCACATAAACCCAAACCCTACGCGCAATGCCAGATAGGATACTGACAATATGGAACTGTGTCCACCTAAATCTTATTGATATAATAAATGCCCATATTGTGGATATGTCGAATGAGAGTTGGAGGCAAGAGATGATTTCTGGTGAACCCGATGATAGGTCTGTTAATGTTCCATAATTTCAAGGCTGAGGAAAAAACCGTGGAGGCAACATCAAATCCGCTTTCGAGTTTAGGATCTAGCCCTCCTAAACTTAGAGAGGGATCTCTCTGTGAGATTTAACTTTGTTTACTGGGAATTTCAGGCTAGTTATTGGGCTCAAAGTTTGGTTTTTGAATTGGTTTGGTTGGAACAACAAGGGAAGGCCATTAGGCAATGGAGTCAGAAGAGCTTGGGGCGATCAATTTGCAGAGGTATCAAGTTTAAGTGAAACAGGGCAAGCTAGGCATACTATTGGATCTTTTAGATTTAAATGAAATGAAGTAGAAGAAGGGAAATAGATTCAATTGAAGCTAAAGAGCAATTAAGAATTATTTAACTTGATATCAAAGGAAAACATGTAAAATTAACAACATCCAAAATAGGACGCTCTAGGTAACGAATTCTATTTATCACAACTTCTGTTGATTAATTCATAATAGAGAATACATAAGCATGATAGACAGAGAAAATAAACAAAGAACATTGGATGCACTTCACCAATAGATATGACACATGAATCCTGAAACAACTTGTCTTGTATTACTGCAAAAGGTCACTTGAACTTAGTGAACAACTTTACAATGAATGGTGGTCTTTCTCATTACAAATCCCAACATCTATTACTTCAAATGATGAAGTATTTATACAAATTCTAAACTAAAATATCTTGATAAAAATCTCAAGATCTTTTTACGAATATTTAAACTATTTTACACAAATAGAAATGAAATGTAAGACATTCAAAACTATTGTATCTATTTGGCACTATTATTATGTATTTATTTTGAAAAAGAAGAGAAATCCGAATTTTATTGCAACTCTTAGTTGATGAGGTGGCTAATTGTCTTTGAGCATTTTCCTCCCAAAATTTTGCAAAATAGGGTCCAGTCTTCCATTTTTATATCTCGATCCAAGATATCTCTGTAAAAAGTGAGAGAGGTTATTGTAGATAAATATGTTCTTGAGATAAACCTCTCTCAAATTCCAAAAATTCAGCTCCAGCTATTCCCAATATTCTCTACAAAAAGGTGACTGAAACAAGACTTTACACAGTCTGAAAAATAGGTTGTAAAGATATAAATGTATCTCTCATTCTGTAATAGTTGTGTAAAATATGAAGTGGGTTATTGTACTTTGGCATCTTAGGAACACAAACCTCCTCCAGTTTCTCAAGCGTGATCTCTTATTGGCCACAATATGTTCTGCAAAAGTATGACTAAACATGAAAATTTGGGAAAATATGTCTGCAAAGCTTCATTTGTATATCCCAAACCATAATAGCTGTTAGAAAACTGAGAGAGGTTTTTGTACATGAGGATGTTGGCAAAAAAGACCTATTTTTCAATTTCTGAAAATCCATCCTCATTAGTTTGGAAACCATGTTTGAAATCAATGTGGCGTGTAGGAAAAAGCATAGTTTCCACTGATCATGAGACAGATGAATGTCGTGGATGTGGGAGGTGACATGGCAATCGGGGATTGGAGGGTAACATAACCAGGAGTGTGCAAGAAATATGGTCGGAAAGGAGAGTGGTAAGTAGTTTTTGGAGTGGTAGGCGGTACCATGAGGGAGGGTGCAAAATGCAAAGGGGAAGACACGTAGCGTGGGACCAGCAGGGTAAAACCGCCTTTTCGGTCCCCCATCCGCCCCCTCCTCCCTACCCCCCTGGTGGTAAATCTAGGATGGAGAAGGGGGGCCGAAAAGGATTGTGATCCGATGATCTATGGAGCGAGGGGATCGAGGAGCGGGAAAGCTGCCACTGTTTAACCCCATGTGACAAAATCCCTTTTTGTCGTTTTCAACCTTACAATAAAATCAAACTATAGTACCAAGTCTTTTATTATAGTTTTATTTAATCACATTTAAATGATGTGATTAATTTAATCTAAACATACTTAATTATCCTCTAATGCTGCATTTCGTCTTGCAAGCATATTTTTTTTATTTTTCTTAAGGTTTTGACCTTTTTTGGAAATAATTTACAATATGAAATATTATTTTCAACATCTGAAATATAATAATCATCATCAAGTGACCCTATAATAATTATAGGAACCTAATAGGGTCCAAACCAATCTCCACATTAGAACCATCACCAATCAACCATCATAGATTACCAATTAGCCATTTTTGTATTTTCATCTTCCCAATCCAAATGTATGATGTTGAAACAGGAGACAAGGTCCCATATTTGATCCATTTAGATAAAGTTTGATTATAGAGATACTTCTCCTTTATTATACACTACGAAATACCAGAACCAGATAAAGCCCACCATGGGCTTTTAATCCCCAATCCCAACCAAAATTTTCAATGTCCATCATACCCAAATCCCCCTCCTCCTTATGTTTGGAGATGGCCTCTAGCCTGGCAAGATGTATTTTTTTAACATTAGAGGTGTCATCCCAAATAAATTTTGAAATTATAGCATTTATCTGCTTGATAATGGAGTGTGGCAAAAAAATACAAGTGCATCTAGTACACATAAATGCTTTGAAGTAACACTTGAACCACTATCATTTTATTGTCAATGGGTAACCATTTATGCAACTAGTTGCACAATTTGCGCTCATTTTTTTCTATCAACCATCACCAATGTCGAACAACATAGTTGTTTGGTTTCAAAATGAATCCAAGGTATTTAAAACCATCATCTAAAGGGACACCTCAACATTAAAAGCAACAACAATAGCTTGTACATCTTCAAACTTTTGTGATTCATCAATGAAAATAGATTTAGCATTATTCATATATAAACTAAATGCAAGACTGAATGAATAGACAATATGTTACAAATATCTCCATTCTACAATCGATGCCTTAACAATAATAAGAACATCGTCCACAAATATTCAGTGGGAGATGGACGTGTTCCTTGTGATATGTTGCCCGAAACAATGTCCCAACTATTGATCCAAAGAGATTATCCAACTAAACCCATCAATAACAAGAAAAAATAATAATGGGGGTAAGGAACATCCTTGTCTCAATCCCCTTGTGGCCTAGAAATTTTTTGAAGGCACTCCATTGATAATAATGGCAAAATTAGCCAAGGTAATGCACACCATTATCCAATCAACCACCTCCATCAAGAAACCAATTTTGTGCAAGATCAACAACCTCAGAAAACCCCAATCAACATAGTTATATGCCTTTTGTAAGTCTAATTTCAACAACAATACCTCTTTCTTCTTCATCCTGATGGAATGAATGCATTCTTGGGAAATGGCCACAACATCTTGAATCTGTCTATTCTTCAAAAAACCAAATTGTGAAAGAGAAATATGATTTGACAGATTTTCTTTGATAAGAGATGCAATTACCATAGATATCATAGATATCATTTTATAGATGATATTACACAGAAAAATAGGCCTATAATCCACAATGGATTTAGCCATAGAAACTTTTTACATCAAAACAATAAAATTAGCATTGAGGACTCCAAATATCTTACAGTGAATTAGGGATTCCTCAGCAAGTATCAATAATTCTTCGCCCATTAGATCCATGAAATAAATGAACATTTCAACAAGCCAGCGATTTGGAAAAGGATTTTAGAACCAACACCAGCTCAAAATTAGAACCGTGTGGCCAAATTCAGGATCTTTCAACTAGGAATGGTTGAATTTAAACGGGATACCTTTCCAATCATTTATGCCCTTCCACTGTAAAAAGATTAGAAAATGATCAGACAAATTCACAGAGGTTACCCATGAGTGCATCATTCCCCACTCCTTTAATAGATTTTCATGGACCATACATCTATCAAGTCTTTTAGCAATTCCATAACTACGAGTACGCCCATTCCGCTAGGTGGGGAGAATTGGATGCGGCCTAACATCCACTTTGGATGAACAGAAGAGTGTATGTCATATGCAGAGTTTTGATCAGTACCTGTATTAGTCACAGCAATATTGTCAGGAAGTGTATCGAAAGCCATTATATAATCCACATTCCCCGCATCATCAACATGAAGGATGTTTCATCTTTCCAGAGGACCGCATCCACTGCATCCGTCTTTCATGAGAAGCTCACCACAAACACTTGTATAAACAAGCTACATACTTGCCACTTAGTTTAAACATCGCTGGATTAAATTTAATATATATATATATATATATATATATATAATCTAAATTTTGAAATATTTAGATAAAGTTTTATATTTTTTTTTAAATCTAAATTTATCCAAAAAAAAATGAAAAAAATAGATATTTACTAAAGAATATCATACTTTTGATATATAATGAAGTTTGAAAAATAAATTAAGAAAGAAATTTATAATTATAATATGTTTTATTATTTTAATAATTATATTTATTTAATTTTGAAAATAATAATAAAAAATAAGTTTTTAATTTTATTTGAAAATGTAAGTAATGGTGAGATTTTTTTTTTCTTTTTAATCTTCTACATATTAGTGGATTTGTTTAAATATTTTGTCAAATTTTTAATTTTAAGTTATTTAATATACCTAATTTTAATGTTTTAGTACTTTTCTAAAATATTAAATTTATGTTTAAATTTTATAATACAAAATATTATAATTTTAGAAAAACCATATAATCATATTTTAATATAATAACAACAACAAAAAAACCAAAAATCATTTCAAATATAAAATTTAATTAATAATAATATTATTTTTTAAAATATTATTCATTAATAATTTTGTTTTAAATTATTTTAAAAAAATATTGTTTCTTAATAATTTTGTTTCAAATTATAGTTGTAAAAAGAGAAAATTACAAGTTAATAAGAATTTTAATTAAAATGGTAATAAAAATAAAACAAATGAAAAGTCTTTCCAATGTTGACCACATCTCACTAAAGTTAATGTGGCCTGAACAATGTCAAACATGTGTTTAGCTAGGAGTTTTATACTTGATACTATAGTCATGCCCTAAAAATAACAGTAACGATATCCAAATATATACAGTGTGCCTTGAAATAAATATATATTTAGAATGATTATTAAGGTAGCCAAATGGGAATACTGAGGAGAGTGGGTGAAGTTGCCCTAAAGTGAGAGAGATCAAAATGTCGTAGCCGGAGGAATTGCTCGGAAAGTTATGGAAATTCCGATCATATTTAGAGAAAATCCGGTAAGGAATTTTATAAATCCAAGTTATATTTGTTAAACTTCAAAATTTTAGGTGTCCTAAACGTTTTTGATGGTGCTGAATCAAAAACATGATTCAAACACTATCTCTACAAGATTTTTTGAAATATTTTTCCCTGGATTCCAGCCACTTTTGGCCGTTTAGGCAATTCCTCCGCCTCGTTAGATGACTCCGATCAAAATTGATGGTGTGGATATAAGGATCACCGACAAATGATGGCAGGTATAATAAATGAAGTCAGTGACGCACGATACCATTTGCATTCTGGCTTGCATGTCATTGTAAAGTGTTGATAGATTTTAAATGTGCATGTTGTTGTAAAGCATTGATTTTAAATATTGAGATGCTATGGGATGTGGAATGTCATGCACGAAAGAGTATTTTTAATTTCATTTCACATTAAATGTGAGCTAGTCTATTTGTTAATAAATAATAAAAATAATTTGGATGGTACAATAGTAATTAAGCAACTATATTGAAGTCAGTTCTTGTTATCATTATATGATAAGAGGTAAAACATTTCAATCAATAATATTTGAGATAAATAAATTTAAGTTTTATTTAAAAATAATAATTTTCATTGCATAATGTTAAACTTTGAATGAAATCTAAAAAAAAATTAATCAAAAGGAAACTAATAGCAAGTCAATGAAAAACTAAATACGTTATATCAGTTATATCATATCATGTCAGTGGCAAATATAATAATAACATTACACTATGAAATTCATAAAACATTTTAATATTTATTCTAAATATTTAAACATAGAATGATAATCCATTTACAATGAGATAGAATGATACTGATACTCATTCAAACTAACCTTTTATTTTAAATTCCTTCTGTTAACTACTGTCGCGGTAGAGGATGGAACTATCGACGCTTATATTGAATATATATATTCTCAAATGATAATTCAATTATAAACATGTTAACTACTGGCATATTAATAGAAAAAGACAATACCAACATCAAATGCTATATAACGAGAAAGGAATAATGATAACAGTAAGGGTATTAGGAATAATGACACCAAATGTTATATAACGAGAAAGGAATAATGATAATAGTAAGGGTATTAAGAGTAATGGTGCAATGCAGTTAGGTTGATGGTAATCACATAAATCTGTAGAGTTTATGATCATATTATTGCAAATTTTGAATACCTAATTATGATATTTGAATAACCATTTTTATTATTTGAGTATCTATTTAAATAATGGTTGTTTGGGAACTGATTTGCAGTTTTTAATCAAAGTTTAATTGTTTGAGCATCAATTATGTAATATCTAAGATGCATGGGTTTACAATAAATCACTAGTAATTGACAAGTTGTTTTCTTACAATTATGTTCTTAATTCCTCCCAAGAGAAATAATAAATCACTAGTAATTGACAAGTTTTCTTACAATGATGTTCTTAATTCTTCCTAAAAAAAATAAGGACAAATATATACCAAAGTGAATTACAGAGTGGGGCGAGGGGAAAAAATCATAAAAATCGGTAAAAATCGGAAAAAAATAAATAAATAAATAAATAATCGTAAAATACAAAAATATTCATTTTTTTCATATGATCCTCTCTTTCTAAAAAATCAACCTTTCATATGATCCTCTCACATTTTTTTTCACATCCAGACACTACCTTTTATCATGGGGGCTTCACTAAGGTAGCAATACCATACCACGTGGGTTCATATTGGGGGATATTTATTGAGGAAAAAATGACATAATATATTGGGAGATATATAGGGGGTAGAGGGTTTTTATATTGGCAGGTATAAAAAATGGAGTCCAAGGTTAATGTAAAAATAGGGTATAAAAAATGTTAATGAAAAAATTGGTACTTAGTGAAAGTAGGAGATTTTTAATTCGAAAGGTGTATTGGGTTTATATACGTAGGGGGTTAAATAATGTGATTTTTAGAGGCATTTTCCAATATGTAGTCAAATTAAGGGTATTGTTTAATATGCCATGAACGCACATGATATGTCAAGGTTCATTGAGTGAAGCCCCTGCACCTTTTATCCACCCTTTTTTCTATATTCACATCATTCTTCAACCCTTTTTGCATATAATGTTTCCAAGGTACAATGTTCCTTTAATTATGTCATTTTTTATGCTCATATTAGTATGTTAAGGAAGAAAACAACTTTTTTATGTTCACTAACATAAGTCACAAGGTGTGTTCCAGATACACTTGTAATTATTGCTCAAGGCATATGCACATGTTATAGAAGAAGTCCATTTGCTACAACATTGCCACATTGTTGCAACTCCTTTGTGTGGCTGCAACACCTTAGCTTGTTGACAGTGGCTATTGCAACACCTTTGATGGAATATTGATGTAACACCTATGATATTAGTGGTTGCAACACCTTAGGTTGTTGATAGTATCTACTGCAACACCTTTGATGGAATATTGATGTAACACCTATGATATCAATGGTTGCAACACCTTGAGCCATTGATAATAATCTATGTGACACCTTCTTCCACATGGTTGCAACACCTGGGGCTATTAACAATGGTGGTTGTGGCACTATCTTCTGCATGACCGCAAGAGTGACAATTTAGATATATCAGCCATCCACAAATGCCTACTTGCCACCATTAGTGATGAAAAAGGGAGTCTGCAACTTGCAATTGCAATGGGGAAAGCAAAAAATGATTGGGTAATAAAAGAGATTCAATTGTAATAGTTTTGACTAGCTTCCGCTAGTTGAGGTGCCCAATGATTCAACAACCATTTGACGACCTATCTTTACGCAAATTGTTGTCACAAGGAGAGAGGGATTGTCCTCAACGTTTATGTTAATTTTTAGAATTCAACAGTATATAATACTCAATTCCATTGGAGTGAGGGATAGATATTGAACTATGGATAATTGTGATTGCATTTTGCCAGTTTACTACTAATACAAAGTTGATGTTCCTATTTCATTTGATCCATTTGTGTGATGCACTGGTAATTTAAGTTCTTTGCAAGAAGTTTAACTAGTGCCTTGCCTAAGGAGGTAAGGCGCCCTCCTTACTCTAGCACTCCCTGTATTGTCACATAGGCTTAGTTGTTTTCATTACAAATTGTTTCAAATTTTGTTCTGTAGTATTTTTTCTCAATTCTATTTCTACAGTTAACAATTTTTTGTTTGAAGCCCTCTTATTTCCACACTGATAATATTTCAATAGTTATTTTTACAGCATGTATGTTCACATTTACAAAGCTGAGGGATGAGCAAACATCTTGATTAAGTCACCAATTTACTTTCCTAAAGGGTTTGTTTACTTTCGAGCAAGAGTGATTTACTTTCTTGCGAGTGTGCTTAATTTTTAGCAAGTGTGATTTACTTTCTTGCCAAAGTGTGTTTATTTTCTAGCAAAGAGTGATTTCCTTTTCTGCAACAATGCTATAGTTAACATTTCAATTACTACAAGTGTGATATTTCAGTTTTTGCAAGTGTGATCTTTCTATCCCTGCCAAGTTTGTGCATAGTTTGATTTTCTTGGTGACTTAATAAAACATCATTACCACCTAAACTATGTAATTAATCAATTAACTAATATTGCAACTTCATTAGAACTTGACAAGTTGTATTAGCATATATGGTGCACGACACTTCACCAGTTCGATACGAACATCAAATTGACAATTAAATGTATAACTCTTCATTTATCTACTAAGTAATTAGAAGGTAATTCTAGAACCTATCCATGAGTAGAACATGAATGCATATATTTCAATATTGTTTAATATTTTTTTGTTTAAATGAGAAACAACATGAAAGAACAAATCATAGTCATACATCTTAACATGATTTAGGTAAACTTCTCATATGTTGACAATCACATGATTCCATGATAGTGAAACTTTTTGTCAACAATCTCAACCAAATTCCAATAGTTGGATGACAAATACATAAAATCTCAATAAATAACATCGAAAGTAGAAAAATATTCATATATATACAGGACATATCCTCTTATATTTTATTACCTTCCTTGATCACATATTAATTTTTCCTTACTTCCTCAACTATGAACATAAACCTTTTATTCAAGGAGTTTCTTAGATAGTAAAAAGAGACATGTATGAGAATCAAGGGATGGTTGCAAAATATTAAGACTTTTCATTTAAGTAAGATTAGGTATCTGGAGATTCTACTCCAACACATATGTTGTTGGGTCACTTGGGTCATTGAAACGCCTATTACAAACATAACAAGACAAATATTCATAGAACGATTTTTAGGTTTCATTAAGGTTGACTTATTATGAATGTGGTTTTCAACGCACAAAAACTCCTAAAATGACTTATGCATGAATATAGTAAAGGTTAAAAGCAATTGAAATTAAATTCCAACCATGATTTTTGAGTTTATAAGCCTTCCTTGAAGTAGGCACTTAAATGAGAAGGAATCAACATCAAGTCACCAGAGCATTAGCACACAAGCTTAGCGCCTCAATGTTCACTATTAGTAGGTCAAGAGGTTCCATAAACAAGGATTCATGGGTCACATGTTATTGGGGGGGACATCCGCATTTGCTTGCTTAACTTAGAGCATAAGAAGGGATGTTGCTAGTTTTCAAAATGGAAGAGATGGTGGGAACTTGACTGTAAAAGAATGTGTTTATGCTACTGGATAAACTTATACTAGTAGAGCTAGTATTCGGCTTTGATTTGGATATTCGAAATCCATATTCCTCTATTCCTTGAGAAATATTGATTTTGTAAAGTATCATGGATATTCCAATGGAACAATTTGTCATTATAAGTCTTACAATATTATGCAATCTTTTATTTTGCAATGATTTACTTTAGACTTTAGAGTTAATATTAGTGATTTAGTGCATAAAATATAGAAATATATTGCAAGTAAAATGAAAGAAATTAAAAAAATAGCACATCATCCACACAATGAATAGAAGATGTATCCTAGGAAAACCCATGTGAAAACCTAGCTAAAAGGTAAAGCCTTTGCCTTGCTATTTTCTTCTTATTTATAAAATGCAAATACAAAGAAAGTGCACTCACTTTGGAGTTAACATAGACATTGTGACTTATATGGTTGTTATAGGATCTTGTACTTCATCCTTTTTTTCTTCTATATCCCACTGTTAATGCTCTACTTTACTGCATAACATTAAACAATATAATAAGAATGTGATCACCCCTTACTTTTCTAACAACTCAATGTTTGACATGTCCTAATAGTCATTTAGGGTTAGGATTAGGGTTTTGCATATCTCAACCCTTGATTAGGATTAGGTATGCAGACCCTCTAGAATCTTCTTGAAATTCCACAAATGATTAGCTCCACAAGTGTGAATAATGGAAATTGATGTGTCATCCACTTGGCACCATGGTGGTCATCAAGATAGATCAACTTGTGGGAGGCTTAACTTCCTCATATGAACTCTAATTAATGCGGCCATTACCATATGGAAAATCTCTTGTTGTGTAGAATAAGGAAAGGTTAGAACCTTGTTCATAAAGGTTCGACCCTAAAAATGATTGTTTAAGGACTCAAATAGGCTTCAAAAGTTTATGGACTTGAAACCACCGAAGTATTCCCCTAAAATGGCCCCTACAAGCCAATAGCCTCCAATTTTTCCACTTAAGTAACAAAGTAGATAAAAAAGTATATATTGATTATCTCATATCAATAATTGTTCATAAGTAAGTTACTACTGCTTATATCTATTGATCTAGAATCAAGTAGGATGTTGCTAGCTTTGGAGGTCACTATCGTCAAAATCTAGTTATCAATCTTAATAAGATGTGTATATTGTTACAAGTTATGTTGCTAAGTATGAGCCTAGTTCTTGTGCTAGTGTTGACACTATTGGAAGGTATGGTATGCATGTTGTGATGGTTCAAGCTTCACTAGAAGGTTGTTAAGAGGTGGTGGAGAACAAGGTCATGATGGTTGCAAGAAAGGAAATGAAGGTGTGAAAGAGATCATGGCAAGTATAGCAAACACAGTGTAGAAAGTTAGATATCTACACATATTTCCAATTTAACTTTGGAAATTTGATTCATTTAATTGTAGAAATAATGCTACATTTAGCTTCAACATTAATTAATGAGGCAATTTTTCAAATGAGGTAAATTTGTTAGCCAAACAATGAAGATTTCATACAAAACAAAGCATTCTCTCAATATAAAGCCAAATGAGAGTAAGAAATTTGTGATTCATCCCAACAAAGCATGTAAGTATGTGACTAGCCCAAATAACATGTTTTATAAAAGTTCAACTAAGAACTTAAGTTATCTAAATAACAAAACCTTGATTTGCATGTAAAAATTAAAAATGCCTACAATTTGATTATTATAATTCATATAACTAATGACATGACTAATAACGCTAAAAAATAAATAACTTTTCATACATAACCATCCTCTTAGATTTTATTACCTTTCTTAACTACATATAAATTTTACCCTTATTCTTTCTCTAATTATGGATAATAAGGATTTCCTACCTTTTAAACGAAAACATATTAAAAAATATTCTTACATTTCAAATACATACATTGTAAAAACACACCTTTTCATTTAAAATACGAATAAATACAAGCAATGAGATACAATTTATTTTCAAATACAAAACTAATATAATTTATAAAAACACATGAAAATGTACATTCCTTTTTTCTCAACATTTTGTATTTCTCTAGTGACAATGGCCCTATCCACCAAATCATATGTTCCACCAAAACAAAACAAAATTTAGAAACCCTCAAAACTCTGTAAATTTCACAATTAAATAGTACAATATGGGAAGGCACTTTATGAAAGACAATAAAAATTCATCTTTTAAGATAATAACATTTTTTATTTATTTCGAAGTGTTACTAACATAATGTTTTAGGCTTATATGAATTTGGCCTGTTCACTTTAAAGGTGAAAACCCTGAAGTGAATGCCAATAGTCATAAGAAGTTTAAGAAACTTCTTAGAAAATAAAACCAAGGGTCACACAAAATGTATTTATATGTATATTTTGTAAATAATATGCAATCTCACACCTTATCAAATATGTCTTTACATTTATATGAATTTGACATGTTACCAAAGAACAATTAGTCATCTTCAAAAATTTGAGTCAGTTGACCCATCCTCCTTAAGTTTGGCATTCCTCTGCACTGTCTTCTCTATAGTTTTGGGCACTCTGTGCACATGTCAACATTGTTACCTAGTGCTGCCAGTTAGCTTTGCAACTAGTTCTTCCTTCCCTGACTACCTCCCTATTATTTGATGGTGCATTGAATGTTGATTCAAACTCTAACAGAGGGAGGCAATGCAGAAACCCTAAAAAGAGGCGTTACTATGACATTTCTTGGTATCTAAGGTTCACCTCCTTGCCCCTATGTCCATTCGATTCATGCCCTTTTATGTGTTATTGATATTGGTATCAAACATTGGAGGATCAATGTAATGGTGGTGCCAACTTTGTGATATTGAACTTCCCAACTCTTTGATGCTGAAAGAGATCAATTCTCCTTCCCCTCAGAAGGAATGTATTGCTTGCTTATATAGATTTATTTTGGGTAAAGGCCTTAATGCTTTGTCACTGGGATTGGAATATCATCGATCAAATGAGACAATAAATTGTGTTGTGGGCTTCCCTATTTTTCTTGGAGAAACAAACTAGTCATAGCAATCTTTAGCTAGGCATCACCTATGACTAAGTCACTATTTGGAAGATATGAGGAGTTTGGCTAAGTGTGCCCAAGGAAATCTGAGAGGAGTAACCAAAAAGTGAGGTGAAGTACAAAGGCATAGGTTAAGTGCAACTGCTATTGAAATCATTGTTCCTTCATCCTTTTCATGATCATCTATCACTTTATAATTGACCTATCCTATTACTAGAGATTTTCTATCGAACGGTCCAAGTCAAGGTTGTTATAAGAGTAAGTTTCTAAATCACGCCACTTTATTTGGTTAATTATGCAGAGCACTAGAAGTTGACTCCAAACCAAAAAAGATAGTTCACGTGCCATCGTGATCACTACTTTCAGTGACATTCCAAGTTTGAGAAGTTGAACACAAAAATTATTGGTGTTTCTATTAATAGTGTGTTATCTCACTATGCTTAGGTTCAAACTGATAGGGGTGTTGGCTATCATTGTAATTTGAAATATCCTCTTATATCTGATATTACGAAGGGTATTTCAAATCGCAGATCATGGAATAACATTATGTGAACTTTTTATTATTAGCAAAGTGTGATTCAACACTCCACAATCAACAATCTAGCCATTGGTAAAAATGTAGATGAAACATTACATACATTACAAGCTCTTTAATATGTTCAGGATAACCCCAATGAAGTTTGCATAACTCAGTGGAAGCCATGAGACAAACCAATGAAGCTAGATCCCAAATTGAGTAAATAATACTTTGAAGCTATTTGAAAATCAGAATGGAAATTAAATACAATGTTTGTCCATTGAGTTGCATTATGTTCTAGGTAAAATTTCACTTGAGTTTTGAGCATGTTTAAGATTGCAAGCTCCATGTGTCCATTCAATAGACTTGTAAAGTTTGTAGAAGCAAGACATTGTAATGGGACTCATTTTTTCCAAACAATGGTCCAAGTTTTAGCATCCAAGGCTTCTTTATTCATATATTTTATTTCTCAAACTTGGCTACAAATCTCTGATATACTAGAAATCAGAGACTAGACCTATTTTATGTGGAATTGGGAGCTATTTATCTTTTACTACTTGTTGAATTTACATTGTAAATAGGTGCATTTTCGATTAAGTCAAAAACCTTCATTTACTTGAGTTCTGGAGAAAATAGCCAGAATTAATAACGTATCAAAGTTACTAAATATAGTGATACACTCTATTGTTCATGATACAGTCAAAATCAGCAAGTCATTCTCACCAATATTCAAATCTATTTACAAGATGCATAAAACAAGATTGAGTTTCTTCAACTCAAGTCACACCTCCTGCAAGATGAATTACAACAAAAGAATCAACATTTGATTAATTCTTGTTCAAAACTTTGTTTGAGATTGACTCTTATCAGCAACGAACACATGATCAAACTTCAAGAACAGGCTCACATGAAGATACAAAGGTTCCACTTGCATTTCCCAAGCCTATCATCAGAGCTCATGAGGAATTCATCAACAACAAGCACAAAATCAATCTTGGATAAAAAAAGAAGTGGTCTTTCACATTCCAGATTACTCCAACCTTATTTAGTTTCATAGTGTTTGGTTTCTTCAAGAAAGCTCGTCTTCTCCTGCTCCTCTTCCAAATCCACATAAACTATAGATTATCAAATGCCAACATTGTGATCAAGTTGGCCACATGAAAGATCAGTGTTTTGACCTTCACCATTGTGAGCATTTTAGAAAACATACTCATCATTCAAATAGACATTCCAAAGACAAAAGTCATGCAAGAGCAAAGATTCATCTTGAATGGATCGCTTCTTGGTAATGGTTTTCTACTAAGTTGTGATTCAAGGCTAACCATGATTTAAGGAGAACCACAAACTGAATCATGCTCATAGAACATTAGTTTATCTCTAACTATAACTCTGACTCTAGCTCTAGTGATTGGTTCCGGGTCATGCTATGGCTTAACTTTGATATGAATTTGAAACTAGTAGCTAACTATCAATTACCCCCTATTAGATAGAAGGTGAGAAGATGAAAATCTCTCTATTGCAAAATAATGTCAATACTCCAGAATTAATTATACGATATGACCAATATATCTTTTTGCCTACTAAAAACCATTGCCAAGAAGTGATCCATCCAAGGTGCATCTTCACTCTTGCATAGTTTTTGTGACTAAAAGATACGTTTAAATGATGAGGATGTTTTCCACAATGCTCACAATGGTAAATATCAAAACATCGATCTTTCATGTGGCCAACTCAATGACAATGTTGGCATCTAAGAATTTGATATGGAAGAGGATGTGGAGCAAGCGAAAATGACTTTCCCTGAAGAAACCTTACACTCTAAAACTGGATTGGTTTAGAATAGTTTGGAACGTGAAATGTCACTTCCTTTCGTATTCAAAACTAGTTTTGTGCTTGTTGTTAATTACTTCTTCCCAAGGTCTAAAAATGGGCTTGGAAATTGCAAGTTGAACTTCTACATTTTCATTTAAATCTACTCCTAAAGTGGTGCCATTGACCTAATCAAGTGTTGGTCGTTTATAAGAGTCTTTCTTAAACTTAAAAGAATTGTTTTGAACAAGGACAACTTTAGAATGTTGACTCTTTTGTTGTAATTCATCTCATTAGAGTCGTGATTCATGTTGAAGAAATTTGATTTTGTCATGTGAATATTGTAAACAAGTTCAAACATCAATAAAAGTAGCTTTGTGAGTTTTGATTGTGTCATCAACAGTAGAGAGCATTTGAGAGAATTAGAGTATTCAATAACTCTCATAATATATAAATTCAAGCTATTTTACAACAATTCTAGCTTAACAAATAACGGTTGTCAGTTTCTGCTGAGAATGCACCCGTTTACCATGCAAATTAACTTACAAAATATTATTTGCAAGCAATTAACTAATGTTCTTGATGTTCAAGATTATTTGATCCTTTGAAACTCTTCAATGTTTTCTAGCAAAATTCCTCAGAGCATGTGCACTAAAGATCTAATTGTGCTCCACGATCAGGTTATCTGAGAATCCATGTACCCTTAGAGAAATAAGCAAGACTACTTGTAATCTCTTCAAGAATCTAGCGAAAATGAGCTGTTGCAGAACAAGAGACGCTGATGTTCATGCACCTAATTGGCATAAAATTCACTGGATCATGAACGAAAACAAACTTGAGACAAAACAGAATGTGCCTCCACAAGCATGCACGTTAAGGAGATGATCAACTTCCTACAAGAAAGCAAGTGATATGTACTTCTCTACAGCTTTAGCTCGCTACGAAGTCGATCAGAATGGTTCATTACCTAAATTAGTTTCACTGGATGCCAAGCTTCCTCAACAACTAAATCATCACCAGTTTGGATACCAACTACTGCAATTTGCAGCATGCAATCAAGAAATAGAGCCACTCAACCATAAATAAGATACTTCCTTTAGAGTTTTTGGCCCTACTTGCGTCGCCTGACACATTGCTGATGAAGTGTATTTCGATATGAGCCCATGGTAAAAACAATATCTCTAATGACGCCATCTGCAGTAAGTGTTTACCATTTAAGTTCAACATTGGGTAAGCTGGGAACCCACTAACAAGATAGTCAGTAAGAAGTGCGAGGAAATGTCTGAACGTTCTCAAAAAGATGACAACGTTGTCAAATAAAAGTAATTTGGTCCACAATCTTTAATAAATTATCTTCAAGTGCACCAAGGTAGAGACCTGATAGGTATGTCATTCAAAACCTTATCAGCAGTCCTAATTTGGTGTGAAACTTGATTCTGAGTAATCCACACACAAAATTATTGGCAGAAACCCAGACCTTGCGCACAAACTTAATGATTCTGGAATTCTTAGACAGACATGGATGCAGTAAGTAATCTCAAATTCATTCTGGAGATAATGAGAAATACTGGCAGGGTCATGAGCAACATTAAATCATCTCCTAAACGCTGTAACAGGCTCTGTCATATATATGAAATAGTCCAAGAGCCATTTCTCAACGCTACGACAATGCAGCAGTAATAAATTCAGATTCAATCAAATGAAAGATGTGCTTTGGCCCTTTAATAATAATTCTGTCCCATGGAATACAGTAGATTCAATGTCCATGGGCAACAAATCTGCAAAAGTCACAAATACAAAGCCACGTGGGTGACGAGTTTCTTGGTCCAACACAACCGCAGCTTCCAAGATTTTAAAACACTTGAAAGTGCTTCTCTCTATCATACCAGGCAAAACTTGATGAGCACAGTGGAAGGCACGCATAGCCAGAACTGTTAAGGCCTTTTCAAAGGATTCAAGCCTGGTGTTCGTATATTTTGGCAAAAGTCCATGAGATGAGTGCACCCACATTGTAGACTAGGACTTCAATACCAGCGAAGCTGAGGGAATGGATGCCTTCAAAAGTTCAAAAGCTTCCTCAACTCTTTTGGCAGTGGAGCAGTCAACCTAGATGGCCAAGACCTGCACCTTCTCCTCCAATGCAAGAGCAACAACTTATCCATCATGGGTGAATCATATCTACCAAACTTGATACCTGGTGCTTCTCAAGCTCAAGTTCTTCATTTGACATATCTCCAGAAAACCATGCATACCAGTCTGTCCACAAAGCTCTAAGAGCCTTCTAGGTATCACAATGTGAAACAAATGTTCCCCAATATTCAAAGCGAGGGCAAGGAAATCACAAATGCCATACCTAGCAAGAACGAACACAGCACCGTCAAGCTGTAGGCGAAAGAAGAGGGTCTACATGGATGACAATGTGCACAGGGATGTTTGACATAGAGAGAGAATGCAGAAGAGCCACAGAAAGAATGCAGACCTGACAGAGGTAACAGGGTTGACAGACACACAGGGATACAAGGCAGCGGGGCTAGGGACATTTCTAAGCAGGACCTGCACTCTAATACCACTGTTAAGAGTCACAAAACTGAAAGAGATGTAAGATAAATGTGAGATACTTCATTATTCAAATGATACACATTTTAATACATTTCTTTGACCCTGAGGTCCTTTGGACTCCCAACACATATTCATATTCTCTTGAGGTGGTGTATATTCCCTCTCAGGTGAATATGACAAATTTACATCATCTTAAGAATTATGTTTCCAACAGATTTGACATCAAGATCGTAATAATCAAAAATCATAATTTATATACAACTTCTACTATCTATCAAGAAAATTCTACAAAAATAAAGTGACTCATTGATGGTTCATTTTACAACACCTCATGTACCAGATCATCAACATTGTATTGATAGACAATATATTCATGTCTGAAGTCAAGAAAAAGTGTATGTTGTCCATTCTGCATGGTGATGGTGGTAATGGATTTCTATTAAAACAAGGGTTTTGTTTTTTCAATTTTTTTTTGCGTTTAGAATTGCTTCAAGAAACACCTGTCTAGGGTCAAACATTAAAATGAGTGGACTTCCTCGACTGAGGTGCCACTTCTTTAGAGTATTTATTCCACCAAAATCACATAGTGACAGACCACATCAAGGATGAAACCTAGGTGGATGACTTAACACCATATTGAACTAACACCCTAATTGGGTGGGCAAAGATTTCGATTTTAGAGATTTAAAAAGGCTATCCCAGGTGTCAACAATTTGTTTGTGATTGTTGTAGACACTAGAGTTGTCTCAGAGCTTTGAGTGAGGGGACTTTAAAGGTCAGTTCCCCATGCATGTTGGGCAGGCAGAATCATTCCAGTATCACTTAAAGCAATATTCATGACTACCGGTTCATAGTTGGTTTGTTTGTTGGGGACCTGTGTCTGATTGGAGTCCAATCCCACATAAACAACCTTTTGCAAAATTTGTGTTTATAATTTTGTATTTTTCTCTGTATTTAAAATCTCTTTATGTTATCCCAACCAGGTTAGACATTTCAGTCATTTCACTGCATGAAGTTCTGAATTAAGACCTTTCAAATACTGGTACTAGTTGTTATCTCAACAGGTTAGACATTTCAGTCACCTTACTACATGAAGTTCTCACTTGGAACCCTATATCTATTGGTACTAGTAATATAGGGCATAGTTAGAGCAACAAGTACCCGTAACACCATCAGACTCCATACAAGAACAATAATAACTCCTGCGAGTCAAAAAATGACCAAGTAGCTTCAGTTATAAGTGGAACCAATTGCTTAATGCTGAAAGAATACAAGACAGCTTGGAGTATAACTTTGAGGCAGCAACTCCACGCTCACAAACAAAGCCATTTCATTTTTGCTGCAATAGAATCCTGCTGGGTTTTACCTAAGCCCATCCATCCACATGCCTTGTAAATATCATTTCCATCATTATTTTTGGTTTCCACAATCACGTGAAGTTTTGATATTTGAGGGGCGAAAACTTCTTTAAAGGAAACTCTTAAACCAAAGTGATGCCATTCTATGACATTCAACTAATTTAATTTAGTTGTGTTATTCAGGAGTAAATTGATTATAGTTGTGTCAAACATGGCATTGCAAGTTTCAACAAGGCTTTTATTTAGGGTTTTTACACTTGTATGAACTCCAAACCTTCTTCTATGCCAGCCTTTTACATTATCTGATACAGAAAATCTAGTGATGGAAAAAAAAACAGGCCATGTAAGATATTATAAACCAACTATTTTTCAAGGGAACTGTCATGAATATATTTCAAAACGTATATTTGTTTTAATCACATTAATTGAATTGCAATTGACATAGCACCGAAACTCCATAATTTGCCTTTTGCAATTCAAATTCATAATATAAATTATTGGTTCTAATTAAGACTCTAAACTAGTTTTCTAATCAATACACATTGTATATTAACCTCATATGTTATGTTTGTTAATGATAATCTGGCCCTTACATTTACGATCTCCTTTTCTTGTGTAGTTCATGTAAATTAACATCATGACATTGCTCAGTGGTGTAATTGTATTGCAAATGTAATACATCATATTAGAATTGTAGTGAACACGAGAAAGATCCAATACATTTTTTAATCTCCTTAAAATCATATTTATTACTTGCTTGGCACCAACGAAAGGTGCAATTATATTGTTTGTAACTTCGTACAGTACATCATATCAGAATGATAGAGAAGATGAGGAGGATCCAATTCACTATTAGTATATTCTAATGGCAACCAGCCTCGTTTCAACGATCGTCCTTAACAGCATGGGTTTTTAATCCTTCATAGAAAACGTTTCTTATTTTAGTTATAGTTTGTAAACATAAATTTTGCCTATTCCTAGCAACACTACAGAAAAGAAATCATACGGATTCCAAACTCTCAAAGGAAATGTAACAAACAGACCACCAATATCTAGGTAAACTAGTATGACAAAAATTTTAACCATATGAAGTTCGAGCCCCATCTAAACTTGCATATCACAAAGTGCAATTGAGAGAAAATCGCCACAGTGCAGAGCAGGATGTGCATCAGCGGAGACACCTTATATCTCCTTGGTCACCCATTTAAATATCGTGGCTATTACAAATATATCAGAACAAACATTTTGACGAGTATTTCAGTTACTATAATAATAAAAAATTCATGTGGTCACAGTTTAGTGTAACAATTTTTTTGTATTCAAGGCCAACTAAGCCAATGAAGCCTTGCATCGCATAACGTGCAAGATTTCTTAATTTGGATCTAACAATACCCATGGTTTAAACATAATTCTATGCTTGAAGGCACATTTCTCACTGTGGCTTGGAATGTTCGCACTTGCTTTTTATGAACTTTCAATCATCATGGTCCAGTTGTTTAATAGGCCCTAATCAAGAAGCAACTTCTTACTAGAAGACCTAGTTGTGAACTGGAAGCTTGCTTGCTGGTATTTTAGGCCCCCTTTGAATGAAGTTAGGACTTTGCAATAATTGAATTCTATTTGTCCACTAAGCTGTTTTCTAGTGGCAATTTGGTGCAGTGGTTATGACAACCACCCAGGTTCATATTCTGGTGGGCATGTTCCTCCTTATGTGGGCTTTGTTAGATGTGGCTATTGATTATAATAAATATCATTGATGTAATTTTTAGGCAGATTAGTGTATGGCAATGGCAATGTAACAATGGACCTTATTATTCACTTAAGCGTAGAGGAAGATTAGTGTATGGTACTGGCAATGTAACAATGAACCCTATTATTCACTTAAGTGTAGAGGGTGGATCAAACTTCTTTCCAAATTCATCATCTGTAAAAGACACATTCAAACATAAGAGCAGACACAATCAAATGACTTATCTTGTGACCATAGGACTAACATTCATCCTGGTTGAATTGTGTAAATATATCCATTGAAATAGAAATAGTCAAACAAATGAACCCTTGATAATGTACAATATAAACCAACTTTTTTTCCAAGGGAACTGTTATGAATCTATTTCATAAGATATCATTGTTTTAATCACATTGATTGAATTGCAATTGACATAGCACTGAAACTCCATATTTTGCCTTTTGCAATTCAAATTCATAATATAAATGATTGGTTCTACCTAAGACTTTCAACTAGTTTTCCTAATCAATCAATTCACGTCGTATGTTAACCCCATATTTAATGTTTGTTAATGATAACCTGGCCTTTACATTTATGATCTCCTTCTCTTATGTAGTTCACGTAAATTAACAGCATGGCATTGCTCAGTGGTGTAATTGTATTGCAAATGTAATACATCATATTGAATAGCAGTGAACACGAGAAATATCCAGAACAAATTTTAATCTCCTTAAAATCATATTTACTAAAGGCTTGGCAACAATGAAAGGTGTTATTATATTGTTCACACAGTACATTATATCAGAATGATAGAGAAGATGAGGAGGATCCAAGACACTAATAGGATATTCTAATGGCAGCCAGCCCTGTTTCAACAATTGTCCTTAACAGCATGGGATTTGATAGAAAAAACATCTCTTATTTTAGTTAGGTTGAGAAATCTAGGGCATCAGTAGTTAGGAGATTTCTCTTCTTGATAATTGCTTGTGATAGACTTTTACTTCTTGATTCTGATATTCTCTTCTTGAGCTTATTATCATGTTCATTTCATCAAGACAATCACCAAATCATAAACAACAAAAGCCAAGAGACACAGTACGTAGGCCTGTCATCCAGGGCCAAAACCTCTCTCTCTTTGAGAGGAAAACAAAAAACAAAATTCTTCTTAAAGATCTTCAATTGACGAACACCAAGACCATGACAAAGACCCTTGCCACTAGAGTCCTCCCAAGAACAAGTCACTAGCCTCCTTGATGCTCTTCCTCTTCCCATTCTCGGCTTCCTTCTAGTATCTTGGACTCTTCCTTACCACATTTCTCTTTTTGGCTTCTTAGAGAATCTCAGTCTCTTAGGTCAACCCTATTTCAAAAACCCTAGAACAATTTCGCTCCTTGATTAGTCTCTTCAAGAGAGAGAGACCTATAGCACTTCTACTCGACTTCTTCTAGTGAGATCCTTTACCCAAACAAGATCACCTCAATGTAGCTGCAAGTTCTTCGACCTTCGCTAGATGCCTTTGGATCTACTACCTTCGCACGTGGGAGAGTATACTAGCCCAAATCAGACTTCCCAAAAGTGTTCCTTCCTTCACTATCCTTCTTTGATCCTTCGCTTTCGCTTTTCTAGTCCTTCTTTGCACTTATGATCGTAGGCTTATCTTCACCAAATTTCTTGCCTCCAAATGAGGTCGAGCACTACTATATATACATGTTACCTCATGTCCTTTAGGCCGACATGATTACTTGAAGGAGGGTCGACATCATCTTCTAGGTTTCTTCATTCGTTGTAGGCCAACTTGAAGAGGGATAGTGACAAGGTCTTGGAGGATGACTTTACATAGACAAGAGTGACTCTTTACAATGTGTAACATGTCTCCATTACATGACAATGACTCTTTATACTTTATGACTAGATGAAAAAATTCCTAAAGGCTCTCAATGGGAGCCTTAACTAAAAATAAAATCTCTTGCTCATGAAACCCGTGATGCAAACATCACAATAATTTTATTTTTCTTCTTTACATCTCTTACATAAAATCACAATTACATGTCATTATTGTTGGACACCTAATCCTCTATGGGTTGGTGTGGAATGTGAACAGCCACTGGAGTCCAAAAGACCACTTGGGATATGAATCCAAGGGTCACATCAATGTACTATAAATGTATATCATGTCAATAATATATGCAATTCAATGTTTATCTTTCACATTCGTTGTTTACATTCCATGTAAGTTTAACATGGTATGGAATGTAAACAACGAATGTGAAAGATAAGCATTGAATTCCAGCAAGATGAGTTACAGCAGCATAAGCATCATTACACCCATGAGCAACCAACAAGTGGTCAAATCAATAACATTTAGACAAACGCCCATCAGCAACAAGAAATGGTAGATATAGTACCCATTTTAGGAGCAGATGTGCAGAAAGATGCAGAGATTCAGTCTGCACTTCCCAAGCCAATCATCAGACCTTGGGAATAGCTTGTCCATAACAAGCACAGAACAGGTCTTGGATATGATAAGGAGATGTCCTTTCATATTCCAGATTACTCAGAGCCCATTCAGTTCAGAGTGCTGGATTTCTACATGACAGGGCACCTTCAGCTATTTCAAATTCTGTTCCTTTTCCACAGTAGCAACAATAGAATGTTATATGCCAACATTGTGACCGAGTTGGCCATATGAAAGATCATCGTTTTGATCTTCATCTGTGTAAGCATTGTGGTCAACGTATTCATTCTTCACACAAATGCTTCAAAAACAAGCCTGCTGCAAGAACAAAGATTCATCTTGGATGGATTGCTTCATGGCAATGGGCTTCAACCGCCAAGAAGATATTTCAGTTATATGTCAAAATTTCTTCTAGAATATTAAAAGGTCTTGCAATTGAGTTTTCACCATCTTCTCACCTTGTATCTGACAAGGGGGAAAATGATGGTGATCTACAAGTTTCAAACACACAACAAGCGAGCCTGAGCCACAACCTGCCATATCGGATTCAGAGTTGTAGCCAGAGACAAAGATGCCCTTGAGCATGCCTTTGGTTGATGATCAGCCTTAAACCATCTATGCAGGGTTGAGACATCTCTTCAAAGAATTGGGGACACTTCCTCTAGCAGAAGACTTCAACTTCTTGCCAATTTTGGAAGAGTTCTAGGAATTGCATTAAGCATTCCAGTGTTGGTGGTCATCCTTAAACCATCACAGGTTGAGACCTCCCTTTTCAGGTTGAGGTTCTCCCTTTTTATGTGGGGTGAGACCTCCCTTTCAAGGTTGAAGGTTTCCCTCTTCAAAACATGAGGAGCACTTCCTCTAGCAAAAGACCTCAGCTTCATGTCGAATTTGGAAGAGTTCCGAGAACTGCACTAAGCATTCCAGTGTTGGTGGTCATCCTTAAACCACCCCCCTTATACCAACATTTCAGAAAGCACGTTCAGCGTAGTGCTGCCATGCATTTTTGCACATTTTGTATTACAACTCAACCCCAACTCCCTCAATCGATGTTGTAACAATAGCATAGTGGAAATTTTCGATTGGAATTAGCTTCTGCATACGGGTGACTTTAGAACCGAAAAAGAGGATGAGTGCCGCTTGCAAAGGATATCAATCACTATCAATAAAACGCATCCAGAATATTATTCTTGGATTCATACATACCCCTTCGGATTAAGGGGGGATTGTTGGACACCTAATCCTCTATGGGTTGGTGTGGAATGTGAACAGCCACTGGAGTCCAAGAGACCACTTGGGATATGAATCCAAGGGCCACATCAATGTACTATAAATGTATATCATGTCAATAATATATGCAATTCAATGCTTATCTTTCACATTCGTTGTTTACATTCCATGTGAGTTTAACAATTACGAAGACCAAACCTAGTTACATTTTTCAACAAGTTACAATTTGTAAAAAGAAATTTTATCTTTTTCTAAGAACCCTACAGAAATGGAAACTCTCGAAGGAAAGGTAACAAATAGACCACCTATATCTAGGTAAACTAATATGACAAAAAAGAAATAACCATCTCAACTTTGAGCCTCGTCTAACCTTGCATATGACAAAGTGTGATTGAGAGAAAATGGTCATGGTGCGGAGCAGGATGTGGATCAACAACGACACCCAAAATCTCCTTAGTCACCCATTTAAATATCATGGCTATTACAAATATAGAAGAATAAGCATTTTGACAGGTATTATAGTTTACTATTAATAAAAAATAAATCATGTGGTTAGTGCAACAATTTTTCATATTCAAGGTCAATGAAGCCTTGCATCACATAATGTGCCAGATTTTTTTATTTGGATCTAACAATGTTCATGGTTTAAACATAACTCTATGCTTGAAAGCACCTTTCTCACTATGGCTTGGAACGTCTGCACGTGTTGTTTATGAATTTTCAATCATCATGGTTCAATTGTTTAATAGGTAGGTCCTAATCAAGATGCAACTTCCTGCTGGAAGAACTAATTGTGAATCGAAAGCTTGTTTGTTGTTATTTTAGGTCCCCTTTGAATGAAGTCTGGACTTTGCAACAGTGTTTTTAAACCCGGCCAGCTCGGAACCGACTCGGCCGAGTTGGTTAGAGTCGGCCAAAAAAAATTCAACTCGGTGGTTGAACCGGTTTGGCCGGCCGAGTCCATATCAACCCGGCCGGGTCAACGAAAGCGGCCAGTGAACCCCCAAAAACGCAATTTTTTTTTTTTTTTTTATGTTTTTTCTGAGTGTGGGGAATTCCAAATGGTTTTATTAATTGGTTTTTTGGTCTTTGGGGTCCATTCCCCTCTCCTAGTATTGATATGTTATTCAAATTTCATGGTAATGTTAAATTCTTAAAGTAAAAGGATGAAAATGAAGATTAAGGAGAATGTCACTTTTACTTAAATTTTTAACATTACCATGAAATGACTCAAGATGTTTGAGAGTGGTTCCGGCCTCATTGGATTTCATATGGAGAAAGTAGAATTTTAGATTTCATTCAAAATCCAGCAGACTTATCAGTTTTTCAGGATTTCAGGACTGGGGGATCGCAATGTTTCCATTAAATTTTGTCATGTATTAGGGTATGGAACTCGTATTTAATCAAGAGCACCAATCCCTCTATGTACCTTGATGTTAGTGACATTGGTTGTCAAACTCCTCCGGGATTCGCTCCCAAACCGGGAGCTTCTGAAAATGTTGCTCCCGCTCCCGTTTTCGCTCTCGCTCCCCGCTTTCGCTCCCACTCCCAAGTAACACTGAGCCAGATGATGTTGGCAACTCTAGCAGTAGCCAATAGTACTAGTCACAAACTTTTGTTGTAGAGGCCATTTATAGCCTCCTTGGTTATGTGTTTTTGTTTTGATCTCTATATCATCATCGTGTATGTATTGGACAGTGCACTGGGTGCCATTTTGATATAATGGATATATTCATGAGCCTACTTTGATCATATGTTGTCTTCTATCTATATTCTAATGCTGTGTGTTTGGAAACATGAATGAAAATCTTCAAAATTATGTGTTTTTATAAAAATAAATATTTAATGTATTTTTTACAACGACCGAGTCATTGAAATCGAACCAGCCGAGTTGATACCGAGTCAAAGTCGACCCTCGGCCAAGTCGGAGTTTTAAAACATTGCTTTGCAATAATTGAATTCTATTTGTCCACTTAGCTCTTGTCTACTGAGAACTTGGTGCAGTGGTTATGACAACCACCCAGGTTCATATTCCAGTGGGCATGTTCCTCCTTATGTGTGGTTTGTTAGATGTGGCAATTGATTATAGTAAATATCATTGATGTGGTTTTCAGGCGGATAAGTGTATGGCACTAACAATGTAACAATGAACCCTATTCTTCACTTAAGTGTAAAGGGTGGGTCAAGCTTCTTTCCGTATTTACCGTCGATTTAAACGTAAAAGCAAACATGATCAAGTGACTTACCTTATGACCATTCTTCTTGGTTGAATTGGGTAAACATATCCATTAAAATAGACATAGTCAAACGAACGAACCCTTGATAATATAAAATATAAAATTTGAAAACAGTGAAATCTTGTGACTATGGGTTTACCATTTGTGAACATGAGATATTGTACTTGCTTAAGTTTTATTACAGTATTCATTGCATTTCAAAATGAACCAATGATAACCAAAATGGAAACATCGAGACCCAAAAAATACCCATTCGAAAGTGATGCTCTCATGCTATTAGAAGATTCCATTCTGTGGATTTTTAATGTATCTTGGACAAGTGGTTTTCCATGGGTTAGTCTCTACCTAAGGAAAAGTGTCCAAAATAATTATTTTCCTAAGTGTGACTTTATAAGTGGTAAAGTCAATGTTAAATTATAAAGTGAAAAGTGACTTTCGATATAAAGTACAATGTGGGTACTTTATTTAATTGGTGAGTTAAAAATAGAAAGTGAGAATTAAATGCACATTTATCCTCATCCCTTGATCTAAATGAATCTGAGCCATTAGATCTTAAGGTTGTCCAAAAGTCATTTAGGTAAACAAAAGGGGGAAAAGAAAAGAGAGATTGCATTTCATTCTTCATGAGCAAATTGGAGAAAGGAAGCTGAGCGCTGGAGAAAAAATTTCTGAAGGAGAAATCCATTGCAGCACACTGAAGGAGTGATTTCTAGGAAAAGTTGGGCACGGAAATCAAGGCATAGAAGACAACAAAAGGTATAGTATGAACATCATTTAATGTTGTGGGTTGCACACCCTTCAAGAGAAGTTTTTGGGAAAATATATATATATATATTGAAAAAAAAATCGTACAGTCCATACAGTACATGTTTTTAGCTTCAAGTGGGCATAGAAATTGAGTCAAAGTGGGCACGATTTTCAAGGAGTTTTGGGTTGAAGAGATAAGTTGTATTTCGTTGTTTTGTTTTGCCTGCAAATGTATTTTTCTAAACTTGAAAGATAAATAAATTTGAAGAGCTCTCTAACAGGTTTTCCCTGGAGAAGATTGAAGGGGTTTTGCCTGGGTCTAAGTTGACCAAAAATCTGTGTGTATTTTTATGTGTGTTTCTGGTTTGTTTATGTCCATATTTATTTTCAGCACGTGTTGACAGCCCCATGTGTTTTAATCTGAAAATTTCATTTCCATAATTCTATATGTTGAATGTATGTTTACGAGAAAGGGCATTTAACTGAATGGGAGTCATCAAATTTCAACACATTCATCCGAAGCATTATACATGTCAACACTCTATGCTAGTCTCCAAGTAACCACGGGAACTTCCTAATATATTTTGGATGAGTTGTATTCTTTACAGGTGTGGACCATAGTATTCGAAACCAGAACCAGTAGCCAAACCGGGTCCATCTAATAAACCGGGTTTCAAATTGGAACCGGTCAAACCGAGACTAGTCAGATCTCAATGAACCGACTTTTTAAAAAATACATGAAATAATATTTTTTAATGAAAAAAAAAAAAACTATTTTTAAGTTTTAAAACCATGATTCCAAACCAATAGAAACAAAATATGCAAAGTTTGTTCATCTATAACCATGTAAAGGTGAATATACCAAAATGGCACTGAGTGCAATACATATCATCAACAAAATGCATAAGCAATGAGGCTTTAAATGGCCTATAAAGTCCACAAACAATGCTACAAGCTATGGGTCTATTGGCCTACTAGAAGTCTACAAGTACATATCAAGGATCAACATGATCATTCCTCATCATGATCAAACTCATCACCACTACTAGACACAGGATCATCAACAGGAGCTACATAAACATCATTTGGATTAGAGCTTGAGGCATAAGTGTAGAAAATTAATGATCTGCAGCCTAACCCCAGTTTACAAGTTTGCATGTATTCATTTGACCCAACCCACATGTTTTTTCATGTTGATATAAATTTCAAAATGCATTCATTGTAAACATTCAAAGAGTACTTCTACTATTTTTCACATTTCCTATCAAGCTGAAATTAATGCTAAATTTAGGCAAACATTCAAGCATGAGAGACACTTATTTTTGGTCAAGGTCACCCCGAAAAAACCCCACAGCCCCTTGGGGAAAACTGGTCTTCAAAGGAGGATTTTATTGCTTGAGAAATTAGTCCAAGTACATAAAATTAAACACGGTACTTATCTCCCTTCAGTTGAAGCTTTAAATTCAATTTCTGGAAATTTGTGCTCACTAAAATAATTTCCAGATTTCACCAATTTCATGCCCAGAAATTTATGCCTAGATATCAATGCCAAATTTGCCTCGATAACAGTGCAAACTCGGCCTTGATTTATGTGTCGTAGATGCCTCAAAATTCATGCCTAAAGGTGCCTCAATTTTTGTGCTAGTGTTGCCTCGAAAAATACATAGAAGGTTGCTATCCCAAAATTCATGCCTCAAATTTCAAGCCTGACAGCAACAAGTTCCCCCTCAAAAATCATGTTGGACAGTGCCTCGAAATATGTGCTCCTTTGCCTCAATTTTTGTGTCTACTATCGCTGCCCTCTTCCTCGAAATTTGAGCTACTAAGTGATTGTCTCTCTCCTAGAAATCTGAGTCTCTTTGCTTGCTGCTATTTCTACTCTGCAATTTCTCTTCCTCTCCTTAAAATTTCTCCTCTTCTCTTCTCCTCATGCTCTCTCAAGTGTAAAGTGAAGAATAAGCCTCCCTTTTCTCCTTTTCTCTTTTAGAAAAGATTGAATCCCTAACCCTAGGATTCAATGGTTGAGATTTAATCTCCAAATCTCAAGATGTGTAGTTGAGATCACTTTTCCCAAACGAACCCCCTCATACATTAGCCCCATTACTTAAAAGCCTCCTAGTACCTTTTTCAAATTGTGTACCTTTTCTATTTTTCTCATAAAGTGATTTTATCAACTCACTTTAATATTAGAAAAATGAACTATGTACTTTACACATAAAGTCACTTTATAAAGTACAAGTGACTTTAATATTAGAAAAAGTACATGGTACACCACTTTTAAGTATCTCTTCCACCCATGACATTAATAACTCATAAATGTCACCAAGACGAAAGTCATTAATGTGTTTACTATGCTAAAAGGGATAAATGCCTAGTAACACCTCTCCTTGGTATTATTTTCAACAATCCCTCTTATCAAGGAAGGTGTTGCTCACCACTCCCATCTTATCTCTGAAAAAGACATGCTTGCCTCTTGGCAAAGACTTGGTGAGAATGTTTGTTGCCTACTCATCAGTGGATATATACTCACCCTTCAATGCCCCTTGCTAAACCCAGTCTTTGATGAAGTGGTATATGATCTCTATATGCTTTGACCAATCGTGAAATACTGGATTCTCAAAGAGTTTAATACAACTTTGATTGTCACAGTAAATCATAGTTGGTCTCAGCATCTGACCAAATATTCCATGAAGCATCTTGTGAAGCCATAATGCCTTGCATCCGCCTGACTAGCTGCCATGTACTTTGCCTCTATGTTGCTCAATGCCACTCACTTATGTTTCCTGAAACCATGACACAACTGTCGAGCTCAATGAGAAACAACATCTAGAAGTGCTCTTCCGGTCACTGACACTGCCAGCCCAATCTAAGTCTGTGCAACCAATCAATCTGACCCCATCACATCTGACATAGTCCAACCCATAATCCATTGTACCCTGCAAGTATCTCAACACATGTTTTGCAGCCACCTAGTGTACTCTCCTGAGCTCCATCATAAACTAACTCAATGTATTGACTGCAAAACAAATATTTGGTCTAGTGTTGACCAGATACATCAATGAACCAATCAACTGACAATACAAAGTGGGATCCACCAACTCGGAATCAACATCATGCAGCTTCTTCCAGTTGGTGATCATAGGAGTAGCCATAGGCCTGCAACCATCCATATGAAATCTCCTCAAGATATCTCCTGCATACCTGCCCTAGCCCACAAAGATGTGCCCATCCTCCTGCCAAACCTCCATCCCCAAGAAGTAATGCATAAGCCCTATATCAGTCATATCAAACTCTGAAGCAAAATTTCTCTTACAATGTTGGATGAGACTGTCCTCCCCTGTAATAAACAAGTCATCCACATACAATACCAAAATGAGTGGATCGTCACCTACCAAAATATAGGTTCGGATCTGCATCACTCTTCTGGAAACCCAGTTGTTGCAAGTAGGCATCTATCCTCTCGTACCATGCCCTTGGTGCCTTCTTTAGTCCATACAAGGCTTTCTTCGAATTACACACATGAGACTCACTCCCATGCAAGTCAAAGCCCTTAGGCTACTCAATGTATTCATCCTCCTGTATAACACCATTGAGAAAGGCGGTCTTCACATCCATATGGTGAATCCTCCATCCCATCTCAGTTGTTACAGATATCACTGCCCTAATGTAAGTATGACGAGAAACCAGTGCAAAGGTCTCCTCATAATCAACTCCCTCTACTTGTGAGAACACCTGCACCACAAACCGAGCTTTAAACGTCTCAATGTTGCCATCTGCAGCATGCTTGATCTTGTAGAGCCACCTGGAAGTCACAACTGACTTCCCATCAGGACGTGGCACTACCTCCCAAACATCATTCTTCATGATAGAGGAATACTCCTCCACCATGGCATCCCTCCAGATCTATTGTCTAGTGGCCTCCTCAAAACTAGCTGGCTCTGTCTCTACAACATTTGCCACGAAGCCACCCAATTTCTCCAGCGATCTGCTCTCCCTCACTGACCACTTGGGTCTCCCCACTGCCTCCTGAGCCTCCTTCAGGGTCTCCCAAAGCCATCTTGGCTTCCTCTTCCCTGCAGTAGTGTCCTATGGAGGTGGTATGGGAAAATCCTCATTTGGTGCCTCTCCTCCTGGCGAGGAAGGCTCTGAAATAACCAAAGGAGATCCTAAACTCTAAGATATTATACCCGATACCTTGCACCAGGTGACACGGTACCAAGTAAAGTTGTGCTCTGTGAACTGTCACCCCTGAAGAAGGTGAACCTCCTGATCCTAATGTACCCCCTGATGCTCCAGAAACCTATGGTGTGGCCCCCTGCTGAGGAGCCTGCTACATTTCCTGATCAATCTCCCGAGACCTCCTCAAAGCCCTCTCCTCCTCAAATCTCACGTCCGCCTCAAGACAATATCCTCTGTGCAGGAGGTATATACGGTAGGCTCTACTAGTCTCATTGTAACCCATCAGTATAACTCTCTCTGTTGTGGGTTCCAGCTTCGTCCTCTTCTCCTCAAGGACGTGTTAATATGTAAGGCACCCAAATATCCTGATGTGCCCAACTTCCGGCTTCTTACCGATATATATCTCCTTAGGAGCCTTGCTCCCCAAGACTCTATGTGGGCTCCTTTATTTGCAAGTAAACAACAGCGTTAACTGCCTTGGCCCACAAGAAGAAAGGTAAACTTTGATCATGTAGCATCGCTCTAGCTGCACCCACAATGGTCCTATTCTTCCTCTCTGCCACCCCATTTTGCTAAGGGTTATAAGGCACAATGAGCTCCCCCTTTATGCCAACACTCCCACAAAAGTCTCTCATCTATGCTGAAGTGTACTCACCCCCATTGTCTGATTTCAACACCCTGATCTTCCTCCCTATCTGGTTCTCCACAAGTGCCTTAAACTCTTGGAATTGTCGAATGACCTCATCCTTGGTCTTCAAGAAGTAAATCCAAGTCCTCTTGGAGTGGTCATCAATGAAAGTCACATAGTACTCATATTCGCTCAATGAGACATGGGACATAGGACCACATACATCAGAATGAATCAAATCAAGGTCACCTGCAACTCTGATGTCAGCCTGTCACTGCTCTTGAAAGGTGTCTTGGTGTACTTTCCCAAAGCACACCCCCTGCACACATCATGATGATTAGTGTTGAAGTCTGGCAACTTGGTAACCATCTCCATCAACATCCTGAAAGCTCCATGGTGCAAGTGGTTCATCCTCCTGTGCCACAGCTCACATAAACCACTGTTATTGGTCTGCACCACCATAGCGCGAAGATGTTGAAACATGAGTCTATATAGTCTCCCACTGTGAGCTCCAATCACACAAGCAAACTTGATACTGGATCCTCTAGGATACAACAGCACTTGTCCCTTCTGGAACAATACCTCATACCCCCTGTCCTCCAAGCTGGAAACTGATATCAAACTCTTCAACCTTGGAACATAAATAACATTTGTCACCTTCATGGCAGGTAATGACTCCCTCTAAAATGAGACTATCCTCATACCAACCACCTTGACCTTGGAGTTATTGCCAAGCACAACCTCCAAGTCAATGTCATCCTCCAAAAGGCTCATGAAGTGCTCTCTAACTCCAGTCATATGACAGGATGCTCCACTATCTATGAACCATACACGAGAAGATGTAACATGAGTGGCTAAACTCACCACCAAAGCACTCTCTGAATCAAACATAGTCGCAAACTCATCCACATATGTTGTAGCTGCAACTCCTTGTTTCTTCTTACCATTCTTGTTGGGACACTGAACTGCATAGTGACCCATCTCCCATAAGCAAAGCATTTCAGTTTGCTCATGTCTTTCTCCTTAGCCTTTTGCTTTGCTTCCCCTTTCTTGATCTTCTTTGTCCAATTTCCTTTTGCCACAAGAGCAACATTCTCCTCTTCACCTCCCTCACCACCCTTGTTGCCACTATGCATGCTTCTCTTGATCTCCTCCTAGAGGAAATTGTCCCACATCCTCCTCCAACCAGGAAAATGCTCTATAGCCACCAAGTTGTGGATAAAACTATCCCACTTCTCGATGAACCCCTCTAAAGCAATGTGAACCAACTGCTCCTCTGGAATAGTCTCTCCAATAGCAATTAACTGATCTTTCACCTGTGAGACTCTGGTGAGGAAAGATGTCACACTGTCGGTCTTCGTCATCTTGGTGTTGAGTAATTTTTGTCTCAAACCATCTTCCTGTTCTCATTAGAATTCTAGTGCAAAGAGACCAAGGACTCCCACATCTGATATGCATATCTCATCCCTAAAACATGAGGGAACAAATGATCCTTGATGACATCTAGAAGGATCCTCTTTGCCTTCACATTTTTCTTGGTGAACTCTACCAGCTGAGCAGGATCATTGGGTGCTTGCACAGTTGCTTGAACAATATCCCACACTTCCAACTCCTCCGATAAAAGCATAATCTGCTTCGTCCATGGGCCAATTTTTTCAACCCCCGTCAATTTGTCCTCTACTGTCAACCCAGTAGCCATGATCCCACAACCAACCAAATGAAGAAAATATGGAAAATAGAACCAATCTCCCTCTGAACTACTGAAGTCTTTGTGTTTCTGGCAAAGTTTCAAAGGTATGGTTCATTGTTTGAAGACTTTGGTAGCTTGTTGCCCTCTTTATCAGCCGACTAAAAATGAAGATCTAAGCCTCAACTTGGCTCAACTAAGCTCTGATACCATGTAGAAAATTAATGATCTGCACCCTAACCCCAATTTACAAGTTTGCATGTGTTCATTTGACCCAACCCACATGTTTTGTCACGCTGATATAAATTTCAGAATGCATTAATTGTAAACATTCAAAGAGTACTTCTACTATGTTTCACATTTCCTATCAGTTGAAATTAATGTTAAATTTAGGCAAGCATTCAAGCATGAGAGACACTTATTTTTTGTCAAGGTGACCCCAGAAAAACCCCACAGCCTCTTGGGGAAAACCAGTCTTCAAAGGAGGATTTTATTGCTTGAGAAATTAGTCTAAGTACATAAAATTAAACACAGTACTTATCTCCCTTCAGCTGAAGCTTTAAATTCAATTTCTAGAAATTTGTGCCCATTGAAATACTTTCTAGATTTCACAAATTTCATGCACAAAAATGTATGCCTCGATATCAGTGCCAAATCTGCCTTGATAATAGTGTAAACTCGGCCTCAGTTTCTGTGATGTAGATGCCTCAAAATTTGTGCCGGAAGGTGCCTCAATTTTTGAGTTGCATGACGCAGATTGCCTCGATTTTTGTGCTAGTGTGTTGCCTCAAAAATGCTCAGAAGAAAGTTGATGTCTCGAAATTTGTGCCTCGAATTTTGGGCCTAACAGCAACAAGTTCCTTGAAAATTGTGCTAGACAGTCCCTCGAATTGTGTGCTACAACCCTCGAAATTTTTGCTCCTTTGCCTCGATTTTTGTGCCTGGTGTAGCTGCCCTCTTCCTCGAAATTCAAGTTGCTAAGTGAATGTCTCATAGAAATTCGAGCCTCCTTGCTTGCTGCTATTTCTCCTCTGCAATTTCTCTTCCTCTTCTTGAAGTTTCTCCTCTCCTCTTCTCCTCATGCTCTCTCAAGTGTGAAGTGAAGAATGAGCCTCCCTTTTCTCCTTTTGTCTTTTAGAGAAGATTGAATCCCTAACCCTAGGATTCAATGGTTGATATTTAATCTCCAAATCTCAAGATGTGTGGTTGAGATCACATTTCACGAATGACCCCCCTCATTTATTGGCCCCATTACTTAAGAGTCTCCTAGTATCTTTTTCAAGTTGTGTATATTCTCTATTTTTCTCATAAAGTGATTTTCTCAACTCACTTTAATATTAGAAAAGAAAACTATGTACTTTACACATAAAGTCACTTTATAAAGTACAAGTGACTTTATTAGAAAAAGTACATGGTATACCACTTTTAAGTATCTCTTCCGCCCATGACATTAACATATCTCATAAATGTCACCAAGACAAAAGTCATTAATGTGTCTACTACGCTAAAAGGGATAAGTGCCTAGTAACACCTCTCCTTGGTATTATTTTCAACAATAAGCAATGAGGCTCTAAATGGTCTATAAAGTCCAAAAACAATGCCACAAACTATGGGATCATTGGCCTACTACAAGACTACAAGTCTATAGGTACATATCAGTGATCCTCATTGTGATCAAACTCATTACCACTACTAGACACAAGATCATCAACAAGAGCTACATAAACATCATATGGATCAAAGTCTGAGGATGCCTCAGCCTCATCTGCAACCTCAATAGTAGCACCAATAACAATAGAACTTTACCTAATGGAAACACGAGTTGGTTGAGTTGCACGACTAGTGCCTTCCACTAGTTGTTTATCTTTGCTTGATTCATTTACTAATTCTAGTTCCAATGGGCTACCAAATCTGCATCGGGATCAACCCCCCTAACTCCATGTCAATATCAAAATCAGCATCAAACTTGGAATTTCTAGTCTCCTCCACCATTCTGATGTTGGATCAATATCGTCCAACACAATGGGATCTGATCAAATCTCTTGTTCATCAATTGGTTGCGCCTTAGTCGAAGGTTGTATTGCACGAAGAGAATATCATTTAACCATTTTTGTTCCAAACGATTTCTCTTCTTCATGTGTATGCACTCAAAAACAAACCGATTGCGCTCACAACTTGAAGCACTGCAAGTTTGGCTAAGGACTCTAATTGCAAACTTTCACAATTGAGGACATTGGCCGCCAAATGACTCCCACCAATGTGTTGCAAACAAAAAGACATTAATTAGTAACTTAGTTCATTTCATTACTTATTTACAAGTATCTACAAACAATTTGAATTGTAAATTTGTTCACAATTAAACTTTAAAAAAACAAATTAGAATTGCATACCTGGTTGATCCACATCCCTTGCCATCTTTGTCAAGTTTTTTCCAAAGGTACTTGCTGCCATACTAAAAAGAGTAAGTTGTTTGTGTATTTCCAACTGGTTGGAATGGTTAGGGACCATGCGCTCCAAACAATCATACAATACATCTCTGACCTCCCCAACCTGCAGATCTAACCGAGCTTTATAATGATACTTTAGGTTCAAAAAATACCCAACTACATGTATAGGACGATAGAGTTTATTGTTCCATCTGTTATCACTGATCACCCAAATACGCCCATTTTTAGCTAATTTATCCTTGTAAGTTGTCTGTATCTGCTCCTTTGCCTGAGCCATAGCCTCATAGATGTAGCCCATGGCCAACTTTCCCCATCCACCATCTATAGCACCTTAACATGGGGCTCGGAAATTTTCACAAACTTTGCAGACCTTTTCCAAAAATAATTGTCAGAAAATTTCTTTTTGGTGTCTTTGCGATCTTGTCTACGAGCCCATTGAGATGAAGTCCATTCATCTGAAAAAAAAAAAAAAAAAAAAAAAAAAAAAAAAAAATTAAAAAAAAAAAAAAAATAAAAAATTCTACACGTCTTTTTGTTGAAAATTGAGACATTGCAACGTAAGGAAGTGAGTTGCAAATCTCTTTTCTACAAGTTTTTTTGTTGAAAATTGAGACATTGCAACGTAAGGAAGTGAGTTGCAAATCTCGTAATTACAGCCCTAACAAGCTCTTTACCCCAAGTGTTTTTACTCATTAGGCTCAATACCCATGAGTGGCTGTAAATGTATTTTGTGATGCACTTAGCAGGCTCTACAGTGTTTTTTACCCATTCCACTTTGCCTATGTCCTCAAGCACAAGGTCTATGTTGTGTAGCACATGGAGTCCAAAATATGGTCTTATATTTGTACTGTAGCATCTTTCTAGCAAGAACATAGTTTGAGGAATTATTCGTGATGACCTGCACAACATTTTGCTCTCCCACTACTAGAATAATCTCATCCAAAAGCTCAAATAGAAGGTTTGCATCCTTCACCTTATCATATGCATCAATTGATCTAAAAAACATGGTTGCTTGATGGCAAGAAACAAGAAAATTAATGATAGTGCAGTTCTTTCCATCGGTCCATCCATCCAACATGATGGAACAACTTGTTTTGAGCCATGACTCTTTATACTTATCCAAATACTCATCAATGTAACAAATCTCTTTTTGTAGAAGAGTTCCCCTCAAGTCATGCACACTAGGGCCTTTGAAGCCCTTTCTTGCAACAATAACAAAGTCCCACATAGCTTGATAATACCGTGGGCAACAAGCATTACATGGGATCTCTACATCATACCACCATCTAGCAATGTATTGAAAAGAATATTCTTTGCATTGCTTTTTCCAATGGTCATCCAAAGTGGGTTGGCGTTGAGTTAGACTTGGTTGGGAGGAAGTGGGATTAGGAGAGGTAGTGGTGACAGAGGTTGAGAAATAACTCTAGATGTTCATCCTATTTTTTCCTTTAGATTGTTGGTCTTGATGATAAGACCCAAGAGCAAGAGGAACATAGTGAAAGGGGTCATTGGTGGAAGGGATAGAAGAGGAGTCTTAAATCTCAAAATCATCATACCCACCATCTATCATGGCTTGTACAATTTCCTTCTTCCTTGCAATTTCTTCTTGGATAGCCTTTTCCCTAGCCTTATTCTCCTCAAACTTGGGAAGGTATTCTGCCCTAACAACACCTATCACTTCCTTTGGTGCATAACATGGCTTTACTTGGCCTCTTATCCCAGCCAAGTGTTGTTTCAACCTGAGAATACCCCCCCTCCCCCTCCAATAGATTTATTGCAAAATTTGCATATCATTTTTCCATCAATCACATCACAATGAGCCCATGCAGTGTCCTTGGCTTTTGGAGGCATGGTGGCTAGAAATATTTGAAATTTGCAAATGAAAGAAATTTGCAAATTAAAAAAAAATAATTGTAGCTAAGTAAAATGGAAAACCTAAGATAAATTTGGGAAAAAAATGGGGCATATTTAGCCTACAAAATTTAAGACTTGAAAACTAACAATTGAACTTGAAATTTGATAGCATAGAACACATAAAAAAAATTAAATACATGGACAACAATGAAATATGGATTTTTTCAAGTGAAAATCCTTACCTGGAAATGCAAACTAGCTCCCTTAGCCTCCTCTTGAAGATGCCAACTCCACTAACAGCTCCAAAATAGCTCCAAGTCCAACTCCAAGCCTCCAAGATGACTACTCCAACAAAAAATCAACACTCTCCAAGCTCCCAATGAAGCTCACAAAAACTCCAAATGAGATGGTGTGAGGCAAATGAGAGGGGATGCCTCCTTTTAGTAGCTTGGAGGGGTTGTTTTTTTGAGGGAAACAACGTTTAGTTTCCCTCAAAACCACCTCACAAGCCTCAAAAAATGTGTCTGGTGGGTCTGCGGTCGACCTGGCAGTGAACAAGTCGGTTCCATCATAAACCGTCTGATTTATGTCCGGTTTGACCCAAAAACCAACAAAGGAGGGCGGCTAACCGAGCCTGTCTACTGGTCTAGTGGGTTCAACCAATTAACCGACCGATTTGATTGGTTTCCGGTTCAAACCAATCGATTTGAATACTATGATGTGGACTGTGAAAACAAAAACATTTTTGCAAGCCCACGGTCCTAACCTTGGCTAGGAGTTTATGGGGTAGAAGCCTCCAACCTAAATCATTGGCTCTCTCTTTTGGAGGCCACTGAATTTCAAAATGAACCAATGATAACCAAAATGGAAACATCGAGACCCAACAAATACCCATTCGAAAGTGATGCTCTCCATACTATTAAGAAGATTGCATTCATCCAAGCATTATACATGTCAATACTCATACTAGTCTCCAAGTAACCTCGAGAACTTCCCAATATATGTTGAATGAGTTGTATTCTAAGCAGGTGTGGACTGTGCAAACTAACACATTTTTGCAAGCCCATTGTCCTGACCTTGGCTGGGAGTTTGTGGGGTAGAAGCCTCCAACCTAAATCACTAGCTCTTTCTTTTGGGGGCCATTATAGGAGTATTTATGGGTTTTGAGTGGTTTCAATGGATAGTTTATATTATATACCCATTGTAATCTGATACCACTTGGCAGATTAGAGTTAATGACATTGTTGCAGATGCAAAATGATAATAACATCATACCTTGATAGACATTAGAGTAACATCATAGTTTTCAATTTTTGTAGAAAGACAATAATGTGGGGTAATTCATCCCCTCATATATCGATGCATCTAAGAATAAAATTCGAAGCCTTCATTTCCCTTCAAGACCCCTTTAGCCCATCTTAGGATGGGTGATTCATCACTACATATATCCATACATGATAAATCTAGTCATCCAAGGAAACTTGTAGACATGAACATCATACACATACTACACAACATGACACTTACACGTCTGCAAGGTGAGATAAGATCAATTTAGAAGAATTATGCCATGCCAATAATTTGATTTGCTTTTGAATTTTACAAATGCGGACTTCAAATTTGGCCTGCGCCTATATAATACAAAAAGAGCATTGGAAAGCAATCCTACGAAAGATGGAGCTCCGGTCTGATCTGCTGTGGGAGCACGGCTAGGGTTTACATCAGCACTGACTGCAGAACCGCAGCAGCTCACTGCCATCTCCTTTGTTGTTGTGTCATCATCACCATCACGGTCGGTTGGCTTCCCCCTTCGATTTCGTTGTCATCGGACCGACTCCTTCACTGTCTCCGGGATTGTCTACAGGATGTCGGATATGGACAAAGGCATGTAGATTGCTCGGTGAACCCTAATCCCTACGAGCCTATTTGGACGAGCCCTAACGATTTGCCGGAGGTAACGGTTGCTCGGTCCCTAGGAACGCCATATTTGTTGTACTCTGATTTTCCGCCTGCATGTTCCAACCCCGGCTTTTCATGCCTAGTTTGTTGTTCACCGCACTCTCTATTGCCTCTCTGGGCCTTGACTGCCCACCCCTCTCTCGGGTTTCGCTTCACCTTCTCGCCCCTTGCATCTCACCCTCCCCCTCATATGACTCACTGCCACCGGTTTCATCACCCCATCAGGCCTCCTCTACATTCCCCACCTCGGTAGGGTTTGTTTCAACAGCGAGTTTCTCTCCACTCCAGCTGAATTCCCTCCCTTTCACTCACATCGCGGCAGAGCCTAGTCCATCTACCTCCCCTTCTGGATGCTTCGACTTGCCGGCGGTAAACCCTCGGGTCAGTAACACTATACCTCAACAAGAGAATCAGGGTACTCAGGATCCCCTGCAAGACCACCCGACAACGCCTCGCTCTGGTAAGGTCAAAAAATTGAAGTGCGTTAAGGCCACCCAAAAGGATCTGTCTCTCAGTTTTGGAGAGGGGGTACAAATGGGGGAAGTTGTGGATACGTCAAACAAGGTTTTAGTGGGCAGAGTCAGAGGTAGAGCGTATTCAGCTACCCGTCTACGCCTCTGGGTCATGGAAATATGGGGGAATATCTTCAAGGAACTCCTGGAAGTTACTACCCTAGCTCGGGGTTGGTTCGAGCTCAGATTTAAGAGGGAGGAATACACCTCTTGGGCTCTCTCGAGGTATTGGCATATCGAGATGGATCCTGTATTGCTCAAGCGATGGAGCCCATTATTCGATCCTGAGCGGGAACAAATTGGAGCAAGACCGCTTTGGGTCAGGCTGCCTAGGCTACCCCTCCACTTCTGGTCCGAGGATATCTTCACTCGCATTGGGAATGCGCTTGGCACCTTTCTGGACTACGACAAGACTTACACTACTTCAGGCAATAAATCAATGGCTCACATTTTGGTATACCTGGATACTAGAGAAGGTTTGGAGAAGATTACATTGCATTGGAAAAGATTCACATGTATACAAATTCTCGACTACGAAGGGGTGCCTTTCAGATGCAGAAGGTGTCATAAGGTTGGACACCTCTATAAAGATTGCCCTCTGGTTCGCCCTACCACCTCCCCCTCCAAAGCCGCGGATGAAGTTGATCCTATTGCACCTTCATCTGCAAAAGATCAGACACCTCGGTGAAACGGTCCTATGACAATAAAGTGTGGATCAACTCAAGTGCCAACTTCGGCCTCTTCCCGTCCTCCCTACCCGCCTATGACAAGATCCAGGGCGGCAGCTACAGCCACTCACTCATTGGGTACTCCTCCTCCCGTCTTCTCTGTATCTACTATTTCTTTAAATTGTATTGAACAGCACTTGCATGCTGCATATGCATCCATACCAGGCATATCTTCTTCTTCTATTACCTACCCACTGGAACTCCATCAACCATCTCTCTCGACCACTCCACCATCTATTCCTGGGTTGGTTCTCTCATCCTCTCCCCTGAATCTTTCGACCACCTCTAGACATTATCATTCATGCAATCTACGATCCCGAATGTCACACCCTCCTGAGCATGTCAGGATTGGGTTGATCTCCCCTCCTAGAATTTCCAAGAACACCAGGGTTCGACATTCTCATTTCAAAAGCTATGATGCAGGCTGGGGTGGAAGTGGCTCATGGCAGACAATCCACACTTGACAGGGTTCTTAGAGCATCAAACACCCTTCCTCGGTCCCCCCATGAAGTGGATCTCCTTTTTAATTACAGAGGGCTGGCTAGCCCTCCCAAAGAACTAGCCCTCAGAAGACTATTAGACTCTGAACCTATCGATATCATTTTCCTACAAGAAAGCCTTGGTTTGCTAACTAGGTTATCCCTTATTAAATTTGGACAACTAGGTCCAAACTCCATGTTCTGATGCTCAGATTAAGAGGCTAATATTTTTGTTGGATTCCTCTTTCTGAGAGGTGTAAAATCCATATAAAAATAGTCTTAATCCGATAAGCAGAACTTATATTTTGAATTTATTATTCTTAATAAATTATATGTGCAAGGTCAGCCAGTTTTGTAATGTAGGCTCACATGCCCAACAGATGTGTCACACACCCTCATTAATGGATATATATACAGGAAAAGTTGGAGAGAATTTGAACACAACTCAACTCACATGTTCCTCTCTCATCTACTGGTTGGAGGGTTGTTGTGACACATGCTGGGCTGGCTGACCAAAGGAGACTTTGCTGGTTAAAGCATCCTGTTGACCGCCGAAACGAACACATACATTTTTCTTGTTTCTGATTTGTCTTCTGTAAGATCCGCTTATATGTTCTATCTGCATTTTGCTTATCTACTTATATGATTGCTGTGAGAAAAGTGAAATTGCTCTTAGCATAGAACATCTACAAAACTTTACATGGAATCAGAGCTGAGGTGAAGACAAACTCTATCTATAGCAATCAAGGAACCAACGAAGTCTCTCATGTGAGCTGCGCAGTTCTAATGCGCCTGGGTTATGCGCATAAGAAGAGAAGGCGCAGATGTTAATTCCTGGTATTCGGTCGAATTGACGGCAAGGGAGATAGTTGGTAACAGAGATATGTGGTCGACAGTTGTCTCTAATACGCTCGAGGAGCAAAGGATTGCGCAGATCGAGGCTTAGAGGACGGACTGAAGACGAGATTCGTGTAAGCAGTTTGGGTATATGATAACGCAGGTTATATGAGCGTTTGAACGCTCGGATAACAGCGCCAGGAGGTTATATATCCACGGTCAGGTATCTTGGTAATCAGAGTTCGGGCAGCGACTGAACATATATGGTTGCAAAGGTTTATATGAGCGCTGAAGCTCTCGGATAAACGCGCAGGAGGTTACGTATATGCAGCCGGCTGTCGGACGGATTAAACAGGAGGATTGTCACGGTTGAGTTTCGGAATTCGAGCAACAGTCTCGGTGTGTGAATGCGCAGGTTTACAAGGGTATATCGGGCAATACATGCAGGTGCCCGCTCTTGGGTAAACGTGCAGGAAAGCATACGGGGTTCTGAGTTCCGGTAGCAGCGAACGTATAATCGTGGAGAAATATCAGAAGCGTTAAGATAGCCCGTAGGGGTATCAGCTCTCGATAGAGTCTCAGAGATTATACACAGTCGAATCGACTTATTGATTGAGCGGTTTGCTGAAGGTCTGTCACGTAGACAGAATGATATGGTAAGTGCAGATTGGATTGCACAGATATATCAGATTGCTGGCACGTGGACAGTAGCATACGTAATCGTGCAGAACCGAATTGGAAGTCCAAAGAGGATAGCACGTGGACGTAAAAGCGCAGGTTTATGGGTGTTTGGGTGCTCAGGTAATAGCGCAGAGATCTATATGTATTTGGCAAGTTGTCCCGGTCGAAGGAGGCTGTATATGAATGTAGATTATACGGCTGTTCATATCTGAAGCGGGGAGCATGCACAGTCGGTAAAACATCTCACGGGTTGTGGGATGCAGGTCTCGGTGGATAAGCTCAGAATCGGGACAGTAGTTCGATAACCTCAGTGCGTGGACCTGTCAGAGTGGCTGGACTGCACAAGGGTGTCGGAAGACTGATACGTGGACAGCAGTAGATTGTCGGGTTCTGGTTTATGTGGAGTTGTTGGCGATCTGTCACGTGGACAGAGATCTGTAGCAGAATGCAGGAGGACTGTCACGTGGACAGAAGCCTACAGTGTAGCGCAGGAGTTATAATACATCACCGGCTAAGGGTTTTCCAGACTGTTACGTGGCAGCTGGAATATAGGACAGCGGTCGATGTGCCATTGCGCAAGTTTATGAAAGCGTGGAACGCTTGAATAAACGGCGCGAAGATTATATAGCAGATTATCGAAGGATTGTCACGTGGACGGAGGTCTGCAATACAACGCAGAGTTATCAGACGGACTGTCACGTGGACAGAGAACTTCAGAACAACACTGAAGTTTACATACGCAGTGAGCAGTCGGGTTTTGGTAGTGACACGTGGTCAGAGATCTATTGCACAGGTTGTTGGTGGTCTGACGCGTGGGCAGTTATATATATACACGCAGGTTTATATACATACGCTGGTGCGTTTGAGTAAATAGCAAAGGGAATTGCGCAGGTTTACCGAGGATCAAACACGTGGACAGAGGTTCACGACATAGTTGCGCAGATTTGTATAAGTGCTGGAGCGCTTAGTCAATAGCGCAGAAGGTGTGTGCGGACCGGATTATGGGCTAAGGAATTCGGACAGCAAGGTGGATATACAATAATGTGCAGGTTTATACCAAGCGGTGGGCACACTTTGGAAATAGCGCAGAGGTTTATATATCCAACAGAGGCTGTTGCGGTTGAAGGCCGAGAATGAGATACGGTTTGTGATACTATGACTTGTAGGGAGTCCGTTGGGAGCTATGACTTGTGATACTATCCATCAAACCGATCTATGGCACCGAAGATTTGGACACCTTCATTACAAGGTCCTTCCCGAAGCAAGGAAGGTGGTGACAGGGATGCCTGATTTTGGAAATAATCATAAAGGTGTATGTAAGGGCTGTGCTGAGGGAAAACATACAAGGGGACCTTTCCCCTCAAGTGTCACAAAGACATCTGAGATATTGCAACTGGTCCATTCTGATCTTTCCGGTATGTTGCCTGTAACATCCCTGGGGGGATGTTCTTACTATATGACATTTACTGATGACTTCTCTCGCAAAACCTGGATATACTTCTTGAAGAAGAAGGATGAGGCTTTCATGTGGTTCCGTACCTTCAAAGCCTTGGTGGAAAATATGACCGGAAAGGAGATCAAGATTTTGAGGACTGACAATGGCACTGAATATGAGTCAAATGAGTTCAAAGACTTTTGCAGAGAAGCTGGCATTAAGAGGGAGACTACCACTGCATATACTCCTGAGCAGAATGGTGTTGTTGAACGCAAGAATAGGACTATTGTGGAAGCTGCCCGTGCCATGCTATGTGACCAGGGTCTTCCAAAGTTTCTGTGGGGAGAAGCTGCAAATACTGTTGTGTACATTCAAAACCGATGCCCTCATTCCGCTTTGGACTCCAAAACTCCCCAAGAGGTTTTCTCTGGTAAGAAACCTGATGTCTCACATTTTAGAATTTTTGGATGTCCTGTCTATTTTCATGTGCCGAAAGAAAAGAGAAGTAAGCTGGATGCTACTGGGAAGAAAGGAATGTTTGTGGGCTACAGTGAGACTTCTAAGGCATATAGAGTCTATGTACCTGGTCAAAGGGAAGTAGAGATAAGCCATGATGTCACTTTTGACAAAGATGCTTCCCTGAAGAAAGTAGTAGATCTTCCTAGATCTGAAGAAAACCATGAAGAAAGACCTGGAAATCTGGAAGAACCCCAGGATGAGACTATGCCTGATGTTGAAGGGCCAATGGACCCTATTGATCCTTCCCCTTCTCTAGGAAAGAGGCCATCATGGCTCAGGGACACCCTCGAAGATGCTGAGGGTCATGCTGCCCCAAGGGGAACATTCCGAGAAAGCAAGAAGCCGTGTAGATACCAAGGGTATCTAGCTGCCATGAGTACTATTATACAATCTGAACCTGGATCTTTTGAGGAAGCCATCAAGCATCAAGTCTGGAAGGATGCTATGCATGAAGAATATGAGGCTATTATGAAGAATGATGTCTGGGATGTGGTCCCGAGACCGAAGGACAAATCTGTTGTCACCGCTAAATGGCTCCACAAGATTAAACATGGATCTGATGGGAGTGCTGAAAAGTTTAAGGCAAGATTTGTTGCCCGTGGCTTCTCTCAAAAGGAAGGAATTGACTATGACGATATATTTGCACCTGTGGCTCGATATACCACCATTCGATCCATCATAGCCCTTGCTGCTACGCAAGGGTGGAGTCTTCATCAGATGGATGTCAAGACCGCTTTTCTGCATGGTGCAATAAAGGAAGAGGTGTATGTAGAACAACCTCTGGGATTTGACGTTCAAGATCGAGACACTTATGTCTGCAGGTTGAAGAAAGCCCTCTATGGGTTAAAGCAAGCACCCAGAGCTTGGTATGAGAGGATGAATAGTTACTTGATGAAGCTGGGCTTCACTCGAAGCAATGCTGATCCAAACCTTTACTTTAAGGTTGTGGAAGGAAAGCCTCTCATTCTAGTGCTGTATGTGGACGACCTCTTCCTGACAGGTGATGACCCTCTCATTCATCAATGTAAGAGGGAGCTTGCTGCTGGGTTCGAGATGAAAGACCTAGGACTGATGCACTATTTCCTAGGCCTGGAGAGATTTTCCTTTCTCAAGGAAAGTATATTGTGAAGCTTCTGGAAAGATTTGGGATGGTGGACTGTAAGTCCGTGTCAACACCAATGGAACTCAACTTTAAGAAGTTGAGTGGCAGCGCTGCAAGGCCTATCTTGGCCAATCCTACTGAGTATCGTCAAACTCATAGGAGCTTTGATGTTCTTAGTGAACACCCGTCCGGACATATGTTTTGCAGTGAATACTTTGAGTCAACAGATGGTTGAGCCTCATCATTTTCACTGGGTTGGTGCCAAGAATCTTTTGAGATATCTTCGGGGCACGATAAACCATGGGCTGAGATACACTGCCGGGAGTGTGATACTCCGGGGATATACTGATGCCGATTGGGCTGGCAGTGTGGTGGATCGTAAGAGCACATCTGGATGCTGTTTCAATCTTGGTTCTGCTTCGATCTCATGGATGAGCAGGAAGCAGAAGTCGGTGGCTTTGAGCACCGCGAAGGCCGAATACATTGCTGCTAGTATGGCCTGTTGTGAAGCAGTTTGGTTGAGGAAGCTCTTTAGTGAGCTGTTCCAACATGTGCTAGATACCACTGTAATACTCTGTGATAATCAGAGTGGGATTCGTATGACTGAGAATCCTGTGTTCCACGACCGATCCAAGCATATTGATATCAGGTACCACTTTATCCGGGATATGGTACAGCGAGGCGCCGTAAGGCTCGATCATATAGGAACTGATGAGCAGGTCGCGGATATTCTCACTAAGCCCCTGGGGAAGGTCAAGTTCCTAACCTTCCGTGAGAGTCTTGGTGTCGTGGAAAGACCCTATGATGTGGGTCCTGTTGGACGATGAGCTCTGGGAGCTCTAGGGGGCTTTGGGGATAGCTTCTCGGAGCTATAAGCACTCATAATGCTTCTGTCCCACCCTTGTGATTATTGAGCTGGTTCGCCACTCATTTAATCTGTGCCCCGTATGCATCCTACCCATTGAGTTAAGGGCTCATGGGAAGTACCTCTCATTTGGCCAATGAGGTGTGGAAAAGCTAGAGACTATTAGCAAAGACTGATGGACGCATCAGAGATTGCCATACTCTCTATCTAGGATGGCATGGTCCAACCACTTGATCTGGGATCAAGATTTGTGAGGTCTGGGACCTCTGGACTGATTATGTCAGTCGGGGAATGATGTCTTTGTGACTGACCCACTTCTGTTCTGAAATAAAGAAGCCAGCAAAGCAAGTTTCGGCGGGATGACTCACGATGTTAATTGCACTAATAGATGGAGTTCTCCCTAGTTGAGAGGGAGTGTTAAATTTGGACAACTAGGTCCAAACTCCATGTTCTGATGCTCAGATTAAGAGGCTAATATTTTTGTTGGATTCCTCTTTCTGAGAGGTGTAAAATCCATATATAAATAGTCTTAATCCGATAAGCAGAACTTATATTTTGAATTTATTATTCTTAATAAATTATATGTGCAAGGTCAGCCAGTTTTGTAATGTAGGCTCACATGCCCAACAGATGTGTCACACACCCTCATTGATGGATATATATATAGGAAAAGTTGGAGAGAATTTGAACACAACTCAACTCACATGTTCCTCTCTCATCTACTGGTTGGAGGGTTGTTGTGACACATGCTGGGCTGGCTGACCAAAGGAGACTTTGCTGGTTGAAGCATCCTGTTGACCGCCGAAACGAACACATACATTTTTCTTGTTTCTGATTTGTCTTTTGTAAGATCCGCTTATATGTTCTATCTGCATTTTGCTTATCTACTTATATGATTGCTGTGAGAAAAGTGAAAATGCTCTTAGCATAGAACATCTACAAAACTTTACATCCCTGTCCTGCAATCTCTGAAACCGGGCTGGACCTTCCATGCACTTGATGTCATTGGTAGATCTGGGGGCATTGCCCTGGGCATTAATCCCCGCACTATCAAAATCAATACTTCTTGGGGAGGGTTTGGTTTCATTGGTATGGATATTTACTCCTCGAAGCTTGGCATGGACTTCAGAATTATTAATGTATATGCCCCTGTCATAATAGAGCAGAGTTTGGTACCATCTCCTCAACTTAACTCTAACCAACTCCGGCAATCTTATTCTGGGTGGGGACTTGAATTTCTCCATTGGATATGGAGAATCTTAGGGAAGCAATGCTCAACTAAATCCTTTATCAGACACTATGGAACACCTTCTGCAGCAATACCGCTAGATTGATATACCCATGAATAAATCACAACCTACCTGGTGCAACAGAAGAACAGGGGATGCAACTCTGGCCAGGTGTTTGGATCACTTCCTCATCAAGGAACATCTGGTAAGAGCCCTATCTAATTATAGACATTGGGTGGGATCTGGTGGCATATCTGATCTCTCTTATTTTCCTGGAGTTGTCGGGTCCCTTCCAGAAACCTAGGGCACCTTTTAAATTCAATTCTACTTGGTTGAAGGACCCCAATTACATCAATTTGGTCAATGATTACTGGCGTACTCATCCACCTGCTCAAGGGAGATCCATTGCAGAAGGTTTCTGTCATAATCTACTAGAGATAAAGAGCTTATTTATCAAATGGGCTAAGGATAAGCGAGACCGGGATGATCAAACTCTCAGTATCATTGAAACCAAGCTGGCAGATCTCTTGGATGAGCAGGGACGAGGGTTTACATCTGAAGAGGCAAAAACAAATCTCATTGATTTGGAGACTCAAAGATCCAAAATACTCAAAAATCAGGAGGAAACTTGGCACCTCAAGAGTCGAACTATTTGGTTACAAGCTGGAGATAAGAACACCAAATTTTTCCACAATTATGCGAAGGGGAGAAGGGCCAACAACACTATTTGGAACATGCCATTTGAGGATGGCCACTACGCTATATCTTTTCATAAATTGGCACACTTGGGCAATTCACATTTTCATAAACTATTCAAGGCCGCCCAAGGTACCAAACTTGCCAAAATTGCTCGAATTGCTGGACTCTTCCCGCGGTTTGTTGACCTAGACGAGGCAAAGGTGCTCACAAATCCTGTTACTATGGGAGAATTGGAAAGTACGCTAAAATGGTTCAAAAAAGACAAAAGTCCGGGACTAGATGGTTGGCCTATTGAATTTTACTTAGCTTTTTTTTTATACCATTGGACAAGATCTCCTTAAGGTGGTCGAGGATTGCAGGCTAACTGGGCGTATGTACGAGGCTATCAACTCTACCTTCATCGCACTCATTCCCAAAATGGACTCTCCACTCTCATTCAATGATTTCAAACGTATATCTCTCTACAACTGCCTCTACAAGATCATTGCCAAGATTATAGCCAATCGCCTTAAGCCTATTTTATCAAATCATATCTCGCCTGAACAATTTGCTTTCTTGCATAACCGACAAATTCATGAGGCTATTGGCACAACACAGGAGGCCCTCCATTCCATCAAGATTAAGCAGCTTAAAGGAGCCATCCTCAAAATTGATCCTTCCAAAGCTTTTGACTGGGTTAGCTGGCTTTACTTAAGAATGCTCCTAACCCATTTAGGCTTTCCCCTCCCCTTCATCAAATGGATTATGTGTTGTATCACTACTCTCTTTCAGCATCCTAATCAACGGTTCTGCCTCCAATTTTTTTCATGCAGAACAAGGTCTCAGACAAGGCTGCCCTCTTTCCCCACTCCTCTTCCTCCTTGTCATGGAAGGACTTAGCAGATTATTATCCCTGGCTAAAAGAGAGAGGCGATTGCAGGGTCTCAAAATTACAGACCAGTGCATTCTTACCCACCTTTTTGTTGATGACGTGCTTATATTTCTCAATGGAGGCATTTGGGACACCACTGTTTTCTATGACATCTTGTTTCTTTTTTCATCAACCACTGGTATGGAACCTAACAGATTGAAATCCACTATCACTCTCTCAGCCTGCACTCCACAGGAAGCTCGGATTGCACTACAGAAATTTCCTTTTCAGAGCCTTAATTTGGATGATGGGCTCAAATATCTTGGGTTCCGAATCAAACCCCACTGTTACAAAATTGCGGACTGGATATGGCTTGTGGCCAAGGTGGAAAAGAGACTACAGAACTGGAAGCCGATTAGTTCTTATTAAATCGGCCTTGGAGGCTACACCGATGTATTGTATGTCTTTGGCATGGATTCCCAAGGGAATTCTTTCTCGGATACAAAAAAAATTGTTGCAGATTCCTTTGGAATGGATACAAGGAAGGGAAACCATTTGCTTGGGTGGGATGGAGGAGACACATTGCAATTCCAAAGAAATGGGGAGGATGGAGCTTGAAAGACCTCCCCTCATTCGCTCATGCACTTGCTGCAAAGATGGGGTGGCTTATTCTTACCTCCCACAGTCTTTGGACCAAGGTGATACACTATAAATATATTTGGCCTTACCAGCTTATGGATTGGATCCGCCAACCTACATGGCAAAGATTTGGGATATCTATGATTTGGCGAGCTGTCTTACATACTCTGCCCACCATCAGAAATGGACTTACTTGGTGAATTAGAGATGGCTCATCTGTGTGTATTGGCATTGACCCCTGGACAGGATGTGGCAACATGTATCGACTTCCACCCAACCTCACTCAATTTCTCAAGAACAGGCATATCCTCGTGATCGCTGACCCAGAGAACACCTCCTTTCCGCTCAAGCATGCAAATTAGCTGATCAACTAGGTATACCTGTTCAGTGGCAGCAAGATTGGGATGGATATATCAATGCGTTGTGAGAATCTCATGTTCACATTAAGGAGGGGGTTGATGAACTTATTTGGGCCCCTGCTGGGCATGGTGTATACACTCCCAAAGATGGATATCCCATCATACATGCTGCCCATATGCCGCCTGTGCTTATGGAATGGTGGTGTACTCTTTGGAAGCTTAAAGCTCCTCCCCAAACCAAACTGTTTATGTGGAACGTCTTAATGAATAAGACACCAACCGGGGGTAATTTGATGAAACGATCCTTCTTCGGCCCCACTTGGTGTGTACTTTGTCATCAAGCAGCGGAAACAAATGACCACCTTTTTTTACTTTTCCCTTCGGCAATCTACATATGGGAACAAGTTCTAACAACATTTTCCATTTCCATCAGATAGTACGGGCAAAATGTTTTGGAGGCTTGGAATTGATGGAGGGAGGGCTCCTCGAACCAAAAAATTCACTGTCTTCCTCTGATAATATGTTGGACCATCTGGCTAAATAGGAACGATTTCATTTTCAGCGACAGAGTGGCTCAATGGCCAGCGTCTATTGCCCAAATTGTTAATGCCTATCATGATATCCCAGAAGATGATCCCACACTTACTGGTCGCGTTGTGACACCAGAAGTCATTGATCATAATCTCTCTTGGGCATACTTTAATGGTGCTGCTCAAGAACAAGGATGTGGGGGGTGGTGGGAGTTATATTGCATAAGAAAATCATTACTTTCGAATCCAGATGGGCTTGGAGATTGGTACAAACAATTATGTTGAATTGATCTCTCTTAGACATCTCCTCCATTTTGTTCTTGCACATGAATACAGACATATTCAAATTTTTGGAGACTGTAAAATCATCATAAACTGGTTCAATAACTCATCTGCATGTCATATGCACTCTCTCATAAACATTTTGGATGAAGTCATGCTCTTAAAAGCACAATTTACTTATATCTCTTGTCAACATATTTACAGGGAGCGTAATATTGTTGCCGACCAACTTTCCAAGGCAACCACGGTCCAGCCCAGGGGATTGTGGATAATACAGGAGTAGCAAGGAGCTGATCACTTCCAAAATTATCATCGACCTTATATAGATCATTTCTACCAGCGGGCCAATAGGCCCTAATTTTAGCAGTATATCGCAATGATTATTATCAGTACTTGGTTTATAGTACATACATTGTATATATTTTTTCTATGAATAGTTACGGTATACCCTGCGTAGTAATTATGTACAGACTTGTATTTTTTGATGGCTATGGCCAACCCTACAGCATATGCCATGCAGGCATCTACTACATGTAATTTTCTAAATTAATGGAAAATTGTGATTTTTCCCCGGGGGAAAAGAATACAAAAAGAGCATTGTTTTCTATCCAAAAAAACATACATCAATTAATAAAAAGCGAGAAAAATTCCCATGATATTTTAAGAAAAATAATACACCAATATTCTTCACCAATAGGAGTTCATAGCTCGAAATATTTTTGCAAAGATCTGGTCTTCTAATGAAAATACGAGCATGTCTTCCAAGGCAGCCCAACTCTACCTATGTTAAGTAAGAAAGCAAGTTTGCCTATATATAGGCAAGGGTTCAATGATAGAAAACAGAAGGTGCCATGTTAACAACAAATGAGTTACTTATCTTTCTCATGTCAGGGACTTGTTGCAATGCATGATAACACGTTTAAAGGAAATGAGCAACATGAAGGAGAATGTGTTGTACCTTGATTTGACAAGAATGGGGCAATACTCTCAAGTTGCTCTCTTCTCCTACTTTTTCTTGTTGTTGGTGCCTTGTTGATCTCATATCGGACGAATTCTTCTGGTGAGACCAGCAACGACTATACCATCACGGAAACCGATTCCAGCGCCAGGATTGTAGATTGCATTTTATAAATTTCCCCTTTCTTGCATTTCCTCAACTCTTCAAATTGCTCGTCGCTACTAATTTCTCCCATTGCCTGCAATTTAGGTCGCTTACCAAACTATAGAAGTGCGTCTAGCTGCGTCGTGAGATCGAAATATCTAGCCTGTGCATATTTGAACAAAATTGCTCATACAGAGGCAGTGAGATAGCAGACAGGGCAGCAGATAGTATAGCAGACAGAGGCAGCAGATAACAGGCAGGCAGCGACAAGCAGAGTTCCCCGAACAGCCAACGGATAGCAACAGTGAGGAATAGGGCAGATTACTGAAACAGAACAGGCAGTCGAAGGATGCACATCAAGTGTTTGATGGAATCTACCCACTAAATTTGACAGTGACTCTAATACCAAGATGGTGGTAAACGGGTTTTCTCTAAATCCTTTGATGAATTTTATTGCTAAGGAACAAACAGAGACAAAAGAATGGGTTCCAAATCCAGGGATTGGATTCGTGCAACAAGACGAGTTGTGCCAAGATGACATGTTTAGCCTTGCTGAATTATCAGTTGTTGAAAACCAGCAAGAGCAAGTGGTAGTCAACCCGGAGTCCAATTTCTCATTCTGGATAGCCTTGGTAAAACAAATGTTGCGGAAAATGGAATTTCTCGAAACTGAAAACAAGCAGCTCCGTTCAGAAATACACACCCTCTCTGCTAGAGTTTCAGAGGTGGAGGGGGATAATTTATCCCTTAAGAATATGTTACATGAAACTAAAGAGCAGGAAATTCTCCATCCTCCAAATGGTGCACTGCATGCAGAAATTCTTGACCTTAAAAGCAAGCAAGAAGAAATCCGATCCCAACAAGCCACCTTCAAACAAGAAACGGAGACACACATCAATTCTTGGGTACAGGTGGTTCGAGGGAAGGATAAAACTCCTACCCCTCTTGCAGCAGTTGAGGAGGTGATGCAAGCAAAACTTGGGGAAGAACGCAACAGAACAGCAAGAGAATTGAATCTCAAGGTGAGAGGTCTCCCCTTACCCCACCTCTCTCCAGATCTTATGGGAGTGGGGGCTAGGTTCCTTCGAGACACCCTTAGCCTCCCCGATATAGCTTTGGACAGAGCCTGACTAGGGTAGGACTACACTCTCTTCCTCAGGTTTCGGACTGCATCTGATTGACTCTGCGCCCTCAGGACTAAGCAGAAGTTGTTTTCTCTTCCCAACAGGATTTTCCTAGACGAGGACCTCACTCGAGCACAGGTTGTGGAACTTAAACAATCCAGAGAACAAGTTATGGCAGCATGACAGGCAGGGAAATGGACGGTTATCAGGAATCTTCGGGCAGTCATTCAAGACTCCTTCCCACCTGGGTGGAAACCCCGAACTGAAGGTTCCAAATGACGAGCCCGCTTGGGGAGGCGACAAGTTACAGGCATTTCTATCCGTTGTTGGAATGGAAATGGATATTTCTAGTCATTATCGGGACTCTTGTATGATGCTCTCAAACCAACGGACATCCTCTTCATGAGCGAGACTCATGCGAGCCTTGTTCAACGGTACCCCTCCCAGATATTGCAGGTTACCATTGGATCTCAGTTTGCAGGTAGGAGACGAGGAGCTCAGGAGGGGTCAGAGGATCAGGTGGAGTTGCTTGTTTGGCTAATGACTCACTCTGGAACAGGGTATCTTTGGTAGCCGAAGATGAGTTTGTCAGGTTTATGTGGATTCGGATTAGCGTCGAAGTTTCTCCTTCGAGGGACATCTACATTGCAGTTTGTTACTTCCCCCCAGCGTCTTCACCATTTGCTCTCCATAATGGCTCAAATGGGAACCCCTTTATAGACTTGTACACCAACATCACCCGGTACTGTGCTATTGGGGAAGTCATCCTCCTAGGTGACTTCAATGCTCGCACTAGAGATCTCCAGATCCCTCTCCATGACCAATCAGAGGATGCATTTTGTACCCAGGAGATAGATCCGCATTTAGTAGGGCTTCATTGGATGTCAGATGATGCTTTAGGGCCCATTACAGTTTATGGTAAACATCAATTGCAATTGGGGGAATCCAAGGAGTTGTTGATTCTAAATGGTCTTCCCTGTTTCCTAGACCCTCGCTTTTTCACATGCCGACCATATGGCGGGGGTGCAAGTGTAGTTGATTATGTACTCGCTAGCCATAACTTGCACCCTTTTATTCACCATTTCTCAGTCTCCCCCATCCCCCTTGCTAATCATGCACTTATTTCCTTCTCTCTCTGATTTGACCCTCCTCTTCCACCCCATCCCTCCCCTCGGGGCCCACCCCAAACTACCTTCCGATTTGACGAAGGAGACCTTGACATCTTCTCCTCTACCCTACGCAAGATGCTCCCATCGAAAACCCAGTTCTCCTTGCTTGATTCTGCTTCCACTAAATACACTTGTCTTTCAACTACCATTTGGGAAGCAACACTCAAATCCTTCCCCCACTCCACTCGTTCCACTTCCATCTCCCCTAAAGTTGGATCTTGCCCCATGAACAAATGGTACGATGATGAATGCAAGACTCTACATCGAGAACTTCAATATGCTTTCACCCACTCTCAACCCTTCTACTCCGACCTCAAAGCTTCTTATTGTCGTCCCCTTCGTCACAAGAAACAACTCTTTGTCTCACGTAGAAGACGAGAACTTTCTGCTCTCCTTGCCCACTTCCCTAAACAATTTTGGCGTACCATCCTTCCCCGACGCTCCCCTCTTCCACCTAACCTCGACCCTACATCCATGTTCTCTCACACTTCCAACCTTTATGATATTCCTGGGCAGGCCCAAATTCATGTTACCTCCCCACCCTCTTCCTATTATCTATTCTCAGACAGAGATATTAGAGAGGCCATTTGGGTGATGAACAGTGGCAAAGCAACCGATGAGAAGGCTACCAAGTAGATTTCTTTAAGCACAGTTTCCGTGCTTTAGTTAGCTACTTGGTTGATCTCTTCAACCATGTAACTTGTGAAGGTTTTCCACTGGCATGGTCACACCACATCATCCATCTAATCCACAAATCAGGTTCCAGCTCAAATCCCAATAACTACAGAACGATCATGGTGGGTCACATGTTCTCGAAGTTGTATGCTACTATTCTACATAGGAAGCTCTCCAGTGACCTTGAGTAGAGACAACTCAGAGCTAGGGGACAGGCAGGTTTTCGACCAGCTCATCAAACCATTGACCACATATTCACCCTTCACAATGTGATTGAGGAGGCACGACACCCTTCACACTGTGATTGAGGAGGCACGACACCGCTCTTCGAAAGTCTACTGTTGTTATGTAGATTTTTGGAAAGCTTTTGACTCTGTTCCGAGGGAGGCCTTGCTGCAAAGAATCGGAGATATTGGCATCTCTGCAACCCTATTGACTGTTATTATGCGCCTATATGAGTTCGTTCTTAGTCATCTTCACACAGCCCATGGGATGTCTGATTTCATTCGAAGCACTATTGGGGTTAAACAAGGTTGTCCACTGTCCCCTACCCTGTTTGGGATCTATATTGATGAGTTGGAAACATTTCTACACGAACATATCTAGGACATTGATGGCTACCTTCTTCACCAAGTTCTGATATCTATTCTACTCTTTGCTGACAACGTGGTCCTCCTCTGCTCATCCCCAGAAGGATTACAGAGGCAGCTGGATGCCTAAGCTCTATTTTGTGACCATCAATAGTTGACGGTCCACTTGGGTAAAACCAAGGTTATGATCTTCAATGGGGTGAAGAAAGCCTCAGACCTTCACTTTCTATTCAGAGGGGAGGAGATTGAGATCACCAGCACGTATACTTACTTGGGGGTGCAATTCTCAGGTCCCCGTTTCAGTTTGCGACCAACGCTTCAGCCTCGGATCAACAAAGGATATGGATCCTTGGCCCTTCTTGAGAGACAGTGCTTTCGACATCACTTCCAAATCTCGTCCAAGATGAGCCTCATGGACACCTTGATCCGTCCCACTATTCTATATGGCTCAGAGATTTGGGGACCGTATTTACTTGAGTCAGACTAGGCTTCAGCTGAGAGAGTTCAGATTCTTCTTCTCCTTCGCATCATTAGGTGCAAACTGACAGTGTCACAACACATCATCCTTGAAGAGTTTGGAGTTCAGCCCTTTCGGCTTGAAACGGTCTTCAAATTGGTTTCATTCTTGCATCGTGTCCAGGGCTTGGCAGACTCGATAAAGAGTAGGGACCGATATCCTTACTTGGCATATTGCTCTTTTGAGACTATTGGCGTTCTACTCCCTCAGGTCGAGCCAGACATTGGTTTACAAGAGTTTCAAACCTCTTAGAATCAGTGGAAATTCAGTTGGATCGTCTCCCTCCTTTCTGATATTCCTTAGATGCTCCTGGTCACCTTTTACCTACTAGACAGGAGCTAAACAAGATCATCAAGGAGGACATCTGCAGGCAAATTGTCCAGGTCACCTGGGTCAATCCTCCAAGGGGGTTGTGCCCAAAGATGGCCTTCTAGGCTGAGCACTTCTTGGAGTTGAGACACTGGCTCATTGTTCGACCCTAGTATACGTTTCACCACTGGATGCATGCTCTTCACATTCCTCTAGGCCAGTTCAGAGTAGGTTCTCATAGACTTCGGGTAGAGACGGACCACCAGGTGGATAGACTAGACAGACTCTGCCAGGTATGTCATTTACAGGAAGTGGAGACCGAGGTGCACTTCATCCTTGGATGCCCTGTCTACTACAAGATCAGACGACGGTGTCATTGCTTGTTCAGAGATTCTCGGACCCTCGCTGACTTTTTCAGGTACCCTGATTAGAGATGTTTGGCCCTATATATTCAAGAGACTCTTAGGTTCCGAGTGCATATTCTTCAACCTCCCATCAGACCAAACCCCACACAAAGGATCACCACATTTTTCAAGGTACTACCTTCAAACAGGGGCACCAAGAGATTGATTGATACCAATACGTATCCAGACTCCAGATCAGTGAGGATCTGTGGGACCTCACCCTGCCACACGAGATCTCAGCAACAGTTCCGTCTTAGATCCGTTCTTGGGAGATAGACTAGGTCCTCCAACATTCAGCAGCGTGTGAACCCCCCAAGAAATGATTTAGTGGACAGTCTGCACTTGCCATCGACTCTTCAACAGGCCAACAAACTTTGTTGGGTTTCTTCAGTGTTATTTATTCAGCCTCAAATGTTAGGAGAGATGGGTCTGATCCTCAGACCTATTAGCTCCTAGATCTTCTCCGCTAGGGCCAGATGTTGATTTACTTCATGCATTGTATTCTTTTATAAAAGACCGTTTGGTTCTCCTGCTTTCTATATACATCAGTGTACTCAACAGTCCCTTTGACCTACTTTGTGGTTATTAGTTGGACATAGATATAATTATCGTATCTTATCTTATCTTATTTACTTCTCAGAAATGTTAAATGGCAGCTGTATGATTCTAACATTGCAAGCATCTTTTTTGGACTCGCGCAAATGCACCAATAGATATGTTGTAAACTTGAGCATTGTGTGTACATCACTTCAATAACCATTAGATGTTTTTTATTTTTCAAAGTAATGTTTTCTCATTTGATAGACATTTTTTTTGGAATGGTAAGTTTGTAGGAGTGTTTTAAGGGTTTTTGAGGAAGCCAAATTTATTTATACATTTGAAAACACATTTTCCACAATCTCACAAAAAAAATCTATTTTACCAAATTCCTACCAAAAATTAAAAACATCTCATGATTAAACTGTTGTTAAAACTATACAGGTGTTCTCTGATCAGAGACTTCAAGAAGAAGAATAGTACAAAGAAAAAGACTGGCAACTTTCGTGAATCATGTTGACTGAAGCACACTCACAGCATGTCTCCTTGTCAATGATCAGCTTTACAGATTTCCCTCCGTCTACGGTAAATATCGAGGAGAAATGACGATTCAGCATTCGAGTAAACGTATTTTTCCAAAAAAAGCTCTTCTCTCAAGCGAGCAATCGGCCCAAATTCCGCGAAATTTTTCTTTGGCAATTCCAAATCCATAGACTTCAATGCCTCCATTACTCTATACCTAGGAACCATTCTTGACTCCACGCAGTATCCAAACAGGTCTGGATACTTACCAAGATAAGCCAATGGAAGACCCACGATGTTAACCACAAAATTCAGATTATGCTTCAATTTTTCCTCCCTAATGCGGAGAATCGACGGCCGCCTCCTGCATAAATCCGAAACTTGATTTTCAGAGAAACCTAAACGAATCAAAAGTTTCAGTCTTCTATTTAGGTTTTCCATCCCTAGCCCATAAATTGAACGCAAAGCAACTCCGAACATCTTTGTTCCCTTCTTGAACCCCAAATCCTCCGCCTGTTGAAATGACTCCTTAGCTGCTTCCTCTGTAGCCGTGAGCAGGCGAGGCTGCCTTAGCAGTAATATTGGCATCGCTTCGCCCTCAATGCCCAAATTTTGCAGAACTGAAATTGCAGATTTATGCCTACGAAGCTTGCTAGCTAAAGTTCTTGCACTGACCAAAAGCAATTTGGAGATATCCTCTTTCTTCATGAAAGTCCCAAAAAAACTGAGCTTAGGCTTTAGGTCCCTTTCGACGCCACGAAAGAAAAACTCAGGGTAGTTATTGACCACCCGTCGAATCTGAGTAGGGGTGGTCACATCATAGCCCTTTAACAACTCCAAAACTTCTTCCATATTCTGGCTTGGTAATTTCGCAGGAGGATATGCCTTGCAATGTCTAAAGGCTTTCGTAATTTCTGCATCTGTTAAACCACATTTGTTAATGAAAAACTCCGTGGCGACGCCCCTCTCTGGAGTCGTGGCTGGGTCGGCTATATCTGTGCAGAATGCGGCGAATTTTTTGTGGGGCTTTAAATAAAATGCAAGCGGGGAAAGCAGTAAGCTTGCCATTGATACGTGAAGAGATGATACTTGGACTTGGTTGGTCATCAGCCGTTTCCCTATTAACTGGATAGACATCGTCAGCGGAAGTATACAGGGTACAGTGGAACAGTCGATTGGTAGACGGCCAGACTGAATAAGGTTGGAAGGCTAAAGCTGTTACTCGCAAATTAGGGTTTTACGATGCTCGGGGATTTGGTAGATAGAGAATTGCAAGAAGGGTCAGTGTCTTGATCATCCGCAGAAGTTTGGGATACTTCTTTAAACCTAACTCTAGCCGTAAAAATGAATCAATCTCCACGTGAAAAAAATGTATTTGTATCATGTATTTGAATGCTTTGGATAGGGGTTAATTTTGTATTTTATTTTTTATTTTTATTTTTAAGAGTAATGTGAATTTTAATGTTGGATGGAAGAATATTTCAAGTCTAACCGCTTTCATCAAGTGTATGAATTTTTCAAGAAATTATTTAGTGGACACTTTGCACTTGTTATCGATGTTTCATCGGGCCAACAGACTTTGTTGAGTTTTTTCAGTGTTATTCATTTAGCCTCAGATGTGAACCTCCTAGGAAACGATTTAGTGGACAATTTGCACTTGGCATCCGCGCTTCATCGAGCCAACAAACTTTGTTGAGCTTTTTCAGTGTTATTCATTCAGCCTAAGATGTTAGGAGAGATGGGTCTAACCCTCGAACCTATTAGGATCTTCTCCGCTAGGCCCAGATGTTGATTTACTTCATGCATCCTATCTTTTATAGGACACTATTTGGTTCTCTCACTTTATATATACATTAGTGTACTCAAGAGTCCCTTTGGCCTATTTTGTGATCATTAATTGGGCATAAATATAATTATCTGATCTTATCTTATCTTATTTACATATTTGTGAGATGTTATCATTATGTTAAATTTACTAGAACCTAAATACTTTTTAAAACGGTTTTTATCCCACAATTAACTCTCACACTTTATTAAATATAATAATCATAATTGCATAATTCAACATTGTGCCTATATAATAAAACAAATGAATTTTTTTATAATTTAATGCTTAAGCTTCAAATGGAATAAGTGAACTCAATGGTTCAACTTGAGGCCAAATAAGCAAACCCAATGCTTTAGCTTTAGCTTCAAGTCCATTGTGAAACACACACAAAGTAATGAATTTTTCTCCCCACTTGCTTGAGATGGGTTGTCGTGGATTGTGAAACACATACAAAATGATGAATTTCTCTCTTAGGATGGGTTGTAGAGTGTTCAATTTCTGTGAGTAAAATAAAATTAACATATATTTATATTATTGTTGTGTGTTATAGTTGAGTATAAGGTAAATGTTTAACATTTAATAAATTTAATCTAATGTCAATGTGGACCCTAATTAAAAATCCATCAGAGGTAAATGTGTTGGCTTAAATGTTTAACATTTAGCATTTATATGTGGACTTAATTTAAAAATAATAAAAAATTAAAAGTGGAGTATGGTGGAGATGTTGTAGTGTAAACATTTAAATTTTGGCTCAATAAAAAGTTAAAAGTAATAAAAATAATAAAATTGGATTTGTTATAGTATAATTTTGTTTTGCATGTTAAATTAGCCCCTCTAACTCAAGTTAGAAATTAAGCCCGAGGAAAAATTGCATAAATAATTATAAGTTACATTGATCAATGTTAAGTTAATGATGGTTGATAGACAAATCATTTTATAGCCCAGCTTTGGCAATAATTAATAAATTGATATGTGAAGTGGATAAGTAGATTACTTCCTTAAGCAGAAAAACTTGCACAAATTTTGGTTGGTACTAAAAACTATATATTTACGATTTTATTTTTAAATAAATGTTTAAAAAACACTGAAAGTTATATTTTTTTAGATCTTATTCTTATCCATTTTTTTATGCTAATACTTAATTATAATGGAAACAATTTACAGTAAAAATATTTACACCAAAAATATTGCTATGATGGATTTGGCATTGGCTCGGCAGAATTGGTCAATAAGATCTTTCATTTTCGTCTTCCTCCCACTCATTAATAAATTTTTAACGCGTGGCAACCTGAATCGGGTTGTTTAGATGTATGTTGCAGAGAAGCCTGCTGTACTTACTGAGCCAAGCGGAAGCAGGGGCGTTGAGTCGACGGTGGTGAAAAACTGTTTGAGATTGGCGTTACAGACAACATTATCGGTGGTGTCTTTCATGCTGTAATTTAGCATGTCCTTTAAATTTTGTGATTTTTTGTATGGTGAACACTAATATGCGATGAAGTTCTAACTTCTCTGTACATGTCTGGAAGAAAATGGGTAATTGGGTAATTATTTCTTACGCCAAAAGTCAGGGCAAAAAAATTAGGCCTTGCACACAATAGTAAGAAGCTAAGTATATAGCTAGCTTCTTAATACTGTGTGCGGCTTGGATTACGGATCGATTCTACAAGCGCATATCTACATGGGAATACAAGTGTTTATTCTTGGGAGGCCGCGCCATTCTCACACAAGCTGTTTTGGCACAAATTATGGTTTATTGCGCGCTTCTTTTCTATATCTCGTCCTCCATTATCAAATGTTTAAACCGCATGATAGCCAATTTTATATGGGGTGGTGAGAAGGACATGAAGAAATACGATCTGTGCAGACTTTCGAAGCTGTCACAACCAAAAAAACTCGGTGGATGGGGTATTCTGGATCTCCACTATTTCAGAAGAGTGCTATTATGTAAATTTATGTTGCTATTATGTAAATTTATGTGGAATGCTATCATGGGCGAATCCTATTGGGAAAAAACCATAAGAGCTAAATACATGAAGAATCGAGACATGACATATTGGTACAGGCAGCCAAACACAGGATCAGCAACGGGTTCATATATTTGGAGAGGATTTCGTAGATTGTATCCTTTCTTCAGAGGAAACTTAATTTGGAATTTCCAATCCGGCTCCAATATCATCATCGGAATTGATACTTTTGCTGGAGCGGGCGATAAGATTCACATTCCTCGGCTGCTCATAAAAAATTTACACTAAAGGGGATACTTCTATTGGGCCAGCGTGATACAAAAATGGAACGGTCCGATTCCAATCTGGAAAACAGCCTCAGACCTGCAATTACAGGGTGCTTTGGAGACCCAATGGAACGCCTTAATCACCTCCATTAAATCGTCTGGACTATTCCGCTCGTCGGACAGGGATAGTTTTTCTTGGAATGGTCCTGGCGATTCAACAACTGTTCAAGCAAAGCACATATACCTTCAACTTCTATTATCTGAATCGACCTCACATGGCAACATCTTTCCGCCTGTTTTTTGGAAGTCCGGATGCCCATTAAAAATCACTACATTCGCCTGGCTTGTTTTTCACGACAGGAACCTCACCTGGCTGAATCTCCAGAAGCGTAATTGGCAAGGTCCTGCCATCTGCATCCTCTGCAGATCAAATTCTGAAGACAATTTACATCTGTTTCTACAATGCCCGCAGGTCCAGTCAATTTGGCATACCTTTGGTTTCACATTTGTCAGCGCCCCTTCTATCGATGAAGCATTCATAGCGTGGAGCAAAATGCAAATCAAGTGGAGACCCATTCCATTACTCACAATCTGGGCCATATGGAAATGGCAGAACCTAGCGATTTTTTATTAAAAAAAGAACCATGTTCTAGTATCATTGAATCAATTCTCTACTTATATGAGAAGCTTGAACAGCCACAGCAATTGAACCTCAGACTTATAGGAACAAACAGCCCTGTTTTTATTATGAATATCTTTGTGCTTTTTTTGATGGTGCTGCTTTGCAGAATTTATGTGCATGTGGATTTTCCATATTCCCTGTAGAGGGACAGGTTTTTGACATCTATTGGAACGGTGGTCCGGGTACAAATAACAAAGCCGAAATCATGGCCCTGGTTAGACTTCTCTCCGTCTCTGCCTTCCTTGATCTTCAAAAGCTTCATATTTTTGGATACTCGAAAATAACCATCGATCATGTGTTGTCCAAACACATTATAAAAAACATACATCTCTCCGGATGGTTAAATCGACTTGGAGCAATGTGGTCCAGCAGCAAAGATTAGTCAGGGATAAAAATACAAGAGCGGATGCTTTATCAAAGATGGGTTTTTCACTGCCTCATGGTTCTGGGCGGATGCAGGTTACTGTGGACAGTGTCTGCCACCTGATCCAGGATTTCTCCCTGCCCGGTATATAGTTTTTTCACATTTTGATGCTGCCAATCCGGTATGTTTTTTATTATCTGAACTGCTTCAGCACTATCTCCATATCTCTCAATGCCATCATTCTGCCTTTCTTATCTACCATTTTCAGATATCTCTGGCTCTATATCAACATAGCTTGTACTTTTATGTTTCTTATATGAATTCAATATCAACTATATAGTTTTTTTTCTTGCTGAAAGTATATACTTTTTGGTGCTTGCAAATAACAATGTTATCAGCATTGTCATCACTGGAATCACAAGGAAACAGGAATATAGTTGTAGCTAAAGTTGAGGAATTGCTTGCAAAAGCTGATGATGAGATGAGCATTCGTGCTATGGTTGCAGACTTGCTTCAGAAAAATCATACTCAGATGTAACATTCTCAATCAAATATTTATGAATTGAATCAATTTGCGAGCCAATTTAAATTGATGTTGTTAGATTTAGCAATCTGGATATGTACGATTAGTTGAAGATATTCAATGTTGCCAACATCTCTCTGTTAATTGATGTAGAATGGTCAAGCAAGCAAAGCTGAAGGAAAAAGAGGCAATTAAGGAGAAAGAAAGAAATGAACAGAAGAGATGGAACAGAAATGGCTGGAAAGGGAACTGAAAAGGGAGAAGATGAAACAGGTTAGTTGAATTCTTATAGAAGAATGCAAGTTTTAAAAGATAGTGTTTGGAGCTTTTACTGACATTTCTTATTGCAATTTTAGGAAAAGGAACCAATTGCAATTTTAGGAAAAGGAACAAGCTCGTGCTCAGAAGGAAGCTATTATTCAAGTAAGATTTTCAGGCCACACTGCTTTCTTTGATTGCTTGTTGAAATGGATTTACATCATTTTTAATTCAGATGTTCATGCAAATATGAATGTGGGAAATTGGCAATGTTGATTTACTTCGTGAGATTATCAAAATTATGAGGACATGTTACCCCTATATTGAGTTTATCATGTTGTTTATTTATTTGATTTCACAAAGATGTTTCCCAAAAAAATTCAGTCTTCTACTTCTGTAGTATATGTGGAATATTGTCTTACATTATTACAGTCAAACTCAAATTCAATCAGGAAACCTTTTTTTCCCAACCAACATGAAAAATGAAAAACTAAGATTTATACAACTCCGGTAGGAAACACATCTACTCTGCGTTCCATGATGCCACCATATATAGTTGATAGCATCGTTAGTTGTCTTGAACCAGGAGAAAGAAAAGAAACGGCAACAAGAATAGGTAGAGAAAAAACAGAAAGGAAGAAGCTGAGATGAAAAAACAACTTGCAATACAAAAACAGGCGACACTCAATTGAATAAGTTTGATTTCTTGGTGCACACAGGTCCCACCTGGAAGCTTGGCACAATATTAATCTTGAGAGTTTCTGCACAAAGACATCTGAGTTGGAGTATCTGACATAAACCCAAAGTTGCATTGGTCAATGAACTTCGTTTGATGGGGGCATCTGCTGAAGCTGTTGCATTGGCAAAAGTGCAATCCTCTACAAGCAAAAAGCGGACTTACGGTGATTTTGAAGATCATGAGTTCATGGCAAAGAACCTTGCGAATGACTGGGAAGAATTTTTAAGTGATAGTTTGCCCGGAAATAATGGAAATACCACTGCACAAATAGAAACTAGGCTCCATAGTAAGAGAAGAAAGTTTTTGCAGTTTAATCACAGCTACAAACCTGATTATCATGGAACCTTCTCCAAGAAAAGGAGAAGATACTTTGCGTAGTCTGAAGGCTGTTAATTATTAAAGAAAGATACAGTGTTGTTAACGTTGATAGACCACGATGAAAAACACATGAATCACCTTGAAGCTCATGGGTTCCTAATCCTGTACTAGACGAGAGGGAAAGTTTTTGGTTTTGACTCTCTGGCTTTAATGCAGTGATAGCATTAAGCCTCGAAATCCTTTCAGGAAGGAGTTTCCTTTGGACTATGAGATTGATAGCGATGAAGAATGGGAAGAGGTACAAATCACTAAATCTTTTTGGTAAAGAGTATTTATCAATATTTTTGTAAGCTTTTCTTAATCTGTTAAATATCTTCAGTTAGATCCCGGGGAAAGCCTTTCTGACTGTGACAAGGATGATGAGGAAGAAAAGATTGAGGTTGAGACAGAGAATTTTAAATCTGAAGAAGATGATGATAGTGATGGGTTTTTTGTACCTAATGGATATCTTTCTGAAGATGAGGTAAATTCTAGAGAAAAAATTATTTGATGAGGTTCTTTAATCAGGATTATTTGATGAGGTTCTTTAATCAGGAGTACATAAAAGACCTTTGCCGTCATTTTAATATTTCTTCTTGTAATGCCCAAGTTTTCTTGGCGGTAATTGAGGGTTCATCTCGTTGTAGTGTTGCTGGAATTTACCTCAAAATAGGGTTTTTATGGAAGTTGGTATATAAGTTGAGTGCAACCATTTAGTTCCTTTGGGGATGTATAGAGTTGAAGATAATTTTGTTGGCCTTGATGACTCCTAGTAACATGTCAAAGTGTGCACCTATATTTTCCATCCCAAGGTATGAAAATGATATATTGTCGTATGCATGAACAGGGTGTCTGTTTGGATGACATTGAATCAGATATGAAAGAAGATATGCAAGAGGATATACCCCCCTATAGTGTGTCCCAAAATGGTTGGAATAACCAACGGCTAGAAACTAAATCTGAGTGGCATGCATTTGAGCGGCAGCAAAAGGTCCTAGAAAATGCAACGGAACAAGCCTTGCAGTCAAACCATGTTTTCATCATAACAAATCTGCATAACATGAAGAGTGAACATTCTCCTCCAGAGTCAAATGCTAGACATAGACTGCAACAAATTTGCTTACAAGCTCTGCGAATTCAGATTTGTTTGCCAAAAATACTTATTGAACTGCCTTCTGAACGTCTAACAGAGGCAAACCCTAAAGAGGATCGGGAACCTTCTAAACGACAAAAGAAAAATTGCATTGTTATTCCAGACTTAGACATACCTGAACTGGTGAGTAATCACTAATCTTGCTTCCCATATGAAGGATTTATGATTTGGGGTTCCTAGACTTGTACTCCATCTCACATCTCTCTTGATATATGTTTTCTTCAGATCCGTACTATCCAGTCCTCTACCCAAGGCATGAATAAGATAGTTGAGTCTCTGCTTAACAAATTTCCTAGCATACCGAAGAAGTAGTTGAAAAGCAAAATCAGTGAAATGTCGGATTTTGTAGAAAATCGTTGTCCCAACAATAGTGAATTTACCTATACTAGTTGCATCCTGGAATTAACTAAACTTCATGTTGATTTATATATAGTTATTGTCAGATGTTTGTGTCTTGTTTCAGGTCAAAAAGGAGGTTCTTGAAAAATTGAGTATGTTTCCTTCAGGTGAGTGTTCTGTCCAGTAGATGAACACTTTAAAATTAAACTTCGTTGTCCATTTGCCAATTCTCATTCCTTATTGCGGATGAGTGTGATTTACGGATTTCCGGAGTGTAATCAAATGACTTTCTAAGAAAACCGCTCATCTCGATTTTCTTAGGAGAAGATTTTGGAGACAGTAATCAAATGACTTTCTAAGAAAACCGCTCATCTCGATTTTAGTTACATCAAAACAATACCGAGCATAACATTTTGTAGTGCTGTTTAGAGCCTAGTGATCAGTTAAATATGAGGGGTCAATTCCAATGTTTTTGGAGTAATTCCGCGTGGACAATTTTGGAGTAGTTCGCAGAAATTCTGAAGCCACTTTCCGAAGGAGGCCGACCACCACTTTGTAATATTCCCGGGTCGATTAAATTGCAGTTTGATTATTCTCCGTGGCCGCAATTCAAAATAGCTCTGCAATATTGGAGCAGTCACGAGTAAAACAAAAATCTGATCCCTTGTAATTTGCCACAGAGGACGCAGCAATCTGCAGGCATGGCCGTTTCAGCTTCAGTTTTAGGAACATATTACTTCATGAGAATGAGTAGTTCTCCAATGGCGTGAACATTTCAGGGAGGCGTGAACAGGAACAGGCAGCGAGAACAGGCGGGCAAGCAGAGGACAGGGTTTTGTGAGCACACTGGACAGGCAGCATGAACAGGGTTTAGTGAGCACAGAGCAGTGAGGACAGGGTTTTGTGAGCACAGTGGACAAGCAGAAAGTGTGAACAGGGTTTCGTGAGCACAGAGCAGTGAGGACAGGGTTTTGTGAGCACAGTGGACAAGCAGAAAGTGTGAACAGGGTTTCGTGAGCACATAGAAAGTGTGAACAGGGTTTCGTGAGCACATAGAAGTGACGCAGCTAACTTCTAAATAAGTAAATGTTCAAAACATGGAAAACGCTCAGAAGAGCCAAGGTGTAAAGAGCAAGGAAATTTCAGATTTTGTGGAAACAAATCATTTGGGTCAAGTCAAAATTGTTTCAATAGACAAAACAGGAAAGTTGATTTGAGTTAACGCAAAGCAATATGAGAGCATTTTAAGACGTAGGATTGCTCGCCTTAAATGGGGACAAATAAGAAGAAAACTGATCAAGATCAAGAAAAAGAAAAAGAAAATAAATAAGAGAAACAAAAATAAAGAAGAATCAATCATTTACAGTCCCACATCTACACCTCTTACTTGGTCATCAGATCTATATGTTCAAGAACTGATGACAGTGAGAACAAGGCTGGATATTTTGGAAGCCATAGAACAGTGACGAGACCGCAAAATTTCAGAGATCACAGTTGCAAACCAATGTCTAATGGAAGGTAATAGAATTTTAAAAGAACAGGTAACAATGTTACAAGAGGCTTTAGAGACAGGAAAACAAGAATGACAAAACATGAAAGAAGTAATAACAACAAACAGAGATGTGATAATTTCTAAACAAACTCAAGTAGATACACAGGTATTTCAGCAAACAGAGATTTCCAAAGAGAAGGCAAAAATGAATAGTGGGAAAGATAGTCCAAAAGAAATCAAAGCTAGAGCTAAAGACGCTAATGGTTACATAAGGATAGAGGAAGAAGAAGATGCAAGTGATCGCAGAGCACAGGAAATAGAACAAAAAGAAACACAGGATAGAAAAACAAACTTTATTATCAGGGGAACAAGAGATTATGGGAAGAATGAAAGTACTCTCAATTTGACAAGAGATTTTCTGAAAGAAAAACTACATTGAAAAGAGCAAAATTGCCAACCAAGAAGGGTTGGGAGGATATGTGAAAAAAGGCCTCAACCCATAAAAGTCACCATGGCAAGCGTACAAGAAAAACCACAGCTTTTGGACAAAAAGAAACTCTTGAAAGACTCATACTTCTTCCTCAATGAAGATCGAACCAAAAAACAACAAGAGGAGAGAAGGGATGAAGTGGAGAAAATTAGAACAACAAGAAATGAAGGGAAAAGGGCATGGTTGTACAATGGGAAAACCGTTATTACAGTGTTTGGGCCTCCAGGCAAATCAAGGCAGCAAGCTGACAGTGAAAAAAAAACAGAGAATTCAATAATAGAGACGAAAACAACAAGAGCAGCATGGACAAAAAGGGGTGAAGACTCAAATATGCGTCTTATGTGCCAAACTGCGTAGCAGTCAAATCCTACAGAGGTATACCTAAGTTTAGTTTGTTGGAATTGTAGAGGTTACCCTTGGAGGAGGGGACCTAGGTTAGGGCCAATTGCGGAAAGTAGAGACATAATTTGTCTCACGGAAACTCATGAGCATGATGGTTGCAAAACTCATGTGTTTGACAGTTATTTGAAGTTGGCAGTTTGGAACAAGGTAGCAGAAAATGGTAAAGGGTATGGGGAAATACTAGTTTTAGTGAAAGAAAAAGAAGGTCGTCATATTCAGTTAATTAAAGAAGATGCAAATAAACAATATTTATAGCTAAAAATATCAAAGAATGAGAATCACATAAGAATTGCAGCGTGCTATTTTGCCCCTCAAGTCTAAAAAACTTACAAAAATAAGGAGCTTGACAGCAAGGATCCATATGCAGCTTTAAAACAAGATATTGTTGTGTACTCTTAGCAGGGAAAAGTTCTTTTAGTGGGAGATTTCAATGCTAGAACAACAAATAATCAAGCTAGCATCCTTTGTTGAAATGAGGATAACAATCCTATTTGGCTCACTGAAGAGGAGAATCCCCAATGGGTGAGGTGTTCAGAAAATGAAAAAGCTAGCAATCATTTTGGAGATGAGTTGCTTACATTGTGTGGGGCTTTCAACTTAATTATTTGCAATGGTTTAGATATATGGAAAAGGTTTGGGAACTTCACTTGCAACACATACAATGGGGCAAGTGTCGTTGACTATGTGATGTGTTCACAAAGTTTAATAGAAAAAATAAATGAAGTTAGTATTGGAGAGCATATTTGGGACTTAAAATCAGAGCATAACCCAATTTTTATAAGGTTATCATAGTTAGAAGAAAGGCGGCATAGGAGGAAAACCCAATGCTCTCGACAATAACTACCAAGGGGCAAAATTCTTCTAACACAAGAAAATGGTACTATCTTCAAGACAATGTTAGAGAGATTAATTCAGAAGGAGAAAACCAGTTTCAAACGCTTCAGCAGCCATAAGTTAACAAATATAATCCGAAGTGCACTTGAGAAGTGCAAAAGACCAAAAAATAGGAATCAGAATCAAATTGCTTTCCTGTAAATGCTTGGTTTGATGAAGAATGCAAAATGGCAAGGAGAACCTTGAAAAAGGTAGGAAAAGAGAATATGAATGTAAAGTTATATAAGCAGATACTAAAAAGGAAAAAAGATGAGTTAATGCAAACAAGGAGAGAAGAGTTAATAGATTTAAGCAAGAATAATCCAAAGCTTTTCTGGCAGGAACTGCAACCAAAGAAGAAGCAAATTGAAAATAATATTACAGCCAATCAATGGTTTGAATATGCAAGGCAACTCTATGAGAAAAAATCTGAGGTGTAGTCCCCCCAGGATCAACACAAATTCAAAGCTCTTCACAATTACAGGAGGTGGAGATTGGAATTAAGAAGCTGAAAACAGGAAAGGCAAAGCACTTGGTTGAACTTTAAGCAGAATATCTAAAATGGGGAATGAACGCTCTTGCACCGCACATCATGAAAATATTCAACAACATCATTCAGCAAGGATTCCCAAGAGATTGGACAAAGGACTTGGTTGAACTTCAAGTAGAATATCTAAAATGGGGAATGAGCACTCTTGCACCGCACATTATGAAAATATTCAACAACATCATTTAGCAAGGATTCCCAAGAGACTGGACAACTAGCCTAGCAATACCCCTTTTTAAAAGTGGAGACATTAATAATCCATCCAACTATAGAACAATTATGATCAATCCTTTGTTTGCAAAGCTTTTCGGCTGCATGGTAGAAGACATAGTTAACAAGTGGACATAAGTAAAAGTAAAGAGGGCAAAAAGACAAGCGGGTTTTAGGTCGAAACATTCTACAGTGGATCATGGCATCACGTTGAGACACATTGTTGAAAAGGTTTGGGAGGACAAAGAAGAAGTATTTTTCTGCTTTGTTGACTTCAAAAAAGCATTTGACACAGTCCCTAGGGATAAGTTGTGGCGTAGAATGGAAGAACTTGAAATTCCTGTGCATTATAGAGTCGTTATCCATAGACTTTATGAAGAAGTGAAAGTCAAAATTAGAACCTCAACAGGTATTTCAGAAAGCTTTAGAAGTGACATTGGAGTCAAGCAAGGTTGCCCTCTATCCCCCACTCTTTTTGGTCTATATATTGATAAATTGGAAGAGTGGCTAAATCTGCAAGGTGGAGATGGTGTTTGGTTGGGGGAGTTTGTGATAAAGCTTCTTTTATATGTTGATGATATTGTATTGATTTCTAAATCGGCCCATGGATTGCAAATGCACTTATATGCCCTTGAGCATTTTTGTAGAGCAGTGGGGATGCAAGTCAATACTAGCAAGACCAAAATAATGTTTTTTCTAATAAAAGGAAACCGAGCCAGCATACTTTCTTCTTTGAAGACAACATTCTTGAAGAAGTAAAGGAGTGCAAGTACCTTGGGATTGATTTCAACAACAAACTCAATTGGAAGGACTGCAGAAAAAAGAGAATTTTAGAAAATTGGAAAGCATTATATGCTCTTCAAAACAGATGTAGAGAGGTAGAGTTACAGGATTGGAAAACGATTAAAGTGCTTTTTGGACTCCTAGTTTGTCCAGTGATGCTATATGGGTGTGAATTGTGGGCTAGTAGCACCCCTGTCTCAAAATGGAAACAAATTGAGAAAATTCAAAAACGCTTGATCATGAGCAAGTTCAAAATAAAAAGTTTGGTACCTTATGAGATACTGTTGAGTGAAACATGAGCGACTTCCATTGACGCAATTGCTATGGTGCGGCTCATAAGATACCTAAAAAGAATTGAACAAATGAGAGTAGGTAGATGGCCTAATGTTATCTTCAATGAAGGCATCAGTGAAAGAAAGAAAACATGGATGAAACAAAACTACACATGGATGAAAAAATGGAATATCTACCTCAACGCCTATCCCACAAATAGCAAGGAGCTAAAGGATTTTGTTATGGAGAAGTTTTGTAAAAAGGTATGGGGAGAAGAGTTGGGTAGAAAGAAGAAATATTAAATTGAGGAATTCAACCCTACGTGTGATATACAACAAAAAGAGTTCATTGGAGCTAGCATTTTGTGGAGGGCAAAGGTTTTGATTACTCAATTAAGGACCAACTCACATCAACTTCGTCGTGAAATAGGACAGTGGAAAAGGCCTAAAGAAGCTTGGGAAGAAAGGGTGTGTACATTTTGCACCTCTGGGGCTGTGGAATTGGAAAAACATTTCATTTTGGAATGTGATGCATTCAAAGACATCAAAGAAAGTTATGAGAACATGTTAGCATCAGTTTCTTGGCATTGTCTTTTTAGCGAGGGGATTGTTGGATGGTTGGTTCAGAGCATCATCAATTTGAATTGGAAAAGGATTGAATTGTAAAGAACGAAAAACAGGGAACTAATGGTCTCATAGACTATTTTTAGTCTCGTGGACCTTAAAATATCATTTCATATCATGTAGTGCAAGCCTTGGAAGTGACAAGTACACCAAAACTAAATGCTTTGAAAGTGACAAAAGCTCCAATTCTTAAAGCTTCGGAAGTGACAAATACTCCAACAAGGAAAATTAAGGGTATTACAACATACTTCTCAAAGCGATGTTTACCTCTTGAAGCAGCTGGAGTGAACGTGCAATCTTCTCCAAATATTAATGGTTCTGAAAAGAAAAAGAATATGTGGCCTGCGATGGTGGAGTTCAAAGTAGATATGTTGTAGTGTAGCTTTAAATTATAACGCTGCTCATACTATGTAACTGTGTTAAATTCATTGAATGAATGAAATTGATGATGGCATATCTAACAAATCAATTTGTATGAAACTATGCTAATGCAATTATGAATTTATTAACATTATCAACCTTGAATTTTGAGAGTGTTAGATTGCATTGCCAACAGTTTCGAGTATTAATGCAATGATTGATGCAACAATCGAGACATCGAACAAACCCATCTTCCAAACATTGTTTTCCATTGGAAATATGGTCAAGACATGTAGTTTAAGATGTAATTGTGTAACTAACTAAACTAAGAAAGTAGTTCAAGCCCTAGTAGAGTGTCTTGCTTCTAAAAATAATTCTATAAAATTTGTTACATCATAGAATGAACTCAAGAAGGAGGGGTTTGTTGTAGTCTGGACTCTAGAAAGCCCTTATGAAAGGTCATGAATACCTGAAACAACTTGATCTGAGTGCAAATGGTATCAGTAGAATAGGGGCAAAGGCTGCATTTGAAACTATGATAAATAAGCAAACTTTGATCTGTTGAATATTGATGGAAACTTCATTTGTGAAGAAGGGATTCATATTGTCAAAGATGTGTTAGTGATTTTGTTTTTCAAGATGACCTTCCCAAATCTTCTATTCCTTCCGCTAAATTTGCACCTTTAGGGGCAATTGCTAGTATTTACTTGAGTATAAGTTATTTTCAAGTATTTTATTTTTGGACGTTTTCCTGCAAAGCTTAAGAATAAAAAATGACTACACAAATATCTAAAAATCATGCATAAATATTGCAACCATATCCATAAATTATGGCATAAACTATGTAACCCAATTATCTACATGGCATTATATTGTGCAACCGTTGTAATAAGCCCTTCAAGTTATGGTCCGATCAAATGTTTGAATTTTTTTTCAAAGTTAAACATTATAATTTGCATTGGTCAGTGATAAACTAATAGTGATCAACAAACAAATCGATTGTTAGAAGTCTTGCCTTGGCAGGAACTAATAATGATTCCATAACCATATTTAAATTTAATTAATAAGCACATAAAAACTTAATGCTTACAATAAACCTACAATATAACAAGTTTCTTAACCATGGATATCCACCCCCACTTTACCATGGATATTATTAACTTGTAAATAGGTTTTGTTACAATGTCATGGGCCAATACCATGGCTTTTCAATACCACATGGCTAAAAACCATAGCTCATTTCACAATTAAAAAATAAAATGTAAAATATTTCAAACATTACATATAACATTGATTACATAGAGTGAAAATTCTCCATCATATGGATGGAGGGAGGGAGAGAGAGAGATAGAGCGCAAGGAGAGAGGGAGGGAGATAGTGGCAAAGATTGAGGGTGAAGAGAGAGAGAGTGATGTGTAGGGGAGAGAGAGAGGAAGGTGTAAGAGAGAGGGAGAGAGAGGAACGGAGAGAGAGAGAGAAGTGGAGGGAGAGGAGAGAGGGGGGGTGTAAGAGAGAGGGAGAGAGAGGAATGAAGAGAGAGAGTGGAGGGAGAGGAGAGAGAGGAGGGGAGGGAGAAGAGAGAGGGAGCGAGAGAATGATGGAGTTGGATGGGGAGAGAGAGTGAGGGAAGAACCAAGACATAGAGAGATCGAGGTAGAGAGAGACAAAGTGATAAGGCAGAGAGGATATGAGGGAAGATGGAGAGGAGAGGTGAGAGAGAGGGAGAGAAAGGGAAGAGAGAGAGGAAGACATAGAGATGGAGGGGAGAGAGAGAAGAAGGGAGGGAGGGAGATAGTCACAGAGTTGGAGGGTAGAGAGAGAGAGATGGGGGAGAGAAAGGGAGAGAAAGGACTTAAGAGAGAGAAGGAGAGAGGGATGGAGAGAGTAGAGAGGGAGGGAAGAAAGAGAGAGAGAGGGAGAGATGGATCCAACCTAGATATGGTATGTGCATATAAAAACCAACCTAGATCCATCTTAACCCCAGATCTATCAAGTGCTGAGAGGGATCAAATCTCTTTTCACTTTAAAAGAGGTTTGCATCTCAAGAGATTTGATCCCTCTCAACGCTTGATGGATCTGGGGTTAAGATGGATCTAGGCTAGTATATATACAATGACTACTAGGTTGAAAAAAAATTCAAATGACAAATATATAACAATACTACTATCAATAAGTTAATTTAACTATTAGTTTACTAATCTAGTGACATTGAAAATTATCGATTGAGAAAAAAATAATGGCAAAATGTTGTAAGGGTGATAGGAATAATGATGAAATGTGGTCAGGGTGGCGGCAATGGCAATGCTATGAATGAATATTGCTACTTTGAAATCTCAAAATATATAAAAGACCATCTTGCATATTGAGTTTGCTAGTAGACTTCGTGTTTAAATCAATTATAGAGTTCCCTTGTAATATTCTTTCAAACTTTAAACACCCAATGTTAATGTTTGAGTAACCACTTCGATAAGAATAAATGTTTAGGCAGTAATTTGCAATTTCTAATCAAACTTTACAATATCTGAGATACCCAAATCAAACTTTACAATATCTAAGATACCCAAAGCAAACTGTAACTCACAAGTTGTTTTCTTACCATGTTATTCATGATCCTCCTATAATAAATAATGGCATATCAAATTCATAAGAATTCAAGTACCTTATATCAAAGTGGTTTACAAATTGGCAAAAGAAATTGCATAGTTTGAATACACCAACTTCAAAACCAATGGCTTCACTAAATGTAATGGCTTCCTTGACCAGGGAAACCACATCGTTGTTAACATCAAAATCTATAGCCTCAGAAGTATTACACGTGTGTCATGTTATGTAAATTCTCTTAAATTTCCATGTTTTGTTTTGCATAATATTAATCGTGTGGCCAAACCACAAATATCTCCATGTTTTCTCACGCAACATCTTGATGTTTTACCTTCAAAATAAATTTGAAATCATTTTCAAGGTAATATCACGTAACTTACGAGTGCATGGATAATTCTAAGATGATTCGATGCAATAGTGTTTTTACCATCATTTTCAAGGGTAATCTCATGTAACTTATTAGTGCATGGATAATTCTACGATGATTCAATGTAATAGTGTTGTTACCATTTTTTGAGAATTTCATTCCAAGAAGATGTGGAAGTTGTTTATATGTAATAAATTTATTAGGTTGAATAATGAAAATTAATGAAATATTAATATTTCTAGAGCTATGCATCCATGAATGCATGAGGTATTATATACCACTAATTAGATTTAAGCAAGTACAAAATCCAATGAGTTTGTGAATTTTTTAGATATTTTTTCTTTTTGTGCATGCATCTTGTAATTGTCATTTTGATCTAGATGATTAGTGATATATGTTCATGGCAACCAATATTTCTGGAGCTATCCATCCATTAATGCAGGGGCAGTACATGTCACTAGTTGGATTTAAGCAAGTAGAAAATCGAACGGGTGGGATAAGCAAGCAAAAAATCGAACGGGTGGGATAAGCAAGTAGAACATCCAATGGGTGGGATATACTACCCCCTGCTTTAATGGATGGAGAGCTTCAAAAATATTGGTTGCCATGAACATATATCACTAATCATCTAGATCAAAATGACAATTACAAGATGCATGCACAAAGGATAAAAATATCTGAAAGGAATTCACAACATTGATTTTGAGGTATATCAACTTTCCTTGTAGTAGGAACTTGAATGAGAAGGAACAAATAGCAAATCACCTAAACATTTCATCAATGTATATATGTATAAAAGAGAGTGTCCCTTGGAACTTCTTTCCACCACACATAAAACAACAAGAGACCAAATTCCATGCGAAAGGTTTTAGAGATTTTTGTGCATATAGGTGTTCTACAAGCTAGTATAGGGTAGATGTCGAGTGTAAATGTTTAACATTTAACATTTAACAAATTTAATCTAATGTCCCTAATTAAAAACTGACATAGAAGTAGATGTGTAGGCTTAAATGTTTAACATTTAACATTTATATGTTCGCTTAATTAAAAAATAATAAAAGGTTAAAAGTAATATAGAGTTGAGTATGGTGGAGATGTTGTAGTGTAAACATTTAAATTTTGGCTCAATAGAAAGTTAAAAGTAATAAAAATAATAAAATTTGATTTCTTATAGTATAATTTTATTTTGTAGGTCAGTGTTGCCCCTCCAACTCAAGTTAGAAATTATGCTCTACTAAAAATTGCATGAATAATTATAACTTACATTGGTCAATGTTATATTAATGATGGTTGATAGACAAATCATTCTATAGTCTTGCTTTGGCAGTAAGTAATATTTGGATGTGAAGTGGATAAGTAAAGTGTTTGCTCAAGCATAAAAACTTGCATAAATTTTGGCAAGGAAAATTTTAGGTCTAATATTAGCAAATGGGCTAATATTTCCATTTTTTCTAGCCTAAAATTAATTTACCCCAAAAATTGCCAAAATGTTATAAAAGACTAGATAAAATCATTTGAAAATTGAAAATTTATAGAAAAATATTGCAATTTTTTTACAGTTTGCATACTAGGGACTACTAAAATTCGCTAAGATTTCTAAACTTTAAGATAAATTTCAATTCTTAAAATTTTCTACTTTTGGTGGGTAGTAAAGGTATACACATTTACAATTTTACTTCTACATAAGTGTTAAAGAAAACATAAATAATGGTGGGAAGTAACTCATGTAAGTATAGTTTTTACATCTTATTTCTATCCATTTTTTATGGAAAGACTTGCTAAAATTATGGTGGGAAGTAATTGATGGTAGATATGTTATTTACTAGTACAACCACATTAAAACTAGCAGTTGTCCCTAAAGGTGCAAAGATACACCGAAGGTATGGAAGATTTTGGAAAATCATCTGGCCAAGATTTGGGAAGATTTGTCCTTCATTGTTGTGCTTGAAATAGCAAGTTTGTCTTATAGTTATGCATAAAACATCTTGAAAGAATTATCACCAAAATATGTGAATTGTGCGTGGAGTTACAACAATTGTCCCAAATTTAAGGATTGGGAGTGTGATACCCTAAAAATCTTCTACTATACATTTTAACTAGACCATGTAGGGCCTGAAGATAATCATGGTAATGCAATATCAACACCAAAGTAGAAGGTTGAAAACCATGCTAATCATGTATCTATTGGAAATCGACTAGAACAACCATGTGATTGTGAGAAAATGAATAGGCCAGAGTGACTTGGCTCAATGTAAGATAATCCTGGTAATGCAATATCAACACCGAAGTAGAAGGTTGAAAACTATGTTAATCATGTATCTATTGGGAATCAACTAAAACAACCATGTGATTGTGAGAAAATGAATAGGTCAATTTACAGTGACTTGGCTCAATGTAAGATAATCCTGGTAATGCAATATCAACACCGAAGTAGAAGGTCGAAAACCATGCTAATCATGTATCTATTGGAAATCGACTAGAACAACCATGTGATTGTGAGAAAATGAATAAGTCAGTTTACAGTGACTTGGCTCAATGTTGTGATTCCCCTGAAATGGTCCATATAGAGAGTGTTGCTACCCTGTCATCATCTGAGTCAATTCAGAAATATCTTTAGTTTTCCATGTAATTAGTAGCAGTCAATTTATCAGAGATATGCCATGACTTTGAAAATATTTAAGTAAAGATTTTCAGGCTAAGAAAAGCCCAAAAGTTGGCACTTACAATTTTCTTCATATAAACATAATAGTGAAAGTTTACAAGTTATCCTTGAACCCATGGTTGGAAGGTTTTCATTCTGTGGGGTCTATTTCTACTTATTGTTTGGCTTTAAATTGCGAGGTCCATTTCTACTTATATTCTGGCTTGCAGTTTTTGGGGAAACGGTGCAATTTCTCGTGCCATTTGGCAATTCCATGTTGCTAGTTTGGATTAGAATTGGTTTTTTCACCCTAGTGTGGTGAATCCAGTAACAGAGTTGACCACATCTATGGTTGTGCTAGTGATTATTAAGTCTCTCACACTTTTTGTCGTGTTTTTATTTTTATTTTTAGGGACTCCATTAGAACGATTCTTGTGTAGACTAAGAAGAGGCAAATCGTAATAAAATGCAATCTCTATTGTGTATGCTTTCTCATGTATGTTTGAAAGTCAAAACAACCCATTACAAATCAAGAAGGTTGTTGTCTTTATATTCATATGGTTTTCTTAGCTTTGATGTCCAATTGAAAATGTATTAATTTGTGCATGTAGAACATCCTAAAACCCTATATAAATATGAAGCTAATGCAAATGTGCACTGATATTTTGCATCACATAACTTTACATTCATGGTACTCTAGTCACCATATCTAGTAAAAAACATAAAAGCAGAGTTTAAGGGCGTCCCTCAAGGAGTAATCAAGCTTCATTTTGATGTTATAGACCCAGAGTGGGTGACTGTGCTACCAAATACGGATGTCGTTGTTCTATCCTTTGGCCAATGGTTTCTAAGGTGTCTACATTATGAAATATGAGGTAGTGGGTTGTCACAAGTGTCAAGAAATTAAAGCCAAGCAATTGGGCTTCTATTTTTCGTTCAGACATGTTATTCAAGATGCACTCAATGGGATTCACTTACTGTTGGGTTTCAAAGGCATTGCCTTCTTGCAATCTTTCACAGTAGACCATTTTGAAAATGGACAGTGGGACTCAAGAGGCACATGCAATAAGACAACACCCTATAAAAAAGGATGAGGTAAAGCTTAATGATGTTGAGAAAGAGATGCACAAGATAGTTGTGGATGCCTTTAATTTGGAACAAAGGAAGAGGCTCCCAATGGCCCAATTGCAAAGTTGGTTGATACATACTGCAATCTACTTAAGCCAGATGTGCCGCTGAGCAAATACAAAGACTTTGATTTTATATCAAAGAGCATAAGTAATTAGTATGTTCCAATTGACTGCCTGCATGCATGCATTGTTGATTGCCTTGCCCAATTTATATATAGAATGAAATTTTATTGTAAATGAGCAAGGATATTTAATGATTTCCTTTCATAAATGTTATCCATTATTCCTTGCCTTTATTCTATCTCAAATAGTGTTTACCTTAGCATTAGTGCATCATTTATTTTTTTTCCATAAATAGCAATAGGAGCTAAACTCCAAAGAGCTCATTATTTCATTATGTTCATGGAAAGATGCATCTAAGATTATCCTATTTCTATGACACGTGTTAAATTTCCTATTTCAAAGGTTCAAAGAATTTATTAATGCTATATTGCCTATCAAAATTATGCACACATAAAATAGAGAGCATTGTATGGATGTTTATGGTGGAAAACAACTAATGGTAAAATTGTGAGAGATTTATTTTCACAACGTTTTGCCAGAAACTCAACTTTGCAGACTCCCTTGGTATTGCAATGTCAATTTCTAATTGTGTAGAGTTCCATATTGTATTTATGGCATGTGTTTGACTTGCAATTGCAATGACAATTTCTAATTGTGTAGTGTTCCATATTGTATTTGTCCATTGACTATGGCATGGGTTGACTTGTTGCATAATGGCATCAATTAAATATTTAAAATATGGTAAACATTTCAAGATTGCGACAAAAAAAAATGTGTTGAGGAACAATTTTAATGAAACCCCTTCATATAACGAGGTTTACTTGTTAATAATGTTTGGTTGGTTGGTAAAGCAGGATCATTATTAGTTTTCTTTCTAAGAGAAAAATAACATATATATATATCTCTCTCTATATATTCTTTTAAATAATAACAAATATTTTCTCCAGATTTGTGCTTGAATGCCTTTTTTACATTTCTTCACAACCTTGAAGGTGTACAGGATAAGGTGACCTTAAGCATATGCACGGATGCTACTCTCCAACTTCTGCTCATTCAAGTGTGGCCCGCATAAGGAAGGCTCGCTCCTCGTCGCATTTGACAGCCATTCTTGGAGCTGGAGTTACAGCAGTGTCACTGTCCCTTTTATTTCTATTAATACTTTTGATACACAGGAAAATGAAAGAATTGGAGAACCCGGATACTGCAAATCACTCTCAATGGAATAGAACTTTGAGATCAAATACACGCAGGAACTTCATGAATGGAACGAAGGGCCACAATCCACATTTCAGTTGCAGGGAGATTAGAAGGGTAACAGATGATTTCAGCACTATTATTGGCAAGGGAAGATTTGGCATTGTTTATAAAGCCCGATTTAAAGATGGACTTGTTGCTGCTGCGAAATGAATGAACAAGGTTGCTAAAACACGCTGAATTTTGTAAAGAGATAGAACTGCTAGGGCGGTTGCATCATCGACATCTTGTCACATTAATAGGATTTTGTGCAGAGCAGCATGAAAGGTTTTTCGTTTATGAATACATGTAATTGCCCGCTGCGACTGGATACTGTGACCGACTCTGCACAGTGCACACAAGCCAAGAGGGAACACAGAGCATGGTCAACGAGCAATGTCGACTTAGATTTGAAGCTCCAGAAAAAGCATGACTCCCATTAGATACCTTACTTCCCTTGCTTCCTATAGTTTCAGAATGTCCTCCATGTAGTGGAAGAGGAAACTAAGTTATAGTAGAGAGTTCTGTATGAGATCTACGACAACAACAAAAACAACTTGATCCACTTACCAGCATGGTTTCCTCTTCCGCGGATCGAGGGTTCACAAATCTCTTACTCTGGTTCTTCATCTATTGGTTTAGGTTCCAGCAACTCCAGCACAATGGATAGGGTAAGTTCGGTATGCCCTATTTTATTTTGTTGCTATTTAGTCATTTATCTCAGTTCTTTTTACAATATGACAGTCTTTTGAATCCTGATTTTCTACTTCGCATGGTACGGGAAAATTACCTTGTGGCAAAGGAAACTTGCTTAGTGAGGGAGAAAATTTCCCAGGTAAGTTGGCTCTTCTAGTCAGAGGCTCTGTTTATTTCCCTGAAGTACCTTGTGGCAAAGGAAACTCGCTTAGCGAGGGAGAAAATTTCCCAGGTAAGTTGGCTCTTCTAGTCAGAGGCTCTGTTTATTTCCCTAATGTAGTACTTCGTATCCTTGCTTGTATAATTATGATATCTAACCTAGTTTCTCCAGAGATCTTGGACGCAGGTATCTCCTCAATTTAGCTCTTCCACAAATTTTCCTTCGCAGTGGAGACTTTTCTTTTTTTTTTCTCTCTCTTTGTGATATATGGGTTCCAGTACATAAGAAATACCACTCAATAGTACATATTTGTAAGGTAGAATTTCAAACCTTAAAAATAAGGACAAAAATCTAGGAAAATTAATCCATATGGGACTTCTGTCATCAAAGATTTTGGTATCTTCTACTATATCTGCAAATGTGAAGTGTCCGCTTAGATTTGAAGCTCGAAAAGAAGCATGATTCCTAGCGAATACTTTGCTTCCCTTGCTTTTTATAGTTTCAGAGTGTTTTCCATGTAGTGAAAGAGGCAACCAAGTTATAGTAGAGAGTTTTGTATGAGATCTACAACAACAGAAAAAGTAGATCACCGTTAACAACCCAACAGTAACAAAAACTCCTACAATTGATCCAATTATTGGACCAACCTTGCTATTGTTCTTTGATCTGATAGAACTATTTGGTGAGAAATATTTATCAAGACTTCTTTTAGAGTTGTTGATCTTCATGACCTCCAACCTATTTAGTATGGCATTAGGAACAACATTTGTCATATCTAATGTAGGTCCAACTTTGACAAAAAGATTTTTCAATATAGTAGGTGTATTAACTACTGCAAAATCAGTGTAATAAGCAGTTGCGAAGGTATTTTGTGTTACAATTGATAAATCAAAATCATTGATAATGTTATCATTGTTGATATATACATTGAAGTATAGCTCATTCAGTGCGGTACTCACAATATCACATAAATGCATCTGAATGAAGTATTGGTAGTTTGGATCCACAGTAAAGCAACACAAAATATTGAAATTTTGGTTTGTTACATTGGTTGTAACGATCTCTTTAGCAATAGCTACTATGATTTGGAAAGCATTTGCAATTGTAAGCATGGACTATTATGAAGATATTTTCGAGCTTTTAATGAAACTTTATCAACATTATGTGAATAGTCAGTTGCATATGTACAGTGTACTGTAAATGGATGATTCTTGCAGACTAAGCTACTTAATTTTATTATTGTTGTCATACCTCATCTTCTACATTGAACCTGCATATCCCTTCTTACACTGAATATGACATTCTAATTGTTGGAATGATAAAGTATCTTTTATGCAACTTTGATTTTAATATATGTTATTAAATGACGATTCTATGAGTGATATGGTTTTTTCATTTCATAAGAGAAGTTGTTTTAATACATATATGGATTTCGGTGCGTTTATATTTAGTATTCTTGCATTTTGTGCTTTTTGTATTATTGTCTGACTTTGTGTCAAGTGCTTTTGTATTTAATAGACTCTGCATTCAATAGATGCTTCTTCGTCTCTACTCAATTCACATTTCCACCTTATAATGGCTTCCCTTGGAAGTTGTTCTGTCTCAGGCAAATATTGATTATCCACAGTTGTACTCACTTGGTGCATCTTTTTGCAGGTTTTCTTAAAAACTATTTATGGTCATGCTCCTGTAACTACATATATTACTCTTTTGTTAATTATGAAGCTTGGATTTATAAGTTTTGATGACATTGTAGCTTTCTTAATGATGATTGCTTGGTTGTTGCAATTGTTGCATGTCCTTCCATTGAGTTGTCGGTTTGTGATTGCCTCTTATTTTATTTGGTATGCTAAAGACTAGAGTATTATCATTTTAGGTAGGGATTTGCTCACTTAATCTAGGAATATGTCCCCATTTGATTGAACTTGAGAATATAGCACCTCAAATGACATCATTGAAGTTGAAAGGATGTGGTGTTATGTCTCAAGCAGATATTGATTGTCCACAGTTGCACTCGCTTGATGCCTCTTTCTACAAGTTTTCTTAAAAATTATTAATGGTCATGCTCCTTTAACTACATATGTTAGTCTTCTGTTAATTATGACGCCCATATTTATAATAAAAAAAATTGACATTGTAGCTTGCTTAATATTTCCCTTTGGCGTTATTTCTTTGTTCCTTATATATTCAAGTTTGGTCAACGGTGATTAATTCATGGCTACCTTTTGATGTCCTTTTCGTTCTAGAGGATTGCATACTTTTGTAGGTTTTTGATCCTCAAATCCTAAATATGAATTTCATGTTCAAGTATCATCATAAGGAAAATATGAGATCTTAGCATGTGCTTTATTTCTCACATATCTTCCATTATTGATAGATTTTGAGGCTTCAAAAATTCAATGCAAACATGTTGAATATTTTGCATTTTGATGAAGTGTTTTCTTCTCTTTCATTGTTGATCTGTTGCAAAAATTCAGAATCCCGGTTTCCTTGCCTATTCATATTATGCATTAAAACAGGGCACACTATATCCCTCTATTGTATACAATGTCTCTTAAAATCCTTTCTTCAAATGTTAAGCGCGCATATTGATTCAAGAGGTTTTAAATAAAGTGACAACACGTCTTAATTTCAAACAAGGGATTTTATGGCAACATAAAGGAAACTCACGAAATAGAACCACTGAATTTTTTATATGTAAACATTTTGATATCAAACAAAGGCTTTTATGAAATTAGGAAAAAAGCTCACAAAGTAAAACTCATAAATTTAGATATTGAAAAGAGTCTAAACAATATTACAGAGAGAAGTTCACATGAAATAACAAAAAAATGTAGAGCAAACTTCAAAGCATCCTTTAAAAACCTTGAGGCACCAAATTTAAGGTCAAAATATTTAAGGAAGGGAAGGTTTAAAAGGATTTGGAGATCAAACACCCTTAAGGTGCTTGATTTCCAATGAGACACATAAAGCCTAGGAATGTCCTCTAAACCTCAGAGCTGCTAACAAGTGAACAATAGCACAAGAAGAATCACATGGAGAGGAAGGTGAGTGTGAAACAAGAAAAACATTAATGTTGCAAAGAAATTTAGTAATGAAGTGCCAAAAAAGGAACAAAATGTGAGGCCTAAGAGGCATGGATGTAGAGGATTTGGAAATCATCTGGTATGAACTTAAATTGTCTAGAAACTCTATTTCACTTGTATTCCTCTAACTGGTCTTTATAAAACCTCTTGGCTAAAAAAATATCAAAGTATGTTAGTTTGACAACTCATGTTGGGTTGCTTTAATAATGGGCCATACACGAATTGGGTGTTTTGTGATGTAATACGTAGTGGATGTTAGTCACCTTTTTTTGGGGAGACCTGGAAATATTATAGGAATGTCAACATGTTCTAGAAAATACACAGAGTGTAGCATGAGTCTAGACACCAAATATCACTGCTAATTTTCATTGTAAAGGTCATAAAAATATTAAGGAGATGGAAGGCACGTCGAATTTCACGGAAGTGCAACTGAGTTGTGTGCCATCACTATCATCAACCGATAATTGCAAAAAATGCTTGAATGCTTGTTTTACATTTCTTCACAACCTTGAAGGTGTACAAGATAAGGTGACCTTAAGCATATGCACGGATGCTACCTTTGTTACCATAGTGAGCTATGGTGATTCAAACTTTGCAAACGAAAAAGTAAGTTGTTTTTTTAATGCTCAAGGCCTCGAACATCAACTTGTCTCACAAAGAAATGGGACCATACTTGCACCAGCACCTTCAACATCAATATCTTTAGTCCAAGCCCATAATACTCTCCAACTGCTACTCATTCAAGTGTGGCCCGCATAAGGAAGGCTCTCTCCTCGTCGCATTTGGTAGTCATTCTTGGAGTTGGAGTTACACCAGTGCCACTGTCACTTTTATTTCTATTAATACACAGGAAAATGAAAGAATTGGAGAACCCATATACTCCAAATCACTCTCAATGGAATAGAACTTTGAGATCAAATACACGCAGTAACTTGCATGAATGGAAAAAGGGTCACAATCAATGTTTCAGATGCAGGGAGATTAGAAGGGTAATAAATGATTTCAGCACTATTATTGGCAAGGGAAGATTTGGCACTGTTGATAAAGCCCTATTTAAAGATGGACTTATCTCTGCTGTGAAGCGAATGAACAAGATTTCTCAACAAGATGAATTTTGCAAAGAGATGGAACTGTTAGGGCAGTTGCATCATCAACATCTTGTCACATTAATAGGATTTTGTTATGAAACCAGCTCAAGAAGAGATAGAAAAGATAGATCAACGCCTTAGAATTCAGCCTCTTCGAGGGGGCAACCTCCTGTACATTACATAAATGAACAATTCTTGGATGATTCAAATGAAAAAACCTCCTTTCTATATATAGGAGTCTAAGGAGTCACAATATAACCCATCGACCTAACAATAATAACAATAGAGGGATTCTATGGAGCACAATAATAACAATATGGGGATAATAGGGGCACAACAATATTAATAAGGGATGCAACTACAATAGTAATGGGGTAATCACTAGTATTATAGGGACCCAACATGCCCCTCTCCTTTAGAAAAGTGTTGTCCTCAATGCTTGAGTAGTTCTGGATGCTTCTGTATAAATTTCTCATCCTCCCATGTGGAATCTTCAGCGGATAAGTTCTTCCACTTGATAAGATACTCTGAAATTGATCAATTTCGTAGCTGTCGAGTTCTTGTTTCTGTGATTGCTTCCGGTTCCAATATAATTTTTCCTTCCTTGTCAAGTTCTGGCAATATTGTTTGAACTGGGAGCTTGTCGCCTATAACCTTCTTTAAACATGAAACATGGAAAACTAGGTGCAATCGAGAAGCTGCAGGAAGCTCCAATTTGTATGCCATAGTACCAATCTTTTGCAACACCTTGTATGGACCATAATACTTTGGTGATAATTTATTATCCTTCTTAGCTTGCTTGAGGGACATTTGCTTATATGGTTGTAGCCGTAGGAATACCCAATCACCTACATCAAAACTTCTTTCGCTGTGATGTTGATCTGCCGTTGTTTCATTCTATTCTGTGCCAACACGAGGTTATCCTTTAAGAGTTGGAGGACTTGTTGTTGATGTTCGATGTGATGTTCCACTGCTTGAACCTTAGATTTTTCTCTTAAATATGATGTGATGGATGGTGGCTGATATCCATAAAGTGCCATAAATGGGGTCATTTTTGTTGCTGTATGGAAGGAAGTGTTATACCACCATTCAGCCAGAGGCAACCATTTGACCCATTGTGTCTTTTTATCAGATACAAAGCAACAAAGATATCCTTCCAAACATTTGTTTATTATCTCAGTTTGCCCATCAGATTAAGGATGATAAGATGAGCTATGAGCTAACTGAGTACCAAGATAAGAAAATAATTCTCTCCAAAAATTTCCAGTGAAAATGGGATCTCTGTCACTTACAATAATCTTTGGGTTTCCATGTAGCTTTTGAATTGTTTCCATAAATGCAATAGAAACTGTATTGGCTTTAAATGGATGTGATAATGCACAAAAGTGTGCATACTTGGTAAGTCTGTCAACTACCACCATGATGACACTCTTTCCCTCAGACTTGGGTAAACCTGTGATAAAATCCATTGAAACTTCCTCCCAACGTTGGCTTGGAATGGATAAAAGTTGTAATAGACTCGGTGTATTAATTGTTTCAACTTTATTTTGTTGGCAAACCAAACATTCCGCCACAAATTTTTGAATATCCGATTTAAGGCCATCCCAAAAAAATTCCTTCTTAACCCTGTGGTAAGTTTTTAAAAATCCTGAGTGCCCTCCTAAGGGAGAAGTGTGCAATTCCATAAGAATCTTTTGTTTTAGTTGGGAATTCTTACAGAGGTATAAGCGATCTTTGTACCATAAAGAATCATTTTTCCAGCTAAATGTATCAGACGTACTGGAATCTTGTTGTAACTTTCGAATAAGTGCCCACACTTCTTCGTCATTCTTCCATTCATCCCTTGCTTCGTTTATCCAATCTGGTTCGATAATAGAAATGGCGCACAACAATGCTTCCACATCCTCATCCTTTTTTGAGAGTGCATCTGCCACCACATTTTGCTTCCCTTTTTTGTAGATGATTTCAAAGTCATAACCCAACATCTTTGTGACCTACTTTTGTTGCTCTTCAGAGGATAATCTTTGTTCTAAAAAGTATTTAAGGCTATCAAGATCCGTTTTTACCTTGAAGTGTCTTCCCATTAGGTAGGGTCGCCATTTCTTAAGTGCATGGAGTATTGCTAACATTTCCTTCTCATAAATAGCTTTGTGTAAAAAATTTCCCTTGATTGGATGACTTTCAAAAGCAATGGGTCTTTCATCTTGCATTAAAACAACACCAATTCCATTTCCTGAAGCATCACATTCCATAATAAAGGTTTTTGTGAAGTCCAATGTAGCTAAGATCGGTGCTTGGCACATTGCCTCTTTAAGATGTTCGAAGGCCTTTGTTGCCTCTGAAGTCTATGAAAATGCATCTTTCTTCAATAATGTTGTTAGAGGTGCTGCTATTCTCCCATAATTCTTAACAAACTTGCGATAATACCTTGTCAACCCGAGAAATCCTCGCAGATTCTTTATGGATGTGGGGATTTTCCATTCCTTAATGGCTTTAATTTTGCTAGGGTCTACCTTAACTCCTTCATGAGATACAATATGACCCAGATATTCCACCTCTTGTACTCCAAAGAAACATTTGGATCTTTTTGCATATAATTGTTTCTCCTCCAATAGTTGTAGCACCCTGTCAACATGTTCAACATGATCCTTCCAAGACTTGCTCTAGATTAGTATATCATCAAAAATACTAACACAAATTTTCTAAGGAATGGTTTGAAAATGGAATTCATCAAACCTTGAAATGTTGAAGGTGCATTGGTAAGGCCAAAAGGCATGACCAAAAATTCATAATGACCCTCATGAGTTCTAAATGCTGTTTTCGGAATGTCTTCAGTCTTCATTCTGATTTGATGATATCCTGAACGAAGATCCAGCTTGGTGAACTAAATTGATCCATGCAATTCATCCAGTAATTCATCAATGTCAGGAATAGGAAACTTATCTTTAATAGTGAGCTTGTTGAGCTCCCTATAATTCGGACACATGCGCCATGATCCATCCTTCTTGTGCACTAATACTACTGGAGAAGAGAAAGAACTTTGACTTGGTTGAATTATACCAGCCTCTAGCATTTCTGCAACCATACGTTCAATTTCACTCTTTTGGGCATAGGGATATCTGTACGGCCTAATGTTTGGAGGAACACTTCCTGGAATCAGATGAATAGCATGATCATGATCACGAATAGGTGGGAGACCTTTGGGAGTCTCAAATACCTTGGAATGATTGTCCAAGAATTTTTGGAGATCTGGAGAAATAGATGATTCCAATGTGGAAACATCTAGCAAACATAATTGTGCAATTACACCCGTTTGTTCCTTTTTTAGAAGCTTTGTCATACTGTTAGAGCTGATTATCTTTCCCGGTTTCCCTGCAATACCCCTTAATTCAACTTCCTTTCCTTCCACAGAAAATTTCATGAAAAGTTCTTGAAAATTAAAAGCTATTGTACCTAAGGATTGTAGCCATTGGACTCCTAGTACAACATCAACACCTCCCATTGGAATGGAAAGCATTGGGCTAGTCAATACATATTCTCCCATCGATAGCTTGATATTATGGCACTTTCTAGAGCAATTTATTGTTCCTCCATTTGCAACCATCACTTGACACTCTGGTGCTAGATATAAGAAGCAATTCAATTCTTTTGCTACCTTACAATGAATAAAATTGTGGGTACTTCCTGAATCAATCAACACTATTACCTTTTTCTTCTTGATTTGTCCTTCTGTCTTGATGGTTTGAGGAGTGGTAATTCCCACCAATGCATTACAAGATATGGTCGGATTCATTTCTTCTTTATCTAGGCTTTGTTCCTGGAGTATATCCTCTTCTTTTGACCTTGCTTGCTTTTTCTTCTTTCTTTTCACAATCTATGTAGAATAATTTCTTCTCAACACACTTATGTACTTTAGTGTATTTGCTTCACAACTGTAACAAATCCCTTTTGCTCTTTTTTTCCAATTGTTGTGGTGTCAAATTATAGGTTGTGGAAGACGGGGAAACAACACTTCCATCTTATAGTTGTGAGTGTTATGCTTTTGGTTGCCATAATTTTGTTTCCATTTTTCT